>OX377610.1:1731593-6731593 GCA_947397855.1 Thelaira solivaga
TATGTAACGAAAGATGAAGAGACAGCAGCGCACATACTGTGTCACTGTAACGCTCTCATTTCGACAGTTTTCGCTACTTAAAGCATCAATATCTACAAGGGCGAACTTGTAACTTGAAAGTAGTGTTACAATAGGTATATTTTGGCCGCAGTGACCACGTAACTTGTTCCCTCTCCTCATTCTAATTCTAATGCTGATACTTGCGCTCGCTCATGTAATAGCTTTTACCGGGTACTGTAGCCGTATGTTTCTCATTTTCATGAAAGATCTGTTTTACTTGCAAAACCTTAAAAAACTTAACAATTTCACCACTTTAATATAAAATGTTGACTTATTGTTGTTGACTCAATTTTTGTTTTCGAAAGGGGTCGGTCGGTCCGAAACAGTCAAGTTTTTCTTCGCGCTGTGGTTGCACGAGTGTATTTATTAAGTTAAATACATAAATCAGTCAATTGTTTTTTCCTTGAAATTTCATTTTTTTTGGTTATTTTTGTCCGCCCCACTACTTTAAGTAAAATTAACTTAAATTGGAAATTGTTGTATGAACAAGTGAAGAACTTTTTGCTGGACTCTCAGCCATATCATGCTCCCTTATCTCTCCCATTCTCCCTCTCTTACGTTGGCATAATTGCTTGTTAATTTTTTATTTTTTATTTTTATTTTATTTTTCTTTTATTGTTGTTGTTGTTTGTTTTAAAATTAAATGTTTTATTCTTTATTTTGACCTCATGTTAACAATTTGTTGTTGAATTCTTTTTTCCCAGTTCGTTTTGTTTTTACTTCTTGCGTTGGTAGCATCATGCACGGTTTAACTTAATGGTCAGTGTTTTTATTCGTTTCAAGTACTTTAATTCAAAATAAAATAATTTCAAAATTTTTTTTATTAAATACGCTTGTATGTTTAATTTTGTTGTTGTTGCTGAAATTAAAAAACATAAAAGCGCACACATACATATATTTTTACGTGGGTTGTTTGTTGCCGTAAGTTGTCAGAAGTTGTACAAAATCGTTCTCCTGGATTGAAGCTTTTAGTTGCAGTCGCCTTTTACAAAGAGAAGGTGAATGATTTAGGTGAGCACTTGTCGCTAGGGCTTAATCTTACCATCACTATGCCCCTGTGACCAATAAAGGACTCAGGTAGCAAATTATGTGCGCCAAAGCTACATAAAACACGTGTCGCAAACTAACTTTCTGTAGCAAAGGAACAGATGTAAGCTATCCTGCAAAAGGGAACATACCCTTTTTTCAAGCATGTCTTTTGGTAGTAACCACAGCCATCACGTGTAACCCCGAAGGATACCTAGCTAATAAAGGCATACAGATTCCGTCTTATTTTCCTGTTGGGTGTGCGAGACGTCTATAGGCCGAACAACGAAGATCATTCATTAAACCCCGTGGGATTTCAACGAAGTTCGGTTCACAAACTTCGAGTATTCATTGTTCAGAGGTATTTTTGCATAATTTTTGGAAAAAAATTTCAAATTTCTGCCTTTCACTGGATAAAGGATAATTTTATCATGTGAAATATGCCTGTTGTTTGTTTTGCCAGCCTACGTATTTGATATTTGTGTTGCATTCATATGGAGTCACATACATCCATCCATCCATTCATCCACAGCCACATCCACATGTCCGCTGGTAACCTTGTATACATAAATGTACAATATTTAATACTGTATTTTAGTTGAGTTTTGTTTCGATTTGTTCATGTTTAAAAATGCTCCATTGTACTCGTTGTACTCGTGTGTACTGTGAGTGTATGTGCTCTCCAATTAATTTTTATTTAAAATACTGTGTTTTATTTTCTAAAGTGCCACTTGTTGGTGAATGGCACATGCCAAACACAATTGTATGTACATTTTTATTTTCGTTCTGACGTTTTATATATAAAATATTTACTTATTTCTGTTTTCCTTTTTTTTTAAAACCCCACAGCTCCCACAACTTGATAGTCAGATGATGAACATTACAGTAGAGAGTGAAGCAAAAAAAGAAAAAAAAATGAAAAGAGAAAAACTAAATGGTCAGAAGAAGAAGAAGGGGAAAGGCAAAAAGAAATAGAATTTCAAGTGGTAGATTGTTAAGGCCATTTAGAAATTGTTTCCCAATTTAAATGCAACTTCACTAAACTGACTACTGACTGCTATTTTTATGTTTATAGTTTTGTTACATCTTCAAAAAATTTTTAAATTTTTTCCCCTTGTTCCAACAAAAAACAAAAAAAAAAAATTAAATAAATGCCCGTAAAAACATTTTGTAGCACAAATAATATGACTAAATACATATTTTTTAGTTTTAATTGTGTTTATATTAATCTTAATTACAAATCAATGATGAAATATGTTTGTTTTGTGTTTGTGTGTATGTCTGTGTGTCTTTTTATTAACCACAAGTCCTTAACACTCTTAACTCAAGATTTAGTAGACAAATTAATGCTAATTGCTACGCATTTTAAGCTTAAATTTATTATATTTGTTACTGCCGGGCAGTCAAACGCCCTACCATAAATGAACGTTGGTCCGCTTCCATATTGACTTAGTTAACAGAAAACAGAACAAACAAATTATAAGCACTTGTGTCACTACTTACTGGCCAATTTCTTTATTTAACCCAGTGCAATAAGTATTTAAAAATTTTAAGGGGAATGAGTTTGATGTGGATGACTTTTTATCGTAAATTAAAAAAAGAAAAAAAAAAAAAGACGACTTTAGAGGAGGGCGTAAACCACTTGGCATTTTATTTTAATTTAGCGGTGCTAATGTGCTTTCAAGGAATTACTGACCACCGTTTTCCACTAATCAGTTTATTGTGTTGGTTAAAAAGTCATTTCGCAATTTAACACATGTGAAAGAGGAAGTAATGGAAAGCATGAAACTAAACGAATGACAAAGCGCATATAAAATAGCTGAATACTTCAAACTAATAAAATGAAAAAATTGAGAGAAAGAGATAGATAGCTAGAGTGATAGATATAGATAGAGAGGGAGAGAGAAAGAGAAGGAGAGAGAGATAGAGTTAGAGTTAAAGTGAGACAGAAAGATAGAGGGAAAGTGAGACAATTAGAGAAATTAAAGATATATATAGAAAGATATATAGATGGTGTGATAAAGACAGATAGTGAAATAGAAAGAGAGAGAATGAGATTGGGATAGTGAGATAGAAGAAGATATAAGTAGATAGAGATGAAGAGAGGGATAGGGAGAAATAGGTAGCCACAAATGGAGAAAAATATAGATAGAATAAGAGAAAAGGGGAGGAAGGGTGAGACAGAGGGAGATACTGAGGCAGAGAGAGAAAGACAGAGCACAATAGATGCAGATTTAAAAAGATAAAGAGAGGAGAGAGTGGGAGCGAAAGAGATAGATAGAGAGAGGGAGATGATGAGAGAGCGAGACACACAAAAAGTGAGAGATGGAGAAAAATTAAGAGAGCTAGAGAAAGAGATAGAAAGGCAAAGAGAGAGAGAAAGGGAGAGAGAGGGAGAGGGAGAGGGAAAGGGAGAGAGATGGAGAGGGAGAGTTAGAGAGAGGAAAAGAGCAGAGCGTTGTCAACTTCCTGCTTTTAGCGCTGTTTTTAGTGATTTTTATATTCTCACAGTCCTTTTAATTTTAGTGCTTTCTTTGGTGCTGTTTTTCCTTGTCAATGGCTTTAAATTTGTTTGCAGTTGTCCAAACAAAAAGAGATGATAAATAATAACCAAAAAAAGTATAAATATGAAATTTTTAATTGTTTCGTTAAAAATAATTTTTGATGGAATTGATAAGCCAACAATTTTAATTTCAATTAAAAATAAATAATAAAATTAAGCCTTCAGGAAAAATAAATAGATGTAAAATGACCGTTACAGCTTGGTATTGTTACTAGATAAATCTAGAAGGTTCTAGGCTGAGCTGAAATAATCGTTAAGGTTTGATTCCAACAATATTTAGAGAATACATATACTGACGTGCATACATACATAAACATGCGTTCATAAGTTTTTTTTAAATAAGTGTCATGTGTGCATTTTGATTTATAAACAAACGAAATGATCGGTCCTGATCAATTTTATTTAATTTATTGAAGGCAGCTGCAATAAAACTTTAACACCGAACTTATTTTTATTTTAGTTCACAACCATCAAGACCATTAAAATGAGACTGTACAAACCGTTACTATTACCCAGAGTCTAACGCCTTTTGCCAATCCAACAATCCAATAACAGCAAACAGCAGTTGCTATAATTACCATTTTATTTCCTTTTTGATTTTGTTTTTTTTTTTCTATTTTGTTCGCTGTAATTAAAAAATTTTTTATATAAAGAAATAAAAAGAAAATCCTTTTTATAATAATTTCATCTAACATGTACCACTGCATATGTATGTACGTATATTTGTGTGTACGTGTATAAGTATTTATATCTATAAGGTATTGTGAACAGCGCATTAAGAACAGAACTCCTCTCCTCCCGTTCATTTTGCATGAAGTATTTCATAACGCGCCTATTTGGCTTAAACTTTGAAATGGTTTAATAAGCGACAGAAGCCAAAAGTGGGCTTAGCTTGATGGTGCCAATGAGTATTAAGCGCCCTAATTGCATTTAATTAAAAGCGCTGCCTTTATTAAAAGCGAAAGATGGCAAAAAATACCCCACTCACTTGGTACAAATGCAGCGTTCATTTGCTAGCAAACAAATAAACAAACAAACATGCAAACATTAACATTTTAAGTCATCATAATTTTAGTTTAGTTTGCCAAGCATGAAATGAAATTGTGTAAAGTTTTCCTAATAGTTCCTTCTTTTTTTGTTCATCATATTATTTAATGTTCTATGTGTATGTTTCAGCTGCTATTCTGCATTTTTGTTTAATTTTTTTGTTGCTGGCAAAGTTCTCACACAACCACAGACTGCTTGTGTTGTATTTACTACTCCTGCCAAGAAACAACAAGAAAAGAACATAATAGAACAAAAACTTTAAAAAATGTTTCACAACTTTCTTCTTCTTATTTACTGCCTTAGCATTCTTGCTAAGAGTATTTCTAGCAGCAGCAGTCAAGAAAACAAAAACCTTTTAACCGGTTCTATTTTAAAATTGTAAGGATTTGCTTGTGTTTTTTTAAAGAATGTTGTTAGGTAGCCTGGGTGGATATTTTGTTACGTCTCATATCGCATTTTTTTTGGTATGATAACAACAAAAATGGTGAAAAAAAGGTGCCTGTTTGTTGACTGCAGAATTTTGAATTGGAGCTAAATAAGCCAGATTTCGGTCTCATAAACAAGAAAGTGAAAATTTTAGCGGGTTTCTTAAAACGTAAGTAGACCCAACATTCACGAACAGAGACAGGAAACGTTGACTTGAATTAAAAAAAATTTTTTTTTTTTAATTTTAGACTCTAGTTTATCGCAAAAGGACCACATCAGAGGACACAAGATAGCCTACCCCCCCCCCCCCCCTTTTTTTTTCTTTATTCGGCTTGCCCTGTGGAACCTAGATTCTGGTTTTATTGCGTTCAGCTTTATTACGCTCATGGGCTGTTATTTTTGAAAGTGTTATAAGAAGAGGAAGAGAAAGAAGAAAAGGAAGAAGAAGAAGAACATAAAGAATAAGAAGAAAAAGAAAAGAAAAGAAAAGAAGAAATTGAAGAAGAAGAAAGAAAAAAGAGGAAAACTAGAAGAAGAAGTAGACGAAGAAGTAGAGGAAGAAGTTGGAGAAGAAGTAGACGAAGAAGTAGAGGAAGAAGTTGGAGAAGAAGTAGACGAAGAAGTTGAGGAAGAAGTTGAAGAAGAATAAAAAAAAGAGGAAAAGTAGAAGAAGAAGTAGACGAAGAAGTAGAGGAAGAAGTAGAAAAAAAGTAAACGAAGAAGTAGAAGAGAAGTAAAAAAAGTAGAAGAAGAAAAAGAAAAAAAAAAAAAGTACAAGAAGGAGAAGAAGAAGTAGAAGGAGAGAAAGAAGACGTGAGAAAGGAAGAAAAAGAAAAAGAAAAAGAAGGGGGATAAGAAAAAGAAGAAGACGAAAAAGGAAGAAAAAGAAGAAGAGGAAGAAGAAGAAGAGGAAGAAGAAGAAAAGGAAGAAGAAGAAAAGGAAGAAAAATATAAAGAAAAGAAAAGAAGAAGTTGAAGAGAAGAAGAAAAAAAGAGGAAAAGTAGAAGAAGAAGTAGACGAAGAAGTAGAGGAAAAAGTAGAAGAAGAAGTAGACGAAGAAGTAGAAGAAGAAGTAGAAGAGTAGTAAAAAAAGTAGAAGAAGAAGAAAAAAAAGAAAAAGAAAAAAAAGTACAAGGAAGAGAAGAACAAGTAGAAGGAGAGGAAGAAGACGTGAGATAGGAAGAAAAAGAAGAAGACGAAAAAAAGGAAGAAAAAGAAGAAGAGGAAGAAGAAGAGGAAGAAGAAGAGAAAGAAGAAGAAGAAGGAGAAGAAGAAGAAGAAGTCTATATGTTACTAAAATTATCGCTAACTAATATTATTAAAAAAAGTACATTTATATCACTTTCAAAAATAACAAATAATCTCGCACGTTCATTAAAACATAATTTCAAATGAAGCAAAATCAATAGTAAAATGTTTCATGTAAAGCCCTGAAAAACGTAAAGAAATAAAAATTTTAATACTTGCGATCATTTTGCATGTGCTCATGTGTGCAAGTGTGTGTGTATTTTATATACAATTGAGAAAAAATTTTCTTGCAACAATCCGGACCAATCAGACTTTTACCTTAGATTCAATGGGGTATTGCTTTTTAAAATTTTTCATAAATATATATTTTTTAATACACTTCTGGGCACCTTTCTTCAGTTTTTTCTTTTAACATTTTGTACAGGATAAGTAGTAAAAAAAAAAAACAAAAATAAAAGTAAGAGAAACTTTTCTACTGTCGCATAGTTTATGTTGCAGTACATTACCAAAGTTTTGCTTTTAAATGCAGGCATTTCGCTAACTTGAAAATAGTTTCCTAATTACGCATTTTAACGAGCACAACTGCAAATTGAAAGTTTCTTTTGCCAGAAAATTTTTCAGCTTTTGTATTAATTCTCTGTTTAATTTTGTATGCACTTTGCGAAAATAGTGCATTACTTTTTTGAAAATATTTTTTTTCCTTTTGCATTTTAATTAACAAATTTATTTTGGTTTTAACGTCAAGAAATACTTTTGTACTTGATTTGAAGTTTGATGGCAATAGTTTTAGTACTGAAATAAATTAATAAATGAGGCCATAAATAATGGATTTCTGTTGTTGTTGTTGATGTAAAGAATGCAGGTTCGATTCCTCTCTTGACCGCTTGACGAATAGGCATAATTCGGGCAGATTTTTTATTTTTTTTAAATTGGTATGCGTTCTTTTAATTTTCTATAGTGACCGCTATATATTTTTTGACACCCTATAACTTGATTCTGAATATGAAATGGAAATATTGGGGAGAAAAAGTTAAATTTTTAAATTTAACTTAAATGTTTCAATATTCTTTTTTAATGCTTTAAAATTGATACTTTTAGTTCTGATCGAGATGAAATAAATCCTAAATTCAATAAAATACACAAACTCGTATAGTCTGAAATATTTGAATTGTGAATTTGTCATGATTCACATTTGACTTCGAAAGAAACTTAAAATTAATCATATAAATACTAGTGAGTTAAAATAAAAATTAAATTCCAGAATCGCTCGAAACTCATTCTTACATTTTCAGGGGCATATTGAGTTTCGTACTGTAAAATAGGCGCGATAACAGGGAAACATCATGAGTATAAATAATAATAAGAAGAGTAAAAAAAGAGTGAATGTATGCACTAAAAACAAGAAAAAAAAGGATTCTCAGCCATTTATTTTTCTATATCCAGCTTTGCTGTAATGAAATTCTTGAAACAATACAGTATGTGAGAAAAACCTATCAGTCTTGTAATGTTTACTGCTATACAGTTTTTCTCTTTAACGGCCTCAATAAATTATCATTTTCGGATACTTTTGAAACTTGTTTCATGAAATCAAAAACAGTTCTGCAGATAAAATAATTTATGGGGATAATTTTTATTGAATTAACAGTTAACTTTTGACCATTAGAAACAACATTTTTTACAGCACACACACACACACACACACACATTTAACAACGTGTTAACCCTACATGTAATATTGTAGCCGAATATCAAAATAACATTTTATATAGATAAATTGTGCGGGGACACTAACAGGCTTAATATATGTTTGCAAGCCGTTATTATGTTAAGATCGCTTAATTTATATTCAGAGACGTTTTTCATCTTAATAATCCTATTTTAAACCTTTATTAAATCCACAAATTTTAGAGTAGGTATGGCCCTACTTTAAAGCTATATTAAGCTGTGACAACTGATTGTTTGTTTTTGTTTTTTTATTACATTGTGTTAAAACAAAATAAATGTTAATATAACTTTTTTATTTATTTGATAATTTTTTCGACCTTTTCATTTTCTATGATTTTTAATTAAAAATAACTTTTTTATTTTACTGAAAAAAAGAGTATTAATTAATTAAAAAAAATGGAATCACACTTTTTTCTTTTAATATTTTCCATTTTTATTACAATTTTGTTTTGGTAAAACTAACACAAATTCACAAATTTTAAGTTTTAATTTTCAGAGACGTGTATAAAATCAAAACAAATAAAAAAGTAATGGGTAATCATTTCTCTTTTTATTCGTTGTGAAGAGGCTACATAAATTACCTATATGATTTTGTTATTTTTTTAATTTTTTTAGAGATAAACTAGTAAACATGTTGTAATGTACACTGTTCTTTAAATTAAATAAACTTTTTGTGGCTTAATAAGAAAAAAATGTACGACTGAAATATATATTTGCGAATACCGAAAAATTTAGCAATCTTTTATGCACAACAATAATACACAAAATGGCAAATCAAAACAATAGTATTGCCAGAATCGAATTTTAAAATTTGCTAAAGGGCATATTAGTTAATAAACCTACCTTGAATATAAAAATGTTAATATAGGATTATTAGCTTAAAGCCTTTATTAACTAAAGTAGATATCATATAGAAACTAATTTTCTTCTTTGAATAAATCTGTAAGTATTTAGGCTGGGAGAAAAATTACAAGTCAAACATACTTGTACTCGTACATGCGACTGTGCCTAAGCCATGTCATCCTGAGTTCGTATGCTAGTCAGAACAATTAAAATAAATACAAGCTGACTTTCTGCTAACTATTAATTAGATAACTTTAAGTCAGTTGAAAATTCATCGATTATTGCCTAGAACATCTCAATGTCAAAATAGTGATTTTGCTCAACCACCACTTAATTGAGTAATTGAGAAAATAAAAGAAAAAATAACTGTTTTGCCTACAGGGTAGCATCAAAATACTACTCACATTCACATTTAGACAAACATAAATAAAAACTCACACCGAAAACCAGGCCAACACTCATATATGATTTGAAATAAAAATAATATAAAATCAGTGTTGACAACTTTTGAATTAAAAAAAAACCACAAAATAGAAAAAATGGTTTATTTATATTAAGTTTATATTTATTACAAGTTTAGTATCATGAAGAAACATTAATTCGTGGAATTTCATCCTCGAAGATTTTAAAAAGCTTTAAAGAACGGTGTTAAAGATACTGACTTGAGAACACTGTTTAAAATCAACCACAAAAACCTCAGACAATGATGTGTTAATTATAACTAAATATTTACAAATGCAGCTCATGGTTATTAGCATTTAAATTTTTTAAAATTGATTTTAAAAAATATTAAAAATATTTGTACCGTCGTAACCAGAATTGAAGAAAAATGCCGACTACATATAAAAGTGTTTCATTTGCCTGCATAAAAAATTTCAAAATCGGTATTCAAATCTTCATTAGTTGTTTGCAAAATGGCTCAGTAAATTTAGAGATATGAAGAAAAATTTTAAATACAAAAAAAAATCTTCATTATGGTCATGAATGTAACTTTGAAAATTTAAAGCAAAACACCCCATACGTACACACAAAAAGCTACTTCGGTTGTGACAACTAAATTTGTTGCCAGTCAAAAGTTTAATCATGAAAATGTTTTAGTTGCCTTGATTAAAATTCAGTTATACAGTCCAAAATGTGGTTCTTTAAATAGTTTTTTGACTTCATCACCGAAACTCTATCAATAAAACAAAACAATTCGATTACCACAACTGTATTATTGACTTTGAAGTTTTTTTTGTGTAATTTTCGAACAGAAAATAAAAATTGTATTTCCGTTTTATAAATTGATTTACAGCAATCAGGCTTTAATTTAATTATTTTAGCAACAATTGCACAAACGATGTTTAAGGCCAACTATTTTTAAGCCAATGGGTCTGCTCATGAAAAATTCGATTATCACAACTGAATTATTGACTGCCTACAACCGGAGTGCTTTCTGTATGTACTCTTTTCAAAACCGATTCACATTAGCATATGTGCCACAAACTTTTTTGTTTAGCTTTGAAATGAAATGAAAAAGAAGCATTTGAGCTCATGTTTGCTGGGAAACCATAAAACTCTCCCTCAACAGCATCGATGCTAAATAACGAAGCACAAATAAAATTGGTGAGATTGTGAGATAAAACTAAGAAGACAATAACAATTTGCTAGGTCAAATTATGTTTATAAATAATATCCTTTTTATCCTTTTATATTTCCATTTCAATATTATTGCTATTCTGTTGTTGTAGCTGTTGTTCTTGTTGTTTGCTATTTATGGGCACCATAAACGCAAGAAATTCCAAATTAAAAAAAAAAAAAAGTAATAAAGAACGCAAGAAATTTATTTAAAATAGAAAAATATGTTTTGGTGACAGTAATCTTTTGAAAACAGGATTAAACCGGTACGTTGTTTGCCAACATAGAGTGAATGAAATTAAAAATAATAAAAGTGGGAAAGAGAGGGAGGCACATATAAAAGAAAATTAAATTAAATTGAATAAAATAGATATAAATTTCGTAGTGTGTGTGTGGTGATGATGATGATAATAATGAGTTTGGTGCTGTTGTAGGCCTGGTTACTAAAACCAAAAGGATTTACTACGTTTTCGAGTTTTTAAATTTCGTTGCTGTTTCTATTGTTGGAAAAAAAGAAATGCTTGTTGTTGTCGAATTGTAATTGACACGTGCGCTGTGGTAGATTTTTTTGTTGTTTTTTTTTTTTTTAATAAGAAACAAATTTTATTCAAAGTTGGAAAAAAAAAACTTTTATTGTTACAAAAGTTGTGAGCATAAATTTTTGCTTTTCCAGCACATGCATCGCATGTTATCCTTTAAGTAGATTTTTTTTAATATAAAAAAATAAAGAATTTAAAATGGTAGATAATAACATAAGGCATGATTTTCAAATTATTAATAGTGAATTTAAATTAAGAATAGAGTTTTATGGTAATGAATTTCAAATTCAATACATCCATTTTACTATCACTCCCATTCACAGAATTCCACGCACTCACATAAAAACATTCATAACAATCTACTCATTTATTTCCTAATAAATATTTGCATTTAATGAATGTAATTAAAAAGTTGATTTTCTTTTTATTTTACCTTTCTTTTTTTTAATTTGAAACGTACACAAATTGAATTCATAATAAATTTTATAAACTTGTGGTAAGACATGAACGGGGTCGATATTTTTTACTGCGGCTCAACAGAAGGAAGTCTGCACTGAGACAACAACTTCGGTTGTGAGAACTAGAATTTTTTAATCGCACTTACAGCTCGAAATATATTTTTAGGAGAACTAAATTTTGATCAATATTATTAAATTCTAGTTACTACAACCAAATAAATTTATTATAACAACTGAATTTATGATTGGCAACAAATTTAGTTCTCACAACCGAAGTTGTTTTCTGTGTGTACCCTATACGCTTCTGTTTAATCGAAAAATAAATAAGTACGTGCAAATTTGCGCCAACCCGTTTAATATGCCAGCCGCAATACGAGTACAAAACGTTCTTAACATAATTTAAATTACAACTATAACTACAACAGCTATAAACTGTAACCTAAAACTGACATAAATCATTATGCCGAAGAAAGAATACTCGCATATTTTGCGAAATAATAAACACTTTGAATAATTATTAACACACTTAGATATTGTGCTAGGTGGTACAACACATAAAATCGTTTAAGTTGCAGATTAGGTGGGTGGGATGGGCAGGTGTATAAGACCAACTATAAGTCTTAAGTAAGAATCATTTTAAGTGCATATCTTACACTTGCACTTTGTGTTGGTGTGAAATAAATATTAAAATCTAGTATTGTTTTACTACGACAACAAAATAATTTATTTGTTAGTTTATTTGACCTTTTTCTTTTTAATTAAAATGGCTATTTTATTAAGCTTGAGGTCGTAATTTATAAATTTATTTTTATATCGATATTTCGCTCCAATTTGTGTAACATCTTCAGGATTAGTCAAATTATTAAAAATAATAAAAAATATAAGAAAACCACACACGCTTGACTTAAAGCAAATAAATTGGTTTAAAATTTGTTGGCAATAAAAATAAGAAAATTTCAACAAACAAACATTTGCCACATTAGTTATTATTTCTTCCTTTAAATGTTGCAACATAAAGAAAGATGAAAAAAACTCTTTGAACAGAATGAATTACTTATCAAGTGAAGTGCAAAACATACAAAATCACTCGCTGTTTCAACCTTAATTGTAGAGCAGACTGTATTTATAATCATGTGTGTGTGAGGTGGTACTAAAAAAACAAACTGAGCAAGGACACACATTTTGCTTTTTAAGGTAAAAACAAGTTAATGGGGAGAATTATTGCAAATATAATATTTTCTTAACAGGCTCTTTATAATTTTTTTTCTTTCAATTTAACAATTGAAATGATATTTTTCTTGTGCCTCTGCTGTTGGTTGTGTGTGTGTTTGTGGTTCCTTTTTTAATTCTTTTTTTTTTGCCCTTTTTTATTATATTTTTTTTTTTATAAATGCACTTGAAATTTATTGTTAAATTGTTCATCATTATGGCTGGTCATGCATGAGTGGAGATTTAAGGTTGAATTCTTTTTTTTTTTTTTTGCTTGGGGGGGCAATTTTCAATTTTAATATGCAATGATCATAAAAATTGATAGATAATCGCACTTGGTTATACAAATTCTACAGTTCCTTTGAAGAAGTACTCGTATTTTTTTTTTTTTTGTACCTTAAAAATTGTGTTGGGACACAATTTTTCTAAACGGTAATCTCCTTGCAAGAAAAGGATTCTCTTAATAATGTATGTGTGTAGTAAATAATAGTAATGAAATAAAATAAAATACAAGTTTGAAATCATGTGTTCACATGTTCAGCATCTGTGTTTTTTTTTCTATCCAATTATTTGATTTTATGCCATTCGTTTATTGTCTGTCTGTTTTGTATTCATTTCAAAATTGCTTGTATATTAGTAGAGTAGAGTAGAGTATCTATCGACAACAATGAAATTAGACAATGATAAATTTTTATCATTTTATTTTAACATTTCATTGCAATTCAATTGAATTTTATTCTCATGTTCTATAAATGCAGATGTGTGTGTCTGTGCGTGTGCGTGAGGTTTTATTATAATTGAAAATTGTGCTTCAATTAATTGTTTGGGTAAAAAACATTTGTCAAGTCCTTTAAAATAATAAATAGTGCACACGGCTTTGGACCAGAGCAACTGCAAGAATTTGTAAGTGCTGATTTCCAGACCGCACTTCTGTTTTTTTTATTAAGTGGCGCTCTAATTGTAACCTGATTTCGGTAAGTAATGCAGCCTCCTGACTGCTTTTATTTTACCACAGCTTTTACCAACGGAACGTTTTAATTTTTGCTTTCAAAAGGAGCGGCTGTTATATTTCTCAGAATGTTAATTTCACTTCGGTTGTGAGGACTAAATTTGTTTTCAATCAAAAATTCAGTTGTGGGAGTCGAATTTTGTAATGATGACAATAGCAAATCGATCTAACAGCTCGATATATTTTGGAGAAAACCCAATTTTAGACTGCAGTATTGAATTCTGGCTGCTACAACTAAAATATTTTATTACCACAACTGAATCCTTGATTGGAAATAAATTTAGTTCTCACAACCGAAGATGTTTTCTCAGTGTTGGCACTTATTTTTTTTTGTTTTCTATATTTGACACGGAAACACAAGTAACATTGATTCGTAAGTGACTAGAAACATTTTTGGGTTAGTACAAAAGCATTTTATATGCTTAAATTTTCAAATGTTTTCTCGGTTATTTTTGCAGCTTTTAAATCGTGCAGTTTGCACCCACCCCAAAAAAAAGAAAAAAACACAAAGTAAGAAATTTTTAATTTATTATTCTATTCTAACAACAAGAACAACCACAACTATTTTAATAAAAAAATTTACTCTTCAGGAAAAAAGAAAGGAAAAAGGAAGATTAACTCTCTGACGTTTATCTTTACAAATTATACGCACACATTGAAGTACTCGTACTTAAATAGAGGAAGAATACAATTTGCACTTGAATGACAAATATAAATGAAGAATAACTGTAGAGTAAATATTAAAAGGAACATATTGCTTGTCCCGCAGAACATCTGTTGAAATCATTTCTTGTATTAACCAAACAGAAAAAGGGAAGGAAAAACAATTAAACTAAAAAATAATATGAAATAAATCCTGAATAAAGTATTTGAATGCTGAATAGAATAATTTTTTATTGCGAGCAGCCTCTGCTATTTTAGGTAATTTAATTTAATGTGTCCAAACAATGTTTGGACAAAACATTAGCAAATGAATTGATTTGGACCACCCTACAATGGCATGCAGTGATAAACGAAAAAGAAGAATTACAACACTGCTTGCCATTGTAGTCACGGCCAAATCAATCAAAAAAAAAAACCAAGAAAACAGGGAAAGGAGAAAAAAGAATTATTAATTCAAATTGAGCAATCAAAGCAACTAGTTGGTGTTACTAATTATAAAAAATTAAAAAAAAAAAAAAACTTTATTATTATTCAAAAAATTGGAAAACTATAAATATTTCTTAAAACAAAACCACTATTGCTAAGTAAAATTTTAAAATAATTGAATAAAGTGAAAGGAATTTAAAACCAGTGGTCATAAAATTAAATTATATTCGACGAATATATTCATAATGAGAAATAACTAATTAATTCGTAACTAAATTTTTGAAAGGCAAAACATTGGGTTCTAATAACCGAAGTTGTTTAATAAGCCCACTACTCGATACTTACCTGACGGTATCAAATAAAGTTGTTCTAAACAGTATATGGCTGCCATTACCAACTTATGAAAAATTTTGTCTAAGTTCGAACGTAAAACAAAAATTTATATGAATTTAGAAAAATTAAAAAAAAAAAAAAAAAAAAAACAATTTATTGTGTGTCATCCAACTATACTTATCACACCCGTTAAATTCTCTTCTCTTTGCTGGCATCTCTACCTCTCTTATGTAAAGTTTGCTGCTTTCTGGGCTGTAGCCAACGTTGATTTGTATTTTATATACACACTTGAAAGCATCAGTTACTTATTTCCATTTACCTTGAATTTTCTTTGGTTCAACCAAAGTTTATGTTTGATGGGTGGCGGTTAATACAAGTAGAATGACGACCTTTGTGTATCTTTTGTCTCTGACTCGCTGCTCTAGTCGTTTTAGCGTGGGAGAGGCATTATTGAAAAACACCAAATAAAATTTGTTTGGTGTTTGAAAAGTCACCCGCAGACATTTGCACGCTTCAAGTGACATGGCTTTTGATTTCTTCTATGGGGAGTCAATGATACGCTAATGTTGCAGCTTGTTTTATTGGCATTAAACGGATACGAATGAACGACTGCGAGTGTATAAGTTTTTAACTTGAAAAGGGGATGAAGTTTTTAAACAACATTTTGTCAGTCACTTGTTGTTAGAGTTTCCCAGTTAGAATCCATTGTTTGTTTGTAAATTTAAAGAGGAGTGTGTGGGTGTTAAGTCTATTACGAGTATTTGTGTTTATAATTTTTGTTAAACGAACTGGTAATCGTGGAAGGGGGGAGGAGGAGGGGGGCTTACAATTGTTAATGGGATGTGCTGATGACAACATTGACATCAACCGTACGTCGTTAGTTAGCCATGGATGTTGTGTTGTGTCAATAAGTGGGTCGTTTGCCTTCGATTTTACCAAGTTTTGTTGATAAACTGTAATTCTTTGATTGAAACACAGATATCTTCTCCCCAGAAGATGAATGTATAAGTAAATGGAAAGATAGAAGATTGAGTCAAATGTGTAATTTTCCGCTTGGAATATTTTGACATAAATGTTAATAAATTCATTTATATTGTTTTGGCTCTTGAAGAAATTTGTAACAGCATCTAAACGGGTAGGAGGTGTTGTCACCGAAGACAATCATAAGTGAAATTATTTTTAATATAATTTATGTATATTGTGGTGGAATTTTTTGTCATTAAATATTTTTCAAGGAATTTTGTACGCATATCCTTTATATTACCTCTTTAAAAATTGCCAATGATTTTTTTCTCTTTCCCAAAGTAAATATGTTAAAATGATGATGGCATATTAAAAAAAAAATAACACAAAAATCTATAAAAAATTATCAATGTGTTAGAATTTTTAAACCTTTCATTGATGGCATCTGCAAGTTACAATCGTTTTATTTAAATTTTTATTGCTTAATAGTTGAACCAACTCGTTATGGGTTTTTACAATTTTACAGGCACAGTAATTTCACTAGATGGTGAATTATATTTAAGGGGATTTAGGAAATTCGAAATAAAAATTTATTTTATTAGGAAAATTTTATTATTATTGTTGCAAATTGGGTTGTAAGTCCCGCTATCGCGGAAGGATCTTTAGTCGCTTTCAATATCAAGTAATTCTGATCTCATGTTTTTTTTTATTTGGCATCATCGAATTCAATGATAAACAAAATTTTAAATAATGGCATTCGAATGCGTATAATTTTAGTAAACAGAACAAACAAAATGTATTGAAAAATAAATTTTTTTTTTATATTTATAAGAAAACAATATGATATGTAATTTTCATCTCTTCAATTTGAAGACAAATAGAACAAAAGAAGCAATTGTTGATCCATATTCTAACATTAAACATTTTTATATAAAATTAAATCCAAGGAAGAGTATAAACATATTCTATATTAATTTATACTAGTGCTCATACATACTTATATCACACTTGCGGGTTTTACAGTATAATACAAGAGTTAAGATTGTTTTTGTTATTATTTTGGACGTATGCAAAAATGCATTTAGAAAATTTCCTTAAAATGGTGCGTGGGCTGTCAAGTTTCTACCCTTTTTTTATGAATTCTACTTTTTCATTTGATTTTAATTTTTGACAAGTAGTTTTATTCAGTATTACAGTATAAAACCGTCTTAAATAAAAAATTATTAAAGGAATCATTTTAATTTTGCTGCTTAAATTCATGCAATAATTTTTCATATTAGGGATGACTCGTAAACCGATATTTTACGCACTACATCATATTAAAAAGGTGTATTAGAAAACTTTATCGCCATGAGTAAGTGCGTTCACTGTTTACTCATACGATCACATAGTCAGTTGAACGCTTTATTGCCTAAAAGAAATTGTTTTTTTTTTATTTTCTATACGCTTACCTTTTCTTTTTAATTTATAAAATATTTTTAATAATTTAACTGACAATTAGATTAAAATAAAACAAATGATTTCAATTCTTGTGCACAATAATAACTTGATTTTTATTTCTTCGATTTGAATATTTTCCAAATATCGATTTTCAATCTAGGGTAGATTTTACTAATAAAAACCACAATAACAGGCTTCTGTTGTATCTGTATTCTTGATTATAGGACAGATTAGTCCGTAGCCCACAGCATATTTTGGCCTTAATTTAAAGTCATTTAAAGTAAGATTACAGTCATCCAGCTCTACTCTGGGACGTGCCAAAATTTGGTTGAGGCTAACCAATAGCACGAAGACCAAAAACAAAATTTTCATATTTTATAAAAATGAATTTACTTCAATAGTTCAGAAAATAAAATTGAAACTGTGATAAAACACTGTCAGCAGCCGCTATTTATTCAAAACGAAATGATGTTATTTGATAAAGGACACGTAGCTAAAGAAAAAATTAAATTACTGAAATGATGATAACTACGAGTCATAAACTGAATAAACAAAAACAAGAATATGATTTTGTTGACGCATTTAAATTATCTTGTTTTTTTCGTTAATTGTGTTATAAACATTGTACTAATTATATAATTAAGCTTAACAAAAAAAAAAAAAAAATAGAATATTTTTTATCTCTTGGCGATAAACTTTTCTAACAATAGCAATAATTTGTTGTTAACATTCTTTGATTCCTTCCAAATACTTTCATTTTTGCACTGAGTAAACAGAACTAAATTTGTTTCCAATCAAAAATTCAGTTGTGGAATTCGAATTTTTTGCATGCTGACAATAGAAAATCGGTCCAGCAGCTCGAAATAGTTTTAAGAGGGCTAATCACTTCGATATTTGTGCAAAATTTGTTTTCAGCAAATATGCTGAAGATCGTGAGTGTCGTTTTAAAATTTTCCAACTTTACCAGATCAGAAAACCCCCGAAAAAATTTGCCAACTTTAATTTTATCTGTCAATTATAAATGAAGGAAATGCCAATGTGTACATTTTGCATTGCAAACGAAAACGGCGAAAAGAAAAGAATTAACATAAAAAAAACTAGGCAACACCACTGTGCAAATAGATTTTCATTTTTAAACGAACATTAACACTTTCTTATTACATTGAATTTGTATGTATGAACACATTCGGTTTTTATTTCAAGATATAAATTTGCATATTTATTTCAAGTCGTTTATAAACAAAAAAAAAAAAAAAAAAAGGAAACTCAAACCCATTATTTTCACTCTTACTCGTATCAATAGCAATTTTTCATGTAGCAACATGAGAGCACACATTTGTGCAGAAGATATTGAAGAAAGTTTGTAGCGGGTTTTTATCAAATTAAAGAAAGAAAAAAAAAGAAAAGCAAATTGTGTTCTTTTGGTTGCAAATCCAACTGCAGACATTAAATATTTTTGTGGTCACCAAGCCATGCCACAACTAAAATTTGTTGAGTGCTTTTAACGACCTTGTTAGCAAACTAAACTGAAATGGGGAAGAAAAAAATAAAACTTGTGATTATTGCAAAAGCTTGTTGTTGTATTCTGTTCTATTCAATTTTATTTTATTTATTTTTTAGCGTTCATAAGAGGGAAATAAAAGTTATGATGTGTCATATATTGCATTTTGGTCTTTTTTTACGCAGGCAGTGTGACATGTGAAAAAAGAAACTAGTGTACTAACCTGATAATCTGGGGGTTGCAATTTCGAGTCTGGGGACTCTAAAAGTTTTAGGATACATATGCTCGGCTCACTCAAACTAGCCAGCACACAAACAAAAACAATTACGAAAATTTGTTTTTGTTTTCAATAGAAATGTGCTTTGCTTTCATTCGCTTAGGCTTTCTTGTGACATCGCTGAACAGACCATTAAGTCAATGGAAAATATGTGAAATTTTTTTACACTACCACCCACCTACCTCAACAGTAAATCAACTTCGCTGAATGTAGTTTTTATAACATGTCACTCTGTTTGCCTACGAATATAAACTTTATTTACAATAGTAAAGATATTGCGTACATAAGTAGATTGATAATAAAGCTAAAGCTTTATCCCCTTGCAACTAAATCATAAGGACACATATTTGTGTGTTTGTGTTTGAATACTCGTATGTACATGTTCTTGACTACTCTCCATATTATTATTAAATAAAAATTCGCTTTTTAGTATTTTTATTTATTTATTATTTTTTTTTTTGTCGGCTAACACGTTTTTGCACATTCTTAACAAGCATTTATTACAATGGCCATAAAGGCTCGTGTTGGTATTTTAACAACAACCCATATTTTCCTGTTTCCTGTGTTTTTTTATTATTCAGTTTTTATTTGCAAGTTTTCTATTATGTGTGACATATGAATTTGTGTTTTGCCTGGAATTGTATTTGGAATGTGTCGGATTGTGTTTTATATCGAACAAAGTTAGTTTTTATGTTTATTAATAATACGGGTCGTATCATTCACACACACACAGACGCACAAACACACACACACACACACAGACGCACACACACACACACACACACACACACACATTTATATTGCCAACAATGAATGAATGACCACTTGAAATATCTTATAAGAATGATTATGAGAATTGGTTGCATTGGAATGGTGTGGATGTTGACGTATGTATGTAACTAAAGTAGATTTTTTTGTTTGTTTTATTAACAAAAAAACATTTGCTGAATTTTAGAACGTGTTGGCAGTTTTAATTCGTTAAGAATTACGGGTAATAGACAATTGTTTTTCATTTCTCATTGGCTCTGTTAGTTTGTAAACGATTTTTTATAATAATTATCTAAATATGCGTATTACTGAAGACCCAGTATAGCCCAAGTTAGATTTTAATATAATACATTTGATTTGATTTTGTAGAAACAAAATATTATTGCCACTAAAATGAAATAATTAAAAAATTTTTTTGTTTTTCACCTTTTATTAAAGTCACAAACCAAATTGTGACAAAAATAAAATACAAAAATCAATACAAGAAAATATAAACAAAAGAAAATATAAACAAAAGAAAATATAATACATTGCAAATAAAACAAAAATACAAAATTCAATAATAAAATACAACAATTAACCATGTCCATGCATACATTCCTTATTTAAAATAGTGCAGGAAACACAACCAGCGGAATAGAGTTGTTCCTATCTAAAACGATATTAAATACGTTGTAATATTTTATGTTAAAGTCTGCTTATTAAAACAAAAGCTTACTAGATCTACATCTTGAGAATAATGGTCCATTGGTTTTCTTATGTTTTCTTTACTTTATATCTGCGTTTCTCATTTTATTTAATTATTTTTCACATATTTCTTAATAAGTTTTTCACTTTTATATTTTTATATATTTTTTGAGAATTGTCAAAAAAATTAAACGAAAAATTTATTAAGGCAACGTACTCGTACTATCGTTTGTTAATACTGAATATTGATTCAAATTAAATATTACAACTAATATTTTAATGTTATAATATAATATATAATATTTTAAGTAGTTGTCTCCAACGAATTTGTACATTTGTTTTAGTTAATGATATATTGGTTGAAGCAACAATATGAAAATTGTGAGAATCGCCTTTTTATCATGAACATAATTTTATGGCTACAAGTAATGATTATCTACCAAATGGGTAGAAATTCAATTATTATGATAAAATTTTAGTTTAAACAAATGATTTTTGGAAAAGTTTTTCAATCGCCACTGTACTTAATTTAAGCCTAAGTATGACTTTCAAATGTCGAATTTTCTTTATTAACAAATAGAAGCAAGTGTTTTCAAGAAATGGCCATATATGTCGCGTCCCTCATTCATCAAAAAGGTAACGCTAGATCTCGGTCATTATAGCCAATTTGAAAAAATGAAACAAGGGTTTGAAATCAGCCCTGCAAAATGCTTTGGAAAAAATTCTCAGTTGATTGGAATATTGTGTAAAATTGTGTTATTTCATAAAGTGGAAGCACAACTGCTTTTTTAAGAAGCACACGCAAAGAAAAAATATGGTTGAGGCAACCATATTCTGGTGGAAACATAGTATGGTTAGATTTGTGATTGCCCCAACCATATATATTTTTAAGTCAAAGATATTAAAAATAGCTTTCAACTGCAGATGTTCAACCCCCGGTCAGGGCAAGAAATTTGTTTTTAATTTTTTTTTAATACATAAATATTTTATATAAGCAGTTTAAAAAAAAAATTAATTTAAATTTTTTTGTATAAATAAAGTATTTTTTTTCCATTGATTTTTCTTTTCTATCAATTTGTATTTATTTATTACATAATACATCGAGTTTAAATTTATTTTTTAAATTTTAGTTGACTCTATCAGGGCTCGAACTTGCGAACACTTAGTTAAGAAGCATTAACTCGCCACTCAACCACTTCAGCCACAAAGCTCAGTTGAGTTTGAACGATTAAGTTTTTCTTTTATACTCACTTTATTTACATGGTTGCGGAAGAGACAAAATAGAAAACAATTTACATTCAACCATATTTTTATCATTATTATGTTTGCTATGAAAATATTTATGATTTCAAGTAAAATTTTATTAAACATAATATGATAATTATATGGTTGATCTAAGACACTAAACATAATGTGGTTAAAAATAACTAGAAACATGTTTATCGTGATCAGAATAATGTTTAGATGCTTCAAATTAATAATAATATTTTTGTGAAGAACACACTATGTTTGAGGTGACCATATTCATCCATCTTTTTTCTTTGCGTGCAGTTTGTTTCAAAGCTTATAATTAAGAATTTTTGCACATTAAGTAAAATAAATTACACAATACGATATACAAAGATGAATCAATATCCATCCTTTTTATTGTTTATATTTAAATACCATGCGATAGGTATCATATTGTTTCAATACAGACGCATCAGATACGGCATCAATTGCTGTCATCGATGGCAATTGAAATCAGATGAAGAATGAAAAGAGTGAACAACAACAGCTTGAACAACGAATTGAAATTCAACTCATATTTTGTGCCTTTCTTGAATACGTTTTCGTTTTACTGGAATGATAAGTTGCGGCTGATATGTGTGCCGACATGATAGTTGTTGTTTTATTCATCTACTTTTTTATTAACAATTGTTTTCTTAGTTTTATTGTTGTTTAAATTGAAATAAATACACCAACAACAATGGCAACAGAGAACTCAAGAATCATTTCCTACACAAAAGACAAAAAATGAAAAGAGTAAAAAGATTCAAGGGGGAAGCATTGGAAAAAAAAAAAAGGCAAAAGAAATAAAGAATGAAACAAACAAACAAACAAACATCAATGACAATGGCAAATAAACAAAAATAAGTAAAGTTTTAATCAAAATGTTGTTAAAGTTTTTGTTTTCTCTTTCTTTTTAAATAATTTTTTGTTTTATATTTATATTTATGTGTGCATGTATTTGTATGTACTTCGGTTTAATTTTTATTGTTGCTGCTGTTGTTGTATATGGTGAAGGGTTTGTGTGCGCATTTTTTCAGCAGTTGTGCTTTAAAGCAATTGTTTCTGTCAATCAATTGAAACTTCATACACTCTCTCGCATAAAAGAACACATTAATTTTTTTGCACTCAAATACACACATAAATTTTATTTCTGTGCATGTTTGTTTGCGTGTTCATTCGTTAATTCGCTTGTGTGTGTGCGTATGTATGCACTTGTATTATTGCAAATGTATTTAAATAAAAACTACAATTGAATAAGAGCACAAACGCACACAATACTTACTTACGCACTCACATCTTTGGAAGGTAACATTTTCACATTTTTTTTGCATTGATTTCGAGTGAGTTCTATAGTAAATGGATGAGAGGAAAGGGTACTCACTGAACATTAAAAATCAACCAATGAAATAATAGTTGCTGCATGTGAGCATTGCGAAAATGTATCACCAGATTCACAAAATGGTGAGAGAGGGTGATTATTTGGCCCAGTATAGTATTTTGTGTGCGTGTGTGTGTGTGATTATTTGTTGTACATCATTATACGTGTGTACACTTATGTATGGCTGTAATTCAATCTGAATTAATTAATTAAATCTTCTAACTGCACTCAATTAATCATGTGAAAAAAAAATCTAAAGCAAAAAATGCAAAATAATTTTTTCCAAAAAAATAATTAACTTTATAAAAATAATAACTTCCAAAAAAGGTTATTTTTTTGATTACCTACTACGGCTACTACTTCATTATTTAGCAGGTGTTTTCCCACCGGTCTGGTCGGTGCTTTATCACATATTATGTTATTGGTATTCAGAGAAAAGTATAATTGCGACAAATTTGTCATAAATTTTATTTCTGGTCTTCATTGCTCCTTTCGAATGCCAGCATTATAAAAAGAAATTTAAAATAGTTTATTAAAAAATTGGCGTAACCAGCACAAAAGTATGAAAAATATGAAGGTTGTGTGTACTAAAGTGGCGTGTCCGATTTAAAAGTGTACCCAAACTTTCTTAGCATACTTTTTCATACAGTGAAAATTGAAAGTCCACAAAATCTCTATCTATCAACTACACAGACACGTAGAAACAATTTGAACCATTAAAGAACAGGACTTAACAAATTATGGGCACACATTTATGGCAGATGTATTTTTTATTTATATGTCTAGCTGTAGAAATAAATTTTGAAAAAAATAATTTTGTCGTTTGATGTTAAGAAATAAAAAAAACAAAGCCAAAATCGTATTTATAAAATTCTTAAATATTTTGCGATTTCAATTTTATAATTAAGATTTACTACACGAGAGTGATGGGAGTTCATTTGTTTACTTCTTGGCGCTTACGTGGTTGGTCGGTCAGATTTTCTGAGTTCAAAACTGAAAACTGATACGATCTCATTGTATTTCCCAAAAGAAATTGTTTTTTTTTTATTTTCTATACGCTTACCTTTTCTTTTTAATTTATAAAATATTTTTCATAATTTAACTGCCAATTAGATTAAAATAAAACAAATGATTTCAATTCTTGTGCACAATAATAACTTGATTTTTATTTCTTCGATTTGAATATTTTCCAAATATCGATTTTCAATCTAGGGTAGATTTTACTAATAAAAACCACAATAACAGGCTTCTGTTGTATCTGTATTCTTGATTACAGGACAGATTAGTCCGTAGCCCAAAGCATTTTCTGGCCATTCTTCAGACGAAGTAAGATTACAGTCATCCAGCTCTACTCTGGGACGTGCCAAAATTTGGTTGAGGCAAACCAATAGCACGAAGACCAAAAACAAAATTTTCATATTTTATAAAAATGAATTTACTTCAATAGTTCAGAAAATAAAATTGAAACTGTGATAAAACACTGTCAGCAGCCGCAATTTATTCAAAACGAAATGATTTTATTTGATAAAGGACACGTAGCTAAAGAAAAAATTAAATTACTGAAATGATGATAACTACGAGTCATAAACTGAAAAAACAAAAACAAGAATATGATTCTGTTGACGCATTTAAATTATCTAGTTATTGTCGTTAAGTGTGTTATAAACATTGTACTAATTATTTAATTAAGCTTAACAAAAAAAAAAAAAAATAGAATTGTAACTAAAGATAAAAATAAATTACTGAAATGATCATAACTTCGAGTCATAAACTGAAAAAACTGAATTGTTTTTATCTAAGTACCCGTACAATCATGAACGCACGTTCTCTTGGCGATAAACTTTTCTAACAATAGCAATAATTTGTTGTTAACATTCTTTGATTCCTTCCAAATACTTTCATTTTTGCACTGAGTAAACAGAACTAAATTTGTTTCCAATCAAAAATTCAGTTGTGGAAGTCGAAATTTTTGCATGCTGACAATAGAAAATCGGTCTAACAGCTCGAAATAGTTTTAAGAGAACAAAACTTTTGCTATATCGAATTCTGGTTTGCTACAACTAAAACATTTGACTACCACAATTGAATTTTTGGTTGGAAGCAAATTTAGTTGTTTTGTATGCGTGGTACACATTCAACATGCAAAAGCTTCAAAGCTATTGTATCTCTGAAAATATTGACATGTAGTCGATCCTAAAATCTAAATTTAAAAGATCAATTAGCTTTTGTTAGGGCTGCTTTTGGCTATAATTTGGTTTTTGTTTTTTAATTTTAGCGTTTACTCGTAATAACGGTCGATATTTTGGGTTCAGCTTAAAATAAATTTTAAGTTTCGCACTTGTTGCTAAATAAAATTTAATTTTAATTTAAATAATATCTTGTGAGGAGGATAACAGTTTCCTTTCTTTCTCCTGGCCTACTTTGTATTGAAATTAATGTTAAGGAACAATATTGTAGCAACTGTTAAAGCCAGAAAATAGTCGAAAGTCTTGCAAATTGTCTTACAAAGTATCTATACAGAACAGTGCAAATTAATTTTTAAAATAAAGGCAAAGGCTACATTTCTAATGAAAACATGGTTGCTACATTTGTGTAGAAGTTAAAAATATATGAACGAAATGTTGGCGCCTTGTCCATACCATGAACTCCGATAAAAAAAATTTTTTAAGTCACAAATATGAAAGGGATACTTAAATTAATCTTCGAAATATGTTGATGTATCATTGTGTCCTATTTTATTTACATATTATATCAATTACTAACTTAGCATTTATTTTGCCGAAGACTAATAAATTAATTTAAAACTTCTTCTCGGTAACCCTCTTTCTTGCCAGGGAATTTCGTTGCAAATTTCTAAAATATATGAGTGTAGTGCGTTTTTCGAACTTGCACTTGGGGTAAGTTAAACTCAAAACTGTCATACTACTCCGAAAATTAAATAAAGTTTAAAATGTTTAGAAGGAACATTTTTTTCTCTTGTTTAGTTTGAAACTAAAAGAAAAGAACACACGCTCACTCACATATACTCGTATAATTCGTTTGGGGGTTAAAGAAGAAATTCTTCTCTTTGAAATAAAAATTTTTTTTATATTGATATTTATATTGATTCAATATCTATTTAGTATCTGAATTTATTCTTTTTTACTCGCATTCATCTTTATACCATTTGAATGTCGTCTTATGAAACGATTATTTACTCTCCATGGGGGCACTTGTGTGTACTTACACAAAAGCAATTAAAAACGGATTTTGAAATTCGGTTTTAAGCTCGTTAAAAAATTCTCGGCATGATGCAAAATTTTTGTAATTGTCTTGCACTGAACACTCACACTAAAAATACTTATTACGTTAAATATATTTCTGTCCAATTGTAATTGTTTTTTGTAATTCTGTGTTTTTTCGTTTTTTGTTAAAATTTATGTTTGGCACTTATGCATGCTTATGCTGCATGTGTGGGTAAAGCTGTGTATTTGTATTGTACGAGTACATGCTTTTCGCAAAAGCCAGGATAGGAGTATGTGGTGCGTCAACTCTTTAGTATTTTTTTTCTTCCTTTTTTGTGTTTATTAATATTTTTTGGGACGTACTTTTTTAACATAGTTTTCAACAATATTATTTACACAAGGCTTGTTTGTTAAATTTCCTGGAATTAAGCACACATCTGTGTGCTATCGATGAAACTAAAAAAAAAGTCAACCAACCAGCAATTAAAGAAAAAAAAGACATTTAAAATCACTCTTGAATGGTCGGGTTATTATTGCACACACACATATATACGCATACACACACACACACACACACACATATATATATATATATATATATATATACAATGTGATCCTTTTAAATGATCTTGAACAATAGTTTAAAAAAAAATCAGTTTCATTTGGTCATTATTTTAATAATTGCTAAATTGCTGTTTTTTTATTTAATTTTTTTTTTTGGTACTTCAAGTACGTATTATTTAGTTAGAAAATGAAATGAATGTTAAGAAAATAATGCTTTTGTTGTTCAAGAAGTTTTTTCTTCTGTATTCTGTACGTATTCGTACTTGACAAATAATACATAACATTTTGTTGAGTACAATTATGAATTCCATTTAAAAATAATTTGTTTTAAATAAAATTGTGCGCATGCGCACTTCTGCTGTTGTTTGTATTGTTTTCATTTGTTTGAAAAGTGCAATTTATGACGCACCCAAGTGCTTAAACATTCCAAATAAATTTCCTCATAAAATTTCGTTATTCTTTTCTTTTATTTTTTTTTTGCGTTCGTTGCCCTAGATCGAAATATTGTGTTTCAAAAGCAATTTCTTTAATTGAGTTTATTTCTTTATTTTTTTTCTAAATTATTTGACAACAACTTCCTTCGAGTGCAATTGTAATGGATACTTCTTTGTTCTTTGTAAAAAAAAAATTATAAAAATTTTAATTATTTTGTATTGTGTTGAAATTTTTGCATCCGCCCTCAATTCCTTATTGTGACGATTTAATAGAATTAAATTTTTTTTTTTACAAAAACATAATTAAATTAACGTAAAGTAGACCTTTTCTAAAAGAAATTTCTTTTATTAAAATAAAATCCACACATTAAGCAAAGAAAGCCACAAATCACATAAATTAAATGAAACATGATACGAGTACTTTTTATTATTTAATTCATATCAATGACCCGATTCATTTAACGACTGCCATCTTTCTGGATTTAAATTTAGGTGTTTTAGTTAGTTGGGTACCAATTCCTTTACAAAAAAATGACTTTCAACACAATCTTCTCTCAGGCTAGGCTACTTCGGATCGGAGTTTAGTTGTCATAAACTTTAGCTTACATTCGTAAATGCCTACTTTTACTTTTCGTGTACAGTGAGATTTAATCATTCTTTTGCAAAATAGTTGGAAAAAGCAATCAATCAAATGAAAATAATGTTGAAGCTAAAGTTAATGTTGATTTTTAGCTTCTGTCTAAATCTTCCAAAAAAAAATTTTTTTAATTTTTAAAAGTGCAAAAAAACACTATTAGCTAAAGTATAGGAAAAACTAATCAATAACACTAGTTTAAACATTTTTTTACCACAGCAACTGACATTCGATATCGATCAATATTTCAGTGGTACCTAAGTGTAAATTTTGTTCGTATTTCATTTTGTAGAATTGGCTCTAGCGTACGAGATCTACCGTTGTCTTCTTAATGTGTCTCAAAAACTGTTAGTTCTATTTGTTAAAATTGAAAGAAAAGAAATTCAGCAAAAAAATTTCCTGAATAAAAACAACAAATGAATAAAATTGCTTTTCTTTTATTTAAATTAATCAAAGGGCTTGTTTTACAATAAAATAAAAAACAATTGTTTTGCAGCCAACTTCACTATAAAACGTGTTGTTAAAATTGAATAATCCAACTGCTCAGCGCTCGAGTCGGTTATTTCGGTATCTTCCATACATTTTGTATGGTCATAAGAATTTTTGGCTTGCCTCGCCAAGTAAAAGACTCTATTGTCTGAGAAAGAAATGGTGCTCGCTAGTGCTTCTTTGGCGTGTTTGACTGCAGGTGTGACACAGGTGTGCTACCGAAATAAGACCAAAAATTTGTTTAAGTCATGAGACCATATGCTTGGCTAAAAAGCAACTGACTTATTTTTATTAAAGAATTTTTTTTCATCAAATGAAAAACTTCTAAATTTAGCATAAAAAGCGTTTTTTTTTAATTTTTAAGATGCCAGCCAATTCAAAACATTGTAAGTACGAGCTGCAGCTAGTTTTTTAAAGCTTGAGTTCGTATTATAATTAATTATTTTGATATTGATATTTCGCTTCAATTTTGTGTAGCTTTTCCAAGATATAATTAAATTTAGCTTTTCAAAATTGCAGATAGGCACAGGCGGCACCTCTTTGCTATAAAGAAAACAATTTCAATTAGTTTCTATTGTTTCTCTATTTAATTTTATTTAACAAAATAAACTCTAGAAAACAAACGAAAACCTAGTTTTAGTTTGTTGTCTTTTTGAATGAATCGCTCACAAAGAACATAAATAAAAGTAAAAAAAAAAAAAACATTCGTACAAGAGCCAGCGTTTGAGATGAATCTAAAGCTCTAAAGAGGCAGGCAAAAGAATAAAAAAAAAGAAATCCTAAAAATGTACACCAATATGGCAACAATAAGAAGAACAATTGAAATTTAATTCCATTTTTGTTTGAATTGTTAAACAAACACAAAAACAAAATAAAACAAACGCACAAAGCTCACAAAAGAATAAAATAAAACCGAGAGGAGAAAACTACTTATAAAGGGTGTTTTTTTATAGACGTATATAACTTTAAGTTGGCATTACTGTTCAAGATAGCGACCGATTTAACAGCTCAGTTTGGTTTGGCAATTCATCATGAATAGACTCACGCCTGAACAACGTTTCCAAATAGTGCAATTTTGAGATTGCCGTTGTTCCAGAAGCGAATTTTGTTTAGCGATGAAGCGCACTTCTGGTTGAATGGCTACGTCAACAAACAAAACTGCCGCATTTGGAGTGAAGCTAATCCTCAAGTGTATGTCGAAACACCGTTACATCCAGAAAAACTGACTGTTTGGTGTGCTTTATGGGCTGGTGGAATCATTGGTCCGTACTTCTTCAAAAACGATGATGGCCAGAACGTTACAGTCAATGGTGATCGGTATAGAACCATGATTACTAACTTTTTCATTCCTGAATTGAACAACCATGATGTCCAGGAGCTGTGGTTCCACAAGACGGCGCAACATGTCACACAGCTCGTGCCACAATCGATTTATTGAAAGACACGTTTGGTGACCGCCTAATTTCACGATTTGGACCTGTGAATTGGCCTCCAAGGTTTTGTGATTTAACACCGCTAGACTACTTTCTGTGGGGCTATGTAAAGTCATTGGTCTATGCGGATAAGCCACAAACGCTTGACCATTTGGAAGACAACATTCGCCGTGTTATTGCCGATATACGGCCACAAATGTTTGGAAAAAGTCATCGAAAATTGGACGTCCAGATTGGACTACATCCGAGCCAGCCGTGGCGGTCATATGCCAGAAATCATATATAAAATGTAATGCCACAAGATTTTCTTTCGGATAAATAAAATTCATGTCAATCGAATAATCCGTCGTTGTTTTATTGCAATTTAAAGTCCTATACGTCTATAAAAAACACCCTATACATTTTTTAAAAAGTAAATAAAAAAAAACCTTTTGTAATGAAGGGCCCATTGGCACAGGACTATTTTATGCACCTATTAGATTAAGATTTTTTTAGCAGATTCGAGAAACATTTAAAATTTTCAAATTTATTTATTTAAAATTTTTCTTGCTTTAGCAAGAATTTGGCGCCCCCTTTATAGACGAAACAGTGTAATTTTCAAATTGCGGTACAAAACTAAACAAAAATTAATAAAAATTTTGTGTGTAAAATTAAATGTGATGGATGGCTTGTCTGTTGGCCCATAATTTCTCAAACCGTGTTGATATTGTTGAAATAGCCACCCGAAGTTCTTTTCGATATTTCGATTTCATGGCTGCTAAAGCAGCACTTTTATATCTCTGTCCGATAAAATAAAATAATTTTTCTTTCGTTCCACCCAAAACTGAATTAAAGTTTTACTATCAATTTAATGTTGCAATGAAGTATGGCAATATATTTCAATCAATTGTTCTTTTTCAAAAATTGTCGGTTCAATTCAGAGCAAGGAAATTTCAGAAAAAACTTAAAAATACTCCAAAGTAATTTCTGAGTATTTGAGCAATAGATTATAAATCTAGACGACCTCCCCTTTAAAATGATAAGTGTTCAAGCCAAAATGTTACACATTATGAGAAATTTTTCAGAAATTAAGTTTTCTTTCTAAAAATTAAGAAAATTTTTAACTACTAAATATTTTGTAAATAATTTTAATTGAAAACAAAAAATAATCTTTATGGGGATGAATGAATAGTGCGGTACGATGTTTGCTAGTTGCAAAGCGATTCATAAAAATTCGGTGCATAAATTGGTCTGCATCTACTCAGGTGATAATTCATTTCACAGTTCGCTGTAGAGTTACATATCATTTCTCCTAAGATTCAGACGTCTTGCTACTACATAGGCAGATACATAGATACAGAAGAGCGTTTCACCCTTTTTAAGCATCTCACTTGCTTCTTCAGAATAACCGAATTCGTTTCTTCTAAGGTATCAAGTATTATTGTAGTGTCTGATTCCTTGGCTGCTATAATGACTAGTTTTTACTTTATCTCTCTCTCTCTCTCTCTCTCTCTCTCTCTCTAATGCACTCCCTCTCTTTTCTTATTGCTTGTGAATGTGTTTGTGTGTGTGTGTGTGTGTGTGTGTGTGTGTGTTATTTTCTTTGTAATTTATTATTATTTCAAGTTGAGTTCAAGATAAAAAGTTTCTTCAAAGAATTTTAAAAGACCGAATAAAAGAACAACAACTAAAATTATAAGGTTTTTTGCATTGTTTTTGTTTTCTTTGTTTAATTTTTATGGCTGAAAGGCATAAGAAAATTACAATAAAATTGCAAAGAAATAAATTTAATTTCATAAGAAACTGACTGACTACTTGCTACACAACTTTCATACATTCACGGTTCTTTTTTCTTCAGAAAAAAAAAAAAATTATTAAATAGATTTTTGAAAACAATATTTTTGAAGATTCACGCGTGGTGGTGAGAATTTAATTTGATTTCAATCAAAAATGCTGATATGATAATCAAATTAGAATTAGATTTTCTATTGTGAACTTTAAAAAAAACTCAATATTACAACTGAATTCAATTGGTAATAAATTTAGTTCTCATAACCGAAGTTGTTTTCTCAGTGTATGTTTGAAAGTGTGAAATTTTATGATGAAGTCACCTTAAAATATGCTTTATTACTTGTCAGCTAGCAAAATCCATACACACCCAACAAACACGCGAATTTCATTAAAAGCTTGAAATTTTTTCAAATTAAAAAAAAAGTATTAAAAATTGATTTTTTAACACAAACAAATATTTCCCATAAAAGCATGAATGAATCATGTTCTAATAATGTTTAATTTTGTGTGGCCTGCGAAAAAATTTCACGCGAAATACACATACAAGCCACATACAATCTCTAACAGAGTCCTACTTTGAAGCGGATCTTAGGGCCCTATTGAAATTTCGATAGCTATCGAGTGCCATAACTCAGGCCCTGATGTTCACATACATACGAAGATAATGAGTGTCTAAGAAATTTTGATTATAAGATTGGTAACTCTAAGCTTATGAACCGATTTTTAATTTTTTTTTCTTTATTTGTTTCAATTGAATGAAAAGAATTTACACAAAAACTCAATGGGAACACAAAACGAATGCAAAATAATAAGTAAAATACGAACTAAAGTAATAGAAATGAATGAATAATAATTAAAACAAAGAGAAAAGGAAAAAGTGTTTAGTAATTAAAGTCACATGCGTCTACGAAATACTAAAAATATTGAAAGAAAAAATTAAATCACAGAATTTTTTTCACTCAGAAACTTATGTAATAAAACTGTAAATAAAAGGATAACAACAGTTTGATATTAGAAATCACGCGTGATATTTATCATACAAAAGGAAAAAAAAATCGTTTTGAGAATCGTTACGACAATCTCTGTAGTGCGTGTAAGCAGAGTTGGAAAAATATATTTTATATAAACAATTCTATTGTTCTAGTTCCAAAAAAAAAAAAAAAAAAACATGTGTATTGAATTGAAATGCATTCATGTAAATCCTTTTCTATTTATAATTTTAAATTTAACCCTGAGTGACTGACTGCTGCCCACAAAACAAGTTTTGTTTTCATTTGAAAAACTTACAACTCAATTGTATTTAAAAGTTTTTAAAATGCATTTCAATAAAAATAAAAAGAAAAAAAAAAATTCATTCATGTTTGTTTGCATGCGATGCTTTTGTTTGTTGAAATCGTTTCAAGTTGGATTTACTTTTTTGGGTGGGTGAGGTGCATGTGTCGTTGTCAACCACAGAGATCCACGTGACATTTGCTTTATTGTGAAAGCGTTGTAAACCAAAAACTAAAAACCAAACAAGCCAAACAGCCCAAAAGCCAACCTCAATTTTAAAGAATTTAAGCTAAGAAATGTGACGGGATGATGGCATCTTGGGAACTCTTTTCTATAATTAGAAATGTGTGATGGTTGGTTGTCAATGTAAAGCATCATAATTTGTTCCTGCACACCATTAAACACAATCAAATAAAAATTTCATCTCTTATCCAAACATTCGCTTGTTTTAAAACAAATTTTTTTAACCTGTCAATCGTTTTGCTCTTGAAATTCTTTATATCGTTTGGTACACCCTCCCACGGTTCTGTTAATAACTTTTATTTATAAAAAATTAATATTACAATTAGTGTTTTGTTTCAATGTGCGTGAGTGTGTTGGATAATGTTTAAGTGTTAAAAAGAAAAATTATAGGCTTGACCCTGGCATTTAAAAATTAAAAAAAAAAAAAAAATTAAACCCCCCTCGATTGTTGTTGACTCCGTTTAATGTTAATTTATTAGCTCTCATCCTGTACTTTTTGGGTATAATTCGGCAAAATGAGAGTAAACAAAAATAACTCTCAAAATGTACTCGAACGAAAATTTAAAAAAAGTAAAATTTTTCTATTTAAAAATGAAAAATTTAGTGTTTACTAACATTTATTTTATAATTTTTTTAACAAAATATATTTTAATATAGAAATAATAAAATTAATATAAAATGAAAAAATTGTATAAATAAGAATCTAAAACCGCAATACAAATTAATTTCTATATTAATAATTATAAGAGATTCAGCAATAACGAAAAAATATATATAATATGGCTATTTTGTTAAGCTTGAGGTCTTATTTTTCAAAAATTTATTTTTATATCGATATTTCGCTCCAATTTTTCAGGATTTTCAGGATTTTCAGGATATATGAAGAAGCTACAAAAATTGGAGCGAAATATCGATATAAAAATAAGACCTCAAGCTTAACAAAATAGTCATATTATTTAAAAGAAAAAGGTCAAATAAAACTAACTAATAGAGAAAATATATAAATTTTTTTTTAACTCTTTGGAAGATTTTTTGTACATTTTAATTGTTTACTTTTTGAAAGAGGCGATTGCTTTACAATTACAGCGCTAAAAGAGATGCTATTTACACTAAGACACTTCGGACTGCCGTTTAACGTTCTAGTTTCGCCTAATAACATTCATTTCCATCTCAAGCCTCAAGCTTTTTCTTGATTGCTTAGCAACTTGTGTCTGTGGTTCAAATGATTTTTTATTTACTGAATTTTATTTATTTAATCAAAATTACTGAGGTCCATATGATAAATTTAATACAAAATTTCATACTTTTCGATTTCCCGAATTAAAATTATTTTTGGTACTTTTTTTTTCATAAACAAGGATTCCAAGAACTGCAAATTAAGTTTTATTAATTTTCATATGAAATTAAGAGAAGAAAACCTTTTTAAAGTTAAAATATTTTTTGTTTTTAAAATTAAAAAAAAACACTATAAATCTTAATTAGATTATACTGTTTTAATTAATTTAATTTAATTCAATTTAATTAATAATTTGCACATTCCTTGTCGCACACACACAATTTTCTCTTTTCCTCATTTTATTAAAGAAACCTCAATCAATGAGTTGTATCACAGGTAAGAAGCAACAAAATCCTTAAAATAAATACGAATAAGTGTTTGCTAAATCTCTCCTTGGGTGATGATTTAAATGAAAACAATTAACGTCATCATTAGACACTCTTTAGCAGGCAGACTTGAAATGAAAACAGCCGCAAATCGTACTTCTAACGCAAATAAATAAATGAATGAATACCCAACTCCAACACTAACAATTTTCCTTTAAACCAATAAATCGGCTGCCTATATAGAGCGAAAAAGAGTTTAATTATTAACTGAAGCAAAAAAGGGCAAAATGCAACCAACCACTTTTAACAAGAAAAAAAAAAAAAAACAACAACAAATTACAAGTAATTGTGGGGGTTTTCTACAACTACATAAATGCCCAACACATTATTCCCCCAGGTTAAAAATCCATATGCTGGGCTGGCACACCGTACACTGTATTTTGTGCGGCAAGAAAAAAAGGGGTAAGAAAACTTTGCTCTTGGTTAGAAAGAAATATATTTTGTTGTTGTTGTAACACAATTAAAAAATAAAACAAAATTTCGTGTACATAATTGAAATAAAATAAACAACAAGAACAAAAAAAATTAGTTTTTCCAACTCCAGGGTGGTCTGTTTGTGTGGGTTTGCTGCAACAGAAAACATTCGATTGAGTCTTGTTGGCATCAATGTGTTATTGTGGTTGCGAGTATTAATTTCTTTTTATTTTATTAGTTTGTTATTGTTTTCTTAATTTCACAATTGGTTTCCCAAAACGAAAAAAAAGGAACATTTTCAAAATGTGCCCTTCCTGCCTTCTTTATTATTTAAAGAAACATTTAGAAGACACCGCACACAAATCAAACAACAGCAGCCTAACTACCTAACGTGGATGCAAATAAATAAATAAAAAATAAATGGATTTAAAAATGAGAATGAATTTTCAAATAAAAATAATAAAAAATTTCGCTAAAAAGAGGACAATTATTTTATTTTTTTTTTTTAACTCAATGTGCTACATATGTATTTTGTTATTTTTATTGTCAGTGTGTTGTAATCTAATACATGTTTTTCCAATTAAAGAAATCATTCACAATCATTGGTTACAATGATGCTCATCATTATTGACAACATGACGTTTAATAAACATCATTTTGACAGTAGCAGTGAGCTATACACAAAAGCCATTGCAATAAGATGCATTTATTTATTTGTAAGTATTTGCTTGCTAAGAAAACGAAAACATTAAAATGTAAACGAACTGACAAGAGTCAGTAAAGCGGATTTCACATTATAATAGACAATATTAATATTTTCATTAGATCGAGTGAGACCGAAATCAGATGCAAATCAAATAGATTGTAAAAAATCTAAAAGGAAATTATTTTCTGTTTTCATACCATCACACTTCAAATAAAATACAAAACATGGCAAATAATTTCCCAGCTGATTTCTAGTTTTTTCTTTGGTTGTTTGTACAAAAGCAACCCTGATAAAAATGAGCAGTGTGATAGCTTAGAAAAAATTCTAAAAATGACAAAAATCATATTACTGCCAAAAAATACTTAAGTATTTCACCACACTTGCTTAACATTTTGTTTTCACACTATTTGATTTTTACATATAAATCTTGTTTATTTGACCTTTTTTATCTGAAAATAAATAAATAAATATTTTTTAAGCTTTTAGGTCTTTTTTTATATTTTAATTATAATAGAAAATTAATTTAATAATAATTAAAATAGAAAAAAAGACCTAAAAGCTTAAAAAATATTTATTTATTTATTTGATTTTTACTTAATACACGAATTTTTGACATGTATTAATATAAATCATTTAAGTAACGTATTTTCGTTTGGTTTCTGTTGAAACAAGCCACGTACGAGTATACCGTTAACTTGAGCTTGTGGCATCAAGTGTAGTTCATCTGTTATTCTAGAGCCATGACAGCTAGGCCCACAGTAGTCAAAAACAAGGATGCATTTCTGTTGGGTTGCTTTATGCACGCATCATCATATACGACATCAAACAAAAGTAAACAAAATTTTAAAATGATGGCTTTTGCTACCGAGTCTTCTGATCCAGCGTAACCGTAGTAAACAGCATTCTAAAGCGTTAGTACGCAAACAAAACCAATTACTTTTTTAATCTGCACCTGCAACACAATGTTTTGAAAAATGTGACGTTTGTTTCTTTCAAGGTTAAAGCAAGTAGTTTTTCTAATTAATTAATTTGCATCTTTTGAATCGGAAGAAACATAGAACAAAAAAAAAAAAGCAATATTCTAACCTATAAAACTTTACAATAAAAAAAATATGCGAAAGGTATATAAATATTCTACGTAAGTTTCTACTTGTATCACTAAATCAATTATTAAAAGAATCGCTTTAATTTTCAATTTTACAAAAATTCTTCGTGCGCAGTTGCTGCCTAAATTCACTCTATACTTTTTATTTACTCGTGAGCTAAAAAATGTTTATCGCTGTGAGTAAATGTGATCGTGCCTGAATGTTGTTCCCTCGGATACTTCCTAACAAAATACGTAGATTTCTTTTGTTTTTATTTTTATTTCTCTTATTTGTTAAGCTGAATGAAAAATTAATTATATTAAGCGAGTGAAACAATAAAATAATTCAGCACCTTTTATTTACTTTGACACTCACGTAACGACAATAACTCTTCTATCATAAAAATGCATCAGCAGCATTATTTTATTTTATTTGCTCAGTATGTGATTTAATTTATCTCCGTTATCGTAAAAAATCATTTCGTTTTGAATAAATAGTGACTGCTGACAGTGTTTTATCACAGTTTCAATTTTTATTCTGAAGTAAATTCATTTTTGTAAAACATGAAGTTTTTGTTTTTGGTCTTCGTGCTATTGGTTTGCCTTAAACAAATTTTGACACATCCTGTTAGCGAGACTGAAATAAAAAAGATGTGGTTGGAGTGCAATCCTCCTTCGACTCCATGGCCAGAAACTGCTGTGGGCTACGGATTGATCTGTGATGTAGGCAAGCGGAAAGAACCAACAAACTGTCATTGTGGTTTTTATTAAAATCTACCCCAGATTAAAAATCTACATTTGAGTAGGCCCAAGTTTAACCTGACAAAAACTATTAAAATCAAAGAAGTAAAAATAAAAATAAATTTATTGTTGCGCACAAGAATTGAAATCATTTGTCTTATTTTAATCTAATTCAACTGACAATTATGAAAAATATTTTACACATTAAAAAAAAAAAGGAAAGAGTTTGGCCGATATTTAATAAGAATGAAAAAAGGGTATAATAAAAAAGATTTCCACAAATGCATGGAAATTGCGGATGAGTTGATTCTAAAAATGCTATCCAAGGCTATTGGTACTTAGTTACTCTATGTAGTGAAGTCCTTGGCTGAATTTAAGTTGTGTAAATCAAATTAAACATTCTACGTGGTTACTCCGTTCAAATTGATGTAACGTAACGTACGGTTAAAAACACTTGTTGTTATTCTTATAGGGCGATTGCGGAAAGCATTTTTTGTGCGGAAGCAAAATTTGCAATTATTGATTCCGCGATATAGATAAATTTCTACATTTTGCTTACGCTAAAATTTTTTCACAGAAAGATCAAAAATGTAAGAAAAAATAAAAAATTTCATAAAAATTAAATGTGTTTTAGCTTAGTATGTTGTATTTGTAGAAAATAATTTTGTTTTATTTATTTAAAATTTATTTTCTTTTTATTTATTTAAAATTTATTTTGATGTTACAAAATGAAATTTTTTTCCTATCGCCAACAACTGAAAAATTAACATAATTCATTCACAATAGGCTATTTTTAATTAACAATTAAATTAAATAATTCAAAATAATAAGATAATTCCGCAGGAATGAGTAATAGCAATTTGTATATCGATCGATATTTCTTTCCGCTAAATTTTCCTTTCCGTGCGGAATCAATAATGCGACCCATAGTAAATTATATTAACAACAATTGTATTCGTATTAGTATTAAAATTAAAAGCCACATCTTGTTACTGATTTGATCGAAAATATTTAGGGGATTCACACAGTAGTCATAAAGTCTTATGTTTTAAAAAACAATACAAAAAATTATGACTGCTGTGAGCAACCCGCCATAACTCATTTCAAATTTGAGGGTCTATTGAGTACTTATGGCAAAATTATCATAAAATAATATGACTTTAAGACATAATGACTGATTCGACTCTACTGTGAATCTCCCGATTAAATTTCTTAATTTTCATCATTAAGTAAACAAGTTGATTAAACACTTTGATTATTTTTATTAAATAAAACACGTACTACAGAAACGAAAATAGACTCTGAAACCGAAACTGTCATTAAAACAAATAAATGCTTTTCGACCTTTTAACATCAAAACTTAAATAAAAATTTCACACGTGGAATTGATTGTGATTCTGGTGACATTTGAAACAGTTAAATCACATTGTGTGAAAGATATCGATGATAGCCAACACACCCACTCATTTCACTTAATTTGTGTGAAATTAAATAAACAAAAAGCAATAAAATCTTTAGTATATTGATCACACACACGCACCAGCACCACTCTTATTATGATAAACATAATGAGTTTGCTAAATTATAATCCCAATAAATTTATAATTATTAAATGAAACAATACAAATAAAATAAAGCACTTACACACATACACTCTTTTACTATCCTCTTGTAACAGAGACTGTACGGCCAGCATATCCCCTCAAGCAATTCAATTAACTTTAAACTAATTCTGTCAATTAGAGCTGGTTCATGCTTAGAAATGGAGTCAATTGACTTAACTAGAGCATGGTGATGTTGTAGGCGCTAGTGTCGGACTCCAAGGTATCCAACCAATTTGAAGTTAGTGGCTTGAAAAAAGTCAGTATGAGGAAGTGCAGAATTTCTTTTTTCTCTTTTTTGTAATGAATTAGAAAAGGAATCATTTGTAATTTTATTTAAATTTGCAGTTAGTCCAACTAGGGTTTCGTACCTTCTAGCATGCAAATTAATAATATCGTGTTTTATTATTTAGTTGCATGTACAATCATGTTTGACTTGATATAAAATTCTAGTTGAGAAGATTCCGCATTATTTTGTATGTTGTGGGAATTAAAAGAAAATATTTATAAATGGATTATTTATTTGTTACTTGACTACAAGGTTGCTGCCAGGGATACTACGCACTACACAAACAAAGCCACACACAGGCAAACAAAACCACTAACTGAGTTTGAGTGTAATAATGAAATCAATTGTTAATTTGTTGATTTTATTTCTAATTTGTAGTTTTATAAATGTGGTCGGCTGGATATGGATAACAATGGCAAGTGTGAAGGCCTTTTCCCTTTTCTCTTTTACTTTCCTTTTTCTATTTTTGTGCTTCGCTTTACTTTGATAGTTTGAAAAGCCATGAATAAACTCTGAACTGCGAACTGATGCTAAAACCGTAAGTAGAAGCCAAACTGAAAAATATATGCAATATATACATACATACATACATACAACAAGAACAGGATTAATCCTCTAATGATCAATTGGGACTTAAAACATATTCTTCTGAACAAATACTGACTTTTGGCAAATTATTTCCAACAAGAGTTTAAGGTTAAAAGGCTGAATTGTGTGTGTTTAAACTGACCACCATTTCAATTCATCTAGAGAATGTAATTATATTTGTAGGATGGTTAGTAAATCAACAATAGATTAATAAACTGACAATAAGCCAGAAATAAAATAGAAAACAATGGGAAACAAAATAGTATCGTTTACCCAGAAGCTGCTGCTGCTGCTGTTGCCACACACACACTTTAATTTGAAATGCACCCACACACACGCACACAGAGTTTAAAATGAATTCAGCCGGATGTACTCGTATTGTGTACTGTGTGTGCAAATCCTGTACACAGAACAATTTTTTTCCAATTTTTAGTTTTAAATATTCACACAATGAATGAGTTATTTTGATATGTTTGTAGTGGCAAAGTACTATTTTCGAAAATAAAACAAAATATCGTGATATAGGGTGGTTCAATCAAAACACATAAAACAAAACGTTTTCTGAGAATTTTCTTAATATTTTTCATTGTGAAACAAGATATCGGCTAAATGCTCGCCACGGCCCCATTTTTCAATGACTCTCAAACATAATTGAGATAAAATGTCATTAATGCACTGAAATTATCTCATCCTATAGATCTTGAATAGTTCTTGGCTTATTGACATACATTTTTCCTTTTAAATATCACCAAAGAAAAGAGTTCAACGGGGTCAAATCACGTGATCGTGGCGGTTAATTTACATCGCCACGACATGAGATTGAGTTTCCATGGGTCATTGAATTTCTCATGCAAAATAGGCATTATTTCGTTGCCTGTGTGGCAAGTATCACATTTCTGTTGGAACGATATATCATCCATGTCTATTTCCTCGTGGACAGCTCTTCTGCCACACTATTGCGAGCAGCAGCAATGTTTTCCACAAGACGTACGTTATCATCTCCCGATAGCGAATATCATTCGCGGTATCTTCTTGGCCGTTCTCATTTGCGGTGACGCCGCCAGCCCATAAACCACACCATACTCGTGGATACTCAAGTGCAAAACAGACCCGGTTTGCTAAAATTTGCTCGATTATGCTGACCAAAAAATGCACTTTGATTTGAACGCCCATTTTCGTAAAATTGGCTGCTCAACTTTGCACCCACATGGTTGAATTTGTCAAACACTAAAACAAAGAAATGTCAAATTTAGTTAAGCAAAAAACTAGACATTAAGGTGCGACTCTAAATAAACATTGTGTATTATGGTTACACCACCCTTTAGATTGGCTGAGAGAAGAATGAGTTGGCTTGCAACTTTCCATTAGGAACTTGTTGTACGATTGTCACGACTGTCTTCTGGACATTGAAGATGTGCCTTTGGCATTCTGGTTTGCTCTTTCAACGAATTTCTTATACATCTACCGACTGTCACTTACAGCTTTAATTCTGTATTTAAGCTGTTATTTGTAAATGAATTAAAAATAATTTTAGTGATTTTTTTTAGCACCATCTTACTAAAATTATCGCTGACTAATTAAAAAAAACTTGTACCACTTTCATTTAATTCTATTTCAGTGCTAAAGCTGCCAAATTTATAAAGTAAAACTGTCAGCGTCGTTCGCAATTCACGCCTTGAGCATTTAGTCTCGTTTCCTTAGTTCTTCCTTGAACAACAGCTGCCAAAGTTACATTTAAAACTGTGTTGCATTCCTCTTTATAAAGTTTTAGACTGAATTTATTTCTCTGTGTACTCGATTTTGTTCATCTACTCTTGTGTTCAAGAAACTATTTGGCAAGACATGCCAATCAAGCAATTTACTAACAAATGGACCGACATTCAAACACGCATTTTTACAGCAACATATTGAAACATCCAAATAATGATATTTTTTAAACAAAACCGTAAATGCAATTATTTAGAACTTTATTGAAAATAATTTTCTATGGAAATTTTGAAAAAAGAATTTTTTTTTCAGAAAGATGGAATTTCGCTATACTAATGCCAGTTTGTTTGCGTAGAAAGAGTATTAGTGTAACACCTTTTCTGTAACTAGACAGCACGGAACCAGACAATTGTCACCTAAAGTCGAACAGAAAATGAAATAAAAACTTTTAGGTTTATTTTTCCACAACTGTAAAAAATGAAAAGTATATTTAATGATTTAGGGAGCAAAATTTTCTTCTTCAGTCACTTCTGAGATGAGATACTCACTGGATTCAGTAGATATTAAGCAAATCGTAGTACACAAATATCCCTTCAACAATTTATCTAATGAACATTTGTTAGAGAAACAGGGTCAGTCAGGCTGTGTTACATTTGTGTTTGTTGTAAGTCTTGTTTCTCCATTATTATAAATTTTAACAACATTTCTGTCAGGAGGCTTATCCAAATCCAAGGCAAATGGCATGACTGTATTTTGTAGCACAAAAATTCAAAAACCAGCAATTCGTGCCATAAAACATTCCAAGCAATAACCACAACACAGCCATAAACTCCCTCTCTCTCCCACATACTCACATATACACACACACACAGTTTGGCAAAGGCTTTTAACTTTAAATACCAAAATTTATTTGTTTGTTTTTAGTTGTGTTGCAAGCTGGTCGTTTGCATTGTTCCACAAAAATATTTTTAATTTTTCTAGAAAAAAATCAAAGGTGCAAGAACTCTCTCAGCCATACAGTAGATGCAATCCAGTCCCTGTATGCCTTAGCCATACAACAGATATAACGTATTTGCGTTGTTTCATACGATCCCACAAAATAATTAGAAGAGGAAAAAATTAAAAAAATTGAGGAAATTTCAAAAAAATTTTTAAATAATACAAAGTAGTTTCTGAGTATCTAGTATGTAAAATGGGACATGCTCTGAGGGATTTCAGCAATTTCTGGTCGAACCATAGAAGATTACGTGATGGGTCATATATCATTTTAGAGGAGAGGTCTTCTAGATTTGTAATATACCGCCTAAATACTCAGAAGTTAGTTTGGACTATTTAAAATTTTTTTTTTTTAAATTTCCATATACCCCAGTACTGTTGTTCTCAAGAATTTTGGCAGTTTCCCTTTTGCATCATAAAATAAAAACTACGAAAATTTCCGAAAATGTCAAAACACTTCCAGAAAGTGATTAAATTCCTTATGATTTTGGTAAATTTCGTATGCAAAATAGGCAATGGTACCTCGGCAGAATGGGGAATGGTAAAAATCTTTCAAAGCAACAGCACTGGGGTATATGGAAATTTCTAAAATTTTTTTAAAATAATCGGAAGTAATTTCTGAGTATTTGGGCGGTAGATTACAAATCCAGACGAGCTCCCCTTTAAAATGATTTGTGTCCCATTCCGTAATATTCCATGGATCGTTTGGAAATTAGTAAAATCTCTTAGAGAAATCAGCGTATTCCTGTAACTTTACAAATATTTAATGACTTGAGACGTATTCGATATGGCTTCTATGCCATAAATATCTAGTGAAAAAACGTAAGGGCATATTTATTTTCACTCACTGCAACGAAACGAATGCAATTATAGCAGGGACTATAATCCCACCGCGACTTTTAAGATCTATTTTGAAGAAACGAATGCAATCGTTTCGTTTTTTTTGTTTATAAAAATCATACAGAACTTGAACGCAAAAAAAAAACCAAAAGATTGAATTCGTTTTTTTTTTTATTTCCAAATCTGTTATTTGTTGCCAATTTGATGTTGTTTTTGCGGTGAAGTGCACCGTGAAGGATTGATATGGTAAACCTTCTCTAGTTACCGTTCAAAAATAAACTAATCCACCATCAGCTGGATTACATTGTGTAGTCCAATATCGCTATTTAATTTCTGAATGTTCCTTTGTGGCAACCTAAATTACCTAACAATCTCGGTACGTACCAACTTGTTTCCAATCAAAAATTCAATTGTGATAACCAAGTTTTTAGTTGCAGTAACCAGAATTCCATAATACAAATTCAAATTTAGTTCTTGTAAAAATATTTTGAGCTGTAACACCGATTTTCTATTGTTACGATTAAAAAATTCGACGGTCGCAACTGAAATTTTGATTGGAAGCAAATTTTTCTCAGTGTAGTGCGTAAAAAATATTTAATTTCTGGGTCAAAATCAGAAGGCGGGGTGGGTACTTCTTGCATAAGTTATTTATTGTAGTTTTCATTCACAATGAAATTAATGAACAAAAGCAAAACTGCTATACGATGGATGAAAAGTTTGATTTCTTTATTTTTTATTGAATTTTCTTTTATTTGTTTTGTTTTTTATTTTTTTACAAATAAAATTATCGCCTTAAATACTTAACAATAAAATTTATTTATGAGTAAATATCGCAAGCGTAAGTATTTTATATGAACAAATTAGTTGATTTTCATCATGTTCATTATTAAACTACTTAAATTGCTGGTCTGGGTTTTTTTCGTAAGATTTTTTTTGTTCATTTTCAATTTCGATATTTTACAATATTAAATTTTATTTAACAATTTTTTTTTTTTTTTTTTTGTTAAATGGAATACAACACTGTAATCAAATAATTAAGTAATTAATTGAATTTATTATACACAATACATTTGTTATACTATATTCTGTCAATCTTAAATTTTTTTTTTAATTTCTTCTTTTACATATTTTTTTTAAATCAAACTTTCCAGGAAGTTTTACTTAAAGGTTTTTGGATTTTATTTGTTTTCATTTAAGCCACAAACAATTACTTGTTTTAACATTAAAATTAAAAATTAACATTTATTTAGGAGAATATGTGGATTTTCTTTAGCTCAATTCTAAACCCTAAAGCATTTAAAGTTCCCTAAATAATGTGTGAGTGTGTGCTTGTGTGTGCGTCTGCTTTTTTAAACTTAAACTAGAAATTATTTACACTTTAAACATACAATTGGCAAAAGACTAACAGATGATGATGATGATGACAATGATTATCTAGTCGGTATTAAAATTGCGCCAGCGCTACTCAAATGGTCTAAACATGCCGTTGTGTTCACCACCGGCTAAACCGAAATCTCAATCTTGTGAATCGCCAGCATTGCTATTACGATCTACAGATGTCCCGCCATTCGATTCAGATTGTTCAACATCTGCTGGATTAATGACGCCCGTTAAATAGCCAGTACCTGCATAAGGAGCTGTTAGAAAACGTTTTGCATGGGCCTGCATAAATGGGGGATATCTGTGGGTGGGTGAACCAAAAACTGCTGCTGGAGGAACTAAAGGTGAAAAGGCCGATTTCAAAGGAAACGGTGGAGACGGCGGTACGTTTGGTGGCGAGTTTGTAGCTGTTGTTAGCATGTCCTCTCCTGAAATCATGGCCTCCATTGTTTGTAAAACATCACCCCTATAACGTTGCAACAGTTGTTCTACATCACTCCGTCGCCTGTTGGGAAAAACACGCATCAAAACATCCACTGGTGAGCGTTGTTGAGGGGCTGAAGGATGTTGTGGTGGCATTTGGGGCTGCTGTTGCAGAGGCTGATGAGGCGGGTGCTGAGAATGTTGGGCATGTGAGTGAGCGCTGGCTGCTGCCGCCGCTAAAAATTGTGTATGATGATAGGGCATAAAGCCCTGGGCACTACCATTATTAAACGATCTTAACATGTGCATATTTTCATTTGAGGGCGTATGAGGAGGTGAGGTTGAATCTTCCTTTTTTAAACTCAAATTTTCTGGTGTGGCCTCGTCTGGGGCTGAATCAACATCTAAATCAGATTCAGGAGAACTTGGTGGACCGGTACGCGCAGGCGATAAATTACCATTGTTATTATAACCGACGGAGCCTTTAGGATGAGGGCTACCAGGTGATGATTCGGAGCCGGTATCTTGATCGGTTTCATTAGAGAGACGTGCACGTTTCGAACCTAAAATACAAAACAAAAATAAATTCAAAGAAAACAAAACGAAAAAAAAAATATTAATTAACGTCAACAACGCGCAACTACTTTGCATTTTGGTTTCTTTCTTAAATAAACACATTTTTGTTTTTCATTTACTTTTTTTATTTGTATTTTAAAACATCCCATAGTGATTGATTGCTTTTATTTTATTTAATTTATTTATTTATTTTTTTTGCCTCCACTACTTAAGGCATCCTCTTCAGTTCTGTTTATCTTTTTCAGAGTTTTATTTTCCTGCTGTTCATCAAACAACGCAAACAAATAAAAATAAAGTATCAAATTTTTTTTAAGTTCTCAAGTAAATACTCTTGCGTACACGCGGGTTATCACTTTCAATAAATTCTACACCACCGTAGGCAGGTAACCAACCTGGTAACAGGGGCCAGTCAAATAAATTAAAAAAAAAAAAATTGAAATACAAACAGTAACGACAGTTACAGAAGTCATTCGATACTTGAGCAAGTTGTTGCTTTTAAATTGTTTTCTTCTTTCTTTTTTTTTAACTTTTAAGCAGCTCCTGCTGCTGCTTGTAAAGCACTTTCTCTGCTGGTTTACAAATTTAATTAAGTTTTCGTACACATTCCATTAGCATTTAAAAAACAAAAACTGATTTTTGTTATTATTATTGACTCATCTCTTCTACTCCCTTTCACTGTCTAATGCTTTTCTATATGGTACTTTTTCTTAATTTCGGAAAGATGTTGTAGGTAAACAAAAAATATTCTCAAACACTTTTTGTATCTCTTTCTGTGACAAGTTTATTTGTTAGAATTAAATTGATTGCCAATCAAAGACTTGTTTGCAACGACAGATGAAGATTTAGAAAATTAATTTTTCTTTTTAAACATCAAAAATAAGAATCGCGTATTTTTTTTTTTTTACAAAAAAGTACAAGAAAATCCGAGTTGCCACAAAATAAAATCAAATAATAAAAATTTTAAAGGGGAAATTGTATTTTAAGAAAATAAATTTCTGACAAGGGAATTGTTGAAGCAGCCAGTGCGGAATAACGACACGCACTGAGGCATCCTCCTCTTAGAGAGAGAAGTTGTCATGCCGAGGAAGAAGAGGAAACTGTGGAACACCTTCTCTGCCTTTGCCCTGCCCTGGCGGATTTAGCGCAAGGAGTCGGCATGCTAAATGGCTTTATTAAGAGTAGCAACTGGTTTAGGTGACGAACTCGTCTTCTTCTTATTTTATTTTTTATTTTGCAATCAATGACTATTAAAAGCATTTTATTGATTCAATGAAATGTTTCATTAGATGAATGAATATTTCACTGAATTACTGAAATACTTCATTGCCTGAAAAATATTATTTTAACTGGATTATTCAATGAAATCTTTGCAGTTTAGCCGAAACTGTGATGATTTTTAGCGAAATTCAGTTAAGTTTAAGGATTCTCTATTCTATTATTTTTAACTCCATATTTTTCTGTAAATTTCTGTTAACTTTAGGAGCTAAAAATTCACCACTAATATGAATACCGTGTACAACAACCAAAAATGGCTTATTTATTATATTTTTTTATTTAAGAGTCACTGGTTTTTATTTAACCACGCAGCTGACAGTTAAAAATTTTAATTACTTTTTATTGAAATTTCGATCGCTATCGAGTGAATCTTATATGATTTTGAGAAATCATGGGACATATTTTTTTAAAACAATTTGTCCAGCATTTTCCTCAGGCACAACAATTATAACTGCTGATTATATTTGTATAAAAAATTTTTTTTCTGAATGTTAAGCTTGCAACATTTAAGATTGATTTTCAAAAAGTTTTAAATTTTACCTTTAAACGCGCGATGCGGACATTCAGTTTTTAAATGCGACGGTGCGTACAAATAAATTTAAATTGAAGGAACACTTTCTTACAATTTGCCACAAGGTTGCAGAGAAGCAATATTTTTCTGAGTTACATTTTCCTTCAAACAACCAACATTGTTTGTTTTAATTTGCCTTTTGCCTAAGGTGCCTGGCTGCAAGTCCCTTAATGAAATTATAAAAAAATTGTAACAATTTTGCAACCCATGCAAACAGCATTTGCTTTATTTTTAGCTCGTTAGCCTTTAAATGTGCAAAAACTGTTTTGTTTCTACATAAAATTTTACCAAGAAATTAAATAAACAACAATCAGACACAAAGAAGGTGTGTGCCACATTAGTAGTGGCAAGTTAGCGTTCGCATGAAGCAACAAGAAAAAGAATTTTCAAAAAGAAAAATGAGAAAGAGAGAGGGGAAGGAAGGAAATCAACAAACCAAGGTGGCAAGTTGGCAGAGCGGAAATGTAAAGTTAACAAGTGCTCGTGGGGTACTTTAAATGTGAATTTCTTTTGGCAAATAATAAAAGTGGAAAATCTTTTGTCAAACACATGTGGTAACGAAAAGAATTACGAAATCTTTACGGTTGACAGCTTACCTAACACAACACAACAGCAGCAACAATAAATAATTTTCGTCTATATGCGTGTTTAAGAAATTCAAAGCTTTTGTTGTTGTTTTGTTGTTAGTAAAGCAGGCGTAAATGTTAATTTTATTTACAAATTTAAAAACTGTTTGTATCTGTAGAAGAAAATTATACTTACCAGGACTTTCAACCTCTGTGCGATCGGGTGAGAAGCCCATTGATAAGCGTTCGGCTCTCAAACGCATTTCAGAGTCTGAATCTCCCGAATTGCCGTTGCTGAATGGCATACGGGTATGATGATGGGTGGAATTGTTTGTAGAATCAAGTCCATCGCTGGGCGGTGAGGGTATGCCCGCATGAAATACCCCATTGACTGGTGTTTGCTGCTGTGGTGATAATTGTGCAGTTGGAGCTTGTGTGCTGGTATTTTCGTTGGCATTTTGTGATGGCACACGTGATGGCACGCTGGTATACAAAAGCCCTAATTCTCTGGCTTCATTCTCCTCTTGGGCTTGTTGCCTGCGAAGTGCAACCTTAAAATTAAAAAAGAGAGAAAGAGCAAAAACAAAAACATTAAAATTAAAATCTTTGTCAGTCACTTGGCACACACTTTTCGCACAGAATGTTCATACAAAACCCGAAAATATGTTCTATACAAGCAAGTGTTACTTCTGGTAAAAAATTAAAAGAGTTAAAAGGTCATAGACGTAAACTCATATAGATCTACTGTGTCTTTTTGTTTTTTTTTCTATAATTAACGTTTGTGTCTAGTTGTAGTTTATGCTTTTGGACTTAAGAATTTCACTTTTGTTTTTTGTTATAACAACACACATCTACGAAGCTTTTTGACTTGTCTCACCCTGGGTCACGGCACGACTCAGACCTGCGACCCTTTGATTGATAGATTAGTACTCTACTCGCCCATCTATGGGGCACCCATATTGTAATGTGTCTACAACTTGGTATCATTTATAGACAAATGAACTACTCACCCACTTAGTCCTTATCGTATAAGAACGGTTCTTAGCTTAAGTATTTTATGTGAAATGAACTTGATAACTTTACTTCTTTATTGTGTATTTTGGGACAAGTCCTTCAACTGATCTGTAAATTAAAAAACAAAACATCCTGCAGTTTTTAGATTCTTAACTTGAAGTAAACTCCTTTTGGGATCGAAGAAAATTTTTAATTTTCTTTGTGGTATTTTTATTCGAATTTAAGTTTATGTTTTGTATTTTGCTCGCACACCTTTGGATTTCCGTTTTTGTAATGTGACTGTGATTGTTCTGTTGTCATGCTGTTTAAGGGTCATAGGACTAATTTGTTAGGAACAACTGATGCAAATTTGTGCCATAGCACTGGTTAATCTCATTCAAAATCCAATTTTTAATTGAAAACAAATTTAGTTCTCATAACCGACGTGTAGTCATGAACGCGATTTCTTGACCCAGTCAGGCCTAAATAGTAAGTCATTTCTTCTCTTCTGATTACTGAATGGAGTCAATGTTTTCGCTATTCTTTTACCCAGTTAGGAATATTCTCCGATAATTTTCTTGATAAAAAATATTTCGCTTATCAGAGAATTTTCTATGATAAAAAGAGAAAGAATAAAAGAAGTTTCTTGCTGATTGTTCAAATCAAAAAATTAAAATTCGTGTATAATCACTGTGATTTTTTTTAAATCGCATAAAATTTGTTACACAATATCATAAAGCAGCTGCGAAAAGTAAATAAATAATTATAATCCGACCTCAATTTAAAAAAGAAACTAAATTTTTCTTGTTTTGTAGGAATTTTTAAGTGGATGAGACTTAAATTTGGGGACCTGCATTCATCTCCTTTCTTAACAGAGTAAAAAAACAAACGGCTGTCATGTTTTAAAATTTGTACTATGGAGTGAGTTGACCTGCGTTTTTTTTTTTTTTTTTTTTGTTGTTGAAACTGTAGAAAAACGGCAACTGAAGTAAATTTATTTATAAAAGAAAAACATCTTTTGTAACTCTTAAACAGTTGTGATTTGTGAAAAAAAAAAAAATGAAACTTCGAAGATCTAAAAAGGATTTGATAAACTATTTGTGCCTCGTTTCTATAACTTTGCCATCGAGAAAATTTACACAAGAATACATGTGAACACAAAACGATAAGAATTGAAACACAAAAGTGTTTCTGTAATTTTTCTTTATGAGAACCAACTGTCATTTTAGTGCTTTTGACGTACTTGATTGTAAAGATGCGAATACAAGTGTTTCTGCTACAAAAGTATGCGAAAAACGTCTCACTAGAACTGTCAAAATAACTCACATTTCTCAATATATTAGAGAAGAGTGAAAAAGTAATGACAAGATAAAAATAACTAACTTTAAATCGTTTAAATTAAAAAACTACATAAAATAAATTTATTTGAATGATTTTCTGTAGCGAAATATGGCATTTTTCAATATTCTTATGCACATTTTGTACTAAGAAAATTTCATATAAACAAAAACGACATTCCACTTTTTGTTGACACTTTCTATTGCATTTGACATTTCAATCATTGGAAAATTCCAATAAAGACGTAACAACTTTGCATTTTCTCACATTCAACTACAGAAACACTTTTTAGTCACAAATCGAGAAACGGTGTAATTTTTTGTTTCACACTTTTTGATGTGATAAGTTGTATGCTACTTTTCTCCACTTTATAGTTCCATCAAGGCGATCAGATTCGAATCGTTTTGATAACCAACCATTGCTTTAGTGAACAAGACTTTTTTATCGTTGAAATCAAAAAAAAATCAAGCGTATTTTGCAAATGATACTCCACAAATTAAAAAGAAAGATGAATAAAAATCTTGGGCACCTTTGAGGTACAGGTAAACGGCTTACATACATTTTCCATGGGTCTAATTCTTTATAGCGTACAGTGTGATTAATTAAAAAATAATAAAAAGACTTATGGATAGTTAAAGTTGCGCTTTTGGTTCAACATTAAATTAAAAATATCGATAAGTTAAATAACCCATAGTGTCCTTAACTATCTTGCCAAAGTTTTAGCCAAAAAACCAATTATTTGCCTCACAAAATCCTAACTTTAACTATAGAATCCAAACAAGAAACGTTCAATCATACTTGCATACGCTCTTACTAGGCTGTTTGTTAAGACAATAATAATACTACTAGTGGGCTACACTAACCTGTGCTGCCATAACACGTTGCCGTTCAGCGATTAATGTGCATTTGGCACAAAGACAATCACGCCATCTACAATAACGCTTGTGACCTTTCAAGGCGCTCACCTACAATAAAACAAAAGAATGAAAAAAAGTAAAAAAAATTATTTTTTTTTTGTTTCACTAAAGAAGAAAGTGTTTTTTTTTTTTTTTTTTGAATTAAAAAAAAAACGGACTGACCACTCCATGATTGCGACAGCGGGCACATTTTGGTGTACGTTGGTATCGTTCGGAGGCAGCGCGTAAAAAGAAAGCCGGTGGCAATGCACCTAAAACTGGATGTTGAGACATGAGATTTTGCATATCAACACCACTAGGTAAACTCATAACTTGTCACACTCTCGGGTTTGATACTATTTAATTGTTTTTTTTTTGTTTGTTTTTTTTTCTGCTGCAGCAAATTTTATTTAATTAAAATTAAATAGAAAAAACAGTGAAAAATCAAGATTAAACGTACATAGTGGGAGCGCAAATTAGTTTCTTTTATAAATTTCGTTTTTATCCTTGCACTCGCTTTATTTTTATTTTGGTCACAAGAAATAGCGTGTCACTGCTTTAATGCATTTTTCTTATTTAAATTTTTTTTTCATTTATATTTTGAAATGTTACAATTTGAATTGTTTCTTTAATTGCTTTTCTTGTTGTTGTTGTTATTGTTTTTGTTTTGTTAATTTGTAACCAATTTTGAACACAGCGCGAAGTGTTGGTTGTCGTCGTAACGCACTGAGAACTCGTTTGCAACTGATTCAAATTTCTTTCATATTGCTGATGGATAAAAAAATTACAACTAAACACAACAAACAAAAGCAAAAAAAAAAAAAAACACCAACCCAACCATCCTCTAGCATAGATTCCATCCATCCATCCATTTATAGTCAAGTTTCGCGGAGTAACAATTGAATACGATATTGTTTTACTCTTTTTGTTGTTGGTGTTGTAGTTTTGGGGGTTGTTTCTTAGTTACTTTTTTTTTACTCTTGTGTTGTTGTGTTGATTTTTTTTATTTTGTCTTGAGAGGGTTTGCTGCAAGCAGCAAAATCAACCAACCACCTTCCAATTTAAATCTATAAACGAGCGTTTGTGTGAGTGGGTATCTGTGTGTGTCTCATAATTTATATCAACTAAAGTAACAAAATGCAAGCAATAAAAAAGAATTAAAAAATATTCCAAATACATAAATGCTAAACTAGTGCACCACACACTTAAACAAATTGAAATTGAAATAAAAGCATGCATGTAACCACAACAACAACAACCACATTTTTTTCTTCACTTTATTTCTCTTTAATCCATTTACTCTGTGAGAAAAAAAAAACAGAAGCCAACATCAGCTAAAGTAACGTAAATAGTTGCAGGATGAAGGTGAGTAGCCAGTTTGTAAGTTTCTCTGTAAACTGACTGTTAGACTGGCATACGAATGTGTGACTGATGATGATGAATGTGACGCATGCAATTAAAAAAGTTTCAAAATCCAATTTGGTACTGTTCATAAAATTGTTCACTCACATTGATACACACACTCTTTCGTATGCATACACGCAGTGCTGCCACATCAATGAAAATACTTTTTGTTTTGGGATTTCATGAAAATAATTATTTTTTTCAATTTAACTACTAAAATAAAAGTAAAGCAAGTTCAATAAAAAAATAACAAAATGTTGCTTCTTGGTATTTTGTATCAAATGAATTTATGTTTGTTGTTCATTTTAAATGAATCGTGCGTTATAATTTATTTCGTTTGCTGTTTGGGTTTTTAGTGTTAAAAAAGTGATTAATGACAGTTGGCTCAGTAAAATTTGTTTTCAAATCAAAATTCGTGCTGTATTTCTCACACATAAATGATGTCCAGTTTGTGGTCATCATAATCGACCGACCAAACAGGCTAACTAAAGCCTTCAGTCTTACAGTGAAGGTACCGTGTCAAAAATGGCAAAACTGAACTGAAATAAATATGTTATTTATTTTGTAAAGTTGTTCTGTTTTTTTTTTTTTTTTTTTTAAAACGTAGACGATTCAAAGATGAGATATTAAATGAAAAGATTGATATGTGGCAGCGTCAGCCATAGGTTTCATATTGGTTTGTTGTAAACTCAACTACGATAATGACACACAGAACCACACACGGCAATTTTAGTTGGGCAATTCTTGATTTTGTCAAAGAGATAGAGGGAAAAGGAATGGTAATGGATACAAACTTGCTCGTACTCGGCAATTCCCTTTTGTTCTCTCTTCGTATCTTTTATAAATATGTAAAAAAAGAAGACAGGTAGCTTGAGGCTGAATGAGTGATTGAATAAAATTGCCGAAACAAAATTGCTGTGTGTAGACACACCCGCAATTTTAAAAGAGAATTGAGAAGAATTGCCCAACTAAATTTGCTGTGTGTGGTCCTACTCTAATACTTTATTTATCGTCGCAGAGTTTTTAGCTTTAGGCTTGGCTCTGACTAGCTACGGATAAAATTTTTTCCCTAAATTTTTCTAAAATAAAATTGATTTGCTCTATTGAGTTTTCTCTATTCAGTTTACCTTTCTCATTGTGTATAAGAAATTATACAAAAAAAAAAAGATTATTTTTTATTAGTGCAGATTTTGGAGACATTTTCGAGTTAAAAATTAAACAAAAATCGGTTTCCTGTTGATTGAATTTCATAATTTATTTATTTTTTTTGTCGCATTAATTATTTTATTTAATTTATAAATTAATTGATTCCCATAAATAAAACAAAACTTTTAATCAATCACTTACGATCTATATAAGTAAAATTCATCTTCTGTTTGTTTGTCCGCAACACATTTGTCTAAAACCTGAAACATACATATAATCTCTATACTCTAAAGAAAACCGCTACGCCCTCTTTTCAACGATTTTCTCTCACCAAGAAAGATGTATGCTTGACATTATGCCATGAAATATTTTACTTATCACTTCAATTGGCACCTCTAAAAATAATGCTAGTAAAAGCGTGAGCCATTTTATAATGTAGTAAATGACTGTATTTATTTGAATGGGTTTTTAACAACTAAAATTTTATTTGCAAAAGGATTTCCCTAATAATTGGTACATACGCTCTCTATACTATAAGGATTCATGTAAAGGACCATGTCGGAAGAGGCGAAACCCTTCAAAAATATTTAGTATCATATAAATTTCATTTAAATTTGAAAGTCGTCACAAGTTTTTTGTATGATAACTGGTGCTTGCGACCATCAAAATGAAAGTATAATAAGAATCTTCGCACATCAAATCTGGGTTATCATAAATTACTCTGTGAGTTTGGTATAAAAAAAGATTGAAATGCTTGGAAGGTGACACTATTACAGAATTAAGCTTATGCCCTTCGAGGTGTCTGAATCGCAACTTAAACGCACAATTTTCGTAGCTGTAATTTCACCCAAACGTCTTTTTTGACATTTCTAAAGAAACGCAAAGATAATTTCATAGTACGAGCAATTCGTTACCCCTCTCTTATATTATTTTCACTCTCTTTCTCTCTCTGTCTGTCTCTCTCTCTCTCCTATAAATTAAGAATTGCAGCAATAAAAATTTCGTGGTGTACACTGGGTCTGATAAAAGTGCTAGAACTGGACCTCGAATATGGTAAACCTACTGGCAACTCTTTTTTTTTTTTTTTTAATAAAAAACAAGAAAAAAGTAATAATTTGTATTAAATTCAAAAACAATTCATTCATTTTTCATTTAGTCATTCATGCAATTACTTTTCTGTGTAATTGCATGTGTGTGTTGGCAAGTACAAGCATTGTATGTGTGTGTGCTCAGTATATAATTCATCAACATATAAATTTACTTGTTTAAATTGTTTTATTTTTATATTTTGTTGGGCAAAAGTGGTTGTTGGTTTCATTTTGTATTTTATTGCCTCATCTGCTACCTTTGGTCGTTGTTTACAGTTGTTGCCGTATCTTCTCTCTTTTGTTCTATCAAGCTCTTTTGGTAATTCTTGTTTGAATTACATTTTTGTTGTTTGTCTGTATTCCCTCTTTTCTACTCTACTGTGTTTGTTGTTTTTTTCTTCCTTTAATTTTGTTTCTTATTTCATTTTTATGTACTTGCATACTTGCTTGCCTGCCTACCTATTCTCTCATTTTTATTGCTGTGCTGTGCTATTGTTGTTACTGTGAACAATAATCGTCTTCCCAGTTTGCCCTCGGGCTGTGTTTAACTTGCCAACATTTAAGTTCAAAAGTTGTATCGTTGTTGCTTACAAATTGCTTTGTTGCTTTTAAGTGCCACTGCTGCTGCTTGTTGTTGTTTTAGTTTTCATTGTACTCTTTATGTTTCCATTATAACAATAAATGTGTATTTATGTGTGTTTATGTGTGCATTCATTTGTAAAACTAACCAACCAAAAACGTTTCTTCTGCCATCTGCCTTTTTGTTTGTTTCATCTTTAGATTGTGTGCGTTTGTATGTGTGTGTGTGTGTGTGTGTGTGTGTTCGTCTCCCTCTTAAGCTTTCAATTCTGTTATAATAGTGTATGATGGCGTATATTTTATGTGAAATAAATAAGAAGAAACTTCACAAAAAGTAAGAAAAAGGCATAAATTTATAAGGTTGTCATTCCGTTTTTAATATTTACACCGTATGTGGGACACCCTATAAAGTTGATTTAGCTATGTCCGTCTGTCAGTGTGGATGTTGAAATTAACTTTCTGAAGTAGCTAGTAGAAAAGTTTAGGAAGTTGCTGTCAGTTAAATCGATCCATAAATGACTGAGCTATGAGCTATGGAGAGCAACTACGTTTTTTCTGAGTGAGTTTTTTTCCTGTAATTTGTTTAAACTACAAAATGGCTAAAGCAGTGGTACGCAGTTTCATCAGAAATATCAAAACTTTTGGTCCGCAAGTAGCCGAGATAAATAAAAAAATGCAACCGCAATTTTATTTAGCTGTACATGTGCGGTCGGCCTTATACAAACGTGTGTATGTACGTGTATGTAAAAATACAAAAATCTTATAGAGGTGATTTTTTGGATATTTTTATTTCTTTATGTGAAATGAAATATTTATATATATACTAATGACTCGGCGGACTTCGTATCGCCTAACAGTCAATAAATGTCATGAGTTATGCTGAACATAAAACAAAAAATAAGTTTAATTGTTCCAGTCGTTATCAGATTTTAAAATAAACTTAAAAAGTGGGCGTAAAATGGGCGTGATCATAATAGTTATTCTGCTATACGAAATATAGATAAACACATCAAATCAAAAATCAGCCGATCTCAAGTTCTAAGTGTTCGAACAAACAAGACTTTCTTTTATATACATGTTTTCAATAGAACACAAATAAGTTTATCATGCAACATTTTTATATGTTTACCGCTTTTAGACCAATTTTCGAAATACGACTACGTTAACGCAATTGATAAACATGTGACACAAAAAAACTTTGCACCTAAAATAAAATAAAAATTAATTTTTGTTTCAAAAGTGACCAATAATGGATTTTTATGAAGAACATCTTGACAGAGAAAATGTTGAATCTCCTTTTTCATATAAATACAAATTAAATAATAATAAGTAGTTGACACACTTGTAAAAAATTGCAGCATCTCACCCTCACTTAAAAATTGAGTGCAAAACATGTTCCATTTTAGCATCTTTTATATCCAACATGTTGAGAACAGAACGTGATACTGATTTTAACTATTATATTTTTTGACAATAGAAAGTAAACATTCTTGGCTGGTAGAATATATGCAACATTTTTATTAGAAAAGAAAACGCCATAACTTGTTGTTTATTTAATTTCACACAAATAAAGTAAAATGAGCAGGGTGGGCTGGCTATCATCAATATCTTTCACACAATGTGATTTAACTGTTTCAAATGTCACCAGAATCACAATCAATTCCACGTGTGAAATTTTTATTTAAGTTTTGATGTTAAAAGGTCGAAAAGCATTTATTTGTTTTAATGACAGTTTCGGTTTCAGAGTCTATTTTCGTTTCTGTAGTACGTGTTTTATTTAATAAAAATAATCAAAGTGTTTAATCAACTTGTTTACTTAATGATTAAAATTAAGAAATTTAATCGGGAGATTCACAGTAGAGTCGAATCAGTCATTATGTCTTAAAGTCATATTATTTTATGATAATTTTGCCATAAGTACTCAATAGACCCTCAAATTTGAAATGAGTTATGGCGGGTTGCTCACAGCAGTCATAATTTTTCGTATTGTTTTTTAAAACATAAGACTTTATGACTACTGTGTGAGTCCCCCAAATATTTTCTTCTAATTTATTGGTTTCTATCAAATCAATAACAAGATTTGATTTTTAATAAAATTTTAGCTTGCGAGTAATTTGAAATAAAATTAATTAGCTAAATCCGGTTGTAGAATTCTTCTCTTGTGATTTCTTTGCGGTTATTTAGGGACGTGTGATTTTAACAAGAAGGCATTACGTGTCATGTCACTTTCGTCATGAAATCTTGTATGAGGAATCTGCGAAGGACAAGTACACGATTACATATTTCACACATAGTCTTTTTAAGCAAAAATAAAGTTTCCATTTAATTTTTTTAAATTTGAAAATAAAGAACCCTAAAGGAAAGACTTGTTATTGTTTGAAAAATTTACAATTTCAAACTAGAGCTAAATACTGATTCTTATTTTTAGTTATTAAAACCATTTAGTTGTGTTAATTAAAGAATTTCCAATTTAAATTCTTAAAATAAATTTTTTTTTTAAAGGTCAAACTGTGAAATTGTATTAATTTTTGTAATTTTTAAACTTTGAATACAAGATAACATGAGTGGGATTATTTCATTTTGCACTTTCTGCATTCTTAAAGAATTGAACAAGTTGTACTGCAACTTGTTCTCTACAAATTGGCTCTCTGTATTAATTAAGGCGCAAGTCCCTAAATTCTATTTTCTCTGTGAGTGTTTTTTTTTTAAAATATTTTTTTAATGTAAATTGCTATACATAATATGAGATTGTTGCTTTTTTTTTAAATTTGTTTTGTTGTTAAAATAGTAACTGTAACGTGCAACTATCCTGCTTTCACTAGGTCGCCCAAGGATGATTCTTTCTTTGCTCTTGCTTAACGCTGACAATGCAATGTAATGTGCCTGTTCAAGAGGAATATCTACTATCGTATATGGTATTTTTAAGTACTCATGTTGTGTGTATGTGTGGGGATATACATACATACATACATGGTTTTTTTATACAATGTAACTGTTTATTAAATGGGTACTTTGTATATAAAATAATAATTCAAGTGAGTAGTGGCAAGGGAGAGGTAATATCAGGGACATGACCTCGTCTTTGCACACACCATATAATATACAACATAAGCCATAAAGAGTATACACACACAGCCACACAGATAAAAGAAGAATTTTGAAATTGGTCAAGTTAATCAATTAAATCTCTATATAAATGTAAAACGCAAAATTTTCAATAAAACTTTGGTCGGTACCCAAAATTGAATTTCTATTTTGTTGACTAGAAAACAATTTTAAATGTTTTAGTGCCCTTGTACACTTACACACTAGTAAAAAAATATACCAAAAATGTAAATCTGCTAGTCCATACATATGATTGCTTATGTATTGTATGTGTCATGTATTATTTTTGCCACTCACTACTGTTTCTATATAAAATGTTTCAAATGTGTGTACAAAATGGATACATAAATTGTAATAATTTTCATTTGAAAAGACTCCGCCTTCAACTTGAAACAGGGGTGGAGCCAGAAAAAGAAGAAAAAGAAACAACGAAGTAAAAACAATTTCAACTCTCTGTTGCTTTAGCTATAGCAGCAGCAAGAACAACAACACACAGCAACTAAATTTTATTTCTTTTTACATAAAAAAAAAAGTTGTCTACAATTTATTTTTATCCGTGGGCACACGAAGTAAGTGGTATGACAGAGTGTGTGTGTGAGAGAGAGAGAGTAGAAAGAGAGCGCATGTTATTGGATATTTTTCCTTTACATGTAGCTGCTATTCTTCCCCTATACACGTACGTACGTACATAAACATATACAGCAACGTTGTTGTTACATTTATGTATCAAATTTTATGAAATGGTTACAGTTACATGAACACATGCATACAATCGCAGTTGCACGTACTCGCAGCCATTTCTCTTTAATATTAAAATGAATTTAATAACATTTTGTAGTAACTGTTTCTCTAGTTGCGTATTTCTCTTTCTCGCTCTGTCTATGCGTGGGTGTGTATGTGCGTGAGTCTTTTATAACTAGAAGAATAAGACTGTTTTTTTTTTTGTAGAATTATAATTTAGTTTTATTTTTTCTTAAATTTTAATTATTTTTATTTATTGAATCTTTTTCATACTAATAATTTGGTCAGACCCTTTGAAACCGTTGTTCTCCTCTTTTCTCTTACTTAATAATTTATATTTATACCTACATACATATATTAGGTAATAAATAAATAAGTATAATAATTGAAACGGCTAGTTAGTGAAGCTAGAGATCAGATTATAAATATTTATTTTTGTATTGATATTTCCCTTTAACTTTCCGTAGCTTCTTCAAAATATAATTATATTAATCAATTATTATTAATTATTAATTAATCATTAATTGTTATGATGAATAAAAGAAGAAAACGGTCAAATAAACTTACAAATAAATAAGTTGACTAATTTAAATGAAGCCAAACTTCAGCTAAACATAATAGGTTAAACTGAGCCAAAAATCGTGTTGCAATATCAACAACGTATGTAGTCATTTTGACACCACCCTGTTGTCTATTTTATTGGAAACAAGTGTTTTTAATTTTTGAACACGCGTGTACAATGGTTGGTGTCATTTTTTGTCTAGGTGTATTACTAAATACCATGACTTTTAAGAGATTGAAGCAACTCACTTTTAGGTTTGACCAAGAAAAACGATATCGCTCTTTTTTAAGCAAATGTAGGCTCCGCTTGCGTTGTAATTTTTGAAACATTTTTAATAATTAAACTCTTATAGATATTTGAAAGTGGTTAAGTCCACTTTTTTTTTTAAAGTAAATAAGCGGTAATTCTAGTTAAATAGTGTCCTTACCTTACTAAAATCAACGCTATATCGTTATTTTTCTTTTACCAGATTCTTTAAGCCAGATTATTATATAATAATTTATTTGTTTTTAATGCGTCTGACAAATTTGCTGAAGTAAACATTTTCCTTTGTTTATTTGGAATTCAACACAATTTTTCTTATAAAGTAATTAAAATTAAAATTTCCCTCAAAGTTGTTCATTTTCGAATTTTCTACATATTAAATTTTTCTTTCGATTTTAAAATTCTCGATTCGAACCGAAATACATAACAGCCCCCTGACTTTACGCCTGGCGTGCAAACAACCACTTTCAAATATAACAGTTCATTTGCTAAAGTAAAAAGTGCCGTTCGGGTATTCCGAAACCAAATAGTTATTATTTACAAAAATAAGTTTTGTTGTATTTTTAGTTTTTTTTTAATTATAGTGAAAAGTAAAGCTCAAATAAACTTAAAGTTTAGTTTTCTACATCATTGCCTGTTACTTGCTAAAATGTCAACTGCAGGCAAAAACCATTGAACGAATGACAAAAACTAATAAAGATTTTTAATTTAAATAATATTTAAAGTGTGAAGCAAAATCGCAACAGTGGAATTCATGTTTAGAAGTATTTTTTTGCAATTACTGCATAATTACGGCGAATTTAATGTACAAAGCTTGATTGATTCTTTTGTAAACTAAAGCGGATGCCACATGTCAAATTTCACATGTGTATGTTGTGTATGAATTTGACAAAAATCAAAACTAGTTTAATTTATGTGATACACACTCAAATCCATTGATTGATGTTGAAATTTGATGTGTCTATACCCTGCTTAATATATTGGAAACAGCTGTGGTGCTAACTTATGCATTTTTAATTAGTCAAGCGTGTTTTAGCCGGCTGTTTTCATACAAAACCTTGACGGATTTTCGTTTCATAATTTTACGGTCTAGTAGCAAATGGAAGAATTTTGCATATGACACTGAAGCCTGAATTCCGCTAATGTAATAATTTATGAAATCGAAGATTCTCATAGATTCAATAGAACTTTATTTGTCGTTCATCAGCAGCTGTAACAACGTTTGTGTCTGTAAACAATTTCTTTTTCATTTCTTTTGAAGTGAAGAAAAATAAAATAAAAAAAGAAAGAAACCAAGTATTAAATATTTATTTTTTTTATTCAAAATGTTTACATGCACACAACGGATATTGTTTTATTTCCGTTTTCATATGCAACCTAAACCCCCTCTACAAGCCGCCATCATTTGAAAAAACAAGGAGGTCAACACATGTAGCTAAATACTTGAAAATAACGAGTCTTGGCTTTTTGTGCGGAATATATTTCTTTGTTCTTATCTTTTGCTTGCCGATGCTTTTTTGTTTCTGCTTTTCTAACAAACACATTCAAGTTTAAATGTTTTAATAAGAATAGAGATTCTTCCTTTTAAGATTTCTTGTTATTTCCTTCTATATTTGGAATAAATATGCAGCAGTGAACACAGCCTTTTCTTATTTTACAAAAGAAACTGGTTAAAAAATACTTGGAATTTCTTTATGGAACTAGATGAAGAAGATAATGATATAGAGAATGAGACTGAGACTAAGTATGAGAAGTTGAGCAGGTACAGGCTGTTGTGTATGTTAAACACGAATGCATGTAACTAAAACTTAAAAAATGTCTTCTTCCCTTTAACTATAGAAAGGCAAGTTTCGACAGTAGCAGAGCTAAGTCTATAAGAAATAATTACAAACAAGATTTTAACACTTTGAATGAGTTATTAAAAGACTATTAACATATACACTCCGGAAAAATATCATAAGTACGAAAGCAAATTAAAGTTAATTTAGTGGCAACATCATTTTCAAAATCTCTTAATTAAAAATTTTTGTTTAAAAATTAAAACAAATTTGCAGCAGCAAATCATTTCGTAAAAAGTGATTTTTTTATTTGGAAGTCGTTAATGAAATTTATTTAAAAATAAAATATCTTGAGGAAACCCATGGGGCTTAAAAATAGTTGGTCTTAATCTTCGAGTCAGTAGTTGTTTATAAAAATCCAAATTTTTTTCTTTTTTAAAATTACAAAAAATATATTTGGTTGCAGGAATTAAATTTGTTTCCAGTCAGTAATGCAGTCGTGATGAACGAATTTTTTTAATTGCTTTGATTTCTACCGAACTTTTGTTCTTTAATAAAGCCAAAAATACTATTAAAACAACCATATTTTGGGTTTAAAACGGAATCTTGTGATTCTATAATAGTTGAGTTCTGCCAGAACTGTGTAATCGAATTTCAGTCAAGAAAACAAAAAAAACTTTTGACTGGCAACAAATTCAGTTGTCACAACCAAAGTTGTCTTGTCTCCTTTCCTTTCCTCAAGGAGACCAATTTTTAAAATTGTTTCTGTTGCTCATGAAAAGAAATGTAACAAAAACGTCTGACTAGATTTTTCTTTAAACTCATTTACAACTCTGTATCTGTATTTCATTTCTATCGTTTATTTGTCTGTCTGTCTATCGTCTGTTGTGTTAAACATGGCGTGAAATTATATTTTAAGTTGTGTGTGTGTGTGTGTATGTATGTTTTTATTCTGTTTCGTAGCTTTTTTTGCTTTTAGTTTTTGTACAATCTTACAACTTCGCCTAAAGAATTTGTTTTTAGTCGCAACTTAAATTTCAATTCAGTTAATTTTTTTCCATGTCGCTGGTGAAATTTAAAAATAATTCAGTGGCTGTTGAGAATATAGGATCGACTGTAGACTTTTCCAGCGCTAGATTATATTTTTTTTTTTGCCAAGTTGCTTTGCTAGTAATTTGAGAAAATTGGACTAAATCTCACGTTATTCGTAATTACGCAAAAAAAAAATTAAACGAATTTACGAAATTTAATATTTAAAAACTTCACTGAATTATTAACAAATGACGGCTAATTAATGTTTCAAATAAATTTTAAATTTTTATAAAACACATGATATTTGAATTTGTTAAAATTTGTTTTCAATGTGTCAATCAATCATTTCTATCAGCAGCGCCTCCTTAACGAAACAAAGCAGAAATTCAATTGTTGGAAATATTTAAATGATTTTAAGAAACCAGTAGCTGGTCATGAATATCTTAAAAATTAAATAGAAAACCGAAATATTTTTAAATAAAATTTCAACTAAATGTTGTCAGTAAACAAAATGCAAACAACACAAACAAAACAAGAAAATAAATTGAATAAAAAATGAAAATTAAAAAACCATAAATTCAAGCGTAACGGTCTTCATTAAACAACTACGCGGCCAATGAACAACAAATATTTGTAAACATTTCAACAAACCAACTCTGTGGCTGGCGATCTGCTGTTCGTTCTACCTTGACTTTTTTTATTTTAAAAAAATTTCATCTGCCATTCATTCATTGACTTCAATTTATAATTTGGAATTTTTTTCGTTAATTTTCATAATAACGCAGCAGCTGTTTAGCGAATCCATAAACTTGAGGTGTGACTGTTTTTTCCAAAGTGTTTTTGGAATGTTTATGACGGCCTTTTCTCTTAGTGAATAGAACTTAAGAAACTATGTAAGTTCCTGATTGATCTCAACTTTTATATAAATAACAAAATAATGTTTTTTTTTATTTTTCTTCTGATTTCTTCTATAGCTTTTATAACTTTCATTTTAATTTCTGACCAAGTTGGTTTACTTGGCGGCCTGATGCCCATCAAATAGAATCGCCAGATTTCTGACCAAGACCAGAATTTTTTTTTTTAATTTTTTAAGGTGAATTCCATTCACATATGGGGGAATGTGAGCTTTTTTAATTAAATTTATTAACTTCTTTTTACATATTTTATTTAATAAATAAAATAAATTCGGCTGGACGCAAAGAAAAAAGATGGTTGAATATGGTCACCGCAAACATAGTGTGTTCTTCACAAAAATATTATTATTAATTTGAATCATCTAAACATTATTCTGATCGCGATAAACATGTTTCTAGTTATGTTTTATGGTTATGTTTAGTGTCTTAGATCAACTATATAATTATCATATTATGTTTAATAAAATTTTACTTGAAATCATAAATATGTTCATAGCTAGCAAACATAATAGTGATAAAAATATGGTTGAATGTAAATTGCTTTCTATTTTGTCTCTTCCGCAACCATATAAATAAAGTGAGTATAAAACAAAAACTTAATAATTCGAACCCAACTGAGCTCCGTGGCTGAAGTGGTTCAGTGGCGATTTAATGCTTCTTAACTAAGTGTTTGCAAGTTCGAATCCTGGTAGAGTCAGCTAAAATTTAAAAGAATAAATTTAAACTCAATGTATTATGTAATATGTAAATAAATTCAAATTGATAGAAAAGAAAAATAATGGAATAAAAAAAAACTTTATTTATACAAAAAATTTAAATTAAATTTTTTTTAAATCATATTAAAATATGTATGCATTAAAAAAAATTAAAAAATTTTTTTGCCTTGACCGGGCGTTGAGCCGCAACATCTGCAGTTAAAAGCTATTTTTAATATCTTTGATTTAAAAAATATATATGGTTAGATGCAATCATAAATCCAACCATACTATGTTTCCACCAGAATATGGTTGCCTCAACCATATTTTTTCTTTGCGTGTGTGCTGAGTCTTATACACCCTTCACACTAGTAGCCAAAAATTCATACTTTCAATATTGCACATTCTTCTTAATCATAATGAGCTATATACGCGCCGCGACCTTTAAGAGCTCTTTTGCAGGCATTCAAGAAAAAAAGATTTTTAATAAAATCGCAAAAATATATTTTTTATATTTCATTTTATCTTGATCAAAATAAATAATTAATTCCAGTTTAAAAAATTAACGATATTCACGATAAAATATGGGATCCTTATTTTTTATAGCAATAAAATGTCTATAGGTACTTAATTTTTATATAAAAAAATTAAATACTGGGACTTTTTAAAACGCTCTTTACAGGGAACGAACAATTTTTAAAATATTTTTAAAGGTTTTTCATAATTACAATCAATTTATAATATTATAAACATTTTTTAAACCAAACTTATTTAATTTTAAATTTAATATAAAATAAAATATTTCAAATTCACGCCAAAATACCCAAAAACTATCTTTCTATAAGATTTTTGTTTACGTAGTTCTATTACACAAAAGGCATTTAAAAGACACACGTACATATGTACATACGTTTGGATTGGACGGACTGACTGCCTGGTTTCGTGATTGTGTGCATAAACATTACGCACATGTGTTAATCTAATAATTCGGTTGTACATTTTATTTTTCTCGGCCATTCGTGCAGCGGTTCCTCTCATTTTTTGCATATATACCTATTATGACTCTTTTTCGGACAAAATTGCGTATTACGACTAATGAACTGAAAGACAAAAACAGCTGACATATTGGCATGCTAAACTTTTCTGTATTTTGGCTAATTATTTCTGACAGTTGATTTCGAGAACTACACAGACACAGTATCCAGAATATATATACTTACTTTATAGGGTGGCCCACTATTGATGTAGAAATTACAAACGGAATGACAAACTTACTTACAGTGAAAGATATTAAAACCGACAGTGTACTTTTTTTTTGTCAGCTTCCATTGTTATTGTCTGTGTTTTAAGCAAAATAATTAAATAATTTACCGCCTATTTTTCTACTTGCTATTTTATATAAAAACTTGGAACAAAACAATCACTTCCTGTTCAGCTAAATGCGAACGAAAACTTCGTTTGCATAATTCTATTGACAACAAAAACAAATTTTCATATATTGTATAGGGTTTGATATCAAACGAAATTTTCATTTCCGTTTGAAAATGTGATCGATATCGATTTAGCTTTGAAGCGATCGAAATGTCGATACAATTTAAATGGAAATTTCGCTTAATTTTTCTATAGAGTTTTTATTTTTAGAAAAAAAAAGGATACAAATTTTTTTTCAATATATTTCAAAGCAGCAATATTTTACTCATTATTTGAAATTTCATTACAAATCTTTTTTATATTCGCTGTTTTAAAATTTTTTTTTATGAATTCACTATCCTTAGTTGACTGCTTATTCTGGCCTAGGCAATGATTATAATATTGGCTAAATGACAGTTCTGTTTGTTAACTAGAGACCGTCAATTCATTCAACAAAATAATTGTTGCCCTCAACAAATATTAGGAAATCACTTTTGCCTTTTTCTACTTTTTGTTCATTGCCCGCCAACTCAAACAAACAGAGAAGTTAAATTGTCACTTTGACTAATTTGCATAAATCGCTACCATGTAGCAGCAAACAGTCACGAGTATGATGAGAGTGTATCTTACATCACTTAAATATTTCATGTGCTAACGAGTGTGTGTCCCCATGACGCACAATGGGGAATTTTGCAAAAAAAAAAAAAAATTAATTGTTATTGAATATAAATAACAATTTTGTCTGATATTTAATTAAGAACTGCCATCTTTATATTCACTACTTCGGTAGCGACCGTACCATATTTCCATGTCCATTAATATTAAGAAATGACAAAAATACTATTAAAATTAATAAAAAAAAGTACCATAACATTTGTTCAGTACCGTTTGATTCTATTGTAACAGTTCAAAGTTTGCATATCGTATAACATAATAAATACCACTAAAATTGTTTAAATAAAAAGTATCAATCATATTTTACCCCTTATTTGCTCGAATTATAAAAAAAATTTTAAATATACATACAATGGAAACTTTTTTAAAGAAGAGAAGAATAAAATTTTGTTTTTGTTGCTGTGATTGTTGCGTTGAAAGGTAAATGAGGCTATAAATCGTACCAACATTAGTGTTTTATCCTCCAAATGTACAATTATCAAAAAAGTACCAAACACCCATTCGCTAATTTTTTTAGTAGAACATTTTGTAGTTTGAATTTTGTTGGGGTCTGTGATAGTTCTCCTTAATGTTCGAATTTCCAAAAATTCAGTCTTGCACATTGTGAGAAGAAGCTGCTCAAGTCTGTATCTCTAGCCGTTTGGGTTGAGCGATGATGATAAGTTCGTCAGTCAGCCCGTAACGTTACTTATGTATATGTAAAAAAAAAAATTTATTATTCAAGGACATTGATTTTACAAATTCTAAAATAATAACGTAAACATGAGACCAAATCATGGCCTCAGTGTAAATTTTCAAATTATTTCATCCAAAAGACTAAATTTTAGATTTTATATGACGATTTGGATCCTGATTTACTGTTTACGTTTGCCATTATTAAGACAAAAAAAATGTGGGTATTTCTTACATTATTTTTTTAATAATTCACCCATTGTGCTGTGGGTACTTACTTAGTGGTGGCGTGTCTCTTTTTTTATTTACACAGCATTCCGAAAATAAATAATCATATTTTTTCTTTCTTAATTTTCAAGTGGTTGTGGCTGTTTGTTCAAATGCGTCAGTATTGAGCAATTGCTGATTTTTCATTTATTTACTCTAACCCAGACCACCAAGAAAGAAATTTTATTAATTAAATAATCGAGAAGAAGAGAAATTACAATGATTAACTGGAGGTTTGTAGAGTTTGAAAAGTATCACTCTTTCGAGAAAAGATTCAAATTGCTGGTATGCAAAATCATTAAGTACTTAATCTATAAAAATGAAATTAATTTTCTGTTTGTTGGTTTACTTGTTTGTGTTTTCCAACGGATTTTTCTGAAATTTGGCACCAATGATCTTTATACTCCAAAGAAGGTCGCCATTACTTTTGGACTATGAGATGAGTCTTCTGTTAATTACAATTATATTTTCCAATCGATTTCTCTAAAATAATAATATAATTTCCAAAATCAGCATGAGCTTTATTTTGAGAAGCGCTACCTGCAATGCCTTATTGCACTATAGACGGTAGAGTTTGGCATGCTATCTGGATTAGTTAGAAATAAGAACTAGTTTAGGTAGTGACGGACTCTTCACTCTTCACTGTTGACTCTTAACTCTTCTCTTCTTTTATTATTTATCTACTACCTACTGCTTCCAATTTCATCTGAAAACTTTCTATCGCTATCTTTCTTCGCTGTTCCCACCTGTACGGTATCATAAAATGATACCACTGAGCCTCAACCTCTTTCTGTTTATCTAATTGGGGCGCCCTGCATAACTTAACTCATCCTAGCCTTATCAATTGCTAGAAGAGACTTTCATAATTGTGTACTAAAGTGAGTTTATTAGTTCAATGAACTTTTGCTGAAACATTTTCTTTTTGTTTTCCTAATAGTTCATTGCTTGTTTATCTTCCCTGTAGATCTAGTATTTATTTATTTGTTCCTTGAATAATAAAATAAAACAAAGTCAAATGCTTCCCACGGTATTCGCTGTAAAAATAATGCAACAACTTTGCCGATTCGACATTTCATTTTTTGATTCTAAAGCCTTTGCTGCTTGCTAATGATAAAATTGAAGGAAAAGAAAAAAGGAGCAAACGAGCCACCAAACAGGCAGGTGCGGTGGTGGTTGGTTTAGAATTTCATAAAAAACTCACTAACAAAGAAATAAACAAATAAATAAATAAATCAAACAGTGTATTTGTAACAAATACATCAAATGATAATGCTGATGATGAGTATATTCGATATTTATGATTTTTTTTTTTTGTTAACCGCAGAAAAATAAACGAATTTAATTTTTGTTAAATCTCTGCAGCAGTCTAACACGCTAACAGAAAAAACAAATGCTGTGCAAATAAAACAACCCATTTTTTTCTAAATTTTATTGTTTTCATTTCAACATTTGGACTGGAAAATAAAAGGGGAGAAGCCATTTGATGAAACGAATTCATTAACATCAACAACAATATCATTCTGACTACCATTCTCATTCTCATTCGCATCCCCATACTCATTCTCAACAACCTGTAATGATTATGTTGTTTAAAATGATTACAAAGGTAACAGATACTTGCAATAATGAAACATCAAAAAGAAAAGCAAACAAAAAAAGTAAACAAAAAAAAAAAAAGAAAAGTATCAATTACGTTGTTGCAAATATAAATCAAAAACCTGAGAAAGCAAGTCTTTGTGTGGCTTAGCATGTCATTATATTGCAACAGATTAGAGTTATGATGCAATAAAATAATACCTTAAAAGGCCATGTTAGTCAGCAAGCGTGTTCTATATTGCTTGATTTTAACTCGGGTGGCCCCGCAGATTAGTGGTTTTATTTCTGCAATCAAGCCAAGAAACTTTGCCAAAACCTTTTTGTTGCAAATCCTAACAATTTTATTGTCATCCAACAACAAAACATGCAAACTTACATTTGCTGCCACACTTTTATGTCAGAGAATCTGCTATAAATTTAGTGCGTTGCAAATAGTATTAAAACTTAAAAATGGTAAATAATTAACAATTTAAATACAAACAAAATTGGGGTGCTACTGGACATTGCAGAGTATTGAAACATTTAGTAAATATGAGGATCAGACCTACAGCCGTCTGTATAGTGAAAAAATCAACCAAGAAAGTCTTGGAATTTCTAATAAATACTAGTAAATAGGAGAGTGACCAGCTAATGCGTTTTCGCTCTTAAGAGTTAAGCACATACACTTATGCCAAATTATGGTATTCGATATCGACAGAACAATTCATTCCTTGAAGAAAATAAAAAAAATTAAAACTGCAATAAGTATTGCAAGTAAATTTAAAAAGATCGCATTCATTTTCCAAGGTAGTAGCAGGTGGAAGCGTAACTTGCATGATACGTAGAGTTTTAAGTGGTTCATTCTCAGTCTAAAAAGTCAGACTTAAAAAAGGGTTCTACACTATAATAAAAGAATTAAGATTTTAATTAGAGTTTGAATTAGCAAAATCAAATGGTATTTGATACGACCATCGAAAAATCATACGAGGGTGTACACTATAATACAGTGTTATATATGAGCTATAATTGTACCGTGACCTTTCCAAACTACTGCACAACTCAGTTCTCAACTACAATGCGAGACTCCTTGCGAATGCGATGTGCCACCGCTGGGCACTCGCACAGAACATATAACGAAGTTTCCCGTCCTGCCTGACAAGTGTTAAAATTTTCATTGGATTTTGTCAGCTGTTTGTTATTTCGTATACAGCCCTGATACACTGAAAAGTAGTATAAATTTTTCTAAAAAAAAGGTGAAAAAAGTTTCTATCCGTAGTTTTCGATATATTGTTTTCACACTATTTAACTTTTTCTTTTGATTTAAGTTTTTGACAAGTCGTTTTACTTAGTATTACAGTATAAAATCCCCTTAAGTGCGCAATTAAAAATTTTGGCCCAAAAATTAAATTTTAATTAACGCGGGTCTGAACATTTTGCTGACTCGTCTTTTATTGGAAAAATACTCTTTCTCTCCCTCTCTTCTTATTCGAGTGAGTATTTAATTCAATTAATATTTAGGCCTGATTAGCAGTGTCGTTGTCTTGATGGGAACTGTGATATGTGTTAACACTGGCTTATCGTAAATTCTATTACAAAAATAAGGCAAAAAGTTATAAAATAACTTTGCTCAAAAGGGGAAATTCAAGTAAGATAAAACGGGAAAAATATAAATTGTAGTGTGTGTACATACATACATATTCACAATACCAGCACAAATATTACCAATAACTCATTAACTTTGACACACATTTGAGTGTATCAAATTATTTGTGCCTTGTAAGTGGAACAAATGCCTCAATTACATAAAATAAGTAGATTTAAGAAATTTTATAAATAGTTAGTGATAATTAAAATAAAATAGATAAAAAATTTTGAATTACAAAGATATTTTTTTAATTCGAATCCCAATATTGTGGCAGTTCCTTTGAACGTCTACCCGTGCAGCTGGATAAATATAACAAAGGCTATAGGGAATAAATCTTTCAAACTAAGAAAATAATATTCCATAAAATATTGCGAAAGAAATTTTATAAAGAATTGCACGCGTTATTACAACTTTCGATAGTTAAGCTTTGCGGGGCAAATAACTGGTTTTTGACAAAAACTTTGGATCGAAACTTGGGTATATAGTGAAGAACACACTACCCGATATTTAACTTGTCGATATTTTTAACTTAATGTCGAACCAAAGAGAGTGGTATTTTGTAATAAAGAGCCTTAGTCTAAGTTTTTAGAAATGTCTGCTCATGATTAAAGCTAAAACGTTACATTTACGAAAATAATTTAGTTATTTTCCAATGTTTGTAGGTGCTCATACAATTTTTATGTGCCTTAAAAGAAAATTTACAAAATTAAAAAAAAAAAAAAAAATAAAACAGAAAATGGCTTCATTTAATTAAGAACAAAATTATCTGCAGTTTTCTTTGACGTTACGTACACATAAACTCTGCCCAACCCTTAGTTGCAATAATAAAAATGTAATAAAAATCAAATAAAATTCACAGCTGGGCTCATGATGATGATGATGAGACCCATTATGAACAAATGACTGAATGAATGCATAAAAAATGAATTAATGAATGGAAGCACATAAATATTTTGGTTGTCTTTGCCGATTTTCAAAAATAACCATTAGGGTGGTTGCAACATGTAAGAGGAAACAAATTAATTAATTACTTAATGATTAAAAATAAAAAATTTGGAATTCAGAGAATTATTTTAATATTTTTTATTATGATAGAAGAATCTATGAGAATTATGTGTGGAACAAAATATCGGCCAAATGCTCGCCACGGTTTAGGTGGCATATCTCTAACCGATGGTCCATATTTTCAACGATTCTGAGACATAATGAAATTCAATGTCGTTAATGTGCCGAACTATCTCATCCTTCAGCTCTTGAACTGTTTCTGGCTTATTGATTTACACTTTTTTTTTTAAATATCGTCAAAGTAAGAAGTCCAACGTTCTTAAATCACAGGACTGTGGCGGCCAATTAAAACCACCACAATATGAGATAACAATAGCTATTATTTCGTTGGCTGTGTGCCAAGTGACACTATCGTCCAGGTCCATATCCTAAATTTCTGGTCACAAGAAGAACGTTATCATCTCGCGATAGCGAACACCATTCACACTAAGCTCTTCTGCCGTACAATCGCGCACAGCAGCAATGTTTTCAGCAGAATGAGAATTTACATTTTCTACAAATTGCGAACACATTTGGTAGATTATGTTGACCAAAAAAATCACAAAGTGTACGAAATTCATTTTGATTTAATACTCATTTTTGTAAAAGGCTTCAATAATTTTAATTGGCTGTTCAATAAATTTCAAAATTTGAGGTTAAGGTGTGATCGTGATAATAAAACAATCGCTAACCACTCTTTAACCTGAAAGAAGTTTTTTCATTAACGTCAATTCAATGAAATATTTCATTGAATCAAGTCATTAGTGTCATTATTCTAATGAAATGTTGTCATTAGTTGAAAATGAATTTATTCTCTCAGTGTAGATACTTATTGCTACTGTAGCTTTCAACTTGTTTTACAAATTTCAAAATTTCGCTTTTGAACTACCTTAATGCATGATAATTTATTTTGGAAGCCTCGAGGCTAAAGGTCAGAATTTCAAAATGTCTTTTCTGCCATATGGAATAATAATAAATCAAATACATAACTAATTATTACGTAACAGTTAAGCCTTCCACTTGGTTCCTTTTATTCGTCCTTCCTTCATTTTCTACTTCACTGTCAAATGACACAATATTTTTTTCTGCTTTTTGCTGAAATGCTGATTATCTGCAATTCTACCCCGTTATTAGTTTCCTTCCTTTGTTGGCTTTTTATGAAACTTAAATTGAATTTAATTATATTTTAACTGTTGCCGTATTCGAGTAGCGAGTATCGAGTGAGACGACCCAATAAACATAAACTCGCTGTTATTTTATTACTGTTTGTGAGTTTTGTGGGAATATTGCAACGGCAACAATATCAATTAGGGGTAAATTATGTTTATGACGTGATTATTATGCCAATGTTACCCCACAAACAAAAATGTTTAAGTTTTTTAACTTTTATTTCCATGTGCTGTTATAGAATAGTTTTTTGGTTTATTTGCAGTTAGAGCCTCTAAAAAGAAAATTATGTTGGGCGTCTACTTTAAAAGCAAATCACATGACAATGTAAGAATTTCCATATGAAATTGCTGCTGGCTATGAAACAATTTTTCTCTTTGTATTTCTATTTGAAATTCCATTACTCGTACAAGAACTGGCTCTTTTGTTTGCTGGGTGCAGCCTGTTAAGGCTTATACACACACAAACATACGCACAGTTACAGTGTTTATCGGAAACATTGTTTAAGTTTCAGTGACAAGAACAACAACTAAAAGTGTGTAAAAAAATTAATATGATTCCAGCCATTCAGCCTGCAATACCTTTAATTAAGAACAACAAGCATCTCAATGGCAACAAAATGAAGGAGGAAAAAAAAAACACTTCAGCTTCACTTCAATACGAGTACTTTGTAATTGGAAACTGTTTCTTGTTTGCCAATATTTTTGACACTCTTATTTTTATTAAAAAAAAAAAAAACAAAAAAAAAATGTGTAAAAAAAGGAAACAAAACTAAATTTGTATTAAATGAAATTACAGGACAAAAGTACTCGTACATGAAAACATAAAGAGGCGAATTACAATAGAGATTACTTACACCCTTCTGTTTCAATGTAGGGCTTATTTAGGCTACAATTAATGATAAGCTGCATGTGCAACAGAGAAAGAGGGAAAGCAAATGATTGAAAGGTAACAAATTAAAAAATCATTTGGTCACATTGTTCTTTGCTAATTATTTTCATACGGCCAGCTCTGGCTGGCTGGCAGCCACCTTAGATTGTGTCGTTTTGTTGTAGTTGTTGTGTGCTAAATACATTTTATATGAGTTTCTTCTTGTGCTTATATATTTGTGGGTTTCATATTGCTCTATAGGAAATCTTTCACATTTATTTCCATTTTTTCATTGACTTGTTTAAAGAGCTTCAGTTAAAAAAAAAAAAAAAAAAACATTTGCCTTTATTCACATTTCAAGAAGGCGTTTGTAACATGAGTTTCCTTTTTTTATCTCTTAAAGAGGCTTGTACGATTCTTTACGTAAATTAGATCTTAGAGTTTTAAGAGTATCAATGTTAATCTGATATTGAAATCAATAATCGATACAATTTTATTTGTTTCATTTATATTTAATTTTTTTAATGCTTTTTCTTGGTGGTTGCTATCACGTCCTTAGTTGTCAGCGTAATTTTGTTTTGTTTAAAATTTTTTTTAATTTAATATCTGTTTGCAATTTATTTACTAAAGAAAATTATTCAAGTATTGTGAATGTTATTTAAATTTGAAAATATTTTGCTCCCAAAACTACACAAGAACTCTAACGCTATTCTGATTTGCCATAAGGACATAAGACTTAAATCAGAATGGCTTTTGCGTTCTAGTGTTATAAATTTTAAAACAAATTTCGTTTCACTTTCTTCAAACTTATTTTCCCAATTGCTCCAATTCGTCTTGAATTACTCTTCAGACTTTCATTGTATTTTCTAATTATGCTCTCGTATTTATTAACCCTTAAAGTAAATTTCTTTCTATGCCGGTGCTTATGGCGTTCGAAATAAATTGATGATCATCCTACTTAAAACTTCATTCACTATGAATAGAAATTGGAAATTTGCATTTGTCAAATATATTGAGCGATTAAACTGGTTCATGAATGTCGTTTATTTATAATTTACAAAACCCCCAAAGAAATCTGACAACTTTAACTTCATCTAGCAAATGCAGGTGCATGTGTTTCTTGTTTTTGGCTTAGTTTCATTTCAGCAAATAAATACAGCGATATTGCTCCCACATAGCAAATGGGAATAAAAACAGCTGGTATTTTCATTGCAAATCCCTGACTTTTTCCATTTGAATGGTTTGGAAACTTGATACAAATAAAATTTAATATTTTAGTAAGTTCACAAACCTTCAATGTCTGCATTGTTTTGTGAATTTTCACAACCAGAGCTAGTTAGTTAATAATGCTGTCAAATTAATGTATTAAGAGCTTCTGATACAGCTTTCTGAAACTTAAAAAAATTTCACAAAACTGACAGAGAAGAGACAAAGCAACCAAAGAAAAAAAAAACTCAAATCGCACAGAAACCATTATTTTATGAATCTTTTTTATAAAATTCGAAAATTGAAAAGTCTGTTGCAGAAGAAAAGAGCTTAAATTTGGTGTTTTTTGCAGCACTTACAAATTTATGTTCAATGTAAAAGGAAAAGATATGTGTCGGTGCCTATGTGTGTGTGTGTTTTTTTTTGCTATGCGAGCAAGAGGTGTGTGGGTTTCACAGATATCTTTTAATCTATACATATAAAAGAATAACGTTACTGACTGTTTGACTGACTTATCATCATCGCCCAGCCCAAACGGCTAAAGCTACGGACTTGAAATTGGGTTCCTGTCCCAAAGTGTAGGAGGAATAAGAAGGGATTTTTGGAAATCGAACTTCTTATATCCGGAAGTACTAAAGATAGAGCCAAAGTTCAAACTACAAAATATTCTATTAAAAAAATAAGCGGATGGGTATTTGGTACTTTTTCGATATACGAGTATCTACATTTGCGTTTTAAAAAGAGTAAAAACTAATGTTGGTACATTTTATTAACAAAATTAACTAAAATAATATTTTAGATAAAAATTGGTCGAACGAAAGGCAATTTGAGGAGTAAAGAAAAGTATTCGAATTCTACCTTGCAAAATAAATGCACTGCATTCTTTGTATGTACTTCATGCAAAAGCTTTATTTTTCTAGACTCATTTTTCGAAATGGCTTAATGTTACAAAAAACTATCATAAAAACTCTCGCCCTCGCGAAAAAATCTGCTAAAATAAAAAATCGTACGTTCATGTGTTTCATAAATTTAATGCTTGACAGCTAAAAGACTTTGTAATGCTGATAAAGTAAGTTTAATAGTGCTGAAATAAAAAATATTAAATTTTAATTCAATTTTTTAACATTGAAGTTGAAAAATCATTAAATTCGCCGTGAGTAAAAAATTTAAATTTAAAATTTAAGCTTTAATTTTTTACCTTTTAATTTATGGCCTGTTCAGCGATGTCACAAGAAAACCTAACTAAGCGGACGAAAGCAAAACACATTTGTATTGAACGCAAAAACTAATTTTGGTTCATTGTTTTTGCTTTTAATAAAAATGAGCTTTGCTTTCGTTCGCTTTTTGTAGTTTTTTTTAGGCAATTTAGCTTTTTTTTTAATAGCTCCTGGCAACACTGGTAGTAAATGGTAACAATATTATTTTTTTGTTTCTATCTTAGATGTAGATATCCAGGCGGCATACCGGGATCTGTGTGTATATCTGTGTTTGTGTGTATGTTTGTTTTTGTTATCATTTTGTTTGTAAAGTTTAACTCATTTACAATCATCGCGATACAAATTGAAAAATAGAAAAACTTAAATTTTTCAAAAACAAACATCTGCGGGATTAAATTTCTTTTTTGTTTTTATTAAACAAATTCTTTCTTTCCGAGTTGCATTATCAACTGGCTGTAGTGACCTGTAAAATACAAAATTTTTTCTACTTGATAACTACAAAATGTTGAAACGTTTTGATAAGTGTTCAAGCATACATGAAAGGGTATGGAAGCTGGCCATAGAGTGTCAGCCATAATTCAAAAAACGTATAATAATTTTACAGGAAAGCAATTTAATTTCTTTTTAGACCAAAGCCTTGACAAATACAACTCATTAGGATTTTGAGAATTCGTTCAGCAGCTGTTTTATTCCAAAATGTCAAAAATTTTTTAAATTTATAATTTAAGTCGGAAAAATTTGTCCCATCTAAAATATAAAAAAAAATCACTATTCTGGCACAAATATGTAAATAAAAATTTATAAATTTCATGCTTTGAAAATTTTGTCAATATGAAGAAAAATGATAAAAGCCTTGGTTCAAGTACAAAAAAAAAAAAAAAAAAAAAAAATCCTGTTATAAAATTGCTGTTGCCTTCTATATTAATGAACATTTTCTGAGCTAAGGCAATTTTGCAGCAAATGAGCGATACGTAAATTCAGTAAAAATTTTTTCTATCGCTAAATGCTTGCTTTCTTTCTTTTCTATGCGGTGGTACGTTTGTTATCAATTATTGCTGGCTTGAGGTTAAAACTCAACACAACTTGTGTATCAGTAGCTCACAGACACTTTTGTCTGTACATTCGATTTATTAGGAATTAATAAAAAGCAAAGAAAAATCAAACATACTTTTCAGTTATAATTAAATCATTCCAGTTTAAATCTTCAACGGCAAAGGTTGTTTGTGTTCGAAAAAAAAGGAAAAATTAACAAAATGAAAGTATTCCTAGTTGTTTTGTATTTAATCGCCTGCGTAAGTACAAAAATAAGAAAAAGAAAATATAAAAATGAATACAAAATCGTTTTCTTTTTTCTTTAGGCTTTTGCAGAGGAGTGGACTATTAAAAATAGCGAACAATTGAAAGAAATTCGCGTAGAATGCTTAAAAGAACATGCCCTGTCTGCCGAACAAATGTCGAAAATGAAGAACTTTGAATTCCCCAATGAGGAAGTGGTACGTAAATATCTGCTTTGTACAGCTGAAAAAATGGGTATCTTCTGTACTCAGGCGGGCTATCATGCTGATCGCATTGCTAAACAATTCAAAATGGACATGGACGAAGCAGAAGTTCAAAAGTTGGCTGAGGATTGTATTTCCAAATTCCCTAAAGGTGATAAGGCTAATGATGTGGCCGCTTTTGAAGTTCATGGCTGTTTAATGAACAGTGCCATCGGCGAGAAAGTCAAAAATTATATTAAGCAACGCAGTGAAGCTGCTCAAAAGCAGTAAACAAATTATTTTTGTGTTAAAAATTGAAAAGAGGCATGACACCTGCAAATTGGTTAAATAACCAACAGTTTTCAAATTAAAATATTTTTTACAACAATGGATTTGGCACAAAGAAGTTTTATTTCTAATAAATTTTTGATTTTCGCTCCTTTTTCTCTTTAAACGAACTCGGGACAAAATCGCACTATAAAAATAATCAAGTTGTTTCCATTCTTAAGATAATTAATCTGGTTGGTGTTTACTGGAAACGACAAGCAAGAAAAGCACTGAATTTTTAAAATTGGATGGAAATGGATTGCTCGTATCCCATTACCAGCACATCGTTAATCTTTCTCCCTTAAATCTTTTCCTTTAAATCGCAAAAAGAAAAAACAATTTTTTTGAATTGTTGAAAAAAACTTTTTCCCTTTTTATTTCTGATATCTGGTGGTAGTCGGTGTTGTCATATTTGGTTTTGAAAATGGCAAAAAAAAAAAAAAAAATTACTTTGGTGTCATAAAATCCAGTGCTATCGATTTTGTTCTAATTCAAAAGTTGTCGGTTGAGGAGTATTACAGAAACCAAGGCATATGGATGTATAAGGTAAAAGCAATCCTATAGCTAGAAAATTTTTTTTGTGGTACTGGAACTCACATTTTTTTCTTTCTGCTTTTTTTTTTCTTTACCCAACAAACCATGTAGCAATCGCACTTCAATTCAACAAAATTCTGAATTTAATTATTATTATTAAATTATTTGTGAAATAATAAATAACATTTATTGAAAGTTTTGCTTAAGTTGATTTGCCTTTTTTTGTTGATATTCTGATCAAGTAATTTGGTTTGTTGGGTATGTTAACAATTATATGCATATAATTCTGACATCTCAAAGATAAAATAAGTTGTTTTTGTATTTTCGCAGTTACCTTGTAAATGAATATGGCTTGAGAGAAACTAATGTGGTCAGTTTTGTTATTGTAAATAATCTAACTAGAGCAAGACAGCAGTCAGTTTTCATTTGCTCATCTTTTGTGTTTTTTTATTTCAATATTTTTTTGAAAATGCAAGTAAAATATGTTTATATTTTCTTATTAATAAGAGAAGGCATAAAAATAAATTTAAAAATTCGATAATCATGGAGTTTAGAGGAATATTCAGACACAGCAAAAGGTTTCAAAATGCGAGATAAGCACATCATTCAAAACTTTATATACTATGCTGCCACCTGAATTTATCACCCCTAGTCCTTCCCATCAGCTTTGCTGCGAGCTGCTGTAAAGGTGGAATCTTAGAACACGAGAAGAGCCCTTCATGCTATCAAATACTATTGGTTGTAAAATCCGATGAAAAGCAAGACTGACTCAGACTCTCTGACACCCCTGATTGTCATTAAAAATTAAAATGGGAGTGGCCATAATAAGAAGCCACAGAGGCAGGGATGAAAATATTTAACGCATTTATTGACGCAATTAATTAGCGCATTTCATATCACATCAAAACAATTGAAGCTGCTCTAAATCGAATGCCGCAATTTGGCTTTTTGAATTTTTGAATTAATTTCATAATATAAGACAGGTAAATGAATGAATGAATAAGATTTTGTGAAACATTTTTCAATAATAGAATGAAATGGTTAACAAAAAAATTCATTCTGAAATTCGTATCTTCAATGTAGTTTTTTTTCTCTTCCTTGTTTTTTTTTTTAATTTGCAAACGAGAAAACGTCCCCAAATTGTTTCAACACTGAGAAAACAATCTCAGTTATGAGAACTAATTTTTTTTCCAATCTAAAATTCAATTATTATTGTCGAATAGGAAATCAGTCTTACAGCTCAAAATATTTTCAAAAGCACTAAACTTTTGACTGTATTATCGAATTCTAGTTGCTACAACAAAAAAATTTGATTATGTCATCCGATAGCGATCAAAATGTGTATTTGAGTTGTATTTTGAAAAACATTGTGATCAGTTAGCTTGCTTGTGCTTTTTATGTTTGATTATACTGTAAATTCAATTTATGTTAAAGGGCTGCACAAGCATACTTGAAAGCCACACATCACTACAAACATGTGTAATATTTTATATTAAAAAGTGCTTGTAAGCCATTTCAAGTATGCTTGTGCAGCCCTTTAATTTATGTAGCCACATTCTACTAACAAGTCGTCGTATTTGCTTAATGTGGTTCTTAAAATTAACATTTGATTAAATTTACTAGGTGCGTATCTATGGAGGGGGGAGGAAGATGTAAAATTTCAGTTTCTAAAATTAAAAATTGTTTCCATTAGAATTTTCTTCATTAAAAGCTTGAACGCGATACGCACAAGTAATCAATAAAGTAACACACACAGGTGATATCTTATCAATAGAATATCAGTAAATATTTAGTTAGATAAAACTATTCGAACGGTTAATAATAGAGTCGGAATAACAATAAAATTGAAAAAAATCAGTATGACTTGCGGCAAGTTGTTGAATATTTTTTATTTTCTTTTAATCACATTTAGTGTGGATTCAAAACTGGGGGTGGTAATTACACAGAAACTAATGAAAAAATTACAGGCTGCATTTTATGCCATTCGATGTCCATCGAAATTTCTATTTAAGTTAAAAATTTTGATAGATTAATATGGAATGTGTTATGTGCTTTTTCCCTAGCGCAAGCGATCAACTAACTCATCTAGAATATTTGTATAAAAAGCACCCATTTTATAGTGTATTTTTCCTTTGAAAATTCTAGACGAGTTGAACGCTTGTGTTATGGCAGCATCATATAAATTTGCTTCCAGAATTTTAGTTTGAGTGATGCCGCTCTACGTCATGCACGTTCTAAATGTTTGCAACGGTTTCCCCAGGCCGATATTCTCACATACTCGTATGCCAACACTTCAGCAACACATTGTTTTTTGCACTGTTTCCTTTATGAAACAGGTTTAATGGACTTAACAACACGTGGCTTGGATGTAAGTGAGTTTTATTTGAATTTAAGAACACAAATAAATTTTCAACAACTCCATAGGGTAGCAAATTCTATGATATTTTGGAACAAAATGAAGAAGCTTTCACGAATGATACCTGCTTGGAAACATTTGATTTCAGTGAATCCCTCAGTGGCAAATGTAGTGATACATATAGGAAATTAATGGAATTTCGCGTTACATGTTGGGAATTATTCGCATATATTTTCACTACAAATAAAACCTTTCAGCTGTCACCGTCAAATGTGAGTAAAGCTAAAGTAACAGCATTTTGTTGTAAGAGTTTTAATGAAAATTAAATAAATATTTCAAGTCAAGTAAAAAAGTGGGACAATCTGCTACAGAGTTTTGTGATGCACTGGAAAAGAACAGCAGTGACGACTCAAAGAATGAAGATATCACACTACTGGCTCAGTATAAAAATTACTTGATTTGTGTGTTTGAGAATATTTACTATTTGGATGCTTATGGCAGGATTAATGTACGTTTTTATGTCTTTCTTTTAACGCTTTGTTTTAATTTGTATTAAATTTTGAAACAACTTTAGGAATATGAAATTAATTTGAGTTACCAGGAAGCTCAATTGGAATCTGATAAGTCTAAAGCTTTAGTAAAAACATGTTCTCATCGAGCCAATAGCAAATATCAGTCTGATTACTATGGAAATGTGGTTTTTGAAATGCAGAAATGTTTGAAATCTCACAGTACATTTTTCAAGAGTGTATTTCGTCTTCGAGATGAAATTTCCAGAAAATATTGATAAAATTTGATTTAATATGATTTTTATTGAATAATTTTTGTGTTGTTCACTTTAATTATAATTTAACAAATATTTTTTTATAAATTGTTAACACATTCACATTCACAAATACAAAGAACTTTAAATTTTGATTTCCACTGAAAACGTTTTAGTAATCAAATGACGGGTTTGTTATTGATTTCATGGCTGCAATTATATGATCATCCAGTGGTAAATTCTCGTCCATACATGGATGACGATATTTTTCCAAAAAGTAACAGGTGCCATTGCCAGCATTGGAAAACTCTTTGGGCAAGCAAGTGGGATCCCGCGGCTGCAAATGGAAATCGAAACCGGGATGTTTGATAAGCCACCTTAAATGCAAACAAAACAAAGTTATAACAAAACTAAACACTTGACTTCAAATCAAAATTTTTTGTTATTTACTCTCTTGTCGTAGGGCTAACGTTAATTTTGCAGGCCTCACTGCCCGACTCAAACTTATTAGCAATGGTAACATTATGACCAAATAAGCAATAACGTGGCATTTTACGGCCCACTACTCCAGCTAAAACAGTGCCAGAATGCAGACCAATACGCATTTTGATTTGCTCCCCATCGTGAGTGATTTGTCTGGAGCAAGCATCCACCATCTTTAAAGCCATCCAAGCTACCTTATGTGCATCATAGATTGAAGCTCGATGTAGACCGCTGGCCACACAATATGCATCGCCTATAGTTTCCACTTTGTAAACGTCAAACATGTCACAGAACTCATCAAAGTCCTTGTATAAGCTTTCCAGCATGCTTATGACCATGAATGGTGTGGCACGTGAACAAATGCTGGTAAAGCCCACAATATCACTGAATAATATGGTGACATCTGGGTAAGTTTTTGCATCAATACTGGCACCCAACCACAAGCGCTCGGCAATTTCGGCTGGGAAAATTAAATGCAAAAGACTAACGTTCTTTTTACGTTCCTTGGTAACAGCAGCATTAGCCTCCTCAATAGAACTCTTAAGTTTATCCATGCGTCTGCGCAAACCATCCTGAGCTCTGGCCTGTTCTCCCACTAAAATCACTTCACGTGTAGCATCATGAAGTGGGATATCAGAAATAAAAAGACCATTGCAAGTCAAACCATCTAAGCCATCCAAGAATGGTGAACCCATAAACAGCAAAGAATTCGATTCCGGACAGTGCACCATTTGCCCTTTAATTTCCAAACCCTAATAAGGAAATTAAAGACAAAAAATAAAAACAAAAACATTTAAGCTTTTGCAAACAGCAGCTTGCTTACCTTTGCGGGGAATTCCTGTACATCAGGTGGATTTTTTAAAGCGATTAAAAAGGGTGTATAAGTGCGTCGCACAATATCACGAAAATTCATAGCCAAGCCCATAGGGCGTTTGAAATTGAAATAAGTTGTAGCCAGACAACCATAATCAGCCAAATAAGGTTTGTACAATTTACTGAATCCGCGTCCTATAAATATTTAAAACGAACATAATTCCTTGTGTGAGTGTGTTTGTCATATTTACTACATACCCAGTTGCACTAGTTCCAGTTCTTCATTCATGATAAAGTGCCAGGGAAAAGCTTTACAAAAGGAGCTTGAATTCATTGATAAATCCGCAGCACTCGGGGAGTTGTTACGCTGCATAGGCAGCTCTTCCGGAGCACTAATGTCTTGCAACTCTTTGGCCTGACCTTCTTTAGCCAATGAGAACAAATAGCGATAACGACGTGAATCTCCCTCCACCGGCTCAATTTTTATATTGACCTCCACATTGAACAGCATACGAGTTAAAGCCTTTAAGGAGCCCAACAACAACCAAGCAATAACAGGACGCTCAGATGTAAAAATTAGTTCTCCATCACCAGCACATACAAAGCCCGTATCGCTGCAATCTTCTTCCTAAAAACATTTCACAATTATTCTCTCTTATTGATGACAACTAAGTAATTTTCAAAAATGCCAAATAGACCTCTTGAAACTTTAAAACATCGTAAACACCATCTAGAGATCCTAAAAACTCTTGCAATTCTGTACCCAAACAACGAAAAGCTCTCTCAATTATACCTGTACAGCAAGATAAAATCAGTTCCTCTCCCAACAGCACTAATATTTCACTAGCACTGGACTCATCCATTTCCAAAAGAATATCTTGTATATCGCTCAGGTAATCGTAATTGGGTACAGTTTTTAAAGTCTCCAAATCAATGCCTCTGAAAGGAGAAAAACAAAGAAAGACGCACACAAATTATTAGGGTAAACGTTCATTCTGCTTCTAAAAGCAGAATTGCTGAATTAGTTTTTAAGCCTCTGAAAAAGAGGCCCATAGAATTCGGTCGCTAAGACTGTGTGTGTGAGTGGGTTTTTTTTCATATTTTTTTCTGAATTTTATCATTAATCCAATAAAAAATTCATTATATATCTAATGTAATATTTTATTCATTTAATGAACTATTAGTTCATTTAATGAAATAATTTCATTAATAAATTGAAAATATTTAATTAATTTACATAATTTGTGAAATAAATATTTGTAATAAAATCATTTTGTTGGACTTTAGAAACATTTTTCTCTCACTGTAATCGATACCCTAACAGGTTTTCTTAAAACAATTGTGGCGATTGTTTTCATTGCCATCTCGCCACCTTTGCACCTAAAGAATTAATAAAACAATAAATAACGATCCTTTTCCTCTATCTATTCCATAAACTTCTATTAATGTGCCAGGCATTCGTGCATATTGAATCTGCTACACTCTTCCCCATTTTAGCAAGATGATGAATTAAATAGAACATTAAGTTATTGTCCGCCGTGCAATTTAATTACATTTAAAATGTACAAGTAGTTGGAAAAACACTCAAGCTCCTTTCATCTGTGATACTAGTGCCCATGACGCTGAGAAATAATAAAATTTGTCGTTTTCTTATTTAACATGCACTCGCATGAACTTACAATTTCGAAATAGTTGGCCAGTTGTGATTGTATTTCGAAATAAGACATGTAACGGCGATATTTAAATCTTCATTCTAGAGACAAAAAAAAGAGAGAGAGAGAGAGAGAGAGAGAACGAAAGAGAAAAAGTCAAATCATATGAAGGTGCAAAACTTAAAAATTTGCTTGTCTTACCGAAGGTGCGGTTAACAATTGTATTGCCATTTGCAAATGGGTTAATGTAAGCGCATCATCGGGCTGTTCATCTTCTTCCAAGGTCCAATTGGTTGTGTTTTCAGCAACTACTGAGGGTTGGCGTGATAATGAATCAGTGCGCCGAAAGTAAGGACATGCCATTGCAATTGCTGTCAAAAGATCAATGTCTACAAGAGATTGCCACTTCAAAAACAGCCTTAGCCACGGCCTTATAACAAACTCTCAGTTATACAGCAGGCAAAAAGAAATCTAAAATAAATAAAGAAAATTGGTAAGATGAAAAATAATACTAAAGGACTGCACAAGCATACTTGAAATGCCTTACAAGCACTTTTTCTTTGTATGTTTGTAGTGGTGTGTGGCTTTCCAATATGTTGGTCTAGCCCTTTAGCGAACACTCTTACAAACAAGTAAATATTGAATTAATGAAAACGTTACTTATACTGTGCCAGAGTGTATTATGATGTACGAACGTTTTTAATTAAGAGAAATTGAAAATATAGAAGAAAATGAGTGGTAAGTAGGGTGGGTGGTTGTAGTAGCCAGTGCAAAAAAAGGTATTTTTCAAGTTCAAAGCTGTGAACAATTTACATTTCTGTATTTAATTTGCAAATTTTAAATCAAGAATTTATTTCTTTAATACCATTTTTTGTCCTTTTTTTTACAAAGCAATCAACTACGTATGTATGCATGTGTGTTTTGAGTGTATGTATGTATAGTGATTACATGAAAAAAAAAGATTTGTGGAAGGGTCACGTCTTCAAAATATTAAATTTGAGGATATACACACAATAATTATCGTATTTATTAAGCAGAAATTTTATATATTTTTTGTTATTCGTTTTTATTTTTTATTCATGATTACGACAAAATATTCACCTTTTTATATTTTCTTATATGTAAATTCTTGTTTATTTATTTCGATTTTCACTTTATTTTTTATTTTTTTTTTCTCTAAAACATTCTCTTTTATCCCTTCTTCGTTTTGTAATCCTTGAAAGTCAACTTATTCACTTGTCTGAAACACAGGAACTGAAAGGAAATTTGTGTCACCGGGTTTTATGCCACAAAATAGCAAAAAAGCTGTTTTAAGCTTTTCGTGTTACTGTAAATTAAGTAGAAAACTGTTAAAAGTAAACATTGTTATGTCAATTTGGAGAAAAGCTTTATTAAAAAAAGCTTCTTTTTCATACTATTTGGTTTAGGTTTGTTTTCATTTTATTACCTGTTGAAATGATTTGCTTCTTTCATTGTCTTCTACATACATTTTTATTAGTTGCTTTTTATTTTAGATTTATTCACACTCACTCTCACTTTGTTTAAGACATAAATTGTGAGCGTGAGTAAACAAACAAGTTGTTTAAAATAATATCGTACCTAAAATGGCTTTTTATAGCAAAAAAAAAAAAAAATTTAAAAATAAAAAACGTGTGTGTTCCAGCTGTGCGTTGTAGGGATTAGAAGGCAAAACTCATCAAGAAAAGGGGGAAGGTGGGGTTTATATGAACACAAAGCTAAATTAAAGCAGAGATGGAACAATTTGTTATTATTTTTATTTTTAGTTTCATAAGAGCAAATCAGTTTTGAATATCCGGGGCAATATGGAGAATTCGCTTATGTCTTATTATGTTATTTCAGAGGAGTACAATTTTAAAAGCCACTCGTTTCTGAAAAAATTTTTTTTATATGCATGCTGACATATTTATTATTTGTTGAATTGTCAGCTTAAAACAGCCAATCAGTAGTCGAATCAAAGAGTAGGCTACCACACTGCTTACTAGTTTAGCCACTTTTGATGTGGATGGAAGCATCAATGCTATTTGAGAAAATCTTTCCTCTTAGCACGATTATGTCATCTTTTGCATCACACTGCATTTTTTTTTTTAATTTTTATTTTGGAATTTTTTTTTCAATTCGACTGACGACTATAAGTAGGACAATGCAATTCATATTATCATGCACATTTTAAATGATTTAAAGCTCATTTTTCAAAAATCTGATGGAAGGCAGTATGTATATTGTCATGTATTATCACTTGATAAATCTAGTTTTTCAAAAACCTCACCGATGACAGTATGCAGGACAATGTCCTCTATGTTGTCATGCACATTTTAAATGATTTATCACTTGATAAAGCTAATTTTTCAAAAATCTCACCGATGGCAGTATGCAGGACAGTGTCTTCGTTGTTGTCGTGTATATTTTAAATGGTTTATTGCGAGCTAAATCTCATTTTCTAAAAACAGCACGATGGCTGTACGCAGGAAAAGGTCATATAAGTTTTATATGTACGTAGCTAAGCTCTGTTCTTGATCGGAACAAGTGTAAAAATTTTAGCCCTAGATTTTATTATTTTATATAAAAGTGAGAAAATATTAGGTCGAAAGATTAAAATAAAGTTTTAAATAAATACTTTTTTCGATTTCCTTAACAACGAAAATGTCACAAAATTTAATTTTTGCAGCCGTTGAAAAAAAGGCTTTCATGAAATTTTTAAACCGACTTCAGATCTGTGTTAAAATGGAAAAATAGTTTGTGTTTCACTAACTTTGCTATGGTAGTTCAGAGATCGTAAGACGATATATGCAACAATTAAAAAGATCCCCACGAAAATAATGCCGTTTGCTAGCTTCGAAATTATTTTAGCGTTTTTAAAAATGTAGTCCTCCATAAAGGTACCAATACACGATGCTTTTTTCCTGTCCGACTTCTGGAAAATTTTTTATAAGAATGTGTTCAATTTGTTATATAAAATCATATGCTATAAATGCTGCTACAAGAGAACAGGGTGCATGTCGTTTGTGACCAAAAATTTTAAATTTTCTATAAAAACACATGTAAATCTCAAAATTAAAAAAACACATGTAAAAACATGTCTTGCTTGTATTGCAACCTTAAACAGTTTTTACATACTCCACAGAGATATTAATAAAAAAGTTTTTTTAAATCTTTTTCTAATATAAAAATTAAAATACTATTAAGAATGAAATATAATTTTCCACCCCTGCAGTAAAGTACAATTGAGTTTGATGCTGATAACAAAAATAAAATAATTTAATGTTTTCCCTATCTCTGGCTGTTTAATACTCAGTAATTTGTTTTGTTATTGTTGTTGTAAAGAGAAACTTATGTTGAATACAGCAACTGTGCAAATATCATCAGTCAATTGTTTGCAGTCAATTAAGTGAGTCGTTCGTTTCTCTGCTTTAAAGGTGTGCTAAAATACTTTAAAAAAAAAGATGTAAAGCAAGTGCTTAATTAAATTAAAATTTTTTTTACTATTTTTATAGTGTTTCTTTTATTTATTTGCTCTCTCCACATTACCGAAGAGGCTGGCTGCTGCATCCAAAGCAACATACAAATTCATTATGATGGATATTAAACAGCTTGTAAGTTTTGATTTCACACTTATCAGCTCCATAATCAAATTTCTTATCTCATTTCGTAGATGGTTTTGCCAAATAATTAATTTGGTTAGTGGAATTCAATACGTTCGTGTCTGTTTCTATATGTGTATGAGAGTGTTTGTCCATTTTTCAAATTAACTTCCTGTTTAGTATTTTTCTTTTTTGCTATGTTTCATTGTCATTGTTATCATTTCTATTTTCATTTTGTTGTTGGTCCTTTCATGTGTTTGTAAATACAATTAATTTACGTTTATTTAGTCCTTGCGCGCCCTTTTAAGTGTCTGCGAGTAAAAATGTGTATTCACTGTTTGTTTGTTGGTTTCGAAAATGTCCTTGACCTTATCAATCTCAATATGTCTATTTTTAGTACAAAAAAAGTGTAAATGCTCTTCGGATTAAAGCTTTTGAAGGATTTAATATACAAACATCAGAGAAAACTTTGGCTTGATTAATTCTTAAAAAACACACACATAGACACACATACACACACAACGTTTCATTGATTTAATAAAATATTACATTAAATGAATGAAACGTAGTCATTGATTGAAATTTTTCATTAGATTAGTGAACAGTATTCTTTCGGGGCAGGTTTTGTTTATGCGGGAGTGCACTTTTGATAATGCATAATGCAGTCTCTTAAACATTTTACACTGAAAAACTGTCATACAAACGAAAAATGCCAATCAATGACAAGTTTTCATTAAATTTATGAAATATTTCAGTAAGTCAATGAAATATTCATTAATTTTATGAAACATTCATTAATGAAATATTTCATTGATTTAATTAATTTAATGAAAATTTTGATTGTCATTTGTTGAAAAATAATGAATTATTTTCTCAGTGTACTACAAAAGGTAGTTCTTATTGTTGCACTGGTAGGAACCATATTTTATCGTTAATTAAATAGAAGCAAAGTACAGGCATTCCTCGGCTAATACTCATATTCCGTTCCTGAAAATTGACGATGGGGAGATCATCTAGATTTGTAACCTACCGCCCAAACACTCAGTAATTACTTTGATTTTTTTTAATTTTCTGAAATTTCCATATACCCCAGTGCTGTTGCTCTGAGGGATTTTTACCATTCCCCATTTTGCCGAGGTAACATTCACAATTTTGCACCAGAAAATTACTAATACTAAAAGGGAATTTAATCTGTTTTATGATGCAAAACAGAAATTGCCAAAATTACTCAGAGCAACAGCACTGGGGTATATTTAAATTTTAAAACCTTTTTTAAAATATGGGGTTACGTTCCTAACTAAGACACTTCGGCCTGTCGTTCACCGATTTCAATTCGCCTAGCGTCAAGATTTTTCTAGATTGCTTAGCAGCATGTGACTGTGGTTAAATTTAATCAAAATTACTGAGGTCTTTATCAAATCATATCAGTATTTCGAATGAAAAATTTAATATAAAATTTCACATTTTGGAATTTTGCGAATTAAAATTATTTTTGATATTTTTTTTTCTTTTTTCATATGAAATTAGAAAAAGAAAACCTTTTAAAAAATATTTGAAAGTTAAAATAATTTCTTTTTTAAAAATTGAAAGAGCGCTTAGCCGAACAGCGCTAAAAGAGGTAACATTAAGCGAGGTATGCCTGTAAAATCAATAGCATTTACTTTTGCGATATCAATATCATAACATACACATAGACAAACATACATGCATCCATTCGTTTATTATTTTTGAGTGCATGTTTATTGAACAAACCAAGTGTTTTGGCTTAAAACAATTTTCATGAATGAAAATAACAAATTTTTTTTTGCAGTTTAAAAGTCAAGCTTCAAAGATGACGCCATTTTTTGTTTGTGTGATTTTATATTTTATTTTTGTGCAAGAAACTGGCGGTGTATTATGGACAACAATTTTAAAGTGTGCTCCCATAGTCTGCCTGATGTTATACACGATTTGCAAAGGTTTCGATTTCATGAAAGAGTAAGTTGGCTTTTTTCCCTCAAAAACGCTTTTAACTCTCATGGTACTATTGACAGCTATTCCCAGCTGATTTTATTGGGTTTAATATTTTCTTGTGGTGGTGATGCGCTTTTAAATATTGATCTTTTCCCACATGGCATGGCTTTATTTGCTTTGGCTCAAATTTTTTACATATTCGCATTTGGCTTTAAGCCTCTAAATTGGTTTATTGCAGTACTTTTGTTTACACCAGGCCTGGCATGTGAGTATTATTTCTCTCTTTTGATCTGTTTTGATGGCAGTGATTAATGTCGTTTCTTTTTCAAATAATTTTTTCAGTTGTGCTTACTATTTTTAAGTACCTAGATAAAGTTTTATGTGTTGGACTTCCTATATATGTTTTTCTCCTGCTGTTTATGTGCTGGCGTTCTTTAGCACGTGCTTTAGAGCAAAAGTCTTTTCTTCACATTATATGCGCCATTGGCAGTGTTCTCTTTGTAATTTCAGATGGCCTGATTGCTGTCGATATGTTTCTTACTAAAGTTCCCAATTCTAGGGTAAATTTAAACTATTTGATGCATAAGCTGATGATTTATTTACAATTTATTTTTATTTTAGTTCTGGATTATGCTCACTTATTACCTGGCACAGTTAGCTATAACTTTGAGCACAGCTAATGGGAGTGTTACAAAGAAATCTGCCAAACCTGTCAAGAGACGCCATAGTAGCGCCAGCTGACCAGTGAAATCTAAAGACTGAATCTTTTTTATTCGTATTTACATGAACTTATTTACTACTTACTTACTTACAAACATATAAAAAATATCTACCAAAAATTCAATACAAATATTACGAGTAGTTAAATGAATATTTAATCCACCAGTTGTAAACAAAATATTTCCATTCCGTGGAAATATCTATTTTTTGAAATGTTACCTTCTCTTGTTAACTAGTTGTAGTTGTTTATGTGTGTGTGTATCAATTTGACATTAAATGCATTTAATTGTATTCAAGCATTATTGTAAATAAAAAGAAATTCGTTTTGAAATTGAAAACATGATTTTTAAAGACAAATAAATTAAAGATGAGTGAAGGCAGAGGACTCATATCCAGCTAGAGCTACAATCAGGAGCGGGAGCTAGTCACCTGGTCCCTATTGCATTTAGCATTTCGTAAATTTCCTATTGTTTAATTACAAAATGTCTATCGAGAGTCCAATTATTTTCAAAAGTGAATTAATATTTTTTTCAAGAATTAAATAAATAGAAATTTAGTAAAAGAAAAATTTTAAAAATTCATTAACTTACACTTCTGAAAGCTGTTATGACGCATGGCTTTTTCTGTCTCTCTCTCTCTCCCTCTCTTATTATACGTGTAGATAGCGCAGATGTTCCTATATGGGTACGTGTAGCAGTTAGCATATACGAGTATTGTGCTCCCGCTATGTTAAATTTACGCTCATGTTAATGTTACTAACATAAATATATTTTTACATAAACAAATTTATATTTTTTATTAAAGGACAAATAAAATAAATTTCCTTTATATGCCAAACTGTTAAAAAAAACCTTTTCAGTAGGTGGAACCACACTTATTTACTCCAATAAAATACATGAAAATTATAAATCCATGGCATTATGTCTTTAGAAATCCCAAAAAAATTTTCGATTCTAGCAAGCGGTATTATTTTTATTTCTCACTAATTGTGGAATATGTTAACCCACCAGCGCTGAACCATAATAATAAAGTTATTGAGTTGATTGCACCAACAAGTCAATTTTTACTTAAGTCGACTTATTTACAGAAATTACCCTACAAAATATTTTTTTTTGCAAAATAACAAAGTTCTGACCACATGTAATGGCGGCTTGTAAGTTTCTCCTCATGCGTTGTCTGTCAACTTGACGGCATTTGTTAAGAAGTTGGAAATTTGACATATTATTGTCAATTCCACAACAAGTTGTCAAAAAAGTAAAATCATAGTATTTTTCTAAGCTGACAACCAACCGTTGTCAATTTGTATACGCTTGTTAAAAAATTGAAAACGCTCGTTGTCAATAATAAAGACAGCGGGATGGTGTTAAAATGACTTCATACGTTGTTGATTATGCTCGATTTTGTATCAGGGCAACCAAAAATTGCTTCTAAAGTTTTTCGCGGTGCTCATTTCAAATCTGAACTCGGCCTTTCTAAGACTATCCAAAATTTCCAAAAAAATTTTTTTTATTTTTTATTTTCAAGAGCATTACAACATGCAAACGGTTTAATTTATACTTTTAAAAGAAAACTTTTAAACTACTCAGCTAAATTTTCTTTAAGTCCAATCACTAGTATTCAAAATATCGTAAAGGTTGTAACGAAAAAGTAGGATAAAAATCTAGCGTCTTTTGCCATAATCATCTAGTGTCCGAAATTTAAAACTTTCAAATAAAATCGCTGCACAATTAAATCAAACTATCACGAAGTAAAAGCCATTATTTTGAGAAATAAATGTTGCAATTTTTAATCAAAAATAACTATAACTTTGATTTTAACAATTGTTTATTAATAAGCGGATAACGACATTACTTACCAGCTCTGTTAGTCTGGTTATAACAGGGTTGTTACAAGAATGAATTACTAGGAGACTTACAATTTTGTAATAAGGTGTGCCTCATTGAATATTCTTAAATTTCAAAACAATCTTTCCTTATTCTATTATAATTAAAATTGAAGAGTGATTCGAGTGCTGTGTTGTAATCCTTTGCTCTAGCTTAGTTGTATTCCGTGAGCCGTAAGCAGTAGTTAATAATCACCTAGATTTAAGATTTATTATTAATCTACTGCCATGGACTGAGGCCTTCATGACTAGAAAATCACTAAAGAGTCGTAGAAGAGATAAGTGAGTTACCTGCATCAGTTAGTGACTATGGAATCACTAAATACTTTTGCTTGTTATGAGTTAAAATATACTTTATTCAGCCCGCGTGACTATTGGATCACATAGGTGAAGTGTTATTATTGTCGTGACTCGATAATTACTAAACATTTTTATAAATACCTTCGTGACTAGGGAATCACTCAGGTGAATGACCGGGAGAGACAAAATAAAGATTTATAAAGTCGATCGTAAGTAATCACTGATTTATTTCATTTCCTTAATGAAATTTAATTTTTTTACAAAAATTTCCTTTGTTGAGGTTTGACTTTTAATTGTCGTTGAGGCCTGCTACTTAATAACAGAAGCACAATTATTTTAAGTCCGCCATAAAAAATTTCAGCCAAACTTAAAATCGATGCACCCAATAATAACCCCAATACTGCACCACCTTGAGCAAGTAAATCGGACATAGTGGAATGTAAACGGGTCTCATATTTTGTTATAACCTTCTGGCCGATATAAATGTCGCCTTGAATGATCGGATAGCTGGCATTGGAACTGAAATAAAATAATTCTGTTTTGCAGTTTTGTTTTGTCATATTAAATTTTATGAAATCAATACAAACTTGGGCAACAGGTTTGCATAAAGGCTAGTCAAGAACTCAATGGAGTAGCAGCTGTCAATACAGTCACAGGTGACACCTCTACGTGTATCGTTTATGTAACTGTCTTGCAAAGGACTCTTGATGTAACTAATTATGTCTAACAATTAAAAAAGAAGTGTTCAATAGAAAAAAAATTTATAATTTTAGTTAATTTAAAGTCAAACCTCTATTTGTGTAAATACATTTGAAATCTGAAACGCTGCATTCCCTTACGTCTGTATTAAAGATATATTTTTTTTTAATGGTAAAACTGACTTGTGGAAAATAACTCACCCATTTTTGGAAAGAACCAGGTTAACGTACAATTGCAGAGTCTAATAAAATTGTTTTGCTGGCATTTCACTAGACAATTTAATTTATTAAATCTCAGGCCTTCAATTCGGTCATATAATTTAGATTTTTCTTGCTTTAAAAGAAAATTTTCTTTGAACATAAAAAAAAAAAAAACAAAAACAAAAAAAAAAAAAACTCACTGTAAACAAACATTTACGTGTACGGGGTTCCAAGTGTCTTGTATTTAAAAGGGTTTCCCTAATTGTGGGGATAATTGATAAGTAAGTTTTGCGATTGGGTGGAAAACAACTTTCAAGTGATTCACTCCAGACTTCACACTCTTTGATCATGACCTAAATTTATTTGAGTAAATTTATTTTTGTTCGCTTTTTTATTTTCCCACACTTACACGGAAATCAAAATTCTTATAATTTTGATATCTCTCATGGGTTGCGTTGAGGCGTAGTGTAAATTGTAGGCCGGTGCCCTGTCCTGCCTTACGATTTTTCCAAGGATAAAATTCATCAGTTAACTGTATAAAAAATTAAATGGAGCTTAATAATGTTTTTAAATAAGAAACAGTGTCACAATAGGTCTATTTTGGCCGCAGTAAACTGGTGACTTGTTCTGGCTCCTCATTTTAATTCTAAATAACAAACAGACTGAGCCGTAATCTGTGATTTTTAGTTTTAAAATTTAGTACGAGTGCCACTGCCATTACAAACTTATTTTTCAATTAAAATCAAATTTTTGTTCACCTGTTTCTTTCTCGACTCCTCGGAGGCTATTGAATTGAAGACCATACAAACGCCTAAATTTGTTTGCTCAGCTATGAAAATCTTGCAGCAATCATACGTTTGCTCGGCATAGATACACTCCGCAAACACTTCATCACAACGAAATGCCATGAAATCGGCTAAATCACTTAGCGATATTTGATCAATGAGTGTGGGTACAGTTCGATTATTAAGAAGTGCCAAATTATCTAAATGGAATAAAGTCATATTATCCAAAACTCTTAAGGTATCAAGAAATAGAGATTTTGTGTTTTTATCAATGTGAGCAGGTAGAAATTTCTCTTCGGCAGCCTTATAGCGATGCCAATTGACACGATATCGGGGGCACAAGGCCACTGCGGGAAAATTAATTTGGTAAATAGGCATTTGAGAGGTGGCCACCACCGTTTTAATTTGATGTTTATTGTGAAGTTCAGCCAGTGAAATGTGCATCACAATACAAGTGACAATTGAACCAATTACCACAATAGACCACAACAAACGCATCGCCAAGCGTGAATCCCTTGACCATATGTAAGTGCAACCATGAATGCTTTTGGTAAAGTTGATAAACTGCTGCATTACACGCTCAAATGTGGACATTTGGTAGTTTGGTGGCGGGAAGCTTTCAAAGGTTAGCAATCCCTTGGGATGATCAAAATTAGTGTGCTTGTATCCGAACAACTCGTTTTTATAATTCATTTTGTTAAAAATAACTGTCAGCGCTAAGGCGAGCAGCTTCAAAGGATGTCTGCTTCTAACACAACTTTTGGTTTAGGTAAGTTTGGTTTTATAACAAAAAATTCAAGTGATTGCGAGTGTGTGTGGGTAGGCCTGTTTCCATTTGGAAAAGTTAATGCTGCAACAAAAATTAAACTTCAATTAGTTTTTATTTTCTTTTAATGCAAGTTAATTCACAATAATTTGTATCAATTTAAGAAAGTGAACTAAAGCACACGCACACATACTCGTACACAAATGATACAAAATTACTGTTTTCATGCCAAGTAAATAAATATAAACTTTTATAAAAGAAATGACTAAGCATAGAAATATATTAAAAGGTCCCTCTCTCCGGATAGAACGAGGCATGATTTTTGTTTACAACGAGCACCTAGAAGCAATAGCTTTAGCTCATAAACAATGCGTTTTTTATGCATTCTATGACGCGTTCAATTGATGTTCTACAGAAAAGAAAAACAAAATAAAAAGCTTTTTTATTTTTTTTTTTTCAATTTAATTCATACCACTAATCGGATTCGAACCAAGGAAGCTGCCGTTAACAAATACTAACTCGCCACTTAACCACTACAGCCACAAAGTTCTGCTTTCCGGAAGCCCTCACACAGACTTGTCAGACTTCATTCCATTTTACACACGATGTCCTACCCAGCCAAGGCCTTTGTTAACAGCTCTGTTATCAGGCATCTAAACATATACATATATTTTTAAACTCAATATTAAAAATGTTTCTCAACTGCAGATGTCGCGCTTCAACCCTTGGTCAGGACAAAAAAAAATTTGTTTTTAGTTTTTTATACGCAATTTTTATAAAAATTTTTAAATAAAATTATATAAGCATTTTGATAAAACTTTTTTGGAATTAAAGTTTCATGTCAACAAAATTTTTTTATTCTATTGATTTTTTCGTTTCTATTACTTTAAATAAATTTTTTCTTTGAACTTCGAACTAGGACATATGTAGTTATGAAGCATTAACTCGGCACTCAACTACTTCAGCTACAAAGCTCAGTTGAATTTGTAAAAAAATTTTCCGTCCGTTAGTGATTTTTAATTCGTAGCTCCGACATTTATGGAGGGATCCAGCTGAATTTCAATAGTAACTGAAAGACAGAAACAACTGACAGACTGATATGCCATACTTTTCTGTACATCGCCTAGAGACATAAGAAACTTGATTGCAACGACTATACAGACAGATAGACGGAGATCCTTTAATCGATTCCGCTTGTACGTTTAAGAAATTACAAACGGAATCACAAACTTTACAACAATTCTTACTTACAGTGAAATGAAACACTTGGTTCCATAGAGGCTATAGAATCAACAGAATATTTGTATGAAAAACTTTGCAATAAAGAGAGTTTTTCAAAGGACTCAGCGTCATATTGAGTTTTCTGTTGCAACGAATTTCGTTATATCGAGGTTTTACTGTAAATATTTTGTAATAAAAGCTTTTCTACATTTATGAGTTATGATTCGAAATTTCCATTTAAATTATATTGAAATTTCGATTGCTATCGATCGAATTCCGTAATTTACCTTCCAAATTCAGTTGCAAAGTTTTTTAGTTTTATAAGAAAAGTTAAAGTGACCTTTTAGCTTTAACTATCGTTGAAAAGAAAATAATTTGCCTGAGGATTTCGTTGGCGTGTGCGTGTGTCATATAGCTTTACTTGTTGAAATTCCTCAAGCATACATGATTGAGTAAATAAATTTATTTGCCAGCAACATGCAACGCTCACATGAATTACATGTACGAGTAAAATGTAACACTTCAAAGGCTTAAATATTCATAGAAGATTAATTTTCGCTCGAGGTGGAAATAAATAAAAAAAAAATTAAATTAAAATAAAAGAAACACAATTTAAATAATAAAACTCATTTCAAAATTAAAGACTTTCCTTAAAAATTATAGTAAATAAAATCTATGGGCCATTCATAGTCACAAGAAAAGTGGCTTTTAATAACAGCTGACTTTTGTTCATAAGAATTTCATGAATTTAAAATAGTTTTCAAAAAAATAACGACTTTAGTGTGACAATGATTATGGGCCTATGAAAAATTTAATTTTAATTAATTAATTTTTTAATTAGAAATTTTTTTTTTTTTTTTTTGATAAATTCACAAATTGTGAATTAAGAAGAAAATTTTTCAAAATATTTTTGGATTTTTTTTAATAATGACGAATTTCAAAACAATTTTATAATTTCTTCAAGTGATTGTTATACTTTGCATTCGCATAAAAATTACAATTAATTCCCACCCATTTCGTGTTTTAAATTTGGCGGCAGTGCGGCTCGGTGTGTTGGCAGAAAAACTTATTTACATTTAGCCAACAGAGAATTTGATGTGGATTTAATTTTATTCTCAATCAGTATTTTAAATCTCAATCAAAGTTAAAGTGTCAACTTCAGCCATGAAATAAGCAGTAACGAGATTGTTAGTGGCATACGCGCACGCACAAGAATGGAAAATCGCTAAGAAATTCTGAAAGTAAAATTAAAATGAAATACTTGAAATACCATTTTGTTTGGTGTTAAATGAATTCGCGAGTGTGTGCGTGTTTTTTTTTTTGATCCAAAAATATTTTTTTTTTATAAAATTTAAAATAAAATTGTAATCACACGGTTGTAATAATTTCAGTTATTGGTTCGGGTAAAAGCACCATTTTGTTGCATCAGCTGTAAATGATTTTTAAAAAAACAAATCGGTTAAGCTCCACGGTAGGCCCATTCACAAGGATTTGCGTCACGCTCACTTTGGTAAATTTTGGCTTGGTTGCTGGTGAAAATTTTCGACATTGAAGCCTTTGACATCTCCAACAAATCAAACTTGTTTTGCCATCAGTTTTTACTTAGTATTTAGTTGCTCTTGTCTAAAATCATCCATTGTATTTTTTTTTTCGAAAAGCAGGAATCGAACCTGCTACCCCAAGAGTCCACTAATCGGTGAGGGCACCCTACTAGTGTACTTATTAATATTTAAATTAAACGTTAAAAGAGGCAAATAATTTGACCCCTTAGTAAGATCAATAAGCTGAATGATTATTTAATTAGCAATTGTGTTGAATTATCGTAAACGACAATCAACAGTGAATGTTTGATAGCTTGTTGGAGGGGCTGAACTTTCCTAGTTAATGCAACTTTGAATTCTTTTCTATGATTAAGTCATTAGCTAAACACAATTTATGTCACATGCCGCTTTAGAAAACTATAAAACTATAATGCATTCGGCTATTGTAACCAAGATTTGAAAACGTATTTCATTGTGTCATACTAATTATGCAACTAGTCTTTGAAGTTAACAAGAAACCACCTGCAGTCATACTAGAATTTTATCTCGCTTTTTTTCTTTTCCAACGTTTTGTTTGAACTTTCATTGTGTGTCTCTCTGCATTTATTAAAATGAATTGAAAACATCACACATTGACACCAGAACAAAAGTCCAACACAATAGGGTTCAATTGAAATGAATGTTTAATTATGATAGAGCTGTCGTTTATGTTTAATGACTTCTAAATATCTAGTAATGATATTCTATATTAAATGATTTCATTTCATTAAATCTTCGTTCCATATCAAATAGAATTGATGTTTGCTATCTGCACAAAAACTCGAGAAAAAGCTTGGACTTTTACAAAATATTTTGGAAAAGGATAGAAAATTCTATTGAGTTTATAAAATTTTTCGAACCCAACTTCAAACTTAAGCCGCATTATCATCATGTGTTTTGAGAGCTGTTATAGGCTTGTGTGTGTAAAAGTTCAATGAACTCTATGCAGAAGGTTTTGGATAGTCCCTTTTGAATATGAAGAACGATATTTAACTATTTTGCTAAAAGTACTATTCAAGCCAGAAAGAAATTAACGAATGTGTATAGAGAAGATGTATTCACAGAACGCTAGTGCCACAATTGGTTTGCAAAATTTCCATCCGGCAATTTTGATGTCAAAGATGCACATTCTGAAAGGCTAACTGAAGCTGATTAAGATACAATAAAGGCATTAGTTGATTCAAATCGGTGGAGAACAACACGTCAGATCGGTGAGAGGTTATGACCACTTCAAAAAAATTTGTCTTCCACTTTGCAAAAAAAATACTTTTCGAACAACTAAATATTTTCCAACGGATTTCTCTACAGTTTAATATATTTATATACGACCAGTCTCCATAAAAGCGAACGGTAGCTTCGTTTGTACATTTGTATTGAAAACAAAAACAAATTTTCGTATATTCGTATTACGAAAGAAGTCTTCGTTTAATTTTACGGATCCCGGCTGCTAATCTGTATAATTCACTTTCCAATAAAGTAATTGAAATTGAATTTTTAACAAATAATTTTATTTTTGAGCAAAATTTCTTGAAAATTTTGATAAAGAGACTTGAAGGATGCTAACTCGCAGAGTAATGGACCTAGCAAGCAGGGGTAAAAATCACTTTTTAATTATAAATTTCATTGCAAGTAAGTCAAAAACCCGGGATAATAAATTTTTTTTTATCATCTCAAAATATCGTCTATCTACACACGTTAAAAAAAAGTATAGCGCGTACGAAAACATAAGCAGGTGTCTAAAAAAGAGTCGTACTTTTTATCTTAATTTATTTGTTTAAATTTTAATCAAAAATTAAACTTTATTACTTGTAGCTTTTTAATTTGTTATCTAAACATAATATTCTGCTAAAGTTTATCAAAATAAAAAAAAAAATAATAAATTTTTATGAATTTGATATGCATACGAGTAAGTCAAAGGTTTTTCTCCTCTTGAGCTAGTGAGATTTTTCTGTTTGTTTTCCTATTTTAGTGTGTGTTAGAGGTTGACTAAATAGATAAAAAAAAAATATTTATTCTGCCCAATTAAGAAAAAACTTACTTACTTAACGCAAATGATTATTTTAGTTATGAAAAAGGTGATTAACAGTCACACCAAAATTGGGGCGGCAAGCGTTTTTTATATGTAAAAATTCTCAAGCCTACACAAAATGGATAATTAAATTTTAAAAGCTCCTTTTGTAATGAAGTTGGCTGGAAAACAATTGTTTTTTATTTTTGTTTTTTTTTTTTATTATTGATTAGTATTTACATTTTAGCTGGTCTAACGTTTTTAATTCTATTTTTGTTTGCCACAAGATGTAGAGAATACGCATCGATAAAGCTCTCATTTAGGGATGATGCTTTAGCATAAATGGTGTTCGCTAAAAAAGGCTACGCTTGTCGCTCCAATTTTGGTTGGACTCTAGAAGAGTTTTGCTGTCCTCCCTCAATTTATTTATGTGTTGTTAAATGATATCTTTTATTTTGTCTAACATGCACCTAAATTTATGAGCTTTTGCAGAATCAAATTGTTTATTTAGTTAATGATTTCAGAGTTCTATTCCGTTATCAGCAATTTCAACTTTTATTTTTTCATCATGAGACATCATTTCGTTTTGAATAAATAGCGGCAACTGACAGTGTCTAATCACAATTTCTACTTTTAATTCTAAGCCAAGTGAATTAATTTGACTAAAATATGAGAATTTTGTTACTGGTTTTTGTATTAACGTTTTGTCTAAATCAAATTTTGGCACGTCCTACTCTACCAACTGAAGAAGAAGACTGCCTTAAGTACTTTGATCCTAAAAATAACCCTACGGATCCTGATGTAGATTGGCTGTATGGATGGTCTTGCCATGTTATGAATGATGAACCTATTGATTGCGGCTGCCGTTATGTAACCTGGCCTCGTTATAAAGGAAGTAAAAGTGCCAAAGACAATTTACCTATAAAAAGCAGTTCAGAGTAGAAAATATAAAAAAAAAAAAGTTCAAGAATAAAACTAATCAAGTGCTGTTTTATTAAAACAATCGATCAATATTTTGGGTATATGTCATACACACTTTCCAGTCGAGTATTGATTGCTTATGTTATGGAAACAGCCCTTTAACGCACAAGTATTTTAATTTTTTTTATTTAATTGACCATTTAATTTAATTTGACTATATAGTAGCACGTTAAATACTTTTCGCTCTCTCTCTCTCTCTCTCTATCTCTATCTCTATCCTCTGGCTGGTTGGCTGGATTGACTGATGAGTAAATCTCCGTTTAGACGAGGAAACATTCGGAAGGGAAACATTTTGTTTGTAGGAAAATTACGGATGGGAAAACCAAATTACAGTTTGGTACTCGGCCACACGGCTTATTCACATATCCTTTGTTGATATTTGCTTTACTTCTCGTTTCTTTCGTTGTTTTGTGTGCAAATAATAACAATAAAAATGTGTGACCACGAAAGAAAAAACTAAAGAGAATTCCAGATTGTTTTCTTCCGAATGTTTTATCATCTAAGTGGGGACTAAACAAATATCAGAAGCCACATTATAGCAATCAGTTAAGTATAATCGAATTCTACTGTAAAATGCTTCCAAAATTATTTACTCGTAAAATCATTTTCTTTTTGTCATGATGGTGACAATGAGTTAAAACATCCTGTTTTTTTTGTGCAACAATGAAATTCACTCAGCTTAACCACAGCAACACTATCATCATCATCATCGAAATGAAGCAACAGATGTCTTTTGACCTGGTCAGTCTTGTTTTGTATGCACATACAAATTGATACTTTTTCTTTTAGGCCTTTAACACGGTATTGAATTAATGATGCCAGAATGAAACACACACTAATACACAGACTTAAATAGACATGTTAAGATTGACAACAGCAACCAGTTCTATTAAATAATTCCTGCATTAAATGCTGCCTATTTGTTGTTGTTGTGGGTAGGTAGTTTGGCCCACAAGTACTTGTTCTTGTGTAAATGGTTGTTTGTTGGTTGGATGTACCTTCATACCTGCTTCTGCTGAACAAGCTGTTATTTGTTATTGTATCATGATGATTAATGGCATTAAATAATTCCGCTTGAGTTTTAAAATAAAAAAAATTGATAAAACTTAATTTACAGTTCTTAGAATCCTTGTTTTTGAAACAAGAATTGCAAAATGTCAAGTTTTGGTTTAAATTGTCATTCGAAATAAATAGAATTAATTAATTAAATAAAAATATCAATTGAACGACAGATACAGGCTGCTAAGCAATCAAGAAAAAACTTACTTATAGTTACAAAAAAGTACCCTTTTATTAAGAGCTGACTTTTATTAATAAGAAATTTCATGAATTTAAAATCGATTTTAAAAAAATACCGATCAATGTCTCTTAGGTGTCTTACGTGGTACAATAACACCAGGTAACTTCAAAAATACAAAAATAACAACATTACAAAAAGCCCATATAAATATTTTTTTATTGCTCCTGTAGTTGATATTAAGAAGAAGAAGCTAGAGTGAAACAAAAAATTTGTTTCCTCCTTTGATCTCTCTTTAACACATTGATATCTTTTAGTTTTTGACAGAACGAGCTTCAATCATGCAGGATTCAGCTGGCGTCTCAGTGTCACCTGGTTTCCTTACACCAAGGGTGTCTTAGTTAGGAACGTAACCCCATATTTTAGTGTAAATAGCACCTCTTTTTCTGTTAACTCTCTCTCAGTTTTCATTAACGCAGTGTATTTGTTTGTTGGTTTATTTTTTTTACAATTACTGTGTGTGTTTTATTAGTGGACATGGGAGTCAAGGAGGCATTATAGTAGTCTAATTACCGCATTCGATAGCGAGTAGACTATCGTATTGAATAGTATTTCGATACGAGTTGAGTGAGCAAATCCGCGCATACGATATCTATCGAATCTTAATTTTGTTGAAATTGTAATAGATTTATAACAAATCTTTGGTACAAAAGTAATTAATATAAAAAAATGTAGCATGAATTTAGGTAACAATTCTGCAAAAAGAATTTTTGATTATATTTATCATTTTCTTCAAATTCAAAAGATGAGAATTTATTAGAAACTGTAAGAACTAATTTTTTCCGCCTTAAACTTAGTAGAACTTAGTTTTTTTTTAACTTTTTGTTGACCGTGCTCATTAAAAAAGAAATTTTTTTTAGTTACGATATTATTTAGCAAGATTATACTGGTTCGAAACCTCGCTATCGAATGCCATTATACCAAAATTCAAAATTTCGACCAACTTAACTCGTTGAATTATTTTATTTCACAAATAATTTCTCATAAACTGCTTGATTATCGGGAAATCAAATACAACTGTTTATTTTTTGTCGAAATTTGTTCTTATTTATCCAGCCAGCGAATTATATAAGTTCGTTTCAGCTAAATGCCTGGGCTCAATAGCTCGTTACCTCTTTTATAAATAATTTTTTTTATTAATAACGAGTGTGTTCGTCATTTTAATATTTTTATAATAATTTTCTCCATTGAACGATTGTTGCAAGCATAAAAAATTCCTGACTTTTTTCCTTATAAAATTTTTTTTTTTTTTAAATTAAATTTCTTCCAAGAATATCATATAGAAATTCTGGTCTGCTAGAAAATTAATTTTTGGAAAACTTTTTAATTAAAAGCATCGAATCACTTTATCAATTAACGCGGCTTTATTAAGTTTTATTTAATAATTTGTGTTAATAAAAGTTACATAATTTTCAATTGTATTGTGGTCGTTGTTTCTTAATAAAATTTTTGTTTTTCCATTTTACCAACGATTGTCTTTGTGTAGAGGATGATGACGTTTTAGCTGCAAAACTCGATCAACTTGTTCCTCCTTCACAAAAAAATTCTTCAAATTTGTTTTCAAAATAGCAAAATAGTTGTTGTCGTACAAATAATAGCCGAAACCAAATGTGGCATAGTATACCAGTTCGACGGCACTGACCAAAGATGCACCCAAACACAAACCGATTATGCCACCAAAATTTGCTGAAATGAAATTGGATTTGAAAATTTATTGTTGTGCGTAGTCCTTTTAAATGAGTTTTTTAATGACTGATATATATTTTACCTATTAAATCGATAACTGTAAACTCCAAACTCGTTCGATACTGTATAAGCACATCCGATTGATAATGAACATCCACATCATACACATCACACGCAGTGTCGTTAGTACTACAAGCAACAAGAAAAAGACTAAAATTCAAATACATTGAAGAATCTAATGGATTTTAACGAATTATTAAAAAAATTGTTTCAGTTACATAAATTTTATTTAGTCATAGATTGAATTTATTATTGTGCTTCAGAGCTGGTACCACATTAAATGAGATCCCAATGAAATCAAAAGACTATTTGCTAGCAAAGAAATAATTTCTTATGAAAAGTTTCCGAAAACATAAGCGAATTGCCGGAAGGCCATTATTAGTTTTAGAATGATTATGAACACTACAATTTTGCTTGTCTTACTGTGCAGCTCGTATGTGTTTGAGAACTAATTTGACAGCTGCTGTCTAGGCTATTACAAGCAAAATTTCACTTTTAATTACTTTGATGTCACACGATATGTACGTACGATTCGTTTTGTAACGGCAGTGTTGTTAAGGATGTAAAATATTCCAACATGTTGCAGGGAATCAAACAAGAACAGGTCATGCCTGGATTAATAGAGCTGAAATAAGCATCTTCTTCTTTGCGCTTGTCGCTGCTGAAAATATCTGAAAAAATTCTTAAATTGACGTTTCTCTAAAACCACAATTCAACTCTCACTCTCACCATTATTCTTAGCGAGACAGCGAAATTTTGAGGGTTTACATCTATCGGCTGTAGAGAAAAATTAAATTCTTGATAAAAAAAAACAAATTTTCACTGTTTGTACCTGCTTCCCCTTCGTAACGCAAAAAAAATAATGGCAAACTGCAATTACAGTACTGAATCATGTGTTCCTCGTGGCATTGGGTTCGACAGTTCCTCAACATGCAGCCGTTTGAAAGTTTTAATTTATAATTCAACAAATAGGTCTCATCCTCAAAGTAGCAGTTTCTTCTTTTAGGATCCAATGAACGTATATCGTCATCACTGCTAGTAATTTGGGGACGCACAATGAAGTAGGTAGCTGTGTTTGGTATTATAGTATAGCCCTGACTCATTAATTGTTCTGGTCTTTTAATAAGAATCTTTGAAAAATAAAAAGGGTTTCATAATTAGCAGCAGTGGAGCTTGTTGTGAATTCGACTCTGATAACGACACTTGTAATAAGGCCGAATATCCTCATTTACCTTTACAGAGTCTTCAGCTTTAGAGTTGGGTCTTTTTAGTTTCGAGTCCAATTTGAGGCGAAAATTAAGTCCGGTATTTTGTCCAGATTGGGAATTGTGATACGGATAAAATTGTTTCCCTAAATTTTCCTAAAATAAAATTAATTTGCTCTACTGACTTTTTTCTATTTATTTGCTTTCGCAAAAGAAAAATTATTTTTTACCACTAGAATCGCAGATTCTTTAGACATTTTCGAGTTGAAAACTAAACAAAAACCTTGTTCGGTGTTTTCCAATATGAAACGAGAACAACAATCAAAGGGAACTTTTCTCCAGAAGCAAGAGTCTGGCACGAAAATATCTTCACATGTTGTGCTCATAAATTGTGCCAAATTTGTTACATCAATATTTTCCAATAATTCTAAATTAATGTCTTCCATATCCTTAAATGCATTAAAGTGGCCAAAACTTAATGTCTCCATGCGTTTCACAAATTCGGTAAACACCTTCACCTGGGCGTCATCTGCTGAGTTGGGCAAAAATGTTGCTTTTGCCTGTTCAAATTTTTCCCAATTAATGCGGTTTTGTGTGCAAATACCCACAGCCGGAAATTGTATTTTAAACACCGGATATTGTGAATCTGCCACAATTGTTTGCAGGTTCTTGGCTACATAGCGTTTCGAAAGTATCACGTAAGAATAACAAGTCAATGCCACACAGATGAGAACCACAGCAGTCCATATAAATCTTGATAAATTTCGCAGTAACCGTAAATTTAATCAATCAATAATTCAATTACAAACTTACCTTTCAATACTGCGCAAATCTGGATCGTAGATGTAGCGTACCCCATGTATGGTTGAGTTCTCGCAATACTTTTGCCAATACGACTTCATTAAATCAATAAAATTTTTAACTTCCTGCTGCTTCTCTGATTTGTGGACTTGCTTTGTAGTCACCACAAGCGGCTTTCTGCCTAAATTGCTTTTTTTAGTTGCAGCCTTAGCTTTCACATTCGTATGCCAAATCATTTCAACCATAAATTTCTCAATAAAATGAACAATAAATACATAAAAATTTTCCTTTTTATGGCAGACTGATGCCATATCCTACTCGTGCCTAATTTCCAAATAAGTGTGGTTCAACTTTCACTTAAAGGAAAACTTTAACTTTAATTTAGACTGTTCAATTACCTAAAGTTTTCTCATCAGAATATGCTTTCATAATTTACTAGATTTATAATTAAACTGACTTCGAAACTGATGAGCATTAATTTAATACTCCTTATACTCGTACGAGTAGTAACGACATTATTTGGCTACGAAATTGAAAATAAAAGTTTCTACATTCAAGCTTATTTAGAAGTGATTAAGAAGTGAACTTGATATTTTTTTGGTATTAAAGTTGCTTTTTCGACCTTAAATTTAATCCTCAAAGTCAAAGGTCAATTAAATGCGTGATTAAAGGAACGGCCGCATTTAACAAATATTTGTCGAAATAAGCTTACACGTTTTTTGAATAAATATGAGCTTAAATTAGTTTAATTTTTTGATTAAAATACAAGTCATGTTAGACTATAAAAATATTTGCCAAAAAGTAGTGGCTACGCTTATTTCGACAAATGTGTGTGTGATGTGAATTAATTTAACTCTTTGAAGGGAATTTTTGTGCGAAGAACAAATTTTTTTAGACAGAGTTTTTAGGCTGCAAAATTCAGTACCTTGATCTATTTTTTGGAATCAATAAAAAATAACAAAAAAATGGTCGAAAAACTCATTTTAAATTTTAACTTCCAGTTTTGGAAATAATTATTTTTAGTTTTCAAAATTAATTTTTTTTCTTTTCAAAAAGAAGAAAAAGAAAGATCCATACGATTGCAAAGTGTCATATTTTTAAAAATCTTTCCTATTAAGAAATTTGCTTTAAAGGAATAAAGGAATAAATTTCAACTGGCTTTATTTTTTTAAGGCCCATAACTTGAGAAATGAACATAAAAAAATATTATATATTTGCTTTCATGCCCACTAGAAATATAATTAACTAAAATATAAAGAAATTCTACGCCCTCGTTTTTTTTTCGCTGTCCGCTTCATGTGAAATACCCCAAGAGTAAAGTGAAACTTTTTTTCTAGGTTTTATTGTGGGTATAAAGGAACAGCAAGCCGTTTACTAAAAATAAGCGCTTATCTTAGGTCTAAATGTTGAAAGTTTAGTCAAGGCTTTACAATTATATTCTCAATCATTACGATGTGAAATGTAAACCACCCTAAAAACAATTACAGCCAGCCTAGCCTCCCTATGAAAACAATTATCGGTGACTTGCGGCTAACTAAGAAAATTCTTATGAAAAGAAAACGCAACAATAACATCAGCATTTCTATATGCAATTGCGGGTCACTAAAAAATATTCTTTCTCTTTGTACGGATACAAATGTCAAAATCAGTCACAGTGACACTCAATTGATCTGTTATTTGATTGGCAGTGCTGATAGAAATACAAAGTAGAACAAAGTTTCTATCAAGTTCTTAAGGACATTGTGAAAAATATGGTAGAAACTTTGTGTACTTGTCATGGATCAAATGAACGTCAACTAAAGGGCTGCACAAGCATATTTGAAAGGCACACATCACTACAAACATGTGTAATATTTTATATTAAAAAGTGCTTGTAAGTCATTTCAAGTGGGCCTGTGCAGCCCTTTAATGTAAACATAAAAATATGTAAAATTATTAGTGAAAGAAATGAGTGTGTGTTAGTTCTACGTAGATTGTTTTATATTTTTTCTTACAAAACCAACAGAAATCGCACAGAAACCACTTGGATTAGCAATAAAAATTTATTTTCCATCTGTTAAAATGATTTTTTAACAATCAATATAAAATTTTCTTCTTAATTAATAAATAAAATTTGAAGCTTTTTTGTTTACGTTTTATTTTTTCTGAATGTGTGTGTGTTTGTGTTTTATATTTTTCTTTCTGCTCTCTTTCGTTAAGAGTTTAAGTAGTGTACTCGTATCAGGTAGTGTCTAGCTTACAGCGGGTTGTCTTTGAAACTGAACGAGAAGTCAAAACTTAGTGAGCGGTTTTCTTTCACTTTCGATTGGCAGTTAGTTTTTACTTGTTGTTCGTTCGGTTTGATTGTATTTTTTTGACTTCATTATCATTTTAATAATTATAAAATTCACGCGGCTCTATGGTTGAAATTTTAATTAGCTTCGGTTTAGGTGGAGTGTTTGCTCTCTTGTCATAATCTTTCTTAGCGAGTTGTTCACGTAAACGTACAAACAAACCGATTGTGAAATAGTAAATCAGCTCAACAGCACTCAGTAGAGAAGCGCCCAGGAACAGACCAACAATGCCACCAAAATTTGCTAATATTAAATAAAAAATAATTTTAACTCTTTTTGTTGTTAGTTGTTCTAAGCACAGGCATGCCGCTCTGTAAATCTAGTTTTCGTTTTTTAACTAGTTTTTTAAAACGATTATTTGTTCACAAGATGTTTTTGTTAATGTGCTGTCTCTAAGACTTTACAGGCCAATCGCCTGTAAAGTTTGTATGAAAAACTCAAAAACATTTGAAAAATTTAGGTTTCTCTACAAAACTTTTAGACAATTGGATTGTTGGTTTTTTGTAAGCAGAACACCAACAAATCTCACTAATCGATTTTAAAATCTACTCAATTTACAGAAGGCATCTGCTATTTATTGTCAACTAGGGGTACCTAACAACTCAACGAGTGTGTAACGCACGGCACTGCGATATTTCAAAAGAGTCGACGATTGATAGTGTACATCCAAATTAATTATTTTAACTTTTTCCCGCTTGTTTGCTATAAATCAATAAATAAAAATGAATTGATGAATTAATTAATAATTTAAAGAATTTAGAAAAAAGCTTTTGAGTACTTACTTGTTTCTAGAGGGAAACTTGTATAGAATGCGTGATACCACAATAAGTTGCAACTATTTAAACAGTTGCATGTCATACTTTCATTATCCACATCATGAATGTATTTGCTTTCAAAAAATTGTGTCTCTTTGCTAAATAAATCTTCATAAGGAGGACAATAAAAGAAGCAACAACAACAACAACAAACATCATTAAATGAAAATTTCTAACGTTTAAATTGTTACTCAATTCATGTTCTTAACTTTGACTCACTTGAACGTTCATAGATGCATTTAAAATCCGAGGGCTTACAGCTGGTGAAATTATCTTAAGGAGCAGCACTCAATCGTTCATTGATATAGCAATAAAGTGACAGATAGAAATGGAAAAAATAAACAACAAAATATTAAATGTAAAGAAATTGTGCTTAACATCGAGATTGAATTTCATTTTCGTGACAGTGAGAGTGTGTGTTATGTATCTGTTTAGATGAATAACATACACGCACACTCAGCAAGGCACTAGCCACTTTTCGAAATTGTTCGGTTTCCTACCACATGCATCAAATACGAGTATTATCCTTTAAGCAGATTAATTTTATTAATTAAAAAAAAAAAAAAAATTAAGAATTGAAAATGAAAGATGTAAGAAAGAAACTAAATAGACCATTTAGGAAAAAGGCCTTCAAGAATATTTAGTACCTTCTTTTAAAAGATTCTTTGAGAAGCCAAGTAGGAAAGTCTAAATTTAATTCTCTTTGTGAATTAAGAAAAAGAAAAAAACTAAAATTCATATTACCGCGTGAAGGAATGTCTTATGGATGAGTTGGTTCAGCGGTTGGTACTGCTAGTTATTAAAGATAAATGATCGGCGGTTTACTCCTAGTGGCGGTAAATAGAAACCAAAAGTGAAGTATAAAAATAAAATTTATAAACTTAAAATAATTTTAAGATTAAATGAACGGGCCACTTTGGCCATTAGCCTGCAAGGGTCTAGGCAGGAATCTTACTTCGGATGCCTAAATTTCGCATAAGATTTTTGTTTGTTTCGTTTCTAAAAACCTATAAACCTTCCCCAAAGCCCTTCAAGCACACACTGTAGACCAAATTATGCCATTCGACGTCGCTCAAAATTTCAAAACAATTAAAATGGAAATTTCGTTTGATATTGAAGGCAAAAATTTGGCCTCAGGTTTTGTGATTTTCATTTCATTTTTATCCACTTACCTGATTTGTGATTAGGAAAAAGTGGACTTAAATTGCAATTACAATACTTGAGGACATGTTCCTGGTGACATCTGGTGCGACAATTGCCACGCCAATACTTCAGATCGGGTAGCTTTTTAAACAAAACGTAACTAGTTTCATCCTATTGATATGAAAATTGAAAATAAAATTAAAAAAAAAAAATTCAAATGAACGTTATTGTCACACAGCAAAAAAAATTTAGCTAATGGAAGTCTAAAATCGTGGTGTAAGTAATCCAGGTGACTGCAAGAGTACAAAAATAACAACATTACAAAAACCCTCTCTTTAACACAATCATGTCTCTTAACTTTTAACTTTAACAGGAGGAACCTCAATCATGTGGCATTCAGTTGGCTTCTCAGTATCACCTGGCTTACTTACACCATGACTCAAATTAAGATCTAAAACTGTCAAGCTGTATTAAAAAAATCATGAATTAAATTGAAAAAAAAAATAAAACAAATTAATTTAATATTTTGAAATGGAATTTCAATAACCCAATTAACCAAAAAGTGAGAAAAAAAATGATTAGTAATTTAGATTACAAGTTCATGTGTCTAAATTTATTGCGGTTCGGTTTGTGTTGCTTTTTATTGGTTTAATTTAATTAAAAAATAAAACAATCGTTTGCCTTAAAGGCTTCAGAAATTGGGAAATCTTTCGTACATACTTCAAATAGGCATTTTCGTTTATCTGGTGCAATGCCTCGGAGACGTTTATCAGTTTCCGTTAGTTGAGCCGTTAAAGCCACTTTGGTGAATGTGTTGTGATTTATAAATTTCACATCTGCATGCCATTCATCGTTCTTCTTAATCATGATCTATAAAACAAAAATAAAAAAAATTTCTTTTCAAGGATAAAAAATTTTATGTGAAAAACATTGCAAGAAATTTTAATTGTAGAAGAAACTTTGAAACCAAATCGAAATTTTCAAAATATTTCATACAAGAAACTAAATTTTTGATCGTTTTCATTCATAGCAATCGACTGCCACGGCTTGGAGCCTGATTTCCATCAATCAATATTTTTTTAGTGGATCTTAAAAAAGAAAAATCAAGTTGTATTTGATACGGCTGTCAAAAAATCTTATTGGGGTTTTACACTATAATAGAAGAGTTAAAATTTTCATTGGATTTTTTCAGCGGTTTGTATTATTTCTTTGTTCGTATGCAAAAATTCAGCCCTGATAAAGGGTGTTTTTTTTGGCAACTTTCTTTTTTGCAACACTGTTTTTGGCAGCTGATTGTTGTTTGCGTGTAACATGTTACTGTTAAACATGCTCATTTTGATCTATAATTTAACTATGAGTCGACGTACAAACAAACAACGCTTAGAGGCAATTGGATTTTTTTACCAAAACTCATACCAATGATTCGTGCACTTCTTCCATTTTATGGTCAGCTCAAGTAAAATTGGTGTATTTGGTGTGAAGAGCAGCCAGAAGCATTTCAAGAACTTCCAATGCATACCGAAATATGCCATGTTCGGTGTGGATTATGGGCCGGTGGCATCATTGTATCGTACATTGTCAAGGCCGTCGATGGCAGGAACGTTACTGTGAGTGGCGAGCACTGTCGTGCGATGATTAAAAATTTTTTTCGCCCAAAATGGAAAAGCTGAACTTGGTTGCCATGTTATTTAAGCACATGCGACATGTGTGCCACATGCGACATGTGTGCCAAAATTGGGCCCAGCGTATGAACTATATGAGGCTTAGCCGCGATCAACATTGATCGTTCTATCGACTCAAATAAAGATTCTCATACATTTCTTAAAATTTTATGTGTTTTTTTAATCAAATCCGAAAGGTCCTAGAAAATCACTCAGTAGAATTAAAAGCATAAACGTTTAGAAAATTTTTTGAAAATGCGTGTCAAATTTCTATCAAATTTTTTTGCTTTTGATTTCTCGTCTTACTCACTTCCGTGATTTCTTGATAATCAAAAGTTGCTCGTAATGGCCCATAATCAAACTTTTTAAAAGTTCTTGTGAACCAAAGTAAGCCTACATCTTGGTGTCATGTGTAGCTTTACTTACATAAATTCCATTAACTACATTTAATCCCGGTTTCATTTTATTTTCATCTAATAAAACGGTCACTTGCAAACCAGATCCCTCGCCAGAAAATGAATTGTGATACGGGTAAAACGGATTTGATTTCTTAAATAAAACGCCAAATAAAAAGAAATTAATTATAAATAAATTGATTAATAAATTCATAAAACTCACCACTTTCTCTTGGGCCTTTTCGTTTATGGCCGAGTTAAAGGTATAACAGAAACCCATCTCTGTACGATCTAGTGTGAACAGTTCACAGCAATTGTAGGCTTTATATCGCCATATGCAAACATTGTCAAACACCTCATCACAGGAAAATGCTAAATACTCAAGCACCTGCAAAACATTTACGCTGTCGATGAGCGTTAGATTGACATTGTTGTTGGCCGGTTCAAATAATGTTGCAAATTTTTGCAGCGTGTAAAACTTCATGTCGGAAAAATTTTCAAAAAATCTGTAAAACGTGTTTAAAGTTTGATTGTCAACGTTTGGTGGTAGAAATTTTTCAGGCGCTTTATAATATAGACGTTGCCAATCGATGCGATTGCGCAAGCAGATGCCCACTGATGGAAAAGGCAAAATAAATATTGGATACACTGAATCAGCCACTGTGGTTTGCACAATCTGGCTATAATACAATTCAGTCAATTCATAATAAACGATGATGCAACACACGCTCATGCCTAAAATGATAACGAACCAAATGACTCTAAAATACAAAAAAAAAAAAAAAAAAAAAAAAAAATTAAAACGATTTATGGCTTCAAATCAATTAATTTTTTACTTTTCATAAAATCTCAATTTATTGCTGGCGAAGTAGTGAAAGCAATGCATTGATGCAGTCACGCAATATTCCTTTAAATATTGTTTCAATGAACTCCATAAGGAGTTGTTGCGTGATGCTTTCTGCTGCTTGCTGGACTGTTTAAGTGAAATTAATCTGCGCTTGCTGGTATTTAGTGATTTGTAAGCTGTGACATTAAATGTTTGCAGGTAAGTGTTTCCTCTTGGTTTTATGTGTAAGAATTCTTTTCTATTGTAAATCATAATTCTTGACTGTCGTCTGGCTAACGCAATTATTAGTGTCTTGAAAAGTTCGAATGTCGCCCTCTTAAATATAGATTTTCTCAGTTGTGCCTTCCTTGCCCATCCTTATTTTCTTCTTTACAATATAAATTGCCTCTGCTGCTGCTACTCCCACTACTTCTGCTGTTGTTTGTGTATGTGTGTTTTTTTTAAATGAACTTAATATTTATTTGCTAATTTGTCGTGTATTGCTGCTGTCAAAAAGGGCATCAATCATTCATCGTTTGCTGCTGCCGCTGGTTTCTTTTGTTTTCCTAACGACACCATGTTAATTAGACGACAATTTTTTTGGTTTTTTTTTTGTTCCTTAACAAAGCTGGGATCACAGAAAACGTTTTGTTAAATTTTGTTGGTAATGTCTGCCTGTTCGTCTTGAGTTTTAATTTATTTATGATGGACATTAAACAAACTGTTAGAACATTCATCTTTTTTCTCTTTTTCTTTGCTCTATTAATTGTTAACATAATGAAAAAGTAATTAAACTTAAAAGGTACTTCATTGCTTGTTTTGTTTCTTTGAAAACGAAACGATTAAAGGAGTGGGCCGCTCTATAGATGAGAGTATTGTAATCGAATTTGAACTATATTCTTTTATTCATATCCATCTATATTAACAACTCATTAGAAAAATAATTTTATTATTACGTGGTTGGATGGTTTAAGTGATGGCAAACAGCTCTTAACTAAAATTAAAAAGTTTGATTTTGAACCACATAGATACTTGCCAAGAATAGAGGCGTAGCAGAAGGCAGCCAGAAGATGCGGGGATATATTTTACGTAATTTTGCTTAAATTTCATTGTTTGTTTTTGATTCAATTACACTTTTATTCCCTTAAAAAATATTTATTCGGCCTTGCGAATAATTTTTTTTGGTACTAAAACGTATTCGAGCAATATTTTGTATTCGAATTCTAATATGATAGTTTTTATTCAATTAATCGAATAAATTTTTATTCGAATATCTTATTTGGACTAAAATTCATGAGACTAAATTAACTTTCGTTCGTTTTTTATGCAGTTACTTATTTAAGTCAACTAATTTTTAATTCAATTTTTAATAGCTTCGAATATTATTTATTCGCTTATCATTTTATTCGAATATTGCTAAAATCTCTTAGAGAGACGTCAACGCATTTATTTATATTTGTACCTAGGCACTTATAATTCTCCTAAACCCATTTATAAATATGCCATAAATAATGAAAGATATTTACAAATATTAAAAAACAGGGTTACGTTAGATAAAGATGGTATTCCCAAGATGGTAGCCAAATAAAAGCCATAAAGACAATTTGAAAGTGTTAAAAAGAACCAAAAAATAAAAAGGCTCAAATAGTAGAACTGATGGTTCCAATTTCAGAATAAGCAATGTATTAAAACGTATTCCTAATTTCTGAACGATTCAAATTTATAAGAGTTTTAATTTACTAGAAGCTCGTATTAATTTGTTCGATTATTATTTATTCGCTTATCATTTTATTTGAATATTAATTTTTTCGAATATAAATTTATTCGAATATTATTTATTCGCATATTATTTTATTCGCTTAAAAACATTTTTTTCATTCGCTATAAAATGTATTTCAGTAATATTTTAAATTCAAATAAATTAATTTGTCTCATTAATATTTTTGGTTGGTTTTTTTTTTTTTTTTTTTTTTTTTTGGTTGCTATAATTCCGTTTGCGCTGAAGATTTTCTTGAAATAATTTTTTTTTATTCGAATTAAATTTATTCGCTCGCTCACTATTGTCTTTTTTTTTTTAATTTGTTTTTGTAATACATTCCACCATTTAAATAATATTTTCAAACGAGCACCTACACACACTCACCAAAAAAAGCAAACAAAACTTAAAGTCAATTAAGTCAAACCAAACAAGAATGTGAAGCAATTAAATTGGAATTATGAGTTGAAAGGAAGGAATGAAGGAAGGAACTGGTAATCAACAGTATTACATTCCCTGCCAAAAAAAAAAAAATTAATCTGGAGACCGCTTTGAGTTTGATCAGTTTTAGCAACCTGAAACAAAGTTTTTTATGAAGGCTTTTAAGTCTAAAATAAATTTTCTTAATAAGTTGGGCGATTTTTTTATGGCATTTTTAAAGAAAACTGTAGAAAATAAAATGATTAAATGGAGTTCTACACTACAATATAACATCTTGGGCCATAATCATAGTTACACTAAAGTCGGTATCTTTTTAAAAACGACTTTAAATTCATATAATTCTTACGAACAAAAGTCAGCTTTTAATAAAATCATACTTTTTTGTGACTATGATTATGGCCCCTTGTTTTTGTTTTTAATAAAATGTTTTTTATAAATTTTTGTTATTAAATTTTTAATTTTTTTATGCTGTAGGCGTAAAGAAATATTTCATTGATTTAAAGTGTCAAAGTATTTCTCTATTTTATTTGTTTAAACTATAGAAAAAAATGTTAGTTGATTGTTCTGTTCCTATTTGTGCTGATGGGGCAATATCAATTTGCTATTCTATTGCACAAACGAGTTGAATGTAGAAAAAATTTCAAGTTTGTAAAAACGCAAAAACTAAAAAGTTTAATAAAATTAAATTAAATGCAAATGAGATGTTTTTAACCAAAAATAGTTTTAAATTGTTCGTTAAAAATTTTGCAGTTGTAAAATATGCAAATTGAAATGAGCGTTTTACTGAATCAATTATAAAGTTAAATGTTTTTGTTATTTTCTTTATTTTGATTTTATTCGATTTCCTAAAAAGTTGGGAAATTAAATTAAACAAATTTTTTGTTTCACTCTAGCACAGTTCTTGATATCAACCACCGGAAATAGTTTTTGACAGGAGAAGCCTCAAAAGCAATAACTGCAATTAAAGGTAGTAAAAACAATAAAATAAGCTTGAACAGTTTTTGAAATAAACGAAAAATAGTAAAGTTTTATAAAATATAAAAATTATTGTAAACAAATATTTAAAAACTATTATGTATACAAATTTCCAGAATTTCATTCTTTTGTAATTTAATATAAATAAAAATCGTTAGTTAAAGTTGAGGCTTTACAAACACCAACACGCGCATAAAAATAACACTGACTGGGGTAGATGTGAAATGACTGTTTTATTGCACATAAAATCCATTTTATTTCAGCAAAACCAAAACAACAACAACAAGGCATTACAGTTAATCCAACCTCCCCTAAAAATAATTTTTATATCCCCCTTGAAAAAAAGAAAAAAAAGACTTAAAAAATGATGCAGTAATTTTAACTGAAATCGTCATAAAACAGAAACATAAAATAAAAATACGCGATAGAAATGAAATAATTTGATTTTGGTAAAACAATTTTGAAAAGGTTTAGGCAATTAATCAACACTTAAAAAATGTTAAGCCAAAAAAAAAAGTCAAAGGGATGAAACGAAGGGAAGCCACAACACACATAACAATGCTTTTTGGTGGTACTTAAAGTGTAATTGAATTCAAACTTAAGGAATTTTAATTGACTTTCAAGTCCGTTGTAGGAATACCGTGAACATGAGATGAATAAAATCTGGTTACAGCCACACAACTTTAAAAAGAAAATACACAACGCAAAGTAATCAAATACCACATGCTAGTGCCTCCTAAAGGATAAAATTGAAAATTTAATTTAAATCGTTTATCTTTAACCTCCGACTACCAAAACGAAAAAAAACTTCCTTTCCTTTATTTCACGTGTTACTCATTAGGCTACACATGCGCTGAACAGTTAAAAAATTAAAGCATTTAAAAAACCGAAAACCGTTGTGATCATGAAAATTAGGTTAGGTTAGGTTACGTTAAAAAGAAGTCAAATAAATAGGAGACAGAATAGTGAGAGTAAATAGAAAAAAAAATATTTAAATTATTTTTTTTTTATTTTTCTCTTATTTTAACAAATTCATTACCCGTCAATTGTTTTTTTTTTAGACAAAAGGAATTTAATTTTGTATCCAGAATTAGTTATCGAAATCTCTAGCAGCAATTAAGTTGCTGAAAGTTTGAAAAAAAGCAATTAATATTAACATTTTTTTTTTTAAATTAAATTTGAAATTGCTGTTTTGCATTTGAAAGCATCCAGAATAATTGTGTTGCTGCTGCTGCATAATAATAATGAGCACAAAGATGTCTCTTTCTTGTCGCTATACTTTTTTTAAATTTTTCATTTTTATTTAATTTTTTAAATTTAATATTTTACATTCGTTACACTCTTTTTCTTTAGTTCAGCTGAAACAACATTCGCAGACATTTTTTCCCATACGCTGATTAACTGACATGTTGTTGGGTTTGGAATGACATCTTTTTTATTTCACAACAAAAATTCTTATAAATTTGAACTTGTAGCTTTTGGTAAGAAACATACTGTGTGGCATGTGTGTGATGGGTTGTGTTGTAGCTCATTTGCAAATTTAATTTACAAAAGCCAAAATATTAACAAGACCTTGTGAGACTTAACATGAAAATCGGGAAATTATTTATCAACCGCCACGTCACGTTTTTCAACAGAGTGATACGAGCATGAAGCCAAAATTTGTTTTTTTAGATTTTAAAGAAAAAAAAAATCTAAAGGCAAGCGAACGATAAGACAAAAAATAAGGACCACTTTTCAGTCGAAAATGAGTGACTTTCTTTTTTTTGAGTTCGAAATAGAGAGCCTGGCAGTTAATATTCCATGAACTGTGTTTAATTTATCACTTAATTTTAGTTTTAAAATCTAACTAAAAGCCTATTACTGGCAATGGGCCTAAGCATCAAGTCAAATTCAAAGTGATAATTAGAAATAACAAACTAAAAATTAAATTCATCTTTAACTGATCCATTTATAATCGTTAAAGAGCAGCAAAAGCCATTACCTACAACAAACACTGCATTACAAAAACAACCCTAACGTATGTGTCTAATAAAGCAGATCTGGTCATACACTCACACTTCTCTATATATGTTGACCCCCAAATTCATAAAAAATATTATGTGCTTCTATGCAGTATTTGTCAAATAACCCCTTATTACGCATATAATATTTTTTATGAATTTGGGGGTAAGAATGTAAACAAATTTTGATGAGGAAAGCAAAAAGTGCATTTTTTGCTTTCTGACTTAAATGTTTTACCATGTGTGGACTTCTAAGCTCTGTGGCTTTGTGTGCGGGTATGAAGGCGTAATTGTTGAAATTTCTAAAGAAATTAAAGCATTAAAATTTTTTATTATTTATTATAAGATTGTGCTGCACGAACTCATGTTTACATACTAGATGTTTGTGGCCGGTCTCACACGGCCCGCTCTTTTATTATGTGAGTCGGTATGTACCATTTTTGAAAGATGTTATTCGATATCGAATGCTGTGATTTTACTTCCAGTCTGTCGTAAAAATATTTTTGCCACAAAAAGTAGTTTCTGCAATGAGATGAAATATGGTGGAAAGGTTAAATCATTTTTGAAAGGTGTAAGGACTTTTATAAGTTATTTTTGAAAGTGGTATAAGTCCAATTTAAAAATAATTTTTATAATCTGGTGTCTATAGCTTTTTTTTAAAAATCGTGTACTTGTACCACTTTCAAAAATGACAGCTAAAATAACGTCTATAAGGAAAGAAAAATAAACCGACTTCGTATGTTGGTGTTTACTTTGCTGCACAAGCATACTTGAAAGTGCTTGTAAGCGAATTCAAGTATGATTGTGCAGCCCTTTAGTGTTTACTTGTAAATACGAATGCGAATGTGCTGTTGTGGTCCATAAATGATTCTGTTATTGGGTTACTAGCTTATCAATGAATGCCAGTGAAAGTTTAGAAAAGTTGAGGAAAGCATTTCACATTTAAGAGAGTTTGAAATCCTTGAAAATTTTCCTTTTAGAACCACTATTGTTTCCTTTTCTCTTTGTCAACTCACAAATACTGGGGTCAGTTGTGTTTGTGGAATTTATTCCGAATGGCGCATGCTCATTTTGGCATTCATATTTTGGCGCCAAATTATTATTACACCTTTATTAAAAAAAAAGGATTTTTCAGTTTTAAATAATAATTGAAATACGAGTGAGTGTGTGTGTGTGTATTCTGTGAGTTTTTTATAGCACAGCAGCAACCCTTAATAAATGCAGCTAAAAATATTGCCCATCGCTGTCCTTGTGTGTGTGTGCTCTTCGTTTTTAAATGTCCCCACACCGAATAAAGCAAATGCCGTGTATGTTGGTTGCCAATTTCTTTGATTTGTTTGGTTATCTGTGTTAAAGCATCCGGAGATTGTAAGCGTTTATGTGTATTCGAGTCCTGTGCTTGTGTGCTAACACAAGAAGTTTCGTGGTGTTCTAGACTAAAGTTCAGTGTTGTTTTAGCCTCATACGAGTCCAGTTGCAACAAAAGAGGACAAACAATTGAAATAATTATTCAAAAAAAAAAAAAAAAAAAAAAAAAAACCAAAATCACACACACAGGGGGAAACACAAATCGCTTAACAAAATTAATTTCAAATTAAATTAAAAAGAATAAAAAAAAAATTGTTGTAATCAAATAGATTTATTTCATAAAAAAACAAAATTAAAAAAAAAAATCTAGAATGAGAAAAATATTAAATTAAATTTAAAATTTAAAAAAGTTGAGTGAATTTTTTTAACTAAAAAAAAATAAAAAATTTTATGTAACAATTAAAAAAAAGAAGCTTCTTAACAAAATTAATTAATGTAGTGCACAGTGGCTGACAATGACATAAATTGCCTTTGAAGGCAAAAGATTTAATTTAAAAAACTTTCAAAATATTTAACGTTTTTTCATAATCAAATAAAAAAAAATTCATAAATTAATCATTTTGTAGAAATCAAGGAATGTAGAGGATACAAAATTTAGTAAAATATTTTTTGGATATTTAACGTACCTACGATATCAAAAAGAGACCACAACAGAGGACCCATGAGAGCTTCTCCCTTCCATCATTGTCACCTTTCAACAGCCATTTCTTATGAGGAACTCAATTGAAAAAAAAAAAAAAAATAATTTTAAATGAATCAACCAAGCATCTATGAAGGCTAAGAAGTTGGGGGATTAAACGTGAGTTAAGCTTGTTTATGATTTCACACTGCCGAACACAGTCTCCACTTTAAAGATAAAAAGAAATAAAAACTAAAAGTCAAGGACAATAACGCACATAAAAAGCTTTTATTTTTATCAATCTTCCTAATTCCCTTCAAGTTAATATTTATTTCCTTTTAGAACCAAAAAATTATCTATTTTTAAACAAAGAAAAAAAAACCAATTTATTTATTAAGGGCCTGTGCAGCGAAGGCCTTGTTCGCATAATTGTATTCAAAACAAAAACAATACATGAAAATTTGTTTTTGTTTTCAAAACAAAACAGGCCTTAATTAAGTTTGACGATTGAATGCAGCGGAATTTTAATTTATAAATTAATTTTCCTTAATAAAAAAAAAGAAGCAAAATGTTTGGTCTCAATGACCAATTTAAATAATTTATTTAAGGAGATTAGAAAAATGGCATTCCTAAATATTTTAAGTTTTTTTTTTGGAAAAATTAGAAGAAATTCCTCAACTATGGAAAGCAGCATACATGGAGAAAACAACTTTGGTTGTGAGAACTAAATTTATTACCTACTAAATGTGTTTAGCCCGGTCTCGCCAGGCTCGGTCCTTTATTACAAGAGTCTGTTTCCTTATACTCGGTATCCATAGAGAGCGTATGTACCAAATTTTAGAGAAATCTGTTTATAAATAGAATTTTAATTGTTAAAAACCCATCCAAATAACTACAGCCATTCACTAGTTTATAAAGTGGCTCATGATTTTGTTATCATTATTATCACAAGTGCCAATCCAAATAGCAAATACAACATTTCAAAGCATAACTTCAGGCTTAAATTAAGTTTGGCACACATCGTTTTGAACAGTAGCCAGTGAAAATTGTTGAAAAGGTGGCGTGGATGGTCCAAAACTATAAAGACTTTATGTATTAAAATTCAGAGGAATCCGGTGGAAAACAAAAATTTGTATAGCGAACAAACAAAAAGAACAGAAAATTAATTTTATTTATGTAGAAGAAGAAGAGCATACATTTAGTTGGGGTATTCGAATTTTTTTAATCGTAACAACAGATGAGGTACCCCCATAGATTAGTAGGTAGCGTACTAACCTACCAATCTGTGGGTCGCAGTTTCGATCCTGTCTAGACACTAGATGTTTTTTGCAGACACGCCAAATGCTTCACAGGCTTGTGTTGTTTAAAAAAGATTTTAAAACAATCTGTCTTACAGCTCTGGTATATCAAATTGTGGTTGCTACAACTAAAAACTGATAATTAAAGTTACTCAAGTTTTGTTTAGTTTGTTTAGTTCTCACAACCGATGTTGTGTTGTGTGTGTACAAAGTATTTTAATTTATGAATAGAGCCAGAAAATATGTTTTTTTAAATTGTTGAAAAACGCAAATTTTTTTCTTACTTTTATTGTGTTACAAAGCATCTATGCTATCCTCTAGCTATCGTTCGCTTTTACAGAACTGCGCCACAACAAGCAGATTTTATTTATTTTTTTAGATATAAAACAACAGCATGCAAGTATTTGCTGTAAAAGTTTATCTTTCGTCTGAAAGAAATAAACTCAAACTATCCTTTAGCATGTTCACGTTTAATAACTTGGAAATGCACAGCTGTTGTTCTTTTTTATTCATATTTTTTTGTCATTTCTATTCTTTGTTTTGATTCTTGCAGGCTTGTTATTGCTTACTTTTTCCTTATTTAGTGGCGTGCAGCTCAGTTTATGTGATGAATAACAAATCGCTGTTTATAGTCCAAAATCAAATACTCATTCAAAAATCAAATTTAATTTAATTTTATTTCATTTTGCAGACACTTTGTCATAAATAAAAATAGAATATTAAAAAATGCGTATTAGAGAATGTTCCTCGCTCTCTTTCTCCCGCTGAACGCTACGCTACGGTGACATTAAATCAACCGCTACTTTTTGGAAAAAAATATATTTTTAGGTATTAAAACAACATGTTAAAGCATGATAAAATAAAAAATAAAAAAGATTTTGTTACTCTAAATACAGTGAACCAAATCCCTACATGTAGTAGGGTGGTTTCGTGTGTCTTAAATAAATTAAAAATGGTAATGGCTGATTATAATTGGGTTGCCTTAATGACGTGTCTATTATAAAAACAAAATAAAATGGTTAAAAGAGCCATCAATGTTTCAAAGCAAAAACAACAATTTTATGCGAGTCTTGTTTTTTAATTTACTCATTTTCCCTAAAATGTGTCACAGTTTACCCGTCTATCTTGCAAAATAAATTAAATACAACATAAAAATGAAAACTCTTGGTTGAGCACACAAGGACATGCATAAATAACGTCCATTGTGTTAAGGAGTTAACTAAGCTAAAGAATCCAAACTAATACATTTAAACTTGTACTCGCTTGCTCACACAACCCACATCCAGCACACACACAAAGACACAAAATTTCTAATAAAATTTATTTTGTAGTAAACCAACATTAAAGTAATCCAGCCACACACACACACACACATACACACATACACATTTAATAATGCACTTCATCTTCTAAAACATTTAATTTTGTTTGTTTTTTGAATGGTGTTTGCCAGAAACATTGTTTTTGTGTCACGTTGCTTATATTAAATTGTAACTTTAGATGTACATGCGACACAGCAATAGATTCACTGAAGGGTTTCATAAGCAAATAAATTCTAGTGCATTATGACTGCTTGGCGGTGGGAACAGCAACATTTTGTTTTGTGTTGTGTCCATTAAAACTGTTCCACTTGTAAAAGCAAAGAAGCTTTTGTTGTCGGTCCTACATTTGGTTTTAAATTTTAGTGTTTGTTAAGGATTCTTGTCAAATCATTGCTAGAAATTAGAATTGTTAATCCTGATATGCTAGAAAAAATTTAATTTTAATATTTTTTTAATGAGCTGCAGTTGGAGTGGGCAATTACAAAAGAATTAATTTTATTTTTATAGCCACTGCTCGCTTAAAAATATCTGTTCATTTTTCATTTATTTGGAATTTTTTCCTTTTCCTTGGGTGCCTGCATGTAGTTGTCTTGCATGTTTTCAAGCAGCTAAAATTAGAAAAAGCTAAAAATCAAAAGTATTTTAAACTAAAAGCTGTAAGTTTAGGGCAATTCAGAGCAAGAGAACAAACTGCTTTAAAAAAATATTTAAATTTAGACTTTTGTCATGCCAAAATTGCTTCCATTAAAGATGCAAGATATCGAATGAAGACTATCGTAATTTCAGTATTTTTTGTAAAAAAAAAATTAAAAATTTCAATACGAATTGCGCGCCATCGAATGTAATGATTTGGGTCCAGACCCCGCTTTTTTCGCTATCAACACTGAGTGATAAAAAAATTAAGAAATTCATTAAGAATTTCACAAATATTATTCTGCACCAGATGGTTTTGCCCAGTCTAGATTGCCCCGGTCCTTTATTACGTTAGAGAGCATCCTAAAGGAACAGAATTTTAATCGTTAAAAACCCATCCAAAGCAATACAGTCATTCACTACTTTATAAATTGACTCATGCCTTGCTATCAGTATTAGTAGAGGCACCAACTAAAGTGGTAAAAAAAATGATTTTAAAGCATAAGTGCGCGCACACATCTCTATAAACAGTGGTGAATGAAAATCTTTGAAAAGTGAGCGTGACTGGTCCAAAAGTATATGGCGAACTTTGCTGAAGTATTAAGATTATCGGCCTGGGTCCGTGAAAGCGAACGACAGCTTCCTTCACACATTTGTATTGTCGTGTTTTATGTAGCCTGGCCGTATGTGCCACATTTGAGACAAAAAAATGTATGTAGCGAACAAACAAACAAATAGAAAATGAATTTTATTTATATCGATTTGATTAAAGTAAAAGTTCATTTATGGAAATCAAATAAGTCTTTGAATTTAGGGAGTATTTGCAACTTGCAACTTGAGTAGCGCGCTACAATAGTTTTATTCTGACTGATTCTATTTTGAAATCTTTTTACAGCACCAGACCTACAAGTTTCTTTTTCATTTCAGAATGGCAGAATTCAAAAGTCTTCGTGAATCGGAAATTGTATTACAATTAAAAAATTTATTAATAATTTTCTACAATATTTTTATTTATCTGAAACCATCAAAAGAGCTCTTAAAATCTGTCTGCTTATTAGTGCTGCCTTCACGAACAAGTTTCAAAATTTTTGTTTGTGTCTATTTTCAACATAACTTCGGTAACCCCTTAATAACTAGTGATTTCAAAAAAAGTATGTAGTTTTACAGGTAATGGCTTCATTGTTCGCTTCTTTAAATAAGTCACGTGTCACATACGTACTCATGGGGAACTGAGTAGCGTTGAGAAATGCAATTCAATTACGTTCACTAGACATCAAAGTCAGTGAGTTTCTGCTTTCAATTTTAAAAATATTTTAAAGGTAATTTTTTAGACAATTAGATTTGCTTTGCTGCTAATAACTGTTTTCTTTCTTTCAATAAATAAATTTTTTTAGGCTTTGCTACATTTCCAGCCTGTACACTGTTCACGTTTGCAATTAAACTTTAAAACTTGAATTTTAAAATCAAATAATTAAAAAAAAAAAATAATTTAACAAAAGCTTGTGGCACCAATTTGTGGCAACGTATTTTGGTAGGCGAAGTTATTGTTGCTGCTGTCGTTGTTTCTTATTTTACCAGGTAGCAAAAGGGTGCATACAAATGTAAGTTGAAAAGTACACTCTTATTGTTTTACCAAATACACACACTCTAACACACAGACATGTCAAGCAAGAAAAAACTGAAAACCAAATGAACAATCAGTAAGAACCGGAAAAGAAGTGCATGGCATGCATGTATGGTGTAGACGTGTGTAGCTTGCAATTATCCTTGAACTTGGAGGCATTTGCAAGTTTTGCCTTCTTCTGCAATCCAAAGAGTGTGTGCAACTTTCAATTTCCATTCTGTTGTTGTCCAAAAACAAATTCTAAACAGAAACACCAGTAGAGAAGTTGGAGCTTTAGAATTTTTTTTTTTCGTTTTTGTTTTTTCATCTCTTTCAATTGTTTCCTTTACTTTGGCTTGCTACAGGCCAGAGGAGTTTTCGGTTGTCACAAGTTGTTTTTCTTTTTTCATCGTTTTCATGTGTTTTGTTGTTGTATCTTTCATTAAATAAATAAAAAAAAAATGCAAATTTTCATTTCATTTCATATTTAAATCAGTCAGAAATATTTCAAGGTTTATTGCTGGATTACTCGTGAATGCTGTAAACAAAAGTTAAATAATAAAGGCGTTTGCCATACAAAAAACAAAGAAATACTCGCAATTAAATTAAGTTCCAGTTATGCCATTTGCTTGTTTTAAGGCTCCAAAATACTAGTTTGTTTGCTAAAACTCATCCAACATCAATTTACTAATGGAACTTAATTTTTTTTTAATAAATTTAATTTAAATATAGTTTGCAAGGATTGCTTGGTGCCAAATCAATTATTGTGCAGCAGCATTATTCATTGATTGATAAATTCAAAATGAATTTTGTTGAATAAAATTTATTGAGTACAAAATGAGATGAGTCTTAATGCAGATTATTCTCCTGCTCGTAAACAAATTGCATGTGAACATTTAATTATCAACATTAAGTCCATTTTTCTTTTAAGGAGTCATAGGTAATTTTAGTCAGTTGGTGTTACATTACCTGTAACTAATTTTTTTTTAAGTGGACTTATACCACTTTCAAATATAACAGTTCAAATAATAACAAAAACTGATTTCTGAGTAGAATCACACGTAACAAATGAAACACTTTGTCACGTAATCGTGCAGCACATTCCAGAAGGTACTCATATTCAATAAGAGTGAGTTCAGAGTCACACCAGTGTAAGATTGAAATTATTAAAATGAACCAATTCAGGTAAAACTTCTGGAAGACTTTTCTTGATTCCTAGAAAAGAATTCTCACTGAACAAAAGTTTTACACAAGACCTGAATTCTGAGTAGTAAGACTGCACTGAGACAACAACTTCGGTTATGCGTACTAAATTTGTTTCCAATCAAATGTTCAGTTGTGACTAGTTTAATCGTGATAAAAGAAATTCAGTCTTACAGCTAACCTGGGAGGCTGCTCTGTGTGCAAAAGTAAACTATCAAATATATTAAAGATTAGATTTCGTAAGGTTTTTTTAGCATCACAATGCAAATGAACTCTCCTGATGAATCTTACAATAATCACGAGATTTATAACGAGTTTCGGATTGCAGCTGGAAACTGGTTACACAATACATTCGTATCTTGTAGGTCGCCGAGCAATTGTTTCTCATGGCAACAAGAATAGAATTTTAAATGCGATACATTTAAAAATTCAGTTGTGTGATAATCGAGCTGAGTTTTAGTTGTAGTAACTAAATGTTGATTCTAAAAATTTATTTCTTTTATTCCTGACAACAACAACAAATATTAAACTACATAAACACAACTTTCGTATGTTTTAAAGACAATTTTTTTTTAACTTTTTTTTATTAAAACAATTAAGCACAATTTTTACTATCACAACTGAATTTTTTCACTGGTGACAATTTCAGTTATCCCAACCGAAGTTGTTGCCTCAGTGCATAAACAAACCAAAAAGCTGTTTAGGTTTGTTAAACCTCTAAAACAAAAAAAAAAAAAAAGATTTATTTTTGCACTTGAAGTAACAGTTTTCAAAGAGTTAATTATTTACTTCGTTTTCCTTTCACTTTCTAGTTAAAGATAATTTTTTTTTTTGTTTTAAAGTAAAAATTCAGTTAAGTAGCTCAACTCAATGAAATTGAAGTGTCTTTTTTCTCTGCTGGTTTTAACTTGAAACGAATTAATAAAAATTTTAATTTTTTTTTTTTTGTAGTTTGACAACCCCATTTTCCTATTCACTGCATCTTTAACGAAAAGTTTTTTTTTTTTTTTTTATTACCACTCAAAAATTTAGTCATGATAGTTGAATTTTTTAGTTTTTTCAATAGAAAATCAGTTATAAAGCTCAAAATGTTGTTGAGAGAACTAAATTTTGAACTGTGTCATAGAATGCCAACTGAGATTATCTTTGATAAGAAATTTAGTTCTCACAAGCGAAGTTATTTTTTTGAGAAAAGTAACTGTGCGTAGTTAGACTCTGAATTTTCGTTACTTCCAAGTTTTGCATTGTTATTGAAAAAATTATTTTTTTTTCAGTTACTTTCAAAATTGTTGTGGTTAAATTTTAATAGAGATGAAATTTTATTTGGAATTTTTGTAAAACAGATGAAAACCACACTCATAAACACACAAACACAACCACACAAAGATAAACTCTTTTTCCTTGTCATTTAATTTAAATTAATTTTTACTACAGTCTGCGATTAAACTAAAAATTTAAGGATTTTTCTTAAAATTTGTTAACAAAATATTAATAAGCCAACTGAACTGAATGAGCAATTTATTATTCACGCTTTAGTTCCTTTTTTTAGCTTCTTCGACAATCCCATAATAATTCGTTATTGAAAGCAGGAGAGCTTTGTAATAGCGCCATCTATCTGCATTAAAAATTCATATTATTTGCTTTAGCAACTTCAAGGATATTTCCGTATTTTAATGTCGTTGCGAATTTCTGTAAATACAAATATAAAGCATCTCCAGTTGATGACACAAATGCTGCCGATGAGGAAAACGGAATTTTTTTCCGCAAGCATCGCTCCAGAAATCCAGTGTCTGGAGATAATATTAATTTTTCTATATACAATTAAACCTCGATTATCAGGCTCTCGTGGGACCGACACCAGCACGGATAATCGAAATACACGGTTAATAGAGGTTATATAAAAATATACAGAAATTTATTTCTTCTGACGAAATATTTGTTTATATAAAATATTCTTTTATATTACTTTTCCTCTTTGCTTTCAATATTTCTCTCAATAATTGGTTTTGAATACGATGCATCTGGATTTTATCTGGTTCTGATATAATTGGAGAATTTTCTACAAACTTTAACAGAACATTACGAGTTTCTATTTCAGTCTTTTAGTGCAAAATCTACTTTCAGATTTTCGGAATTTTTGAGTGCATATCTATTTTTTAAACCGTCGATTGAATCACTTTGTTTTTCACTAAATCGCGTACAGTTTGCTTACCAACTAAATATTTTTCAGACAGCCATTTAACAGATATGTTTTTGTCATAGTCATGAATCAAAGTAGTTTTGTCTTTAATTGTGAAGAAATTTGCGGAATTACCACGTCGCAATTATAACAAAAATTAAAATCAAAATTTTAATCAAACTGGAAGAACTTTTCAGGCTCTTTTTGGTAATTTGCTATCTGAAGGAATGGCTCCTCCAAAACAGGTGTTAGAATATCAAATTTCACTTACTAAATTAATAAAAACGCAAATATGTTCTTATCTGTGGGTACATGAACTTAAAAAGGTAAAACCACCGGACTTAAATTTACATAATAAAAAACATATGAATGCTGCACGGAGAATAGATGTAAAGCACGATTAATAGAGGAATAAATCTAAAGCACGGATAATAGAGGGAAAAAATAAAAAGAACCACATGCCGGTTAATAGATGTAACCGATTAATAGAGGCCCGGTTAACCGAGGTTTAACTGTACTTCAAACCAAGCAAATATAGATAATTGATCAACTTTCAATAAGGAATTATTATGGGATTGTTGAAGAAGTCAAAAAATTTAAAAATTATAAAACGTGAATAATAAATTACTCAGCAACGAAATTGAAAAAATTTTATTAAGAAATTTATTTTCATACATTTCATTATTTTAATTTAAAAAACAATTTTAACATAAAAAAGATTAATAAGAGAAAAAATAATCTTAAAAATTAATAGAAGAAAGTACGCCCTTGCTCCCGGGGCTAATAAATTGAAAAAGCTTAAAACAAAATCTTGCTTTCTTTTCTAGCTTTTTTTTTTTGATTTCTTTTCCTGCCTGAAAGGAAAACATCTTGTGAAATTTGTATTCGATTGCATTGTTGTTGTTAGTGAGTTGGAATTTATAAATAAATAAAATCAAATTATTTATTTATTTAAATCAACATTGACATTTTTGTAACTGCTGCAAAATAACCACAAAAAAAAAAAAAAAGAAAAGAAAAAAGTATTTTTTTTTTATAACCATCTTGAGAAAACCAAACAACAAATGTTGCAGTTTCAAGTTTTATTTAATTTTCCACAAACAAAAGAACAAAATTAATACAACAACCAGAAAAAAGTCTTGAATTTTCTGAATTTCCCTGAAAATAAAAGTTTTAAGCTGAACTACTTTTTGGGAAAAGAGCTCTCTTTGTTTACTTTTTACAACTGTTGCAGCTTTAAATGATTTTTTAGTAACACAACAGCAGCAGCAACAACTAACAACATCATTCAACTGGATTACAGATTACAAAAACGGAAAGCGAATAAAAAAATTAAAAACAACATTGAAAGGCTTTTAGTGGAAAGTAATTTATCAGAAATTTTATAAAAAAAAAACAGAAATAGAAAAAAATATGCAAACTAAAATTTCACAATTTAGAAAGGAAATGTCGCTCTTCTTTTTATTAAAAATTTTTTTTTCTGCTTTCTTGACTCTACTTTCACTTTCAAGATTCAGTTTAATGATTTTTTGTGGTCATCATTTTTACAAATCCACAAATCCGTGTAGCTTATTAACTTGTCTGCAGGGCTTACTCGGGAATAGAACCTGCGAACACACAGATTGAAAAGTTAGTTTTCTAGCCACTAATCACTAACGGTGTATTTTCTTCAGTTCATAAATTCGCTCTGGGGCCAAATAGTCGTATTCGATATCAAATGAAAACGTGTGAAAATTTATTTATTCTTTTTGTATAAAATAGTTCGAAAATTTCGGTTGCAGTTGCTCAATATTAAATTTCGCATTTCGCCTCTAGTTTCTGAGTTATATCGCTGTCAGCTAAATGACGCTTTCTTGTATAGATTGGTTCAACTAAAACATACGCTGTGAATTATAAATAAAACAAAAAGTTTTCAGAGAGTCATCTTAAATTTTTTTATTATAATAGAAAGAAATGCTCGCCACAGTTTCCGATGGCTCCATGACACTGAGATATCTTGAGCTGTTCTTGACAAAGAAAGAAGTCCAACGGTGTCAAATCACATGATCGTGACGGCCAATTAACATCGCCACTATAGAAGACAACATAGCCATTGGTTTTCTCACGCAAAAGAGTCATTGTTTTGTTGGCTGTGTCCAGATCCATAATCTAAATTTCTGGCAACAATAGTCCCTTATCATGTTGCGATATCGAACACGGTTGAAGGCTATTCTGCCACACTATCGCGAACAGCAGCAATGTTTTCAGCAGAACGAACTGGGTGAGGTGTTTTCACAAGTTTGCTGACATTTGATCGCTTATGCAAACCAAAAAATCATGAAGTGTACAAAATGCATTTTGATTTGAACGCCCATTTTCGTAAAAGGATTCAACAATCTTAACGCGCTGCTCAATTGAGTACCTCTCCATGGTTGAAATTGTCAAACAGTAGAACAAAGAAATGTCAAATTAAGTTGGGCAAAGGTATGACTCACAATTAATGGTTATTATGGTTGGAGCACCCTTTAAATGATTAACAGAAAATTGGAAGTCATACGAACCCTAACTTGGCACCTCTTTGCGATACTTTAGGGAGAAAACTGGTTTCTGATTCGCATCACAATTTTCAAAACATGACGAATCGCTGGCTGGACGCAGACAAGCGAAATACGTTAAGACGCTATCGAGGTACACATCCCAGAAATCCCTGACCGGGCATTGTGAGATAGTGAAAATATAATTATCAGCTAATGTAGGTTCTTTGGTTTGCATGTAATTTGTGACTCTCGGGCCTTAGAGTCTTGTATGGCAATATTTCTGGGAGACATCTGGTAGAGAATATTTAAACTCTCACTGAACCGTATATGTAATTGAAAAGCCTAAATCTTGAACAGTGAACTTATGGGTTGACTCTATGTCACAGTGCTTAGAGACTATTTACACCATTTCACATTAAAGGACCGCTGAAAACAGCGAAAACAGCAGTACCACGTTTCATTGGTTGTTTTAATTGTTAAATTAAATAAAAAAAAATATTTTATTCTTTTCGTTTTTTTATTATTTTCTTATTTTCCTAGTAAATTCTCGTTCATTCAACACTCTAGTGCAATTGTTTCTTCTTCTTCTTAAACTAAGAATGAACACGGCATTAAGAACGTGATTTAAAAATTGTTTTTTTTCAAACTTGTTGAAATCATCAACAAACGATAGCGAGAGAAACTTTTGTTTTTCAACATTCAAAGCATTTTATTATTTGAATTAAATTTTTCGCTTTAGTTTTTGAAATGTAGTTCAATTTCATGCCACAAATTAAAAAAAAGTGAAAGGACATTTCAACTTTTAATAATTTTTTTCATTTATTTGTTTGCTGAACACAAAACCTACACAAGTCAGATTAAGTTTTAGTTTAAGGCTTCACAAAAAGAAAACAAAATGCACATAAAATATGGTTCTTAGATTTTCTATTTTTAAGTGTTTGTGCTTGTTGTTTCTATTTTTTATTTATTTGCTTGTAAATGTAAGTAAAACACTAATCCTTTTCGAAGAAAGCTTGATGGTGGCAACTGAAAATTGCAAAAACAGAAAAGAAAAAGAAAAGATTTCAATATTTCATGCAGAATTCATACATGGAAATTATTTTCCGTTTCTCTCAATAGAAAATACCTTGAAATGCATTTCCATTTGCATTTGCATTTGCACTTTGACAAACAAACAAACAAAAAAGCAGACGTAACAGCTCAGCACAGCAGCACAACAGCACAACACTACAGGCAAACACACAGCCTTAAATCTTTTATTTATTGATTTTTCTATCAACTTTTTATCTCGTTTTTGTTTTAAACATATTTTTTTGTTGTTGTTTGCTCTCTCTTGTTTAGTTTGTTGACAGTAAGAATTTCACTCATATTGAAAGGTGCAAAGTGCTTCAACCAATAACAACAATTTGATACTTATTTGACAGTTATTATTGTTGCTGTTGTTGTTCTGTTTCAGTTCATTTTTGAGCTACGGAATATTTTAATTGCTTGTGTGGGTACCTGTGCGTAAAAAGTAAATGCTCTAGCAACTTTAATGTGCCGAATTATCTCATCCTTTAGCGCTTGAATTGTTGCTGGCTTATCGACGTACACCTTTTCTTTCAAATAACCCCAAAGAAAGAAGTCCAACGGTGTCAAATCACATGATCTTGGCGGCCATTGAATTTGTCGCGCACCGTCCTATACATGTCGTCCACAGCCATAACTTCCAAAAAAATTTATTTCTTACAACCGAAATTGTTTTTTCCCTGCAAACTGAATGAGATTCGAATTAATCATAGAATGTTAAAAATTTTTTGATTTGTGGCGTATACACACTGTACATATTTCATTGAAAAATATACTTTGCTTTATAAAATAATTTTCATCATGTTAACTTAAATTTTTTATTCTAATTTTTATAAAATATTTGTTACTTTTACGTTAATTATTAATTTATTATTTGCGCTATAGTTCATTTTCGACATATTCAATAATCCCATAACAATTCTTTCATTGAAAGCCTATCAAGTATGTATATTTCCTTTTTTGTTTTGAAATATATAGAAAATTTAATATTACTCCCAGACACGGGATTGCTGGAGCGACGCTTTCGGAAAAATCTCTTTTCCTATTTTTGATTAAAGCAATCCATCTTAAATAAGTGATATAAAGCTGATCGACCAACAATGTAAGAGCCGAAGGTGAGTTAGAAAGATATACAGGTGTACTTTGAAAAAAAAAAAATTTTTTATTTTTTTTTATTTGTTAAGCGTAATTAAATAATTAACAAAATGTTTATCACTTTTTATTAACATTAACACGCAATTAACAACAATAACTAGATGATTTTAATGCGTCAACAGAATCATATTCTTGTTTTTGTTTGTTCAGTTTATGACTCGTAGTTATCATCATTTCAGAAATGTAATTTTATCAAATAAAATCATTTCGTTTTAAATAAATAGCGGCTGCTGACAGTGCCTTTTCACAGTTTCAATTTTTATTCTGAGCTATTGAAGTAAATTAATTTTTATACCATAAAGCATGAAAAATTTGTTTTTCGTTTTCGTGTTATTTGCTTGCCTCAATCAAATTTTGGCAGACTTGGATGACTCCGACATTAGTGCATATACCGTCATTTATCCACCAAACCCTTGTTTACACGGACAAAGAATTTACATTGACCACCGTGAGAAAAAAACATTTTATCTTTGCCCTGACAACTAGGTCCAAGTTAAACCTTCCAAAAACTTTGAAAATATTCAAATCAAGTTATTATTGTGCACAAGAATTGAAATCATTTGTTTTATTTTAATCTAATTTAACTGGCAATTATGGAAAATATTTTATAAATTAAAAAGAAAAAAAGGTAAGCGTATAGACAATTTGAAAAAAAAAAAAACAATTTGTTTTAGGAAATACAATGAGATGGTATCAGTTTTCAGTTTTGAACTCAGAAAATGATTCTATAAAATGAAAAAGGACTCGACAGTCTTCACTAACTGACATAAAGCTGACCGACCAATCACGTTAGCGCCAAGAAGTAACCAAATGAATTCCTATCAATCTCGTGTAGTAAATCTTAATCCTGAAATTGAAATCGCAAAATATTTAAGGATTTTAGGAATTTAGAAAAGAAATACACTTTCTTGTTTTATTTAATTTTTTAGTTATTTAATGGTTCAAATTTGTCTTTACGTGTGCTTGTAGTTGATAGATGGAGAATTTGAGGAATTTCAATCTTCACAGTATGAAAAAAATATACTAAGAATGTTTGTTCGGACAGCCTACTTTAGTACACACAACCTTCATATTTTTCATACCTTTGTGCTGGTTACGCCCATTTTTTAATAAACTATTTTAAATTTCTTTTTACAATGCTGGCATTCGAAAGGAGTAATGAAGACCAGAAATAGAATTCTTGACAAATTTGTCGCAATTATACTTTTCTCTGAATACCAACAACATAATGTGTCATTTGTATGTGGAATTCCAGCTCATGGGATAAATCACCGGACAAGACCGGTGGGAAAACTCCTGCTAAATAATCAAAAGTCTGTGCTCGTAGTAGGTAATAAAAAAAATAATCTTTTTTGGAAATTATTCTTTTTGCAAAGTATGCATGTGTGGAAGTTAATTATATTTTTTTTTTTTGGCAAAAATTTGTTTTCATTTTTTGTTTAGATGATTAGTTGAGTGCAGTTAGAAGATTTAATTAATTAATTCCGACTGTTTTTGTAAATTTAATCAGAGATCTATTTTTCTAATTAATGCAGATTATATCGCGCAACCTTCTCGTCTTTATGTATAACAATAAAGTAGGACTATAAAAGTAAATTGTAGCCATTGAAACTAATGCACCTAATGCTTCACATAACAACTCAGTTGAGTTGTAATTGAAACTACTGCTCTTGATGAGTTGTTATTTTCTGTATGTGTTTCTCAACTGCACGAACACAGAGTTGTAATCAGTAACAACACAAATAGGTTATAATTCCAAAATTACAACTAAAGTAGAGTTAAGTTGTGAACCATAATAGGGGCATAATCTCCGGGACCACAAAAAAATTTCCTCTTTTTAGGCCTGTGTTATTTTTGTGATTAACGTCTTTGCTGTCATAAATAAAAAACTATGTTTTTTCCTTGAGAAAAATAAAGAAATAGTTAAATTTTTAAAAGTAACCAGCATTCACAGCAGACTTTTTGTCGGTTTGTGTGGTTTTGTTGTAACGAAAGCAGTGATATGTACCGACACCTGGCTATATGTTAATGAATATGAATATTTTCTAGATTTTCTTTTTAAACTAAAAAAAAAAAAAATATTTTTTTATAAAATCTAACGATTTCGTGTTGAGCTTTGTTCAAATCACTGCATGCGATGACTGTATGAAAAAATTAGAAAACTTGGATACGAATTGCTGATATCGAATGTCCTGTAAATGGCCTTTGTTTTCAATTTGATTGCTTTAATTGAAAAAATAGAAGCTACACAAATAAATAAATAATTATAATGCGACCTCAAGCCTGCAAAAAGAAAAAAAAACTAGCAGTTAGTTGTTTATTTTCTTAACAAACTTCATTACTTTAGTACTCCTGTAACGTTTAAGTCTTATTTTCCTATTTCCTTCATATTTTATTTTTCTTCTTATATTTGAAACTGAAATCTAAAATTTTTACGCTTCTTCTTTTTTTATTAGTTTTAGTTACTTTGGTTTTTTTTAAATTTTTTCTTATTTCCTAAGAGAGCACTTTTGTCGTTGCAAGTAATTTTTCAGATTCTAGTTTCACAACCAGTACTGCAGCACAATTCTAAATGTTTTCATTTCCACAGGAACTAAATTGTACAGCAAAGTAAATAAAAAGATTTTGGTAAATTTATGTTGAGAAGTTTTCATTTATTTAATTGTTGGACAAATTATGTTTTACTATTATAGCGGGTACAGCAAAAGTTGTGTTTTGTTTTTCATGTTTTTTGTAAAATTATACTTTTCTTGTACTGGCTGAAATTGTTGATTTGTTTTTAGCAAAAAGTTGCTAATCTCAGCTCGTTGCGTGTCAAACAAAATTAAATGAAATTTTTATTTTGGATGAAATGATTTGGAAATTTCGCTGAAAATTGATCGGTAACTATTTATTGTATTTGTAATTGTCTGTTACATAAATGGATTATCATGTGGTAACTTTATGTCTCTTCGCTTTCACTCTCAGGCGCCCAGTCACATGTTACATAGAAGGGCAGTTCTAGGCTGACGGCGTGCATGCTGATCGCCCGGTGGATAATTATTACAGGCATCAGTGTGCAAAAATCCTTTCTATTCCTGCTCAATAGCTGAGACGAGCGTTAACTGTCCTTGGGTCTTATATCCGTCTACTATAGTATTCAAGAATGCCGATTCCATCGTCGTTGAGCCAGAACTGGAGGTCATGTTAGAGCCGGTATTGGCCAATTCGTTCACCTGCTTATTGATAATTATCCAGTCACTTATTCTTACTAGAAAATGAGCTTTTCCTTGCCCACGTATTATGAGTTTCATGTTGTTCTAAAATAACTTGACCGATACTAGATTAGATGTTGCAATTTGAATTTAATATTTAAGCTGTTATTTTTGAAAGTGGCAATTTTAGTAAGACCAGGACCACACACAGCAAGTTTAGTTGAGAAATTCTTTCTCAATTCTCTTTTAAAATTGCCGCTGTGTCTATACACAGCAATTTTGTTTCGGAAATTTTAGCATTCTTATTCAGTCATTCATTCAGCCTCAAAAGCTATCTGTCTTCTTTTTTTACATCTTTATAAAAGATACGAATAGAGAACAAAAATGAATTGCCAAGTACGAGCAAGTTTGTACCCCTTTCCATTCCCCTTTCCTTTCTCTCCTACAAAATCAAGAATTGCCCAACTAAAATTGGTGTGTGTGGTCCTGATCTAAGATATACGGCCGTGCCGGGTTCCGTACAGTCAAACGACAATTTCTTTCGTAAATTTGTGTTGAAAACAAAAACAATATACGAAAATTTGTTTTTGTTTTCAATCGTTCGCTTTGATGGGTCTGACTTATTGTTTTTTTTTAAGTGGACTTATACCACTTTAAAAAATAACAGCTCATTTGTTTAGGCTAACATCAATTCAAATGATTCTTTGCTTCCCCGATATTTTAAAATCTTACATAATGTACCACCCGTTTTACTTATTTATTATTATTACCGTAAAGCAAATAAAACAACTGTTCATTTTCTGCTCTCCATCGGTTTGGTTGCAAAGCTGTCAAAATTTGTTTACATCCTGTGCGCGCCATTGCTCTTGTACTCAAAATACTGAGAGTGTGTGAATTTCCTCCTTTTTATTTGACATATACGATAAGATTGTTTTTGTAATTCAGTGTTTGTTATACTAAATGCCTTTCCGTGTTAATTCTGCCGTGTGTCCTTGTCTTATTAATGGCCTTTTTAAATTAATTTTATAAATCAAGCAGAATGTTTGACAACTAGACATGACAACTCAGCGATTCGAGTTGTTTTGCAGAAAGAAAAAAGAGACATTAGACCTAAATCTCTTTCAATTTTTCACCAGAATGAACGTTTGCTTGTACACAAAGTTAAAAAAGTATGATAAGTTGTTTTTCAAATGTCATTGTGGAGTGTTTTGCATTGAACTCTCTTATCAAAAAAAAAAAAAAAAAAGTGAACGTTATGGCAGTTTCTCATATAGTTATTTTTTTCTTATAAAATTTGCTTTAAAGTCTGTCAAAATAATTTTTTTTGTTGTTGTTTTATATGACGATAAATGTTTAGAATGTGCGGTTTTGAATAACCGTTTCAACTATTTTTGCAGTAAAAAAATTAATTTCTAGTTTTTAAAATCTTCAACAGATAAAATTAATTGCTCTTATACAAATCGTACTTTATGATGTATCCGTAACAAGAATTTCGTTCCCAATATAAATTATACGCTCCCATGCTTCACTATATTTTCATACTGTGAAGTGCATGTTGCTTTAAATTGATTTTATATCTTTTTCTTCTTCCAAAAATACTTTTCCTGTGTGTGTGGGTGTGTGTGTATGTTGTCATATAATTATTATTGTAATAAAATTCTGTAATCTTTTTTGAAATTTAAGAAAATTCAAGAGTTTCAAGTTTAGGTCTCATACCAAAAAAAAAATTTTTTTATTCTTGTGGTAAATTTGCTGTCATAATCGTTTCGTTGCCTTATGAATATGACTTTCATTATTTCTTTCTGTATAAACTTTGTAAAACATGTGCGTGATGGCATGACATGCTGATGAACTCTGCTGATGAAAAAATATTTTTTTTTTTAAATTGAATAGAAAAAAAAAAAAAAAATACTTGCAAGTTTGTGTACAAAACTGACATGCCTGCTTTGCCTGTGTGCCATCGCAAACGTTTTATTATAATAAATTTAATCAGCGTTTAATGAACATCAAGTGTCTGTAAATTATGACTCATTCATTTTGCCAAATTTGTCATAAATTTAAAAATGCTTCTGTAATTTAATTTAAATTTTTTAAACGATTTAATGTGTTTTGCCAACTTGCTTTGCTGTTCATGGGAGTATCCTCTAGAATATTAAAACCAAAATTTTTAACCTTTTATTATGGAATTACGGTTGCTTGTATGTGGTTGAGGGCATGTGCTTGTGTGTGTGTTACATATACAAAAAACCAACCAACATTGAATATTGAATGGCTTTAGCAAAAACTGTCATTTAAAATTTTTGTTTTGGGCTGTAAAGAAGATTGCCTGCCGTTTTACTGTTTTTGCTTTCAAATTAAATTTGAAATGTAAATTATTTAGGTTTACATGACATTAAAAAAAAAAACAACAACAAAAATACAAGCAAAATCCAAATAAAAAAAGAATAGCAAATAATTAAAATTGTGGCAAATCAATTAAATTAAACAACCGCAACAGTAGATTGCAAAGACGAAAAAAGAACTAATCAGAGGGCATTTTAAATGTCTGCTTAAACGTATATTTAACTAAATGTTTTTGTCCGGTCTTGGCCAGGATCCAGTTCTTTATTACATCAGTCGGTATCTTTACAGAGCGTATGTACCAATTTTTAAAGAAATCCGCTTAAAAATAGAATTTTAATTCCTAAAATACCCAGTTATTCTCTACTTTATAAAGTGGCTCATGCCTTGGCTATCGTTATTAGCAGAGGCGCCAACTAAAATGAAATTAAGTACGGACACAAATCTTTCTGAACAGTGGCGAGCGAATATCTCGAAAAATATGTATAAAAATGGGCGTCAGCAAAAGTATTCAGACATATCCGTTAGAAAACTAAAATTTGTGTAGGGAGCAAACAAAGAAACAGAATATTAATTTTATTTAGTTCTTTCTCTTTCAAGTTTTCATACGAAATAATAAACCAAATCTCATTAATAAAAATCATTTAAAATTTCCCATCAAACGCCAGATTAACAAAGCGCCAATCAAATTAGTACCGTTTGCTAGAATCGCTATAATTTTAGAAGAAAAACTTTTTTGGAATTCTAAAGTTGTAGTCTTCTGAAATGACTTAATAAGACATAAACGGTTATTCCATGATGTCACAAAATTATTTCTTTTAAAAACTTGTGCAAACATAAACTCCAATACTATGCGTGCTTCTGTTTAATGAGGTCAGTTCGTTCGGCTTCATTGATATGCGTCCATAACACTGAACGATGTGTGAGTAGTACTTTTTATGTAAATTTTTTACACCAGTTGATCGCTGGTGTTATGACAACATCAAATTAGTATTTTACTTTTTTAATAAGTGATTGAAATTTTTCAAATGGATGTAAAAAAACTAGAATTAGACTGTTTGCGGAATGAAATTTTACTAATTTTTTTATTTTTTTTAATGAGAAATGAGAAAATATTTTATTTTTTACGTATGTCGCAGAATAATAAAAAAGTCACGACATGAAACTTTTTAAAAATTTTTAGTATTCAAATTTTCATTTAAAAATTAAATAAATTTGACAAATATTAAAAAAAGCAAGCAGTTGCAAGTATGTTCGTATGCCGGCATATCGAAGCACGTGTGAGTGTGTATATTTGAGTGACAAAGTGCAGTGTGGCATGATTTGATATTATGAGTGCGCTATGCCAGCATATTTGGCAGTTTTTTTGTTGTGCTTGAGAATTTAAGCAGCTGGCAGCTTGACAAGTAAACTACTCGTAAATGCGGTCTTCCAAGTGTCACCATCATTAACTGCAGTGGTCATCCATCATATGTGCGCATGTACGTTTATAAAATTTTAATTCTTCTCACATGCAAATGATATTGTCGAGTGTGTTTTGTAAAGCCCAAAGGTAGTTTTTGTAATTTTATTGAAATTTTTCATATTGTCAGTTAAATGTTTCGAATCCATTTTTGAATCAATAACTGATTTGCATTTCGTACATGCTCTACTAAAAATGTAAATTTATTCACTAAACAAGCAAACACTCATATCATTTACACACGAAATGGGCAAGTCTGAGTATTCATGTGTGTAAATGTTCCTAGAAATTGTGTTAATGTTGCTCACTTGCACTGGCTTACTTACTTGTTTGTTTTATAAATAATAAAAGGAAGGCTAATTTTTGTTTGAATGTTTTTGTTATATAATTCAGGCCTTTTGCTTTAAGTTTTTAATTAGCTTTTTGATTTCGGATTTTCAAATTAATGTTGTTCGTTTATCCCCCCTTCCCTCTTAACTTGCAACATTTTAGTTGGCTGATGTCCAAACAAATTTGAAGCCTACAATATAAACAACATTTTTGTTTAAAGTTGTATTGCTGGCAAACAAATTTAAAAGCTTCAAGGTCATTTATTGCCAGACACAATTTTTTTTTTTTGGAGTGAGTATGCAGACATCCACCAAATATTCTGCTTTCGTTTGTTGGCTGACTGGCTCGGCTGGTTGGCTTAGGAATCCTCATAATAAAAGTGGTCTTTAATTAAAACCACCACCACCACCACTTCGAAATTAAATATTTGTGTTAATTGCAACAGCCCTAACAAAAAGACGACAACAGTATCATTGTTTGCAATAACAACAACAATAATAAAAACCACAATAGCAACAACAAAATACTTTAAACAAAATTGTTAATGACTGTTGCGGTCGAGTTGAATAAAACAGAATTAAATCTTTGTTTTTACTAAAAAAAAAAGAAGAAGAAAAAGGAAACCAAGTGTTTGGCAACAGAGAATTCATGTTTAAAATCAATTTGTAATTAAATAACTAAAGAAACAGCTTTTTTAGGCCAGAAATTAATTAATCATAAAGTTACAGGGGCTTATTTAAAGGCAGGAAATAAAGGGAAATGTATGTCTCCTGCTCTCCGCTTAAATTAGTTATGGTTTACAGCTCGACTCTACTTTAGTTGAAGAAATTTTCTTTTTGAATTAAATATTTTGTGTAAGTTTTTTGTGTTAAGTTGTAAAACGTAATAGAGACATAAAAACATTAATTTTTTTTTCTAAAACATTTTCTTTCCTCCCCCATAAATACGAGTACACATCTGATTACCCAATTAAACGTATGCCAGCAGGCTTAGTATGAAGCAAACATACATTTTACATACTTGATTCAAATAAACAAAAACGTTATTTTTAGAATTTTCAGGCTAATTTTAATCCGGTATTAATTTACTTTTAAACCGAAAATACACTTCACGTTACAATTTACTTCGGTAAATGTCTGCAGCATAAATTCGCTGCAATCAGTCTAGGGTAAAAAATATTTAAAAAGTCTAAATGATGAAATCTAAAATGATGCTGTAATTGGGATCTTTTCAAAGGAATTTAATTTGTGATCCTGATTTTGTTTTATGGGAAAATTGTTTACAAACTTATTTAAATGATTTTAAAGCTTTGGACTGGAATATATTGTTGTGGAAAATCATGCTGTTGTCCCACTGCTATTTTTTTTCATTAGAAACTATATTTATGTTGTTGTTTAAGCGAATAAGTAGAATTTGTCCATGGAATGCTTGTGTGTGAGTTAAAAAGTAAAATGTGTTAGTGTATAGGTTTCATGTTATTTTAGTTTAAAGTGTTACATAATTTGCTAAAATTAAAAATGGCGGTTGAGCTTTGGTTCTATTGCTTGATAAATATGGTAACGTCTGGCTGTTTGTAGAAGGTTCTAAACTGAGATGAAAAGATATACATATAAAACAGCTCTGATTTTGGCAGATATGATCAGTTTTAGTTGAGACGTTTAAGAGTAAACAAGATGTGTAATAAACAATAAAGTGTAGTTGAGACGGTTGTAATAAAGGGTGTCCCAACAAGAACGCAAGACTTAAATTTTAAATAAATGACTGATGCAGCAATTGAATTGTTTCTCTGGCTGTATGACATGTGGCGCCGTCTTGTTGAAACCAAATTCATTTCTTCAATGCTAGGCAAGAAAAAAGTGATTATCATTTCACGATACCGAACACCATTTGCGCTTGACCTGCCTCATTTTCATAAAAAAAGGTCCAATGATTCCTTCAGCCCAAAAACCACACCACACAGTGACACGTTGAGGATGCATTTGCTTCTCGTGAATCACTCTAGGATTTTCCTCACCCCTAATGCGACAATTCTGCCTCTTGACGTAGCCATCAAGATGGAAATGGGCCTCGTCACTGAAGATGATTTTATCGGCAAATCAGCATTTTCATGTTCTCTCGCCAATACCCAATTAATAAACTCCCTTCGCTGATTTTTTAACGCGATTTTTGGCTCAATGTATTAGACACTTGCACAAAATCTAATCGTAGCGGAAACTTTGATAGCATTATTTCTCTTAGTCCATTTGCTAGCAGGTAAACTTATCTCACTTCAATACAAACGATGTTATAAAAAAAGTTTAATATTATGGCCAAAAACCCTAAGACCAAATCGCTGTATTCAATATCGACCAAGTTTTATCGAAATTTTCATGTTAAGGCATCCTACAAGAAAATTAGAATTGAGATCGATATCATATGCGATACAATTTGGGTGCTGACGATATTTTGTTCATGTAATTATTTTACTCTGCCAAAATACACAGATTGTACTCAGATAGCCAACTGTGTGTAATTAAAAAATAGTGTGTAAACAAATCAGGCATTTATAAAAGATATAAAAAATATTGCTACGTTTTACATTCCTATAAAAACGTTTAGTTTATTACAGGTCGTTATTGTAAAATAAAATATACAAAAAGTTCGGTTTCCACACTTTTAAAGGGTGTCCGAACAAGAACGCAAGATTTAAATTTGGCGCCATTCGAAGTGTCATTGTTTGACATTTGAACAATTGTTATTGTTTGCTAGTATAAGGTACGAGGTTAGTAAAAAATGACTTGTAATTGTCATTGAACGTTCTTCATTATGTTAAATGATATCGAAAAGGGGTAGAAAGGAATTTTTAACGAAAATAGAAAGGAAAACAACAAAACAAAATTCGAAACATTTTTTAAATTAGCTTAATAAGTAATAATTTCTATTTGGAATTTAAAAGTTTAACAAAATATTAATTTTTATTTGTGCTTAATTCCAGAAATTGTGTTGGTTTTAAAATTTATTCTTTTACTCATGATATTCTCATGAGTTATTCATTCAGTATCAATATCATGAGTAAAAGAATATCATGAGTAAAAGAATTAGTTTAATAATTTAATTCAAAAAGTACTTTGTCACTATGGCTAAAAAAACTTAAGTTTTAATTCTAAAATAGGTTAAAAATTGAGTTTTTTTTAACTTATTTGTTTTAAATACAATTTTTGTAAAAGAAAATAATTGGCAACTTTTATTCCTTCGTCTTTGTTTTCGTTTAATTTTCGTTATTTCGTTCATTTAAAATGAAGAGCAAGCAAATAAACTATAGGACTTCAAAACACGGACTAGTTCGTTCAGTTCAAAGTGAATAGTACAATGGGAATAGTTCGTTCGCGTACTACCCAAAACTTATATTGATTGAGGGATGGTGAAGCGATATTTTCAACAATGAAAACAATAGCGTCTGCTGGAATCTATATAATTTTATAAGAAAAACTTTTAGGGCTGCTAAAACTGTAGTCCTCTATAATGACTTAAAAGCACATAAGCGGTTTTTCCATAGTGCCCTAGATATTTGTATTTCACATTAATAAATTAATAGCTGTTGTTTTACATTGATTGTGTAGCTTCAAAAAAAAATGATTTCGTTCATTAATTTACTGTTAAATTTAATTTTTTTTTGCTTTTGCTTTTGCTTTTGTTTGTATTATTATTTGCTTTTAGTTGCTATTGATTTTTCATTTACAAATAAAACATACAGGAATCTAATTACAATTAAATTTATTTGTATCACATAAACATTTGTTTACACACACACACACACACACACACCCACCTACCTCCACTCTCTCTGTTACACTCTTACGCCATTAGGCATACAAGTGTTTCAACGTATTGTATTGTTGTTGTAACTACAAGAAGTAGTTTTACATTTGGGAGTGTGTGTGTGTGTAATTTAAGGACCAGGATATAAAAGTTACTCAGCTAAGTGAATGTAATTAAGCACAAAATTGGCTTTTTTTCTGTGATACTTATGAAATGTTTTTAATGTTGTTAAAGAAAAAAAACAAAAACTATTAAAAACCTGTTTATGACTTGTTATAATGCGTTTCCGTTAAAGTGTTTAAAGCAAAAACACAATATTTAGTTTTAAAATCGCGCTTTATTTCCCTGAAAAAAACCAAAATGTCCTAAATATTGTTGTCATTCCAGAAAAGTCTTTTTTTTTTATAAAATTATTTAAATTCCAGAAAACGGTATTCAAATATTACCTAAGTCGACTTAAGTCATTTTTCTATATTAGTACAAAATTTTAAACTAAATTTTCCATCTTTTCTTTAGCTATGAATAGTGAAAGTTAAGGCCTGTTCAGCTAAATGCAAACAAATTTAGCCAGATTGGCTAAAAAAAACAAAATCACAAAAGGAAAACTATAAAAATTTTTTTTCCAAAAATGATGAGAGCTGTGCAATTTTTGTCTGTATTGCTTGCACACTATTATACTTTTTCATTTGATTTAAATTTTTCACAAATCTTTGTACTTAGTATTACAGTGTGACACGCTCAAAACTTAAGCTTCTTTACAGAATATCATTATAGGGTGTGAATCATCGACTATTCAACAAAAATTTGTTTCCGTGATTTAGTCAGCAGACATGGGAAATTTATTTATAAATAAAAAATTAAATTTTTTTTTATGCAAATAAATAAAAAAAAAATAAACCTTAAATGTTTACAAAAGCAATTGCTCCATTAGTTGTTTAACAATTACGTTAAATATTCAGCCAATAATTTTTAGGTAAACAAGACTGCGAATTGTGTGCATTAGGGGCGTAACGCTTCGATGTAGTCATTTTTAAAGCCGCAAGATGGTTTAGGCTATGACACATGATGAGAACTGGAATTAGTATAACGAGCGATAATGAGTCACATGGTGACTATAGCCAGAATATACCTATTGTGCCATTACACCCCAAGTCTGTGTATTCATTAAGAATTCAGACGATTGCAGGTATTGATACTCTAGGTCATAAATAGATGCGGGAGAAAAGAGAACAACCCAGCAAGCATGATGACAAATATTTGATATGTATTGTTATCATTGGGTTTAACATATTTTCTACATTTATACTTTTATCAGAGTTTCGTAATAGTAATAAGTGTTTTAAATGTGAAGAACTTAGCTTTGAAGAAAAAAATTTTAAGTCGGAAATCCCTCTTTATTTTAAACATGAAATTTTAAACTGAAACCTACGTGCTTTCTGGGTTAGTGTAAAAAAACAACAACATCGCCAACTATGGTAAATGAAGGATCGTAAGCAAATGTGTGAGTTTGTTGTGCATGAAAGTTTTAATTCTGCCCATCTATGTTCTAAGTAACGAAAACGGCTCCAAATTATACCATTACAGTGACACAATTTGTGTTCTGCTGATGAACCATGTTGTAGATTTCGTTTGCAGGAAAAAGCTTTTCAGTGCCAACACAATTTCTAGTTTTCGTTAATCAAACACAAATTTTTTTTGTTACGAATTCTAAAGCAACTTAAAAAGTGTAAAATTTGTTTTAAATTTAAATAAAAATAAAAAAGGAAAAAAGTTCATGTACGAAATGGCTGAATTTTCAATTTCAAATGTGATATGTTACTTTAATCTGCTTAAATCATTGTTTTTGTGTGTATTGAAACTAATTACCCAACCTGACACATTGTTGTGTTTGAACGGGTCCTTAAAGTCAGCGTAGCATTAAACGACATTTTTTGGAAAACAAAATTTTCTTTATTTCCCTAATGCTTTTGTGTGTTAATGTATTTCAATTTGCTCGTATTTATTATAAGCCTGTTTACATAATCTAAATAAAAATTCCCCCTTAAGGCATCTTTTTCAATGCCACAACCATTTAGAAAAATATGCAAATATGATTTCTTATACATTAAGCTGATTTTTATTAAAAAAAAAAAAAAAAAAAAAAAAAAAAAAAAAAAACAACAACAACAAATAACAATATTAAGACGTAAACACGAAAAGAAGAAGAAGAATATGAAGATGAAGGAAAAAAACAATAAACACATTAGAAGAAGGAGAACCTTTTGTTATGTTGCTACAGCCTGTTTTTTTAGTCTTCCTGCTATTGTGATTGTTCTACAAGCTTTTGTGAATTATTCACACAAATATTAACAACAAGTACTCGCACCATAAACACATAAAATGTCAGCAGTCAGTGATAAAAGTAAAACTAGGAGTGGAAAGAAAGTAAGCAGGCAAAAATAAAATTAAAACTTGTGAATAACACAATTACATAATATCTAATAAATATTACGTTTAGTGATGTGTGTGTTATACACGTGTTATACGCAGTTGCATGGGAACACAGCATAACATAAGATTTGTTCGAATTGAATACGAGTACATAATTTCTGTACTCTGTTTAAAATTTATTTGTTTCATAAAAATCAGATTCACACTCATACTCACGCTCTTGCTGCTATTGATGTATGTGAAGCTCATTCACACAGCATCCCCCCACCGCTTTTGTAAATACGGTTTTCGTTTTGCAAAATTACTTTGTGTACGGGCACTTAAATGTTTAGCCAAAAATTTTGTATGGCCTGTAATTTATGGCAATCGGTAAACCAAATTGTTTCTTTTGTTTTGTTGTAAAAGAAAAGAAAAAAACTTAATGACCTAAAATGCAAATTATACTTTAGGATGTACTTCTGCCTGCCACATGAATAGGGCTCCCTAGCACAAGTTTTCTAAAAGGTTCTAGCTAGTAAAAAAATGTTACGAACTTAAATTTTATTTCTATTTAAAGGTAATTTAGTTGTTATTCAACACTTAAAAAATTGGTTCAATACTCTTATATGCACTGGCTTGTTTTTATAAAACATTTTGTAAACCAAGTAAAAATACCTGCAAAATTTGCGTTTCATTAAAAATTTTTAATTTTATTTACATGTTATGAAAATTTGTACATTTTAAAGCCTTTTTAATAAGGCGTAGAGCCTCCATTTTTACAGATTGTTTTGTAAATTCGATTGGGAATAGAATCATAAAATAGTTTTTTTCTAATCGAGTGAATTGGTTGATCAAGCCACTTTTATGTCTTCAATAAGTTCCTCTTCGGTAGAATATTGCTTTCCAGAAGCAGTATGAATTTTTTTCCATTTTCATACCGTCCACTTCGATTATTCCGTGTTCTTGGGGAGTGTATCGCTCCTTGCCTTGTTCACTTGTATTCTACATCTGTCTAGTTCACAAATGTCAAAACAGATTTGACATTGGCCACCATTTGCATCTTCCAATAGGGTGATTTCATTTAGCCCACCTTGTATAAAAAATTATCAAAAAAGATGAGCAAGAAAATTTTTAATTTTTATAGCCAAAATTCAACAACAACAATAGAGTGAATTTTTCCTCTCATAAATCTAGATGTGACGTTTGTCTAGACATCTGAATTTTGTAAACAGAAAAATAATTTGCTAAAGGTGTTAACTTCTTCATTACTTTGATGGTTTAGTTACAATCTCCAGCTTGCGTGTTGCACCACAGACTTTCCAACCTCTTGTTCAGGCTTAAATGAAAATTTTATACAGCCCAGTTAAAGACTTTGTGTGTTGAATTAACACGGATGAGAAAAAGTGCAGTTGAACTGAACACAAACTAATTTTGTTCTCCATAGCGTATGAGTAACACGATCAGAGTGAACAGAATTAATCAACAGGTATAGGGCACAGATGTCTGGGTATTGGAAATTAAGAAACAAAAATACAGACACACACATGCAACATTTGTGAATTCACAAAAAAAAAATTAATTTTTAAAAAACTCAAAAACAACAATTTTCAATTTAATAATATTTTTTTAAAATTAAACTCATGCAATATTTGTTAAATGGATGCAAAATATAATAACACAGCACTACAATGATTTTTGTGCCGCCAAAACTAAAACATATTTCGAGTGTAAACGATATCCTGATTCAAATTCTAATCCTACGTGTAGTTCTCGAGATTTATGTTATAAAGCAAAAAAAAAGGTTACGCCATATAATTTACTATAAGTGGAGAAGTAGTTCTCTGATAAAATTTAAAAAAAAATTTTAGGAAAAAGATTCTTTAAATGATTATATTTTGCCCAGACTTGTAGTTTCGGAGTTATTTTAGTTAAATGAACAAGATTTTAAATTTAGTTTCTTAATATTGAAAATTGTATTTGATACCAATAAAAAGAGTCATATTTCTCAAAAATCCGTTCATAAGTTATAACTTTTTTAGAATTTAGTGGTAGCACCTGCGCCATACAAATTTCTTACCACTAAATTATAAATGAAGTTGGAATTTGTTAATAGACCTTGATGACATAAAACTCATTTTATTTGTATCAACATCAACAACAAAATGGAAAATTTTGTTCTTTTTTATTTTTTGAATGAATTTTTTTTAATAAAAATTTTTTTAAATTTTCTTAAATTTGTTTTTTTTTTGTAATTTAAAAATTATCTCAGAAACTGCATGACTGGTAAATAAATTTTTAATAACATATAATACTTTGCAGGTTATTTTGTTTTCGTTCTTCAGGTGTTTCTGTATATTTAATCAGACAAGCTCTTGAATTATTACAATTACATAACCGATATGTTTTTCTATCGACTGTACGTGTGTTTGATATTGTACTCTTCCTAAATGGCTGGACCGATTTAATTCAATTTCTGTGTATGCCTTTGGGTTACGCCCGGCTGCAGGTGGTATGTGGCTTAATTATTTACTACCTGCTTTTACCCTGTCTTTGCACGGTCCTTTACTCTATGAGTTCTATTACTTAGATAGAGAAGATCGAATATACAAAAATTTTAAGGCAAACAAATTTTTGCCGGGTCAGCTAGTATAACTATAAATCTCGAGAACTACCAGTATATTAAAATATTAATTGATAGCGATTAATTATAATTGACCATAAAACCTTTAGCAGACCAAAGAAAAAAATTGATTTTAAGGGCTTGTGCAAACGTTAATATTAAAATGTTTGCTTGCTAGAACACTATGAAAAGACATGTTCAATTACAAATTGGCAATTTCAGCTTGTATTTCATCGCCTTCCTATAAAAATGTTACACCATTAACTGCAAACTTTTAATTCTACTCTGTTAAAACTTGCTAAAAGCTGGAAGAATTAAAATAACAGAAAATCATATTGACATAAATGTCCTCTTTCTCTTTTTCTCTTGGTTTTTAAAAGGTGGAATATAGTGTGCATATAATTATCTATCCCACTGTAGCTTAATTGCAATTTGATTACTTTTATTTTCTTGTTATGTTCAGCATTAGCAAACAAATTAAATGAATAAAATTATGGGTAGTACGAGTACATGCGTTTTGTTTTGTTCTTTAATTTTACTTTTTGCTGACATCAGCAAATCATATAAAGTTCATTCACTTGGCCCATAACAAATTCACAAAAGGTTCATTGATCTTAAAAAATAGATTTGTAGAGAAAAATTTGTGCTGACAACTTAATTCCTTGTATACAGAATTAATGCTACAAAAAAAAAAAAACAAAAAACAACAAATAAGTAAAAGACATTAAGCTTAGAAAAGTAGACGTTTCAAATACAAAGAAAAAAAAATGGATCAAATTAACTTGAAATACATAAAATTAAAATTAATTTAATTCGAGGATTGTTTCCTTCAGCTCCTTTTCAATTCACAAATGTATTTAGATGAGCTTTTAAATACATTAACCAAATCTCCTCTTAATACACATATTTTTTTAATCAACTTCCATTTTAAATTGGATTGTTTGTTTCTTAGTTTATGTTTTAAAAATTTTATGTGAGAAATATTTTATTTGTGTTTAATTCCAATTTAATTTTGAATGGAAATATTTCTTTTTTGTTACTTTTCTTGTCCCTCAGTCAAAAAAACTAAACAGCAATTTAAATCCTATTTTAGTCCTTTTTTATAATTTTTTTTTTTTTGCATTTGATTAGCTTGCAATTTATATTTATTCTAGCTTCATGGTTTTAGTTTAAAAAATGACGCAATTGTAAGAAGAATGACTTAAGGAAAATCTCATTTCTTTATTTAGTTTGGCGGTTAATGTATGTATGACTCAACTAAGGCGAGCCATTTGTTAAATTAATATAACAAAAAAGAATAAAAATTTCAAGCAACAACAGAAATAAAAAAAAATAAAAAAAAATTTTTTTTTTGGCTAAAAGTTCCCTGATTTTTATTTTAATACCCCAGCAGGATACTTTTGTATCGTCTTTTGCTCATTGTCATCAATTATAATAGGCTGAACAGTAGTGCGATTAAATAACGGTTATGAGGATGAATCGCATTGTAACAATTGGTATATCGATATTTAGTCGGATTCGTTATTCAGTAACATTGCGATTAAAATCATTATTTGCGATGACCATCAGCGTTGCCATTTTAGCCTTTTTAAGGCTAAACTGAAACTGAAACCAAATTAATATTTTCGATAAAACTTTGATATGAAAATTGATAAATTGGTTGAACGAAGGTAATTTCATAAGTAAAGAAAAGTATTTGGCTTCTAACTTTTAAAGTAAAAATGCACTTTATTCCTAATTGATTAATAAATTTTTCCATTTGGTATCTAGTAATACTGTTTAGTAATGCTGAGGTTGCTCGCTTTTGAGTACGATAAAGCAAACGAAATATGAGAATAGAAATCGCATTAAAAATCGAAAAATTAATTATTACTTAAAGAATTTTAAATAAATGAATTCGCTTATAAGTATTTGGCTTTAGAAAAATGATATTACTTTTTTTAGTTTTTGATATTTCATACTTTTTTGTTTGGGTTTTTGGTAAAATAGATTCTTAATGTTGCTTTTGATTTTAATGCAGTTAAAGTGTACAAAATTTTTCTCCAATACCAACAAAAGTTTGTCTATGTAAGACTAATAAGAAAATCCGTTTTTTAAAATAATAATCCATCAAGATGAAAATATTTGTTGCCTGGTGTTAACAATTTTAAGCTGTAAAACTATTTTTGTATTAAAATTTTTGTTTTTTATTTTCTAGATACGGATTTCTATGGTTTGCAAAAAACAAGTACAAAATTAAAAAAGGCAATCAAATTTGCTTTGCCAGAGGGCATTAAAATTTATTTGCAACCAAGTAAGTTTTGAAATTGTATTTTAATATTAAAAAAATAAAAGTCTCTTAATTTTAAAAGGGGAGCCTTAAGTCTTTACATTCAATAAATAATGAAATCAATCAAAAATTGTCATTGTCCTTGTCCTTGTCATTGCTTTCAATCAAAACTTCAGCTGTGGTAATCAAATATTTTAGTTGTAGCAAACAAAATTCGATGTATCATTTCAAAATTTTGTTGTCTTAAAAATATTTCGAGCTGTTCGACCGATTTTATATTTTCCCAATTAAAAAATTCGACTTCCACAACTGAATTTTTGATTGGAAACAAATTTAGTTATCACAACCGATTGTTTTCTCAGTGTATTTATAAACATTTATTATCTCTTGAAATTAGTCTTTAGTAGTTACTTAGTCTAAATTCAATGGAAATATTTAATGTTAAATAAAATGCTGCCGTAAGCAGAAAGTCCCGGTATTTCGCAGAATATTAAAAATAAAATGTAATTTCGCTTTACCGAGAATACTAAAGCTTTCATCTACCGAGATGCTTTTACAAAACGCACTTCAGCCATTCATTGTTGTCATACCTCACTCTAGAAAGAAAATAAAAAAAATAAAATTTTTCCGAAGAATTTCAAAGTGTGCTTCGGTTTAAATATCAAACGTTCATGAGAAATTTGTTACTAGAGTAGCAGCAGCATCAATGATGCTTCTGATGATAATGATGATGATAATTTTATATGTAGGTGTTGCTATTGGAATAATATTGTACGTTGACTAAGCAAAATATGTACGCATGTTCATATTCATTCACACTTGTTTTTTTTTCTTCTGTCATTCACTTGCCGTTTTAATTACATCAACAGACTTAATGTTGAGCTAAGATGGTTGTAAGTTGATATTATCCCGCCTAAATTACAAGTAACAATAGAACACAAACAACTAAACAAACAATTCCAAACCAGCAGTGATGCTGTTAATAACACCCATTTATAAAGTCATTTTAGAGCAACTTCATTAATAAAAAATGTCAAGTAAATTATTCGTAGAGGCAAGCAAGTGGCCTAAGAAATGTTCATCACTTACACACTTAATTAGGGTAATAGAGCTTCAGTTTCATAATACTTTAATATTTTTGTGTTGCAGCAGTGTCTGCTGTCAATTTTACTTATTTGGTCGAGGCGCTAGTCTTCTAAATTCACGTTTTCAGTTGCCTGTAAAAAATTTATAAAAGCTTAAGATTTTCTTGTTTTTAAGTTTTGCAGATTGGAACCCACTAAAGAAATACTTTTTTTTTTTAATATTATTTTTCTTTTGCCAAAACTACGTGAGTGTGATCATTTGTTTTTCCCTAGTGAATGCACATAATTTTTTTTTTTTCGTTTTTGCCAGCAAAACACATTCTATTTCTTCTATAAATTGTTGTTTGGAACACCAAATGGGAATAGCAACAACAACAACAATGAAAATAAATATTAAAAGAAAATAAATTTTTATATAAAAAGTATTAAAAAAACATCTTCAAGATAATAATTGCAGTGCCTGAGAATTAGAATTGTGTTGAGAATGATGTCTATTACGTTGTGTGTGGAATGTATGTTGTAGCCGTGAAAATAAATCTTTACAATTATTGTGTCATTTAAGTGTTTTTAATTTATGGCAATTAAATTAATACCCATACATGCATACTCGTACACAAAAAGTCTATGTCCGTTAGGGGCGATCTTGGTAAAGCTTTTAACTGCTTTATTTATAGCTTCCGGTGTGGGAAAAGCTGCTCTTCGTACAAAAAGTACGTATACAGCTTCTTTAGTAAGTTTTCTAAAAGGTCTACTGGGTGTGAAAATATATATGTTTTTTTTTTGTTGTGTGTCTTGGAAAACAAGGGGCCATAATCATAGTCACAAAAAAGCTGACTTTTGTTCATAAGAGTTATGTTGGAAAGTTACTAAATGCCGAATTTCATAAAATATTTTTTCGATAGGAATTTTCGTAATAAAAGTTTCTGAATCGCTCTAGTGGTTTAAGTAATTTTTGTATTTGTGTACACACTTAATTTTCATGACTTCATTGTTAAATTTAAAATGGGAACAACTAAAACACAAAAAGCAACGTGTCCATTTAGAGAAAGAAAATTTCGTTGTGAAAAATAAAAAAAACGTTGGCTTTCGTTGTCTCTTTCTTGCACATGTTGCAAAGTTTGCTGCAATCGACTGCAATTGCTCAAGTTGCTACAACAAGCTACTTTGCTATCGACTCTTATCTAAAAAGTCTAAAATGTTTTTGCAAATAAACATCAAGTGGGCATATTTGCTTGCTATTTTTGCTTTGCGCCTTTATTTTTTTCTTATAATTTCTAATCAAAATGCAAAATACTGGCTTTCCATGTATTAAATCAGATTAAGCAGGAAGTTATGTTTATGTTTGTACATGTATGCGTTTAAGAAATAATAATTTTCCAAGGCATTCTTGACTTGAGTTGAGTTAATGAAAAATGCAAGGGAACAAATGAAATGTCACGCACACTTCTTAGAACAAACCTTTAATTAAAAACTATTATTCTTCATATTCATGATGATGAAGTAACATTTCCAACAAAAAAACCAAAACAAAAATTTTTTTAATTTTATTTTATTGATCCGCATAAAATTAACTGTTTTTCTTGCCAGCAACATTTTTAATCCATTAAAAAACTATGGAATTGTTCAACTGAAAAGAAGATAAGAAAAAAAAGTTTGTTCAGTTGAGGGTAATTGTACCATAAAAACTGTTTCGTTTTTTTTTTTTTTTTTTTTTTGTTTTATTGTAAATAATTTAATTATGAAATTACGAAAACAACCAAACCAAGAAACAATAAAAACACATTTAAATTTCAATGCGCTTGAAATGAATTTTAATTATTTATCTTTTCTGAAATTATTTCATTTAACATTTTTTTCGTTTTCATAAAATACGTGCATAATTTTGCTAATAATTTCTAAAAAAAAATTAAATAAAATTAATTAGTTTGTTGCTTATTTTTTCTTTCTAAAAATACAAAAAGGAAAAATATTCAAATTCCATTTACAAAAAAAAAAAAAAAAAAAAAAAAAAAAAAAAAAAAAAAAGCCAGTAAACTAAATAGAGATGAAAAACAAAAATTAATTGAATTAAATATTCAGTGAATTTTTATAAAATTGCAATGAAACGTTGATTTGTAAACATATTTTACGAGCGCTTAACTCTAGTCATCAGGAAAATTCATCATTCATTCATTCACATACATAAAGAAACACATACACACATGGTGCATATAAATTGAAAATTGTTTGAAAATTAAAATGCCACAGGGCCTGTCATTCTAAATAAAAATCTTTTGGAGGTAATAAAAAAAGTTGAAATTAAATTAAAAAAAGAAAAAAATCTTAAGTCTTTGAATGAGTTTATTCACAAAACTAAAAATTATTTTATCCAGTAATAACCGACATCTGTGTCACATAAAAAAAATTAAAAAAATAGAAATTAAAAAAAAAAAAAGGCTACTTAATGGTCTTAAATGTGGTTGAAGATGCCTTCGCAGTTTAGAAGGTTTCCTTTTAAAAATCATCATACATTTTTTTGGCTTCCTTTTCAACGCTTAGCATCTTAAATCACAGTCGTTTCGGTTGCCAAACCATTAGACTTTTCCTAGTGTAATTAAATAACCATTTTCCGTACGTTTTAATTTCAAATTAAAATCTGTGTATGTTAGCATTATGGACTTGTGACTTGGCCAAGTTGCTCCTGTCTGTCTGACTGGTTCATTCATTTTACTGCTAATAAAACCACAATTTACCACGAGTGTACTCGTATGTATGTACGAGTATTATCACACCCAATGTGGTGTGTGACATATTTTGGAAATGCGGGTGTCAGTGAGTGACTTTTTTATTATAACAAACACTAATGCCATTATTTAGTTTGTATTTTGTTTTTCATTTCATTAAATTCTATTATTTGTTTTACTTTTGTTTTTGTTGTTCGTAAAACACATTTTGTTATTTAGTACGTGACTTTCTTATTTAAAAAAAAACTTAAACAAATATGAGCCCAATTTTTATGATTTGAATCTGTTTGCTTTTTATATTTAGTGATTATTTATTCTATTTCATTTCTTGCAAGGTAATAGGCTAATGGGCGCACTTTAATGTTTTTTGTTGCTGAATAACAAATTTAAAAGTGGCTTTTTGTAGGTGGAGCTTAATAAATTAATCTGTCCTTGTGCCTTCCGTCATGGAAAACTCCAGCTAGCGTGTGTATCCAATTCATAGATCCAGAACCCTTCTACGTGAAGAAAAAAAAACTAAGTCTACAAGATTGATGGCGAACCGAGGCAGGCATGATACAGTCAAAGAGACTTATTAACTCTTAAAATATTAAGGCAGATGTTATTCTTAACATCATCATTAAACACTGAACTGTAGACTTAATTTTTACCAGAATAAAATTAATTTAACGACTTGTGTCGTTTCTGTCAAGACAGCAATCAACATCTGAACGTATTCTGTGCAGAATTATCTAACTAGGCAGTGCAATACTGGCCACAAAAGGCTCAAGTAAAATTATTTCTGCAACAAATACGAGGTGCGTAAAGAGTCTTGAATTGTCTTAGTTGGGAATTGGGCTGTGCAATTATTGCTTACTCGACAGGCATTGTTTGTTATGACTGCAGTGCGAGCTGTCGGGGTAATTTTTTAAGCAAAGCCATCAAGTGAACCACATCGGTCCAGCCCTGTAGAAGAAATTCATTGAAATACACACGTATATTAAAAATCTAAAAAAATCAGCTCAAGTTTGTTCTAACGGTTTAATATTTATATTCTTCAGTTACACTTTCAGTTACAACTGTTGTGAGTGACTTTAACAAAACACTGACTAAATTAGAAGACATTTCTTGGTTTTCTTTCAGAGAATTAAATTTAGAAACCGGAACGAGTCACGTGGTCAGAATAGACCGCGATGTCAGATGGTTGCCATAAGTAACGAAAACGGTTTCAAATTAAACCAATACAGTGACATAGTACGTGTTTTGCTGTCTTTCTCAATCTCTCTTTGTTGCAAACCTGCAGATGTTTTAATACTCTGCAATACTCCATCATGAATTCCTGACCTAATCAGGCCTAATAAGCCAATTGTGCTCTTCTGAGACCGTAATGGCAAGAATGTGTGCGCTACCCTGATATCTGATATGGTTGGCTTTTCTTGATTATCACAATTTTGAACTGAACTGAAAAATGCATGACGCCGTGATTTGAACCAGTTTGGTTCAGTGTGTTCAGCTTTTGCTTACTGTAGTGACTCATTTATATTTTCAAATTTAGTTTTATTGCTTTTTTTCTTATCCATTTAAGAACGGATATACAAGTACAATATTTTGTTTTTTTTAGTTTTATTGACCTAAATAATTGTGTGAGTGTGTGACATCCAAAAATTATCAAACCAGCCAGTTTAGTGGAAACTGCCTTGTTGTATTTTAATTTGTTTTTATAGCGTTACAAAAGCATTTATTTTTCAGTGCTAGAGTGGAAGGGGAGAACTTGTTCAATAAAACAAATTTTCTGTTGTTGGTATCGTTGTTGTTTAGGAAATATTTGCTACTCGACAAATCAAAATAAAAAACAAAAATAGAAAAACTTTTTATTGTCCACGAGTGCAATTGTTTTAGTTGGTGTTGTGTTATGGATATTTTTTGGCAGCCACACAGTTTCATTTGATACCGGAAGTAAGTGAAACTGCCCCTGTTTCCTTTACGGAAGTTGGCCAAAACTGATAGTTTGTTGTGCGCGCGTGTTTTTAACGTTTTTGTTTTGCTTGTTAATTTTTCCTATCGTTACTTTTCTAATTAAGCCATTTCGACTATCATGCATTTCAGATTTTCTTGTTTTAACGTCTTTAGTGTCCTGAATTCCTGTATTGTCTTAATGGAACAACACTTTTTTCTTTTTGTTAAAATTCACTAAATTTATTATTATCATGGGATATGATCGCACAGCGACTATAGATACTACACACGCACAAACTAAATGACGCAGCTTGCTCATAAATTTTGCAATGGCTTATTAAAAAAAGGTGGTTGAAGTCAGCCCCTACTATGGTTCACAACTCAACTGCTATTGATGAGTTTTCATTTTTGTATGCTTTTGTCAACTGCATGAACACAGAGTTGTAGTCAGTAATACGTTAAAGAAACAGGTTGTAATATCAAAATTGCAATTGAATTATAATTGAGTTGTGTACCAACTATGGGCTATAATTGCACAGCCCAGTTCGTAACTACAATCTGAGACTCCTTACGAATCTCGTAATTGCTGTTGGACTAATCTTGCTTAGATCTCTTGGGACCAATGCCCCACTACCCAAGCAGGTTATTCTGCATCTTGCCACCGCTGGGCACTCGCAGAGAATGTGTTCCGACGTTTCCCTTGCTTCGCGACAGAAACGACAGGAGTCGTCTTGTACCACACAGATTTTACTCATGGCCCATAAGTAGCTCAACGTAGAGTTTAATGCCATTTCTGCTGAGATTCAAAACAACATCTGGCCTAATGCGCTCGGGGTTGATGAGTCTCTTTGACTGCCGCAAGTGTGTACCATAATAAGGGGCATTAATGTTTCCTTAAGTCAACAATGTCCTAAGAACAGTTTTGATTCTTCTGTGCAACCGTCAGCAACAAAATCTGTTAATGGAGCTTAAAATAATTTCAAGCCAAACAGTAAATTATCCTCCCTGTGCTAAAGCAACAACAACAAAAATATAAAAAAAAAATAAGGAAACAAAAAGTTAAATAAATTTATTTATCTTTCAACTTGAATTATCAACATCATAATGGATTTATTTCATAATAATTTCGTTATATAGAAACATAGTGAAAACAGGTCATTAAATATTGTTGTTATTATTGCTGTTGTTGTTAAATTAAATGATTCAAAAAGTATTAAAGTCGACATATAAATAAAATTCTTTTGCTTGTTTGTTTGTTGGTTTTTTCCCTACAAAAATTTGTGTTTTCCAACGGATTTGTCTTTATATTCCAAGGAAAGTCGTGATATAATTTTGAACCAGTTCAAAAAAATGTGTGGCCGTACTTAATTTCAGCCAGAAATTATGTTTTGAAATATTTTATTTACCACTTTGCTTGGCGCCTCTGATAATAATCCTAGCAAAACCATGAACCATTTTATAAAGCAGTGAATGGCAGTATTTATTTACAAAATTCTATTTGTAAACGAATTTCTCTAAAAATTTGTATATACGCTCTCTCTGAGGATACCGACTCACATTATATAGGACCGGGCCGGCCGTTACCGGGCAAAAACATTTAGTTTTATGAAATAAAAATATTTCTACCAACTCATGGTCACACATAAAACATTCGTTTGAATTGTATTTCCTCTTAAAAAATAAAAGCCATTTAGAAATTTCATTTAAATTTAATTTCTCTCGCTCTCGCTCTCGCTCTCACTCTCTCTTTTTAATTTTTTAAAGCCCAAGTTAATCTGTGACTGGTTATCTACAACTAATTTCATCCTTTATTGTGCAAATGAATCTTTGCTTTAGCCACTTGGAGAAAAAAAAAAGAAGAGCAAAAATAAAATTGTTATTTAGATTTAATCTTGCATGCGATACGAACCTCAAATTAGTTTTTATTTCATTTTCCAAGAAAAAAAATTTAAGTAGAAAAGAAAACAAAATTATAATTGATTACAGGGAAACAAATTTGCTAAAAGCATTAACATTAAAAATAAAAATAAAAATAAAAATAAAAATAAAACGAAATATTTAAATAAGTAGCTGTTCTGCTGCTTCTTGTTCTTGCTCTTTAAATAGGAATTTTAATGTTATAACTTGCAATTTTATTAAGTGTAAAGAAAATTTAAATGTAAAAAAAATAAATGAAACGGAAAATGAAAAATGAATATGAAAATGACAATGGGCTTTAAAAAGAACTCAAGCTACTTAAAGAGGCAATGTTTTCTTGCCTGTTGACTTTTTTGTTTTTTGTGAAAAGTTAGCAAAATTAGCCAGAGAAGCTGTAATTTTTGTAAGGGAAAAAGTGTAAATGGACACAAATTGGTTCAAATACAGATTTTGTTAAAAGAGTTTTTTCTTCGCATTCAAAATTTAACATAATATTTTTTTTTACTTTTAACACAAATTAAATTGACACCAAAAATGTCAAATGAATGAGAAACCCACACACAAATTAAATTGGATAATTTCCTCAACAAGTTTAACATTTTACAACATTTGCAAAAAAAACAAAAATGATTTGTGTTCGACAGCATGTAAACAGGAAAATGTTGATTGAAACAAAATTGAATTACATGAGTTTTAAATTTTTACACATCCATCTCGCTCACTACTGTCTTTGCGAACATGCTAATGCTGCAGTGTAAGCAAAACCTGAAGGGATCAGATGATGCAAATAGACATCAGAGAAGCTTATAGCAAATATTCTTCTTAATTTAAAACAATAGTCAAACTTTGCATTGAATATGAAAATAAAATTTTGGCCCGATCAGGAGGCAAATCTTCATATTCGATACGCTATGAAAATGATTGAAAATTAATTTTTTTATGGAAAAAAATTTTTCAATTTCGTAGAAGTTGTTCTCGATATCGGCTTTACTCAGGTATCAGGTTTTGCTTTTACTTTAACAAAATATGCTTTTTTAAATTTAAGTGAGAACCAAATTTGTTACAAATCAAAAATTCAGTTGTGATAACCGAATTTTTTAGTTATAAAAATCAAAGTTTGATATTAAAGCTCAAAATTTAGTTCTTTCAATAACATTTTTATTTACATATACTACCGAATTTCTATTCTTACAACGAAATTTTTTTTAATTATTAACAAAATTTTGTTCTCACAACCAAAGTTATTTTATCAGGGTATAATTTCTTTAATCTTTGATGTTTATTTATGCGACTCATTGTGGTCTGGTGTATCTTATGATGAGAAAGACACCTATTTCAATATTAGATTCCTTAATAATTTAATAAGAGGAAAAGTTGACGTTTTGCTCTGCTACTCCTCAAATAGTTTGATCTTTTTACACATCAACAGCATCACAATTTCAATATTCTTACTTACAGGATTTTTCAATTATTTTTGCAACTAGTGTGTCATATCTCGCAAAATTATCAGTTTCTCACAAGAACTATCTGCACTTGATATTGAGCAAATAACAACGAAATTTTTAAAATAATTAAATGCAAACAGGCACAAATTTTGATCAGTTTGACTGGATTTTTAATGCAAAGTTTGGAATATTTTATTGTTGACTTCTTGACACAATATAAATCAATAAAAATATTTGCTTTATTATTTATCATCATGGGCCAAAGCAACAGAAACGTACTGAAAGATCGCTTGTACAGCTTAATTTCCAAATAAAACAATTCAAGATTCCTCTTGTAATTGTTGGGGTATTAAGTTCACACAGGTTATCTAGGTAGCCTAGATGGCTCCTTCAGGGTATTCCTCAAGCTGGCCATGTGTCTTTTGAATTAAAAAAAACTACATTTTATTTATTGAATTCTGAACATCTTTTGTAAATGGCGTTAAGTTGTCTCGTTGCTATAACAATCTAAACACAAACAATAACAATAACTTATGTAACAATAAAGAGTCACCACAATTCACATTTAATTTCTGTTTGTTTCCTTTAACAACAAGTCATGTCTCTGGAAACCATTAAAAAAGTTATTCGAAATTGGAATTTTGTGCGTTTTATAAAAGTTCCTAGTAGTTTTGTTGATTAAATTAGAAATGGATCATCAATAACCTGCTGGTGTTTTTTTTGTTTTCAATTTTACAGAAATTTGAACAGACCAGAAAGCCAACAACGTATAATTCAACTAAAAATAGGTTTTCTTCTTCTTTTTTTTTAATAAAATAAAACGCATTGGCTTCTAACCATAGAAAGTAAAAAAAAAGAATAATTTTCCTTTCAATTATGAGCATGTCATGTCGCCTGTAAAATTTCTTTTATTAATAGTTTATGGTAGAGCTGTCGTCGTAATTAATTGTGTGAATTAAATTTTCTAAAATGCCTAATATGTGTAGTAAATTTTTCAAATAAAATAAAAACAAACTCATTCTCTTGGATTATTTCAACATTTAAAGTTTTCATACTTTTAAGCAAAAGACAAGGCCATAACGTAACCGTTCCGACCTTGTTTTAACATTTTACTCTTTTTTTTTTTTTTGCTTTTATTGTGTGCCCACAGTACGCAATTCTTACACAAAAGCATCCATACAAAACAAAATAAATACATGCATGCTAGCAAGAAAAAAAAAAGTATTCATACACATGCACAGATGTACACACATTAATAGCAAACACAAAATAAAATAATAATTTTATGACACATTGAGCAAAGAGAAACGTGATTACGAACATGAAAAATTGTTGGCCATAAAGGGAGATTTTTTAGCAACTTTCTTTTGGCAGCACTGTTTTTGGCTGGCAGCTGAGCCATGAATCGACTTACAAACGAAAAATGCTTGCAGATTATTGAATTTTATTATCGAAATTTTCGAAGATGCAGAATTGGAGGCATTACTTGATCAAGACTCGTGTCAAACGCAGCTAGAGTTGGCAGGATCATTGGGAGTGATTCAACAAGCCATTTCAAAACGCCTTAAAGACATGGGAATGATTCAGAAACAAGGAAATTGGGTGCCGTACGAGTTGAAGCCGAGAGATGTTTAATGGTTCGTTGGGAAGTTGTTAAAATCACTCGGAACAACAGTACTGGAGTATATAAAAATTTCAAAAAAAATTTCAAAATAATCCAAAGTAACTTCCGGACGAACTATAGAAGATTGCTTGATGGGACATATATGATTTTAAAGGGGAGGTCGTCTAGATTTGTAATCTATTACCTAAATGCAAAGAAATTACTTTGAACTATTTTTAAAAAATTTTTGAAATTTCCATATACCCCCGTGCTGTTACTTTTTGGAGCTTTTACAATTCCCCACTTTGCCGAGGTACCATTCCCGATTTTGCCCATGAAAAATTCCAAAATCAAAAGTTAATTTAATCTATAGGCTCTAAACTTTCTGGAAATGTTTTAACACTTCCTGAAAACTTTGTAGTTTTTATTTTATGATGCAAAACGGAAACTGTCAAAATCCTTGAGAACAACAATACTGGGGTATTTAAAATTGAGTTACACTTCAATTAGCCATTTAGAATTTAAATTTGCAATCATTTAAATTAGAAAATGAAGCTAAGACAGACACGCTTCTCTAATAAAAATGAATTTAAAATTTTCGAGATTATTTTCTGAAAAAGAAAACGAGAAAAGTTAATATCAAGCTGCAGGTAATAACTTTAGTTATCGAGCAGATGGCAATGATTGAATTTGAAAAGTTGTATTTTTCCTTTAACACCCACGCAGCACCCCACTCACTTTTCTTCCCTCGTATGTTTCTTTGGCTTTGTAGTTGTAAAACAAAAATAGAAAATAAAATTCTAAATGTTAATCGTATCGACATGCATTTCATTGCAAAAGTCATCATAAAAGGAGGAAGCAAACAAGTGAAACAGAGAGCAAGAGTAATAGTTTAGTTTTACACATACACACTTTCACCTACAGACATACGAGTACATACATTGATGTATATCGACATCGTATTTACTTAAATATCTAAATGAAACTGAAAGTGGTGTTTAAAGTATTTGAAAGCAGTTGCTATTATTGTGCACTGATATTTACAAACATGAATGCAACATACAAATGGAAAAGTACTACTCATGCCATCCATACTTACCATTTTCAGAAAATAAATAGCAGACTTTGTGGTTTAATTACTTCCAACCAAGTAAAAGCAAAAATGTTATATGAAAGAAACAAAGATGTTCCTCAGCGTTTATGTGCGGGTGTTTAATAAAAGCTTTTTAAACAAAAATTGCAAAAACGAACAACTTTATTAATAGAATAATTTTTACTTAAGAAACCTTTAATGTAAAGAAAGATTTTCACTTTGAAAAAACTAGCAGTCCACACAAGCATCTGTACACGCATAAACTTTGTTTCATTTAGCTTAAACGTCTCCTTGTTTTATAGTCAAGCTTGTAAAGGACGAATATACGAGCATAAAGTCTGCACCGTTTTCCTATGTGCTTGCCTTTCATTAACTCTGAAAAATTTTCAATATTTTTTTTGCATATCCCGTATGAACCAAGACTAATCGCCTCTTTACACTTGATGATATTTTGGTGGAACTCGCGGATAATGAAGATGAATTCAAAAATATAAAATGTTTATTTTGCATTAGGAACACACTTAAATACACTAACACTACTGCAGTTTTGTTAATTCCTAAAAAAAAAAGGAGTAAATTTTTTCCTTTAAAAATGCCTGAACAATTAAAATAATTCATTTAATGCAAATAAAATCGATCGAGTCACATATTAATACATCTTATGCATTCTGCGCATGAAGCCGATTAAGTCTAAAGTACATACATACGCTTGTATGCACAAGCTGCTTAAATAAATTTTATAAATGCAGCAGCTGAATTATTATTTAGTCTTTCGGCCACATTTTTGTAGTAAATAAATTTTGCTCCTGAGAACTTTTCCATATGATGGGGTTTCTTTCCAAATTCTATGCTTCATGTTGCCATACACCAATACCTCGTTTTGCGTTCTTTCGAAGTTGCGTCACTTTGAGTTCGAGTCTTTAATTTTTTTGAAATTTTCTTTTTTTATAAAAGATGGTATGACCTTGGTTTCTAAGTGCGCCATGCCATCAAAACAGTTTTATTTTCACTTTGTTTTCCTAATTTTAGAGTTCCGTTTCAATTAGTGGGTTGTGCTTTTTGTAAAAAGCTGTTCAGCAGACATTGAATCAATTTTTTGTGAAAGAAAGCCAACTTGCGACAACAGCCACTGTTTTAATTGAATTTGTTTTTTAACCCCCTTATCCAAAAAAAATTAACGTAGACTTTAATGTCAACGTTAACGAAATTTTTCATATAATTTTTTAAAAAAAATTTACTTTAAAGTCTACGCTATTTTTTTTTGGATAAGAGCATATATGTTTACTTTGTTCAATTTTCTTTTTAAAAAGTGGTATTTTCCTAACCCTGGAACCCATCTCCGATCTTTATACACTTTGCGTCGTGTTTTGTTTGGAACGTAACCACGACGCAAAGTGAGATATTGGTGTAATTTTATTCATGTGAGTGTATGGATGTGTGTGTGTGTGTGTGTATATATTTTCCAAATGAATTTCAGTTTTTAATACGAGTATAATTTTTAATTTTAACTTGGCAACCTCTTTTGGTTTGGTTAGCGTGTGCTGATGGCAAGTAGCTGAGTCCCCCTTGTTTTAATGGTAAACCCAGAAGTGTGTGCGTTTGAAATAGAAAAGAGACATTAAAGAATTGAAACATACGGGTACATAAATAAATGTTTATTTGAAATGAGAAATTTACTTATTTCATAATATTCCATTAAATGTGTGTGCACACAAACTCATACCTCTACAAAATATTTAAATTTTGGGTTTTATAACTTCATTTAAATTAAAAAATGTAATCGAATTGTTGTTTCATAAACATACTTGTACACACACACAGAGCAGCAAAAAAAAGGAAGATATAAAATTACTATAAAATGAAATAATAAAATATTTTATTTGAAAACATTCATAATTCCAAGTTTACATTTAAGCTCTAGCATACAACAGGGAACAAACAAAACAGATAGATTTTTAATGAAAACCAAAAGTACATTTTGCAGAGGCAGATGCAGATTGGCTGCATTTTAATTGTGTTTTTATTTTGACTCCACGCTCACAGAATCCATGCAAATAAAAAGGTTTTTTTTTTGTTTTTTCAGTATGTGAGAGTCGTAAACTACATAGAAACAATAAAATCAGTTTAATTCAATAGCAATTGAATAGACCCTTCCCTTAGTCTTTATGTCTTTGACGTCAAACAAAACCTCAAAAGAGACAACAACCTTGCAAAAGCTAATAAAAATACTTGGAAAGAAAAAATCATCCTCATCATCTCTTTTCCCGCTTTATTTTATAATTTTGCCAATAAATCAAATCAAAAAAAAAGAATCCTTTTGCTGTTTGTTATTTATAATGAGTGAAATACATAAACATTTTTTATAGGTTTCGTTTTTGGTTCTTTGCAGAAGAAATCAAACGCAGTAACAGCAGCATCAAATGAGTGAAATATTAAAATCATCTTTAAACCAATAGCATCTTCATAAAAAAAATGATTTCGATAAAAGTTTATTGTTTCATCATATTTGGCTGCTTTAGGGCCCTGAAAGACAAAGCATCCTGTCGCTGAAGCCATATTCACTGACAAGCAAATAAAAATTTTTTGCAAAAGCACAACAATAACAGCAACGACCAGGATTTCGAGCTAAAGATAAATGATAATTGATAATGAATAATGCAATCGGCAACTTTAGAAACGTTACTTCATCCAGCTTTATTAGAAACAATAGATCAGTGCCGTATTGGGAATATGCCGCCTTGTTACAACCATTGGCCGCGAACATACCGAGAGCATATAATATGGCTGCAGAGCAAGTGCCGGAAAAGCCCACAAACCAACAGCAATCAAACTCGCCCGCCCTTTTACACAATGACAATCAGAGCAATACAACAGCAGCAGCAGCATCGTTGCCAGAACAGACTACCCAAATACCTGCATCACAATTTTATACGAGTTTTAACATCTCAGATGATCTCTTTTACTATTTCAATGGTTTTGTGGAGCGTGAAAATTCGCCCGAAATTATTAATTCGCCGTCACCTATTGAAACTGTCACTTCATCCGCTGAAACGTTTAATGTCACCAGCATACCTCAAGAGCCGGATTTTTGTGAGTACCTCAGTGCATTGCCAAATGATCGGGTCAGTCTGCTGTCGTTCCTATTTCTCTTTTCCTTCGCCACAGTGTTCGGTAATTCGTTGGTTATCCTGGCCGTCATAAGAGAGCGTTACCTTCACACGGCCACAAATTACTTCATTACGAGCTTGGCGGTGGCCGATTGCTTAGTGGGTTTGGTTGTGATGCCCTTTTCAGCTCTGTACGAGGTACTGGAAAATACTTGGTTCTTTGGAACGGACTGGTGTGATATTTGGCGCTCTTTAGACGTTCTGTTTAGCACAGCTTCCATTCTCAATCTCTGCGTAATATCGCTGGATCGATATTGGGCCATAACAGATCCCTTCTCATATCCTATGCGCATGACGGTGAAATGGGCGGCGGCGCTCATTTGCGGAGTGTGGGTGTGTTCGAGTGTTATTAGTTTTCCTGCGATAGTGTGGTGGCGTGCAGCCCGTAATGGCGAGATGCCTGCTTACAAGTGTACCTTCACGGAGCATTTGGGGTATTTGGTGTTCTCATCCACAATATCCTTTTATTTGCCGTTGCTCGTGATGGTATTCACGTATTGCCAAATTTATAAGGCAGCCGTAAAACAAACTCGTTCGCTGAAGATCGGTACAAAACAAGTGCTTATGGCCTCCGGTGAACTGCAGTTAACATTACGTATCCATCGTGGTGGAACCACACGAGAATTGTCAACCAGCTCTCACCATCAGGCGCTGCACGGTTCGTTGGGTGGGGCTCCGAGTACCGGATCCCAGCATCATCCCCATTCACATCACCATCATCGCACTTCGCATCACAACCACAGTGCCACAGGTACTGCCAGCTCAACACCCGAGGAGCCAGACGATGAGCCACTATCTGCATTGCAAAACAATGGTTTAGCTCGTCATCGTCACATGGGCGGTAAAAATTTTTCGTGGTCCCGAAAGTTGGCTAAATTTGCCAAGGAGAAAAAAGCTGCCAAAACGCTGGGCATTGTGATGGGTGTGTTTATTATTTGTTGGCTTCCATTTTTTGTTGTTAATCTCTTGTCTGGCTTTTGTGTGGACTGCATTGAAAACGGTGAAATTGTATCGGCGGTTGTAACGTGGTTGGGCTGGTTTAACTCTGGCATGAATCCTGTAATTTATGCCTGCTGGAGTAGAGATTTTCGAAGGTAAATATAAAACGACAATTTATTGCACTTAATCGGCTATTCCTTTTTCCGATTTTTTTTTTCTTAAATTATGTAGCCTAAAAGGCTTTTTTTTATTTATGTGCTGTTTCTTTAATACGAGCATTCCAATTGTGTGAAAAATGTATGTATTTACTGACGATTTGATTGCCTAGATTACAGGAAAAGCTTTTTAGTTTCAGGTTCTCTAAACTTTTTATTTTGTTGTGATAATTTCTTGGGGGCAATTTACTGTAGGCTGATTTTTGAAAGTCACAACAAAGACAGTCAGAAAGGATATTTTTTTGTCAGTACCTGTAGAAAGCATTTTAGTTCAAGTTTTGATTGTTGCCTTGATTGTTTTTTTTTTTTTTTTTTCTAATGAGTTAAGAGGAGTTTTATGTCCAACGATTTCAGCTGAAATGTTTATCTTAATATATAAAATTCGACTGTACGTGTGTTTGACATTGTATTCCTCCTATAAGGCTGAACCGATTTAATTGAATTTCTGTGTATGCCTTTGGATTACGCTTTGGAAGGTTTAGCGTTACAAATGTAAATGTAAATGTTTTTACCCGGCCTTGCACTGTCCTTTTTTCTATGAGTACGATTTCTTAGAGTAAGAAGATTGAATATACAAAAATTTTATAGTTTTATCAAAAATCAACTTTTATGTAAAGACAAATTTGCCACGCCCATTACTACGTCCACTTTTAAAATTTTTCTCAAATTGGAGAACGGCTGGCCCGATTAGGCTAGTTTTTTTATAATATTTTATGTTTGGCATAACCCAACTTCTATTTTTCTCTTTTTAATTATTTTTTAATAAAAATGGCTATTTTGTTAAGCTTGAGGTCTTATTTTTCAAAAATTTATTTTTATATCGATATTTCGCTCCAATTTTTGTAGCTTCTTCAGGATAATATAATAATATAATAATATATAATAATTATATCCTGAAGAAGCTACAAAAATTGGAGCGAAATATCGATATAAAAATAAATTTTTGAAAAATAAGACCTCAAGCTTAACAAAATAGCCATTTTAATTAAAAAGAAAAAGGTCAAATAAAACTTACTAATAAATTTTTTAATATAAATAAAATTTGAAGGCAAAACAACTACTTTTTTTTATAAAATTTAATATCGTAAAAAATTTTCATTTTCTTAGATTTGCTTTTCAGTTATCAGGGAAATTTAATTTTTTAGAATGGAAACTATTCAATTTTTTTTTTTTTTTTTTTTTTTGAAAGACCAACTTTCAGACTTTGAATTTTTGAAAGCAGTACTTTGTGTAAACCAATTGAGCAGCAACAAAATGTGAATGTTCGTCTCTTTTCCCTTTCTTCTAGAAACACTGCTTAAAACACTTTGTGGCTGTTTCCCTTTCCTTCTTCTGTCATGCGTTTATTAAGTATCTCACCATGTGCTTTATACTTTGGCCAACATTTACATAATAAGTTCGTTTCTAAGACACTTTCCTCACTGTGTGTGTGCGTGTGTGAGAGAGAGTAGAGAATAAACCCTAAGCCATTCTGTTGCGGTTATTTCGTGGTTCTGTGGTTTATGGGAAGCGACTTCTAAAGCAAAATATTAAAAACAAAAAATTTAAATTAAAAAAAAAAAAATAATAATTTAAAAGCTCAGTTCAATATTAGCATTTTTATAGAAATATTACTCCTGCTTCATGCTACTCGAAATAAAATGTGTAAATTATTTGAATATAACTGATAGATTTAAAAATTCATCAATTTGAATTATAGGTGGTGGTGCTTAGGTAGCTGTCATTTTTATTTTTGAAACTTCTTGCATAATAATTTGAGAAAAAGTCAATTACAACTCAACTGAGTTGACTTGTGAAGAATAATTGTAATAAAAATTACAAAAGCAGCAGCAATGGAGTGTGTTATCCTCATACGAGTTAACAGTTTGCAAATAAATATTTTTTATTATTTATTTTTTTCTTGCTGAGCTTTATAGGGAAATCTTGATAATTTCTTGTGTTTATAATTGCAGGGCTTTTGTGCGTATATTGTGTGTCTGTTGTCCACGTAAAATTCGCCGAAAATATCAACCAACGATGCGTTCAAAGTCTCAGGTGAGTTACTTTTTTGTTTTTTTTTCCTCTTTAATTTTAATTTTTCTTTCACGATGACTTTTAAATTGAGTGTGTTGTGTGTTTATGTATTTGCTTTCATTTTGATTTCTGCTATCTTGTGTTGTAAGGTCGCCCTACCTCCCCGCCACTACTAGCAGGGAGGTAGTTAGTGGCCCAAAAGACAACATGAAAAGTCTTTTGTATGTGATTTTGCTGTTCTTTACACTTTTTCTTGACTCCAGTTTTAACAATATTTTTTCTTCTTAAAATTTTTCTTAATTTAAATTTTTAATGTAAATTAAGCATTTCCTGTATTTCCTTTGTTTGTTTTATGTTATTGGAAATTATTTGCTGGTACTTCTGCAGCTTCATTCAAGGCTTCTTTTACATAAAATTCCCGTTTATTTGCTGTTTTACATTATGCTTCGTTTTTTTTTTTTCGTTTTAAAAATTTATTTGATTTGATTAAATGCTTTGCTTTTTAGCTTTTGCTTTAAATATTTTTCTACAAGAAATATCCTGCAACTAAACACTGAGTTTTTCTTATACTGCTACTGCTGTTTCTTCTTTTAAGCCATAAATAATAAAGACCGAAGCAACAACATTAAAAAAATTTTATTATTTTCAAAAAGTCGTTTTATTTTATTAGTGCAGGAGTAATTTTGTTTTTTGTTCTCTGCTCTGCCTGCCTGCAGTGTCAGAAATCAGATAAGAATATAAATGCGCCTTATCCACTAACAAAGATTTAAAAGTTTCTGATTAATTTTTTGTTTTTGTTTTATTTTTAAACAAAAATAGTATAAAAAATAAACTTCAATTAAAATAAATTTAGATGATGATTTTCGAAGTCGCATTCCCAGTGGCACTAAAGAAAATTGATTAAGAATTTTATTTTATTAAACAAAACTTTTTATTAAAATTAAAAACAAAAATAAACTAAAAAAGTAACTTTATTTTAGTAAAATAATTTATTGGCCGAACGTGATATGTAAAAAACCAATCAAATTTTTTTTGTATTTGAAGAAAAATTGTTGTACAAGAATATGTCAAATAACGCTACCACTGTTTCACTATAGCGCTTTTTTGAATTTTTGAAAAAAAAAAATTATTTTAATTTTAAAATATTTTTTAAAAGGTTTTCCTTTTCTAATTTCATATGAAAATTGATAAAACTTAATTTAGAATTCTTGGAATCCTTGTTTTTGAAAAGAAAACAAAAATAATTTTTATTTGGGGAGTTGCCAAATGTGAAGTTTTGTATTAAATTGTAATTTTGATTAAATAAAAAAAATCAATTGCACCACACAGACACATGGTGCTCAGCGATCTCAAAAAAAAACTTGATGTTGGAGATGAAAATGAATGTTATAAAGCGAATTGAGAATGGTGAACGACAATCCGAGGTGTCTTAGTTAGGAATGTAACCCCATATTTTTCAAGAACGCAATATAAACGGTAAGCGAGGTATACTTGTACTCAAAAGGCTCACTTAATCTTCGCATAATCGATTGTGAATGATTTTTTTTTTTTATTTATTACGAAGCCTACAATTGTGCGATGTCTTGTTCACAAAAAAGTACTTTTGAAAATAATTATTTAAGGAAAATTTTATATTAATGATTTAAATGAAATTTATACTCAAACAATGTCAGGTCTGAAAGGGTTAATTGTGAATACAATCAAAAGTTGTGCGGTTTTTTGTCTTTTTCTATTATTAATAATTTCTTAAAAATTGGAAATCACAATGCACCCAGGGTCTAGACAGAAATCGAACCGGTGACCCCCAAACTAGTAGGTTAGTACGCCCTGCGATTTAGAATAGAACACTAAAAAAATCGCGTCGTTTTCAAAACCTGAATGTTTATTAATGAATTTCTATTTTTCTTTTTATGAAATATTCAGAATATTCAGATATGGCATTTTACCTACTCCATTTAGAAAATAATGAGCAAGTGAAAAACCAAACACAAAAAAAAAAAAACTTAAATTTTTAAATTAGTGTAATTTTATTTTGAGTTAATACAGTCTACTAGTAAATAGAAAATCAAATAAATTGCAGTGTTCGCTTTTAGTGGCTGGAAGAAACTTTTAAAACTAAAATTTCCATATGAATTTAGACAGAAATTGTGACTGACATTCTTTCTGAAAGTTTTGTCGATAAAACATTAATTCGCAATGACCAACAAATTCATTTCATTAGAGCAAAGAAGACAATACATTTTTTTCTTTTTCATATTTTTCCCTTAAATTTCCATTACCTGGATTTTTTTAACAAAATTTATCACCGCTAACTGGCATGCTCTTCCCTCAAAATCTTTTCTTTTTAATTTAAAAAATTTTCTGTGGAAAAAAAATTATTTTCCCTGACTCAAAGATATTATTTTCCATAGACTTCCAAAGTGGGGTCATTTATCAGCTGTCTGTCTTTGTATTCTGCAATTGGAACCAAGCAAGCATCACAAAAATCAAAATAATTTTGATTTTCGTCAAATTCACACACAACGTGTACATGTGACTTCCATTTTAAGAAAAAACGCAAATGAAATTTGACGTGTGTATCACTCGCTTTAAGCACTTTCTTTAACTTATTCAAACTAATAATTTGCAACTAAATAAAATAAAAAACATACTTGAAATAAAAGTGGGATCCAACTCGTTTTAGTTGATTTCAAACTCGCTCTCAAATATATTAAGCGAGATCTCTAATAAAAAAATAATCGCACTCAACATTTTCTCCTGCACATTGTCTTCATTACTTTAGGACGATTTTATTTGTTGGGAAAAATTTTTATAAAAACCATAAATTTTTTTTTATTTTCTAGTTAAAAGTTGTGTCTTCCTTAATATGTTCGATCACGAGTTTGAGTTCGTTTGAGATCAACTGCATGAGTTCACTCCAAATCTATAATAAAATAAATGATTAAAGCTTGGGAGCTTGCTTGAGAAATATTTTTTATGAGTGTCAGCCACCCTAACTCGCTCCTCTTTATGTTGTGTTAATGTGTTAGTAATTATCTATTTTTGCTTAAAAACAAACGAAATATAAGACCGAAAAATCTAATAATTTTAAAAATGTACGATGATATAATTTTGCAGAGATTCGCCACAAGACGCTGCTACTCAACATGTTCTCTGCATGGCATCCAACATGTGCGACACAACTCATGCGAACAAACATACATTTAGTAATAACGAAATATATTGTTTCATCATCCAAACATGCAACATTTGCCGTCAGTTGCTGCAGCATATCAAAATGTTCAACAACAAATATTTCAACAATAAACCAAAAAGAAAACTAACAATAACAATTTTGCCATTGAATAAAGCGCTTGTTTAATGATTGAAAATAAAATCTGAAAAAAAAAACTCTTTAATTTTTTTCTACAGTGGCCTTTTTTCTGTCACATGCTTAATGTCGTACGTACATACTAGTGCATGCCGCCTACAGATCAGATTCAGTGTGCCCGTGCAATGTTTTTCATTAAACGCATTAAAATGCAATTTACATGAGGAATGACAACAATGAAAAGATAAAAACAAAAACAAAAAGGGTACGCAAACTTATCTGTGTGTGTTGGTGTGTGTTGGTAGGTTTAAGTGGGCAAAATAAAACGGTTGTAAAGTTTTTATGCTGCTGCTGCTTTTGATTTGATGAAATTTGCTGGCGATTACAGTTTTATTTTACCTACCGCGGTTGTTCGTTTTTGTCTGCATGTGTGTGCTTGTGTTACTGGCCACATGGCAAACATTTCTTTAATAATTCTTGGCATTGTCCATCAACTCAATTGTCAGTTTCAACATCCGCATCGACTTCAACATCAAACCTGAAGAAGTACTAGCTTCTGTTAACAGCAACAATAACAGCACGGTGCTTTCGAACAAAAAATAATTTTACAATGACTTTTTCTTAAAAAGACAACAAACACACACATAAGCACCTGAATTTGAAAATTTAAAAAAAAAAGGAAAGAAAAACTTTACTCGTTGGCTGCAAGTGTTCTTATTCCGCTGTTTTAAACAACAACAATGACCATCAAATAAACAAACGTCTTGTTGCCTTGTGTTGTTGTGGTTGTTATTCGTGCAGAAGGTATGTAAATCTCTGTCTCTCTCCTTCCTCACAATTTAATAAAAAATTGCACTCGATTTTTGCGATTCTGTTTTAATGTTGTCGTGTGCAGCACTTCATCTTCACTAAAGTTTCAAGATTCAAGGATTTTCCACTTTTAAATAATAAAAAAAAAAACAACTAGTTTTTCTTGTTCTCTTTGTTGTTGTTACTGTCGTTGATATTATTAATTCATTGTTTTAACTTTTTCATTGTTGTTGTTTTATGTGTTTGTTTGCTTTTATTCAATTAATGTGTTTCGTTTTTGGCAAAAGTAGTTTTTCAATTGCTTTTCAATCACCAACCACAAAAAAGCAAAAAATAACAAAAATCTCTGTGTAAATGGGTGGGAGTGGGTGTGTGATTAGGTAAACTTTTTTTTGGCACTTGTTAATCCTTGTTGTGTTTATTGTTGTTGTTTTGTAATAAGTAGAATGTTTCTTTTATTTTGTTAAATTTCCCTCTCTCTCTCTCTGTGTGTGCGTCCGTTAGCCACCTCCTTTCCCACAGTTGATGTTTCTAAACCCTCACCTTCATAAATAAACGAGCTGCCTTTTTTAATGTGGTGGCTTCCACAAGCAAAATGAACAGTTTAATGAATTTTACCATCAATTTGATTGAAGGCTTTTTTTCAAATTCCATTTTGTTTGGTTTTTAGTTTGTACGTTCGAGTCAGATTGCCGCAGTTGGGTATAAACTCCTGTAGCTTAATTATCTGTTTGTAAATGTTTTTTAACCGTTTGTGCATTTTTTTTCTTTCTTTTTCGCTATTTATTCTTTTACTTTAAAAGTAATTTTTACTACAATACAGGCTGTTGAACGTTACACACGGTTTCTGTTTATCTTTACACGTCAGCATCATACTGCTCTTTTAGTTACTATGGCTGTTTGATAACTCCGTGACCTTTTGAATTTCCCTTACAGTAACTTTAAATGCAACAGTGCTGGCCTCAACCACCATCTTTCAATAAACTACTTTCAAATTATGAGTAAGCTGCGTCTTCTAATTTGTGCGTTGGCAGCCATTGAAACCAGGCAACCTCCTGAATTTTAACAAAAATTAAAAATAGTGAATTTTGTATTGTTCACGTACCGACAACCCTATCCCGCTTGATTACCATACGGTAACTTATTTTTTTTTAACAACCATGTTCATCATGCGATATAAACGAAACAAAATTTTTTCGTTTTGCTGCTTTTCTTACTGAATATTTTTTAAACATAAATTAACTGGAAGCAGTGAAAAAGCGTTAAATTAAAAATCAAACAAGAAAGAATAATATTTTATCATAAAAACAAAAATGTTTTTGAAAAACGTATAAAATTTTTACTGAACTCGGTGCATCTTTCTGTACCCAACCACCCTCATCCTCACATCTTCCACATAAACACATAATCGTAAGTAATCAATCAATCAGCATATTCTCCAGAGGTAGGCCCCTGCGACTATTTTATTTTTTCAAAAATAAATAAAAGGCTGGATGGTAAGAAATTTATGTCGAATGAAGAGGACTTTGAAGAAATCTTTTAATTGGATGGAATAAAAAAATTGGTTTTCAAATTGTGTGTCGCGTAATGACTTCAAGGAGGTCATACAATTTTTATTTTCTGTTTTACATATTTTATGTAAATTTTGCTCGCTGATAATTATGTTTTTGTTGAGAATGATTTAAAATGGGATAATGGTACTGAAAATATATTTACAAATACTAAAAAACGTAAGGGGGATACGTTAAAACATATTTAACTCGGCACATTTATCTTCATGCACTTAGCTCTTGTATCAAAAAATATGTGTGAGGAATTTAATAACTCAAGTTGTAAACTATATCAGAAACAGTTCTTTAAAAGCGAGATTATTTGTTGTTTACTGTTGTGAATTACGTTGGTTATCTCGTTCAAAATTTAATTGTTTAAAATCCTTTTATGTATTCTGAGACATCAGTCACATAAAGCTTCCTTCATTTCATTTAATTTGTTTTATAAGAAAATACGCGGGTCCTGTAAATTATTTAAATAACTTAACAAGAATGCTACCTAAAAATCTATTTCTACTGCAGCTGCATATAAAATATGGCTCTTGGCTTTAACCTGCTGACTCCTGCCAATACTTTTGTAGTTTTTGAAAAATGTTACACAATTAATTACAGGCTGAGTGCCACATTCGAATGCTAAATTTTATACAAAATTCTGGCAAGTTTTTTATGCCAATAAAATAAAAGTTTAATTTACGGAAAATGTTTCTTGACATTTTGGCGCTCCAAAAGCTACAAATAAAATTTGAAAATGTTTGAGTGTCACTTTCTCTATGCAAACAGATTTACTCGTATTTCGTTACACTATTTACACACTCACTCAAACATAAATATATGGGGGAGTACTAAAATTAAACTTGAGTTTGCACATTTAACAATTGACATTCTTGAGCAGGAATGAATGAAATTCATTTTGTTGTAAATAAAAAATCAAGTAAAATAATTTTTTTTTGTCTACTCGTATTTGTTAGGAGTACGAGTATGCAAACGATGTGACTAAGAAAATTTGTGTTGATTTGTATGTATGAGGTATCAAAATATCAAAATACTTGCACAAGTTCAACTAAAGACAATGAAAAAACACATGCAATCATAGCAAAACAGTTGAGAGATTCTGTATCTTTAAAAGCTTTAACAATAACTATTTATGGCCTCCTAGTAAATACGAGTATTTTCTTTACTTTTTATAGAGAAGAGTTATTGCCTTCATTCAGATTTTCTTCCTGTAAAGTATTAGACTTAAGTAACTGCTTGGCTTTTTAGATTTAACAAATGCTCATGCAATCTGTCAAGTTGTTGAGGTAAGAAATACCATCAACCGAATTATATGCTAAATCCAAGGGGGACAATGAGTGAGTGAGTATGTTTGTGTTTGTTACTCTCACACAAGTAATAAGTTTGCCAAAACTTGTTACTCGAAAATAAATTGGTGCTCATGTGAATGTATTTTGTGGGTAGAAAAGCATACGTGTGTGGGTTATGCGATTTGATAAATTATTGGCTGGGATTGCATTTTACCAAATTTGTTCTGTTTTTTAACAGTTCACAAGCACATGATTTTGTAAAATCGTTTTAAAATGAATAGCAAAAAAAAAAAAAAAAAAAAAGAAAAACTAAAAGATTAAAAAGGAATGAAAGAAAGCAAGAAATGTATTTTTGTTGTTGTGGGTGTTGTAATACATGATTATTTCTCTTTTTCTCCAGTTTATTTCTTTCATACTGTGTTGTACTTTTAAAAATTGCTATTGAAGTTTAAACTTTCTTTTTTTTAATGATTTGATGACCACAAGTTGTGTTTGATAACAATTTCACTCGTTTGAACTGAGCTTAGCAATAAGTCAATCTAAGTTTATTTAGAGTTTTTAAGTCGAATATACAAATTGATATTATTTACTCCTGAGGAATTATCTTATCATTTTGAATTGTTTCTTTTAATTGTGAATTAAAAAGTAGTCTATTGTATATGAATTGTGCTATTGCGCCAACGGAATTTTGAATTATTTTACATCAAAATTAATTTAATATTAAGCGATTTTTATTTAATAAAATAAATTTGTACTGAAAGTTCTTTGCCTCTCTTTTATTATTTGCTTTCATCATTAGCTTAATTGTATTGCCATAATAATGAAGTTAAATACAATTAAGTTTTTTGTGAAGTGAAGTGTTGAAAAAAAATTATTTATGTCTGCTTAAGCTATGCAATTTACCAACTGTCAAACCGGCTTTATCTTTTATTGATCAAAACAATTTGCTTTTTATGCTTAAGCTTTTTATTGAATAGAAAATTCCTTTTGAAATTGTGTTTTTATATATTTTTTTAAAGGAAATAAAAAAAAAGGATAATTAATTAAATAAAATAACACTTACATATAAATTTACTTTTATAAAAAAAATATGGTTTGTATTTCTTCTTAGCCAATAGCCCATTCACCGAGCGAGTCTGTTGCCTTTGGTCACATTGATTTAAGCACAAGTTATTGATTCAATTACCCACACACACTCATATATCCACCTCGACACCTGTAACGTCTCACAAACACCGACACCGACACCGACACCCTCCTGAAAAAGTAAAAAAAAAGAAACAAGAAAACACGTTAAAATCTGTTGCACAACAATCTCGTAACACGGTAAATCATTTTCACAACTGAAAGTAACAGTTTGTTGTTGTTTTTATTTTTTCTTTATCGTTTCGTGTAGCTGTTATTTTGTTTTTATTTATGTTTTATTTTGTTGACCTTTTTAGTTACAGTTTTATTGTTGTAGTTTGTTTGGTCTAAATATAAATTTCACACTCATAAACATTTACTTGTATAAAATGAAGCCATTGATAGTGTGTCAGTCAGCCATTTAATCGGTCAGTCAATCAGTGTGCTTGTTAGCTTATGGGTATTTCCATGTAAAACTTCTGTCAGAAATACAGTAACGACAAGTTAAGGTTTTACGTAAAAATTTCTTGAATGCAACATCAAAGAAAGAACGCAAAAAAAAGAAAGAAAAACTTAGAATTAGAATTAGAATGAGGAACGGTCACTGCGTTCAATTTATACCTATTTTGAATCTACTCTCAAGTTAAAAATGCTACCTGAGTCTAGTATTCATTAAGAATTCCTTGGGTGATTTGTCCGCCATGTCCGACGGCTGTAGGGCAATAATGCCCTGAGTGGCGAAAACTGTCTAAATTAGACCATTACAGTGACACAATTTGTGCTAAATAATTTTGACTGATCCTCACATTTACCCCCGGGGTGTGTCTTCTCGGTGAAATTCCACCTTGATGTATCACTACCGGGGAATATAGGTGCGCCAGCACCTGGAACTGCCATGGGTTTGAATCTGGCAGAAGGAAACCTGAGGGTTTACCTAAAGGATACCTTCGGGGTCCGACCAGTGACTCTCAACACTGGTACCACGGGAGCCGGTAGCCCCACAGAGGAAGCACTAATGTCCGAGCAATGGGTTAAGAGCTGATGCTCACGAATGGTTGAACAATGAGTGCTCGGAGTCTGTGGACCGAACTTCGTTCCAACCCCACGGGGTTTAATGGATGATGTTCTGGGGACAACATCCCTGGTTCGTTGTTCGGTCTGTGGACTTTGTGCACACCCAAATGCTCGGACAGCGGAATCTGTGACCGGTTATTGGTGAGGTCCCCTTCGGGGGTTCACGTGGTGGCTGTGGTTGAGACCAAAAGGTACGCTGGGAACGGAGTTCATGTCATCTTTGGCAGGGTGGCATGTTCTTCGATGTGCTGTTTCATAGAAACAGATGTCACTCGACACGGGTTTTGGATAGGCCCAACTCCCTAAACAAGGGTGGTGTGTGTGACATGGCAGAAACACACACAATTTGCTACCTGTGTCCTTAATTGGTCACAGGGGCTGTAGTGGTAGGCACGGATACCACTCGTGGTTTGACCACGGTGAGATAAGGCCCTAGCGGCAGGTGCTCACCTAAATCATCCACATGCATTGATCCTCACATTTACCAAGTGTCAATGCGAATTCCTGACCAACGTTAGCGTTCACTTAAATTTTAAACAAGACAAAATATTTAGAAGCTAAATTAACATCAGGGTCCAAATCGATTGAAAATGACCGGAATTTTAGAGATTTTGTATGAAAAAATGTATAAATTTTGAAATGCGGCAAAAGTGAACTGCAAAATCGCCACAAAAACAAAATTTAAAATAACTTCAATTATCGCAACTTCAATCGAAATTTTAAAAAAAATTTTCTTGCAAAAAATGTAAAATTCTGACTGATTTTATTCGATCTCAATTGCAACGACAACGATTGGATCGCTATTCTTAACGTTGCTTTTGATTTGATATTGTGGGACCAAGGAAAAACAACAATTTTATCCTGATTAAATGGAATGACCCTTTTATGTTTGTGCACTCCCATTAATGCCACCGTATTTGTGTTATTTAAATACAGGGATTTCTATTAAAACACATCAACCAGTCACTTGTACACTTAAAATATTCTGCAAATACATTTTAAAGCTCTCAAAACACAAGGATTCATAAAGTCAAGCAAAAAAAAAAGCTAAAGCTGCAAAGTGTTTATTTTACATACTTGTTTTTCTGCCTGTGTATTCTAGTCATTAAACAGACACACACACACATTAGCAAACATTAACTTGTTTGAATTTATGCCCTGTATGCATTCGTAAGCATTTTAAAAAGTATTTTTATAAAGCCTTTGTCCTTTTCACTTCATCGATTTCAACACCCACGTATTATTAATTTCTACAATGTAAAGAATGATGGTTTTAATACTGTCAGGTACTTGTATGTGCATTGCACACATACAGTTGAATGAAGCAAATAAATATGAAAGGGTACGAGTACATTAGGATGGTCCGTGAAAATTGATACGAGTGTAGCAGAATATGGTGCCTATAATGATAGCAGAATATCATTTTTTTTCTTGAGATCGTTAAAGTATTTTGTTTTTATTATTTTTTTAGTCGGCTCAGTCTAAGGCTTAACGTGCTCAGACAGATTAAAATTGTTTTATTTATGAAAAAAGCTTGACCTTAAACTATGCAAGGTTATGTGTGTCTAAATGAACTTAAAAAGAATTTAAGAAAGTGTAGGAGAAACAAATTTATCTTAATGTTTGAACAAAACAGACACTTAAAACAACACGATTCAACGATAGTTAACCCCAAATGCTATGAAATTGTAATTATTGTAAATGGAGTGTAACAAATGTTGTAGACTTTACAAATTATGTACATTAAAGTATTCACGCGTGCATAAACAAGACATTTGGTAAATGCGAAATGACTAATTAAATTGTAAAACTAAAATACTTTTCTGTCTAATTGCACGGTTTTATTGAATTCCAGCCGCAACAAATTTATAATCGTTTGAAAATAAGTTGGAAAAGTTATTTTGCAATTAAATTAAAGCTGTCACGCACGCACCCACAACAAATATTTTTATCATCAGCAACGCAACAACACAAAGTTCACAAATTTTGTGTAGCAGCTACACAAAAAAATTATTCTAAAGACGTCTAGATCCATTAAGTTAAAAATCGGTTTAAGGGCAATTATTACAAGCTACTGACAGTTAAAGTTAAAATTTTACAAATCCAATATCAAGCTTTTGATTGGACATTAAATTAAAAATAATTGAAAAGTTAAATATCGGATGGTGTGATGCACCCAAATTTATTTGTCATGCAATATCCTAACTTTAACTATCGAGCCTAGGATTTTAAGGCATCACTTTAAATTCAGGGAATGTGGCACTTCTTATTCTCTATTCACTAAGATTTTGTGCAGTTTGTTTCGTCTACCCACACAAACTATTCCAAAATCGGTTATTTTTTTAATTTGGCTTATTCATACTAAATTAGCACCCTAACAAAAATTAAGCAAACAAAAACACTGAAAAAATAATAAATTATTTATTTATTTATATTTTTTTATTTTTTTTTTGGAAACAAACTGATTGACTTTTTATTTTTTACTGATGTGTAGTTGATTGCAAATAAATTTTAATTGCGAAATAAATTTTTTATTTGTAGTTTTGTTCTCAATTTCTTTTCCATTAAAACACATTTTCAATAATGCACTTTTCCTTGTTTTTTCCCCCTCACATTTGCTACTGGCTGACATTTTAATCATTCAATTTATTGCTTTAAAATTAAAAAGTGTCACGTGGCTGCTGCCATGGTTGCTGCCTCCACATCGCTTGGTTATTCATCAGTAAACCAATTTGATGGAAATCGCTCGATCATGTGACGACAGCTTAGCAGTTGCAGCTCCTGCAGTGGGAGCAGCAACTGCGGCAGAAATAGTGTGATACATCAGCACCATCATCTTCAGGAGCAGCAACAATTACAACGTGAACGGTCTTGCACCCGGTGTCAAAGTTTTCACCGGCATCACCATCGTCAAAGACGAAGGTCGTCAGGTGTACACTTTTCAGCAGTCACGAATGTGATTCCAAGTAATAGCAAAATTCTAGTGACGGCAACTCCTAGCGCAACAGGTGTCAATGTGTCACGTTTGTCTACAACCACAGCTATATCTGTTTCACCAACAACACTGACAAGTCTGTCACTGGCATCCGCCAGCAATTTAAGCAAATCCAATCATTTAAGCGCTGCAACAACACCACAACATCCGCTACCCGCTGGTAAACATTGTACATTCTCTTTAATTCCCATTACAATACCACCGCCACCAAACAAGGTATCTTTTCTATCGACCGCAAAATTTCGTACAAGTTCCCTCAACTCAAGTACAGCAACAATTACCTCCATTTCACCCTCCAACACCGTAAATGGCACTACCGTACCATCAGTGTCTCCAAATGTTAAAACGCCTACCACCCCATCGTCAGCACTTGAAATTGTGGAAGATGAAACTGCCATGGTTGATTTAATGAATTCTCACGCTCACGCAAAATTACAAATGCGACCAAGTGTAACAAGTCAAATTACAACAGTTGAAGATGTTGATGAAATTTGTAAACTTGCCTTAAACGACAGCTGCATTGTTGCTGACACACACACTCCCCACTTTTCCAGTTCATCATCCTCATCCCATTCATCTCTATCGTTCTCATCATCTGCCGTTGTTGTAACACATGCTGACAGTACAGTTCCTTAAGGTTAGTTTACAGGTTTTCCTTTAAATGTTTTCTTTTTTTTAATTTTACTCCAATAAAACACAACAACAAAAAAACAACCTAAATAAATTATAGTCTTCCAAAAAAGAAAAAAAAATTTAAATCTTTAACGTAAATAAACTCAATTATCAATGATGATATTAAACTCGTATGAAATGTATGTTTTAGTTTTTGATTTTAGTTTTTGTCTTATTATTTTTTGTTAAATAAACTTCCTGTGATAAAGAAAAAAGAACGATCTCAATTCTTGTGTACAAGGCTTCAGTCAATTCAAAGATTCTTTTTTTTTTTTTAATTTATTTCTAAAAGAAAATGAAAGAAAATCTTTCTATTTATTTATAAAAATAAATTTCCCTGAAGACGACCTTCAAAAGAAAGTCGAAATATTAGAAAATTAAAATAAAAACAATTTTTTCATTGAGATCTTAAGCTGAATGATATTTACTAAATTTATACCAAAATTATTATGAAAATCTTTCCTTAAAAAAATTTAATGATTTCCTTAACCAGATGTTTTTTAGTCTGCTCAAACTCGAACTCGAACATACTTAGGGTGCTGCAATTTTAAAATTGAAAATATTAAAACGTGGAAGCATTTGGATTAACGTTTTTTTTAAGGTAATGAAATAACAAAAATCTTGTATTCAAATAAAATTGTGATAAATTTATGAAAGAAAAATATAAAATAATTGATAATTTTAAATGGCATCAGCCCTTCGCTGAAACAAAGAAATTTCGAATTAAGTTGGGCAAAAAACTTGGTTGGACCACAATTCCCACCACTGGGCAAATGCACAGAATATGTTACCTTTTTTTATTGTGCTCCTAACCACACACCAATTTCATTCTCTTGCTCCTAAGAGTTTATGGATTTAAAATGGTTTGCTAAAAAGATGCCGACCGCAGTGGGATGGACTATGATTAAAGGCCAAAAACTATCTGTGTGGACACAAAGGAAATTTTAAATCAAAATTTGATGAAATTGTAGCCTTAAAAATTGCACGTGTGAACTAAAACTAATAAAATCTTAAGGGTCTGTGTAGCTAAATGCGAACGCAAGCTTCTTTCGCAAACAAACACAAAACACGAAAAATTGTTTTTGTTTTCAGTACAATTATGCGAAAGAAGCTGAAGGCTTTAGTAAAAAACGTTAAACACACGTGCATGTACCGCAGAAAAGTTTAATTATCACAGCGAAAAAAGAATTCAATTATAAATACCAGAGTTTTATGACAAAACTTACTTTTTCTCAGCAATTTTTCACAAAAATAATTAAAACAAAAAGTATGTTTTTTTGTGTAATTTATTTATGAATGACTTCATGATTGCATGTATGTCTTTCGGTTTTTTTTTAAATAAATTTTTGTAAAATCTTGTTAAAATTGTTATGTACCTGCTATTTATCACAACTAAAGCAACAATTAGTTATAACAAAATGTAAAATATATAAATAAACACTCTGTTGTAAAAATTCCTAAATAATATTTATTAATAATTAAAATTAAAATTAAAAAAAAAATACTCTCTAGGTCTCCCTCTCTCTCTCTCCCTCTTTCTATTTCTAACTTTAACTCTTCTAAAAGTAAATTCGCACACATACGCCTGAATAATATTAAAATTAAATATAAAAAAATAAAGTTTAATATGCGCGACAGATTGTAAAAAAAGTTCCTTTTTAATCTTGTTTTTTTTTTATATATTTTTAATAAGTACTCGTACTCGTATAATTAAAAAAATATATAAACTCTCTAAATATGTAAGCATGTATGTGTAAAATAACACACACACATACACAGCATCACACACTGAAATAGCAAGCAAACGTGCATTTGTCTCTTGTGTTTCATTTTATTATGTACTTGCATGTGTGGGTGTACTTTTAAAATAACTAACGCAAGGATTAAGTAACAGTAGATTGAAACGAAGCAAAACAAAATAAGTTAGTGCTTGTACTCGTGCATACAGAGAGAGACAGACAGACAAACATTTAATTTTATTATGAAAGTCATATTAAAGTACGTTAAATATTTGCGTATGCCAGAGAATCTAAACAAAAAAAAAAAGAAAAAGTTTTATTTTATAAAATTCATTCATTCATTCATTCATTCATTCATTCATTTATTTATCTATAATTCAAAGGAAAATATATATGGAGTGTGTCTTGTCTCTTTATTTGTTTAAAAAAATCTATTGAACACGCGCACTCAGAGTACATGATGGGAGGCTAAAACTAAAAGTTCTTTTTAAATACTAGAATCTTATTTCGGCGATCTAATTGACTGAATGAGAATTATTAACTCAATAAAAGTAAAAAAATTTTAAATAGTCAAACATGGTTTGGATGGCGACCTGTCGGCCTTCAAGTAGAATCACAAGATTCCATTATGAACATCAAACATCTTTACTTGCAGCAGTCGGGGCCTACCTCAACTCCAGTGAGCCCAATTTAGAAATATTGTGGCGGTAATAACAGACTACTGTAGAGCAAACTGTTGAACACCGTTTCTGCCTCTACCCTGACGGATCAGCTAAAGCTTTATTCCGGGGAGCTCTACCTACAGTTTCTCACTGCACTGGCTTCCTTAAGAGTAGCAACTGGTTTAGGTGACCCCTACCATCTCCCTACTTCCTCTCACTCTTATAAAAATATCACATAGAAACCACGTTTTTCTTTATTCGGGGTGCGCTGTGCAACCTAAGCTATTTTGACCCACTAAATATAATTCCCCATCAACATTTTAATATTTAACAAAAATATTTTTTTACACAATAAAACGTCTAATGGTGTTCTCGTTTCTGCGAAAGGCAAAATAATAAACATTTTATTGTTCGCATTACAGACCGACAGCCAGCCTTTAATTAATAACAATCAATTTTTTTGTCAATTTAAAAGAATAACCTTTTTGAGAAACGAAAACAAGCTAACTAACACCCATGTTCTGGAAAGCACTTTTCGTTTTGTAAACATCAAATTTATTTAATCATCTTTTTTTTTTTAGAATGTGTATGGGAAACCGCCAGTTTATTAGCTGACACACAAAATTGACACAAGTAAATTTTGAAAAAAAGGTAAATTTTCTTTCTATAATCTTGGTTTGGTCAGGAATTTGCATTGTCAAGGGATTCATGACCGGACATTTTACAGTATGGAATCACTTTTTAAATATGAGTATCAATCAAAATGACACATATTGTGTCACTGAATAGCCTAATTTGGACCCGTTAGGGCATTGCCCTGCAAACGTCGGACATAGCGAACAAGTTACTCAGGAAAGTCTTTGAATAGCTATTTTTAGCGGTAGTGGCCAGGTGACTTACACGCGCTCTTACTTCTAATTCTAGTTCTAGTTTGCTCAACATTCATTACTTCACTGCAGTGTATGCTTGAGCATTGAAAGCATCAAAATTAAGCATTTTGTGTCGTCGCCTAAAAATACAGAGCCACACACATCTTTATGAACAATATGAGTGAAAATTTTTGAAAAGTGGGCGTAAAATGGGCGTGACCTCAATTTTATATTTCCAGCAAAAATACAATTTTTTTCTTTTTTTTTAAACGCGAAAATTCCTGAAATTTTAATCAATAAAAATTGCTCTTTAAAGCACTCTTCAAATGACTCCCCTATACAATTACCACATATGAGTACATTGGTTTTCGCATGCACAGTAAATCATTATCATCAGCATCATCAACATCATTATCTTATTTAAATGGGAAATAGTAGCAGCAAGTGCATTGCGTACAAGCACAAATTCATAAAGAAAACAAAGGAGAAAAAGAAATAAAAGAAAAAGCAGCATTAAGCATCAATAATTTGTATTTAAATATAAATTCTAGTCATGCAAACAAACTCCATACCGAAAATTCATATAAATCTGTATATGCATGTAGAGAATGAGTTGTGGTATGGGGCATGGCCTCTCAATTATATTTTGTATAATAAAGTACGTACAAATGTAAGTAGTATAAATAAGAAGAATAAACAGAAAATACATTTAACAAAATTTATTTAAATAAGTAAGTCAGCAAGTAAGTATGTGCGAGTATGCATATTGTATTATAACAATAAACACAACAAAAACAAACACTAAAAAAAAAATAAAAAAGAATTATTATAAATAAATTGTCGCAAACTAAGTCATACAATTTCAATTTTTGATGAAGACATGAAAAATTAAAATAAATTCCAATTAAGTCATAATATTTATGTAATTGTGTGTATGTATAAATGTGAAATAATAAATTAAATTAAATTTGAAATAAAACTAATCACTTACTGATAGTCATGTCATGCCCCCCATTCCCCTCCCTTTTTTTCAATACAAAAATTGTCAATTTAAATTTTGAAACAAGAAACTCAATTAAACTAATTTTCCTTTTTTAAATTAAAAAGTAAAAACGTGAACGTTTTTCTAGAGGCTCATTAGAAAAATGTTTTTGTTTAAACCACTTAAGACTAACTCAAGTGAAAAGTAACTCAAATTTTTGCTTAAATTATTCTTGCTAAAAAAGGAAAATTTTTTTTCTATTTTATTTGTAAATTTGTAAAAAAAAAAAGAAAAAAAAAGAAAACTCAATCATCACCTTAAGACACCAAAGAAATTCCAAATAAAAGTTAATTTTAACTTGCAAACTTAGAGACACATGCTTGTACTCGTACAGACAAACCTAATTCAGGCCATTAAGCGTTTTTTTTTATCTGTTAATAATGAAGATGCATATAGCAAACCCTAATACACTAAGAGAATTTTGTTCATATACAATATGAATTTTCTCATATTTATTATTTTTCAAAAAACCTTTTTTTGTTGTTGTTGAACAACTAAAACCTTCTCTTTCAACGTGTGCTTTGTGACAAGTAAAGATGCCTGCCATGGCATTACGTAAATGTTTGTCAAAATAAGCGTAACCACTACTTTTTGCCAAATATTTTTATAATCTAACATGACTTGTATTACATGAAATTAATTCAAATAATAAAATAATGCAAGCATGTGGTATTTTAATAAAAAAAAAATAAATTAATTTTAGCAAATAAATATTTGCTTGTTTTGACAAATATTTGTTTAATATGACTGAAGCTGAAAAGCTTCCTGTTTTACCAGAATCACAATTGAAGTTTCTTGGTTTCTCTGCAAAATACACGAAATGTTCATTCATTTAATGAATTAATTTAATTACTTTAATGAAAACATTTCATTATTTCACATTCAGCCTAATGAATGCACAAAAATTCCCTGCGGGTTGGTTCACTTACTTTCCTTTTTTTCTGATTTCGAGTATTTTATTCCAAAAACCCAAACTTTCTCTTTGGAAAAAATACTTGGGGTATGAATATTCATGATTGCGCTGCTTATTTTATTGCTTTTTAACAAAGAAAATTTTGCGAATATTCATGGTTGGCCTGATAATTCTATAAAATGGTTTCATTGAATTTGAGCACATTTCTCCATCAGTGTACGATTTTGACAGCCTTAAATATGGTAACAACGACTAGTCAAACACACTACATAGTGAAGTTAAATGCAAAATAATTTTCTTTTAATTTTTCTTTTCTTTTTTTTGAACAGAACTAAAGAAAGAGCATCCAGGCTCTAAACCAAAACCTCCATTTGATGCCTTAATTTAGGTTCGCCGGTCTGTACATTGTACGCGTACATTATTCATTTCCTCATCCATACATTTCCATGTTAAACTTTCAATAAAAATTAAAATTAGAAAAAATGTCTGTATAAAAAATTGATTTCATTTACAGAATCAATAAATCAAATCAAACTAAACTAAACTAAAATTTATATTTGTAAAAGAAAAACAACAAAATGAAATAAAACAATAAAACTGAATTATTTCTGAAAGAAACACATCAATTAAATTTATGATTTTTTTTTTATGGAAAAATTAAACTGAAATGTGGTAAGTGCTTGAATGAAAATAATAAAAAATACAAAAAAAAATTATATAATTATTTTTAAATTTACACGCCACATACACACTCAGACACAAAAACAAGCAAACATGCGATTAATTTTACACCAGTAAAGTATTTATGGGATTTCAGTAAAATTCTTTCAAGTTTGCCGACATCCTGATGGTGAAATCGTCTTATGTGTAAGCAGCTAAAACTGCTTCTTAGAACAGTGGCCAAATCGTCATATTCGATATCGGGCGACTTTGATCTAAATTTTGAAATTATTTCACACAAAAGGATTTATATTTCGATTGATATAATTCGAAAGCAAATGTGGTGGTTTGAGCACAGTTTAAGGTAAACGACCAACGATTTGACAAGCCACATGTTGTCGATTTGCAAAATTTGATCTCACAGCGAATCAAGCCCTACCCCTCCGTCTATTTAATTTAGCCGCAGCGAGTAGTATTGAGGACTTGATTTCCAAATTATTTAAATTTCGATGTCACACATACCAGCCTTAATCTCGAGACGATAAGAGGCAAAACATAATGAATTAAAGAAATTTAATTTAAAATCTTAATCCTTTTGCTTTGTAGCTTAAGTTTTTGGGAAATAAATATTGTTAAAGTTAATTTTCTATTCAATTTTTGTTGTTCTTTTCAACTTTTAAACAAAATACCTGCGAGTAAATTTTCATACATCCAAGAAAATATTTAAAAATCTTTCATTTATTTTTGGCTCTTTTTTTTATAAAAAAAAAACCCCCACCAAATACAAAAAAGAGGAAAACGAAGTAATTCATTTCGAATAAATGTTTGTTCATTCATGGCTTCGTATACAAAACAGGGAAAGCGCATAACAATTATGTATTTGCTGTGTAAGTGTGTGCACGAGCATTTAAAAAGAAATCTATTTGTTTGTTTGTATAACAAAATCATTTTATCCTTGAGCTAAAAAAGCAGAGAGAGGCAACTGGTTCATTGCAACTATTTGTGACCGTTAATGAACCAACACATTTACACGTAGCATGTATCAAGTTGCTTATAATATGCAGTCGCTTGGACTGTATTTACCCTTGGAGAATACTTTAATATCAACCAAATAATTTTGATAAACGAATGGATAACTAGTAAAGATACTGACAAATCAAAATTATTATGAGATAATAACAGCAAGTAATGTAAGTCCCTTAAAATAAAATAAAAAATAAAAAGAAAGATATTTTGCTTAAATTTGACTAATTTATTATTATATCTTGAAGAAGCTACGCAATTAAAATAAATTTCAACAATACGACCTCAAGCTTAATAAAATAACCATTTTAATTAAAAATAAAAGGTCAAATAAAAAATAAGGAAAAAACGCTAAAAATTAAATTAATGTTCAAGATGTTGTCACTTTTGGCTTATTAGAAGAGCTCAAGCAGTGTTGTCATTTAATGCAGAAAATTTTCCATTTAGTGCTATTTAGTTTTAGTGTTTTTTATGGCTTCTTGTTGCTCATCAGTGGCCCAAACTATACCCACACAAAATCAGATGATTTTTTTAATTGTTGCCTCAAAGTAATATTTATTAGAACTGAGAGTCTGCAAAGGTAAAATGAATTAAATTTGGGGATTGTGATTTTTTTCAACTAACTATTTTATTTCTAGTTCAAAATAAATACTAAAAAAAAACTCTTGAATTTTTTTTTTACCGCTAAAACATTCACAGAAAGTAGGCCCTAGAAATGTCGGTTAGTTTCCTCTAGCTTTGAAACGTGTCTGTTGACATTTAATGAAATAAAAGCAAAACAAAAAAAAAATTTAATCCAGCAGGCAGCATTTAAATGTTTCGTTTGTATTTATTTAATATTCGCAGTGCTTTTGTTCTAAATATAAACTGCACAAGCATTAACTGCTGGCTGGCCGGCCAACAGCTTTTAGAACTTTATCAAGTGTTGCAGTTGAATGTGGCGCCACAAGCTTTTAAATGCAATAAAACAAAATTGAAAAAATAAATAAAAAGTAAAACTGAGTTTAAAAAATATTAACAAAAAGTTTGTCATTTGGCAGTCGAGTAGAAACCGTATTTCACAATTTCAATAGTTCCTAAAAACTAAATAAAAAAGTACGCACACACACATACTTCCACAAGTGGTAAGGGCAAGAGGAAGAAAACTGTCATTTTAACAAGAGCACATTTTGGTTGCAATTGAATTTGGTCACGGTGCCATTCATGGATTTCAATAAACTCAAACAAAAAGAAAAACAGAAAAAAAAAACTACAAGAAACATTTGAAACAAAATTTAATGGATTGCTTGTGGAGTTTTCAATTTTTGAGAGTAAAGTAATTAAAAATTGTTTAGTATCTGTTGGCTTCAATTGGAAAACCAAACAGTAACGTTAGTGAAAAAACCAAAGTGGAAAACTAATATTGCAATTTGAATGATAAAAACACATTCGACACAGCAGACTACCGACTGCAATATGTCAAAAATATAATACATGTATTTATATGTAAATGATTATTTGCACAACACGACAACACGACGGCAAATGCTGTTGTCGTCCATTTAAATCTATTTCTATTTTTGAGTGCTGCAATAAATGTCAATAAATATAAAATAAAATAAAAATGTAAAATAAATTAATACTTAAACGTATTTTATTCTCAAGACATAAATGTTATTCTGAAGAAAGAAAAGAAAAAAACCAAAATACAATTAACTTTAGTGTTATTATTATTTTTATTCATTTTAGGAATGTCGCAGCCGCGTTCAAAAAATTTAATTATATTGCTGCATGCCGCACTCTCTTTCGTGTCGTCGTGTAGGCTGCTGTGTCGAATGTGTTTAATGCTTAAGAAAGAACGAAAAGAAAAAAATTAATTTAATTACATTAAATTGAAAAGTGTAAAAAGAAAAGTTAACGAAATTGATAAATAATTCCTGAGGAGAAACATATTTGCAAGCAAAAATAGATGTGGGTTAGGTTGCTCAGTGCCCCCGTAGTCTCTTTGTGAAGCCATACAGCACGCCGATCCTTATAGTCGACAGTGCACCCTGCATCTAATGCTCTCCGTTAGGGTTTTTCCCTGCCCTGTTTGATTGTTGGATAAAAATATAGAGCGAATAATTCCCAAACTACAACACTCCTTGCTAAGTTAAGAATTACAATTCATTAACTCTTTCCTTTTTTTTAATTTTCCTTAATTTTATAGCACCTTAAACTTGATGTTCTATTTTTTTTTTTTCGTAAACTTTATTGTTCGCTTAACCTTGACATCTAATCGTTTTGTAACAAAATTTGTTATTTGATCAAATCACAATTCAATTTATATTCTTCACTCATAATGACACAAGTAGTTTTTGTGGATTCATTTCTCTTTCAATCATGGCCAATGTGGCCAGCCACTTCATTTGGCCAAAACCTTAAACGTCTGACAAAGTGTCTGCTGGTCGCAATGAAGATAATTTTACGAAAAAACACAGAAGAAAAAAAGGACTTTTTAACTTTTTTGTGTGTGTTAATGAATAATTCATGACGGAATGGAAATAATATGCAAACTGAAAAATCATAAAGGACATGAAGCCACTACGAGCATAATAAAGCAAATATGCAAAGAGAGTAGATGTGGCTCAAATGCTTTATTTGAAAGTAAATGATACCAGCTGGTACAGCAAACACGTACACAAAATGATAACTAATGAAGACAATATTATTTGCTACCAAATAAAAAAATAAAAAAAAGAATAATTTGTGACAATAAATGTCTACAACGACAACTAGTAACGGTTTTTAAAAATGTATTTCTTGTCAATCTTGAATAAATTATTTTTTCTGCTTCCCAGTTCAACTAACTGAAGACAATTATTATTTATGAAAGTTATTTTTATTTTATAAACAAGTAGTCTCCATAACACGATAACGTAAAGAAAGAAACACGTAGAGTTGGGTAGGGCTTTACTGCATTCTAGCAGGAGAAACGGTGTTTATCACAGTGAGCATCAGGGTATTTCTTTTTAATTTTGCATTAACAAAATAAACCCTGAAGATCTTGTTATTTTCATTTGTCAAGACAACTTCTAGGGCACAAATCATATGATTTGTGTTTTTGTGTAAAAAAAAAAAATTATCGACTGCTGTAATTTGGCCGCAGGTTCTTAAGAATAAAATTAGTGTTGCTGACTTACTGACTTACATGTCGAACGACCTGAAAAGTAATTTTTTTTTCAGTCAAGGGCTTGCTAAAATTTATAATAATAACAAAAAAAGGAAAATTTAATTTTACTCAACACACGCTCACTAAATGCACAAGCATAATTGAATATTATGAAGTTGTGTGTAGCTTTAACACATGCTTGTGCTGCAATGACGATTGTCATTAAATGCTTTTATTCATTATTTTCAATTCCTACTGACTACCAACAAATTCTGTCCACTTGCTCTCACCTTTTGCATTTTGTTCATTTCTGTTCCATTCGTGTTTTTCTCTCTTTCTCTCTCTCTCGCTTCCTGCTTTCGTTTGGCTTTTCATTGTACTATAATTTAATTAGATTGTTAATGCCTGTTTCCTATTGTTGTGCTCGTATTATTTCAACAAAACTTGCAATGGGTTTTATTAACAAAATTAAAAGGATTACAGCTAAAAAGAAAAGGTTATTGTGCAGTAAATATCAAACACTCAACACATACACTGGCACACATGCATACGAATACAAACAACAAATCTTTTGTGTTGATTTTTAAGTTGTGTAAGAGACCATTATAACCCAGAGAACATTTTTAAGGTGAAGTTTCTGTTATCCTCCGGCTAACAATTAAGTTTTTACAAATACTAAACGGGAGCACAAGCATTACAAACATGTGTAATATTTTATACTTGAAAGTGCTTGCAAGCTATTTCAAGAACGCTTGTGCAGCGCTTAGGAAATTAAATGTGTTTATCACATTGGGTGGTTTAGGGTTTGATAATGAACAGCCATTAGCTAAACCGAATAATGTGAGTGTAGCAATATTTCCAGGCTATCATGGGACATCACAAAAAATCAATATCTCTTCATCAAAATTTTTTTAATTTAGAATTCACGAGCTTACCGCCACCTTGAGAATCTCTAAGAGACAACTAAAAAGTCAATATTGAAAAACTATTTACCCCCATCGTCTTGGTTTTTTATTTCAACTTCGTCTTTTATCGTCTTCGTTCTCACTGATATACTGATTTGGCATTCTATAACAGACTTACACGACAACGACAGTTTATCGTTCTCTAACATTTCATTCAGCCGGTTTATTTTGTTTTTACTTATGGCGACAACATTTTTCCCTTGTAATTTAAATTTAGATTTCTCGAGAAGAATTCCGATGTATTCTAGTTACAGGATGGAAAAGAAATAAAAACAATTATTTACTACTTAAAAATGATAGCTTTTAAAGAATGGCGTGCCGATATCGAATACGGTAATGAGACCACAGATCTATATTCATTTCTAAATTGGTAGCTACATTAAGATTTGTCAACTCAATGTGGGAAACGACTTTAATTTAGAAGTATCGTAGCAAAAAAAATTTTTTTTAATACTTGCCCATATTCTGATTGCGCTACAAAAGTGCACCTAGTTCTGTAGCAATGGCATTTCTACGAAATGCTATTCAAAGGAAGTATTTTTCCTCAAATTTTTTATTATTTTGTTAGTTGTTACCTAAAATCAGAGTCATTATACTTATCGGTAAATAACGCTTACGACAACTGGAATAATAAGGCTGATTATGATTATGGGTGTCGTTGTTGTGACAAAAACAATGAATATGGCATCACCGGCCATATTCATATTGGCTTGCCATAAATTCGACAACGACAATGACACTCGTAATAAGCATGAATAATTAGAAGCTGCTGCCAATAAGCGACGTTGTTATCTATTGAACACGCCAGCTGTAATAGGGGTGATTTTGTTTATTTTTATCAGAGTTTGCAAAGAAACGAAACGAACTGAATGCAAACGTTTCATTTTGTATTTAGTCTTCCATAATAATACTCTGGAAAACTAACAAACGAAACTTTTTCATTTGGTTCGTTTCTTTGCAAACTCTGATTTTTTTTCCAGGTGCAGCTCCAACCAAACATTCAGATTAAAAAAAAAGTTCTTTGAAATTGTGTTTGGAAATTTCAATACAACAACTAAACTCCCCCATACGGTCAGGTGGGTTCTGTGAATGAGTTCAAGCATGCATGAGTGTTTCTTACATTCACTTAAAGCGTGAATTTCAATAAAATACGGTATGAAAAGGAACATGAATTCAAGTCCCTGAAATTGAAACTTATCATAATGATTGCATGTAAGTATGTGTGTGTGTGCGTGTTTCATTATGAGAATGCAAGGAAATTAATAATATGGTGGTTGGCTGGTTATTAAATGTTGCAGTGGAATTTTATGTTTTCTAATGATGGCAACAATAATTAGAGCGAGCATGATAATGATGATGACGATAATGATGCTGATGATGTTTTTACACTTTCATTTTTATTGTCCCCTTTCAAATGCTAAACTTAGCTGCGTTTCCAAGCGAAGAAAGAGAAAAGAATCAACTTTTTTCTTGTTTTTTTTGTCAAATTAAATAAAAATGCGTTCGAAGCAAACAGTTAGCTAGCGAGCGAGGTTAACAATAACGGTAAGGTCATTTTAAGGATACCAAAAACTTGACGTGTGCTTTTAAAGGTGTGAATTACATTAATTTCAAAGTATGAGCTTCATTGGCCTGAACGCAAAACCACAAATTCCCAACAACAACAAAAAAAGCTCACACTCTCCCATTTACAATTTGGTTAACGATTCACCTCAACATGCAAAATCAAATCTTTAAAAAATATTTCACTAAGATTTTAAATTTAAATAGTTTCTTCAACAACATCCTTTACAGTCTCTATTTAACATTTGTTTAATCATTTCCTCTACCGTTGGGAAGCTATTGAATTTTCATACTCTTTAAAATCTCAGTGAGAACTAAAACGGTTTCAAAGCCATAAAACTTTTTTCTTTTCAAAAAAAAGATAAAAAAAATCAATTGATTGATAAGAGTTTAAGTATGCAAAGCAAGTGCGTATCAATGGTACAGGCAACAGCTTTTTATTTCTAATTTTATGACATTTTTATGTGTGCAAAAGCGTGTGTGTATTACAGAGTAACAGCTGTTAATATAACAATTCTGACAGTCTTCATGCGCTTCAACTATTCACTGTCAATAATCGTACTGTACAAGTTTAAAGTTGACACAATAGCGTATTCAGTGAAGCTAATCTAATGGGCGTACACAGGCAGTGAATTGAAAAACATAAAAAAGACAAGAAAAACAGAGCAAGTTTGTAGGAAAGAAGTAAATAAATAAAAAACAAAAGCTTTTGTAAAAGTAAATTTGCAGTTTTGCTGTGTACGAGTATGTGAGCAAGTAAGTAAGCAGTTACGTGTGTATGTATTTTTAACAAATCCTTTGTTATACTTGACTACATCACCAGCAACACCACCACTACCAGTATCATCGTTATCATCATTGAACTGCCTGAATGTCATTATTATGTAACCTTTCTAAGGCTTGTATTTATGCACGTACGCATCGAGACCAAATAAAAACAGTCAATAGAAATGACTGAGATAAATGTGGGGAAAAGTAGATAACAAAAAGGTTGCTGTCGCTCAGGGACAGCACAGCATAACCAGTGAATGTTAACTAACAATAATAAAAAAGTAAAATAAAAATTGACATGTTAATGGAAATGCAGATTTGTCGCTTCAACACTAGAAAAAGGTAACGCAAGCCTACAAACACCCAATTCAATCTTTCGCCTTTTGTCTCTTCTCTGTTTTTTCTTTTTTATTTCATCTGATGAAATTAAACATTTCAACGTTGACATATTTTCCTTGTACTCGCATGAACCTCCGAAAAATTTAGAAGGATTCAAAGCAAAACTAAAAAAAGTTGTTTTAATTTCTAATTTTTTTTCTCGTTTTTTGAGTTTAGAAAATTACTGTTTTTGGTGCTCCTAAATTATTTTTTTTAAGCTGCAAAAATAAAGGTGGGCCGACACTAATTAACTAGACAGCACAAATTCACTATTTTGTGTTTCACACACACAAACACACACACATTAATGGAGTAATTAAAGGTTAAAAAAAGGAATTCAAGTAAATTAGAAAAGTTTTAACAGTTTTCTACAATTAAGCCAGGATATTTAGTTGGTGTTTGTTGCCATCAAAATGTTGTGAGATTAATATGACAAACACGTAAAAAATGCCCATTGAAATAATTGTCGTACTGATTAAAATGTTCAGTAAATTAATCAATACGAACATCATTCAATTATTAATTACATACTTCATTGATTCAATCAAATTTTTAAACAATGTGATAAGTATTTTAAGTGAGAAATTTCATTGGTTCACATTTAGTTCAGTATTTTTATACGCAAAGGAAGGATATGGTCACCACAAACATAGTTTGGTTCTCCGCAAAAGTATTATTGTTGATTTGAAGCATCTAAGCATTATTATGATCAGGATAAACATGTTTCTAGTTATTTTTAACCATACTATGTTTATCGTCATAAATATGTTTAATTAAATCAAAAAAATTTTGTTGAAATTAATTTTTTCTAGTTTTCTCTCCCACAACCATATAAATAAAGAAAGTTTAAAAAAATTAATCGTTCAAGCCCAACTGAAGTGGCTGAGTGGTGTGCGTTAATGTTTCTTTACTACATATGACCTAGTTTGAATCCTGGTAGAGTCAAATAAATTTTTAAACAAAATTAAATTGGTCGTACAATGTAACAAATAAATAAATAGAAATTAACAAAACAGAAACAGTCAACAGGATAAAAAATATTAATTTATATAAAAACTTTCTTTTAAAAGAAATACAAGGTGGCCTAAAAGAAATCACCCTATTGGAAGATTCTCTTATTTTTGCAAGTGGCGGCCAATGCCAAATCTGTTATGACATTTGTGAACTAGACAAATGAACAAGCTATGGAGCGATACACTCCCCAAGAACGCGGAATAATCGAAGTGGACGATTTTTCGACCAAAATCATAATGAGCGACGAGGCTCACACAGCGGGTACGTGAACAAGAAAAACTATCGCTTCTGGGGCATCGAAAATCCACGATTATCGAATATATTAATTGTGATGATAAAAAAAATCGGTGTTTTAGCTTAAAATATTTTCAAAAGAATTAACTTTTGGTATATAGAGGTGGGCCAAAAGTCACGCATGCGTGAAAAAATTTAATAACTTTTTTTCTTTGTTTTTGTTAGATTTTAATTCCATGGTGGTGCAAAGAATTTTGATTACTACAACAAAGAATTCAAAGGGAATTTTTAATGGGTAACAAATTTAGTTCTCTTAACCGAACTTGTTTGCTGTGTGCAATTTCATTAACACAATGAAGAAATTCCATTTTCGTTTGTTGCTAAGACATATTGCTTCTACAACTTAAACGAAAACAATAATTTTTTTAGTTTAATTGGTCAAATAATTAGTTGAGCTACAGTTTAACTATTCCATGATTTTACTTTAAAGGCTTCAAAAGACAACGTTTCAAACTGAATTTTAATTCTTGAGTTCTAATAAAAATAAAAAAATTTTAAAGAAAAAAAAACCATGACCAGTTGCCTCTCCTTTAGGAGTGCTTAACTAAAATAACACATGACCCGATTTATACAAATCGTTGACCTTTTTCTTTATTATTTTTTTTGCAAATATAAAAAATAATTAAGTCTGGTCAGAGTTCATTTTCTTTCATTTAGTGAGTGATATTTTTAAAAATGATTGCATGCTTGTGTATCATTAACTTGACTATTTCACAAAACATTTCATTCATACAAATTATTAGCATGAACTGCACCCAGCCATAAGTGTAACGTGGCTGTTGTATGTTTTTGATTTGTATTAAAAATGTTATTGATCTCATCTGCTTATAAATATCATGTTATAAATGTAATTTAGTTGGCTTAGGGCTATCAATTTATTAAAGAAAAATCTTAACCTAAAATGTTGACCGACCCCCACATATTGGTTTACTGCAACAAAAGTCTACGTCTACAATATTTAATTAATCATCCAAGCTAGTGATGATACTTGGTTGCCTTCAGTTGCCTTGCCTTGTCGTCTTCAATTTGCCATAACTTATTAAACACACATGCCAAATTATCTGTGCCTGAACATACTCACACACACATACACGAACATAATCAATTTATCCTGTAGTACAAAGCAGCAAACTAATTTTAAATGTGTCAGTATGCCCCCATAACTATTTAAGTCTGCTAGTTTGTTAACATGTTTGTGTTGGTGCATTGAATATTTATCCAAAACTTGTACTTAAATTCAGTTTACGTACTAAGAAATGAATCTAGTGTGCCATAAGCCCTTGATGATACTTCAGTAAATTCAATTTAAGTTAGTAAGTGCTTGAAAATTCCAACGCATATTTTTTGCTTTAAACATACCAGGCAGGTATAGTTGACACACAAAGGAAAGAGAAAGAGAGAGAGAGAGAGAGAGAGAGAGAGGGAGTGGGAGAAAAAAGGCCAGAATTCATTATTATAAAATTGACAGTTCACAGGACAATCTGTAAACAAAATGTTTTAATAAAAATTTATTTAATACTTTGTTGTTTTCATTTCATTTTAAGCTTGTCTTTCTTCACATTCACCTTTAGTTATGAACTGCTGCCTGTGCAGGTAAAGATTTAACTGCATTTGGTAAATGTATTTTGGATAACAAGAATTTTTCTAAAGACACTTTACGAAACAAATTTTAGAAAATTGAATATTTTCAAAGTTTATTTAAACTCCTAAAAGGATTTACAAAACTAAAAGTTGTAAGGATTTATTTTAATTGATGCAGCATGCAGTATGCATTGCTTCTAGCAGCTTTAAAAAAATGTTTATGAAATTAAAGCAAAAAAAAAATAACATTAAAAAGTTAAATGGGATTAAAAAATGGAGAATCATACTTGTTAGACGAATCTTTGTCAAATGCATGAATAAAAGCCGAAAGCCATTGATGATTTTATTTTATTTTATTTTTTGTATAAAATAAAGAAAAGAATTTTTAGTTTGTAAACTACGAACACTGAAAATTAAATATTTTTAAAGGAAAAAAGTCCTTATAAAAATTTATTTACGGTTGGTTAGCTTCTTAATGGTAAAAGTGCATGATTTACATGATAAAATATCATGTGCTTGGAATAAAAGTTTCTTCAGAAATTTATTTTATTAAGTTTAAAATTTATTTTTTAGTACTTAAACAAAAACAACAAAAAATCAGTAGTTTTTGTAGGACATGAAGATAAAGAAAAACGCAAACTCTGACCAAGAGAAACGGTTTATGAATTCGTTTTGTGTGTAAAAGATAAAATAAAAACAATAATTTTATGACAGAGAAAACTTAATTAAGAAAAAAAAAAGTTAGCCAAATTTTTGCTACGAGTGTAAAAGCACTGTAACCAGAAATACGCGGTTTGGGATCAGAGCAACTGAAAACGGTTTATTAACAGGCAAATTCATAAAAAATATTTTTTTTATAGAAAATTTAGAATGTTTAGTTTTTGAAAAATTATAAAAAATAAAAACAGACAAAATAGACTCATGAGTTTAAGCAAAACGAGTGCAACAAAATGAGATTAAAAATTGATGTACAATTTTTTACAACATGTCATGGTGTAAATAAACTAGCAGTGTGATTCAGTCAGTAACTTTTATAGTTTTTATTATTTATGTACTGGTAACTTCGTCGCCAATTTAAACGAAGTTAAGAGCACATAAATATTCATCCTAAATAACGATTTCTATTGTACTGAACATTTTTGTCGGAAAGTTACTGAATACTGAATTCAATAAAATATCGTTATACTTGTTTTTTCGTTACGAATGTTCGGAACAAGGGTTGGTGTTCTTTCACCAAATCCTGAAATTTAAAAATGTCCAAAAATTCCAGCTTCATGAAATTTTGTACAATCATTGGATATGATATTCTTAACGGTTTCACTAAATTTTATAAAATTCACATCAAAGACACACGAAGCTCAAAAATTACCTTTTTCAAAAAAATAAAAAGAAGGAAATTTTTTAAATTATTTGTTAATTTATTTGACCTTTTTATTTTTAATTAAAATGGCTGTTTTATTAAGCTTGCTGTCGTATTGTTTAAATTTATTTTTATTTTTAAAAAGTTGAAGCGAAATATCGGTATAAAAATAAATTTATACAATATGACACTTATAGTAAACTCAATGTGTCTATAATTTTTTTTTTTTAATTCGGTGCAAGGATACGCCCACCTCACATACAGCCTTTACGTTAAAAATTGTATAAAAGCTAAAAAATGGTTCATATTTTATATAGTTGACAATAAATACGTGAGGAAATTTTAAGTTACTTATTTGTAAGGACGTATTCCATAGTTTCGTGTCTTAATATTGGTCAAAATTTTATCGGTTACACAGTTTTAATACGACAGCTTTTATCTAATTTTTAAAAGCGTGACATAAAATTTTTCTTTGAGCACGATTTTCTATAGGTTTTCTAGTAGAATATTGTATTATTTTTCTTAACAAGCAGCATCCACTGCTTAAAAATATCATGGATATGTAATGGTGTTGACACTGAAAAATAATTAAAAAGCAGCTAAAATTTATTTATGTTAAAATACATACTTGTAGCTATAAAATATCAAAATGTTTTTTTTTTTTTTTTTTTTTTAATTTAATACCAAAGTTGGGTTATTTATAAAAAATCTGGTTTTACTAAGGGGTTGTCTTTGTGCTAGCGGTGTGTCGCATATGATGAATATATTTAAACGAATATAGTGTTGCATTTAAGCGTACATATTATACAAATTTATCAGCCATTACCATTATTTGAATTTGAACTGTAACAAACATACGAGTAAATAAAATTTTAAATTTTTTTTACAAAATTTCTTTGGTGCAAAGAAACCTTAACATTGAGGTACAATAACTAAAAAACCACTTAATATTTTTACATAAAATTTTGTGTTTTCTACAAAAAATTAAATTTCCCACATCGGTTTTACCCATATATGGGCAAGCTCATGATAGTGTGCTTCTCAGTGTCTTACACCATGATTTCGGCATATTAAATTTTTTTTTTGAATATTTCATTTTAACAAAAATTTTAAGTTAAAAAGGGCAACTTGTTAAAGTAAATATTAAATCTTTAATCGAAATGCAAAATGGCCATTTAATTTATTTATTTCAATTTTCCCAATTTTTCTGCGGATTTTATTTGGTTAACAAAATTAAATTATTTGATTTAGTTAATGGAAGAATGAAGCTAAAATCATTTTAATGCTCTTAATTTGCTATTTAATAAAAAAAAGAGAAGGAAAAAAATAGATTAATGATGTTTAAATGTTTGTTTAAAGCAATTCCATTCGATTGTGATTTATAAAACAAAAAAAACAACAGAATTCTTATTTCTTTTTTTGTTGATGAAAACTGTTTAAATATTATAAACACCCACCCATACACACATACTACTCTACGCCCATACAAAAAATTACTTTTTATTTTATTACAATTGGCTATTATTGGCTTATAACACAGACACTGATGGTCCTCATTAATGTATTTAAAGTAAGAAAGCTTATTTTGAAACAGTTACAGCTTAACGTTTCAAAAAGTAATTTTGTCGCTGCTTCAACAAAAGTATTCAGAGGGTTTTTTCTCAACAGTCATCATCATATGTGATGGCCTTCAATGTTCACAAATTTTTGACAGCAAGTGTAGTGGAGTGATAATTTGCATGGCATCTTAATAGCAAAGATGGAAAAGGGCTCCAATACCTATATCAGCAAAAATGAAGATTGAAAGACGTCAAAAAGACAAAGCAGATCAATTAAAAAACCACCAAAACCAAAAAAAAAAAAACTGGTTATTAAAAAAAGCCCTAAAGCACGAGGCCAAAACTTAAGTTTGTCGCCAAATATTTATTTTTTTATTAAAATTATCAGTTAACGATTTTTGCAGGCGCAACGACAATTTGTAGATAAATTTTACAAGATAAAAGACTGGCCAAAATTAAAGAAAGGAAAAGAAAATCTGAAGAAAAACAAACAAAAAATTAGTAGACCAATAAAAGTAAAAAGGCAGATTAAGAAATTTCAGTCAAAATAATTTATGTTTAAAAGACTTTAATGAAATTAAAATTTTTACATCAAATTCTCCACCAGCATTTCCTTCATTCAACTTTATTTGGGTTAATCTCTCGACTTACGACAAGCAGAAAATAGATAACAACACTAAGAGAGATTGAATTTAATTAAAGCGGTGTATTGTGATGGAAGTTCAAAAATTCTCGTATTCCATTTCTGTTGATACTTGAATTAAATACTCAACAATAATTTTAGTAAATTATTCGATCTTATAAATTTATTATTAATTAATATTATTAAAGCTTAAGATCTCAATAAAAAAAAATTGTTTTTTTTTTAATTATCCGATATTTCGACTTTCTTTTGAAGGTCTTCTTGAGGGAAATTTATTTTTAAAAATACAACAAAATTAGGAATTGGAGAATTAGCGTAAATACAAGAAAATACGTAAAATAAAATGGTTCACAAAAATATAGAAGTTTAATTCTATAAAATTATAAAAAACACAAATTTTCATTAATTAATAAGTAAGCGAAGGCTACTTGTGGTATGCGAGGAATTCCTTTAACCTAAAATGGATTAATGAAAAGATACAATAAGATATATAACCCTCAATTATAATGAAACAGATATTTTATTTTTTATTATGTATTTAGAAAACATTTATAATCTTAATTAGGAAACTTATTAATCACGATGATTATTGAAACACGTGATTATAACATTAATGTTACTTCTCTCTTTTTGATTAGAAAACATAAATTAATTTCTCTCGCTCTTTTTCTCGTTCATGACAGAACTAACATACATATATACGGTAAAGCATTCAACACAGCTAATTTCTGTCAAAATTTTGCTTGTTTCTTGTGCCGCCATTGTTTTTATGCTGGAAATAAACCGGATAATCGAAGAATTATACACGGTAAAGCATTAAAATCAGCTGTACATTTTTTTGCTCTCCATCGCTTTGACTGCATAGATGTCAAAATTTGCTTACATTCTGTGCGCGCCATTGTTTTCGTGCTCAAAATATTATATATAGAGTGTGTGTGATTGTATGACCGGATCAGCATTGAATTTCCACTTTTTCTTTGACACATACGATAAGGTTGTTTTTGTAATTCACTCTTTGTTGTACTAAATGCTTTTTGTATTTTTAAAATCACCTGGTTTTCTTACACCATGGTCATACGCAGCTTTGGAAGTAATGCCAATTTAATATTAATAATTTTATTAATTTTTACCAAACAAAAGTTCACTTAAAAATATACTTTAATAACACAATTATTAAATTAGCATTAAACGGAAATAAAAATAGCGACTAAAGAGAGAAATCATGTTTGTGTTGAAACATTTAGTTGTATTTAGTACTGAAAACAAAAAATAAAAAGAGAAATACATGGAAATTAATGAAAAGAATATGAAAATATTTTGCAATTTAATGAAATGCAACAAAAAAAATCCCCCGCGAATAGAAAACAAAATAATTATTTTGGTATCGTGTTTTGTACTTGTATTTTAACTTTTTATTTTAAATTTTATAATTTTATTTATTTTTATTCTTTGCTTTAAAAATATACCAGTAATCAAATGACCTCCAGCAAATTAAATTATACTGAATTATTGATAACAAATTGTTGTTATTTAAATGAATATGGAAAAAATAAATTAAAAAAAATCAAACAAACAAGAAACAAGTTAAATTCGGCTATGCCGAGTCTTATATACCCTTCACTGTGTTAGCAAAATATTAATATTTTTCACTTTAAACATTTTTCTAAAATATAAAAAACATAAAAAAATTAAGTGAGTAAAGATAAATATGCAGAGTTAAATATGTTTTAACGTACCCTTACGTTTTTTAGTATTTGTAAATATATTTTCAGTATTAATGGTATTTATCAAATACGTCTTATGTCACTAAATACTTCTATATATATATTTTTAGTGGTAGCTTAGTGGAGGTCGTCTAGATTGGTAACCTGCTGCCAAAATACTCAGAAGTTACTTTGGACTGTTGCTTTGAGGGATTTTTACCATTTCCCACTTTGCCAAGGTACCATTCCCGATTTTGTCTAGGAAAATTACCAAAAAATGAATTTAATCTGTAGGTTCTAAACTTTCTGGAAGTGTTTTAATATTTTCGGAAACATTCGTAGTTTTTATTTTATGATGCAAAACGGAAACTGCCAAAATCCTTGAGAACAACAGTGCTGGGGTATATGGAAACTTCCAAAAAAAATTAATAATAGTCTAAAGTATTTAAAACTTCTGATTATTAGGGGGGTCGATTACAAATCTAGACAGTCTCTCCTTGTCTTTTATTTTAGACAAATTATGCAAAAAACCCACTAAAAATGGTAGCGAGTTTTGATTCATAGCTCCGCCGTTTATGAATCGATTCAGCTGAGTTTTGATCCAGATACTATTAATGTGATGTATAAAAAAACTGTGTACTCCTTTTTTAAGTTTAGATAAAATACGCAAAAAAAAAAAGGAGAAATTAATAAAAATCTAAAATTTCGGTTGTATTTTTGATATTCCTCGGCTATTTGTGTACCGATTGCTTAAATTTTTTTTTATGATATTATGGCTGTCATTTCAAACAAAACTGCATACCACGTTTTTTGTCCGTTTCGTAGTTTGGACAAATTATGCAAAAAACTCACTCAAAAATGGTCAAAAATAAGAGTAATTTCGGTTTTTGATTCACAGCTCCGCCATTTATCAAAGAATTTACTTTTCTATACGCTGCCTAGGGATTTCAGAAAGTTGATTTCAACGACTTGACGTAGAGACAGACAGACGGACATCGCTTAATCGATTCCGCTATTCATAAGGATCCAGCATACCTATACTTTATAGGGTGTCCCATGTACGGTGTAGAAATTACAAATGGAATCACAAAGCTTCTTACTAACAGTGAAGGGTATAACAAATTAATTGTGAGTCGAGCAAAACAAAAAAAAAAATAATAATTATGAACGTTCGATTGTGTTCTTCTTTCAGTTTTCATTAGCCTAAAAAAATATTTTACAGCGATGTGAGATCTGCTACAAAAAAATGTTTTTTATAAAATAAATTTTATAAAATTCATTGTGCAGCCAAATCCTAGACACCTCACTAATCTCGTAATTATAGTGGCATTTAATTTACCCATTTAAAAAGTTTTTCATTTAAAAATTAACAAAAAAAAAAAAAAAAAAAAAATATTAGAATTTCAAACGAATTCATTTGCATGTCAACCAGTCATTCAACGCTGCAAAGTTAAAGTTCTAGATCAACAAATTCAATATGGAATTTAAAGAAGCTATTTAATTCAATTTTCAACAGCTTTTATAGGGTAATCAAAAGCTCCCGCCACATTTAAAATCTTAACTTCTGTGATTAAACGCTTAAATTGTTGCAGGAAATAAAGGAAAATAACACATCACTAATAAAAAAAGAGAATAATTTGAAACTTTTGTACAAAATTAAATCAGAATACATATTTCGTATATAACACAAACACATACAACACAAAAGAAAAATAAATAAAATCCAGAAAGTTCTGAGAACTGATGATATTAGAGTAGATCAAAAAAACACATGTGTTAAGTTTAAGTCTGGGCTTTGAAATCCCCCCCCCCTCCCCCCATTTTTTTTCAAACTGTCACTATAAATTAGGAATAATACACTTTAGGCACAAGAAATATTCAGCAAACTTATTTTTGTGAAACATTTTAACCCTCTAACTCTTCACTTAACTATACTTTTTTAACTGCTACTTAAGAAAAAGACAAAAAGACCCATCCATTGCAGAGTTAAAGAGTTAAAATGTTGTACAAAAAAATATTCCCAGAAAAACTCGCACAAAATTTGCATATGACATGCACATGAACACACACCATTCAACTCAAAGAATAAAGGAAAAGAAGATTACGTCTTCAGCCAGTTATTTCTCGGTTTACAAAATTCACCCATCTAGATACACGTCACATGTATGTATAAGCGTATGTGTATGAGAATAAGTTGAGAGCAAAATTCTTTTTAAATAGATCTTGTCTAGATGCATCTAGACGTAATCTTGTTTTCTATTATTCTTGATTCAACCGATATGATATTCCATGAAAACTTAACAGGCACTAAGTTTTACTTTCTGTTTATTATAAAACTGACATACATTTTGGTTCGCCTTGTAAATATAAAAATGCATGTTCAATTTATGTCTGTTTAAATATTAAAAAACAAAAACGAGGTTATTTTGTAATTTTTTTATCGAATTATAAAAATGATTTTATTGTTCAATAAAAAAATTAAACAAAATTTATTTGTTAATTATTTTCAATTAATGTTTATGAATTTTTTTTTATTTAAAAACTCTTGCTTCATTTTGTTTTATTATTTATTTTTTTGCTTTGAATTGCAGTGAAAACAACCAACCTCTTGCCAAAGTCCAATAAACGAAAATGAACTCTAATAAGTAAATGCTTCACGAATGTTTGTTTAGTTTGTGTAATAGTGGCGCTCTCTCATTGACTGCAGCTATGGTGACGATGATTAGCGTCATGAATGAACAAGAAGAATGAAAAATTGCAACAATTTGAATTCGTTTAAATGAAAGTAAAAATTAATGGCGTAAATAACAAATTAAAAGCAAATGCAACAAATGTAAACATAAGAAAAACAAATTATTATAACAATAAAAATAATAGCCCTGTTCCCACAATATTTTACATTTGATAAAAAACAAAAAGTTTTTCTAAAAATCATTTTTAAGTAGTTTTAATCAAAATAAATAAATAAAACGAAGTCATGATATTGTAACTCAGTAGGCAGAACTGAGTTGTCTCTTATGTGCTGTTTTTATAACTTGTCTACAAAATTTGTATGAAAAACACTCAATATTTTGAGTACTTTTCATATAAAATTTCCAGACAAGTTGATCGCTTGTGTTATAAAAACAGCATATTAGACTTCAACAAGTTCTCTGTTAGCTAAATTCAGCAGTATAGATACTCGACATATCTGGACCAAAAATAATAGAAACAATTTAACTCAATTTAAAAGCATATACATACATACACTTATACAGATGTAAGTCTAAATGTGTGGTGTATCTAGACGGCTGAACTTTCTAAACCGAGAAATAACTAAAGGCTTAATTTTCTTTTCCACATGTTCACGAGTCATAATTATTTTCTGAAAGAACGTCAAAAAAAATGACGAAAACGTGCTTTGTATAAGGTAGTGGCTGAATTATTGTATGCATAATTGAATGAATTTTGAAGAAAAAATTTTCTGTGTATGAAGAATGCTGATGCAGAACTGGAATTGCCTGATAAGTAAATCCACCCTGAACTATGACTGGTGCCGCCAAAACTAAAATTTAGTTCTAGTATACTCGATACATTCCCTGGCTCAAACTGTACTCGTATACTTAATTTTTATAGAAAAAAGGTGAGGTTACGCCATATAATTTGTAATAGCTGGAGAACCAGCTCTCTGGTTAATCTTACAAAAATACTTTAGGATCCAGAATAAAATATCTTTTAAATTTTGTTAGTATTAATTTTTTTACCAGATTTGTAGTTTAAAATATATTCAATAAATTTTGTTAAAAAAACATTTTTTTTAAGAAAATTTCTTTAAAAAAAATCATTAAAATGATACCTGCATGTGTTGTAAACAAAATGAGCCATATTTCAATAAAATCCATCCACAAGTTCTTAATCTATTAATCTTAATTATTTGTACTACTCGTATCGTTAGAAAAAAATTTTTAATTTTCTTTGTATTAAAATTTTAATGATTTTTAAAAAAATAAATTTTTGAAAATTTTTTGGTTTTTGACAAAACTTTGTGAATAAATTTATTGTAAACTGTAAGACAGTAAATACAATTTAAAGATTTATTGGTGTTTTTGTAAATTTAATCAGAGCTGTAGTTCTCGAGTTATTGCGTATCGTATGAAGCAGTCTTATAGTTTTTATGTACATATAACGGTATATCTCGAGAACTAAAAGTAGGATTAAAAATGTAATTTATAGCGATTGCAGCTTACTGTCAAAGGGATACAACGTAACCATGTAACTTCCGGTAAGACAAAAAATTTTCATTTTGTAGGTCTGTGTTGTCAATAATATTTTTTTGTTTTTAATTCAATTTAATTTTTTATTGTAAATTTTAACACTAGAAATTGTTAACAAATTAAGAAGAAAATAGCTGACACAGGCATGCAAATTTTTGCAAGTCATTTAGCATCGTCACATAAAATATTGTCAACCCAAGACAGTTTATTCTGCCAACCACAGATGCCTGTATTGAATTGAAATGGTGTAAAAACATTTGTTTAACTGGCAAATTAACAGCCAGCATTTAGTTAATTATTATTGTGTTTATTGACTTGAACTAGTGAGATAATTTAATAGCAAACATTTTCTTTAAAAAAAAACTCAATAGAAAATTAAAAAATTTTTTTTTTAATTTTTATACAAAATTCACTGCTAAAAAGTATTTAGGTTATAAGTTTGGTTAAAGAGAATGTAAAGCATATTTAGATTTATAATTAAAATTTATTATTTGGAAGTTCATTTGGCTTTTTCTTTTTTATTGAAACTGCTAGTTTATTAAGTTGAAGCGAAATGTCGATATATAAATAAATATTTATATTCCGACCTTGAGCTTATAAACTAGTCGCTTGAATACTAAAAAATCTCTCTCTTTTGGGCCAGAAAGCAAAATTAAATTCCAGATTAGGAAAATTTAATTTCTATAGCGATTTTAAGGGACTGCGAAAGGACAATTTGACCAGTAATTATTTCTATAATTGTCTTCTTTTCGAATCGAAATAATATAAATAAAAACAATATTTTTTATTACGTTTTGATATCTCAAAGCATTCTTGCTTTTGGAAATATAAGGTGACACCAAGCAAAAGTTAAAAATGTACCCAATTTTTCATTTAAACTGAATTCACCCGCTCGTTTTGGAATTTTTTTTTGTCCGTGCAAACTGCATATAAAAAAATTTTAGTGGACAAAATTTGTGTTCAGAACAACATTAGAGCATAAAGAGAATAACAAAATAATTCTATATAGTGGGTAGCAGGGATGGAAAATTATAGTTTCAAATTGTAGATTTTTGGACTGAGAAAAGGCTTAAAAAATTTAGATGAAAATTTGAAATCGCCAGCAACACCGACATTTAGAATATCCATCCCAATTCTATATAAATAAAATTCATTTTCTGGTTGTTTGTTATACCAATTTTTGTTTAACGAAGAATTAGTCTAAAATTTGGTACATATAGTGTCTATACTCCAAGGAAGGTGGGTGGCTATATATTTCTGCACCGGCCACGAATATTTTTATGTCAACTTTTCATCAATTTTCACTCGATGTTGTTCAAAAATACTTAATTTAAACCTGAAATAATGCTTTGAAATATTTTATTTACAACTTTGGTTGGCGCCTCTGATAATAACGCTGAAAAAGCTTTATAAACTCGTGATTAGCTGTATAAAATTCTCCGATCTTTTTTTTTTTTTTTTTTGCTCTTTTGCTTTTCTCTTATTATGAATAAAAAAAGAGGCCCTTCGCACCACACGAGACTAATCTCTTCAAATTCATATTTTTTGTTTTGTAAAGGCTTGACTTAATTAAAAGAAACTTTGTTTCATATTTTAAATATTCGAATTGATATTTATTTTTATTTTTTTAATTAAATTTAACAATTAACACATCGATTTAATTTAATTATTTATTGTATGGGTTGATTACTGTTTCAATTTGCATGTTGATGTAGTTTGTGTTATCATCACAGATCAGAACTTTTGCCTTGTGCAAATATTTGATAGGATTTGTTCAATTGCTCCAAGAAAATAAATGTTAGAACTGTGTGGGGACCGAGACGGCAGTAGTAGGGTGTGAATCCCTTCCAAAGAGCAAAAACGCCCTCTTGGCGAGCTACTCTAGCCAGTACATCGATAGTGCCACGATATTCTGGTTTTCCATCGACGTATTTTTGATTTTGAATGCGTGTTTTGGCAATATCCAGTGGCATAGAGGTTATGGTTGTCAACAAACCGGACAACATGCTGGCACAGAAATGCAATTTAATACCTTCTTCCATTTGTAGGGGGCCTTTATGGAAATATGTTTTGAACTGTGAGTATGAAGCAAGTTGTGTCATATTAACAACCATAGCACGACCCACAGTGGGTAAGCTGCCACGCCACAAAGTAGCCAAACCCTCTTCGGTGGTAATTCGGCTTAAAGCGTTGAAGACATTATTGTAGTTGCGCCTTTCGGCCAAAGGAAGACGACCATCAGATGCCATACGTATTAGAGCCACCTCAGCAGGGGTACCAATGAAGGCACCACAGGCCCCAGCAATAGCTCCAATCAACATACTGGCACCCACATTTGGATCCTTATTGAAATGCGCTTTATAGGCATCATTTAAATACGAGTTAACTCCCATGCGTCCGGTTGTATAAGTGGCCTGGCGTAGCAGAGCGGCTCCAATGCCCTGATAAAGGCCCAGTGGACCCTCTTTACTTACCACCGTTTGTATACAATGAAATGAATTGCGAAATTCTTTTTTACCACTACCAGCTCCAGATATTTGCATACGAGTTTTGATCAAATCAAACGGTTGCACAATCATAGTGGCACCCATGCCGGCCAAACCACCAAATACGAACTTTAAGCCCGTTGGAATGTTCACTTTACTTTGTTGCTTTTGATTTGCTTCATTTTCTTTCTTTTGATTAGACATGCTGGCGCCCCTCAAATTTAATTTCTCTCTAAGTCTTTGTTATTTGTGTATTTGCTGGTCGGTTGGTTGGGTTGTTTGTTTGTTTGTATCTATTTAGTTTCACCTTAATTTTTTCACCTTTCAGTCTCTACTCTGTTGCTGTTTGTATTGTCGTTGTTTGTGAAGAATCGAAGATAAGAAAATGAATAATTTTTACAGCTGCAAGTTGTTTGTTACAAATTCTAGAATTACAAATTAACAGGAAACATAAACAAATTGTAAATTTAATATAAAATTTGCAACAAATCGATTGGCAAAATAAAGAAGCACAAGACACTAAATAACTGAACTGACACACTGGCAAACTTGAATACATTTTGATATTGTGGTGTCAAGTCATATGTTTAGCAACCACCACTCACCCCCACTACCCGTTATGGAATCCAAAAGAAAAACAAAAAACCAAAATGAAGGCACGTACCAACGTACTGTGTTTTATTTGCGCAAGCCACAAATCTAAACTGTCTCGTTAGACGGAGAGAATCGTACTAATGGTTTTACATTTGCACACGTTGAGGCTCTCTTTCCTAATCTGTACAGTGGACTGACTGATTAATTTCTTTAAATGCTCACACAAAATTCAATATAAATTGAAAACAAAAATTTGTTTTTTTTTTTTCATTTCATTTTTGTTGACGTCACAATCTGATCAAAATTAGAATGTCCCATTTCTGCTTTAACGATCAAAATAAAAAAATAAAAAACTAAAGAGAATTTGATGGTTTATTCTTAACGCCAGCAAAAAGAAATGTTTGATGATCGCTAACCTGAGTGGTGGTTACAATCAAGAGCAAAAAACATAACATTAAGAGAAAAAATAATATACAAAAGAGCTAAAAGTGAGTAATACAGAAAGAGGAATTTAGCGTAGTTAGCTATGACGTCGAGAGAGCCTGGCTATAATTAAACAAAAGTACATTGCTTGCGGAAATTTCTAATTTCATCGCAACCTTGACAATAAACTGTAAACATTTGCTTTTCTGTCTGCTTTTCTTTTCCTTTGTATCATTTTTGTTTTTTCGTCTGTGTTTACACTTTAATTAATTCAATTTTGTTTATAAATTAAAAATAGCCAAACAAATATATTCTTGTTCTTGCTTACAATGTACTACCTGAGTATATAGTGTTAAATATTTTGTGCACACAAAATCACTGTAAAAACTTACCGCATGTGCTCACTTACTTTTTCTCTCTCTCTCAATCCCTGGAATACATATTTTTGCTGCTCTTTTTATACATACGTTTATTTCATAGTAACTTGCTTTAACTTGAACAACATTTTTTGCTCTCTACAGGGTGGACCAACTCTGACTAATTTGAAAAGATTTATAATTTTTTTTTTACTTAAACTTTTTTTTAAGGCCAGATGCCATAAAAACGAAAGCTTCTTTTCGTTGATTGTTTTTGTTTTCACTACAAATGTAAGAAAGAGAAATTGTCTGCTGTCATACTCTATGGAGAAACAAATTCGTTGAAATATTAAAATTTTTAATACTAGAAAATACTGTCGCCGTTTCATCGTATTTAATATCGAATGAAAACCTTGTAAATTTTAAAGTTTTTTAAGAAAGAAACTTAAAATTTTGATACGAGTTGCTCAATGTGGAAACCATGATTTGGCCTCTGCAATAGTACCCAGTGAAAACCTGATAAAAAGCTTAATTGGCAGTTTTAAAACCGTAGTTCATTAGATAATGAATCTCTAATAATTGTTACTCCACTTTTTAATTGGCTGCATTCTAGGACTAAATCTTAAATACTGAATTTGGGTAAAGTATAAAAGATACCCGGAGAACCTTGTATAGGACTCGATAGAATGTAATAATAATAATACTGCATGTCACAGGGCCTAGGTTACTTTATTACTACATAGACTTGATATTCTATTTGAAGGATATCAGGCCGTCACGCTAACCAACCAACCAACAATAGGCACGCTAGAGTCCATACGGATTCACTTACAAATGGAAATCACTGCTAGACATTCTTATAGTAGATTTGAACATATTTCCCTATTAAACTCAATTGGTTGTAGAATTATTGTTTAGGAATGCTTTACAAAATGCCAATTGACATTGGATTACCCTGTACATATACGCCAGCATTGAGGCTATTCAAAGAATTTTTTTTTAATTTTGTGTACAACTAAAATGCATTATTGCGTACTTTTTTTTATTTTCATTAATCTTTTTGTTATATGTTTATATATAGTTCTTATTCACAATTTCTTGTTTTTTTATTTAAAAAAAATTAAGCAAACTTTAGTCTCTTTACAAGTTTAACTTGCTTGAAATGTTGAATTTCTTCAAGTTTTCAATGTAACTGCTATGAAAGCAGAGTTGTAAATTAGAGTATCTTTTTTTCATTGGGTAAAAAATTTATGTTTCTATAAATAGAGATAATTTTAGTTGAATCGAGATTATTTTCATACTCTTATAAATAAATAAATAAAATTCCTGCTTTAATTTTTAGGATTCCTGCTAAATTCCTAAATTTATAAAAACAAGTAAACAAAAGCTTGATAAGCAGAAGAAAATTTTTTAAGAAAAAATTATTATTTTAAAGAAAATAAAAAAGATATCGTTTATTCTCATGAGGTAGATTATAAATAAAAAAATGTATAATAAATTTAAACATTTAACTCACTAATTCGTCAGCGAAGTACCGTACTATCTCGTTTGTCTAATTTATTATTTCAGTGTGAACCCTTTAATCGTCTGGCTTTTTTAATACTAATACTATCAAAAAGTATCATTTAAGTACACAAAGAGTACCATTTTGTCCCTTTTTTGTTTTTCTGTTTACTCAAAACCGTTTCAGCTACGTATAATAGTTTTAGGTGCGTTTACATTAAAAAATCAAAAAGTACTATAAAACCTCTTTTACGATTTCGTTTTCTGTGCTGTTTAATTCTACTGTTACAATTCTACTTTTACATAGGTAATATACAAATTTTACTAAATTGTTTAAATATAAAGTACCAACCGTATTCCCCTCTCTTTTTAAAAATCAATTACCTACAGGTACATATTTAAAAATAGTATTTGCTCGAATTTTAAAAAAGTACCAGTACGTTGGTTGACGCCTCTGATAATAATGCTAACAAAAACATGAGTCACTTTATAAAGTAGTGAATGGCAGTATTAATTTGAATGGGTTTTTTTAACAATTATATTTTTAAAGAGATATTTTTAAAAAAATTGGTACTACGCTCTCTAAGGATATCGGCTCAGGAAATAAAAGACCGGTTAAATAAATCTAGTTATGAATAAAAATTCCAAAGGAGCTTTTTTACTTTTACCTTTTTGTCTTCTTATAAATAATAAGTCTCTTATTTGTGTCAGCGAAAAGTTTTTGATTTAGTGAATTTTTTTCCAAAAAAAATTTTCGCAGGGAAATATGGGTTGCTAAAAAGCATAACTGAGTACTAACATGATAAAGCTGACATTAAAAGAAACTTAGCACGGCATTTAAAAATGATATCATTCACATGAACTTAAATTTACTTAAGGTTAAATTATATTGTTACTTATATGCAGTATTTTTACTCCTTAAGATTGTAAAAAAATGTTTTTTGTTGTGTATTCACATACAACAAAACAAATAGAACAATTTTTAGGAATGAAAATGAGTAACAAAAATAACTATTTAGTACATTTATCTATTTGAGACATAAAAGAATTTTTAATTTTGATTAAAAAAAATATATCGGAATCAAATTTCACATAACGAACATTACGTCTTTCCATTCGTCTCTCTCTCTCTCTCTCTCTCTCTCTTCGTCTTGCATATTCAAACTCAAAAGTTTCATAATGTGAATGAGTACTTGCAGTTGGTATAAAATTACAATTAAAGCATTTCATCGAATCTCACTCATTTTGTAATGTAAAACGCTTTAAATTCTAATGTACTCGAGTTGCACCAGACAGTAAGTATTTTTTCATCATTTTATGAAATGTTTGATTTGCTTTTAATTTTTTTTTTTTGTGTAATAAATTTTTTCCGTTGATTATGCATAAATGAACGGTATTAAAATAAAGTAAACAATTTGAAATTAAATTAAATGTAACTGATAAGCAGAAAAAAACAAAATGTGTAATTAAACACTATTGGCAGGGAAAACAATTTTGTTGGATGAACTGCAAAGAAAATGCTTTTATTACTGACAGTAAAGTTGTGTTGCTGAAGAGTTTTTTTCTGGTAGGGACTCAAAATTAATTCACAGCTGCATGAATGTATTTGGTTTATAAAAGCAAAATAATAAACGCATATAATGAATTTTAGCTGTAACCAAAATACTCGTAATGTGGCAGAAGACAAACCAACTGTGTTTGTAATTGAGAACCTTAAAGAAAAAAGCTTGAGATCGTGTTTTTTACAAGTCCACTTATTTCACTTGTAGATATCGCTTAATTACTACAAGAGTGTCATAACTCCAAAAACATAATTTTGTTAGCATTCTCAAGGGGAAAATTTTAAATACTTTATTCTGAAGAGAATTTTATTTTTGAAATATATAAAGTAAGACAGAGAAAAATTAACTTAATTAAATATTTTTGAGTTATGACTTTATTGATGTGAACGATATGCAGACAGAATATGGAAACAAGTTTTTTTTTGTAGTTGTATAACAACAAGGACTAAAATACGTAGGCCGTTTGCTGGCAACAAAAAGAAAATAAAATAAACAGCTTTGAGATGCTACCCCAAGTTTTATAAGAACTAACTTAATTGTCAGTTAACAGCAGAAAAAAAATGTTCTTCTTTTTATATTCTCGTACACACATGCATACATAATGTTCACACATGTAGTTAAATTTACATTTTGTGGGAGATTACTAGGGGTAAAGAAGTCTAACAACAAAATACCTATTTATAGTAAAAACCAACCAACCAAGCAATTAACCATTCAACTAACTAACCAACAGGCTTAATCATTCATTCATTCATAAAAAATAAGGCTAGAGGGGATGATATCTACTTTATATTTTCTTTTATTTTTTTTTTTTTATTTGGCAGATATTACGAGTACAGTATAGCCTTGAACATGGAAATACATAAAAAGGAATTTCATTGAAATTTTGTCAGTAGAACATTTTTTATTTAGTTCACACAGTCACACACACACATGACATTACTCTTCATAAAATAACGACAGAAAAGAAAAAGAAAAGTTTTTGCTTTCAAAACTTTATTAATTAATGAAAATGCATGACTATTTGTGATTACTTTCAATTACACGATACAATTTATTCAATAAATTTTGTTTGCTTACTCGTTACTACACATTTTGTTTAGTTAAAAAAAAATTTTAATTTTTTTTTTTGATGAGTTAAGACATTTTTTCAAAAGTAATCACTACAATACCAGAGTGTACGATCGAATAACCTTCATTCTACAAGTCTTTCATGTCGGTTGGAAGTTGAAGTGTTTGGTGTGTACTAAATGAGATTTATTAGGTCCTATGAAAAGCGTGTAGCCTCAAGTTACATTATTATAAAGTTTATTTACAAATGCGCATGCTAATGCCTGTGTTTGAGTTGTGCTTTTGAAATTCAATCGTGTCGAACAGCATAAACAAAATCTGTTTTAATCGTACCTCGCACATGACTTAATCAAATGTTGTGCATTATATTTTGTGCTTTGAATAAATCACATACACCGGTTTCAACTCTCTGATTTATACTCCAAGCCAGATTTGGAAAAGAAACAAAACGAAACGTTTTCATTCATTTCGTTTTGTAGTTTTCAGAAAGTAAAAAAAAACAAAATATATCAACTGATTTGTGTTTGTTTCTGCTCATTAAAAAAAACACTATTCATTTCAACGTAGGTTTTCTGGCTGGCTGAATGAAAATAAAAAATAACTAAGAGTAAATAATTTGTTTTTGTTTTTGTAGGAAAATGTCCGATTGTATGGGCATGATGTTGTTAGTATACAAACAACGACTGATTCGTTCATTAAAAAAATACATTTCGGTTTTTGTTTTGTACGAAAATGTACTATTGTATAGTTACATAACAAGATGAAGACTGTACGTAGAGCCAATCATTTTATTTGTGACTTTTTTGCTGTAAATCATTTTGTATTTTGTGTTATATATTGTACAAAAGATTTATGACATTGTGACAAAAGTTTGCGAAGACGATTTAAGAGTTTTGAAAGATTTGTGACTTTGCAGCAAACGTTTATGAAACGTTCGTTTCGTTTTATATCCTGCTTTCTTTTTTTTTGGTATAGTAATTTTATTTTTTTTTTAAATCTAAATAAATTTAACATTTTAAATTTCTGGGAAAAAAGAAAAGTAAATACTTCTTACCACCCATCATTTAATCTAACCGTTTAGAAACTCTACATGCAGGTACAGACACCCACACCCACACCCATACATACACACTTATCTAACCATACTAAAAAAGCTTGTGGCAAAATGCTTTGATTAATAAAGCGTAAAATTTTATTGATTGCCAATAAAACTTGTTGGGTGACTGTCTGTCAGTCTCAATTTTGCTGTGTTTGAGTGAAACTTTAATAGTGGCTGAGGAGCTCTTTCTTTTTTTAGAAGTAAATTAGATTTAGTGTGGGTTAAAAAATATGTTACTCTTGGGTGTTATCCTTTTTTTGTTCTTAGTATTGATATAAATATAAATAAGAAAGCGGACTATATGTGACAGTTTTTTACCAACACATGTAAGAGCTGATGAAGGCATATAAATTTCAATATAGCTTTCCTACAACTAAGTAACACCAACACATACAGTATGACCAAAAGCATAAAAATTTAAATTCTATTTAATATGAACTTTTTGCCCCGGTTGGACAACAAAATTCATTATAAAAAATTCCCTCTTTAACAAAACTATTACTTGAATCTAAAACCTTTTGATCTAGAAATATTGAATAGCGAATAGACACATTTTTTATAACACAGCCGATCAACTCGTCTGAAATTTATTTTTTTTAAAACTGTCAATATTTTGAGTATTTTTCATATAAAATTTTCAGACGAGTTGATTGTGTATATTAAATTTAAACGCCTTTTTTTTGTAATAGTGAAAGGGGCACCATGTTTTATATGAATATATGTGATGTAAGCCACTGTTTTTCCATCCAACAAATTTATGGCTTCAAGTGGTTAATTACAGATGTGCGCTAGCCAGCTTGACGAAGTAATTGTTACACCGTAAAACTCAATTTTGTTTGTTTACTTTTTAGAGATAACGTTTTGTAAAATTTCTTAATAAATTTTTTTAAAGGTGAATTGTAAAGAAAGAAAAATAACCATTCGTAAATTACTCCAATAATAAAAAAATGTGTTGTTTTGCTTTTGAAAACTTAGAAAATTTAATAAATTCTTTCTTCTCTATTATGCGTTCACTCTGCGCAAATAACGTGAAATTCCTAATACCAATTTTCAATTCGAGGGGAATGAAAATTTCACTTCTATTCACATAGCGAACGATAGGGGTGATTTTTAATTTTAAAATTGCAACGCTTTTTATATGTTTGATGTTTGAGATCTACTGAACTAGTTGCAACTAGTTCAGTCGATACTGATAGTAGAATAGCGAATCTTTAGTAAGCGTCAAAATTTGTTTATACCCATACATACATAGAAAGTATAAGTGTATGAGTGCATTACATTAATATTTTCTCTTTTGGTAGCATATGTATTTGACACAAAGGAGACAAGAGACGCCTGTTGTTTTTTCATTTTAATGTTTGTTGTAGATTTGTCGTTACCTTGTAAATATAACTCTGCCATGCTTATAGTCGTACCTAAATTGGCGCGGCAAGCGTTTGTTAGCTGTCAAAAATACTCATGCCTATACAAAATGTATGGAGCGGCGGGAATGCTGAACAATTGGAAAATCCAATTTTGACAGTGCGTTTTGCAAGAGTGGGTAGAGAATACGCATCGCCAACGTTAGGTGTTAAAAAGCGCTGATGTATTAACCACAAAAGTTTTGCCATTATATTTTTGAATTTTGGTATTTAATAAATCATTTCCTTTTTTGGTAGTTGCTTTAATGCGAGTATAAAAATATTTGCAATAAATTAAAATAAAATTAAAGGATTTTTTCTGCTAAATTGACTATAATTCTTTCGGTGTAAACTCTTCATGTGTATGTATATGTGTGTGTTTATAAGTTTCTTATTTCCTTTAAACCAACATACAGAAACACTCATTTTCAAAAGGTTCACGTGACCAACTTTTCAACCAAGAAAAGTAAAAGAAAAAAACCATTAAACAAATAAACACTAGAAACCTAGAACTCTTTAAGTGACGATGGCTTCCCGACAGACTGTTATTCGTGTGGAGGTCGCTCGTTTCCACTTATTCACATCCAACATTTAAATCAACCCCAGCCAACAAGTCGTCGTCTAGCAATGTTTTACAGCAGTATGAGTGACTGTGTGAGACGGTACAGCAGCATCATGGTAGAAAATGTTATTCATTGACCGTAACAACTGAAAGATGAAAATTATATTTTTGTCCAGCCAGCAGTATTAACTACTGACTGCCAACAGGATTTTCATTTCGTTATCATCGTTTTGCCCTGTACAAAAAAAAAAAAAAAAAAAAAAAAAAAAAAAAACATTTAATTTTTTATATGATGATGAAATGTTTCATTTATTGGTCTTCTTGGTTGATTTCGTTGTTGTAATTTTGTAAAGGCCAAAGCAATAAAATATGAAACTTGTTTCAAGTTAAATTTGATAGAATCTCTTTTTAAAAAACTTGACTGAAATATAATTTGCAAGGATTTTTTCAATGAAATTGTGTCGCTCAAATAAAAAAAATAATTTTGCAGAAATTTATTTTATTCACATTCATTAAAGCAAGTGTCTTGTGTCTTTAAATCTAATATGATTATCTGTTCTTTTGGCTTTTCTTGTCTTCCTTTTTTTGCTTTGTTTTGTCTGCCAGTTTGCATGTGAAAAGTTAAACTCTGGAAATTTGTTTGCATTTTGTTTGTGATAAAAATGTTGGAGAATGTGTTTCATATGAAATCTTTGTGTGCTAAAGAATTTTTTAAAACGATCTTAAAAGTAAAGGATTTCATTTCATTGCTGTAAAATCTGTAAAGCTCATTAGGAAAAGAAATGCTTCAGTCAAAGTTGACATTTATGATTCCAAAGGGTACTCATGTTCTACAGTTTAAAGGCTTACCAAACTGGTGTCTTTCTTGAATAAAAATGTATTCAGTCTTGAATAAAATTAAAATAAACAAGTTAAATTCGGCTGTTCCGAGTCTTATATACCCTTGACTGTGTTAGCAAAATATTAATATAATAATAAAAAACATAAAAAAAATTGAGTGAAGATAAATATGCAGAGTTAAATATGTTTTAACGTACCCTTACGTTTTTTAGTATTTGTAAATATATTTTCAGTATTAATTGTATATTTATCAAATACATCTTATGTCACTAAATACTTCTATATATATTTTTAGTGGTAGCTTAGTGGAGGTCGTCTAGATTGGTAACCTGCTGCCAAAATACTCAGAAGTTACTTTGGGCTGTTGCTTTGAGGGATTTTTACCATTTCCCACTTTGCCGAGGTAGCATTCCCGATTTTGTCTAGGAAAATTACCAAAAAATGAATTTAATCTGTAGGTTCTAAACTTTCTGGAAGTGTTTTAATATTTTCGGAAACATTCGTAGTTTTTATTTTATGATGCAAAACGGAAACTTTCAAAATCCTTGAGAACAACAGTGCTGGAACTTTCAAAAAAATTTTAATAATAGTCTAAAGTATTTAAAACTTCTGACTATTAGGGCGGTAGATTTCAAATCTAGAAAGTCTCTCCTTGTCTTTTATTTTAGACAAATTATGCAAAAAACCCACTAAAAATGGTCAAAAAATGAAGGAAGTTGCGGCTTTTGACTCATAGTTCCGCCATTTATGAACCGATCTGGCTGAATTTCAAAGGGAATAATCTGACAGAAACAGCTGACAGATTGGTGTACTAAGCTTTTCTGTACCTTGCCTAGGGCCTTTAGAAAGTTGATTTCATCCAGAGACTACGCTGTTTAAAAGGATACAGAAATTACAAACGGAATCACAAAGTTATATACTCGTATACCCTTCTTACTTACAGTGAAGAGTATAAAAATAGAAAACATAAAGTAAATAAAATTTTTGCTGTGAACAAAACAAAACAGAATTCATTTTTAAGTCCGTGATATAACTACAAATTATAGATACTGAGTGATCGTGAATAAAATATATCAGGGATATATCACACACACCTCACGCACTCACTGGATGATGAGAATAAAAGAGGCAATAAATTATGTGCTGAACCCTTTTTCATAAAATAATTCAAATTGTGCTTGTGAATATTTTGTTGGGTTTAAATTTTTATTTAATAAAACTTTTGATGAGCTAAAAACAGTAACTGAAACAAAAAATCCTTTTAAAAAGAGAATTTGTTTTGTATGCCTTGATGGATACCATAAATTTTGAAAACAATTTGGGCAGGTGTGTGGTGTATGTGCGTTGCATTCACAAAACCTTGTTGTCTAATAATAAATGCTCAAAGAAAAAGGATATTCATAAATAAACCAACCATTTAACCTTTTCATTAGAAATCGATATCATCACACAAACAAAAGTTGAGTGTAGCCAGTCGATGGTAACTGTTTTATGTCCTTTTCAATATTATTAACACAAACTTTGTTTAAAAATAGATTTTTATCTTTTATTTTGTTTTGTTAAATATTTTCGATTACAAATTTGATGACTTCATTTTGTAACAATTGTGTGCCAGGACAATGGAGAAAAAGGAAAGGCAGCAAGAGATAACATTAAACTAACCAACTCAATCGAAACACAATATCCTTTGCTGCGACCTTAACAAAAAAAATTGTGCTGCCTAAAAATTATGCTGATCTAAATAAATTTTTCAATAAAAAATGAAATGAATAAAAATGAAATTTTAGTGTTCGGAAGTCTTTGAAATTTATGGTTCGTATTGACTAAGGAAATATTAATTTAATTCTAATCAGAAATTTAATGTGCCCCACAAACCAAATCACTAAATACTGACTGACGACTAGTCAGTATCAGAGCGGTAAATATAACACCTTTTCATTTTCATGCAGATTATGAGAGCGATAAATAAAATATCTTAAATACTAGAAGGGGAGTTAACTAATTTTATTTTTAAAACTAATTCAAAAATAAAATTGTTAAGCTTAGCACTCACATTTACAAGTGAGCTGTTTACATGAATTAAAAAGAAAAAAATATTAAGCAAAATAATGCGCCAATTTGTCAGTCGATGCTGCCTAATCTCACTTTAGAAAACGAACAGAATAAGAAAGACAAATAAATCTGACTCATTAAGCAACCATTAATAATGGGAAATTAAAAAAACAAGTTTGTTAAGACAAATTTATACTTTTATTTCTATTTATGCTTCTTTTCGGCTGGTTTTTTTTTGTATCGAGATTTCGCTACAACTTTCTGTAACTTTTACTGGAAACAATTATGCATTTTATTGATTTGTAATGCATTTAGGCCCATTATTAAATCTCAGCAATAAAGTCTCAGATGGTTATACTGAAGTTTATTTTTTTTTTTAACAATAAAATAAATTTTATTCATTTTGTGGCACCCACTCCCATGAAAAACGTGTGCAGCAACTACAAAAGGCTATGTATAGTGTGGGCAACAACCTTATCGACAACATAAAACACAGACAACAACGAAACGTTTACAGTTCACATTAAAAGTTAGTGGTTAGGCAAATTTGCATACTTTGTTTTTAAGGTCTATTTGTGAAAATCAATAACCATTCATTCTCATGATAACATCATGCCGTTAATTAGTTCTTAGCTGTAATAAAAGCTCTTAATCATATAAACTCGTATAGGGCAAAAGAAAAGCTTTGATAATTGTTTTCTCACATTTTATGGTTGTTCAAAACGGAGTCGTGCGCCTCTAATTGAGGGCCGTGAGGCCGCTATGTAAACCAACCACATTTTATGGTTCACAATTGCAACGTGAAATTTATATTTTTACATTTTGGTTTTTAGCGTACAAGTCTGTCTGTCTGGCTGGCTGGCAGGTTGGCTTAAATCTCCTATAATTGACAAGTTGTCAACGCAATTTTCCTAAGAGTTATACAATGAATGGCCAGCGTTTTTCATTGCATTTCATCAGATAACAACCACAAAATTTTGCATTAAAATGTCATAAATCTTGGCAAACAAACGTAACAATTAATCAAAAATATAAAAAGCACGTCATTTAATTTAATTGTTCAACAGTTAAATCTTTGGAAAATAATAACAACAACAACTACAGCAATGTTAAGATAAACTGCAATGAAAGCAGAGAAATTTTATTATTCGTAATTAATCCACCATCAACCAGACAATCCACCATAAAAACAACTTTTGCAAAAGCAACTCATTAATTTATACAACAACAACACACACAACTTAAACAGCATATGAAATTAAAAAACATGATTTAAGGATTCAATTTAATTAACAAGATAAACAGGATTTATTGAAATTCATTTGAATTTCATAATTTTAAGCTGAAAGATAAATAATTTTCCCAATGAAATTTTAATTAAACAAAAACTAGTTGACAAAATGCTTCTAGCAAGAAAAAAAATAAATGCAATTGCAAATAATTGTTTCATGAACGCTGTTGCTAAGGAAATGCAAAGTCTTAAGAGACAACTAACCATAAATTCGAAACGGAATAGCAGATCAATACTTAGCAGACGTGCTTAGGTTAGGTTGAACAGCCCACCTTCAATGCAGAAAATGGAAGGAGGCTCACGTAGATCGTTAATTGTGGTCCTTTTGTGATGCCTATAGTAGAGAAAGAACAGAAGAAGAGAATCAAAAAGAAAAGCATCAAAGAGGGGAAGACGAGAGGTAAAGTAGAAAAAGAAACCAAAGAGAATAAAAAATAAGAAGATGAGACTGCCAAGACCTAAACCAATTGCTGATTCTCACGAAGCCAGATAGTGTGTCGATTCCAGTAACGCTCTTCCGAAATTTATTTACTTCACACTGATCTAATATTCACGCCAATCCCCAAGACGCGCTTGCAAACTCGAAGAATAGGTCCCATAAAAGATACATTTGTATTGAAAACAAAAACAAATTTTGGGGTTTTTTTTTTAATACGCAAAAAAACAACTTCATGTGCAAATAATGAGATAAAAATTTAAAGACAAAAAAGCAGGTTTTTTTTCATTCCGCTTCAAATTATTAAAAAAATTTTTTCTTTCTAAAATTAAAATTCTTGCAATATTCAAGAAAAATATAAAATTGAAAATAAATTAAAATTAAGTTCATGATTTTTAAAGAAAAAACAACCATTCACTAACACTGCTACACAGCTGGGATATATTTACGTTTAATATTTAAAAGTTTTTCAATTAAAATTTCTGCTAATTACACTGTGCAACACAAAAATAAAAAAGACAGGTCTGACAACTGTTTATGGTAGAGGAGACCAAAAAAACGAACACCTGTATCAGGTATCAGCGTTTTTAAAGTTTAAATCTCGACATATCTCAAAATGGCTCTTAAGGTTTCTACATAAAATGTTTGGCAAAGTTACGTAAAACACTACGAGGAATATTTTTGTGGAACGGACAAAAAATAAACCATACGTTGCACAGTTAGAGGGTTAAAATGTTCCACAAAAATATTCCTCGTAGTATTTTTCATTAGTTTGCTAAACATTTTATGTATCTAAGTTGAAGGATTCTCATGGTTACCTACACCGATCCACAATCAAAATGAAAAAAAAACCAACTGTAAACTTTAAAAATGCAGATGCACTTGTAATCTTTTTTAGTCCCTGTCAGAACCGCTTTAGCTAAAAAAAAATTCGATTTTGTTGTACAGTGTTATTATTTTCTGAAATTTTGTTTACTTAAAGTTTATACTTCTATACAGACACGAATTTAAATTGATATTAAAAGCATATTCAGTTATTTTTGTTTATTTTTACTTACCCACAAGTTATTATTTAATAGTATTAGCAACGTATTAAAAAGGATAAACGTGTAATATATTCACGCTTATAGGTAAACATACAAAACAAACTTACGTACATAAATCATGTTTGATACAACATGACACCTGTTTAATCCAATCAAAATAAATAAACAAACAATTTCCCTTCATAACCTTCTTAACAACATATTTTATATATGACAAACTGGGGGGTGGTGTTCTGTTTTTTAATGTAGCAAGTTGAGTTTTATGTTTTACTGCAACATTCTACACAACATGCAATATTCTAAACGACTGCCAGAATAACAAATTTATAGCTGACTTTAGCAATGCCAACTGCCATGAAATACAGGAATCCACACATAGATAATTTGTGTGATGAGAAGAAAATATGTATCTCAGGTAAACATGCTTGTGAGCCTCACTGCTTTAGCTGAAGTAGCCAGCTCGTTGAATCTAAATTACGATATGACCATCTGTATATGGGACCGTCAGATCAAAAAAAAAAAAAATAATTAATAAAAGTTTAGTCGGCATATTGTTATTGCTAAGATTATCATGGAATTTTGATAATCTTAGCAACAACATCTACTAACCAGCTAACTTAAAGTTAGCTTTATCCAGTATTGAACAGGAAATTTCAATCTCAAAATATCCAGTTGGCTCTTTATTAAAACTAATCTCAACATCAATTGCCTTTGCTTGAGAAGGAGTTAGTGTTAAAGTGTGTTTAAAGTTAGTTGAATTGCCTGTACGGTGTTAACGTCAGTTAACACCAACAAATGTCATGTTAGGCACTAACCAGCGTTGCCAAGAGCTAGATAAAATGTGTCCTCTGCAACATCTGCAGAAGTTATTGTTTTCTTAGGAAAAATTTTGTGCCAAGATCAATTCTGAATACGTTGGTAAAGCTATTATTTAATACAATTTCCATATTATAATAGTTCTTATGGAAACAATAGAGTCGAAATATTGTCGTTAATAAGTAAAAATTATTTTTTTTAATTTTTAGTGATGCCGTTCTTAGGCTCAAAAAATTTAATGTAGTCGTCATGGGGTGCCGACTATTCATAAATTGTGTTTTGCCAATGGTTGGCAGAATATTTTATTGAGGATCATGTTTCTGGAGTCGACAGCCTCCTGATTGCCTTGAAAAAATATAAAGAAAAACTGATATGCCGACAATAGGATCACAGTATGCCGACTACTGGCATATTTGGTGACATTTTAGAAAACTACAAATTACTTAATTTTAATAAAATAATTTTTAAAAATACATTTAAAAATATACCCTATACCGTACCATTACATCATGTTATCAGAGTAATAAAAAAAGGACTGCTGACTTACCTTATGTGCTGCTGTTGTGATCGGTATTCAGTTGTTCGTAGAAAGGATTCAGTGGGTAAAGTGATTACTTTATGATAAGGATTTATGGAATAAAGAGAACATAACAAATGTCTTTTTCATTGCTTTATGTACGACCCTGGACGCGGCTGACCTACCTCAGTAACCAGCGGAAACGTATGAAGATTCCAAAAAAAAATTTTTTTTTTCATTATTTTCTTGTATTACAGAAACCGCCTTTTTTTTAAATTATTTCTGCTGCTCCCATTTACTTTTGGATTTTTTTGTTTATTAAAATTATTTAACGCTTCATAAATTTTTCCTTAAAGTGAGTGAATAGGGTTTAAAATTACCATTTTTATTTGGAATTGAAAAAAAAGTTCTTTTTAATTTAACACTTTTTATTATTAATTCATTTTTATCATCATATTTTGTATTTTTTTTTTTTTTTTTTTTAGGAAAGAAAACAACCCAATATTTTTTTATTTTTATTTCGTTTAAAACAGAGTAAAGAAAAACCATTTTTTTTAATTTAATAATTAATTAATGGATTAAATTAATTGGATAATTATTGCGTTAATATATTTCTTCATTCATTTCCTTAGAGTGTTTTCGTTTGCTTCCTACGTTTCTTACAAAAAGGGCTTGAAGTTTTGTATGAATTAATTGCTCTTTTTGTGTTTCTACAAGAAGTTTCAATTTGATTCTTTGTATTTTCCTGCTGCTTTTTGTAAGTCCTTGTTTTAGTTAATAAGTTGAGTTTTCCTTCTTGTTGGCAATTAATGTTAATTAAATTCATATTTTATACTTGAGAAATTCTCTACAGCCAATTTTTTTCTCATCACATTAAGAAAGTAGCCCGCAGTACAAAACAAAAGGAGAAATGATACGTATGATTTGTTGTTAGACAAAATTTGGTTTTTGTGTTTATTTTGACAACAATAAATTTTGTTTCTTTATTTTTTTTTTTCTAAAATGCATAAATCATACTTAAATATCACGCTGGCTGCCATTCCTTCTTCATTTCCTTGACAACTGAATGTGTGTGGGGGTAAGTAAAACACTTAGAAAAATGAGATAAATTCAATAGAAAGCGGGGGCAAGTCGTTGCATTTAATATAAAATAAAATCGAATTTTTAAAAATATTTTAAAATTTCGTTTGAAGTTAGTCGCGGCCATTGGGTCTCAGATGTGCAAAGTATCAATTACATTAAATTGTTTAATAAGAATCGAATGTAACATTTCTGTCTCTATCACAACTAACTTTTTGAATGATCACAACTTTAGTTCTCACAACGAAAGTTTTTTTCTCAGTGTGTGTGTAGTGTGTATGTAAAATAGTGAGTCTTGAAACGGTGTCAACGTCTGTTGTAAAGAATAAAAGTAAAACACTGACACAAACTAACAACAAACAATCCGTTAAAGCAACAACACCATCAACCAAATCTAGGTAAGAGCTTGAACAAAGGATTTTGGGTTAAGTGGCTGCTGGTGTTTGTTTATGGCTTTATTTTGGCTAAATTTAATGGCGAAAACAAAGTGACAAATAATTATGACAACTGGCTTGTTAAAACTTTTTGTTTGTTTTTTTTTTTTTTTTGTTATTACAATTCGCTTAAGAGTTTCTAGAAAAATTACCTTGAAAAATCTATTTAAAATAAAGCTAACAAAAATATTTTTATGTATTTGAAACACACACCCATAGACACACATACACACACACACTCATACAAAACATGTTAGAAACTTATTTAAATCACATCAGGTGTAGTAAAAGTTTTTATTCATTCTTATTTAATCAAAATGTACGTGATCTATAGCCTCCTTTGAAGGTTTAGCACAAAAGTTTGATTTTTATGGCTGCCAATATAACATATTTGTACACAACAGGCATGTCCAGGCATTTAAGGATACACAAACACACATACTCAAACCCATACTCACTCAGTCGTGCAGCAACAGCATGAAAATAATTTTTGTTAATCCCAGAAAATATATTTATCACACAAACAAACAAATAAATTAGGAGAAGAATACATACACACATCCATCCCTATTAATGATTTTATAGTTTTATTAAATATCATGATAGCTGAGCAGACTATTAATCCACAAAGATATAAAGAGTGTCCTTTTTTACTTCATGCTTTTTTACATCAGCAGGCGCTATCTTGCTGAAACCACAAGGCCACAAGAACTCCGTTATCATGTTCATGTAACCAATGATGTTCACAGTTTTCAGAATTACGGCCTGACCAAAGTGCGCACCAGACAGTTGTTGCTAATTGTGGGTGCATTCAATTCTCACTGATTAAATGAGAATTTTCTAAGCCCCAAATTCGACAATGACTTTTTTCGAAAAATGTTATTCAGCCCAGTCATAAATATTCCCTAGGAATATTTTCCCAAAGAAAATTTTTATAAAATCAGGCATGTTCTGAAAATCATATTTGTATTCTGTGTACAAAATCTTTCGACATCTTGTGATTTAAAATTGGCCAACTAACTGCCTTACGATATCAAATCATATGAACAATTTTAAGCATTTTCCTTTGAATGTGTTAATACACTTAATAATAATTGTCTTTTTAGTTTTTGCAAAAAATAATTATTATTTTACACAACACAACCGTAAAAAAGACCCTTAATTTTTTGTGGACAATTTTTGTTTATATTTATTTTTCATGACTTTCATTTCTTCTTCTTCTTATTCTAAGCAAAATTGTATTGTGAGCAAAGCAAAAGAGTTTTAAGCTCGTGATTGAGCACAGTAAAAATCACTACATCTTTGTGTAGATGTAGCCAAATATCGAAATAAAAATAATAAAATTATATTTTATAAAAATAAAAAAAAAATAAAAAAAAATAAAAAAAAAATATTAAAATGGCTATTTTGTTAAGCTTGAGGTCTTATTTTTCAAAAATTTATTTTTATATCGATATGAAGAAGCTACAAAAATTGGAGCGAAATATCGATATAAAAATAAATTTTTGAAAAACAAGACCTCAAGCTTAACAAAATAGCCATTTTAATTAAAAAGAAAAAGGTCAAATAAAACTAACTAATAAAAAAAAAAAATAATTAATAAAAATGATCTTAAGCTGAAATAAATTTTACATAAAATGCAAATAAGAAGATCGAATAATTAAGATATTATATTATTATTTAGTTAAAAAATACATTTCTATTTGATATAGCCTTAAGTTAAAATAAATTTAAATGGTTAAAACAATTTTAAATGGTTTTAAAAAGAAGTTCAACCAACACAGGTGCTTTCCATATTGAACTAATAAAACATTTAATACAAATGGAGTATGAGCTAACATTTGGATTCCCGCTTGATTCATACTTGCTCAGTATAGTGGGCTCTCATTTCAATTAGTTTGTACGTAAGCAAAACAACTTGCACTCACTGGTTTAGACTATTATTTATAAGCCTGGATATTAAGAACAAAACCCTATACTTCTCAACAAACAAAAATAATTAAAATTGTAATGACAATAACGATTTATTTTATTCCTTAAGTATCGACTTAAAAGCTTGACAAAAATTAATGTTAGAAAAAAATAAATTATCCACAACCCTTGTTAAGCCACTTAGTTGCCTATTGGCAATTATTCAAACTTGAAAGGAATCTTTAACAACACAAGTTTCCTTTTATGTCATTAAATGTGCCAGTGGATCACAAGTGTTCAGCGGAATTAAGTAAGAAAATAATTAACAATTTAAAAGGCGAATAAAACTGTATTAATTAACTGCAAACATCCAAACATAATTTAAATAATAAAATAATAAAATACTTTATTTTAACTCACCCACTTTTGCACTTTAATTAATATTGTAATATTTTTTCTTAACCAAATACACACACACTACAAGCAAATAAATACAAGTATTATTATGGCTGCCTGCATAGACAACAGATAAAGTTAAAATTGTGCCCAAATATTTTCATTTACATTTTAGTTTATCATTAACAGTTTGTGGTTAATTTTCAAATTGAAAACTATTGGTACGCACTGCACACTCGCACTCACACTCAAATTTACCGATTCCCATCACTTTTGTTTATTCATTTATTTATAAATTGATTTAATAAAAATTTCATAAGAATCGTTTTATTTTTATTTTCCGACATTCAGTTGAATTTATTTTCAACAACTTTAAAGGATTCAAGTGTACTCGTATGTGCATGGGAGAGTGTGAACTTGTTTTTATACTTTGAAAAAGACACCAAAAAAACATGTTTTTCATGGCAAGTAAAAGCAATACCGACAAGTTTTTGGGAAAAGCAAGAACAACACAAACAACATAAAATGAAATTAAATTTACAATTTATACACACAGTACATACACATGCCAATGTACCACAGCAAGTGTGTTCATGTGGGTGTGAGACAGCGTGTTGGCTTGAAAGTTTTTTTTTATAATTTCCTGTTTTCATTTTTATTTACTTGAAATGATTTCAAACATATTAAATATGAAGGGAACGAGCAGGTCTGAATGTTATTTAATATCTTGCAGATATCGTTAGACTACATGGTCCAATTTAATTAAAATAGATCAAATACAGACAATTATTTCATGTTTTTACGAACTGTGGTCGGGCATATACGAAGTACTTGAGTGCTCCATTGGATAATAAGCCTGCAGTTGTTATGTAACTACCTAAAACATGTAAAAAAATCACACTTTCTTAATGGAGTTAAATCATTTTGCAATTAAACCTGATGCTTCTCGTGTGTAGAGAATTTTAGTAAGTGGTAAAAGGCAGCGATAAAATTAAAAATGTATTTGTAAAGATTTGTTTTACTTATAATGATAATGAATTACAGTCATATTCCTATCGTGCACCGCCACCTGCAAAGTCTATTAAGCACCGTAAGTGGCACTTAATTAAGCTTAGCGGAATATGGTTTTTGAATAAAGCCTTTGAAGAGGCATTAGAATTCCTGCAGTATTTGTCAAATAATCCCTTATTAAGCACATAATATTTTTTATGAATTTGGGGGGTAAAATTTAATTTTACGCTGCACCGTGTCAACTGGATTTTTTAAGTTTAATGGAAAATCCTTGCAATTTGAGAGACTTAATGATTCAAATCAAATCTTTTCGTTGTTATTAAAATTAAAAAAAAAAAAAACTTAAATAAAATTTTTGATTTCATTCTTCTTGTGCTTTTCATCAACTTTTCCATGAAACATTTTTTAATAAGTGTAGCTGAACCGAGATACACGTAGAAATTAATAAACGATTCTCAGAACTCTAGAGTTTTCTCGCTTAAGGTAAAAATATTCAAAAGCTATTAATTTCACTCACTTTTTTGTCACGTTTCATGCAAGAAGAAGTCTATTATTCCTGCATTTCATGTACATCCAATCATTCTTATTGTGAATGAAGTTTCATCTTTAGCAAATCTGCTTAAAACAAAATGGCTCTGCCATTGTGTTAATTTTCTTTTCTCATTTGCTTGACTAAAGAAAATTTTAATTTTATATTCAGGAAACCAGCGAAATATTCGTTTTTAAAATTTACTTGTTAAACCACATAAATACGGAATTTTGTTTTGAAGCCACACTTTGACAAAACAAAAATTTACCCGCAATTTATCTACTTTCAAATTAAACTTTATCAGCAGCTCATTAATTGTTTTTTTTTTTTTTGGCTTGTTTTCTTTTTGTTATGTAAAACACTTGAATGTTTATTTAAAATAAACACCTGCTCAGCATAAATAAAATGAACTTTTCACTCAAACCAAATTATAAAGTGAAGTAAAAAAGTATACGGCTGCAAAAAAAATTATTTTTATACTGCTGTACCAAATACAAATGTCCCAAGTATCAATATCCCCTCAAATAATAGTCATCATCAGGGCAAGGAAGTTTATGCACTGAAAAACCTAAAATTTTTCAAAAATAAAATTTAAAATATAAATTCATTTTTAAATTCATAAAAACAAAAAAACTTGTAAAAAAATATTGACTGCAAAATACATACAACTTCGTAAAACTAGCAACAGAAACAAGGCGAATTTATTATGCTTCTATACCAAACACCAAAATGTCAAAGTCGGCAGATTATCCCATGTTATTTTGTCTGTTTGACAGCTTGAGGACTCAAACAACTAGGTATAACGTCTTGAACGAAAGTCTAGATGCGACGCGTATCAAGGCAGCTGAATTTGGTAAACATAAATAAGTTTCTTCAGGAAAAATCTTCTTTTCTATTATTCTTGGCTTGACAGTGTAACAGGTTGATTCTGTTTCAAGTACTTTTTTTTTTTTTTTTTTGCTTTAAGCGATAATAAAACCCCAATACACATTTGGCTACGGCAGGCTTCTTAAATTTTTTAGAGCTATTTTGCTATTCTTTCACTTAGTGGTGCCACTACTTTTTTAATTCACTTTACATCAAGTCAATAAAAATTTACTCACATCCAACGCACGTCGTAGCACATAAATATAGAAGCAAAAATAAAGAAAATGAAAGAGCATTTAATTATTTTGTGGCATATCGTTAAAAAAAAATTTAAGTTAATTTTTCAGCATAGCTGCTGGCATAACTTTACACTGAAAGAAAAACCATGCACTTACTGAAATAGTGTTATAACTTAAAAAATGTGTTTTGTAATTAATTTTTTCATTAAAATATTAAAAAACCCTCTTGATGCCAAAAGATTGTTAATAATTCGTAAACTTCAACTGACTGTTTTCTAAAATCATGTTTTTTGACTTACGACTCTATTGAAGAAAATGAGCAAAACGATCTTATTATTATTTTTTAAAAATTTTATTGAAAAAAATATTTTTTTTTAATTTTTTATATGAATTTATTGTCAGCGATTTGTCATTTTTTTTCATGACATTTTCACAGATTTTATGAAATCACATACATAATCAAATTTTGAATTTGTTTAAATAATCTTTTTCAAAAATATATCAGCGAGTAATAACGGCTATATAACATAATGCCACGCCCACTTTTCAATAATTAATGGACACAATTTTATTTTCAAACGAAATTCTCTCAAATTTGGTACATAAGAGCTCTTTACTCTACGTATTTTAACTCATGGCCCGGGTAAAAGACAGCTTGTGTTTTATTGTTATTCACTGTAAATCAATATATTTCGCATTTCTTTTTTTATAAATTTTAAATCACATCAGTTTTATTTCTTGTTTTTTTTTTTTTTTTTTTTTAATTTATCATGCATTCTTGATTTGAAAAATAATTTCCAAGCAATTTATTCCTTTTTAAAACATGCTTATGTATGTTCTTTGACGTACAATGCACGAGCATCATTTGACTTTTATTTTTTGCGGTAAGTTGTTTGGGTATTTTGAGTCATTAAATGAAACGTAAACAAAAATATGCTTCAAGACGAAATAAATTGAAAAATTTTATTATCACAATCCAATATTGTACACTTTACAAGAGTTTAAAATTAAAAATCTCAACAACATCTGAGCATCATCACAGATGAAATTATAAATATGCACTCAATGAGAGGAATTAATTTGGCATTTAACTTGGTTATTTCAAATAACAACTTGAACGTGGGTGGCATAAATCTTATGGAAAATAATTTTTATTAAAAGCTGTTTTCTCAAGGTCTTTTACCTACTGATAAGGGATTCATGCTTAGAGGTATAATTTAGTAAAAAAAAATTAGCAATTTAAAATAATAAAGTGGATATGGCGACAGAGTCTGTATTTCTAAACAAATTTCAAATACGATGTTTAGAATTGAAAAATTTTATTCATTTTAGAGCCTTCGCATATACAATATAGTAAAAGATTGGTTCCCAACTATAGAGTAGGCGGCATATAGCTAACTATCCATTAGAAAATTAGTTAGTCTCTAACTTAATAAGAATATCTTGATGCTTTATTAATTGTCATAGCAAAGCAAATGGAAGACGTCCTTTTAATATCAAGCATATCAGTTGAAATGAAAATTATTCTTGATACAAAAATATTTTTCAGCGCTTCTACTTTAATCAGCTTAATTGCTTCTAAAATATTTCATCAGATCCTCTTCCACAATAGTATTTCTTAAGGTAGTATCCCAATATCCTCGCAAATGTCCCTATAGTATAGTGTCGTTGTCGTAGTCGAATTTACGGCAAGCTAATGTAAATGATATGGCCAGCGCTGCCACATATCACTGTTTTCGTCACGACAACGACAATCATTATCAGGACTAATATGTACCTATTAGTTTTTACAATGCAAATTATCATCGAACATTGTGGCAATATTTGTGGTCGATTCGAAAACTGACAATTTAATTTATAAATTGATTAAAATTTTTTTTAATGGATTCCGCAAAAGGAAAAGTGGCTTCTTTATAATCTACAAACAATGTGCCTAGTCACACGTGAGGGCTCGACAGCTTAAATGAATTCATGTCCACGATAAAACAATGTGGAGTTTCTTTTTTTTTTCTTGTGCCTTCAATGATTTATTACCTTGTCCGGTAAGAAAAAAAAAACAAAAAAAATTATTAAAAAATTTTGAACACAAAAGTACCAAATATATTTCTTCCCTTAAAAAAATTTTTTTACAATAATTTTTATTATGATAAAATCAATCAATTTACTCAAGGTACGGCTACAGGTAAATTAGCAAAAAGAGGTACAAAGTTTACATTTGAAACCTTCATAATAAGTAGAGATGGTCAGTTCAAAACTAAATACAATATTCAAGTGTAGAGAGCTTTCCGGATGAACCATAGAAGATAACGGAATGGGACGTATATCATTTTAAAGATGAGGTCGTCTAGATTTATCTACAGCTCAAATACTCAGAAATTACTTTTGTTTATTTAAAGTTTTTTCTAAATTTCCATATACCCCAATGCTGTTGCTTTGAGGCTTTTTACTATTCCCCACTTTGCCGAGGTACCATTCCCGATTTTGCTTATGGAATTTAATCTATAGGTTCTAGACTTTCTAAAAGTGTTTTAACATTTTCGGAAAAATTCTTAGTTTTTATTTTATGATTCAAAATGGAAACTGCCAAAATCCTTGTGAACAACAGTACTGGGGTGTATGGAAATTTAAAAAAAAATTTCAAAATAATGCAAAGTAACTTCCGAATCAACCATAAAACATTGCAAAATGAGACATATCATTTTAAAAGGGAGGTCGTCTAAATTTGTAATCTACCGCCCAAATATACAGAAGTTACTTCGGACTATTTTTAAACAATTTTTGAAATTTTCATATATCCCAGTGCATCACTTTTAAGAAGTGTTAGCGAAACATATGACGGCCAAATATTCAAAAAAAAATTATTTTTTATTATTGAACCACAAACTTTACAACATGCGACATCGAACTGAAGTTCAATTTAAATTATTCTCATATGGTAGTTTCGATCGATAGCGAATGCCGTAATTTGTCTCCTGTTTATTTTTTTTTTTTGTGAGTCCAGACTCCACCAATTTTGTTTTGGACTCCAGCAAAAGGTCTTTTAAATTGATTTTAATCTATGATTTTGAATTTTTTCAATAAATCTACTTCTCTATTGAAAATTTCTCAACCAAAATAGTTTCACTCTAATAAGTGGCACTAACTAGTAACAGCTGCTGCAATGCGCACATACATATTCATACGAGGGAGCATCCAAAGCATTCAACGTTATTTATGCACAAACAAATTTAATTTTTTTTCTGTTTTCATAGAGGTTTTCTAGTGTTAACTCTGTGATGCAAATTTTAATCAATTCAGTGAACGATTACTGAATTTTATACAATTTCACTTTTTTTTTCGTTTACTATTCGTTCATACTCGATGAATATGCAATAAAAAACAAAACTATTCAGCAATAAAAAAAGTTATTGAACAGAAAATAAAATCAACTACAGAGCAAACATTTGAGTAACAAAATTCTTTAAACAAATTAAAATAAAAATGAATTTAAATCTTCTTTTCAATTCATGATTTATTTGTAGCAGCATAATGAAATCTTCAAAGTGATTACAAGCGCCTGCTTTTTTCCTTCTAATAGCTTTTTAAAATTACTTTGAGAAAGAATTTGAATTTTAATTGGTTCTTAATTAGTCAATCTGACTTAATTCTCTTTCCTTATCTTGATTCATTCACTTATCTCCCTCAAAAAATGCAAGCACTTGAGTATTTCATTTTGCAAAGTTTGATTGACTTGCAATCAAAACCAAGTGGCAGAAAGAAATACAAAAATGAATTGAAAGTGCCGCTTTAAATTGTTGAATTTTAATTCAAACCTGTATTGAAGCTGCTTTAGTTATTAACTGTTAATTGCCTGTTGACATTCTTTTTTTTTTTTTGCCAATTTCACTAGAACTCCTTGCCAACGCTGCATTTAAATATAATTTTCATTTTTTGTTTATTTTTTGCATGAAAGTAGTGGAATAGCAAAAGGAAGAGGCGAATGAAATTAAATTGCAAACCCAATAACTGAGTGGAAAACTCGATTTAACTATAAGCAAACAAATGTAAACATGAATTAACACCAAATTATGCATAGAAATTTGTCAGTTAAAAACACACACACACACACAGAGTAGAGTTTTGGCTGTGGCGGCAGCGGCATTTAAAAAAGGAAATTTACATAAATGCATTTTCAAGGAAACCTGAAATTTGAAAAGCAATTATGAATCAAATAGAAGAAGAAACCTACAAAATCTATTTAATGGCAGAAAATTGCACTGTTTACCCTAATTCTAGTGTGTCTAAGCTCTGCAGCCGTTTCAAAAGAGCATAGAAATGCCCGCTTTGTTTTAGAAAAGTAAACGACCTAAAGAAAACAAGTTTCTTTTAGGGTCTAATTAAATCTGACCTTTATAAAATAAAATTCATATACTCGTACTAAAATTAATTCTAATTAACATAAATTTTGCAGTCAATAATTTCCCACGAATTATGCCGAGGCTTGCAAATAGTTGGAAATAAAAAAAAAATTATTCCCATCGCGAATAAAAGTGAAATTTTTGTTCCCTTGAAATTTTGTTCACTTTATAAGTGCAGATGAGTTTTTCTAAGCTTTCAAGAGCAAAACAATTAATTTTTTTCCTGTGGTAAAAGTGTCAGTGCATGTAACAAGAAGAATTTCTGAAATTTTATAGAATCTTAAGTACAAGAAATATATTTTTTTAATTGAGCAACTTAGGTATAGTTCATATGGTAAAGGTATCAGTCAATTATTGCGAATAAACGATTTTATCAGGAAATAATAGAATTTTTTCTTTAGTTACAAAATTGCTACATAAAATTTTGGGAAAGAAACAAACAAAAATACTTGTATTCGCCAGCAAAAGGGGAATTTGCAAGGAATTAATTTTCTGAAAGTGAATAAAATTCGAAGGAAATAATATTCATGATACGAGTGATTAATTTGTTAAAGCTTCTGCACTGACAAAGTAAAAAATATTAAATTTTAATACAGTGACATGTAAGAGTGGACTTACACTACAGTAGTTTAAAATCCATGATGTGTGGGGCCAAAACAAGTTTCCAGTCATAACGCAAACGAAGAGACACTGTCTAACGTGGACTGCCTCACCAGTCTGACATGGCGGACAAATCACTCAAAAAAGTTTTTTGAATTCCTAATGACTTAGAGAGAATTTGTAACTTGAGCGATAGTGTACCAATACGGCCTATCCTAGCCCTAGTGACTAGTTTTTGCTCCTGATTCCAGCTATAAACTTAATGGGCCAATTCTAGCTGTGGGTACACTTATGTATGCCTATATTCTTTTCAATTGGCTGTTGGTTTGCAGTGTGTGATCAGCTTACGAGTATTCAGGACCTTCGGGCATTCTCCTATCATGCGATCAAAATGGATTATAAAACAGCCTAGTAACCTTTAGCAAATCATTTGCCTTTTTTGCGCTATAAATAAAAAAAAATCTCATATCAGATTCTGAGTCTATTTTTCTCTTCATTTTAAGTGTTTTCCTTAACAAAAACTCATGGAAAATAGAATCATTTCGTAATGTCCTTAACCCATGAAGGATCAAATGAAAAGATTTTTAAAATCGAGTTGATTTATTAATAAAAATCAGTTAAAAAAACTCAATTGAGTCTTTTGACCGCTTGTGTGAGAAAATTTTCGAAACACAAAGAAAGGCAAATGACACAAGATACTTGTTTTTCGAGTTTGGCAGGAAAGTGTCCAACTCAATCTTGAGATATGTCATCAAATAGTAACGGCGAGACTGACGCGACTTCTTTTCTTCACCTTCCCGTAGATAATATCGAGCGACATGACAATGAAACATTAACTGGTCCATGTGATTATCATTAGTCAACAAAATAACGGATTAACGCTTGACTATAACTTTTTGTTTACAAGTTTACACTTCTTAGACGGCTGCATTTAACTAAGTACAGTGACTTCTAATGAGTTAAAAATTTGTTAAAAAATGCGATTCTTAAATATAAAAAAAAAAATAGATTGTGCGAATTACTGAATTAATAAATAAAAAAAAAGAAATGAAGAGCTAAATGATACTTTTATTAATGACCTCAAGCATAATGAAGAAACTTAATTTTTTATTTCTTTCTCCCCCTTTTTCTTAGTAACAACTTGTGTCATTAAGTTTTGATGGTGCTTTTGTCTTTTTCTTTTATAGTTTGTACAACAAAAAGATTTTAATTGCTTAAATACTAAAATAAAACAATTTTTTTTAATTTTTTTTTTGTCTCTTTATACTTTATTCTGGGGAATTAATTATTTTAATAGCAAAAAACACACAACAACAGAAACGTATTTACCTGGCCTTAACGTTTAGTCTTACACCTTCAGGTCTCTGGTGACTTTAATATTAAAATTAAAAAAAATCTCTTCAAAAAACGAAGTTTATTTAAACAGTGAACAATAAAGTGTAAACTTTAAAAATGTGATTTACGAGCAACGATTTTTTAAATGGTTTTAATTAAAAAAAAAAGCATGTGGTGTTGCTTTAATACAAAAATAACTCAAAAATACTCGAGTTTAATAAATTTGCTAGACGATTTAATGGCTGCTAATTTAAACGGCTCACATTAATTTTTGTACAACATGTGTGTCACGTGTGCCGAGTAAGCTTAAACTTAATGATTAAGTGTCTTTTAAAGCACATGTGTCCTCCCCTTTCTAACACCTTCAGCTTTTTCAACGTTTCGAGATTTTTTTTAAGTTGAACAAAAAATTAAATAAAAACAAAAAATTTATTCTAGGTTTCGCTTTTTATTATATTTCACTGAAATTATTCTTTTAAATGCAGCAGAAAATAATTTTTAAAAAAGATGCTTTTGTTATGGAAATTAAGAACAAAAAATTTAATTTTAAAAATTTCTTCCCTTCCCCACGATTTTACTGTTCAAATTGGTTGAATAAATATTTTCGACAAAATCCATAGGATCTCTTTTGAAACAAAGTTCTCTATCTTCTACGAATAGCATTGAAGTTTTTTTCTTTCTTTTTTTTTTTGTTTTTGTACTCGTAATCATATTTTTGTTGAACTTTATATTTGTTTCTTTTTGCTTGGCTTTCATATTTTGCACAAATTATATGCAATTGTGTTTTCATAATTTTTATTTGCATTCTTTATCCCTTTTGTAAGTCTTTCTCTCTCTCTCTCTCTCTCTCTCTATCGCTCTTACATTACAGTTGTTAACCTCAGTCAAGGGCATTACAGAATTACTGTTGATTTCTTTTATTTGTGCCACTACTTCTTTATATTTTTACTAACTCGTACTCTGGAGAAAAAAAACAAAAACAAATATGAACGAGTATGTTGCAGTAATAACAGCAACAACAATAACAAAATAACCATTCGGTTTTATAAGATAAAGTTTTTTCTTAAATGCAACCAAGAACAAAATAGATTTTTAAATAATATTAATAAAACAACAACAACAACAACAACAGCAGTAGCAGCAGCATTAGCAGCAAGAATATGCAAGAATATGAGAAGGAAAAAAGTTTAAAACAAAAAGTTGCAACTATTTTTAAATTAAGAATTTCTGCAAGACTTAAAGGAAAACACAAGAGTTATGAAGGAACCTAAAGAAGGTCATGTAGTGGTGCGTACAAGAAGATAGAGGCTGTGGTGCATCTCTGGAGAAATGATGATAAGCCAGGCACAATAAAAACAATTCCAGTTGTTGCAAACATGAAAAACAAGTAAACACAGAAAAGAACTTTTGTTGTGAGCTACAAATAAAAATATAGTTGTAGTAATCGAAAACTTTTGGTTATAGTAATTATTAATTAATGAAAAACTGTATGTGACTTGCAAGGTTTCTGAAATGATCTATTAAATTCTGTGGCATTTATTTGATTTTTTATTTTAATTATGCTAAAGTTAACTTTATCAAGTTGTAATTAGTTTTAACAACTAAATAATTTTTACAAAAAACCAAATTTTATTTATTTTTTCCATTTTAAAATTAACGGTTAACGTATGAGCGATAATTATTTATGCAAATTTTACTCATACGTACCAAAAACACATTACCCACACATCCAAACAAAATTTCCAATTCAATTTAATTCTTTGTTGTTGTTGTTGTTGTTGTTGTTGTTGTTGTGAGTTTTCAACAAACATTTACATCTAATTTAAAGCAATTCACATCCTTTTAGTTTCCCTTGTGCAAAGATGAATGAATTGAATTCGTTTAAGTTCATTTGTTTATGTGTGTGTGTGTGTTAGTTTGTTGCATTCACTTGCAAACAAACATAGAACTTGTTTAGTTTATTTTCTAGTGGAAATTTATGTGCATTTCAAACAAAAAAAACTCTCAGAATTTTAAATATTTTATTTCACTGTGAACATTTTCCAACAAATCAATAATGAAAAGTGTTACAAGAAAGAAAACAAAATAAACAGCAACAACAACAAAAACATAGTTTGTATAAAACTGATGCTTGTGCAAAATTCCTGTCTGTTATAGACTTTTTAAACAGATTTGATTTGATGGAGCTGAATATGGCAGTTACTCAACCGTTAAGAAAAATTAATAAAAAAAAAAAAAAAAAAAAAAAAAAATAATGCCAAATCCCTGCATTCGAAATCAAACAAATTATATTGAAATTTTCAAATTATTACACACAAAAATATTATCCTTTCAAACGATTTAATTCCAGTTGCATGCGATAATTTCGGACCTGTTTCTTTCAATTTTCAACAGTTTAAAAATTGTTTGTAAAAAAAGTAAGTCTTTTGTTTTCAAGCAAGCAAACTGTACAATATTTTTTTCAGCAACCAAAGTGCCTTTAATATTCCAACTGCTATATTTTTAATTTTTCCTTTCACGATTTTTTTCTATTTAATACTAGCGTTTAACTAGCTACTTCGTCAGTGAAGTACCATGCTGTCGCTAATACAATTTAAGTGAGTGAAGATAAATCTGCCGAGTTAAATATGTTTTAACGTAACTCGTTACGTTTTTTAGGATTTGCAAATATCTTTTTAGTATTTATGACATATTTATAAATATGCTTCTCCCAAAGAGTACGGTATGGGACACATATCATTTTAAAGGGTAGGTCGTCTAGATTTGTAATCTATGACCCTAATACTCCGAAGTTACTTTGAACTATTTAAAAAAAATGTTTTTTTTTTAATTTCCATACACTCTAGTACTGCTGATCACAAGGATTTTGGCAGTTTCCGTTTTGCATCATAAAGTAAATACTACCAAAATTTCCGAAAATATTAAAACCCTTCCAGTTTAGAATCTACAGATTAAATTTCTTTTTGATTTTGGTAATTTTCATAGGCAAAATCGGGAATGGTACCTCAGCAAAATGGGGAATGGAAATTTAAAAGAATTTTAAAAATAGTCCAAAGTAACTCCTGAGTATTTGGGCGGTAAATTACAAATCCAGACATTCTCCCCTTTAAAATGATATGTGTCATTGCATGAATGTGTTCGCTACCTTGATACTTTTTGTTTCCAGCCAGTATCTTTCCAGCCACTCCTTAAAACTCAGCTTAATCAAGCTCAAAGATAGTCGGCAGAATGATTCTGGGCCACTGAATCTATTAGCCATGCCTCTTCTTGAGATTTCACTTGCCTTCTCATTTCTTACACATCCACTATGACCTGCCATCCATATCAGATTAGATGCTAGTCTTTTTAAAATATTAGGCAATCCCAGACCAGTTTTTAACTTATCTCAAAGGTACTCAGTGCAGCTCTACTCTCCAAATGAAAATAGATGTGACTGTTATTTGTGTCACTTTCTAGTTCTTCTCTTAGAGCAAGAGCTCTTTGGCATGCATTTCGGCCTGAAAAACTGAGTTCTCTTGACCCTCACTGACAGATAAGCTTCTTCTAAGGTTTAGACCAAACACCCCTGCTCTCCAACACTTTCAACCGTTTTCGAGCTATCGTACATGTGACCCGGCCAGGTGACCAAATTGCCCCTATTTTCTATTTCATTTAAATAAAAAAAAGGAAAAAACCAATTTGGAGTTCATCACTTGTTTATTTGGAAGAACATAAACAAAAAGTTTTCTTTTAACTAATTTTTGCAAAAAAACAACAAGAGAAAAATTATTATATTTTTTTTTTTTGGGTTTTCTTATCCAATTGACCCTTATTAAGCCAAGAATGAAATGAAAATAAAAGATTTTTTAAACATGTTTAATAACAAGTAAGAAATATCCGTTTCAAAATTTAAAATATTAAAAAAAAAATACTTTTTAGGCAATTTTAGTACAAATGATAAAAAAAACACACACACACATTCAGTTTGAACTTGATGAAGTCTGATGGAAAATATTTTTTATTTAACAAAACATCACCCAACACAAGACAAGAAAAAAGAAAGAAAGCTAAAGTCATAATAAATCACTTTATACGTGTTAAGGTCTCTTGAGAATATTTTTTTCTTTTGCCATTTCAAGAAATTTGGAAGACAAAAACGAGAGCACTTCACCACATGACACTTCATGTACAAACATGGTCTGTTAAATTTAAAACTGTTTTAACTCAATTTGTTTATGTAAAGAAATACCTAAAGCGAACGTTTTACTAAGCCAGTGCCCGGGGTTAATATCAATTTTTCTGCATTTCAAACAATATCAAATTATCGGAAATTTAATAACAAATAATACACATACTAAAAATACATCCAAAAAACATAATTGAAGATTTTTATTTGAAATAAAACTTTGAAATTTGTAATTTTTTCTGATATACTTACAGCAAGTGCTTAGAAACTACTTGAATTTAATTTAAAATGGACTTGCATCACTTTCAAATTTACTTTTAAACGAAAGCCTCCTTCAGAACAAAAAAACAGTTTAACATTATTTTGTTACTTCCTGTTTTTTTGTTTTGCCTAAAGCTCGTTTACAAGTTTTTATTTAGTTCATTTTAAATGGATGTGCAGTTGCCTCAAAGTTTTACTTCCTTTTTAAAAAAAAAAAACGTATGACAATCCCAACAGCAAGAAAGGACAGAAACAGAAACAGAACAGATGAAAAAATGTAAATCCAAACACTACACAATCGATTACACACATACTTTTCAGCACAAATAAAATTGTAAACTATTTTTCTTCATTATTGAAGACAAGCGAGCGAATACAAGACAGCAGAAATAAGTACTTTTATAAATAATGTGCTCGTAACGCTGTTGAGCCTTTGATCACTTCTTAATTTGTTGTTGTCAGCAAATCAATAATTCGAAATAAATCTTTGCAAAAATAATACTTTAACGATTTTAACAAAATGTAGCAGCAACAAATCAAACAAACCCAACAGGATAAATCTTTATTTTGTTTTTTTTTTAACTCATCAATTTCTTCTAAGCAAAAGCACATACATGCCAATAACTCATTAGGGTGCATTTTTCTCATTTGATGCTTACCAGCAGTGTTCGCAGTGCATATTCGGTAAACTAATCACAACTTTGAAATCATTTTCTCATAAAAACTTATAAATTGAAAATCAAAAATTGATTGTTCTCTAGGGCAGTTGAAACAAAACGCACGATGTGAGATAGAAGAATTTATGAAAATTATGTGTGAAACAAAATATGGGCCAAATGCTCCCGAAAGGTTTGGGTGGCATACCTCTATCTTATGGTTCATATTTTTAATGTGGTTAATGTGTCGAATTATCTCAACTTTTACTCATGAATTATTCTTAGCTTATTGACGTACACTTTTTCTTTTAAATATCCCCACAGAAAGAAGGCCAACGTTGTCAAATCGAATGATCGTGGCGACCACGACATGAAAAAACTACAGCCATTGAATTTCGTACGCAAAAAAATCATTGTTTCGTTGGATGTAAGCAAGTAGCACCATTTTGTTGGAATCACATGTCGTTCAGGTTCATATATTTAATTCATTTTCATTTCGCGATAATTTTCGAAAAATTAGGGTACGATGACTGGATGAGCATAGTCAGGTGCTTTCACACTTCCTACAGACCCGGTTAACTGAAATTTGTGCACAATTCTCCCGATTGTGGACACATTTAGTCGATTATGTTGACCAAAAAATAAAAATCCTAAAGTACATTTCGATTTGAACGCCCATTTTCGTAAAAGACTTCAACAATCTTTACTACCCATGGTTGCATTTGTTAAACACTGAAGCAAAGAAATGTCAAATTAAGTTTTTCAAGAATCCAGATGTTAAGGTGTGACGCACAATTAAGATGGTGTATTATGGTTGGACCTCCCTTTATCCCCTTTCCACACCCGCCGATAGGATCTGGGAGTTTAATCTGCATTGCGATGCTAAACAAAAATGCTATGAAATTCTTTAATGCATTTGATCGCTTACCTTTACCATTTGTCTGGTAGCACTGCACTCTGTTTTACATACACAAGTATTTTGCGACAAGCAAAGATCAAACGGAAAACATTTAGCTTTCACATCGCTAAGGTTTCTATGTCAAAGGCAGTCCCTGTATCACTTAGTAGTATTAGAAGTGGCATTTGGCCCCGTTATGATGGTAAATGCTCTATTCAATTAGTGAGCAGGAATAGAAGGGACATTTCCAGACTAGTGACGGTGATAATTGGTGATTGGATGATCGGTAAGCATGCCAGCAGGCTGGGACTGCCCTTCAACGATAGCTGCCGCAGCTGTCGGTCACCCGAGAGGGAGGAGACGGTTTTTCGCCTTCTCTGTGAGTGCCCAGCTCTTATGGATTCGAGACACAGATTTCTCCGTGCACATCTAATGACCTGAGATATCGAGAGTAAGGTTAGCAGACCTTCTCGGATATGTAAATGTCACGGGGTGGATCTAGGTCACCTCACGGCTACATGGTCTTGGCGAGTAGATGGTTCAAAACGGAGTCTTGAGACTCTAATGAAGGCCGTTTAGGCCGCCACATAAACCAACCAACCCAACCACATCGCACTACAGAGTAACCCTCTGGACTAATCTTGCTTAGGACCTTAACATGTCATATGCAGACAACCAAATCTAGTGGAGCCTCTAACGGACTTGCACGCTTATGCTCAGTAATTCTAATGGAAGCAGATCTTTAGACCTTGCACAGCTGGTCCGGTCCACTGCGTATTGTTTCTCTGTAGTTAAAGATAAGTGGGTAGTGTGCTAACCTATCAATCTAAGGATAGTGAATTCGATTCTCATCTCATTTCATGTTCTGCAGACAATCCGAGCAGCTTTAAAGATTTGTTGCTTGAAAAATATATCAAACAAAGAGCTTACTTATGGAATAGCCTTCTTAAGGCATAAAAATACTTTTCCAGCATAAAAAATAACACTTCCTTTGAAAAAAGTATGTATCTAACCTTAACAAACAATTTGTAAATTTTCTTAAAATAATCACTCAGTTTAAGGCAAAAAAAAAAAAAAAAATACTCTGTTTGCATATTTAATTGATTTAAATTTACATTTTTATAAAACTTGTCAACAAATTCTAATAATCTGTGGAAGTGGATGTGCTTTTGATCTTATTCATTTAAGGAAATGTAACTGAAACAATGAAAGGTGGGACTACCCCATCCCATAATGAAATAAAATTACTCGTATTTGTATTTAATTTAATTGTACTTTATAAAAACAACTAGATTTTCTTTTAAAAATATTTGTGTGTATAAATATTTACTCAATGAAAAAAGTTGTGAAAAGCAGTTTTTTTTTGAAGCAGCACAAAAGCTTTGGCAGATTTTTGTCTTCCTTTTGCTTTTCTTCATAAAGACTTAAAATAATTCTTATAAAACATTGTGAATTAAAAAAAAAAAATATAAAATAAAATAAAACCTCAAGCAACGAACAAGAAAATCAGTAGAGGAAAATAGTTTTGTACATATGCGGCCCATACACAGTCAAGTTCAATGCAGTTTTAGTGCATCTGTGTAGTATAAAAAATTAAAATAATTTTGATATTGAACCATAAACTTTTATAGTGTATGTTGATAACCTTTAGTTTTAACGTGGTTTTGAAGGAGTGATCAACCAAAAATGAGTGCAGAAAAAATATTTTAGACGAAGTACCTCGAATTGTACAGGAATAGAGTCATGAGAGTCAAATCACACAAACAAGTAATTAATAAATTTAAAAATTAAATTGATTTTGCTATTGCTGTAGCAAATAGATAAGTTTGCACAGTTTTTGAAAATGTTGTCTTCTTCGCTACAGTTTTAAAATAAATTATTGATCAATTTAGTTGCATTTTACGCATCACAAGTTTCAATTTCACGTTTTCCGAACTCTAGCATTGAGTTTGCCTTGAACTTGAGTGTATATGGAACGCAAAAGATAATATATGAACAGGTGTGAGAGTCGAGTGTATTGTATTTAGTTGCATCCTGCTTTTAATATTCTTTTAATAAGAAAATAAAATATCAGAAATCATCTCTGTTCTGCTCATGTTTTTGCTTGGTGAAATTATTTTCTTGCCCCTCAAAGGGTTAAGGTTGCATGCAAATATTTACTGAAAATTTATGATACAAAGTTGGGTAGTAAAAAAATAAAAACAAAATTTTCTTACTTCTTTACGTGGCTTGCCGCAAACATCTCAACCACAAAAATACAACAACAACAAAATATGAATAAACACAAAAAAGTGTTGTAATTTTAAAAATTGGAATTGGTATTGTAGATTGAGGAAAACTTGAATACAACAACAGAAAAAACAAATTTAACGAGTAGTGACAATTTCAAGTGCAATGACTGTAAAACAACAAACAAATTTAAGAGAAACTCCAAAGCAAATAAACCCACACACAGGCACGCACTCACACCATTTTTTAACCCAGCATATGCTTTCACCCCCTAGAGAGAGGGTGAGTGTGAGTGAGTGTTGCTTAAAAGGCAACAAAACGATAAGTACTGGCTTAAAACACTAAACAACACTGACTGTCATTAAGAATTATTGACTGCCATACGAGTACAACTAGATTGTATTCATGCATTCAATGAGCAGAGAGAGCATTCAGTCAATTACTTGCACATAAATGTTGATTATATCGCATTCAAAGATGTTGCATTATTGCAACTGCCATTAAAGCAACATCGCAAAGACGACTACAATAACAATGACATCTTTTTAGTACATCCACGATACTATAGAAAAATATGAGTTAACGATGTAATAAACAACAATGCTAACATAAATCGATAAAATCTAGGGATGATTTCTAAGTAGTGTAGTGACAATCGGGTAAATATATAAAAATCATGCCTGCATTACTGATTTTATTTTAAAATACTGTTACTGCTTTTGCTTTAAAATAGTTAAAATTGGAACTTGGCGAGACGTATAATCGGTTTTTGGCTAAACTTAAAGCCAAACTTTTTTGGTAATTTAAGGAGAGATTATAAAACATTTCACTTATTGTGGCATGGTGGCTCTTTCTACTAAAAACCGACTATATAATTTCTTCAGTACTTCAAAAGTAATGATTTTTACAACGAAAAAAGTCAAAACGAGCCACTGTGTGCCGACGGTTTATCGAGAATTTTAACTCACAGATTTATTATTTTAGCCATCTGCCTTATTTTGCTCACAATTTTTGTTAAAATTATTTTTTTTTATAAAAAAAACAGGCAACATCATTTTTCAAGCTTGTTAAGCATTATTGTTATTTCTTATTTTTTTAATTAAAAAATATCTACTACAGCCTACATAGATGATTTGTTAGTGGAATTTTGAAAAATACCTTAAAAAATTATTTTTTTTTTTTTCAAAATTGTTTACTTTCACTTTAACGGGAATAAAATCAGCATATAAAACCGGTTAGGTTAGGTTAGGTTAGGTTAACAGGTCGTCCGAAAGAAATAAAACAGAGCTGGTCTTCTGACGTGGTCCCTTTGTGATACCTGTGTAGAGATAGTGATAGCAGAGTGAAGGGGAGGAAAGAAGATAAAGAAAGAAAGAAGTGAGTGAGTCCGTCACACAAACCAACCACTGCTTCTAATGAAGCCATAAAGCGTGTCGACACTTGCATTCGACAGCGCAGTGAGACCCTGCAGGCGTCGCTCACCGAAATGGATCATGCGCCGCTCTTCCAGGGCCGGACACTGTCAGAGAAGGTGCTCCACAGTTTCCTCCTCCTCCTCGTCCTGACAACTTCTACAGTAGTCATTAAAACGCAAACCCATTCTTCTAGCATGGTTGCCAAAGTTGCAGTGTCCCGTTACTACGCCACCACATTTCTCAGTCGGGCTCTTTGGAGCCCCAACAAATCCCTACTGCGACTGCTATCCAGCCTAGGCCAGATCATCCTCGCCGTATTACACGTCCCTTCGTCTCTCCATCTGGACTGTGCCTTTCGCAAGAATATGCTATCGATCTCTTTTTTACAGACCGATAGAGGGATGCCACAGGGCGCATTGGCATCTTGTATAAAACCGGTTGGTATTGGCTGCTTTTTATTTTTTGGAATTTTTTAAAAATCCAAATTTTCATCATTTAAAAAAAAATTTATAACATTTTGCTCAATAACTCGAAAAATATTGAAGGCGAAATAATTAAAAAATTTTTTGAGATTTTTGGTAATAAAATGAGATAAGTTGTTTCAAAATTTAACTTAACAGCCCAACCTAAATTATGTTGCGTACAACTTGTATGATACCACTTATAATTCTCATTAAGTACAAATAAAGCATCGACTTTAACAACAAGTCGGGGAGCAGAGTTTTTTTTTTTTTTACCCACGAACTTTGTTTCGGTAGATGTGATCATCGTAGTTATAAGTATTATTTTTTACTGCAGTTAGTTAGGCGAGACAGAAGTATTTAACTCGACAGAGTATTTTAATTACCCTTCGGAGACCGAAACATTGAACTTCTTTCGGATCTAATTGTTTAACTTTATTTTTACCGAATGGTACTAGTTAGTCAGGGTCGCAACATTTAACTCTTCATCCAAGAGGCGAGGAAGTACTAGACGGTTTAAATACAAAAAAGCAGACCTCTATCCACTCTGGACAGACTGAGCGTACCTTAGCTGGAAAATAATAAGAAATGTGAAGCAACCTCTTCAAAAATCTCATATTTAAAAAAAATTAATAAAAATTCTCAAGAAAAAGTTTTTACATTAGAAAAAAATATTGGTTGTCCAGTTTATTTATTTTTATATTTTTTTTTTAATGTTTTCAAATTTATTTGACACAAACAAATTTTCAAATCATTTCCATTCATTGATTGATTGTATGTTTTAATTGAGGAATAAAAATTTTAAATAAAAATAGCGCAATAAATAAAATTAATAGAAGAAATCACTCACCAAAAACTAATTTAGAAAATGGTTTGTTTACTCCTGCTCCTCCTACTCTGCCTCCTGCTACAAATGAATTTAAGTATTTTAAAATATTGACAGATGTGTCATTCTAAATCCATTAAAGACAGAAATTTTTTTTCATTATCTACAGCCCAACCAACATTGACTTTATATTTTTTTTTTAATATTTTTACTTTTCCAAAGAAATAAAAGGAATTTGTAAGTTTGTCAGTTTTTAATTTCAAGTAACAGACTCCCTCGTGCACAGTGTTAGTTTGTTTGTAACTGTATTATTGACATGTCGTCAGTCGTTTAAAGTACGTGACATTTACGACTTTAAAAACAAAAACTTGTTTCGTTGTAAAACTTTCTTTCGTTTTTTTTTTTTTCATTTAATTTGCACTTTGGTAAGTTTGATTGTTAACACGGTGTGGTCGTTACACGAGTGTATAGTAGCAACGAGATCGATGTGTTACAGAAACTAGTCTGAAATTGTTATTTGTTTTTCATCCTGAGAGTTGTTTGCTCACTGTTCCACTGCTTTGCTGTAAAAGTGTATGAATTCTTTTTAATGTTTTTTTCTTTTTTTCCTTTTTTTTTTTTTTTTTGCCAGCTTCATTTCCACTTTGTGTTTGATAATTGCTGTTGTTGTCTGGCACTTGGACAATTTTTTATTAATAAACTTTTTTTTTTTGCAACGTTTGAAAGTGTATTTGGTCTATTGCATGAGTCTTGTTTGGTTTTGTACTGGCAGCACACTGGAAATTTAAAATTGGAATTCGTTAATTTCCGCTAGATAAAAGTAACTGACGACTCGAGCACATACACACACAAAATTTTAAATTTATTTGCCTTTTTGCTTTCATTTAAGTGAAAGAAGGATACAAATTTTACAAGTAAGTATATCGTTACAGCTTTAGTTCTTAAAATAGCTAACAAGTGTCCACATACATACACACGTGTGAAGATACAGAAAAATATTTACAAAAAAGAAGTTTACAAGAGTCACAAACTATTTTGTTCATCAACATCAATTAAATTTTATTTAAATAATCATGGGACCATAAACAAAGTCCCACTAAAGTCGTTGCAATTTGAAACACTTTTTAAAATTCATAAATTATTTTGTTACTATGATTAAACAAATTCCAAATTTTAGCAAATAATTTAGAGATTGTAACCACACATAAGCCCTTTAGGTTTAGCCCCAACATTAATATAGCAATCACGTGGGCTCCCTTATGTCGTCACTTTATTTTTAAGGAAAGTATTTGGGGGATGGCACCAAATCGATTTCTGTTAAGCTAATCGCTTAGAATTTTCACTTTCAAAAGCCAGTTTTAAGTGATGGAAATATATGGCCTTTTTAAAGATTTCGCTTTTATTTTATATAAAACAAAAAAAAAAATATAACAACAGCAGACTCTAAATTACTGCACCTCACTATTGATCGAAATTTCCATAGAGCTCACCAGCTGTTTTATTGCAAATTGTGAAAATTTAGTCCATTTAAAAAATAAACTTTCGTTAGTTAAAGTTAGGATTATATTTAGCAAATAACCGGTTTTTAGCTAAAGCTTTGCAACCAGATTTGGGTGGACACACTATTTGATATTTAGCTTATCGATATTTTTAATTTAATCTCCAACCATTTGACTTATAAAATTTCAACTTTAACTAACAAAACCTGCAGCAATAAATAAAAATGTAGAAGTTTCATCCATTAAAAAATTAAAAGAAAGTTTGCTTTAAAAATTTTGACAATTTGAAAGGAAATGATGGCATAATACGCTAATGCGATCACTTTGGTTAGATTTGCCCATGAAACCGCCTCTTAGCTTGATAGAATACGGCTGTAATTAAAAATTTCCTAAGTAATTGTTAAGATAAATACCCCACATTAAAATGAGATCATTTGCATTTGTCCTTTTGCAACAATCGCTGAATAATTCTTTTTCTCTTTTAAAATTTTCAAGCATCTAGTAACTTAAGCACTTTTGCCTTTTAGCTGGCGATATATGTATGTATGTACATCAAGCGCTTATATTATTTATTTCCTGCCATTTCTTTTGTTATTTAATAGCACGAAAATTTAAACACTCTCCCCCCAGCTTTCATATTAATTTTTGTTTTGTTTCAATTCGTCAACGTTTCCTGTTTAAACAAACACAAATTTGTTCCCAGTATTTGCAAGCAAACCCCATTTGTACTAAGCAAAAATGCTGAAAAGCTCTTCTAAAATTCCACACACATGCACACCCAACCCACTTACATGAAAACATATTTAGCCAAGTCATAAGCCAGCCATTAGCAAAACATGAATGGCAGAGCTTTTTTGTGTGTCAACATGAGTGTGTGGGGGTTTTATTTCACTTCGTTAAAAAAAAAGTTTCGAATATTTTCTTACAGGACTTTTTTTATTTATGCTGCTTATTTTTGGCCTAATGCTTTGCAAATTTTATTGATCAAACAACAGCAATAGAATTCAAAGCATTTGACAAAATTCCTTAACTTTATTTTGTTTTGCTGTGCTGGAATTTATACAAAACAAAACATGAGCATAAACAAAATACTTTTAAGGTTCTATCCACCAGGTAAAAATAGTTGTGTTTGAAACATTTGAAATGTTTCTTTTTCGTTGTTGTTTTCCATTAAACACTCATGGTCGTTTCCATTTGAAGGAATTGCCTTAAATTATAAAACAAATAATGGCGCGGAATATCTACAGCACATTGACTTGCTAGATTTGCATGTAAAGTAAGTAAATTTCTTACATAATTTGTTTAATGACAAGCATACTCCTTCTTCCCTTTGTGTGTGTGTGTGTGTGTGTGTGTGTGGGTGTGTGAACAGTTCAAAGCCTTCAGAGGTGGCACATAGCATTTTAACTGGAGACCACAACCAAAGTCATTACACTCGTACCTACACACACAATTTACCGGAAGAGTTGGCAAATGGCAAAATATTACAAACAAACTCCACAAGTCTAACACCACAAAAAGGTCAAACAACAACAACATCAACAAACAATATTGACATGTTAGACAATGTTGCAGCTGAAAATAAATTTGGCAATAATGCTGACAATGTCAATAGCAACTTAAGAAAGGCAATTATTAAGTTGCAACGTAAAATGCAAGAGCCAACAAAAAAGAAATTTTATCTGCATAAACGCCTAGAGACACACATCTTGCCACTTACTAATGTGGCATTCGATAGGAGTGGTGAGCATTGTCTAACCGGCAGCTATGACAGAACATGTCGCATTACCAATACGCACACTGGCATCGAAGAACATGTACTCGCAGAGCATGACAATGTTGTCTTTTCGGTCGCCTACAATTTTCCTAAATGGTAAGATATCCTTCTCCACTCTCAGGTAAAATGTTTTAAACACTTAAGAATTGTTAAGAATTGCTGCAACTTGAAAAAATGTTTTGGGTTTAATCAAAGACTTACTCAATAAAAACTCAATCATTATTGAGTATTTAATCCGCCTTATAAGAAACTAATGCGCTGATTTTATAACACTCAAAATATTGAGTGTTTTTCATACAAATTTTGTAGACGAGTTGTTTGCTTGTGTTATAAAAACAGCACATAAATATGTTTGCCCGGTCTAGTTCTTTATTACGTGAGCCGCTATCCAATTTTTAGAGAAATCCGTTTACAAATAAAATTTTAATTTTAAAAAACCCATCCAAATTAATTACTTTATAAAGTAGTTTATGTTTTTGCTAGCAATATTAGCAGAGGCACCAACTGAGTGGTTAAATAAAATATTTCAGGCCTAATTAAGTGCGGACGAGTGAAAATCGTCGAAAAGTGTGAGTAAAAATTAGCGTGTTTGGTCCAAAAGTATATGCCGACCTTCCTTGGAGTATAGAGACTATATATCCGTTGGAAGACTCAATTTTAAATTTTTTTTAGATGATTGGATTGTTCGCTTACTATAAACCGCACAGTAATGAATTCTATTAAGCAGCCTTTGTTTACCAGCATTAATTAATGAAGTTAGATTTTTTCATTATTTCAATCTCTAAGCCATCATGGAAATCAAACTAATCCTTTTTTTTTTAAATTGCAGTGACCGTATTGCTACCGGCTCCTTTGATATGAGTGTGAAAATATGGAGTGCTACGTCGGGTATATGCCACGCCACTCTCATTGGCCATACAGCTGAAATAGTATCGGCACAGTTTCATCCACTTAATAGTGAAACAATTTGTACATCATCAATGGATGGTACAGCTCGTCTATTTCACATTGAATCAGGAGAAGAATTGCAAACTTTAAGACATCACGGTGCTGAAGTCATTAATTGTGAATTTAACAGGGATGGAAATCTATTGTTAATGGGGTCTTTTGATAGAACCGCTTCAATATGCGATATAAAATCCAGGAGGTAATACCGTCTTCATCCTTTTTTTAAACTATTTTGCTTGTGTAAGTTCTAAAACCGTATAAGTCGACTTAAGAAAAAATTTAATTGTTGTCGCAATTCACTCAATCACTTTATTATTGTGGTTCAAGGATGTTGATGCCATATATTCCAGACAATAAAAATATCGCTTACTAGCAACGAAATAATTTTATAATAAAAACTTTTAGAGCTTCTAAATTGACTTAATAAAACATAAGCGGTTTTTCTATTTTCCCACAAAATTAATAATAAAATTTAAATTTATAAAACTTTTTACAGTTTAGTTGCCCAGCTGCATGGCCATACGGCCGAACTGAGCAGCTGTTTATGGAATTTTTCGTGTAATTTAATTGCTACTGGTTCATTGGATAGTACGGCTCGTATTTGGGATTTAAGAAAACCTACAGAGTCTTTGTTTGTCATCAGTGATCACACTGATGAAGTCTTGGATGTCAAATTTGATACATCAGGCAGACGCTTGGCGACAGGAAGCAATGATTGCACAGCTCGTGTTTGGAATTTGAAGGGTGATTTACAGCTGATTTCATTAATGAGGGGACATACGGATGAAGTGTCAAAGGTTGGTCATAACATAAAAATTTTAGCCGACATGTGCTGAAGCTCGAAAGAAGAAAGAAACTTGTACTGTTAGGTTGAAAAACAGCTAGAGGCTCAATTGGCTCTTCTGATATACTCCCTTTATAAAAAGAAGTATAAAAAGGACAACGATAGAAAGATATTAAAGAAATAGGAGGAAGTAGAGAAATAGAAAAAAAGACGAATTCGTCACTTGAATTGCTTCTTCTAACGAAGCTAGATAGCGTGACAACCCTTGCTGAGGCTTTGGAGGTAGTGTTCCCTGAAGGAACTAAGAGAAACAATGAAATGATTATTCTGATGTTTTCTTTTGATGTTAATGAAATTTAAAAATATTTGTTTTTTATTTTAACTAAAATATTTACCTTGACAGATTCCAGAAACGATATCCAGCAATTTTATCGAAATTTCCAAATTATTTCATAAAACAAAATGTTACATCGAATGCAAAGATTTCTGCCCCGACATTCATCAATCTTAATCCGTTCAAATGTTTAACGGTTTTTCTATAGCTTGAAAATGATAATGAGATCGCTAAGCTGTTGGGACCAAACCGTTGCTTTTGCTATATAAAAAAATCACAAGAAATATTCTGTAATTTATCCCATGTTAAATGTGATTTGCTCTTGCTGTTGACTGTATAACTTTAGGGTCTAAAGTATTAAAAATACTGCTCTTTTAGCCTAGAGCTAAAGAAAATGATAGACAGTTAAGAAAAAAGTATTATGTGATTTAAGCGTTTTTTAAGCTATTTTGAGAAAGCCAGCAAAGCTAAATCGTGCATTAAAAAAGTCCAAACTGGCAACACTGCTTGCGAATTATTAAACGCGCATGTTCTGTATTCCAAACGGATTTGAAAAAATGTGGAATTCAATTTTTTTCTTCTTATTAAATGAAAACTTTTGTTGTTTAATTCTACCAATATTTTTGCACCCAAAATTAAGCAAAAACAAAATTTTAAAAATCTTAAAATGGACAACAGAGTAGTTATGAGGTGCTAAATTTTTCAATTCCGAATAAAATATTCGGATTCGGATTCGGATTACAGAACAGCGCTGAAAATTTATTTTTTCACTTCACATCCATCATATTTCATCATTAGTTTTTTCTGTTAAAATTTATTTTTTGGTAAAATCGTCCGTCATTGGAACCAAACTGTCAAAAAATAATAATTAGCAGAATCCTTTTGTTACAGCAGCATCTCACGAGCGTCAGCACATGTCATTTATTTCTATAAAACTTTATTGAAAACAAAATTTAATTACATTTTAGGTGTCCTTTAGTCCTCCTGGCGGTCTACTGTTGACAGCATCAGCTGATCACACTGCACGTTTATGGTTGGTTGATTCTGGCTTATGTTCACAAGTTTTGGCTGGTCATGATGGTGAGGTATTCTCATGTGCCTTTAGTTATGCCGGAGATATTTTATTAACCGCTTCCAAAGACAATTCATGCCGTTTATGGAGATGATATGATTGGTACACTGTCGATATGAAAAATTAACGATCGATTGATTTAATTCCACAATAATAAATGGAATGAAAAGTTATTACCTTTAAGCAAGTGACATGGTTTTGAGAAATGCCGCTGCTATGAATGTTTTTTTGCAACCATTTCCAGCCAAAAAGAAGAAAAAAGATTTGTTTTCAACATTTACTACAAACTCGAGCATATATTTTTCAGTTTTTAAATTAATATTTTACTTCTCCATTTTTTTTTTTCAATTTACAAATAGTTTTTTCTCCTTTTTTTTTGTAATTTTTATTTTTGTTTTTCTTTTTCTTTAGGGTTTTGGAAAAGTGTAAAATTAGAGTTTTTTCTTTTTTACTTTTAATTAAATGTTGTTTTTATTATTTCGTAGGAATACAAGTTGTGTGTGTGTGTGTATGTGTGTTTGTTTCTTTTTTTTTAATGACGCTTAGAATTAATACAATTTTTATGGATTTTAGGTTTTAAAAAAGAGAAAACAAATGAAATAGTAAACCGGGAGTTAACAAACATTTAGATGAAATAAAATTGAAGCAGCCACAACACATTTTAATTATTTTTAAATTAAAAAAAAATTTAAACAAAAGCAATTATTAGTTTTAAAGGTGTGTGTGTGTGTGTGTTACAAAATCAAATAAAAAATAAATAAAACTTAACATGGAAACCATTAAAATTTGTTTGGGTATTTTTTTTTAATACAAATGTACGAACGAACTAGCTACCTGGCCATAAATAATTTGTATTGAAATTTCCAAATTATTTCAGAAAGAAATTTAAAAATTTTATGTGATATCACATAGTGAATTCGCTGATCAATTTAAACAAATAAACTTTTTAGAATCACAAATCCTGCACCAATAAACAAAAATGTGCAAGTTTCATGCAGTAAAAAATTAAAAAAAAAGAAATTTTGCCTTAAAAATTTTGATCATTTGAAAGAAAATTATGAGCGAATTTGCTAATACGTTCAGATCACCTTGTGTAAGTTCCCCTTGATTTGGACTTAGTTTTATTAATTGACAGGCAAACAGTAGAAATGGAATACTATTCTTTACCAACAACACAATAAAAATTAATATTTTTTTATAATTAATTAAAAACACACACTCTTTAAATGTAAAGGTTGATTATCAATGTCGTTGTCTTGACAGAAACAGTATATGTGACATCGCCGACAATATGTCGTAAATTCGACTGCGACAATGACGACACTCGTCATAAGGCTGAATAAAATAGAAAAAAAAACATGTTAATTATAAAACAAATTTTACCAAAAGAAAGGAGAAATTAATGTGAGGTGACACCTTGTGCTAAAGCAAAATAAAATTGAAAAAAAATAAAATACAACCTTTTTCTGTACAAACGAACATTATACGAAAATTGTTTGTTGTCTTCAATACAAATCTACGAAGGAAGTAGAGAAATAGGCATTTAAGGAATTAATACGTCCCTTAATAATTAACTTTGTGTTTTGCTTCCGTTTTTATTTTTTATTTAAATGTTGTGTTTGTTTCCCTTTTTTTTTAATTAATATATGAATCCTAGATTTAACTTACAAATAAAGATTATAAATTGAGTTTTTAGTTGTAGATTTACTTTTTTGTTTTTGTTTTCAACTGTATTTGCTGAATTATTGGTTTTTAAGGAGGGCGGGAGGAAGTAACTATGCATTTTTGCAATACACTCAACGTTACTGGAAAATGCATACAAATTAAAAAAATAATAAATAAAGAATTCTAAAATCAATTAAGGCCCCGATTATGGGGGCGATTATGGTTCACAGCATCTAGTTGTTGTGTACGTCACTCAGTTGTATATTAATGTTAGTAGATTTTTTCTTAAAAATACAAACGTGCATACAAAAAGCTGGGAAGTTGAAAGAAATCAACATTTAAAAAAAAAAAAGAAAAACAAAATGCACTCAAATAAATCTATTTTGTTAAAGTTAAAGTTAAATAAAACAAAAAAACTTGGAGATTAAAGTGTTTCTCTTTTTTTTTTCGATAATGAGTACACAGAAAACAGACATGGCACGAGTTCGCAAAAAAATTCAGAACAATTCTAACCCATCAGAACTGCCAAATATAATGTTAATTTTGTTTAATTCTTGAATTACATTTTTTAAATTGTTTCACATAAACAAGGATGGTTTTGCTGGTGAAACTAACTAATTTTTTTTAAACCATCAATCCGGTGTTTGCTTTTTTTTGTTTTTTTGTTGATGGGGAATCAATGGAAGTAGAATCAATGATATGATGTAGTTTCTCAGACAACTGTTTGTTGCATTTTAAATAAAATAATAAAAATCTTGAAAAAAAAACACTGAAAATACATTCCTTACAATTTAATTAAAAATAGTTCTGCAATTTTTATTTTTAAACCGACAAAATAACTAATCACAACAAGGAGACAACACCTAAAACCCAGTTGTCTATTTTTATATGTTTTTACAACACACAAGACAACATGTTGTGAACGATAATCGCCGAAAATTAATATACGCAACTGAAAAGACAACACAACAGATAAGTGCTGTAAACTGTAATCGCAATTCACAACACCAAAATAGTTAAGTGTTGTGAACCATAATCGAGGGGTTAATTATGTTACACAACGGAACCTTATAATTTACTAATTTAAAATGATCTTTTTCTTTTTTTTATATTTTTCCTAATTTTCATTTCTTGTTCTTCTTTTTCTGAGCAAAATTTTATGTAATCAAAGTATAAGGGCTTTAAGCTCGTGATTGAGAACAGAAAAAATCACTACTAAAAGTTAAAATTCTCTTGACTTCCAGAACACCAAAAAAATCAAATCTGTCGTGGCTTAAAATCAGCTTAAAATTGCGTTAATACTGCAAGAGCATATGAAACAAATAAGATGAGACAATTCATAATTTTTTGTAATAGGTTCGTCTCTATTTTAAAATATTATGGGGCACTCTTAGGTTGAATGGATTTTTATGAAATATGGCTCATATGCAGGTATTGTCTGTAACAAACTTGTAAGATTTTTTTAATAAGAAATTTTTGTAAACTTTTTTGAATAAATAGTTTTTTTTTTTTGACAAAACTTTTTTAAACTATAAAATTAGTAAACAATTGATAATAAAATAAAAGGATATTTTAGTCCCGATCCTAGAAATCAGTTTTAGTTTTGGCGGCACCAAAACCATTGTAGGCAATGTGTTTGCAATGCAGGGATTTGACAGTTTTAAAATCATTTTGACTTATTTCTAAACACTTCAAGTTTGTTTAATAACTGCAATAGTTTCAATTTAAATTAACAACGAATTATTTTTAAGGATCAAATAATTACTAAACGCTGTCTTAAAATAACGTAAAGTGAGTGTATTACATTAATGTTTTGTATTGATATATTGATGTACATACATATATTGGTAATTTTTTAATTTGATTTTTTTTTTATATTAAAACAATAAAAAGTGAAAAATAAAATCTTAATCTAATTAATTAATTATGTTTAAGTATACAAAAAAGAAAGAATTTTGTTTTCTCTGCATTAACATCTGGCTACAATACAAAAATAATAATTTAATTAAAACTTAAACGACGACAAGGAATTTTAAGAAATATTTTAAATAATTATTGTATAAAGTTATTTGTTGTTTATTTTTTTTTATATATAAAATCTTCTTTTGTTTTTAGTGAATTTATTTCTGATAAAGAAAGATTATAGTTTTTCTTGTTCATTATGTAAAATTCAATAGGTTGGTTTTTGTTGTTGTATTTGGTTGTTGTTGACATAATTTCTCTTTTTTTTATTTATTTCTTAACTTGTTTTTTATATCTTTAATTAAATTTGAACTTTATCAATTAAAAATGTAACCGGATTTCAATGTGTTGAAGTCTGCAAATAGAAAAAAAGGAAACACATAGATTTGTTAGGACATTTTATAAACACACATGAGGTTAGTTAGCAAGTTAGTCAAAATTAGCACATTAAAAATGTAATATTTTTTAAGCACAAGTCTTTCCTGTAAATGTTCCAATCCTTTTGTTAAAAAATAAAATATATCTTTTTCTTTTTTTAATTGAAAACAGTTTTATAAAACTAATAAAAATATTATATGTATATAAAATAATTAAGAATAAGAAAAATTAATAAAATGATATTTAAAAAGTATTTCAATTAACTTTTGCACTATTGAGGCTTTTAAATGGAAATTAAAATAAAAAATAAGAGTTTGATTTAAAAAAAAAACTGGAGAACAAGGTCTGAAAATAGAAAAATTATTGATTTTTTGTAAGAATCTTTGAAAGCAAAAGAAAATTTCATCCACTCATGAAAATAAAGGAAGCTGCCAGTTGCATTCATTATTTTTTAATCTTATTAATGGCAAACTCTCTTACTTTTACTTTCTATTTTAATTTCCATTCATCATACCCCCAAAATACTAAATAATATGAAATAAAGCAAATAAATAGTACATACATACGCATGTATGTATGTATGTATCTAAAAAAAGCGCAATAAATCATAATAAATTAAATTTAACAATTGTAAAAATAATTGCGTACTTCACACTGATTTTCTGGAAAATGTTCTTTGTATAGTCGCTTTACTAAATTAAACCTAAAACGATATAAGATTAAGTAAATTAAAATCATGTTTCAATAATGTTTTCCAACACAATACTAACTTTGACTGTAATCCGCCACCAGGTGGAAGACCCTGAATGTTTTTCTCTTTTAAAGCTTTCATTAAATCGCAAATATTTTTAGTCTCCGAAGACGCAATTTCTTCTGTAAATAAAACAAAAAAAAGAAACAAATAATAAGATTTAATAAAATTTCAAGTAAAATCAATGAAATATTAAAAATCAAGTACATAAATAAATTTTTTCAAATTGCTTCAATTTCACTTTATAAAAATAGTTTTTGGCAAATCAAAAGTTTGAACGTATATAAAAACGAAATTAATAAAAATATGAACCACCCCAACATAAATAAATACTCGTACATACACAAGTTGATATCTAAGTTACATAAAAATAATGTAATAAAAGAATTGAAAACAACCTCTTATAAATTTTTCGATTTCTTCATCCACTCGAAGTTCGGCTTCTAATGCTTCTTGGGATACTTTGGGTGCTCCAGGGAAAGTAATTATAATGACACTCATATTATCCCGACTACCCTGTAGCAATATAAATAAATAAATATTTAAATTTTTGATTTCAAAAGCATCAAACCAAACTAACCTTATGCAAGCATGTATCTATAACATCATTTGCTATGCATACCAGATCATCTGTGATTTTCAGCCTCGAATGTATATAACTGCAGACATCTTCATTACTCATTACATCCCATATACCGTCACAAGCTAAAACTAAAAATTCATCAGTATCCTGACGACTGCCACAAAATATTTCAGGCTCTGGCGAAACCAATTGTTCACATTGACCCTTTTCTTTATCATTTTTAAAGTCAAAATCTCCTAAAGCTCTTGACACGGCCAAAGTGCCATTGACCCGCTTAATGATGACTTTCCCGCCAGCTTTACGAATACGTTCGTTTTCCACAGGTAACACTGGTTTATGGTCTTGAGTAGCAAAGACTGGGGCCCCTTCGCGACACAATACAGCTCGCGAATCTCCGCAGTTTGCTATAAACACCTGGGTGGAAGAAATGAATGCGCAGACAGCAGTAGTGCCACCACTTTTGTCAACATCCAATTCAAGTTTGCGCATGTCTTCATCAATATGCAGGAAACCAGTACGTATGCCTTTTTCATAGTCGCCACTTTCAAACTCTTTTGTGCTGACAATGCTGTCTAGTAGATTTTTGGCACAGTGCTCTGATACTTTACAGCCGGCATGACCATCAAAGACGGCAAAAAATGACCAGTCTTCTAGACCTTCGCCGAGACCAGCTCGAGCAAAATAAGCATCTTCCATTTCACACCGCCAGCCTTGCATAGAACCAACGGCGAACGACAAATTATTACCATTACCTGCGGCATTGTGTATAGTAGTTTTAGGCTTATCTAGGAACCCACCCATAACTTATGTTCATGCTGTGCTTAGCAAGAGCAGAAATACGAATTGAGATTTTTTCTGTTAACCTGTTACTTTAGGTTTTTTCAAATAAAATATTGTTGTTTCTCTTTAGTAAATTTTAATTTCGTTTTAATGATTTTTAACTTTAGTTGTTTTCTTTTTGTTGGATATCCAATAAGAGGTAGATTATAGAGATCAATACAGTGGCGAAATATCTAAAACGAAAAAAAAATTTTTAATGTATAAGTAATATACTTATGGCGATTTTGTACAGAACAATCAATACGTTTGTAATTTTTAGATTGTATGGGTATGGAGGTTAACCTCTCAATTGTTTACAAACATGTTTGCTCTAGCGCTTAGAACTAGATAACTTATTAGGTAAAAATATGTATGGATGTATGTTTAATTTGACGCACTAATATAAGCGATACTGAGAAATATATTAAAGAATCTTCTTCATAACTTGTCGATTATATTCAATTTATTAAGATAGCTTAAACATTTATGAATATTGTAAAAGACTTGGCAAGATTTATTCAGACATAAATTTTTAATTTATACCTATTTTCCTCAAAATCAAATCTTTAGCAGATACGCAAAAAATGTTTTAACTTTTGTACATATAGATATTCGCATTTCGTGTGAGATAGAATAAAAATGAAGTTACTGAGACAAAAAATTTCCATAAAAAACAACAGTTGACATAACTTGTTTACGTTTAATCATTCCTTCAGTTTAGCAATTATTTTGTACAAGTATTTTTTCTGAATGAATTTTTTTTATTTTTTTTTTTTTTTTTTTTTTTGTAATGAAAACACCAGTTGCAGTTACAATAAAAGCAGAACAGTAAGTTTGAAAAATCAATATAATTTCCAACGCAGACGCAAAACAATCATACAAATTATATCCACATACCTATTTAACTGAAAAGATGATGAATGAGAATTTGATTATTCTTTAATGCGACTAAAAATAACAAGCATATTCACAAAACAATCAGCTGCTATGCCCGATAACCAGATACATATATAATCTTGAATCTCCTTCACTGCTTATGATTGAATTATTTTTAATTTTTGATATGAACAACAATGCGGAGTACTTGGCAAGTAAAGCCGACAGACCAGTCTATTAGTAAGGACTTTATCACAGGTTTCTTCCTGATATACACATAATATTAACAACTATTTAAATTTCTTAATAGCATAAAGTAGAAACTCATTTAGGCACCTTTCTACTTTGGATTTTTATTTTTTAGCACTCAACACTATTATTTAAAATATCATTTCCTGGGAATAGTTCTTGTGTCTTTTTCTATAAATTTGAAAATGAAATATGGAATAAATTGTACACAAAAAATAGCACAAATTATGAAGAAGAACAGGAGAAAAAAATCTTTGTCTAAATTTTTTTTATTTTCGTATGTAAGAGGGTTGCCAGATACTGTAATTATATCTTTTTAAATTCACCCCGTAAATACAATTTAATACAAAACAGACCCTCAATATTAATAATATATACAAACTTAAAATGCTCTAGATAAAAGGAGTTATATGTAGTACATTTTTCCACTAATAAATATTGGCTTAAATATCTGTAAATATAAATATATTTTTTTCTTTCTATAACAATTAAATGTTATTTTCGCTTTCCTCTTTTAAGTACATAAAATTTTTTTCCAGATTTTGAATACCTATTATTAATCAATTATGTATAAATGTAATAAATCTATTTAGAATTGTTCCTTATATAGAAAAGTCTCTGAATCACACTTGTTTATATTAGTCATAAAAAATACGTATAGTATTTCATTATTAAAGGCAACGTGTAGCATTAGTTCTGATTAAAGTTACGTCATTGTTTTTAATAGTATTTTGGTCTGGTACTTGCAATAACGCCATTAATAAAATTGCATTTGTAAGAAAGTGCAATCAAATAAAGCGCCAAATGTCGCATCAGTAGGTAGAGAATGAAGAGTTGCCACCTTTTTAAAATAAAGGTACTTTTTAAATTACAGAATTTTAAATACCGTTATATAAATAAAATACTTGTTAAGTCACTACTTTTCGTATTTGTTTATACAAGCTAAGCTTAGTGAAATGAAATTAAATTAAAAAGAATACTAATGTTGGTGTTCGACTATTCACTATTTAATAAAATTATAAGAAAACTTTTTTAGAGAAATATTCCCTTAAAACATAACAATATGTAGTGGCAGCACTACTAATTTGCTTTATTAGAATAAGTGATGTCAATACACTTACTTATTTAATACCGGTACTTTTATTTATTATAGATAAGAAAAAGTTATCTTAATTAGTACTCCTGAATGTTTCATGAAAAATTAGCAGACACGGCATAATTTAATTCATAATCATATACAAATTATGACATAGTTTTGATGGTAATATTATATATTATATTTCAATTTAAAAACAGAGTTCAAATAGATTTATGTACGGATGCCGTGGATTGATGGGTAGCGTGCTAAACTATCAATCTTGCGGTCGCAGGTTCAATTCCTACCCAGACTTTGGGAGCTGATGGTCAAAGTTACTAGCGCTCGTTAAGAAATTTAGTCTTCCAATTAATTTATAATATTAAATATTAATAATAATAACAATTGATTTATTTACATGTATGGCAAGTAGACGGTTAATTAAATTTACAATCCATGATCTTTATTAAAAGCGCTACGTTAGAGTTATTGTTTGATAAGATTCTAAAATTAGAAAACAATATGACATCTTGTTTAGCAAAGCACCTTTGCATGATCGGAAATATTTCACATTTTCATAATACACATCAATAAATTTAACACAAAATCTTAATCCGGGAAGATATTCAAAACATAACGCTGTATTTTTACTGCTTGTCAAAATATATTCTTTCTCTGAGCCAAATACAAGTACAGGTATATAGCGAAAAATTGTGTGGTTATGTTTATATAGTCTAGTTTATAAGTTACACTTTCATATAATTTATGCCTAGGCGGTATTTATACGATATTGAAGTATTACTTTTTTATAAATTATATAAACAAAGTTACCTTCAATTTGTTTTCTTGTGAACGTAACTTTTCAGTCCGTAAAAATATTAGTTTATTGTTGGTGCGTAGTTGCTGGCCGTCACAATTATTTGTGATTTGTTTACACTTCTATAAAATCCAATATATATTTTTTGATAATGTAATGAATAAACACTTTAATAATTACTTTTTTTTTTTCTTTTTTGCATCAATTGTCTTAAAAAATATGTTGCAAGAATTATTTATTTTCACTTCTTTTCCTATTACAAAATTAAAGAAAATGAAAATTCCCTTCCCGTTGCCACCATAGTTGCTCAAATACGTATTGAAATTAAGTACTCAGCTTCTCAATGATAACTACCTCTTAACGAAAATAGCGTTTATTAGAAATATGTAAAAAAACAGCTTAAATTTGTAATGGAGCTGCCAGAAACATTATAAAAACTAGTTAAAACATCAATATAGAGAAAAAATTGTTATTAATATAGTTAATGAATAACTTAGGCTGGTACTTGATAATTTTGTACATTTGCATTATCCAGATTTTTTGGTGTACTATTTTAGTTAATAAAAAAAAATGAAATTTATACATTCAAATAAATTGTGGAAAATTATAGGTTTTTGTCTGCAATAAGTGCTACCATATTGAAAAAAATATTATGCGGACATTTTGGTAAGGCAGTTTATTAAGAGACGTTTTTTGATGGGAGTTTATGTTTAAATGAAAACAGATTTATCGTTATAACAGTTTTATGTTTTTTTTTTTGGATCCTTGACATATATTAACTTATTTAATATAAACGTCGTTAGTTGTCACTTTAATTTCGGAAAAAACACTAAATCAGGTGATAAACACGTAAAATTTCAACATCAATCGATGTATTTGGTTCCGTTAGTTTTTACATAGAAGTTGAAATTTGATGTGTCTATCCCCCGTTAAAAAAAAAGAATTAATGTAAATGTTATTACTAGACGCTATCGCTTAATGTTATTTATTTATGAACTAAAAATCTACAGTTTTCCAAATTGTTTACTATATTTTTTATTTCTAAAAACAAAAATATCATTTAAATTATATTTGGCTCTAACAATGCTTCTTTCATTCATTGTGCTACTTTAAAACGACCTTTTATCATTTCAACAATAATATTAAGAGATTATTTCAAGAGTGTGCACTTAATTTTCACTGACACGGTTCCTTAACATTCTTTTTTTTTTTTGCTATTTATAGAAAATTTATTTAAAGACCTCAATGAAATTCTTAAACAATACATTTTTGACTAACTGACTGACCGAGTTATTTACGGTTTTGTTAACTAAAAAAAAGGAGAAAAAATAATTATTTTTTTTCTTGGCCATTGATTGTGCTTAATTGTTATGAATGGATTTGTTTCATTGATAAAAACTGCTATTATTGATTTGAACACAAAAGGACATGAACAACAAGAAAGTGTATAAAGTGTCTATATAGACAAGCGATAAATAGCGATTCTTTTTAATTTTCCGATAGTTGTAATAATACAATAACACTCAAATAGCCAATGTTTTATTTTTTATCTTTAATTGAGACAATTAAGTAATAGCTAGTCTAAAAAAAATAAAAAAATAAAATAAAAATTAAAACGTTCAACAATGAAATTTGTTAAATTTCTGAGAAATCATTCTTAAATTATAAATTATTTAATAAAAATTCCCATATGCAGCCAATAAATTCATTTGTTTGTATTTATTATTTTCTTTTACTGCTCAATGAATAGCACTCACAGCAGCCTGAAGGTTTTTTTTTTTTGATTTTATAGTTTTTTATAAAAGAAATTTTAAACTGCTTTTATAATTTGTTTGGTTTTTTATGGCTCAGAAATTTGTACGTCTTTTGAAAATCGATTTACAACCCTTAACATGATTCAAAACTGAATTGTAGGAAAGTATATGTAAGCCAGGACAATAAAGCGGTTAAAATAGCAGCCCTTTATAATTAACTTGTTCGTAGCTAATAAAAATATATTTTCAATGACATGAAAGATGAAATGTGTGAGTGTGGGTGCGTGTGTTTGTGTTAACAGCGAAGTAAAGAATCTAAATATAACTTTTATCAAACGAATTCCAGCTTTTTTTATTTGATTGCACCTAATCTTAGGTAGGGCTGGCTACTTTTTTCGAAACTACTACCGAGCAAGCCATTACATGTTCTGGAAAATGTTGTTTTTTTGTAGTGTTATGAAAAGCAATCTAGAAATGAAATCCAGAAGTAAAATTACGGCAATCAATATCGAGTAACAATGATCGGAAATTTATATTTTTTGTGCGAAAAAAATTCGAAAGAAATTGCTTCATATCGAATGACATAATTTGGCCTCAGGTTTTCATTTTATCCCTTTACATTTTTCAAATAAAATTTAATTTTATGATATATAGCATCACTTTAAATTTAAATAATAAAAAAATAACTTTAAAATAAATTTTCTAATAAAAAAAATTTATTAAAAATAATTGCTAAAAGAGCCAATTTCTTTATCTAAACACAAATTGTCACACAAAAATGAAAAAAAAAAAATATATATATATTTAAGTTTCAACGGTACTTTATTTTCATCATAATTTAGTTGTTATGAAATTTTTGTGTAAAAGATTTTTCGGAAAGATCTTAGCAAACAAAATTAAAAACGAAAGAAAAATAAATAAAAATCTGTTACGCCACTATACTGGTAACAGTTACTGTGAGTTAACCTTAGTCATGGACTCGTTAGATAATCTTTTACAGTTTGTTCTTTATTTCAACATTTTTATTGGTTACTAAAATTTAACGCATAATTAATAGAAAACTCTTAAAGAGACATGATCTGTTTTTAAGATAAGTCACAGTAAGAAACAATAGAAATCTTTAAAGAAGAAAACCAAAAAAATTAAAGGAAAGAGGTGTAAACTTAAGGGAGCTCAGGTAGTCCAGACAAGTACCACCTACAATGCCAACAATTGTTTGTTATCATGTTAAACACAAGTGCTTAAGTCGGTCAATTTTAATAGGGTTGGTTAAACATTATGATAACAAACAGATGATGTTTCAATTTTTGTAAATTTTACAAAGGATATTGGAGAAAAAGAGAGAGAAAGATAGAAAAAGAAATTTATCTTTTTTTTTAAGATTTCGTTTTCAAAATGTTATTAAAATTTTTTTTTAATATTATTTGAGGTTTATTGTCAACAACAATAACCACCCACAATGATTTCAGAAATTTTCGTTTGATGAAAACCGCATTTTAGAAAATGTTGTTTTGCTGTACGATAAATGTTCACAAGAGTTATGAAACACAATCTAGAAATTAAATCCGTAAGGCAAATTACCGCAATCTATATCGATGAAAATTTAGTTTTTTTTGTGGAAAAAAAATTTCGAAATAAATTGTTCGATATCGAATGTCGTAATTTGACCTCAGGCTTCTGATATTTTGTTAGATTAAAATAACAAAATTAAAAAAGGAGATCTGCTTAAGCTATGCCAAAAAAGAGTTTAGTGAGACTCTGTATATTAAAAAAATCTTTCCGAAAGACTTGCGTTTGGGGTTTTTTTAATGTTAAAAAGATAAACTTTAAAATAAAAGGTCACAGACACGACGCCAGCATGCTGGTGCAATCAAGTGATTGTGTGACTATTCCAGATGCTGGTGTAAAATCAAAATAAGTTTGAAATTTTTGTCATTGCACCAGCTTGCTTGTACGGTGTATTGTAAATTAATTCATTTAAAACAAATAAATGTGCGTGAAAAAATTTTTTGTGAAAAAACTCCTCGAAAATAAAAAGCGACGATTATGGCAATCGTGACCTAAAAAATAAATGCTACAACATAAAATGGTAGAAAAAAACCACTAAATAGAAAAAAGTTGTTAAAAAAATTTATCGTCATTCATTTCGACCTGCCTTAGAAACGATTTGCAAAAAAGTTAATATTGCGTGCTTGCGTTCGATGGTGTATTTGGCCTTTAACATTTCCTTTTAGAATAAAAATCAAATAAAAGATTTTAGTAAAAATCTGAAAATAAAACCATTTCCAGAAAGCTGATTAACTGAGGCCAAACTATGGCACTCAAAAATGATTGAAATTGCAATAGAATTTGAATATAAATTAAGCTCATCACTATTTTCACATGCACACAAAATTTCATAAAACAAAAACTAGACAAACAAACTCCAAGAATATAAAAAACTTTCAGTTACTTGAGGGCCTAATTAAACTATTTGATAAAAAGTCAAATCGTGCACAAAATTACGTTCTGTTCTGTGGAACTAACAAAAAAGGATTAGCTCCTTTTGCTCTTGGTAAAAAAAGGGAAGTGAAATTTCTTATCCGTTTAACACGTTGAGTGCCACGTCGTATTTTATCGTACGACAGCATTTGTTTATTCTTAGAGCCTGTCGTTCCTTTCTGTACGACACTGAGTAAAATTTAAAAGAATCCTTTACTGAACATTTTTGCAAAAGCATTTATGTGTCTAGAATGATTTTTTGAGGTTTTATAAAGTGAAAAATGTACGAAATGTAATTTTTTTTTTTTAGATTTTCATCAAAAACGCTTGGCACTCAATGTGGTAAGGAATGTTAAAAATAAAAAAATATTTTTTTAAAGATATAGAGCATCATGCCAATAATGATTTCCCGTTAGATGACGTAGATTATCCACTGTTTGGAGAAACATTTAAATACAAAATTTTCTCTACAATTATGTTTACATTATTTATTAGCCAAAAGTTGCCGGAGCCATTTAAATTAAAATTTTAAATTTGGATGAAAAAAATTCTATTCGTTTTTCTTCTTTACCCACTATATGTTATTAACCGGTTACATCATAATTTGTTACCAATCAAATATTTGGTTGTGATAATCTGCGCTATAATTGTTGCTTACGATATCGCATGAAATCTGTCGAAATTCTATTCTTTTTGTATAAAAAAAATATAAAAATTTTGATAGAACTTGCATGATATCGAATTGTAATGAACGAATGTCGGTAACACAGCCCGAAATATGATTGTTTTAATAGTATTTTAGTTTGTACTAACTAATTCTATTGTAGCAACTAAGTTTTTGTTTAACAACAAAAGAAATTCTTCTCACACGCGATGTGTGCTTTCGTAGGATGTAAATTTTAATTAAATTATTTTGTTAAAAATGCTCACGCTCATACAAAATAGTGTTTTGACAACGCTGAGTAATTGAAAAATCCAATTTTGACAGTGACTTTTATAGTTAAGTTGGCTGCAAGACAATTGTTTGTTTTGTTATTTTTAACCAATCATGACATTTTAATTAGTTTTTTTTAACCTAGCGTTATTAACTCTCTACTACTGTAGAGAATACGCACCTCCAATGCTCTTATTTTAGTATGACGGTTTACTATAAATGCTGGGCGCTAAAAAACGCTGTGCTTGCCTCCCCGATTTAGGTTGCACTGTAAGTTACAGAAAGTGGTTGAATTAAGGGATTTTCTTGAATCGTCAGTGCTACCAAACTTTTTTTTTATTAATTTGTTTTTGTATTTATTTTTGCAGCAGCATCATTCAAAATCCTCCCCATTAAAAAAAAATAAATAAAAAAATTAAACAATTTTTATCACGATAAATGGGTGTTTCTCCAATGTTTGTTTGTCGCAACTAAATATAAGGATGACATTTTATGCAACAACAGCAAACAGCCCAGTCAGCCGGTACGAATATGACACAAAAACAAAACGATGTTGAGATAGAAAGATTCACTTGTGTACCCGGTAGCGTTTTTATGTTAAATTTTGTTTGACATTTTTAATGATCTGATAATCTGATGTAATAAGAGAGATAAAAGTGAAGAAACACATTAAAATGAAAAAAAAAAAAAAAAAAAAAATGTGTGTTGTTGCCTTGAAAGGTAAACGTAACCAACTAATGAAGTTATTAATTTTCCAAATAAATAAAAAAGAAAATGAAAATAAAAGGTCTTGCTTTTGTGCTCTTGTTTGATATGCTTGGACATGGACATAAAAGGTTTATTTGTAATACTAATGGCGTCACCATGCTCTCTACCTGTTACCGTTTAATTTTGTTGTAAGTACGAGTAATAAATATTTGTTGTTGTTTTTGTTTTATTACGATTACGAACTCATATCAGCCGAGATCAATTTATAATGTAATTCATTACAATTTTCTTGGTTTTCAATTTTATCTTCTCATTCATCTCTGTTACATTCACTTCTATTTGTACAAGTGACATCTTATTTAAAGGAGGGTGTACGTACATACTTTGAAAATGTTTCATTATTTATCAATAATTAAGTTAATAAATGATTTTTAGTTTAATTCTGTTTTTTATTTCTTATTTTTTTTAAACAAAATTAGTTTATGAACAGACGCCAAGTAAATTATTAAGGACATAAAAAAAGAAGAAAAAAATATAAAGGAATTAGTTTATACTTGTATCTGCCAACATTTAGAACCGCATTTATGATCTTTAGTTAACTAACGTTTATTATTTAGGTCACAATTTTATCATTGCTTCAATTACAGCCATTGAATTCTGGGTTTTGTAAATATAGATTTTTTTTTAAATTTAGAATATAATAAAAATCCTTGTCGAGCCACTTCAAACGGAATATTCAAAAATTTCTAATTTGGCCACGTCTTCTTTGAGCAGAGCGCTTTATAAAATAGTGAGTTTTTAAAATAAATATTCGATTTCACTAAAATTGTTTCATTGATTCAAAGAAATTTTTCATAAATTGTGTGAATTAATGAAATATTTTCGTTATATTAATGCAAAAATTTGTTCATTAACTGAATGAATATTTTATTGAATTACTGAAATATTTTATTTGTCTAAAAATCTTGTCATTTTTCTTTTGAATTTTTTCTTGTGAATTTTTAGTTAGATTAAAATGAAAAAAAAATCTGTCGGTGTTGACTAATTCGCCGAAAAGTGGCAGCAAAAACCAACATTAAGGTTGCAACTTCCAATTGATATAACCTTAGAATGGATTCTTTTTTTTAAATAAAATTTTCATCAGAGCGAAACACGTCAACATGTCAACGCCAACAGTCATACCTAAATTGGCGCGTCAAGCGTGTTTTATCTATCGAAAATTCTGCTGTCCATACAAAATGTTTAGAGCATACCGAAATATCTCGATGGCAGCGCTGCGGGGTTGGAACAAGAACGATTGAAATACAAGATTACAGCATTCCTCATATAAAATTAAAATTTTCTAAGCATGTCACGCGATGTTTTTCTATTGGCCAATAATTTACAGCTAAATAAGAGAAACAAAGAGAAAAGTTTTCTTCAAACAGAGAACAATCTACGTCGCCTTACGGAAATCATGCGCATGGCGTAATCTTGTCTTTCTATCATTCTTGGGTTGCATAATCTAGTTTTGACAGCGCGTTTTGTAGCGAAGTTGGCTGCAAAACAATTGTTTTTTTTAACTTTGTTTCGCTATTTTTTTAAACATAGCGTTTTTAACCCCCTTTTTTGTTTGGACTGTTTTCCACTTCTAACAAAAACAACCCAAGAGTTCTCATGAATCCCATAATTGTTGTAGAGTTAATTTTATCTGAATCTTTAGGGGACAGCATCTCACTGCCTAGGTAGCTAATTCTGCTTCTTTCCACCGCTGGGCAAAAGCACAGAATATGTTTCGTCGTTTCATGACTACAACGACTCGAGTCGTCATGTATAACAGCAAATTTTATTCATTTGGCAATTGAATCTCCAAGTCTGGTGGACATCTAACTGTTTTTTATTCTTCTTCCGAACCAAAAAAAAAAAAAGATTTCGCCACTGAATCAAGCCTGCAAGCAGATGATGAATTTAGCACTTACGTTTGAAATATTAATTAAAATTTCGGTCATTGATTTTCCTTTTAACCTGATTTTAATGGGGTTGCTAAATAAAAAAAAAAAATTATTTTGTTATTATTTTTTTTTCATTTTGCTTAATCCAATTTAAGCTTTCCCGTCAATTGATCATTTGCTTATTGTACGAGTAACTAAAATGTCTTCATAAATCTCAAGTTGGTTTCAAAGCAATTCATGAACAACAACAACGATAAAAGGAACATCCTATTGCAGAGATAAAGTAAAAACAAAGACTATTTGTCTTTATGGTCGGGCAAATACACCTTTTAAGGCCAATTGCTGCAGTCGAATTCAAGATTCCATCCCCACACTCTGTTAACTATTAATCCATCCATCCAACTTGTTGAAGAATAAAATAAAATAGAAATGAAATAAAATGATGTTGCAGCACAATTCTCTTCTGCTCCTGCTCGGCGTGTCATCAGCTCATTCCTCATTATCAACAGCTTTTAAGCCAGCTTTTCTTTTCAACCTGTGTTTAAGTGCTTGTTTGTTTTTGTTGCTCTTCTGGCCGGGTAAACTTAAATAAAAATAAAAATAGTTCAACATGTGTGTGTGTGTGTGTGTGTGTTTTGTTTTGTTGTAGCCTTTATTGAGTCCATGCCATTTCATCTTTACCGCCAAAACGTTACGTTTTCTCCAAATTGAATCGTTTACAAATTTTGTTACTGGTTGTACATAACGACTTGCAACAAAACATTGTTTGGTTGTTTGTTGTTGTTATGTTTGTATGCTGTATGTTGGCTTGACTAGATTATGACCATGTTGTTTGTAATTTTTATTTTAATATTTTTTTTTTTTTTTTTTGATTTTTAGTTTCTGTTGCTGTGTTGCTCTGTTGCTGTTGCAACAAATGTACATTTAGTTGTAATCGCATACAGGCAAACAACAAAATAGCCAAATGAGAGAAATAGAAACTCGTAAACTGAATTGGTATTGCAGTCAGTGGTCACATAAACGAACGAACTTTTAACGCAAACACTCGTGCTTGATTTGCCTATAAAAAGTTTTGACCCAGCAGTCAATCTATTTTACAGTGATTGTGATCTTAAAATCTGTGTGTTGGCCTGCAAACAGCAACAACCAAAAAAACTCTTGCTTGTGTATTTTCTAGTTGAAACTATAATTCTTGCCGCAGATGCGGATTTTCCGTTCAAACTGGGTGTAACAAAGACAACGCAAATTATTGATCATGTTTAGCGGCATTTGTTTTTATTATTTTCAGCTTTTCTTTTCTTAAACTCTTTTTTTTTTGCTGTAATTATTTAATTCCTTTTTATCATTTCTTTCTTCTATCAGCGAATGGGTCTGTTTCATTGATGTTTTAATTTCAATAAGTTCGACTCCAGCAAAAGCGTTTTCCTGAAAATAAATAAAATTAAAAAAAAAAAAAAACAACAGCATATGATTAACCCTTTAAAAACTAAAGGATTAGTGAGTAGAACTTAATTTAATTTATTATCGACTTGCTGATGAGCTGAGTGATCATTAACGTGCGGAAAAAAAGAAAAGATATTAAAAGAGGAAAATTAATTTTGAGTGACTCTTAACAAAAATTCATTTAAACAAGATTTTTAAACGTTTTACTAGAGTTTAATAATAAATTAGTGGTTGGTTGTTTGATTTGCGTAGAAGCTTAATAGCCAAAAATTAAAATCCCTAGATTCCGTTTTAAGCCACCTATTTACTCCCCAAACCAACCAACAATAAAGTGATCAAGTGATCAAGAAATTTGTGTCTCGAATCCAGCAAAGCCTTACTCTCCTTACTCTCAAGTGCCCGTCCCAGCCGCTTGGCGTGCATGTTGATTGCCCATTGACTAGTTATCACAGTCTCACATTTTTTTTTTGAAGAAACTGTCATAGAAGCCTTTTAGTTAAAGCCGAACTTAGACAACTCTTACGCCTTCTCATGGCCAATGAAGCCACTGTGTGTAGAAATCGATGCTAAAGATACGTCGGCATTAGAATGAAGAGCGGGAACAAGTAACCTGCTCACTGCAGCCAAAATAGACCTATTGTGACACTACCTTCAAGTAACAAATTTTCCATAAGCCCAGTATTCATTAAGAAATTGGGTGAATTGTTCCCCATGTGCGACGGTTGTAGGTAATGATACTCTAAGTAGCGAAAACGGGTCCAAATTAGACCATTACAGTGACACAAGATGTGCTCTGCTGTCTCTTTTTCTTTGTTGCATAATCTGCAGAGGTCATTTTGATTGATCCTTATATTTGCCTAGTGGTTTAGAATCTCGTTCCAGATTGGACAAAACAGTGCTGCATTCGCCAACGAGAGAAAGATATGTAACATTCGATTGAAGTGCTAGGAGAGTCTCTGGACTATCTACGAACTTGCCCCTGATACATTTATCATACAGAGACTAGTATGCCTCCCTGATAGCCAATATCTCCACTTCAAAAATACTAAGCCTTTCTGGCAGAGAGAGAGAGAAATGAGAGCCGCACAGAAAAAAAGTATGGTAACATTTTCGTTAAGTTTTGTGGGAGAAAATCTTTGAAATTTTGCATTTGCAAAATCATGTGCCTCCAGCAACTAAATACAGTCGTTTGCATTTTGCAATTACTTCCACAACAACAACAATCGAAACTCGCAATGATTTTTGTCAATTTCAGATGGTTAAAAAAAGAAAAACTAATTTTTAAATGGTGGGCAGTAACTGTTACAAACCGGTTTCTAAATGTAAGCCTTTGATTAGCGAGATTAGAGAAGAAAAATTCAAAAATTTATTTTGTATAAAATGATTTTTACTCTTTTTTTTTTGTTGTGGTTGGGCTGCTGGGTTAACTTGTTTTTGATATTTAAATAACGATTTAAAGGCAAAATCAATTTTATTAAATTTAATGTTTATTTCAACCAGCATTTTGAATTTTTATTATTAACGAGAATAAATAATAAACGAAAATATTGAATGAATAGAATGAAATCAGGCATAATCAGCGGGAGTAAAACTAAAAGAAACAAACACACACTTTCCACCATTAGAGACAGACAACAATGTGAACAGCGTTTAGTAAGCAGAAATAAAAAAATCTCCCAAAAAAAAAAAAAAAAAAAAAAAAATAGGGACTCATGTGGTGTAGGCCAGTCAGTAACTTAAAGGGTTCTTTTGCCGCCAATACAAGTGAGCATTCATTTCCAAAACATACAAACTCTGCTAAACACAAAAATCAAAAGATGTTTTGAGATAAATGACACAACAAACAAGCAACAAACGATTATCATAATGAAAATGAAATATTTAACAAAACAAAAGATCCTTATGGGCCAAAAGTTCCTTAATGTTTGTGCAAATTTGCCCAGAAATCATACTTTTTTCTATTTAAATCTAAAGCAAAACAAAAAAAACTTTTAAATGAAAAACATGCTTGAATTTATTAAAGATTTATGAATTAAAAACAAGAATATTAAAATACGAAATATTAGAATTTTTAAAAAGAAAATTTTTCAAAACTTTATGGGTTTTAAACAGTAAAACTGGTGTTGCAGGACACAAAATGTAGGAACGACAAAGCTTTTACCGTAAATTTGTTTGCAGCAGGCGCAAAGTCGAGGCATTTAAAGTTTTTTTCAACAGCGCTATTCCAGTTGTCCTCGTAAGTTTAGTCGTCGTCAATCTCGCAGTCCAACCAAGGGAAACGACATGTGTTCATCTTTAAAGTATGTAACTTATATCCCCTTTTATTCATTTATTGAATCAGTCAGCCCTATTCCAGTTGTCGCCTTAAATTTCATCACTTTCATACTTATTTGGTATTCTATAACGGTCTTACTACAATGACGACAGACGCACATTTCTAATATTTCATTTGAGTTTTTGTGGCAAAACGTTTGTAATTTTTCGCTTGTGATCCCAATTTAGCTTCAAGTGATGAAACAATAATTGATAATTAGAAATAAAACTTGGCAGAAAGGATTCCGATATATTCAAGTTGTCTAATAAAAATTAGGTATCGACACCAAACTCTTACAAAATAATTATTTTTTTGCTTTTAAACATATACTAGAGACGATTCAGCTTGACTTACATTAATTCTAAACAAAATTTAAATTGGCAGCTACATGAAGATTTTTCGCCCACAGATTTTTTATCAACTCACCGTATGAAACAAGAATTTGAAAAATTCTGGATAAGTCTATAATTGCTCTAGAAAAGTAGATTTAATTTTTTATAATTTTTTTTTTTTAATTTGGTCTGAAATTAAATGACATGATATCTCTGCGGAATCCTACTGCAAGGGAATAATTTTTTACAATAATTCCACAAGCTTTCCAAATGGTTTATAAGTCAACTTATTTCTCTTCAAACTCTTCCTTTTTATTATTTTTAAAAAATTGACTGTGATTTTGTAGGTAATCACAGTCATTTCAATATAATATTAAAAGCAAGGCGAATTCATACAAGGTGATATTAAGAAAGCAGCTGTGCGCTTCAAGTTTTTTCTTCACTTGTCAAAATTGTTGCATTTATGTGGTCGGAATATATAAGCCATCTCTGTGTTTCTTGACAATTCACGAATATTTTTTACACAGAGATGCTTGATGATTTCATCTTGTATGAATTCGCTTTGATAGCAGTCGTATTTTCTTATATGTTGACCCGGTCAGGAATTCGGATTCATGACTGGGAATTGCAGAGTATTAAAAGACTAGGCAAACATGAGCATCAGTCAAAATGACCTCTGCAGGAAATGTTTAAATTCTTAATGAAAACTAGACTCAAGGAGAATTTGTCACAATAGGTCTATTTTGGCCGCAGTGACCAAGTTATTAGTTCTCGCTCCTCATTTTAATTCTAATACAACTGAAATACTTATTAAAAGCTGTCGAAAATAAACGACTACATTATCTATTGATTACGACAACTGTAATAGGGGTGCATATTTAAATGAATAAATATTTAATTAGCGCGTAGTCTTTTCCTATTTCAAAATGGAATCCTGCGATTCTAGATAACGCCTGTTACGTGACTGTCACGTAAGTGAAGCTATTTCTGTGTACGCAAAATAAACTATACATTAACCATTCAATTTGCTTAATTACAAATTGAATTGAAAGATATACTAACCTCAATTGGTTTCACTCAACTAAGTTATGATCGGCCATTTTCTGGGACAAACTGTTGTGTCTGATTTGTTGTATATGAGGTCGACTTGATAATAGTTATAATAATACAGGCCTCGGCTTAAACACTTTTTCAAACTCATAAGGAAAAAAGTTCAATTAAAATTTTGCTACGGACTATTTCTTTCAAAGCCGACAGACAATATTAGTTTTGAACAAAATTTATGGTTATTTTACAAGCTCAGTGGTTTTTTAAGCACCTAGAGGATGAAATTTTCTTTAGTTAGTTTTGATTTACGCACACACAGAAAACAAATTCTTAGTCAGCACTAATTGGTTGCATAAACCATTTAGTTTAGTAAAGATTAAAAAATGTCATCAAAGAAAATATTTTTGTCTGCAGCACAGCATTTGGTTCTTACAACCAAAGTGTTTTTTTTTTTCTTAATCATAATTCATTTACTATAGCGTATTAATAGAGTGGGTTATGCCTAAAAAAGGCAACTAAAACCAACCCAATGAAAAGAAAATAAAGAAAGAGAGATTCTTATCAACAAAAAAAAAAAAAAAAAAAAACTTATGCGTATTTTGGCGGCTTTTTGTGTGAAACAAATATCACATAAACTAACTAAATACGAGTGCGTACAAGAAGATACCAAAAACCATATGCGAAATATAAAAATTGTTTGAGTATTTATTTGTATGTTGAGCAAATTCAACAAATCATTAGCAAGATCAGCTAAAGATCAGCAAAGATCAAACATGAACGATACATTTTCAAGCATTTCAAAAATACACAGATTTATTAAGATAGTCAAATCGCCAGCGTATTTTCTGTATATACGACAATGACGGCAGACGGTATTATTGATTGTGACTGTCTGTCTGTGGAGAAAAAAAATTTTTTTTTTCTTAGATTAAAGATAAAATTTTAAATAAAAGATATTTTGTGTTACATACCGTAAGCCCACAATACAATTTTGAATTTCTTGCTTCACTCTTTTGTTAGTATTAGTTGGCCATAAATTTTGAATAAGAATCTTCTGGCTGTTCATTTTCTCTTTCTAAACATTCCGCAATTAGTCAAAATACCTTCAAGTCGAATTGGATTGATTCACTTTTACATGAGCGGCAACATTTAAAAACAACAAAAAAAAAACATTTTTTTTTAAATAGCGAAACTTGTTACCCGTTTAGCACCTTTTTTTTTGGTTGATCATTAAAAGTGAAATTAATTAGTACGAGTGTATGCAATTATTATGTGTGTTTGTTTGGTTTTCTTATTGATCATTAGCTGAATGACCCACTTTTCGCTCTCAGCTTGTTTCGATTTGATGTGAATCTTGGTTTATGAAAAAAATAATTTCAAAAAATCTTTGCCGCCAATTAGACTTAAAGCTGCAAGTGTTTTTTAATCACCAACACACACTCACTTAAATTTATTTCTGCTTACAAATGCCTCCACTTAGGAGGTGCTAGTTGCTGGTTAATTTGTTTAAAAGTAGTCAGTTAGTGAGTGAATTTAAAATTTAAATAAAAAAAAAAAAAATAAAAAAGTAAAACATAAACGGAATAAAAAAAAATACTTCAAACATTCGCCGAAATTTAGCTTTGTTGCTGTTGCTGTTCAAATTTAATAACGTGTTTAAATAAAATGTTTAACACCTTGTTCGAACCTCGCTGCAACACAACTCTATTAACAATTGAATTTTTATTTAACGTACGAGCAGTATTTAGTGTGAACATGGTTTGTTTGGCACAGTGATTTATGTTGAATATTTTACACTTGGAAAAGGATAAGTGTGAGTGTGTGTGTGTATGTATATATCTCTTAAGCTACAAATACACCTGGCTATTATTTTAGTGGCTGTAAAGGGAATTGCTTTGTATTCGTTGCTCTCTTTACTTTTTATTTAAGAAAAATTTAAAACAGATTTATTAATATTGAAACAAATAAATAAATTTCCGAAAAACGTATTTTTTTACCCAATGAAGATTCAGCGTGAGTTTTACTTCGGGCAGAGCTAAATTCAAAGCCTCACTGCGCTATTGACTGCTAACATCGGCATGATACTTGGAAAAAGTAATCGTCTCCTTTATTTCTTTTTGTCCTTCTGGCTCCTATTTCTGCTTTATTTTCATTCTTACACAGCTGCGATATTTCTTATTACAGTGTCCTATTTTTCTTATTACAATGTCCTGTTCAACCTTATGCAACCTACCGATTGGAGGTACTTTAAAAAATCTTCAAAAATCATTTACGAAATCTAGCGATTCTACTTGAAAGCCGACAAACATCAAGCAAACCATTCCCGCCCTTGTTAGTAAATAAATTTTTACTTTAAAAACTCCTTTTACTTTAATAAAATCACTGGTCTCAAAGCAGCTATTGAAGCAAAGCTTTTCTTGCCTTCGTGGGCGTTCTTTTGATGATTTTTAGTTAGTAGAATAAATGGATTGTGGCATCAAAGTATTAGGCTCGAATACCTTATCTTTGGCGATTTCTAATTTGACCACAGCTTATACTACACACAGAAAACAGCTTCAGTTCAAAAATTCAGCTGTGATAATCAATTTTTTTTCGTTGCAGTAACCACAACTCCATAATATGGATCCAAATTTAGTTCTCCTAAATTTATTTTCAGCTGTAAGACCAATTTTATATTGTCACGATTAAAATTTTGAAGTTGTTGTATCAGTGTATTAATCTAGTGGGGTTAGTAATTTTATTGGTCCAGATCTATTTTGAGAATTGTCTTGGAACTCTGAAAAGGAAATCACAGCATTCATGCCATTCCGTTATCGGAACAAAAAATTTTTTTTATTTAAATAACACAAACACGCGAAGCTTCCTAGCTTATCTGAAGAAAACACCTAAAGTCTCGGCAGGAATTGTAGCTGCAACGCCTGATTACTAGGCTAGGGCACTACCCAATGATATACGAGGCAACTCACTAAAACTGATTCGATCAGAATTTGGAGCGGGAATTGCAGGGTATTGAAACACTTGGCAAATATGAGAGTCAGCTTTTAAGTTTATGACCTCTGCAAGTTATGGCATAAAGACGAAGAGATAGCAGAACATATACTGTGTCATGGTAATAGTTAAGTCAAATTTGGATCGGTTTACGCTACCCAAAAAAGTCTTTGAATGACTAATGAATACTAGACCTTGGGCGTATTTGTAACTTGAAAATAGCGTTGCAATAGCTTTATTCTGACCAACTAGTTCTAATTCTAGTCTCTTGTGATAGTGATGTCGTCTTTTTTTTATTCTATTAAAGCTAAAAAAATAAAACAAAGAAAATAACAAATTTTCAAGTTGGCCGTGTTGCCAACACTCTATTTGAATTGTTAGTCGACTACAAAAATCAATCATAAAGAAAATTTATGTGGGAATTTACCAGTAAAATTTAGCTTAATAAATTAGAAAAAAAAAACACCGAACAATATAAAATTTGTTTACTGAGAACAAAAAAGTCAAAGTCAATGTTTGGTTAATTTTAAATATTTTTTGTTTTATTTCTTTTGTCTTTGATGTTGGCGCAGTGAACGGCAACTGCAACAGCCATTTCATATTTTTAGTTTGTAAAAGTTGAGTGAACAAACGATCAATTGAGTAAGTGATCGAGCCTAAATGAAATTAAACAATAATTTTTTGTTTGTTAACTAGACAAACATTGTTACGGTCAGTTTGTTTAGATTTTATGTTTGTTAACGTCGACCGAAGGCGGTTAAATGCCTACAGAAGCAGAAGCCACTTCTGTAGTCAGTGTTCGAGGATGATCAGCATCAGCATCACCAGTATTTTAATTTAAAAAAAATTCATTTTGAAAAACTTAATCATAATGAAGAGAACAAAAAACAAAAAGATTTGTTTAAAATTAGTTTACACCAAATATTTATTTTGAAATCCACTCACACTATTCACTCTGCAGTCAGTTAGTGTTATCATGCTGACTGTTTAAATGTAAAAGCAAGAGTTTATTTAAATTATGGCCAAGTTGCTAAATGAATTTAAAAGTTGTTTTATTTGTTTCCATACTGCCTTAATGCCACAATCACAACAACACAGCAACAATCATTCTGACAAATTGAAATAAAATCTTGAGAGATTTCAAGCAAAGAAACACCGCTTGTTTTCTTTTAATTTTTTCTTATTTTTTTGTTAACTGCCTTGCCTGCCAGTGTTTGTTCTTGTTAATTGGTATCTGAAATTTAGAGAAAAAAGCCAGCTAATATTCTACATCAACGCTTTTAAAAGCAATTTCCAATAAATCAATATTGAAAACGTTTTAATGAACAAACAAGGGAATAAGTGAGTAGACATTCACATAAGCGAGTTGATTTAATTGATTTTGAATTGTTTAATTTATGACAATTACACAAACATAAGCAGCATTGAAGCCCTCAAAATTGGATTTCAATTTATTATTATTTTTTATTTTGCATTAAATTATTTCTTAATTATTTGCTTAATAGTAAAAGTGTAAAATTAAAATGTCACAAACAATAATTAAAATTTTCAATTAATTTATTCCTTAAGTAAAGCTTAAGAAATACAATAGGACTTATTTGCTGTGTAGTAAAATACCACTGAGACAATATCTTTTATTGTTTCATGTGATAAGTGAAATTCTTTATTGCCCACCAGAGATCAAAACTTTATGTATGAAGCGAAATTGCCCGAAATTGCATAGACCAATTGCTCTATGCATATCGAATGACCTCTCTTAGAGTTAAAAAAAAACATGGGAGCACTATGGTATATGAAAATTTCCAAATAATCTAAAGAATCTTCCGAGCGAACCATAGAAGAGGAGGTCGTTTAGATTTGTAATCTAGCGCCTAAGTACTTAGAAGTTACTTTGAATTATTATAAAGCTGTATTTTGAATTTTCCATATACCCCAGAGCTGTTGCTCCAAGAGATTTTAGCGACTTCCGTCCATTTATGGACGGATTCAGCTTAATTTTATACTACTTTTTTTAGTTTAGATAAAATACGCAAAAAACAAAGCAGAAATTAATAAAAATCTAAAATTTCTGCTGTATTTCTGATATGTTATGACTCTCACTTCTGATAAAACTGCTTACCACGTTTTTGTCCGTACTGTAATTTAGACAAAAAGAGCAGAAAACTTATTAAGAAAATGGTCAAAAATAGAGGTAGTCGCGGTTTTCGACTCACAATTTCCTATTTCATATAAATGTAAATTAAATAATTTGCTTAATTGTATAAACAAGTAGTTAACACGGTTGTAAACAAGGGCAATATCTCACCCTTGCAAAACATATACCATTTTTGCATCGTTTACATGCAACATGTTGAGAAGGGAACATGATTTTGATTTTAACTATTACATTGTTTTGAAAATAGAACGCACACATTCTTGGATGGCAGAATATATGCAACATTTTTGTTAGGAAAGAAAACGCCATAATCCTCTTAAGGGATCAGCGTCGCTTTGGACTGATCAGGAATTCAAATTTACCATGAAACTGACATTAACCTTCTATTTTCTGCTTTCCAACGTTGGCAATTTAATTGTAGACAATCTTACAGTGTAAGGCTGAAGACTATACTTGGGATTCTAGACTGAATTTCCCAAACAGAATAAAAGAAACTGTTTCTGAACATATTCGATATTTTTGTTCAGGCAGTTAGTAAAAAGATCCCAAATAATAGCTTCATACTCCAGAGATGGATAAAGATGGTTAGTTATTACAGGCTCGATAAATTTCTTAGCCCAGTGCAGCCATAGAATTGTAAATACTGATAATTTGTACGGTTAGGCAACCATTCTGTATCAGAAAAAATTTGTGTTTATTTTATTTCAGAAAATTTTTTCCCCATTTGCTGCTTATTGTATGCAATTATTCAAAAATTAGATTTATTTGCATTTAAAATTTAAAAAAAAGTTATTCTTTTCAATCCAAAGTTTTTTCTTTCCATAATTATATTCATCCTTTTATTCAACAATTATAAAAGTTAATCTGTAAACCAATCCTCCAATAAAAAGCTTCCATTCACATCATTTTCTTTCCCTTTTTTTTAACGATTTCACTCAATTTACAAAACAATTTCATTACAATCGTTCTCCTGATAGTTTGGATCTCCTCAAAGCCCGTTAGGTTTGCTTGTGTCTTCTTTCAACCCCCATTAAATTTCATTGAAATGATGCTGAATATGAGACGGCTGAAATATGTTTTATTTTGTTTGTGGGGGGGATGTAAAAATTGTTTTGTTGGTTAAATTATAAACCACTTGACTTTTGTTTGCAAATACAAATTTTTGGTTGTGGGAATTGAATTTGTTACGTACCAAAATTTCAGTTGTGATAATGGTTGTAAGCACCGAAATTAATAGATTTCGTGCAAAATATATTTTTGGTTCTACCGCCGAATTTCTGTAGTTATAATATTGGCCTCTGACAATTGAATTTGTTTGCTGAGTATGTGAAAAAGTTCAATAAATTCTGAAAATATAAAAAGAAAAAATAAATGTTTGAAATATTAAATTCCTCAGCATTTAAAATTATTTATAAAATTAGACATGAACTTGTTTAAGACAACAGATCCCTTTAGGTCATTTTGACACCATCTGATGTTGTTTAGACTCCAGTATGGTGTCAATTTGTTATCATTCGTTGTCAATTCTTCAACGCTATGTTGTCAATAATGCGTTGTTAGTAAGCACACATGTGGATTGCACAATATTGACATCGTTTGTGTAGTTTTTCTCTGAGTGTAGTCCCTTTTAAACAAAATTTTTAAGCTAAGCTAGAGATCTAGATTCAGTGACACATTATGGGCAGATTTTTTGCTCTTTTAGAGCACTTTTATCTTTTTAATATTTTGGTCAATTGGGATTTATTAAAATTCATCTCTTTGGGAATCTTAATTGTTTCATGTGTTGGAATATAGATATTTGTATGTATGTGTGTGTTTAAATAAAGTTTTCTTTCCAGATTTCTCCCTTTTTTCGAAATTTTTTGATTCTCGTTGGGTTTTTTGTTGTTGTTGAAATTGTAACTTGTTATGCTCGTTTTTGTGGGGTGCTGTATTTGCGTACTCGTACACACAAACTCACATTGAGATGCGTGATTAAGTTTTAGTGTTGTTGTTGATAACCGAAACGAAATCATTTAACTTGTGATTAGCACACACGGAAAGAAATTTTTTTTATGAAAATTCCCCTTAAGGTTCCACATTTCAACTGCAGAGGCAATCATTTTGAAAAGAAATTTCAAAGGCTAAATCGGGTTATACGATTTTTAAAATTTTCGTTTGTTTTCATGTTATATCGAATTGATATTTTTTTCAGTGTATTTTAATATTTGTTGCTTTTATTTATTAGAGAAACTAAATTTATGGAAATGTCAAGGAGAAATGGGAGCTTGTTTGTTTGTTTATTTAATAATCATGTTGATTTTTGCTGATGTATGCGCATTATTAATCCAATTACAAAACTTGGGCCACATGAAATCACTTAATCGCTTGGAATTGATTACATTTTATGCTGTGCAGAGTCATAAATGGTGAGTTGACCAGTACACAGACACCACACACACACACATACACATATATATCTTACATAATACTCGTATGATGACGAGGTTAAGGGAGTGTCATTTTCTATTTATATTTTAATTGCATTTTAATAATGTTACGACTAGAAATTAAATAAATTAACTAAAACAATTACTAATATTTGAAGGAGGGCAGGTTGGACACAAAAAGCGCATAAATAATTTGATTATGTTTGGAACAACAAAATAAAAAAGTTTAAATTTAATTAGTTATTGAATTGAATTGAATTTAATTAAAATTGAGTGACATCTTAACGTTTAATTAAAACAAATTAATGTTTTGCTAATTATGGCATGTTGTCGTATTTTATAATCACTCATTCACTCACTCACTCACTCTCTAGACAAGAGAGTTTAGCCATGAATTTATGCATTCAAATTTTAATAAACAAATTTATGCAAAATCGTGAAAATTGATTTGCTTCCTTTTAGTTTAATTGATGTTATTTTATTCAACCCTCTTTTATAAAAATAAAAAAAAAATTCATAAAATATTCTCACAACAAAAACTAGTAAAACGTATGTTGTAGTTGCATAATGACGATGACGGTGACGGTGACGGTGACGGTGATGATGATGATGATGGTGATTAACTGTATGCTTTAATTAAAAAATTATGGGATTACAAGTTAGACGCAATATAAATGCAAATTTCGTTTACACAACAAAAAAAAAAAGAAAAAAGAAAAAAGGAAAAACCCCAAACAACCTTTAACTAAATGAATGAGCTTAACAACAAAAAGCACTGATACAACCAGGAAAAATGTGAAATTGCACAACATAAATGCGTGCTTTATGCCAGAGACCGCTTTCCTTGCATATTTTCTTTTTTATTTTATTAATATTCTCAGTGCGTGGTATTTTTACTCATTAAAACACGAGTCAGGGATTAAATGTATGCATTCATTTCTTTATTTGAGTTTTTAGCTTGTTGGTTATGACAAGAGTGAAGCTAAGTATCGTTTGAGACAGTTTTGCTACTGTATCTATAGGGAAAACCCGCTTATAGCGTATTAATTCATTTTAAAGAACTACAACTTTAGAAGCGCTAAAACGTTATTTCAGAGTCTAGCAAAGGGTATTGTTTTTATTGCCATCTTGCTAATTGTGGAACATATCGCCCGCCCCAGCCCCCATTAATAAATTTGAGTTATTTACGACAACAAGTCAATTTTTGCTTAAATCGACTTAAGCGAATTTTCCTTATTAGCACAGAAATAAGTTTTCATTTAGAAGGCATGCCAAAGTAAAATTTTAGATTTTTAAAAAAGATTTTAAACCTCAGTTGACTGCGTATATTGTTGCCTAGTGTACTAAACTCTGCTTGCAGAGGCCGTGGGTTTTGGCCAAGCAGCTTCGCAAGTTTATGTAATTTTTAAGAATTTTTTTTAGATTCCGTTTCTAAAAAATTATTAAGAAATGCTCTTGTAGCTCGTCAGGAAACTTTATTGATTTGATGATAATGATTTATGAACATTTTACTGCATTTCCATGCAAATAAATTGAATTTTGTTGACACTCATGCAGCTCATCGATAAAAGTATTATTCTGAAGACGTTAATTTTATAAAAAAAAACTAAAACTTAAGGATATTTTTAATAAAATATCAAAATAGATTAAAAGTTAGTGTACTAATCGGTGGGATTCAAACTAACAAAAAGTGGTTTTTGTATTACAAAAAATGAATTAATACTTTCATAGCTCAAGCGTAAACCAAAGCAGCCGCACACACTGAAAAGCTTAAGAAAAAGTATGAAAATATTAATAAATTTTAAACGTTTGTCACATGGCTTAAACGACACACGTTTATACACGGACCACAGAAAAAAAGAACAAAAAAAAAAAAAAAAAGGAAAAATCCCAAAGCAACAATTCCACATAGAGATGATGATGATGCTCATCAAATATTCATAATGTTGGGTTCTAATAAAAATTATTCAAATTCATAACAACTAAAGCAACAATATGGTTTAAATAAAAAGGATCATGATAAAGGAATAATAAACTACGAAAAATAAACAGCCACACATACTTAATAGCGACATAACAAAAAATGAGGGAAGAACTATTAAATGGCAAGAACTTGAAAGATATAAAAAAAGGGATGAGGGTTTGTAAGGCAACCAGGCAAACACTTAGTTAGACAAGCATGAAAGTGTAAAGAAGAAGTAGAAGGAGATGATGCTCTGCTAAATTAGAACATTTACATTGAAATATTTATTTTGCGGTAAAGTTAGACATGCCACATTAACACTCTCATGCCCAGTGTGAGTAACAATTCTTAAAAAAAAAAAACAAACAAATCACACCCTTCATGCCAGTAATGCTCGTACAAGGACGACTTATGACCAAAATTAAAATTATAAAAAAAAAAACAAATAAATTGCTTTTTCAATATGACAAGTTAGTTAAAAAACTTTTAACATAAAACAAACAAAAATAAATAAAAAAACATTTAATTTTTTTATTATTATTGAGAAGATGACGATGATGTTTGGAGTCCGCTCTGAGGAAAACGGGAGTTGTTGTTGATGAGGGCACTTTATTGCTTTTGTTTTTTCTCTTTAAATTCAAATTTAAATATGATGAGTTTGCAGAAAAAAATATCATTTGCATGTAAATATTACAAGTTGGCATAGAAATTTATTCACCTCCCCCACCACCCATTATATTCCTTTTCCTATTTTTGTTTTTTTTTTTTTGTTTATTAAGTTTGATTATTTATATTGTTTATTTATTTTCAGCATAAGTTTATTCTTTTTTCCAACTTTGGCCCCAGAAAATAAAAATAAAAACGGAAATTGAATGATTTTTACTTAACACCATCGGAAGTTGGCTGCTTTATTGTCATTTAGTGGTTGGCTGGTTTGTAAGCAAACATACACACACTCTTACATACGAGCAAACACAAGACTTTGTAGTATTACAATGACGCTGGCATAATTATTTTTTTTTATTTGTGGGGGGGCGAAATTGAAATCAGCATCTCTATGATTCACACTTTTTTAAGGTTTAACGCCTTCAAAATTTTCATTTAAAATTTTTTTAAATTAAATTTATCAATTTCACTTAAATTTACAGTGTTTTCGCTTGTCAAAAACGTTGTCACATTTACGTATGTTTAATTTGAAAAAGCATTTTTTAGTTTCCTGTTCATTTTCTACTCATTTTTATCAAGCAAAATTTATTTATTTTTCTATTATAAATAAGAACAAAAAAAAAAATTATTTATCACTATGAAAACGTATGTTTTAAACACCTTAAATTGAAAACACAACTTGGGTTGTGAGAATCTAAAAACCTTTGCCAAAGAAATTTGGGGTCTGATTTAAAATCTGTGCTTAGATATGCCAGAACCTCCCAAATGGAGTTGGTTAGCCACTAATTAGAATCTCAAGATTCCATTTTGATCTTAGACAAGGAAAATAAAAAAGTAATCCAGTCCCTCTCTGCGATATTAAAATCTGAGAAGATTGTCTTACAATATTCTTGACATACCAGGTAGGCCGCCCACAAAAGGTGGACTAAGAGTTTCGTGCCTTGAAGCCAGAATAGCCGGGCACTTAGAGAGAAGGTAAAGGTGTATCTACTTACTATCAAATGTCCGGCAGCTGCTTTATAATGGAGTGAGTGACACATAAACTTGAAAATGATTTGTGATATTTAACTAAAAACTTTTAAATTTATTCCCAATTAAGTCATATCACACAGTAACAAACTAAATTTTGTTAGAAACAAATGTGTTTCTTAACCGTCTAGACACGTCTTTGATTACAGTTGTGATATTCCATAAAGCAATTGTGGAAACAGAGAAGTAGCATCACTTATTTGAGAATAAAATCAAAAGTTTTTAATCGACTTTTATGAAATGTGTTTGGTTTAGTTTGGAACTTATAAGTCTATATGATTGTTGGAAAAAAATATTAGATTTTTATTTCTTTCTATTTTAAATAGTTTTTTGAAAGTTACAAATTTAAAAATTTTGCTTAAAAAATAGTTTTTCCCGTCACATTTTCCAAGTCATCCTTGTAATTAAAAAGCAGATTTACAAAAAAGTAAGTAAGACTTGTAGGAATATTTAATTTTTAATTTAGAATTTGTTTTCTTATTTAAATAAAACAAATCTATGTCGTGATATTTGAGTTTGTTAAGAAATAACGATATCAATATGAAGCCAGATTTTGAAATCAACATTGTTTTATTATTTTAATCATCGTATTTTCTTGCTAAAACTGAGAAAACACTTTGGTTATGAGCACCGAATTTCTTCTCATTCAAAACTACAGTTTGCTAATGGACTTAGTTAATAAATGCCAAATCTAGTTTTTATTTATAATCAGCCTTAGTACGAGTGTCGTTGTCGTAGTCGAATATATAACGACTACGACACTCATAATTCGGCCAGTAGTGCGATTCAGTAGCTTTTATTACGAACATTTGTATCGAAAAAACAAGTATAACGATATTTTATAGAAATCGGTATTCAGTGACTTTCTGACAAAAATATTCGAAGTTTGCGACGAAGGAAACAGCACCCAAATAATTATCGCAAATTACAATGTCTATCGTAACGAATATTTTTGTCGGAAAGTTATTTTTGTTTTTTTGATACGATTGTTTGCAATAAAAGGTACTGAATTCCACTACTGATAATTTTTTTTAATATAAAAAAAATTAATTTGCCTTAATTTACAAATTAAGCTTTTTTTCAGTAATAAGCTAACTTGTGCCCTTTACTCGTACTCATGCAATCAAAAGTAATTTATTGTTTCATATATTATAATCCAATTTATACATTTTTACCATAATCTGTCCTCCCTTCCTTTAACTTATAAATAATTTTTTTTTATTTTTATTTTGATACTCTTTTGCTGTCACTATCCAAAAATTATCTAGCAATTTTCTAAAAATAAAATTCCATGATAAAAATAATGTTTGGTATAGCGTAAAGAATTGTTGGCAAAGTGAGCCACACACACATGCACACCAGTGAGTAAGCAAGTCGTCTTTGCCACCATAATAATTTACATTATTGAATCTTTATTTTTGGAGAACATTTTGTATTAAAAAATAGTTTAACGAGCATTGAACGTCGTTTTCCGGCGGAAGTGTAATTTGATACTTATACCAGTAAATGACACTTTGTTCTTGTTGTTCCAAGCTTTACGTTTTTCTTTTCGTAGCAACATTTACAAATGACTGTGTTTAACAAAAGGAAAAATGTGTATGTGTGTATGTGTGTGTGTGTGTGTAGTTGACATTTATTTTTCTTGCTTAGAACGAAAGAATACGAAGCAAAAAGCAAAAGCAAAAGTAAATGGCAAATAACTTCATTATACGAGCGAGTAAAGGGGTGAATTATAAATAAAAATGTGTCACTTTTTTGGTATGAGGAGCAGAAAGTTGGTTGTATAAAATAAATGATCTGAACAAAGTCCATTTGTAACTGCAAATTTATGAAGTGAATAAATAAATTTTAATGTCACAAAAACAAAAAAATTAAATTAAATAAATAAATAAAATTTTTGGTAAAAGGATTTAAACAAATTAAAAGCATAAAAAGGATTTTTTTTAAATAAAAAACTGTCATAGCCCTTTCCGTCCCCGACTACACAAACGTGTAGGTAAATTTTACGTATTTCGAAGAGAGAAGTTTATTTTTATATGGGTATGTCCTGTTTTTAAGGACATAAAAAATATATTTTTACGTTATTTTAGGACGAATACTGAAAATTTAATTAAAATTCGACAACTTTAAAATTTCTTGGCAGTGAAAGGGATGGAACTCATGTATTCTATTTCTGTAAACGATGTGCGACATGCTTAAATGGAGATGCGCAGGATGCAATGATGTAATTGTTAATGTTGATAAAGTGTAGCCAACTTCAAACTCTAATTGATTTATTTTTTAATGTCATATAAAATAAAAAAGCACCAAATAGTCTAACACGATATCGAATGAAAACGATCAAAATTTCAGGTTTTTTGTACGAAAAAATTAAAAAAATTCTATAGCAGTTGGCCTCAGGACATGAAAGGAGTTGGAAAAATTGCTCAAGCATAAGAGCACTCAAATTAAAATTTAATTTTTGATTATTGAATTCTAACATTTAAGAATCCTTAAATAATTTTTCACAGCCCACATTCGTTAGCATCCAAATTATGTGCATCCTCGCAATGAGTGTGCGAGAGTGACTTTTATGTGGCAGGTAAAAAGCAAAACATCAACATGACTAAATGCCCAACTAACTGGCATATAAACTGACAGAAAAAGCAACTAAATGACTGACTGACTGTCTTACTCAATGTCTGATTGAATATTCTTTAAACTTGTCTGCATTTGAAATTCATTTGATTTGATTTTTGATGGTTTGTTAGGTTGACTCATGCGATTTGATTTCATTTCATTTCGTTACTTTTCTGTTTTTTTTTTCTTTGTTTTTGGTTACATGAGGTTACACACACGCACTTATTCGTAAATTCAATTGATGATGGCTTCTTCTAGTTATTCTCACAAATAACGAGCTCCTTTTACAGGCTTGTTTTTCCAAACAATTGCACTTTTTGAATTGAGAATTTAAATTCAATTTCCTGAGTCTAAACTGTTATTGCTTTTGTTGCAGCTTTTTTTCTGTTTTCGGTTTATTGTTGCACAACAAAAAATCATTATTGATTTTTAACCATTATCGAAAATGTATCAATAGCATTCATTTAGTACATATACAGCAGCAACAGCAACAAAAACAACAAGGATAATAATAACAACAAGAGTAACAAATGTTATAGTGTGTGAGAATGTCACTTAAATACAGAATGAGTTGTTGTTTATATTTAAAAAACAAATAAAAGAAAAGCAACAGCAGCACTATGGGTTGGATTTAGTTGTTGGATTTGTGAAATTAAATACCACTGGCTGGGTATTTCATGCACACCTGAGCTATAGGGTTAAAATTAAAACCGTTTAATATTGAATTTACTCTTCTTAAAAGTGAAGAAAAAAACTTCAGTTGTGAGAAATAAATTTGTTTTCAATCAAAAATTCAGTTGTGGAATATTTTCAAGAGAACTACAGTATCAAATTATCGTTCCTACAACTAAAATACTTGATTACCACAGCCGAATTTTTAGCAATTTAACTTTTATAGCCGAATTTGTTTTTACTCATTTTTATTATTAAAATCTTTCAAATGAAACAAAATTAAACAAAAATCGAGCCGTTTTTTTGAAACGAGAATTTGGATAAGATGGTATCTAAATCTCACCAAAATTTCTTGTTAAATGAACTTACGATACTTTCAAACAAAACAGCTGATTTGTTTCCTTATAAAGCCACTGTTTCTTTCCTTTCTTTGCTTTTGCATTGATAAAACAAACAACAATGCTTTTTTGGGCGTGCATACATGGACAATGAAAATTTCTTTATTGTTGTTTGTTGGTCCTTTTTATACCACAAAATAAAACGAAAAAAAAAAAAAAAAACCTTTCGTCTAGAATTGGGCGCTGCGTCATGACTGTTTATGGCATCAATTGATTTCAGCATAATATTGCCAATCAGTGTGTTCAAGTGAAGTTTTGATTTCTCTCTTGCATTACATATTGAATTTATGTATGTCCACATTGTAATAAAGCCGTCACCATAATGCAACCCATTGCAAATCAATTCAGAGCCCAATTGAAACCATTGCAATCGAAATGCAACGTCAAACTATTGATCAGGGATATTCACTTATTCATGCTTTAATAAATAACTAACTAACTAACTGACTCACTAACTTAGCTAACAGACTGTGTGACGGAATAAGTGACAGACGATGCACCAGTAACCAAAAAAATCAACAAAATTTTACAAGTTTCTTTCATTTATAATAAAATATTGGCAAAACCAAGCAGAAAAAAGTAAACTCTTCGCTCATGTATGAGTGTTTCATTTCCTTCTCTTTTATTTTGCTTATTTGCTGTTTGTATTTAAAATAAGAATGAAAAATATTTTAATCCCAGATTGGCTCGTAAACCATTTAAAATAAATACAATGATGGAAATATGTTTTTTATTTTTATTTTATTTTCGTACTTCAATTTCATGCAGCAACTGTTTTGTTGTTGCTGAGTATTTTTCAAGTGCTTAGGAAAAGTACTTGTGTTCAAGTAAAGCATATATTTTATTTTTAATCATTTTATTTACAAAATTAAACATTTAAATTAAGAAAATTTTCATAATGGTTAAATTTTTATTTGTTTCAATTAAATGTTTCATTATTGATTATTTTATTTCAATTGCACATACAAAATAGTCAGATAGATTAAAGATTTAATTCAATCAATTAAGAAATTAATTCAGTCAATAAGCGTCTATTGGACGATCATGCACAGCAGGTTAACACAGTATGATGAGAGACTGCCATGAGCGGCATATCATTCATCAATATGCAAGCAAACACTGAAAGAAAATTTGCTGCTGCTTTGATGATTGATGCTTTACTGAAAGATTAAAATGAGAAAAAAATCCCATTTAGACAAAAAAGTGCTTTTCTAAAAGGCAAAAACGAGCCCACATACGTAATTATTGAAAGAATTAAAAACAACGGCTTTCATAGAGAATTAGCAATGAAATTTGTAGTGTTTGACACAACTGCTAACATCATACCGTGCTGACATGCCGGGCATGATCGTCTAAAAGCGCTTAGAGAATTTAATTGGCCATTTTTTATAAATTAAAATGTTAAATTGCTGCAATTTTTTTTACTGTGCATCTGTTTATCTATCAGAATTTTTAAAACTTTATTTATTTCTAATTAAATTAAATTTTCAATAAAATCCCCTTTTGTTAAAACGTTCAACTGAAAAGTACAGTTTTCATTTTTAAAAGTACCTTTCTTTATTTTCATTTCACAACTCGGTAACGTTGATGTAAAGAATTTAAGTATTCAAACGCTGTCTGGGTTTGTGCAATACACAAAAAATATGTGCTTGTAGTTGTTATTATACCCAAAGGATGCATTAAATTCATGTGATTTAAAAAAAGAACACATTCAAAATGTCATTTAAATAAATATTTAAATTATTTTCTTTTCTTTCTTTTTTTTTCACAAAAAATATGAAAAAAAGTCAATAAGAAAAAATTAAAACTCAAGCAGTAAAAACGCGATTATACGTTTTCCCCATTTCCTTAATCAAAGAAATTGAAAATTGATTTGCATAAAAAGGAAAAAAAATGAGAAAAATACTCCAACGCTTCAAAGTGTGAAATTTCGTTTAGAGTATGCGAACGTGCATAAGGTTGGGTATTACTTTTTGATGGAGCAAAAAGATTTTTTGATTGACAAGTGTTTTGCTACACAATCAAATTCTACCATTTAGATGAAAGATACGAATATTGGAATTAAATTTGATAAATAAAAAGAAATAAGGAATTGAGGAATAAGCGTAAAAGCAACAAAAAACTAAAGATTTAATTTTCTTGATAAATTGAAATGAAATTATAAAATCAAATTTTTTTAAAATGATTCTCAAATGGCCGATTAAATACCAAATTTAGTTTTAAATAATTTGAATTTGAATAAAAACAAATAAACACAAAATGGCGTCAAACAAAATGTTGCATCACCAATACTTTTATTCTTTCGTAAGTATTTTTATTGTTTTACAAATTATGGCATTTGAATAAATCAAAACTTTTCATTGAATAAACAAACCAAGAGTCTTATGGAAATTCATCTTAAATCTTCAAAACCCAGTAAACATATGAGCCAAGTAAGATCTCAAAAGAGAAATTATGGTAAAAACAAAAATTTTTTTGTGTAAATTTGAGTTCATCTCAGACATATCGTCATATGATTTTAAAAAAGGTTTAAGTTACAAAAAATTTTAACTAAATTTTTTATTTAACAAAATATTCAAATATTCAAAAAATTGTTTAACTAGTGACATATAATGGTTCTAATGTTTGCAAGAAACGTTGGGAGTAATCTACTAAGGAATCAGAGTAACGTCTGATGAAATGGTCCATATATGTAGATATGCTATCCCCTTCAGTACTTATTGTACTGAATGAATAACTCATGAGAATATCATAAGTAAAAGAATAAATTTAAAAACCAATAGAATTTCTGGAATTAAGCACAAATAAAGATTAATATTTTGTTAAATTCCAAATACATAGAAATTATTACATAAATTTTTTATTTGTTTATCAGTTTACATGTTCCTTCAAAGCCTCAATTCTAAAGTTAAACATAACGCTTGTAAGCTGAAGTGTAAACTGAAAAAATTTTTACAAAATATCTGTTATTTTAGACAGTTTAGAAAGAAATATCGATGGATATGCAAATTGCTATCATTCATTATTATTATTTTGAAATATTCTATTTAATTGTCTATCGTGAATGAATGTTTGAATTTTTTAACATCAAATTAAATTTTAAATAAACAAAAAGAAATTTTACTTTCAATAAATAAAACAAAATTATTTTCGAAAAATAAAAGAAATTAAGCTAAAATAAAATTAAATTTTGGGAAGTTTTGTATTTTTAATAAATTTATCTATACTGCGGAATCAATTATTGCAAATTTTGCTTCTTAAAAAAAATGCATAATTGTGGAACGGAGTGAATAATTACACCCAACTAGTTTAGTTCTTGAAATTTACAGAAAAAAAAAATTAGGTTACGCTCTATAATTTACATTAACTCGATAACTAGCTTGATTTATAAAAGGTGATTTTATAAGAACTATCGGAAATTAAAAAAAAAAAAAAAAACACATAAAATTCAGAAAAATGCATGAAATATTTATTTGGATCGATAGTTGGGTCGATATAATTTAATGTTTGAAGATTATTTCATGCAAATGTTGGCCGCGGCTGCGCCTCAAATGGTCCATCCGCTTAGTCCAATTTTGGCATACTCTTTCCAACATTTCGGCCGGTATCTCACGAATAATGTTGGCAATGTTGGCTTCCAGTGCGTCAATCGAAGCGGGCTTGTCCCTATAGACATTAGCCTTAACATAGCCCCATTCAACCAGAAATGAGCCTCGCCGCTGAACACAATTCTTCGATAAAAAAGTGGATCTTCATCTAACTTTTCAAGAGCCCATTCACCAAAAATTTGGCGTTGTGATAGGTCGTTTGGCTTCAATTCTTGCACCAGTTGTATCTTATAAGGCTTCACACCCAAATCCTTTCGCAAAATTTTCCACGTAGTGGAGTAACAGAGGCCCAATTGCTGCGAACGGCGCCGAATCGATAATTTACGGTCATCACCAACACTGGCCGATACGGCTGCGATATTTTCTTCAGTTCGCACTCTACGTAAGCGTGTTGGTGGTTTAATGTCCAACAATGTAAATTTGGTGCGAAATTTTGTTACAATAGCCCGAATAGAAGCCTCAGTAGGTCGATTAAACTGACCATAAAATGGAAGAAGCGCGCGATGAACTTTCTTAACAGAGCACGCATTTTGGTAATAAAATTCAATAATTTGCAAGCGTTGTTCGTTTGTAAGACGATTCATGATTAAATTATAGACCAAACTGAAGATGTTTGACAGTGACACAAGATACAAAACGTGCGTGAGCTGTCAAAACTAGTGTTGCCAAAAAGATAATAGCAAAAAAATCACTCTTTATAACAAAAACACCTAATGATCGCAAATAAAATAACCCTTTAATTAAGTTGAAATAAATTTTTTACTACTTCTATATTTACATTGATAATAAACATATTTAAAAAAAATTTTTTTTCAAGAAAATGTAAAAATTTTTTCTAAAAAAAATTCGCTAAAAATCTAAAATAAACAAAATTTAAAATTTTATTCCTAATGTTGATACCTGCATGGAATACAGAAAAATGTAGCTACATTTTATTAAAATCGTTTATAAGTTCGGAAGGTATTCAAAATTTATTGGTATCGCCTAAGTCATATAATTTTCCTAATAATCTGCCTTATTAAAAGTATCGTTACCGTTATCGAATTCCAGACAAGTTAATAGAAAACTGCTTTTATCAAGTCAATGACACTCATAGTAAGGCCCAACTCATAGTGTAAGTAAACCAGGTGACTGCAAAATCCCATAGATTTATTTTGTTATTGCTTTTGAGGTCGCTCTTGTCAAAATTTATTTCCGGTGGATGGTTGAAATCCAGAACAGTGCTAGAGCAAAACGCTTCTTAACTTTTAACAGGACATTCAGCTGGCGTCTCAGTGTCACTTGATTTACTTACATCCAACTCCTTTTTTGTATTTCATATTATTAAAAAAAATTGTATGGCATCCTTGTTAAAATTTATTTTAAAAAAAATTCTGAACCAATTGTTTGCTGTATTTTATTGTCAATAGTTGTCAACAACATCATGCAAAATATGTCAACAACAAAAGCAAAAATTTCGAAACTTTTATCATTAAATAAATAAATCGCAAAAACATTATTGCAACGGAAAAGTAGCATACGAATTATTGACAATATTTATTGATATGAAAAATATTTCTAACAAATTGATAAAACAACAAGTAAACTTTCCAAACAAATACTCGCACTGTTACGGGTATGAATGAACGAAGAACCTGACTACTCAATACAAAATCGTAAACAGAGAAACCCACTTGTTACAATACACAACCAAGCTTAAGTAAGCAATTACAGTCAACTCTCGATACACATGGAGTGAAACCTAAAGCTCCAAACAATGGGCACCAAATAAACAATAACAGCCAAATGTATTTTTTTAGAGAAAAAACTGCTTATTAAGCTCTTGATAAACAAAAATGTTTTTTATGAATCTGGACTTAAGGACCAAGGACCAAATGTTTGCCTTCGTTATGGAAAAATTCTATTGAAATTTTAGTTTTGTTTTATATGAAATAATTTGAAAATTTGCATTGAAGTCGCTCGATATCGAATTCAATTATTTGGCTAGAGGCTAGAAAGTTAAGAAAATTGTCTTGCTTTTAAAGAAATTTTTTATAAAAAACAAAGCAAATCATTTTATAAAAAAGATGAATGAATCTCAACGTGCAAAACAAATAAATTTGGTGTAAACAAATTAATTTACTCTGCAAACAATAATAACAAGAGTCATACTATCGAGAGTAAACTGTATTTGATTTAAAAGCTAATTTATTTATGTTTCTGTTGCTATTTTGGAATTTACACCTACAAAATATGCGACATTTCCGCTTTCTTATAAAATTTAAATAAATGGAATTGCAGACAAGAATTTTTTGTCTTTAAATTCTTATATGAACCAGCAAAAAGTGAACGTTTGATGAAAACTGCAGTGAATATAACGTAAGAAAAGAAGGCGTTGTTGTTTACATTTTTATTTGCACAGAAAATTTTATTAATTTTTTTTTTAAATTAAACAATAAATGTCATTAATAAAATAATTTGAAATAAAGACACGGTGATTTAAAGAAAAGTAGCAACAACAACAATAATAAAAAAACTACCAAATATTAGGCTCGTGTTCAATTAAGGGGCATTCTTGATTTTTATAAGAAGCTTAAGCCGGTAACACATACTCCGTAGTAAATTCTATTTTGTAGCTGTAGTGTTGCAACCACCAAGCAGCCACCGTTACTGCCACAATGCCACAACATTACAGTACAGTATTGGCTGCTTATGGTGTCTTATTTCTCTAATAAGTTTTGGCAACTTAAACGCAGTCGCACGTTTACATTAACAAACAATTGTGCTACAATGTCGCAATGACATTTATCTTGATGAATGAATCATGATCATCAGCTCACAGTCAAAGAAAAAACAAAAAAAGTTACATTCTTGTGACGTGTGTCACGTGGCCAAAAGATTTGATTTGTTTTTTTACTTAGTACTCGGCCACGGCTGCTGATGAGAGTGATTGTAATCAATTGTGATGCGTCAAAGAAGTTTTATTTATAATCATAATCGTATTGTTAACACTTTAGATAAGACTCTTACGGCATTTACTCATTTGGTGTAAAACATTTTAAATTTCAAATTAAAAAATAAACACGAAACATGCCATTTCCGGTTTAATTTAATTTCTATTTATATTTTATAAAGGTTATTGTAAAACGGAAATGAGTTTTCGTTTAAAATTTTGTTTAAGAAAAGGGCTACTTGGCCGGCCAAATAAGTAGTTGTTTTTTCAAGGATTAAAATCTTAATATTGAATAAATATTATTGACATTTGAGTTTTAAATTTCACTGATTTGTAATCAAAGTCTGCTTGCCGCTTTTTTACTTAATTAATTAAGTTTTATTTTTCTTCGTCTTTCCTTTTCTAACTTTTGTTTATTGAGGTGAACTCTTTGTGGAATGATTTTGAACACTTAATATCTTGTTAAAGTGTTATTTTCCTAAAATCTTTTAAAACCTCTTTTTTTTTTTTTAGAAGAATATCATGTGCAGCAGCGATTGTTTGTGAAAACCTCAAAGAACCGCTTCAGCGATGCTGAACTGACAATGTTTAAACAACAAATTTTAAATCAAGTATCAAACAAGCACTAGAGACAAAAGACATTTGATCTAAAGTCAATTTTTATAAAATATTTAACCAGGTATTAGAAGTTTTAAATCACACAAGCCGCAGCAGCAGCAACAGCACCTACGCAAATATTTGATTTTCATTTTGGAAATGTAAACAAGGGAAACAAGGGAGTTTCATGTTGAGGTTTGTTAACAGCTGCCGTTGTCTAAAAATGCTGGTTGTCTGAACAAATTTCATTTTAAATTACAAAGGTTTTACATGCAGAATAAAAATATTTTTTTTGTTTGGAATAAATATAAGAAAATTGACTCAATAACTTTATTACTGGGGTTATTCTACAACTAACGAAATGCCAATGAAATCAAGCGAATTAATTTTATAAGAAGAACATTTAAGGCTTCTAACGTTGCACTAACTGAAATGACTTAAGACTTCTTTCGCAATTGCCACAGAAACATCAAGCATGATTTTTTCTGGACATCACTCCAAGCATGTGTAATATTTTGTAATAAAAAGTGCTTGTAAGTCATTTCACATACGCTTGGGCAGCCTTTACCTCTCGTGGTGCCATACGCGTTACATTCTCAGTTGTATAAAGTGGACTGGAAACTACAATTGAATGATTAAAAGGAAAATCTGTTTGGAGAGATTTTTGTTTGATTCTTTGATTTGCACATCAAGTTATGAATAACATTTATCACATAAAAACACTTTATTTTGTTGTTCAAGTCCTAATGATTTCTTTTTTTAAGTATAAAAATGTGTAATAAAATTAATAAAACAATTTTCTCAAGTAATCTTTATGAATTTCTTCTTTGTTTTTTGTATAAAAGAAAACAGAAATATTAATAAAACGTTTTTTTTTTCTTCATTTCCCTTTGCTTTTTTTCTTATTTTTTATAGTTCATCTTTAGCTATTTTTATTTTCTTCTCACTCTCTGCACTTAAGCCAACAAAATTATCATAATTTTTTTTAAATAGAAAAAGAAAACTGAAAAATGAAGATGTAATTTGCATAAAATATTTTTTTGTCAGACTTTATTACAACCACCCAATGAAAATTGTTCATAAATCTCTTTGGTTGTACTTGTTTATGGGGGAGCTAAACAAGACTGACTGACTGTGTGTTAACTTATTAAAAAGGGGGGGTAGCAAGCAGCAACCACCACCATGACAGTGAAGATAAAAAATGTGTTTGTTTTGCACCAATAAAGCGCAGCATGAATAATTGCAAATTAATGTAAATCTTTTCTGATTTTATTTTTATTTTTATTGCTCCGTTTCTTCATTTCATTGCTGCTTGTGGTTGTTGTTGACGCTTTCATTTCATTTCATTTTTATTATTAATATTTTTCATTTGATTATCAAGATGTTCTTTATATGTGTGTGTGTGTGTGTGATGTACATATTTAATGATTTGTTGTTTATTAAATAAATTTTTTCTTTAGAAAATGGCTGACCACCCAACATTTTTGTTTAAGATGCTTTCCTAAGTTTAGATTGAAGAAAAAACAAAAACGAAAAAATTTGTATTGAACAAATAAAATTAATTAATGGAAACTAGAATACCCTATAGTTTTTAAAGAATCCTACACGTGTGCAGGGTACACCATGTTATGAATTCAGATAGTGCTTTTTTAGCTTATGGAGTCCATAACCTACACAAATAATAGCCTTGAATTTCATACACACAGAAAGGCACCGAATATTTGAGCCGGAGTAGAGATAACGTGTTAGAACACTGATCAACTTAGATTAATGAGTTTAAAAGCAGAATAAGGAAAATCGTTCATTCAGTTCTCAAATTTTAAGTTTACAGTCCACCCAAATTGGAGCGGCAAGCGCAGCGTTGTTTACCATCCAGCCTTTATGGTAAACAGCTCCAGCCGTATTCTCTACATTAGTGTTGGTCTTCTTGTTTAAAGAACCCACTAAAGACAAAGAAAAATAGAGTAAAAAACGTTAAATTAAAAAAAAAAAGCTAAAATGTTATTATTGCTCAATAATAACAAAACAAAAAAAAAAAAAAAAAAAATACAATTGTTTTATAGCCAACTTCACTACAAAGCGCGTTGTCAAAATTAGATTTTCCAACCGCTCAGCGCTGTCGTAGAGTTATTTCGGTCTTCTGCATACACTTTTTGACAGACAAAAAATGGTTGCCTTATGACTGTCAATTTATTTCAGTCTAGCTTTAGTGTTCCTATACTGACTATACGAGTACTCTAGTGTAAATTATTATTGATCCTTTTGTTTCATTTTCACTTAAAGCAACTTGAGTAAATAAATAAAGGGTGGTTAAATTTTAAGGTCCGATGTTCAATGTGAACACACCTAAACGTCAAGTTTTTTTCTGCATTTGATTTGACATTTCTCAATTTCAGACTAACTCAATTTGAAACATGGAAAGATACACAATCGAGAAAGGCGTTAAAGTTATTTAGGCTTATTATGAAAATGGGCATTCAAATCATCTTCAATGATGAGGCACATTTTCACCCCAGTGGATTCGTCAATAAGCAGAATTGCCGCATTTGGGCGAATGATAATACAAGAGTGTTTGTCGAAAAACCAATGCACCCACAAAGAGTGACTGTTTGGTGCTGTTTATGAGCTGACGGCATTATCAGGCCGTATTTTTTCCAAAATGAGGCCGGTCAGGCAGTTACTGTGAATGGTGTTCGCTATCGTGAGATGATAACGAACTAATTTGTGTTTTATTCAAAATCAACATCGGCCCTTAAGATTTAACCACCCTTTATAAATTAAAAAAATTTTATTTATTTTCATACATTTCATCTATTTAATTAAAGTTTAAAAAGGCGTGTGTGCATGCAACAGCAAACAAATGATCAACTCCATCACTTGCAGGGCATCATTATGATTTTGTTTGTATTTTACTTAAAAAAAAAATAAACGCCCATCAACGCCTGCAAAAGAATATAAAAAAGAAAGCAAAAAAGAAAAAAAAAGAGGAAAAACATAATAATAACTCACTTATAAGGAGTTATTAGATCATTGTTATGAAATGAGTATGAATATTTTGCCATGTTTACTTTTCCCATAATGCAAAACTGCCATAAATGTTGATTGAGTTGATTGTTTTCTATCTTTTTTTTATTTAAACAAACGAATCTTTAAATAAACAAGCACACAAATGCTAATTATCTAATTTCGTTTTTACATACATAAAAAATCATAAATTGCAGGCGGTGAAAAAAAAAACAAAAACAAATAAAAATTAAATAAATAAATGAGCGCTGGTACAAGAACTCATAATCATCATCAGTGGAATTATTAGTGTAATCAGCAGCATCATCGTCATCAGTAAATCAGCAGCACCAGCAAAAAAGCAATTCAAATGCTCCTCTAAGGCAGTGGCTTCCAAACTTTCTAATAGTGCAACCCACATAAGAAATAAATAAACAAATTGAGGTGCCCTTATTAGATAAAACAATAAGATACTATAGACACTCGCATTTTGCAAGTTGCATAATAAAACTAAACAAAAACTAATAAAAATTAGAATGTCCCCATACAGTGGGAAAGTGATTTTTGCACAACTCGGTACTTGCACACCTCAGTATTTGCAACATAAAACATTTTCACCTCAATATTTACAACATGTTATTTCACAACACACAAATAGTTGTTCTTTTGGTTTTTTTTTTTGGTTTTTGTTTTTATTTAGTTGTCAAAATAAGGCACAGGGTATTGTAAAATAGAGAAAAAAGTCAATATTATCGGCATTTACAGGGATTCTTGAAAAAGTATTATAATATCACATTAAATAGATTTTTTTAAAATTTAAATTAAAAACGTCACGACTTACAGTTTGGAAGCCGCTGCTCTAAGGGCTGATTTTGAGTTTTGTTTTTTTTTTTTAATAAATAAAAACAAACAGACAGATTAGTTTGTTTGTAGAATAACAAGTCAAGTCATTCTGCTAAAAAAAATTTAGCGAGTGCTAAACTACCCTTAAATTGATCCTTTAAGCACACACACACACACAGAGTTACACTCATACAGAAAAAAAGTTTCTGCTAAATGCCTGAGAAAGTCAATACTCATTCAGTTTGTGAACAATTCTAATCGGATTATTAAATGTTTTCTAAAGAGGCATGCGCACAATGCACCTTTAAACATCAAAAAGATGGATGGATTGGTTGTTGGTTTTAAGCAGATTACGACTTGTTTTCCTTTAACTTTTTAATATTTTTTTTCTTCCATGGAATAGAATGGAATTTATTTTTTCATAATTGCTTGTTTCGTTGTCAGTAGCATTTCGCGTAAGGCTGGGAAACTTTGCAAATTAATCCGACTCATTATATAAATTTCAATCTTGTTTGTATCATTTACATTTTCTGATACGCCATCAAATTGAATTTGTAACTTTTTTTTCTTTTTGACTGTCCTTTTTGAGGGGTTAAATGTTGTTTGATTTGTAACGATTTAAATTGTGTTTGGTGCCAACAATTATGAGAATTTTTTTTTGTTAAGATACGCGTGTTGCTACTTTGCCAACACAATAAGGTTTTTTTGATTTATTTATTGTTATTAAATAAAGCCCTGTGGTGGTTTAATTACATTTTCCGTTTTTATTGTTAGACAAGTGCTAAATATCATTTGGTATGTGAATATTAAAAAAGTTATTAAATTCACTAGGGGGATAGTGAGTTTAGAGAAAATATTAAGTTTCAGTTTTATTTTTTTTAATTTTTTCTTAAACACACATCCACGAAACTGTTTGATAGGTTAGCACACTACCTACCAGTCCAAAGCACCTGCCATCATCATTAAGCATAAGGCCACAACAAAATCGTAACATACTATTCTGTTGCCAAATTTGACTGGCCTAAAATCAGCTTTAAATTTTGAAAGTGGTATGAGTTAAATTTTTTTTTTTTTTAATTAGGGGTAATTTTACATATAAAGGGTCCGCCATCGAACGTTTTTTTTTCAACTAGTGCTTATTTCGTGAATGGTAACACTTGGCTCATTTCTGATTTGACAGATAATTAGTTTTATCCTTCCGCTGAAAGAATATGGTTGCGTTTTCGCTTCGCTAAGTGGGCCTGCAATCGACTTACAGAAGGTGCCGATTTTGCCAAAAAAAAACATCTTTTCAGATGAAGCTCATTTTGATCTTGGCGGGTATGTAAACAAGCAAAATTGCCGCATTTGGGGCACAGAAAACCCGCACGCATACATTGAAAAGCCGACGCACCCAAAACGAGTCACTGTTTGGTGCGGATTTTGGTCCAGAGACATAATTGGGCCATTTTGCTTCGAAAATGAGCAAGGAGTGGCCGTTAGTCAATGGCGATCGTTATCGGTCCATGTTGAATGAATTTTTATTCACAAAAATTGAAGAGGAGGATATTGGCAACATTTGGTTTCAACAGGACGGCGCTACGTGCCACACAGCCGAAGCTACACTAGATGTTTTTATAGCATTTAAAAAAAAAGTTATTTGGCGGACCCTTTAGTATGATGTAGACTCCATCTTTTATATACAGTCGTACCAAAATTGGTGTGGCAAGCGTGTTTTATCTGTCAAAAACTATCTGTCTTTTAATTCTTGTGTTTTCTTGTAGCTCAGTTAAAATGTCTTGTTCCCCCTTTTTATACCCCAGTGATTTATCTGACATTTATCAGAGCTTTGTTCGCTGCAAAATATAATGTTATCAATTCAATTTATAAAATTGTAGAGGCGGTAACACTATTCGCACCATTTAAGGCCATTATTACAACTAAGCGATAACTAAAAGTAGGATGTTATCGAACAGATAAATGCTTTTTGGTTATTAAAAAATACTTTAAGTAAAAAGTGTATGATAAGCTAAAGATAGGTTTGTGTGGCTAATAACTTTTAACGTGAACTGCAAGTATTTAAAGTTGCCATATTTTTGATTTTAGATATGGCAACCTCAGCATCCATAGATATTGAATATTTTTTTATTAATACACAAAAATTTTAAAAGTAAAGAATTTTTCAGATATTTGAAAAATAATTATCGAAAACAGGCATGCCGTTGCCATTATGTATTTAAAGCAACGAAAAGTAATCGGTATTTACAGCAGTGGTGCCACATAAAAAATATTATAATATTTATCTTATTGAGAACTTGTAATAATGGAAAAAAGTTTATCAGTTACTTTAACTAAAGTTAATTGTAGCTATCTGAGACATTATAAGTAAGTTGTAATAATTGCCATTAGCTTTTCAACGGTTTTCACTTTCCTAAAATTTAAAAAAAAAATTGTGAGCTACAAGCTTGATGGAGTGATGGCTTTACAAAAAGAACTATTGGATTCTGTTAGTATTACGTCTTGAAGAAACTGTACTTTACGAAAAGGAATACGGGAGTTTCTGTAAGACCTTTCTTGTGTACTCTCACCTTTAAGATTCACAGTACGGCTATCGGAAGTGAATATTGTAGAAATAACAAGCGGAGTGATTACCTGTGGTGTAATTGAAAATTAACATTTTAAAAATTTATCAACAAAATTGTACGAAAACATTTTCCTTTAATAATAATTTAAAAACGAATAAATAAAATTTTCAAATCACGAATGTTGTTGACAGTCAGATTTAGTATTTTTGATAATTTATTTTCTTCAAAATTTTTTCCAACGATTTCTTAAATTTTTATTTTTTTCCTGTAGTTTGTTGTTGTTGTTGCTTTGTTTTTTTGTGAGTTTTAATAAATTTATGCAATCTTAACAAAGATCGTGTTGAATGTGTTGATATAACGCAAGGTTTTTAACAATATAATTTGCATTTCAATTTTACTTAGATGAATGTACCAACTGGATGATGACTGGATGATTATGATGATGATGATGATGTTCATGATGGGGAAAATCAAGTAGCAAAAGGAAACAGTTGAAGTTGTTTCATTCAAATGCAATGATAAACCAAACAAACAACTCAAGTTTCAGTACACACAGTAACAAACTAAAAAAAAAAGCACATATCGTGGTGCGTTTGACGTGTCTCTTAAATGACATGTTTGGTATGGTTTATTTGTGTTGTGTGTTTGTTGTTCATTCTTCTCGGTTTTGGTTTGTGAGTTGTTGATTCAAGTTGAAAAATGTCAATTTTTTCTTTTACCATTTGCAACACACATTGAATACATTTTTTTTTTTATATATTCAAATCAAGTAGTGAATTAAAAATCTAGAAAACAAAATACAAACTGCTTTGAAAAATAAATTAAAAAAAAGAAAGAAACCCCAACAACCATCCATAGACTTGTCATAAGTTCTTTCAAGCTTTTTTCAGCTTCTGTTGCTTTTCTTTAAAAAGTAAAAACTGTTTTGCATCTCGGTTATTTAAATGTAGCTGAGAAACAGCACAAGATGAAGAATCTTTAGTCTGTTCTGTGGTAACAGCCAGCGGAGTGAATATTTTCAATATTTTAATGTTAATCATTTTTTAAAATGTTAAACTGTCATTCGTTTGTTGATTGTGTGTCCTTTTGATGAATTGGGTAGGATGAAAGAACTAAACAAAATTCCAGTCTGCTTATGAAATTTTACCAAGCCAAGAGTGCGAGAGCTGCCCTCCGCTAACAGCTGCAACTAAAGTGATAATTTGGCTACTGTTTTTTTCTGTTTCTTATTTAAAGCAAAATACAAAGAGAAAAGGAAAAGAGTGACCATAATTTGTAAACTTTACTATATTTTTGTGTACAAAATTATTTATTAATTTCTGATTTGGCTTTATTTCAAAAGCTTTAAAAAACGGTTTGCAAAGTATTTTGAAACGCTGATCTCACACATACAAATCTGCATTTGGTTTTTATTAATTGACTCTAATCTTTCAGGTATATCCTTTTGGCTTGTTATATTTGATAAAATATTAAGAAAATTCCAAGTCGTTTTTATAGTTTCAAAGATGTTGTAGAAGTTATGCTAAAAAAGAAAGTAAAATCGGAAAGTTTTTTTTCTATAATCATATAAACTCAACCCTACTCCATCAAGTGATGCTACTTCATTGTGAAAAATTCCCCAACTCACCAAAAACACTTGGCAACATTTGTTTTTCAAAAACAGTGGTCTTTTGCTGCGTGATAGATCGACTTAAATTAAATAAATAGTACACGACCGTGTGTACTAGACATTTTTTTTCTCTCTCTTCAACTTTTCGTAATAATCGTCTTGTTGCTTATATTTTTATTGAAATCAATTTTTAAATTGTTTTTATAATTAATTTAATTTGGTTTGCTTCAAAAGCTCTTTTCAATTAATTTTCATACAAATCAATTAAAAACGTCACGACAATAAATGGAAAGAAGAAATACAAAAATAAATTCTATCTGGACATTAATGTCCGACATGGAAACGGTTTAGGAAAGAACAAAAGAGAATTGAAAAAATATCCGGCAAGAAATGTCCATAATGTAAATGGGGACTTACATAACTTGCAGACGTTAATAACTGTACTAAGTGACAAAAATTATATCAATTTATTTTGCTTCAAATTCATTTTATTTTTTTTTATATTTTAGCAGTTACAATACTTTTTTAATAATAACTTCTCGACACTGAAATAGACTTTTTTTGAAAATGTTTTTTTTTTACAACAACCCAGGTGTTGTTTCAACTAATTAATCGTTACTTTAAGACAATAAAAGCTTATTAATTTGTAATGTCATTGAGACATTTATGAAAAAGGCTTTCATCTAGTAGCAACTATTTGTTGTTTTCTTCTAGTTTTATTGAAAGAAAAAAACACATTTTTTATTTAAATTAATCTTTAAGATCTGCTGACAAGCAACAGATGTTTGTTTGCTTGTAAGTGCTAGTGTAAGTGATATAATTAACTTGAGAAACTTTTTAAAATTGTTAAACAAAAAAAAACTAGAATTAATGCAAATAAGAAAACAAAAACAAATACTAAGTAAAAAAAATAAACGTAAGAAAAGAATGAAATAAATTTGTTAACATTAATTGAATGCAATCAATACGAGTACACCTTTTCCAATAAACATTCTTGTGTAGCTTTTTTTCTTTTTTTTTTTCGTTATTTTCTTTTATTTTTATTTTCGTTTTATTAAAACTAACAACTCCATTTGGGAGTGCAATTTATATTGTGCCATGACACCCATAAATTTCAAGCAAAATGACATTGAACTCTAACATGTAAAAAAAAATATTAAAAAACAAAATTGAATCATATGCACTCGTATGTACATGCGAGAATATGAAATGTAAGCAGGTATGTCGTCATTTGAAATGTAGACGGCTTTAGCTAGCAAAATTCAGAAAATCCTTAAAAAAACCAACAAAAAATTAAATAAAATTTGTTTCTGTTATGCAGTTTTGACCACTTTGCATTTTTGCTAACGATTTGTGTGCATTTTTTTAAGCCACAACATTAAAGCCAAAAAACAATGAGAAATTGTTAAATAAATTTATAAGTAAGAGCTTCTTCCACAGTCTATCCAATCACTTCATTCTTTAAGCCATTTGAAAAACCCTCTTGTTGTTGGCTTTTTAGTCCAGGGTAACCATTTAGTGATTTCTGTTTTGTTCAACCTTAAATGCACTTATGATCTTCACTTAACTTCCAAATCTAAGTCAATTAATACTTTTGTGACGTACCACTGTAGCAAACTAAAAGCGAAAAATAACTTCGGTCTTGAGAACTAAATTTATTTCCAATCAAAAATTCCTTTCTGATAATCAAATTTTTTAGTAGCATCACCTTGATTTCGATAATACAACCTCACATTTTGTTCTGTTACAAATATTTGGAATTGTAAAACCGATATTCTATTGTCGAGACTAAGAAATTGAATTATCGTAAGCGAATTTTGTATTTGAAATATATTTAGTTATCACAACCAAAGTTGTTGTCTGTGTGTTCTGTGAGACAACAGCTTTGGTTGTGATAACTAATTTTGTTAGTTCAGTTGTTATCATCGAATTTTTTAATTCTGACAATAGAAAATTGATACAAGGGCTCCAAAAGTTTTTGAGAGAACAAAATTTTGAACTATGTTGAATTCTGGTTGATGCAATAAATTAAATTCTCACATCTAAAGTTGTTTTCTGTGTGTAGGTTAGATTGCACAAAAATTAGCTAGGGGTTCAGTTCACATAAATAGATTCTCTGATGTGGTTCTTTTGCTAGGAAGGAAAGAGGAAGAAAGTTAGCAATACAAAAATGTCAAAGAAATAAGAAGCAGAGGGATTTGTTTTCAAGCAAAATTCGCTTTTTTAGTAGTGTCAATGTGAATTTGATAATGCAGTCCAAAATTTAGTTCTCTTAAAATCTACTGACACGATTGAAAAATTCACCTATTACAATCAAATTTTTTCTCACACGCAGAAAACAATTTCGGTTGTGAGAACTAAATTTCTTTCCAATCACAAGTTCAGATGTGATAATTAATTTTTTTAGTTGTAGTAACCAGAATTCCATAGTATAAACCAAAATTTAGTTCTCTTAAGACCGATTTTCAATTGTTACAATTAAAAAATTCGATTTTCCCAACTGAATTTTTGATTGGAAACAAATTTAGTTCTCACAACCAAACTGTTTTCTGTGTGCAGAACCGAAGTTAGTATAAAAGCAAATACGAGTCTGCTACTAAATAAAACAATTACTAAGTATTTCTAGTGAAGCCAGATTGTGTGCTGAACTCTGTAGTCAATAGCACAGTGATGTAGCTCTCCCTCAAGTAAAACTCACGCTGATTTTCCAGTACTTAGCAAAGTCAGAGAAACACCTTCTCAGTTGCCTTTTCTTCTTCTAGAGTAGTCATTTGATGTCAAATCAATTTACTCTTCTCACATGGTTGCCCAAACTGCAGTGGCCTTTTATGCTGCCACCACATTCCTTATCTGTCCTTTATGGATCCTCAGAAACTGTTATATACGAACTATGCTTTATCTAAAAAGGTACTCTCGATCTGCTGTTTACAGACTGAGAGAGGGATGCTACAGGAAAAGTCGATATTCCGCTTTGGCAATTTGGTAAGACAGTAAAATAGATGATATTCAGAGTAGAACGACTGATAAACAGAAAAATTCCTAAACACAACGGTGTAAAATACGTTCTGTTTTCAAGTTAGATCAAATAAGCCGCAACACTGGGTCCAGACAGGAATCGAACTGTAACCACAAACCACTCATAATTTCTTTTCCCAAGAGCCTAACTAAGCTTCGGGATTGCTGATTGAAAAATTAATTTTGTTTTTAATTTGAGCCATGCAGGCCTCAGCCAACATTTAAAATTTTTTTATTGAAACATTTTAAACAATTTCCTTTGGATTTCAGAGCTTAAATATTAAAAAAAAAAATAAAAAATAAATGGTTACTCTGATGGCACCCAAGTAAGGCTGTATTAAATACCAAAATTTCTTTAACTTGAAATTAAATAAACTGAATGGCCAATCGTTTTGAAATTCTAAAAAGTATGTCTGTGTGTGTTTGTTTGTTAAAGTCCAACGCTCAATAAGTCGATTGCCAAATAATGTGACATTTTTGCATTAATTTGTTAAAAGTTTTAAAACAACTGCAGCAAATACAAAAATTCTTCTTAAGAATTTTAATGCAACAAGAAATGAACAACCGACTTGGATTTTGGTTTTTCGATTTTCAGTTGGCTTAAATAAATTTACATTTGAATGACAATAAAGGCATAGATGTTGGCTGTTATTATTATTATTATTGTTGGTGTTGTATGTTGTTGTTGTTGTTGTTGCTTGGCTTAGCAGTGACCAAAGCAACAAAACTAATGATTGCAATAAAAGTAGTTACAATAAACAGACCACAATAACAAAGGAGATAAGCAACAAAATGTAATTGAACAGGATCTGTTGTCTAGTTGTGTGTTTGCAACTAATGGGTAAACACAAGCACACACACACGCATACACACATACTCAATTTTATTTAAATTTAAGCTAAAGCAGCAGCAGCAGGAAAAAAGTAAAGAAAAGAAAAAGAGGAAAAGAAATGTTTCTATAGATTAAGACATCATGACTTGTTTTCGATCACAATTGAGGACAAGTGAATGAAGTACAAATATTTATGGGAATGTGTGTGAATTTTTGAATGTGTATCAGTGTGTGTGTGTGTGTCTGCCAGTTTGTGTCGGTATTCAAATGAGACAAAATTCTTGATAAAAATTTACATAAAAGCATACATTTTGCTAATCATTTTTCAACAACAACACACATACGAGTACACACACATACACATGCCTACATGCATTGAAAGAAAAATGCGACAATAATAAATTGTACATGTCATCCTTCACATTCACCTTTTTTTGTTGTTGTTTTAAACGCTCCAATCAGCTCCCCTTCACCTTCCACTTCATCTTACCCTTCTGCTGACACTTGATTTCTCTGCTCCTCTTCTCTGCTCTTCCTCCTGTTTCTGCCATAAAATAATATTTTACTTTTATTCGTTACAGTGGGTCGCTTAAATGGCCATTTGTATGGTTGGCTGGTTATTTGGTTGGATGGATGGTTTAATAGCAAATTTTCTCACTCACTTATACAGGCGCTACGACAAATAAAATTTTGAAACCTTTAATACAAACATTTTTCCATTTTAATGCAGAAATTGATGAGGAGAACAATGATGACGGTCAAATTGGAATTGTTTCTCTACTGCTTGCTGCCGCTGCTAAATATTGTTGTTGTTCTCGTTGTAGTCATAATGTATTTCAACGATCGGGCTGACTTCCAACCAGCCATGGAGCGTCTGGCAAGTTATGGCCTGAGTTTATTGTCTCATTGCTGTATTGTTTTGTTATTGTTGTTGTTGTTATAATAGCAACCAGTAAAGAAGAAAATGTTTGTTTGAGCTTTAAGCCAAATCTGTTGATCATTTGTTTAAATATGCGGTAAAAGACAACTTTTAACATAAAAAAACAAAAAAACAAAAAAGAAAAACATTGCACGTTTAACAATTCAATTTATTTTGTGCACAAAATAAAATAAAGAACAAGAAGAAGCAGAAAAAAAGATTTAACGAACATAAAATTGCGAGAATTTTGAAATTTCTTTAGAAACAAACAAGAGACACGATAATATTTATACAAATGCAAACACAGCTACACACACACACACACATATATATATATATATATATATATATATATATATATACATACACACAGAGAGACAAAACGTCTTAAAACAATATTCAATGTCCACCAATGTCATCCAGATCATGTGTTGCTGCTAACTGGCTAGGTTTCAGCATCATCATCATCCTCCTTTTCAGATTATTATTGTCATTGTCATACCACAAGTTCTACTGGCACTCTTAACTCCATTTACAGCCAACCATACTTTCCTTTAATAAACCATTACGAGATCTAAAAAGGAATCATTCAGTCAACCCAACCAAAGACAAGCCAACTTAACAAACAAAATCAAGCCATTGTAAACAATTTAGCATGAACAACAACAAAAATTTTAAATTAAAATTTTTGAAATTTTCAACAAACACAATTTCGTATTCATACAAAACAAATACAAAAAAAAAACAAAAAAAGAAAAACTGGACAATTGAGTTGGAGTTCTATTCTTTTTTTCTTGTTGCAACTGAAAGCATCACAGCCGGCTATAATAAATGCCCAGCAGTCAATGTCAAAAATACAATTTGCAAATTAAAATGAAATCATACGGACTGGGTGCAAAAATTGTGCCTTTAATTTTTATTTTAATTTTAATAACGAAAAAATAATTTCCAACGAAACTTCTTTCATGATTCGGAATTAAATTTATTTTTCACAAACAAATTTTTGTTTAAATCAAAGCAAAATTGGAAAATTGATTACATTTTTTATATAAAGTGGTACAGTTTCGCTATACAAATTTTCGTTCAAAAAAACGGATTTTCCTGAAATTTTTGGTCTATAGTTTTGGAATGGACCCGCCCACTTTTATTTAAAAAGATTTGGATGTGTCTTTTATGAACTAAAATTTTAGTTTTCAACACATTTTTCTCAAATTTGGTACATACACACTTTTTAATTCAAGAAGGGTTGGTGTATAATTTTGTATGACCCATCCATTTTTACGCTTTTTCTTAAATAAAATAATTTTTAAATGATAAAAATTCTATTTGCCAATGGATTATTCTGGAAATTGGTACTTTAAGGAGGGTTTCTATTTATTTTTATGCCAAAAAAATTTGGTTTTTATTATTAAAATCCACTTTTTTCAAGGTATTATTTTGAAATACAGCCTTTTGACTTAAAGAAAGGTCGCAATGACCTTTTATGCCAAGCATGTCTAGTCTGTAATAAATTAATTTTTTATTTATTTATTTGGATAATAAGTCTAGATTAAATTGCAGACTTTATATGATTTTTAAAAATACGAGTACAAACATTGAAAAAAAATTTTTTTTTGTTTAAAACAATTAGCGATAAAAAATAGGATTATATTTCGTTTAAGAGCTTCCAAGCTTAAAGATAAATCAATAAATTGATATAAAATATTAAAGTTGGCACAAATTCTTCTCAAAGGATCGGCATTGGCACAGTTGGTACGAAAAGTTCTAATCGCAAGTAATTGGAAATGACGTGTTGGTCGGAAGTTATATGGCTTAAAAGGAACTCGGATTGAACATCTTCTTTAATTATATTGAACATAAATGTTACATTTAAATTAATAATTTTTAAAAATTCAAAATTTCTAAGAGTAAAGAATCAGGCGAGACCGGGTAAAAACTGTTAGTACTTAATATAAAAAAGTAAAATTGTGTCTGACAACACGATAAAAACAGGTTCTTCTCTACTAAAGCCACTACACCTGGCAATGACTTAGACTTGGTCTAAATTCTAAACAATCAAATTACTTTAATTTTTGAAAGTGTACAACCTCCGGGTGTAGAAAAGGTAAAGAACGTTGACTCTCTTTCTCTCTTCTTTAAATGTCGTGAAATTTTTTAGGCCCTAGGGACCTATTAGTTGACCCTATTTAGTTGACCAATGCCCCCTTACTTGTTTAATACTTTATTAGCTTTTGGTCACTTATCGAGCTTAGAAGGGACGTGAAACAAAAAGTTCTGCCAGCATCAGGTTTCACTAAATATTTCAGCAGGTTTTTAAATCATTCTATTAAATAAAACTGTCACTTTTTTTCAAGCTTAAAGTGGAATTATTTGTTTTATTATCGATATTTCCCTTCAACTTTGTTTAGCTTTTTTTTTTAGCTCATAATTAAATACTGAAGGAGCCAGGCAAAAGTGAAAGGAGCTTCAGCTTTGAAAAATTAGCCGTTTTATATTAAATTTACCTTTTTTAAGTTTCTTACTAAATGCTTTTGCCCAGTCTAGCCAGCCCTTATGCAAATTTCCGATCTTTTAATTGAAAAAATTTAAAAAAATTAAGTAATGAACGCTAAAGTGGGCCTAATTTTATGATGAAGCCCATATTTTCATAGTGGTGAGTGAATTTTTAAAATCGGTTAGTACTAACAAAAACATCAAAATAAAAAAAACTTATTTTTCTTCTTTATAACATTAAGTATGAAAAGGTCCTTAAGGATTCGCCAATTCTTGGAATTTTTAATTATCACAAAATCAAAGTCTCTTTTCGTTTCACATCTCATCAATTACAAAACAAACAAACCAACCAACATATCAGTTCATTTAATTGTTTAAATTAAAAAAAAAGATGCAGGTGCATGCAACACATTGAAAGACAAAAAAGAGACAAAAAAAACAACAACTCCTACAAGTCCTTCTAACTGTCATTTTTAATTTCCCATTTAGAGAAAATTTTTCTGGTGTCGTTAGTTGTCTGCTAAATACGCATTTAATAACCATAAAACAAGACACACACACACACACACACATACAAGCTAACAAGAATGGAAATGTCAACTAGTTTTAGTGACATGTTAATAATGATGAATTAATTTTTAAATTTGTTTTTATGGCCATTTTAATAGTTGATGTCTTCATGAGATAAAAACAACACAAACGAAATAAATTTTTTTTTTTTTAAATAAGCAGGTTGAATAAATGCCTGCAGCTAAGCCGAATTTTTTACACGCTTTAATTCAAAAACATGCTTTAAGGTCTTTTAAAAGATTAGTTTTAAAGGATTGTATGCAGCAGGCAGCACTAAATACCTGAAAATAAATTTCAAAGCCAGACAGAAGGCCAGTCTCTGTTTGAAATATTAAATGTGAATTTTTGGAGTTGCAGGCTTACAAGTCAGGAGGTCGCTACTGATCCCCCTTTTCGATTGTTTTTGCCTTAAATGGGCTCAAAAATGTATAAACAAACAAACTTAAATTAGAGCGGTAAGCATTTTTTTATATCCCAAAACTCGTCATACTCAAAAAAAAATGTAAGCAGCAAACCGAAATACACACAGAAAACCACTTCGGCTTTAAAAACTGAATTTGTGTTCAGTTAAAACTCGATAATACAGTCAAAAGTTTAGTTCGTTCAACAATATATTTAGAAAAACTGAATTTTTGATTGGTAACGAGCTTAGTTCTCACAACCCAATTGGAAAATCCAATTTTGAAAGTGTATTAGTTTGGCTGGTTATTGTTAAAAACAACTTCGGTTGTCAGAACAAAACTTCAGTTGTCATAATAAAAATTTTTTGATAGTGACAACAGAAAATCGGTCCAACAGCTCGAACTATTTTGAAAAGAACAAAATTTTGGACTGTGGTATCAGCTTGTGGTTGCTACAACTCAAAAAATTTGATTAACACAACTGAATTTTTAATTGGAAACAACCGAGGCTGTTTTCTCTTGAAGTGTTCTTCAATCAATTTTTGTTCTTCTTTAGTGGGTTTTAATAAATAAAATTATTTATGTCCAAGGAAAAGATTATTTAAGTTTAGCATTTCAACATAAAAGCTGGGCGATAAAAACCGGTTGGTATGTAAAGCAAACAAGTAAAACGAAATACTATTATCGAACATCACGATTGTCCTGCGGTCTTTAAGATTTCTTTTGAGAAGTAAAACTAATATGTATCCTGATCGGGGATTACAACTGCTACAGAAGATACTAAAACTTCACAGAGAAAACAACTTCGATTATGAGAACTAAATTTGTTTCAAATCAGAAAATGTAGTTGTGACTGTCGAAATTTTTAATCTTCATACAGCTCAAAATATTTTTAGAAGAATTAAATTTTAGTCTATATTATGGAATTACGGTTACTGCAACTAAAAAAATCTAGTTTTCACAACTGAAGTTTTTTCTGGGTGTATAGAAAGCAAACGAAACTTAAATTTAAATTCCTAAATGAAATTTAAAATCAAATCAAGAGTCGTATGCCTGAAAACTCATTCCTATGATACTCAGTCTCATGCTAATCGCCACACTCGACAGCAAACTAAAATTTCGATAAATTGCAGTCGATATCTAATGCGACAATTTAAGCCCCGATCTGAGAGCTCTTACAGAAACATAGAAAACTAGAAACGGATTAGCATACATAAACTAAAATATAATATAATATTTTTTTAAACCAACAAGCGCTATGACCAACTCATTCAGCTATGATAAAATATAATAACAACAACAACAAAAGCATTTATGCATAAATTGTGGTGCATTAAAATTCCCACATCATCAATTTATAAATGTTTTTCAATATTTTTTTTTTTAATTTCTAATTTTACAAAATGTCAATTGCAAAAGTATCCAGCTTCATGTATGGTTTTCTTAAATGCAGCTCTAAAGTGAGTTTATGTTTTTGTGTGCCGGTCCGCCTGCCAGTCTGTTCATACCAGCATCTTTTGTGTTTGTTTTTTCTATGATAATTGATGATGTTTGTTGGATAAAGCAGAGGCAAAGAGTGATAGAGAAAGAGAGAGAGAGAAACAATTGTTTTTTTTTTAATTTGCTTTTCATTATTAATTTTTAATTAATCTATTGTTATTCTTTTTTTGAATGCCAATTGAATATTTGCCTTTAGAAACTCAATAATTGCTTTGTGATTGATCATAAACTGCAGAATTAGAATTACGTTTTTGTGACTGAAAATTAAAAAAAAAAGATTAAAGCCAACATTTATGATTTACTAACCACAAAATACAGTGGAGGGTTAAATAATCATAAAAATGTTTTCCACAAATTTTCCTTTTCTTTTTCAATATTGAATGATAAGCAGACACACAGTAAATATTTTCGGTTATGAAAACTGATTTTTCAGTTCCAGTTTTTAGTTGAAATGACAAAAAATATGGTTATATTAAGCAAACTTCAAATCTCTCTAATCATATTTTGGGATGTTTCGTCACGAAAAACTTTTTGTTTGCTAACAAAATCAGTAGGTCTCACTACCGATATTGTTTCCTCAGTGTAAAAACGATTTTCTTTTTTTATTAAACAAACTTGTTTTGTTATTTTTTTTTTTTTATAGTTTTCGAATACCAAAGAAGTATTTAAGTGATTATAAATTAAAATTATTTAGCTCGTTTCAATATAATTAAAAATAATTTATTTTATTAACAGCCAAACAGCCAATACCGCCATCATTATGCTCGTTAGCAAGAATAAAATATTTTTCATTTGCTTTTCGCGCTTAATTAAACAATTAAATTTAATTACGGTTAATATGGTTCTAATTGCAGTATTTCCTCCTGCCATTTAAAATCACACAACACTAACTAGCACTACCACTACTACAACTACTGTCACTATCATTTCTATTTATTACACTATTTACTGCTGCTGCTACTCACACTTGCACACTTCAAAATGTTTATGTATTTCATTTTGAAAACACATAACTCGAAACCATAATAACATGATGAAAATTACAAGACATTTTTATATAAAAATAAAAACAAAAAGGGAAAACAAGTGGAAAAAACTATTTATTTATTTACTGAAATTTTAATTTTTATTTTGGCAGTCACTTGATTTTTGTTTTTGTTTTGTCTCTTGTTGTCAATTGTTAAAAGAAAGGGCGTTTTATTAGCACAAACACACACCCACACACACACACACACACACACACACACAATCAAAAATAAGTTTACAGTTCCATATACAAAAAGCTGAATACGAGTACATGAGTCTGTAAACTGAATTATAGACAGACAGAGAAACACAGAGAATATAAAATGAAAATTTTCCCCAATTTTCAGTATAAATTGACTCTTTAGTAAATTTTGTCCAAATGACTTGACTGACCGACCGTCTAGCGCTAAATTGAATAAGTACATCTTTGTTGTATAAAAAATAAAAAAAAAAAAAAAAAAACAGCCAAGGATCATGACTTTGGGTCATTTGTAAAATATTATTTAGAAGTTTAAAGCCAACAATGAAAAACTCGTTATAATTTTGTATTTAGCAAAACACAATATACACGTGCCCTGCTTTCACTTGGTACTAAATGGGCAGCAGAAACAAATGAAAATCAACAAACACACAAAACTACTCTCCGTTTTGTAGTGCCAGCAGCAGCTTGTGTAGGGCAGGGGAGGAAGAGCGGAAAACATGCTACAATTGAACGGAAATAAAAATTACTGAAAATAAACTTAAACCATTTTATAGTTGGTTCTCCGTACGTACTCACACACACACGTTTACACATTCCCACAATTTTTTTTATACAAAAATTTTAAAATTAAGTATTTGAATGACTGTGATTATGCAATACGTGTGAGTATGCAGGGAGTTAGTTGCATATAAAACGATTTTATTGGTGTCTTTGTTCAGTAGTGTAAAAGAATTTATTGTTTTCAAGCAAAAATATTATTTAAAAAAAGAAATTTTAAAAAGAATTTAAAAAATGATCAACAAAATATTAAAAAAATAGAAATCAGTATCGGTTGGCTTACGTGGCGGCTTGACATCCAGTAATGTCTTGAACAGAAATCATTGTAATTAAATTTTAATGTTGACTCGAGGTTTTTGCCTGGTCTCACCCGGCCCGCTTCTTTACTACGTAATCTCATGCAGCAATTTAAAAAAAAAAAATCTGTTTACAAACAGAATTTTAATTGTTAAAAAACCGATCTAAAAAACTCAGGTTTTTACCAGCACTATTGGCAGATTGCCATCTAAAGTGGTAAATGAAATATTTCAAAGCATTTATAGATTTATATTATTTATTTAATATTTTTTTATGAGCTAAGATCGCCGCACTGCATAAATCGACAGCAATTTAGATTTGAATATATAAGTGAGTAACTGAAAGGTTGTCCTATATGACTAGCAATAACTCGTGAATTAAATTTTTCTTAAAATTTACACAATCACCAACAAATTGGCAATACAATAGCCTTTAAATTACAGTTCCATAAATTTTTAGCAGTCTTAGAACTGAGAAGATATTCACAAAGTGAATCAAACAAAAATCATTAAAAATTTAATAAAAGAAAAATCTTAAATTTCGTTTTTAAAGTTAAGACCTACATATGTTTAAAATAAAATGAAACACAGTTCATGAAAATCCCTTCATAGGGAATTTAGTGGCAGCACCTGAAACCCCACGCCATGGATTTTTTATTTTTATTTTAAAATAACAACAAAACATGAGGGCTCTTTTGAAAGCATATGATGATATGAGAAATACAATTTGCCTGGTGTTTCAAAAAGATTCAAAGCGACTCTAACTGCTCACCTCAAACAGCTAAAAGACGGCTTCAGTGAACGAGTGTCCTTATTAATTAATTCTTTTTAAAAACTGCCTGTAATAAGTTTTCTTTTAGTATAAATACCAAAAAAAAAAAAAACTAAAAAAAGCAACAAGGATGCATGTAAATAGCGTTTCTTCCCCAACTCTGGTATAAAATAATTTCATACAAAAATCAATATTTATTTATATGCACTTAAAAAAATGTATTTAAATTAAGAAGAAGAAAAAAGTACCCCTGACTTCAAATGATTTTCTGGTCATGCCCAGTACAAGTGTGGGGAACAAATTTTGATTTTTGTTGAATTTCTTCTCTAGACAAAAGCAAGAAAAAAAAATGGCAAAAAACATGCGCTGTTGATAAAAATTGGGCTAAATTGGTGTAAAAGAGAAAGAAAAGGACAACTATGGCGGTTATTTAAAAGCAGCAAGACATATATTTTACTAAAAAAACTGCACACACAGGAATAATTAATAAAAAAAAATTAAGTAAAGTTATCCTGCACATTCACATATAAAATCTTAAAAATGGCGTCTGAGTTTTGAATTTTTCTTTTTCTATTTAGACCTTTTTTTGCAACCCATTTTAGTAGCTCCCTCCAAAGAAACTCTCTCTGGCTCTCACTCTCCATCTCTCTCAACCTCTGCTATTGTTGGAGGCTATAAAAATTAAAAAAAGTTTCGTGTTTGTATTGAATAAAGTTGTGCGTCTGTGTGTTGTTGCTGCTGCTGCTGATGTTGTTGTTTTAGTTGTTGGCATTATTGCCATTGCAGTGCATTCACAGTAACCATACCAATATGTCCAATTGTGGAAAATAATTATAATGTAACAAATTTCCACTCACTTATAAAAATGATGATGGTTGGAGATGATGATGATGATGTTGTTTGACGTGCAAAAAACAAAGTGTTTGTGTGTGTGTGTGTCTTTTTTGTTATCCTTAAAATGGGTTAAATAATGCAAAAATTATATTTTTAGTGCACACGCACACATTGGCACACAAGCAGCAGCCAATAAATTGGTATGTTTGTATTTGTGTCACAAAGAGTAGAAAGCAAAAGAGGCAGAAAAAAGGAAAAAAGTTGTCTGTGCCATTCAATTTACAAGGTTTACAAAAGACTTTAATTAACCTCTGAAGGCGTTGTTGGTGTTGTTGTTGTAACTTTTTTTAAATAAATTCTTCAGATAATTTTTTTATCTTGTGCTCTTTTTATTATTGTTTTATTTCCTTTTTTTATTACAACAGAAAATAGATAATAAACTTGTGATAAATTCATTTCAATTAATTTTGAACAAAGTGGAGAAATTAAAAAAAAAATTAAAAAAAAAAAAGAAAAAGAAATTCCACTGAAAAGGCTTTTCTGAAAGCAGGTATGGGTAAACTAACACATACATGCTTGGAAATTTTCCATCTTTTTTTAAGAATAAAAGTGTCAGAACATATAAAAACACTTATTAATTATTAATTTTATTTCTACAAGACCATCAATTTTAATTTATGTGAAGCTACTGGCAGAAAATCGAATTGGCAATGAAATCTCCAATAAATAAATTTTGTTGTGAACTCGATGTTTTACCCGATCCTTTATTACCTGAGTCGGTATCCTTAGAAGCTTATGTAGCAATTTTTAGAGAAATCCATTTACAAATTGAATTTTAATTTTTAAAAACCCATCAGTCACTACTTTATGCTTTTGCTAGCATTATTATCAAAAGGGCCAAACAAAGTGCTAAATAAAGTATTTCAAAACATAATTTCAGGCTCAAATTAAGTACTAGCACTCATCTTTCTGAACAGTTTTGAGTAAAAGTCATTGAAAATAGGCGTGGCCGCCTACTCTTTATACTAAATTTCGGAATTTGGAAAACAAAAATTTCTATATCGAACAAAGAAACAGAAAATAAATTTTATTTTAATAGATTAAGAAAAATATTTTCTAAGTAAACTAAACTAAAATAAACCAAAACTCACAAATCTCGTAATTAGTTTGTGGTTTATTTTACAATACCACTGCCTAGGTAGCTAAATTTCTATCTTCCCACCGCTGGGTAAGCACACAGAATATTTAACGATGTTGCTTGTCCTTCTTGACAGAAGCAAAAGCAGTCGTTATGTACCACAGCAATTTTATTCATGTGGTAATTGCATCTACAATGTCCTTTTACCAGTTCAATAATTATACTTTGATGTCATTTTTGCTGATATTCACTTAATTGTGAGTTAAAAAGCTGTCAATTGTGAATGAAATGTGTTATTGTATCAATTTTTTATTGAATTTTTTTATATCAAAATAAATTTAAAATAACCAAAAAGAAAATTAATTTTCAATAAATAAATTGAAAATATTTTCAAAAAATAAAACAAATTAAGCTAAAACACATTTAATTTTTGCGAAATTTTGTATTTTTTCTTAAATATTTAATTTTTTCTTTTGGTTTTCGGGATAAATGTTAAGTGTCAACAAAATTTAGAAATTTATTCAAATGGCGCAATCAATAATTGAAAATATTGTTGGTGAAAAAAAAAAAATGAATAACTACACCAAACATCTGCCCTAAAGCAAGAGGGTTAATGTGTCTCTTTGACTGTCACATGCCCGCTTTGATTCTTAAATACCCTGCTAATATTTTGGAATTCATAACACTGAAGAAATTTTATTCTTAATTTTTTTTATTAGTTTGATGAAAAATTGTATTATTTTAATAGGTATCCCATGCGAAGTATAAATCACCATTTGAAAACCAGTTAAACGGAGCAGCAGTTGAAAAAAAAATAGAAAAACGTTTCAAAAATTTAGTAAAATTTTCAAAGCTTTCAAACAAAATATGACACATTTTTTTTAAAGTTCATTTTAATACCTTTAGATGACACAAATTCTCTGTTCCTTAAAAAGGCTACTCACATACTTACAAGTACCAACTTACCTTAAATTCATTTCTTTGTTGAGCAAAAAGAAAAAGCAAAAAGTTAAATTGTGTTACAAGAGAAAAATTTCATTGCAAGTTGAATAAAAGTTCAAAATGCCAAGAAAAGCGTATACACTGTGAATTGTATATGGAAAAAGGACTCACAGAGAAACGGACAGGTAGACAGATAGATTTTAGCAAACAGTCAGCAAGTCAGCCAGTGACTCAGCTAGCCAGCCAGTAAGTAATTCAGACTAAAAGCCAGTTTATGTAGATAAAGTGTTAGTAAGCAGAGGCAGAAGCACAGGCAGAGGCAGAGGCAGAGGCAGAGGCAATCCAATTAAAAAGTACTTGAACTGTTAGAAACTGAAACTAAATTATGGGCCATACACACACACACACTCTTGCAACATTGTGTTAATAAAAAAAATGTAAGGGGAGTTAAGAAAAACAAAGTGGGTGGTAAATTTGTGTTTTACAAGTTGAAATGAGATGGCTGTATGTTGAAAGAATTTTGATGTTGAAATAGTAATTTCATGCTTTTGAACACTCAACTTAACAACATTCAGCCCGTTTTTTTTCTGTCTCTCTTTTTGTGTGTTAATAAAAAGGATGCTCGCTTTCACTCGTTTTAAGCCTTTAAAATCTCTAAAAATTATTTTTTATAAAAAAAAAAAATTAAATTTGAGCGAAAACTTGTATTGTGCTACTCAAATAAAATCCACAAAAAATGAATAAAAAATTAATTGACTTCAATTTTTTTCAAAATAAAATTGTTATTTGTTAGAGCTGCAACACATTTTTCATGTAATTTATTTATTTATACAATTGAATTAGAAAAAGCAAAAACCAAAAATGAAATCTTAATTAAAGTAATTGGGTAAACAGGCCCTGCCAGCTTTACACAGACAAAATGTAAGATTTGCTCGACATAAAATGTATAACAAAGCAATTCAATGATTGCACTCACAATTCAAAACCCCAGAAGAATCTTAATGACTTTTTTAACTTCACACTCAAATCACCAATTACAACAGCGATCATCGTCATCATTGTCAGCTGGGTCAAAAGGGGGTTGGTTGTATGGAATAACAACAACAGCAACTCAAGCGTTGCAAAATAATTCATTGCAAAAATGCTGCCAGTGGCAAACTGAACAATCAGTTTCATTCATTTTCCAGTTTGCATTATTGCATGGATGTAAAACACTTGCGCGTGTGTGTGTTTTTATAATTTAAATTGAAATCTTACAGTGAAAATTAAATCAAATTCAATAATGAAAATAATAAGCTTCACGGAAATGGAATATGCGAGTTCTCACAGTGTGTTACTGGTAGTCGCCATGTAAATTGACAGCATTTCCATCATTCTTGATACAATTCTTTGACGTATTAATGTGAATTCAGGGGTCAAATTATGGCACTCGAGAGCAATCCAAATTTCAATACAACTTCGATCGATATTGTTGCCCTAATTTATCCCCAGATTTATGGATCTGAAGTTAAAAATTTTCTGTTATTCACTGTATTACTTTTTTTTAAATTTTTTTGTTACACAAAATCGCATTGCTTGTCACTTTGTTGCTTGTTTGCCTGAATTTGTGTAGGCTGCTGCTGCTTTTGTTGTTGCTGTTACTCTTTATGGTGCCTTTATGTAGTTGTTACTACAGCTGCACCATCAATTCTAAGTAGATGACACCGCACAGATAAATTTGTCCCACTAAATTGGCCAAAACATGAAATAATTGCGAATGTAATTAGTTATAGCCCTTAGGAATATAAACAGAGGAGAGGAATGCACACACAGGGCAATTACTATGGCAACTGTAATGAATCTTTTGTACTTGCAAACAAACAGGCTGGCGGACAACCAACAACTTTAAATGAGCAAGCACGTTCATTCTATCATTAAGAAATAAAAAACTAAAAACTAAAAAAAAAATCAAAAACATGTAGGAAAAAAGAAAAAAAGTGAATAAAAATAAATAAAATGTGAGCGATTTTAAATTCAGTGAAATTTGTCGTGGTTATTTTATGTTGGCTGCAGTTTGTTTTATTTAATTCCTTTTAATTTTCATCTTGAATCTGTATTTGATTCACGCGTGACTAAAACTGCTACTTAATTTCGCACAAAAGTGAATTGTTTTGTAAACTGTTACAGTAAATGATGCTGTTGTATGCACAGGCAACAACAACAACAACAACAGCAATAACAAAATCCTAGCAACAAACAAAAAATACATTTTCAAACAACATCATTATTTAAGAAAACAGATTTTTATTTACAAGTTGCAATTGCAAGTATGTTGTTGTTGTTGTTATAAAAAGAAAAAGGAAAGAGAGAGAGAGAGAGAGAGAGAGAGCAGAAAAAATGCAGCAGCAATAGCAAAACACTAGAAGCAATTGAATTAAAATTAAAATCTAGACAGAAAAAAAGCCTACACCACCCATACCTTCTAAGCAAAGGTTGCCATATGAAATTCAGAGAAAATCGTTAAAGGAATTTTGCTGTTTTTAAACCGAGTAAGAGATGCAGCAGGGTGTGTCGGTATTCTCCACTCTTCCCAGATACGGGTGACCATCGAATGTCCCTCATGCCAGATTGAATGTTAAATAGACACCCACCAAGGACCTAATTGCTGTCCGAATATTCCAGCCAAATATTACATTATATCACAACCAGTCTGTTGCTTTTCTTATAACCATCAATTCATCTTGTAGTACGCTTTGTTCATCGGCGATTACCAGGCTCCTTAATATAGACTCCACATCTAATTCCTTGGAATTCGGGGAACACATCCAGATATTCCCGTTTCGTCCGAAATCGTGAATCCGAAGTTTCTTTGTAGGAAAGGTCTTGCAGTGACGTAGTCAATGAGATCAGGGATCTCGCTCCAAGTACCAATAATATCTGAATGGCTCCATGATTTATGGTTTCATTTAATTTCTCAGCCTGTAGAGTAACCGGCAATGGGCGTTGATCACATTTCAGCTGTAGTCAAGGTGCCTGTTCATCTAAAAAGCCTTTCAATTTGCTTCCTGAGTACGAATACCATGTTCATAATGTAAGCAGGGTTATGGGGCAACAACCCAAATTGATGTTAATTCGACTACAAGAATGACACTCGTTATAAAACTAAATTAAATGAAACGTTTAATAAAATTTTCTTTTTTAAGTGTGAAATTATTTTAGCTTCTCCTTCGGTTACTTCAAAAAATTTTAACCCTCTAACTCTTTACCTTATGGGTCTTTTTTGTCCCTTTTTAAATATGAATCAAAAAATCTCAGTGATTGAAAAGTCAAACCGTTAAAATATTTTTAGGGAAATAAATTTTTATCTTTAAAAAATTACTATTTAACTTTAACTCACACAAATTATTTTAGTAAAGCACCAGTGTAAGATAGGAAATATTGAGAGCAGCTGAAACTACAGAACAGCTTTTAAAATAAAATCATGGAATAGTTAAGCTTTAGTTCAACTAACTATTTGCTAAATTAAACTAAAAAATAAGTTTTTTTTTTTGTTCATTTTATGAATTTCTTCATGATTTTAATGAAATTTATCATTGCAAACAATTTTGGTTAAGAGAAATAAATTTGTTACCCATCAAAATAATCGAATTCTTTTAAAATTTTTTTCAGATTTTATTCTTAAAGCCGTGTTACAGCACCATGCTAAATGTAACGAAGCACCAAAGTGTTAAAATTCTACTTTTCCAATGGGCATTCAATGTCGAAATTATTTCGGCAACAGAAATGCAATTAAGCGTTTAATTTCACGATTTCGATAAATTGCCACGATCAGCAAGACGGAAAATAGTGCAGAATCAAGTGAACATTGATCTTGTACGTGGTCGTAGGTTGAAACTTTAACGCGAAGATGTTGTAGACAATTAGCATTTGGCCCAATAACTTTTACCAGTTGACTACCATCAACGATTTTTTTTACACGCAGGCGTGACTTTTGGTCTGCAGGGTGGCCAGCTTTCAGTGAATAAAGTAAGTAGCTTTTGTAAAAGGCCTCTCAATTTAACAATAAAATTAAATGCCAAAGTAAATTGAAAGCAAAGAGGGCATTGCATCTCCTGGTTTTTTTTCTTTATTCAGGTCATGCTGGTTAAAAGAGTTCCTTCTCTTAGAATTTATTTTTCTTTTGCTTTCGCTTGATGGTTTCACTTCACACATGCTGTTGTATTTCATGATTAAACGTTGCCACCTCAATGTTTTTTATTTAAAAATTTCTTTTTCATTTTAAGATTTTCCGTTAAAAAAAAAACTGCCACCATCAGTTTCCTTGCTGTGATTGTGATCTTCAGACAAATTTTTTTTGTTCGTTGTGTTTGCATTCATTATTTTTATGAACAGAAGTGCAAGTGTAAGGAAATTTAAATTCTATTTCTTTTTTCTATTGGAATTTTTGTGTTTGTGAAATCTAAGGTAACAGAAGAAGAAGAAGAAAAATTAAATAAAAACTAAATGGTGATGATGATGTTTGTTTCAACATTATCATCATGTCTTTATTTGCAGCCCCATAGGGAAAATTAATTGCGGGCCGAAACGGAGCGTGCCGACGCGCTTGATGTGCGCAATTCCTTGAAATTGTTCGCATGAAGATCTTTCTTTATTTTTTTATTTTTATTTATTTTATGCTGCTGTTGCATTCAAATACACTTGCACACCAGTTTTTTCAAAACATACACTTGATTACATTCTTCTGTTGAAAGCAATTCCGAGATACAAGTATCATTTTCCTCCTAAGCTTTTTTGTACAATTGGCTGGCCTTTTTTTCATGTAATTTTATTTCAATTTAATTCATTTCACAAACAACAAAGAAGTAGTAGTAGTAGTAGCAGCAGAAAAACAGTGCGAAAATTCATTTCGTTACAAATTCACATAAACAAGCTGATCATCATGATGATGATTCCATTGCTGTGACATCGTTTTAAAAAATTTATTCATTTACTTGCTAAAACTATGAATGCACGAGTATTTTCTTATAATTATAGTGTGGCATGCCACTTGCACACACAACGGGACACACTCACTCGTTCCCCAAGCAAAAATCGTAAATCTCACAAACAATTAATTTAGAAAAATACGTAAAATGAAATTTCAGAAAAAAAAAATAACGAAATTTAATTTTCAATTTTTATTTTCTGATTACAAATTCTGAGAATTTTTGGCGAAATTCATAATTTGTTTTAATTGGAACATTAAAAATGCGATTAACACAAGAGTATCGTATGCCAGTGTTTGATTTTTTCAGGCGTGTAGGTTTGTTTGCTTGTTTATGAGCATGTTGACAGGATGTTTGCAACATAAATTTTCGAATTTGAATTATTGTTTCAACAGACTTTTTTTTTTCTTGAAGCTAAATAAAAATAAATTAAAAAAAAAAATTACGTGAAACTAAACACAATTTGCCCTACTTTGACTAGTGACACATAAATTCATAAAAGGATTTCGATGAAGGAAAAACAGCTCAGCGAAGGAAGAAAAGCTTGATAACTGCAGATAGCGAGAGAATCTATCAAAGAAATAGCAGCCAGAAGTACAAAGAGTAGTAGAGAAACATCATTTGCTATTGCAAATGACTTTTGAAATTTTTTGCAAGCACTTTTGTGTTTTTTTTTTTTGCTAAATTGGGTTACTTAAACAGAAATTAAAAATATTAAGAAAAAAAACAAACAACTTGTTTCTCTCTTAAAGACTTTCTAGAAAAGTTTATTTTATTGAAATTAAAATTATTATGAATAAATAATTGCATCCATGTAAATGAGCAATTTTTTCTCATTTAAATTGAAATATTTAATTGACCTGAACATTCCACGGAATATTAATCATTTGCCTGAAAAGCAGTTTTCTTATGTTCTTAAACTAAATGATTCTATTGTTGTAGTTGTTGTTGTTGTTGTTGCCTGCTTCCTAAAACTCCCAGCCAAAACTATAAGCCAAGTGAAAACCAAACAAACACCTTGTGGAAAATACTATACAAACAAAGCGTTAGAATAGATAGACAGATTGGCTGGCTGGCAGACCAAGAGTTTTTTCCTCAAGTAATAAAAATCATTTTGAAATCATTTAGGCAGGTTGAGTTGACCACTTGTAACAAATTCTTACTGAAAACCTTGTGAAAAATAACCAAAATAAAAATTGAATACGAACACACACACACACACACACACACACTCTACACCGCCTAAACTCACATAATGCCTTCATTGAAATGATTAAATTCGTTGCTGCTCATTTAGTTGCCATAAGCAAATTCACTGCAAATGTGTGTGTTCACTTTTCTTGCTATTTAATTTTTATTAAAACTAGATGAAGATAATTACCAAGAATTATTAGTGTCGACACACACACACACACACTTGCTTCTAAAGTCAGGTGGTTGTTTGTGGCCTGGCTGCTTTTCTTTTTTTTTTTTTTTTTTCTCAACATCAAATTGTTTTTATTTTTATTCCATTTCTCATGCTCATTTGGTAAACGTTTTTATGACTTTATTGTGCGTTAGTAAAAAACCGAAAATTATGATCAGTTTTAATTGCAATTATGATGATCATTATGAATAATTTTTAGTCTATTTTACTTTTTATTACTCAATTACCACAAATTTTTTTTCATTTCTCGGTAAATTTTGTAAAGCAAATGAAAATGTTTTGCGGTTTAAATAAATTATTTGGAAAACAAAAGAGATAAATTGAAGAGGGTGCCGTAAACGGTAGTTTAGTTTAAAGTGAAATAAACAAATGGAATTTTAATAAAATTTTATTTTAGAAAAAAATATTAAAAATATTCCAAGGAAATGCAATTAATCTTTTTTAGAAATAAAAAAAAAGTCCTTTTAATTTATTTTGCTATCTGTAAAAAATTCTCATGCTTTTAGAGCCCCTTCATACTTGCGCAAGTAGATTTTTCATCTACATAAATAAAATTAATTTTCTATTTGTTTGTTTGCTTGCTCGTTATACAAATTTGTGTTTTCCAACGGATTTTTCTGAAATTTTGTACCAATGACCTCTATATTAACTTCAAGGAAGGTTGCCATTTACTTTTGAACCAACCATGCCCACTGCTACGCCTACTTTTTAAACGAAGTTTTAATGTAACCTCTTAGATTTTTTATTTTTTTAAAATATATTTTCAGTGTTAATGGCATATTTATCAAATACGTCTCAAGTCATTAAATATTTCTAAATATGTTAAGGACAAATATAAGTGCGTTGGCACAAATATGCATAAATACGTTGATTTCTCCCCTTTTAAAGGGGCGACCGTCTAGATTTGTAGTCTTCTATCCAAACACTCAAAAATTACTTTGAATTATTTAAAAAAAAATGTTGCTCTGAGGCATTTTGGCAATTTCCGCTTTGCATTATAAAATAAAAACTATGAAATTTTCTGAAAATATAAAAAACACTTTTACAAAGCTTGGAACCTACAGATTAAATTTCTTTTTGTTTTAGGCAAAATGGCAAAATGGGGAATGGTAAAAACGATCATCTACAAACACAAGTCATTTGCCAAGTGTTAAATGGCTCTTGCAGTTCAAGGTTCTTCTTCAAACTGTTCTTTAATTAATTATTTTCGTTGCTCAGGCTCATAACTAGTGCACTAAGCCAAAAATCGAGTTGCAATATCAACAACGTATGGGTTATTTTGATATCATCCCGTTATGACTTTAATAGAGTGTTTTCAACCTTCTAACAAGCCTGTATAAATCGACAATAGTTAGTTGTCAACTTGGAAAAAAAGGTACAATTTTACTTTTTTGACAGCTCACTGTAACAACTTGTTAACGAACGTTGTGGAATAGACAACGATATGTTGTTAAATTTTCAACTTAATAACCAACTTTGTTAAATTGACAACGCATGTTGTCATTTCAACAACCGATTGCGACACCAAATGGTGTCATTTTCACACCAGATGGTGTCGATTTATCACTTGTATGGTGTTTTTTCGACCATAATAATGCGTTGTTAAAATTACACCATGCGTACTATACTATTGACACTGTTTCTGGTCATTTTGAAAATGAATGGTGAGATTTTTTCTCTGGGTGGAGGTCCCTTTTAGACGATCTAGATGTCTAGATCCAGTGACACATTCTGGGCAGAGTTTTTAACTTTTAGAGCTGAAAGTCTTTTAAAGTTTTATTTTTTCAATATTTTGGTCATTTGGTCAACGTTTCTTATACTCTTTGCAGTTGGCCTTTGAATTGAATTTTTTCAATATTTTTTTCTCTTTTTCTTGTGCTTTGAAATAATTGGCGAATTCACAGAACACAGAAGGCAGGTGGAATTTATTTTTGAAGCAAATTTTATCGTAATAATTTAGCAATTTTACAATTTTTAACATTAGCAAGTTTTTTGCAAATTAAAATGTTTATCACACTCAATTGATGACGGTGGTGATGGTGATGGTGATGGTGATGGTGTGAATTACGCTCAAACTTTAAATACATTCGTTGGTTTTTCTTTATTTTTCTTAAAGCTCGACTCTAAAACTTCATAGTGATCTTTTCTGGTTATTCATTTCACAGCAACAACAACAACAAATTCTTCTGCTTTTACTCCTTCAAAACAAAAAAAAAAAAAAGAAATTAAATTTAAATATCTTCATTCATGAAGCTGAATGAGTGTTAAACGATGTTTTGAGTACAACAAGACCACAACTTTTTCGTTGCTGTTTGTTGGTTGTTGTTGTAAGCCAAACATTATTTTTGCTGTGCTATGCTGTGTTTAGTGTGTGTATCCGTGGGATTACAGTGTGCCGCCTCACAGTTGGGGGCGTTGGCAACATGCAGTGTTGCAATAGAAATTCATATTTGATTGGACAGTTAATGGCCTTTCGATATCAATAATAATGATAACTGAGGGGTGTTTGTTTGTTGCTGTTACGTTGTTTGTCTCTTGTTCAACATATTGAACATTTAACAACAAACGAACGCACTGCTAAACTCATACCAACACACCACAACAACGAGCTTGTTGTTTTGTATATCAATAATGATATCGAACAAAAACAAAACAGGAATTAAATTCGATTGCCTGGAGTTGAAATGAATATTGAATTGAATGGAATTGAATTGTATCCAGCAACAACTACAACTAGAGGAACATGGCACGATTCATTTTGTTGCGATTATTAACTGTGTATGGGCATGCATGGATTATTACATGGAGTGTTGGATATTTTATTTATATTTGTTAATTGTTGTTGTTGTTGTTGCTTTTGTTGTAATAGTAAAGTTGTAATAAATGCGTACAATCAACACAGGCGGCATTTAAGCCATTAAATGAAAATAACGCTTAATTGTTTCCCCCCTAATGTGCCTGCCGCCACGCAATATGAACATTTTTTGTGTGTTGCGGTCACTCACAGAGTCCTACAAGTAACATTGTGCTTAGATTGTTGAAATCATCACCATCTCATGCCAAAGTAACTGCCAATTTTAAGTCAGCATCATCATCATCATCATCACACAGTGTTAATTTTCTTTTTTCTCTGCCTCTGTTGCCTCGCTTGTCATGTTGCAGATGAGATAGTGGCCCTTTTTTCTTACTAAATCTCATCAGCATTGATTTTGTGGCCGATTATTTAGACACCTGTGGCTTTTGGGTTTGTTTGCTTTATATTTGATCTAATTAATAATCAAGTCACTTTGATTATTAAATTTTGTATTTTATTAATTGCCGTGACAATCAATTGGACATTTTCAAAAATTAGTATGTAAAAAACTTCAACTCGAGTCATAAAGACACAAAGTTATAGAAGTAGATTTTGTTTAACAACAAAAAGTGAAAGAAGAAAAAAATTAAATAAAAATAAAAAATTATTTTTTAATGAAAATAAAAGTCAGACGGAGTAGTGCGGTTGGTAGTGTAGCCTGAATCAGTCACGTCTGGTATTTGTGATAATTTGTTGTTATTAATTTTAAAAGTGCCGTTTGTGTTTCTTACAATTTTAAATGTCAATTAAATACACTGACAAAAAAAGCACACACACTTTTAATATTTAAAAGTAAATGGTATCTATATCTACAGAAAATATTTTTAAGTAAGAAAAAAAGAAAAGAAAAATATTGCCAGTTGTTGCACATGTCAGCCGGCTTTTATATGTTTTTAGTTTTCAAATAAAAAATATAAAAATTCAGGGGGATCGAAATTGAAATAGAAATTTTTATCGATATCCAAGGTCTCTTACTGGTCGTAGTGCCATTATGGGCAATGAAATCTCAATTTTCGATTCCAAATGACTGGATACCTTAACCAGTTGTCCATTATTGACAAAAGTCTGCTTCTTTGTCTTTACGCTACGCCACCATAGTCGTTTAACGCTCTCCGACTTTTGGCTAAACAAAGCGGGTGCACTTTTTTATTTTTAAATAAAACACGATTTTTTTTTGTTATTTGAAAAAGTTGTGATTTTTTATTGGGTTGTCAAGAAGATACGTTCCAATTAAATAAAAAATCTACCTCGAAAATTCGTTCTATGGGTAAGTGAGCAAAGTAAATTCAATGAAATTTTTCAGAAAAAAAGGCATGACTTTAATTAAGAATAATGAGTGTCTCAGTAAGAGAGCACTTTTTAGCATTATTTTTTGTGCAAGTGGCAACTCTGAAATTTGGCAGCTGTCACCTATGTTTATTTCGATTTTTTAAAATGGACTTATAATTGTAATGAAACGAAGGAAAATCAATGTTAATTTTTGGACAAAAGTCATCTTCTTCGATGAAGTATATTTCTATCTGAATGGCTACGTGAATACACAAAATTTGTTGAATTTGCTTCTCAGAAAATTCTGATGCAATCCCAGAGAAATAAATGTATCTACAACTAGCTACTCTCTGATGCGGATTTTGGTTTGGGTTTACTTTCGTGAAGATGAGCCCAACATTGCAGTGACATAAAAACGGAGTTCTTGTGGCTTGAGCTAGATGTCGTTCAGATCTGCAGTATTGCGTCATTTACCGCTTCATTGTTAACAAAGTACTCTACTGGTTTTTAAGTTACAAGGAGTACTCTTATGATTTCCAACTTTAAAGGGAATAGTTTTCAGCACTGAGAACTCGACTAGCACGATTAATTTCATTTTAAGCTGGAGTCTGTTCATTGATGTGCTTTTCTTTAACACAAGCGATTAACTCGTCAGGAAATCTTAATGGAAACATGTTTTGGGCTAATCTAGAACTAAGTGAGGCAGATTTAAAAAGACGTGAATTTCTTTTTGTGCATTTTTCAGCTTAAGTGCACCTGCATACACAATGAACAGGCGCCACTTGATAAAAAAAAACGAGCAAAACGAAATTAAATTTTTAGTTTACTTTTTATAATTTTTTTTATAATTCGAACTAACAAACAGATCAGAAAACAGTAGGTTGTCAAAGTTATTAATGTTATTAAACAGAACAAACACACTCTTACAGAGAGAGAACTCCATGAAAAAAGAATGAACTTATTAAAATTGAAAAAGGAAAATTTTAAGCTTTTTCTTTAGCTAAAAAGGCAAAGAAAAAAAAAGTTTTTTAAATAAAATAAATCGACAACACAAGTAGGAGGTGGATGTGAAAACAAAGAAAATACAAAGAAGGCGTGACTGCAGTCGTCAGCGAAAAATGAGCTCAATTAGCGTCGCTCATAATCAAATTGTTTTCATTAACATAATTTATTTATTTTTTATTTGTAGATGCTGGTGTTTGTTTTTAAAATTTTTTACAGACTCAACTCGTTTAAATTTAAATAAAAAAAAAACTTTTACTAGACGATTTAATTTTAATTTTTATAGATTTAAAAAATCTTAACAAAATTTAAACAAATAAACCAACAAAGCAACATAAAAAGAAAATTAATATTCAAAGAAATCATAATTTTTTCGTGTGGGCTTTCAACGTTTTATTTTTCAGATTGTTTTGGTTTTTGTGTGTTAACAGCCAAACAAATCAATATTTAATTTATTTAATTGGGCATTTATTATTATATTTCCTTGATTCCGTTTGCTTTTTTTTTATAAAATATTTATGCTAATAATTTGATTAAATTAAATTAATTTTGTTTTTTTCTTTTTGTATTTAAATGTATTTCATGACAACTCAGTTTGTTGAATCAAAATATATTTTTCTTAATTTGATGATTTGTTAATCATTTAATGAGGCAAATTATTCATAATTTTTTACTTTTTAATTTATTTAAAATAATTAAATAAACAAATTATAAAACATTATTACAGTTAGAGATAGACTTTTTAATCATTAAAAAATTTTGTTGCACTATCAGCAAAATAACTCGTATTAAAATAAGAGGGCCTGAGGGTAAAGAGAAAGCTAAAGTTTCCCTTAGAAAATAAAATAGCTGATTTAAATCTCTAAAAAGATGCAGAGCTTAAGTTCTTGTATTGGTACTTTTTATTTGAATTCAAAATGGTACTTTTTCGAAACGAAAAGCTAAAAACAAAAATGTGATTTCAATTAAATTAAACACTTTTATGAATAACGAAAATAATGTTGATTCTGGCCTTTGTATTTTAAAATAATGTGACGTTCAATATTTGTTAGTAAAGTCTGATAAGCCGGCCTAGAAATTTAATAAAAAATATTTTGGTTATGAAGAAGTAAAGAAAAAAATAATTTTTTTTAAGGAATTACTTGGGATTTTAAAAATAAAAGAAAAGCCTTTCATGCTAAAAACTTCACTTTATGTTCTATGATGAGAATTTTTGAAAAATAAAAAATGCTTGCCGCTCCAATTTAGGTATGACTGTTACATTTCTACAGTCTAATCTGAATAATTACTGTTTTTTTTTCGGTTTGCTTTGGTTTTTCAGTAGGTTTTTCTGCTGACTGAAATACGACAATCAAATCTCTCTTTATTTTATAGATTTTCCTTTTCTTATGCATAAACTGATAGTGCAGCTCATTAATATTAATTCCCTTAATAATTATTGCAAAATAAATGGCAAAAACTAAAGGCAATTCAGCAATAAAAATACTCATAAATTATAATTAATAATTGCACTTTTTATACTTTGATTTGCTTTAAAAAATAAAAAAAAAAAAAATCGCCGTCAAATTTCACTATAAAAATTGTGCTTGCACACGTACTGGTACTTGTAGCCGTGCATTTTGTGTAGGAAAAAAATATGTCTTGATTATTATTGTCTTGTTTGTAATTTAATTAATTGAGTTTTAATTCAGCGATAACAGAGGTCTGTAAAGTGTCATTCCATGAAGGCTAAACAAATTTTTAATGAAGAATTAAAAAAATACAATTTTCTTTTTTTTTATTTTTTTATATTTTTTTTTTTTTTGCTTAAACACTCGTAATAAAATTGAAATTAAAATTAAAATAAATAATCAGCTAGAAAACATTTATTTGCTTGTGCTCATACAGTATTTAATAATTGCACGTTATATTTAATATTATTATAGATTCCAGGCCAGAAGAGTAAACAAATTAAGTCACCTAAACAATTAAACAAGAAAAACAAACATTTTGCTGAAATTTAACTTCTTGATTGACAACAACTCAGTGTGTGTTTAGTCTATAAATAGAAATAAAGTTATTTTAAGCTTTCAATAGCAACAACAAAAAGAAAAATACTCGTATTTCAATTTGTTTTAATGATGTTTAAAACATTTTTAGCTGCTTTTTCTTTTTTTGTTAAACAAACGAGAGCATTTGATATTTTTCTATACAAAAATCATGTGACCTTTTAAGCTTGTAGACTTGGGAGTGCGAAATATTTTTCAGGTGAACAAATTTTGTCTAGCGTTGCTCACTTTTTAAATATTTCAAATGATTTTTCAATTGAAATTTTTCTTAAAAAAATAAAAAAAATTCTTGAAACAAAAATTGCAAGATACGCAGAGTCTAGAATGTAGTTAGAAACAATAGATTTTAAAGGGCGAAACGCGATTAAAGTTCATAATGATATAAAATTCGACTGTACATGTGTTTGACATTGTACTCCTCCTAAACGGCTGCACCGATTTAATTGAATTTCTGTTATGCCTTGGAAAGTAGCGCTGCAGTTGGTATCTGGCTTATTTATCTACTACCTGTTTTTACACGGTATTTTACCCTATGAGTACGAGAAATAAAAATCAAAGAAAAAGGCAACAAGAGAAAATTATAAACTGTTTATCAAACACACTTCCACTCAGATGAACTTATACAAATCATATCGCTCAATTGCTGCAACAGTGTCATAAGTCAAAAATTTGTTTTTTTTTAATTTCTGTTCAGATAAACTTACATCAATCATAGCGCTCATTTACTGCAACAGTGTCATAACTCAGAAATTGTTTTTTCTTGTTTTTAAATTTATTTTTATTCAATCAGCCATGTCCCAAAAAAAGTAGTAGAACGCAAGAAAAATGCTATTTAATGCTGTAAGTAAGCCAGGTGACTGCAAGAATACAAAAATAGCAACATTAAAAGAAGATCATATATTTTGTTATTGTTTTCTGTCAAAAGATATTTACGGTAGTTGATATCAAGAAGTGTGCTATTGAGAGATCTCTCTAACACATTAATGTCTTTTAACTTTTGATAGCAGGGAGGGGGCTTAATCACGTAGCATTCAGCCCGCGTCTCAGTCTTACCTAGCTTACTTACACCATGGGTTTGGTTATGGCAGAATTATACTCGGTAAAACGAATAAGGCAGCTATAGATTTTTTGCTCTTCATCCTTTTGACTTCGTGGCTGTCAAAATTTCTTTACATTCTGTGCGCCTCTTTGTTTTTAATCTAAGTGTAAGAAGATCGAATATACAAAAATTTTAAGGCAAAACAACATTTGCCGGGTCAGCTAGTAAAAATATAAAAAAAAAAATAAATTGTATATGTGTGATTCAGTCCTCAGTGTATAGTGATTTTTATTAATTTTTTTTTTTTTTTTTGCTTAGTATTTGCAAGGCAATTATTTTGCTGTGCTTGTTTATGCTTTAAAAAAATATTCATGACTTTTTCTTCTCTCTTTCACTCACTGTTACTTTTACAGTAGAACAAAACAAAATGCATGATGTGCCTTGATGGCCTTTGGTAGCGAAAGAAAAAGATTGTATCTAATTATGTATACATGTGTAATTTTTGTTGATGTCTCAATTAAAATATCTTAACAACTACGAATACGAAATTGAGACTCTCCAGACTGCCAATCAAAATGTGCAGCAGTAAACTGAGCAACAGAAGGAATAAAAGTTTTTTTACTTTATTTTCACATTTTGTAAATAAACCATAACAATTGATCATTTTAAAGATAGTTACTGATTTTAAAGCAGATCATTGTTATAAACTCAACAAGATCTATTTGATTTGTGTGGGAAATAAAAGAGTGGAATCTTTCCTTTGATAATTTTCTAATACCCCAATCTTATTATAGGTCAAAACTAAAGGATGATCCATTTACAACGCACGCTACGCATTGTGTGCTCAATTGACTAACTTTTTATGCTTCAACAAAGAAATGTCAAATTAAGTTGGTCAAAAAACTTGACGTTAAAGTGTGGAAAAAAAAATTATGAGAGAAATTTTTTCTAAAAAACTTTTGTTTAAGTTTGTGTTTTATTCTATAATTTTTTTGTTCAAGTCTATAATCATTTTGTTTAATATTTTGCTTCTGTTCATGTTCGCTGTGGAAATTAGGGCCTGTTAAGCTAAATGCTAAACGAAAGAATTCTATTGAAAACAAAAACAATACAGGAAAATTTCTTTTTGTTTTTAATACAATAATTCGAACGAAACTTTCGTTCGCACTTAGCTGCACAGGCCCTTATTTGTTTTTCTATTACACAAATATTAATTGCTTTATGAATTTCCTAATTGAATATGATTTTTAGTTTTTTTCTGTGTGATTGGACCCACCTTCACTTGGAGAAAAGAAAAAATTGGTGCACTACAATTAATTAAAACGTTTTATTCAAGTAATTACATTTTTAATACCATTTTTTTTTTTTAATTTTATGAAGATAAACAGAAGCTAAAATTTCTAAACTGAAATTACTTGCTTAAGTGACTGCCTAGTTTGTGTGCATAAACACAGCTTAGCTAGTTTAGTTGTGCCTTGAATTTGTTGAGATCATGAGAACATTTACTCAATAATTATTATAAACAAAAAAAAAAAAAAAGCAAAGAAATAAAAAAATCAAAGACTATTGACAAGCTTACCAAAAGGAAAATCAAGCTAAGAAAGAAACTTAACAACCAACCTACCAGCCAGTCGTTAACCAACCAACAAAACTGTTTGTAAAAAAAAATATCAAAAAGCAAATAACTACAACAACCACAAGGAAATACACAAAATGAATAATTCATATTTGTAAGCTTGATTCTCCTTTTTCAAAAATACACACTCAAGTGTAAACACATATCAACTTTAATAAATACGTACCAACAGACAAGCACACACACATGTACTCGTATTACGTACATAAATTGTTGCTTATTGAATGTCATCAGTATCAAAACTCTGTTACATTTATTTCAGTTAATACTTTTATTATTTTTCCTTCCTTTTTTTTTTTTTTGCTTTTTATTCTTGCCAGTTTGCAAGTATTTTAACAATTTGATATCCATTGCTAAATGTGATCTCGTTAGGATCTCAACTGCACTGAGTGAGTGAGTTGAGTTCCAACATTTTTGTGGCAAGAGGCCTGTGTTGTTAGTGCTCACACAATAAAAGCAACAACAACAAAAAGTTATTCTTTTCTGGCATTTTGTTGTAAATACCAATTATTCACGTAATGTTAACTAATTTACATTTGTTAAATTATTTGTACAAAGAAGAAAAAAACCAAGAGAAAAAAGTGTGCAATCAAAATACAAAACCAAACGAAAACTTTGTTTGTTTGTTTGCAACGGAACTGTTGTAATTACAGCATAAAAATTTTTACAAAAATAAAAAAATTTTTTTTTAAGAAACAACTTGTAGGAAATAAATTTTTCAATTCAATTTCTCAAACATAAAAAAAAATTCATAAAATAGAACGGAATAGAAATCCGGTTAAATGAAACATTGTTAGCTCGGCTCAATGAAACATCTAGAAATGGATTTAACATTTTGAACACGTATAGTTTGATTGATGTACATATAAATTAATTAAAATCTTATAAAAAAAAATAAATAAAAGAATAAAACGGATGTAATACAACGAAAGTTAGCTGCTCTGTAAAATTCCAAGGAGCCAAATTACGACATTTGATATCGATCGAAATTTTAAAAAATGTTATAGCGGCAAAAATATTAAACAATTCAATGTTTAATTAAAATATTCATCTCTATTCTAGTTGTCGTAATCAACAGATACGGACGTCGTTTATTGTCGACAGCTTTTAATTATGGTAGTATTCCAGTTGTCGTAATCGTTATTTATCAAATGGTATTCCATAAGAAAATGCAACTGCATGATTTTGTTGTCACCATTTTAAGTAACGACTAAAAAGTAATAAAAAAAGAAAAACTTAGGCACAAATATAAACCAATTTGAAACTTTGTTGGAATTGTTTTTAAAAAATCTTTCTCTTGCAGTAGGAAGTACCATTTGATTTAAGTTCAAGTCAAATGAAGAATAAATTGCTAAAAAGTAAATGCACTTTTCCAGTGCAATCAGAGACTGAAAAAAAGTTTTACCAGCAATTTCCTTCGACAATCCTAAATTAAAGTAGTAAGCAAAATGTAGAAATTTATCTATATCGCGGAATCAATAATTGCAAATTTTGCAATCGCGGAACGGAATGAATAATTGAACGAATTTACTTCGATTATGGACAACAAAAATTATGGACTAACATCTCTCTAGAATTAGGGTATTTTTTAGCCAAAAGTGGTCTTACTTTTACTATATTAATAATAATAAGATTTTTAGGTAATAAGATTTAGGCCTAGTACTACAACTCACCAACTGGTTGAGTCGGAATTTTGTAGGAAGACTTAAAAAAAAAATTGAGCTAAAAGTCTAAATAAATTTAGTTAAGTGTTATACCAACTCCTAACGAACAATCCAATTGCAAAAAATTCTATGAAAAAGTATTGAAAAATATTTCAAAATATTTTAAAAAGTTGATGTAGACTTTAAAATAAACTTTAGAAAAAATAGTATAAAAAAATTACTTTAAAGTCCACGTTAATTTCTTTTGAGAAAAGAGAAGTTTCCATAAAATTTTTTTAATGATTGGATTATTTGTTTATATTGAACATAAATATAAAACAGCTAATCAATTCCTAATCAAAATACTTTATTTAATTAAAATAAAAAGCGTTTTTTTTTTTTTGTTTTTTCAAAAATTATTTCTTTGTATTTGTAGTTGTTGTTTTTTTATAATTCAGTTTGTTTTTTTTTTTTTTTTTTTAATTTTTTTGTTTTCACTTAATGACTAATTTTAGCATAATGATAATAATAATAATTTATTAATTAATTAATGCATTTTCTTTATTTAATGATTCAGTAGTTCATATCAACTCCAGCAATTATTAAATTCTATATTTTATTCATGTTTTTTTTTATGTTTTCACTTTTATGGTTTTTATCTTCTTTCTTTCAGTTAGAATTTAATGAATTAAACAATTAAAGTTATTTCTAATAATTTACCACTAGAGCTTTATTGTTTATGAATTAAAAATTAATTATAATTAAAACATAGAATTTAAGTTTAGTTTCTTATGCTACACAAGTTTATACATTTTTACAGAAATATTACAAAACTCAAACAGAATAAGAAATTAATTTTGAAAACAAAAAGACAAAAGCGAAAATTTCTTTAAAAAAAATTTACAGTTTTTCATACAAACTTTCTACAAGAATTAATTGCTTGTGTTACAGAAATAGCACATTGATAAAAAAAGAAAACAATTTGTAGCAAGAAATGTTTATTTTGCTTGGAAAACAAACATTTTTAAGGCAGAATTTGCAAAAGAAATATTTTTGGTTTATTAAATTTTTAAATAGAAATTTGAATAATTAAACTTTGGGTCTATTTAAACCATTTTTTTTTTTTGCGGAAACGAAATTCAGGTAAAATTTCTACATTTTGCCTACGCTTAAAAAAATTTAAGCAAAAAGACAAAATTTCTCAAAAATAAAATATGTTTTGGCTTAATCTTTTTTATTTTTAGAAAATAATTTCTTTTTATTTAATGAAAATAAATTTATTTCAATGGTAAAAAAATTTAGTTTGTTTCTTATCACTAAAATTCACAATAGACAACTTTCTAACTCACAATTAAATAAAACCATTCAAAATATTAAGATAATTCCGCAGGAATGAATAATAACAGTTGGCATATCAATCGATAATACGATTCATTATTTTTTGTAGAGACTCAAATTTTATATGAAAATGTCAAAAAAATATTTAAAAAAATCGAGTATTTTTTATAATTTTTCAGAAGACTGGATTGTTTGTTTTTCACAAACAGCACATTCAACTTTTTGAAATAATGTGTTGTTTTTTAGAAAACGAATAATTCAATCGCCTAAATTCGCCTAAGTGATCAATTCGTCTGGAAGTTTTCTATGAAAATTACTCAAAATATCGATTAGAAGAGTTGATCGTTTGTGTTATAAAAACACAAACGTAAAAAATTTATCAAGATCCATTTGTCAGAAAATTTTATATGAAAAGTAGTCAAAATATTGTGTAATTTTCATATAAAATTTTTAGACGAGTTGATCGTTTGTCTTATAAAACGCGCCCATTAATTTTTAAAGTAGTTTTGAATTTATTTTTGAAACGATTGGGTTGCTAATTTTCTTTTCTTTTAATAAAAATTTTTTTTGGAACTTAATATTTTTTAATTTTGTATTGGCTTCATTTTATTTTGTGAAACTAAAAAAAAAAATGTTATTCCACTATGCCGAACGTTATCCTTTGCTTTAAATTCGCACAACAAAACATAATTAAAAGCCAACACTAATACTAACGATAGAAATTTTTTGTTTTAAATACATATTTATTGCTCGCTTTATATAATTTACTACAAAAATATTTCTTACTGCAAACAAAATATGTATTTCTCGTTGGTAGTGCTTTTGATTATATTTTATGATTTAAATTGAAGCGAACGATAACGTTCGCTATGGATAATAAAAGACAAATTTTAAGTTTCATAAGTTTCAACTTTATTTTCCAAAAGAAAAGAAAATAAAACAAATTAGCCGTTATTTTTGAAAGTGGTATAAGTCCACTTTTTTTTAAAATAAGTTAGCATTAATTTTAGCCAGCTGAAGTCTATATCTTACTAAAATTACCGCTAACTCATTCCAACACTATTCAAAAGTAGCAGTTTAAATACTCGTTTTTATTCAAGTCTGCTCTTAATAGAACGTAATAACTCTGCGAGCTGACTCATTTGTTCTTCTCATAATTTTTAAACAGAATTTGGGAATCAAAGGCTATGCGATACAAATTTCTTAAATTTTCATTCAAAATTCTATAAAAAAATTGTTTTTACAAGAATTAATTTTTCTATTTCATTTACAAATTTTGTAACTGCCAGCCAACAAATTGTTTAGAACTTTTACATTTTCAATGGAAATTTCCTAGACGTTTCGTTTTGAAAATTAAAAAAAGAAAAACAAAATTTTAATTTTGTGAAATCAGTAAAATTAACAAATTAATTAAATTAAAAGTTATTTAGGGTTTTATTTTTTTTTCTCTTTTCTCTTTTTTTTTTTTTTTTTTTTTTGTCAATTAAATAAAAATATTTACAATTAAAATGCGCTAACATCACAGCAATTTGGGGTTTATTTTAAATTATTATACACAAGTAAATTATAGGCGCAAGGTTTTTTGTTTTCTTTCTTCTTTTTTTTTTTAATTTCTAGTGGAAATTTATTGTAGTGGACAGAAGGTGCAAGACTTTGGTGTTTGTGTGGGGTGTGGGTGCATGTGGCAGATGCTTTGAAATTCTCGTTTCGTTAAATTTATTCTAACCTAAATGCATCAAGCTGGGATGAAAGTAACCAGCCATAGCCCATTGAGCACCGGGACCACCACGACCCAAAGCGGCCATTTTTATCTTTTCAATTTCTGCCTCCTGCAAGCGTTTCGCTTTAGCCCGTCGATTTTGAAACCAAATCTTCACTTGGGTTTCTGTCAGTCTTAGGGAAGAGGAAAATTCTGCTCTCTCCGCTATGCTCAAATACTGTTTCTCACGAAATTTCTTCTCCAGTGACAACAACTGTTGGGTGGTAAAGGGAGTGCGGGGCTTACGGTTCGGTTTATGTTTGCGTAAATTACATTTTATGCGCGGCGGTTCATTGTTGTCTAAAAATAAATTTAAAATTTTTATCAAAATTAGTTGTTGCTTTTTGTTTAAAGTAACTTACTAAAAAGCAATTAATTTGCATTGTTGTTGTTGTAAAAAAGCAATCAATTAATTAAATTTAAAATGTGTTGACATTGCAAAACCATTTGACACCATTAACAAATGATTTCCATCATCGTCATTTAATTCACAAACACACAGGACAGGGAACAAATGAAACAACAAAAATAGATGCGACAACAAAACGAATGACAATTTTAAATTAAACTGTTTGCTGGCTGACACCGCAGCCATTTAATTTAAATTAAAACAAAAAGTAAATTCTTTTATGGCTTCTTAATCGATAAAGTAATTCATTTTAAATTACAATTTCGTGTATATAAATATGTGAGTGTGTGTGTGTGTGTTTAAATAAAAAATTAAAAAAAAAATACTAAAAACAATCATTTAGCAAAATTTTAATGTTTTACAATCGACTCTGGAATTTTGATTTGAGTCATGTAAAACGTTTTGTGGCTGGAGTTTTAAAAATCTAGGGAAAAGTCAAAGTTACAAGTGCAAGTGAAACGTCTGACTCCGCTAGCAAAACCACAAGGATTTAAATTGAAATTTCAAGTGTTTAATAACAAAAACAAAAACACACAATTTAAAACACTTGACAAACAGACAGACCGATAATAATGACAAAAAAAAAAAAAAACAACCAAACAATACACACAAAAAAAATATATAAATTTTGTATAAATAATAAGGTCATATGGCTTGCAACCAAACACACATACACAGAAGCCAGCAATTGCAAGCAGAATGCAGACGTCAGCTACAGCAATTGCAGCCTGCCAACAAAGTGCTTGTGTCTGCATTAACAGTTGAGCAGCCAGAAGAGAAACAAGAAGAAGCAGCAGCAGAAGACGAGACAACCATAATTTATTGCATCATTTGTAAATGCATGAAACAAAGGCATTCTTAAAATTAACAAAAGTTTTAAATCAACAACAAGAAGAGAAAAGAAGAATTACAATTTCAACTAAAACCTGACAATAACAATAACAAAAGAAAAACAAACGAATAAATTCACTTGATGGAAACCAAGAAAAATGAAAGGACTCTGGTAATAACACAAATTTTAATTTCACAATTAATTAAACAATTAATTGAATTAAATTGGTTTTTTTTTTTCTTCTAAGAGAGCGTGTGCTTTAAATTTGAATTTTCAATTCAAAAGTTTTGGTTTATTTTTTATGGCAAAAAAGTGAAAATACATTTTATTTCCTAGAACTTTTGATGCCAGACAGCAATCAGTCGATGGGTTGAATTGCGAGCACATTGTATTTGATACCAAAAGAAATTGATAAAAAAGTTGCTTCTTTTGTATGGAACAATTTTTGAAATTCGATAGAAGCTGCTCGGCATAGCAGGCAATGCTTAAAAAGAGTTAAAGCGGTTTTGTTTCGTTTCTTGCTGATTTGTCAAAGTTGTTACATTTACATGGTTGGAGTCCATAAGCCATCTCTGTTGACAAATCACGAATATTTTAAACACAGAGATGCTTTATAATTTCGTCTTGTATGAATTCGCCAAATTTAACAGTTTGGTAGTGGTGGTTTTGATTATTATCACGGGCCTGAATTACTCTTACAAGTTTATCGAACTGCTAAAACTGGCAGATTGCGATAAACTCATTTATGAGGTCTTCCATTTGACTGGACTTACAGATCGTTTACTGTAGTCGCCGAGAACGAATATGTAAAACCAGCACCTTTTTCTCCTGCACATTCATCACAAATAAACTGAAACTGACTTGATTTTTTTTAAATCTAAAAATGAACAAAATATCTGAGATCAAGTCATTGGACTCGATTTCAAGCTACATCTGTTGAAATTTTTAAAATTTTTTCAAAAAAAAAATTTAATTCTTCTTTATTTTCCATCGAATATGACAATTTTAATACAAGCTTTGTGTTAATACGCGCTTTATTAGTTTTGAGATGGACCCTAATTCAGCATTAAGACTGAAGTTGCGCTTTTGTTTTCGTTTCAGTTAGTGTACCCAGGGCTGGGGTAAATTCTATTTCTTTTGGCAAATCAATAAACAAAACAAAAGTAAAACTAAAGAGAATTAGGTTTAAAAATTAATTGAAAAGATTTTATTTAAAATTAGTCTAAGTTTATGTGCGTGTGTGTTTGCCAACAAGTGAAATGAGGCTTTGTGTTTTGGTCTGTTTGACTGTCGTTTTCGTTTACAAAATTGGGCAATTGCATTTTGCTGATTGATTGATTGAATGTTCAAATGAACGACAACGGCAAAAAGGTAACTTTTTATGCTGTCTGTGGGTGTTTTGAAACTCTGCCACAACAGGTTTTATTTGCAATTAAAAAGCACTTGTGGTTTAACGCTCTTTTTTCTTTTAAATTTATTTCTTAGTTTGTGTTGTTGCTTTGCTGAAAGAATTTAACTAATTTGGTATTAATTAAATGACAAACAGCAAAATTGTTATGAAATTCATAAACTGCTGGCTGCACTCAGGCGTATAATTACATTAAACAATTTTTGTTGTTGTGTTTTAATGTTTTTTGTTTGTTATGTGTTAGTTCAGACGCTGTTGCTGCTTGCTGGCTGCTGCCTTAAATGCTTCTCAAGCCAGCAATGAAGAGACGACCTGTCAAATACACGCTGATAGATAGTCAAACAGTCAGTTAGATGGCAAGATTGTTAGATAAATTTACAACAACAGAAAAAAAAAAAATAAAACATTAACAGACAACCAACCTTAACAAACACAGCAACCAACAAAATGACTGAAAATATTTGTTTTGTGTTGTGAAATCGTTTTCACTTTAAGGCGAAACAATGATCACTTTACAAGAAATAAATAAAAAAAAAAGAGATAAAAATTGTCACAATAAAAAGAAAAAGAAAAATTTATTTTTTTCTCGTTTTTGTTTTTTTTTTTTTTTTTGTTTTTTTGCAATTAAAAATCTTAATATGGTCGCAAAAATTGCAACGCGTTTTAATTTAATGAAAAACTAATTGCAAAGCAATTTGCAACGCGTTGTTGCCACAATACTCTCACAATAAATTAAAAAAAACAAACACACAAAAAACGAACATGAGCTGGAGGAGTTTTAAAAAACACACACTCACACACATACACAAAATCAAAGCCAGACTTGACAGTCATAAAACAAAACTTTAGTTTAACAACATTTTAAAGCTTTTAACCAATAATGGCTGCTTTACGAGTACTCGTATAATGTCGCTGATGTAGTTGACAACAACAACAACGATGAGGTTGCTAGACATTTCATCACTCAGTCAATAATGGTTTATTGTGGGGCTTATTTTGTTACAATACCTTGGAGAGATTGCAAATTAATTGAAATTGAAATCAACAAAACTCTGAAATACCTTTGGATAACAGCCATTTACAACAGGGGCAACATGTTGTAGCTAATAAATAAATAAAAAAATTGTTTGTTTATTTATGGCAGAAAAATTGCTGTAACATTTTTAAGGCAAAAAATCAAAAATTGTATAACAAAATTGTATTTCTAATTGACAATAAACAACATTCAAGCCAGCAGGCATTTAAATGCCAAAATTATTTATAAAAAAATGCTCAGTTTTGCACTTTTATTGGTCTTTTCCTAGAATTTCATTTCATTTTCTTCTTTTTTTTTTTTGCTTTTTGTATAACCAGAGTTAATTGCTGTGCTGCTGTTGTTGTTTTACCAAGTTTTTAATTAATAAGCGTTATATGATGTGTGTGGTTATTAAAATTCCTTGATATCGTTTTGTTTTTGTTAGCCTTTCCTCTCGCTATTTAGTGTGTAATTATGGCTGTTTAACTAGTTCTTCTTCTGTTTTCTGTCTTTTTTTTTCTTTATCTCAATTTAATTTTATTTTTCCACTATCTCACTTTACATGTTTGTATGGGCCAAATGGCCATGTTTTCAATTTCGTTGTCGTTGTTGTTTCCCATTTCATTTTATCATTTAACTTGAGTTTTATGTTCGTTTTAACCAGCCACGTTAAGATAAGATGTTTAGGCTTTGAGTTGAAAATGCGTGTATGTTTATTATGAGTGACTACAAAAAAAGAGAAAAAGAAACAAAAAGCAGCCAGTCCGGACAGACACACAAATAATGTAACAAACATACAGCTGTAAATAGCATTTTCAACCTACTCACGTTTTCAGTATTGCCGTAGAAGTGACATGCCAACGTTTTTCTTATTTTTTTTTTTCGTAAAGGGTAAAAAGAAATTGCAAAAATTAAAAAAAAAATCTTGTAAGCCAATTCAAATGACATAAAACAAAAAAGAGTCCTCTTAGAGAGATGAAACAACTGAAGCAAATACACATAATCCCTGCTCTGTAATAGTGGACGCATTTGCGTGACTTATAAAAATGACGCACACACACAAAAGAAAAAACTGTTATGAAAAGAAAAAGATTTTTTACATTTGTTGCAATTATAAAATTACACCAGCACGAAAGGACTGAAAGAAGTTGAAAGTTTTCAAAATTTATTTTTGCTATTAAAAAATTAAAAAAAAAAAAATTATTTCCTCAATAGTAAAGTTAGAAGAAAATAAAAAAAACAATTCTAATATTAAACATAAAAAATGTTCATCTTATAAACAGTTTATTAAGCAAAAGGCAGAAATTCATTTTGTATTTAGCATGATATATTTTTTATGAATTTGGCTGTTAATAAAAACAACTGAGAGAAGTCAGTTATTCAGTTTCTTTGCGAATAACTGGTTGTTTTGACTTAGACGGCTCCAATCTGGAAATCTTTTCAAATGGCTTAATGCCTGGAGGTGGGTCTTAATCTCTTTATTATTTGTTGTCTTGGCGAGTAGGTAGTTTAAAACGAAAGCTTGAGTAGCTAATTGATGGCCGTTAGGCCGTCATTTAAAACAACTGGCCTACGAAGAGAAAATTTTTTATGAGATAAGCGAATTTTTTGATAAAAATGCCGTTTAATATATGAAATTTTGTTATAAAAATCAATTAAGAATTGCACAATGAAAATATTTTTCAACTGCACTTTACAAACAATTAAAAAAAATTTATAAATAACAAGTTAGTGACCATTGGTTGTGGTAAAGGGGACCTTAAAAAGCTTACAACTGGCTTTGTATCTCAATGGGATTTGCTTTTAGAATTTTTCTAGGCAGCCATTTAAGTTAAATAAAACGTTCAAGAAACACTGACAATTATTTTGGTGAAACATTTGAACTCTTCAACTCCCCAAGTTTGTACTCCTTACAAAAAACAACCTTGCGTAATTATAATTACTAGTTGACTGGAAATAAAAAAAAGAAATTTCAGTTAAAAAAAGAAAAATGTTCGACAACAGAAACGAATTAAACACAACGCAACAGGGCTTCATTTATATTGTTAATATTTTCCATTTAATTGGTGAAAGCTTGACCCTGTGCAGAGCACTGTAAATCAACTGACATTTAGAAAGACAGGGATCTAATTGCCGCCTTCGATACCGAGCAAACTATAATATTTCCATATAATAAGCCTCAAAAACATGTCCCGAAAAGACATCATACCCTTAAAGGATGACATTATACATATATTTAGTTATTTATTTGTGTAAAAGCAATTATTTGCGGCCGCTCACTTTATCCTCTACTAAATAGGAGATCAAAACTAAATTTATAAAAAACCAGTTAATAGTTTTCAATCAGAAGCTTTGCATGCCAGGCTTGGTTTCATAAAACCACTATTACTCACACAAAGAAACTGCAAATAATTCAAAATAAGAATTTGAAAATAATACATAGACGTCCACCTAGACACACCAACGATCTATTTCACAGCAATAACAACTATTTAAGCGGGTTTCACATTATAATACAGAGTATTATCATTTTCATTAGATCGAGTGAGACCGAAATCAGATGCAATCTAAAGGAAAATATTTTCTGTTTTCATACCATCACACTTCAAATAAAATACAAAACGCGGCAATTAATTTCACAGCTGATTTTTAGTTTTTTCTTTAGTTGCTTGTACAAAAGCAACCCTGATAAAATGATTAGTGTGATAGCTTAGAAAAAATTCTAAAAATGACAAAAACCATAATACTGCCAAAAATACTTAAGTATTTCACCACACTTGCTTAACATTTTGTTGTCACACTATTGGATTTTTACTTAATACACGAATTTTTTACATGTATTAATACTAAATACAATAGTCTGAACCCCGCTTTAATATTTAATATATTTGCAAGGAAACTGACTCTGTCATTTAATGAAAAATCCAGGTTATCTGAATCTGGAACGTGTTCGTTGTGATAAAAACCTATTTTACTTTGCAGTTAGCTGAAATTTTCTTATTTGAAATCAAAATAATGGCAACTTTAAATGCCTAAAGCTCATGGGCTCACACACTTTTTGTTTAAAGTCTGTTCATAATAATCAAACACCACTTATCCTACACAGGATAACATCCTACTTTTAGTCATAGTTTAGTTGCAAGGAAAGACAGACCTGATATGCCTCTTTATACGATTCCTTTAAGGTCCTATGAAATGACTGATTTTCACTAAAAACGAAAGAGAAACTCAAAAAACTTTCATTTAAAATGCTGGACACCACACACACACTAGGTATTTGAAAATGTATTAATTGTTTACTCATGGTCATTTGAAAAGGTGTTTGCTAATTATTGTTTTGTTTGGCTTTTTGATATACAAATAAAAAAAATGTATTTGAGAAAAGAAACTTAACAAGTGATTAGTCTGTAAATGTCATATAAATGTCATCAATGTTTATTAATAACAACATAAACAACAACAACAACAATCACAGTAGCAATAATAATAATATTGCTAATAAGCTTTGACAAGACAGTTAGAGAAATACAAATAGAAAAAATAATTTACTTTAGAAGAGGCAGCAAGAAATATGTGACGCGTGCATTTTATACAGCAAAGCCCAGGGTGAGCATCAACATGCAAATTATTTTAAACATTGACAAGCTGGCACCTCAATGCAAATAACAAGTACAACCACAACACATTACGTTGGCTAACAAATATATTAACAAATTAACGCAAAACTAGCGACTGTCAACAAATGACAGAAATAATAATTTTTTTTTTTTTTTTATTATTATTTTTCGTTTTAGTTTTGCCTTTAATTTATGGCCTTCATAAGTAGTGCCAACAAATAAATCATTAAAAAATAGAGAAAAAAAAAAGAAAAAAATTGACCACAAAAATTTTTTAAACAGGCCTGAATTCTTTAAGAAGGATGGCGTGCAAAATGTTCATATTTTTTAATGAAAATAAATGGTGTCCTAAAAGAGCAGCAAAAGCTTTAAGAGGAAAAAGCCATCTTTTAATTAAATTTAACCCAACAACAGTTAAAAAATGCTTAAAAATTTAATTTAACAAAATAAAAATTATTTGTTTGAAACAAAAAAAAAAAATATTAAATTAAACGTGTAAGAAATAAAATAATAAAGCTGTGGATTGTGGATGGAAGACTCTCTTTTCTAACAAACAAGCCTAAATTAGAGCTGTAAGCGTTTTCTTTAGCTGCCGAAATTCCCATGCCGAAATAATGCGACCGCCACGTTAACACTGAGTGGTTGGAGAATTAAGTTTTTTAAGGAATTTAAGTTGGCGGTAAAACAATTGTTGTTTGAAATTTGTTTTTTTATTTATTTTTTAACCTTATTTTTTAATGGGTTTTTTTTTTTAAAGCGATTTAACACTAATGTTAAAAACGTAAAGCCAACTGTCTTACTTACATTTAAATAAATACACTAGGCGGTAAAAAATTGGCTCTGTAATATTTTTACTAATCCGTAAGTCTCTGTAAGTGGTTAATGGCTCAAATAGTGCCTTAGAGGAAATAAAGAATTTTGGCAAAGTGGTCGCTGCACCAAATCAAAGTCTAGAACTAATTGAAATTAATCAGGCGTTTGAAAGATGAATAAAAAACTTAAAAATATTTTTTTTTAATTTTGTTTTCCTTAAATTTTATTTAAATTGATTAAGTAATCGAACTAGCACTAATTAAGACCCTCCTATAACTTTAAAAAATCACATGATTAAAATATTTTATGTATAACCAATCAAACCACACAAATGAAAAATTTGAGTAAAAATCGTGCACAACATCAAGTAATTAAATCATGTGCAAAGCATGATTACAAACTGATTGTGTTTTTATGCTGTTCGACACGATTGAATATAAAAAGTGCCTGCATATGATTTGATTAAAAAGTGAACAGTATAAAGCCGTACAAATACACACAAATAAACAAAAACCACCCCAGCAGTAGTTTACTCAAACATGTGTGATCGTTGATTGTATGCCTTTTTGCATATTTGTGTTTTTGAACGTGTGCATTTTGATTTTTAAATTCAATCGTGTTGAACAGAGCAGTGCATAAAAAGCAATAAATTTTTCATCGATTTTTTGTGCGTTGAATAAATCACACATGCCAGTGTAAAGATGTCATTCTCTAAGGATAATATTCCCATATAATAATTGTGTATTTTAAGCAGCTAATTTGTAGGCGTTCAAAGCAACTGCCAAAAGCTTATTTTGAGTCTTCAAAGAAATAACAAGGCATGAGTTTCCTAATTGAGTATTCTAGTAAGTGCATCTTTATTTTACATTAATTTCAGCTTTCTGGATGGTTCATATGGCCCTCAGTTATAGCCCAGCTATAAGAAGATTTTGCATTGAAAAGCTCATTTGTATTCGCTAGCTTTCTAACTGTATTTTTTTTCAACTTGAATTAAATCCAAGTTACATTTTCCACTTCTTTCATTCAACAAATTAATTTAAAGAGGTTTTACTGTTGTTGTCTTGCATGGCTGTAACAAATGGTGTTAAAAGTTATGCATGTCAAGACTTTAAGTATTTGTTTTGTTTAGTTTGTTCTTCATTTTTTTTTTTTTCGGCACACAAAATTGCGTGTTTTATAGGTGGGTTGTTTTTCTTGCTGCTGCTTCCAGCTAACAGCTACTGCTGCTGTTGTTATCGTTGTTGTTATTGCTACAACTTTTAAATAAAAGTGTTGTAAATAGGAAACCAGCAACAATACCAACAACAACCAAAAGAAGAAAAAAACCAACAAGACACACCTACTAGTTTTTTTTTCCAAACAATTAATTGTTGTTATAATTGCACACTCCAACACCATGAAAATGAACAAGAACATCAAACAGTGAAAAGAAAAAAAGATAAAATGCAACTTAGTGGCATGAAATAACAAAAAGGAAAGAAAGAATGAATGAAAAAAGCTGCATTTCTAGACAATTTATCACGGTAAGAGATAAAAAAAATTTATTGTGTTGCCTTGTTGTTGTTGTTGTTTTAATTCTGTAATTAAATTTCACAAAACAGCAGCGCGTGTGAGAAAAGTTTAAGCGATAGTGAGTGAGTGAGTGAGTGTCTGAATGTGTGGCAAAATGTCTTATCTTGAAATAAAAGCTGTTTTCATTTTCATTTTATTTTATTTAAAAAACTTTTTCGTTAATCTCTCAAAATTTATTTGCTTTTCAACAGAGTTTAGGCCAAAGACAATAACCATAATAACAAAGCAATAATAATGTTAACAATCAGGTGTCTTGACAAGACTTTTTTCTTACAGTGACCGTCCCACAAACGGTAGTCATCAGTCAGGGTAAAACAATTGTTGTCTTAAATACTTGCACTGGCATGTTGTAGTTAATAAAGTAAAACAACATTTAACTTGAAAGCAAATGACCGACTTGTGCCGCTTGTCAAATAATTTTTGTTTGCTTGTAAGCAAGTGAATGTATACGAGGAGTATGCGGACGAGTGAGTGAATGTTTATCGTGTCTCATTTTATCATTATGAAAAATCTGACAGTATTTAGTTAGGCTTCAAAACTCTTGAAAAAAATGTCCTTTTTTTGTTTATTTCTACCGAAACAAAAAATAAAAGAAAATAAATAAAAAGGCTTTAAATACTTCACACACTTTGACACTGACACTCACTAATACAAATACAATGGAATTCACTTTCTTTAAAGTCACACTGCAGTGTTGAAAAACACTAAGTGTGTTTTTCTGTTTTTTAATGTTGCTTTTGTTGTTGTTGTTGTACGTGTTTTAAAGAAAAGACGAACTGTTGACAGCGATAACCTGCTGTGTGACAAAACACTCGACTATCGTATCGATAAAGCAAAATAATGTGACAGGTAAAAGTCTTTTTAGCTACAGAAACAAATTTTTACCTAAAGAAAAATAAAAATTTCCTTTAAAGAAAGAGAAAAGACACGAAAAAAACTATTTGAATGTGTTACAACATAAATTAATAAGAAAACTGTCACCTGTATTCTTTTGCTAAAGTCAGGGTGAGTCAAGCGTCACTCTCACTGAAAGTCGCACTAGTGGCCATTCAAAATCCTTTTTTTTTTATCTACGAAACTTTTTTAAATTAAATTATTTGCAGCAGCTCTTGTAGATCTGCAAGTGAATACAAAAAATTATTATTATCATTACAGACCTTAATAGCACAGCAAGCTGTAAGATCTATTGTGCAGCTAAATACCCAAATAAAAATACAAGACCGCTCGGGCATCTCGTAATTGCTATGGGACTTATTTCATCTATAACTTCTCGCGCCAAACGAGGCAAACGTAGGCAAACGAGGCTACATTTTCTATGCTTTTGGATAGAAAAGGTAAAAGCCAAATTACGTTAGTCGATGTCGATCGAAATTTCTATTCAAGTTAATAGTAAATAGTTCAAATAAAACTAACAAATTATATCAAAATTTTGAGAACTGTCCCATGATTTATTACTGAACTAAGTCTACTTTAACTAAAATTTTGAAATTAAAATTTTTTCTGCTAATGCGATTGATAAATTTATAAAAATAGCAATAAACGGCTGAATTTGATCCCAGGTGTCATCACGTATTACAGCAATTTTACTCATGTGATAATTGTGTCTGCAATATCCTGCTTTATTAGAATTGGATCTTTTTGCCTGGCGTATATCCTTTGGGGCTCTTCAGCAAGCCTTTATCTTTTGTTTTAAAAGAGGAAGGAATTACATTTCTAAGGTTTGATTGCACAGCACTTTCAACTTGCAAAATTAAAATAATTTTTTTTCTATAGATGGTTACCGTACTAGATATTTTACGAATTCCATTACATCTAGTGCGGTTCTTTAGTATTATGGGGTAAAAATTCTTAAAAAAAAAATAAGAGAAAATTCAAAGTCGGTTAATAACTTTTGCTTTGTTAATTTTTGAACTAAAAAGAGCTAAGTACGAGTATACAGCACAAGTCTATTATTTACACTTTATTTTTTATCCTTTTCCATTGCTTTGAAAAGATTTTTAGAAACAAAAATTTTTCATTGACTTGTAACCAGCACAGCTTAGCACGTGGATTTTGAGTGATTTTAATTTCAATTGATGTTGAGAAGCTTTTAATTAATTCTGTCAGAACTCTGACAATTTGACAATGTGCTTTATTACAAGTGTCGTTATCGTAATCAAATTTACGACAAGCCAATAGAAAACATGTGGCCGATGTTGACTCATAACACTGCTTCTATGACGATAATGACAGTTTTAATAAGGCCTATTCAGTACTATTTTCAATGTCTTTCTTGTAGTCGAATTTACAACAAACTAATCTGCTTTAGTACCGTTGTCGAAGTCATGACTCATCAACAAAGAAATGTGGCAACACTTGCTGCATGTATAACATGCTACAGTGCTACTGAATTTCGATTGACACATCGAGGGAATATATATGGCAGACGTTGCCACATATCACTTTTTTTCATTTGTAATTCAGGCCGTTATATTTTATTTTTATTTTTTAAATGTAGAAAAACAATATTAATCCAACTCCAGACACTGATTTTGTAGAGCAATCACTTTCATAAAACTTTCCTTTTCCTTATCAGAGATTAATATTTAGATTGCTGGCCTTACTGGCCACTGACTTCTTCACTGAAAGAATAATTCATAATTTTTCAACCAATTAGAGCAATGAGAAAAGTTCATTGATTCAATGAAATTATATCTATAAATAAATTAATATTTCATTCAATTAATAAAACATTTCTTTAGTCAAATGAAATGTTGATTTTGCTTGAAAAATAATGAAATTTTTCATTGGAATAATGAATAAAATGGATTTTCAAATTAGTGTGCAGCAAGTGTAAGTTGGTTTAGAAGGTCTTGAAGCATAAATTTTTCTCCACACATTTTATGAACGGCCTACTATGATCTTTTCAGATATTTTAATGGAAAAAGGTGGTTTTGCAGGACCTAATCTTGGAGAGAAGGTAGTTGAAAACGCAATTTTGGGAGTCTAACTGATAGTTGCCTATCAATTTAATTTAGAACACAGAGAGAAAAACTTTTCTCATCCCAAAAAAATTAATATTTTAGTCAGCATTCAAGCTGAGTGGCTCAATTAATCGCTTTAGATTAAAGAAATTTTTCAATTTTATCTCGGTATAACAGAAAAACTCTGGGATTTTTGTTTTATCAAAAAAATTTCTGATCTGAATATACACTGAAAGAATAATTAATTATTTTTCAGCCTATGGCAACTTTTCATTAGACTCATGATAACATTTCATTGAATTACTGAAATATTTCATTAAATGAGTGAATGCTTCATTGGATTAATGAAATATTTCATTAGTCTACTGAAAAATTGTCATTGGTAATAAAATGTTTAATTAGATTAATGAACCAAATTCCTTCAGTGTAACTGAAGATGGTTAAAATTCCCTTTTTAAAATTAAATTATTTTTTTTGGCAACTTGGATAAAAAGTAATACTCAGGGAAGGTAAAATATTCCCTTGTTCAATAGCCATCAAAGTCGTTGGACATCTGCATGCAGCAAGAAAAACTCTTTGCACTTTTTTACCATAATGAAAAATTTTAATAGCGAAATTTAATTTTTTAATGAAAAAAATATTCTCCCGTTTTCCTTCTCCTGAAATTGATGAACACACTTTAAATAAACTTAATGGGCCGTCTTACGCGTTCTATATCTGAAATCAATCTCTGACCTTTAAGCTACTGAATTGGTTTTTTCATGTTTAAGAAACAGAAACAGAAGAAATATTTTATTTTTTCTTCTGTTGAAAACAAAAAATCAATATTTTTTGTTTTCTTAATTTATTTTATTTTAATAAAGTCTGCGAATTTGCTTGGTTCTTTCAGTTGTAGAAAAACTAGTCAACCTCTTTCACAACAGAAAATAACTTTCGTATGAGTTACAATCTACTGCTCGCCACCATATAAACCCTAACTTTAAGTTGTTGTTGTAAAAAGAATGATAGCCAAAAAACGCCGGAAATTACTGTATAAAAGGGTTCGTTATCAGTGTAGCCACACTTTCAATATGAGCACCGACACTGACAAAATGTTGCAGTTTTTTTGTTTGTACGCTTTTTGTCTTGACCACAAACTGCAAGAAGAAAAACCCTTTAAGTTGACCCTTTTTTTTTTAATGTGAAAACAGAACATTCATTTTTCTTCTTGCCTGCAATTTTATGCAAAACGTGCAAAGTTTTTCCTCAAAAGTAACTAAAACAAAAAAGCTGAATTTTTTTTCTCGCTGTCCAAGTGTGAATTGTGCATTTTAAGTAACAGAAAGGCCAGCCAACGATTCAAATGATAAAAGATCTAAAAACATCAGCAAAAAGTTTGTTTGAATTTGAGTGTGTGAGTGAAAGTTTTTTTAAATGAATTTAATAAAATAATTGTCAGATTTTTATTGCCCAGGGTACAAGCTGGACACACACACACACACACACACAATCTCTCTCTCACACATACAGGCATGGTAGCAAAGAAATAAAAATAAAAAACTCATTACAGTAACCCTGGTTCGTCATAAATTGCAATTTATGAGATAATGATTGTGTTCAAGTAAGTAATTTTATTGCTGCTTCTATAATCACAATGTCAATTAGGCTGCAGAGGGGCGACCATTAAAGAAAAATTAAAGAGCAATTTATTCTCCCTAAACGGCCATTGTTTTAGGAGGAGAATGTTTTACTAAATTTTTATAGAACAAAAAAAAAAACCAAACATGAAACCCGCATTTAATTCTATCAATTGTAGGCCGTTTGCTCAATTCGTGAATGATTCATTAAGTGCATGATTAATGAGGAAGAAGAAACCATTTGTAAAATTGATTGCTTTTGTCTCAATTGCATACACACGCAAAAAACAAAGAGGAAGTAAAAAAGGAACGAGACTTACCTCCTCCACCAAAACCCTGGCCGGGAAATAAGCCTGGTGGACCAAAGGTTGGCATTTGTCTGGCTCCTGGCCATGGTACGCCAGCACCACCAATGCCACCCCAGGCTACAGCTGCAGCAGCCAAAGCACTAAACGGTGTGGGTCGTATGGGCACATGGCCGGAAGCAGCTAAAGCAGCGGGTGACAATAAATGAGGTGAATTTGGCAACGAACCATGAACATCGGGAGATTTACTAGAATCCATGCCGTCTGGTGTGGAACGTGGTGAATCATCAGCATTCATATCTTCGATATCGACTATTGAATCCTCCTCCTCATCATGTTCCAGATCGTGCTCATTCAACTCATCATCGTATTCCAACTCAGAGTCTATGGAGGAGCCAATGGGTGAGTGTCGTTCAATCTTCGCCGTCGGTTGTGTGGAGGTAGTTGAATTGATATTGCACTCAGTGTTTGCCGTAGAACTGGCTGATGATGCGGGCGGTGTAGTGGTAGAGGGATTGTTACTATTAGGTGAGGGAGAGGTGTTCGTTTGTATGAGCAGGGAGCCCGCTGGTGGCAGGCCACCGGGATTCAACGGATGTCTTAAGTGATTAGGCAAATGGTGTGACAAATGTGGTCCATTGGGATTACTGGCACCAACGGCTGCTGCAGCAGCTGCCATGGCGGCCGCATGTTGATGTTGGGCATGAGCCGCCGCTGCCGCTTGAGCTGCATGCAGCAGATTGGCATGATGTGCCATTGCCACGGAATGAAATTGTGCATGTTGCTGAGGCTGGTTACTGTGTTGGCTGTGATGGTGTTGATGATTTGGTGAGGCAGGTGATGATGTTGACTCATGTGATACGGGTGAAGTAGCGGCTGAAGGGGTGCTTGATAAATTTGTAGGTGCCGTTTGTGATACATTTTCACCGCCATTAGGTGGCGTTCGTGGCCTTGTGTCTGCCAGTAACGAGGCCACACTGAAATTACTAAGTCTCGATGTTGTCTTATTAATGGCATGATGGGAATGTTGCAAATTCCTTAAATGCTGTTGATGGGCCATTATTAAAGCTGAAGGCGAGGTGGGTGTGGTGGCTCCCAGTGCAGATGTGCTAGTTGTTGTGTTGTGTGGACTAACAACAACTGTGGTAGAGCTGGTATTTGTGTTCATAGCTGTATGCGGCGGTACCGTCGGGCTAGTCATATTCGCACGTAAACCAGTGACTGTCATTCCTGATGATGACAATTTCAACATAAAGTTTTTTACTTTCAATTTTAAATTTAGTTTTTTTCTCACTAAATTTTCTTATTAGCAACACAAGAAATAATTTTTTTTTTTTTTTCACTAAAAAATCTTTTCTTTTCTACTCAAAATATTGCATTTTCATTTTATTTTATTTATTTCTATTAATATTTTAATTTCAGTTAGTAAACTTCAAATTTTTAATTTATTTATTTTGTTTTATTGTTTAGCACTTGATTGCAAAAGTGTTTTTCTAAACGAAAAATTTGTTTTTAATTAAATGATTGCCTGCCTGATTAATAACAGCTAATTTTTTTTAAATTGTTTGCTCTCTCTTTTGTGCTTTTTTCTTTTACTGGGTACATACAAAGGCAAATAACATAACACTTGCAAAACATTCTCTAAATAGGAATGAATTTTTTACTTTTCTTTTCTTAAATTTTTTTTCTCAAGTCAAATTATATTTAAGCGCTCGCTGACATCAGACACGTCTTTCTGAGATCACGACTGTTTAACAACTGAATTGTTAAGTATTCATATGAAATCTCGGTTCATTCACTTGACACTACACAGCTACAAACAGCCGCTCACTGCTCACGGATACTCTGCCACTCTTATATTTTCTCCCCAAACGGTCAAAGTGTTGGTAAAAATTCTTAGCAAGGTGGTTGAAAATCTAAAAAAACTCACACACTAAAGCACCAACAAAAGCAAAAAAAGATTTTTTAGTAAAAGAGTGCAACAGAGAAAAATGAAGCAGCTTGTGTGCTCTTTTACCCGCATTTTGGCTGGCCCAAATGAACACCATTTTTATATTTGCCAACACCGTTTTAAGCAAAAGAAATTTTGTATATCTAACACTGTCTAGCCAACCATTTCAGCTCTCTCACTCTTTGTGTATTACAGAGGTTGTATGTAAAGAGGTGAAATAACGTTATTCTCCTTTTTCAGCAGAGAATTTACGCCCCTTTCCAATTTCACCACGAAGAGTGTCTCAAAAAATGCAGTTTTTGCTTTAGGGAATTTAAAAAAAATTAGGAGAAATTTTAATGGACGGACAACAACTACAGCAAATTTATTTACTTACAACTTCAGGTAGGCTTGTTGTTGTTGTTTGTCAGAATTTTTTAATCGCTTTATCTCTTTTTAACAACGTTAAACTGTTGCTACTCACTCGGCTTGTACACTTTTTTTGTATTTCGTGCTCACCACATCAAACTTTTATTCATTGCACGCACACACACACACACACACATGCACACAATATTTAACTCTATTACTTTTAACAGCCATTGTGGTTTTTAATAATTTCATTTATTGTAATAGTTGTTGCAGAAAAAAATTCTCCAAAGTGTTTTTTATTTGTTTTTAGTTAGAAACAATTTCACACACTCACACATCCACATGCAGATTGCATTTCAACCAAAAGTTTTTCTGTTTTTTTTTGTTTGTTCCTTCTTTTCTTAATTTAAATAGTTCATATAATTTTGTCACCTTTTCGTTATGGTATCATGTCATGGCTTCTGGTATTTTTATGTTTTGTTGTTGTTGTATCTGAAAAAGAAATTTTATTTTTGTCATAATTTTTATGTCTGTTTCTAACAATTTCTTTAATGGTTGTTCGTCTGTATGTTTATTTTGTAGGTAAAATGAATTAAGTGAAAAAAAAAATTTTCTCAGCTGTTTTTAATACCCGTTTTTACTTGCATTCAATATTTTTTTTTTTTTTTAATTTATAAAAAAAATATTTTGTCTCTTTCTATCTATTTGAAAAAAAAAAAAAAATATATATATATATATATATAAACGTGCCTCAGAATATTAGATGTTGGTTTAGCTACCCAACACAGTGTTTTTGGCCAAACTCATCTCTTCTCTGTCACTCATGCTCTTTGCCAGCAGTAAAAATGTTGGTTTTTGGGGCCACTTAGTCTGTGTCTGTGCTTTTTTTTCCCCCAGTTTTATATGAAAAGAGAATTTGCACCAGCACATGCACTTATTCGTACAGGAGAGTACACAAAGAGCAAGTATTACACTAAAAAAACAAAACAAAATAACAAGAAAAAAGTGCTTAATTTGGTTGTCATATCAGTGGAAGGATTAATTGAAAAACTAATTAAGCTATAAAAACAATTAAATACAAATTAAATGAAATGGGTACGGTAGGGTACGGTACGTAAAATGTAAGGAAGAACGTGAAAAAATTTAAAGTAAAAAAGAAAAAAATTTTAAATTAAAATTTATTTAACTAAAAATTATATTTTATACAAAAAAGAATTTTTTTTCTAAAGAACAAACATTTAAATAACAATTCCTATTTAAAAAATAATTTTTCACATACAAAAAGAACTTAAAAACAAAAAAAATAATTTTTTTAATACAAAAAAAAAAAAAAAATAATAATTTTTTTAACTACAAAACAAAAATGTTTAAGAAAATTTTTTTTGAATTTTCCAGAATATCTAGGTAAAAAATAAAATACACACAAAAATGATTAGAACAAATCAGTGCTTTGCCGGCGCAAATTAAAGTGTGGCAGTTGAAGTAAAAAGCGACTTTTTTTAGCACTTAATAAAGACATTTGATTATTAGAGAAGTTTAAGTGTAAAAAATGAAGAAAAATAACTTTTATATATTTGTGTTTATAAGGAAAAATCGCTTAAGTCGACTTAACTAAACAATTATTTGTGGTCGCAATCAACTAAATAATTTTATAGTTGTGGGTCAGGAGTGGTGGGGTGATGATAAGAATTTGGGAAACAGTATGTTGGCAGGAGCTAGTATATAAATAAGCTAGATTGACTAAAAAATGCTAAATTACAAATAAAAAAAAACTTTGAAAAATTAAGAACAAATACAAAATCATAACATAATAAAATCTACAAATTATTTACCTAAATCACACGCAAAGAAAAAAATATGGTTGAGACAACCATATTCTGGGGGAAACATAGTATGGTTAGATTTATGATTGCCCCAACCATATATATTTTTTAAGTCAAAGATATTAAAAATAGCTTTCAACTGCAGATGTTACGGTTCAACCCCCGGTCAGGGCAAGAAATTTGTTTTTAAAATTAATTTAAATTTTTTATTCCATTAATTTTTCTTTTCTATTATTTTGTATTTATTTATTACATAATACAGCGGGTTCGAATTTATTTTTTTTAAATTTTAGTTGACTCTACCAGGACTTGAACTTGCGAACACTTAGTTAAGAAGCATTAACTCGCCACTCAACCACTTCAGCCACAAAGCTCAGTTGAGTTTGAACGATTAAGTTTTTGTTTTATACTCACTTTATTTATGTGGTTGCGGTAGAGACAGAATAGAAAACAATTTACTTACAACCATGTTTTTATCATTATTATGTTTGCTATGAACATATTTATGATTTCAAGTAAAATTTTATTAAACATAATATGATAATTATATAGTTGACCTAAGACACTAAACATAACCATAAAACATAACTAGAAACATGTTTATCGCGATCAGAATAATGTTTAGATGCTTCAAATTAATAATAATATTTTTGTGAAGAACACACTATGTTTGCGGTAACCATATTCAACCATCTCTTTTCTTTGCGTGCATAAATTGCAATGCTAAATGCTAGAAAAAAGTCTAAAAGGGCTACGCTGATGACAATGAAAGCAACACTGTTTGCTAGAAGCGAAACAGTTTTATAAAAAAAACCTTCAAAGCTTTTAAAGCTGTAGTGCTCTAAAATAAGTTAATAAGATATAAGAGGTTTTTCTCAATTTTCAACAGATTTAGTATTTTTTTGAATTTCTATTGTTTTAACTAAAAAACAGTCGTTTTTCACAATTGAATTTTGTGTAGTAACAAGTTCAGTTCTCATTAACGAATTTATTTTCTATGTGAGTGTTAAGGAAGAATAATAGAAAACAAGATTACGCCTTCAGCAAGTTATTTCTCTGCTTACAAAATGTGTGTAAAGGGTGTCCTAAATTGAGATATCATATTAATTTTAATATAAAAACAAAAACACTTTTTTCAGACATTAAAAATATTTTTCTTCCAGTTTATTAGAAATACGTTCCGAACTTTTACCAAAATTATCAATCACGTTTTCACTACTCTGTTGTCAAGTGGTTATATCTGGTCGATAACGTTGGTTTTAAGTTCTTGAACTGTTGTGGGATTTCAATAACTTTTCTTTCAATTATTTCTCTTGCTGTGTAACAAGTGGCAACCTCCTGTTCAAACCATAAATTCTCTATGTAAAAATCATCAGTAGTGGTTTCCAAAAAAATAGGGTCCCATGATTTCCACACCAAAGCGTAACTTTTTGTTTATATAATGATTGCTCTAGGATAACTCTTGGATGCTCTTCACCCCAAATACGCAATTCTGCTTTATGTCGGGGCCATTGAGCTGGAAATATGCTTTGTCGGTGAAGATTATTCTCATTTTCTTCTTGTTGTTCTCAAAAATTGTTTTAAAAATAAAAACACGTAGATCTTTCGGTTAATGTTTCATATTAACTAACCAGAATGTATTTAGAATGTGAAACTAAAAATTTACAAAAAAAAAAGTTATGCTGCAGGGTGACCACCCTGTATATGCGAATAAATTGAAAGCAAAAATTCTTTTCTATTGTTCTTGGTCAACGTAATCCTCTTTCTATTATTCTTGATTGTGTGAAATCATTTCCAATAGGAAGCAATTGTAACTATTTGAGTTTAAATAATTTTATTTTTGATAGGGCATTTAAATTTTGTTATGTTTGTAAAATTTTCGTTAACTGTAAAATTGAATCATCAAATAACAATTTATTTAAATGATCTAAGAAGTGATTTTTTAATAATAAAAAAAAAAATAAAAATCGAAAGTAAATAAATAAATTAGCAATATTAAATTTCATTCAATAGATTTTTTTTTGAAAAGCTTACTTTAATAATGACTCTAAGTTTATTTAAATTTTTCTTTTATCATAACAACGTCTGATGCTTTCAAGCTTAAGTTGGAAGTATGAATTGGCTGTTGTCATGTTAGCACGGATCCAATTAAAAAAAAAAAGAACCTACTCAATCACACTTTCTTATTTCTGCTGCCACATTAAAGCCAAATATTAAAAAAAATGATTAAAATCCCCTCTAAAGCGTGAAAATATTTTTATTTTTTGAACATATTCAAGAAATTTGAAACGGCTGGTATTTTCAAGCTTAAGAGGGGATTTTAATCATTTTGTGTTTACAAAATGTATTTTTTGCTTATGCTTTATTATGATTTTTAATTTACGTGTCTAACAAATTAATATTTTTTCCATATTAATCTGGTAGTTGCGTACTCATAAGTAAAATGCTTTAAATAAAAAACACAAATCATTTTATTTGTTTTGTTATAGTTTTTATTAGTCTCTCTTTATTCAAATGCAAAAACACTTTAGCTGCAGCTTAAATAGTTTTTGCTACCAGGTATTTAACCCTTGTTAACTAATTTATTCTAAATTACTAGAAAACTTACAGTTTGACTAAATAAAAATTAAAAAAGAAAACAAAACGATTTATTTAAATTTATATCAATTGTGTTGGTAAAGTTTTGTCGATAATAATTGTTGTTGCCATGATTAACCTTATTTTCATTTCCAATTACAAAAGAAAACATTGAAGCTTCTTTAGGCCTTCACAATTTCAAATTCTAAACAAAAGCTTTACAAAAAAAAAAAAACTTTATGTTTTTGTTTTTGTTTTTTTTTTATGAAACCCAAGTATTTCAAATATTTGTACAAGAAATTCGTTTATATTTTTAACTTGTAACTGTAAACAAACAGAGACATATGCACACATACAAACATACATACAACTAGACAGGCATAGTCTGGTTTATTTTTAATATTTTTTTTTATTTAATTTAATTTGAATTGTTTGTTTTAGTCAAAATATCTGTGATTAAATTCTTAAACAAAAACCAATTGCGGAAACTAAAATTTATTTTTATTTGGTTTTAGTTTTTATTCTTTGGAATTTAAACAAAAACAATAGAATTATAAAATATTTATTTAATTGGAAATTTATTAGAATTCTAATTTGTATTTCAACTCAACAAAAAAAAATTTATAGCAAAAGGTTATCGTCAAAAGCAAAACAATACAAAAAGAACAAAAATATAAACGTAATTAAATTTTAATGGAAAATATAATTAAACAAAAATTTAATTAAACTACAACAACAACAAAAACATTAAATTTTTTTTAATGATGAAATATTTACTAAAAACTGATAGAGAACCTATAATTTTGTGGCCTTACAGTGGGCTTTATACAAAAATGTAAGTTGTAGGCAGGTATTTCCTGGGTCATATTTATTTAATGTTTAAAAATTATACCCTGAAAGAATTTTGCTTATGAATTTAATGAAAAAATATTTCAAATATTCACATGGATCTAATAAAATATTCCATTGAATAAACGAAATGTTGTCATTAGTATTATTAGACTTATGTTGAGCTCGACTAATGGAGGAAAACCTCTTGGAGGGTTTTCTAAATCTGATTGTAACCTCCGTAAAAAATGGCGAAATTTTAAATATTTTTCTAATTTATTTTGGAAACGATGTGGGTACAACAAAGTGGCTTAACAAAGAAATCAATTTTCTTGCCAATAAACGGAAATTTGGAATAATAGTTCAAATATATAAAGGCACAGATGACAGTGGTTGCAGTGCAGAAGTAAAAACCAAAGATGAAGTTTTCATACGAACTTGCTAGACTCGACGTAAGATCCTCAGATAATTCGATTGTTAACAGTAGACCTGCGTCGGTCACGACCGAACGAATCAAATAGACAGAATCCCTCAATTGAACGAAATGATCTGTGCCTGTTTTTAAATTTTTTTCGGTCTTTCGCTCTTCCGGTCTGTCGTTCGCTTGATCTTATGTTTTAAAAAAAAGGTTTGTGGTTCCATTACGCCTTCCAAATAAAAAAACTTAGCAATATTATTTATATGTTTAATTTATACATCTCGTATATAGTTTATTCAGTTCAATGCTTACTTGGTTTTTTGTTTGAATATTTGAATCTTTTTGTAACTATTGATTAATAATTCTTATTTAGTCAATAGCTTTTACAATATAAAGGTTCTAGTGTTTGCATGAAACGTTGGGATTTATCTACTGAGGAATCAGAGTAGCGTCTGACGAAATGGTCCATATAGATATGCTATCCCTTTCAGTACTTACTGTACTGAATGAATAACTCATGAGAATATCATGAGTAAAATAATAAATTTAAAAACCCACACAATTTCTGAAATTAAGCACAAATAAAGATTAATATTTTGTTAATTTAATTATGCTTAAATTTGCTACGACGAAACCTGTAACATTTTCCAAAAAATACCTGAAACTTAACTAATTACCAAAAAAATTCTATGTCTGTTCTACATTCTCGTAAAGCAAAAATAAATAATTAACGATAATTAAAAAAATCTTTTTAATTTGTTCGTTAATTAATTGTAGCCATAAATGTAAGTGGAATATTTTTATTGGCATAAATTTTTTTATTTAATAAAAAAAAAAATTAAATTTTTTCTTACTCATTAATCTCACATGGTTGTTGTTGTTGTTTTTTCTATTTTCTAATTTATCATATTTGCTTGCCTGTATTGTGATTTTGTTGAATTTTATGCGCACAAAAAAAAATTTTAAAATAAACATTCCAAAAGTTAATTTTAAATAATTTAAACTATAAAATAAATTAAAGAAGAAGCATTCATTGTATGTGCGGTGGCGTGTAAATGTTAAATAAATAATTAAAATTTAATTCTCTTTCCATCAACTACGTTTTATGTGTGTAGAATCACACAGCCAGACGAACACAGACGAGCGCATACGATTATCATTATTTATTTGCACATAAATTGACACTGAGACCTAGATAATCAAGATTAATTTTGATTTTTTGCACTGACAAAAAAAAAAAGGTTTCTTTGAGTTCAACTAAATTGTTATTCGATGCCTTTGAGGCAAAAATAAAAATAAAACTTAAAGAAAGCCTAAGACAGATTTTAATTATCTTTTTTTCTTTCAACTTTTATCAGTTTAGTAGATACTGCAGCTGAACACCAGCTTTGCTTTACTTCATGTTTGTCCTTTAGAGGCGCGGTAGAGTTCCCGAAAATATAACTTGCCTCACAAAAATTAGACAATTTTTAACGCACTCGTACGTATTTTTTCAAAAACAAGAAACGCCAAACATTTTAGAAAATAGCTGAGGCCAAATTACACCATTCGTTATTTATCGAAATTTCCATTTAAATTGTATTGAAATTCCAAACGCCATCGAATGCCCCTAATAACCTATTTATAGTAAATTCGAAGGAAACGGTTTTACTTATTTGAGAGGGCCTAGCTGTACTTGTTACAAAACACAGATTTTTGAGTTAAAGGGATCTAAATTAAGAGCCCTTCTTTTTTTACAATCTTCTTATTGAGTTGGTTGATGGCCATGCAAAGATGCCACTAACATTTACAGATTCGTTGTTTCTCATGTAGATTACTAGGTAATTCACTAGGCTCTCATTCCGAAGGTCGCAAGTTTGATTAATGTCTAACAACTGGGTGTTTTCCGTATACAATATCGCTTGGCTAAGCAGTTTTGTTATTAAAAAAAGAATTACAACCCAAATTCTTTTGTAGTTAATTAAAAATAATTAAAATCGTATTCTTCCTTAAAGGAAATTAAAACAAGAATTCGAATAACAAATCGAAACCCACTTGGATGTAAAGCCAAACAATTATTATAAATCCTGTTTTGTAAAATTTCAATAGTTTTTTATTTAATTTTACAATTAGTCGAAGATTGTTTTACAGGTCACGGCACTGTCATCATCCATAATTTATAAAAGAAAAATGTATTTTTAGTAAAAAATCTTATTTAATTTTTTCCCTTAAACTAATTTTTTGTAAGGGTATAATTCATGAAAACTGTTAAGCCAGGCATCAGTGTATGCAATACGCAGAGACGTAAAAAAATTCTCATTTATTTTGCGATTGTTTGCTTGTTAGAATCATGTGTCTCCCGCAATGGCTTTTTAACTCTCTGTAAAATTAGTGACAATGTGATTCAGTCCACCAGCCATTGGATGAGTTTCAACACACAAAAATTGCGAATAACATGCATGAAAAATATAAAAATAATTTGTTTTGTGGTTTCATTAGTGAAATGTATTTCTATCATGTCCATATTCAATTAAGCAGCATAATTAATTGGCGTAATTGTTAGACTCTTTTTTATGTTTGGTGTTTTTTGTGTGTAAACAACAAAAATAATATAAAATTAAAAATTAAATTAAACAGAAAGCATGGGAAGAAAACGAAAAGTTGTTTAACAATTGATTTAATTTACAAGTTGAAAAGGGAAGAGAATTTTGTTGGTTTGTTTTGTAAATAAAGGTGGTTGTTATCAAGGCTCGAATTAACAGTCTTTAGTTAACTAACCACACTTGCCAGTTAATACTTTAAACACATTCGAGACAGTAGGCAATCGACTATAACCGGTCAAAAATAGAATACAAGTGTTTATATGAAAATGATTATTTTCACATCACGGCTATGGCTGCACGACCACTGTTATAGCTGTCGCCTACCTAGGTTAATTTCTATTTTAGTTGGTGGCAGTGAACAATTTAGTGCTGCCAGTATAATAAAAAAAACGGTTGAAAATATATCATTTTATTTGACAATCAAGAGGTATTAAAGAAATCAATCGGATTGTTTTTACATTATTGCGTGCTTTAAGTACATCTATATACACAAATGTGTGTTTGAATAAATAATTTTATTTTCACACGTGTGGCACCACTGAAATATGCCTTTCTATAACCTAAAGAATTGCTGATGCCGCTTCAAAAAGAATTAAGTAGCTACACGGCGACACTTGCAGTCATGTAGTCGCTATCCTGCTGTCTCGAAAGGGTTTAATGCAAAACTTAAGCTGGGAATTTAAGATTTAAAATAAAACGAAATCTGTTTTGTGCACATTAACATTTAATTTTCTAGTTTTTAATTAAAAAGTCTAGTCTAAGGTTTTGCATTCTACTGTTTTTTTTTTCAAATGCTACATCAAATTACTTTCATATTTGTTTCAATGTACACTTCAACGTTATTAGAAAATCAATTTTTTTTTTTAAATTAGAAAAAAAAAACCTGCACAGAAAAAAATATAATTTCCGTTTTGTTATTTTGCTGCTTTACCTTCGTTTCATGTTTTATTTTCTGCGGGGATAATAAAAAGATTTTATGCGATTGATAAGCATTTTGAGTTAGCGACGGTGTGCTTAAATGATGAACATCAGCAACAACAAAAACGTCTGCCGTGGTGGTGCTGACTCTGCAAGCTCTTAAAAGGAAGAAATTAAAAAAATATAGTCTGGCTTTTTACCCAAAACAGTGATTGATTACAATGTTGGGATTATTTATTTCTGACTTTAATTCCAAATTCGATTAGATATTATTTATTGTGGATAAATTTCATGTTTAAGAAACTCAGCAATAAAAAAACTTTTTCTTAGCCAAAGAAAATATTAATTTTTGAAGAAAAACTTATAAAAATTCAAAATAAAAATTCTTTTTAAGTAAAAATTTTATTTTTTTTCCAAAGCTAAACAACGTGGTGTAGTGCCTAGAAATTGTTAAATTTTATGTGATGCGATCAACTCAAAATATTGAGTGTTTCTCGTTTGTACAAATTTTTCTGCATTTCTGTCTAAACATGGACATAGACTACAACTCCACATGCTGTAGAAAACCAAAAAAAAAAAAAAAAAAAAAAAAAAAAAAAAAAAGACCAAAGATCTAATATATTCACCAAATTTCATAAAAATCTTTTGAAAGATGAAATGGTAGTAAATAAAAGACCCGGCTAAATTGTTTTTTCATCAAAAGCTTACGTAAAAATAGGCATGGCTAGTCCAAAAGTATATGGCAATCTTCCTTGAAGTATAAAGATCTCTTGTACAAAATTTCTGAAAAATCCTTTAGAAAACAAACATTTATTATTTATATGTTTGTGATAGTATATTTAAATATCCAGCATTTAACTGACTTTTATTTAAACGTGAGTTTATTTTTCTAAGCAACACAACAATTGTAAATAATTACGAAAAAATTTATCGTACAAATTAACTTTTTAATTACTAAAGATCAAAAAACTTACAGATCTACTGGAACCTGAAACCTTTTTTAAAACTCTTTTTTTTAAATCCTTAAGTTTGTTTTTCATATAATTAAATAATGATGATGACATTTCTGCCAAAAATACAAAGGAAAAGAGAAAAATGGGAAAATAATAAAGGAGTTTAACAAGTTCCTTAATAAACGTTATTGTCACTGCAAAATGATTTTCACCCTTAAGTGTGTAACTTACAGACAAATAAATGTCAATCAAGTTAATGTTATTCAAGGAAAGTTTACGAAAGTGGTAAATAGGCAGCTAATGGAAACACTGTTTATGCGGCACAGGTTTTCTCAGGCATTTATAACAACGTCTGCTTAAAATTTAGGCTTGTTGAGGGTCCCATAGTTTAAGCTGTTTCATAATTATTCAGATACTTTTTTGCTGTTATTTAAAAGTTTTTAGAGGACAATGTGAGGGCCGTCACCATTATTATAGGCCATAGTTGCACTTCGACTTGTCAGATCCTTAATAAAATAAAAATCTTATTGCAGATAAAATATTTGCCCACACCTTTGACTATATCTGGAATTAGTCTTTGAGAAGCTTAATGTCTGTAAAATGGGGCTAACTGGTGAATGATTGACAAGGCAAGGCGTATTGTGAACAAAATATTTGACGATTTTTTTGTCTGGGATTTATCCTTGAGAAGCTTCTATAATTTCTTAATGTCTATAGGATGAGGTTAAATTCTGAGGTTAGTGAGTCTTTTAGAGGACAATAAGAACGACATTCTTCTTAATAAAATAAAATTTGTGCAAATGATTGACAAGACATGTTTTGAACAAAATATTTGCAAACATCTTTGTGGCTGGTTCCCGGCAAAATCTTAATTATGGCTTAGTATCTGCAAGGGTCGAGTTAATTGGGAAGTGTTTTGTGTGCGTAAGGGCAATATCAGTAAATAAAACACCCCATTTTTTGTATGCAAAGACACAAGGCAACAAACAGCAAAATAATAAAGTTGTTTGTTAGTGATTTGAAGTGTGAGAGAGGATGTTCCTGTTGGCAAAATAAGATAATGGTGGTGGTGAAATACACAAGTGGTGGTAGCTGGCAATTTTACTACAGATGAGAATGTGTTATTGTAATCTTATTGTCAAGCAAAAAACAAAAAAAAAAAACCAACAACAACAAATCTTTTAAACCAGCAACTGAGGAACTGCAACAACAAGCGAATAACTACGTTTATGGCGCGTTTATTCAATTATAATTTTTATTTTTATTTATTTATTTGGTTGGTTCACTTCTTTTCTTTTTTTGAATAAATGGCTGCATGACTGAACAATCAAGAAGTTGGTGGCTTAAATGTTTGCAGTCAGTCAGCCAATCGTTTTGTACATACGGAGCATGAGAAGCTGAAATCTTAAATGTTGGTATGTGTGTATTTGTGCTTGTGCAAATTGAAAATGCGTATGTACGGTTTGATTTTAATTCGTTTAACAGCAGCTGCAGCGCTGCTGCTAAACAATATTTTGTGGCTTTATGGGCTTTAATACTGTTTGCCAAACAATAAAATGAAAATAATTTATTTTCGTTTTCTTTGCCGTGATTGTTTGCTTTTCTTTTACTAAATAACAGACTTACAAAAACAAACAAATAAAAAAAAGGGAAACTTATTCACACAAACCGTATTTTTTTCAAGGGATGATCATGTTTCAAATCCGTCTAGCAAAACACATAGAAATTATCGTTGGAGGCTAAAAAAGTTTTACACTAAAGCAGTTTGTTTACTTAAATTACCTTTTTTTTTTTTTTTGTTGCTAATGATAACGCGTGTGAATTTATGTTTGATTTGCTTTGTTTTTGTTCACAAGATGTTAGTGGATTCTGCTTTATGTTTCTTCTCGTAACAACAAAATTATGTTGCTAATTACGATAGCTTTAAGTAAGTAAGAACTAAATTTGTTACCAATGAATGAATCAGCTGCGTTAATTGAATTTTTTAGTTGTGACGCTAGGAATTCTAGTTGATACAACTAAAGAATTTGATTATCGCAACTGAATGTTTTAATTGGAAACAAATTTAGTTCTCAAAACCGAGATTGTTAGTACATCTCAATTAGGGGGCAATTACTTTAATCATAAATATTGGCCAGCTTATTTTTCATTTTCTTTTTATACTAGACTAAATTTTCCAACTTGGAAAACTTAAAAATCTAGCAAAAAAGCCACTAAGGAATTGAAAGTGTGTTTAAAAAGCCTCTTAAAGTTGCTGCGTAAAATTATTTGTTACTCAATACTTTTCTTTTAACCACAACTAAGCAAAGGTATCATTTCATAAATTTTGTTATCGTATCTTAATGAACAACTACTCCTTTAAAGGGATTCACAAGCAAAATCCCAAATAATCCCCTTAAAGAAACAATCAACCAGAAATAAAAAAAGTCAATAATAAAATAAGCCAACTTCATGATAGATGCTGATGATAAGCTTGTTAAGCAATTTACTCAATGAAGCAAACACATGTGCAAATGTGTGACCAAACGACACTCACACTGTTGGCAAAAATCCACCCTTGGAAAAATCAAGAAAAATCTAAATCACTGACAAGATAAACACAAAAAAAAAAAAAAAAAAAAAAAATTAAATAAAAACATTTCGTAATAAAATTCAAATGTTTAATAAAAATGAATAATTTTTGGGAAGCCAATATCAAATTTCAATAATTTCAAGTCATTCCATAGATAAGATAAACAGACAGACGCACACACTTCCCCACTCCCTTGTCTAACAACAAACATTGCAAATAGACTAGAGATGCCTTCCCTTAACTTGAAGGAAAATATAATAAAACGCTTCATGCATAATCTATTTGCTTAACTAAAATAAACACTTGAACACTTTCGCCAAGAGAATAAATTCCAGGAAGAGACACAGTTAGAGACAGGTCTTTCGAAACCACATTTTACACAAAAAAAATATTTTTACCCCCCTAAAACTTTGGCTTTTTATATTTAACTGGATTAAGTCAATTAACAATTTTTTTTTTGATTTTAATAAACTAAAAAAATTTTTACAAAATTGATACCAGCAAAAATGTTTAACGTTTAAATAGAAAATTGTTTTTGTAGAGGGGGGGAAGCATACAGCAGAGTAACAGGAAGCACAGGAGGGTGGATTTATGTTAAGCAGAGAAATATTTTTTTAAGGTTAAATAGTCGTTAAAACGAAAACGTATGTTAATAATCAAGACAAATTCATGAGAATTGGTGGGGTAAGCTTTAAATAGCTTTAAAGGGGTTGCTTAAAGGACCCCAACATTATTTACAGTTTCGATTTCAAAAATTAATGGTTGTAATGAATTTTGTTAGAATAGAAATCTAAAATTTCATTGTTTGTTTGCTTGTTTGAATAACAGTCTGTCTGTCTGTTTATGTGCTTATCAGACAAGTGTTAAAGCGTTAACAATTTTGTTGGTTGAGCGCCTGCCTGTTTAATGTGGGGGGAATATTGAACAAAAATCAAAAAAAAACTGCAAGCAAAGATGAGAGTGACTGATGATGATGAGTAACTCCACCAACATTTACTTTCATTTAATTATTTAACGACTTTGCTAATGTCTTGTCAATTAAAAAAAAAAACTAAATTGAAAAAATTTTATTTTAGCATGACTTAAGCCTTTTGCATTACAGGCGCAGTCTAAGCAAAAGTATTAATTGTTGACTTAACAAATTTGTGAATTTTCTTGTTGCTCGTTTGTTTGCTCTTACGAATTGCAATGTCTTTTGTCATCAGCATCGTCAGCATCATTCATAACTCATGTCTGGTGAAGAATTAATTTTCATTTATCGTCGCTGTAAATGGCTGGTTGTCTTGTTATTTACCTAAACTCTAAACTGAACCCAAACTGTTTCAATGAAGCTTTTAACATTGAACATTTTTTTTTTTAATAATAGACAAACAGAAATTAGCAACAGTCAGTTGCTGTGCCATCGCAACGTTCGAAATGTATAAACAAACAAACAACACAGTAGTCACCGGCAAATGGATGAAACAAAGACTGACTTGACTGACTGACTGGTAACATTATTTATTTTGTCAATTTGCAAATGCTAACTAACAAATGTTTGTTGTTGTTGTTGTTGTTGTGAGTACAAAAAAATAATCCTTTAAAGAGTTCATTAGTTAGACTGTAAATTGAATTGAAAGAAAAATTATTTTTTTATAAAACGATTTTAACACCAACAACAGCAACAATAACAAAGACAGCAGCGGCCGAGATTTCGTAGCATCAGTTGCGGTTGCAGTTGAAATTAATGTTGGCTGCTGATTGTTAAAAAAATAAAACAGCGCCTACCTAATATTTGTAATGCTCTCGCTTTATCGTTTTCGATAGTGTCAAAACCTGATTCAGTTTTGCGCTGTAACACACATCCGTCAACAGCACATTTAAAGGAGTGTGTTCTTGTTTGTTAAATTTTTCAAGGCATGAAATCAATAAGCAAGTCAGGACCAAAATCGCCGCACGTGATAACGAATAAAAATAATCGTATTTTTTCTATGAACAATTCTTAAAATTACAATACCAAATGCTCGATATCGAAAGCTGTGATTCGGATCCAGATATAATTTTTTCTTCTTTTCTTCAGTCAAGCTTTCTTGACTTGTCTGCAGAAAATACCAAGAGTCTAGGCAGAAATACAACTCACGACCTCAAGATTGTCAGGTTAGTACAGTCACTCTCACAGGGCATTTTGATTTTTAAATTGCGTAGGGAGATGATGAAGATGGCAGAGAAGGTAGCAGAAAAGCAAATAAGACTCTACCAAGATTAATGTATATTGTGGTCTTGAAGAAATAATTAATCCTTTTAAGTTTCGCTTGTAAAATAAAAGCTTCACCTGAAGAAATAAATAAAAATAAAAAACTGCTGAGCGCTGAATGCCACTGAAGTTTATTTAAGACCACTTAACGGAAGCTTTAACAAAACAATCCTTGGATTTTTATTTTCTAGGCTGTCTGTGAGCAGAGCCGAGAGGCAACAACACAATAGCGATTTTATATAAACACATTCATAAGTACGAGTGAGTGTACATTGTGCGACAATTGTTCTTTCGTAACCATCACACAGGCAACTGCCTTTTTTTCTCGTAATTTTATTTATTTGCTTAAAAGTCTGTCGTTGAAACGGTTTGTTGGCTCAAATGCCTGTTTGTTTGTTTATTTGTTAGCTTTTGGGCTGAAATAAGTTTTAAGGTTTAGCAGCACCTTCTGCTTGCACTCATTCTTAAGACGATTTCCAACTCTTAGCTGTTTCAATATTGGGGTTTTAAGGTCCTACGGCTGGAAATTGTCTTTTGCTGTACTTTTGGGATTTTTTGTTTCAAGTTTTTATTTATTTAGATTTTTATTGTATTTTATTGTGGTTGTGGTGACGCACATTAAGTGTCGTTTTGCAGCTGCTAATTGACATTGTATACAATGCCATCCATACAAATATCACACACTTTTGCTACTTACTTACTTACATGCTTGCACGTACTTGTTGTAACTTTACGACTGACTTCTCTTTTAACTTTGACAGTAAAATAAAAAAATTATAATAAAAGCTTTAGAATGAGTATTGTTCTGCTGGTTTATTTTCTTTCTTTTAGTTTCCTACCAAATTTATAGGCACAAACAACAGGTCTATTGTTTTACAATTTTAATGGTTGAAATGGTGTAAAATAAAGTCGAGACATGTTTTAATTTTATTTAAAACAAATACACCAACAACAACAATCAAAAAAAAATTATTTTTTTTACAGCAGCCTAGACCACTGTGCAAAATAAAATTTAAAGTTAAAAGCTTAACACACACTTGCAAGAAAATTGTCATTGTAATTGTTTCGTGAAAAAATGTCGTTCACTCACTCACTCACTTAGTTTGGCTGTTTTTAAATTGATTACTGAATTGAAATGTAAATATTGAACTGACCAACTTGAGGTGATACTCAGTGTGTGACGACAATCACACAAAAAAAATTTAAGAAAAAGAACAAACAACAGTTTGTTAAGTCATACGAATATGAATTCAGTTTCAGTTTCAGTTTCCTTTTGTTTGTTTTTAATAATATTTTTGTTATACAAACATAAAATTGTATGAATTAATTAAGCAGATTCATTGACTTTATTTGTCATTTGTTTGTGGTAAAAAAAAGGCTGCACGGGCAAGAGTGAGTTTAAGGTGAGTGAGGTAAATTTTGAAGATGATTTACCCAGAAGTCACAGACTTAACTGCTGTTAAGTTGGTGGCCGTTTTTTAATTTTTTTTTTAAAGTGAAAAAATAAAATGCAAATATTTAAGCAAGAATATAGAATGACCTACAGTGGGCTGTAAAATGTTGTGAAAGAAAAAAATTATTTTGAGTCTTAAAAATATTCTTTCAAAATTTTAAGAGAATGCAATAAAATTTTAAAGGCTTTTTGCATGAAATTATCTTTTCGAACTCGGTGAACATTTTAATACAAAATTTGTAAGATTTTTTATTTTTTTAAAGCATAAAAAATTAAAAGGATTATATAGCAAGAAATTAAATTTTTAATTTTTTATTTTTTATTTTTAATTTTTAATTTTTAATTTTTAATTTTTAATTTTTAATTTTTAATTTTTAATTTTTAATTTTTAATTTTTAATTTTTAATTTTTAATTTTTAATTTTTAATTTTTAATTTTTAATTTTTAATTTTTAATTTTTAATTTTTAATTTTAAATTTTTAATTTGTCGCCCACTGTTCTCTGATTTAAGTAACAAAACAGAAGTTTGCTGAAATGCTCGTCTACAACAATACAAACGAGCATTTAAAATAAAATAAAGTAATTGTCATGAAAATATTGTTTATGATTGTTTTTTTTAAGAAACAAAAGAAAAGCAACAAAACCTAAAAGAATATTAAGTGGATCTCTTAAAATTAAATATTTACATTAACGAAAAACAAAACAAAAAAGTTTTAGTGCAATAAATCCATTTCAAGTATCATTGAAAATAAAGAAAGTCAACAAGAAAAAAACAGAAACACCAAAAACTCATTATCAAAAAATAAAAAGAGAAAAATAATAATTTCGATAAATTTTAAACGACTTAAAGAACACTTGAAGAAAAACATTGATTAACGGATTTAAGCATTTAAGGCCTGAGCCTACAAAGCGTTCATCTCTTTTGAAGGTGTTGATTTAGTTTTTAATTTTAACTAAAAGAAATTTTAGTACTTGAATTAAAAAATATAAAAAAGAAAGCGCCACGCCGCTCCTTTGAAAAATAATAAAAAGAGGATGATTTATGAAAGTACTCGTACTTGAAACAACACAAAATTATAATGTCTTAATTAGAAAAAATATGGGGAAAAAATCGGTATAAAAAATTTTGATTTGAAAAAGCCACTTTTGCAATCTACTAAGCAAGAGAAGGAGAAAGAGAAACAAAATGCTTAACGCATTTAAAATCCGTCAATATGATCATCACCCACGAAGCATTTCTTAGCCTGTTTGTCTGTCTGCTTGTCCATTTGTTTATTTGTCCGTGTCTGGCTTGGCTAATACTGCAGCTGTTTTTTCAAGTGCTGTTTACAATTTACAAATGGCAAAAGATCATACCTAAAGCGTTGATATTTATTTGCTTGCCTAAGGATTTATGTTTTCTTAAGTGTTCTGACAGTAAGTGATTGAAGGATTAAAAGGATCATGTTTAGGTACTTAAAAACTCAAGTATTTCAACTTTTTGTTCTCATAATATTTGACAGTCGATGACCAAAGTCAAAACCGCAGGACACTTATTACCCGCCTTTTGTGTTCTGCTGGAAGTCATAAAAACAAACTAGAAAATAATTGCACACGCACAATTAAAACCCCAGGGCGATCGATAAGATAATTTTTTTTTTGCTTTCTTAAAAGAAGATTACAGATTACTAAGGATTGTTTTGAAATAAAGAAAGAATTCTTATGCAAAATACAGTTTTTCACGGCTGGATAGAATAAAAATTTAGTTTGTTAGAGACATTTGGGAGTCAAAAAAATTAGTAAATTAAAAACAGATGTTTTTTGTTGTAAATAAATCGTTAGTAGAAATGAGTTTCAATAGAAAACAGGTTTTGATCTGTTTTACCAAGGCGCTTCGTTAGGTTATGAAAACGGTAAGTGGTGCAGTTTATGTTTTCCTGAAATGAACTTTGTTGGCAAAATCTTAAAGTTTAGGTCGGGAGCCAAATTGTCTTGCTTCAAACTCAGGAGCAAAACAATCACTAAATGTTTATTAAAGGGTGACTCAACATCATGCATGTTCAATCAACAGCATTTTGTTTTATTACTAACGAGCTTATTTTTTTAAATTTTTTTCAATCAATTATTTTTGGGCAAAACCTTTTATCTTAAAAAAAAAACTTCAGTTGTGAGAACTAAATTTTTTACTAATTGAAAATTCTATTGTGATAGTAAATTTTTTACAATAGAAAATCAGTTTAATAGGCGATATATTTAAAAAAAAATTTGTGGTTGCTACAACTAAAATATTTGAGTACCAAAACTAAATTTTTGATTTAGTTCTCACACTCTGTTATTGAATTTAATTATGACAACTGAATTTTGGATTGGTAATAAATTCTGTTTACACAAAAAAAGCTGTTTTCTGTGTGTAAAAGGTTTCTATTTTAAGAATCTTTCAATAAAACTCCAGAGAAATTAAATTTGGTGGTGAAAATTGCATTTATCACCAGTCAAAAAGTCAGAATATCGAAATTTGATTAAACAGGTCTACATTTAGTTAACTTAATAATATTTTGATTTCCACAACTGAATTTTTATTGACAAAACTAAAAAATTCAACTATCAGAACTGAATTTTTCTGTGCATAACAAAATGTTTTGTTGGAAAATAACTTTCATCAATTATTTTTTATACTCTCCTTTAAAAGTGAGAGCAGAGCGAAAGAGTGTTTGTGTCATTAATAAAAATCATTTAACAGGCATTTTTACTAATAAAATAAAATGCAGATCAAAATACCCCATAAATTTTCTATGAAAAACTATAAATTCTGTTTTTTTTTATCTGCTTTTCAATATAAATTAATTAAGAAATGAACATCAAAACAAATGCTTTGCATTTCTTAACGATTTCTTGCACATCTGCTTCTCACGAACATAAAACACTCGAATTGAAGTGAGTGAGAGTTCGATGTGTATGTGTGTTGAAAATTATCTACGTATCACTAGAACAAAATATCGAAAAGTATTTAAAATTACATAAGACTGGAAAGGCAAAATATTTCATTAGCAATTCGTGTTACCCGAAAATAATTTCAAGAGAAAAAGAAAAAAAAAAACTTAAAGTTGTAACTGCCGAATGATCGTAAAAAAAGTGTAACAAACGAACCCTTAACATTGATTGGCTTCTGCTGGTTTTCCAAAAAGGGCAGCTTGCTTGTTTCTTGATTTTTATTTTTTTCTATTCACCGGTTTGTTAAATATTATTGGCTTTAAGATGCAAAGAATCGTTTGTAACCATTTAACACCAATCGTTCAAACATATTCTGTGTGTAGCATTTGTCTATTGCAGCAGGGGTTATTACTGTAACCAAAAGAAGAAAAAAAAACACACACACACAAAAGGATATGTTAAGTGTCAAAGGAATTTTTCTAATGAACAACTATTTATGACATCAATTTATATTAAAACACAACAAAACAATGCAATGCAACATCATATAAGCAAAGCAGATGTTTGAGTTACTAAAATGACTAAAAAAGAAAAAAAATTAAGAATTAGCCCGTACCAAACCGATTCGTTTGTAGAAACATTGACAAACCTCACACTCACTTTCTTTAAAAATTATTAAAAATTATTTAAAACCTGATTCATTCATTCTTTTCTATCACCTAAAGAGAGACGGAGAGGAAAAGAAAGAGTGATTGTGTGCTTATGTTTGTAATCCTCTATGATTTAATCCTATTAATCCGCTTGTCTTCGACCATCAATGCTTAGCTCATGCTCATCATATTTTCACCTTTTATACTGCTCACTCGAGTTCAATTGCCCGACAATAGCTGGACCAGTCATGCTGGAGTGTCATGTTTGTTTGCTGGCTATTCTCTTTCAACTTCAATCTTTTCCCAAAAGACTTAATACGATGAGTTCGTGTCAAAGATTATAAAAAAAAACAAACAGAAGAAAATGAGAAAATTATTAACTAAATCGAAAATCTTTTTAAATTTATGAACAATGAGAATTATGATTTTGCAAGAATTTCAATGTGTTAAATTAACAATTGATTTTTGTTGTGCTCTAATGGGCTTAAGTGGCGAAATACATGCGTTAAACAATGCAGGTCAAGCACATCCACACTTTCTTTATGTAAATTTTTAGTATCATTTTCAAGTACTTGCTTATTTCACACTGCTCTCGTTAGAGAAAAATGTATGTACACTGAGAGAAAATTTACTCTCTTTACGATTAATACACTGACAAAACAACTTGGTTTGACAGCACTTAATTTTTCAAAAAAAGTGGCTGTGATAGTCGAAGACAATAGCAAAATCGGTCTTTCAGTTCGAAATATTTTTAGCAGAACTAAACTTTGCACTGTATTCTGGTTGCTACAACTAACATTTATGATTGGAAACAAATTTAGTTCTAACAACCAAAGTTATTTTCTGACTGTCGAAAATTAAAACTTTAAAATGTTTTTTTATGAAAGCCTTTTCTCTCCGTGTATTTGAATTCATAATGATCCTGCACAAGCACAGTTGTGAGACATAATCCATTTACCTTTTTAGTCCTTGAATTATTTATCAGTTGTAGAATGCTGAACATAGAAAATTTTATTTTATACAGTAAACACCCTCAAGCCTGCAATATCCATCTGCAAACTGTTCTATTTACAGCGAATGCTGTAAAAAATATATGTGCAATTTTTACCTTTTCGCAGCTGGAGCTTTCGCAAAATGTTAATCAAGATTGTTATTACAGGCTGTGAGGTCTGAATTGGTCACCAGTCAAGTTGCAAAAATTGAAGTTCTTAAATTCTTAAAAATTTAATATTCTTAATAATATTTTGTGCTGTATAACCGAATTTATTTTGAGAGAACTGCAAAATTGAAATATATTCATTGAATTTTTGACTGTAAACAAATACAGCTCTAACAACCGAAGTTGTTTTCTCAGTGTACTTTCTGCTTAACTTTTATTTCAAATCTTTACAGTTTTTAAGATGAATTAACCAAATAAGTATTAGAAAAATACCATTTCGGTTAAGAGATCTAAATGTCTTACCGATCAAAAATTTAGTTGTAATAAATGATTTTTTTTTAGTTATGGCAACCAGAATTCGAAAAGATAAACCACAAATTATTATTTTTTTAAATATTTAGACTGATTTTTTATTGCCACAATTAAAATATTCGGTTATCACAACAGAATTTTTTAATTGGTAATAAATTTAGTTCTCACAACCGAAGTTATTTTCTTAGTGCAGTAAGGAAATTTCTGAAGATGTTGTTTTTTTTTTCTCTTAATGGCGGAGTGGGTCAATTGTGCTGACAGCAAAGCAGCTATACAGGTACTCAGTGCCTTTGAAATAAAACTAAAACTGTACTGGGATGGTCTAATACTTCTAAAGAGGCTGGCAGTCAACAACAGAATTCACCTAAGGCAACGAGAAGGCAGACGAATTCGGAAGAAAATATGCAGCTATTACTTTTATTGGCCCAGTGTTATTCTGCAGAGAGTCTTGAAGCAGTCTTAAGCTCAAGATTAGTCAGTGGCCGACAAGATCGCAACTTTATTGTTTGGTAACAAGCGGTATCAAGGTAGCGAAAACATTCAAACCATTCCGTTCTTGGAAGAGAACAACTGACTTAATGATTAGGCTTGAGCGGGCATTACAAAGTATTGAAACACTTTGAATATATGAGAATCAGTCGAAACGATTTCAGCAGGTTGTGTAACGAAGATAAAGAATTAGCAGGACATACTCGTATATAGTGTCACTATAATGTTTCAATTTGGATCTGTTTGACAAGGTGCACAAATCAGGCAAGGAAGTCTTTCAGTTCTTAATGAATGCCAGACGTGGGAAGTATTTGTATTAAGTCTATTCTGCCTTTATTGGGTTGTTTCCAATCCTTATTCTAATTCAAATTCTAAGAAACATCGACTACGACATAAAGTAGAAAATGTGTTCGTCCTTTAAAGTAACTCATACGCTAATTTCGTTAGTTTAGGATTTTATTTCCTCTCTTGAAGTTAATCTATTATTTTTTTATATTGTGTCCGAATAAAACAATGGGACACTTTAAGTAAAACATTCACAGAAACATTTATCAGATTTCATTTAAATGAGCATAAAAATTGTGTCACAGCCATTTAAATAACAATTAAATAAATCAACTGAAATGTTTTCACTTCCTACACGCACAGGCACGCACACACACTCTCTTTAATAATTATTTGGCCACCCTACGAGGAGGTAGGCCTTGGGTTGGCAGGCGAGTATGTCAACGGATCATTAAATCCGCATGAAATAACAAAAACCCATTCAAATTTTAGTAAATTTAAATAAATGATTTTTGTCTCATTTTTCTCTTGCCTCTTTTGTAAGTTTTATGCAATCAGTTTTTGTGTTTTCTATTTAATTGAAATATTTTGATCATTTTTGATGTTACAAAATAAAGATTTTAGTACCCAGGCCGTTTTGGCTAATGGCTGCTGCCATTCATTTCATTCATTTGAATACAATTTCAAAATACATGTAAGCATTCAATTTACGAATTTTATTGTGGCACATACACACAAAATGTTGCACGAATGATGCTGGCTGGTTAATATAATGAAAGTGCTGACACACAAACAAACAAAAATACTTTTCAGTTACTTTTGCTCTTTTATTTACATAAAATGCATGTCGTGTTGCTTGAATTTAGCTGCTGACATTTTTCATTTGCTAAATTAAAAGATTAAAATCATGTGTTTTGCCGCGTTCGCGTTGCTGTTGTTGGTTGCATCACATCTTTTGTTTGCTGTCAGCTAACCGTATTTAAATCAGCATGGCCAAACGAAAACTATTCTCATTTTGTAATTATTGTAAAATTAATATTTATTACAATTCAGATATAATGGCTGCGTGCTGGATGATGGCTGCTGGCTGCGCCATTTAGCAAAGGAATTAAATCTAATGCATGACTAGGGAATGTCATTGGGAATGATTTTTTGTTTGTTGCTTGGGAAAGCGTAACACATTTGTGATTACAGATTTTTAACTATAAATTGGTAAGAATGAAAAAGTGGTGCAGTGAAATTTATTTGTTGTTGAGCAACAAAATTTAATGCTAAACTCTTTTCTAGCTCTTTTATAAGGCAGACATTGTATACAAATGAATGAGTGTGTTAATTTAGGCTAAAAATGTTTGTTCAGCTTCCTTTTACTTAAAATATAGAAAAATGGAAATTAATGGTAGAAACCGATTGAGAGAAATCACATTTTTCCAATTGATAAACTGAAAGACTAATGAAATAAATCATTCATATAATGATCATGAAGGGCTATGATTGCACCTTTAAGATCTATTGTGCAACCCAATTACTAACTACAACCGGAGGCTAATTACAAATCTTGCAATTTCTATAAGACTAATCGTGCTAAGGTCTAGTGGGACCAGTGTTCCACTGCCTAAACAACTCATTCTGCATCTTGCCACCGCTGGACACTCACATAAAACATGTTCCTACGCTACCCGTCCTTCCATTTGGAACAAGAAAATATTTAAAACAAAACTTTAACACTTTTGAAAATCCCAAATCATTCGACTTTCTCGATGAGCTGAAAAAGCATAACAAAACTGCATAGAAGCTGTTTGCTGCCCTTAAGCTTGTTGTCGAATATATTTTAAAGGAAATTTTAATTTTCTGTCTTCAATTTTTAGACAGCAACATGTTTAGGAACTTTCATTTCATTAAAGTATTGTTTTTTTTTTTTTTCAAAAATATCTCCTCTTAAATAGTTCTAGGTAAGTGATTCTTTAAGGGTGCTAGTCTGTGTGTTTATTTTCTTTACGATAAATTCCTAAAATACTTAAAATTCTTTTGTTAAATGAAGCATTTCTCAATAAATTAAAGAAACTTAAAAATAAAGGCAACTTGCTTTTAGAAAATTTCCCAAAAATCTCAATTCCACTTTCATATGCAGCAGTTTAATTGTAAACTCCCCCTTAGAACTCCTCTTCCTACTCTACAGCTCCAACAAAACACAACTGACACCAAAATGATTTATTACAGCGGTCAAAACATGTGTTGGAAGTGACAGCGCTACTTACAACATCTTTTACACCAACAAGAGACATACTAACACTTCGTGTGTGTGTGATCATTCCAACAAAAACAACATTAACTTAAAAAAAAAAGAATTCTTTGAAATTATGATGTTACGGCAGCGCCCAACTTGTCTGCCGTTAACGATCCTTGAAGCGGCAACTTGTCTAACGATACATTAAGCATCGGATATCACTTGCTCTGCTTCTCCTTTATTGTTTTTTTTTTTCCTTAATGTGAGAAGTGAAGGAGGTTTGCTCCACAGCACTGGAGGTGGTAAAAATAACATGTTTTTGGAAATGTTACTCTCATTTCCTTAATTCGTTGCGGTTTACTTTGCAGCACAAAATAAATTGTTTGTAATTGGATCGGAAAATACAAACAAATGAAAGACATTTAATTAAAAAGAAAACACAATTTTGTTGGTTTTACAAATTAAGTTTCATTTAAGTCTTTAGCAGCCGCTAAAGATGAGTAAAAAATTTTTATTTAAGCATTTAAAAAGGAATTATTAAAAAAAAAAGAAGAAAAAAATTAAAGGTGATTTTTTTAAGATTTTTGTTTGTTTTATTTGCAGCGAAGTAACAGGAAGTGGAATATTTGTTTTAAAAAAAATTTTTGTTAAAGATTCATGATCATCATTATTTTTATTTTTTATTTTTAATTTATTAAGAAAAGGTCTTACAAAGTTGCATAATCTTTCAGTGCTCTTCTGCATTCTACACAACATGAAACGAAACAAATGCAAACGTTTCGCCTTTTAGTTCTTCAGAGTATTACTATGGAAAACTAATAAATAAAACGTTTGCTTTGGTTTCGTTTCTTTGTGAACTCTAATTGAAAATTTACTTTCATCATTTAACAACAAAAGATTTTTTTGTTCACTTTATTTTAGAGTTAATGTTTCGATGCGAACTTTTCTTTCGATCGTCTTAATTATGAAATATATCGCTCTACCAGTAAAACAATTTTTACTCAAGTCGACTTAAGCGAATTTTCTATATTACTAGAGGTAAAAAGCATAGATACATTTGCTTGAGAAAAAAATTTAAGAGCAAGCAAGCAGACCGAAAAGTAATTTTATTTCTCTGAATTTTTATTTATTTTTAGACCCCAAAATGAGTTCTTAGTTTTTTTTTTTAATATTAAACAACTTGTTGTGGCTTAATACAATAATTGCTCTTAATGATTAATAAAAGAAAGAAAAAAAAATATAACAAAAAAGCATTTAACGCCTGGCATATTTTTGAAAAATGTTTAAAATGTGTTTTCATTAAATCGTTACAGATTTTTGAGAATTATTTTTTAGTATAAAAACATAAAAAAAAAGAAAAAACGTTTGCAGTTGTAATGCAACACTGAAAGGTGTGAATTTTATTTTTTTAGGTGGGCGTCAGCAACTGCTTGAAAAACAATAGAAACTAAACTATTTTTGAGTTGTTAAAACAAAAGTAATCTGCCTACTTTTTGGATGGTGTTGCAGTTCTGAAACAATAGTTTTGGTTACAGCAAACAGGGCTTAATGTTTTTGTTTTGTTTGCGCTCTTTGTTTTAGTTTGTGTTTACATTCGCAAATTCTTTTGCTCTGTTTCTTTTTTATTATTTAGCCAGAAGTGCTCTAACAGTGGGTGCTTTTTTTGTTTGTTTTATTTTTAAAAATCCCTAAAAATTAAATCTCAAGAAACCAAAACTCTTAAAAGTTATGTAAACTAAAGAGTGATTTTTTTGCTATTATCTTTTTGGCAACACTAGTTTTGACAGCTCACGCACGTTTTGTATCTTGTGTCACTGTCAAACAGCCAGAAGCATTGCAAGAGCTACCAATGCATCCACAAAAAACAACCGTTTGGTGCGGATTATGGGCTGGCGGCATCATTGGGCCGTATTTCTTCAAAGATGATGCGAATCACAACGTTACTGTGAATGGTGAGCGCTACCGTGCGATGATAACAAACTTTTTTTTGCCCAAAATGGAAGAGCTTGACTTGCATGACATGTGGTTTCAACAAGACGGTGCCACATGCCACACAGCACGCGAAACAATGGACCAATTGAGAGGCGAGTTCGGTGAACAGTTTATTTCACGCTTGGGACCAGTCAATTGGCCGCCCAGATCGTGCGATTTAACGCCTCTAGACTATTTTTTGTGGGGCTATGTTAAGGGTAATGTCTATAGGGACAAGCCCGCTTCGATTGACGCACTGGAAGCCAACATTGCCAACATTATTCGTGAGATACCGGCCGAAATGTTGGGAAGAGTATGCCAAAATTTGACTAAGCGGATGGACCATTTGAGGCGCAGCCGCGGCCAACATTTGCATGAAATAATCTTCAAACATTAAATTATATCGACCCAACTATCGATCCAAATAAATATTTCATGCATTTTTCTGAATTTTATGTGTTTTTTTTTTTTTAAATTTCCGATAGTTCTTATAAAATCACCTTTTATATGTGTGTATTGTTGCTGCATTTGCTGTTGATTATTGAGGGCAATTGCTTTGTAGCAATAATTTTACACTTTCTCACTGCTTGATGCTGTCCGATGCGTTTCGTGTTCCTTTTTCTTTTTATTTGTATTGAAAATTTTCAGGCTAAAGAGATTTCAATTGTTCTTTAAATGAATTCAAGTGAAGCCTAACTAATTGCTTAATTGTATTTTTAATTCTCAAAAATTAGATCACAAAACAAACACAATAAGATTTTGTTTGGCTCTTTTATTGTTTTAAAATCTAAATTAATTTCTTTGGCAAGACAAATTATTTTTAGGTGAGTTTTTGCTCAAACCATTTTTAGTTTTTCTTTTCATTTCACCCGCATTTCTTGTTGGCAACCTTTCTGTATGGCATTTGTAACTGCAAAAGAAGTGCAGATGTCCTGTTGCGGTTAATTAAAGATTTTTGGCGCATATGTTTCGTTTTGGGTAACTTTTCAAATTGTAAAGCCAATAAAGTGCTTACAAAAGAGTATGTTTGATTAACACAAACAAACTGTTAATGGTCTTTAATAATTTTATGATTTTAAAATCCCTCTAGCCACCCTTGCGAACTTACACACACACACACACACACCCATATTTCCATAAACATTCAAATCTGCTTATTATAAAGATGTTTATCAACAAATTTTATTTCGTGATTAAAAGATATTTTCTTCTATTTTATTTTTATTGTTTGATCTTGTTAAGCACTCACATTAATGACAACATTTGCTTGTTTGTTTGTTTATTTTTATAAAACAAATCCCCTTATTTGGCTCTTTTTTTGTCGAGGTCTACAATGACAAACATCATTTAATTCCTTTTTTCATTTAAATTGGCATTTGCTTGTTTACTTAGTGCGGGATGATGATGTTGTTGATGATGAGTGTCCTACTGACTTTCCCAAAATTTATATTTGGGTATAAAATTTTGATAAAAATTCTGTACGACAAACAAATGAATAAAATTGCCAATTATAAGCAGATTATAATGGTTTTTACAAACGAGTGTTTTCACAAATGAAATTTCCAACGACCCCCGCATTCAACGTCACACAGAAAATTATTTTAAATGAATATTAATTTTACACTTAATTTTCTGATTTCACTTTAAATGTCATTTAAATAAAGTCAATTTATAACATTTTAAGAGAATTTTTCATATAAAATTTTTTTGTTACAACGAAAATGGCTTCATAAACCAGAAAGCAAAAAACAATATTCAGTGCTGTTCTGTATTCCACACGGACTTGAAAAAATGTGGAATTAAATTTGTTTTTCTTATTAAATGAAAACTTTTATGTTTTTTCAATTCTACCAATAATTTCGCACCCAAAATAGAGCAAAAACAAAAATTTTTAAAATCTTAAAATGAGCCACAGAGTGGTTGTCAGGTGCTGTGTTTTTTAAATCTGAATAAAATATTCGGATTCGGAATACAGAACAGCACTGATTATTTTAAAATTATTAGATTGAAAAATTATCTGAATATTTAAGCATACACACATGCAAACACACACGGTAATTTTAAAAGTTTTTGATTTATTTTTGTTATTTGTTTTGCGTTGTTTTTGACGTACCAGCTTCGCCAAGTTTTGGAAAAAAAATTACACCATTCTGCTACGATTATAAGTTTTCACTTCATTCAGCCACTCATGCATTACTTAGCAGTAGTTATGTCACTAGTTCAAAATATGGCATCAGCTATGAACGTAATTGGTTGTGCAAGCACTTAACCATATTATTGCTACAATAATTATAATTACTACTACATATCAATGTTAATAATGCTATTCTTGGGATTATTGCTATGCTTGTGAACTGCTTTTTAAAGTAGTAAATTTAATATTTTGTGTTTGCTACAAATTCTATTGCTACGGCTGCAGCTGCTTTTAGTATTTTCTTAATATACTAATTCTGCTACTACTTTTTGTATTACTACTGTTTTCTTAATGTTTCATTATCATTATTAAATTTAATTTTATTTTAGATTTTACTACAGCTATTGTCACTAACACTGCTTTTATTATTACTATTGCTACTTTTATTATTTCTTCTTTTACTATTTTTGCTACTCTTGTTTTTATTCTTACTGGTGCTATTGCTACTGCCATTCATTTCTCACAATACACAATCAGTAATACTATTAATATTTCTGCTACTCTTGTTTCTATTATTACTAGTGCTATAGCTTTTGCTACTGCCTTCATTATATATTTTTCTTAATATACTCTCAAGAATACTATTTCTGCTACTCTTGTTTCTATTATTACTAGTGCTATAGCTATTGCTACTGCCTTCATTATTTATTTTTCTCAATATACTATCAAGAATACTATTTCTGCTACTCTTGTTTCTATTATTACTAGGGCTACTGCCTTCATTATTTATTTTTCTCAATATACTATCAAGAATACTATTTCTGCTACTCTTGTTTCCATTATTACTAGTGATATAGCTATTGCTATTACTAATTTTTTACCGTATTTACTTTTACCATTTTTGCTTTTTATTATTAATGCTACTGCTAACATCATTTGCTACTATTAGATGTGCTACTGCCTTAGATACTAATTTTATGTTTCTTTAAAATTTTTTCAAAATTATTTTCATTGTCATTATGTTATTGTCATTAATTAGGTTTTTTAATTTGGGCTTAAGTATTTAAACCATACGCAGAGATGAGGATTCTAAATATTAAAACAACTGCTACTCGTTTCAATAAAACAAAAATCTTTACAACACTTTTCCCATGTACACACACGCCATATTATTTCGAGGAATTTCGCACTGAAGCACTTAAGGCTCTTCATTTTGAGACATGCTTGTGGTGGCTATAGCCTTTATGGAAAAATTAAATGTCGCATGATTAATTATGTAGGATGGAAATGTTTTCATGGTCGAGTGCAAAAAACTTGTTAGAAAATCACACCCCTGGCGCCGTGTTATGACTGCAGACTTAGACATTTTGTCTGAAATTCAAGCAAGCATGCAACCACTGTCTGGACTCAGGAATAGTAAAAGAATTAATAATTTTTATTTGGAAATTTATGAAGTATTAAAAGAGACATTTAGAAACAGAAAAAACAATTAGAAAACAAAATAAATTTTAGTGCTAATAGACTTGGCTGATTAGTTTTCTGTTTTTAATTTTTCTTACGAGCGAAAGTATCGTGTTACAATATCCTTATCTTTAAAGAAATTCAACGACAAATCTGAAAAAGGGGGGCTTTACAGTGAGTGACTTCAAGTGTTATCGTTTTATTATTTTCTTACCAGAAAATCTCGTAAATCTTTTAATATGCTTGACAATTTCTTTATAGACCATCACATAATCAATAAACATTTTTGTAATAAAACAAAACAACAAAAAAAGTCAAAGAAAATCAAGAGAAGGAATATAAAATTAAACGCTTCAACCACTTGTCCACAAGCCACAACACAACATGTAAGTAAGAGAAAATGAAATCAGTTCACACCAAAGGTTATCGCTTGTTCGTTCATCATTAACTTTAAAATAAAAAATTAAACTGAAACAAAAGCATTTTGTAAACTGTTAATAAAATAATTTTCTTGTAGGACACACTCAAAAGTATTTGCTACAGCTAGAGAGCAGGAGCAGCATTAACGAATTAGAAGTTACACTTTCGGTAAAAAGGAAAATATTTTTGTGAGAGCCTTAGAGAAAAAGTAGAGAATAGAACATAAAACTTGAATTATTAACATAAACTTAATGCTGACTTCAAGTGGCTGCAAATAAAATTGTTCTTTTTGGTTATTTTAACTCACTTGATGTTGATAAACATTTTGTAAGATGCGGATAATGTTGTTGCTGTGGTTTGCTGTAAATTGAATTTAGTGAAGCGTTATGCCTGCTGATTAACTAACAAGCAAACAACAATGGCTTGCACTCTGCTGTTGGCTTACGGGTATTGATGCTTTTGCGGTTAATTTAAAGATAAGAATTTATTTTAGAAAGAAGTATGAGTGTCTTTTGGCCAACTGATGTAACACAAAAATCTTCAATTGCCTGCCTGCCTGCCAGCCATTAAGTGTCAATTTAATATTCATTCAAGACGACAAACATTCGTTCACTTGATCATTTGCTTAGCCAGTGAAACCTTTTGTCTCTTTATCTACTTGAAGATTTTTTTATAAGTTTCCTCCAAAATATATGTGGATTACAGGCAGGCCATCATTACAATTACAAAAAAAATGTTATTGTTTTTTTTTTTGGTTTTTTCCTTGAGTTGAAAGCTGATAAGCCAACTATTTGTTTAGTTTAATTAACTCGAGTTCATTGAACTTGAAAAAATAAAAATTAGAGAGATTAATTTTATAATTTATTAAAAAACAAAAACTAATTTCAAGTTTATCAGTGAATGAGCTGACAAGGCTATGGTGAGTGCAAGAAATAAGTAAAAAATTTAATTATTTGAATTGTGAGCAGTCAAGGAAAGAAATCTCTCTATCGGACAGCTAATGCCTGTTAATTGACATGGTTTTGCTGATAAAGCACTTCTGCTCTTAAAATATAAATAAAATAAATACGATTTCAAGTTTAAAAATTCAAATTGAAACACATGAGCATTAATTTAATGAAACGTTGTCATTGTGTGAAAAATAATAAATTTTTCATTGAATTAAATAACAAAATTCAGAGGATTTTTAAATAAAATTCGCTCAGTGTCTTGCAACAAATTTACTTTTGTTTATGATAAAGCGACTGAATCACATTTCCATAGAAAATTTATTTAAAAAACTATTTGTAATTGAAAAAAAAAATTTTTTTTCTTAAAATCAATTGAATTTTGGAACGTGATTTTTTTCTGCGTTTAAAGGGTTTCAAAAAGTTTTCTGGAAACATATATTTTTCTTCTCAACTAAAAGTTATCAAGGGTTGACCTTGAGTGGAATATTGAAAATTATTTTCCCCCTAACAAAACAAAAAAGAAAAAAAGGGAAAAAATTCTTGTGAACTACAAATCATTTACACTTAAATTAAGGAGAAAATATAATTTAATCAAATTAAATATAGAAACGAGCTGGTACTTGAAAACGAATAAAAGAATTGAATTGAAAACCATTTTGTTATCTGTTCATGCTGCCATACAAACAGCAGCAATAGAGAACGAGTAATTATGAAGCTGATAATGGTGATGGCGATGGCGATAAAACGGACGGTTGGTGATGCTGATGGTGGTTGGTTTATTTTTATCTAAATTGTTTATAATTTTTATATAAATCAAGTTTAAATTAGAAATTCATCGTCACTTTAGTCAAACTGTAATGAGGTTTAGGCATGTACTTGCTGCTGTACCCCTCTCTGCACTGCTGACTATTGTCTAGCTGACTGCCCCTTGCAATTCGAAATAACAAAATGCCCAGCCATGGAGAAAAAGTATGCAATAATAAAAAGCATTCCTAAATATTTATCACGACGATAAATAATAAACCAAAAAATAGGGATGAATTTCAACTTTTAATTAGCAGAAGCAGCAGCAGCAGCAGCAGCAGCAGAGGATTTTTTCCATTTTCACAAATGAGTATAAATATTTTCACAATTAACAAAAAATTAAAGAAATCATCGCAGGAACAATAAAAACGGCTTCACAAAATTAAAACAGCAGGATCATTTTGCTATGATCCTGCTTAACAAAAGCAAAGCAACAAAAAATAAAACAAAACAAACAAGAAAAACATATGCGTCCTCTATAAAGAGGACTATGAGTATGTGTGTATTTTACAAAGTGAGTGAATAAATTGCCACTTCAAAAACCACTTTAGTTTTAAACACGCACAAACATTTATTTAATAGACTTCAATACAGACAACGCACACACACAAACGGCAGGATAAGTGGCTGGGTAACAAACAGCATCCCTACAACACACCAATGACAATAATAATGAAATGTAATAATAAATGTACAATAATATTAAATAAATGTGTAATAAATTAACTTTACTTCATCATATAACAATAAAAAATAACAACAACAACAACATCAAGAAGAACATTTTGCAGGGGGAAGAATGAGCCAAGAAAATTACTTCAATTGAATTTTTAGTCAACGAAGCATGAAAATTTTCCACCAAAAAAGAAATTTAGAAAAAATAAAAATAGCAGAAAAGAGATAAGGCACACAGTGGGTCAAAAGCATATCAATTTCAAAGGTATTTTTTTTTTATAAAAAGCAAAACCAAAGGAGCAGCTTTTTTTTTAGCAAAAAGCAGAGAAAAGAAGTTGGAAGGTCACATGTAGAATTGTAATGAAAATTTTGCTGGCCATAAATTGAGTATTAAAAATTGGAGGTGGAGTACTGTTTCTGTTCGAATGCTACAAAAATTATCTTACGGGAAAAAGATGGAAAGGGCTCCGGTAGTTTATATAGCAGGTGAAGAAGCAGGAAGACGATATAGATGGCGTTAAAAATCAGTCAAAGAAATAAGACAGCAAGAAAATCAAAGAAGAGAATAGATAAGAAGAAGAATTGAAGAGATAAGAAAAGAGTCCATCAGTTTGGTCAGCGCTACCAACAATGCCTTTCGGTACAGTCAACTGTAAAAGTCGATAGTTTAAGTGGCCTCGTAAGACTTTTCGTATGGCTTTGGTTGCGATCACGAATAATACAAAACAAGATTACGCCTTCAGCACGTATCTCTGTTTACAAAATTCAGCAAATATGCAACTGAGTGAAGCGGAATTGCTCAACTATGGGTTTCTAAGACGAATACTCACCAGTTGCAGAACAGTTACGTCCTATAAACGTACATCAATTATTTTAATTATCCCATAAGAATGAACCCTTTCAGCAAAACCTTTCTAAAATCAGTTAAAATTTAAAATTAAACTGGTTGATATAATAACAGAAAAGGCCTAAATTATGGCACTCGAGAGCAATCGAAATTATTTTTTTCTACAGAAAACATCAGGTACACTACCCACTAGTCTATGGGGGTACAATTTAAATGAAAATGTTTTTCGATATCGAATATCGTAATGCTCTGGTGCATAATTCGAAATGATTACTAATTCCAGTCCTGAGACTATTTTCTCTGTGGAAAAATAAAAATTTCAAAAGCAAAAACTCTTAATTCATTACCTCAACACTTGCTCCACTGTACCACACAGCCACTTAACATTAAACATATGAGGGAATAATGAGTACTTAATACACACATTATGATACAAACAGCCAGACAAATACGGCTGCATATTCAAAGGGATATCAATGGCATTTATTCGACATTATTAATGAATCCTTTATGAGATTAAAAAAAATAAAAATAAGAAAAAAAAGGAACGAAACAAAAAAATTAAAGAGTCGTAAAAAACAACAAACGATTAGATACTCTCTACCACCGTTTGTCATCTATTAAGGATAATTAAATGGATAAATGTAAAGGACTTTTATACAACAAGAATGCTCACATTGACACACACACACTTACAAATAAACGTAAAAATATTTGTAAACGATAAAAACGCGCTTACAAAAATTAATGAAGTGTAAAGTAGAGGCAGCCGTAGCAGTAGCAGTAGCAGCAACACCAATTACTTTTTCAGATTTCATATTTTGTTAGAACCATTTCGAAATCAGTTATTCATAAATTGCCGCATCATTTTACAGCAGCAGCATTAGCTGACTTTTCTTATGCTACTCATCAGATGCAGTAGCAGTAGCACTTCATTTCGATTATTAACGTCTTTTGAAAATTTCCTTCAAATCATGACTAAACGAGTTTTTTATTTCAACTCATCATGCACGAGGCACTGCCATTCAACACGAGTAAACATTCATTTCATTCATTTTAATTTAGTTTTTTTTAATAAACCAACAAAACATTTGAATGTTTAAAGTTTGCCGACTTTGGATCTTTTGTTGGAAAAGGATCCCCAGGCAACTCCTTTAGAATTTTCTTTCTATTTTATGGTTGTTTTCAGTTCATTTAATTTTTAGTTTAGTTTGTTGTCTTATTGTGTCAAATGTTGGTGTCAAATATTTAAGATTTTTACGCCTTTTCAAACTCTCAAATTCAAAACATATGAAACGCTTGTTTTTCTGTAACAATAACTTTTTAGAGTGGCTGGCTGGCCGTACCAAAAAACACCTACAAAAGAGTCTTTTTTTAGTTTCAGTAACACACAATTTAAGGTGAGACTTACACACATTTTGTTTGTAATTTATCTTATTTGATTTGAACGTCCTTAAAGTTTTATTGTTTTTTACAGTCTTTTATTGATTTCGATTTTATATTTTCACAAAAATATGATCCTCATGTTTTATGATCTTTAATGAAGATTCTTTTTTTTTTTTTTTTTTTTTTTTGATAAAAAAAAAAAAACATGAACAGAGTTTGTAATAACAACAAAACAAATGCGTGAGAGGCTGTTGTTGGTGTTCAGTTGTGACTAGTTTTTTTTATTGAAGCTTTTTTCTCATCTCTTGTTTATTATTTTGTTAACAATTTTAAATTACCAGGAGAAATTTCAGGAACTATTCATAAGTCCCTGCTAAGAAAACAACTTTGGTTGTGAGAACTAATTTAATTGTGCTAATCAAATTTTTTTTAATTGTGATAATAGAAAATCTCTGCTAGAAATGTTTTTAAGAGAATTAAATTTTGGTCTATACTAACGAATTTTGGCTGATGCATCTAAAAAAATGTATTATCACAGCTGAATTTTTGATTAACATTAAATTTAGTTCCCGTAACCGAAGTTGTTTTTTGTGTGTAAACTTTATTTCTTTTTCCAAAAACTCTTTTCTTTAAGCTCCAATTTCGGCTTAAGTTTGAATAAGAGAACCAAATTTTCTTATCTGTAACAAGAACGAAGAGACAGCAGAACATATACTGTGTAACTGTAATGGTCTAGTTTGAATACGTTTTCTTTATTAAAGGCATTTTTATCTAAAACTGTTTGACAAGACGTTCAAATCACCCAAGGCAGTTAGTTAGTGAGCGTTATGATATTAAGCTGCAATCAGCTTAAATTCTTTTTTATGGATTTACTCTGGATCTCCAGATCAGTGGGACCTTAAAATTCATGTTGCCTTGTGTAATTAATTTTTTTTTAATTTAAAGAAGTCTTGGCCCTTTTTCATTTCATATTGCCAGAAGTCGGTTGTTTCACATGCTGTATTGCAGTTGATGGCGTGTTGTTGAAGCCACATATCGTCCAGTTGAGATCATATTGCTGCAACGAATGCCACTCACAGTCACTGCAATTTCGGCTTCATTTTCAAAATATTAAGGAATGGCCTAAATCCGCGCCAGACAGTTGCTCATTTCGGTGCATATGTTCCTCATGTATGAAGATTTTCATAGTTGCAAATTCGACGATCGTAGAATATGATTTTTTTTTAAGTTATTGACTTTACTTTACTTCACTCACTCCCCACTGAAAGACTTAACGGCCCGGATATTTTATTCCGTACTTAATTGGAACAAGTCTTCTTTACAATCCAAAAAAAAAAAAAAAAAATTAAATTGAAAAAGAGCGGGATCTTATTTGAAAATAAAAAAGTGCTTCTTCCTGAGACAAATTATATTTGTTTGCCATTTCTTTTTGTAATCAAAAAGTCTAGTTAGTTAACCAGAAATTCATTTTGCAAATCAGATTAATCGTTTTGAGTTTCATTCCCTCAAATTATCGATGTTATTTAACAGCGACTTGTATAAATTTTGATCAAGTGCTGCAGCAGCAACAACAAGACATCATTTACTGCAATTAGGCACAATAAATGATCATAAAATTTTTAATTTGCATTAAAAGAATAAAAATAATCTGGTTAAAACGACGACTTACAAGTCAAATGCTGCAAAAAGAAACAGACCAGCTTATCGACATTTAAAGTTTGTGCGCATGTTAAATTGAACCCACAAATAGTGAATGCGAGCAAAATTAATGACACTTCAGTAACATTTAGCCATATGGGCTTAAATACGAGACATGGTTGTGGGAGAGGTGAGAAAATTACGAGAGGAATGGTGGCATTAGTTCCTTGAAATTAGTTTATGATTAACAAACAAAACAAATTGTTGCATATTGAAGTCAAGCCTTAAATTATGTGCTCGAAGACAGAAAAGAGTTTCATATTGCGCAAGCGCTAAATATTAAAAATGACAAGAAAAAAAATGAAAAAAAAAAGAAAATTTATTGAAGGTGGCAAGTTGCAGTAGGAACGGGCATGGGCATCATCATTATAACTGGAGACATTGTGCTGTGTGGTGTTGCTCATCCTCTAAAATTTATTTAAAGATCAGCGTGAAATAAGATTAAAATTGTGCAAAAAAAGAAAACAGAAAACTTTGCTAATGTTGCACAGAACTCAACTGAAATGAGATTGAGACTGAGAATGATTGCTACCAAACAAATTAAAGCGTTTACATATTTTGCAAAGGCATGTGTTTGCTGCTTTATAACATGTGTGGAGCTGGCTCTGTAATGCAAGGCACTGTGGCATAAGTCTAAGTCCCAGTCACAGTCTCAAGTCTCTATTGTTTGTGGCTTTAAATAAACTTTAGTCAGTGTGTTAGTTTGTACGTCTGGCTGGTGTTATTTGCAATTTCATTTTAGTTTTCTTGAATTAAATATACGATTTGTTTTCTTAAAGATTTATTGAGTTATAATTTGGGTGTAAATCTGTAGTAGTTAAGGCTGGTTAAGCAACTGATACCCAAGAAGCTTAACACTAAACGGGCTGTGGCTGTGACTATAGCTGTTGCTGCTGCTGCTGTAGTTGTAGTTGTAGTTGTCATTGTAATGAACAAAAATAAAAGTGCCGCAGCAAACATATTAAAATAAATCAATGTTTTATTTAGTATTTCGCACTGGGCAGGCCAACAGTAACAAACATTTGCCATCAGTGTGCGTGCATGTTGTTTCTACTGTATAACGCGCAGTTTAATTTTTAGCTTTTTATAGCATGTGACATGGGGACAAATTTATGGCGCAATGTCAGCCAAGTCAATGATTATTCATTATATTAATGCCTTTATAATGAATTGTTAATTGGCTGCTAAAAGCTGCTGTTGTCGCTAACGCAACTACTTTTGCCAGTCGCGCATACTAAAAGGGCACATTAACAACAACAACAGATGTTCTTGTTGCTCTTGGATGAGATTGAAATTAATTTCAAGACGAGATACAATAAAATCAAATAATTAAGCAGAAGACTGAAATTGAGTGCAAAAATGAAATTCATTTAGGATTCAAATACCAGAAAATAAAATTCTTTCTAAATGATTTCAAAATGATTTATTTTAAAAAAAAAGTCATTTTCCTTTTTCTTGAGAAATTCTAATAAAAAAAATGTGAACTCATGGCAGTTCCTGAAGGAATTGCATTTCGAGTTAAAAAATTTTGAGTTTTGTTTCGAATATTTCTAACTTTTTTTTAATTCACTTTAAAATTATTACGGACAACAACACAAATTGTTATGTAAAGCCTAATGCCATCAAAATTATTTCATTTTGCTGATTGATGGTAGAAAATATGAAAGATTTTTTTAATGTAAAAATAAAGAAGGTTTTATGTTAAAACTTAAACTAAGAAAATTTTTATATACGAATAAACGTTACAAATAATTGGAAGTTTTAATCTACAACAACAGGCTTTCAGAGCAGCAGTGGTGTGTTGCTGCCTGCCAGCTAAGTTTGAATTTAAAATTTTTCAAATGAGGGCAAGTGTGTAGTACAGTGAAACCTAAAATAATTACTCTACAACAGAACAAAAAAAGGCCTAATACTAACCAGTTTTATTAATTAAGCTTAAAGTCACATACAAGAGAACCATAAAGCATAAAAATTCATAAGTACATGCTGATTTTACTAACGTTAAAATGAAAGTACAGGCATACCTCGATTAACGCTAACTTTTTTAGATCTGTTTCGATATAGAAGCTCTTTTGAATTTTTGAAAGGTTTTATAAAACTTAATTTTCAGCTCTTGGAATAATTATTTTTCAAATAAAAAAAAAATTTAGTTTGGGGAATATCAAAATGTCAAAGTTTTTATTAAATTTGATATGGACCTCAGTAATTTTGATTAAATAAATAAAATTCATTAAATAAAAAAATCAATGGAACCACAGACACATGTTGCTAAGCAATCTAGAAAAAGCTTGACGTTTGAGATGAAAATGAATGTTATTAGGTGAATTGACAACGGTGAACGACAGTCCGAAGTGTCTTAGTTAGACACGTAAGCCCATATTTTAGGGTAAATAGCACCACTTTTAACGCTAATTCAGTTTCCAGTAAGTGCAAAATGAGCGCTGAACTCAGTTGAAAAAATTATTTCGCACTGCTTATTTCCATAAATGTTTAACAACTTTTGCTTTCCACTGTTAAAATAATCGATTTCATTATAGACCTTTATTTTGCTTTGCAACAGTTTGCATTATGAATGCAAAGTTGGTTAAAATCATTTGTTAAGCAGATTGATTGCATTCTGAAACTCTCTTTTTAATTTTTAAATTTTAGCCGCTTGTTTGGTTGCTACAAAAAAAAAAAAAAAAACAAAATTAAAAGCGAATAGCAAGAAAAGCAGATGAAAAAAGTGTTATAAAATTTGTTCAAAGTAATTTTTTTTTAAGTGCTTGTTGAATAGAATACGTACACGTTTTTCAAACAAAATTATAAACATTATAATCAAAATCATAGTTGTAAACTCTACACCAGGCAACAAACCATAATGAAAAAACCTGTGACGGACAGAGTGCAGGCAGGTTTATTCATTTAAACAAGCTACGCTGCAGATGAGCTGATCAACAGCGACATCATTATCATCATTGTTGTTGTTGCTTGTAACAATCAAAAATACATTTCATCTTGTTGAGAGGTGTTGCTGAATGCTTACGATTAGTTTTGATGATGGGTCATCAAACAAAATAATCATACGAACGCCAACAGCCCAACAATCAGCCACAAAGAAATTGTATCTTGTGCTGTGGCCAATCAGTATTATAAAAAATGAAAACAGAAAAATGTTTTCGTTGATTGACTCATTAAATTTTATTGTTTTCATAAAATAAGTATAATTTTCATAAATTGTTTCATTTTATATACAATAAATAATCCAACAAAAGAAATAAAAAATAATAAAAAAAAATTAATTGAACGAATTTACACTTTTAGTTTAGAGGCTGCAGGGAGTGAAGATTCCTTTCAACAGGCCAGATGTTTGAAAAGTGTTTTGGAAAAAAAAACTAAAAAAATTTCAAATTTTACTCAAGCCCTAATTTTCACTTTTGAAGCTTTCGAAATGTGAGTAAATTTTATCTTTAATTAGCAAAGTGCTTTAAGCATTTTTAGTTTAGTTTTTACCTTAATTTCTTTTAATTGAATTTTTTTTTAATTTATAAAGAGTTTCTTATACCAAATTATTATTTTAGTACAAAAAAAAAAGTGATCATAAAAAATGAAAATAAAAAAGTTGAAAGTTGAATCCCACTGTATCTGTTTCCTATTCAGTTATTTACTTGCTAAGCTAAAGCTTTTAATACTTTTGTTTTTAGTCGTGAGAATTATTTTTATAGTTCAATTTACACATGGAACTAGAAGCTTCTTGTTTACTAACTTTACACTCTGGTTCAGCCGTTTCCAACTTCTTGACCTGCAGAGCAGCTTAATAAAAATACAAGAACCACAATTATTATAATAACAACTAATAAACGATAGTGTTTGAAATTCCAGAATAGCAAGACACAGAAAACAACTTCGATTGTGAGAACTAATTATAAATAATAAATTTTTTTAGTTGTGGTAACCAGAATTCCATTATACACTTAAAAATTTAGTTCTTTTAACACTCTTTTGAGCTGTAAAACAGATTTTCTATTGTCACAGCTGAATTTTTGATTGAAAACAAAATTAGTTTTTAGTGAACGCAACTCTAATTTTCTCTCTTGTAAAACTATGTGTTTTGAGTTGTGACACTATAAAAGTAAATGAGTGAACTGTTTAAAAAATAACAAAAATTAATTTGGTTAATATTTAATTTCCATACAAAACAAAGAAAAATTTAATTAAGAGCAGAGTAAATAAAAGGAATATTAAAAAATTGAAGAATAAAGTAAAAGAAAACATATCAAGCAGACTTATAAAATATTGCATAACCCACTAAACAATTCAATGCAAACACTTTCACACGCTCAAACACACAATGAGTGACAAGCCAGAACAAATTTTATTTGTTTTTTTTTAAGTTAAACAATAAAAAAATAGCAGAAAAATTTGTACAACTTCATTATTGAAAGAAACATTAGCAGCAGCAAAAACAGATAAACAGTGATCACAAAAAAAAAATTACTAAACAAAGAAAACCATAAAAAAATCAATTTTTTATAAGCCATTTGACATTTTGTTAATCGAAATCTATAACAAATGTCAATATGGTTCAATGCATCAAGATGACAGCCAGTCAGCCAGTCAGCCATTCAGCCATTCAGCCATTCAGTACACACTCACACTTACATTTATTTACTTGAGTGTTTTAGCTATTAAAGAGTATAAATGAGTGTTAAATAAGTTTATGAATATGCGATTGTTAACACTCGATTACACTTTTGACTTAATTAACAAATCATAAAGTAAAAAGGAATAAATCAGTAATAACGGTTGCTTGTAGAGGATAAAAACACACACACGGAGACACAACTTAATTATTAAATATTAAACGATTTGAACAAATTGAAAGCATTTTTAATGACAAACGTTAGAGAGACATTGTTTGCTGTCTGTCATTATTTTCAAATGTAGTTTAAGTGTGAAACAGAAGTACGATTTAAAACCAACAATACGCGTTACAAATTGGCATTTAAGTAGCTGACGTTACGCTTCAAATATCTTTGTTTTATCGGCAACATTTCATATAATTTCTTGACTTATTTAGCCATTCGATCATACAGCCACCACCACATTTATTTGTTTCTAATTCAACGAGCAAAAAAGCAACAAAAATCTCTTGTTTTAAGTAATAAAAAAAAAGAAAGAAATAAATCAAAATAAAATAAGTGTTGCAAGTAGAAATCCAATGATTTTTGTTTGATATGTTTTTTTTTCTTTTATTTAAAAACGCTCATTTATTTTACAGGAAAAAAAATTACAAATATTTAATTTTGAATAAAAAAAAATTATTTAATTGATCAAAAAAAATTATTATATTATGCTTTTGGAGTTATGATATTTTTGAAAAATTCACATGTTTTCCTTTTTTAATATAAAAAAATTAAATGAAATTATTCGCCCACCTTTCGTTTGGCGTCATCAACACAAAATGGCTGTACTTTTTATAGTTTACTGGCTGTTTTTGCCCGGTCCCTGCTAAAAATTTTACTTATTTTAAGTATAGAGAACTTATGTACCAAAATCACTAAAAAATTATTTTGATAAAAAAATACACGTAAAAGTGGAAATGGCCAGTCCGAAATAATACATCAACCTTTCTTGAAGAATAGGAAGCGTAGCGTGTGTATCAAATTTGAGAAAAATACGCTGGAAAATAAATTTGTGATTATTAAGTGACCTATGTAAATTGTTTTGTTACAAAGTGGGCTTAGCCGGTAAAAAAGTATATGGCAACCTTAATTAAAGTATAATTATTATAATTACCAAATTTTAAAGAAATTTGTTGGAAAACAAAAAATTTTTATATATAGCGAACCAACACACAAATTAATTTTATTTATATAGATGGTATATCGGTACCATCAATACCGACTTTCGACATCTATTTGGTATTATCTAAGAGAGTTTGCTATCAATACTTTCGTGAGGTTTTCCATAAAAGTCATTTTTTAAAATTGTAAACAAACTAAAACTATAGTTCTAGATAACTGAGATTTTTTAGTAGATATGGGAATTAAAATTATGGATAAGTCTCCGAAGTCTTATACCAAAAAAAAAAAAAAATATGGTCGAGGCAACCATATTATTGTGAAAACATTTCTAGTAGGTTAGATTTATGATTGCTTTTTACCATAAATATTGTTACACCAAACATATTAAAAATGCCTCTCAACTGCAGATTTCGTGGTTCAAGCTCCGGTCAGGGATAAAAAACTTTTTTTTTGTATTTATTTTTAAATAATTATTTTTTTTATGTAAATAAAATTTTTTTATTCCACTGATTTTTTCGTTTCTATTGTTGTATTTCTTAATTTATTACATTATACGACTGGTTTGAGTTTTTTTTTTTTCAATTTTATTTTATTCTACCAGAGTTCGAACTTGGGCGTGCTCAGTTAAGAAGCATTAATATGCCACTTAACTACTTTAGCCATAAAGATCAGTTGAGTTTGAATGATTAAGTTTTTATTTTATATGGTAGCGGAAAAGACAAAAGAGAAAACAATTTTAGTTAAACATATTTTGTTAATGGTAATCTTAACATGTTTACTGTTTCAGTTTCAGTTAAAATTTTATCAAAAATAATATGATAATTCAAAAATAATTAAACTTGTTTGCAGTGATCATAATAATGCTTAGATGCTTTAAATTATTAATAATTTTTTTACGGAAAACAAACTATGTTTGCGGTGAGCATATTCAACTATATTTTTTTGTTTTTGAGTGTAGGGAATACCAAATTACAATTAAATTGATGTCGATGACGACAACAAGTAATGTTGCTTTGAAACTTATAACGAATAAGAGTGATTATTTTTTATTAATGGCAAATGTCATAACTATTTTCCACAAAAATATATAAATTTAGAAACTTTAAACTCTTTCACTAATGGCTTTCACACTGTGTTATAAGTTCTCAAGAGAAAGGCTACAGGTTACAGAGTGCTGGGTCTAAGGTTAGCTTCAACAGTCGGCCATAACGTGTACTCGGTTTGTTTTCCATTTATACAGCTTTTTTAATTAATTTCTAATTTAGTTATTTCTTAAGAATATTTTTTTATTATAATTTTTCTAACGCTTTGAAAACTGAGACAAAAGAAAATGAAATTTTAATTTAACAAAAACGTATTTTAGAAAGAAATTATACATTTAGCAGTCACAACTCTAACGTCTCAAACCCTTGAATAGGGTTTGAAAGGTTTAATGTTGAAAGTGACTTCCTTTAGAGTCAGAAAAATTCATCAATTTGAACCTTCATAATTTTACAGCAAAGCAGCACTGGTAGTCGTACCAAAACATAATTGAAGTCACAAACTTTTGTAAGCTACTCCCACAAAATACTGCCGGCAGTGCAAAAACTAAAACATAAATCAATCAAATCATATTCTTAGATATCAAAAAATAAAAATAAAATATCCTAAACTGTGATTAGTCATGTAGTTAAGTTCTATTCATGCTTAAAGCCACTTAAAAGTTAAGAGGATTACGAAATAAGAAAAACTTGAATAAAAAAATTGTTTTCTTTCTTTTTAACAAAAAAACCAACATGAAAAGTCTTTATGAATAAAATAGATTTTTTGAAGTGCCACACACAAAAACTCAAATTACATCACAAGCAACAGAGAGAGAAAGAAAAAAAACTCAACCATAAATAATAAATTTCTAAGCCACAATAGAAAAATCATTTTAAAAATTTATCAAAGATTAGTAGAAGATATTTTCAGCAAAAATAATAAAAAAAAAGGAACAATCTAATTGAGAATGGCACACACACTTGCTAAACTTTCCTGAAATTCTTATACCAGCCAACCAACAATAGTTGACAATCACTAAAATCCATATTTAAATCTGTTTTGCCACACACTGTTTATGTTGTGTGTGGATGCAGCAACAATATACCATTCAGATGGTGGTGGCCTGAATGCTGTGCTGTGCAATAGAAGATCAGGAGCAGAAAAGGTGGTGGTGGATATTTGACAGCAGCAACTACAAAATGATACTCATAAACCAGGATTAATTTCATTTGATTCACACTTAAATTGTCAAAATTCACTTAATCGCTTGAACATGAGAATGAACTAACGCGCACAAAAAATGTAAATTTTATTTTGTTGGTTGCATGTTGACCATGACTGTGTGCAGTACTAGCAAAGACCATGAATTTAGCGCATCACAGCAGATTTAGATGCTTTTTTGTTGCTGTTGTCTGGCTTGGCTTGACTGGCTGTGTGTATGGCAACAAACTTATTTGAGATGCAGAGAGTTGCCTGGCAGCAACAACAACCACAACAACAGCAGCAACTTGCATTCAAATTTATTTATTTAATACTTAATTCTGATACAATTATTTTTATTGTTGTTGATGTTGATTTTGATTATGTTTTCTTTCCTTTTTTTTTGTGTTAAAAAAATGTGTGTGTGTTTGTGCAAATATGCTTCCTGTGTGAAATTCTGATTGAGTGTGTTGAGTTAAATAGGCGTAGGTGGCCAGCCAGCCAGCCAGCCAGCCATTCCAATTGTGTAAATTCAATGAATAAGCGAACGAACGTATAAATGAATGAATGCAAAAATTATTGCTGCTTTTCTTCTCAATTCTTTCATTTTTGTTGACTAAAATAAATTTGGTTTGTAATTGAAATCATAATAAAAATACAAGCGATGACATCTGGTAGGCAAAACAGCAAAACAAAACTTAAGCCGGACGTATGGACTGGGAAGGCAGGCAGGGTTATTCATGTTAGAGCACGACAGAGACAAACAGACATACAATTACGATAATTTGATTAAATTTAAAATTTCTGGTGGGAAGTAATTCAAATATTTATGGACGAGCCTGTGCAATGACATCAAGCAGCATGTAAATTTAACGATTAAAATTACAAAAAGGGTTTCTCACAATTTTAGTTTGCATGCAAATAATTAGTCATAAAATACATACTTTCAAGTTAATTGTTGGCGATTATTGTTTTTTTTAGCAAAAAAAAAAAAATTTTTTTAATAAATTTAAAAAAAAATATTTTATTAAAAAAAAAAATTTTTTAAATTTTTTTATAAAAAAATATTTTTTTTTAATTAAAAAAATATTTTATTGAAAAAAAAATTTATTTAAAAAAAATTTTTTTTAATTATTTTATTAAAAAACTTAAAAAGAACACTGAATGGAAAATGTTTCATTAATCCAATCAAACGTGTTCATAAATAGCACACAAATTATGTGAATTAGGAAAATATTTTCATTTTATTAACGAAATTAATTCATTAACTGAATGAATATTGCCTTGAATTAATGAAATATTTCATAAATCTAATGAAACTTTGTAAGTGATTGAAAAATAATAAATTTAAAATTCAGAGGACATACGAAGTGTGATTAAATCCAGGCATTTATTTATACGAAGCGAAAAATTAAAACCATGAACTTATGGGTTGTAAAAAAAGTCTTCTCGGGCGTGGCATAATTCACAATTTAAAAACTCACTCAAGTCGCTTTAACTTTTTTTCAGTCCTCACATCCAGAACAAAATTTTTAGCACATGTCAACTCCCAAATTATATGTTCTTTATTTTAGTAATGACTACAACCGTTTATTTTCTAGCCGTATTTTTTGATATATTGTTTTCACACTTTTATTATTTTATTACTATGATTTAAATTTTTGACAAGTCGTTTTACTCCGCATTACATTGTAACCCCCTTAACTAACTTCTTTGTAACACACGACACCATCTTGTCGGTCTACACAAAATTAATTTTCAGTTGTTAAGAATAAAACTTAAATTTTCGTCCCTTATTAAAATTAATTTCTCAACAATTTTTCTTTGCAAAGCCAATCAAATCATTTTTTTTATCAAAGAAATTAAAATTCTTCCAACAATAAAGAGACGTTAGAAGAATGATTAAACAAAACAAAAAAAAAAAAAAAAAAAATGCGTTGCTTTTAGAAGTAAAAATATTCCAGAAATATTTAAATAAATAAATAATTTTTCAACAATTCCATTTAGCACTTTTAACCTTCATTAACAAAAAAGAAGAAATTAAATCTTTTTTTTATTCTTATAATAAATTTTAACAAACACTTGCATTGTTGGCTGTGCTGGCGGGATCACAATAAATCAATCAGTTGAAAACAACAGCAACAAGAGAGGAAGAAAAAAAATTATAGAATTTTAAAATGATGATTAGTGATGATCAAAATCAAAGTTATTATTACAACTTTACACACACAAAAGTGATCATCTTAAGAAAGCAACAAGCATTTCACAAAATCATGTGAGAAATGCGTCAAGAGTTGAATGCCATGAATACAATTAAAAATTGATTTTGTAAGGGCCTGCAAAACAAAAAACAGAGAAAATGAGTAGTAATTGTCATGAGTCCATGACCAATGCAACTCAACAATCTGCAGCTCTTCAGAACAAAAAGTTCAACCGCCTAAGGGCCGGGTAAGGCTGAGAACATAAGAATGACAACCTAAAAAAAAGATCAAACTAAGGCGATCCATACCAGATCAAAACACAACACAACTCAACAGCAACACATTACAATCACTCATCATCATCAATAAAGCTAATCCAATTATTTGTCTATAAGGATTTATTTCAGTTCGTTTTTTTTTTCTTGCCCCAACAAAACTAGCCAGACACGCTGGAGCCGCTTTGTTAGATTTATTTAAACTCTTTTCTTCCTTTCAAACAATTCACTTATTGATTTAACAAAATAATTTTGTTAAATCACGATTACTTGGCAGTTTAAAGAAGAAACAAAAAAAAAAATTAATGAAAATAAGCTGGTTGGTTGGTCAAGTTATTGTCACTTACACGTTCACATTCAAGATGAGTGAGTGAATAAATGAATTGTTGTAATAAATTTTCAATTTATTTTAAACAAATGACAGTTAAGTAGAAAAACTATAACAAAATAAAGTGTTTGCCATTCATACCTTTTGTTTGTTTGTTTCTATTTTAACTGCTGTACAGGCATAATCAAAAGTCAAGGATTTTATTTAATTAATTAATCAGAATTATTATCATTTTTTTTTTCAATTTGAAGGGTTTAAAAAATTATTTGAAAATTAAACCAATATTGTACTTGCTTTGTTGTTCTAGAAAATTATTTCTTTGAAAAGTTTTGGAAAAACTATTTATTTGAAAAGTGAATTGGTGTGAATTTAAAAAAAATTTTCTTCAAAACTATAAAATCATTTTATAAGTTTGAATAGAATGCATATTTACGAAGGGGGCCGTTGACAGTTTTAACTTAAATTAACTCAGCAACATTACATTGATCAGATGAACACAAGACGACTGTCATGCCAGATTGATAAATTTTGTTTTGCGGAAAAATGAAAATTGGTGGGTAGTGCATTAGGCTATCAATCGAGGGTTACAGCCTTAATTCCAGCTTAGATTCTGGGTGTTTTGTGCAGACAAGATAATAAGTTTTGCGGTTTTGTGAAAAAAGTTACCTCAACCAAAGTTAACAACCCACAACAAAATTTTTTTTTGCAGAATTTTTTCTACTAAAAACAAATTCATTAAAGTTTAAAAGAAAAATAAGCGGCTTGCGTAATTTTATATTTCAATTCTGCAATAAAAGTAAACGGTCTTTTTTCCAATTTATTGCAACTTTGTAAAAGCAAACAAGTTTGTTAAGATAAAAACTGTACGGAAATTATTTGAAACACAAAATAAATAAAATGAATTTCCATAATAAATCATAATTCTTCCTTGCCTGCAGCAACCTACTCAATCGCAATCCAATCAAATCAAAATAAACAAAAATCAAATGTAAAACCAAAAACAAAATAAAACCGACACGAATGCATGTGTGTGTGTGTAAGTATGATTAACATAATAAAATTAATAAATTAACATGTTAAAATTTTATGGTTTTATAACAACAACAACAACCACAACGACTTAATAAAATGTAAACACACACACACTAAAACAATATGGGTTGGGGTCTTAGTCAAACGAAAATAATTTTTTGGGGAAAATCAAGAGCTCGTTTTGCGGTCTTTTAGAAACTTAATGCCACTCATACACTCACTCATTCAGTCATTCATTCTCTCATTTAGTTATTTAATTTCGCTTATTCACAAATGCGGGTAAATGTCATAATAAAAACTCAAGCTGTCATGATTTATTGATAAACATTTTTTAAAAGTTATTAACAAAATAAGAAAAATAAAATAAAAATTCAAATACGAGTTAGTGTACAAAATCTTAAAATGATTTGAGTGGATGACTGAACAAACTAAAGCAAACTTTAATACGCATTCATAAATACGAAATAAAAATGCTCGTAATATCATAAATAAACATTTAACGCAGGCATTTTTCTCTAGACTGGCGTATCTAGTCAACATAACCCAAAGGCAAATACAGATACACAGATGAGATGAGTGCTGGACTTGATAAAAGGAAATTGTATTCAAATGGAATTCTAAGCTCAATGAGTTGAATGAAAGCTTTTTCTGTAACAATTATTGGTTAACAAGATCTAAAAATCTTAGAACTTTTATTTTTCTGGCAAAGAAAATTTATTAAACCCTCGTATAGTCATAGCAGAGGGGGCAAATGGAACGAGAGGACACTCAACACAAAAACTTTAAAAATTAGTGTGTGTCTTAAATGACATTAAATAAAAAAATTTTATGCCAGAGATGGAAATTTGAAATTGTTGAATAAAAGTTAGCCTTCTAAATTATCTGCTATCTATTCTGTAAATCTAATTTGACAATTTTTTTTTAGTTTTATAACGAATTTGGTGTTCTTGTATTCGTTTTAATATCGTATAAAATAAATGACTAAAACCTATGGAAAAAGCAATTAACCCATAAAATTTTAAGATTTTTTTTATTTATTATTTATTTAAAAAAAAAAAAAAACTTTGGTTCAAGTTTTTCATTTGATTTTGTTTTAATCACTGACGCAAACGTTTAGTTTCGTATATTTTCCATCTCTATTTGTGATTGCCTTCTTATCCATCTACTTTTTGTTTTTTTTATACATTTTTCAAAAATTTTCCATCACACTGACTTTATTCAAAGCCAAAATGTTGGCTGGGTTTGCTAAATCAGATATAAAAAAAAAGCGAAGAGCAATAAAATTATTATGATAAAAGACAACATATTTTCCTTGCAAGCCCCTGATCATATGGGTTTTAGCTTTCATTGTCAAATTTTGTATTTTTGACAGCATTTTTTCAAGATTTACGGTACCAGAACTCTTGTTGTGCTAGATTAAAAAAAAATTATATTTTTATTGCTTTCCACATGGCCAAAAGCACAAATTAATCACACATGCACACACACAGTTGTGCAGTTGAAAGTCTTTAAATAAAATGCCAAACAAATGCATCATGCAGGCCACAAATGAAAGGACAAACGACTTGAATGGAAATTATTTATGCTAATAAATCATTAAGTTAGTTATGACGTTGTTTCATAATGACTTTTTTTATTAGAACTTTTCTTCCATTTTTTTTTTTAAATGAGCAGAGTTAGAGCCAAGTCAGTTTATATTGTGGTTCCATGTTGTGACTGACTGTATGAACAATAAAGAAAAAATCGGGGGACCTTGTTGACTCCTACACGTTTTATTGCCATTTAAAAAGTTACAAATTCTTGTCAATACATAATTGTTTTTTCAATGAGGCCACAAGCATACGAGTATCAATAGTACGAGTGTAGTGCTTGTAGAATAATAAAGACAACAACAAATAAGCAAATAAATACGTACGAGTACCGTGGCCAAAATGAAATTGAACATATTGCTTTACAACATAATTATGTTGCATGCCTCATTTCCATGATCGCTCTCTCTCCTTTTCCTTTTCCTTCTCTTGCTGCACATGCATTCACTTGTTGTAATAGGAATGAATGGGCCGGTTTGATAAGGAATTTAAATTGAAAGATTTTAATGAAGCAACTACAAAAAAAACCTAGTAAGTACATTATTCGTTTCGTTTTAGTAAATCATATTTGCTGCACAAACATTTTTGCATCTTAACTTTTTAGTTGCTTTTGTAGCAGTTGCTACTGATTAAGTTAAACTGTTAAAACTCAATCTTAAATGAGTAAAAAGAAAAGAAAACTATAGGGAAAGCAAACGATCAGCATTATAGATGCGAATACCAACAACAACAACAACATTAACAACATAATCATAAACATAAACATTCCTTAAGAAAAGGAGCAAAAGGAGGCAAATAAAACTGCATTAAATAGTCATACTCGTATCTAGTTGAGTAGTCAGCGAGGCCAAGCCACTAGCCCTTGTTTTTTAAACAACGTCCCGACTTTAACACCAACCAACACCACAACTGGTTGGCTCTACATGAGCAGTCATGCTTTGCTCCAGCGATAACCATCAGTGTAAAAGTTTTCAAAGCAAAAAACTAAAACAAACAAAAAAAAAAATCTAAAACGATTTTCTTTCAATCCAAGAAGGGACAAAATTGTGTTGTGCCTTTTTATAGTTGATGCTGCTGCTGTTGCTGAATCAATTGTGTTCGTTGTTGTTTTTGTTATTGCTGGTGTTGTATATGAACCATTATCTTTGCTAAATCGCCAAGTCTATGCAAATTCATGGCTTTGGAATATCATGGCTTAATCATCATGCTTAAACTTAAAATTATCGCTTAAAATCACATTTGTTTATGCTCATGCACTCGCTCACTCACTCACTCTCTCATACGCTTATTCGTTCACCATCATGTACTAGCATGATTTCCTTAAACTAAATCAAAATCACAGCCTAAAGACAGACTTTAAACAAAAATTCTAAAGAAACTCTAAATGACAAAATATTTTTAATTTTAATTAAATTCTTGCTAAAATTAAAAAAAAAAATTTTTTAATTTCTAAAATGAAATTCGTTTGAAAATATTTTTTTTTTCAAGGATTTTTTTATTAAACTTTCTTATATTTAAAGTCACAGATTTTTGCTTGGTGTTCCTTCCCCCAATGCTGGCACTCTGTTGTAAAAACAAATTCTACTTAAAACAATCATAATCCAGTCATGACTAATCGAAAAGAGTGAGAAAGCGTTTCTTTATCCATTATAAAGTCATTGACAATTTATTTTGTGGCCAATATTTAAAAACGTGGGCTGTTGGCAAAGTTTAAATTTTAGAAAATGGTTATCGAAGGAGGAAACAAAAGACTGCGACAAATTGTTATTAATATGGAAAATAAAACAAATTAAGCTAAGCCACAAATTAAATTTTTAAGAAATTGTGCATTTTTACTTTCCGTGTGAAAATTTAAGCGTAAGCACTAGAGATGATACCGCAGCTGCTCTAAAAAAATTTAAAATTTTGCTTACGAACAAAAAAAGTGATTTTTTCCATCGCGGAACGGAACCCCATTTCGAAAGTTTTTAATACAAAAATACGAAAAAAGCTATCGTTCGCTTCATACATACATAAAGCAAATTCTGGTACAACTTCTTGAGTTCTAAAAATGGCCGCAACGTAAGTTCAGTTGCACTAGGTCAAGTGAAATTCTTCTACTTAAAGGCGTTCAGTAGTTCTATTAATTAGTTGGAACAGAAACATGCAAACACTCTTGTCAAGTCTTATAACTTTTCACACAACCGTTGCAGTAACCGTTTTGTCTGCTAAAATTTTATAAACAAAAATAACCTAAAAATTCCTTATTTCTTTAACAAAAAGAAAAAGAAAAAGAAAACATAAACAATGACAATCAGCAAGAGAAAAGAAAGAAAAAAAAGAACCAACGAACAAAAGCCAGTAACAAGCTTTTCATATAAAATGAAAATTAAGATGTTTTCCCGTTCAGTACACAAAAACAATATGCAAAAATTATTGTTTTTATGACAAACTGACAAACACAAACGACAGTAACAGAAAAAAAATTAAATAAAACAAATGGCAGCATGCGAATACTTACTAGCTCATAAGCCGTCTTAAATTGAAACCAAAAAAAAAAAAAAAAGAAGAAAAAAAATGACGTCACCTAATTCGCCTACAATAATTCTATTAAATATTTGCTTGGTTTTTTATTATTTTGTGGGTTTTTCTCTCTCCTTTAACCAGGAAAATCGTGAGCATCAAGCACGACTTTTATTCAACATTTTGCTTCTTAAATCATGTTGCACTGCACCAGCCAATAACACCGCCTGCATTTAACCGCAAACAGCAAGCAGCAGGAGTAGTCAAATAAAGCCCCATAACTTTACTTAGATTTTATAAAGATTTTGTTTTACTAGACAAACATTTCAGCTGTGATACATAAAAAAAGAGTGTAACAGCAAACGAAGGTAGCAGAAGTGATGGAGGTGGTGGTGGTGGTGGTGGCTAATGGAGTCGACAATTTCTAAAGTTAAGTTGTCTATTTGGCGAAACTTGCCACAAATAGCAGCGACAAAAAAGTGATAAATTTTAAACATTGTCTCTGACATTGAACACCAACTGCAACACTAACACACTGCATATGCTTGCAACACAATGTGCCAACTAAGTCAAGCTACATATTTGTTCTTGTTTTTGTTTTCTCGTTGTGTTGCTTGTAGCCTGCTGCTGCTGACATGTTCAATTATCCGCCCTGAAAAAGCGTTAACAAAAACACACATGCCCTAGAACAGAAGCCTTCCTTCCTTCATTCGTTGTTAAATGATCTTGTTTGATAACGAGACACCGTTTATACTCATGTAAATACGAAAATAAGTTTTAAATACTTCGTTTTCAGTTACTTAGATTACCGTGCACGAGATGACTTTTCTAAATAAACAACGCAAAATTATATAAAAATGAGCAAGAGAATAGATTTTCCATACAAAAATGAATTGTTAAATAATAGATTTGTTGGATTATGTTTTTAGTAGAAACGAAAGCAGCAAGAACAACCTTCTTGGACGTTAGAGGTTCCAAGCTGCAGCAGTTTCCATTAATAAATTATAAGAAAGCAATTTGCTATAAAAAAATCTTCAATCCAGGCACTTACTGCCTTTCAGATTTAATCAAAATTAGTCCGGCATGGCCTAACACTTCTAAAGAGTTTTTATTACGGCACTCAATATTATTCGAATTCCAACAGAATGAGAATACAGACAAACTCGCAAGAAAAAGGGAGGCTAGCAGTTTCTTTGGCCCAGAACCAATCTGCGGACTGTCCTGGAGCTCAAGATTATTGAGTAGGTGGAAAAAGAAACGAAACAATGTTGGAAGAGCACAAATACTGTTAGGGTAGCAAAAAAATGAATGATTTTCCGTTCTGGGAAGAGAAAAAATGACCCATTCAGGAATTATTTTGGGATTCATGACTGGACATTTCAAATCTGAGGATAAGTTGAAACAAATTCTGTAGATTTTGTATTATTATTTACATTATTGGGCCATATATAGCGGCTCGACCCTTACTGGAAATTTAAGAATAGAATCAGGCCAATAATCTTGTGCAGTGAGAACTTTCCTACTTTTTAAAGAGCCAAAAAGGAGTCTTCCAGAAGTTTGCTATTAAATGATTATTATAGAAGTTGTCAGGACAAGAATGAGGAAGAAACTGCGTTGTCAACTGCAGGGATGGGACTCGTCTTCTTTTCTTAAACTTCTCTTTGTCTTTTTGCTTATTATTTCTATGAATCTCGATATCTTCCTTCACACTTTTCCTCTTTTACAAGGAACTCCTTCAAAGAACCCAAGTGAGCCGTCTTCTGTTTTTCTTATTTGAGGCGCAATGTGCAAGCCTAACAATCGTGTTGGTTTTCTTTAGCCAAAAATTCTACAAACTCATTCTTTTCTGACAAGTAAGTCAAGAAGAAGGGGAGTTTGCAAATTTGAAAATTAAGCGAATTTAACATTAAAAATTACAAACGAATTAGCTCAAACTCAACGTCTTAAGTTTTACGCTTAATAGAAACGAAACTAAATAAAAATTTAAAATTTTAAAAAATTTATTAAGTAAATGCTGGCCTACTGTAGGGTGCAACATACAAAAACACTCTGTTTCCGTTAGAAAAAAATCCTTGAAGTTGATTGAAAGCGCTGGTGAAGTGATTTATAAGTTCAAAATGCGATCCATTTAGAGAAAGAAAATTTCATTTACAAAAGAAAAATGAAACAAATTTAGTTTTATGACGTGCAAGATAAAAATTAATAAAGAAAAGCCAGCAAAGCAAACGGTGGTTTAGGTTACACAAAAAACAAGATTTTGATAGACAGACACAATTTCTCTTTCTCTGTTTTTTTTTTTTTTCTTTATTTATTTTTTAATTTATTGTTTATTCCCTTGAAAGAAATACAATTCCAGCCATTTTGTTATTCGGCCACTTTATTTATGTGCAATAAAAAAAGGATACAAAATTGTTATTGAGACCAAGCAGGAGTGGGGGAATGTATTGCCATTGTTGAAAAGGAAAAATCATATATTTTTATCGTTCTATTTTTAATAAGAAAAATATGGTTGATGGAAATAAAAAAACGTTGAATTCTGATGAATTTATTCACACAAAAGTAGAGGTAAACGGGAAATAAAAGCAGAATTATGACAGTCACAGAGGCTTGGGTGTGAGAGGATTTTTTCATCATCATAAAGTGTAAATAAAAAAAAAAACACAAGTAAAAAGAAGCTATCCTGTCGAAGCATTCATCAAAAATGGAAACTAATTTCCTGTCAGTTGTTTGCGGAATATTGTCACATGTTTTTTGTAACAGAAAGTGTTGTTGCTGCTGCTGTTGTTGTCCCAATCATCTTTTTTCAGTTTTCCTACTTTTTTTCGATGGTATATCTACCAACCAACACAAATACATTTAAGAATTCATTCATGCGCATATTTTTTTTTTATCAAGCTTCTGCATATTAAAAAACTCCCACACACACACACACACATACCCATACACATGCATGTAAATGTTTGTAAAATATTTGCTCTATCAAATAAATTGTTTATTAGACAAACTTTCCCAGTTAGCATTTCATTAATCGAATATTATCTTTCGCTTCTAGTTTTGTTATGAGGCGTATGCACACTCAAGTTCAATGCAGTTTCAGTCAGCCTCTATTGCGTTTAAGAATTAATTAATTAATTTAAAAAAATTCAAAATCATTTAGTTTTTTGGTTTAATTTTTCACTTTGCCAGACTTTAGCATTTAACTTGAGTTTTAATTTTGTAACAGTCATACCTAAATTGGCGAGGCAAGCGTTTTTTATTTGTGAAAAATTCTCGTGTTCTTACAAAATCTATAGAACATACCGACATTGCGCGGCGGCAGCGCTAAGCAATTGGAAAATCGAATTTTGACAGCTCGTTTTGTAGTGAAGTTGGCTGCAAAACAATCGTTTTTTTGCTGGTTTTTTGTCTTTAGTAGGTTTTATTAAACAAGATGATTAACACTACTGTAAGAATACGCACCGCACCGCCAGCGCTTAAACAGAGGTCGCTAAAAACCTCCACTTACCGCTCTGGACTATAAACTGAAACTAAATGATAACGATTTATAATTGATTATAATCGATTTTGCTGCAACTTATTTAATCATGATGCCTCGAATTGCCATATTGATTAAATATTTAGTAGATTCAATTGATTCAATTTTTTTTTTAATTGAAACATTAAATTGAAGCATAATTTTTGTCTGTTTATGCAAAAGATCATCTGGGCCTATTTACAACATACTCTACTCTGTCTTCGATTTTTCTGAATGAGTTTTTTAAGACTTACCTTTTTCAAACACTTTCCAAAAGTATAGCCTAAAACAGTTAGTTTCTACCATCTGTATGATTAATTTATTTCTGCGAATGGTTTACTTGATGGCCTAAATTATCATCAAATTTGTGGGAATTTTGTTTCAAATTTCAGTAACCAAAATTCACAGTTTGATGATTTTTCTTAAAACAGTCAGCCACATGTTAACTGGGCGTATTCTACCAGTATGTTATGTATGTGTGTATGTAGTCTTGAATATGCTAAAAATAAAATTAAAAAAACAGTAAAAGGTGGAAATTATTGTTGCCAGTAGCAAATAAAGGATAACTGATGCTTGTGTTTATGTGTGAGTGTATGCTGAAAAAAACGAACAAATAAAAAAATACAATTTCAAAGAGTACAAAACTGAATTGAAATAAAAAAAAGTTGTTGATAATGTTTAATTGAAAATGTTTGCATTTTAAACGATTTTTGATAATATTCAGAAAATACCCTACACAGCGTTCACAAGACTGGTCACACCAATTGCTTCAAGAGATGAAACAAAAGTAGTCAATGTCGAGCAACTGGTGTAGAAATTTTAAATTTTTTTCATACAAAAATACTTTTAATAGGATATGGAAAGCGTTGATTTGGGAACGTTTCAATTAACCATTTCAAATGATTACCAACATAAAAAAAATTTTTTTTTGCCTTTAATTATTTGCCCCCTAATCAAAAAAAAAAAAAAAAATGAACGTAGACTTTAAAGTCAACGTTATCGAAATTTTTCATATAATTTTTTCATAAATTTTACTTTAAAGTCTACGTCAACTATTTGGTCTTTAATCAAAATCAGCCTGAAAACGAAATTTAAAAAAAATCAAAAATTTTATGATTTCACTAAGATTATTTTTCACTGTAATTTTTATTACATCCGGACCTCGTAGGTCTATTTCATTAAAAAAAATATGAAACATATCAAAAAAAAAACATTTTTTATTTATCATTGACAGCATCAGTTTACATACCGAAATTCTTAACCTCCTAGTAGTAGCAGATGTCCGTAATGAAGGGGTTGCACTCCACCTTTTTAATCAGCTAAGCCTACTATCTCAAATGCTATTGCTCATTTATATTGAACACAACTTATATTTGCTGTCAGTATAAATTTTGATTATATAAACGGTTATTTTTCAAAGTGGTATAAGTCCACTTTAAAAAAAATTAGTTAGCGATAATTCTAGTTCGATAATGTCTCTTCTCTGTCTTACTAAACTAACGCCAAATAATTTTTTTTTATATGGAGTTATACCGCTTTTAAAAATAGCGGCTTATAAATTGTTTATTAAAATTTAGGCGAAGCATAACAAGCAAGCAGCATTCTTTGTTTTCTATTATATTACTTGAGCTATTATTCGTAAAAGTGTTATAAGTCCACTTTTAAAAAAAAAAAAAATTGTTATCCGTAATTTTTCCAAGATGTAGAAACAAACTACCTAAAATTAACGCTGATGCATATTTTTTAAGTGGACTTTTATATTATTTTTTTAATTTCTTTTACTACAAAATAATACCGATTTGAATGAAGTCTGCTAAATTTTAACTTAAAAATCGCTCCTTGTGTGATTTAATCTACGTACTAACTTGCACCTGTAGAGTTCTTTAGCTCGACTACTGCCCTAAATAAAACGAAACTAAGTTTTAACCATTTCACATCATTTCCTTCTGTTATCCTTTTGTTTTTGCGGTATACAAGTGCCAACAAATAAATCACTGAAGCAGCTAGATTTAATTTTAAAAAAATAATGCATTTCAAATTTTCAATGGAAATGAAAAAGTTAAAAAGAAAAAAAAAACATCAAAATAAAATTAAATTAAAAAAAATTTACTTTGCCCACTTTGCTGCACATTTACACTATTTGCAACAACAACAAACAACAATTTTCTTTCGAAAAAATTCTGTAATAAAATGCTTCATTTAAAGCGCAATTACTTTTCTACCTCATTTCTGGCCTAAAGGTCATAAGCGAGAATAAAAATAAAAGATTTTAAATTTAAGCTTAAATTTTTTACTTTTTTTTTTTTTTGTGAAAAATAAAGCCGATCAAATTTTTATCGAGCCAAATAATAGGTTGCGTTGCGTTTATGTTTAAAAAGAAAATGTGGCCTAAAGCCATAAATTGTTTATAGTTCATGGTTGCAGTGAGCGAGCAGTAAGCTGGTTCTTTTCTTTCAAAAAGAATTAAGTTGTAAAAATATAAAATTGTTTGTGTTGTTCACTTAGGTTCTTATGGCAATCGATAATAAAGTCATTAATGCGTTTCAATAAGCACCTTTTAGCTTAGTAGTTGTGGCACGATTACCAAATGAATGGTTCAATCATCCTTTATATGGCAACATGATATTAGAGGCATCATTCTGATTTACAAAGAGCTTTAAAAACATGCATCTCTTTTAGTTGAAAATAAAATAAAACAAAAATAAAAATAATCATTATAATGAGCCAGAAATGGTGGCTTTTAAATAATAAAGTCGTTAAAATGTTGGAACAGTTTTCAATCAGTAATTTTTCTTAGCACTTGCAGCCATACTTTTTTACTTTAATTATGCCTACAACGAAACAAAGTGTAAAAAACTCTGTTGCAAGGCAACCACATAAAAAGAAATTAACATTTCTAACACCACAATTAAATCATTTAGATTTCAGTTGAAATAAATTTTGTGTTCCCAACACCACCGGCTTCTTTTTTATCATTTTCTTTGTACATAAAAAAAAAAAAAAAACTTTTTTCTTTCATTCTTTCTTGGCTTCCTTGAAATCGTTTCTCATTGTTTTTCTTCATCTGTAGTCTTTTGTAACGGAAATAATTATTCTCTGTCTGCAATAATAATTTCGTATTTTAATTTGGATAAAAACAATTAAGTTTTTTGACTCACACTCAGAGTTTGTTGCGGAATTTAATAATTTTTCGTTGTTTATAGCCAGCAAATAACAGTTTTCGCTGGTGTTGGGTTTCATGGTTGGATCTATTTTTATTTAAAAAACGTGTTAAGATTTTCACCGTTACATTCAGTTAGCACTTGTTAACAGTTTTAATTATCAGTTTTTCTTATTGCTTAAATAAATAAAAAAAAATTTTTGTTACAAAAAAAAATTAATTAAAGAGAAAGTATTTTTTAAAGGGCCAACAATAAAATCTGAGTAACATGAAAGCAATAAACTTTAAAGAATATGGGATATTAAAATATTAAAGGTTTCCTGATGAGCTGGGCAGGTTTTGAAAATCAAAAAAAATAATCTGTTACTGAAGTGAATTATGAGTTTTTAGTTTACAGTAAATCAAAGGGAAATTTCCATTTATATATATTATATATAAATAGTATTGAAATCCGGTAGCAGGTTGTTGCCATCCTTATCAAATGAAAATGCTCTTAAATGTATTTCTTTTAATTAAACAATTTGAAATTTTCTTTAAAGGATGTTGGACCTCAAATGCTAAAATATGTCTTTTGTGGCCTCTTTTACTTTTATAAAATGAAATTCATATTTTAACAAAAATAAAATAATTTCATGTCTATTTAACAACTGATACCGAAGCTAATTAATATACTGAGAAAACAACTTTGGTTGTGCGAACTAAATTTGTTTCTAATCAAAAACTCAATTGTGACTATCGAATTTTTTAATTGTGACAATAGAAAATCAGCTTTTGAGAGAACTAAATTTTGGTCTATATTATGGAATTCTGGTTACCGCAAAAAAAATTAAATTATCGCAACTGAATTTTTGATTGGAAAAAAATTAGTTGGCACAACCGAAGTTGTTTTCTGTGTGTAAAATGGCAATATTTAGCGCAAGCCAGAGGATCTTTTGTTCAGCACTTTTGTTCACCGTTCAAGAATTTGGTTTTAAATGAAGTCAATTATCGTGTTTTTTTTATTTTTTGGAGTAAACAAGAAGTTTCTTTAAGGCCGGACAGTCACAGAGTAAATGTTCTTAGATTTCGTCATATAAATCGTAGAAGCTGCAATGGCTAATCCAAATATTTCCTGATGATATCTAAGATCACAATGCCTGGTCAACCAGCATTTTAGTGAGGTTACTAAGGTGTCAGTATCTTCTAGAATGTGTATCACAAAAGTGTGACAAAACGCTTAGCAATAGAGCTAACTGTATGATATTTTGCAGGAACCGCTTACACAACTGAAGTCTTGCAGGAAAATAATTTTTTTTTCTAAAAAAAAGTTTAAAAAATCCAATTTTTTTTGTATTAGAAATTGTTTTACTTCTCCTTTACCTTGTGTGAGAGATTGGAATTTATTGTTGTCTCTGTTTAGTTAAACATTAAAAACTGGCTTCCAGCTTCATATCGAGTCCTTAAAAACTCCATTACTAAATAATCACAATATTCCATTATAAAAAAACAAAGAGAAGAGCTTTAACTGTAAGAAGATCATTTTTTAACAAGTAAAAATTCATTTGTCATAATCAAGTCTTGTAGTTTTAACGACCAAAATTCAATAAAACAATTAGAAAATCATCACCGAATTTCTTTTGTCACAACTAAAATATTCGTTTAAAACAACGAAAATATTTTAAAGATAGTATATTCAATTCTAAGAAAGCCTTTTTTCTTAGTCAATATTTCGTTAGTTTAAACATTTTGTTAGAATTCTTCACTAGTGAATTAACATGACCATAAAAAGTAATCCGTTTGTTATTAATTTTTACTGCTAGTACGAAAAATAAAGATCATATTTCGTTAAGCAACAGAGGAAAATGTCATTTTTGAAAAAAAATTGCTTACAATTCAATTAAGTTTAAACAAAACAATTTTATTTTTTATATTTTTTTTTTCATTTTGTAATCAATTTTGTGTAAAAAAAAAGAAAAACCATTAAAGTAACAAGAGGAGAAAGAAAATATTGACTGATATGTAAATCATTTTCATTCAAATTGAGTTAAATAAATACAAAAACCAAAACAACAAAACAATTGTAAGCAAATTTAGCCGCAAGTAAAATGCATCATTCTAAATGGCAAATGACAAGAAACAAGAAGACTGTGGCTGCTGCGACTGTGACTGTGACTTTGACTTTGACTTTGACAGGCTTTTAACAACTTTATTTATTTTTCTTTTAAGGAAAAAACTTGGAGGCGCACAAACAAGCAGCCAGACGGACGTACCAAAAGAAAAATGGATGAAGATTTCTTTGCTCTCTGCCAATTAGTGCCCGGACTTGAACACACATAAATAAATAAATCTAATCAAACTGTTGGTTCGTTTGTTCTTTCATAGAAACTGATCAAAAAAAAAAAAAAAACGAATGACAACTGCTAGTTATTTCACTATTACTGTCGCAAGAGAGAAAAGCATTCAAAAGTTAAGACAATGAAACTGTTTGGCAAACTGATAATGCAGCTGTAAAGCTATTGTCACTCCTAATGGGAGTGCAGTTTAGGATCATACAAAAAAAAAAACATTTTTTTGCAGCAAAGCAAAACAACTTAAACAAAAATTTATAATTTACAGCTTTTCAGTGTAAGACCCTTTAAAATTAAAAAAAAAATAAAAAATTATTATCTTAAACACCATTTTGTTAATATAATTTTTACAGCTATAAAACAAAAACAAAAAACATCATGAGCAACTGATTTAGGACGCCTCTTTTGTTGTAAACATTAATTAAGACGTTAAATCGCATTCGTTTCTTACTTTACTGATGATTTGCCACAACAGCAGCCATTTACTTACTCATTCACTCACTCATGCAAGATCTTTTGGTTGCCTCTACATTTTTTTGCTCATAAACTGGACATAAAAATCATGTTTTCAACATAAAACTGCCAACTCAGCAGAACTAGTCGAATTGATTACTTTAACTAACAAACACACACATGCATGCACACACACAGACAGATTCTCATCCATACACATCATGAAAACATCATTAAATTTGCAACCGAGTTGCTGTCGGTAAGCTTTTCTACTGCATGCAAAAACCCTCAAAACCTTAAACCGCCGTAAATGTGAAAACAAAAAATGAAGGAGTTTTAATAGTTTTTCTTAACAGTTTCCCATCAAATCAGACAGCAATTAACTTGAGGGGTGCTGAACTGGCTTTGAAATGTTTTAGAGTGAGTAGTTTTAGGCTGATGGCAGGCTAAATACCTTTTTGGAAGGAGTTAAAACTTTAATAACGAAATAAAAATGAAATGCGTTCATTAAGCAAAAGAACAGTGAGTGAAAAACAAATTTTGAAAATTTTTTACAAACGAATTTTGGTACCATCTTTACCAAAATTTTGTAAGGAATTAAATTTTTTTTTCATTTTTTCTTCAGAGTTGGTTTGAAATGATTCGGAAGTAATATGCATCTTTTAAAGCACGAGTGAATTAAAACAACTTCATTTATGAGAGAATTTAATTTGTTGCTAAAGAAATCTTTGGTTAACCTTAATGCAGGTTTTAGTTGTAACATTTTATGTTCAATAGAAAATTTTATTAATAAAAATTTTTCTATTTTTCACTTTCTTCAATTCAACTATTTGAAACCACCAGCCTAACAGTGATAATATAGTGATCAGTTTGTGCAAGTTTTGTGGTTTGTATGAGAAACATGTAATTTGTGACTGTACACTTTTACGGCCTGAAAGAGCAAGACTTCTATCGACTGCCAGAATACGAATTAAGAGCGATAACAAGTCACTTGGTAACTGTAGCCATTACACTGACACAGTACATGTTCGGCTGTCTCTTTGTGTTCGTGACATAATCTGCATACTGATCCTCATAATGTCAAATTTTCCAATACTCTACAATGCCTAGTCATGACTTCCTAGTAAGGCCCAGTGAGCCACTTTTTCTTTTCCGAGTACTAAAAAGCAGCAATGTTTTCGATGCTCTGATATCCATTGTCTCCATTCCTTATTGTTGCTATTTTCTTTGCAGCTATTTTCTAAGTCTGAGTTTAACAGAACCCAAAGGCAGTCCGCAAAATGGTTGTGGGTAAATGAGCTATAAGTTGGACCTTTTCTCAAGTGTTTGTCTGCCTTCTCATTGGTCATTTATCCACTATGACCTGACACAAATACTAAGTGAACCTTGTTGTTGAATGCTATCCCAGAGAGACCAGCTTTGACCTTATTTCGACAGCACTGAGTGACTGTAATTCTGATTTGTTTTGTAGATTGCATGAAGATGTGACTCTTTCAAGTTCTCTTTTAGGCAGAGCTAAATAGCATGAATTTCGGCTTGAAAAACTGAGTTCTCTGCTCCAATATCTATCTTTAACATGTTTTAAAAAATTTTATTTTGCAATAGAGTAAAGTTCTAAATAAACAAAGCAATTGGCTTTATACAAGGAACACTGTTCACTAATAAGATCCTCTGCGTCATGCTAAATATGGTTTAATAGTAAATGAAAACGACAAGAAAACTTTATTTTCAAGCTGCAGTATCTATCAAAAAGCTAATGGCTAGTGCTTGTCTAACAGCACCACATAAGCTTGCATCAGTTTTAGCATTTAAAAGTTTGTATACGTCCAGAGAATTGAATTAGTGATTTATTTCTTGCTTTTGAATCCACTCATAAAAAATTAATATATTTTTGTCAATAATAGACATTAAAATTAAAATACCGGAGCTTTTTAATTTGCCTTACTTGTCATTTAAACTATTTACACACAATATTTTTTACAGGCGACCTTTAAAATTTAATTGAATTTCTTAAGCAACTTTTTAGAACAATTTTTTGGGTAACCTAAATATTATTAAAAAAGAAACGTGGACTTTACAGTAAGTGTTAGATTTACTTTTCATAAAATTTCTTGAAAAATTTTTCTCTAAAGTTTTATTCAATTTTCTTTTAGAGAAGAAGGTTAGTTTGTTAAGTCAAATTTTAAAGAGAGTAAAAATTAAAAAAAAAACTCTTTTCATCTAATTTTTAGCTTAAGAAAGCTTATAGAACATTTATGAAAGCAGTTCTGTTTAATTTATCAACTAGTTGCTGTAAATGATGAAAATATAATTCATAAACTAAAAAAACATGGACATTTACTCTGCTTAAAGCCCACTGTCCTGTATACACTGAAGATACTTATTTGTTTAATGTGAGCATCCATGTTCATGTTATTTGTTATTTTAACAAGATAATTCTGCTTAAAGCATTTAATGATCGACATTTGATGTACAAAATTAAGACTTTAAACCGATAGCAAGAGGAGGCTAAAGGAAAAGCCAGTCAGTCATTAGGTAGTTAATGGTAGTCATACAGGCAGCCAAAACATTAACCTTGGGGAAAAAACTAAACGTTAAAAAATAAGAGATTTTTAAATGAAACGATTAAACATAATTTGCGTGAGGCAATTTGAAATGAGTAACCAACAAACACTTAATTTAGTCGCACTTACTGCATGTACGTGTAGAGGCCAGAGGCTGTAAAACAAATTAAATGGCAAACAGGAATTTTTTTTTTTTTATCAAAATTTTATAGCTTTAAAAAAAGAAGATACAAAAGCAGCATCAAAAAACCAATTAACTTTTGGGAGTTTATATTATTTAATATGTGGGAATTATTTTATTTTTTTAATTTTATTTCTAGCATTAAATGAATAATATGAAAAAAAAAAAAAAAAAAAAAAAACCTAATCAATGATTTTGCTATAATGAAGCTGTCAAATCTGATATGTGTATCATGTTGTTGTTGTACAACGATGTACGAGCATGTTGTCAATGTGACAACCATAAAATTCCAGCCATTATTATCGCAAACATTATGTGCAAACACCTTTATTATGTGGTGGAACTGTGTGTCAGTTACTACTCCCTTTTAATAACGCTGTTGCCAAAATAATCAAACCCAATTGATATTTCTACGAATTCGTATATAAAACGAAATGAAACCATCATGATCACTTTGCAAATAGAGAGGATTAAGCGTGAAAAATAACAACAAAATGTATACGAGTACAAATGAATGTTTCAAATAAAAAAAAATAAAAAAAAGAAGAAAAAAAAGTTGCTAGTGAGGCTTATGGGTGTGAAAGTGTGTGTTTGGGCGAGTGTTTAATATAAAAATGGCATGTCTTACTTCGTGCTTTTGATTGTTTGTTTTGTTATGCTTTTTTATGTGTGTTATTATTAGCCTGTTTAACCAACTACCGGCTGCCACATGAAGCTCAATTTGATATACTAGGTATGTTTCAATTTCCAGGAATGATGAAATAATTCTTTGTTCACTTAAACTCCATCCTGCAAACAGCAAACAGTTCAATTCAATTCAATTGATTGCAATTCCATTCAATCTGGTCGATCTATAATAAACTTGCCACAAAACAAACAAGCTATCCACCATTTTTTCGTCCGTTGCTTGTTTTGACACCATCTTGGCTTAAACACCAACAAAAAAAAACCAAAAACAAACACTAACAGCAATAAAAGCAACAAAAAACGTGATTAAACATGTTTGTTTCTTTATTTCATTTTATTGTTGGCCACATTCAAAAGCTGTTTGCTGATATAGGCTCCTCCCACTCTCTGAAACCAGGGGCGTTACAATAATCGAAAAAAATAAGTTTATGGTTTAAAAAAAAAAAAAAGCTGCACAATAATAACTTGACTGAAGCTCAAAACTGGTTTAACACTGTTTACATTTAGGGGAAATTCAACACACTCTTTAATAATGAAAAATAAAAAAAAGAGTGAGAGAAAGAGAGAGAGCAAAACAAAAAGAGAGATCACAATTAATTTCTTTGTTTTGTGTTTGTTTTTAAGTTTAATTTTTTAACCACCATAATTGAAAGCAGCCAAAAGCACAACAACAGCAACAATGGCATTAAGAAAATAACAACAAACTAACAAGAGATGATGATAAATTTAAGTTTCTACACTCGAACTTGTCTTGTTAGTTGTTTTGCCATCATCACACGCCATACAGCTGTTAGAGATTTCTAACGATCGGATAAAAAACAAAAACAAATTCAAACTATCGAAATAAAACACGACCACCAGGCAGGCATTAGAGCTTAATTAAGCTGTTCAACAAAAATAAATTTATTTTACAATAATTTTTTTTTAATTGCTGCCGAATGAACATTAACTTTGTGCTGCCATAATTTTTTATTTTTTATTTACCGCCGGTATACATAAACAAGTGCTAAAGAGAAAATTGGTGAACGGCTTTCAAGGCAGCGTTTCTTTCTTTCATATCCTTTAGTGTTTTATTTATGCAGTGCTTTCAGATCCCTACAATTGTGTATCGTGATATTTTTTCAAAAAAGCCCCAAGTTACCAAATATTAACATTAGACATCCTGCAATATTTTTCATTTCAAAAATTATAAATAAAGTTCTTACACTGAAGCCTACACCCTAAAAAACTTGAAAAAGTTCCGATAATTTTTCATGATAGAGAATTTTTTTAATTGCAATAAAACTAAAAAAGGGAAAAAATTTAAGTTTAAAATTACTTAAAAATATTAGAAATCAGTTATGTAAAAGTTGCAATGTCAAGCCACCCTGCGTCAAACATTTGAGTCCTTTACCACGAACAGCAATTTGTTTTATAAAAATTCTTTCAGTAGCTTAAAAGTTATATATTTATTTAGTAGGTAGGCATCACTGTGAGTGACTGGTTAAGTAAAGGAATATGTAATCAATAAGACGAATAATATAAAAGGGTGCCTCAATAAGAGTGTACCTTTCATTTCATGCTTCAATAAATCGATTGTGTGGCAGGAGACACCGTCTTCCTGAACAGCAGTGTGCGGCCTCATAAATCTAGAGTTGTGGGCTCAAAGTGGCTCTGGGGTATATGGAATTTACAAAAAAAAATTTTAAAAATAGTCCAAATTAACTTCTGAGCATTTGTGAGAGGGATTACAACTCTCGATAAGCTCCCCTTTAAAATGATATGTATCTCATTAAGTACTTTCAGGTTCGTTTTCATAAAAAAAATCAAAAAGTACCATTAAATTTTATAAAATAATAAAATATCAAAAAGTACCAAAAAAATTAACAAAAAGAAACATTTGCCCTTTTAATGATTTTTCACTTTGTTCAGGTGCGTTTGAGCCTAATCTTGTAGTTCCACATTTGTTTACATTGCAAGATCGAAAAGTAACAAAAATTTAATAAAAAATACTATTTTGTTTTTTAATTAATGATTTTTTATTTTGTTCAGTACCGTTCAATTCTACTGTTACAATTCGAGTTTTGCACATGAGATAAAAAGTAGCCGTAAAATTAATTAAATATAAAATCCAATTTTATTTATTTTATAAATAGACTTTTATTGGGTTTTACAAATTAGTAATAGAATGTTCATATGCTGCATCAATTTACATAAAATTTCCTATTTCGAAACAGTAGTGAAAAGGGGTAAATACTTTACCCCCTTATCTGCTGGAATTTTGAAAAAGTGCCAAGATACTCGTACATTTTAGCCCTTTTTAAGTAGAGAAGAATACAATTTAGTTTTTGTAGCTGTGATTGTTACTTTGAAAGGTAAATGGGGTTAAGAAAAGTACCAACATTAGTTTTTACCCTTTTTATCCCTCAAATGTACAAATATCGCTTATTTTTTAATGGAATATTTTGTAGTTTCAACTTTGGCTCTATTTGTGGTAGTTCCGGAGATATAAGAATTTCGATTTTACCCTTTTTTACCCTCTAATATTCTAATTTCCAAAAGTCCCTTTTTATTCGTCCTACACATTGGTACAGGAACCTGTTCAACAAATTTCAAGCCCGTAGCCTTAGCCATTTGGGCTGGGCGATGACGATAAGTCAGTCAGTCAGTCTGTCAGATAACCCATGTTTGTAGTGATGTGTGGCCTGCAACCCTTTATTGACTATGTAGCAAAAAGACAACACCCTTTTACTTTCTTTTTTTAAGACAAAGATATTTTTAATGCATAACGAGTGACCCTGGTAAATATTTGAATGCAACACACCAAGGCGAATTCATTTAAAATAAAATAATCAAGCATCTCTGTGTTTAAAACATTCTTGATGTGTCAAAAAATACAAAGATGGTTTATGGACTACGACCACATAAATGAAACAATTTTGACAGATCAAGAAAAACTTGAAGCACACACATGCTCTCTTGATTAAACCTTATACGAATTCACCTGGCAACACACTTTCAATAGAATCGCTTGGTTCTATCTGATATTTATACTGATTCAAGTAAGCGGTCAGTTAAATTAATCAACTGAAACAAATCCCAGATGCAAATTGCGTTACATCTGAAATTCATTTTTATTAGAAGACAAACTTAACTAGTCAAGTTACAAATCAAGAGTCAGTAACTATTCTTTTTAATGTTTTTTATATTTTCTTTTATTAATTCAAACACTCTGCTAGTTGCAGCTTAAATTGTTTCATGAATTATGGCTTTCCACTTAATTGTTAATTCCTTGGAAATACTGCGTCTGTAATTTTCTTAAAAAATTCAGGTAATAAAAATATTTGTTTAAACTCAATGTGTTTACTTAAATATTTGGTACAAGACTGCAAAAAAATTTAAATTTAAAAACTGCACTTATGGAAACAAAGTAGAAATGCCAACAAATACATTTAAAATATATTTTTTTTTTTGTAAGAAACCATAAACTAAAATAAATAATTTGTTTGCATGGCTGTCTGCTGCTCGGAAGTTATAAAATAGAATCAGCCAATTCCGTTTTGTTATTAAAAATTAAATTAAATTTTAATTAATTTTAATCGAACTGTAAAAGTTTGCTGAATATTTCGCTACAAAAAATATGATTAAAAATTAGTTGGTTGAATTCGTAATAAAACTTGAAAATTATGATTTTGTTTGTGCTTTTCGATTTAATAAATTCCAAAATGAAGAGGGAAAAATAATTATTAATAAGAAAAAAATGTTAGCAAATTTTCTCATGTCATTTGCTTATGTTTGTTGGCATAATAAAAACTACATGTCAATGGTAGCACACATACTCGTACCCACCAGCCCAGCGAAAAATAGAAGCTTCAGTCTAGTAAGTCTTCATAATCGCCAACTGCACCATTAAAATTATCAACAACATCCATAGACAACAACATTTTACGCCATCAATAATTGCCAATAGACCGCTGAATGAATGAATGTATGATGACATGACAACATATGACATGACACGCAATAAACATAAATAAAAATGAAAAGAAAAAGAGCAAAACCAAAACAAATAATAATAAAATCAATGAAAATGTTTCTTTCAATGTAAAATGCATGACAACCGAAGGAAAGCAAATCAAATTGAATTTCAATTTAATTACACCGTTGCCATGGAATATAGACAAACTAAAAAAATTATATTTTGGAATTAATTATCCAAATCGTAAGCGAGTAAAGTTTTGTACGACTTAAAAACGAAACGGTATTGGAGGTTTGGCCTCAAGTGGAGAAATCACTAGTTTTAAAATCTTATTAATTTATGAAACATAGGGAAGGTGAGCTATCATTGAAATTATTTTTGATTTAAAAGGCCTATTATACTTTTGGGTAAGGAAAATACTGGGCATCAGGAAGACAAGAGAGTCTCTATCAGATGAACAATAGGCATCTTCAAAGACAATCAAGTGGCTCTGCTGGCATTTCAATCTAAAGCTACATCTTCTGTTCTAGATGGCCAAAACACCAAGCTGACGTATCCTTGGTATGGATTCCCGCACGCAGTGGAGTCATTGGAGTACAAATTGACCAAGGCCTCCTTTAACACGAAAGTTTTTATATCACTGATGGTTACTATACCGCTTAGTAGCATCAGAAGTGTAATTCTTGCATATAATTATAGGAAGGCACATATGAAATGGCAAAGACTCAAGACGCGTCATATATGGCCTCACTTTGACGAAACACAATTCGCTCAGCTGTTGAGTAGGAAGAGTAGGAATATTTCCAAATACCTGTCACTGGACCATCGGCATGCAACTGGGACTGCTTTTCAATTAAAACTGCAGGGCATCTGACAGTTCTTCACCTTTTCTGAAAGTGTCCGGCTCTTTTGGCTTTTAGACACAAATTTATCGACGAACATTTTTTGAACGGCCCAAATGACAAATCGGGATCTTTTCAAATAACCTTATCCTATAGGGTGGGTTCAGTTGACTTAATTATTCAGTTGTCTTGGTGAGCAGCTCTATCTTGAGTTTCTAATTGATGGCCATGCAAACCAACCAACTTGTCTTATTTTCCATGACTCGGAAGCTTTACTGAATTCTAGGGATGAGACGCGTTTTGTGATCTTTGCTATTCGCATAAAACTGTGACTGTCACATGATCATAGTCGCCAGTTTACATTACATGATGATGCTTTCAAGCCACTCCTAAAGACTTTTTAATATGACAACAGCTGAATCGCATGTAGCCACGTGCTGGTTAAACCACATATCGCTAGGGCGCACATACCTCACTTAAGACCAAAAGAAGCTGGTAAACTTTTTCATATAGCACTCGTTCTGAGCGTTAATCAAACAGAATATACATTTTGATGTGAATTCAACATATAACAAACCTTATAAAGAGAAATGTTCCAAACCAGTTTTCTTTCTGTTTGGAAACGGTGTAAACTGATTATTTTGAAATATGACGTAAAGAGAGAACATGAAAACTTATTTCTAAATTAATTATAAGATGTGAATGACTTGTCTGAGAGTATGTGAATTGTTAAGTTGTTGGGGCTTATTTAAAATTAATTTTCATGTACAGCCTGGCCTGTTTCTATGAAACGTACGTACGTATCTGTCTTATCGCATAATTTTTCTCGTTCTTTCTTTCTCTTCTTTCACCAGGCTCTAGATGTTGTCAATAAAATCAATGATGATGATGATAATTTACAATAAAGTTGATGTAAAAAAGACAACCAAAACAGCCAACCAAACAGGTCTTTATGATTTGGGCAGCACAAAAAATTTAAACAGAAAAAAAAAGTTTAAACACAAAATTTAAGAGGCGAACACGATGGCGACAAGTGTCTCCTGTTACAAGACGATCATGTTGATGAAAATGATGACAATCAGCTTGGGAAAGTATGCTGAATGTGGCATGAAACGAATGAATGGCTTAAAATAACAAAACAGGTGTTTTTTGTTTTGCTGGCTTTCAACGATAATATTTTGGTTAATGATTTTGTGAACACTAACGTGAATGTGTTTCTGTAATGAATGATAAAAATTACTAAATAAAATTGGTATTCATTGTGCAAACCAGCTTTGAACATTTTATTGTTAAACACTTGTTGTGTGTGTAAATTAAAAATGATTTACTTATTAGAAATAATTGTTAATTGTTAATTTATTTACTCGTTGCGAGTTGAAGTGTTAATGTGACAGCAGCTAATTGTTCAGTTTGTTATTTAAATGACATTTTGTTGTGCTTAAAAATTTTTCTTAATAAAATTTTAATTGAATAGTTTTTAATTAAAAAAAAAAATAAAGAAATAAAAAGCCGATTAAATGTCTTGTTGAATATTTTAAACAAGTTGAAATAATTTTCCAAGACTTGGACCATTGAAAAGAGGAATTTATATTCTTTTATTTGCTTGTGCCAGTAAAATTTCATTTGAAAAAATTGTTTTCGGGCTTATGGTCGCATTCACTTCAAAATATTTTTTTTTTCAACAAAATCGCAAACAAAACAAATTGATTATCTTAAGAGAATTTTTTAATTGGTAACAAATTCTTTTCCTACAACCGAATTTGTTTTCTCACAGCTTTACTTTGCTATAGATTTTTCAATGCAGTTTTTTACAAACTCTTGTGGAAACCATGTTTGAAGGTGCCTGCATATGCAATTACTTCATTTATGTCAGGGGATGTGAGTTTTTCCCACATGAGTAAAACCACCGGTTGTGAGAACTAAATTTGTTTCTAATCAAAAATTCAGTTCTTATAATCAATTTTTAATAGTCGAATTTTATAATCATGACAATAAAAAATTGGTCGTACTGCTCGAAATAATTTAAAAACAACAAAATGTTAGTTCTTGTTGCTATAACTAAAATTTTTAAATATGACAATTAAATGTTGAATTGGAAAAATTTAGTTTTCATAGCCGAAGTTATTTTCTGTGTACACTTGCAACTGTTAATTAGCAAAAACTTGAAGCTAAATGATTTGAGTTTATGTCGCCTTAAGTAGTGATGAAGTGAGCGGATAGGCAAAGGTAAATTTCCTTTACCAATGCATCGAACTTTTACCGATTTTTATACTGAGTATACGGTTGGGAGAACTAAATTGGCTACCAAACAAAAATTTTAGTTGTGATAATTGCATTTTTTTCTTTGTGATAATAGAAAATCAATCGAAATATTTTTAAGATAACTAAATTTTTGTCTATATTATCGAATTCTGGTTACTGCAACTAAAAACTTCAATGATTACAACTTAATTTGCTTCACAACTGAAGTAGTATTCTCATTGTATATGTAAACTGAATTTGAAATCAAACACTTGATGATGGTTAAACGAAAATCCTTCTCTTTTTGTATATTGAAATTTTTGTTTTGGTTTTTAATCTGCTTAAAATAAGAAATAAATTGAAAATAAACTCATTAAAATGTTTAACTTTTGCTAGTATCTTTCTTTACAAAACAAGCATTTAGAGAGCAGAGTGAGTGAGAAAGAGAGAGAGAGAGAGATTTGCTTGTTGCTTTAATAATGAAATTAAATGTTGCCTGCTTCTAATAGAATAACAAATGGCAGACTATTTATCTTTTCAAATTAATAATGAAATCATTTTGTGTGTTGTTTTGAAAACTTTGTGCTCCACTCCTTGAAAGCAATTAATCTTAGTTTGTGCTTTTATTTCTCTAATTAAAAAACATTACTCGCATTTCCTGCTAATTAAATTGTTTTACAATTTCTATAATTTATGATAAAAATAACTAATAATGGCACAGTGGGTAGCCTGTTTTTGAATTCGACAGTATACTTTGAAATGTGTAAATTGAATTAAATTAATTTTTGAAAAAAGAAAAATTCCAGCAAAATTTTATTTCGTGGTTTGACTTTTGTTTACATTTTCAACTCAAATTTTCAAGAAATAAAAAAGGAAAGACTGATGCCTCTTTACAGCTTGTTTGTATTCGTATCAATTTAAATTCATTCAAACGTTAATGCTGCCAAATTAGTGGGTATAATTCTGCAATGTTGTTTGTATGTACGAGTTTGTTCTTTCCTTTTTCTTTTGGCTGCTTGTCTCGTGGTGTATTCCTTTAATCCGGCTACTGTTCTCCCTAATTAATAACAAGTTAAGTTAAATGTGTTATTATTGTTGTTGTTTTTTGTTTTTTTAATTTTGTTTGTTTGGATTCTTAATTGGTTTTCGTGATGCATTTTATTCATTAGCTGTTGAAATTTGTATTTTATTTATGTGGTTGCTGTTGTTTTTCTGCAGAAAAAAAAACGAAGAAGAAAGCAACAAAATGTTGCAGATTGCTTAAAAGGGTTATTGACATTTCAATGCAGAAAAGGCTTAAAATTTGTTAAATTATTGTGCTCGACAAACACTTAGAGGCCTGCGAGTGACTTGAACGTTTCCAATAAACCAAAAAAATTGTAACAAAAATCATTTGAAATACATTTTTATAAGCGGTTGGTTGGATGGTTTGCAGTTGTAGCTTTTTACTCTACAAATAATTTTTTTATATAGAAAACAAGCTTAAATGCTAGCAACAAAACGTACACACACACACACACACACACACTCACACCCTTGAAAGCTTAAAAGAGAACAAATTAATTTAACAGATTTGTGAGAAAAAGGTGTTGACACCTTTGAAAGCCAAATAGTTGCAAGTGCAAGCTGATAATCTACATATTGGCCACAAACAGCAGCAAAAAACACTAACAACTACAACTACAACTACAACACCAACAACAACATTATCTTAAGCTACAGCTGCTACAATTACTAAGAAATTGCGTCTAGCTGGAAATAGGCAACAGCAGCACTACCACTACCAGTTAATGGCTCCACTAAATAGCAAGTTGCACACACTGATGCAGACTAAAGATAACAGCCAGTTGTTGTACACAACAAGCCTACGTCTTAGAACTTGAAAACAAAACAAAAAAACTTCACTAAACAAACCAAAAGAAACAACAACAACAACAAAACTAAGAAAATGTTTTGCAACACGACGACGACGGTTAATGTTAAACAATTTAACAAATAGAAATGTTAAAACGTTTTTATTTGTTTTTATTTATTTAGCCTTGATTTTAGTGGCATGAAAACACAAGCAACAAATTGTACTAAAATAAAAAAGAAAAAAAACAAAAAACTAGTAAAAAAAATGATGACTAACTACTCAATTAATAAGGAAGCAATTTATTTAAGCTACAGCTTGTGTTGTTGTTGTTGCAAATTCCATGTGTGCAGCAAGCCACAAGTATGCAAGAGATGCAAGCTTAAATTTTATTTTAATTGATGACACTTTAACATCATCATAAATATTTTAAGTCACAGTTTGATTACGGTCAGCACAAGCAATTATGCTCAAGTTTGTTTCTATTATCGCAAAAACTCTAAATTTTATACAAAAACATAAACGATAAACGACAATGTTGTCGAAGGCTTTTTAGTCTACTATCGTTGCTATTTAGATTCATTCTAAACTCTTGCAGAAATGCACTATGGCTTGCATTAAAGCATTTTATTGAATTTAGTTTCAGGCTTTCTCTGGGCACTTTAACAATTTGTTAACTGTCTTTAAGCCAGAAGAGCTTAGAAAACAGGTATTGCTTATCAAATTTAAATTGTTATCAAATAACAAAAAGGATAAGCCAATTCTGCTTTACATAGAATGAAGAAAATCTTTATACGATTCCTTCCAAGGCTACTGCTTTTAGCGGATTGTAGATCAGAAGCGTCAATGATACGTACTTTTGTGAATTCATCATTGCAAGAACTTTGAAATCAAAAATTCAGATGTAATCGGTATTACAGATGGTAATATTATTACTAGAACTAAATTTTGGACTACAGTATCGAATTCTGATTGCTAAAACTTGAAAAATTTTATTATCACAAAAGATTTTTTAAACGGAAACAAAAAAGTGCTCACAACCGAAGTTGTTTTTTGTGTGCGAAATCTATAACAGGATAACAATCAAGCAAAAAAAATTTAAAAAGCAATCGGACTGATTAGGACTAAAAAACATTGATAGGTGGCAGCGCCGGCTATATGTTTTACTTTAGCTTGTAGAAAATTCGATCGCGATAGCGATACACAAAATAAGGATAAATGTCTCGCTCTAAAAAAAAAAAAAATTAAATCAGTGACGTTTAATGTTTCTCTTACATTGTAAAGGGTGATTTTTTAGCAGCTTTCTTTTTGGCTACACTGTTTTTGGCAGCTCACTGTCAAACATGTTCACTTTATTCTATAATTTAACCATGAATGGACTTATGAATTTTATTATCAAAATTCATGCTCGGCTAAGAAAGTGCATCGTGCATTAGCTTGGGCCACCTTCTGGGGCGGCTATTCTAAATCTTGTGACTGAATTTACATTATTGAGCATTAAACCACCAATACGCTTATGTATAGTGCGGACAGAGGAAACTATCGCAGCTGTATCGACGAGCAAAGCCCACATGCTTTTTATTCTCCGACATGGTTTTCTTGGTTTAATTTTTAAATTGAAAAGCTTAGAGAATTAACACTCTTTGTTAGCCACTAAAATGCGCCCCACTTCGTTTTGATTTTTTATTTCAAAAGTAAAACACTGGCTACCCTAAATGAGTTTTATTTGTCTGCTAGTGGAATGACGTTGGTGTATATAAAAAGTATTTTTTTTAATTTTATTTTTTATCTTATTTTTGTTTTACAAAGTTGTATGAAAATAGTTGCTCGTTACTTGTATGCGCATGTGCAACATGCAAACTTTGTGTTATTGCAATAGCAACTACTTTAACTATTACAAACAACAATTAAATTGAAAGAATTACATACAGGTACTACAAGCTCATACACACACACACACTCACACACTCACTACCATAAACTTGTGTTCTTGTGTGCCACTAAAACACCAACACGTTGACAAAAAATGCAGTCGCTTGGTTGGAGCAGGAGCAGGAGCATGAGCGTGAGTACATACGAGTGTGAGTGTGTCTCAGTTTGTTGTTGAAAACAATTAATGTCACGATCTAGTCTAAATTAAAATATTTTGCATTAGAAAATAGCAAATAAAATGTTGGCAATTAAGTTAATTTGTAATTGCTTAATACTTGTTTTTTTTTTGTTTTTTTTTTGTTGTTTTGCTTATTTTTTGCTGCCTTTTTTGTTATTTTATTTTTTGTTGTTTTGCCAAAAGTTTGTTTTAGTCTCATCGTACACATCGGCATTGTCGATGTCGCCGTATTGAAAAAAAAAAAAATAAAATGAATTTTTTTTGGCAATACATGCAACCACCACCACCATTAATAAGTACTTGCAATAGCTAAACGAGTACATATTAACTTGTATACACACACACACACACACACACACACACACACACACACACACACACACACGTAGTAGCAGCAACAATTCAAATTCAAGCAAAGACGATCGATAGTTCGATCAACAAATAAAAACGTATAAGGTGTGTGTTTAATTTAGTTGAAAACATTTTGTCTTCTCATACGGCACACAAAATGTGTGTGAGTAAATAGTTTATGGCCATTTTTGGTTTCAAACAGAAAAAAAAAAGTAACTACACAAAATGTTTGTAAATGTTTTATAATTTGCAACAAATAAGGAATGTTAAATGTTGTATTGTTTTTTATTTTATTTTGTTTACGTTTACGTTTTTAGTCAACTACTTAAGGATCGTTTTCAAATAATTTAAAATTTTTTTTATGACAAATTTACGAAATTTAATTAGAAAAAATAATACAACAAGATTAGCCAACATTTTATGAATGAACAGTCGCTTTATTTAGTAACAAACAGAGTAGGTATTTGTAATTTTCCAATTAGGGGAGCTAAAATTATTTAATAATTGAATTAATTAAGACACAGTAGCCAGAGAGTCAGCCATTTATAAGTATTAAATAACTAAATGAAGTTACTCTGAGAAAACAACTTTGGTTGTGAGAACTAAATTTGTTACTAATCAAATATTCGAATTTTTTAATCGTGACATTAGAAAATCAGAGTTATAGCTCAAGGAGAACTAAATTTTAATCTATATTATGAAATTCTGGTTACTACAACTAAAAAAATTGGTTATCACAACTGATTTTTTTATTGCAAACAAATTCAGTTCTCACAATCAAAGTTGTTTTCATAATTCGATTTGAAATTTATTATATTTTTGAATCAAAGAAACTGACTTTTTTTAAATGTCTGTATTTTCAACTTCCATCAGGAAAATTTCTGTAGTTAGAATTAAAAAAATTTAATTAGGCCAGCTAAAACTTTGTTTAACGAAAATTATATAATTCCCCCACACAAATTTGCTTTCTTTCCTAAAATACACTCTAATGTGAGAATAAATTATCATTTAAATCTAATTAGTCATTAGATTTTTAGTTGTGACGACAGAAATTCAGCTATTTAAGCAAACATTTTATTAGAAGATCTGAATTATGGACTAAGTCATTAAATTTTAATCGTTACAAAAAGATTGTAACAACAATTTTTTTTTAACTGCAGCTGTTTTCTCATGAAATTTTTTTCTTATGTTTAAATCTATGCAATAACTACACAGAAAAAAATCCATACAATTTTATAATAATAAAAACTGTTATTGCGACCAGAGTATCTTTTTTACACCCCATAAATTTAATATTATAGACCTACTCTTCGAATTGAGTTAGTAAAAGATCATATAATTTTCTGGGAGTCAATACAAAGTTTTCTAGAAGTCTTAGCCCATGAGAACTTAAAGCCCAACAGTCTCAAAGTACTCGTATGTGTTCTAAGGTTACAATATTTCCTATTTCACACTAGAATGGATAAACCATCCCCTTAAGAGCTTGATGTCACTCTTATTGATTGTCCATGCCTACTTTAGTCTATACCTCGATAGCTTCATAAGGCTAGTCAGCGATTTCCAAAGTTTTAAGATTTTTGAAGCGATCCAGCAACTAGAGAGATATCAAAGCAGAATACTGATGTGGGTGAAAAATATCGGTGGTCAAAATCTAATTTATTTATTGTTTGGTTATGGCAATAGAATGAGTAAATGTAGCGCATTATTAAGAGAAATAAATTATGGAAAAAATTTATCAAAATTTGTTTTCTTTTAAATAAAAAGTTAATTAGTACAACTAAATTTTTAAATGGTAACAAAATCGATTATCATAACCAAAATTGTTTTCGCTGGGTGTTTTTTATTTTTTAATATGCTAAAGGCCTGATTAGTCTTTACTTCCTGTTGCCGTTTTGTGCCGTACAGCTCTGTTATTTTTTTTTTTTTTGCAGCTAGTTTTTACTTAGTTTGTACACCCATTTCTTTGTTTATATCTGCCGAAACGACATTTGTTTCCTCCGGCAGTGTGTAGGTTTTTACTAAATTTATTAATAAGTAAAATAAAATAAAATATAATTTTCTTACACTAAAATTGTCATGCATTTTCAAACTGTTTTGTTTTTTCTACAAAAATCAAGATTTAAACGAATTCAAAAAATTTTCACATAATATATTGTAGCTGTCACGTTGTCAAAATCTATTGTCCGCAACGACACAGAAAAAAACAGAAAACTAACTAATATACGAGTATACACATTTTCTATTAATTAGAATTGAATCAGCTGATTCTTGACAGAACAGAAAGTAAAGACTAATTCTGGCTTAACTCTCTTATCCAAAAAAAAGACAACTTTATCGAAATTTCTCATATAATTTTTTCCTAAATTTTACTTTAAACTGTAAGTTAATTTTTTAGGATAAAAATAGAAATACTACCCTGAAAAAAGTAACCAAAAATTCTACACACAGAGAAAACTTTGATTGTACTACTCAAATTACTTATCATTTCAAATGAAGTTGTTGTAATCGTGTTGCTTGGTGTTGACAACACTGTCAGTTGGACAAACTTATTGTTAAGGAACTAAGAATTGTCAAAAATCGATTAGCCCAATTAGGGCAAAATCATTGCATTCGATATCGAATGAAAATCATCAAAAATTATATATTTTATAAGAAAGTTTCAAAATTTTGATAAAAATTTTATTAAATTTTGATAATCATTAAAATTAAATATTGGTCAGAGGACCCCTCTGTTTTCTTAATATGGACCGCTCTGTGCAGCCTAAGCTACAATTAAATTTTATAATTGTAACAACAACTACAATTTTTTTTGGTTAATTTAGTTCTTGGCTTCTTAGCGGAAGCAAGAAAAACAAATTTTTGCTTCAAGTTTTGTAAGAAAGTCGAGCTAATTTAATTCATGAGTTTTAACTGTTCTCTTTCAACTTTGCTGAAATAAATTTATTCTGTTTGTCTAACTTTTTGCTTACAAATAAGACCTACACTCTAGTAGGTCTTGATTATGTTGTTGTTTTTCTCTCACGATCATTTAAAATAATTAATTTAAAATGACATATTTGCACAGGTTTGTTAACAATAATCTTGATAATGGACATAATCCCATAAATCTCTCATTATAAATGCAAAAGCTTAGAATAAAGTGGATTTCTTGTTTTGTTTAATTGATTACAATTTAATTGTAAATTAAAAAAATTAGATAAAAAGGCACGGAATTCCAAATTAAAAAAAAAATAATTTAATTAAAGAAAAGTTTAACAAAAATATTTTTAAATTTATTTTGTGCAGCGCCTTAAAATATTTTTTCCTCTGCACAATATGTCGTTAAAGGTCGCGGTGAAAGGTTTAGTGATAAAATATTTTTTTCCTTTCTACCGAATTAATGCGCCTTTCATGGTTCACAACGCAACTCAGTTGATTTGCTTACAGAAAACCATCCAAAATCAAGTTGTGACAATCAAATTTTTTTTCGTAGCAACCAGAATTCGATAAAAATCAGTTAAAATTTAGTTCTCTTAAAAATATTTCAAGCTGTAAGAGCGATTTTCTATTGTCACAATTAAAAAATTCGATACTCAGAACTGAATTTTTGATTAGTAACAAATTAAGCACTCACAACGGAAGTAGTTTTCTCAGTTTTAATTTTTGTATGTTTTTGTCAACTACACTAACACACAATTGTTACCAGTAATAACACAAACAAAATTACAACTTAACTAGAGCTGAGTTGTAAACCATAAAAAGACATAATTTTTTTTAAGCCCTCATCCATTCATAATTTGTGAATTTAAAAATTTTTTAACTTATTTAGTTTTTAGTATTAATTAAACAAAATAAAATATTTTTTAAATGAATTTATTTTAGCTGGTTTGACTAGTTCCCATTTTGTTGCTTTCAAATAAAAATATTTTATTTTTAAAGCAAAAACACAAAAAGTATTTATTAGTTTTTATGTAAATTAATAATTAAAAAAAACACAAAATGTTATGAATACTCGTAATAAGCTGAAATACTTCACACAAACATAAATTAAAACTCTAAGTTGAATCAAGCCAAGTTGTCGTGTTGCTCCACGCTCCACTTAGTCCGACGTCTACGTATGTACGTACATACGTCGTCATCTTTACCATCATCATTTGTTAAAACAATAAAAAAATGTTCACTAATTAATTTTGATTACAATTTGCATGCAAATAAATACTCAACCACACAAAACAACACAACAACACAACAAATTTATAAGCGGGCAAAAAATAAGAAAAAACAAATGAAATACAAAAAAAAAATATTTTATTCCTTTTTAAACGTTAAACGCGAATATTTTTGTTGTTGTTTTATTATTTAACGTTTGTGGTATTTTTTTTTCTCGTGCTCGTTGCTTAATTAATAATTTGTTTATTTATTTGTTGCTTTTTTTTCTTTTTCTGTTGAATATTTATTGGCGTAGACAAATTTGTTAGGTGTGATTAATTTGTTTATAATAAAAATGCAAAACATTTTGAAGATTTTTGATAGCAAATACAACAACAGCAAAAAGTACAACAACAAACAATAAAATTAAATAAAAATAAAAATGAACTGCTATTAACAATAAACTGCTTAAAACTGTTATTGTTTAATTAAATATTAAAATACCAGACTAAAAATCATCCGTCAAGCGGGACTGTTTAATATTCAAGGTGGTCTAGTGTGACAGACTGTGACTTAACATGGGTTTTAAACAATTAAAAATGTATTTCGAATTCTGTTAAAACATTTATGAAAATTTCATTAAATAAACCGTTAAGAAAACGAAGAAGAGATAGAGAAAGAGATGGAAAAAAAGGCAGACTAAAAGGGTGGTACTTCATCATAGTGATGAGCGATCATTCAATCATTCGTAAGCGTGGTTTTTTCATATAACCAAACAGAAAAAATGTTGGTTGAGGGAACAAAATTGATTACTTTTTATAGATAATAACAACTATAATACGATTATGAGAATCGAATTTGGCTGCACTAACACAAAGGTTATGTAAGTTGCATAAATCAAAAATAAACTTTGTTTGTGAACATTGAATTTTGTCCAAGAATTTTTTAGTTGTAACTGCTGATATTTGGTCTTAATCACATTTGTTTGCTTTATTAATGAATTTCTATTACCTCAATTAAGAAATTGGTAACTGAGTTTTTGTTTGACTGGCAACAAATTTTATTCTCACCATATTATTTATATCCTGAAAAACTCAAGAGTTTGGTTGAAATGCCATAAACTGTAAGATCAGGGGTATTTCAACATAATCAGTATGGGCGGAGAGGCCCTGTTCTTCAGTCTGAAAGAACTTGAAAGAGACGTTAATAATAGTGAAATCTTCATTCACTCTGACAGCAAAGTAACATTAGAGGCACTCAGTGCTTTAGAAATAAGATCAAAACTGGTGTGGGATTATATAACACTTCTAAAGAAACCAGCATCCAACAACAGGGTTCAGCTAAAATGGATACCAGGTCGGCGAGTAGCTTCATTGGTTCAGTACCATTCTATGGACTGTCTTGGAGATCTATTAAGCTCAGATTTAAGGAGTGGTTGCAAAGTGAGTTGCAACAATAAGGGAATTAAAATTTTTTTTTTAAATACTGGAAAGTAATTTCAGAGTAATTGGACAGCAGATTAAAAATCTAGAGGAACTCTCCTTAAGGTTCGTCTCCAAATTGCTTTTAGAGTATTAAAGCACTTATATTTCTCTTAAATATATTTAATGACGGAAAAAGTATTTGATAAATATGCCATAAATACTGAAGAGGTTACGTTAAAACAAATTTATCTCTGTATATTTATCTTCACTCACTTCATCAGGTCTAAGAAATTTTCAAATGATAAAATTTTTTGACATTCAAATTTTGATAAATAGCCACCCGACCAGACAATTTGTCCTGAAAAAACACAACCAAACAGATTAAATGGAATTACCCAACAACAAAACAATAAAACGATGCTTAGCACATGAAGAACACATGCAGCTTTTCTGAGAACTAAATGATTCCCCAAGAAAGAAAAAAATTAAAAAAAAAACCTAATTAAGCAATAAAAACATTAATATAGTGACAAAAATCTTAATCAAATCATAATTTTTTTTAGACATTTAAGAAGAAGACACAAAACAAAAACCCACAGGGAAGGCAAAATTAATTATCAAACAAAACAAAACCAAAACACAACAAATAAAACGATGATTATTAATAAAAAAAAAATGAAGTAATCAAATCCTGATAATCTAGAGTTTAAGACACAACCATACAAATTATTAAAAAAAACACAATAAGAATTTTTTTAAATAAAAAAAAGGAATACAGAAGTCAATTTATGAGAAAATATTTGAATCAAAAAAAAAAAACATTTTAACTGACAAATTAATAAATATGAATGATTAAGTTGATCATTATGACAATCATAATGATGATTATTAAAGGAGTATTAAAAATTAATTAGGAACTGAAGCAAAATTTTTTGTTAAATATTATTTTTTATTTTATTTTAAAACGGGTTAATTAATTTTTTTTTTTAAATTCAATATTCATAATTTTTATTGTAGAGAAAAATTTTTAAAGCTAAATTTTTTATAAAAAAAAAATAAAACTAGCTGACGATCTCATGTAAGCGCCTGGTAAAATATGAATTAGAGCATGTGTTTACAAATATTTTAATTTCTTTAATAAACAAACAGAAATGCGAACAGCTTCTTGGTTTGTCTGCCAACAACACCCAGAGTTAGCTACACCGCCCACTAATCCATGAAAATAATTTTAGAGATCACCCATGCAAAAATATAAAATATTGAGATGACCCAATTGTCATCAAGTTAACCAAGCCCCAGGCCTTATGACAGCATAAATATAAGATGTAGTAGCGCCAAACTTGTTAAAGTGATTCCTAAGAAAATTTTTTGTCACTGGCTTCATTAAAAAAGTGTGTTTTAGCAAAAATCACGAAAATGGAGTTTTTGTACTAAAACAGTTATGAGCTTAAAAAGCACCCCAAAATTTAAAAAGCAAAAATAAATTGTATGGAATGTGCGTATTTATCAATTAATCTGTTGTTTCAAAAAAATAATTATTTAAAAAGTCTTCTTAGTATTGATTGAAATAACAGCAGACTAGTTTTTTTTTAAGTGGACTTATACCACTTTCACAAACAACAGTTCTCATCTAAGCTTAGTCTCACGTGTAGTTTTCCACACATATGACATTTCTGAGCAGATTTAGAAGTATCTAGAAGCAACTTTTACATGTCAAGGGGTGGTTCAACCACAGCTAAAACAACAATCAACAGAAGTAATATGGACATGCCCTAAACTGTTTTTAAAAATATTCTCTGTACAAGCTCCTCTACACCTTGTGGTCAAAAAGTCAGAAATATTAAGGTTACCCGTTTTCAATTTCTCTTAAAGAGAGCGATTTCATTGAGTATGAACAAACTCTTTATGTTTGTATTTCTGGAACTGTCCATGTCTCACTGTCTTAACAGAACACTAGGTCACCAGGCAATAGAGTTGGCCTAATAATAATACAGAGTAACAGTAGCATATCTAAAGCTGTAAAATCTACCAAATCTACGGCATCAAGAAGCTCCAACAATACTTTCGTTTGTACACAGAATTTTTATTTTTTAAATTTTTCATTCTTTAATTACAATTGATTTATCAACAAGAAAATTATTTTGTTTTTAATTAACAAAAACAATCAATATCTGATTGTTATAAATGGATGTTATGAAACAGAAAAACCACAAAAAAATCAAACATTTTGAATTCGTTTTAAACAATCAAATAAATTTTGCTCCCGATTCATTTTTTTTTTGTTTTTTCATCAATTAATTCAGTCAGTTGTAAGTTTTTTGTGTTGTTTAATGAAAATGACATAAATATGTAAATGAATTTGTTGTTTTTGTTTTAATATTTTTTTTTTATTTTTTTTGCTTTTGATTTCGGAAGCCAAAGTAATTAATACTTGGAAATAAATTTACATGTTGTACTCGTTTGGTAGAGACTAAAATAAAAGAAGAAAAAAATTGAAAATGAAAACTACAAGGCTGAAACTGATTCTGCTGAGAAACAAACAATAATCATAATCAAAACAACAACAACAACAATCAGCAGTAATCAAGTAAATAAAATAAAACATTCTCACTGAAATGAAATTTTATTTCCTTTTAATATCATTTTTGGCGCTGAGCTGCTTGAGTGATAAACCCTTTTAAAACCGTTTTCTTATCAATCCCAAAAAAAAAAAAATAATTCGACTTTGGAGGCTTGGACAATAATTTTGAAGAAAATGAAAAGAATATTCAGGATACAAGAAAACCAGGGGATTACGCTCTATTGCGATGCGCAAAAAACCAATACGAAATCGAGTCTTTAATGTGTTTGGTTGATCATTTAGTTTTTGCGCAAGTGCGTGCCAACGTCGATTTATATACACAAACGATAACCAAAGAGCAAACGTAATATAGAGTAACCCCCCAGAAGTTCAAAAGTTGCTGGTAAAAAAGATGTGACGGAGCTATGTCCTGGGGCATATTTACGAAAAGCATCGGAATATACATTCTCTTAGATAACCAAACAACTCCAAATGCAGTAGCAAGCTAATACTTCCAATCGCTGTTGTTTGGGATTGCTAAAGGTTTCTCGATGTTTTCGCAGAAAGCAATACGGTTATTCTAGTATGGATTCTGGGACAGGGAGGGCATGTGGGCAATGAAATGTACAAACTATCTGGCTAAAAAAGGCACACATGCCCCTTTCATTCATGTCTTGCTACGAAAAGAGGAGAGATGAAGTCTGCAAGACTGCACTGAGAAAACAACTTTGATTGTGATTATAAAATCAAAAATTTAGCTGCGATACTTGAATTTTTTAGTTACACCATGTAACGGCTAATATTTATTTACTATTTTTCTCTACGCGAAGTGGTGCATTTATTGTTATATGCATTTCACTGGGTGGTACATCATCATGATATTGTTTTGGTTTCTTCTCAGTCATTAGCTCATTCTATCATGTATACTATCATGTATATGTAGCTGTTTAAGTTATCTGATTAATACATGGTGAGAGAGTTATTAAGTATCTAGCTTTTATTCTTTTACTCTTTCATGTGTGATACCAATGGTATATATATATAAAAAAAAAAAAAAAGAAACTTTAAGCTGTGTAAGTAAAAGAAACCGAAATATACCTTTCAGTTGATTAAAATTTAATATCGATCACGCCACGTAGCCTTCGAACGAGAGGTAAAAGCCATAGAACGTTCTTTTTACTTTTGGTGGCCTTAGCATTAAGTTAATAGCTGAAGAAAACTTAAAATAAACTTTCAGCAGAGACATTTTTTTGTTCTTATTGTTAAGAGAAGTTTTATTTTATTTGAAAATAAAACTTAAATATTTACGGGAAAATAAAATAAAATAAAAATAAATGATTTACGAAACTACTACTTACATTACGTAAGAAAGGAAACGTTCCCAAAAATTTCTTTAGTGGTAGGATCTGGATTTCTTCGTAATTAGCAAGCAAAAAAAAAAAAAAAAAGGTAAATTTTTATTTTTTCAAAGTTTTTTAAAGTTTCTTTGGCTATAGTATTTCATTATACTATTTATAGGAACTGTTCAAAAAGAAAAGAAAAAAATCTACTCTTGAGTGGCCCTGGTAACAGGTGGCATATCCCATTAGTCACTCAAGAGTACCGTTGTATAGTCACCCGCCTTAAAAACATAGTACCAGTTTGTAGTACACCGCTTTGTTGTAAAAATACAGCCAGAACGTTGGAACGCTCAGAACCAACCCACACTGTGTCACACTAAGTAGATTGCTTGCCACAAAACGTTCAATAGGCACCCGACCAGGACCAGGCATTTGTGTATTGCCATCGATTTACTGTGTACCTGTGGACATGTGCCACACTCATCCCTAACGCTAAGTTTTTTTTATACATACATATTTACATTATATTTAACTTTATAAATAATGAATTTTAACTAGCGAGCCAAAAAGAAACAAACAACAACAACTTAAAATTCATACTTAATTCGTTTGTCTCCAGTCACCACAAGCAGAAGGCCTTCCGCAACGTTGGAATAGAGACCACCGAGAATTATAATGTAAGTTTAAAACACCATAAATTTATTTATTTGATTTTGATAAAATTACTTGTTTCGTGGTTGTTGTAACACCTTCTTTAATGCGGGCTACGTAGAGTATTAAAAAAGTATTTTTAGAAAAATACTTTTTTTTTTAAAGTGTTAATATATTAAATTTTTTTTATAATTTTCTTTATCGGATTCACTTATTCAATATTGGCATATCTTTTATGAATTTATTAAAAATAATTATTGGATTCGCAAGATATATAATTAAAACATGGCATCCCTTACTATTACAAAGAAAAATTCAGTCGAGATATATTTTTGAGTCACAAAAGAGAAATCTTAATTCCCCATAAATTCATTTTTTTTTTGCTTACTTAACTTACTTATTTATATTGTAGCACTGATAAATAAGAACTACTATAATTTTTGTTGTTGTATTGATCATTTGAATTTTATTAATAATAAGAGAATTGTTCTTTTATTTTTTTTTATTTTTTTTTTATGGAAATCTTTAATAAATTGTTTGTTTCTCGCGTTGAGATTGCTCTTAAAATAATTAAGAAATGAGAGTATATTTTTTTGGAGTAACGAGAGAAAACAAAAAGTGTACTTCCGAATTGTAAATTTTATTGTTTTCGTACCTTGATACAGGTAGATAATAAGTAAATTTTGTTTTCTTTATATACGTACATACATATCTGAAATTTACATGATGTGTCTGTAAAAGAATATTGAATGTAGAACTTCAGGGACGGAGGTAAAGTTATTGGGGCCAAAGGGGTTTTCAAAAATTTGATAATGCCTATATTGAAAACCATGGTTGGGTGGGTTAAGAGGCGTAGCTGAATACCTAAGCTACATAAAAAAAAAACGAGATTTACCAAAAAATATTTTTTTTTCATGTGCAAAAATTAATATTTACCGATAACAAAAAGGGCAATTTAAAACGCACGTAATTTTTTTTTCTTTTGACGTATTGAAATGTGGCATTAATGGAACAAGATCCCCGCCCTTATCTCCCGAACTAGCTAGCTTTGCAAGTACGTGCGTAAAGTTCCACAAAAGACACAATGACTTTCTATTCAGTCTTGCCCTTTCAAGAAGAATGGATTACAAAAGAGAATGGCGCCCAACGTGGGGCCCGAAGAATAATAAGTGTGAGAATAATATCAATTTTATTTAACATTATATAATTTCACTTTCGTTATTTTTGGGGTATCTACAAATTAACATCATTCATACATATACACATGAAAAATTAAGTTTTTGATATTTTTGATATCACTTTTGAGTTCTATATCACTTGTGTTTGTCTTCTATTGGCCTAGACCAAGAATAAAGTTTTGCTTATGTATAGTTGGAAATATGTTTTTTAAAATACAATTAAGTTTTTCTACCATCCGCTATCATACAGTATAAATTTATTCCTTTTTGTTTAGTGACAATAGTTCTTAGAATTGTATCAAAGGATTTGACAATGTATCATTTATAGATATGGGAGTTGATTTTGATAAAAAGCTTTGGATATACGATTGTGAAGTATGAATAATTACTCCGGTCGTCCACTTTTTATCATCATCTGCCTCATGTTTGTTTTTGTGCATTGGCTATGTTCACCAAAATCTCTGTTTTTTTTTATAAGAATTTTTTTTCTTATTTGAACATAATTTTTTTTATATTGCACAAAACTTACCGTAAAGTCCAAATGAAGTTCTACAGACATCATACAATAAATTTTATTAAAACCTATTTAAAATGTCACTCGTACATAGTAATGAGGATATAATATCTGCACTAGATAACAACGATACGCGCCTATGTCAAGTTTGTAAAAGAGATTTTGATATTGATGATATAGTCGTTTCTACTCCTTGCAATCATATATTTCACAAAGAATGTGTAGTGAGAGTACTTAAGGAAACGCAGAGTTGTCCTATTTGTAAGCATGCATGTAGGCCAACCAAATTAAAGTCATACAATATTTTGTCAGAGACCAGAAAACAGACAACTACTACTACTCCTGTAGTACAAAATATTAATACAAGTACAGACCTTGGAGCAATACCAAAAGCCTCCGTTCAAAATAAAAATGTTCGTCGTAATTTACTTAGCAATACTACTGTTCAAACACCAACCTTTAATAAAAACAATCAAAGTCTGACAGTTACAGATAATTTACTAAATATTGCACAAAACGCTGTAAATTTTCAAAACGTACCACAAAATATTGATTCACAAAATATAAGTGACAATTCTCTAGAATTTCTTATAAATGAAGCTGTGAGAAATCAGTTAGCAGCATTTAACTTGAATCAGAATTCAACATATAGACCAAGTCTTAATAATCAGTTAAATTCAAATCGAAGTAATAATGCAAATAGAGCAAATGCAAATAATTATAGACCAAATTTTGAAAATCGCAATAATAACAACCATTTTAATAGGAATGAGCAACACCAGCAAAATAATAGGAGACCAGATTTCAATCAACATTTCGATCTTACCACAGACAAAGTTTCAAACATAATGTCAGGTTGGCATATCAGATTTAGTGGCCAAGATGAAGAAGGCTTATCTGTTGATAATTTTATTTATAGAGTGCAAGCACTCACCGTTCAAAGTTTACGAGGTGATTTTGATATCCTATGTCGACATGTTCATTTGTTATTTAATGGCAAAGCATTAGATTGGTTCTGGAGGTTCCACCGAACTTGTGCTAGATTAGATTGGGAAACTCTGTGCTATGAGCTCAAAAATCAATTTCGGGATAGACGCACAGATTTTGATTTAAGAGAGCAAATTCGATGCAGAAGGCAAAGAATGGGTGAGAAGTTTGATTCATATTATGATGCAATATTACAAATTACTGATCGTTTTCAAAATCCAATAAGTGAATTTGAGTTAGTTGAAAATATTAAACGTAATTTAAAACCAGAAATTCGGAGAGAGTTATTACATTTCAATATCAATTCGATTGCACAATTAAAAGAATTTGTGAGCAAACATGAAATATTAGAAGATGAGTTAGAATTTCGTCGTTCTAATAGAACCTTTATGCCACGAAAACTAGTCTCAGAAATTAAAAATGATGAAAGGGAAGATGATATTAGTCCAGAGCAAGAAATTAACGAAATTGTATGTTGGAATTGTTCGGAAAATGGTCATCGCTTTGACGACTGCGTAGGCGAAAGAAAAATATTTTGTTATGGTTGTGGAGAACCTAATATTTTCAAACCCAACTGTCCTAAATGCAATAAGTTTCCAAAAAACTATCAAGCGAAGATCAAACCCAAACAATATCATTCAAAAGCAACGCAATTTTAAAGTCTTTTGGATGTCAAACAGATTTAATTCCACATGAAAATAATATTGAAAAGACACCTGTAGAATTGCACACCATACCAAAATATTTTAAGCCATATCATGTTCGATTGAGAGAGTATGAAGAAGCAAAAATTAGAATTTTTAATCAAGAAATTAATGAAATTGTAGTATCTAAGCGCGTGAAAAGAAATACGAAAAGACTGAGAGACTATTGGAAAAAAATTATTATACATCGTAAATATATTTGTTCAGCTATTATATCGAATGCACTTCAATTTGATATAAGACCTTTTGCTTCAGTGAAAATTTTTAATGAAAATATTGTCGGCTTAATAGATACTGGCGCAACAGTATCATGTTTTGCATCTGAGTATGCTCGAAAATTTTTAGAAAATAAAAATAACAGCTACAACAAATTTAAAATTAATTTAAAAACAGCCGATGGTAAAAGTCATTCTGCTGTAGGGAGTGTAGACACATTGGTTACATTTAGAGGACAAAGTAATTCATTAACATTTCTAATTATTCCAAATTTAACTCAAAATTTATACTTGGGAGTAGATTTTGTAAAAACGTTTGGTCTAGCAAAAGATTTATTTTTAGAAAATAGTAATATCAACATCAACACAGTCATCAGCGAAATAGAAATAGATAATAATTTTCATATTTTAGACAACGATCAGAAAAGCCGGTTAAACGTTGCAATTAATTCATTTCCCTCATATGCTAAAGAAGGACTAGGTAGAACATCACTAGTTACTCATGCTATTGATACGGCAGACAACAAGCCAATCAAACAGAGACATTTTTCAGTTTCTCCTGCAGTGGAAAAACTTTTGTTTGCGGAAATTGATCGTATGATACATTTAGGCGTTATTGAAGAGTCCCAAAGTCCATGGTCATCGCCTGTGGCGCTTGTGCAAAAGCCTGGTAAAGTTAGACTCTGCCTAGATGCCAGAAAACTTAACTGTGTTACTGTGAAGGATGCTTATCCCTTGCCCCTCATTGATGGAATCCTCAGTAGGCTCCCAAAGGCGAAATTCATCACGAGTCTAGACTTGAAGGACGCCTTCTGGCAAATTCCATTAGATGAGAGGTCAAGGGAGAAGACAGCCTTTACTGTACCTGGTAGACCTTTATACCAATTTGTCACCATGCCATTCGGTTTGTGTAATGCGCCACAGACGATGTCCCGACTTATGGACAAAATAATTCCGGCTCATTTACGCACAAAAGTTTTTGTTTATCTTGACGATTTGCTCCTGATCACCGAAACTTTTGACGAGCATGTGTTGCTGCTGCATGAAGTTTCCGTGCATATAAGAAAGGCAAATTTAACAATAAATATTGAAAAAAGTAAATTTCTTTTAAAAGAAGTGAAGTATTTAGGGCATATCATCGGCTATGGACAAATAAAAACAGATCCGGACAAGGTGCAATCCATCCGAAACTTTCCTCTACCAACTTCCATACGACAGCTAAGAAGATTTTTAGGTATGTGCGGGTGGTACAGACGTTTTGTCCGTAACTTTGCTACTTTGACAACCCCTTTAACTGACATGTTGCAGAAAAAAAATAAATTTTGTTGGACCGAAGAAGCTAAGACAGCATTTGAAGAGCTTAAGAATTCATTATGCTCAGCCCCAGTACTTCATAACCCTGATTTTTCAAGACCTTTTTCTATTCAATGTGATGCAAGCCAATATGGTATAGGCGCAGTTCTAGCTCAAAGAAATGACAACAATGACGAAGTACCGATAGCATTCATGAGTCATAAGCTCACGGCAGCTCAAAAAAATTACACTGTATCGGAACAAGAATGTTTAGCTGCTGTTATGGCAATAAAAAAGTTTAGAGCGTATGTCGAAGGCCATAAGTTTGAAGTCATCACAGACCACGCCTCTCTCAAATGGCTCATGAATCAGACCGATTTACATGGACGACTAGCCCGATGGGCCTTAAAACTACAAGGCTTTAATTTCTCGATTTGTCACAGAAAAGGTAGTCAAAATATAGTGCCAGATTCGCTCTCCAGAATGTATTCTGAAAATAATGAAGAGATTGCACATGATAAAGCTCAAAACACGTTAATATCAGAAATAGAAAGTTCAGTAGAAATTGACCTAACATCTAAAGAATTTAAAAGCCCAGAATATTTATCTTTGATTGAAAAACTAAAGCTAAAGCTAAAGTGGCTTCCTGACATTAAAATAATAGAAGGATTTATTTATAAGCGTTGTGAATATGCTACGGGTGAAGAAGTTCAAGAACAATCTTCATGGAAACTTTGGGTTCCTACTTCTATGACAAACGATTTAATAAAGAGAGCTCACGATCATCCTCTGTGCGCATGGTGGCATTGGCAAAACCCTTCGTCGCTTAAAAACGTTTTTCTTTTGGCCTAAAATGGCAAAACAAACAGCCGATTACGTTTCCTCGTGCGATATATGCAAGCAAACCAAAGCTTCAAATCAGTGTCTAAGACCCCCTATGGGACAACCCTCTACCTCTGTGCGCATTTTTCAAAGGCTTTACTTAGATTTGTTGGGACCTTATCCGAGATCCTCTTCTGGTAATATAGGAATAATTATAGTATTAGACCACTTATCCAAATTTCATTTTCTTGAGCCAGTGAAAAAATTTACTTCAAACGTCATAATTGAATTTTTAGAAAAGCGTATCTTTCACATATTTGGCGTACCTGAGTCAATTACAACTGACAATGGTGTACAGTTTAAGTCTAAATTATTTAGAGAATTTCTTGAAACATACGGTGTTTTTCTCAATGTAACTGCAATTTATTCCCCACAAGCTAATGCTAGCGAGCGAGTAAATAGGTCAGTTTTAGCAGCCATTAGGGCTTACGTTAAGCCTAGTCAAAAGGATTGGGATGAGAGATTGTCAGCTATTAGTTGTGCTCTTCGTAGTTCGGTACATGTGAGCACAAGATTTTCTCCTTATTTTCTTTTATTTGGCCAAAATATGTTGACAAACGGAAAATCCTATTCTATGTTACGAAAACTTGATTTGTTAGAAACTCCGCAAATAGATTTGAAAAGTGATGAAAAGTTAGAAATTGTAAGGGAAAAAGCACGCGAAAATATAAGAAAATCTTATGATAAAAATATAAAATATTATAACCTTCGCTCACGTCCTGTAACTTTTGAAAAGGGTCAAATCGTTTATAGAAGAAATTTTGCTCAATCAAAGGCAGCAGAACACTTTAACAGCAAATTAGCAAACAAATTTGAAAAAGCAAGAGTTAAAACAAAACATGGTACTTGTTACTATGAGCTGGAGGACATGGCAGGAAAACCTTTAGGCAAATTTCATGCAAAGGATATTCGGTTATAGTAGTAAGCGAAAAAAAAAATATTAATAATTAAAAATTAAGTAATAATAAATAAATAATTAAAAAATTTTTTTATAAGCTTAACAAATAAATCTTCAGCTTCTGTTTCATATGTAAAAGTATTTCACCATAAGCTGTTTTGTAACGGCTAATATTTATTTACTATTTTTCTCTACGCGAAGTGGTGCATTTATTGTTATATGCATTTCACTGGGTGGTACATCATCATGATATTGTTTTGGTTTCTTCTCAGTCATTAGCTCATTCTATCATGTATACTATCATGTATATGTAGCTGTTTAAGTTATCTGATTAATACATGGTGAGAGAGTTATTAAGTATCTAGCTTTTATTCTTTTACTCTTTCATGTGTGATACCAATGGTATATATATATAAAAAAAAAAAAAAAGAAACTTTAAGCTGTGTAAGTAAAAGAAACCGAAATATACCTTTCAGTTGATTAAAATTTAATATCGATCACGCCACGTAGCCTTCGAACGAGAGGTAAAAGCCATAGAACGTTCTTTTTACTTTTGGTGGCCTTAGCATTAAGTTAATAGCTGAAGAAAACTTAAAATAAACTTTCAGCAGAGACATTTTTTTGTTCTTATTGTTAAGAGAAGTTTTATTTTATTTGAAAATAAAACTTAAATATTTACGGGAAAATAAAATAAAATAAAAATAAATGATTTACGAAACTACTACTTACATTACGTAAGAAAGGAAACGTTCCCAAAAATTTCTTTAGTGGTAGGATCTGGATTTCTTCGTAATTAGCAAGCAAAAAAAAAAAAAAAAAGGTAAATTTTTATTTTTTCAAAGTTTTTTAAAGTTTCTTTGGCTATAGTATTTCATTATACTATTTATAGGAACTGTTCAAAAAGAAAAGAAAAAAATCTACTCTTGAGTGGCCCTGGTAACAGGTGGCATATCCCATTAGTCACTCAAGAGTACCGTTGTATAGTCACCCGCCTTAAAAACATAGTACCAGTTTGTAGTACACCGCTTTGTTGTAAAAATACAGCCAGAACGTTGGAACGCTCAGAACCAACCCACACTGTGTCACACTAAGTAGATTGCTTGCCACAAAACGTTCAATAGGCACCCGACCAGGACCAGGCATTTGTGTATTGCCATCGATTTACTGTGTACCTGTGGACATGTGCCACACTCATCCCTAACGCTAAGTTTTTTTTATACATACATATTTACATTATATTTAACTTTATAAATAATGAATTTTAACTAGCGAGCCAAAAAGAAACAAACAACAACAACTTAAAATTCATACTTAATTCGTTTGTCTCCAGTCACCACAAGCAGAAGGCCTTCCGCAACGTTGGAATAGAGACCACCGAGAATTATAATGTAAGTTTAAAACACCATAAATTTATTTATTTGATTTTGATAAAATTACTTGTTTCGTGGTTGTTGTAACACCTTCTTTAATGCGGGCTACGTAGAGTATTAAAAAAGTATTTTTAGAAAAATACTTTTTTTTTTAAAGTGTTAATATATTAAATTTTTTTTATAATTTTCTTTATCGGATTCACTTATTCAATATTGGCATATCTTTTATGAATTTATTAAAAATAATTATTGGATTCGCAAGATATATAATTAAAACATGGCATCCCTTACTATTACAAAGAAAAATTCAGTCGAGATATATTTTTGAGTCACAAAAGAGAAATCTTAATTCCCCATAAATTCATTTTTTTTTTGCTTACTTAACTTACTTATTTATATTGTAGCACTGATAAATAAGAACTACTATAATTTTTGTTGTTGTATTGATCATTTGAATTTTATTAATAATAAGAGAATTGTTCTTTTATTTTTTTTTATTTTTTTTTTATGGAAATCTTTAATAAATTGTTTGTTTCTCGCGTTGAGATTGCTCTTAAAATAATTAAGAAATGAGAGTATATTTTTTTGGAGTAACGAGAGAAAACAAAAAGTGTACTTCCGAATTGTAAATTTTATTGTTTTCGTACCTTGATACAGGTAGATAATAAGTAAATTTTGTTTTCTTTATATACGTACATACATATCTGAAATTTACATGATGTGTCTGTAAAAGAATATTGAATGTAGAACTTCAGGGACGGAGGTAAAGTTATTGGGGCCAAAGGGGTTTTCAAAAATTTGATAATGCCTATATTGAAAACCATGGTTGGGTGGGTTAAGAGGCGTAGCTGAATACCTAAGCTACATAAAAAAAAAACGAGATTTACCAAAAAATATTTTTTTTTCATGTGCAAAAATTAATATTTACCGATAACAAAAAGGGCAATTTAAAACGCACGTAATTTTTTTTTCTTTTGACGTATTGAAATGTGGCATTAATGGAACAAGATCCCCGCCCTTATCTCCCGAACTAGCTAGCTTTGCAAGTACGTGCGTAAAGTTCCACAAAAGACACAATGACTTTCTATTCAGTCTTGCCCTTTCAAGAAGAATGGATTACAACCAATAGAAACACTATTGAGAGAGCTGAATTTTTTGTTGTATTACCGAATTTCTATTGTCAGAACTAAAAATCTCAATTTTCGACTGGGAACAAATTCAGTTCCAACAACCTCTGTGCGCAGTTAAGACTTTAACCTCAAGCGTATTAGAGCAAATCTTAGTCTTAACCTTAGCAGAAATGACATCAAACTCTACGTTGAACTATTGGCATTGTAGACTCAACTACCACATGTATAAAATTGGGGTGCTACATGACGGCCGCTGTCGTTTCTGTCTAGAAAAAGCAGAAGCTTCGAAACATATTCTGGGCTTTAGCTCAGCTGTGGAAAGACGTAAAATGAGCTACTTAGGCTGTGGGATACTGGCCACAGAATACTTAGCTAAAATTAATCCTACAACCATTAGGAAATGTGTGAGGAGTTTTTGATTGTTTTAGATGTTAAGAGTTGCTAGATAAATTATTAAGAAAAATACAATGTTTCTAGAGAAGCTTAACACTGTAAATTTAAAATTATAATCATATAATTTATGATCTTCAGTTCCTTAGGCCATGATTTAGCTCTTGTAATTACCACTGTTTACGCCATAAGACCATAATTATTGAACTTCAGTTAAGCCACTACTTCGGATTATCGCTGCTTAAATCATAATCAGTAGTTTAACTAAAGTTATTCAACTCACTGCTTAAGGGGTTAAATTTACATTTAAAATGTTTCTTCTGGCTTTTTTTTTCTTTTTGTATCCATTTTTACTACTCGTACGAGTTTGCAATATAAAATTAACTCAAGCTAAAGGTGAGAATTAATATACAGTTTAAAGGTGATTATATTAAGAATTTATTAAACCATTCCCGGAGTTGTGATATATTCACATGACATTTACAAAAACATGCGTTTGTTATTTCTGTTTTTGTCTTTTTTTTTTTCTTTTTTTTTTGTACCACAACAACGCTTATGTCGCGACTTCAATTATGGGAATGTATGCATGCAGACCTACAGTCATTCAACCAAATTCATTTGTAGACTTGAATATTTACGAACTGGAACTCTGGCTTGTGTTTATTTTTAATTTTTTTTTTCATTTAATGCCAACTTATAGCAGCAGCAGAGTAGGTTTTTATCGTTTGACAATGTTGTCATATGCTAATTTAAGCACCTACCTGGTGGTGATGATGGTGGTGAGTGCCTTGTTTTGTGACTTTTGCATTTTCCATGTATCGATTAAATTGTGGCAATGCCACACATCCTTACTGTTGCTGTTGCTGCTTTAATACAATTAAACCCAAAAATACATTTTACTTTAGAGGAAAAAAATTCGTATGAAAAAAAACAAGAATCTGTTTTTCTAATTATGAAACGTTTAAATGGGCTTTGATAACACAAATGCACTGGCTGATTGAGGCTCAAGAGAAATCCTTTCACAACAACACCTGAAACTTATTGCCACAACAGTAGCCTCTAGTAACATTTTGAAATGTGTATCAGTGCCTGTTGTGAAATCAGAATCATTTGGGTGAATATTTTACAACAACAACAACTAAAACCCTTTAGAATCAGCTAAAGACGTTCACTCTAAAACTCTTCTCTACTTCTACGATCACTGGCTGTTGTTGCAGTAGTGACTCCAATCCAAAACAACAACAACCATAAGGACAGCCAGTTCTTGATATTCGTATTCGACTCAATCACAATTCATTCAAAAAGATAAAGATCTGCATGTAAATAAAAAAGCAAAACCCATTGATGATGTAGGTAAATTATCGCCATTCGTTTTTATTTTATTTAGTTGTTGTAGTCAAAGTTGTTTTTGTTTTTTTTTTTTGTTCTTATATTGTTCTCAGTGTTGTTGTTATTTTCCAATGTATTTTTTAATTGGCCTCGTGGAATTTTAGTAGAAATGCTAATTAGTCGAAACATAGTGTATCGTTTAGTTGAATCAATGATACTTCTTCTTCTTCTCCTCTCAACTTCTTTTGATTTTTTTTTTTGTTACTCCACTTTAACCTCGTCCAGTCCAGCATTTAAATTATTGTTGTTGTATTTAGTAAAGTTGTACTTTTTGAACATTTGTTAAATGTACGTGGGCTATTTGAGAAGCTTTAAATAAAAATTTTATGTTTTCACAAATTTTTTTTTTATACAGAATAATTTCTATCATTTTGTCTCCATTCTATACCAATGGAATCGAAAGGGAAATACAATATTTATTAGCCGGTAATTTGTTTTTATGTTTGTTTTTCAAATTTCGGCTGGGTATAGGTGAGTATCGCTACAGCAGGTCCTTAAAAAGTCTTGTTTGAATATTTTACAGCCTCTCATAAAACTTATTTTAAACTAAACCTGTAACCTAATTTTTTTTTAAATCAGCAGTAGAGGTTAGTTCTTTATTCCCTAAAGAAAAATTAAAAATCAATTAAAATAATAATTTTATTATTATTATTATCAAGGGCTGTGATCACACCGTGACCTTTAGGATCTATTGTGCAGCCCAGTTCCCAACTACAATCCGAGACTTCTTACGATCACCTGGGACCATGTCCCCCTGCCTAAGCAGCTCATTCTGCATCTTGGCGACAGAAACGCCAAGAGTCGTCCTGTATTACACCGATTTTACTCATGTGGTAGTTAAATCTATAATATCCCGTTGGTAGCTCAATGTAGAATTTAATATCATTCCTGCTGAGCTTTAAAACAACTTTTGCCCTAATGAGCTTGGGGTTAGAGAGTTCCTTTAACTGAGGCCCTCTTCGACCCTCCAGCAGGATTGTAGAATTTGTTGTTTACCCCACAGAAGGTATATGCCCCTCAACTCAGTTGAGTTGTAATTAAAACAACTGCTATTGATGAGTTGTCATTTTTGTATGCTTTTCTCAACTACACAAACACAGAGTTGTAATCAGTAATGACAAAACTACAACTAAAGTAGAGTTGAGTTGTCAATAATTTTCTTAAGTGCGACATTTTATGGAATATTTTTTTCTAGTGTAAAAGATCGTCAACATTTGCCTCCAGTATTGTGAGTGAGTAGAAATCGTGTTACACAACCTACGCATTACATTGTGGTTTGAAATAAATTTTATAGTTTTACTGATTTAATTGATGGCATATTGTTCTGTTCATTAGTTAAAAATTAATTATTTAAACAATTTCCTTAACGTTTATTTTTGTTGTTTTGTTGTTTTGTTGCTTGTTTTCTTAGTTTTTATATGTGTTTTGTTGAATTCTTTCGTTTATTTCACATCTTTGAGTTGAGTAGTTCAGACTACAAAAATTTCGTGGAAGTCATCATCAACTAATAATATTTAAATTTGATTAGATTACTTATTGATAGTGATCGGGCCAATTGGTTTTATTGTTGATACTGATATCGAGTTGTTAACTATTATTTTTTTCTTCTCTGCTTTTCTCTAGTTAATGTTGTTTCTAGCAAAACCATGAATTGTCGTTGTTGTTTTGTTTGGTTTTGTTTTTGGCTTGAAATAAAATCTGGAAGCATTTTAAATGTTGTTAATTTTCAATCGTCTTAAACTTTATCTTTTGCTTAACAATCTTTTTTTTTATTATTTTTGGATTTCTCATGATGTTTTGTTTCGTTTCTATTTTCAGTTTTATGCTTGTTTGTGTTTTGTGGGTTTAAATATTTAAAGTGATTTATATTGATGAAACAAATGAGATGCTTAAATAAAATTAAATTAAAATTTTACCTTTAATTTGTTTTCAATATAACCGAGATAAATGAATTTTTTGGGCTACAAATTAATGGCCCAAGTGTGGGAAGCAGAATAAAAGCAACACCAACTTTAATTTGAGTCGCTTAAAAAAGGAATGCGGGTAAAACTGAACAAGAATTTTTTATTAAAAAAAAATATTTTTTTGGAAACATCAAATTTCCGAATTTCTTTTGCAAAGAACTGAATGCTGTTCCTGTTTTATTTCTCAGCTTGAAGGACGAGTTAATTATATTGTTGGATTAGCTTAAAATTTGTTCATTTGTCATTGTGCCTGTTTCAAAGTGACATACTTTCTCGCTCCTTGTTAAAATCCAATTAAAAAAAACGCAACACAACACGAAAAACAATTTAGCAAAAAAAAAATTGCTACAGCCGACAGCAATGCAGAGAAAATACATACTTTTGGCAAATGTGGCAATGCATTTGTTAGGAAGGTGCTAACAAAAAATGGCCCACAGCAGAGTAAATTTAAAATGCTGGCAAAGAACTAGAAGCAAACAAAACAACCAAGAGTATGATGAATGCCCATGAAAGTATGTTTGGTGTTTGTAAGGAAAATGCAGGAGCTATTAGTAAAAAACTTAAAGTGGCCGCATTCCTTAAAGAGTTTCTACGTTGTTGCTGCAAAACAAATCGAAACCAAAAGTAATTTTTATTTCTTACCTAAAATGAAGTAACAATAAGAAAAACTGAAATAAACATTAACCAAAAACAAAATCGAAAAAGGAAAAAAAAGGAAAAAAAAACCAAAATGGTCACACACATGTCAATGCGCAAATTGTTGTTATGTTGTTGCAGCTTGCAACATACACTAGCAACTTTGCCAGCCATTCAGCCAACAACAAGAGATACAATTACAATAAACCAGCACAAGAATACAATAAAGCCAGGCAACAACAACAATATCAGCATCAGCAGCAAATGTAAAACAAAAACAAACAAACAAAAAAACTTGCTTTTAACCATTTAAGGTAACGCAATTAATTATTTTTTAACTGTTTTGTCATTTTGGAATGCATCATCATCCATCCATGGCTTCGTATGTCTTTAAGACGAATGAAAAACGGCAGCCAGCAAAAAAAAACGACAGCATTTAAACAGTTCAGTCATATAACGTCAGGTTGCAGAGGCATTATGTTGCAACATAAAATATTTCATACAAGAATCAAACAAAGGTAATGATTTTACAAGTAGAGAGACTACAACTTTGTGAATTGAAATTTTATTTGAAACAATGTTTATGAACAAATCTTTTGTCCGTACAGAATTTTTTTGGAACTAGAATTTTTAACTAAAAAAAAAAAATTGTGCGTATAAAAATTTTGTTCGCACGAACTATATTATTAAAAAGTTTGACCTGTCTCTTGGTGAGCGAGATTTCCAACTACAAATAAGCAAAATTTGTGCCTAAAAAAATTCTGTGCGGACAACAATTTTGTTGGGAATTTCCTTTTTTTCCATACAGTATTTGTTAGTCTCACTTTCAGCTCTATCTTTGTGAACAAAACTCGAAACAAGACTTAAAAAAATGTTGTGCCGACAACAATTTATTCGGAGAAATTGGGCGAATTCAGTATAGTGACAGACTACTGGGCCTGAGAGTTATTCGAATGATGTTACGATTGATCTCTGTGCCTGTTTATCGCAGATGTTATAATAAAGAGTTTTCCAGCACGCTCTTTCTGTTTAGAAATTTAATTAAAACAAGTAAAAAATTTATATCATTCATTGTGATTGAGACGAATAAAAGCTTGAAAGGTGTATCAATCTCATGAGATGTAGATAGCTTCGCTGGGTATTCCTCATTTTTGGCTTGGAAACATAAATGAGGCTGACTTTGAGTGATATCATGCGTTACGTTGTTATTCAAAGGCACTGTGACTTACAGCTAAGACTAGAGAAAAGTCCACAGGCAAATGTTGTACGCTTTGGTTAATCACTTGGACTCTACTCCGCTCATAAATGAGTTTGCAATAGGTCTCCTTGAGCTACTTAATGTTTTTTATTATAAATTTGTGTGATTTATTTCATATCACTCTAAGATAATGCATTGGCTACCATCCCAATTTTATTTTTTGTTTGTAGTTTTTTTTTGTGTTTTTTGCTTGTCGATTTTCGTTGTGTTTTTAGATTGATCAGTTGGATTGATCGATTGATTGTCGCCGATATTCGATCAAAAACAACCAATTGCGGTAATTTCCTGCTGATTTGCTACCAAATTGTTGTGTTGATTGTACGTTGTTTTCTCCATTTTTTTTCTTCGCTTTTTTTTCGTTTCTTTCTTTTAGTTTAGTTTTAGACTTTTGCAGTTTGTTTGTTAATGTTGCCAATATTGTTTCATTTTGGTTGGCAACTTTTTAAAAATAAATGTGCACATGTAATTGTTATAACCAGCAAGCGATTGTGTGTCTGTGTATGTTTGTTTGTATGTCGCCAGCAACAATCTTTTGTTTTTGGGTCACGTTTCAGTTGTTACAATAAAGCAATAAGCAGTATTTTGTTCATGCGACATCATTTACTTTTTTTCCGTCTTGTTGTCAGTGTTTTTTTTGTAATTTTTTTGGCTTGTTAATGGCTGGCAACTTTTTTATTTTTTTTTGGTTTTTTGCTATTTTGTTTTTGGAGTTGTTACTTGGTTTTATTATTCTTAATTTTATTAGTTTTTATAGGCTGAAAACATGATTTTTGTTTAATTTTTTTGCAATGCTTTTCTTATTGTTGGTGGTGTCCTGTCGCTTTTGTGTTTAAAATTAATTGTTTTTAATACCAATTTTAAAGCAACAAACAAACGCAAAATAAAAATAAAAATAAAATATTAAAGCGAGCATCAACAGAAATGTTGTCCGTTATAGTTTTCTTTCCTTCGTTGCAACTAAATCATGTGTGTGTGTGTTGCAATGAGGGTTTTTATCTTTAGGCCACCTCTATAATTTGTCAACTATTTAATTGGCGCTCAGTCATTTAGCCACTGTTTGTTTGGTGTGGTGATGCCTTTGCCTCAATTTTATTTCGTGTTGCAGCGTTTGCGGTTTTTTTTTTTACTATATTTTTGTTCAGATTTCTCTCTCATCATTTTGAATGTGATTCATGTGTGATCGATCTGGGCAAAAATCTCACAAATGATGATGCTCCGTTTTTTTTGTACTTCTGTTGTTGCTGTTGTTTTGATATCTTTTTTCTTGTTAATTTTCAATTTAAAACTATTTCAGTGTTTTCAATATTTTCGTATTTTTGTACAAATCAGTGGTTTTCGTTTTATTTATTTATTTTTTTTTTTTTCTGAAACAACATTTTTCTTGTCTTATGGTTTGTGATAAAAAGGAATTTTAACAAGCTGAGCAGATTTTTATAATGTTTGCATTTTTTCCATTTCATTTCATTTTTTTATTGTTTTATGGTAAAAAATTCGTTAAAACATATTAAAAAATAAAATCCCCGAATAAACAAAAAATTAAAAAAAATGCTTGTGGTATGCTTAAGCAATTAAGAAATATTTCATTTGACATTGACGAAGTGTGGCTGTGATTTGTGTGTTGCTGTTGCAAAAAACTGTAAAAAAATAAATTTTCTTCAAATTTATGAAATGATTTCTCATATCAAAACTGTGTAGGAGGAGGCTTAAGAAAAGTTTAAAAATAAAACTTTCTTTGATTACAAAAATGTTCAATTGAAAAGGGCCCAGTTTAAACTAAAAAAATTTTATTATTAACAACAAATTTGCATTTTTTTTAAAGGCATTAGATGTCGGAAAGTAACTATAAAATATCGTTATACTTGTTTTTTCGATACGAATGTTCGCTACTGAATTGCCCTGCAGTTTTAGCTGAGTAAACAAGGTGTCTAGTAAACAATAAAGTGCCGTTTAAAGTGTATGCTTATTTTCCAATGCCGAACTAAGCGTAACAATATTTTTAGCATTTTTAGCCTTTAATTTGCTTAAGAAAAATACAATCTAAAAATAATAACATGTTAGCAGCTCGCTGGCACAGAGTTAATTCGTAAATACAGCCTTTTATGAAATATTTGCAATTTTGTTTATTTATTTATTCATTCAGTTTTGCGTTACAGAACTTCTTTTATTTCTTCTTTTTATGTTTACAAAACTGCTTAAAAGTTATAGCAAACTTTTGTTATACTGAACGAAAAACTGACTTTTAATTTTTTTTTTATTATTACAACTTTTCAATAAGATAAATAAAATTGTATTTTTATGAAAACCGTGCTCAACAACCAAAAAGGGACATATACACCATGGATAGCAACCACAAAAGGCTACATATAGCGTGTACCTTTTTGGCTACATAAAGTAGAGACAACAATGAAATGCTTATAGTTTAAAATAAAATTTAGTGGTAACCAGAGTTCGAAAGCAAACAAAACGAAACAAATGCAAACGTTTTATTTTGTAGTTTCCAGAGTATTATTACGCATTCGTTACGTTGCGTTCTTTTGCGAACTCTGGTGGTAAGACAAACTTCTTTTGCTTATCGCATGCTTTTGGCTAAAGTCTATCCATACAATAACATCTTGCTATTAGTTATTGCTTAGTTCTAATAATGGCCCTTAGAGTTTTAATAATTTTCTATGAAAGTTTAGGTTAAAAAGGCCTTATTACGCAAAATTGTTTTCTTCATGAATTTGACTGTCGCAACTCTAAATTTATGCTAGCAATAGTAACAATTATTAGGGAGCGAAATTATTTGCTTTAAAACTTGTTTACACTATGAAAATAAATTAAGGAACTACCGGTACCCAACACAACAGCTTTCTGCTGTTTTCAACTATTTTACTTTATTATTTCGTTAATTACTAATTTATTATTCACGCTTTAGTTCATTTTTCACATATTCAGTAATAAAATTTACAGTTCGATTAATACACACTTAGAATTTTCTATATTATTTTTCAGAATTTCATTATGTCGAACGAATTTCAGTTATTGCAATAGTTCAATGACTTTTTTGCATACAAAACGCATGCATAATTAATGATTTTATTATTTATATTTTAATTTCATTAAAATTTAATTAAAGCCATGAAATGCACTTACTTTGGTTTTGCAATTTCAGACACATAAAACTTGCAAGTAAATAGTTCAATAAAACTTGTAAATAAATGCAGTCAGCGAGAAATGAAATTGTCACTGAGGCAACAACAAATTGCATGCTACAAGAAGGAGCCCTTTTTTAAATACAAAACGAAAGCAAAGTGTGTTAGCAAAACTTATAAAGAGAACTAAAAATAAAATGTTAAGCCATTTTGGTTTGAAAAATTAAAATTCCAAAAAAAAACATATTTAGCAACAACTGCTACTGTATGTGGCGTTTTGAATTAAGTTTTACAATGTTGTTGCTACTGGTGGTGGTGCTGGTGCTATAATGTAGATGGCGCACTGTGGCTGCCACAGTTTAAGACACGACAAATTTTATAACATAAAATACAAAATTGCATGTTATCCTGCGTGCAAGTATTGGTTGTTACGTGAAATGTCAAATAATGTCAGACAACAAGACTTTATTCGTTCGTTCGCTCATTCATTCGCTTCTTTAGTAAACAAACACCTTTTTTTTAAGCCAACAACAAACAGTTTTCAAATTTTAAATAAAATAATAAAAATGATATGAAACATTTGCCGTTTGCTGGCTGTGCCAACAGTAGCAAATGATGACGATAAAGAATGATGATGATGATGATAACAACAGCTTTAACGAGGTACTTATAAGCCAACAAACACAATCGTAAATGATATAATTACGAATTCATTTGTGCTGCAAATTAATTAATTAATTAATGCACAAAACTTCAAAACAAACACACTCAACGACACATAACGCAAGAGGGGATTAAATAAAAACCAACAACACACGCAAAAAATATTTTCTTATTTTCTACACAGAAAAAAAAATTATTAACCTGCTACAGAACATTTCCATTAAATAAATTTTCATATTTTTAATTGAATTAATTAAAAACTGCAAGAAATTTTCTAGACAGTTTTACTTGCAAAGAAATATATAAAAAATAATAAACTAATAGATTTATGCGCACTTAAAGTCAATGAAAAATAATCCATTAAAGCCTTTAGAATTTATTTCAAAATGAAAATATTGAGCTCTTTAGAAAATCATTGACTCACTTAAACTGAAAACGATAAAATTAAAAACCATGAACCGTTTATTTCTTTAAGTGCGCACTCCATCTATTGTTGGTTCTGGCATACAAAAAATAGTTTGTCTAACTGGCAATTTTTTGGTATGTTTTTCCTTCAGTTTGTAAAGTTTTGCTTGTTTTTAATTCTGTTTTTCTTTTCTTATTTATGCAGAATATTTACAAGCACGCAAACTTATAAAAGTGTCGTCTCTATTGCTACCACCACAATCAACACTAACACACCTGCCCACACGTTAAATTTTCTTTCATTTTAAACAAAATTGCATGGCAATTGTTGTCATCAATGCTGTAGCTATTGTTGGTTGGTTGGTTATGCCATGATTTTGGTATGTGGCAATAAGCTTTTTTCTTTTTTTTTTTTTGTTGGCAACTCTTTTAGGGTTTTGTTGCCTACAAAATGCACACACTCATACACTGGTTTCAAGCAATTTTAGTGTAAAAATACGAATAGAAAAGAAAATGAGTTTTAAAGTAAAATAATAAACCAGCAACAACAACATATAAAAAAAAAAATTTAAATTGAAAATGAACTAAAAAAAATCTATAAACACGACACCCGTGTCAAGATGTTGGCAATTTGATAAGCGCCTAGTAATTGTTACGGAACCAAAAACTAATAGAAATGTTTTAATGTCATAAATTAGCATTTTTTCCCAACTTTGTGCCTTAACTGGCAATTGCTGTGAATGTTGTTGCAATTATTTGGTCGTTTCACAAAAACATATACAAGAAGAAAGCGAATTGGTTTTATTTGTTAACCCTACACAATTAATTCTTAAAGAGAAATTGGCACGAAAGTATCAAAAAAAATTGGCTTAACTGGCAACTGAAAAGAGAACTATTTTTAGAGACAACACAAGCAAGACTTCCTGCTAAAATATAGGCAAGAATGGAACCAGCGACCTTTTTGCTGCCAAGCAAAGTTAGCTCTGGCAAGTTACAGCGCAGAATTGCTGACCAGTTGGCGAGGGTAAGATAAAAAGAAGCGATAGCTTCCACTAGATGGAAGAAATTAATCCAAGTGAATATCATAAGCCAGTAAACTGTACTTTTTAAAATAAACAGAAGGTCTCTAGTGGGACCCGTATGCACTCAAGTTCAATACAACTTCAATGCTAAAGTCTAGCAAAAAGAAAATTGAATGATCAAAATGTTAAATTTCTCAATTAATTGATTAAATGAGCCGTTGTTTTCGAGAATGTCATAAGTCCTCTTTTTTGAAAAAGTGGGTTACCGGTCATTGTAGTCAATTAGTATGTATCTATATCTTACTAAAATTAGCTTTATTTAATTTTTTTTTTAATGGGCTTATAACACTTTGGAAAATAACGGCTCAATTACTCAATTAATTGATCTTTTATTAAAAATAGCCCCTCTCCTATACAAAATTTCTAAAATTACACTGAAATTACGTGTATATGGCCCCACAAGGCCATGACAACATGTACCTAATACAGCCAAGGCAAAGGCTGGGGTTTGGAAGATAGTCAGATAAAGTGGTGATGAATAAAAGAAGATATAAAAGAATACAGGGCATTGTCTGTGACTACAGTGACTTTGTCAGGGTAGGCAAGTGCCTTAATTAGTTAGTTTTGGGCTTCTTCCTTCATTTTTTCCTCTAAAATGAAGACTTAAACGCACCTCATCTAGTTTAATTAGATTTCCCGGTACCACATCCAATAGTCGACCTCAAAACAACAATTTGTTTATACTTTATTCAGCTTTTGTTTCAATAGAACCATAATAAGAGAAATGTTTTGCTGAATACTTTTCAAAACTATTTTCGTGTTTTTCTTTAACAAGTTCCTTCTTTTTTTAAAGCGATTGCCTTTTTTATTGTAAAATGTTTAGGTTGCCCGTTGAAAAATTTAGCAAAACTAATAATAAACAAACAACACAACAATTACATGCCAGAATTGGCCCATTAGCACCAATAAGTCTGGTCGCAAAGTACCTACAAGCAAACAAACATTCAATTTACTTGCACTCATACTTGTATCCCCACATGCAGCAATATTTTCAGCTACAAACAACACACAAGCCATACAACCACAATATTCAAAGTACTTTTGAACAGCAGCAAGTTGGAGCCTGCTTTTATGTGTGTGTGTGTGTGTGTGTGTGTTTGTATGTAAATTTTTTTTGTTATATGTGGAAGAGGTGGTACAAACGAGAGTCAAATAGCAACACGCACATTTTAAATGCCACACATTGCACCATTAGCCAACGTTACTTTGCATACACCACTTAAAGTAAGTTGCAGCAACGTGTGTTAGCGGTTTTTTTTCTCTTTTTGCAAGGTAATTGATATTGATGATTCTTTAAGAGCCTCCGCTATAGCGCCTCTCCAACAAATTATGACTTTTAAAACATGAAACTATTTAGCGGAAATAAGAATGCAACATGCAAAGTTCCTTGCTTTTGCTCCATCTGTCTGCTCATTTTCAGTTTTATTTTTCCATCTAATTTGTGTTTTTGTAAATAATGATGCTTGTGAAAAGAAAAATAATGATTTATAAAAAGGAGAAACCGTATTCCGGCAATTTAATGTCTACAATTAGCAAATTTACACTCTTTTAGGAGGGGGTAATCAAGCAAAAATATAAACTGGGGCAACACTTAAAATAGTTTTATGCTGTAGTTGTTGACTTGCTATGGTACAATTATTTACATTAATAACGTTAATAAAATTCTTGGGAATGGGAAAATAACTTCAGTTGTGAGCAGTGAAGTTTTTAACAGTCAAAAATTCAGTTGTGTTCAACGAATTTTGTAATTGTGTCGATAAAAATTCTGTAGTACAAATCAAAATTTAATTATTCCTTATCAATTTTGGAACCGTTGCCTGGATCCTACATGTTTTCTAGGGACAAGCCAATAAACTTTTGCAGGTTTCATATATTTAATGAAACGATTTCATTATTATTATATAGCCCACCAGGATAGGCCAAAATTGCACCGCGACCTTTAAAAGGAGTTCATTAGTTTCTTAAACATGCCTTTCCATTAAATATTTGCATTCATACGCTATAAAGCAGAAATGTTATATGAATTAAATTTTAATTAAATGAAATATTTTCTTTAGCCTAAAAGGGCCTTCATTAATCTAACAAATAGTTAAATGGTGGAGTTTTAATGAGCATATGAAACAATTTCATTGAGGGAATGAAAAACTGCATGTTTCTTGTGAAACACGTTTCATATATTTTATGAAAATTTATCAATTCAATTATACAGTCTAAAATTTAGTTTACTCAATAATATTTTTAGCTGTATTACAGAAATTCTGCCGTAACAATTTCTGATTCGGTAAAATTGCTAACTCTCAGTTGTGTGGTTAAATAAAAGGCAGAATTTTGTGTGGTGCTTACTTAACCGAGAAATAAAAGCGAATGACCCTTAAATAAAAAAAAAATACATCTAATAAATAAGATATTTATAGCATTTTTGGTTGTTATCCACGGTTTTCATATCAGTGGTGAATTTTTAACTCCTAAAGTTAACCAAGAATTGCAGAATCATACATTCGTTAATGCAAATAGAAAAATTTGGTGTTAAAAATAACACTATGTAGAACATTAAAAGTTATTGAATCGCACTACAGGCCGCTATCAAGGGCGTTTGGATGTATCAATAGTTTGTTTACGCTGACACAACTGAAGTTTTTATTGGTTCTCCCAACCGAAGTTGTCTTCTCAGTATGTCATTTTTTACAAATAAGAAATTTTTCATTGGATTAATGAAAAAAGTTAGAGAATAAATATGTGACATAAATTCCTTTAATATAAAACAAAAATCCAGAAAATCTAACCAGTTCAGTTGTAGCAACCAAATTATTTTAGTTGTGACTAACTTGTTGTCAAACTTCGTTTTTCACAACTAAAAAATCTTTTGACAAGTTAAAAATTCTTGCATTATCTATGAGAACAATCATTGTGTTAGTAGCAGTCAACGAGATTACATGTTGCTGCTTCATTTGGTTACTACAAACAAAATTCTTTTTGATATGTTAAGCTGTTAATTCCACTATAATTTTACTGCCCTCGCTACATTTAGTAATTTTTTTTTCTTTATTATAAAAATAATCACAGCTTTTATTAAAACAAAAATTATGTTTCACACAATAAAATTATTAGAAATCTTTAGAAGAAAGAGCTGTAATAATAATAATTTTAAACGCATAAAAACCATTGATAACAATAAAATAAACTAATAATCATTTAAATTAAAGAATAAAACACAATATGACTCTATGGAATTGTTATTACTTTAATCCGTCATAATGGTCAATAGTTTAGCCTATTTAGTTATTTAGTTGGTGATTATAACAAAAAAAACACTCTGTTAGGAAATTAAAAAACAACAATAAAAAGAAAATAAAAAACACATGAAAAGAAATGCAATAAATAAACGCTTAATGAAAATTGAGTACAACAAACAATACGATCGATGCTCGTAAACGGCAATAAAAATATTCAATCTCTTATGCTGTTTGTTGTTGTACTTGTATTGTGTTAGTGTTTTCACAAAGATTTAAAAATTTTTTTTTAAATATTTCTATTGAATTGAAAATTTTTATAAAATAAAAAAAAAATTATTGTTCTGCTTAAAGATTTATGATGAAAATATGAATGGCTTTCAAAATGATTTGTGGCCATTTTTGTAGTTTTTTTTTTATTTTATTTTTTTCTTAATTTAATTATTAATGGCCATTTAAGTATCTTATAGTTTTGTTTAAACCAACAAAACTCTTTTTTTAAATGAATTTTCTTCTATTTAAATTGAAATGTTTTGAGTTTTTTCAACTCGTTGCCATCCTTTTCTTTATTTATTTTGTCTCTGATGGCAACTGCCAAGAACTCGTTAAATGGGCTGTTTAAAAGTCATAAAATTTGTTTTAAGCTGAGATGAATTGTTTTTTTTTTATTGGTATTTATTTAATTTATTGCTTCCATTAATGATTAAGAAAATTTTAACTCAATTCAGTTAAAGAGTTTTAAATCTTATTTACAGTTTATTTGTTTTTTTGTTTATATTTTCAAAACACGTTGCTCACTTCCAGCAAAAGAAAGCATTAATTTGAATTTTATTTGCTTTATTTTCTAAAGTAATAAATAAAGATGAAGATTAAATAACAACGTTGCGTAAATAATAACAAATAAAAAAAAAGGGTTTATCGTTAGAGATCAGTTCCAGAGATCATGGTAACCGGCAGTTGGTCAGGAATTTAACTGCAACTAAAATAAAAATTATCTTGATCACTAGTTGTGTTAAAAAAGTAATAAAAATTAAGCGTAAAATTAATTTAAAGAAAACATTTACACTAAAAGTTACACTGTTATTTAGCTAAGTTTCTACATTTTCATTACATTAATGAAATTTATATAACTACACTTAATTAAGCAAGATTTGCGTTTAAGGAAATTTAAAATTAAAATATAATTTTATTAAATCATTAAAAAAAATTTCATAAAACTAATGAATATCAAAAAAATGTTTTTTTTTTTAAATAAAAGCAGAAATAAATACAAGATTATTCATGTGAAAAAATTTTTTTTCAATTATCCAGTAAAAAAAAATTTAATATTTTAAAAAATTTTCATTAATTATTAGTTAGTTTTATTTGACCTTTTTCTTTTTAATTAAAATGGCTATTTTGTTAAGCTTGAGGTCTTATTTTTCAAAAATTTATTTTTATATCGATATTTCGCTCCAATTTTTGTAGCTTCTTCAGGATATAATTATAAATTAATCAAATTATTAAAAATACATATATAAATAATAATTTATATTATATATTATATTATATATAAATAATAATTTTTAATAATTTGATTAATTTATAATTATATCCTAAAGAAGCTACAAAAATTGGAGCGAAATATCGATATAAAAATAAATTTTTGAAAAATAAGACCTCAAGCTTAACAAAATAGCCATTTTAATTAATTTTCATTAATTTAATGGAATGTTCATTAAACCAATGAAAAAATTTAATATATAAAATATACGGAATTAAAGAAAAATTATAAAATAGAAAATTTTTTCATTGGTTTAATGAAAAAAATTTTTTCAGTGTACTGTAACCAAGTAAATAAATTTTTTTATTTTAATGAAATATTTCATTGAACCAATGAAATATTGGTGTGTTATTTGTGGCGAGTATATCGTGAACCGATCAAAGACTTTGTAAAATTGTGTACCAGATAATAGCGTTTTTAGTTAACAATCAATCAAACCACATAAACCAACAATTTGAGTAGAAATCATGCATTACATTTGATTAAATTATATTCGAGAACTGATTGTTTTCTATGCTGTTCGACACAATTGAATTTAAAAAGCCTTGATTAAAACATTTAAAGACGTACTTCACTACAAATAAACACAAAAAAAACACCTCTATTGTACTACACAATAGTTTACTCCAATATGTGGGATTGTTGATTAAATGTGTTTTTTCATATACATGTTTTTCACAAAACGCTTGCAGGGCCAATTTAGATATGACTGTAGAGCTGCTCAAAAACAGCACACTTTTGTTAATTGACAACGAATACAAACACTCTTGAAAATATTTTAGTGTTCATCAATGTTATCAATGGAATGAATGAAATAATAACCTCTAACAATTTCATTTTTAATCACATAAATACTCAGAAATTACTTTGGATAATTTAAAAATTTTTTCTGAAATTTTCATATACTCCAATGCTGTTGCTCTGAAAGGTTTTGCCAATTTCCATTTTGCATTATAAAATAAAAACTACTAAACTTCCCATAAATGTTAAAACACTTTCAGATATCGTAGAACTTACAAATTTCATTCCAGTTTGGTTTCAATTAATTTCTGTTGCAAAATTGGGAATGGTACCTTGCCAAAATGGGGAATGATAAAAATCAGTCAGAGCAAGAGTACTGGGGTAGGAGGGAGTTTCAAAAAAATTTTAAAAATAATCCAAGGAGTTTTCTAAAAACTTGCCCGATAGATTACAAACATAAAAGACTTCTTCTTTAAAATGATATGTGTGCTATCCCGTAATCTTCTATGGTTCGTTCGGAAGTTACTTTGGATTATTTTGAAATTTTTATATACCCCAGTGCTGTTACTCTAAAAGACTTTAGTAACTTGCCGACGAGCCGTTAAAGATTGGGTATGTACAAAACTTCACACAAAAACAAAAAAAAAAAAAAAAAAAAAAACAAAACAAAAATTATTGAAAATGTGAAATGTTGTGGTCTATTTGTGGACCGATCTTTCTGATTTTTTGCACAGACATTACAACTGTTATTTGTGATAAAACTGCGTACCACGTTTTTTTTTGTCCGTCTTATAGTTTAGACAAATTACGCAAAAATCTCAATAAAAATGGCCAAAAAAAATAGAGGTAAACGCAATTTTTGACTCATAGCTCCGCCATTTATAAACCGATCTGGCTGAATTTCAATAGTAATAATTTTACAGAAACAACTGACCGTTTGGTATGCTATACATTTCTATATATTGTCTAGAGTCTTCTGAAAGTTGATTTCAACGACTACAAGAACAGACAGACGGACAGCGCTTATTAGACTCGACTATTCATAAGAATTCAGAATATATATATACTTTATAGGGTGTCTCATGTACGGTGTAGAAATTACAAACGGAGTCACAAAGTTCTTCTTACTTAGCAACTTAAAGTTCACTTCATGTGTTATTATTGGTTATATTTTCTTTTTAATTTTTTTCCAGCCAATTATTTTGCTTTCCTTTCATTTTTCTACTTTATTTTATTTCCAAGATTTCTACTGATCTCTATTGAACCCACATACATGACTACTAAAAAACACATTTTATAGATTTAAATTTACACAAGAAGAAGAAGAAGAAGAAGTAACCAGAATAAAAACAAAAACAATAGCAAACAATATAAAATTATCATATTGATCTGTGGGAGCTGGTTGTATGAATGTTTAGAAGAAACGATTAAAATGATTGTTTATGTGTTTTTGTTATAAAAATTTTGTATCTACAATTTGGTATTCATTGAGTAGAAAATTACAAATTAAATGTTGTCGACATGTTGTCTTCCAATTCAACACACACACACACACAAACTCAGTCACTTCGATCTTCGATCTGTGAGATATAAAAACCGTTGAATATGTCATCTATGTAGTTGGTGTAGCAGATAGTGGAGTGGAGTGGCTTTTAACGATTTTTTTGTGGTGTTTAGCCACCACACACATATACATAAATACATGTTATGATAGTACACTTTTGTATCATAAATATTTCTAATTTTTTTCTTTTGTTTTTTTTTTTTTTGCTGTCTGTCCTTTTTATCTTTGGTATTTTTAAACTATTTTGTACTTCTTGCTTTCTACCACCACAACTTTAAATAGACTCGATGCGATTGGAGCTACAAAACGAAAACAAAACTACAAAAATGCTGCTTACGATTGAACAAACGTATCTATTTGAAATAATTTACGATTTGTGTAACCAGATACTATTTTTGGGTGGCAATTATTTTAGTTTGACACTTGTTTGAGTTATTTAATGAGTTTGTATCTGTTTTTGTTTTGATTTGATTTTTTTTATATGCTTGTGTGCTGGCTTGTTTCTTTTTTTAAATTTGATTTAATTTGTTTTTATTTAATTTAATTTATTTGGTTTTTATTTTTATTGTGTTCGTTTTTAGAAATTCAGGTGTCATACTTTGAGATATTTATTTCGATTCGATTTAAGAAACAACTTGAGTTTGTCTACGTTTACAATTTTTAATGACATTCCACCAAAAAACAAAAAAATAAAAAAAAATCGTATCTGCGAGTTGTGTGAAATTTGGTAAAACCAAACTGTGTTTTTTTTTCTTAATTTCAGAGCAAAGAGATCAAACGGAAATTTTATTTTATTTTTGATATCAAAGGGAGTGTCAGTTACTTTTAAAATTTTTGAAAAGAAAGTGAAAGCTTGTGCAAGCAAATCTATGGCCAAATCGATATCTAGCAACTGCAATCAAAATTTACAAATTATTTTCTACAAAAATAATTTGTGGTCCAACCAAAACGAACGATGTGAATTGTGAATAACACAAAAAAATTTCAGAGAATCATCTTAATATTTTTTATTATTATAGAAGAATCTATGACAAATATGAGTGAAAAAAATATAATAAAAGTCTCGCCTGGGCTCGATCCTTATTTTCAATGACTCTGACACATAATTCAGGTGCAGTGTGGTAAATGTGCCGAATTATCTCATGCTTTAGCTCTTGACGTACACTTTTTCTTTTAAATATGTCCAAAAAGAAGTAGTCCAACGCCATCAAATCACCTAATCCGGACTCACAATTAACATTGTGCATTACGATTGGATTACACTTTATTTATATTTAGCTTTTTAAAGTTGTTGTATTCCGATTACAAGAGCCAATATTTCATTTCCAAAATTTTTCTTTTTATTAACATCTGCCTTTTCCAGGCTTTTCTGCCTTTTCATTACAACTAAACTTCATCATCAGCACATTTTCTCATAGCTTTTCTTAAAGCACAAATTTTTTTTTATTTTCTTTGTATTTAGTAGAAATGAAATATTTTTAGGAAAAATCTTAATAATTTTAACAAAATAAAAGCTAATGTGAAATCTATTATCTTAAAAATTCATTTCTTTTTTCTTAAAAAAACAAAACACTAGAAATTCTTAAATTTCTCATTCATGATTGCGTTACAATTTTCATTCATGTGCATTTTAAAGTCAAAATTAATTTTTTTCTTTTCGAAATGTTTAAAAATAAAAAAATCTACTCACACATTCTAAGTCTGAAGAGTTTATGGTTTGTGACAAGCCAAAAGAATAAAATTCATTTTAAAGTAAAAGTAAAATCGCATGCCAACTCATAAGAATCATGTTTAATCGAAAATGAATTTGTTACTTTTCTTACGTTTTCTTTTTTTTTTCTCGTTGTTGCAGTTGTTTTTTGCTACACAAGATCGCATGTAACCATGAGTTTAGGCAAGAAACAAAGTATGAATCAGTTATTTTATTGTAATTAAAAAAAAAAATCCACAAACACATACACAGCTTTATATGCATGAGTATGAGCAACAATTACTACCACATGCATTCAATTGCTTTTATGTAAATATTTTTTATGAATGAAATTGTGAATCGTGCTTTTTCTTCAAATTATTTTCTTGTGGTTTTTAATTGTATGAATTTCTGACTTGTTGTAAACGAAAGCAAAAAACTCGTACATGAATTAAACAAGTTTAACAGTAACAAGGCTGGTCATAAAGATCTCGGCGCCATTTAGTGTTTAAAATATAATTAAAAGAAATTAAATTAATTTTCTTCTTTTATGTTGCGTTTCATATTACAATTTTCTTGTTTGTTTGCATTCATGACTTGGCAGGACATTTTTTGTTTTCTGTTTGTATTTCTCAATTATGTTTATGAAATAAAATTAATTAGCGTTGCATTCAAAAATATTGCAGAGTCGAAATGCACTTACATATTTTTCTTGGTAGAAGAAAATCGAGTAAAAAATTCACAGAAAAACAAATTTGAATGTAAACCAGAGTAGAAAAGAAAATTTTAATTTTTTTATTTTTTATTTAAGTGAGAGATTTTGTAGGTAGAGTCAGGGGAATGTAAATAACTTAAAAAAAAAAAAATAATCGCGTTGCAATATCAGCAACGTATGTAGTCATTTTGACATCATTGTGAATCTCTAAAAAAAACATTATTAGAAGAAGAGAGAAAAGTGATAAAGCCAGAAAGGCATTTTTATACAGAATCGGGCTGTATAAGCTAAGAAAATGGTTTTTGTCAACTATTTTGCGAGCCTAGACTCGTTCAGATTATAGCAAAAAATCTTAAAACTCTAATTTGTTATGTCTTTTGAAAGTTGGTTAGTGGAAAAAGAATGTGTATTTGTTTTTCACAGTCACACTGTCTAGTGAGCATAAAAATGTGTGAAAAATTCACATAGATTTTTAAAAGAATAAAATAAAAAATACACACAAAAAAAATTTACACAAATGAAATAAAATGACTTTTTAAATGAGAAAAGAAAAATTAAAAAAAAATCTTACCTGGAGATAAATCCTTTTTTTTTAGATTTTTCTAAAGACGCACATGCACATCTCATTTGCTCAATGGCGAATAAAGACATGAAAACGCACTGCCATGTGTGCTTCAGTATTTGTGAATGAGCGTTTACATGCATGCTGAGCCATTATTGTAAACATTTTTCTGAGTCAAGTACCACTTCAAATCACACATTCTAGCTGAAGGGAATCTGGCCAAAATTGTGCGACGAGCAGACACACGGCCACATTTTCTACAAAAACCATAAATAGATAAATAAATAACCAACAACACTTCCACAAAAAAAAAACAATTCACAGCATCTGAGAGTGTTAATTTTTTTGTTTAAGAATAAAAGAATTTTCTTTTTCAAGTTGTTGTGTTCTTTTGTTAAAAATAATGAATGAATGAATGGAAAGAAGTGAAGAGGAATGAAAGGATGGCTTAAATTTGCCAGCTCCTTTGAAGTTTTTCATTGAGAATAATTTTTTTAAATTCTAGTTGTTGTGTTGTTGTTAGTGTAACACTAAAGGGAGTGGCATGTCAATAAGATTTGCCGGATTACATTTTAATTTATTGTTGGTATTTTAGTTGTATGTCAAGTACTTTATTTAGCAGAATTTTTTAGATTTGACCACATTGTTTTTTTTTTGCATTAATAACAAATAGCATGAATGAATAAGTGAATGAATGATGAATGGCAAATAAAACAAAGCCATGAACAGAAATTATTTTCCAACTGGCATATTTGGATTTAATGAAGTTCCCATATATTGTGTGCTGTTTGTCTGTCTGTCCCTCTTAATTTCTTCTCATCTCACCTGTGTGACAAACATCATTAGATTATAAAGCACTTAACATTACAATGCGAGTACGAGTACTTTCGACAATGTGAGTAAAATCAAGTCAAGTTTTTTTTTTTTGTGTGTTTGTGAATTTCCCAAAGGGCATCGATTTCAAAGCAGCAGGTTGCAAGTAAATTGATTTGAAAATTAGAAAAAATTGTTTAAAGAGATTAAATATTTTTTTAGGCCTTTTGTAATTTAAGCGGATTTTTTTTTACTAAAAATAATTTCCTTCACAGAAAATGATCTGCAACTTTTTTTTAATCATTTTGTTAAAATTAATAATTGAAAATTTAGCATTAAATCGATTAATTTCTGTTTTAGCAACTCATTATTCTAGACAAAAGTTGTTAAAGCGTGCTGCTTGTCAAACGCATATGATGATCGTTAAAACAAAACGAAATAATTGATGAAAATTGTAAGAAAAAAAAAACATTTCAATTATCTGCTTAAAGGGAAAAAGAACTAGTTCTCAGGACATAAAGAAAGTGCTTGTTTCAATTTTTTTTATAAACAACACAAGCTTCGCTAAACTTCTTGGCTTGACTAAGACGACTAAGCAGGAATCGCATTTGCAACCTCCACATTGATAGGTTAGTTCCCATGTAATAGACTAGTCACTTTAAATTTGTGACATGTTCTGCAGCTAATCTAAACAGACGAGTTCTACGATTAGTCAATATCAGAAACTAGTTCCAGAATAGTACTAGTGACACTAAGTATAATTTGAAATGAGTAACACGGCAGCAAACAAAAAACTAAAATTAAGTAAAAGGGGCAAATTGTGGTATTTCATATCGATCGAATATGTTTTTGGTTTTAATGGGTGACTTTTTAAGAACTTACGAGTTGAATTTTAAAAAAACATATAAAAACGTGTGAAATTTTTATACGATTAAACTTTTCAATATTGGCTTTCAGTGCGTTATTTCTCCTTGAAATAATCTAAATGCGTTAAATCGCACGATTTACGTGCCCAATTGACTAGCCCCCAAATGTGAAATAATTTGTTCACCAAACACGCTTTCCAATTGGGCTATTGTTTTGCGTGCTGTGTGGCATGTGTTCTCGTCTTGCTGAAACCAAATACTAGCCAAGTCCACCGTAACGTTCTTTACGTTTAGTTCGTTCGTTCATTTAAAATGATCAGCAAGCAAATGAACTATAGGAATTCAAAACACGGACTAGTTCAAATAAGTGAATAGTTCGTTCGTGTACTACCCAAGACTAGTGCTCATTGACATTCATTCCTTGATAAGTTCTCTTCTCACACAAGTCACGGTATAACTGCTTTTAGCACTAGAGGCCAAATTACTCCCACTCGTTATCAAACGAAATTTCAAACGATGCTCCAGTATGTTTTTGCTTAGTCATAGGCTATATTCTTTGGGCACAATGGACTTAGCATTTCCAGCGAGGTGTGTTCCTGCTGCGAATTTCAATTTTAATTAAAAAAAAAAAGAATTTGTAAGTCGATTCAATTTTTTAACAGGCAATTTTGTAAATAGAACACAAACTTGGAACCTAAAAATTGTTTAATAAAAACCCCATAAAATTACAAAAAAATCTAAAACCATTTGCTTGAAATTACTTTTTTTATTACAAAAAATTGTATAAATTCTTTTTCAATTTGAAAAAAAAAACGAAAAAACAACAAAATTGATTATGTAAAAACATGCAACATATTGGCATGACTGTTTGTTAATTTATTTCTAATATTTCAAAATAAAAAAAATTAAATGAATTAAAGTTTCTTGTTAAATAAAATTAGATTTTAATTTATAAAAAAAGGAAACCCTTTTGGCTATAAATTTAACAGCAAACAAAAGACACCTAGAAAAACGCTGACATCTGTGACACCATTAAAACCAGCAATAATGAAATGAATTTAAAAACACAGACACTCACTCACTCACACCTCTCTTGATAGATCGTTTATTCCTCTAGTTAGAAGAGTGTGTAAAAGTAATATTTTTTTAGAATATTTAATGAAATTTCAAACTCATAAATACACATGAGCACGATAAAATAAAATAAATAAATTTACTCGTACTAATCAAACGAATATTGAAGAGCCTTTTTAGTTGCAACAACCTCATCATCAGCAACACATTGTCACGATTATAAAATCAAAATAAAAAAAGAAGCTATTGAAATGCTATGAAAAAAGGAAGGAAAAAAACTACAATATGACTTTACCATAAATTGGAAAGAGGGGAATGAAATTAATTAAAACGAAAGATCTAAACGTTTAGTAAAAACTAAACTGAAATAAAATCATAACTCGGAAAGGAGGAAAAAAACCTTAATGACCTCAAAGACATCAAGAAATAAATGTGCATAATTACAAATGGCTGCATAATTGCCACACTCTAGAACGTGTAGCATGCATTTGTTTGAAATTAAACTGCAGCACATCAAAACCAACCAACTGCTGAAAGGCAAACACAAAACCCAGCAAAGAAAAATTAAATGAGAGTTAGAAGTACCAGAAAGCTAATTCTGTTACAAAAATGTGTAGCCACACACCGCAAGCAGCTTCGTTTGTAAGGGCTAAGTTTACTACTAGGCAAAAATTCAGTTGTCATAATCAAAATTTTGTAAGTGTAACCGAAATTCAAAAATTGGGTTTAAATTTAGTTCTCTTTAGAGTATTTTTTTCGAAAGAAATTTTGCATTTTTTATTAGTAACAAATATGATTCCTACAACCGAAGTTATTTTTTCAGTGCATAAATCATTTCTGATCTAAAGTCTTAAATAGAAGTTCGCTTTCTGCCCTGAGAAAACATTCATTTTTATCTTACAGTCCATAATATTCTATGTTAGCAAATGCTGCTTTATTACGCAACTTGATTTTTGTTTGAAAACAAATTTAGTTCTCACAACCAAAGTTTTTTTTCTGTATTACTACATACAGTAGCTAGTAATTTTTGCTGGGGAGCTGATGAGATTAAACAACCCGTTTGAAGCTTGCTAGAATTCATTTCAGTTGCTATAGGAAGCAGAGCGAAGCAATCGCACACTCATACTTTTCTTCTTATTATAAAGTAACCAAGTAAAATATTATTTTTCTTTAAATTCCTTTTTTGCAAGTATTTATTTTATAATAAAAATATAAGAATTAAATAAAATTAAAATGTACACAAATACAGACACACACACACACATACATATTTATTGATTGTCAGTTAGTTTGTGGACTGTTGGCAGCGAACTCTTACTTACAACTTGTTTTATATTTTTGCCAGCAGTTTGTTTCTTTTATGCACAGCTGGCAGTTTTTAATTAACGCATTAAATAACTGCATAATTAGGCAGTCAATTTTAAAATAAAAATTAAAGAAAAAAAAAATACAACAACCAAGAAAAGCTCTAATAAAAAGTTTTTGCTGCTTTAAGTACGTGCACGAGTATAAATTATATTCGCAACGATGATGACGCTTGATTCTCTATCATCCATAATAAAAAATAAGCAAAAAGTAAATCAATAAATGCAAACAAACATTTGTAATTTTAATGCATCCATAAACACAAACACAAATAAAGCGATGCAGTTTTATTTATTCCAACCCAAGTTTTTTAAAAGATTTTAATTTTTTTCAAAAGCAATAATTTTATTGTTACTTAAAAATAAAAATTAATTTTTATTATATCTGGATACAACTTCTAGGCAGTAATCGAACTTGTGATACTAAATTATCATCTTTGCTTCATGTCAAACTTTGTCGAACATGGTGTCAAACGCAATTTAAAAAAAAAAAACGGTATGAAAAACAATAGGCAACACATTTTGGTTTCTTTTTTATTTATTAGATTAAAATTCTAACTACTGGAGTAGCTGTTTTGTTCTTTTCATTAAATACGGAGTGAAACGATTTGGACCCAGCTTGATTCCACATAATTTTTTGTAATTGTGTTCGAGCCTTAGTTTTAGAATGATTGAAATTAAGGAAATGAGTTGGACCAAACTCATTTTATCTATCAAACTTTGTTTCGAACTACACAAGTTTGAAGTAGAATTGTGAGAAGCCCTATTACATAATTTTTCAAGCTATTCATACCACTACATACGAGTATAAGTTTATATATTTTAAAGAAATATTCTTTAAGATTAGTTCTGTTTTATATTAAAATTTAACATATTTGCATTTTTATATTATTTGAATTAATTTTATGTAATACAAGTCATGCTATACTATAAAAATAGGGGTTACGCGCGCTTACTTCGACAAATATTTGTGTAATAAGACCATAACTTCAGACTAGACTTGAGCCAAACTCATTCAAAAATTTTGAAAAGTCATTTGAATTTAATATTTTCTAATATTTTCACAAAATTATGCATTAAAGAATATTGAGTGAGTTTTCAATTTTAAAATTGCATCATACTTGGTATGTTCGAACGGAAATAAATGGTTGCAAACTAACTTTCAAACTCTTTGTCGAAATTAAAGATTGAAGTAGCCCTGTGACGAACTCTTTCAAGAAACCGCTTGCTATACAGCAATTGCTATTTTCACAAGTTGTAAGTCAAATCGGAAACTAAGCTAATTTAGTATATTTCACTCATCTAACATTTTTCACCAATAAATTTATCTTTTAATTAAACTAATCAATAATTAATTGAAAAAGTTTGATTACTTCAAACCAAACTACTGCTTTAACATGCCGTTTCAAACATGTACTACAGGAAAACAAGAAAAAAAAAGTAAAGAAAAAAATTATTTCTTACAACTACAAGATGATTTTAAAATACACATAGTGAATTAATTTCGAATTCCATTTAGTTGTGGCATTATAATTTAGTAATAATAAAACACAAATAAATACAACAAAATTAACTACAACTTGAGTAGTTGCAACTCATTGCAACAACAAGCTTACAGCTTAAAATATGAGTACCGAATGCAGGTACAAGTAATAACAAATGGACACAATAAAAAAATGCAATTAGACATTTGATTTGTCAGTAATTGGATAAATTTACACTTTTAATAACGTTTTTTTTTTCTTTTCTTTTTCTAATTTTTGTAATTTTATTATTTTTTTTTTTAATGTTTTCTTTTTTGCTGGTTTATTAATATTTTTAGTTGCATGTTGAATTGGCAATTGAAGTGTAGTTTGTAAAATATTTATGTTTAAAGTTGCATCTATTGCATGATGCATGAAAGCAGGCATTCAATGCATTTTTAACGAGTTTATTCGTCTGCAGCAGAAACAGAAACAGCAATTGAATTTAAGCTAATGTATTTGCTAATGGCCAAATATCACTAACAAAAACACACAAACATTTTTTTTTAATTTTTGCCATCTAGATGTTTTTTGGCTGATAATTTCATGAAGTAGTTACAATTTTTGCAATTTGCTTAGAAATTGTCGCAAATAAATAGCTAAGGGAATTGTATTTTATGGCCATTACCATGATGGGGCTATCATCAATTTAAAATCAATATGTCACCAAATAAATTGGAAAGAAATCATCACATACTCGTATAAAATGCAGACAGTATCAGGCCATAAACATGCTGCACTAGCACCAAATAAATAAAATGGCCAACTAAACTGAAGCTGAACGTTTTTTGTCTTGTTTTCTTTTTTAGTTTTTGCTCAACTCCACAACGAGTTACACAGTCAAGTGAGATCATTGATGATAAATCTTTTTAATTTTTTTTTTGCTTTTGCATCCTTTTTATATAAAGATTTTTCTTTTCTTAAATTTTTTTCTGATTGTTTGTGTCTGCATTGTTGCTCCCCTTATAAAAATACTCCATATGCTCCATGAGTCTTACAGCAGCTCTAGTGTTTACATTTTTAGTGGTCGCTTGCTAAGTAGCTGTTCGTTTGCGGTAGTTCAGCGGGCCACAGGAAAAAAATTCAACTCAAACAAAAAACACAATAAAAAAAAGTTTAAACATTATTATGCGTTTGTTGCATTGTTTTGAGGCCTGGATGTGTCAATGATTCTTAAAGTGATAAAAATTGCTCGTAAATCCTTAACAAGTACTTTCATACACTTCACTTCACTTAACTGCACTCACTGCTCATACAGTCATAATCATTTTCGATAGCGTTTCTTTCATACTTTATTTGCAATAACAATTCAGATTGCCGTTCAGCTGTACAGCATAGCAGAATTTTTTGTACTCTTCGTCGTCCATTTAGGAACAGAAGTTTCAAACTCTTAGCTGAACGCAACCTACACCAAATTGTTCGCTAGGTAGAACGAACTGGGTTGCAGATGTAGTACATTTTCGTGGAAGAAAAAAGGAATATCCCATCAGACCTAAATGAAGCTAAATGAATATGGAGTGTAACTTCTGAATCCTAATATATTTATTATAACCGTTATTGGCTAAAAGGAATCATTGTGTCACAGCGATGGTGTGATTTAGTTTATTTTTCTGAAGAAAATATCAAAATGCTGTCGCATCCTAAAACATACTTGTTTTAAAAAAATTACTACAATTCAGTGGGAAGAAAAAAGGGAATATTTTATCAGACCCCTAAGTGCAAGGGCATTCCAGACCGGCAACATAGCTAAAATGCAACTCGAAAGGTCTTTCAAATGGATTGTATTTTAGTTTTGCTTATTTATTTATTTTTTATTTTGGGTTGGGAATGAAGTAAAGAATCAACTTGCACTCAAATTTTAGGAATAATAGAAGAGAAGATTACGTCATCAGCATGTTATTTTTTAATATTCCTGGACAAATTTAGTAATTCAGACGAGGAAAAAAGCAGTAACTTAAAAAACGTACTAAAAACTTCACATTCTGAATATTTTTCACCAAAAATATATGAAAATGCACACACATCGGTCGAAATAACGCTTAATTATTAGCAGCCTCGAAATGAGCCTTTGAGGAGACAAATTTTTAATGCTAAAGCAACAAGCTGCTGCTCCTCACACAATCTATTTCCATGTCCGCTAAAATTTTTTTATTGAGCACAAAAATCTCTGTCTTACATTCTGTAGCTGAACGTAGGGTATAACTTTATTATTAAATTGAACAATAGCAGGACGATAACTCTAAGTTTTTCCTTTTGGTTTATTATTTTTTTTTTATGTTGGCCAATGTAAAAACAATTATTAAAATTGGTTGCAGTTTTGAAATTTTTTATTTTTCTTGTTTTTATAGAAAAGAAAAAAAAAAGGAGAGACTCTCCTGCAATAACAAGAAGAAGGAATGAATAAGTTTGAGTTGCTTGTTACTTGCAAATAAAAATAAAGCAAAATTTTCCTGATGGTTGTTGTGTGGAAGCGAAACAAAATCAAAAAAAAAAAAAAAAAAAAAAAAAAAAAAAAGAAGCTAAACATTGTTGACTGCATTGATTTGGAATTTCTTCACCAAAAGCTCAATTGTCCATATACGCCAGCCAGTGGATGTATGTTTATTATTTCTGCTGTTATTATTACTATTGTTGTTGTTACTAACTTTGCCTTTAGGCTAAAGAAATTTACACCATCCAAATCAAGTACATGGTAACCATCACTAACACCAACAGCCATTCGCTCATATTGTTAATATTATTATTATTGTTATTGTTGTGGTTGTTGTTATTGTAATACGTATGGGTTACTGTGTAAAGTGTAAAATGTCCAATTGTTCAAAAATGGCATAAGTGCCTAACAAGCGCAGAAGCATTGTCACATCGTTGTTTATTGGATTCTTCTCCATACAATTTCCATTTTTATGTACATGATCTCCAACATGAAAATTCCATCGACTTTATTTATTATAATTGCTGTCTGGTTGTTACAACGCAAATGCCACTTTTTTTCTACTGCATTTGTTTGCTTTTTTTTTCAATACTGTTTACTAGCATAACCTACTCGCCAATAGACTTGTGGTCTGCTTGGTTCAAAAACTAAAAAGGAATAGTTCATTTGATCTTTTGTCTCTTTATCACTTGTATACGTAGCTCAAATACTCTTGACTGCCACAAATTTCGAAAATCTAAAATTTTTTTTTAAATTCAATTCAAAACGGATTTATATTTTGAAATATTTAGCTACTAAAGCTAAAATAGCCGCAACATTGTGGCTCCGAAAGATTTTGTCAATTTCCAAACGAATCACAGAAGGATGGGACATACATCGCTTTAAAGGAAAGGTCCTCTATATTTTTAATCTGCTACTCAGTTGGGCAAAAATTAATTTGAAGTATTCTTAAAATTTTTTTTTTTTATTTGGGAAGAACGGAATGGAAGGTGCGTAAAAATGAGATCCTCCGAAATTACTTTGGAGTATTTTAAAAACTTTTTTTGAAATTCCCTCATACCCCAGTAATCTTGCTCTGAGGGATTTTTACGCTTTGCGATTTTGCCAAAGTACTATTCAAATCAAATCTTTGGGCTCTATGCTTTCTGGAAATGTCTTAACTTTGTCGGAAATTTTTTTAGTTTTTATTTTATGATGCAAAACGGAAATTGATAAAATCCCTCAGTACTGGGCTTTAAAAAAAATTAAAAATAACACAGAGTAATTTCTGCCCAATTGGGTAGCAGATTACTAATACATAGAACCTCTTCTTTAAAATGACGTATATGTCATCCTGTAGTCTGCTGTGGTTCGTCCGGAATTTGACAAAATCCTTCATGGCAACGGTATTGGGGTATAAGGGAATATAAAAAAAAATTAAAATACTCCAGAGTAATTTCTAGTCAATTGTAAAGAAGATTACAAGTATAGAGGACTTCCCCTTTAAAACAATGCTTGTTTCATTCTGTAATCTTCTGGGGTTCGTTCTAAAATTGTTAAAGTCCCGCATAGCAACAGTATTGGCTTACGAAGGATTTAAAAAAAAAATTTTAATACTCCAGAGTAATTTCTATTTAAATGGGTAGAAGATTACAAATTCCGAAGATATAAGCTTTAAAACATTCGAAAATTGACAAAGTCCATAAGGCGTATTAGAGAATTAAAAAAAATACATTTCCCGACAGAATTGAATGTTAGTGTTGAATACTAAAGTAAATAAATGAACTAAGGGATTTTAAAAAATGAACAAGTTCGTTCAGTTCATATGAATAGTACAAGGGGAATAGTTCGTTACTGTACTACCCAAGACTACTCGCCAGCCACCACATGTGATCTGGAGGATATCATTGTTCATAAACATCCATGAAGTTACATTAAAAAATAAGAAAAAAAATTATGATAAAACGGCAGCATTAGTAGTAAAAAGCAGCTCTTCAACCAACCAAGAGTTTGCAAAAACAAAAAGAAAAAATTACGAAAAAACTTGCACTGAAATTGAAGAGAGAGGAAAAAAAGATGTCCTTTTATGGTTGCTGATCATACAAAATGATTTGGTAGTGCATAATCGATTGGTTCGTTTATTTAATTGAAAATTATTTATTTTTAATATTCATTTGTGTAAAATTGTTGCAGAGGAGAGCAAGCATTTGTGGACATGTTGCTGCTTGCGATACATATCGCTGAACAAATTCATTAGAAAGCTGTTGCTGTTCGTTGTTTGTATGACATAAATACTTATGTGGGATACTTTCAACAGTAACATGCCTGCACACACACACACACACACACACACACACACACATTACAGTTGTTTAAATTACAATTTACCATCATTGTAAATGGAGTTGTAATTTAAATCTCAGTTGTTAGTTGGACTGTCTCTTCTGATTATGGCTTATATGCAATTATAATTTTATTCCTTAATAGCTAATTGTCTTTCCACTTTTGGCCATATTTAGTGCATATTTCCATTTGGTTAGTGAACTGTTGTGGTTCATTGAAATCAATTTACTTCTTGGGAATGCAGAAAACAAGTAACACATTCCAGTACTTGATTTTTACTTTTCAAATTAATTTAACTACAAAATATTTATTAAAATAAATAAAAAAGAAAAAAAACTTTCACACACATACATACATACACATCCACATATATATTTTGTTGTCATCGTCTAAGAAATTTTTATGAAAAACAATGAATATTTTTGGTACTTTTCATATAAAATTTCCATATGAGTTGATCGCTTGTGTTATAAAAACAAAACATAAATCAAAACAATTGGGTTAATAAAGAGAAATAGCTGAAGTCGACTAAAGTACTAGTTTATTTAAGGTCGCATTCAACTCATTAAATTTATTATTGCGGTTCAGGGAAGGAAATCAAAACAATAGCGTTTGAAAGTAAAGCTTTTAGGGCGTAAAAATAGGCGTGGCGGGAGCAACATATAATCAAAGTTCGGTTAAGTGTACAGATTTTGAAAAATTTCACTCAGCATATTTTACGGTAAAAAAATATGGATTAATGAAATCGAAAGTTACAGGAATGTAGATTTCAGAACTATATAGCTCATAAATATACTGTAAGTGTTCAGACTTTAAGAAATCTCACTCAAAATAAACTATTCACATCTGAAGTTGAAGCTGACAAAAAAAGTCTATTCTCACAACACATTTTTAATGGACCTTAAACGAAAGCAATAGAACATCAGCGAATAACTTTATTCTAATTTGCATGATTTTGTGCAGAAATTTTGCTAAGAGCTTTTAGAAGAACCATATAAGCTTGATATACAGGAAATGAGTTTACAAACGCTTCTAAAACATGAATGAATGGGTGTGTGTCTGTATGTAAAAGAAAAAAGCGAATCAAGCGAATGCTTTGAATTTAAATTTTCAATTTCTGTACTGAACTTTAAGGTTGTTCACACGCACTAAGCCCATCAAAAATTTGCACGAAAAAAGTATAAACTCATTTTATGTCTTAATCAAACAGAAACTGTTGATGATGGATGATCTGTTACAAGTAAAAGCTACTAGTACATGTCGTTGTTATTGTTATAAGGGTATGTATGGATTGTTGTCATGATCATAAAAGTGTCAGTTTTATTAACACTTTTGTCAATTAAGTTCATAATGAATCTTCCGGTAACACTTGAGAACCATTTATGAAAAACAAAAAGGCAATAACGAAGAAAAATCATATAAATTAAAAAATAAAAATGTGAAAGACACACACACATTTGAATGCAAAAGAGCACAAATGAATGTGCAGCTATTTAAACGATTTGTTTTGTTACATTTAGTTAATGGGCGGAAAAAATCAAAGAAAAATTTATTATTATTTTTTTTTTTTTCTTGAAATTAAAACAAACTGAAGCGACAACAACAGAAGCAAACAGCCCACCGCCCCATTAAACCACAAAATTTATTACCTTCTAAATCACTGCAAACAACTTCATCTTCATTATTTTTGTTTTTGTCTTTTCATCCACCAATACTTCCAACACACTTTCAAAACTGAAAGAATCAACACAAATGATCAACAGCAACGGCAGCCAACAGCTCCGCTACGCTTATACTACAACAACAAAACACATTTAGACCATCAGGCAATAGTTAGTTAGTTGTACGAGTACGTTTTAATTCATTGATTCATTCAAGCAGAAGAGAGTCGTAGATTCATTGTCACTTTAACGTGTCTCGTAAATGTTTTAAATGCCGAAACATTAATTTTCAAGTGTAACTTTATTACAAACAAACGAACGTTAATGACATGAAACAACAACAAAAATATATTATCGCTCCCCTATAAAAACTTGAACACGCGGCAGCGAGTGCAGTTTTCTGTTCATATTTTTACCCTACAACAGGTAGGGCACACATATTTAAGCAGATGAATTATTATCTCAGGGAATTTCTGGATTGACTTAAAACAACCATTATTCGATCATGGTTGTACTCTAGTACTAGAAACCAAAAGAAAATTAAATTTGCTGCTTTCGATATCGAAAGAAAAATGGTGACTTTTATTTATTTTTGTTTGAAATAATTTGAAAATTTCAACAGCTCTTACTCGGTATCGAGTATGGGTTTTAGGCCTTAATGGATTTGATTTCCTCCGTTTAGCAGCAGCTAAGGCAACTCTGGATGATATAGTCTGACCGGTCTGAATTTTCCGTGCTGATTTCACCTTTCCGCTATCGTCAATATAAAGATAAAGAAAGATAACAATAGAAAGATGTCAGAGAAAATTGGAAGCAGCAGAAAAAAGAGAAGTAGGAAAGTTATAAGAGAAGAGAAGAGCGTAGAGTCCAGCCGACCTCTGCCTTCGACAGTGCAGTAATGCCTTGAAGGTAGTGCTGTAAAAAGTAAAGCTCATGCTAATCCTACAGTGCTGGGCAAAGTCAGAAAAGGTGTTCTAGAGTTTTATGTAAAAAACACTTTAGTAATTGCCCAAAGACAACAAAAGAACATTTATAGAATGTGATCTCTCAACACTCATTTTCATAATCAAATCATTTCCCTCATAATCTATCTCTCTAAAACAGAACACAAACAAACAGACACATATTTGAATATGACACAGTTAATCAGAGGTTCGCTTAATTCATAAATTCCACTTCATGGCTGTTAATTATGTTCAATGTCGCTACTAGTGCCCTGAGTTGCATAAGCAGCACTCAGTAACCCCTTTTACATTTAAATAGGAACCACCCACAAATGTGGGTCTTGTAAACGAACATCTTAATTTATATTTTGTTTTTCTGTAATGAAACTCTTAGATGACAATTTACAAACGACAATAAATCAAGCAACTCTGCTACAAAAAACACAAACAATTAAAAAGGGAAAACTGTTGCTGCTGCTGCTGCAGCATTGAAATTCGTTGGAGAGTAAAAGATTGTTACATGTAAATGTTGTTAATGAAACACTGCAATTACATATTGCCACTTCACTTTGCATCAGCCTCATTCCAGCAAGAGACAAGAAACAAGCAAGCAACATACCTCAACATTTAAGTGTAACACATTAATTTCAACTCGTACGAGAGCTCTAAGACACAAATAAATACAAAATTAACAACAACAACAAACGAAAAATTGCAGCCTGCCATCATCAGTAGCACAAAACGAAGTAAAAAAAAAACGTTTTAAAAATAAATTTTAACTAAATGAAAATGTCACTTAAAGAATTAAAAAGATTTGTTTTGTTTGTTGTTTGTTGTTTTACACTCAACTGCACACACTCACTAAAAACTCTTAAATGAAGTGAGCATTTTGGGTGATAAAGTTGTTTAACTTCAAAGCATTTTAAATATTTTTTTAAATGTAAATGATCTTGCTTTTCCACCATCCAATTCGTCTGTCTAACTGTCCGTCCGTCCATCCATGTCTGTTTGATTTTTATGTCTACTTGAAATTTTAACATCTTGAAACGCCATAAAAGTCTTTAAATAGTCAAAATTAATTATTACTTAAATGCATTTTGCTCATTTGGAATGATGATGCTTCATGTTGCTGCTCGTAAAGTATTTAGAATTTATAATGGGAAAATTTAGAAGCCCTTAAAAGAAATTAATTTAAAAGGAGAGCAAGAAAACTTTTAAGCAAAGTATGGGTACAGGTCATTTGGTTGAATAAAAAAAAATCATTCACATTTACTAAAGTGACCAGGAAAAGAAGGCCAATTGCGAATAAAAATTTTTCTTGGAATCAAATGAACTTCATTCTCGGAATTTGAATTATTATTTAGGTCATTTATAGCCGCATACACGGCAACATAATTAAATTTCATTTTAAATTATTTTAATTGTGTGCCAGCCACTTCCTTTTCTTTTTGAGAAATTTTCTGTGTTCAATCGATAACGGTTAACAAGTTCAATGGAACAGCCATTTGAACGTTTGTCGGCTAAAATTTGGCTACCTTTCAGGGAAATTGCAAATTCATCATCAAGTTCTAATGAATCTTGTTGTTGTTGCGGTTGTGGCATAAATACAATTTGTGAGAAAGCGAAAATTGATATCAAAACGAATCACAGCAAATTAAAATTCAAAATTGTATTGATATTTTAAATTGTTTGATTGTTTTGTTATTTAAAAAGATTTAGTTGTTGTTGTTGCTTGTTTTTCAAAAGATTTCAAATTGACTTGTGCTAAAACGTAGACACTCAATATTTCGTTATATCACGCTAATGGCCAGTAAATGCAAAAGAGATTAGAAGCGTGGACAAAATACTCGTATCGCAAGTTTGTCATCTTGTGTTTTTGTTTTTAAAACAAACTAATACGCCAACAACATCAGCCAGGACAAAATTATCACACAGACTGATTAAGTTTTGGGTGCAAATAAGGGAACAAATAAAACGAAGCAAAAAGAACAAAAAATGGCGCTAGAAGTTGTTTAACAAATAAACTCTTAACCAAAAGCAGCAGAAGCAGCACCAGCAGAAGCTGCTTTATGGGCAATAGAACAAAAAATTGTTAAAAGACACCAACACACACACTGCAATAAATAAAACTTGCCCGTCGTATTTACGTTATAAATTGAGTACCAAGTGGCCAAGTATTACCCAGAATGGCACACATTAGGCAATTGAGACTTTTTCTTATTCGTTGTGTTGACTCTCTTCTTTGCTCTATTGTATGCTCGACCAGTTTAAACGGAAGCCATGCCTGTCTTAGGCACGAAAGAAATTTAATACTAATTGGCATAAATACCAAGTGTCGCACAGTGGCAATATGTTGAAGTTGCAAAAAGAAAAATAAGCAAAAACACTATGCAAACAAAAAACAAAAGAAAAGCAGAGGAGAAGTTTAAGAAGGACTCATTGGAAGACAGAGTAAGAGAAAAACGAAGACAACAACTATGTTTTGTATGTTGTTAAAGAAGCTTAAAAAGCAACATTATAAAAGTACATACGTAAAGATCTTCACATCAATCGTTTTGTTTCGACATAATATTGATGAGTCGTCTAACAACAGGCACAAAAAAAGCAATGAATCGATTGATCCAACGATCGATCGATGGATGGCTGGAATGGATGGATGGATAGATGTTTGTGATGACGACGATGATGGTGCTAGTGCCTGGTGATGATATGTAACTGCTACTGCTTACTTTTGTTTTTTTTTTTTTTTTTTGCTTAACTTGTACTTTTACTACATTTTAAAGATGCATGCCATGATCGTTAATCGACATCATTATGAAGCTGACGATCAACATGATAATGCTGTTCGTTTGTTGTTGTTCTTCTTCCTTTTATTATTCTGTCTGTACTAATGTTTAGTTATTTAGTTTTATTGTTGTTGCTGTTGCTGTTGCTTTTTAATTTATTTGGTTTTCTTATTAGTGTTGGATGTGTTGTATGTATTAAACGTACGGAATGTTTATCGAACCAATTGAAATTGCTGTGACAACAATAAAAATTCAACTTTTTGTTGCCATTGCAAAACAATGACAATTATATAACTCAACTCTACTCTGCTACTTTTTATTGCTTGAAGAAGATGAATAAGCAGAGTTGCCCGGACAACATTATAATTATGCACATAATGGCATTTAATGTGGATCCTTAGCGACCTCTAACGAATATTTAAAATTACTTTATGGCAGCTTCTTCACTCCATATCGATTGAGATAATTGAAAATCTAAATACTGCCAAAATCGAGTTTTGATTACGAGCTTCTAATTAAAGGTGTACTGACAAGCTATCAGGCATATTCTGAAAATTACTTTTCTCAAAGAGATTTCAATTCGCGCAAAAGGTGTTCTGCTCACAAAATCATTTGAAATCTCGTGATTTCAAGCCGGCCAACTAACTGCCTTACGACATCAAATCACTTGGAGCATTTTGTTCTGAGTTCCTTAACAAAATGATTAAATGCACTTAATTTTTATTATACTTTTACTAATTTTGTCAAAAGGTTAATAATTTTACACCACAAAACCGTAAAATTTGCGAATTTACAAAGAGCTTTTATTTTTTGTGGACAATTTTTTAGTTTGGTTTATATTTTTCGTGATTTGTTCGTTATTTTCTTAGCAAAATGTTATTGTAAACAAAGTATAAGAGCTTTAAGCTCATGATTGAGAACAGCAAAAATCACTACTAAGAACTAAAAGTCTCATGATTTCTAGAACTCTAAAAAATCAGGTAAGTGATTTTAAATCACCGTGATTCCGAACATGTCTAAATTGGTTGGCTTCTCGATGATCTGGCAGAGAAGAATACGGTTACTATCTGGTTAACTATCTGGCTAAAAGGGCCATAGATACTCTTTTCAGTGGATCAGAGCGCTTCTGCTGGATGAATAACAGCTTCATTTGTGCCTTACTATTCAAAAAGGAGAAACGAAGTCTGGTGGAGAGCCAAAGTAGGCATGAGACAATTAAGGTCATTAATCCTGAGGTTGTTAGAGCAGAAGTCAGTTGAACTAAATGGCTAAAATCAGGATGAGTCCCGTTGTTGCTGTGAAGAAGAAAAAAATACATCAGAAACTGTTCTCTGTGGTTGTCCAGAGGTGACAAGAGCCAGCGTAAGCTACCTGTTAAATGGTACACTGACCCCAGCTGATCTAAGTATAATGAATCCCACAGCAATCACTACCTTCGTAAGGAGTGTCGGAGAATTGAGCTGCTCGCGGTGCTAATAATAATAATAAAAATTGCTTAACAACTATCCTAAGGAAAAAGGAAATATTCCCTAGTAACTAATTTAAAGGGACCACTTTTTAGGACCACTTTATGTTAAATAATTAACTAGTCACTTTCCTGCTAGTGATTGAATTACTATTTTTCACTTATTCTGTGACATATCACAGCACTAACCCATAAAAATTTTATTGGAACAGTAAAGCCATTCTGAATGAATTAGATATTTTGTGCAAGAAATTAATTAATTTTTTAATGCTAAAAAATTTTAGGTCGTTTTGTCGAGTAAAGTAACTAAAACACAAAAATGACGTAAGCCTAACTAAGCTTATGATTTATTTAGTCACACAGAAAAAGCTAAGGAAGAAAGAGTTTAGAGCATAACTGAAAACGTCCTACTTAATCAGCGAGCTGAAGCTTGGCAACTCTTTTGCCAAGTAGCAATAGCAGGTTGTTGTTGAAGTGGTTCGTAAAGAAAAAGTTCAGCAGCTGATCAAACGATTTGTAGCTGTAAACTTGGTAATTCATGCTTTTTTTTCTTCAGTGGATTTTTTTGCTACTCTTGCGCTTGCTTGCATTAGTTTTTATTTTTATTGCGATAGGCAATTGGAGTCCATTGACAGCAGCCAGTGTTTATGAATTTGTTGGGAATGTACTCGTATATTCATTTGTATCCTTACTTGGTATGGTCATACATTTACACACACGCACACAGTGGAGTAATATAGCAAATAGATGAAAAAAAAGTACACACAGATCAAATGATGCCATAAGCTGTTGCAGCAGACAAACACAGACTCGGACATGCATAAAAAATAGTAAAAAAAAAGAAACAAAAAACAAAATGCTTCAAGACTAATGTATGTTGTTGCTTGTTAAAGCAATAATCCAATTAATCGAACAATTTACTTTAATCTTTGGCATTATTAGTATGAGTTTAAGAAAAAAGAAATATGCAGCTTGGAAAATAACAACCGACAACAAAAAGTTTAGAAAAGTCATAATTTCCAATATAAAAAAAGAATAAATAAAAGGAAACAAACAATCACACAGATCTTGTTCAAGGTGAGTGGAGTCTTAGTCTGAGTCTCATACTGACTATGAGTGATTAATATGAATCCTATTTTATGATTTTGTTTGATTAGCTTAAAAAACAATTGAATAAATTAATAAATAGAAAGAAAACAAACAGAAAAAAATACAATTAAAAAAAAAAGAAACTGTAATAAATAATAATAAAGAAGAAGAAAAAAACGAATTATGAATTACCTGCATGTTGATGATTGTAAACGATCACTCAACGTGGCCATTAGACAAGTATGAGCGCACACATTCATGTACAGATCAATTGAATATTGGTAATGGTTAACCAAACACGTACAACATTCATATTTTATGCACCTCTTAAAGAGTTCACCTTATTTTAGTTGCCGTTTCCAGTATGTATGAATGTGTTTCAATTGAATTCAGTTTTAGTTTTCTTTCTTTTTTTGTTTTGTTTAATTTAATTTCTATTTGTTATTGAAGTTGTATGTAATTTTTCAATTAAATTGATAATAATGACGTTATCTGACGTTAATGATAGCTGTCGAATGGACGACAATAACAAATGATGAATGTTTCTTTTAACCCCATGCACATACGCCAGCACACTGATCGTTCAGTTAGTTGCTCGCCAGAGCATATAAAAAATGAAAAAAACAAAATGGTGGTGGCAGGGAGACAGACCCAACACCACTCACTCACTAACATCAACAAAATGAGAGCGAAAAAAACACAAAAAAAAAAGCCAAGCAGCAGAAAATGAATCAACAATGAGGAGAGCTTAAGCCAGAAGCAGAGGGGGAGAAAGGAACAGCCATAAAATACAAATCAAAAATTTTTAATGTTTTTTGTGTTTGGTACAAATACTGTTATAGTCATACTTGACTGCTGTTTTTTTTTCTTCAGAGTAACATCTATTAAAGCACATGATGTTGTTGTTCTTGTTGTTAAATAAAATATACTTAATAATGTGTTAACAAACTGCACATTATTTATTAAATGATTACTCGTCACTATTTACATCATTAGCCAGCCAGCCAACAATTTTTTTTTTTACTTTTCTTGACTTGCATTTTAAGTTAAACGAACGAACCAAACAACAGTTTATGGTCAAATATGAGGCGCAGTACTTAAAGCAAACAGGTGGGAAAATTCCTGTGATTTGTAACAAACATTTTTAGTTTGTAATTAATTTTATGAAATAATAAAGTCGAGAGAGAAAAAAACCCACAACATCAACTTGTTTTCTTGATTTATTGCTAACATCTGGGAATTTTCTTCTTTTCAAATATTAATGCTGTGAACCGAACCACCAATCAATCGATCACATCAATCTGTTGCGAAAAATAATTTCAAGAAAGTCCTTGTTTAGTTAAAGTTATTACTTTTTTGTATCTAGTGTACACTATTGCGTTTCATTAATTTGATGTTTCTAACTATGCGTACCAGAAAGAGTATATTTCAATTTGAACAGTGACAGATGCAGTTTTGAAACTTCTCATACCTCAAACATAAAGTTCCCAGGCATCAATTGAATTTTAATAATTGTCTCTTCGTTTACTGAAGTTACTCTCAAAAGGGTATTTTATTTTTTGTTCAACTCCGCCTTAAAAACCAACAAAATAAATAAGTTTTTCTAAGCCTTTTTGAGAAATGAAAACACACTTAATTAACGTTTTATATTTTACGAGTACTTATGAATGTTTAGAATGCAAACAAAATGTTTTTAATTCATTTAAATCAGCAATACAAACCACATTTCAACGACTCATTCGAGTGTATGTATGTCTGTATGAATGTATATAATGATAATCATATTATGTTTTATTTATTTTATTTATTTATCATTTTGATTTTATTGAAATTGATATCCATTCAATCTGCAACCCAATTATCGTTTGCATTTTACTTTGCCCGAAAGAATAATTAGGTTCATGATTGACATGTGGGATAAGACGACATACACTTGGTATGCCGTAGCAAATTATCGAACGGCTACTGTTGCAGCAGACAACAGCAACCAGTCGTACAGCAATAGGCCAGAGGCAAGGAACTGTCACAATCAAAACACACAAATAAAAACCTTTTGCAAAAAAACAGCTTTGCAAGTTTAAAGCAGAGACGACATTGTTAAAAGGACGCTTATCTCCCTCTAATGGATAAATGGAGAAGAGCAAAAGCAAAATCGAACTTAAAACAACTTTAACAAAATAACACAGTCGACTTTGAATTTTTATATAAAATAACGATGATGATCCACGAGTTTATGAGATTTGTTTGTTTGGCTGTGTGTATTAAATGTTGCTGATATTTTTTGATATTGCTGATGTTGATTCTCTGCAGTGCTCTTTCTTTCCGTTATTGTAGAGTTACGTTGCTGCAAATTTAAAAATCGCATTTATCATGTGTGTATACGTTTCGTTTGTAGCGAGTGGCTTTATTGTAGTAATCTGATGTTAAGTCAGATAATATTGGCTCAATGGGTATTCCAAATGCCTGGGTTTAAGTTTTCATTATTCTCCTTGTTGCTATCATTTATTTTTGCTCCTTTAAATTCTTTTTATGCTCTTCATCTGATTTCAGATCAAGACAATGACGACAATACAAAACAAAACCAAACTAAACGGTTGGCTCATCATTATTTGGGGTGCAAAAACTAGTTTCATTTTGTTTTGTTTTAAGTTTCCTTTTTTTATGCCGAATAATCACCAATAAACTTATTTATAAGTATTTATTCGTATGTTGCACAGATCAGAAATCAGCAACTGCGAAGAAAAAAAAACTTCTTTTATTTTGTTTTTTGTACGAGTATCGCAACCAATATCACAACACATCAGTTCAACTCGCGAAGAGCAATTACAATATGTTTAATGCTAAGCACAGCGATATCTTATTATTGTTCGTTTTATTGTTATTTTCCAGCAAATAAGCTTTAAACACACAACGATACAAGAATTACTAGATGTTATTGTTGGTTAGTAGGGGGGTTGAGCTGCGGGGTCTCTTTAACTTTTTTTTTTTTTGCATCCATTGCGCATGTCAACGATTAATTCTTTAAGTTGCCCATCGTCACTTGCGTTCAACTACCACTACATGAAACAATAATAAACTGCAAGAGTAAACAAGATCAAAGTACACCATTTCCTTAAAGTTATTTTAGGAACAAAAACTTTTACCAGAAATTGCCAACAGACGAGCATGTTTCGCCAAGTGTGAACAATTAAAGGTACAGTCATGGCTTCATTATAAGACTAATGCGTTATAGAAGTGTCAAAATCAACACACACAATGAAAGAATAAACACAAAGAAAAATTAAACAAAAATGTAACCAATAAAAAGCTGGTGACTTGATAGAACTTAATATTATTCAGCAGCAATCTTTTTCTGTACTGCAATTGACTATTCAATTTTGAATAAAAATGTTTGGAAAAAATAGTTAACCTTAAAATCAAAGAACTTGTGATTCAGTAAAATATTTAACGGTCAGCTGTGTGGTTAAATAAAAGCCTGAATTTTGCGTGGTGTTTACTTAGCACCCAAAATAAAAAATTATGTAACAAATAAGCCATTTTTGGTTGTTGTACACGGTAAATTTTTAACTCCTAAAGTTAACCAAGAATTACTGAATCACACATTCGTTAGTGCATACAGAAAAATATGGAGTTACTAAATTGCACCACTAAACTTACACTATGCAACAAATAGAAAAAAAATTTCTTTGAATAAAGACTATTTTTTTTTTTTTTTTTTTTTTTTTTTGTTTTTTGTTGAATGCGTAATGGTCGCTTAATTGCAAAAAATCATCAAAATTCCAAGTTCTATGGATAACTTTTTTTAGATTTCTTTTCTTGAAGAGGCTTATCCGATTTTGTTATAAAATATTCCAAAAAATTCTAAATTATATTGGCTTTAATTTATTTTTACATAATTTTGCAGGGCAGATATTACTTTTCGAGTAATTGAGGAAAATGTTTATTAAAACTAAAAATAATTAAATTTACGTAATGGATTAAAAATATTTAATTGTTATGAATAAGAAATATTCAACTAAAAGTTTTAAATTATAAGCTTTTGATTTAACACTGACGAAAGTTGAGATTTTAAGTTACAAATTAGTGATTGGTTTTAAAATAATATATTCAACATCTTAAATATAAAATAAAATAACGAAAATATTTTTAAATGGATAAGAAAAAATGTGCTTGTGGGTTATACTAACCAGGGCTTGGCAAGTATATGCTTTTCTGTCATTTAAATATAAAATAATAATAGAAATTGCATCGCATGTAGTACATATTTATAAACCAAAATACAGTAATTTATAAAATTTCAAGTACTCCCACGCAGAACGCTTAAAAACTGCAATTTTGGCAGCGCTTTAATTAGTAAAGTTGACTGCAAAACATGGACTTGATGATTTTTGAAATTCAAAAGCTGACAACAATAAGTATCATCTAACAAGTTACGTATGTATGTAGGTATTAATGGGCTGCCCAAGCATACTTGAAAGCCACACATCACTTTTTGTATGTTGCATGAATTAGCAAGTTCTTAGTTACTTTTGGGATTTTTTAAATGTTAATTAGGTAGCCCACTGTTACCTTGATATTTTGCTTGCAGCCTATTATTTATTATATTTTTTTTAAATGTAAAGTAATATAGAAAATGTACGTAACATACCTGAAATAACTTTTAGTTTTTATGAAAATTTGTAGAATTCGTGCAGAATAAAATATTATGCATTCTTGTTCAACAATTTAATAAATTTCGCTTTCTTCTACAATCGTTTAGTTCCTTCTTCATTCTTTTATTTAGTTATTATTGTTTATATGTATGTATGTCTTCTTATGACACAATTTACTTTGATGTATTTTCCCCACACCCCACAATTACCTCTCAAGTAATTACAAACTAAAAAAAATTTTTTTTGCCATTACGAATGGCCAAACTGAAGCAACACACCGACCGGCACAAATTTAACATACACACTTTTTTCATTAATTAAAACAAAGTTTTTTGAGATAATTTTTTCACACAATTGTTAAACACAAATTAAATAAAAGTTTTATGTAAAAATATTTTCAATTTGTTCAGTTTTAATCACATTTTTTTTTTTTATAAATTAACAACCACTAAACACAACCGAAGATTTACAAAATTTCTAGAAAACTAAAGAGAATGCAAAAAATGCCGCTATTACTTGTTGTTGTAATTGCCTATGGTGGAAATAATTACTTATTTTGTGTATGCGTGTTGAGTTATGTGAGAAGAAGAAGGCGAAATTGTAAGTTTGAATACGTGTGTGTGTGTGTGTTGCGCGTGTGCTTACAAAATGTAAATAAAAGATGAACAACGAACTACAAATTTTATTTTACTGTAGAATACGTAGTATATTTTTTTTTCAATAAAAATTAATTTAATTATTGTTAGTTGCTGACAATTTCTTTTTGTTTTAATACCCACCTAATGACAGTCAACATTTAATATGAAATTAATGTTATTAAATTCGCCTTTAATTGAATATTATTTTTAAAATTATATAAAAAAAATTGTTTCAGAATAAATAAAATATATTTAAACAGTTTTGCAACTTTTATCATTGTTTTAACGCTTTTTGAAATTTTCCTCTTCGGTAATACTAAAGGGTGATTTTTTAGCTACTTTCTTTTTGGCAACACTGTTTTCGTCAGCTCAGTTGTTTTCGTGTAACATGTTACTATTAAACATCTTCAGTTTGGTTTATAATTTAACCATGAATCGACTTACAAATGAATAACGCTTGCAGATTGGGCCTCTAATTAAAAAATTTTTTGACAAAAATAGAAGAGCTGGACTTGGCTGACATGTGCTTTCAGCAAGACGAGGTTACATGCCATAAGCATACGAAACAAGGGGCCAATTGAGTAGCGAGTTCGGTGAACAGTATATTTCGTGCGATTTAACCTATTTGAACTATTTTTTGTTTAGCTATGTTAAGGCTCATGCTCATAAGATTCAAACCGCAACGGTTGACGCACTGTAAGCCAATATTTTATAATTTATTCGTGAGATACCGGTCAATATGCTGGAGAATTTATACCAAAATAAAATAAAGCGCATGAACCATTTGAGGCTTAGCCGCGGTCAACATTTATATGAAACCATCTTTAAACATTGAATAATATAGATCGTTCTAGTGACTCAAATAAAGATTTTATGAGTTTTTTTTTTATAAAATCTGAAAGTTCTTAAAAAATCACCAGTAAATTTGTCTTAGTGATAAACATCAAAGTTTTACGTGACTTCAACATGAAATTAATATGACTGGTTCTATATCGCATGGGCCTGCTCAATGAAACCACATGTCGATTGTGTTCATGTCGGCCAATTCAAGCCAAAATAAAGCAGTAGAAGTTTATCGGCTGTATATTTATTTATACGAAAATTACATTTATATTTTTCAGTTGCATAAGAAAGGAAAACTTAAGTTCCTTTTACAAAAAGCTAAAAAAAAAGCTTCTTTCCAGAAAAAAATCCAAATGATTCTCTTTGAAGTGCATCTTAGATCCCTTCAAAAAAGACAGTGAGATATTTTAGGTGCTGTAGAAGTCACTTTTAGCTTATTAAAAATAATGTATAACAAAAATAAAACCGATTATTGGATTTTTTAGAAATTTATTCAGTGATAAGTTATCACTGTTGTTTTTCAATGAGAAGTAGTAGTAGACTCACTTCTACTTCTTTTTCCCCACTTTTTTGGTAAGATTTAATAAAATTTTATTCATTTTCGTAAACTAAAGTCTGCATCGAACTTAATATAATTAATAGAAAACACTTTCACTTTAATGCTGAATATTTTGCATTTTCGCTGGGAATTGGTGTTCTAAATATCTGTCTGTAGAGGTGATTGTGTGTGTATATGTGATTATGGTATTATATGAGGGTAATTGTGTGCGAAATGCCGAATTAACAGGCAATTGCAAGAGAGCATTGTAAGCGATTGTGTTATCGATGGCGTTGTGCCCTGGAGCCACTTTTATTTATTTGCTATGTGACGATAATGGTGGATCATCCTTAACCCAGCATGTCTTTTTGTTTTTTCAACAACAAACACACACCATCAACATTCTGAAATTATTCTTTAGCTGCTGCAAATAAATGCAAAGTATACAGCAGAGAAGAAGACTGATGTGTCTGGGCGATTAAGTTCTTATTTCAATGAATAAAATTGACTGAGTCCATGGACATATTACCTGACTAACTGACTGACTACCAGCTCAGCTTCAGTCCAGCTTAGCTTAACTAAACGAACTGACTGTTTGTTTGTCTGTCTATTTGCCTCCTTTTTTTTAATGCACACAAATAAACTCAAGTTAAAAGTTTCTTTTTTTCTTTTTTTTTTTTACATAAAAAAATATTGCCAATCTGTTTATGCATGTGACTGCAATTCTTGGAAGTCTTTTTGGCAGATCTTTATTATACGATTGGTTTATTTATAATAATTAGGTGTTCTGCGATAACTACGTACAGTGTAAACTGCTTACACACATACACACTCACTAGTGCTCACTCACATTTATTTGTGAATAACTTTAAACACTCGTTCAGACTTACGTACACTCACTTAGTGAGTGAGAGTGTCTGGTGTGTTTGTGTGCGGATTATGCGACCAAACACCAGAAGCTTATCGTAATCTCAAGTTTTGCCACACCACATTTTCTGATGGTTGCAAGTGCAATAACAAATATCGGACTGCAACAGGAATGCCAACCAGCTTGAGGCGATCGATCGGTTGTACATTTTCTTATTTCTCTTTTCCTTTGTGTTGCTTTTGTATGAAAAATTGCACTAATGCAACAACTACTGTATGCTTGAAGAACATTCGTTCGTTTTATTCTTTTGCTTTCACAATTCCTAAGGCATCTACTCTCGGCTCGGCTCATAAACTCCTCAAGCTCGCACCTTTTGATATTTGAATGCCTACTGTTTTGTATGCAATGCAACTGACCAGCAAACAAAAACGATTGTAATCGATTCTCTTTTATTTCTTTTATTTCAACTTGATGCTGTTTGCTGCTTTTTATTGGAGTTCATTTCGTTTGTAAATGGCCCGCATTAACATGGTTGTTCGATTTATTAAGTAACTTTAATTTGCGTTTCGATTACGCGTGTAACGCCTGTTTTTCTTTTTTTGTTTTTGCTCTCTGGCAGTTTTTGTAATTTTTTTTATTGACTCTTAATGCTCGTAAGCAGGCCAATTGTGTTGTTTGTGCATTTGCGGAATTGGCAAGTATATGAGTGTATGTGTGTGTGTGTGTGCTTGGGTGCATGTTGGCTGAAGGCTATGTGTGTTATAATTATAATTGCATTTTCTGGCGCTCCCCGAGTGGTCGTATGTATAGCTGCCATCATTTGGCTGGGAATTGATGCCGTTTAAGCGAAAGGCGTTGCTCACTAAATTGCCAATTCATTTAAATGAAAAATTGCTCAATTATAAATTGAAAGAAAATTGAGTTGTGATTATTAAAGCCAACAAACGATGATGATTAGCAGCGTATAAATGGCGGGAATTAACAAATGAATACAAATGTTGCCCGTTTCTCTACTGAATTAATATTATTTTAAAAAGAACTGAATGAATGAATGAATGAATGATACACTAATTCACACATTTAAAGCAAAGGAAAAGGTGGGGTTTCCATTAACTAAATTGCCTTGTGTTATTTAAGTCTTTAATTGCACAAAAGTTATCTAAATTTAAGCGAAAACTCTTTAATCCAGTTTCTACTACAAAAATTTATTTATTTGAATTATTTATGAAACGCTTTCAAGCCGTTCGCACACACACTGAAAAGTATAAAATAAATTAAAATTCTAATTTCAGGACTGCACTGGCTCTACCAGTTCCCATCTTTCATCCATCATTTACCCAAACATTTCAGTCCTAATAAAATTTAGTCTGCACAGGGAGTTAACCTTCACTTTTACTAGGAACATTACAGAAATATTAGTCACATGAACTGAAACAGGAAGTAAATGCTTAAATATTATTTTATTCAGTATTATTTTAAAAGGTTTTTCTTAATTTAGAAAAAAATATCAAGCCTTAAATGCTGGAAAACATAGGGCTCTTTGGTGTTAACTGTCTGTTTAAGCCATATACTTTGGGTAGCGATATAGCATATCTCTGTAAGAGCGCACTTTTTTCATTTTAAAATAAAAACAAGTATTTTTTGATAGACAAGTTCCGATTAAGCATGAAATAAAATATCTGCTGAGGGTAATCGCTCAATATGTAATGCAGCAAAGTGAAGTCAATATCCAAAACTGTAAAATTTGAAGCTCAGAAATTCTTCATGGAAAACTAAGGTACCCACAACCAGGTCAGGTTTTACGTTTTTGAAGATGAGGCCGAATTGTTTTCGCTAAATTAACATGACAACTGAGTTCTGTGGCACATCATATATCTGACCGACCTGTGGTCTCAGCACGACGACGCCAACTGTCACACAGCCTGCAGAATGTAATGGAAAAGTACAGTCTTGTTGGACATGCATTCCATATGGCCTTTTTTAATTCACAAGAAAAATAAATTTGGTTGTCCAACCAATTTTATTGTTCCGAATAAAATATTTTTATATATCGTTTAAAAAGCTCTCAAAAAGAGAGAGAGAGAGAGAGAAAGCTTAAACGTGTTATAAAAACCATATTGTATGCACAAAAATATTATCCACAACTAGTGTGTGAACTTCGTCTTATATAAATATAAGTTTTCATACGCAGGATAATTAGCCCCATAATAATTATTCCTTAAGAATTTTGTCTCAAGGAAAATTTTGGTTTATGAGCAAAAATTCCCTAAATCAGACAGACAGAGAGAGAGAGAGAGAGAGAGAGAGAGAGAGAAAACACTTTATATGTTAAAAGAGGGAGAACTTTTTATGATAAGAGGAAAGTGAAAAGTGAAAAAATTCCCGAAGAATTTTTATATCATAATTGTGCTGAATTTAAAAAGGGTTTGATTCAAATGTTTTCCAACTTTTATTATGTAAGAAAAGCAGAAACGTTTTAACAAAATGATGTCTATTTAATTTTAACCACACGAAGCTTAGGGATTTTGTGATTAAATTCTGTTGTTGTGATTTTTTTTTGTGATAAACATAAATCGATTACAAAATGCTTGCACATGCATAAATCCTCTGCGGGATACAATTATTTCAATCAATATTTACACACATTAAAAGTCAACAATCAAGTAAAACTCCAATTAACTTTATATAAAAGCGAATGTCAAACTTTTAGTTTTACACCATGAGCCAGCAGCCAGCAGTTAGACACTGGCACTTGCAGTGCTGCACTAAAGGGTGAGAAAAGAAACTCATGTTGCTGCAACATAATTTCTCTAGTATGTGCTTCAGTATTATTCCTTTTGCTGTTTTTTGTGTGAGTTTAAAATAAAAATTTGTTATTGATCTGTAAAACTTAACAGTTACCAAGAATTGATCGCGGTTAACACTCCAGTGCATGTGTGCAAGCAGTCAGTAAGCAAACGGACGCGCAGTTATATGGATTAATGTTGTGGATAGCTGGCTGCCAACAGTTTCATGTTACTTACACTCACCAACAACTAGTTGTGGTAGTAGATTTGGCGGATAGTTGTAGTGTTCAAGTTGTTGAGGCTCTGTTGCTGCTGCTGTGCTTTTGCTTTTGCTTTTGCCACTGTGCGATTAATAAAGACTTTATCTATTAGTAGTAATCACTAAAGTCCTTAATGTGCAGCAGAAAAACTTGTGGCAAATGTTGTGTCCACAAACGCATTCACATGTCGACCAAGTTAACATACATTTACACATGATAAAATGAATTGTCAATTGATAGTGTACAAAAAATGGTGACGATAATGGCAACTAGGAAGATTTCAGTTGCGAATTGCAATATAAGGAGTGGCTTGAATCAGCATTTTTGCGTTTGTTTTTTCTTTTACTTAAATTAGTTAGTGATTAGTTTTAGTGCATTTCAAAATGAGCCCAGAAAATCTGAGTAATAAAATGCAGCACAGTTTTAGCTCGAGCTTTTGAAGAGGAATTGCTTAAAGGTTTCTTTTAACTCCTTAATTCTCTAAAAGGATTGCTTATGTGCTTTTCAATCGCCTAAAAAAATTTTATGAAAATTACTCAAAAATGTTTTAAAAGTGTGTTGTTGGTTTCCTGTCTAGTGATTTTTTTTATTTAAGAAAGCTTTTAAAGATCGCCAGGAATTCTTTCTAGTGAGTGCAAAAGGTCATGCGCTTTAAGTTGTATCATTAAAATTATTTGTTTCTGTCAACAAAAAGAAATTATTTGTTTCATTTAATGAAAGTTGCAACTCTTTGTTTTTTTTTTACTTTTTGTTTTTTTTTTGTATGTCAGCCATATTGAAAAGTTTTTTAATTTTATTTTATTTATTTCAAATATTCTCTATTACATCAAAACATTGACTAATTAAATTGTTCCCTAGAGACAATCTGTATAAAATTAAATGGAATTAATTAGAGAAGCGTATGTATACGCACAGGCACACACACACACATGCACTTAGTAAGTGCATCTTGCTGCACCACCACATTTTGTTTAGTCATTTGTAGACTTGCAAGCAATAAAATGGAATTTTAACAAGCTCTCTTGATAAAGTGTTGCCACTTTGTGACAATTACAAGTCGTTAAAATTAGCCGTACTGGCCATAACAGGAAAAATGTTTTACATTAAATAAAACAAAAGAAAAATAACAAAAAATACTACTCGTACCTACGAGTAAATATTCTTTAAAAACAGCATAATTTAAAAGCACAGACAGAACAAATTAAGGAAAGCTGTGGGAATAAAGTTTTGCAAAAAAAAATAAATAAAAAGTTAGTTTGGCTTTTAGCCAAAAAAAAAAAAGAAAAAAAAAGGGAAAAGAGGAAAGATTATGGGAAAAAGCGAGAGAGATGCCTGTAATGCCTGTTCATAAATCATACAGTTTAGCGTTTTAAAAAAGGGTGTTTTAGGTCAGTAGTTAGCAAGTTGGCTTAGTGGGCGCAACCATTATTATTATTAAATACGATGGGCTATAGTTGCAACGCAACCTGAAGGATCTCTTCCCGATTCCGAAACTCTTCACAATTTCGTAATTGCTGTCTTGCTGCAGCTGGACTAGGGCACAGAATATATTTCGATGTTTTTTCTTCTTCTTCTTGACAGAAACGACGGCGGTTGTCATGTACCACACTAATTTTATTCATGTGGTAATTGAGTTTACAATGTCAACATTCTGCTGAGGTTAAGGATAGAATCTGCTTTAATACGTTAAAGGTCGATGAGTCTCCTAGACTGTAACATACCCACTTTTCCAGAGACTTTGTTATTCCCCTTTCCATACTAAGACACGAATCAAGTTATTGTTCACTACATAGAAGGGCTCTGTGCGCATGAAAAGCGTCTCTGTGGCTTTTCAGTGAGATAGTCTAGTTCATTGGCCACATGCCATTCATGTTTTTGTATCCGAGTTATTCTCTGCCAGAGCATTAAGAAGCCTATAGACATCCCAAGTCAACTGAGGTTGGAAGGAATAGCTTACTAACAGCTCAACCTAAATTGTAGTGGCAAGCGTAGCACTTTTTAGCGCCCAGTATTTAGATTAAAGCGTCATCCCCAGATAAGAGAACTAGCGGTACGTATTTTCTACAGTAGCGTTAAAAATAGAGTTAAAAACATTAGATTAAAAAATGCCACTACTGGTCAACAATAACACAAAAAAAAAAATTGTTTCGCAGCCAACTTCAGTACAAAAGGCGCTGTCAAAATTGGATTTTCCTATTGCTCAATGTTGCCACCACACTACTTCGGTATGATCCATTCATATTGTATAGGCAAGAAAATTTTCCTTTTAAAAATATTTCCTAGTACATGGAAGCTGTTTTTCCACTGTGGGCACAACCTAACATCGGCCGCCAATGTAACCAATCTTGTTAACAATATGAGTGTTGCGATATGTCGTCTTAAATCTACGCAGTCAAAAGCTTTTTTTACTACAAATGGTTCGTTAATTTATCTACTTTCTACCCGATCTTTTTTTACATTTTCCCCTTTAAAAGACCATAGAGTAGGAAAGAGGATAAAAGAGGACCCAAGTGAGCCTGACTAACCTTTAGCCAGAGAAAAAAATTACACCATTTGTTGTCAAAATGACCACAGATGGTGTCAGTTGTGTATCAACCACGTTTGTGCTTACTTTGTCAAAACCATACCGGTAATAAATCGACATAATTTGATCAAGATGACACCATTTGGTGTTTAAATGACAATTTTAATTCTCAATTTGACAATGCTTGTTAATAAATTGCAAATTGGATAACATTTTGTTGTCAATTCAACAACGTGCGTTAACAAGTTGTCAAAAAAGTAAAATCGGAGCTTTTTTCCTAAATTGAAAACCAACCATTGTCGATTTGTACACGTTTGTTAAGTAATTGAAAACACTTGTTATAAATTTTTGGCTCAGTGCTCTTCATGAAACCAATTTTCAAAATTAAAAATAATTTGACTGTTAATTAATAAAATTTTCTTCTTTCATTCAATTTCTTGCTGCTGTCCCCTTTTCATTTCTTGTTTAAGAAAATTTCTTTATTATCAAAAATTATTGTCACATCCTGAGCGCTGTGTTGAAGGGAAGTTGAAATCTCTTGACTTTCATATTCTTCTACATCTTCATTCCCTTCTTGCATTTCTTTGCATTCTTCAAATGTCATTTCACATTCATTAACACTTTCTGTATCTGAAGAGTTTGGGGGGTTGGAAATATCATGTGGTAAATTAATAATCCCAGCAGCTTTATCGGCCTCAAACTCTTCTTTGGATATAGGCATCCAACGGCATACAAAGGGACTACATTGCGACTTCTTTTCTAAAGATTCAGTATTTTCTCGATAAAAAAAATAATCTCTTTTATTCATGCTGAGAGATGGACAATTACAATGAGTTTTTGCAGTTGCAGCAACAGGTTCGTTATCCTTAACTAGTTCTTGCTCTTTTAAATAGGCCGCTTCATCTGGATTATCCACAGCATGCATTCCTGTTGTCACTGTAACTGTTTTGAGAGTTTCCCTTGTGATGCGCTTCCAGCAGTTTAGGCAAACGCACTCATGATCATCACTTGCTACATGTCTAGTCGAGATGCGCCCATATAATTGCTTATAAATTAATTTAATTTTAGATTCTACATTTTTTTGCTCAACATAAAATTTGCTGTTATAAGCGGCATAAATTTGTGCCGTGCGCTGTGCCGCATGAGCCCACAAACATTTCGGAGTATGTGTTAATTTATCTTTAAATAAAATATTCGGTACTCCACCTAGATTCGTGCCATAATAGAAAGCTTTAAAAGCTCTTTTCATAATTGAATATGTCATTTGAGCTTCTACACGATTCATGAAACACTTGCACGCCAAATCATGCATGAGATCTTTTTTATTCAAACGTTTTCTGGGCACAGCATCGATGCGTTCAACAATTTCCTCAAAATGCAGCAAATAATACTTTAATACATCTAAAAGAGCTTTATTGTTCCATTTTAAAACACCACAAAGTTGTATTACCTTTTTTGGATGAGAATTATTTCCATTCAATCTTCAAATTTTAAATAAATATTTTGAAGCGTGTACGTTACCTGAACCAAAGATTGTGTAACATCGATTACATTTTTCAGCAGGGCATCACTAGAAATTAGCTTGTCTGCACAATTACAATAGTTTTTTGGTTGAAAACAATCGCATTTATAACTTTTTAAAAATTTTTCAGATTTCATTTTTGAATTTTGTTGCTTTTTCCTTGTGTAAATAAGTTTTTAAGTTAAAAAAAAATTTCAAGGGTTTTTTAAAAAATATAAAAAATAAAAACACACAGACAAGAATCTACATAAATAAAATTTAGTTTTTGTTTGTTTGTTCGATATACAAATTTGTGCTTTCCAACGGATTTTTCTGAATCGTTATACTCCAAGGAAGGCTGCCATATAGTTTTGGATTATCCACGCCCATTTTATGCTCACAATGGAGCTGAGTTTTTTGTCAATTTCAATTATATTTTTCAATCAATTTATCTAATATATTCTACATATGCTCACTATACCTCAGGAAACGTTGCCATGTACCTTTGGACTGACCATGCCCCCTGCTACTCATCAATCTACAAGGCATCCTAATTAATTAAAATATTTTGCTTAAAATGAATGTGAAGAAGAAGTACCATTTCAACTGAATTTTTTTAATGATGCCAATTTTAATTAAATAAATTGATTTCATCAAATTAGCTGTTATTTGTGAAAGTGGTATAAGTCCACTTTTTTTAAAAATGAGTTAAGGGTAAACTTAGTAAGACATAGGCCTCCATCTTGCTAAAATTACCATCAACTTATTTTTTTTAAGTGGACTTATACCACTTTCAAAAATAACAGCTTAAATATGAACTACTTCCTTCAATAAGTTTACATCAATCTCTAAAAAAAATAAGGAAACGATTTCTAAAGAGGTTTTAGATGAACTATTTTTGAACTATTATTCTCAAAAACCAACTAACTCACCAAATACCAAGTTAGTGAAAAAAAATCAAAAAATTTTAAAACGATCCAATTTGACTACGTATGTAAGTATGAGCATCATTATCATTCATTGTTCTATTGGTGTCACTGGCTAAACACCTTCATTTAGTAATTGTACGTCATTTCCTGCTAATTCGATCATTTTATCATGTCTTAGAAATTACAATTGACCTTTAAAACAAATAAACTCCCAGTCTATGGTAATAAATCTCAAAGCAAAACAAAAAAAGCATAAAGAAAATAATCTACAAGAATCTCTAACGACTTCAAACATACACAGACACTCCACACACACACACATACACATACTCATACTCAAATAAACATTAACATTAAAAACTTTATGTCTTGTAAGGCAAACAGAGCAGCAACGGCTGGGGCACAGCAAGTATTAAAGTATAAAAGAAAAGAAGAAAAAAGGCCCAATAAGTAGAGAAAACTTAAAAGGCCATCTGAAAATGTTGTAGAGCATGTCTACTTTAAGCTTGAACATTAAATGAAAATCCGAAAATCACTGTGATCACTGATCACAGCAGTTTATGTAGTTTCAGTTAACTTTGTTTGTTGGTTGCAGTCGTAGCCGTAATAGAACGAAGAAGTGCAACAAACCAACCACCCAACCAACCAACATGTTTAAGTTTGCCAACAGAGAGTAAAAAGTAAAAAAACAAAACAGTTTAATTTTTTGTAGTTGATTTAACTTTAAAACTATTACTTAACATCAATTCGTATGGCCTTCTGGAATTACAAACAACTTCATCGCCAACACCACACCACACCACACTACACCAGCCAGACAATGACAATGACGACAACAATTTCAGAGCCATAACACTGCATCAAGCATCATTTAGCCAGCTAGCCAGCCAGACAGACTGCCAGGGATAGAGCCATACGGGCATGTTTTAGTGCATTTCCATTCTAATAGTTTCACTTAGTTTTAACTTAATATCACTTTAACAAACTATTCTACCATTTTTATTTATTTATTTATTTTTATTTTTATTTGTCTCTCTCCAAACTAAATAAAATGATCTTTTAAAGTTAGTCAAGGCCTGGTTGCCTGGGCAAACTGGATGGGTTTGGTTGGATTGATTCTTTCCGGTAAACATTTTGCGCGAAAAACGTGAGCAAAGCAATTAATTAGTTGTACACAAAAACCCTTTTTTTGTGTTTCTTTATGTTTTTGTTTTTTATTTTTAATTTTTTTTTTTTTCTTTTTTGCAGTTGGTCTTTGTGGAAAAATTTTAATTGGCAATTGTTGTGCGCTTTGTATGGTCATAAAAATTCCTACACTTCTTTTACTGGCATTTTAAGTTTCCCCAAACATCAGCGTCGTCATCAACATCATCACAACACACAAATATATACAAACATCCCCATTTACAATAAAAACCAGCCAGTTGGTTCTTTGTTGCCACTGCAAAGTAGGCTATCATCAACGTGCTACCATTTAAAAGTTAACAAAAAAAAAAAAAGACATTTGAATACAAAGTAAGTCAAATTAAATGAAAATGATTTATGAAAATTTTAAATTAAAAAAAAATGAGATTGTGACAACTAATTTTTTTCTTAAACAACACAACGTAAACTCCGTGAAGCTTCTTGGCTTGTCCTCAGAAAACACTGAGGGTGTACGCGGAAATCAAACCTGCGACCCCCAGACCCACTCAAAAACAACCGCTATTTAATTAAATTTTTTATTTATTTTTCTTGAAAATAAAATCTGTAATGCAGATTTGCAGCTGAGTCTCTCCAGGGTCTGGTTGGTTGGATGGTTGTCTTCGTCAAGTAAATGCTTCAGCCTCGACCAACTAACTACCATTTCTTAAAAATAAAATTAAATTATTAGATCCGAACGGCGGTAAATGCTTCAGTCCCCGAATGCTAATTAATATAATATAAAATAATACAAGTAAAATATTCCTTCAAGTTAAGTGCTTCAGCCTCGACTAACTACCTACAATATAAAATAATACTAATTACTACGATGATAACATCTACCGGAGCAAAGTTCGTGTGGAAACAAAAACTCTGCTCCTCAACTTGTTATTAAACTTGATGCTTTACGCATTTTTTACTTTATACTTAATGAGAATTATAAATGATACTTTTGTGTAACTGGTACCATACAAGGTGTACGCTACATATTTCGATTTGGTCTGTTAAATTAACTTAAGCTTGTAACGTCACGTTAAAAATCTAATAAAATGGAAGTAGAGAAACGGTTAGCTCCATTGTGAATAAAAGTGAAATTCTTGTTCCAGTGAAATTTTCATTAACCTCGAAGGGAAACTCTTCACGTTATCAATGCAGAGTGAATGTGTGGTTAATAAAGAAGAACTTATTAAATTTTGTAAGCAAAAAATTTTTGTAATTTACGAATAGTTTTGTGTCAGTCAACTGTTGTGAATAAACGATTTTATCAGGAAACAATTGAAGCAAGAGTCCAAAGTAACTTCTGAGTATTTGCACAATAGATTACACATCTAGCCAGCCTCTCCTTTAAAATGATACGTGTCCCTTCCCACAATCTTTAATGATCCATTGGGAAGTTGCTAAAATCACTCAAGGCAACAGCACTGGGGTATATGGAAATTTTAAAATAATCCGAAGTAGCTTCCGGACGAGACATAGGAGATTGAGAGATGGGACATTTTAACGGGCAAGTCGTCTAGATTCGTAATCTACCGCCTAAATATACAGAAGTTACTTTTAATTATTTTTAAAAAGTTTTTACCATTCCCCACTTTGCCGATTTACCATTCCCGATTTTGTCCAGCAAAATTACCGAAATCAAAAAGGAATTTAGTCTGTAGGTTCTAAACTTTCTGGAAGTGTTTTAACATTTTCGGAAAACTTCGTAGTTTTTATTTTATGATTCAAAACGGAAACTGCCAAAATCCTTGAGAACAACAGTACGGGGGAATATGGAAATTTCAAAAAAAAATTAAATAGTTCAAAGAAACTTTTAAGTATTTAGGCGGTAGATTACTTAGTAGACTATCAATTAAATAATTTTTAATTTCGTTTATGCAGAAAAAAAACTAACCAACCCAACCAACAAACCCTTTTGTGAATTCACCCACCGAAACTGAAAAAGCTCAGCTGAATGAAATTCAGCTCTTTTTCAATCGAACTTAAAGTCAACTCACACACACACACATACACAATACGCTGAGGGCTTAACAAACAAACAAACAGAGCGCAGATGCATATTTTGTGCATCGCTTGTGCGGATGTAAAACACAACAATATAATAGTACTCGTATTTGGGCATTGACTTGGTAAAATTTTCATTTGATATACTTGTTGTTGTTGTTCCTTAAAGATTTGTAAAGATGTCGTTTAGTTTAGTTGTACGAGCATTTACAAAAAACTACTACGACGACTGATTAAATATATTAAATGTTGTAGACAATTTCGTTGAAAAGATGAATGATTTGATGTGTTTTTGAATTAATGTAAAAATGCTTAATTGTTGTTACTGAACATTTGCTGTTGTTTTTGTCATTTACTTTTACATTGTTGTTGAATTAATGTTTTAGTAAATGATGGATTAAATTAACAAAAAAAAAAATTGTAATAAAAGTAAGGAAAAAAAATATACACATACACATACACACACGTACATATTTCAGTAAAAAAATACTTTTTTAATATGAAATAATTTAGTTACTATTATTTTTATGAATTGATATAAATATATTTTCATTACGAAATCAACTTATCTAGGACGTACTCGTACATGTAACAAATGAGCTTTGAAAATTTAAGTTCAACCATACGAAAACACATAAAATGGATAAATCACTTTGTATGATTAAAATTCTGTCAAACTTGGAAGATAACGTCTATAGTCCAAGAAAGGTCGCCACAATGTATACTTGTACCGGTCACGCCCACTTTTTATTACAACAACTTCAATAAGTTTTTAATGATTAAAGTTTTATTTTTATACCCACTCTTTAGTAATTGAAATTATGTTTTAATGATTAAAACTGTATTTTAAACGAATTTCTCTATGTGAAATTGGCTCTCTTTACTTCATAGGTCTAGGAGAGAATTTGTAAAAGCAGCTAGTTTCAAATAAGCTTCAGAATTTTGAGAAATTTTTTGTAGGTAATTTTGGTACCATTTTATGCCATTTCAGCGTATATGCAATAACAAGTTTTATATTATTTAGGCTCCTTTTTTGTTCTACGTACCATGTTGTTTTTTCCCTTTCTGTATTTTAGACAAATTACGCTAAAAACAAAACGTACTAAAAATAGTAAAAAAAAAACCTGAAGGTAATAATTTTTAACAAATTAGCATTTCTGTAGGTTTTCTAGGGACTGCAAAAAGTTGGTTTCAACATCCACACGGAAAGACGGGCGGACAGACACCTATATATACTTTATAGGGTGTCACATGTACGATATACAGGTTATACATACCCTTCTTACTTACGTTGAAGCGTATAAAAACTGTCAGAGAAGAAAAATTTCAGAATTTGCCACGGGGACTTCAATTGCTTTATAAAATAACTACCTTGTATTCTAATCAATACTTTTTTAAATACACACAAACATTTAAAATTATAGATCATATGTATGTCAACTGGGACATCTAACTGTGAAAAATACATTTTTAGGCTCCGTTGTATGGTTGTTGTTTCAGCTAAAAACAGTAAAACTAATTTTTATTCAACAAATATAGTTTTAGGAGTTTGTTTATAAAAACTATGAATGCCAGACTTAAATAAGTTTTTTTTACTATCTGGCAGTTTTATTATATGTCTTGATTGTATGGCAAATTTGTATCTCAGAGATAGGAAGATGGAAGAATGAAAAGTGCCAAAAGACATTGTGAGCTTGTATATAAGATGTGTTTTGGGGTCATTTTATTTTAACACTAAAATTTAAAAGCTAAAAAATATAATTTTTGCTGACGAAATAAGTTTTTGAAATATATTGTAATATCATAAAAGTGGCAATTTTTCGAGTTATCTGGGAGTTTAAAAAAAAGATCTGGTACCTCTAATATTGAGAAGAAGAAATAAAAAGAAATTATTCATTTGGCAAATAAGAAGAAAGAAAAAACGTAGCCAAACAGTACTAAAGAAAATCATTTTAATTAGAAACAATATTTTTTATCGAATTTTTCAAATTACAACCTAATTAAAAGCTTTTTCTAATGAAATCAGTCGATTACAGGTGAAAAATATAGGTGATGAATAACATTAAAAACTGTAATTAAAAGAAAAGGCAAAAGGCATCACACACAGACTGACGACTGCGAGACGAAAAGTTAAACAAAAAAGTGTAAAGTTCGCTGAAGGTTGCTGTGGCGAGGTGTTTTTACGTCTACGTTTTTTTTTCACTTGATTTTTTTAAAAGTTTTAAAAATTACAAACTTAAAGAAATTTGGCAAGATTTTTTCCATATTTGTAACTTTGTAGCTTTTGTGTGTAATTGTTTTTCAATTTTTTCTAATACGAATTGCTTAAAAAATTTTTGCAAATCACCAGTACGGGCACTTGAAACCTCCCTCCTCTTAATGAGTTAAGTTTCAAAAAAAATTCATAAATTTTTAATCGCACACTAATATTAACACGCAGATCACAAAATAAGTGCAGACATATTGGAACAAACGCTTACAGAAACGAAAATCAAGTAATCTGAAGTGAAATTTCTTATGACTACAAAAATTACTGACTGAGAGTGTTGTTTGTTATACACGGATTTTAAAAGGAGTAATAGCATCAACAACTTTAACAAATTGATCTGAATACAACAGCACTTAGTAATATAATAAAAATTAACATAAATAGCAAAAATGTCACTACGTACCAAAGTTCTTGGTATGGTCGATGTTATGATGCGTGTACCACCAATATTAGTGATTGATGAAATATTAAAAATTGGCATGGGTCTGCCCAGCAGATCATACCAAACGGTCAGTAGTATCGATTCTGATGGTGGCACAACTATGGTTGTGGCACCTGAAAATGACAACCTGCTCTATAACATCACCCATGCGGCAAACGCACCATCAACAGTCACACATGATATTCTAAACAATGTCACAAATATTACAAATTCCACTTTGGAACAGGTGATGGATAATTCAAAAACTGATGCCACAGCGGCAGTTTTTTTAAGTAGTTCCTTTGGTGCTTTTTTAGAAGATTTAGCAAGAGATACTTATTTATCGGATTTGCTATCAATAACATCAGTCAAAATAATTATTTGTATATTGGGTAAGTGAAAGCTATGGAAAATTTATATCTTTTAGAAAGTAGAATTAATATATTTGTTGTAGTAATGTAGTAATTGACACTTTGTGCTTTAAAAAGAAAATGTACAAGTTTACATATTAAAGGTCTAATATGTTCTTTCTATTCAAAGTTTGGTTTTGCAACGTAGTTTCGAAACAACAAAGCCTACAATTAAAAAAAAATACTTAAAAAGTTAGCAGTCTTATTGTTGCAAAACTATTTGTATTTACCACTAAAGGCAGATTTTGATGAAAAGGTCAAATAATCAAGATTGATTTTTATAATAGTGAAATACATAATCTTTAAGTGTGTGCGTATGATTTTCATTGACAACTGCCAGAATTTTTTAATTTATTTCCAATAGGTACTTTCCGGTTTTACTATTTTTGTATCTGTCACTGTAAAGTTAATAATTGCTTGCACATATTGTTTCATTATGCAACAACAACAAGATTATAATTTTATATTTAATGATCTGTCTTAAGTTATGTACCCTAAAATTTTAATGAAAATAAATAGAAATGTTTATAAAAAAAATAATTAAATTACGATTAATACCTAAACGTATACGAATTATTTGCCTGTAGAGAATATATGTATGTATGTATGTAACTGACTCATTATAATTTAATTTTATTTGTACGCTTAGGTCTTTTATGTGCTGCTTGCATATTTATGCTCTGGACAAGGCATTTGGTTATGGTTTATATGTTTGTGATATCCCTTGGTTTAACTTTCCTTTCCCACTGGTCAAATGTGTCAGCCCTGGCGATACTGGAGAAAAGCCCATGCATACTAGAGGATATAATATCTATGAACATGACACGTCTGATGGATACGGGCGGTGTGGCAATGTCAATATTACCGCATGTAGTAGCACAATGGTTTATGGGTATGCTGTTTGCATATTTACACTTAGGGCCCCGCTATAATCTGTTGCAAAAATCAATGCCTTTTATATTTACTAGTCCCATTGTGGTGGGCATGTTGCCATTAAAATCAAAAATAATAAAATACTTGCCCATCGTAGCCGATACTGTGCCACTGTTTCTAACGAAAATAACCGTGATGAGTTGTGGCATGGAAGCGGGTAAAACTATTTATAATGGCTACCAATATGCCATGAATTTTATAAGTAATTTCGGTGTATCGGCTTTAGTTGAGAACGAGTGGCAACGGTTAAATGTTCCCAGTGTTTTAAGAGCATTTTGGACTATAAGGTAGGAATCAGTAGAACGAACGTTAGCTTAAATGTAAAATCATGTAATCAAGCATTGTGAAGCACACAATAAATTTTTATCAATTGCATAGTTTTTAGTTTAAGTTAACGTAACACATGTGTGTGTGAATGTGCATGTTCGTTGCTGTGTGTTTGCTTTTTCCTACATTGTAAAAATTTCTATTATATTTTAGAATTTCTCAAGAGTTTATTTCAATCCTGTTGAATGAGAGTGTTGGTACTCTTAATATATTGGCCACCATGCAAAAGTTGATGGTCGATGGTTGTGAAACATTAACGGCAGTGTTGGGTATGACTTCGGTGATTTCAATAATTTGCCATTATATAGGAAAGGTCTTTCAATGGTATTTGCTAACGTATGACAATGATGAGCAAAAATCTTTGGGTATGGTTTCGGCCGTTTTATTTTATATTTTGGCACTGCAAACCGGCCTTACATCTTTGTCACCTGATAAACGTTTTATGCGTCTCTGTAGAAATTTGTGTCTTTTAACAACTGCTTTGTTGCACTTTTTACACAACATTGTTTCCCCTATACTAATGTCTTTGAGTGCAGCCCGCAATCCATCGCGCAAACGACATTTTCGTGCCTTAACTGCGTGCGCTTTTCTAGTCATTGCGCCTCTGTGTTTGCTTATAACGCTTTGGAATAGATACTCGCCTTCAACTTGGTTGTTGGCGGTTACAACTTTCTCTATCGAGGTTGTGGTAAAGGTACATTAAAGTAAACAAATCAATAAATGTTATGCGATTAAATAAAAAAATTTTTGCTTTTGTTTTTAAATTGCAGGTTTTAGTTTCTTTGGCTACTTACACTTTATTTTTATTGGATGCTCGCCGTCAATCGTTTTGGGAAAAATTAGACGATTACTTGTATTATGTGCGTGCTTTTGGTAATTCAGTTGAATTTTGTTTTGGAATTCTATTATTTTTCAATGGCGCTTGGATTTTAGTATTTGAGTCCGGTAAGCTCCCCTTTTGTAAATTCCTTTTTTTTTTTAAGTGTTTTAATATTCACTTCATTGCAACTAATAAACTTTTGTGTAGATTTTGTTCATGTAATTTATGGAAAGAAAGCAGTTAAAGTTTTTTAGTTTTAATGTATAAATTATGTATTTTTTATATAATAATAAGTGTTTCTTTGTATGAATGGATATACAAGTATGAATGTGTTTCGTTAAAAATTTTCTAAATTCCTTAAATTAGTGTTTTTCTTTTTCCCATTTTATTTATTTAAACAAAAACAAATAAACATTTGAAGAATTGTGTTGCTTCTATGATTTAAGGGAGATTTTAGAAATTTGTTAATTTTAAATATCAAATAACATTTTCATAAAATAAAATAGTTTCAGACAATAATCGCGCTGAAAAATAAATAAATAAGTAAATAAAACCGAAATATGCATGAGAGAATCATCACATTTCATCAATTTGAAGGTAAAGAAAGATTAGTTTCAGCTATTATTTACTGGCAGTACGTTGCATAAACTAAAAAATGTTGAAAATAAAACAGAAAAAATATTTCGGTTAATTTTTTAATGGAATTTCAAATACATAATCAGCCCAATTATGAATAAAAATTAGACGGGAGTTTTTTTACTTTTACTATTCCTCTTATTATAAACTAAATTTCTCCCTTTTCTTAGTAGCAAGTTATCTGATTTAAGGAATTTTCTCCCAAAAACCAAAATTTTCCCGGGAAAAATCCTTGGGAATATTCATAATTGGGCTGAATGTTTTTTAGAAGAATTTACAACTTGATTTCTGTGAAATTCTTAATCTAAAATTAAATAAAAAAAAATTTTAAAAAGTCCAAAAATTAAAAAATAATCATTTTAAATCTTCCGAATTGAATTTACAAGTACATATTTCACTATCTAAACCAGACGATCTAATAGTCAGGAAATTTTACACTAATTTTCAGAAAAGCTAAAAAAATTAATCGGAAAGTTTTAATAGCATTTCGGAAATGGCATTTCCATAACAAGAAAAAAAATTTACATGAAATTGTAACTATTGCTCTATCTAGTAGCTCGTCATTTTAGGTAGCAAGAGAAATACAAAAAGCGGCTGCTTAAAAATCTGAATTAATAAAGATTTGGATAAAAAGGCAGACTGCTTTGGAAGAAAGAAATTCTATAGAACTCCTTTGTTTTATAAGAAAGATGAAGCAGATTTTTTCTTAGAGGGTGTGATTATATTTTTATGTTTCTTTAATAATGTGTAGCGTACTGTAAATAATAAAAGTCACTCTAAAATCAAATGTGAATGTCCCTCCATTCTGCATTGTTGTCATTTTCCTGAAAATCCAAGTATCCTCTTAATGAATTTTGTTCCGTTCTAATTTTATTAAGCTTCTTTTAATAATTATCCCAAAATACACAACCACTTTCCTCCCTTTCCCCACTACCATCACCACCAACAACAATTTAATATCTGTTTTATTTGAAACCAATTTAAAACAAAAACAAATTGCGTGTGCATGTAAACTTTTTATTTGGTTGATATTGGTACCGTATAATATAACTTGACAGTACAAAATGCTACAGGAGGTGCAATACGAGCCATAATGATATGTGTCCATGCGTACTTTAATATTTGGTGTGAGGCCCGGTCGGGATGGTCTGTGTTTATGAAGAGAAGATCAGCCGTACATAAAATATCATCCCTGCCAGAAGCAACAACAGCCGAACTGCAAGCATTTGATGATGTGTGTGCAATTTGTTACCAGGTAATGCAAAAAATTAAAAAAAAAACATACAGAATGAAAGGCTATAGAAAAAAATTCAAATTGTGTTTACAGGAAATGTATTCTGCTAAAATTACAAGATGCCGTCATTATTTTCATGGTGTTTGTTTACGTAAATGGTTGTACATACAAGACAGATGTCCTCTATGTCATGAAATTATGATGTATACCGACAAAACAGATGAAGCAGAAACTGAAATACGCCAACAACAAGAGCAAAATCCTCCGGCCCATAATGCCAATAGAGAGGTAATTTTATTTTGAAGAATGATAGGTAAATAAGTTACTAAATAAAATTACTTTCATTTCACCATTAGGACAATGCCACTGAAAATAGAAATCGTACCTCCGAAGATGCAAATACATCAGCATCATCTTCATTTTTGGCTACTAATGCTGGCAGCAGTACGAGTAGCAACAACAGTGCTAGCCTTGTGGCTGATACTAATTTATCAAATACTGCCACTTCTACTACTACCACTTCAACAACAGCAGCCGCTGTAGCCACTGCTACAGCTGCTGCTAGTAATACAACAAATAGTTTTCGGTTTTCGCCCGATCTGGATGTACAGGATTAACTATAATTTAAACACTAGTGTACTTATGTATGTATAAATTAAATAGAAAACAAAAGGAAAAAACACATATTTTTAAGATTTATTCAATTTTTTTTTGTTTTGTGCTATTAGCCTCCAAAATAATTTTATAAATAAAAAATTATTGATTCTTTATTTCATCGCTCTTACAACCCCAAATAACATACTTCCACTCTCCATCATTATTAAAAAAAAAAATTCAATTTAAGAAAGCAAATTTTTATAGAAATTTTAATAAAAGTTTTACTCGTAATGAAAACTTTGACACAGCCACCACCCAATTACATACTCGTATTTCCACCTAAGAACTTCCCTCTTGCTTCTAATAAATACGATTTTATTACACATAAGCATTATAATCAATTAAAAACACAATTGTTTAAACAAAAAAAATTAATCTTCAAAATATTGTAAAGTCTAAAAGTCGTGATGAATCTTAAGCAGAATATTAACAAAAAAAACATTTAAGCCAGCGATATGTTTTATAGTTAATAATTCCAAAATGGCAAACAAAAATTTAATTTGACAAGTAAAAGAGAAGAAAACAGAAGCATCACAAATGATAAAAACACAAAAGTACACCTCCTTTACACATAAACCTTGCCTGTCATAAGCAAAAAAAAAAAAAAAAATTTAACGGAAACAAGTAAATTTATATTGTAAATTATTTAAGGATATAAATATTTAAAATATTTAATAAATTATTATTAAAAAAAATATACATAAACAAATAAGTTCATTTTATTTTGCTAAATAAGTAACGTAATTGTCATTACCGGCACTGACTGTACAGTTTCGTGTGTCTAGTTAAAAATCAAATCATTATAATTACTAAGCAAATGATATGGCGAAACGCGGCAACAGGTGGTGGTACGCACGACAGTTACACGATCGGCACGTTCAAAATTTGCCTTAACAGTTTCATAGTAACGGCCATCGCTGTTCAAATTAAAGAAATTTGCTTATTTTATTTTGTCGTAAGAAAAAGAAGAACTTGATTACCTCAAAACCATGCAGCGTAATTTTAAACATTTAACACGCAATAAATCGATGGCTTTTTGGCTCTTGTCCGAAAATCGTAAATTATCAGGATCCCATCTGCAATAAAAACAGAGTAAGTCAAATCAAAACTTAATAGCGAATTATTAAATGAATGAGTCGTTGTTTTAGAGTATAAGGTAACATGTTTCAGCAAGAGGAGGCCACATGCCACAATGGCCCAATTGAGAAGCAATTTCGGTGAACAGTTTACTTCCGAAAGTTCTTAAAAACTCACACAGTATGAAGGTGAATATTTAAGGAAGTGTTATAAGTCCATTTAAAAAAAAACTGAGTCAGCAGATTTGAGAAAATGTGTGAAAGGAACATATATATTTGTATTCAATTCGATAATTTATTTACCTCAATTCCAACCGTTCCAGGTTACCACAACTGGAGGCAATAGTATCCATCAATTGATCAACATGAATATTGACACCTAATTTTTCAGCTGTGCCCATGACTATAATTCTACAGATAAAAAAAGTAAATAATGAAAGATTTTTAATTTAATAAACGACCGACCTACTTGGCATTTGTTAAAACCGGCAAAACACTCATCCATAATTGATCGGTTATATGGGGCATACCGGAGAGACAACAGGCTGCCAATTGCTGGCCATGACGTGTTAAAAACTTTTGTAAGCCGTCATCTGTTATATTATCCGAAGAATCCAAATCTAATGATATTAGGGATCTAAACAGAAAATCAAATTTGATCCCAACTCAAATACAATAATCATCTAATTTCATAGGGGATTTCACTCGGGCGCAAGCTATTAAACTGTTTGCCATCACAAATAAATTGTTTTATTCATATTACTTACCTGGTCATGCCCGATTCCATCCACTGTTTTAAAACCGTATCATTGAAACCATTTATTTGGCCGGCTGATAAAAATTTCAAATTTGGTATACGTGTTAGCATGTCAACCAAGCACTCAGTGGACAAGTCTGTGGCAGTAATATCCAGCTCTTGCAAAGCACATTTATCCCAATCGGCCTGCATCACAAATTCTGATTTCAAACTAGTGCCATTCATCAACAAACAGGTCAAACGTTTTGAACGCTGAATTAAGGTTTTCAACGTGGACCCGGTTACTTTGTTGCAGAAGTTTACCGCTAAACATTCCAATTGAATGCAATTGGAGCTAAAGGCATCAATGTGAGAATCATCAATAAAATTAATGCCATACAAATTAATGACACGCAAATTGGGAGTGGCTGATTTCAATTTGTGAACATTAATGACTTCATAGATTTCCTCCTCCTCCTCTTCGCACTTTTCATAAGTACCAATTAAATGTAAAACCTCTAGGCCATTAATGAAATTGTAAATTTTACGCATAAAACCCTCCATAAATATGACTTCTGACAAGCAGATGCACATGTAACGCAATTTGGTGGGGAACGCTTGCATCTCACTAAAATCATGAAGTTGCATGGCTAAAACAAAATACTACTTTTATGAATTAAAGTAAAATTTATAAAATAAATTGTATAACTAACCAGTTGAGAAATCCAATAGCATGTGCGTCAAGTTAGGACATTTAGCCGATAGCTCATGCAATACTGTGTGTGTGATCAATTCAATTGGCAGCTCAATGTAGCGCAGAGTTGGTCCAAATCGTACCGATATCAAGGACAATAATGATTCCAGTGAACCCACATGCAAGCCAGAAACCTCAGGCCGTAATGATACATTCTTCCAGAGTTGGGTATCGTAGGCGATTTTGCGCCAACGGCGGCACACTCTGGCCAAGCGACATATTTCACGATGTGATAGATATGAAAAAATTTGTAGAATCACTTTGTTTGGTAGTTTCTCAATGGTCTAGAAACAATTTTAAAAAGAATTTGTTTTTTGTTTTTTGTAAATCTTGAATTATAAAAATATGTAATGGTTAAGGTAGAAAAGCCCTAATTCATTGCCTATTTCAAATTATATATTTCACTAATAAGACCATGGACTTACTAAATTTTAAAATAATAACACCAGGATTTATGTTTTAAAAAATTTTTTAAATTATTAATTTTCTATGTTAACGCAACGATATCTTTCGATTTCATATTTCATACAAGGAAATATGGAAAATTATTTACTTCATTTACTGCCTCCTGATTTAGTGTTATTGCAGAAGTAAAAAATCGTATTCCAAAGTTTGTTTTTGAAATTTGTCACCAAGTGCGATTTCCCATATTATTTACTTATTACACTTTGCAACCATAAAACATTTTGTAAACAAAATAATTGTTGGAAAACGGAAAGACTCCTACTACCGATTTCGGAAACTTTACAACTCCAGTTAAACACTTTTCATCATTAATTTTCAATTAATTTTTTTGCAATGTTTACCAGCACAATTGAAAGCTACATGTCAGTGAAACTTCGTTATAATGCAAAACTTAATTTAACTTAATTTTTCTGAGTCTATTGAAAAGCCTCTTTATTGCAAACTTTTTCTTACTGACCTATAAAAACCGTATAAAGCGAACTATTCTTTCAAAAGCCTCTATACAGCGAAATCATACTAATTATGTAAATCGTTAAAGTCCCGTTATCAAAAGGTCTATACATAACAAAGTGTTGTTTTATAGCCTCTATACTTTTTATTTACATCTTGAATAGCGAATTTTTATATAAATTGGATAAAAAACTGTAGGCATAATGAATTTTTTCGTACTTTTTCATATTTCCATACCTCGTTTATGGGTCATTACGTTCCCGAAAATTGAGCGTTACCAGAAACAGCGTGCTATTTATTACACTAAAATATGGGGTTACGTTCCTAACGAAGACACTTCGGACCTTCGTTCAAAGTTTTCAACTCGCCAAATAACATTAATTTTAATTTCCAACGTCAAGCTTTTTCTAGATTGTTTAGCAGTATACAAGTATGTCTGTGGTTCAATTGATTTTTTTATTAAATGAATTTTATTTATTTAATCAAAACTACTGAGGTCTATATCAAACCATATCAGTATTTTGAATGATAAATTTAATATTAAAATTTCAAATTTTTGGATTCAGCGAATTAAAATTATTGTTGTTTTTTTTAACCAATTATTCCAAGAACTGTTTTATCAATTTTTATATGAAATTAAAAAAAGAAAACCTTTTAAAAAATATTATAAAATTAAAATAATTTAAAATTTTTTTTTTCCAAAAATTCGAAAAAGCGCTATAGCGAAACAGCACTTAAAGAGGTAGAGTTAATTGATGTATGCCTGTATCAAGGTTGCACATACATATGTACGTATGTATGTATAACGAATCAATAGCTATAACAAAGTATTTTTCGATCCCCTTCAGATTCGTTATATCGAAGTTACACTGTACAAACATGTGTAACATTTTATAATAAAAATTGCATATAAGCCATTTCGAGTATGTTTGTGCAGCCCTTCAGCTTTCTAGAAAACATTTTAAAGGTGTTAAATGGGTGACAGTTCACATCGACGACATCTGCACTGACGATTTTTAAATATTTATCACTCACTCAAAAATTTAAATAAAATTTTTCTTTAATCATTTATTAAAATAACAAAATTAAAAATTATTATCAACTTCCAATTAAATTGTACGATCGTGTGTAACTATTTTTAATTGTTCTGTATGTTTATTATTATTTTATTAGCAAGTTCTCATTGATTTAATGTGCTATTTTTTTATTTTTGTAATTTTATTAAACGCAATCATGCGGGTGGCACGACCGTTTTTTTTTTTTTTTTTTTTGCTTTATTCTAAATATAGATTCGACTTTTGTGTAGAAAAAAATAATTATTTTTAGTTTTGTTGAATACAAAATACAATTCAAAGAAATTGTAATAAAATGTGTTTAATTAATTTCCATTTTTCAACAAATTGAACTTGACACATTTATTTTTGAAATCACATACCGTATCAGCAAAAGGACTGCGAATTGTACCATCTGATAGATACACCTGAGAAGCTTCTACAGCCAATTGACCCCAAATATCTGTTGATAAATCCATTACTTTCTTTTATTACTGGATTTTTATTGTTTTTTTGTAAATTAAAATTTCTCTTTGCATAAAATTCTTATGTAAAAGCTTTTGTTTCTTGAATGAAATAAATGAGACGAACCGAACGTATTTGATACTAAAACACTATTACTATAAGGAATCTCCAAAATACTTTATCTAACTGTGAGAATACACACACTTTTTCTAATTTTACTTAAAGACATACATCTGTGTTGTTGGTAATGAAAAATTGCTTAAGTCGACTGAAGTACAAATTTATTTCATAACGAAATTTATTATTGTGGGCAAACAATTGTAGAGCAATAAATTCCATAATTAACAAGATGGCAAGACTCGAAATAAGTTTATAAGAAAAACTTTTAATCTAAAATAACTTAATAAGACTTGAGCAGTTTTTGCATAATTGCCTCAGATATAACATTTGAGCATAAGATAAACAAAAGAGATTCAATGATCAATGAATCGTGGGATCTTTTCTCTACAAGCAGCTGTCAGTTGTTATTTTCAAAATTTTGTTTTGAATTAATCAAAAAAGATCTTTTGTTTAGAATAAATTATATAGTAAAAGTAAGAAAAAAGATTAAAAAATAAATAAATTTTATACTCACAAGTTTCTCTTTAGATTGTATGTTAATATCATCTCTTCCTATGGCCGATGATGAGGTTTGTGCTGCTAAAACATTCCAATTATCCATGTTTTGATTTTAATTTTTTCAATAGTATAATAATTTACAAAAGAAAATTGTATAATTTTGTTGCAGATTGGGAAATTAAAAAATTTACTTTTGACCAAGGCAGTTGGGTACTGTTTTCTAATGCTGTTGCGGTGTGTGGTAATTGTGCTTTTACATTTACAGAAAACAGTAACAGATGTTGTTTGCAAAATGGATTTTTTGTTTTTGTTCGTTAAGCAAACGCAATATTTTGGATATTCAACCTATAAAATGGATATTCAAGAAAAGTCTATTTGAAATTATTCCTATAAAAATTTTATTAGAAATTCTTATAAGAATAAATTTATTTTAAAAAAAGTACAATTTCTTTTAATTCATTTCAAAGTAACGGGACTTTAGTATCATAATGTCTAATAAAATTATAACTTTGAAAAGAATTCTTAATTAATATTGCACTAAATTCTTTGAAATATAAACACATTTCAATTGTTAATAAACTTTTCTTTGTAACAATAACAAAATAACAAATTGTGTTTCATGCAGCTTCTTTTGAATATGTACTTTTAATGATGGAGAATATAAACTTTTTTTGTTCCTTGTTGCTCATTTCCTAAAGGGAGAACATAAATGGAAATTATATGCCTGAAATGGAATATATTTCAAGCCATTGAATGCTATATTTTATTGCGATTACTAGTACAAAAACAAATTTTATTTCAAAAACTCTTGTGAAAGAATTATGAACAACTATTAGTTAATATTATTCAAGCTTAAGTTCTTAATGAAAAAATTTGTTTTTATTTCCCTAAGATTAAGATCTTAAGCTTGAATAATATTAACTAATAATAAATTAATAAGATCGAATAATTTAATAAAAATAATTATGAAAAAAAATTTTTTTTAATTGTTAAAGGCTTGATACTTATTCCATTCAGACAATTAGAACTTTTTATACTTTTAAAAGATTCAATAAATTATTTTTATTTTTATTAAACTTTTAAAAGATTTTATTTTTAAGCTTTCATGGAACGTAGAAAACGTTTTCGCATTTATCTATTGTGGCTAAACAACAACAAAAATTTTTTTTCTAAAACAAGATGACCGTAAAACAAATGGATTTTTGGTTTTGTGTTATTTTCTTTTTTATATTGATGAAATATACAAAATGTGTACATGAAAAGCATATTTATTTGCACAAATTTTTTCTACACATGCTGTTTGCAAAAAAGGAATAAAAAAAAACAAATATATTAAAAAAATTAAATAAAACATTGAAGGAAAAGAAGACAAGTTGTGTATAAGAAAATGCATGTCATGATTTTTGGCATCAAGGGTTTTTTAAATAAAATAAATGAAAGAAAAATTAGTTGTTTTACTTCAAATATTTACCCATTATTAGTTATTTATGTATGTGAAATAAAATAAATGTTTTTTTTTTATTATTATTTGTAATATAATTATTAATTAGTTAGAGAAGTTATAAAAGTTGTTGTTTTTTAGTTAACATTGTTATTTTTTTTTTCAAGCACATTTTTTTTAGTTGCCAAGTATCAGTTTTTTTTTAACAAAATTTTGTTATTTTAAGTTAATAATAATTTGTAATTTTCAACAATATTATGGTTAATATTTATTATTTCTTTTAAATACTTTTTTAAATTTTTTAATTTTGTTACTAAAAATATACTTTCCAAGGGTCTCTAATTTTTCTGTTTTAAAAATTGCAATTTTAGATATTAATTTTCTTTTAATGTGTATATTGTAGCTACCTTGCTTTTTCTTTTCTTTTACATTATAGTTTTCAATTAAATTTTATTAACTTTTATATTTTATTCATATTTATTTTAATAATTTTTTTTATTTAAAGTTTTCTAGGCCTTGCATAAGTTTTTTTATTTTTTATTTGCTGCTGTATTTATTTACTTTTTCATTTAAAAAACTTGTCTAACCAGACATGCTCTTGTGTTCTGTTAAACTTTTCCTTAAAATGATGATGTGAATCTCACTGCAATTCCCGCACAACTGAATTTATTTCATTAGTTTTCTTTTCTTGCAAAACAATAAATAATTCCGTTGTAAGGCGGCACAAGTACATCGTGTACTAATTTATACATAAGTACAAATGTTTGCTTGTACATGCTTCATCCATTAACATCAGCTCGCATTTATACATACAATATATACATACATGTGTACGTCATTAAAATATAAATACAAAAACCATCATGTAGAAGATGTTGATGTTTTCGAAATTTATTCAAACATTTGGAATCTGCTCGGTTTTCTCTAGCGATAAAAGTATTTGTTTTATAGGAATTAACAGGAATAATTTCGGCTTATTTAAACGACATCAATCTACGCATGTGGCTAATTTTAAAAATTCACTATATATAAATTTTCTGATCTTAATACATTCAAATTTATAAATGGTTTACTGTGTTTTAATCAATTTAAAATTTCACTTTTATAATTCCTATTTGTAGCTGAAAATGAAGCCAATATTAAATTGTTTTATGTGAATCATTTCTAATACCCAAAACATTTTTTTATAAACAATTTAATTGGCAAAAGGACACACATTTATTTTTATTAATTTTCCATCACATGATGTAAAAAAGGAAACAAATATGTAAATATTGTACATACTCTATAACTTTGTACATTTGAATTAATTAATTTTCTGATTAATATTGAATAAAATTACTAAAAAAAAATATGGGGTTGTAGAAAAAAAAATATCCGAATAAATTAAATGTATAGTATAATCTAAACTTAAGTAAAAATATAAATAAAATTCAAAAAAAAAATACAAGTTTAAAAACCATTACGGCATCTACTTAATACAGCATCTATAATCATTTGAAACCATTCGGCTGAATATGTCGAGTAGTCGGCTGTTCTAAATAAGTTTACTTTCTCTTCTGTAGACAAAGATGAACACAAATAATAGTTAATTGCCATTTCAGTTAATTCTACGTGATAGTTTTTCATGGACCATTCCAGAACTCTTAAGCAATTCGTTTCATTTAGCTGTGATATTAGCATTTGTAAAACAAATTGTTCCATTTCAGGTATTATATAAATGCGTGACATTTCAAATGCCTCTAAAATAGCATGATATTTATCAGCCGATGGCATATTCATTTTTTTATTCTTGGATTTTCGCACAATCAGATTAAGAAAATAAGTCAGGCCACTGACTGTGTAGGTGCGCAAGTGAATTTCCCCTTCGTTGCCCTCACGGAAATCACTGTTCAACATTGTATTGAACACTTCGCTGGTGTAACATAATAAAGACTTGACAAAGGGTACTACCGTAACAGAATTTTTGCCATCTTCATTACTGTTTGGCTCATGCACCAAGAAACGCATATCACAAATAGCACGCGGGGGTAGTTGAGGATCACTTTCTATGTATAGATCATACTCGTTTATAGTTTTGCTCGCTGCTGTCTGCGGTATATCGATGCCTAGTGTAAAACGTGACATATAAGTTAACGAATTAACTGCTTCGGCGGTATATTTTTCTTGTTTGGCACTCAATATTACGCTCAATAACACCGACAGCGCATTACCATCATTAAGAAATTGATGAAGCAAAGGTTTACTTTTGATGATGTAGGCCACGGTAATAGCAGCTCTCTTTTGTGCTCCAATATCTTCACAACGTAATAAACGAGCTAATTCTTCTTTACCATAATTACATTCTCCCACAGATGTTAATGTATCCAAGAAACCAAATGCTTCCTTAGCCATCTATTAAAAAAAACATTAAATTCAATTTAAATAGTAAAACAAAATATTAATTTATTCTGTACCTCCTTTATTTTTGTTAACTGAAACAATTGATGGCATATGCCTTGTTTAATGACCTGTCCAAAAAATTGACTTTCCCTGAAAAAAAAAATTTTTGTAAATAAAAATAATTTTTCTTTTATAACAAACTTTTACAAAAGGAAGCTTCATTTTCATTTACTTACAGTAGAATATTTGTAAGTGATCCAGCAAAATCTAAATTAACGCCAAACATGTTGATGGCCTTAATGAGAGTGTTCATTGTTTCAGCTTTGCCCAAATCTAAGCTCTTCTTTACCAAACAAGTCACGCGAAATATTAAATTGTCTATTATATCTATGGTGTTATGGGGTAAATTACTTGTAGGCGGTAATTTCAAAGCAGCATCTTAAAAGAAATTCATGAAATGCTATGAAAATCATCGTTGTATAGAAATTATATGACATTTACAGATAAAAAAATCAAATAACAAAAAATTTATTACAGACCTTGACTAACTTCTTCATCATCTTCTTTGTCTAATAAATTATTATCCTCAATTTGTTCTGATCGGGCTGCAACATCCAGCAAATTCATTATAATGCTATGATCGCTACAGTTGGCATTTGGATTGGTGTATAAATAACTGCTAGTGTCTCTTTCAGTACTATCCTCGTTCTCATCTTCTTCATCATCACTACACACAGGTGAATAAGACTCCTCGTCAGAATCTTTAAAAAAGAAATAAAGCAAGTTAGCAAGGCCAAATACAACAATTGATATTTATACTTTATACCGCTTGCTTTATATAAATTTCCTCCTACTGGTGACATACTGCGAGAGCTGCAGGGACTAGAAGGAGCATTGTATGACCTTGGCGAACTGCTAGGGGAATCGCAATCCAAATATATTTCCTCCTTCACCTTAGGAAACTAATTATAACTTAAATTCCATAATACTCAAATTCCTTTCGATTAAATATTTACCTTGCATTTGGTTTCTTTTACAATTTCGGGTAGTTTCCGTTTCTTGGAGGTTTGCAACTTTTCTTCACGTTTTCTTTTATAACATTCATCATCACTAGTTAAATATAAATCCAGTTCTTTTATTAGTACACTGATTAAGCCTTCCCGCAACATTAGATCCATGCTCATGTTATCATATTGGAAATTTATTAACACATTCAAAATCTATAATGAAAAGATATTTTGTATATTGAAATTTAATTTGATTTTCTATTTTTACACACACATCACTTACAGCTGATTTTTCTGATTGAGAACTTGATCCCTTGCACATCGCTATTAACTTACGCAATGCCCCAGACCGTCTTATTTTCGAACGATTGCAGGCATCGGCTGAGAGTATGCTGATAATATTGATACAATGTCTGCATTCACTTTCATTGGGTGCCCTCTTAACATCACTAGTCACCAGAAGTTCACAAGCTGCTAGTATAGCGTCAGCTGAACTGAGTATATAAAAGGCTGCGGGGCTTTTTGAGAGATTCGATAAAATCTTCAAGGCCACACTTCTGTGTTTATTATTTTCATCGGTGACAAAATACACAACCGGAGCAAAAGTGCAATTGGTGCGATTCAAAGATTCCCAATAGTGTGGACTTATTTGTAGCTCTGATATGCCCAGTAAACACTTTAATATTTCACATATTAAATCTAAAGCCGCTTTTTCCTTAGGCATTACGTATTCATTTGAGTTACGGGTGCTATTTTTTAAAACTTCATGGTCAAATATATCACTGCGCACACCTTCCAAATTGCGAGCAACTTCCTCGAAATATTTTTCACGATGTTGGTTACGTTTCAAACCTACTTTTAGTGGACCTTGGGCATCATTCAGTAATTTCTCCTCGACCACATAATCATCGTTCTTCATCACAGAGGCTAAAATACGTAAAAGTGAAGTAAAACCAGCAGCTTGAAGAAAATTCTTCAGAAATTGCAGATTAGAGAATAAAAATCGGCATGCCCGGAATGCCATCATACGCGTTTGTACATCAGATGTATCATCAATGATGCGACGTAGGGATTGCGCAATTACTGTAGAATGATTGGCCACCAATACATTAGCATCTACTTTTGCTAAATTGCCCAGCAAGCGACAAGCACGACATTGTATTATCGGGTTAGGTATGGATTTCAGAATAGTTGCTAGAGGAATAGCGATTTTATTTTCCAAAGCCTATAAAATTACATAAATTTTTCATAAGCGAACACACACACCCACACACATTAACATACATACACGTCTTGCTATTGATTTAGCGTAACTCAATAAAATTCACTGGCATACTTACCTCTTTACAACTAAGTTCGTCAGTGCAGCAATTGCCCATAATGCTTAAAGCCACTTCTAATATTTGCTCATGAGGTTTACTAAGGAATCGCACCATTGGTGTAACTCCACCAGCTTCCCGAAACAAAACAATTCCATCCTTATCTTTAACCACATCTGTTCGCAATTTTACCAGCCCCTTAATGATTACAGATTTATCATTTGAAGTCTTAATTACTGCTAAAATATTTTCCACCAGTTGGCGATTCATCTTTGAACCCTCTTTTAATTCAGCTCATTTATTTTTACACCACAAGAATTTTCCAATAAAGAAAACAAATCTTTTGAAAAATTTTCAAGATTTTTGTTTCTTTTCTTTTTACAATTTTGCTTTGTGCAGTGTTTCGCTATCGAATGTATTTTTGGTATTTTTCTTTTAAGCTCTTCGTTTATAGAGCTGCCTGACCAGTGTGTTGTTTTGCGAGATTTTAATTATTTTAGGAGTTTAAGGTTTTGCACACTACGCTTAGTACGATGGAGTAATTACTTCATATGCGACAAATATATGAGTAAGTAAGTAAGTAAAAGTTTATTGAGACTATCAATGAAAAAGTAACATTTATTTTATAATACTTAATAAATAATATATAGTAAAATCGATTGAAAGTAAATGCATCTTGCTTATATAAAATTAATTTGTTTCTATGAGGTATACCTCAGAAAGAGGAAAAAAAATTGATTGTGCTTGCTCCCGGCACTACGGTAACAATTACTGTATGTAGTAAGAGTGTGCTTATATTACTTAAACTAAAAAAAAAAAAACAAAGAAACGAGAAACAAATTTAAAAGAAAACCTAAAACTAATATATACAAGAGAATAGTCGATCTCATAGTATAATTATATATATTATATAATTACACTATGGTCGATCTGTACTATGTTCAAAACCAAGTTTAAAATTTTGAACATAGCATAAATCAACCAAGTATATAATTTAATTAATATTACGAGTATAAAGATAAAAAACTGTCATCAGCCACGATGACAGTTGTAGTTATTTTTTTTTAAATTCAGGTAAGAGTGGAAGATCATTTGAAAAGTTATCATCTATATTCAATACACCAATGGGTGATATATATAAATTTTCAGGCCAAAATTCAATTTAAATTTCGTTAAAATAAATATTAGAGATTAAAGAGTTAGGATGATATTGGAGTTTCTGTGAAAAGTTTCGCATAATTTTCATGGCATAGAAACATAAAGGTGTAATATTAGATATTTCATAAATAAATTTATTAGAATATCTTTTATTGTTAAACTGAAAATTACGATTTATACATAATCTAAGAATATTACGCTCAAGAATTTCAAGCTCTTTTGCAACAGTAGGCGAAATAGTAAACCATTTTGGAAATCCATATAATAAAATTGATCTGATACTTACTTTATAAATCAAAAGTTTGGATTCTTTACTTAAATAACTATTAATTAATAATTTTGTGAAGATGGATTTAATTTTTTGTGCTTTTGTTTTATTTAATCTAGCGTGTTCATTAAATTTAACCAATTTATTAAAAGTTATTCCAAGATATTTAATTTTATCTTTAAAAGGAATTTCAATGCCATCAAAAGTTAATTTTAATTGTTTACATTGAGGAACAACATAGTAAGGACACTTGTTAGAAGGATTTCTCATATTCATTTATTATTAAAAGATGAGAAGTCACATGACTCAAAGCGAGAAACGGAGATTTATCATGAGCATATATTAAAGAATCACCGGCATAAAGTGTACTATTAGAATTGTTGTAATGATGAGGAAAGTCATAAACCAAAATATTATATAAAAGAGGCGCTAGAATGGAGCCTTGTGGCACCCCGCTAAATATTGGTTTTCGTTGTGAACAAACTTGATTTAATTGTACAAAAAAATACCTGTCACTAAAAAAACTAATAAGTAAACGAACTATAAATGGATGAAACTCAATTTGAATAAGTTTAAAAATTATTCCTTTTTGATATGCTCGATCAAACGCTTTTTCAATATCTAGTGAAACTGCTACTGTACATTTTTGATCTCTCAAGCTTTTAATTACGAAGAGTGTTCTTTTTTAAATCCAAACTGATTTATCGGAAGATAATCATAATCAACATTAATATTCATTTTAAGGAATAAAATTCTTTCGAATAATTTTCCAATATTGGAAAGCATAGATATAGATCTTGAATTATTTAATTCAAATATTTGTAGCTTTTTTTGAAGAGGGTAAATATTTGCAATTTTCCAGGGATTTGGAAAATAACCATTGTTTATACAGTTATTAAAAATTACAGATAAATAATCTACTCCATAAGAAGAAAGAGTTTTTTAAAATAAAATGGGATATATTATCTAAGCCTGCAGATTTTTTTGAATTTAGTGATTTTATTGTATAAAGAATTTCAGAAGGATTAGTGGAATGAGAATAATTATCATTACTAATAGATCTAAAGTTATTATCAAAAGAGTAAAATCTCAATGGAATTCGAGCAAGGAAATCATCAATTTGACTGGATATATAAAAATGATTAATATCTGGAGCATAAATTCGAGAAAAATATTCACCAAATTGTTGCACTTTGTCTGAATCATTAACATATGTAATATTGTTTACAATGAGTTTCGGAAAGTGTTCTACTCTTTTATTTCCGATAACATTGTAAATTTGTCTATAAGCACTTGGTCCAGGTTTAATATTTTTTAATCTGTTATTGAAAATATTTACTTAATTATAATTTTTAGTAAACGTAATTGAGATGAAAGACATAAATATTCAGATGATATTCTGTTAAAATTTCTATGAAAAATTTTTTTTTAATCTTCTTTGCCAAGTGTTTTTTATTTTAAAAAGTTTTTTAATATCATCAGATAAAAAAATTTTCTGTTACCCATTTCAAGAGATTCAGTGTGAATATTAAGAACCTTCAGTAAAAATATCAATGTAATTATCAATCTCAAAGTTTTCCAAATTTCTATTGTTAGTTATGGGAGAAACAGCTAAATTTCTGTTAGATCTCTTTGAAAATTTTTCCAAACCGTTTTTTATAAGATGTAAAATATCGAATATATGAATGCTTTGTTTATACTAAAATAAAAAATTAAAAAAACATCAAAAAACATGAGTTATTTTGACAAACAGCAATCTAAAACATAAAACTTCACAAAAATTTTACTGATGTTGCTGCCAGTGAAGAAGCCTGACCGGTTTAAAACAATAGCTCACCAGCATCTATAAATTTAGTTGAACTGTCATCGTGAATTTGATGGCGACTTTCTTTAAAAAAAAACTGACTCAGTGATTATGCGTGTAATGTTAAAATTAGAAATAACAAAGGTGCTTGACAATATTTAACAGGTAGATTGAGCTCACAAAGGGAAAAAACTCAAATTATGTAGGTATAAGAAAATTTTCTTCAACTTATATATATACTACTTATGAGAAGTTATCTTCTTGAGTGACTTCTCTAAATTACTCAATCACTTAATTCTATTTACATGTATTTTAACTGAATTGTACCAGGCATTCAAAAAATTTGAGAGTTTTACTAAATTCAGTTTTGTGTGAATTTATAGCTACACTACATGCGATTTTTACACTATAATACAAGCTTTAAGGTTTTCATTGCAAATGTTTTTGTTGTTGCTTTGTTCATATGCAAAAATTCACTCCTGATACAATGAAAATTATATACGTTTAGAAAATTTTCTAAAAACGGTGAGAGCCATACGACTATAAAATAGTGTAAGACCCGCATTAATTTTTTTTTTTTCAACAAATAACTATATTTATATTAAAAAATTTTAAAACAGAAGTTGCAGCTCATTGATTAGCATGACAGCTTAAAGCTGTTGTTTCGAAAAAAAAATTTTATCAATACAAAATTGTTCATGTACGAGTATGTAGATTAAGGTGTTTCTCACAAAGAGAGAGATCAAAGTACATATAAAAATAGGCTAGATTTTTTACAGGTAGACTGAGCTCAGAAAGGGAAAAAACTCAAATTATGTAGGTATAAGAAAATTTTGAGCGGAACAAGGGGGTGATCCAGTAAATTTTTTTTTCTTATGCAGAAGGAGAGTGAAAAGTACGTGTTGTGAAATGGAAAGTGCTATTACAATAATTTTGTTGGCAGTAAAACTTTTCCAATATACATATTTTTTTGCTGCTTTCTTGTATACTTTCTAGTATTGGACGGAAGGCCTTACGCCTTTAGAGCAAATAAATTATAAACAGTTTTTCAATAGCAGGACGTAAGAAGTAGATATGGTAATGCGGACCGAGTGATTATTATTTTAAAGACACTGGCTGCAAGCGACCATTTTGAATTTTTAAAAAAATTTTATTTTTCTTTTTAAACTCAGTGAATTTGAATTTTTATTATTTGTTACCTTGCTTAACATTTCTTTTGAATAAAACAAACAACGTGTTTCTTCTTTTGTAGATATAAGACTGTTTTTATTAATATACTATGTGCTTTCAGGTAACACTTTTTTTTTTTGACAAACAGGCTTAAAAATTTATATGTTTTTAGGCCTAAAATCATACTTGAACCACAATAATCATTAACTATGTATATAAAAAATTGATTTCTTACTTACTTATTGCTATTTACTTCTCTTACTTATACTCTTCTCTCTTTTTTTGCACACACTCTTTTATTTTGTTTTAATTGTTATTATATTAAGTATCTAGTTCTTAATTTTAATTATGGTTAAATTAAAAGAAGGTTTAAGCATAAAGTTACTTGTGCACTTTCTACAAATCTGACTTTTTTGATTGCGTAAAATTCTAACAAAAAAAGTCTTTTGCAAAAGTAGGCAAATAGTAAAATTCAATACTTCGCACAAATACACAAACACAGCAGAGAGGATGTGCAAAGATTTATAGCACACACATACAAAGAAATGAAAATCAATTAATTGTTGGTGATATAATTGAAAGTTAAGCAACAAGATAATTTATTATGGATGAAAAGTTAGTATGAACAGATCAGAGCTATTATGCCAGAGAATATTTGAAAAAAAATAATTAAGAGAACTAATTTCAATTAATTATTTTTTATTTGAAAATATTTATTATACGAAAAGATACTTTTTACACCGATCAGCATCTTATTGATAATTTTAGGCATTAAAGAAATGGATTTGTAGTTTAAATTTTGCTTAATTTTCGTCACATTTTATGGACAGCTAACTAATTAATCGGACCACAGCTAAATATAATGGCAAATTGTAAATTATAGGTATTTGCCATTTAATTTTATTATAATTTGTTTATTTCACTTTCTGTAGAAAGTTACCTGGAGAGGTGGTAAAAGTTCTCTCTAGAAGTCACACATACATAACTTTTTGTTGTATAAGTGTAAGTGTGCAGAGTTGCTTGTGTACTTTATTTTTTTTTTTTTTTTCACTAATTGTAATTGAATTATGAATAAAGTATTTTTTAAATGAACTTATAATTACTAGATAATAATATTTTAAGAGCTAAATACAAATTAATAAATTAATTATATAAAACACATACAGTAAAGTAATACGTGTACACACCCGCCACGTCCAAATTAAATAATTAATACAAACAAGAGAAATTCATTGAATTGAATTAATATTTAAGCAATTTTTCTTAAATAATTAAATATTACCGGCAGTAAATACTCTTTGTCTCGTCGTTTTGGCAGTTGGTGATGATATTATTGTGTCATTATAATAAGCATCGATTTTGTCTGTAGTGGCATCGGCAAATTTTGTGTTACCATTGACTTCTTTACTGAAGGCATAACCATTTTGATGAGATTTCACTGCACCATTTGTAGTCTTTAGGGCATCTCTTACACCAGATTTATCCTGCTTTAAATTGAATAAAAAAAAAAAAAGAAAAAATGTTAATAAAAAAGAAAAAAGGTAAAAAAATGTTTCTTACCTTTTCTCTCTTCAAGTAGGCCTGCTTGTAAAAATCTGAGAACAAGAAATAAAACATAACAGCATGAGCTCCAATGAAGTAAGCAAAACCAATTGGATAATTGCAATCATTCTTAAAGAATAATTGGAAAGAGTGCACCATAACTAAAACAAATTGAATCATTTGCAACACAGTCAAGTATTTTTTCCACCATAAATACTTTTGAACTTTGGGACCCATTGCAGCCAACATGTAATAGCTGTACATGATGATGTGCACAAACGTATTGAGGAAACCAAAGAAAGTAGAATGACCGCCGGGTGTAAACTTAACGCCCCACCATACAGATACGGGCATAATGCCATGATGTATCACATGCAAAGTAGAGACTTGATCATATCGTTTGCGCATCACAAAGAAAAACGTATCAAAGAACTCTGTAAACTTTGAAAAGAAATACCACCAACAACCATTTGCCGTCTGTAAATAAAATTAAAACAAATAAATAAAAATCAGTAAATAATGTTAAGATGTAAAAGAATTTTAAAATGAAATTTAAAACATTTTGATTTACAGTGTTTTTTTTTACATTTTTAAATTAAAGAATAATAGAAATAATAGAAAACGTCTTCAGCAAGTTATTTTTTGTATAGAAAATTCATCAGCTTAGATACACATTAAGAACAGTGAAAAAAATATTCTCTCTTATATAAACATTAAATGTTTTTGACCGGAAATCCATTTACAAATAGAATTTTAATTGACTTCAATAAGAAGTGGCCCATGTTTTTATCGGAGTCGCCGAACAAATTGGTAAATAAAATATTTCAAAGCTTAATTTCAAGCTTTTTGTACAGTGGCGAGTGAAATTCCTCATAGTATTTATATGCACCAAATTTCAGACAAATCCGTTGGAAAACAAAAATTTGTATAGTGAACAAACAGAAAATCAATTTTATTTATATATACAGACACAGCTGGCTGAAAGCATAATATTAGGTCTGTTCAGTAACTAAAAATTATTACAAATTTGTAACAATTGTTACTGGAAAGTGTTCATTAACTCAAAAAATTTGCAAGGAGAGAGCGTCAAAAAAAATTCTTACAAATTTTTCAAACAGCTGTTTTGTGTTTATGTTTACAAATTACGTTTTCTAAAAGAATTTTAAAATAAAAATATTTTGTAAAATTAAAGAAATCTTAAATAAATATAAACTTTTAAGATTATAAAAAGTGTTAAAGCAATAAATAAGAAATCAATTTTAGTTTAACTTAGGATGAACAGCCGTAAGCAGTTGAACTAAGTAAAACAGAATCTGGTACATCAAGGTTAGAAGATGTTGTATTCATATATTACAATACTAACATACTTAAACTTGCAAGTTTTGACTGGTAAAGTGTTTATTTACTTTTTAACATTTTTGAGAACTATTTTGCAAAATTTCTTTTTACTCTCTTGTTGCTAGTTTTTGCTAGCAAAGTAAATGAACACACCTATTCTCTTTTCTTTTATTCTTGATAAATTATACAGGGTAACATTCTCGAAAAGACTGGAACCGCTCAGAAGCTAGCGAATTGGCTTATGCGGGAATAACCAAACTTTGGTCGCCAATGTCACCGGGCTTGTTAACAGCTTTTGTCTTAAACTGAATCACAATCTGTGATACTTGGAAAATGAATTTTTATAACGAATAAATTACCTTTAATTCTCTTCTAATTGAGTTAGCTTTGATGATAAAAATTTTAAATTAAAAACATAAAATTTAAATACCAATTTTATTAGAAAATTCCCTATAATTAATTTAATTATTTATTTATAATGCACAAATATTTAAACTAAATTACGTGTTACAACATCCTGATTAACAGTGAATGAGTGCTGCTGCTGCCCTTTTTCCATAATAATCATGATGATGCAATTGACAAATATAAACTGTTGTGAACTACTGAGTATGTTTTTCATACAATATTAAATTTTAAATAAACAAAAAAAAAAAGAAGAAAGAACTGCAAACTAAATAGATTTAACACGTACTTAGGCACTGCATACTCTAACGTGTAATTAAATATTGATTTTTTTTTGTTCAATTTACTAAATAAATATTTTTAATCATGATGCTGAATGATGTTTCAAAATTCTCATTTCTGTTATTTAACTAAAAATTATTATATTAATTAGGTAGTTTAACTTATTAAATAGAATTTTATTTTAACGAAAGGGTTTTAATTAAGTTTACAAGAAAAAGAACTTGTTAAATGTAATCACTGAAATTGTAATAATTATTCTCAATTAGACTTGCATTTCTTATTTAAATAACCCAAGTGAACTTTGAATTTAATTGTGTGCAAATAATAATAATAATTCGCTAATATTAACCAATAAAAATGTTTGAATTTATCTTTTTAATATAATTAATGATTATTGAGCTTTAGTCTTGATTTTTATAAAATTATTATAATTATAAATATTAATATTAATTTTCCTGACAAAGCTTTCCACAGGAAAGCGAAATATTGAAAATAATAAATAATTTTATAAAAAACAAGACTAAAGCTTAATAATCATTAATTATATATAAAAATAAAAGGCTAAATAAATAATTATATAAATTTAAATTTTTGTTTTATAATACCCAGTTCTTAGAAATATATTTATTAAAGCAAATTAAAATTTATAAGCTGACAGCTGAACTAAAAAGTAACATTAAACGAGTCAACTTTTGGACCAGAACAACTGAAAACTATTCCTAAAGTATTTTTGTATCTCGTTTTTTCAAATTGGCTTTGGCCTCCAAGATATATTTTATCTCTTAAATGAAGGAATCGATGCCACTTTTATGAGCATTACTTGAAAACGGCTTGTTATATATGATTGACAAGAAAATCTGTTTTCCGTGTTCGTAGTACTTTACTTTAAGTTGTACTTACAACGTTTTTTAATTCGCTCAGCCGTTTCATAGATTTTTTATGGAAAATTTTAAAAAATAAATAAAGATTTAAAAAAACCAGCCTTGTTTTTTTTAAAAGCAAATAGCTTTTAAGTCTGAAAGCAAGAGATTTTTTCGAATCCAAACACAATAACAAATAGTATGAAAATTGCATTGTTTTTAATTAATAAAAATTTATGCTCTTATCCACAAAAAAGTTAAATTTTGATAACGTTGACTTTAAAGTCTGCGTTAATTTTTTTTTTTTTTTGATAAGGGAGTTAATCGTGCTTAATTGCAAATTATGTTTTCCATGATATTCTCATGGAAAACTCAAAAAATTTTTTACATAAGATTCAGAGCAGCGTCTGATGAAACAGCTGTATGCCTTCCCTCTTAGTACTTATTGTACTACGTAAACAATTTTTTGAAATTTTGCATGAGAATATTATGGAAAATAATGCACTTTACACATCAACATAATTTGAAATTAAGCACGATTATAGATTAACTTTTGTTAAACTTTATAATTCCAATGACTATTTTATTAAGCTTAAGGTCTTATTTTAAAAAAAAAATATTTTTATATCGATATTTCGCTCCAATTTGTGTAGCTTCTTCAGGATATAATACATATATTATTTAAAAGAAAAAGGTCAAATAAAACTAACAAATAAATTCCAAATAATTTAATATGTTTTTAATTAATTTTAGTCTGCGCAATTTCTCGCATATTTTTTGTTATATTTTAAGCTAAAGCTACGATCACATTACACAAATATTTGCCGAAATATGCGTAGCCACTACTTTTTGGTAAATATTTTTATAGTCTAACATGACTATAAAATAAAATAAATTCAAATAATATAATAGTGCAAATATGTTGTATTTTAATAATGCGCACATTTCTTCAAAATATATAAACTTACTAGCTGACCCGGCAAACGTTGTTTTGCCTTCAAATTTTGTTTATATTGACAAATAATTAAAAAGAGAGAAAAATAATAATAATAATTGGGTTGTTCTGAACATATGAGAAAAAATTAGCCAAATAAGTCTAGCCGCTCTTCAACATGAGTTAAATTTGAAAAGTGGGCGTAGAGAAGAGCTTGGTGAAACTATAATTTTTTAATTTAATTAATTTATACAGGGTTTTTCCAGTTATAACTGCTTTAGTTACTAAAATTTATAAATAAATATATATGTAAATCTAACGTAACAAAAGGCGTATCAAAGAATTTGATAACAACAAACTTCTTACTCGTACAGCTTGAAAAGTTTCTAAAACCTGGTGGGTATTTTAATATATCAAACGGCCATTGCAGATTCCGGTTGAGAATAACAGACGGCTTGGCATGCCAAGTCTCTATTAAAATTCATACTTTTGTTTGTTTGTTTTGTTTTTTTTTTTTTTTGCTTTTCATGAAATAATTTTTATTAATTAATTTATTTAAATTTTCTATTAAAGAAATTAGCATAAAATTGAGTAGAAGCCAGAATAAAAATAACCAGAAATAGAAAACCAAAACAAGTTTCTGTTTTGAATGTTTTATTAAAATGATGAAATGATAGAACACTTACTCTTAATGCTTTGGGTGTGTATGAATAATCTACAGGTTCGCATCTAATATTATAACCATTTAACCAACCACCAACACAGGCCTGCAATGAAATTAAAAAACAAATAAAAAATTAATTTTTAATTATTTTTTTACTTGTGTTGAAGAAAGTATAATTTACCTCATAAAATAACCAAGCACTGAATAAAACTTGTGCGAAATTGTAAGCAATTAAAACTTTGCGTAACTCGAAAGGTTTTCTGTTTTCCATTAATTTTGGTCCAAGTACCTGAAATTTATTAAAATTTATTTTTTAGTTTTAATGATTGTTAACAAATAATTAATTTTTATTTAATTTGATTAATTATTTTTAAAATAAATAACTAAAAAAAATTTATTAATTATTTATGTAACTTGGGTATTTTTAATATTTATTTAGTTTTTTGTTTTGGGTGAAACCCGTTTTATTGTTGTGCCGATTGCATTTGCTAAAAATTAAAAATCTCTTTTCTTATCATTGCGGAGCGGACCCTTTGTTCAGCATGTTTATTTGCTGAAACACACACATACACGCAGTAAACGTGAATGTCTAATTAAAAAAAAAAGTATAAAAGATTTTATGCCATTTTTTCTGTGCAAAAAAAAATTAATATGAACTTGACATAATTTGAGTAAATTTAATCAATTAAATTTTTATTAAAGCACCAAAAAGATTAAATAAAAATTAATTTATGATTTAATTTTTCAAATTTATTATGAAAAAATATTCGCTTTAAAAGGACCCACAATTAAAGTGTGTTTTTGTATGTTTGTACTAAAAGCACCAACTGAAGCTAATGAAGGTGTGTGTCACGTTACTTAATAATTTTTTCTCTTTCACCTCAAAAAAATTTATATTTTTTTTAATTAAAATTGGTACTCGAAGTGAGCAATGAAACCTGGAAATAGAATTTTTGATACAAATTTAAGCCTGAAAGTGTAATACTAGTAGAAAAATCTTGTATTACACTTTTTATACGATTAAAATTTTTGTATTCGATCTCTATACTTTGAGCATACCCACTCGCGTAAAAAACGATCGGGTCAAATACATCTAGATATGAAATAAATTCTTTAATTTTTTGTTGTGAAAAATGTTCAAGAAAATAATTTAAAAAAAAGGTTTTCCTGTGTGAACATGCAGGATATTTTATTTAACAGTGAGTGTATCATGAATCAAAAATCATTACGACACATAAAAAATATTTCGGGCTACATTAGGGGCTTAGACCTCTTTCACTATTCTTAAAAATAAAAAAAAATTCTTCAAAAGAAGATGTGATGGCTTAGATCTCACTCACACATGATGCCATAACGAAAAACGGAAATGAATCATTAACATGAATTTATCACATCAATCACGTGAACAGTAAAATTAACTGCCTTAACTAAATTCATGTTTAATGAATATTTTTATAATACAGCCAGCCAGCATCCATCTAAATATGAAGACACAAAAAAAACGCCTCATAAATATTTAGCAAAGACATTTTATGCGTCCCATAATGTTTATAAAATACGGCACATTATAGGACAGGACATTACTCTCCAGCTTTTATTTTCAAATTTTATAGATTTTTTTTCTCTTGATTTTATGAATTCCTAGTATTGCACAGAAGAAGTGACCCTGAAAAATAAATTCTCTATTAAACTTGTTTCCTCATTCATGTCTGTCTTTGGTAAGAAAATTTATTTGTGTAAAAAAGACTAGAATTAATTCTGACTTGTTAACGAGTTTTTTTTTTTTTGAACAAAGATTGGAATAAAATTGGAAAAAAAATCATAAAAACCATTAATGTTGAAAGGAATTTTTTTCTTGACATTATTAAAATTGGCTGACCACAAACTAAGAAAATGAAAATAAAAATAAAAGTAAAACTAGAAGAAAGAAAAAACATTTTAGCTTTAAAGCAAAAAATTTTCAAAAGAACATATAAAAGCTGAGGGCTTATACCCTGCCAACAAATATAAAGGTTTCATATGGCGAGTAAGTAATCTGTTGATCAATGCGATGCTGCAGAGTTAAATTACCTAAAGCTTGGCATTGGCCTACCCTAAAATATTTAGCAAGTATATTTAGAATGATTTGATAACTTGGAATTATAAATAACGATACAAAAGTTATGAAGAATGAAAAATAATGAAAGCAGAGAAGAGATTGGTTCGGTTTAAGGGCCATATGGATAATTTAGGAAGGTTGTTTTATTATTCATGGTCAGTCATGTTGAGATTAATGTGCTATTTAAAGAAATTGAAGAAAAGGTTAGCTTAGAAAATTTGTATCAGAATGACTCAAAAATATTGATGTGATTTTTAAGTAACAAAAGTGTTTTCATAATACAAACGATCAACTCGTCTAGAAATTTTCTATGAAAAGTATTCAAAAATATTGAGTGTTTTTAAACAGATTTTTTTACACGACCTACTAGGTTTGAAAATCGACTGTTTGTCACATAATTTTTCTAAACGATCTGTTTGTTCATTTAATATAAAGAGTATGTAAATGAAAATTTAAATTTATTAAAGTGATCTGGAAATTTTATATAAAACCTACTCAAAATTCTTAGTGTTTTCATACTTAATAATATTCTAGACAAGTTGATGCTTGTGTTGCAGACATAAGGACATGAGTCCTTATAGAAAACGAACAATCCAGTTATCTAAAAGATTTTTATGAAAAGCGCTTAAGTATATTATAAAAATTGAGTTATTTTCTGGTAAACAGTACAGAACAAAGAGGTTAAACCGGTGTGTGTGATTTATTTAATAAACATTTGATTAAATCAAGTTGGAAGCACGATTAAAAACTGATTGTTTTTATGTTGTTCGACACGATTGAATGAAAAAAAAAATGATTTACTATCAAAAGGTGTATTTTTTGTGTTTGTCTGTATTTTTGTATTGAAATACGGCTTTGCATTGTTAAATGCTTTTTTCAAGACATATGCGTGGAAATGCTTGTGTTTGAATTTTGCTTTTTAGATTGAATCATGTCGAACAATCAGTTTTTAATCGTGTCTTGAACATGAGTTAATCAAATATTGTTTATGCATAAAAATTTTTAATCATGCACAATCAACTAATTTTATGTTTTGGCTTGAATTAATTTAAAAATAAATTTTTTTTCTATTTCAGTTTACACAAGTGTTATGGAGGTTTTCCAATAACTTCATGTTTGCTGGGTTAATTTTTTTTTATTAGCATTTTTTTTTTTTTTTTTTTTTTGGTTATTGTGTGTGTAAATGTGTGTTTATTTTTCTAGTTTTACTCAATATCTTATAAAGTTAACGATGCATATTAAGGGATAACAACAAGCTTACCTCAACAGACTAACTAGTTCTACCAGATTATTCATCTGCTTGCATGTAAATATTTGCTGCACAGTGTGCAATATTTAATTAAAAGCACTTGTATAGTTAAAGAATTTTAATTAAAATTACCTTTACAAAGTAGGCATATGTTAAACTGATGGCTATTGTGGGAAATGGGGAACTCATAAGCGGAAAATCTCTCGTTCGGGGATCTGATTTATTGTCCATAAGATCCCGCCAGCCATCATAAATTGCTGTGAAAAAATTCTGTAAATAGAAACAATGAAAAAGGTAAATAAATAAGTCGTCAAGTACTTTTTGTAATCTTGTAATGGCTAAGAAAGTGAATAAATTATTGATAAATTAAGTCTAAAGTCTAATTATAATACAGTGTAGTTGAAGTAGCTAGAATCTATTGGGAATTTTAATTTTTTTTTGTTCATAAAAATTAGTTACAGCCATTAAGCGCAATTCTTGTCAGAGACGTTAATTGAATTAAGGGGCTTATTCACGACAACAGTATGCTTGTGTTTCTGCCAGTGGTTTGATCGTATATGGGTATTTTGTGTGAGTGTACGCTGTGCTGTAGCCATATCAAACATATTTTGGTAATAGTTGACAGGGTAGCTTTGTTGAGGAAATAATTATTTATTAAAAAATTAAGCCATTTCTTCTTTCAAACGCGTTTTTTAAAATATTTTTTTCTCATTTTATTTATTTATTTGTTAATACTTTTAACACTTTTAGAAGTAACAACGACGCTTCAAATAAATTTTTTTTAATGAAATGAATATTGTGCCAGTTTAATGGTATGTTATGTGGTGAGAGCTCGATTGGGGATGCATGCTGTTTTTGTCTGTGGTTCGACTTAAATTCTTATCTATTTTATGAAAAAATTATATAAAATATTTCGATAAAGTTAACTTTAAAGTCTTCTTTAATTTAGTTCTATACAGGGATTATTGTAACAGCCTCTTGCAGTCATATATAACACGAAGTTACCGCAGTATTATTGATTGATGAACTTTTTGACTCAACGCTTTAAGATGGGATGGGGAGATGGGTTTACCAATTTGTATGGAGTTTTATGTGCTGTTTACAGAAAACGAGCAGTCCAATCTTCTAACAAATTTTTTTAATATTTTTGAGTGTTTTGTATAAAAATTTTTTAGACAACTGAATTACTTGTTTCCTAGAAACAGCACGTGTTTCTACAACACGACTAGAACAACCACTCGCCCGGATTTTTGTTTTATAAGTACTAAAAATATATAGTTTTTATGCGAAATTGAATTCTTATTTTACATTGCAACTACATATTACTGTTTAATTAAAAAATAAATGTTGTTTTGTTTATTTAATTTATTTTTAATATTTTATCGAGAAATTGCTGTTTGATTAATTAATTCATCAATAAATTTCCATAAATGCAGTGGAATATATTAATTATTATAAAAAAAGTAAGTATTTATTAAATAATGCAATAATAACTTGTTTCATAATTATTTAAGAAAACAACAATAAACAATAACACAACAATAAACAATAAGACAAACTCAGATTTGTAGAAGAATATACGAGTAAAAATCGAGAGTTGCTTTGGTGTAACACGTTTTATTATTTCTTTTTAAAATAAAGAGAATCATAAATATGTAAGAGAAGTTTTTGAAAAAAAAAGAAATTAAAAAAAAAACTATAACACTGATTTGTTACATGGCCGAATTAACAAGGTACTGACAATAGAACAGCGTACATCTCCTGCTAGCTTTAGTAAACGTCAAAATTTGTTTGCGAGCCGATGTTTCATACATAGAAAGTGTATAAGTGCATTACATTGATTTTTTCTCTTTTAGTAGCATATGTGTTTGATGCATAAGAGAAAAGAGACGCCTGTTGTTTTTGCATTTTATTGTTTCTTGCTGTTTCGATAACACAATCGGCCAACTTGTCCAGCAAATTTGTATGAAAAGCACTCAACTTTTCATTCAAAATTTCTAGATGAGTTGATCGTTTTTATTTATGGATTCATCACATAAATCTTAAGCTCAAACTTTGTATAACGATATTCTCTTTGTGTACAAATTACAAACGAAAATATGCAGGCGCTAAAAGGAAATCAATCGTTTTAAAGAAGTTTAATTTTGAATTTTTAAAAATATGAGAGTAATTTAAGAATTTTGAAATAATTAAGAAAATAATCATGGAAAATACTTTAAAAATATCATAAAAAATATTTCATTTATAGAATTGCAAATAAAAAAAAATCAAATCGAAAATTATTTTCATTATTGCTTTTACTGTCTGTATTTTTCACAAGAATATCTTGAAAAATGCAAAATATTTAAAATTATCATAAAAAAATTATAAAAATTATACGGTATCAAATTAGCATTAGAATTATGATAAAAAAGGCAACACACTTCTTGCCTTATTTTGCCCTGTTCTATGAAAAATATGCTCATCATTCAGCAGAGTTAAATAATCTAAAAACAGATTTAAAAATTAATTAAAAAATGAATTTGTTTTTAAAAAAGCGCTAGTACAAAACACTTCTTAAATTATTTAACAATTATTATTATTATTATTATCGTTCTGGTCTATAATCGCACCGCAATCTTTAAGATCTACTGTGCAGCTCAGCTCCCAGCTACAATCCAAGTCTTTTTTGAATATTTTTGCGCTATAGTTTTGTTATATATATATACTAGCTGACTTAGCAAACGTTGCTTTGCCTTCAAATTCAAAAATAAATAAAAAGAGAAGAAAAATATAAGTTGGGTTATGCCGAGCATATAATAAAAAAATTAGCCAAAACGATCCAGCCATTCTCCGTTTGAGATAAATTTAAAAAGTGGGCGTGGTAATGTGCGTGATAATGGGCGTGCTCTATTTTAATATTCATAAAAATTTAAGTTAGGTTTTCACTAAAATATATAATTTTTGTATACTGGATCTTCTTGCTCTACGCAATCTTACTAATAGAGTAAAGGACCGTGCTAGACCGTGTAAAAACAGGGAGTACATAAATAAGCCAAATACCAACTGTAGCGGCATCTACCGAACGGTTTTGTGACGCTAAGCCTTCCAAGGCGTAATAGAAATTTAATTAAATCGGTCCAGCCGTTTAGGAGGAGTACAGTGTCAAGCACACGTACAGTCAAATTTTATACACAATTCCGTATTATATGTAAGAAATAATTAATTTGAATTTTTAATTTAATTTTAATTCATTTTGGTACATAATCTGAAGTATGTATGAATTATTATGTAGAGTTAACAAAATTTTCCTTTATGTAAAATTTAAATAAAATTTTCAAATTCTTTTTAATTTCTTTTTATACACTTGATACAAAAGAATTTTGTGAAATAATTTTTTACAAAACAACAGCACATGCTTGTGTTGGTGAGAATAATTATAAACTAAAAACAATAACAGCAATTGCTAATATAACAGTTAAATTCTCTTATAACATTTAAAGCAATAAGCACATTAACAGTGACGGTTAACTGTAGTAGTTTATGGTTGTCTAGTTTTTCTACGCTTAACGGTAAAAGAAAACTGAAACTTTTTGTTGTTATTGTAAGTGTTTGCTGAGCAAAACATTTTGAAAATCTTTTTTCATACACTACGTATGATTAATGTGACTGCGAGTATTTTGTTTGTTTCTTTGAGTAATTAAACAACATTTACACACATGCAATCATATGCTTAATTTTGTTTTTAATAATCCTGGTTGATGTAAAATGCATTTAAGGAAAATTTAAAGTTTTTGGAATGAAATAGTTTTAAAATTTGAATAAAAAGTGCTTGATAAATTGAATGTATTAATATCAAAGCATTAAACACATTAGGCTACAGACTACAAACTAACAACATTAAAATACACTCTTTTATTTAAAATTATTATTTTGAGGACTTCACAGCTTCATGGCTATCTACTCGATTACTGTTTTGTTGCCGCTGTTAGTCTAATTTCTTTTTTTATAAGCGACAATAAATGAGCGTTTGAAAATATTTTTTTTTTGTTTATCAGAAAATTAAAATTAAAAAAAAAAAAACAGAAAAAATTAAGTTTGATTTGGTTATACATGTTATAAAGGGTGTCCGAACAAGAATCCAAGATTTAAATTTGGCGCCATTCGAAGTGTCATTGTTTGACATTTGAACAATTGTTATTGTTTGCTAGTAAAAGGTACGAGGTTAATTGGGAGTTCGTTAATTGGGTATTGGAGAGACAACATGAAAATGCTGATTTTGCCGATAAAAGCATCTTCAGTGACGAGGCCCATTTCCATCTTGATGGCTTCGTCAATAGGCAGAATTGTCGCATTTGGGGTGAGGAAAATCCTCGAGTGATTCACGAGAAGCAAATGCATCCTCAACGTGTCACTGTGTGGTGTGATTTTTAGGCTGGAGGAATCATTGGACCTTTTTTTTCATGAAAATGAGGCAGGTCAAGCGAAAACAGTTAATGGTTCTCGGTATCGTGAAGTGATAACCAGTTTTTTCTTGCCTAGAATTGAAGAAATGAATGTGGAGGGCTTGTGGTTTCAACAAGACGGCGCCACATGTCATACAGCCAGAGAAACAATTCAATTGCTGCATCAGTCATTTATTTAAAATTTAAATCTTGCGTTCTTGTTGGGACACCCTTTACCTTGTGAATACGAGAGAATTATTTTGCAGTGGCCCCACTGAAATGTGCTTGCTTACAATAGCTACGATCCCGTACTTTTTGAGAGTAAAGAAAAATAACTCTCAATTAGTGAAAAAAAAATTTAAAAGTACAGAAACAGCAAAAACCAAATTTTTATCTCAAAAGAAAATGTTTTAACATTTTAATACAAGACAGCATAAAAGGCGGCAAAAAAATTAAAATTATTTTTATTTAAAAATTAAAAATTTTACATTTATTTACTTATATTTTTTAATAATAATGGGATTTTATTAAAAGCTGACTTTTGCTTATAAGATTTTTATAAACTTAAAATGAATTTTAAAAAGATATCGACTTTAGTGTGTCTATGATTTTGGCCCAATATTTTTATTTAAACTCTTAGGAATTTTTTTTATTATTTTTTTTTAATTTTAGCAACAGCTGATTGTTTTACAATCTTACCAAATAAGCCCGAAGAAAATTTGCGGGCTTTTTCTTGGAGGAAGAAGAAGAATATTGCTCTCAAATTTGTCCCAATAGTTTAGGTAAGTTTTCAACACTCGCGGACTCAATGCAGCCATTCTATTTCAAGTTCCGTAGTCAGTAGCCTGATGTGTTCCATATGTTTAATAAAATTTTTCTTAATTGTTTGATCTTTTATAGGCTCAAAAAACATAATAATCATGTATTTTGCACTATAATCGATAATTCATATAGTTATTCTTGGTGATGCTTAACGAAAACAGTGATATGTGGCAACGACCGTCATATAATTTATATTTAATTTGTCGTAAATTCGACTACTACAATGACAGTCGTAATTAGGCCTATTGACTAAAAAAATTACTAAAGCCTCCAAAAATTATTATAATAAATTATTAAGAAATTTTTTTTTTGCTTACTGTAGTTACAGTCTTTTAAAAATCACTCTTTAACTTTTATCTTTTTGATTTATAAATTTTATTACCGGTTTTCCTCAGCGATTTGTGATAGAATATTTTTTTTATTGTTACTGTAATATTAATACCACCACAAGTCCAGTTTAATTTAACAGCTACCACAATATTAAAATATTAATATTAAACAATTGATTGCTTAATGCTTTTGTTTTTAATTTAAAAACTCTGTAACCACAATATTATGTAGATTAAATAACTTGATTATGGGTAAACAAAAAAAAAATATCGATTTAATTTTTTTTTTCTTTTTTACTTAATTTTTAATAAAGAAACACCAGACAAAATATAGTACAACAACAAAAATAAGCATGAGCCAATTTCAAGGTAATTACGGTAATTCAGATGAGACTCAGATGTACGAGAAGTGAGTGAAGGTAAATATGCCGAGCTAAATATGTTTTAACGTAACCCCTTACGTTTTTTTAGTATTTGTAAAAATCTTTTCAGTATTTTTGGTATATTTATCAAATATATCTTACGCCATTAAATGTTTCTAAATTATGTTTTTAGTATTTATGACAGTTTTATAAATGTGTTTAGGAGAAATATAAGTGCATTCGTACAAGAAGATTATTTGATGGGACACATATCATTTTAAAGAGAAGGTCGTCTCGATTTGTAATCTACCGCGCAAATACTCAGAAATTATTTTGAATTACTTTTAAAACTTTTTTTGAAATTTCCACATACCCCAAGTGCTGTTGCTCTGACATGTTCGTGTCTGCTAAGGCAATGAGAAGCTTGTAGAAATCCCAAACTAATCTAGGCACTATCAAGCAGGTGTGAAAAAATATTTTTCCGGCACCACAAGATCCGCTTCGTACACAGCCCTCAGGCCTGGACTTACGCCTGAAAAATGGAAGCTGTTTTTCCTATTGCAATTCTCCCACCAGCACTGGTATTTTTAATTTTAGACCTATCAGTACATCGATTCCGGTCCATTATTATTTCACTGTTTGTCTAAGCTGAGCGTGCGCTGATGATCACTTCAAAAAGTCTGGAAAATATCTTATCATGGAGAGTTCTAGATAGATTCTAGAATTTTCACATGCCCCCTAAGTTATCCCTCTTTAAGGTAAGATAGCTGCTGATTCCTTGCTCATTATATTCAGGGGAGCGAGCCAAGTGATCATTTCATTACATCTTATTAAGGATAATTAAATTCAAGAGAGAAGTAACCCTTCAGTTTCATATAATTTATGGTATCAGCTTTTATTTATTTAGGAAATTTTCTTTGGATTCTGTAACATGAACTTTTCTCTTGTTCCTTAGAACTTGTGCTATTACTTACCAGCTGAATACCCCCTACTGTGGGTACTTTGTAATCTCCAGGCTATAAAACAAGACACAAAGGAAATTTTTCTTACAAACTTTGATGAGACCTTCATTCCATTTTTTAAATTATACAACACTGTGTTGTTTTTATTAAAGTATCAATTTTTCCTTGCATTCCATTATATCTCGTTACTTAAGAATGTTTACAATTAAATACTTTTCTATTATTGAATTAATTGACATTAAATTGCAAAAATTAATTAATTGATTTTAAATTAATTAAATTTTCTAGACTTGCTTTACAATATGGCGCAGTTCTTTTAGTGCGAAAATATTTAGTTAAGCTTTGTACTCAATTGTTAATAAATTCGCAAAACCCTTAAGAATGTTTTCATGCAGTTTTTGCATTAATTATACTTATTGTTGAATATTTTAATATTTAATTTTTTAATCAATACAAAATAAAAAACAAAGTTTGCTAATAAATAAAGAATAGACAAGCTTGTTGTTTGTAAATAAATAATATTTTTAAATAACTTAAAGTGGAGTGCAAAATTCTTAAGAATTGAATAAAAAAGTTTTCCATTTCCCAAAGAGACAACACCAGCAGTCAGACTTTAAAGTTTGTGGTATAAAACTCTTAAGTATTATACTTAAAATATAAAATTAAATAGCATCGTTTTGAAAAAGGAAAAATTTTAAAAACTTAACAAAAGGCTTTTTAATATTTTGCATCCAAGTTGAGTTCGAAATTTTTCAAGTTTTTGTGTTTTACAATTAACGACCATAAAATTTTGGCAAAAAGAGTAATTTTTAGTTATTACTTATTTTTATATGAATAAAAATTTATTTATATTTCATGTGCTAGTTCTTTTTTCTATGTTTTTTTCAGTCACTTATTGCAATAATAAGCCATTCGATTTACTTTCGACAACTTTATGTAAGTTCGTTTCACAATGAAAAATAATTTTTCGAATTCGATTTACAGAACAGGGCAGATTATTATTAAAAAAAAATTAGGTCAAATAACAAATATCAAAAACGTACTGCCAGGCTCCTTATTTCGATGCGAAGCGGAAGAGAAAAAAAACGTGTCACTCATTTTCAACTGAAAAAGCTGCTCACTAACTTTTGCCGTGTCGTTCGCCTGGCTTTACTACACAACTGACACGAGAATATCATGAGGAAAACAATAAATTTAAAATAACCCAACAGAATTCTGGAATTGAGCACAAACAAAGATTAATATTTTGTTAATATTTTTCAACTTTAATCACAGCGACATAAAAAAAATGTGAATAGAAAAAAGGGCTTCTAACATTTTGTTCTATATCCGTTAAATTTTTTTTCTATTTCCTTATCGACGACTTCACTCGTACATATACGCACTCACACCAAAGAACGCTTGTATTATTATAATAACAAAGTAAGAATTTTAGTGCATATAAATCGAAAGAGCTAAGAAACAAACTTTGTTTTGTGTTTATTTCTTTACATCCGTAAGTAAATGTTGGCAACAACAATTTGTTTAGAAAGAGTTAATGCTGAGTACACACTTGTAAACATGTTTACGGAACACGTTTTTCGCTCAGGTGAAATAGCAGAAATTATTATATAATAATTCTCGTAAATTTTTATATAAATTAATAAAATTTACCCAACTCTCATTTCTTTCAATCGCCATTTTTCTATTTCTTTACTTTAATTAATGTTTACAGCTTGCTTGTCTTCGATGAACTAAACAAGTTAAAACAGTAAACAACGATACAGACTATGGAACCAACATCAATGCAATCAGAATATATCAAAAAAATTTGATATTTTGGAATCCTCGAAAAGAACACGAAAATAAATTGTAAACACGACTACACACTACGGAACGAAACACGAAAAATGTCATATTTACGGAACATGTTTCTAAGTGTGTACTCAGCATAAAGTTTTAAAAGATTTTTTTTATAAAAATAAAATAATCTTTTTTAACAACTTGAGAAATAAAATTAAATTCTTAAAATGTAAATAATTTTACAAAACCAAAAAAAAAAAATTAAAGGATTTACGAAATCAAAGTATTTAAATTAAAATTTAATATGATAATAAATCACAAAAAAAAAATTAAACAAAGATAAACACAAAAAATATATTAACCTAAATTAAAAAAAAAAAATAAAGTCATTAAACTTGATTAAAAAAATTAAATTTTGAACAATTTCTAAGCATATTACAGCAAAGAATAAAATGCTAAATTACCACAACTTTGCCTTAAAATACTTTGTAACAGTTTTATCAGATTTTTACAATTAATAACCGCAATCTAATTATTAAAACAGATTTTTAATAAGTTATAACAGCTGTCTACAGCACAAAATGTTAACGTGTTCACACTTAACAAAATTACGAACACTGAAGATATATATGGTTGGTTAAATTTGAACTGACGTAACAACAACAACAATAAATAAAACAATTGCTGGGTTTTTTTTTTCATTTATATTAAATTGTATTGTTTACTGTCAAAATTCTGATAAAAGCAGCTAGAAAAAATAGCTTAAATAAATTTTGTAAGCTACTGCTGCAAGCCATATTTTATATGTGATGACTGACTGTTTGTTAAATTTTTTATTATTTTAAATTGGCGTGAATTTTGCCGCATAAAAGGGGCCATATAGTTATAAAGTGAAGAAAACCCAATGTTAATAATAATTATACCTGAATTACTACAATTAGTTACCACAAAGCACATTAAAATTAAACAAATTGTATTAATCATTAGATAATAAAAAAAAATTAAAAAGTTGTTAAATAATAAATTTTCCAAGACCCTACACCTTTGGTGTTTATTAATGACTGCAAGCAACTTGGTTCTTTGTTGTTGTGCTGTACATAATTACACAACTGCAATTAAGCTTCTAATGGCATTTTAATTTTTTTACATAAAATCTGTAAAATCAGTTATTAGCTACGCATGCTTGCTGTGCGCAACTGGAAAAGCCATTCATCACATTTAAATTTTTATTAATAAATCGTTTAGTCACTTTAGCTCTTTTAAGTTACTACTAACTTGGAGCTACATAGAAAAAAATAGCATTAGATTTAAATTTAAAAAAGGAAAAAACATTTGTAAGAACTTTTGAAAGTATAATAATTAAAGCTTTAAATGGCGCTTAAATTTTAACAATTTTTATAAAATAAAACAGTGAAAATAACATGTTTAGGGCCAGTAATTTGTATTTAGTGAATAAATAAATCCATTTAATTTTACTCCATTTTAATGATTTCATAATTACAAAGCCTTAGCCTTGGATACATACTTTGCTAAAGGCTTTATAATTAAGTTGAGAATAATTTTGGGCTAAAATAATTTTTTCTTGTCATAATTTTAATTTTAAAGCAAAAAGTGAAATCGGCATTCGTGAATACTTGACAACATACTATTTACGAGTATTTCTATTAGCTTTTTTATACTTAATTTAGCGTTATTTGTTTTTTTTTTTTTTTTTTTTTTGTGATTTTTATAAATTAATATGCAAATCAAGTGTATTTAAAAATCCCAGATTTCTTTCTACAGTGTTAAGTTCTTAAAACAGGTTTTTTCAATTCTTTGTTTGTCAAAATTGACGTAAAACTGTTAATTTTAGACAGAATCATAGAGCTACGAGTAACTAACTAAAATGAAAGCAAATATGTATTTTAAGTTGGAAAAAATAAATAAAATTGAATACCAATACATAAAAACAATCAAAATGTTTTGCAAAAGGCTGACACGTTTTCTACGTTATGATTAAACAAAAAAGTTGTTTGTTTAATAATTATAAACTCAAAAGAGACCTCTGACACATGTTTGTTCTCACTACTGACTTTTCTTTTCTCAAAAAAAAAAAAAAAAAAAAAAATAAGTGAAACCATCAGAAATTTTTTTTATGTAAATTTGTACTTTAATTCTTCCTGAATAAAAGAAAAAAATTAGCAACGCATACAAAACTTTAAAAAAATTATCAAATCAATATACCTTGAGAATTTTTGTCAAGTAAAAATTTTGGCTTTTGAAAAAAAAAAAACTCCTTAATGACAAGAAAAAAAGTCCTAAAAAGCTTTTTCATAATTGTGGTCTGTATTTTTAAAATTATTCGCTGAGAAAAACTAATTACACTCTACAACAAATTGAATTTTTTTATTTAACTATAAGCCACTTCACTAAAATTAATTAATTTATAAGATTTTCTGGCGTAGGGTACGATTTCTGGGAGATTTTTTGCTGACTTCACTAAACAGGTTAATTGGACTGTAAAAAAATAATTCTAGGTTGCCATAGCAACCAAATCAATAATAACAGTTTGGAATGATAAAACTGATCGCACCACTTTATGATTTTACATATTCTTAGCCTCTTAATGTTGCTTTTTAACTACCAACTAGAAAATGCTAAATTAATTTCGAAGAAGCTAAAGGCCCTGTTACAGATTTATTTATTTGTTAATAATATTCCATGGCAGAGAAATGTGTCATTTGAATTAATTATTCAAATAATATTTCAATATTTAATTTACGACCTGATAATAAAACATGCGTTAGTATAATTTTATGACATCAATATGAATAATAATAATAAAGGGCTGCACAAGTATATTTGAAATGTCTTACAGACACATGTTTATAGTGATATGTGGCTTTCAAGTATGCTTGTGCAGCCCTTTAGTACAAATGTGAAACAAATGTAAAAGAAAGCGGCGAAACAGTTAAACAAAAACAAAATGAATAAGATCTCACCTAAATTTTCAATCATACCGTCATTACTAATTATATTAGAGAAGCTGATAAAAACGAGGTTGATGATTGAGTTGTTGACAACAAAGGCAAAAGCCAAAGAATAAAAAGAACAAATTTTGTTGCTTTCAACAAACTACATTCAGAAAGAAAAGTAAATAAAACGAACAAAAACATTTTTAATTTTTTTAAAAAGAGGAGCTTCCTAACAGTGTATGTATGAGATTCTTTTAATTTTTAATATTTTCTGTTTGATCTTAATAGTAGCCACCGGCCACCTACACGTATGTACGAGTAGCTTTAAAAACTTTGTTCTGCTTTGCTTAGTTTTTTTTGTTTATTTGCGTTAATAGGTTCTGTTCTACCAACATTCTTCCGTATAATTCCAAAAGGGTGATTTCTTTTAGCCCACCTTGTATAGTTCAGTATTTGTTTTAAGGCTGTCGTTATCTTGTGTTCTTATGCTATGAGTATGACAGAATTATACACGATAAAGCATTGAAACTACAGTTTTCGCTCTCCCCGTTTTGGCTTCATAGCTGTCAAAATTTGCTTACATTCTGTGCGCGTCATTATTTTTATGTGTGTGACTGTATGACGGGATCTGCATTGAATTTCCTCCTTTTTATTAGACACATACGGTAGGGTTGTTTTTGTAATAAAGTGTTTGTTTAATTATGGCATGACCATCAATGAGTTTCACTTTTTCATCGAATATTTTGCCTTAGAGCACAAAGGGCTTAAAGAGCAAAAAAGTTGCTTTGACTCAATAACGTCATGCAGCATCCCAAGTGTTGGAATTGTTTTAAAAAAAATAAAATAACAAAAATACTTCCCGCAAAACATATTGGCTGTGCATTTTAGTAATTTTATTTTTTTGGGCTTCACAGTCAACTGAGATTAAGGAAGTGATGAAATTTTTATTTAAGGAGCTCTTATTAAAATGAGCTTAATTACACGTACTTATAACTGAACTTGAGCAGCTACAGTGCGATTGAAATTATTTCGTTTACAAAATTACAAACAAATTCAAACAAGTTTTCAAGCGGTAGCGTTTCTATCTGAATTCAACAAAAAAAACATAAAAAAACATGCCTGAAATTTTCATGTAAAATCTGTTTAATCATGCCAAATTTAAATATTGACATAAAATGCATATTTAAAGTGCAAATGAATATTTGTTGATTTAAAAAACAAAACAAAAATATATTTTGCAACATTTTTTGTTGTTTTTAAATTCACTATTTAATTTGTTAACATCACCTTGAACAGAAATGTTGATTTTAATTAAATAACTCTGGAAATTGATATATAAGTACAAGCAGCAGTAGTAATGTTGACAGGTAAATGTCGGTATTAAATGTAATTTAACAAAAGCAACAACAACAAAATTGTAAGAGGGAAAATAAATGGTTTATCTTATGAAGCATAAAATAGGGAATTTTTTTTAACTTTATTAATTATAGCCAAATGTAAGTGAGTGTGCATGTGTGTGTGTGTGTGTGTTAAGCGGAAGTTAATACATAATTTGCTTAAACTTTGATTATTCAACCTCTGTTGTCTTTTTCCTTCTTTCTTGCATTGCAATGCACAAGAGTTGATGCTGCGAGCTGTTACTCATCATCAATGAATTTCAATGGTAAAATAATTTCTCATAAATGAATAAAAATATTTTTTTCTTGTTTTGTTTTAATGCTTCTTCTTCTTTTTTTTTTTTGGTGAAGTGATTGTCATTATGACTGCAAGTGTTTATTTATGTATTTAGTTTTGCTGCTATTAACCTAAAGAAATAATTGATATTTCAACACCTTTACTTTCATTTACTTAACAAAAGCGACAAAACACAAAAAATACAGTAAACGTAAAATTCATGTATTTCATTTATAAATGACTTTAAATAAATTCATGTCAAATTTGTGGACACGAGCTGAAGTACTTTGAAAGAAACAACTGAAAAAGGGAAAGACATTATATGTCAACATGTAACAAATAACTTAGAAATGCCAACTACCAACTACCAACTGGTATATATGAAATGATGAATATTGGTCTATAGGGTTGCACAAGCATACTCCAAACATGTATAATATTTTATAGTTAAAAGTGCTTGTAGGCCATTTAAACTATTCGTGGGCAGCCCTTAAGTCTATACAGTAGTTACAATTAAACAAAATTTTCCTCAAGTTCTTTAGATTTTTTTTTAATAAATTTTTTTTGAAAAAAGAAGGAGAATTTTAGCTTGTTTCAGCAGACAGTTTGCAATTGTTATTGTTTGAATGACAAACTTTTTAAACTCGTAAACTAATTTTTTACATGATTGAAAAAAAATTTCCCTGTGTAGCCAGAGAAAATCAACAATTGATTTAAATTTATTTGTAATAGGTGGTTGGTAGGCTTAAGTGGCTTAACGTGGTTTACGTGACAGTCATCAATTATTTCGTTTCATTTTGAACTTTCTACTCTCCAAGACAATGGAGTAATGAAGTGATCCAAACTCTACCCTTTTGTATTAAAATACCTTTGAAGATCGCCTAGTCCTATCCCCGATATCTCAGGTAGATCGTGCATAAAGTGTCAGCAGAGCCCGGCTCCTTCCTCTCAGGTGGCTAGCAGCTGCAGCTGTGTACGTAGAGGCTGGCCCAGTTATCACAGCAACCACTCTAGAAATATCCTTCCTATTCCTGCTCCACAGATGAGCTTAGCAATTTTATATTTATCTTGCATTAGACTAGACACTCTAACAATGTGATATCCCAAAAAGCGGACAGTTGCTACTCTTTACACTTTAACTAAAATTAAAAATATTCCTTTAGTCTATTATTCATTAAGAAGTCAAGCTAGGGGTGGGAATAAGTCAACTGGTCACTCACTGCGGCCACTACTCTAACGTTATAAATATTCCCTAAGTTTGGTATTCAATAAGAACTCAAAGACTTCTTTGGACGATTTGTCCAAGCTATACCATTGCAATGAGCTACGCAGTATATGTTTTGCTATCGCTTTGTCTTCATTATACAGCTGCAAAGTTTGTCTTGGCTGATCTTCATTTTTGTCAAGTACAAAAGTCAAGCATGCGTGTAAAAATTTAATAAAATTTTGATTCATTATTATTTTTTTATTTTATGAACCGACCAAGCCATTAAAATTTAACGAAGAATGATAATAAACCAAAAGATTATTAATTTATTATTATTATGGACTACCCTGTATTTCAATACTCTGCAAGGCTCAGTCAGGAGTCTCTCGACATTGCGAATTATTGACCGAGTTAGCCCTAGTAAGTCATTTGGTCGCCTCCATGAACGAAGACCTCTTAATCCAATCAATATTAATACGATTCTCTTTTTTTGGCGCTCCCTAAATCTGAGCTTAACAGAGTTCTTCTGTCTTCCTACAGTCTACATATCCACTACAACGTAGCCCCCATATCATATGATATTCTTTATGTACTTCGTGCCGTGTTCTATTTTTCAATTTTTACCAATTTATTTTATCAATTAAACCAAGAGTTAATTGATTAAATACGAGTATGTCCAGTCCATTAGTTCTAGTTACGGGATAAGTTTTTGGTTTTGCGGGCAAGAGGAACTTACTAACGATAGAAATCTTATTGAATTAAAAAGGCAAAGTAGACTTGTATCTAAATACGTTTCGTTTTAATATAGAGAAAAAAGAATTGAATTAAAAACTGTTCGCACTATTTCACCACTGTGCCCTTGTAATAGTTTTTTTTTTTTTTTTTTTTTTTTTTTTTTTTTTTAATTTAAAAACAGTCTAATAATGACATGACATGATGATGAGAAAAAGAAGAAGAAAAAAAATCAAAATTGAAATTAAAGAAAAATTTATTAAAATTTGAACGAGTGAGATGAACGAGTGAGATGAACGAGTTTTATAAATTTTCTATGGTAAACCATGATTTGTTGAATATTTAGTAATAAATCATTTTTCATGAGAGCGTTTTTACTTTTGTTTTTTTGTTTTTTTTTTTTTTTTTTTGTATTTGCAAACAAATTCGTGTATACAAAAGTACTTAAATACTGACTTGTACTCGTACACTCGCACACATTAATTTAAAATAATTTATTGAAACTTCACTTGGATGCTGTAATCATTAAACTTTAAAGACACAAGCGGCCATCAGCCACTATGAGTTAAGGTAGGCCCCATAACAACAACAAAGAAATCAAAAAAAAAAAAAAAAATGAAACTCAGCCATAGAAATAGAAAAAGAAACAAAAACATAAAAAGTAGCTAACACACACACACATATTTCCGCTTATGGGTCAAGTTGAACTCAATTGATTTTCAAAAGGTGGCAAACAGCTTTCTGGATGAGATTCAAGTTTTTTTTTTCTTAACAAGACTTACAAAAGATTTGCAACAATTGGCGATTTTTATTTCAACTTTAATTTGTGCTTTTTCTCTTTTCCCCTTTTATTTTAAACTTTCAGTTAAAGTTTTTAGAGAAATCTGGAGCAACTTTGCTGCTGTGGCTTATAAAATTTTGTTAATAACGATGATGTGCTGATCACGATATTATTATAAATTCTGTACAAAAGTATGTGTTTCTTTTTACACAAAATCAAGTTTGTATTGAATGATTACATGTGCTTGTGGGTGTGTGCATGTTGTGACACATGTCTGCGTAGAAAAAAGGAATCGTTTATTTTAAAATGCAGAGTAACAAAGATGTGTGGCTGCAGCAGCCTTTAAAAATATTAAAAAGTAATGCAATACTGTATGAGTTATTTATCTCTTTGGGAGTTAAATTGTAAAATTTAGTTTCATTGCAGATAAAGATTTGCTAAAATATATTTGAATTTGGTTAGAAAGATCTCGGAAAGATGTGTTTCTGAAGTAATAATTTATTTAATAAAAATAAATATAAAATATTTAAAATTTAAATATTAATCCTTTTATCAAAAAAAAACTGCACGTACACCTTAAAGTTTTCGTATAATTAAAAAAAATTAGACTTTAAAGAATTTTTTTCTTTTTTCATTAAAGGATTAATATGTGGGAAGGCGGTTTACCTATGTCCAATTACATCAAACGAACAATTCAATTGTTAAACATTTAACAAATTTATATGAAAACTATTAAATTTTTTAAGTATTTCGTAAAAAATTTTTTTTGACGATTGGACTACAATTCCTTATTACACTATACAACAAATTTTTAAATTTTTTTTCCTTTGACAACCAACTTCAGCTATTTTTTCACAAAAATTTTTTAGGCGATTGGACTGTGTGTTTCTTATAAACAGCGCAGAGTCCGTTCTTATTTTTTATTATATTTTTAACATCCATTACAATTAATTTTTACACTATACAACAAATGGGAATAAATTTTTTTCCGGGAAAAACCACAATTTTTTCCTGATGCGCTATGGTTCTATTCTAAGTTTGTTCTTGAATTTTTTTTTAATATGAGACTTTTGAAGAGGATGCTTGGCACATCGGATCATAATTTGAAAACCACTAATCCAATTTTCTTACAAAAATATCTTAAAAAATTTTTAATTTTATTTTCTTTAGTTTGTTTTTACATTATTTTCTATTACAACTATTATTGAGAAAAATTTTTTTAAAAATAAATATTTTTTTTTTTTTTTTTTGAAATTATAAAATTTAAAATTTTTAAAGATTCAAAATAAATATAAAATGCACAATACTTATTGGTTTTATTACTAATCCCTTTTGTTTTGGGATTAATATAAATAAATCAAATTATAAATCATCAATATCTGGGGATAATTACTGATTTTAGTACCGTTAAAGTGAAAGTAATCAGTTTGGGAAAATTTTATTTTTAAATTTCCAATGTAGACACCCTACAGAAAAATTAATTTACAAAACTTTTTGTTAATTTTTTTCACAATCTTCATTTAAAAAATATATACTTTGGCACCTAATAAATTTTTCAATGCTTATCACGATTTTATTCACTTTACCTCACTAATACTTTCTTTAATTATTTCTTACCATCGTAAAAAATTGCGATTAGCGCAATTTTCACAACCTTGGCTTTAAAAAAAAAATCAATCAAAATCATCCTTAACAATTTCAAATGGGTTAAGTTAATTGATTTTATTTAGGTCAAGTTAGAATGTTAAACACGAACAGCTCGTGCCGTATCGATTACAATACAAACTTTTTTTCTTTTTTTTTTTAATAAATCACTTGACCGTAAAAAAGGGGGATTGAAAAAAGGCAACAAAACAAAACTTAACTTAAGTTAACCGCACAAATAAAGCAGACCACTCCAAACGACTTTGATGCCATTTAATTTTTTTAACTTTGTATTGCGCTGTGCATTGTTTCAAATAGTTTATAAAAAATTTGCAACAACAAGAGCAAAATAGTTACAAAATATTTTTTAAGAAAAAAAAAACCAAATAAACAAATATTTGGTAATAACGCGCTTTTAATTGCAAAGGCCTAAAAATACAAAAAATAAACAGAAAAAAAACTAAGAAAATGCTTTAGTAATTGGTGCAAATCAAAAGCTTTGCAAGAGTCAAAAACAACATCATATTTAATGGAAACAATGTATAACGAGTGCAACATACTGACATTCTCCTTTTCTTTTTTTGAGAATGAATAGCAACGAATATGAATGAGTGAATATGAGCTGGATGGATGGATGATGATTTTGCTAAAAGTTGTTGAAAAGCAAAAATTAAAAAAAAAAAAAAAAAAATTGTAAAGTGTGGTACTAGTATTATTGCTGCTGCACAATTAAACTGTGTTGGTTTATTTTTTGTTTTCTTTCATGCAACACTCACTCAATCAGTTGTTTACAAGTGGATTGGGTTTTTACATCAAAAGCTTGTGTAGCACACAAACATGCAGTTTAATCCCTCGTCTCTTTAAGCTTTTTCATTACAGTTCTTACAACTGAATTTGTTTTTATTTCGTTTTTTTAAAGCAACCGGTGTAATTGTAATCAAGAAAGAAAAAAAAATCAACAAACACAAATCAAAATTGGTAATGATGGCAAAAACCAGCATTAAACTGCTGTTTTAAAGACACTTCACTCACTTATTCACTCACTCACTCATTAATTCATCAGTTATCAGACACTACCCATAAAGTATATAAGTGCTTTGTAACAACCAAAAGAAAAACATATTAAAAACAACTTAACTATTGCATTTCAACAAGTTTTCCAATAAGCAAACAAACTTTGTTTTATCAGTAGCCCCAGCTGATGGCAACTGTTGCCTGTTTGTTGTCTTGTCTTAATAAAAATATCAAGAAATCAAATTCTATTTTGTGATAAAATTATGTCAAGTATTTTTCATTTATCAAACTGTTTGTTTTGTTTATTTTATTTTGTGTTTGAAAATTTATTTTGTTTTATTTCAATCATGCTGCCTGTCACCTGCATGAATAAATTAAAGGCAATGACACATTCGTATAAAAACTTTCCCGTATCGTATCGAGAATTGTTTTTTCGTCATATTCCTTGTGGTTTTTTACTTGGCCTCAGCTGGGTTATGGCAGGAATTTCTAATGAAAATCTTTTTTCAGCTAAATTAGTTACTCACATTCCAATTTTTAAATAATTTTAAGTAGAATTTAAGCTGTTTGGGCTTATTATTATTTTTGTTATTGTAAATTGGGCTCATCACCCACAAGAACTTTAGTACAGCCTTTAAGTTCAATGTTAAAGATTTAGCACTCGAATGAAGTCAATTATCTGTTTCTCTGTCAATCTAGCATTAGAATTAATTGCGGCTAGGTCATGGCGGCCTATTGTTACAGTACTCTTATTCATTCATTCATTACATGCAAAGAAAAAATATGGTTGAGGCAACCATAATCAAGGGAAATATAATATTTTTAAATGAAACATATTAAAAATTCTTATCAACAGGAGAGGTTCAGGTTCAACTTTTTATATAAATTTTTTTATACACAATTTTTACGAAAAAATTTTCAAATAAATTTTTTTATATAAAACTTTTTTCACTGTATTGATTTTTTCACTTCAATTAATTTGATTTTCTTTCCAAGCTTATTTTACTCTACCTGGATTCGAAGTAGCGCATTTGCAGTTAAGAAGCTCAGTTGAGTACAAACGATTTAGTTTCTGTTTTATACTTAATTTATTTATATGTTTGCAGTTTAATTAAGAACTGACTTTTGTTAATAAGAATTTCATGAATTAAAAATAGTTTTAAAAAAAAATATCGACTATAGTGTAACTATGATTATGGGCCATTATGTTTATGGTAATCATAATATGGTTTCAGTTACAATTTTATTAAAAATAATATGACAAATTCAGCCATATCTTTTTAGGTAAATCATACTATGGGTTAAAAACAACTAGAAACATGTTCATCGTGCTCACATAATATTGTTTAGATGCTGCAAGTTAACACAAATATTTTTGAAGAAAACAAACTATGTTTGTGGTGACCGTATTCAATAATATCTTTTCTTTGTATGCATGAATTGAAAGATTTCCTAGAGTGACTTTTGCGCCATATCAGAGGGCTGTAGGTAATGTTGCCCAAATTAGAACCTATAGTCATTTTGTCATTTCGACTGATCTTCATATTCGCCAAGGTTTAAATACTCTGAAATGATCCCATAACAAGGCGGATTTCTGACCACGTCAGGTAGAGCAAGACACTTGTTCTCTACAGAAAATCGAATGGTGCAAATGTTTTCTTTACACTGAAAGAATAATTAAATATATTTTAAACAATAAAAATATTTCATTAATTTAATGACAACATTTCGTTGATTCAATGAATATTTCTTAGAATTAATAAAATATGTCATTAATCTAATGAAACATTATTATTGGTATAAAAATAATTAAATTATTTCATTGAATTAATGAATAAAATTCTTTCAGTGTAACCCGATAATTTTTGTCTCCAACCAATATTGTTGCGATTCTTTTTAAAGGCACTCCTTACGAGATGCTTGGATTGGCTGGTTCCGATATTGCCTAAGTAAAATTAATGGTACATAAGACCACTGCCTCCAGTGATACGTGTGTTGCATGTGGCTCAAATATTCTTCTACAAAATAATTAAATAATGGCTAGACCTTTCATTATATATATATTTTTGGTTTAGTAGTAAAATTCTACCGGGACAGGAAGTAGGTCTTCCTTTACTGAAAGAATTGATTGATTATTTTTCAATCAATAACAAAGTTTCATTAAACTATAATGACAACATTTCATTAGTCTATAGACCTTAATAAGCTGAATTGCTTGTGAAAATCTAAAAATAATTTTTGCACTGAAAGAAAAGTCTATAAATAAAATGATTTCAATAAATTAATGAAATATTTCATTAGTCTAAAGAAAGAGGCATTAATTAAAAAGTAATCAGCTCAATTATGACTAGACATTCAGTTTTCCATTTCCTCTTATCATAAAAAATTGTCTATTCTTGGATTTAAGGAAATTTTTCTAAGAAGCCAATATTTTCCTTGGGAAAAAATTCCCAGGAAACATTCATCATTATGCTGAATGAATAAAATTTGTGATCTCCAGCTATGTACTCGTAGGTATGAAAAACTTTTTATAATTAGAATTTGAGATTCACTTAAAATTATTTTTATTTATATCTCGCTTAGACTAAATTATGTAACTACACCCTTTTGAGCTTTAAAATTTGATTTATTTAAAAACTACAAATTAAAAAAATATTTAGTTTTGCAATTTTTCTGTTTTTAATATTCATGAAATCAACAGTCAGTCAGTCAATGAAAATCATGGAATTAAGTGACAAAGCGAAAAAAATTTATTTTTCTTTAACTCAAAGATGGCGTCTCACAATTAAGATGAATAAAATATTTTTGTCAGTAGTTTTTATTTTATTTTGTTTTTATATTTTTTTCTGTGTGCTCATGTTAATTTCTTTGCCATAAAGTACTTAGAAATAATAATAACTGTTCAAATTGCGCAAATCACACATTTCAGAAGTTAAAAAAATTTGAAAATAAAAATTTTTTTTTGATAAATGACTTGACATTTAATGTCTTTACGAGAGTTTTTTTTTTTTTTTTTGTGTTAAACGAATTTATTGAAAACATTTTTCAAGTCTGTTAAAAAAATATTGAAAAATCATGCCAGCGAAGGGGGTTTAATTTTATTTTTGTTGTTATTTAGCGAAACACAGCAAAGCACATCAAAGGCAAAGTTCCAATGCCGTAATATTTATTTTATTAATAAACAAAAGCAGTTATTATTACTTAAAAAAAAAAACCTTAAGACAGTTAGTTAAACAAGCACAGATTTGTGTATGTGTGTGTGCATACACACAAGTAACACTTGTAAAAATGATCAGGCGTAAGTCTCACGCGATTATGCAAGATCTTACGATATTCGACTGAGCGTGAATGCTTAGAATTTCTTTACATAAGGGCTTAGAAATCAAGAATGATTGAAGGACAAGATGACGCCAAGCGCATGATTTCCCGTTAAATGACGTAGTGTGTCCTTTGATTGAATAAAAAAATTATACATTTCTCTCTATCTCTCTCACTCTCTCTCTCTTATTTAGCTGTAAATTATTAGAAACAAAATGTGCTACATAAGCAGAAAGTTTCAATTTTATGTGCGGGATGGCTTAATCTTTTATATCTGTCATTCTTTTTTAGAAATCTATTTAAATTAAATTCTGTTATATCGAAAAAGAGAAAATTATTTGCAAGTTTTACTTCCAGCTTCATGTTTTATAGAGTTCGTGTAAATACCTTTGGTTTCCTTGTTTCATTTTAAATTAATTCTGGGGAAATTTTAATTGCTTTAATTATTCAATTTTGCAAAATTCTCAATTGTTCATTAAACTTGACACGATAACAATTTCCAAACATTTTAATTGACCTTTACTTTCAATATTATTTTAATTCAATATTTTAAGAAACGCTAACAGTTTTTAAGAGTCTCTTTTGTTTTTCCTAACTTGTTCATGTAAAAAAAATGAATAAACAATTTGCAATAACCGTTCGCAAAGTGAGTAATTTAATAATAATAAATTTTAAATAAATGTTGTTATTTATTTTACGTCTAACAAACAGTTTAAATAAAATATTTACCAATCGCTTGGCACTACTAGGTCTGGGACGGCATGTGTTAAAGTGTAAATTTAAAAAGTCTTAATATCCCTAAAACTGATTAAAAGCAAGCGTTAATAAATTTTATTAAAATATGTGATGGCTGCAGTAATAAATGAAAGCTTTTTCTTGAAATAGATGAAAATTCAAAACTGATTTTGAATATAAAGTCACACTAACTATTTCAAACATTTTAAAAATTTTAATCAATATAAAGAAAAATTCTTTACGATTTAAAGCCAAACACACTCATGCTCTCCCTCTCTCTCTCTGTCAGTGCCACTATCTCTCACAGAAAAAGTTAATTTTCTTACATGGTTCGAGCACTTGACTTTATTCGCAAATTAGTCAGTCTAGACACAAGATTACGGCATCCCCCACATAAAATTTAAATTTTCTGCGCATGTAGCACAAATGACGTTACACGATGTGTTCCTTTTGGCTAATAATTTACAGCTAATTAAGAAAGAGAGAGAGAGAGAGAGAAAAACGTTTAATTTTTTTCTTCAAACAGTGGCCCAACTACATCATCTAACCAGAAATCATGTATTTCTATCATTCTTGGCAGAAATAAATGTTGTTTCTTTGGCATGTTTGATAGCAGCAGTATGCCTGTAGCAATTTTTGTTAAATCTTGACTTAATTGTGAATAACTTCAGAAATTGTGCATTGCTTTTAATAAAATATTACTTTTTTTGCTTGAAACTTATAAGGCTATATATTTTATATAATCACCCTGTAGCTTTAACTCTTTTAATTTAAAAAATTTAAAATTTTATTTCTTTGTCACAACAACTTTTCTAAAATCCTTGAAACTGCTGAGCCGATTTAAAAACTATCTAACAGCGACCGGACATAGGAGGGCGTGACAGTCAGTGGTCACCCTCAACTGGGTGCGTGAATATGGGACCAGCGTGGGGAGCTGTAGAGCGGAAAGCTCCAGGCTGCCAGAACAGAATACCGAGAAATCGAGAAATTATTTAAAGTAAGAAAATCTTAGTGTAAGATTTCATTTATAATTCACTTCTATTAAATTCACCAAAAAATAAAAAAAAAACTTCTGTTTAATGAAATGTGTAAGTGAGTTTATAATTCGCTTGCAACTGCAACTAAATATTCTTAAATATTCGCTTGTTTCCCTGTCTCATGTATCACGACGTCTAACTGATTGAATTCTTATAAACCTGCTAAGTGACAAAAAAAAATTGAAATAAATTTAAAACAAAACAAATAGATAACTTGGGAAAATCTCAATAATACAGACATTCGCATGCATTAACATTTTTTGTTCTTATTTAAACGAAAGTACTTTACAATTGTTACACATTTTATTTCATAAGAATAAATAAAAATTAGTACGAGGTGTGTTTAAAATGAAAAGCAGAACATTAACTTTTATTTCTTAATCAAAATGAGTGAAATATTACAAATATTATGGACAAAAATATATTGAATTTCTACACCGTAATATTCGTTCGTACATAATGCGAATTATGGGATTAAAAATTGCATAAAAAATTAAAAAAAAAAAATTTTTTAGGCCTGACAGGAGGTTAAACCATTATCATAAATCTAGCCATACTATGTTCTACAAGAATATGGTTGCTTCAGCCATATTTTTTCTTTGCTATTCCAACACGTTTAATAGTTTAAATGAATTATTCCATTAATGTAATGAAATATTTCATTAATTCAATGAGAAATTCATTAATTAAGGAAATGATTTTATTAATTCACATAATTTAGTAAATATTTCATTGAATCAATGAACAAGTTTTAATGAAATCGTTTCATTAAACTTATTACAACTAAAAACTTTCGCTAATCACAAGAGTTAAGTTTTGATCAAAAACAAATTCAATTTTGACAACAAAAGTTGTTGAGCATATTTTTAGGACTATTTTGAGAAAAGCAGTAAAACCCATTCAGGCAGGTTGTGGAGAGGCAGGCCATTGAGAGCCAATAGTTAAAGGAGGAAAGCAAATTACCTTACACTGCATTTCTCTTTTGTATTGTATGTGCTGCTTTTAAAAATGTCAAAAAAAAAATATAAATGCTTAAATTTTACAAACAAAATTTTTTATGTGATCTAAAGCGGCCCATACACGACAACCGCACACATGCCCAATCAAGTGATTGAGCTAATAAACTCGCACCATAAATTATACCATAAAACTGGTGAAATATTTATGTAATTTAAAAAATTTTACTGGTAGGATTGTTGGGATTAGCGTAATTTTTTTTTTTTTTTTGCTTAGAATCTTACAAACAAACAATGAGAAAAATAATTTATAAAATATTTAAAGTAAAAAGTGTGTTTTTCCAAAGAATTGGCGTTATTTCCTCAACTTAGCTAATTTCGCCATACACAATACCAACAAGCTTGCAGCATCAGCAAAATATCAAAGTAAGTGTGACATCATTTGCAGCACATCACATCAGACCAACACTTTTACTGTGATCGTGTAGAGAAAATCGCTTTTGTGAACTGGGAAGTCAAAAAAAATTTTTATGCATTAAAACCAAAATTTGTAAATGTACCTCGTTGGTTCTCTTTCTCTCTCTTTCTTTCTTTCATTTTCTAATCGTTCTCTTTGCTTTAAAATATGGTTGATTGCAGTATATGCACATGCGAGGGAATGTGTGTGTGTAATTAGTAATTTTATTTATTGTTATTAAATAGTGTTAAATTAAGTTTTTGTTGTTTTTTATTTGTGTGGCAAAATTGTTGTCGCTCATGCAATCAAATTGACTGATTAACTTTTATTTTCTTTAATTATATTAAATTTAAATCTTACATTTTTATGTAGTCTTTGTTGTTGTTGTTTTAAAAATTAGTTTTAAAGGTAGAATTCAATATTTCAATGGGCCAAGTTTACAATTTGCAATTTTTTATTAAACACATTTCAATGATAAATGCGTAAATGAAGAAATTAAAAAAAAACATATTTTTGATTAATCCTTTACTGACCATAGGGACACCGGTGTCTCAAGCAAAAAAAAATTAATAAAACGTAAGATTTTTGTGAATTCAATTTTTTTTTTTTTTTTTTAGATTGATTTAACTTGTGTTTATAAATAAGTCCAACATTTTATTTGTAAGACCAAATTTTTTTTTTTTGATTTTTCTGCAAAATAACTAAGTTAACTATTATGTATTCGGTATGCTTATGGTCTTGAAAGGGTTAAGATTGGGATATAACAGAGACTTTTTTCGAGGAAGTAGGAAGAAGAGGAAATTTTTTTTGCCAAAAATTATGATTGTTGATTGTCAACATTTTTTCTTTAATATAGAAATTAATTTGTATTGCTGTTTAAGATTCTTATTTATACAATTTTCTCATTGTATATCAATGTTATTGAATAAAAAAAAAAATTGAAATTATTCCCAGACACTGGTTTGCTGGAGCGTTGAGTTTCGGAAAAATCCCTTTTTCCTTATCGGCAGCTTTTGTGTTAACAACTTAATATCACGTATTTAAACAGAACAACTTTTTTTAATAACAAAAATATTTCGCTCTGCAAAAGCTCAATCGAGCAGCTTCTTAAAAATACTAAAATGCTTCAAGTCGCGGTAAATATGATCTCTAAAGAAATGGCTTTTTATTTTTTTATTTATAAAATCTGATTTATTAATTATTGAATTTTTTGTGCATAATGTAGTTTATGACTTATCTGTTGCTAACACTCTATTTTAGAAAACATAATGTCGTATTGCTGGCGATAAATACAACTACAAATCACAATACAAAAAAAAATAGTGATGAAATTTAGGGCTACAATAAACTACAATTTTATACATTGAAATGAAATTAATTTATTTAAGAATTGATTATGTTAATCAAAATTTCTTCGTCAGCTATTTAAAATTTACTTACAAGAATTCTTTGTTTCGTTGAAATACTTATTGTACTTTGGCCGCTTTAAAAAATTTAAATTTTGTTTTTAGTTTTACTTAAACCAAAAAAAAAAAAAAAAAGAACCAAAACAAACATTTGAGCCGTAAAGTTGAGAAACAACTCACACATCATTGTCATTGTTTTTTAAGGGCACTTAGACCTGTTCTTGTTTGTTGGCCTTCAAGAATTTAACGCTTCGTTCTCATTCGTTTAGTGATTAGCTTTAACTAACTACAGGGCATTACAACAACATTTCTGGTGCATTTCAGAATTATCAACAACAAAAGACAGCTTTTGGCATCGCCAGTGTTTTAAACAAATTATGTTTATTTTCTTGTTTATTATTATTTTTTTTTTTTATGAAAACGGTAGTAAATTTTTCAGGTAAACAAAATATGTTTATTTGTTTTATTAAGTTTTAAAGGTGCAGTCAAAAAAATTACCAAAAAAAAATTAATTTTTTGTTTTTGTATTCTTCATAGGTTCATAGTTTTAAAAATGAAATAAAATAAGGAAAACTATGATTATTAACATCATCAATAAAAATGATTTTATTGTAAAGATAGTTTTGAGCCATTCAAACAAAAATTTTCAAGGAAACTCAAAATCACCTTAACAATTTCCTGTGATTTTTACTTTTTCATTTTTCAAATTTTGTTACCAACTTATTTTAGTTTTATTTGTTCTTTAAATAAAACAATTACTTGAAGCTATCTCTCTCTCTCTCTCTCTCTCTGTGTGTGTGCATGTGTGTAATTAATTGATACTAAATGTTAATTAAATAAATTTTTAGATAAATTGTTAATAAAAATAACCCTGAAAACATTAACTGTAACTTTTAAATTTAAATCTTTTTGTTTTTAATTTATCTTTGGTGCTCTCATTGGATTTTTTGTAAAACTTGTTTAGGGATACACTCTCAAGGTCATATTATTACAGCATACAAGCAAAAGCAATAACAAGTAATAATACTGGAAATTTGATCACTTCATTACAACGAAAACAAGTGCAACAATAAACCCCAAACTTGAAAATTGTGTACGTTTTTTTTTCACGGTTTTTTTTTTTTTTGTTGCATAGAAAGTGATGTCAAGTTCATTTTTATTTTAAAACAAGAAGTGCACACAGCAATTCGCACTGTGTGTATTTTCTTATATAAGAAAAGACGGTAAATACCAATACACCAAGGATGGAAAATTTAAATTTTGATTTGAAAATGCTTAGAAACTGAAAATGCTTGAAATGCTTAGAAACTGAAAAATTAATGTTTATAAAAAAACATTTTTGTTTAACTAAAAATTTTTTAAAAAATCTTTATTAAACAAAAAATATTTTAACAAATTAAGCTGTAAAAACTTTAAAAAAATATTTGTCAATGGCCGCCTACTGCAAAATTAAGAGGCATCAAAAGAAAAAACCGGAAATGTACAAAAATCAAAACACCTCGAATAAGTGAACATAAATGCTATAAGTCTGTCGTCAATGCAAATAATGTCCCTTTTATGGTTCACAACTCAACTTTACTTTAGTTGAAATTTTTTTTAATTACAACCTTTTTGTGGTGTTGCCAACTACAACTTTTTGTTAGTGAAAAACTTAAAAAAATTAAAACTCAAAAGCAGTTGTTTCAATAACAACTCAACTGAGTTGAGTTATGAATCCGGGCACGTAATAATATTTTTTTATTTTTAATTTGTTCCCTCTATATAAATATTTCTTTTCACTGGGCTTCTCTGTTTTTTTTTACTAATCAAAGCTATTAGCCAATTGCTCGGAAATTTTAATTGTACGCTTGCTCTTTTTACTCTTAGAATTTCCAATTACACATGTAAAAACTTTAACAAAAAAAAAAAAAATCAATATGTCAGCCTGCATTAGCTATTATGAAAAAAATAATTTATTATATTATAATATAAAATTTTCCAACTCTGTTATACATACAATGTCATGTGCAATAGAAGTTCTTTTATTGCAATACACTGTGTCTCACCATACCACCACAACTTTTATTTTATTTTAATTTTCTTTCATTCTGCATGAATTTGTTTTTATTTTGATAATTAAAGTGCAACAACAATTAATGCAAGCTATTTAATTCTGTCTGTTTAAACTAACACTCTCACAATATGAATTGAACAAAAAGACTATAAAATTTTTTTCAAGTCTATTTTAGAAACTTTTTTTTTTTTAATTTTTATATTTTTACGCCAAAAAATATTTTGCCGATCTATGCAAAATACAATATATCGCATTAAAGTCTTTTCTGTATAGCATTTTATTAATTTTTTTTATTATTTTCTTTGAGTTTTATTAAAAAAAAAATAAAAAAATCACACTAAACTACAATAGGGGCTGTAAATAAATGAAATTTTTTTGAATTATTCATAAAAAGTTTATTCATAAATATTAGAAATTTACAGGTATTGAAAGCAAAGAAATCCAGTTATTTTTTAGTATAGATTTTGTTATTTCAAAAGAATTTTTAATTAGTTGCTTTGTTAAACTGATATTGTTTACAATTTATGTTTTTACAAATTCACATCTAAAGTCAAAGTCTTTTTGTTTTTATTTATTACCAGAAAGTTGGGGTGGGGAAATGAAAAAAATTAGAAATTCTTGTAGCAAAAAATAACGGCAAATAATAAAAACTCAATTTTTATTTAGGCTGATTTGAACAGTTATCTCTATTCATCCAGCCACTTTCTTTTAGATTCAAGTTATTATTTTTATTTATTTACATTATATTATATTACATTACATAAATTACATTGATTTTTAATCATGTATTTTTTTATTTTTAAGTATTTGTTTCAGGAAGTGTCAGTTTTGCTGTCAAAATCAGCTGACATCAAAATAGAACACGTTAAAAATGAAAAATAATAAAAAGAAAATAAAAACTACAGCCAAGGCATATTAATATGCTGTTTTTATAACACAAGCGATCAAATGTGTATGAAAAACACTCTATATTTAGAGTACTTTTTCCAGATGAGTTGATTGCTTGTGTTATAAAAACAGCACATAAAAAAAATGTATTGCGAGTGAAATTTTAAATATTAAAATTTTAATTTAAAAAGAAAATTTAATTGGCATGTGTTTGGCTTACTGTTGCACCCTATAAAAGTGCTGCTTTTGTTCATAACCCACAACAAGCGCTTTGAAACTTTCTCTCACATATAAATGAGCACTGGCTTCACATGAATTAGAACTTTATAATTCTTTAAAATATAAACACCACTTGATTATGGGCATGGTCAAAGAAAATTATATTCATAAAAAATTGTTTTACTATTAAAAGCAATTTTTAATATCAAAAACACATGAAAGTTTCCACAGAATGCTTATTTAAATTATAATAACTTAGAAACTTCACTCAACACTAAGGATTTTATCCAATTTTTTTAAAACTCACCATTTTTGTGTTTATATATTTTTTTATTAATTTTTGATTTTGCACAACCGTTTCAAAACGTTCTCAAGCTTTCGTTTTTTCTTTTACTACTTTTAATCCTTAAATTGTGGTTTTTTATATATTTTAGAATTGATTGCTAAACACTTTGAAGCGAAATGCTCCAACTCATCCGCATGCACTTGTTTTTAAATATTTTTTTTTTTTATTTCTCCAACACTCAAGTTTCACAACAATTTGTATTTTTCTTTATATCAAATTATTTTTTTTTTTCAGTAAAATTAATGTTTTATTCAATAATTTATTTGAATTGAATTTGATTTGAATTGTTTAACTTCAATTTAATTTTTGTTTACGCATTCTAATTTCGCCTGTCTTTTTTCACTTTTCTTTTTTTTATTTAAATTTTTTGAAAAACATCGTTTTCTTTTCTAGTATTTGAAATTAAAAATAAAAAAAACATAAATTATTTCCACTATGATTTTGTTATTTTACTTTTTAAAAACTTTATTTCAAAAACTATTAAAAAAATTTTTTGAAAAAAACTATTTTATGGCGTTGAAAATAGTAGAAGTGTTGTCTGGTGTGGTCTAATCGGATCTGAACGTCCAGCAACGTTTTTGCTTAAATCAAAATCACAGTAATAAGTTTCATTTCGCTTTGTTGCTTTACTTTTATACGACTCCTCAAGGTGTGAGCTTAAACTGGAGTTAAGTTTTTCAAAATTCTGAGTGTGTATTACAAAAACTAAATATAAGAGAGCAAGAAATAATTAAAGTTGTTTGCACATGTGTTGTGCCAGCAGTATAAGCGTTAAGATGATTGTATGTGTTTTATTTGTTGTTCTTTGTTAACAGTGAGAGAAAAATAATTTAATAAATGGATAATCTCTTTAATTTTATTATTGTTTTTCATTCATTAACAACAAGATTTTCAATTGAAAAAGTTGTGATCATTAAAGTCTCAACATTCATGCAAACGCCAGTATAACAGTTTTCTTCTCGTAAATAATTTTTTACTTTTCTGTTGCAGTTTTAAAAAATCCAGTTAGTGAAAATTTAATTCATTTCTGCCCCCTCCATTAAAAGTGTGGAAACTTTGCTGAGAGAACCAATTATTTATTTATGCTCTTTTAACATTTCTCTTTAGGTATTGTATGTATTTATTTATTGTTGTCTCTGCCCACAGAGGTGTTTGCTGAGTATAAATTTTTTTGCTTATTAATTTTTTGCTTTGTTCGATTACATTTATCGATTATGATATAGAATCGAACAGTAATTTGTTGGTATAGGGGTGGCAAATCTATAATTATTAAAATATATTTTTTTATTAATTATTGACGTATGAAATTTTTTTATTTGGACCAAAAACCGTGTAATAATAAATAATTTAAATGTAAAAAGCAGCGTTGCCATTTTAGCCTTTTTTCAAAATTTATAATTTAGCCTCTAGCTTTCTTCTTGTCCTTTTTTGATCTTCAAAATAACCTTTGGAAAAATAAAAACAAACTATACATAAACAATCTAAGACTGAGACCAATTTAGCTAAATTAATATTTTCGATAAAACTTTAATATGTAAATTGATAAATTAGTTGAACGAAGGTAATTTCATAAGTAAAGGAAAGTATTTGGCTTCTAACTTGTAAAATAAAAATGGACTTTATTCCTAATTTGTTCCATTTAGTATTTAGTTATCTAGTACTACCGTTTAGTAATACTGAGGTTGCTCGCTTTTGAGTAAGACAAAGCAAGCAAAGTATTACTTCAAGGAATTTTAAATATTATTTTTTAATATTGAAGTTGAAAAATAATTGAATTCGCTCAAAAGTATTTTAATCCTATAGAAGATTACGGGATGGGACACATATCATTTTAAAGCTAAGGTTGTCTAAATTTATAATCTACTGCCGAAGTACTCACTGCCCATTTTAAAGGGAAGGCTGTCTAGTTTTGTAATCTATTGCTCAATTACTCAGACGTTACATTTGAATATTTTAAAATTTTTTTTTAAGTTTCCATATACCCCAGTACTGTTGTTCTCAAGGATTGTGGCAGTTTCTGTGTTGTATCATAAATTAAAACCACGAAATGTTAAAATACTTCTAGAAAATTTAGAGCCCACAGATTAAGTTCCTTTTTGATTTTGGTAGTTTACAAGCCATGTGGAAAACGACATTATTTTCTTTAGTTTTTGATATTTCATATTTTTTTTTATAAAAATTATAATTAAGATTCCTAAGAAAATTTTAAGAAAATTTTGAATTTTAAGCTGTAGCTTTTTACTTTTTTCTAGTTTTTTTTCGGCGTGATTTAGATTTTTCTAGCATTTTTTCTAGAGAAATATAGCTTATTTTTTTAAGTCCTGGCAACGTCGGTAAAAAGCTTTGATTTTATTTGTGTGTGTGTGCTCATGGCATATGTAATTTATTGTTGAAAGAAAGCTACACGTTTATTCTTTTTTTTTTTTTTTATTAAAATTGTTTTAATAATTAATGTGGTATTATGACTTAAGACAGATTTTAAAAATTTCAATTTATTCGCTGGCGAAAAAACATGACAAAAATATTTTACCTCTGCATACTCGTGTAAAAGAGGCGAGAAACTCCAAAAACAGATTAAACAGATTTATTATGACTTTTAGAGTATTTCGTTATGGTGTCTGCCAAACTTGACAAAGTAAAATGATTACACCCTATACAGAACAAATTTGATTACACTATACAACAAATTGAAAAAGTTTTTCTGACATTGATTATTCACTTCAAATTATAAAATTTTACAGGTGAAAATGAACTTAAGCTAAAATTGTTCTTGCTATAAAATTCTAAAGGTATTTCCTATGCTTATGATGAAGCAAATGTTCACATTCTTGTGACCGAAAATCGAATGTGATGTTGGTTAAGCATTTGTTTTGGCGATCATGGCTCGATATGTATTTAAAACTCTATGGATAAGCTTTTTCTTCAGAATTTTTTTTTTTTGTAACGACAAGGTTAGGTTGCACACGACGTCCTACCCCAATAAGAAAAACCGAAAGAGCTCACTTGGCCCTCTAATTTAATTAGTTTCAATATGACGACACATACATATTGGAGCAAATTGGCAGCATACATGTGGTTACATTATGTTTAATAGCCTATCCAAAAGCAGCAGATGTTGGGAAACTCTCATATCTCATGCCTCAAAAGACAAAAAGAGATGAAACAGCAAGAATAGAAGAAAGAGTTCATTGCCGTTTTTCATCAGCACATTAATAAAACCATGCAGTTAAATTTAAAAAAAGTTCCTTTTACTTTAGAGCAAAATTTTTATGTGACTTAAATTATTTATTTCACCTTCTGATTAATTATGAATTTTTGACTCTTTGAAAAGAATTCTTCAGGGTCGAGTAGAATATCGAATGTGAAAGAGCATGTAAGGGCTACAACCTTAGTTAATTGTCTCTTAAAAATTTCAAATAAAAATTCTATTGAAACAGACAAAAATAACGTTTAACGCACTCATATACAGAGTTAATTATTTATTACTCTATTACGTTATTGTTTTGTAGTTAAAATGAACGGAAATGAGAATAACTACGAAATAAGTTGCCTTTTGGTTTCAATTTATTGGCTGGCCATCAATTAAAATTTGCTAAAAGCATTCGAAAAATGTTTACTAAAAATTTGAACTTGAATTAAAATATTAAAAAGTGCGAAGATTCTGGGTTTTTTTTATTTTTCTTAAAACAAGTTTAAACTTAAATAATAGCAAACAAAGCTTTCAATTGTTTGCAAACAACTAACAAAAAATGCTTCCTAAAATGGAAACATTATTAACAAATTGTTGTTCTAAAAAAAGTTAAGTTTGATTTTTATTTTTTTTTTTTTTTTATTTTAATTTAAATAGTGCTAAGTTTCATGTAAAAAATTAAAATGAAAAAAAAAAAAATATCAAAAAAATTTATATCATAAAAATTTACACATACACATTTTTGCTGCTTTTTTTATCCTAATTTTTGCCAAAACTTTGTAATTTGAATTATAAAAATTGTTAAGAAAATCAATTTCTATAATAACGCGTAAAACAGGAAGCGCGGTGTCAAGATGCAAAATGACACTGGTCCGAAGACACCTAAGCATGATTAGTCCTACAATAATTACGATATTGTAGATAGGAACTGAGCGCATAATAGATCTTAAAGTGCGATTATAGTCCATAATGATAATAATAACAATAACAAATGAATTCAAGTGAGCCATTATTTATGAAAATGGTATTTATAAGTCCACTTTTATAGAAATTTGTTAGCGTTAATTTTGGTAAGAATTAATTGAATAACAATTTTCGAAAAATCAGTTAAGAGGGTTTTACACTATAATACTGAGTAAAGCGACCTGTCAAAACTCTAAATCAACTAAAAAAGTATAATAGTGTGAGAATAATACATCAAAAAATACGTATAGAAATTTGACAATCGTATTACTTTCTAAACATTTATATTTAGGTAGGTAATTAGATCAGGACCACACGCAGCAATCTTAGTTGGGCAATTCTTGATTTTTACATCTTTTATAAAGATGTAGAAAAAGAAGACAGAATGAAAAACTTAATCAGAATGCTAAAATTGCCGAAACAAAATTGCTTTGTGTAGACACAGCGCCAATTTTAAAAGAGAATTGAACGTGCTGTGTGTGGTCCTGGTGTTAGGGGTAATCACTTTCAAAACAATGCAAAAGACTGCAAAAATAAACCGAAAGCAACAAAAATACATATACAATTGACAGCTAAAAATAAAGCTGACAGATTTTTTTAAGAGGTTGTTTTGTGATTTGGCAGCATTGATTTTGGTTTTAAATTTAGGAAATTTAAAAACAACACTCACGATCTAGTGCTGCATTTGTGCATTCAAACAAAGAAATAACAAACACAGCTGACGAAATCCAATGAAAATCTTAACTCTTGAATTATAGTGTAAAACCCGCATTAGCGGGTTTTTTAACTTACTAAAATTACCGCTAACAAATTTTTGTTTTTAAAGTGGACTTATACCACTTTCAAAAATAGCAATTCAATAAATTCTTTAACCACACAATCCACAAATTATGTCCATAATTACTGCAAATTAATTTTTTTTTTTTTTTTTTGTTAAAGAAATTTACCAGCCAAAGACATGCATGACCTTGCAAAAGAATCAAATAACTAAACGAAAACAAAAACACAAAGTTCAGTACACATTAGCAAAAATCCATTTTACTAGAGTAAATCTGTCTGTGTGCATGACTAAAACTACATTCATGTTGTTGGTGTTCAAGGCAATTAATAATTTATTATTATTATTTGAGATTTCTTTTTTTTAAGTTAAATTTATTAAACAAATTATACACCACACTGGCATGTGAAACATGTAAATGTTTTTCTATTTTTTTTTTCTATTTATTTATTCGTCAGCTTAATATTTTATTTCCTTAGATTAATTTTTTTTTTTAATTTTAACTGGTCAAGACAAAACACGACATTGAACTTCATCTTCAAAACAAAAAACCAAAAATAAAAATAAATTAAAAACAAGACCGCTTTTTTCGGAAACACAAAGTGCTATTATATCAAACATGGCCTACAACGCCCACCAAAAAAAAAAAAAAAAAAAAAAAAAAAAAAAAAAAAAACCAACGGTTCGTTTATAGTGCATCTTTATTGTTGTATTTCCATTTTTAATTAATTTATTTTTAGTTTTTATTCAAAACTAGTTTCTTGTTTCTTTGTGATATGAAAAAAATTATTGAAGACCATAAGAGAGGGGAGTGCTACCTGCAGTTCCTCACTGAACTGTCTACTGCAAGGACGGCATGCTCTCTGGTCTTCCTTTTCTTATCTTACTATTTTATTACTTCTATTGCTATCCTTCGTGTTACTTCCTCTATTCCTTTCAGTCCCAAAGAATTTCAAAGCTGTATATGATAATTTGTCCTAAAATAACTTAAAAATATATGTCCTTAGAAACAGGATATACACATATGTATGCCTTGGGATATCACTTGGGCAAAATATGAATATTTAAAAATTAGAAATTTATACATAAATTTCTCTCTTTAAAATACATAAAATTTACTTACACGTTTGTGCAGCCGGGGAAGGAAAAGGCTATACACTCATCACAAAGGGATTAAATCATAGAACCCAAGTAAGCCCCTCTTCTGTTTTTTTCCTGTTGTGGCGCCCTGTGCAACCTAACCTAACCATGAGTGAAAAATTTTTATGTTGTCCTTCCTTTTTTAAACAAAATATATCCGGAGCTTCTTTGTCATTTCCAGTTTATTGAAAAAAAGTTCTTTCAACCTTAGAACCATAAATTGCTAATTAATTAGCTTGTATTTATATTTTTGCACAGTTTGTTGTTTTTTTTCTTTTCTTACTTCATGAAGTCCGTAGTCAAAAAATTTTTAATTAGTGAAATTTTGCATTTTTTTTTAAACAGGTTTTTTTCCTATTTTGTTTTCAAATTGTCATCCATTTTTGAATTAAACTTTTATCTTCACGATCATCAACAATACTTTTGTCATCCATAAAAACTCATTTAAAAAAGTTACCAGCTAAACAGTTGAAGCCAAACAATTTGCTTAGTTAAGAAACCGATAGTTAAGGTTTTATAAGTCAAATATCAAGCTTTTGGTTAAACATTTAATTACAAATATCGATAAGTTAAATACCGGATAACCAACGAAATGGCATATTATTTAATCTGCATGCTGGCATGATTGTAGTAAAACAAACAAAACTTTTCATAATCCTTTGCTCGTTCGAACATCGAACGTTCATATGACTAAAACTTCACTTTGGCATCTCTTCGATATATATTAATGAGAAAATTGGTTTCTGGGTCGAATTACTTTATCACGCTATCGAAGTGTACATCCCAGAAGGCACTGGCATCTAACAAGAGTAATCTCAAACTCGTAAGGGGATGGTTGGGTTGTATTACATAAATATTTCCAAATTTATGATAAAAATAAGTCATAAACTTTTCAAAACGATACCCCAGGTTTTTTACTTAAACGAAATCAAAAACAATTGTCTGTAGATTCTCAATAGGCAGCAAAGTTGTTTTCTATTGGAATTGCTATAATTGAAATAAATTACTAATTATTTTTTATGTTTATTAGAATTTGGCTTGTGAGATAAAGAGACAACTTATAAATACAATATATTTGCACAAGGGTAAACAAAACTTTTAATCAAATTTCCTAGCAAATTAATTTGAATTTTAACCTGTTTTCTCTAAGCATACACATTTTTTTATTTTTATTTATTTATTTATAAAAATTATATTAAACTAAATATTTGCTAAAATTAAGTCAGCAACTGGTTTTTGACCCAAAAGCCGTACGTACATTTGATATTAAGGTAAAAATCATTAATGATGTGAAATTGCACCATAAACTTTGATCAACGGATTAATAATTGTTTGTTTGATCAATTTAACTTGTTTAAGTTTTTTTTTTTTGTTGGCCTTAACACTTGAATTCTTTTAAACACATACACGAGTAATTATAAAATAATAAATTGAAGAATTTCAAATAATCAAATCGATGTTTTTCTTTTTTTTAATTTTTATTTTCTGTCTTTGAACATGATCATCCATTGATTCTCTCTCCTCTGTTATTGATTTCCACCAAATTCACCATGAATTGTAATTTGTTGGCTTGACTGCTTGTTTATTTGTTTTTTGTTTCGTATTAATGAATTTTGTTGTTTTAAATCTTGACCCCATGTTTTTTATTTAAATTAAAATCAAGAGTGCAAGTATAAAACCTAAAGTTTCAATTTAATTTTAGAACCGTTTGCATTTCAAGGCCATTTAAATTGAGAGTTCATTATAGACACATGCCCCAAAGAAAACAATTATTTCTTTAATCACAGCCATTTTATGTTAAACCAAAAATCTAACGTTAAGCTCTATAAAGGCGAATAGCCTTTCAATACAATTGTACGAAAAAAAAGCTATGGATCCCGGCCATTAAACACTCTTAAGCTATTTCAGCTATTTAACTTGTGCTAATTTCCAAATAAATATTTTATAATTAATTTAAAATTCATAAAGTTTTTTAAAGACTCTGGGTCAAGCCATTTTTTTTTTTTTTGTTTATTTTTAGTTATTGAGTTGGCCAGCAAACCAATCACATATAAACACCATGACAAATAAATAAAAATGATAATAAAATTGTAAATCTCAAATATTATTTTATTTATGTGGATGCTGTATAAAATAAAATGAAAACAACAAAATTTAGTCTGCACAACATACATGATTTTAAAATTAAAAAAATAAATACAACAGCAGAAATAGAAATCTGAAAAAAAGTTGTTCATCAAGTGATAAAAAAATGATATAAAAATAATTTAAATAATCGAAATTTCATGTAAAAAGAAAAATTTTAAAGAACTTTTTCCAAACTTTAAATATTATTATAATAAAAATTGTTTTTATTTTAATTTTCTAATATTTCGACTTTACTTTGGATGTCTTGTTCATTGAAATTAAAAAAAAATAAATTAATAAAGTCGAGATATATAAAAACTAAAAAAAAATTTGAAAAATACTTGTTGATATAAAATTTATAAGATCGTAATGGAAAATTTTTAAATGTCAACACAGTAATTTATTTGGAATTTAAAAGTGTAATAAAAATTAATCTTCTTCGGAAAAAATCTACATTTTTTATCCCTATGAATATGAATTTTCCAAGCCATTTTTTTAACTAACAAATTGCAAAGATATAAAAATTGATTTTTTTTGGAAGCCTCAGGTCGTCCTATTAAAAATTAGTCTGAACATATTCTCTGCTAGTGCCCAGTAATGCCAAGACTCAGAATAAGCTGCATTGGTCTCAGAAGATTTAAGCAAGATTAGTTTCTACAACTGCGATCATAGCCCATAATGATATTAAATTAAAAATTAGTACAAAAAGTAGAATACGAGTACACAAGTTGGTTTTATAAAATTTTTTAACATTATTTTTTAAGATTTATTTATTCGAAAAACAATTTATTACACATAAGTGGGCATGTACTTGAAGTTGAAAACTGCTGTATCATCAGCATTGTTTCATTTTGTTAGACCAGGACCACACAGAGCAATTTTAGTTGGGCAATTCTTCATTAATTCTCTTTTAAAATTGCCGCTGTGTCTACACACAGCAATTTCGACAATTACTCATTCATTCAACCTTCAAGCTACCTGTCTTCTTCTTTTACATCTTTATCAAAAATACGAAGAGAGAACAAAAGGAAATTGCCGAATACGAGCAAGTTTGTACCCATTTCCATTCTTCTTTCTTCTCTCTCCTATAAAATCAAGAATTGCCCAACTAAATTTGCCGTGTGTGGTCCTGGTGTTACACTATCGTCTACCATTTTTTATGTTTTTATTAAGATTTCAATGATCACCAATTTATATACGATTTTTATTGGTTTTTTTTATATTTTTCCAAAATGTTGCTTGTTACAAGTTTTACAGTATTAATAATAATAAATTTATAAAACACATAATAGTTAAATTTAAGCTTATTTCTTTTATTATTCAAATTGGACAACATTGAAATTTTGTTAGCATTGGTATGCACGTATGTTAATAACATGTGTGTGTGTTTATGCACCACAAATGCAACATACATATTGTGCTCGTATATGCGGAAGTTGTCAAATTTTTATTAAAAACAAACTTGAGAATTTTAAAATGGATACATACACTGAAAGAATTTCGTTCATTAATTCAATTGGAAATTTCATTATTTATCTATGGCATGTTTCATTAAACTAATGAAATTTTGAAAAAATTAAGTGGGATATGCATATTGTCATTAGACTAATGAAATTGTCTGGAAAATAATGAATTATTCTTTTAGTGTATGAATGTATGTATATGTAAAGACATTAGAGAATTGGATTTTAAATTATTAAAAAATAAATACTACTTTTGTATGTATGTGCAGTTTTTGTATGTGAAAAAAAGAAACACAACCCATAAGAAGTAAATAATAATAATAAAATATAATATTAATAATGTAAATTACTAAGAAGTAAAATAAAAATATGTAAATAATTAAGAACGACTTATTTATATTTATCGCGTATGATTAATTATTTTTTAAACTAAATTTTTAACTTCATCATTACATTACAGTACATCTGAAAGAACTAATTTGTTTTCTTTTTCATAATAAATTTCATTCATTTTACTTTTTTAATAACAAATTTATAATTAACCAGTTAATTAATTAATTCCACGGTGAACAAACAATTAGTGCAGTTTTTTATTGATGCTCCAAATTACCCATTTTAATAACGGATACACAAACATATAACGTAGAAAGTAATAGATGACGCTTTAACTAACTCTTCCATACATTTTTGTTTTATCAAAACATTAATAAGAATGTTTATCACTGCATATTTGAAGTCTGGCAGCTTTTAAAAGCAAGCAAGTATTCAGTGTTGTTATGTTTGTTTAATAATTATAATTATTTAAACTTTTTTTTTCTTTATAATAAGCTATAAATTTAAAGTTTTTCTTTTTTTTTTTTGAAGCCTAAAGGTTTTTAGTTACTAATAAATAAACAATATACGTGAGAGACTTAATCAAAAAACTTTAACATACTTACCGGGGTTAGTCAAAACAAAAAATTACCACGAAAATTTTCGAGTACAAAACATACAATGAATTTTGAAGAATTTCACCTATTTCTTTAACGTTTCCACCACGAACTTCAACTTTTTAATTTCACCATGTATACACACTACCTTTTTTTAATTAAAATTTTTTTATTGAAATAAGCAGATTTTCTTGAAGAACTTTGTTTATTTAATAAGGAACTATTAAACATAAATGGTTTCTATGAATATAAATAATTTTATTTATTTACATAAAAAAAATTGTGTATGTGGGTTTAGTGTGCTAAATCCATATAAAATTCTGTAATATCAAAATTTCAGTTTTATAACTTTTTTATATATTGTGCCTACTCTAATGGGAATTTAGTGAGCTACCCTGTGTATGTAGCGTTGCCAGTGATAACATGAAAATACATATATTTTATTATAATTATTTTAGAGGATTTATTAAAAAATATATGTGAACTAGTATTAATTATACGATAATCAAGTGCCATGTTTAATTTCATATGTATAATAAGTTTTATGGTAATTAAATATATATATATATAGATATATATAGAAGGGAAGTGAATATGTAGGTACAATGTATAAGTCTGGCTGCCCTGTAACTTTTTACAAGAAAATTATTTAGTGCCGTGTTTTTAGAAACGAAGAAAAATTAATAAAACAATTCCAAAAATTAATAGTGATTAAAGATAACTTTAAGACATGTTATGTGTACGTGGTGTATTTATTTTAAAATAAACAATTTTAACAATATTTTACTTTTTTTTTATGGTTTTCTGCAATTTGCGCTTGTGTAGTTTTTTTAGTAAATAAAAATTTGTATATGCGTATGTATATAGGAATAAGCAAGCTTGCAAAAATATGTTTATTTACCGAGTGCCGATATATTTTTGTTTTGAATACAAATTATTATTATAAAAAACTTATTTTTTAATTTCTTTAATATTTGTGCAGTTTTTATCTCTCAAGTGGAATAAAAATATTTTGTTTTTGTTACTATATGTAGTCATTTTGACTACAATTTAACATGTGCAAAGGAATGAGGGAGGGTGTAAAAAATTATCTGCACAACTCCCCGTATAACACCGCTTTTTTTTTTCTTCGGGATTTTTTAGTGTTGATAGAACACGGAATTTATAAAAGTAAACAAATTGTTAAATGGTGACAAATTGACGATATTTAATTAAAACCAGCGTTATTCGAAATGAATCCTATGCAAAGTTTGTAAAATATAAAACTGTCAAGTGCATTTTCATAAAAAATATAATCGATATAATTAAAACGGCTAGTTTATAAATCTTAAGTTTATATTATATAAATTTTTATTTAAAAATAATCCGTTTTACTTAAAAAAAGGTCAAGTTAAGTAACATTTATACAGTGCTGTTCTGTATTCCGCATTATTTAGCTGTTCTGTATTCCACCTACGATTTTTTTTTCGTTTTGTTCCATTTGAAAAAATTTTGCTAGAATGTAATTTATTTGTTTTATTATTTTTTCAAAACGTTGAAAAGTAAATTAGAAATATGTGAAATTCAGAACCGATAATTTCCGAATATTTTCATAATTCGAATAGTTTTGATTTCACACGGAAGACAGAACAGCCACGGTAACCTATATACTTTTGTAATTTATATGTGAGAATAATATTAATGTGGGCTTGATTGCTAAAGCAAAATTGAATTTTTGTCAATATCTTACACAGAAAGCGCTAAACAAAGTGAATAAAAAACAGCTCAGAATGCAACATTTAATTTATATCAGCCTCAAAAATTACTCTCTTAGATTATATATAAATTCTGCTACTCTTATTTTTTTTCTCTCTCTTTCAGGTAGTGTTTTGATTTTTTAGATAATTAATTACAAAGAGCAAAATTAAGTATTTTACTAACCACAAAATTTAGTCGTAGTTGCTACTTCGGCCGTGTTTAACGTGTCATTTTTTGGTTATAAATAAAAATCTATAGATAAATTGTAAAAATAAAATTAAATTAAAAGTGCAAATAACGTAATAAATTGTATTCCTTAAAAAACGAACGGTTTATTAAATATTTATACATAATAACTATAAACAAGTAGTAGTTATTTAATTTTAAAGAAAATGGCTCAAAAGACTAGTGTATGCATTGTGGGTTCTGGAAACTGGTAAGTTAAGTAATATTTTTGAATATTTAATTTGTAAGACTTGATTCCAATTATATAATTTTGTCAACATAATATTGTGATAATATATGACATAAAATGTGTCTATAAGTGTTTGTTATTTGTGGAATAAAAATGTAACAATATGAATTTTTTGTTTTTTTTTTTTTATATTTAAGGGGCTCTGCTATAGCCAAGATTGTGGGTGCAAATTGCGCGAATTTGCCCGAATTTGAAGAACGTGTTACAATGTACGTGTATGAAGAAATGATTGACGGCAAGAAATTAACAGAGATCATTAATACCACCCATGAAAATGTTAAATATTTACCCGGACACAAATTGCCTCCAAATGTGGTATGTTTCAAGCTTCAATATTATTTGAATGATTTATTTATTGATATTTTTATAATTCAGAAAAAAAGGAAACAAACTTATCAGAACAAATTTATAATCAAATAACAAATAATCTTAAGATTAACTTGAATACAATTGTTAAAGTATAAAAGATAGATATTGTGTACTATGAACATTTGTACAAACAGACAAGCTATTTGAAATAAGAAAAAGCAAATATTGAATTCAAAATTCAGGTTAATGAATGTTGGTCGTTTTAGCTATTGTTCTCTTTTCATTATCAGTTGAATTAGTTTAATTTTTATTAGCTAGCCTTCCATCTTGTTACAACATTATTATTTTTATTTAGATTTCTTATGTAATAATCATTTTTTTGTTTGTTTCTAAAATGTAGAAACTTAAAAACGAAAACTAAAAACATTTCAAGAGCATTAACAACAAATGGCATTTGTCAAGTGCATCTCTTTACTTGTAGGTGCCACATAAATGCTGCCACACTTTAATTAAATGGTTTTCTTAAGAATTAGAGATCTTGTACCAACTAAAGAATAAAATCTGAAGTTTTTTTTTTTCAATTTGAAATAGGCTTGTTAAAGATTAGAACAAATGTGAATCAATTCATTTTTTAGAATTAACAAATGAAAATTTTCACAATATTTTTAATATTAATCCACTACATATGGCAACTATTAACATATATTATGCATGTAGAATTCTTCTCAATTGTTTACAGAATAATTTCTGAAAATATGTATCTACACACATTTAAATGAATAATATAGATTTGTATATAAATACAAATGTATCTCGTATTATAGGTAATAATAGTTTAAATAGAAAATTTTCTCATTAATTATAAAGAAAACAAATCGATTCTCTATAATAAATCTTACGTAAATATAGGTATATATTCCCATCTATGCATTTGTGTATGTATGTATGATGCACTCACTCATTCTTGTAAAAAAAATTTAAAATAAAGAAAAGTGAAATGTTATTCAGATGCATGTGTATGCACTAGATACCCGGTATAGCTGGCATTGTTATCTAATCCAAAGACATTGACATTGAATTTTTTCATTGTTTGCATTCTTTATTTAAAAAAAATTCAGAGAAGTATGCAAGTGTGTATGTAATTTACATACAAACTTAAATGCATTATTCTCTCTTAGGAATATTATTGTACATTTTTGTTAATTTTAATGCTGCATATTGACAAAGTGTACATACATATAAATGTTTGTATGTGCATTCTGTTATTTTCCTGAACCAAACTCTTTAACAACAATTGAGTATTTATGTACACAGAAATTATTTTTTTTTAATTTTTTGAATGAAAAAAAAAATACTTTCTCTCTCCACATCATAAGATATTTTCTCTTCTGTTTTTTTGTATGCCAGTGCTAAAAACTGTTATAGGTCAAGGACACGCAAACTTGTTGTAAACATTATTAGTGCCAACTTTTAGAAAAGAAGACTTTCATATAGGTATGTGCCATTAGTACTTAACTCTATGAAACAAAAAGTAGAGAAGAGCGATAAAATATTTTTTTACATTTATGTTCAAAATTTTCTTTAAAATAATTACAAGTCATACTTAAATTTTTGTAAATAAGAGTATGTCAGTAAATAAAATATTAATCTTTATTTGTGCTTAATTCCAGAAATTGTGTTGGCTTTTAAATGTATTTTTTTACTTTAATTAATTATTAAAAATAATATTTTCTTTAGAAATTTGACAATAAAAAATTTATCTTCATAAAGTTTTGTTTTTAATCAGTAAATAACTCGATAGATACGCCTTTTAAGGCGATTACAATTAGTTGACGTCGATTGGATAATTAAATTTGTTCGTAAAACTGTTTAAATTCTATAAATTTGTCAAGTGTTTTAAAATAAAATAAAAAATAAAAAAAAACACATTTCACGCCTTTCAAGTTAATAAAAAAAATTAATATTTTTTGTATTTCATAGATACCTACATAGTTGTGTTTTGTTAACAGAGAAGATAAAAATAAAAAATAAAAATTTATCAAAAAGAACAAAATATGATAATTGTTTTAAGCGTTTATTGATCAACCACGATTTACTTAATTTCTTAAATTAAATGGATAATTACTTACACACTTACATATTGTCATATGTAAGTTCACTCAAAAAAAATTGTATAAGAGAACCCAAAAAAGTCTATCAAGAAAAAATTATTCAAGCATTCAAATTTTTTACAGTTTAAGCTTCAGCTCAATAAATTTATTCTTAATTTTAGTAGTGAAAAATATTGCAGGAACTTGTAAATTGGTGCGGTAAATCATAATACATTAATTAACAAGTCGAATGTTAATTTTTTGTAACTTGGGGCTTTTTTGAGAATATATAACGATATAGAGTTTTTGTTTTTATAAACATGGGGATACAGTTTTTCCACATCAAGATCCCACCCCCCCGTAAATAATAGATATTGATTGTTGTTTATTTTTAGTATTTTTTTATTATTTTATTTATTTAACAGAATGAATAAAAAAATCTAGAACACAATTTTAGGTATGACATGACCATAATTTATCTATATGAACTGTTATATTTGAAAGTGGTATAAGTCCACTTAAATGTAGCAAGTGAATTTATAATTTAATTTCACTTTATTTATATTAAAACCATAAATAAACTGTTATTAAGTCCACTTGTTTAAAAAAATTAGTTAGCAGTAATTTTAGTAAGATAGAGATAACATCTAACTAGAATTAGCGCTGACTTATTTAAAAAAAGTGGACTTATACCACTTTTAAATATAACAGCTCATGTATTTGAGGAAGAGCAGAATACAGTTTAGTTTTTGTTGCTGTGATTGTTACTTTGAAAAATAAATGAGGTTAAAAAAACGTACCAACATTAGTTTTTACCCTTTCTATATCACAAATGTACAAATATCGAAAAAGTACCAAATACCCATCCGCTTATATTTTTAATAGAATATACTCGTAGTAGTTCCGGAGATATAAGAAGTTCGATTTTACCCGTTTTTACCACCTTAATATTTGAATTTCCAAAAACCCCTTCTTATTCGTCCTATACATTGGAACATACACCTGCTTACCGAATTTCAATTCCGTAGCCTTAGCCGTTTGGGCTGGGCGATGATGATAAGTCAGTCAGTCAGTCAGTCAGTCAGTAACGTTACTCTTTTATATGTATAGATTATCTGTAGTCATTATTTTCTGTTTCTATAATTTACATCCATATCTATGTGTATGTATTGACAAACACAAGTAATTGTAAAAGTTTAGTGAACTTGTTACTTCCTTTTTTATTAAAATGCAAATTATATTCTGGGCACTGCATTCAATGTTATGAATGCAGCATAAAATTTAAAAGGTTCATTAGACATTTAATCATCTATGAATATGCAAAATTTAATAAAAATAATAGAGGCATTTTACAACAATTTTAAATTGTATAAATAGCGAATTTTTAAGTCTACAAGGTGAGTGGTCGCGCCTACTATATTTAAAAAAAAACATATAATTTTATTATTTTGCATATTCGTCTGCAAATTTTTTGTATATTCACTCGTGTGTATGTACTAGAAACAACTAATTAGAAATGATTGAAACACAATGCAATTCTGTTTATTATTGTTATTTATTCTCCAAAAATTATTTTACTATAAATTTACCTTTTACAAATTAAAAAAAAATGTTGACAAAATCTTGATATTTTATTTTGGCATTTTATCAAAAAACAAAAAGAAAAAATTTCAAAATCATTTCTAAATAAACAAAAAGAATTTATAAAAAATATTTATATGTATGTGCGTGTGTAGGTTCAAATGTACGTGCTTACGAAAAATGTTGCAAATAGTATGTTTGTAAGTAATAAATTTTTACAAAATTTAAATTATTAAAAATAAGTGTGAGACACGTGCGAATTGAGCAGCACTGCTTAATTAAAATTAACCATGTATATCACACATCGGAAAAAAAAATAAATACTGCGCACACTAATTTTTATTTGTTTATTTTACTTGTCATTTATTTCTCCGGCGTTTTGAAATGGCTTGTTGCGTCACTCCCAATGATCCTGTCAAGTCTTGTTGCGTTTGATACGGGTCTTGATTATGTAATGGATTCAATTCTGCATTTTCGAAAACCTTCTCTCTTCCACCGATATGCCGGTCTTCGACGTCAAAATCACCGTTCTTGAAGCGTTGAAACCACTCTTGGCATTCGATGAGCCTCAGCAGCAGATTTCTTCATATTAAAGCAGAAAAATAAAAATAAAATTAAAATTGTTTCCATATTATAAGCGATTTGCTTGTGTTATAAATAAAAATAAATTAAATTATAAATTAATTTGCTACATTTAAAACAAAACCAACATTGTACTAATGTGCTGTTTTTAAAACACAAGCGATTAACTCGTATGGAAATTTTATATGAAAAGTACTCAAAATATTGAGTGTTTTTCCTACGAGTTGATCGCTTGTGTTATAAAACAGCACATAAACCTTATCTAACTGATATTAAAATATTATTTCAGCTTGTTTTTAATTTCGATAACAAGTTTTTTGTTTTTTTTTTTTTTTTAATTCTTATCACTTAACGTAACATCCGTGTGTGTTTGTTTTAATTTGTTTTTTTTGTTGTTTTTCTTCTAGGTTGCCGTTCCCGACTTAGTTGAGGCTGCCAAAGATGCTGACGTTTTAATTTTCGTTGTACCTCATCAATTCATTCCTAATTTCTGTAAAACACTTTTGGGGAAAATTAAACCAAATGCTGTTGCCATTTCTTTAATCAAAGGCTTTGATAAAGCCGAAGGTGGCGGCATTGATTTGATCTCACATATTATTACACGTCACCTTAAGATACCCTGCTCGGTGTTGATGGGTGCCAACTTGGCCAATGAGGTAGCCGAAGGACAATTTTGTGAAACAACTATTGGTTGCAAGGATGCCAAATATGGAAAAATCTTGCGTGACCTCTTCCAAGCAAACCACTTTAGGGTAGTGGTTGTTGAAGATTCTGATGCTGTAGAAATCTGTGGTGCTTTAAAGGTACCTAGTTAAATTAATTTGTAAATTTTTATGTGTTTAACATTTTTTTGTCCAATTAACAGAATGTAGTGGCCATGGGCGCTGGTTTTGTCGATGGCTTAGGTTTGGGTGACAATACCAAAGCCGCTGTTATTCGTTTAGGCTTAATGGAAATGATCCGTTTTGTCGAAATCATGTATCCGGGTAGCAAATTATCTACCTTCTTTGAGAGCTGTGGTGTGGCTGATTTGATTACCACTTGCTATGGTGGTCGTAATCGTAAAGTTGGTGAAGCTTTCGTTAAGTCTGGCAAGACTATTCAACAATTAGAAACTGAACTATTGAATGGCCAAAAATTACAAGGCCCTCTTACTGCCGAAGAAGTTAATTACATGTTGAAGAACAAAAGTTTGGAAGAGAAGTACGCTAAATTTAATTTTGAAATCTTAAACATAAAACAATCATGTGATTTTTTTTGTCGTTGCTTTTAAGGTTCCCCTTGTTTACTGCCGTTCACAAAATCTGTAATGGTCAGCTTAAGCCACAGGACTTGATCGAATGCATACGCTGCCATCCCGAACATATGTAAGTTGCACTTCGAACAGTGTTATTATTCTTCTTCTTGTTTTTTCTTCTACTTGTACACTAAATTTGTGTATTTTTATTTCCTTTTGTATTAAAGTTAAAATTTTTATGGGGTATTCACGTTTTGGTGCAAATGCAAATGTTTTAGAAGTAGTTTTTTTCTGAAAGAGTAATCTGCTCTTTCATAAAAAAAATGTTTCTTTCTTTCAATATGCTTGTGTTAGCAATTATCACTCTGGCATTAGTCACGCGGATTGGCTAATAAGATTGCAATTGTGCTTTAGTCAACATTAAACTTGAATAAATGTTCTAGTTAATCGCTTTTTTTTATTGTTCATGAACTTTGTGCTTAATAATTTCTTATCTGTACTTCTGTTCAATCTTTTTGTATGAGTGAGTTTGAATCTTAGATAATTCTTTTATAGAATTTTTGGTGGTTGTGATAATTTTATACAATTTTGTATAAGAATATTAGATTTGTGAGCCTGTAAATTGTTATTAATTTTAAAGTTTATCTTGCGTGATAAAAATGTTAATTTTGGTTTTTCTTATATTTTACTCTTGCTGTTAATTATTTTAGTTAGTGTCCTCCTAGGCTTTAAATAAAACATTTGCCGAAAAAGTATTGGCTGTAAAATAAACAATTAAAAGTTTTAAATGAACACGTTAGATTGTAAGTTTTATGAAATCATTTTAAAATGAAAAATATATCCTATTAGTAGGCTAGATTCTTGCGCTGTCGGAGTGTAAAAAAAATTAAAAATTAATCTTGTATTTAATTTACTCTATTTATTGTTCAATATTAGTTAAGAGAAGAAATTAGTTAGAGTTAATTTGTTCCAAACTGTGACAACCCTGCTAAAAACTTGGGCTTAAATCATCGCATTCGATAACGAATGCAAACTATCGAATGTTTGTGTTTTTATATAAACACATTTCTAATTTTTAATGCGAATTGCTCGATATGAAATGCGTTGATTTGATCTCTAAATGTGTGTGTAATTTTATTCTTTAAATTAAATGTTAAATACACTACTACTCCTTTTATGTAACATGTTACTAAAACCAAATGAAATTTATATTAATACAAAAAATAATACAATTTTAAATTAATTTAGATGCTAAAATTCAATTTGTGAAAATGTTAAGAGGCGAAATAATATTAAAAAAAAAAGAAAACTAAATTGTAAATCTGCACCCACCTACATTTTTAACATTTTACACAAAGTTTCCATTTACATGGTAAAAAAAAATTCTTATATTTTCTTTTAATTTAATTCTAATTATACATTTGTAGGATTTTTAATAACATTAAACATCATGCATACCATTTTAATGTCATTTATTGTTTCGTTTTTAGGGAATCATCATTACTGCCGGCACCAAAGCTATAATATGTTGTTACCACCCCACCCCGTCCTTACACTATAAAACTAACAAAACTTTTACATGTTTAGCAAGTATAACAGATTGCCTTATAAAATGTAAAGCAAACTAAACATGACACCACCACAACATAAACATCAATACCTCCAAACCTGACTCATTAAGCAACTAAACCGTCTGCAGAAAAACATCTTGAATTCAAACTAAATTAAAAAAATATGAAACAACTTTAGGAATTTAGGGTTTAATGCAAAACAAAAGCAGAATTTTAAAATTAAAATTCTGGGAACAATTGGCATGCAATGATCCTTCATTACCTAAAAAAATAGAGTTGAGTAATTAAACCGTATGTTAGTCAGTGGTTTTTGCTTTTTTTAAAGCAATTTAATTGGAGACTTCATGTTATGAAAAAAATTTTTTTTTTGTTTTTCCTCTTCCCGTTTTTATTTCGTTATTTCACTTTTTGTTAATAATATCCTTTTGCCATATTTTTTTTTTGTATATAATAAAAGTGTAAAATTAATTGTTATATACATACATACATAAATATATATAAAAAAATATATTATTTTTTATAGTTAATAAAACAAAAAATACTTAAGAAAAACCTTAAAATTAAAAGTAAATTCGGCAACAGTTCCCTAAACTTTCTTTTTTTATTCTCTTTTGTTCGTTCGTCAAATAGTAACTGTGTGCTTAAAAGTTGTGCTTGTTTAACCCACATACATAGATAATTTGATTAAGTAATGAATGCATTTCATAAGTTTTATAATTTTTTTTTCTTCTTTTCACAGGCAAAAATTATAAACTTAGAAAAAAGAAAAATCTCTTTTAAAAAAATGTATTCACTTAAAAAATCACTTCTAACATCCTTAGCTTTATTGTAACTATCTCGCTATCCAAGCTTAAGAAAAAAAAAGAAAACGCTTCAACTGTGATTTGTTCTTTTAATTACACAATCAAATCGTAAATAAGACAAAAAAATATCAGCACAATTTATTATAATTTTTAATGTAAGATAGACTTGAAAAGTAAATGAAAATACAAACCACCACCATCACTGCTTTTAAATATCCTTCAACTTAAAAGCATATCTGTCTTTTACTTGCTCCCTTAACTTCTTGTTGCTGTTTAAAGGGAGTCATTAATTTTTATCAGAAAATTAACAAACAAAAAAAAAATCATATATAAGTTGTAAGCAAAAAAATAAAAAAAAAGTTAAGGAAACAAAAAACGAACTAACAACAGTTTTGCAACTAAATAGCTAAAAATTTGTTACAAAAACAATTAAGTACCTAAATTAATATATAAAAATATTAAAGAAAATACGTCTTTATTAAGTAAATAATAGGAAAGAGACAAACACCAGAAAATGTGAATGAAAAGTAAGGCACGGATGACAATTTTTATTTTTATTGTATTAAAAAAAAGACCATGAAAATGATATTTTAATATATAGAAATCAATAACAACTTAGTCAATATTATTTGTTTAATAAATAAATAAAAAACTAAATGAAATATACAGAAAAATATAAACTAAATCCCACAAAAAAAAAACATGAAACTCTCTTTTTTTATCAATTAAATTGCTGCTTACAAATTATTAAACAATTTTAGCTAAAGTGTGTAAGTAAAACTGATTAAATTTATGTTTTTTTCCACTGTTTGTTGTTCAGGCGCTGTTAATTTTTCTTATCATAATCATTTGTTATTGTATCTACGAATTATCAAAACTTAAAATAATAAAAGGTGCTAAAAAAATAAATAAAGACGCCTCTTTTGCTGCCAAAGTTTTATTTGCCCTTTTGTTTTCTTTTGTGATCAAAACAAAAAATCTTGTGCTTTTGAAAAGATAAAATCGCATCGGAAAACAGCGGAAAATCACACGTGTGAATTCAAAACCACATGTGATTTGAAATCACGTGATTTTCAGAACAGACCTATTACTTTCAAAAAATTTTATAGCAGCAAGGAAAAAAGTCGATAATATGAAACTTTTTTTAGTTTAAGTTCAGGGGGGCTATTATGTATTTCGATTTGAATCTAAATGGCTTTCGGAAAGAATTTTTAATTCGAAAGAAAAATCTAATATGTGGAACTTTCGGAAATCCAGTTAGAAATTCATAAATAAATATTTTGAATGAATGTTAAATGTAATAAAAAATTTTTAATTTTATTTAGACTTAAGTTTATTTTGTACAAATTTGTTTTCTGTAAAACTAAAAAATTTTGCTAAATAAATCTACGGCCTACAATTTCTTATAAATTAAACTAGAAAAACAAAAATTTAACTCTCTACCACTGAAAATATTTTAAATCATACAACGGCTTACGATGAAAAATCTTACGAAAACCTTTATTTTGTAGGGGTCTAACGTTGACAAAATTTTTGCCGCGTTCATCAACAATTTTCCAAAATTTCGGTAACTGAAAAGTATTATTTTTTCTAGTTTTAATATATTTTTTATGCAAATAAATGAGATTCTTTCTTGTTCTTACTTCTTTATATGAAATTGGTAAAATATCTGCAAATATTATCCAGCTAACAGCTTCTGCACAAGGTGGTGTGGTTAAAGAGCCCTGATAAGTATAAAAATCCTCTCGGTTTATATTGCCCAACAAAGAGCCCAAACTTATTATTTTCTCGGTTGTGATGGAAGTATTAAACTGCTGAACGTACGGCAAACTATTATAAATCACATTTAAGCCAGGAAAGTATATTTGATCGGTCTGTAAAAATCACCAAGAAATTTAAAAGGAAAAGATACATTTCCTGGAGACTTACTTTAACCACCTTAAATAAAACACCCACCACGGCTACTCCATCTTCAAAGTTAATGGCCTTTTTCATATTTTCGTACTTTTTGTTTCTGTGAACGATATGCATTTCTATATCATACTGGTGGCCATTAAGCACATGCTCTGAGCCTTTGCGTAGTATTGAGCCCCAGTGAAAATGAACCCGCTCCACTTGGTAAATGGCATCCAAAATGCCACCTGTTATAAACGGCCTCTCTCCCAATGCAGTTTTTGGTATTTTAAATTCAACTAAAAAAGTGTGTTTTTGGTGTTGTTTTAATGAATAGACAGCAACGAATTCATTGTGGTGCTACACTGAGAGAATTTTGCTCTTATATCCTCTGCATTTTGTCATTAATCCCATGAAAAATTCTTTTTTTTTTTTTCAAACAATGACACGTTTCATTAGTATAATGAAATATAACATTTCATTAAACTAATGAAATAATTTCATTACTTCAATGAAATATTCATTTATGTAATGAGCCAATTTTTCTTAATTCATTAATTTATGGAATATTTCATGCAATTAATGAAACTATTTTAATTCTGAAACATTTTTCTTTCAATGTATGAACAATGATTTTAGTTTTTTTTGCTTTAAACAATTTTTAAATGGGATGCAACTACCTGTATGACCATTATTGCTCATATTGAGTGGCTGTGACAGGGGTACATCGTATAAGCCAAACAAAATTGGTGGCGCTATAACATCTATAGTCTGTTTAGTTGCGTGAAACAAAATGAAAGGAAGAAGTCAATTATAAAATTAAATATTAAATCAATTATATCACTACACGCAAAGAAAAAATATGATTGAATATGGTCACCACAACTATAGTTTGTTATCCCCCAAAATATTATTGTTGGTTTGAAGCTTCTAAAGCTTATTATGATCACGATAAACATGTTTCTAGTTATTTTTAACCGTCTTATAATATTTACCGCCATATATATTGTTTTTAATAAAATTTTAACTGAAGCCATAAATATGTTTATAGTAAACATGATATGATTACCATAGACATTATTCCCTTAAAGTAAAATTTAGGATTTTCAATAATTTTTCATTGAAAGTTTTCATATAATTTTTTGATAAATTTTACGTTAGAATCTACATAAATTTTTTTCTTGGATAAGAGAGATAGAATAATGTTTGCCCTAGACTATGTTTGCTTCAACCATATTTTTTCTGTGCGTGTAGATATAATTAAAATATTTTCTCTTATCAATTCTGCTTATGCTATTTTAAAGACGACAATAAGCAAATAAGGGCCTATTCAGCTAAATGCGAACAAAAGCTCTGTTTTCATAATTGTATTCAAAATAAAAACAATACACGAAGATTTCAGTACAAAAGTTCGTTCGCATTTAGCTGAATAAAAAATGACTGCTTTCCATTCAACTACTTTTAATAAGAAATTATGGTTTAGATGTTGTGTTTTTGATCAGGCTGTAAGTTAGTAAAGAAAGATCGTAATTCATATAATTTCTTTATTGAAGTGTAAGCAAAGCCACAGCAGCCCTCGTTCATCAATCTGGAATGTTGTCGTTCGCTTTTATTTTAAGCAACTAACTGATAACAAACATTCCAGTTTTAATTACTCTGTCTTACCTTATGTGCAGTTATCGCAATTGGTGATTGCTTGGGACCTCCGCACTGCGAAAACCCGTTATTATGCCAATCGGCTGGTTCATCATAGTTAAAGTGATCTACAGTTAAAATAAAATTTCATTTGATTTAATTTGTCAGCACAATTATAAATTTTATTATAAAATTTTAAAGTATAAAATTGGTACGTTTTGCACAAAAAAAAAAAAAAATAATCATAACAGTGCTTATCATGCTTAAATTGGGAAGTAATTCGTTTTCTAACACAAAAAAAGTGCAACTCAAATAATAGCAAAGTGATTTTGTAATAAACAAATTAAAGTTAAAAGTTTCGCACTAAATTGCCAAACAATTTTACAGTTGATATGCAAACAAGAGTGTTGGTTTGGCAACACGCTGGCTTACTAACAATTGTTCAATTAAAATAATCACTTTATCTTTCTCTTTTTGTAATTTTGTCAATTTGTTTTGTATTTAATAAACATACTTGCTATTTAAGAGTTTAACAGGACTTTTTGCAAAAAGTTTTATATTTTTATTTTTCTCTTTTGGTTGTTGAGACGGGCATAATGATCATTTATTACAAGTGTGTTCCCCTACCAGAAATGTGTGATAGAAACTAACCCATATTCATTTGATTAATGTGTAAAAGAGAGATGCAAAATCACACGTACATAAAATTTTTAACAAAATTTTCACAATGATAGAAACTTTCTTCGACACTGTCAATCAAATGAGAGATCAATTGAGTATCACTGTTCTTGTAGGGTATTAGAAAACAAGTGGCTGGCGTTGTCACATATTAATATTTTCGTCACAACAATGATATTCAAAAAATCAGTAAATTTTAACGAAATTTTTCATAAACTTGTTGTTTTTTTTTAAGATTCGAGGGTAAGTCTGAAATCATTTTCAATTTTTATGAAAATTCTTTTACACAGTCGTGTAGTAAATGAAGTGTATGCAATTGAAATTGTATTATTTTGTAATTTAAATATTCTTCCAACAATAAACACATTTTTTTTAAAAATGTATTGATTTAATTTCTTCTACTTCTCGACCCTTTACAGGAATTATTCACCAGCCAAAGTTGAATTCAAGCCACAGAATTTCAAACGCTGTAACAATTTAAATTACACAAAACAATTTTTAAAAAAACCTGGAAAATGTCATGATTTAAATAAATTCAAACGAGATTTATCATGTTGGAGTCCATTTAAAATATGCCCATTAAATAAACAACAGAGGAATAACCCTCTTATAACCTCACAAGCCTTTAGTTTCAAGACACTATCAAATGCTGTAAGACTTTTGCCAAAGTTTGTCAAGCTGTTTAAATGAATTTATTAGCAAATATTTGAATTATTAAAAAAACAATATTTTCCTATTTTTAGATTTTAAATTTTAGTAGTTATTGATTTGTTGTATTTAAAAGGCATTAATATTTTTAAGTTTGTAAATAATTATTAATCACACTCACACATGCGAGGCTTTTAAGTGCATGGAAGTCTTGCTTGACACTTTAAAAAAAAATTTAACCACCTTTTTAAATACCACAGATTTATTAGTCGCTGTAAAATTGTTTACTGCATCTAATGTAGTAAAAAATAATTTATTTTTAAAATTCTCTTAAAAAACTTGTATGATTGAAGAGGAAAGGTTGATGGAAAAGTGAAAACAGTTTGGAATTAAAGAAATACACCTAATTCTCTTTTTACACGATAGATACGTTCCGAAAAAATTCGTGTAAAAAGAGAATTATTACACATTTTAATGCATCAATTATATAAATTAAATTTGGAAAAAAGGAATATCAGTGCTATCATCCGGAATAATTTTTTTCTTCATCTTGTAAAATTATTTCTGAATTATCAACTCAAAATTGATTAAAAATCGTGTAAAAAGAGAATTCGTGGTAAAAATATTTGTATAAGAAGCGAATTAGGTGTACTGCAATACAAATGCTTGCAACAATTAAAACAATTTTCAATGTCTTACACAGATATTAGAGAGGCATTTTATATAAACAGCATTCGCTTTTGTGCAATATTTACCTCATAAGGGCTAATAAAGATAACAAAACTTAATTAAAATTCTTTTAATTTATTTATTATCGTCACATTAATTCAATTTTATAGTGATTTGAAATGTTGCATTGCTTTAATTAACTTTTAATTATTTTGCTTTGTTTGTATTCTTTTAATTAAAAAAAAAATTAAGCTTTTTCTTGTTATTTAATAGCAATAAACTTAATTAGTTCTTGTTAAACTTTGTATGTTCAATCACATTTGATTACATTTTTTTCTTTTACACCCTAGTACTTTACAGTACAGACGCTCACTGTACTTTTTTTATTTATTTAAATTTTTCTTTGATTTATTTAAATTTGACAATAAATATCATTTTTGACATTTTAGCTTTAATTTATGACAGGGAGTTAAAATTTTTTTAGAAGTTTCATGTGTGCTTGTTTTTTGCTAGAAAATAATTAAAAATTGGTATTAATTTAATTAAAACATCATGGAAAATTAATAGGAAAGTCTCTAGGGTCTCGTTTATAATTTAAAAATTTCATTAAAAACTGGTTCTTGTATAAATAGTTTGACTCAATACTTTGTTAAGTAAAACAAGCAGGTCTTAAAAAAACATTTCAATTCAAGATCGATAACACAGATCTACAATGACTTTAGTAGCTCCAAAACTAAGAATGATTTCTAGTTTATTTGCTACCCTCATTCAAATTGTGTACCTACTTTTTTAAGTACTTCTCGAGGTTTATTTTTATATAGAAAAAAAGGAGGTTACACCATAATAAATAGTTGCAATAATTGGAGAACTAGTTCTCTTAATAAATTTACGAAAAGCTGTCAGGATTGGGAACAAATTAGCCTTAAAATTATGTTAAAATAATTTTTTACCATTCTTATAGATTCTAAATATTTATAAATTTTTTTAATTTAATTTTTTTTTCAAAGTTTGTCATAGAATTTTGTTTCAATTGGACGTGTTTTTTTTTTGTGTCAACATAAAAATTATTTAAATTTAAAAAAAAAAATAAAAAATTTTTTTTTTTTTTTAATTGTTTCAAATATAATCTGTAGTTCATTTTTGACTGTGATTGATTGCAAAAGTGCAGATTTTCTGTATTGCATATATACATTAAAAAAAAAAAACAATTACTAAAAAAATATATATTTGCGATTCAAAACTTTTTATACTAGAAAGAAATACATTCAAGAAATTCTTGTATATAAAAACAAATTGAATTTCTATCAGTATGATTGATGGAATTGATGGTAGTAAGGAAGATTATATAAGTTGGCAGGTAGTCTCCTCGCCTAAAGCAAAAAAACGTAAAAAAAGTTATTCGCCAAACTTATTTTCAAATTTAAGTAAGGATAATAATAACAGCTTACATGCAGCATCAAACAAAATAAATGCTTCTACATCTAGAAGTTTAACTGATATAAACAACGCAAGCACATCAATTAATAGTAAGAAAAGTCATAATAGATTCTCTTGTTTAAGTGACGATGAAGATAATGATTTTGTTGATGATAAAGTTGCTGAATTAACAAATATTAAAGTGCCAAAACCACCACCGATTATTATACCTGATATTTCTAATGTAAGTGCTATGAAAAAAAGTTTTACAAATATTATTGCAGTGGAATCATTCAATTACAAAAGTTTAAGAGACGGCCAAATTAGAATTATGGTTAAGGAAATAGAACCTTATAGAAAACTAATTATTTATTTAAATGATAAAAAAATTAAATTTCATACGTATCAAATAAAACAGGAAAGATCATATAGAGTTGTTGTAAAAAATTTACACCCGTCAACACCAACTGAAGAAATAAAAAATGAGTTTGAAAAATTAGGACATAAAGTAAGAAATGTTACAAATATTCACAGTAGAGTTACAAAGCAGTCGCTACCAATGTTTTTCGTTGATCTAGAACCAAGTTCAAATAATAAAAATGCATATGACATTAAAACTCTTATAAATGCTGTCGTAAATATAGTGCCACCAAATAAAACTAAAGATCTTGTTCAATGCCACAGATGCCAAGAATTTGGCCATACTAAAACCTATTGTAAGAAATCGGTTAATTGCGTTAAATGTGGATTAGGACATTTAACTGTTGATTGTACAAAAGATGTCAATTCCCCACCTAAGTGTATAAATTGTCTACAAAATCATCCTGCAAGCTATAAAGGCTGTATTGTATACAAACAATTATTAAAGAAGAAATTGGAACATATTAATGTTAATAGACTTAGCTCAAGTAATAATAATAGTAATGAAGTTTATCCTATCAATAACATTAACACCAGTATTGAAAATAAAAATATTCAAAATTATGTTGGTAATAGACGTATTGGCTCAAATGTTAATGATAATTATAATGGTGCTTATCCAATCATTAGCAATAACATTAGTAGTGAAAATAATAACACCTCTTTTGCATCAGTTGTAAAAAATAATCAAACAAACGGATTTGAAAGGTTAGAAAAATTAATACAAGATCAAATAGAACTGACTAACAAGTTACTTAATATGATGACTGTATTAATTACAAAACTATGCAAATAAATTTAAATATTGCAATATGGAATGCTAATGGGCTATCCAACCATACTCATGAAGTTGAACTATTTTTAAAAACACATCACATAGATATTATGTTAGTGTCTGAGACACACTTCACTAACAGAACCTTTTTTAAAATAAGAGGATATGAACTGATTACAGCTAATCACCCAGACAATAGAGCGCATGGTGGAGCAGCAATTTTAATCAAATCATCGATTAAACATGAACCTTTAGTTGAAGTAAAAGAATCATATCTTCAAGCAGCCAGTATTAAAGTTAAATGTGATTTAAATAGCATTACTGTTTCTGCTATATATTTTCCACCCAGATATTCTGTCAAATCCCAACAATTTGGTACATTTTTTAGTAGCTTGGGTCCAAAATTTTTTGCTGCTGGGGACTTCAATGCAAAACACCAATGGTGGGGTTCCAGACTTGTTAATCCTAAGGGCAGTGAGCTATATAAATGCATAATGAATAACAGATATTCTGTTCTGTCGTCAGGTACCCCAACATATTGGCCTGCTGATCCAACAAAAATTCCTGATATTCTAGATTTTGCTGTATACTCTGGCATTTCTAGTCAAATATTACAAATTACATCTGTTGATGAACTTAGTTCTGATCACATCCCTCAAATAGTCTGTTTTGACACCATATTTGAATCTAACATTGTAAAACAAAAAATTATTAATAACAAAACAGATTTAAATTCGTTCAGTAGTTGGATTGAGAGAAATGTAAACTTGAACATCTCTTTAAAATCCCCAGATGAAATAGATGATGCAGTTGAAAAGTTCAATAATCTTATTCATGAAGCTGGATTTTTATCAACTGTCAATAATCCAATACAACGTAATTATAACACATTACATCTAACATGGGAAATCAGACAACTTTTAAGAAATAAAAGGCGACTTAGGAAAATATGGCAAAATACCAGAAATCCGCATGATAAGCAAGTGTTTAATAGAGCTGTTAAAGATCTTCAAATAGCTTTTAAAGAGTTGAAAAATGAGCAGCTTAGTAGTTTTCTTAAGAATCTTGACTCAAACAATAAAAGTAGTGAGTTTTCTTTATGGAAGGCAACTAAATATATAAAAAGACCAACTAAGAGAAACGTTCCGATAAAAGACATAAATGATGTATGGTGTAGAAATGATAAATCTAAGGCAGAAGCATTTGCCACCTATCTACAAAGTACTTTTCAGCCTCATACAAATACAAATCTTCATGTTGATCAAATTGAAGAATTTTTAAGCAGTCCTTGTCCTATGGATTGGCCTATCAAACACATTTCACCTATTGAAGTAAAAAATGAGATCAAAAAAGTCAATTGTAAAAAATCACCTGGATATGACAACATAGATGGCAGAGTGATTCAAGCATTACCAAAAAAGGGTGTTCTATTGCTCACATTTTTGTATAACTCAGTTCTGAGGTTAAACTATTTTCCTGTTCAATGGAAATATGCTGAGATAGTAATGATTAATAAACCAAACAAACCGGAAAATAATGTTGCATCATATAGACCTATAAGTTTACTGGCCATATTTGCAAAAATATTTGAAAGATTGCTTTTGAAAAGATTATTACCAGTTTTAGAGAAATTAAATATAATTCCAGAACATCAGTTTGGTTTTAGAAGCAAGCATGGTACCCCTGAGCAATGCCATCGTATTGTAGCCTTCATAAGAAACACATTGGAAGCTAAAAATTTTTGTTCTGGAGTATTCCTTGATGTACAGCAAGCATTTGACAAGGTTTGGCATATTGGGTTAAACTTCAAATTAAAAACACTACTTCCCACACCTTATTATTTATTATTGAAATCTTATCTAACAGATAGAAATTTTTATGTTAAAGTTAATTCTGAACTGTCACAAATTTGTAATATAAAAGCTGGTGTACCTCAAGGTAGTGTGCTTGGACCAGTTCTCTACACAATCTTCACCTCAGATATGCCAGTTACAGAAAATGTACTAATTGCAACTTATGCAGATGACACTGCAGTTCTAACAGCTGATATTTGCCCAAATAATGCATCAATTCTTCTTCAAAATGAACTAAATGAAATTGGATCATGGTTAGAGGAGTGGAATATTAAAGTTAATACTGAAAAATCTTCGCATGTCACATTTTCTTTACGACAAGGCAACTGTCCTGAAGTTTGTTTAAATAATGAACCAATACCTCAATATGATTACGTTAAGTATTTAGGAATGTACATAGACAGAAGATTAACATGGAAAGAACATATTAAAGCAAAGAGGCAACATTTAAATATTAAAACAAAAAGTCTATATTGGTTATTAGGCAAAAAGTCTCAATTGAGCTTAAGAAATAAAGTATTGATTTATAAATCAATATTGAAACCTGTTTGGACCTATGGGTTACAGCTCTGGGGAACAGCCAGTAATTCGAATGTTGAAATATTACAAAGGTATCAATCAAAAACTCTTCGATCGATTGTGAACGCTCCTTGGTTCGTTTCGAATAACACGATACATAATGACCTCTTTATTCAAAAAGTTAAAGATGAAATAAGACGATTCAGTGAACACTACTTGGAGAGATTAAGTTTTCATGTGAACCCATTAGCCATTATGCTGCTTGATGATACTGAAGAAATCAGAAGACTCAAAAGATACCATATTTTGGACTTACCATTTAGAAATTAATGATTTTTTTTTTTAATTTGTGTGTAAAATATCCTTAATATTTTTATTGTTAATGTGATTGTTCTTAGTGAAGTTCAACACATCATGTTATTTTTATTTTAATCAAATTTGCTTATTATTCTTAATTGGATAGATTGTAAATAAAATTATATAAAAAAAAAAAAAAAAAAAAAATTTTTTTCAAGAAAATTAAAAAAAAAATTTTTTTTATTAAAACAGTTAGTTTATTAAGCTTAAGGTCGTATTATATAAATTTATTTTTGTATTAATATAACGCTTCAACTGTGCGTAGCTTCTTCGGGATAAATTTATATAATACGACCACAAGCTTAATAAACTAGACGTTTAAATTAAAAAGAAAAAGGTCATTATAAACTTACAAATAATTAAAATTTTTTTTTTTCAAAAATTCATTAAAAATTTTGAATGAGTAAAATTTTAAAATTTTTCTTCAATTTTGATATCTACATACAATATGAATAAAATGAGCATTCACAAGTTCAAAATCTATTCATAATTTAGTGGTAGTACACTCAGCACTATCGTGAATAAAAGCGAAATTTTAGTTCCCATGAAATTTTCATTTTCCCCGAAAAGAAAATTGGTATCAGGAATTTCACGTTATCAGTGCAAAGTGAATGCATAATAAAGAAGAATTTATTAAATTTTCCCAAGTTTTGAAGAGCAAAACAATAAATTTTTGTAATTTACGAATGGATAATAATTTAATTTTTTATAGGTAACCCCCACTTTTTAATTCATTTGTTAAAAAATTATTAATTAAATTAAAAAAAAAAAACAAAAATACTTGTGACACAATAGTTTACGATAAGAAAAATTTGCAAGAAATTCGTTCATGATTGCTATCCCTGTGAAAGTGAAAAAACATCGATGAAAATGTTTTTTTTTATTATTTTACAATATGAAAAATTGTATGGTTTATTTTCATTATGTGGGCCTGCGCAACGACTGCCGGAGCTTTGACCCCAGCTATGAAATATTCCATTTGCTAAAATTATATTTCTTATTGACAAAACAAAAACCAAGAAATAATTATTATATTCACCATAAAAAAACTAAAAAAAAAAGTTTTTAGTTTTAGCATTCAATACAGAATGATTTGAGTTAAAACTTTTGTGTTTATTTGGTCAACAAATAAGCTCTGACCATTGAACGTAAATCAATTTTTAGTTTTATAAGCTGAAAAATTTGTCAATCAATCAAACAATCACTCAAGTGTTTAAATTGCCGATTTTAAATGTGGTCACTTCCGAAAACGAATTATTTTTTATTTATTGTTACCGAAGTGGAACATAAAACTACTAAGAAAGAAGAGAGAAAAAAAAACACACACATTTAGACACCAAGTGGTTTTTTACAGTATTCGTTTTTCATTATTTATTTACGACGTTTCTATGCTAGTATGTGAATAGTGTGTGTGTACAGGACTCAGAACAGGGGTACTGAAAGTTAATTTATGTATATTAAATCTGTCAAGATGAAGAGCAAAGTTTTGAAAAAAAAAAATATTTTTTTAAAGTAATTTTGGAAATTTTTCTTTTGTTTGCTGAATTTTTTGATTAACATTTTTTTCTGCAATTAGAGAAACTGACTGACTTGGGCTGTGTTTGTTTGAAGAGCATCAAAACAAAAGACTTAAGATACAAACTGCAGAAAAACTAAAAGTCTGAATCCCATTTTAAATTTTTTATTTATTTATTTACTTTTTATAATTTATTTTTTTTATAATTTGACTAATTTATAATTATATCCTGCAGAAGCTACACAAGTTGGAGCGAAATATCGATATAAAAATAAATTTATAAAATAAGACCTCAAGCTTAATAAAAAAGCCATTTAAATTAATTTTTATTTATTATAAATATTAAAATATAATAAAACTAAAGAAATATATTTCTTGCAAGGCTACATTGTCAGCAAATGTATGTAAATTTTTAGTGCTTTTTTGTTTGTTTGTAAGTATTGCAATTCACTCACTGACTGACCTAAATTAGTCTTTCATATTTTAATTGAGTTTTAATATGAATAATATGAATTAAAAGTATTTCTGTAATATTGTTATGTAAGTATTTTCAAATGGCCGCAATTAAAAATTCAAGTTTAAATATTAAATTGTCACTGCTGGCGAACGCTTTTTAAAAAAGACTGTGTCTGTCGGGCACGTCTGACAAATTTTAAAGCATCAGTTTTGCTTACATTGTTTGTAGTTTTTTTTTTATAAATATCTTATATTTATTTTTGTTCAATAGTTAATAATTGATTACATACCCGAAGCAAGAGGCAGCAAAAACAGCAGTCTTTGATAGAAATTATTAAGCACCGGAAAACTCATCATAAATAATTCTTTCTATTTATTGATGTAACGATTTCGATAAATTTATTACGACAATTGTCTTTCGCAATTTCAAATATTTATTTCTTGTCTTCTTAATTTATCAATTAAAAAAATGTTTTCTACCATTTATTGTTACATTTCCGTGTTGTATTGGCTAAGACGTTTATCTTCCGTTAACAATTTTAAATAAACTGATATCAAACCATATTGCTACCATAACTGTTTTTATTGTCTATATTTTTCAACTTTTACTCAAAAACCCAACAAACTCCAAAGTAATTCTTCATTTTAATGTTCAACTTTTGAGTCAAAAATATAAATTTGTTTTGCAAAATGTGATTGTAAGTGTGTGTGTATGTGCAAGCACATGTGCTTGGATACATTTCTTTCCAATGAAACAAAAGATTTACCGCTATACTACACTAGCGCACTTGCATGCCTTTAACATCCTACTCGTTTTACGTTAGAGTCACTTTGTCGCTTGTTTATTTTGCTTTATTTTTTTTCTTGTTATTGCTTTACATGGTTATTATTTTGGTATTCCAAATCATATATTTAGTAGGTATTTTGTGACAAAAGTTTTTTTTTTTTTTAAATCAAACCGTCAGAAGCATAAACAAACTGTGTTGAAGACAAAAGTTAACAACAGCGAGTGCAATCATGTACGTACTATTGTACTCGAGAGTAATTACTAGAAACATTTTTTATTTTTATAATTTTATGAAAATATAAATTTAATAAATTTTTTAATTACTTACAAGTTCTATGGCAATTAATAGAAACTGTTTAGGTTTGTGCTTGTGTTTTTATGTTATTTTGTTCTTTTGCGAGAGGAACTATTTTTTGGTTTGATTGTTAGTGTGTCTATTCTTTAATTGTTTCTAAAACTTTCCACTAAAAATATTTTCATGTTTTAAGTGATTTATTCTCAGTTGGCTGTTACTCAAAAATTAAATAAACAAAAATAAGCTAATGTAACTATTAATTACACTGTACAACACAACTGATTATAATAGAAGGCACCAAAAAAAAAAAAAAAAAAAAAAAAACTGACAACTATATCGGCGTTTTAATACACTAAGTTTATAAACAGAGGCTAAATCATGGCGTTTGATATGGAGCAACTTCAATTGAAATACTCCAATTATTTCACTCAAAAAATAAAGGAATCTAGTTTTTATTTGACATAGGAGGACACGACGATGCTACAAAAATCAATTTAATTTATGAATTATAAAATGAATATTTTAAATTAATGTGGTGGTGTTTATAGGAAACTACCAATTCAATTAGATGATTGAATTGATCGTTTTTAAAAATTGATTATTTGTCATACAAATTGTAGATTTGATGGTCCATTTCCTATAAAGACCACATCAAATTTATTTAAAATTATTTTAATAATTATATTTTGCAGGTAGTGGATTACGACGGATAGTCGATGCTATTTTTTGTTAGCTACGAGTAAATGAAAAATTAAAGTTTCACTGCAACAATTGGTTTAGATTTTCACAAGGCTTTCGTATCTTTCGAAATTTTTTTTTTTTGAAAAGGAGGCAACACTGACATTACAAAATCAGATGTCAAAGATTTGGACAGTAAACAAATGTAACAAAGGAAATTAAATCAGTTTGTACGTGTTTTTTATTTAAAATTAAAATATAAAGACGAAGATGAACATGTAAAACGAGTTACAAGCAGAAACTTAAGGGACAGGTCCAATATACTTTCCTTCAATGATCGCATTGCTTACATGCGAAAATTGTTTTAAAGTATACGTTTCCATTTGAATAAGGAAGCGTTTGTGTACAAGAAAATCCACAGCAATTCTAAGTATAATAAAATTTTTGTTCAATAAAAATTAAATATTTCATAGAATCAAGTACAACAAATTTCTTTATCATTTAGTTTATGCTTTACAAATGAACTTTTGCTATCGCTAGATATTTCTATGTATTCAATGATTTTGACACACGCTTTCGCATTACAGAGTGCGTTGCTACCAGGTTTACAAAAAGGAAAAAAGAGCCGAAAGGTCAATGCGAAAACGCATTAAAGAATACCAATATTTCGATTTCGTGCTATATTTCTTTTGAAACGCAATAGAGAGTACCTCCCGAAGGCTGCACCAAGCACCATCATTTTTATTATTTTAAAACGATTTTCAAGCAAAATTTTATTCTTTAAAGCAGCTTTTGCTGCTGTTAAGAGTTGAAACTGCCATGTCGTTCTGGCGGAAAACAAAGTTCTTGTTAGAGAACATTTTTTGCATCCAAACACATATCTGGGAGCCATATATTATCACCAATTGCTATAATCGCACCGCGACCTTTAAAGATCTACAGTGGAGCCATATAAGATTATGATTTTGTTTTTGGCTGTGGCTTTCAAAAATTTATAAAAATTAAAAAAAAAAAAATATTTTTTTTTTTCATTTAGTATAATTCGCTCTAAAAAAAATAAACAAACACAGAACTGTAACTGATTACAATGTTGATTTATACTCGTAGCGTACGTGCGCTTTAGGCTTTTCTTTCCTTCACTCTAAAATGTTGCAAAAATTATTTTCTTCCACTAGAGACTTTAAATGCTTTTAAAATAATTTTTTTCTTTTTTTAATTATAGCAAACTCACGATTATTTATTTTACTTTTACATCGTTTTCAATTATCTCTGTTTATGCATAAAATAATAATTCAAAATTTAATTTTCTTTTTGCCATTAGAAAATATTTTAATTAAAATGTAAAAAAAAATATAACTAAACCTTAATTTAACGTTCTAAAAGTGTATAAAACTTTTCCATGATTTTATTTTTCATAATTTTATAAAACAACTGCATAAATAAATAATTTAAATGGTTAAAATAAATAACTATGTTGCTCTAGTTTAATATAAATATAAAATTAACTATGTGTGTACGTATAAAAACAGATAATAAATATTATTTAGGTGATTATAAAATAATAATAATTTGGTTTTTAGATTTTTCTTTTATTAATAAATTCCATTACTAAAATCCAAGACTGCGAAAGAATACTGGCCGTCTGTTACGATTTTGTAATGGCCGGAAATTGTTTATTAAAATGTTGCCATTTTCATCTCTGATTGACCAGAACTTTTCAATTTGTTCTCTGGCAATAGCTAATGACTGAGGGAAAACAATCCAAGTAACAGCTTCCGCACAGTTGGGTGTGGTCAAGGAACCGCTGTAAGTGAAATATCTTTTAGTATTTATATCGCCCAACATTTGGCCCAAAGTTATGACACCCGTAATATTAACTGACGAGCGATAATTTACTACAGATGGCAAAGCATCAAGGACTCTAGTTAAGCCAGGATAAAAACGATCAGGAACCTAAAACATTCAGAAAAAATTAAAATATTTAAATGAAAACTAATGAATGTAGCTGCTGTTTCAGTAGCACAAGCATTAAGATAGTGAAAAAACTCAAAACCTTTAGTACTTTGATCATTTGTGTTATGGAAACAGAGAGTCTGACAATTTTTAAAAAATGTTTTTGAATTTTCTTCATAAACATTTTTTTAGTCATTTTAATTGCTTCTGCTACAGAAACAGCATATTAAATTAAAATTTATTACATTGACGATTTTGAACATGACACCCAAAACTGCCAAGCCATCTTGATGTTGGGCTGCTTCTGCCACGGTGCTATACCTCACATTTTTATGCACAATATGCATTTCTACATCATATTGACGATTGTCTATAAAATGTTCTGAGCCTCTAGAATTGGCGGAGCCCCAATGGAAATGAAGACTCTGAGCTTCATATCTGTTACTCAAAATGCCACCCATAATGTAAGGTCGTTGGCCGTTTGTGGCTTCTGGCACCGCAAACTCAACTATAGACAAATAAGATATTTAATTTAAAAACTTACACGTTTAGATCATTAATAACCCACCTGAATGGCCATTGTTAGTAAAATTTAGAGGTCCTCTGAGCGAAATGTCGTAGTTGTCAAATTTAATGGGTAAAATGGGAAGAATAAAGGACTAAGAAAAAAACGGAATAAATGTTTAACAGATTTAAAAAAAAGGAAATCATATATTTATAAATAAAACTAAAATACCTAAAGTGTTGCTAAGCGTCAAACTCAAGAACGGCTTGACTAATTCTGCTAATTTTTGATTTCATATTTTCCCATAGGAAATAAGGAAGGTTCTTATTAACAGCAAAAGTTTAAAAAGGACGGGAAAATAATAAAAACACTATTTTTCTATTAATATAACCGCTTATGGGCTTTTAAAGTTGTGGTGCTCTAAAATAAATAAATAAGACAGAAGCAGTTTTTTCTTATTGTCCCTGACATAATTTCTATACTGCAATAAAGCTTGCCATATGCTTTAGTTTTAAATTTTTTTAATTACTGTTCGAAATGGTGTAGTTTAACTGATAAACTTTTAGATACTTAATTTTTTCTTATTGTTTTTCAATTTAAATACACAAAACTATTAAGCGCTTGTTAGCGTCTATGGTTTTTTTTTTGTATTCTTCTTCTTATGTTTATGTTTTTTTTTTTTTAAATTTGCATTTAACATTTATTATAAAACAAGTATTTTCTAAGCTGAAATTAGTTTAAAGTTTACTAAACATGCAACTACCTACTGGAAATTTAAAAAAAAAATTCTTTTCTTTGGTGCTCTGCTCTTCTTGCCAAATTCAAACAAACAAGAGACCAACTGCATTGGTTTGAAATCTTTTTTAAAAATAGAAAATTAACAATAAAAAAAAAAAATAATAACAATAAGTAATTATAAGAAAAACATAAATGATGATAAACTATCCGATTTAGTGGTTTAGCATTTTTGAAGCGATTTTTTGAAATAAAACAAAATTCTGTTTAACTTTTGCCATAAAATCAGAAGAATGCGTAGGATAGTGAATCACACGAATCCTTAATATTTCAAAATTTGTGAAGGTACTTACGGATGTGCCTCTTAGACGTATAGGAGACTGACGATTGCCATTGCACTGAGGGTAGTTATTACCCCAGCTTTGGGTATTTTCGTAGGACCAATCGGATTGTTGCCCTAAAATAAATTAATAAAGAGAACATAATTGTCAATAAATCTACAATAAGCCAACAGCAATCCTACAGCTGTCAAAGTTTATTTTTTTTTTCTTTATGTTCACTTTTTTTTACAACCACAGACACATAATTCTGACATCTAAAATTACAAACGAGTTGTTTTTGTATATTTAGGGTGACCTTCTTATACAGGCCCAAGGCATAGTTGTAGTTGTGATGTTTAATTGTTCTGCTTCAAAATTTAGTAGACTTCAAGGCGAATCTGTACATGGTGATATCAAAAAGCATGTGTTTTTCCTGATTTGTCGGATAAATTATGGCCCCGCTAAAATGGCAGACAAGAATAGGATTGATAACTGGTCACTGAACGATCGGCAAACATGCCAGCAGGCTGGGACTGCCCTTAAAGGAAAATTTCCACAGCTGCCGGTCACTCAAGAGTAAGGGGGAAGTCTCACTTTTTCTCGGTGCACATCTGATGGCCGGTCTTACGATTCGAATTGAAGGCCGTAAACCAACCAACCAACCAATATGGTCCGTAAGCCAGAGATGTCTTTTTTGAGAAATGCTAAATATTTTAAACACAGAGATGCTTAATGATTCCTAATTGTATAAATTAGCCTTAGTAGACTTGTGCTCCGTACTTCATTTTAAAATACGCTCTTCTTAGTTAAAAACTTAAAGAGTGAAAATTTCTTCTAGTTTAAAAAGCAGGAGGAAAGGTCAGAACTGGAGCAACATACTGGCCCACTCACAGCTGAAAATATATTCCAGCCTATGACGACACAAGAGGATATCTGGAGTCTCGTATCTCCTTATGTAGAAAAAATATTGCGGATTAAGAAAAGAGACCTTAACATGGAACAGAAGAGCCATCCCGAAGTAATACGATGAGTAGTCCCGAGTAGGTAAGGTATCTTTCCCCAGGAAGATTGGTTCTGTAAACTGTCCACGAGTGACGACCGGGCAAGTATGCCTTACAGCATTCCCACCTTCCCATCCAAATTTCGTTTGTTTATTTAAATAATTCGTTCATTTAATTTAAAAAAATAACAAATGAACAGATGAACGTAAAACTGCGGACTAGTTCGTTTACTTCAAATGAAGGAATAGTACAATGGGAATATAACTTAATCATCAGCGTTTCTACATTTGCAATACAATGACTTATGTCCATAACTGGCTCTGCTTTTTGTGTTTTTAATTTTACCACAAAAATTTACATGATTTTTAAACTAAATAAAAAACTGCTGCTTAACTAAAACAACAGCAACACAAATTAGTTTCATCAGTAAAAACCAAAAATATTGTTGAGTAATTTTTTAGCAACACTGTAGTACATGAATATAAATATTTATGTAGATAAAAAATTAATTAAATATGAAATAAGAGCTGTTATATTTGAAAGTTGCATATTTTTTTATGACTACAGAGTTATTTAGGGGTGTGCGTTTGTTTTAGTTTAAAGATGATTAGCAGCAAATATTAATCAATTCTGTTATGATAATGAAAATTAATTCTTCATCATAAATAAAAACAGCACTTGCACTTGAATATTTTGACAAATATGAAAAAAAAATGCAAAAGATGCGATAAACAAGCAACTTCAATGAAGTTCAATTTAAATTGATTGCTAATTTACTAATTACGTGATAAAGCCTGTCAGCAAAAATAATAATGGGGATTGTGTTGTTAACCGAATTCGAAAGAATTTGTCATTTCGAAATGAATTCACATTTTTGGGTACTCTCTAAACCGAATTCACATAATTTTATTCGTTTTAAAATTGAATAAATAAATCAAATGGCTTATTATGGGAATAAACGAACAAAAAGCATGAAAAATCAAAGCATAAAATCGATAGCCCTTATTACGAGTGTCGTTGTCGTGATGACAGCTGTCATAAATTTCAAATTTCTAGAGTTATTTTTTTAACAATCATACATTTTCATTGGATTTGGTTTTTTGAAAAGTTTGATGTATTCAGTGTTGCCATTACTTGTTTCAAATAAAAGAATAACCTTAAACCCTATTGTAGGCTGTAGGCTGTAGCCTACTATCGCTGTAGCTTTCCTTACCTTCTCGGTTACCTGATGGATTATACAACTGAGTCAGCAATAGTAAAAATTTTTGAAATGTTGAAATGTGCACCATAGTTCTTCTCCTTTTTCCCTTTTGCTTAAATGCATTAACTATTAAATTAAATAAAAATTAACTTAAAGTCGGTTGTTGGTACACGCTAGACAAGTGACTAACTAAAATGTATAACAATAACCAAAGAGATTTTATAGTTGAATTCGTGCAAAAACTTTATGATTTTAATTTATATTTAAATTTTTTATTATTTTTGCTTTGCTAGTTAGCAATAGAAGAAAGTTATTAAAACAAAAACTATTAAAAACTATTAAGTTTAAAAAATCATAACTACCCGTATTAATGAATTTTTAAGTATTTAATTTTAAAGCTTTAATTTGATATATCAAAACTGAATGCAATATCATGATAAAATCTCAATTAAAGCAATTAAACACCATAAAAGTTTATTGAACTTGTATTTGCAATGGGCTGGTTCTATGTGTATTAAATTTCTTTCTTAGTGAAGCATCTTTCATTACAAGAGTATGAAGCCCATAATTATAGCCAGAGTCTTCTACATGTTCTGTGAAGCAAACAATATACGAGTACATTAAATGGGAGTTTAATTTGCATTTTATTATTCACTTCATTTAATCCTAGATGAAGAAAATAAATTGCTTGCTGGCGAATGTTTCTAATTCAGCTTAAATAGCAACACCGAAAATACTAAAACTAGATATTTCAACAAATATTTTTCTAACGTACGAGTACGTTTTAGAAAATAATCAAGCTAGATTAATCTTCACTTTATCTGTTGAAATATAAACTTATCTAAACCAGTCTAAATACCAAAATAAAACAAAAAATATAAATAAAATCAAAATTTGGCATTAAGCTTGCAATAATCTTCTTCTTACCAGATAATCCGATTTAACCACCATTCGTTCTAACGAACATCGCATTTGGCTAACAGACCAATTGTTTCTATTGAGTATTTTATATAGCGAACAAAAAATATTTATATTTTGTGCTCAATTTAACGCACTAACAAAATTTAGATTATTTGTTTAAAAGAAAATGATATTACACATGTTTATATGATAAAAAAAAAAAAATAATTAACAAACATAGGGAATAGAACTGCACACAGAAAACAACTTTGGTTGTGAGAAGGGAATTTTTTTCCAATCAAAAATTCATTTGTGATAATCAAAATTCGATAATACAGCCCAAAAATTAAGGCCGATTTTCTAATTTCAGGATTATAATATTCGATTATTACAACCGAAGTTGTTTTCTGTGTGTGCTGTTTTCTTTTTTTCTTCTGTAGTGGAAACATTAAAAATCGATAAAAGAAGAAAATTGTTTTTGAAAGATAAAATAAGTGTCAGAGCTGTGCAAAATATACAGCGTATAAGATTTTAAAATCGAAAGAAAATGTTTTTTTTTTTTTAAAAAGCTGATGAGACACATTTTGGATCCCGAGGTAGAATAATGATAAAACAAAAATTAAAAATTGCGGAAAGTAGAGTTGTTCTTGTTATGATCAGAACAATTAAGCCAGAAAGTAGTAAAAACGTTTGGTAGTGGTGAAAATTTTTCAAGTAGCTTTTATTCATCGAACTAATTTTCATACTTGGAGCGAAAATTTGAACAAATTTCGAAGGATTTTTTTTAATTTAAATGAATTAAGATGCAATTTCATGTTTTCTAGTCATTTATTACAATAATAAGCAGCCATTCGTTTTACTTCGGTCAAGTTTGTTTAAAACGATTAAAGTTATGTGAATGCGGTTAAGAGAATACGAAAAAAATATATATTCTAAATACATTTAAGAAATTATAATAATTTTATTAAATTATTCGATCTTATAATTATAAAAATAAATTTCCCTGAAGAAGACCTTCAAAAGAAAGTCGAAATATCGGAAAATTTAAATAAAAACAATTTTTTAGATCTTAAGCTTGATTAATATTTAAGATATTATATTAAAAAAAACACAAAAAAAAAATTAAAATTCATTTTTAAGCTCAAATTTTTAGCGAATTCTGTTACACTTTTAAACTTTTTCTTTTTACTTTGCTTTTCTTACCTTTGACACATGCAGGACCTACAAAAGCCAATAGCAGCAACATTTTTTGTAGAACTGAGGACTTCTGCATCATTGTCAGAATATTTTTTTTTTATTTTCAGAGTACTTTAAAAAAAAAAAAAAATTAGATTCAATAGTTTCTTTTTCAACTGAAATAATAAAAAAATTAGTTTAGGTTTCTTGGTTAAAATACTAGTAATTAAAACAAAAGTTGTTTAATATAGATTTTGTTACACGCACTATAAGTGACTGCAAATGTATAACACCAACCAAGAGATTTTATAGTAAAATTTAAACAAAAATTTGAGTCATTTAATTTTGCATACAAATTGTTTTTTGTTTTTCCTTTTTTGCGCTTAACTTCCAGCAGCCAAAGTAGCAACTAAATGGGCTTGTTAATGTCATTTGCTTCTACATCTGTAACGTTTTTGTTTTATATTCTGTAATAATGCTTCTTTAATTATTAATTTTTTTTATTTTATTTTTTTTAATTTAAAAAGTAATTTTTAAATAAAAGTAAAACCGTCTTCTTTCCTTCTTTTTTGTTCAAAGTACTTGCAATTATAATTTCACTTTTAAATGTTTAATTATATTTTCACTTATTATTTTCTTCTTCTTTTTTTAATTAAATCATCAGCTTAAAAAATTTTTTTAAGGACAATTATTGTTTTTGATAAAAGAAGAAAGTTTAAAAACAAACTATTAAGGCTTATTAGCATTACTTTTATGAATTAAATTAACTTTAACTACTTTAGTCGAAGAGTTCAATAAATTAAACTTTAAGTCACAATTTAATGAGAAATTAAATAAAGTCTGTGTGAACTTACAACTAAATTCTAATTCGCACAGCACTATTACAAGCACGTGGTAGGGGTATGCAGTGTATATGTAAGTGTGAGTGACATACCCTAAACTCCCACATATTCAATAACCTGTGATCAAACTAATAACCCTAAACTAATGATAGGAAAAGATGCACCACGAACTGAGCAATTTATAAGATAAGACAAAGAACATTGATAAGCCTAGATTAGTTTAAGATTCTCATAACATATAACACTCGTTATATTTTACTTGTGTGTATGAGTTCTAATGGTGACTGTTTTATACTCGTAGTATTGCAAAATTTAAAAGTTAATTTTCAATCTAAAAATGTAAACCTCGATTATGCGAATCATAGCGCGATTGAAAATTAAAATGAAAATATTGTATATACCATCCCGGCAAATATAGTGAGTTAAAAGAACTAGGAAACTCACTTCAAACAACTGCAGCCTAGAAGTACTTATACTTCTGAGTAAAATCCAATGAATTTAACATTTTGCGTGTTATTGTTCTTCTCTGAAAACGTATAGGTTAATAAGAAGCTATCAAATGCAATTCTCGATAATATTTTTTATTGAAAAGGCTCGCTTATTAAGCTTGAGGTCATATAATATAAATTTATTTTTATATCGATATTTTGCTCTAAATTTGCGTAGATTCTAGAGGATATAATTATTAATTAATTATATGCTAAAGAAGCTACACAAAGTTGGAGCGGAATATCTATATAAAAATAAATTTATATTATACGACCTCAAGCTTAACAAACTTGCCTTTCAATTGAAAAGAAAAAGGTGACATAAACTTTTAAATAGTAAACATTTTCGTTAATATTTTATAATTGTAGAAGTAAAATAATAATGAAATTGTTGAAGAAAAAGTAGAGATCAGACAACTGCCAAAATCGCATTTTTAGTTTATTGTGCATGATTAAACATTTTGAGTAAAAATCGTGCACAACATTTGTTTCAGTCATGTTTGAAGCAAGATTAGAAAAATGTTGGTTTTTGTGTGCTGGTTGACAGTATTGAATCCAAAAAATGTTGATTCCCACATTCAACAATACAAAGCCGTATTTCAATACAAAACATACAAACAAACAAAAAGCTACTCCTATTTTACTATGCAGTAGCTTACTCTAATATGTGTGATCGTTGATTTTATTGTTTGCATTTTACTTTTTAAATTCAATCGTGCCAAACAACATAAAAAAGCAATCAGTTTTTAATCGTGCCTCCAAAATTATTTCGTCAAATATTGTGCAAGAAATCAGCTCTTTGGTAGAGATATAAAACTGCATACCATAAGAGTTAAAAACGACTCACTTTTTTTAAGAGATTAAAGGCGTTTTCTTTTCTAACAAAAATGTTGAATATATTCTGCCATCCAAGATTGTTTTGCGTTCAATTGCTAAAAAAAATGTATAGTTAAAATCAAAATCGCGTTCTGGTCTCAACATGTAAAAATGGTACATGTTCTGCACTCAATTTATTAGTGAGGGTGAGACACTGCCCTTTTTACAAATGTGTCAACTACTTATTTAATTTGCAGTTAAGAAGATTCAACATGTTCTTCGTCAAGATATTCTTCATCCATTATTAGTCACTTTCGAAGCAAAGTTTTTTTTATGTCAACAGCTTATCAATGGTGTTACCGCAATCGGACTTCACAAATGGCTTTATAAGGGGTAAACATAAATACACATTAGCGTTAAATGCTGCATGAAAAAGTTATTTTTGTTCTTTTGAAACCATAAAAACGGTATAACTTTGTGCAATTTTAGGCAGCCTGCTTAAAATATTACATACTTAAATAAGAGACAGAATGCTTTTTGAGAATAGAAAACGTCAAAAGATGCACTTCAAATTAAATTATTTTTTTTACTGAAATGTAATAAAAGTAGCCGGTTACTGAAGAACCAGATATGCGAAGCACAACGTTATTTGTGGCAAACTTAAATAAATTAAAAAATAATTTGCTAGGCATTCCGTGCTGTTCTGTATTTCGAATTCGAATATTATATTCGGAAGTGAAAAATTCAGCACCCCATACTACTCTATGATATATTTTGTGTAGGAAACTAGCGGTGGAATTAAAAAAAAATAAAAAAAAATTTAATTTATTAAGAAAAATTGCAATTTCACATATTTAAAGTTAGTTCGGAATACAAAATAAAAACTTATAATTTTTTTAAATTGATGTTTCTTTTTAAAAACTTTTTTTAAGTCCCTGTCCTTCTTTTTTATCAAGTCTTAGTTTTAACTTTTTCAAAAAGCTTTTGGCTTTTAATTAATTTCTTCGCTTTGTTATACATTTACAAACCAATTATTTTTGTTTTTATTCTCGAAATTATAAAAAATTTAAAACAAATTTAATTACAGCTTCAAAGCAGTTAAGAATGCAATACCGTCTACTGTTTCGAACGATCGATGGAAAACTTAGTTTCTGAATATTTCAAGAGCTACTTTTATAGTGTAACCAGAAAAAAATTCTCAGCAATTCTTTTAAGGCAGCAAGTACTCTAATTATCTTAATTACTTCGATAACAAAAAAAAAAAAGTTAAAAAGTTACAACTTAAAAAAAATCTTTTTTACTAAAAAAGAAAGTAAATGCCTAAGAAAAATATTAGAATTAAACTTAAGCAGCAAGTTCAGTTCAGACTTGCTTAATTGCTCATTTAAATAAATATTTAATTTCAGAATCGTCTCAATTAATTGCAACATCAGCTACTATTTACATATCGATCTAGGTTTTTTTTCTTTGTTTAATATTTTTACTTAAAAATTTTATTTTTTTTAATTTAAATTTCTTTCGAAAGGAAATCTTTTTCATTAGTCCACAAAATTCTTGTGAAAGCAATACAAGCATACAAAAGTAACATATTTTTAATTTCTGTTATTAAAATTATGTGTCTTGGACAAATGAAATTATAAAAAAACCAAAAAATATTCGTCTATGGAACTACAGTTCACATACGTGAATATGCCTTTTAACTAACTATAATGACCGTGTGTAAGTGATTGAAGAAACCTTTAATGGGAAATTTTTACATCAAATTCATAAGGAGCAAATAATTAATTGCCTTTCCTAAAAATATGTTTCATTTGTGCGACTACATATTTCGTTTGTTGACAACAAAAAATCCAATAATTATTATGTTTTGAATAATTTCATGCAAAATTAAAAACAATTAAAATATGCATGATGCCATGCCGTCACTATTTTTATTACAGCTGAATGATTATTCATCAGCGTTGCCATTTTAGCCTTTTTAGGGCTTAATTTAGCCTTTTTTTCTTGCATTTAGCATTAAAATTTATAATTTAGCCTCTAGCTTTCTTCTTGTTCTTTTTTGATCTTCAAAATAGCCTTTGGAAATAAAAACAAATCATACATAAACAATCTGAGACTGAGACCAATTTAGCTAAATTAATATTTTTGAGAAAACTTTAATATGTAAATTGATAAATTAGTTGAACGAAGGTAAAGAAAAGTAATTGGCTTCTAACTTGTAAAATAAAAATGCACTTTATTCCTAATTGATTAATAAGTTGTTCCATTTAGTATTTAGTTATACTGAGGTTGCTCGCTTTTGAGCAAGACAAAGCAAGCAAAGTATTACTTCAAGGAATTTTAAATATTATTTTTTAATATTGAAGTTGAAAAATTATTGAATTCGCTGAAAAGTATTTTAATCTTAAAGAAGATTAAGGGATGGGACACATATCGTTTTAAAGCTAAGGTTGCCTAAATTTATAATCTACTGCCGAAGTACTCACTGCCCCTTTTAAAGGGAAGGCTGTCTAGCTTTGTAATCTATTGCTCAATTACTCAAAAGTTACTTTGAATTATTTAAGTTTTTTTTTTTTTGTTTAATTCCCATATACCCCAGGACTTTGGTCATTTTCAAGCCATGTGGAAAACGACATTATTTTCTTTCGTTTTTGATATTTCACATTTTTTTTTTATAAAAATTATAATTAAGATTCCTAATGTAATAAAGAATTGAGAAAATTTTGAATTTTATGCTGTAGCTTTTCTACCTTTTTTTTTAAGGAAATAAAGCTTAATTTTTTTTAAAGTCCTGGCAGCACTGTTATTCATATTCATATTCAAATCAATCAATAGAAAACGGAATCAAAAAATCAATAGGCAACCTTTATGATGGCTTTTCTCTATTGTGAACGGACTATTTTTCTTTTTATTAGGATAAGTTTTCTGTGCCTTAAAAAAAACTTCTTTATTGCAAAGTGTTTTATACAAAAATGCTGAACTCTATATAGGAAAATATTCTTTCAAAAGCAATTTTTTAATAAGTTTTAAATAATTTCCTATTGGGCCAAAGTTGATTACGGTACGCAATGTACATGTGTATGAGGGACACAAATTTATAAATTTCTTTTATTATAATAAAAATATTATAAAAAGAATATGACTTCTTCTTGAAAGGTGATTTGCAATCATTCATAGTTTTAACATGTGCAGTTTTTTTTATCTGCAATAATAAATTAACTTTTTCTTTTTAGATATTAATTACAAAAATTTAAATATGCCTGGCAATTTATCAAGAAATTATTGTGAAATAAAAACCTGTCAAAAGAAAGATTACAAAAATAAAATATTACGGCCTTATTTTACAATTAATGACCATAGACACAACAAAAATTGTAAGAAAAGTATTCTTCATACAAAATCAGAAAAAAAATATATATTTGAAGGATTGTATATAGATTATAAATTTAAAGAAGGCTAAGTGAGGGAAATGACCCACAGTAAGAGTTCGAAAATATTTAGTTTAAAAAATTAGTTATCATTTTTTCAGTATAATCGCTACCAGTGATTTAATTGAACCCAAACACAAAGATCTTTCTTTTAGTACAAACTTGAATACATAGTCAATTCATTTGTATGATTTACATAAACAGAAAAATTTTTATTTAATTTCATATAATTTATTATTAAAATTATTTTATGTGTAATTTGGTTTTACTAAAGTATGCATAACGAAAACCAAATTGAAAAATAAAAATCATGAAATTCACACGTGTTTAATATATAATTTATATAATATGTTTTTCTTTTTTTACTTATTTTTAGCTACTAAATCTAATTTAAAATAATAAAGTTATATATTTTAGGGTAGCCACAGTTGAAGTTATTGTCGTTTTCAGATTCACAACACACATAAAATAAAAAAAACACAAAATAGCAATAACAACAAATGACCCTAATAAATAGTAAAATAAAATTTTATATGAAAAAAATAAAAAAATGGCCATGCATACATCATAAGCTGAAAAATTGATAAATTAAAAATTTTAGAACTAAGACAAAAAATATTTTAATGATACATGCTGTTATAATTAAATATGTAATGTTGGCTTGCGTTGTATGTAGTTTTTCTAATATTCGGAAAAAATTTGTATTCTTTTTTTAATTTTAAGAAAAGTATTAAATCAACCATACATTTTTTTATTTACAAGTCAGAGGAAAAATATATACGATTTTTACTGGGTCAGAAATCACCCACCGTTTGTGACAATATTTCAAAGTTTTGTTCTATATCCGGTATGCTGTCATCTCGGAAATGTTCTTCAACATGTTCGCAAAAAGATTCAAAAGTAACTTGAGAACTATAAATTTTGCCACACATAGGGCACATATTTATTGTCTCATCCGCTAAAGGTTTTTCCTGTATTATATTCAAGTGATTATTTTGTACCAATGGTAAAACTTTTGCTGATGACTCTGCATAAACAGCATTTAAGTCTTTTGATACAGTATTATTGTATTTTACAGCATCGTTAAAGCTTTCATCCGTTTCTAGACTCTTATCAGCCATTTCAGGTTTGTGCGATTTTTTAATGCATTCTGGACAGGGTTGAAGCGCTAAAATGAATAAACACAGCAAAAATAAAGGAAAATTAATAGCGAATTATATTCTGCAGCAACGAATGATATTTTTTATCCTCGTATACAGATTTTTATAAATTTTTTTGCACACACATACATACCTATTCTACTTTCTAGCAATTCATAAACAGAGTTTAGTTCCTTTTGTTGCTTCATAGCTTCTCGGCGAATTTCCTGCAATCCTTCCATGCATTTTCGAGCTTCTATATTAAAGTCTTCTTCTTGCGACGATATGTTTGAAGATGAATCATCTAAATTCCAGTAACCAAAATTCACGGCGACCTGACCTACACCAGATTCATCCTCAAACTGTCTGCCACTATCATCACCGAAGACTTCCAAAGCCACATCTGTTTCCAAACTGACATTTAACATTTCGTAAGAGCTGCAATTGTCGGCAGATAATAATTTATGTCGCAGATTGGGATTTGGAGAATGTTGTGTGAAGGTTTTAGATCGTATAAGATTTTGATTGGCATTACCACTGCCTGCACCACCACTGCTACTATTGGACAATGTTGTATCCTTATCCTTAACGGGTCTACTTTGCTCTTTGGCCATTTGTGACAGACGTTGCCATAACTTACGATTCTCAGCTGATACCATATTTATGTGAGCATTGAGCTGTTCATTTTGTCGCTCCAATTCCGATACTTGCAAACGTAATTGAAAATTTTCAGCTACACCACCAGCATTATGTGAAGTACTGCTATTGGGTTTATTGTTTTGTGTCAAACGTTCACGTAGTTGTTGATTTTCTTCCTCTATTTCCGACAGCCTCTTCTGTTGTAAAATGCATCGATCTTTCATTGTATCCAAAGCTACACGTAGTGCTAAATGCTGCTTTTGATGGCTGTTATTAGTGTTTCCAGACGATTTATTATCCATTGTAGTAGTGCTCTTTGTCTATTGCTGAATAAGTTTAGAATGGCTGTTAACAAAATTTTAACTAGACATACATTCACGTTTTTGATGTTAATAATATTGTTATTAGTAATTGTTTAACAAAATGCAAATTTTCTTGCATTGAAAATATAAACCAGAGTACAATAAATTAATAATTGTAGCCTAAACAAAAGAAAAAAAATAGTACAAAGTTGGTAACGAATTGAAGACGCCGCTGGCTGCGGCAAAATGTATCGAAACTTATTAAATTTTTTCCAAAATCAGATTAAGAAACTTGGGTTTCGTGAGTATTTCTTTAATTTGTAATACGCGCATATGAAATTTTATTAAAATTTAAAAAAATAGGTTCCGATTCGATATTTACATAAAAATCTTTGCGGATACCTATGCACAATTACACTGAAAATTATCAATTTTCCATTTCTGGATGAAGTTGTAAACAAAGTCAGCTGCAAAGTTAGTAGACCGCTATGCTTTCTCTGCGTTTATCTATAAATTTGTATAAATATAAAAGAAAATTTACTTTCTTGAGAAAATTTTCTACAGAAACAAATAAAAATGATTTGAAAGTGTTATTTTTTGGCACTGACAACTTCTCATTGCCCAGTCTTAGATTATTACACAAGCACACTACGTAAGTATGTTGAAAACTCATGAGATTTTCTCTAAATGATACATGATTTCAGCAATGTTTTAAATCTGGGAGTTGTTACTTCTTTTAAAAGTCCCGCAAATATTGTGCGACAGTATGCAGAGCAACAAAAATTACATTTAATTAAATGGCCTATAGTTGCAGAAGATTGTCGGGCTTATGATTTGGGAGTTGTTGTATCTTTTGGTCACTTGATACCCTCAGAAGTGATTAACACTTTTTCCCTGTAAATTTTGGAATATTAAAAAATTTATTACCAACTTATTAACATTTAACTTTCTCAGAGGTATGATAAATGTGCATGCTAGCTTATTACCTAAATGGCGTGGTGCTGCTCCGATAATTTACGCTATTATGAATGGAGACGAAGAAACTGGAGTTAGTATAATGCGTATAGAACCTAAACATTTTGATATTGGTGATGTAAGAATTTAAAAAAAAAATTATCTATGATTCTTAATGTATTTTATTTAATTCAGATTTTTGCTCAAAAGTCTTTGCTCATAAAACCAGATGTATTCATGCCAGAATTACATAAAGCATTGGCAGATGAGGGAGCTAATTTGCTGCTGGACGTGATCAAAGGTTATCCCCAAACATTTCAAAATCCTTTAAAACAAAATGAAGACGAAGCTACATATGGTAAGTTCTTCGCACTACATATTTAATTTGTAATTCTAATAGTTGTTCTTAACTACATTACGTAAGTTCTCGAAAAATTTTATATATTTAACTAAGTGTGAAAAATGTTCAAAAATCCAATCGTAAAATTTAATAAAACAAAATCTTTCAGCTCCTAGAATAACATCAGCTGTTACCAAGATAGATTGGAAAAGCTTCACAGCCCAGGAGGTATATAATCGTCATCGAGCCTTATATACCTATAAAGTTCTGACTTCTAACTTTAATACTAAATCAATAGGGTTACTAGATGTAAAGTTACCACCAGCCGGACTTGAATCGCCATTTCACAAAGAAGATACGCCAGGTTCAGTGGAATATAATAAAGATCGTAAATGTTTGCATGTAAACTGTTCTAATAATACATATGTAGAAGTCTTGCAAGTACGTTTGGAAGGTAAAAAGGCCATGAATGCCAGAGACTTCAACAATGGTTTCTTAAAAAAATTGTGCAAGAAAGAAAGAATTTTATTGTAATAAAATTTTTTTTATTAAAGCAACCAAATCTATACATTTAGTCTAAGCCAAATCAGTTGGCTTAACCTCTTTCGAATCGGAAGTTTGTTGTGTGGCTTTTTGCAAAAGATTTTTGGTAAACCACAATGGTCTGGGCTTGGGCATCTCAACAATACGTTTGCCATTATATGTGTCTGATGGCTGGTCTTTATTTTCTCCCTCATATAACACTATTACCTCTTGTTCAATTGGATCAAGACCAAGTTTCTGCTGTATTTGTTCTTGCATTTGCTTAGTCTCCTCACGTACTTTGTTATAACAAAAAGGACACAAAATACCAGCTTCATGGTCATGGCCACATTTATTACAATTTCGCAAATGTGTTTTTGGACGCAATGGTTTCCAAACATATTCAGGATATCCGAATTTCCTATTTAAACGTTTTTCAACCGTACGTCTACTCTTTGGTACACCCCACAAAATGCCATCACCAATAATATCTTTAAGGGATCGTTGTGATTGCAGATCATTTTGAGGAAAACGACCGGCAGCAGTACTAGGTAAACCAGCTAGGGCAGCTGCTGCTAAAAAGAGTTAGTATGTAGAAATGCCATTGAAGGTACAACTATAATTACCTGCGTTATGTGGGAAGATTGTGGGCAATAGTGCTTCCAATCGACTTAGAAATTTTGTAATATAGGAAGCTAAATTGCGAGACATTGTTATTTAACTTTTTACGGCCAACAGAGAATTTTCTCACGTTGTTAAAAAGAAGAACAGAAAAATTAGTTAAACAGCTGTTAAGGTAGCCATAGTCTTTTTTTAAAACAGAGCTGTTTTTTAAAGCTTTACATAAATACGTTAGAGTTACCACATTAGGCTTTAAATTGTATATATAATTTTGGGGTAGTCCCATTTTGTAGATAACTGCAGCTCTAAGAAAATTATTAAAAATTTTCACTCAAAAGGAGTGCTAAAATTTTTTTATAGCTTCGTTTTCTTTATAAATATTATAAACCTTTTTATTAATGCAAAGGTCAGGTGTTATTAGTTCAAAGAAATTTTCGTTGAAAAAATACCCAAAACCATGCCATTTTAGGAAAAATCGAAAAGCTTTTTTCAAGAAATCATCTGGCTACCTTATTGTACTTTTGTTGTGCTAGGAAAATTCGTTTAACATATGACCGCAAAATGAGAAAGTTGTAAAATTGGCAAAATTACGTCAAAAGTGTCATATAAAAAAATTAAGTTCCTATTATTAAGCAACACTTTTGATAAATAAAATAAATCAAACTTTAATTAAGTAAATAGAACATGAAATGGTGAAATAAATAAAATTGTGTAAAAAATGTTTGAAAGTTGACGGCTGTGTAGGATACAGGTGAATGATTAAGATTTGTTCAAGGCATAATTGAAGTCGTAATCCTTAAGAGTGTTAAAGGAAACTATGTAGTAATGAGTGTTTCGTTTTTCTTTTTTTTTTTTTTTGCTTTGCTTAAGAAAATTTTTTGTACTTCCCTGGCAGCAAGTTTGGTGCACATATTTTCAACGGCAAGTTCAAATTCATTAAAACTTCGTATAATAAATACAATAATACTCTATTGTAGAGAGAGTGTGTGCCTTCTGTGATAAATTCACCACTTGCTTAAGTTACTCTTTTTACGAATAAAAAAAATTGCCAAAAAACGAAACATAGGCTTAGATATCTCTGCAATGAAACAAGTTTAGCTGGTGTAGCGAGCTTCAAGTGCTCTTCATGTGTGTAACACTAAAGCTAAGCATACCAGACGTAATAACTAACCTACCATACAGCTAGTAGCTTACAAGTCAGCGAGCCAGTCAGCTTGCTTACCAACTATTTTAACAAACTTAAGCTCTTGGACAGTTGCAGCTTGAAACAAAAAACACTTTGCTGAAGCTGTTGGAGCCAAACGCAACGCTCGTTCAATATTGCCTTTAACCCGTCCTTACTCGGTGTAAAAAATTCGAATTACTGTGGATAAACATTCATTTGTATACGTTATGGTCAAGTACTTTTTTATAAATTTGAAAAAGTTGTAATTAGTACCAAAAAGAAAAAATAAAAACGAAATTAATTTTAAAAAGTGCAAGTGTTTTGTTTACTGAAATTTATTTTTTAAATTTTATTTAAAAATTCTTTAGAAAAATCTTAAAATCAATTCATACAAATGAAGTCCTAACAAATTAAAAATAAATAGTAAAAAATAAATTAAAAAATTTAACAAAAAAAAAAAAAGTTTTAATTTTAACAAAATATTGAATTCGCGTAACGTTTTAAAAGTTATTTTAGTTGTCGTTATTAAATAAATTTATAGAAAAATATGGCATGTTTAAGTACTTCCGGTCGCCAAGGACTGTTTGTGGCAGTCAGTTCGCGTCGTTATCACAATCAGCGTTTTGTATGTCAACTTATGTTGCAACAACAACAACAAGAAAATAGTCATCGAAAAAATTTAGGTGCATCTATGGCAAATAGTATATGCTCTGCTGCAATACCTGCTTCAAGGTTGCTTAGTTGCACCACTTCCGCTTCCCTGTCTAATGTACCGTCACATTTTCAACAGCCTAACCGTTATTTTCATGGATTTACCAAAAATACAACAACGACAACTGCAACAAGTGTTTTCAATTTAATGGTAAGTCAAATTATAAGACACAATAAAATGTTTTCAGATGAAAAAAAAAATTTTTTTTTTTGTGGATTGTTGGTGGAAATTAAAAAGAAAGTCGTTTATTTATTATTATAATTTTATTTTTAATTAAATACTTTTACAAAAAACATATAACATGCAACGGGTTTGGCAGAGAATTCGGGGCCAAGGTTACTCTTTTCTCTTATTAAAATAATAGAAGGATAAATTTGATACTGGTTGATAAGTTAACAAAATTCTTACTCATCATCATAGGAAATTATTTAATGGCCAGAAATCTTAAGGTATTTGTACCCCGCTAGGCACATACATACATACATGATGCAGATGATGTTTTGAAATGTTTATCGATTTTTGATTTTAATGCAAACGCCCAGTTTTGAAAAGGCATCGAAAGCGTTTATTTATCCATTGACAAATTACAATTATGAATGCATAATTAATGAATTCATTTTCATACATAAATAAAATTTTAATAATTTTATTCAGAATTATAAACAAAATAAAAGTGAAAATAAAAACAAAATTATGTATGTAAATACATGCAGTGGAAAGTTATGCATTTCAGTGCGGCTAAAAGTTACATCATAGTAGATTTCTTTTGTTGTACGCGTATTAAAAATTTTCGTTGTAAATAAAGTAAGCAAGCGTTAACTGAAGCCGTTTTCTTTTCTCAAAATGGGCACTCTTTGTTGTTTTTTCCTGGTTTATAGACTAAATTGTTTATGGTATTTTTCACAAGCTTTTACCTTAGCACTGTAATCAAACTTATTTGATTTCTAAATAAAGTTAAGGTAGAAATTTTTCTCAACAGACAACTAATAAACTCGATATGTGATATTACATAGTTTGGCGTTTAAGCCAACGACAATTTTGACAAACTTTTAAAAGTCCGCCTAAAACTTATCAACACATAATATATTCGCAGTTAACAAAACATCAGTATTTTTTTCTTTTGCTTTTAAAATAACATATGCCAACAATTTCCTTTTTGGGGGAAAATTTTGTGACATCTAGTAGTCAAATTATTGGCACTTGCACAACTTAAAAACGTGCAACTGTCTTAATTACATACATACGTGTGCATGCTTAAATGTTAATAAGAAAAGTATAAAAAGTCTGCTTTTTACTACAAAAAAAAAAATTAACCCATTCTTGACTCAGCTGAATAATTATATAATGTTTGTTTTAAAAATTGAGTTAAATAATTCATTTATTATACAAGCCATACATATTTAAATATTAGCGCCTTCAAAAGCATTTAAAAATATTAAAGGAACTACAATCCCACATTATCTATTAAAAAATAATCTTAAAAATAATTCCAACCAAGTGCTCTATTGTAAACTAAAAGTGGTTTCAGTGAAAGAAATGGAGACCAGGAAAATGAGGATAGTGAAAACCTTCATGCCATTTCGTTTGCGGAACATGAATTACAAAACAACCTTATCGTATGTGTCAAATAACAAAGAGGATCCGTTCACACACTCACACTTCTCTTTGTATTTTTAGCATAAAAACAATGGTGCGCACAGAATGTAAACAAATTTTGAAAGCTACGAAGCCAAAACGATGGTGAGAAAAAATGTACATCTGTCTTATTTGCTTTACCGTGAAATTAGCTCCGTTTTTTAATTCTGTAAGACGTTAACATAACTATTTTCAATAATTTCATAAAAAAAGTAAGTAATTTCAGAAAATCCATTAAAATCGAAATTCAGAATTTCACTGAAAATATTTTACAGTAAAAATTGTTGGGTTAAAAAAAGTTCAAGATCGAGATGGTGCAATTGCATAGACTAGTGGGGTCAAGAGCCAGTTAACAATATAGTTCAGGAAGTCACATTGTCTCGAGATTTATGACTGCACATTGCAGAGAATTAAAACACTTGACAAAAGAGATGCGACAGCAGAACATATATTGTGTCACTGCAACGGTTTAATTTTGACTAGTCTAGTTTTCGCTATTTAACTACAAACGCCTGACTTGGCGGACAAATCACCCAATTAAGTCTTTAAATTCTTAATGAATACTAGACTTGGGGAGTATTTGTGTCATACTTGATCTATTCAGCCCGCAGTGATCTAGTCACATGTTCCCGCTCCTAGTTCTAAGTCTAGGAAAAGAAGTAAGTTTTACAAATTCTGCTGATTGTACTCGATTGTAGTGTGAACATGCGAGCCATGCAAGTATTGTTAACTGTTACAGAAAATAAGCCTGTCAATATTTACGTTGTTTTCCTTTTTCATTCAACAAACAGCAATAAATAAATAAATAAAGATTTTTGTAACGAAAAAGTGTTTGTCGGTTGTTGGTAACAATTCGAATGTATGAATGAATGCATATGATTGTTCGCTTACAACTACTACATACTAGCAAAAATACATGCAATGGGAGCATGTAAAAGCTTTTTAGTGTTTGTTGCAGTTGCTGTTTATAAATAAATGAAAGTGAAATTTATATAAATCAAAAGCACTTTTACACATATACACAACCAGAAAAGCACTACCACCAAATTAAATTGTATTTTTTCTGTTTTATTTTAAAATTTTTGTTATACAAAATATTTTTTCTTTTACATTCATTTTTTTGTTGTTGTAAGAATTGCTAAGTTATTGTTTATTAAACAATAAAAAAATTTTATTTTAATATATTTATCAATTTGCTAATTATTTTTTTTTTTAATTTATTTATTTTGGTGAATTGTAAGGGCGCTTTAAAAATTTTTATAGAGAAAATTTGATTTAAAAATATCTCAAATTTAATTTAACTTTTTTTTTGAATAGGGCGGTAAATATTTTTTTTAAATTCTTAAGCTACGGTCGCATTAAGTCACGTAAAACGGTGCAACAAACGTATTTGATCTGTCAGAAGTTCTCAGGCCCATACAAAATGTATGCGTGGCGGCAACGCTATTCAATTTGGACAGCTTATTTTGTACTGAAGTTGGCTGCAAAACAATTAATTTTTTATTTTTGTTAAATTTTTTCTAATCTAGCATTTTTTGTTTGTCCACTCTCTGCTACTGTAGAGAATACGCACCGCCAGCGTTCTGATTTAGGTATAACGTTGTAACATACTAACTGCTGGGCGCTAAAAAAACGCTACGTTTGCCGCTCCAATTTAGATTGGTCTTTAACACAAATACTGGTCGAAATAAGCGTTTTTGCCAAATATTTTTAAAATCTAACATGGCTTGTATTGCATAAAATTATTGCAAATAATATAATAATGCAAGTACGTTGTATTTTAATAAAAAAAAATTAAAATAATCTACTCGAATATGTCTTCTGTAGATGACATAGTGGTTATGATTATTTTGTAAAATATTTCTTTAGTTTGACCGTAGCTTTGGAAATAAAAAAATCATCCCTATTATGTAAGTCGCCAGCGGCTTTCTATTGACTTTATTATCACTGTCGTCTGAAAGCTAAAATGACATGATCTAAGAGAGTTGTGTTGCCGGCAACACATTATCGATAATTTAATAGAAATAAGTGTCATCTCTATATAGTTTTCTAATTTTGTATTAAATATAAAGTAAAACATGTTTTAATATGGGAAAGTGAATATTTTGATGATGAACTTTTTTTAGGCTGCAAATTAAAGACTTAATTAAAGGTTTGGACATTTTTTATTTACAAGATAACAAATTAGTGAAGAATCCCAGTATACTTTTCATTAAAGTTTTTGAAATTTACTTTTTGCATCCATTAATATCCCTTACTGGTGAACAACAGAAATTTAATTTGTAGTTATTTGCTGTGAATCTCTGTAAAACCGTCTTGGTAAGCTTTGCTTGTTTTCTTGTTCAGTAATTAATTCAATTAGCTTTACTTTTGTTATTTTATTTAAAAATTTTTTTTTTTTTTAACTTTTCTAATTTAATTTTAAAAAATTTTCCTGTCATTTTAAAAAATAATGTGACAAATATATCGCTCTTTCAACTCAATGGCGACTTGAAAGCGTCGCATATAATGCCGAAAAGCCATCAACAGTAATCGATAACTGTGAACGGCAACTTTGTCAATACCGTTTTTACGTCGTTGCCACTCTCCGGCTACTTACATAAAAGGGGTGAATGGTTATTATTAATTTAAAAAAAATTAAATAAAAATTAAAAAAATTGAAATGATAAAAAAAATTTTAAGTATAATAAATAAAAGGCATTAAAAAATAAACAAGTTGAAAAATTTTATTTAAATGTTTTTAGAGTTCATTATCAATCTTAACAAAAAATCTTAGCAAACACAATAAGAAACAAACACCACCTTAAATAATCAAGTAGCTTGCCTGGCAATGGCATTTGTGCATTAAATAATTGAAATTATTTTGTTTAGAAGTCAGTCAGCTTGTTACTGGCTAGTTTAAATGTCGTACACACACACCTACAGTCAATGTACTAAGTTAAAAAAAATTAAAATTTCAGCAGAGCCGCTGAAGCAACATTTAAATTAATTAAAATTTATTTTAAAACTATTTTAATGCCTCTTGGCCTGGCCTCAATTTAATTTTTGGTTGGCTCTTTATTAAGCTTTAGGCTTTAATTATTAAAATGCCACAAAAATATATAATAAAATTTTCTTTTTTATTTTCTATTTATGTATAATTAATAAATTGAATTGAAAGCAAATAAATGAAGAAACTTAATTAAAAAAAAATATTTTTTTTAACTTTTCATACAAAATCCGTGCTGTTTTTGCTCTATTTCTTTGTCCATCAAAAATACAAAATTTTATAAATTAAAATGCATAGAAATGATTTAATTTTTAATATGCAATTAATATTGTTTCTTTTCATTTCAATTCACTAGATTTATTGCCATTACTATTGCAGGCATACAATAAACCAGAAATATTTTTTATTTAATTAAAGAGTTAAATTTAAATTTAAAAAAAGAAAAAAAAAAACAAATAAAAAAAATCATCTTTCATCAGTAAACAATAACTAAACGCAAATAGAAAGCGCACGTTCGTTCAGCAGCAGATCAGAGCAGTCGTAGCAACAGTAGTAATATCAGCTTTAGCAACTGCTATGATCAATAATGTGTACCATGATTGTATCAGAAAACATAGTTTAGCAATAGTTTTGCTTCCCCTTTCTTCCACCTCCTCCTCCTGCTCCTCCTTATGATCACCATCATCATCCATTTGTTAAACATACAAAAGATCAGCAATCCAAAATACAAAACAAAACTCAAAACTCTTTAACAAGTCAAGGCAAAAAAAAAAAACAAAATTTGAAAACTGTTTTTGTTTTTCTTGGCCAAAAACACTTTCTCAGTTGCTTAAGTGGCTGTTAACATCAACAACAAAACATTCACACTTAGAAAAACAAAGATGACAACATTTTGAACGTTTTTTTTTTAAATTTTATTATTGAAATAAATTTCGAATGTCATAAAGTTGTATGAGTACGTACTTTGTTTCTTATACCCGCACAAATACGTGGTTTCAAATTCGTGTTGTTGATCCATAACAATTTTTGAGAAAAAAAAAGAATATTTGATAGTGAAACAGAAAGCATTATAGAAAATATTTAAAAAATAGTTAAAAAGTAAAAATGAAATCGTTTATATCACATAAGTGGACTTTACAAGGACTTTTCGTCGGCTAAGTCACTTTTAGAAAATTTTACAATGCAGACAAAAAACTTTTTAATTTTGTTATTTGCAGCTAAAAACAAAAGTAATTATACTCGTATATGTAATATTCTGCATATACAAATATATTGTAATAATTTTGTTTTTTTTAGCTGGAAATAATAAAAATAAAAAGTTTTTTGTCTGCCCTGTAAAGTTTTCTAAAAGTGACTTAGCACGTTTACACTCTAAGTCGACGATTTGTTTATCACTTTCTTTTACTTCAAAATGGTTAAATAGCTTCTGTTAAAGAATTAAAACAGCCAGTTGTATGTCAAGGTCATTCAAAGCTTTCAAATTCAAGTTTTGTGCATCATCATCATCATCATCATGAAGTTAACAACAAGTTACAACCAAATATTTATGTAAGTGTAACATTTTAAACGAACACAAACAGCTCGCCGCCTCAAGATAATGATTTTTATGTACATATTCGATAAAAAAAACGAAAAACAACGAAAAATAATAAAAATCACAAATCCTTCACTTTTAATAAATTCCAAATTTATTTAACAAGATTTTAAAACAGAAAAACCAAATTTTGATAACTTTAAAATTATATCTTCACTAAACGTTTAACTAAATTATAACGTTTCAAAACATAGTTTTTTAATTATCAAAAAAAAAAAATTTTGTATTTTTGGCATTAAATTAAATGCAAATTGTCTTAACTCTGTTCTTTGTAATTTATTGTACACAATTATTTTGTTTATACGTTTATTTGTTTTTTTGTAATTTTATAAAATTTCACTTTCATGTAAAAAGCTGTTTTGGCAAGATCTTACAGGTACACGAATTAGCACTTGCACATTTAAATCTGTTTGTTATTCGTTAAGAAGTCAAACAAGAGTTGAGTTTTTATATTTTTCTTTTTTTGCAAAACACTTTCACCACTATTTTTTATTATTTTTGTTATTATTATGACTATTTTTTACTTAAAAAAATGTTTTTTTTTTTGTCAAAAACAATTGAATTTATTTTGCTTTTCTTTTGCTGGGTAATTATTTAAAAAAAAGAAATAGAAAAAAAAAACAAAAGAAATATTTTCTAAATGAAAGCAGCATAAAAGGTCTAATAAAAAATAAAAAAAATGTTCTTGTAAAGTTAAAGAAATTTTTAAGATTTTTTTTTGTTAATAAACACAAATTCCAAAAACATATTTCGAAAATATTTACTCTGACTACCAACACCTACAACATCTGCTATTGTTACAACCCAGCCGGCAACTTTACTAAGTTTAAATAAATTAAAATCAACTACTTCTTAACTAGCAGCTGTCGATGCTTAGGTTACGTTTAATAAAAGAGCCAATTCACTATTTTAATATTGCGAAATACCAGACTTTCCTTAAATTTTTCAACTAACTTAAAGTCAGCTATTTTGTGGTTAGTAAAAAGTCAGCTTTATTAAAAAAAAATATATATAAAGACTGATTATGATTGTCGTTGTCGTAAGGTGAACTGGACAAAAAAAAAGTGGGGTCGTATAATGTGTTTCTATATAGTTTAATTATGCCTCTAGTAAGTATGAAAGGAATTTTTTCGGAGTAGATTTTCTAATAAAAAAGAAATTTTAATAAATGTTTCAATTCACAATTCGCATAAATTTTTCTTTTTGATAAAAAAATAAATTTAAAAAAATAAAAAAATAAATTAATTTCGAAGCCGGAAGTAAAAATTTCAAATGATTTCTTCGAAAACCATATTTAAAAAATTTTTTTTATTCTAAAAAATATATTTTAAATATACTTGAAGTGTCATAGTGGGATAGTTACTAGTTAGGAAGATAGAAATTCCCGTTTAGGTACAGTTTGTTCTCAGCTTAAACAGTATGACCTCAGAAATTATCTGAGCGCAGAATTAAGCAAATTCAGCAAATTATTTGATAGTTAGTTGGTATTGCAGGGAAGTGTTTACACTTTTGCTAGGGTTTCCATGTTGAATAAGAGTTTCATATATGTAAATCACAATATTAGCAGTTACAACAGTTACAACATCCATCGAGTGTTAGATTATGCTTGAATTTTAAATAAACTACGAACCCACATTACACCTGCTTATTTGTTTTTATAATTTTATTTTTGTTTTCAAGTTTTTCCTTTTTGTTTTTTCATTTAAATATTTTAAAGTTAAAGTTAAGAAACCAGATGATTTTAGGTGTTCAACACAAAAAATGATTCAATTTTGCTACCAATCCAAGTGTGTATGTGAGCGTTTTAGAGGGCTGCAACCAAAAAAGTATAAAAACGCCAGCATCATTTTTTTTAATTTTATTAATAATTTGGTAATTCCCAGCTTGAGTTACCAGAATACATTTTGTTTTAAATAATGCAACATCCCTATTATTATTTTCATCAGTGTAAATACGAAAACTTGTTATGCCAAAGTGTAAAAAGTGAAAAACCCCTGTTCCCATACCTTCAATTAATTTTAGTTTTCGCTTTAAATACAGATGAAGTTTTGTTTTTTTGTTACATATTTTTTTTCTTTTTTGGTCCGGTCTTATTGTTGGTTTTGCTGACCCAATAAAAATTTTTATAAACTGGTTTTACTGTTGGCTAAATATTTTTGACAGGGTAAATATTGATTTAAAATATTTTTGTTTTTCAAAAACAAAAAAAAAAAAAATTAACAAAAAAAATCGTATGCTAATTTAAGACTGAAGAAGAATTGAAAAAATGCGTTCATTGAAATTAATTTTAAACAGAAGAAATAAAAAACTTTATTATTGTGTGTGTAGTGCCAGCGTATTTTAATTTATACACGAAAAGTTGTACGTCTACGCAACTTATTTGAAATCAATTCAATAACTGCCGCTCAATCTATAAAATTATTGAGTTTCGCCCGATCGCCCACCAAACAGCCAGTCTATTGAGTAAATTAAATAACTGGTTGCCATTGATGGAATGCATTGATGAATGGTCTGTTTTGAGTTTGAAGCCAAAATTGTTTTGTTTTATTTTTATCTTTTTATTTCATTAAAAATATTTTTTTTTATAGATTTGCCCAAAAGATTGTGTTTGTGTGCGTGTTAAAAGAGCCATCAATTTTATCTGTTCATTTGTTATTTGAAATGTTGCACAAGCCAATGTATTTGCCAGCAAAGATCTTCTTTTTTTTTAAATACGTACTTTGCAGTGGTTTCACAAATCGGAATTCCTCAACAAAATTCATAAATTTACATGTAAAAAATATTAAAAACAAAAAACGTTTTAATTTTATTGTTAAAAATTGTGTGTTTAATTTTTTTTTTTATTTTTAGCCAAGTTATTGTACAAGAAAGTAATTGAAAGCATAGAAAATAATGCAACGAAAATTACGTGAGTGAAGATAAATATGCCGATATGTTTTAACGTAACCCGTTACGTTTTTTAGTATTTGTAAATATCTTTTTAGTATTTATGACATATTAATAAATATGTTTAGGAGAAATAAAGTGCATGGATAAAAATATGCATAAATACGTTGACGTCGCAAAAAGATTACGGGATGGGACACATATCACTTTAAGTGTGAGGTCGTTTAAATTTGTAATCTACCGTCCAAGTATTAAGAATTTACTTTGGACTATTTTAAAAAATTTCTTTTGATGGATTTTGGCAGTTTCCGTTTTACATCATAAAATAAAAACTACGAAGTTTTCCGAAAATGGAAAACACTTCCAGAAAGATTAAATTCCGTTTTGATTTTGGTAATTTTCATTTGAAAAATCGAGAATGGTACCTCGGCAAAGTGGGGAATGTTAAAAAGCCGCAAAGCAACAGCACTGGGATATATGGAAATTTTAAAATTTTTTTTTAAAAATAGTTCAAAGTAACTTCTGAGTATTTGGGCGGTAGATTACAAATCTAGGGAGCCTCCACTTTAAAACGGTGTATGTCCCATCCCATAATCTTCTATGGTTCGTTTGGAAGTTGTAAAAATCTCCTAGAAAGAACTACGTATTCTCTATATTTCCCCTAAATAGATTTTCAAATATGCATATCATAAATACTAACAACATATTTAGAATTATTTAATGACGTAAAACGTATTTGATAAATATGCTATAAGTACTGAAAAATAATAACAAATACTAAAATACGTAAGGCGTTACGTTAAAACATATTTATCTCGGCATATTTATTTTCACTCACTTTTATTTACTGGGTGATAGTTGGACTTAATTGTGAATAAAATCAAGACTTTGTACGGAACTTAAAGGATTACAAGCTGGGATAAAAAAATTGAATTTAAGGAAATTTCTTAATTTTTGCATAAAAAAGCCATTTTTCGTTACAACTTTTTCAATATTTTTAAAAGTACTGCGCAGATTAAAAAATATTCAACCTAAAGGAACTTTTAATGCTGAATTTTGAATTTTCTTTACGAACAAATAAAACAAATTGTCATGTCATGTCACCTCTTGAATTTCAGAGATAATTGTATATCTCCTTTGCCAAAGCCAATTTTAAAGAAACAAAAAATAGATTTGAAATCAGCGCTCCAAAATACTTGTGAAACAGTTTTCAGTCGCTTTGGTGCAAAAGTTGAGTTCAAATTGCACTTGTTGAAAAATTGTTCACTTTGTTCTTAATTTCTTTGCCAATAATATATTTTTTAAGAACTGGAATTCGATTGAGCAAGAAGTGCAGTGCCATTTTTGTAGAAACGAAATCAATTCAACTAAAATGCTAAACTTTCACCTGATTACTTCTAGAGTGCTGGGATGACATCCTATACTTAAATCAGGACAGTGCAATAAAGTGTGAAAGAAGTCTTAGTAAGAAATTAAAAAATATAATTTATGTTTATGAGAAATTTTTTTTTTATATTTTACCCAGAATGGTCTTTAATGGACGTACCGTAATTTTAGATAAACAAATTTGAAAAAATTATTTTTAATTAAATAAACATCCTTTATGGCATAATTTTTTTTTTTTTATTAAAATCCATATTATAAATAAATGCCAAATAAGTGCCAAATTACATATTGACGAAAGTCATTTGACAAAAACGTTGTAGTTGTGCCAACAATTATTTGCTCACAGATTGATTTTATTGGCCCAAAAGAGTTTATCGCTTATAATAGTTGTAAACAAATTAAAATAGTTCGGAAAAAAGCGACAATCAAACCTAATTAAAAGCTTAAGCAGTTCACTCAAACTTATCTCTTGTACGTCCACTGCAGTGTGTGCTAAACCAAGTCAATCATTTCATATTTTAATGCAAGAATTATTTAAAACACACGTTTTTCAATACACATTTTTAAATTAATTGATAAAAACTCATTTGAGCCGATTTAAAGTTGTGGAAAATAACACTTACAAAAAAATAAAGTACAAAAAACAACCAATAAAAATTATACTTACGTGCCTCAACGTCAATTTTATATATATATATATATATATAAAAAAAAAAAAATTAAAGAAAAAAAAAAAATTAAATCAAAGAAAAACAAAATTGTTGTGTGTAATGAGATGACGAATACGAGTATGAAATACTTCATGGAGCAGAAAAGCTAAAAACATTAAAACTCCGACAGTGGAGTGCAATAACATTGTGGTAATTTGTGGCACGCGTCAAATACTAACGGCTGCATTTGCTGTTAACTGTGGCTATAAGTAGTTGGAGCAGACAAACGGACAGACCGCCAAAGTCACTTGTATGTACACACACTCACACACAAGTGTTAGTATATTTGCTATTCATATCTAGTTTTGAATGGAATAGAGCTAAATAGACTCAGGTACACGCAAGTGCAAAACTTCTCATGAAAGAAACAAATGGAAATTAGTTTTGCGCGCTAAAATTTACTACGTTTTCTTACAAACATTTGCTATTGTTGCAGATTGTTGTTGTAGCTGTTATGGCTAATGTTGTGAACGTTGTTTCTTGAAACTTTTACTTTCATTGCATTTTCGTTGAGCAGCAAAATAAAGAAACAAAAACAACAAAAAATTTTTAATACTTTTTCAACACATGGTGAATTTAATGCTTGGCTGCTAATTTTAAAACCGTTTGGCAGAAACTTCACATAATAAACAGGTGCTTGCATGAAAAAAAAGAAGAAAAAAAATTATATAAAAAAACAACTTTGCAATAAATTTCTTTTTGCTTAAAAAAAAAGTTATTGGCAAAAGAAAAATTGTTTTTAATATAAATTTATTTATTATTCTATACTTAGTGCCCTTAGGGCAAAAAAATCGGTTTTATTGACTAAACTTTAAAACTAAAATGTAGTTGTTGTTTAAGGATAAATTATTCATTACTACGCTTAGTGGAGCTAGAGCCTGAAACAATCGATTTATTGCCGTTTGAAATGAAAAAGTGCACTCTTACTGGGCAAAATTTCTAATTACAAATATTTCTTTTTCTTTTTTTATCATGGAATATTTTGGCTGCTATTCAAAGAAACTAATAACGACGTCAAGTATAAATTATGACAAATTTTTCATATAAATTTGTCACAATATCGATTTCAAGTCTATTTTAATTTTCTTTGAATACAAGCATTTGTCTTTTAGGGCATTTTTTCCAAAAACCAAAATTTTCCCTGTGAAAAAATCCTGATGAAGTTTTGGTTTTTGCTTGTAACGGATAAAAGCTCTGAAACTATTGAACTGATTGAAAACAACATTCAGAAATATAAAGTGAGTAACATAGATTATATAACATAATGCCATGCCCATTTTTACGCCCACTTTTCATATAATGCTTAACGATTTTCCAGCAGATTTGGAAAAATTTGGTAAATAACAAAGAAGAAATAAGGTAAAACAGTTAGTAAAAAATAAATTACTTATAAAAATTTCGTCTTACGAAATTCAAGTGAAATTTTTGAGAATGTAATGCAGGATTTTCGGAATTATTGACCCCATAATAAAAAAGAATTAAAAAAATAATTTTTCATTTTTGTACAGGCAGATTTTTTTGCTACAAATAAATTTCATTTCAGTAACACTGTTTTGATTGCTAATTTAGTTTTTTTTTTGCTCAATTACCCTTTAATTTGTTTAATATAATTTTTGTTATTTTGAAATTATTATATTTTGTTATTATTTCTTTTCAGTTGAAAGAAAATAGAAGAAACGAAATGAAATCTGGCTTTTGTTTTTTTTTTATAACAGCCACGTTCAGTTTGTTAAATTTTTGTTTTACTTAAAGCCACCAAATAAACTTGAATTTTAACAAAATAAATTTTTTTTAGTGTCAAAAACATTTTGCATTACGTTTTCTTTCCTCAAAAAAACAGCAAATAAAAAATATTTTTGAAATGCGTTTTTCGTTAAAATTTTTCAATAAACTTAAAACCATTTTGAGATCACTGCTAAACAGTCAGGTGAAATGCATTAAAATAATTATTCATTTTTTTATTTATTTATTTAATTACATAATAATGATTTATATTGAGGAAAATTATGTTTGTGTGTTGTTTGCGCGTGTGAGTATTCATTCACATGAGCGTGAGAGAGTGTGCTTTTATTTTCTTATTTCTTTTAAATTTAATTTTTTTTGTTTGCTTGTTGTTTTGAGTTATTAATCAAGTTGTTGTGGTCTGCTCTTCCCTGCCTGTTTTTTATGCAATTTAAATTTTTGGTTTCTTGTTCGTATGCGTCACTCATTTTGTATTTTAGTTGCATTAAAAATGTAAATTTTTTTTCAGTTTATGTTCAGATATGTGGGTTCACATAAAAGCTACTGAATGAATACTAAAAAAACTTTCGTATGTTTAGCAAGTACAGTGTCTAACAAAATAATTTTTAAAATTATTAAAAAAAAAAATAAATAAAAAAAAACACTTCATTGAAGAATAACAAAAAAAAAAAAAGATTACGTCTTCTGCAAGCTATTTCTGTCGCAATTTATAAACGTATGTATATGCAATTAAAATATGAAAACATTGTTCTTGGTCTAAATGTGACGTGCATCTAGACAGCTGAATTTTGTAATCTTGTTTTCTATTATTCTTGGGACTGAATTGTTTGTATTGAGCAGCGTCAAATAAACGAAATCTTAATTTTTTTTATTTTTAATTAATTTTTTTTTTTTTTTGGTAAAGCCGAAAGCAATTTCAAGCTCAAGTATTAGAATTACTCTACTACACCAGGGGGGAAAGAAAAATGCTATCTGCCAAAATTAAGTCTCACAATTTAAGAATTTATCAAAATTTTTTTAAATTATACCCCCCAAAAATTAATGTTAAATCCGCGCATGGTCTACATTAATTTTAATATAAATACATGGTTAAATTCGTAGCCACGCATGCGATTCGTTGAAAAATGTAAAATAAATAAATATAAAATGTTTAATAAAAAAAAAACCAAAAACATTAAATGCTACACTTGTTCGCGAAATTTTTCAACTGACACGTTATTTTAAAATTTTGGTATTTCTGTACTACATAACTCGTATGTATTCGTATGAATGAATGAATATGAATGCAATTTTATTATTGATTTTAAGTGTTACACTAATTACATGATGATTACATTATGAACGGGGCAATCCTTCCGCATACCACACTACTATACGCTCCAAATTTGAATTTTCTATTAAGTTTAGACTCTCATTGTGGCGCATGTTTAAATGCTCTCTATTGAACCAGTTCAAAAAAACACTAAATAAACTGTTAAAGTTATAAAATATATAAAAAAAAACACACACACACAAACTAAAATAAATAAAATTATGAAGCATTTATAGGAAAAAAAATATAGAAACATAATTAATCTCTCCTGTTTAGTTGAGATTTTCATTATAAAATTGATTTATAAAATGCAACTTTATAAAATTGTAATTTAAATTTATAAGCTTTTCAGTGTATTTTGTTCAAACGATCAGTTAACTGGACTTTGGTCTTGTAAAACAACGTTAAATACACTTGAAACTAATAATTTCAGAACTTAAAGTTACCCTGAAAGAATTTTGTTCATTAATACAATGAGAAAATTCATTATTTTTCAACAAATGGCAACGTTTCATTAACATAATGAAATATTTCATCAATTCAATGAAATATTCATGCACTTAATAAAATATTTTATTTTATTTAATGAAATACTGTTAGTACAAAAAGAAAATTTTATTACACCAGATGTTTTTGATCAGTCTCGTCCGGCCCGGCACGTCCCTTTAGTTCATAAGTCGATATTCTTAGAATTTTACCCCCTTATCCAAAAAAAAATTAATGTAGACTTTAAAGTCAACGTTATCAAAATTTTTCATATAATTTTTTCATAAATTTTACTTTAAAGTCAACGTCAACTTATTTTGGATAAGAGCATTAATCTTAAAAAAGCCACTACTTTATAAAGCACGGACACACATCATTATGAACCTTTGTTAGTTAAAATCCTTGAAAAGTGGGCGTAAAAGTGGGCTTTGCTGGAGCAAAAGCATATGACGACTTTTCTTGGAGTATGATCTCTCAAATTTCAGATAAATTCGTTGAAAAACAAAAATTTCAATAGTGAACAAACAAGCAAACAGAAAATGAATTTCATTTATATAGATTTTTTATTACATTTTTTAGAATTAGTGAAAAAAATTCTTTTTTTGTGAAGAATAGCAGAAAAATCGTTTTTAATTGTACTTATTTAAATTAAATTAATTTTTTATTGAAATAAATTTAATTTGTAGTTTTTTAAATGATCAGACTGAGTTACAACCTGAACTCAGGCGCTAATCTACATACTTCAGCTTTTGGGTCTCTCAGCTTAAATAATATCACTGCGCAAATTACTTGCATTTTCTCATAGACTTCATTCTACATTCAATTTTAGTTACCTTGTAGTTGAATCCTGTGGAGCCTAACCTAGTTGTCATTGTAAAAGTTACTTATAAATGTAACACACATTTGACTAAAATACAATAAAAAAAAATTATTATAATTTTTTCTTAATCGGCCTAATTGCCAATAAATACTTAGTACTCGGCCATGTTTTCCCAAGAAACATTTTTGTTTTCCTTGAAGAAAATACATAATTTTCTATGGTAAAAAAGTAAGAACTTTTGTTAATAAAAAACAAAAAAAAAAAAGAAATATCAGGCGAATATTTAAGCTGTTATGTTAGAAAGTGTTAAAAATGCACTTTTTTAAAAAAAGAGTTGACAAATTTTTTCATAAAGTGGACTTATACCACTTTAAAAAATAGCCGCTCATTTGAAAAACTTCTTTTTTCAGAATAAATTATTAGAAATTCTTCCACAAGAGTGCCAGCAATTTATAAGTTTTAAATGTTTTTTTTTTTTTTTGACAAAATCATAAATATTTTCTGAATTATGACACCATTTAACTAAATGCGTGATATGTTTACTCATGTAGTCGTATTTAGATAAAAGTGAAACAACAATAATAATTGTTATTGGTTAAGCAAACATTTGTAGATATTAAAACGAACTTAATATCCTGCCCTTATTAGAGTCACTTATCATTATTGCACGCAGCCCATATAAAAGCCAAAAAGGCAAACATGCATGAATACGAGTAATATTAATCTACTCGTTGTACGAGTATTTATTTACATGTGGTGGCATATTGTTTGTTGTACTACAAATTACGGCAAGTACTTATTTTATGGGCATAAATAAATTTGCAAAACACACAAATTTAATTTTGTGCAAAAAATTATTGAATCAAATGTTTGTTAGTTTGAGAGGGAAGAGAAGGAATAGAGGGGAGATCTAATGCAAAATTGTTTATGCAAATCATCACTATCGAAATACTTTACACATGTCGTACATAAACTCAAACGCTATAAACAGCAATGATACGTGTCAACAACAATGTTGTACATAATTATTTGATGTTATTGTTACTGTGAATGTTGATGTATGATTGCGGAGTTTGTGTATTTAAATCTGTCATACAGAATAAGAGAAAGAAAGAGAAAAATGGGAAGAGTATGTAAAGTACCTCATGCATGCATTGAATAGTGTGAATTAAACAAGTGTGTCTTGTCTTTTTTTGTTGTTTTAACTGTATTTGCATGACATTTATTAATTTATTATCTTTTAACTATGCAGGAGTTGGTTAAATATGCATTTTACTCGTAGTATATGAAGTTATATCATTGTTTGTATTTAATTGTTAATCAGTATCTCTAAAGGGCTGCACAAGCATACTTGGAAGACATACATAACTACAAATATGTGTACCAAAGGCTGCACAAGCATACTTGAAATAGCTTACAAGCAATTTTTATTATAAAATATTACACATGTTTGTAGCGATGTATGCTTGTGCAGCTCTTTAATGTTTACGTATGTACATAATTTTATAATTTTGTTTAAGCTAAGCAGCTGCCATATAAAATATTTAGGGCCACTATCGAACAGATAAATGCTTTTTGGTTATTACAAACAGACTTTAACTCAAAGGTGTAAGATAGGTTTGTGTTGGTCATAACTTTTAACATGAACTTCAAGCATTTAAAGTTGCCATATTTTCGATTTTAGATACGGCAACCCCAGCAGCCAGAGGCATTGAATAATTTTTTTATTAATACACAAAAATTAAATAACAAATATTAAAATAAAATTTATTAGTTAGTTTTATTTGACCTTTTTCTTTTAAATAATATAACTATTTTATTAAGCTTGAGGTCTTATTTTTGTAAATTATATCCTGAAGAAGCTACACAAATTAGAGCGAAATATCGATATAAAAATAAATTTTTTAAAAATAAAATAGTCATATTATTAAAATAAAATTTTAAAAGTAAAGAATTTCTTAGTTATTTGAAAAGTAATAGTCGAAAAAAGGCATGCTGTTGCTACTATGTATTTATAGCAAGGAAAAGTAATCGGTATTCACAGCAGTGATGCCACATAACAAATAATGAAAAAAAGTTATTGATCACTTTATCAGTTACTTTAAATAAATCGTAATAATGTATGATTTAAAGCGTATAAGGATAATAATGGAATCAGAACCAGAGTCTGCCCATTAAAAAATGGGGCTTGTCTAAAAGCAATTTTATAAGAACAACAGTTTTTACCAAGACTCTTCCGGTCTTGCCACGTCCCCCTCGTATGTAGGAGTTGTAAACCAAGCGATTTTATAAAGAAAATCTGCTTTTTGATTAGCTATTGTATCTGGTCTCATGTAGCCATTAAAAATTGGCGACTTTTAACTAACCTGCGTAAGAGTGAGTGTAGCGGATCCTACAATATATAGTGACCATTCTTGGATTTCATGTAAAAAAATTAAAAAAAAAATCGTTTATACTAAATTTTAACTTTTAAATCATTAAATAATAAACGTAAACGTGCTTGTAGCATTATGTTATATAGCCTATGTTATTCGCTGATAATGTTTTTGAAAGATTTTCTAAAATCTGTTTGTTAGTATTAGAGTCCTTTACAAAAAAAAAAAAAAAAAAAACAAATTTTTTCTTATTTTATAGGACATACAGTAAATTTTTGTTCGCAATGAGATACCTAGAAGTAATGGCTTTAGCTGCATTAAATTAATGTTCCATAAAAAAAAAAATTTATACCACTAACTGTATTCGAACCAAGGCATTTACAATTAAGAAGCCACTCGCTCACTTCAACCAGAAAGCTCTGTTAAGTATGAATGATTTTCGTATTATTTTCACTTTCATAAAATACTACTTGTGCGCAATGTGTGTGCTCTCACAATGAAAGCAGGCAGTGCTTCTTGGAAGCAATAAATTTAAATTTAAAAATTTCCTACATTTAAAACTTCTGTGCAAGCACAAAACTTAATAAAATTCTATTTTTAGCTTGTGAGAATACATTTTGAAACCCACTGCCTTACGCTTTTGTATCCCAAAATGTTTTTTTTTTTTATCGAATGAATTTGTTAGATATTTCAGTTTTTTCTTATGAAATAATTTCAAAATTTCGACACTAATTGCTTGATATCAAACTGGAAAGGAAAATTACAGCTCAAGCTTTATCAATTTCTGCACCTAGTAAGTATCAGCAATATTAAGAGCCTGGTCCACGATATTAAATCTTTTCGCTTCATATTTAAAGCAACTTAGAGTAACGTTTGATTATATTTTGTAATGTGATTTTTAAAACGTAAGTGAATGACTATAGGCTAGGTTTTAAATTCGTATAGTTTGTACTGTTTTTACAAGTTGTTTCCGTTTGATGTACATAACGCTTATTTACTTGAATAGTGCTTTAATTCAAAGCACAATTTTACAGGAGAGCCAAGTTGATATTTTTTTGAAAAGAAGAGTCTATAAAAAAAATAAAGATTTGACATTTTTACAAAACAAAGAGTAAAATATAAGAGCAATTTAAAAACAGATTTTTTAATTATGCTACTATTGAAGTAAATCAGCGATCATTTTGGGCCTCCATAAATTTAAACGTAAACATAAATTTAATTTCAACTTAATTTTTTTTTCAATATAAAATTTTTTATAGATCAATTAGTTACTATTAAAAAGTTACGAGCCTGTTACGGACATCACGACAAGAATTATTTTATTTAAATAATTAATAAATGAAATTTAAGGTGTGAGTAATAATTAAAATATATCAAACCGTGATTTTTCATTAAGTAATTTAACTTTTTACTAAATGTTTTCTGAGTTTGAGTCATGTAACGCATTTCATAAGAACAAAAAAAGGCCAGCGAAAGATAAATTTAAAAGTGATAATATGGTTGCTGCTTCAAACATGCACAATATTACAACGAAAATACTGGCTATCTTAAATCTTGTGTGTGTATTTTGATGCTAATGCGGCCCATACACACTTAATTTCAAATTTAATGCTAAAGACGGCAATCATGAAAAATTAAAGTAACTTAAAAAATTATTTTGATTTTCTTGAATAAATTGAATAGACAGAGATTGCCGTACTTTTGCAAAAAAAATTGTTTAGAACTTGAGAGTGTATGGGCCGCTTAAACTTAATTACACTAAAAAAAATGCCTAAACAAAAATGATCATTTTTTTTGATCAACATCACCATAATACTTGTCAGAAACTGAAATCAATTGGGAAAATATAATATTGTGAATATTAAATTACTCTTGACTTTTTTGTGTTGCATTTTTAAAGAAGGCAGTTGGTTTGTTTTTATGTTTTTGAAATTTATTTTAAACTAGATGTTTTTCCTAATCTCGCCCGGCCCGTGGGTCAGTATCCTTAGAGTTCGGAGAAATAAAGAAATCTTTTTGCAAATCTAGCCAAATCTAGCCAAATAAATACAACCATTCACTACTTTATAAAGTGACTTATGGCTTTCCAAGAGTAATTTAATATTCACCAGAGACGCCAACTAGAGTGGTAAATAAAATATTTCAAAGCATAATTTCAGGCTTAAATTAAGTATGGAACACATCTTTATGAATAGTAAAATAGTTGGAAATTGGACTTAAAAATGGGCATGGTTGGTTCATTGCTGTATAACGATTATATGTGTCAAATTTCAAACAAATCCATTTAAAAAAAATATTTTTAGAACGAAAAAAAAACAAACAAAAAAACAATTATTTATATAAACACGATTTCCAAAATACCTAATTTAAATAAAAAAACTTAAATTAAACACTTAATAACTGATGTCATCATTGTTTTCGTGCATTTGATGTCATCAGCTGGTGTTATAGAACACATGTATTTATATTTTTGCTTCTTAAATTCAAATTATCAAATTAATTCAAACATTTTAAGTAAATATTTTCTATACAAATTCTTTTGTTTGAACACAGTTTTTTGTTATTACAACATAAACGAGTTTAATTACAAGTTTCGGTCTCCAAACCTACGCAAATGCTTAACAACATTTTTGTGCTTAAAGTTTCCTGATGTTTTATTTTTAAATCGCTTTAAGTGTGACTAAATCGTTAAATTATAAAATTAAATTAATGAATGATTTTGTTAATGGTTTTGTTTTTTACTTTTCAATTATTTTTTTAAGAATTTAGATACACACGAGCATTTATTTTCTGTCAGCCTGTCAACTCGTCTGGAAATTATATATGAAAATTACTCAAATTATTCGCTTCTGTTGTAAAAACTAAAGGGCTGCACAAGCATAGTTGAAAGTCACACATCATTACAAACATTTGTAATATTTTATAATAAAAAGTGTTTGTAACCTATTTCAAGTATGCTTGTGCAGCCGTTTAGTAAAAACAGCACATAAATCAATACTTTGTTATGTTGCATACAGGTTGGAGCGATACTCTTCGCACAACATGTTTGCTTTGTGTCCTCTGGCGTTTACATAAATATTTTGTTATTAAATTAAACAAATTCAAACACACATTATATAGCGAGCGATAGTTTTGAAAATATTTTTTCCATAAAAATCATAAACTGTTGACAGACTGACAGAAAATAAATGCTCGTGTGTATCTAAATAAATGCAGATTTACGACAGGAACGTGTAAATATGTTTAAGCAAAAGTTATTTATGCATTTTATCATTAACATACTTTAAATTTTGATTAAAAAAGAGATAAATTTTGTTATAAATAAAACTAAGAAAAAATTTAAATTAGTTCACTATATTGAATTAACAGAAATTTGTTTTTTAACTTTTCGTTATATGTATGTGACATTTTTGTTGATTTTATTACTTACTCGCATCAATTTAAGTTACACAACAAAAGGCAGCATAACGTTAGCTGAATGCAAATTTTGTAAAATAAAATATCTTCTAACAAGCAAATACACAAAAGCACAAAAATAAAAAAGAAAACAAACAATTTTTTACCTTTTAAACAAATAAAAATATAAACAATAAGAAAGAAAGTCGTAGAGTGAGTAGCTGCCCTGCAAGCAATTATATAGTCGACTACTACAATAGCAGTCGAATAGCCGTAGCCTGCGGGGTACACCTTCGCTCCAAGTATATATTCTTCCGTTTATAATTTGGGGCTCTAAGAAAAAACTGCTTGTTTTATATTATATCATTACAGAGGATTACAATTTTAAAAGAGCTAAGAGTAAAATTATTTCGATATTGTTTTCTTTGAGATCTCGTTAATTGTGCCTGAACCACAATATAAAAATTATTGAGGTATTTGCGTAGCAAGTCAATTTTTACTTAAGTTGACTTTAGCTATTTTTCAATATTGCTTAATTTTAATTAATTTAAAAAATATCAAGGCTATTTTTATAAACAAAAGTGTCGTTCTCCTAACGATATCAGAGATATGTGGCAACGCTGGTTATACGTTTTACACCAGCTTGTCGTAATATCGCATATCAGAACGACACTCGTAATAACCCTGAATAACAAAAATCCATAACATCATCTATGAAAGAAAATTTAATAAAAAAATTAGAATTTCAAAAGCTTTTAATAATTTTTCTTGGCTTAAATCGTTTTTCTAGTCGAGCAGCCATATTATTTATTAAGAAAGAAGGAGCTATTGTCATATGAAGTTTACAAAAAAAGGATAATCCACTTGTCTAAAACGTTTCTATGAAAAACACAAGAATGATAGAAATACAAGATTAAGCCATTCCGCACCTAAAATTGAAATTTTCTGCGTTTCTATTGGCTAATAATTTGCAGCTAAATAAGAAAGAGAGAGAGAGATAGAGTGAGAATTTTTTTTATTTTTTTCTTCAAACAGTGGACAGTCTATGTCATCTAACGGGAAATCATGCTCATGGCGTAATCTTGTATTTATATAATTCAAAAATATTTTAAAAATTTCATAGAAATTTTTTACACAATTGGATTGTTCGTTTCCTGTAAATAGCAAATTCCACTTGTTGATTGATTATTATTAATGCTTTCTAGCACTCCTTCAAAAAAAAAAAAAAATAGCTTTCCTGAACTGAAAAAATTTTGAAAATTTTTCATATTAAAAACATTTTTTTTCAGATTTAAATTAGGTCTTTTGTGAATTTATATGACGATATGTATTTTTGTATTTCGAAATATTTACTAGATGCATGTGTTAGGTTGTCTTTACTTTACTTTACCGTTTCATTATTTTCACTGCACTCTTTTCTCATGTTGGTCTCTTGTTGTTATCAAAACACCTTCAAATCGTAAGAAATATTTATCACTCTCTTCTGGTTTACACATTTACCGTTAGATTGATACCAAAAAAAAAAAAGTTGCCCACTTACACGTTTGTTGTTGCTATTGTTGTAACTGCATTAATTTGGTATTCAATGCGTATGTTTGTTTCATTTCTTTTTATACCATTTTTGATAGTATGTTGTGTTTCTTTTTCCGTTGGAACTGTCCATCATTGCTGTCGTCGTCGTTGTCATCATCATCATCTTTATAGTAATCATGAATGAAAGAAATGAATAAAACTGTGTGACGGACGGACAACTTTCCCTTTTTGCTGACATAATGTTATAAAAAAAAAAGAAAACAATGACAATTATAATAATAATAACAACAACACAATAAACAGTAAATCAACAATGTATCAGAGCTATAAAAGAATTTTAATTAAAAGAAAAAATATTAAACAAGCTGCTAACATCACTGTCCATTTAGCGTTAGTATATAAATAACACATTTTTAACGATATGCTGTGTTTTTGAAAGTGCATCTTGAACTTCTTTTTTTTACAAGATTCTTTTAAAGCTCTGCAAGATGTGCATTTATAATGTATCGGCGAATAATGTATAAAAATAAATACCAATAATCAAGGTGTATGTTATTTTTTATTTTTATTTTTATTTTTATTACTTTTTCCCATTTCCTTTTTAATGTTTGCCTGCCTTCTTTTCTGTATTTGGAAACAACTTGTTCATTTCTTTATTCCATTTACGATCTTTTTTATCTCATCTTACAGAGTTTATGTTTGTTTGTTTTTTTTTTGTGAGCATAAAAATAGTTTTAAATTTTATAATTTTAACAACAGGTATGTATGTAAGCATATACATATCGTCAGATAACTGAAATGAGAAAAAAATTTTAATATAAAAGAATAACCAAAATTAAAAAAAAAAATCAGTTTAAAATTGAGTTCAAGAGCGTTGTGTTTAATTAGGGGAGTCAACATGCGTAAATTGAATAAAAGAGAGAAATTTAAATATCAGGGCTCTTTTCAAAACAGATGACGTTATGAAGCTCACATGTACATAAATACATATTTAAATATAAAGCTACTCATAATTGTGATAAATTTCGCTTGATTTAAGTGTTGCTAAAAACAAGTTAATTGGAGAGACATTTAGAATAACGTCAGTTCAACAGAGAGGAGACAGAAAGTCATCTGAATGTAGGTTATCAATTACCAACTAGCCAGCAAATTGTACAACAATAAAAAAAAACACCACAAGCTGGAATTTAGGTCGTGCCATATGTTAAATTACTAAACCGTTTCTTAGGGAACAGCAAGTAAAATCACTTAAATTGTTCACAACTGAAGGCCAAGTAAATGATTAAAAAACTGTACACTTAACAAGTAAAGCATGGTTAAAGAAAAATTCAAAAATTACCATGGATTTCCCATCATTTTGTGCGCAAAAAAAAAAAATAATTGCTTACGTAACAGATTTTATTTTCTCTTAGTGCTGCATTGACTCTTAGTAGTAAAAGGAAGCAGTGAACTGGCCTGTCAAGAGGCCTTTTATAGTAACTAAATTATAAAATTTTCTATTATTTTGTTATATCATATTTCATATATTCATATATAATTTAATGTGGAAACCGCTCATAAATAATTTTCTTTTACGAATTCATTCGTTTGCCTAATAAATTTCTCAGTGTTCTTTTCTTTAAATCAAATCGTTTGGAAAAAACGAACAATTTTTAAAATCGAAAAAATGGCTATTTGCTATTTTGCAATTGTAGGAAAGTGATTCTTTTTGTGATAAAATTTTACCAAAAAGATGCTCTTATTCAACGAGCTAATTTTCGAACGTGGACTGAAAATCTGAACAAATTTAAAAATGTTTTTAAATTTTTTTTATTTTTTTGTAAATTTAATCTAAAAGACCCAAATCATAAAATATTCGCTCTACAAATCCTCCAACAACTATAAATTTTTGTACAAATTCATGACAGCTAGAGAAAATATTCCAATAGTTATTCAACAAAATTAAAAAATTTTAAATAGAAATGACTTAGGAAGCAAACATTCATACACAGAATGAATTTTTTATAATAGAAATAGAATAGAACGCATATACGCAGAAAGAGCTAAGAAACATACTTTATTTTTGTTGTTATTTTTTTTGATTCCTTCAGAAAATGCTAAAGGGCTGCGCAAGCATACAAAAAAAAATTTTTTAAAAATTAATGTTTTTACAAAAAAATATCAGGATTTTACAAAATATTTAAGTTAAAAACACTCAAATCAAAAAATCAAAGTCAAGACAAAAATCAAAATTCAAACCAAAACCAAATTCTTCACACTAATAGATTACCCATACCCACACAGGCCTAATTATCTTTTTTTTTTTAAGTTAAACACAAACTTTCTTGCTTAGATTCTTGAAAAAAGTGGTCTTAATTTTAAACACTAGCCGTCTTATCCAAAAATAGTTGACGTAGACTTTTAAGTAAAATTTATGAAAAATTATGTTTAAAATTTCCATAACGTTCACTTTAAAGTCTGCGTTAATTTTTTTTGCATAAGAAGGTAGACGTTTAAAAATGATATCTCTCTAAAAGGCCTGCTTACAGAATGCCTGGTAATTTGAATTGTTTGGAAGGCATGCAGCATGTTAGCTGTGTTTATGTGCAGAAATTCAAGTAGGCAATTACAAGGACACGTTTTACAAGAGAAGAAGAAAAAACTTTCATTTAAAGTCATTTTTTTTTTGTTTTGCTTTAAAAACATTGAAACTACCGGTTTTCGTCACATGATCATCATTATCATCAGTATTATCGCCATCATTTTTAACATTGCCATCACAATATTTGTTGGTCTTGTAGATGCAACCAGCAACAGCATGTTTAGGGCATCTCCTCTCTTACCTGTTTGTTTTTTTTTAGGCAAACAGGTTAGCAATAAAGTGCACCCAAACATGTTGTAAATTGCATTCTGGACACATATTTGTTAGTGTGTATGTGTGTGTAGTAATTACAGATATTCAAAAGCTGTCTTGATGGTTATCAAGCTTATATTTTCTTTGAATTGTTGGTGCTGTGTGTGTTAAACTCAAAATAAAATTCGTAACATTTTTGGAGGTTTCTTGTTTTTTGTTTTGCTATTTTTGTCATAAATTATGAACTTAAATTACTTGCATTTTGACATGCGGTTGAAACGTGCTTTAGACGTTTAGGCTATAATAAAAAAAAAGAACATAAATAATTAAAAACCATAATAATAATTATTTATAACTAGTAAATCCTTAAAATTGGCTTTGTCAGTTGTGAAAAGTTGATTTAAACCTTTCTGTATATCACGGCTTATCAACGCTTTTTCTGACGCTTCTTTAATAAGTTGTTGGGTAAACAGACAGGGAAAACTTAAAAGAAAGTTGCAATAAATTTCCTTTAGTCTATGAAATAATTGATAAAAATTTCTAAGCACAATATTGTCAATAAGTTTTAACGGTGGATGGCTGAACACAAGCTGGCACCCGAGTCAGTGCATGAGATTAAGAGATTAAAAGATTAAAAATATGTTTAATAAGAGCATTTCCTAACAAGAATTTTGTTTTTCAATTTACAGTTAGAAAAAAATGTAGGTTAAGTTGACCAAAACACACAATTTAAAAAACGATATAGATGAGAATCGTGTAGGCCCTGTAATGTAAGAAATTTATAGTAATTGTAAATACTAAGGTCTGGCTATTTTAAATGAATAAATCACACCGATCAATGGGTACTACAGAAGCGACTTCTTTTATCAAAATTTTGTTGTTAAATTTTTTTCAATACTGTAATCAACTTACAATACCATAAATGTAAATTTAAAGCTTAAAAAAAAAAAATATTAATAATAATAAAGAGCAGACAAGCCTTCAGACTACGCAGCTCACCATTCAGTGATACATGCTGCAGTTATCCAGACAAATAAATATCGTTTTTTTCGTTGGTGATACTAAATTTGTTTGTGATTTGTTTTTCTTAGTGTTTTTTTTTAATTACAAATTGGTTTTTTTTTGTGCTTTTGGAGATTTTCAAGAGTCGATTTTATTTATCTCTCTCTCTCCAGCGTTGTTAACGTTTAAAGTTAAAAAGTAATGAAACCAAGTAAAAACTCATTTAAAAAACACTAAAAAAAAGCAATTTACATACAAACTTACCCCCCAGTTTTTGACTTCGTATTTAAATCGAGAATTAGTTGGTTGTCGTTTTGAACTTAAGTTGCACATAAATACAGTTTCAGTGTTTCAGTCTGAAATGATTGCTTTTATTTATTTGCGGCAAAAGTGTGGCAGCATCATGAAATGTCAAAAATTAATGATAATTATCCAATTAATACTTCACAGATTTCAGCGTTATTCATGTCTTCTTCATCAGAACTCATTTTAATTATTTTTCTTTACTTGTTTGTTTATTATATTAAACACAATAACCTTTTTTGAACGAGATACTAAAAAACAAAAAAAAAAAAAAAAAACAAACAAACTGTCAAAATCATATGTTTAATGTGTGGACTTTAAATGCCCAAGATTGGTCACTTAAATATGATTTATTAAGTTTATAGTTAGAAACTCAATTTTGTTTCTAAGTGAAACTTAAAGTTCAAATGACACTTAAGTCCAAAGTCAAATACTGGGCAATAGTATCATCGACGAGCAAAAAAGTACTAACACGTACAAGTTTTCTCTCTCTCCTCTTTGTCTTTTTCTCTCTATCTCGCTCGATCTTTCTCTCTCTCTCTCTTTCTGAGGATTGTTAGCTGTTATTCGTGCGTTATTTCCAGTTAACATTTTCCAACATCAGCCTAAGCTAATCTGAAAAATCTTAAAAGTTGAGAATTTCAATTAGATTAAAATGTGGTTGGATGGCTATTTTTTGCAATTTTCTTAAAATTTACTTAAAATTTTGTAATTCTTTTTTTTTTGGGAAAGAACTTAATAGCATCAAATAAATTACTTTTTCTTGATAATATTTTTTCCACTCGTCTTGCTTAGTGTTTATGTGATTTGATATAAAACGATGTGATAGACCCCGATTATTTCTATTGTGTGACGATTGTGAATTGAATGTTGTTAAAGATTGAAATCACTATAACAACAAATATTGATAGATCGTAAATAAATGACGAATGCTGATTGTTGAAAATTATTTGTCATTCGCTCTTGTGGTATCAGCTAATAATGTTGTTTTCGTTGTTTTCATCATCATTTTAATCATTATTTTTTTAATATTGATTTTCTTTTTTGGTGTATGCAAGTATGCTAAACATAAATACAATATAAATGAAATGCCAATAAACTTATTTCAAAAGGCCATTTAAAAACATGCATGGTCACCATACATGCTTTAATGCGTGTGTGTGTGTGTGTAAGTGTGCGTATGAATTGCATAATTTTATTTATTTATTTTTATTAACTATTAAAAAGACGAGAAAAAAGTGTTGCTGCTACTTGTGGCCTAACTTGAATATTTTTATTAATGATGGGTTAAAAAGAACTGCATTGATTTGTTTTTTAACATTTCAAAACAAATTTTATTATAATTTTTTGTGCATCATTTTTTAAATGGTTTTTTTTACAGGTTTTTGATATTTATTTATTGATGTACTGTGAATGTGTTAAAGGGTGCAAATTATTTATGTATGCAGTCATGTTGAAATCATTGTCAAAAGAAAACGAAAAAAAAACATAAACAAATTTATATTTATTTATCTAATTTAATATTTAAGTAAGTAATCTGTTTTAGTCAAGGTTAATTCCCATAACATCAATTGTACAATATAAAAAAAAAAATCATTAAATAAGTAAAAAAAACTGGTTGCTCATTTTTATAAACAGAATTATGATTATGGGCATTTTTATTATTTTCCTGTTGCCATAGTTGTACTCTCTTGTATGTACAATGCGGTACATTGTTCAAGAAATTAATGAACTTGTGTGTCTGTCTCTCTTTTATTTTTTGCCATTCGTTCATAATTGTAGTTTTTCAATATGACAGTAATTTTCCAACAACATGTTACAATTACGGTCTATTTAAAAATATGTATTGGAAAATATAGACATTAAAATAAGACACATTATGGGTAGATGGTGGTGGATTTAATTTCAATGAAAGTGCCAGTCTTGTAACTGCAATTTGCCAAAATAGTTTTACGATTGAATATTTTTTTCATAATCATTTCTATTTGATGGATATCTTCATTTGCAATAAAGAGAGACAAAAATAAAAGCATACGCTGATTTAGCTTAATATTCGTAATAAAATTTTTTAATATTTTTAATTAAATGATGCTACAGTTCACCTTGATTTTGTAGCCACTAAATCATATTTAATAATTTTAAAAATTCATAAAAGAAAGTTGCAATAAATTTCCTTTAGTCTATGAAATAATTGATAAAAATTTCTAAGCACAATATTGTCAATAATTTTTAACGGTGGATGGCTGAACACAAGCTGGCACCCGAGTCAGTGCATGAGATTAAGAGATTAAAAGATTAAAAATATGTTTAATAAGAGCATTTCCTAACAAGAATTTTGTTTTTCAATTTACAGTTAGAAAAAAATGTAGGTTAAGTTGACCAAAACACACAATTTAAAAAACGATATAGATGAGAATCGTGTAGGCCCTGTAATGTAAGAAATTTATAGTAATTGTAAATACTAAGGTCTGGCTATTTTAAATGAATAAATCACACCGATCAATGGGTACTACAGAAGCGACTTCTTTTATCAAAATTTTGTTGTTAAATTTTTTTCAATACTGTAATCAACTTACAATACCATAAATGTAAATTTAAAGCTTAAAAAAAAAAAATATTAATAATAATAATGAGCGCTATTGCCTTAATAACTTTAAAACTAGCTAAAGGTCAAAGGTTAAACTATCAAAGTCCATTTATTAAATAGTTTTAGTGTAAATATTACTCCAAACAAGTGGCTGTGATTTACTTTTTATAAACTTTTATTTGTTTAAATCAGACGTATGGAACCAATGTGTACCTGGTAGCCTCATTTGTAAAAAAAAAAAATTAAAAAAAAAGACGGCAAAGCGTTTTCGTTTCTTTTCAGGAAACTAACAGGGTTAAATCAGAAGTGAACCAGGCAGACAACTGTAGACTGATAGAAAAAGTGGGAGGCATCTCCCTAAATATACCTTATAATTTCAATCAAGTGAGTTAAATATGTTTTAACGTAATCCCTTACGTTATTTAGTATTTGTGGCGTAATTATTAATATGTTTAGTAGAAATAAGAGTGCGTAGGTTGATTTTGCAAGAAAATTACGGGATGGGACAGATATCATTTTAAAGGGGAGCTCGTCTAGATTGGTAACCTGCTGCCAAAATACTCAGAAATTACTTTGAAATATTAAAAAAAATTTTTTTTTAAACATCTAACAGTTCAATCTATGAATGATAGAAATACAAGATTGCGCCATCCGCACATAAAATTTAAATTTTGTAGAAACAGTGGAGAAATTTATAATTTTTTTTTCAAACAGTGCACAAACTACTTTATCTAACGGGAAATCATTCTCATGGAGTAATCTTCTATTTCTATCATTCTGGGTTTAATCAATATCAAGCAACCGTACTATCCAAACTTAATAATTTTAAAGGGGAATAAAAAGGCTCTTTCTAGAACCCCCACCCCCTTTTTCTTTTTCTTCTTCTTTCTAAGTAAGTTAAAAGTGTTTTTTCCCATTAAATAATAAATTATGGAAACTAAACTTACTCTCCTATTATGGTTAACAACTCAATTCTACTTTTATTGTAATTTTGATACAACTTGTTTGTGTCATTACTGATTACAACACTGTGTTTATGTAGTTGAGAAAAACATAGAAAAATGACAATTGTTTCAATTGTGAACTATAATAGGGGCATTAGTAAACAGCAAAACCTGACTCAACAATTTCAAATCCAACAGGACTTGACAATTAAAAAAATCAATTTTTCAAAATTTATTTATTTAGTCAAACAGAATTGAATTCTAAGACTAAATTATTATTTTGCTGAATTATTTTAACTAAAAAAAAATTTTTTAATCAAATAAATTTTTTTTTTCTATAAATTTAAATTTAAATTTCATTTTATTTTAATTTACAGCCACATTGTACAACAAGCACCTCCAGTTCGAAATCGAAAAGCTCAAATACGAAAACAAGCTGCCGTCACTACAGTTCAGTTCATACACAACAACCAGCTGGTCCTGTACGTGAAATACAAATTGATCCCTACTTAATACTGGATGAAGAATTAAAATATTTTTATGATGATGTTAGAGATGTAAGTGCAACAAAGTGTCAACATTTTATAGAAAAAAAATTTTATGGCCAAAATTTATCCATGAAAATTGGATGTGACCATCAAGACTTATGCAATTTCTTGTTTTTTTTTTTCAATGTTACAACATCTTGCTGTTGTTGGTAAAGCGGTTGCATTTTGGCTGTTTAAGGAATTTAATTGTAAAATCAATTTTTTTTATTTGTTTCTCTTCCTTAAGTGGTTATTGTTAATTAATCAAGCTTACAAACAATGCAAGTAATGCTAATGTAGCGTTTAAATATGGGGTTTGTTTTACTAGCTTCTCTATTTAATTTTGATAAAGCACATGATCCATAACGTGCATTTGGTGAGTTTTTTATTGTTACGCACAAACAGTAATAAAAAGCCGTAGTCTGAAATACATTATTTCTAATGAACTTGGTCCAACAAAACTGCTCTGTGTCTTACCAATAAAATTTATTTTTAGCGTAAATCAAAAAATATTCAATCGCTTAAAATGAGCCAGATTTTTTGTTTAAACTTTAACCTTTTCCAACCCTGTCTATTTTCATTTTGTTTTATTATTTTATTACAGAATCAAAAATAGTTTTTTTTCTTTTTCAGTTACTTGCACAAAGTACAAGTCAAGCTGAACTTGATAAAATTGCCACATATTATTTTGATGGCCAGGGCAAGGCGTTACGACCCATGGTTACATTGCTCATGTCCAAAGCTATAAACTATCACTTAAACAAAGAATCAAGGTAAGTTTTAATTCACTCAATTATTTTCTTAATTTAAATTTTTTTGTTGTTGCTTGTTTAAATACATATTTAATTTCAATTTTAATTTTAATTTATTTTCATTAAAAAAATCTATTTGCTAAAAATTTTAATCAAGCAATTTAGGTTACGTGTATGTGTATGTGTGTTATATTTGTTAAAGAAAAAAATTGATTTGGTTTTTGTTTGCATTTGTTAAGTCAATCAAATCACTCTTGTTAAATCAGTCAGTCAAACAATGCAGTTATTTGTTGTTGTGATTAAACTCTAATGATTCTTTTTTTTCATAAATATTTAAATTTACGGGGGCTGTTTGATAACTGTGTGAAATTTTTGAATTTCTCTGGCGTCAAATTTATAGCATTTAATTTTTGTTTTCAGCTGCTAATAGCACACAACCCCGTGAGATTTAACAAAAACTTAAAAAACAAAATTTCGTGTGTTGATAAAGTATTATGGCTAAAATCCAAGAAATGGCTGGGTTAACTTAAAAACTGCCTATATTGTGGGCTAGAGAAAACCTATTTTTGAAAGGAATGAAATAAATTAGAAAAAAAAAAACGCTGATCGTAAAAGCAGATTATGTTGAAAAAGAAAAAAACTTATTTATCAAAAAAAAATTATCAAAGAGCCCTCGTAATTTTTTTCACTTTTATTATGCTGCATTGATATTTTAGTTTTTGTTGACCCTATAAAAAGTTGGCCAAAAAGGCTTGTAACAAATAAATACTTTGTAATTGCATTACGCAAACAAAGACACACATCCACTCGTATGCTCAAATGCTCAATTCGCATACAGTGAAAGACGAAATATGAGCAACAACTTTTTGCTTTTTAAATTAAACAGTGACATTAGGCCATTTTACTTAATAAGAGCTCGAAAAAGAGTTTATATAAGCTGTTATTATTGAAAGTATTATAAGTATTATAACTTTTTTAGAAAAATAAGTCAGTAATTTTATTTAGATGGTAAGTTTTACTACTGAAACTAGGGCTACCAATTTTTTTTTCGTTGACTTATACCACTTTCAAAAATATCGGATCACTTAGCTGATCGTTCAACTTTTTACGAGTGTCGCTGTCGTATTTGAATTCGCCGCAAGCCAATATAAAACATATGGCCGGTGTTGCTACATATCACTGTTTTCGTCAGGACAACGAAACTGATAATCAGGCCTATTAACTTCTTATAGCACTCATTGTAGCCTTTTATTTATTTGCTATTATATATTGAATATATTAAAACAATTATAAATTGTGGCTAATCTGTTTCATATTCGTTTCGTGATTTTCCCAGAACAAAAAAAAAAAAAAAAAAAAAACAAAAAAACTAAACTTTATTTTTTAATAGAAAAAATTAAAATAATAATTCTATTCATTGAAATTCTTCTGAAAAAACAAATTATTTGAGTTTGAGTATAAAATTTTGCCGCATTCTGTATGTGTTTGCCTGAGCGAAGACATTTTTTTTATTTTATTGCTTTTCAAGTAATTAGTTGCCGTGTTAACCTTATTTTTTATGATTAACTGCAAACATGTACACATACGTTTACAAACATCAATGCAACAAGCCAATAAACAGTCATTCACAATCACAATTTACAATTTTCAATCGCGTTTGCAGACAGGAAGGCAGGCATGCAGGCAGGCATGCAGGCAGGCAGTCATTTACTTTACATACTCGCATTCGTAGATTTTATGTCATCATACATTTTTGTTGTTTTAATTTATATCTAGTGCTTTTTTTTAATTATTTATACGTTTGTTTGTTTTATTTTAGGCAATTGCTGCATAAACAACGAAAAATCGCTTTGTTCTCCGAAATGGTGCATTCAGCCAGTTTGGTACATGATGATGTTATTGATCAGTCTGATTTTCGGCGTGGCAAACCAAGTGTAAACGTATTATGGAATCATAAAAAGGTATGTTGACAATTTTTAGATACTGACTACAACTTTTTTTGGGATTCCATTAAATTAGATTGAACTAAATTTTAGGGCATGCAAATTATTGAATGAATACAAGCTTTTGGTTATACTTTAAATTAAAAATATTGATAAGTTATATATCGGATAATCCATTCAAATTAGGTTCCAAAGGCGTAGCCAAAGACCGGTTATTTGCCGCCAAAAATCATAACTTTAACTATCGAAAGGCCTAATAGTTTTATTAATTAAAGCAAAAAGTCTGTATTCTTAATGCTATTACACTCAAGGTATTAAAAACCACACACACACAGCCACCTTTAGGTTTCGTATATGTGTGTACAAAGCATTGAGCACATGACAACTTAAAAATTTCTATACAAAAACAAAGCAAAAGCAAAACATGAATGAAAATATGAAATATCGGTTGTATTTTTAATATTTCTCTGCTCTGTTTTTTTTTTTTTTTCGGAGGCATTAAGAATGCTATTTCTGTTAAAACTGTTAATACATGTTTTTGACCGTTTTGTAGTTTAGATAAAATAGGCAAAAACACAAAGCAAAAATTAATGAAAATCTAAAATTTCGGTTGTATTTTTTATTTTGTCTCGTACATTTTTGAACCGATCTTTTCGATTTTTTATACAGACATTACGATTGTTATTTCATATAATATAAAACTGGGTTCCTCGTTTTTTGTCCGTCTTGTATTTTAGAGAAATTATGCAAAAAACCCACCACAAATGGTCAAAATATGGAGGTATTCGCTATTTTTGACTTATAGCTCCGCCATTTATTAACCGATCTAGCTGAGTTTTGATCCAGAGACTATTAATGTGATGTATAAAAAACTGTGTAATACGGAAAAAAACAAAAGAGAAATGAATGAAAATCTAAAATTTCTTTTGTATTCTTGATATTCGTCGACTATTTTTGTCCGATTCGTTGTTTGGACAAAATACGCAAAAAACCCACTCAAAAAATAGTAAAAAATAGAGGTAGTTCTGGTTTTTGACTCGTACTTCTGCCATTTATGAACCGATCTGGCTGAATTTCAATAGTAATAATCTGACAGAAACAACTGTAAGGATAGTACACTACCCATTATTCTCAGGGTGCACCCGAAACAGGTTTCGGTACACCATATGTTAGTTAATTAGTCACAAAATCAGTACACGATACCAAGTTTGTGTTGCTGTTGCTACATATACGATTGAAAAGTGTAATAATCATGTCGAGAAATTGCAGCGCCATTGTGAGCAGTTCGTTTTGAAAATTTAAACGTCTTTTTTTGGTTTTATTTATTTTGTTTTTTTATTGAAAGGAAAAAACGATATTTTTCATGATCATGATCATGGCAAACATTCACCCCCGTTTAAAATTTGCAAATCAGTTTTTTTCTTCTTAAGATTAAAATTCAAAAACAAATTTTTTTTGAAATTATTAAAATACTAAATTAAATTAAAATATCAAATTATTAGTGAGTGTATGGCTGTATAAGCTCATAGCTAATTAATATGCTGTTTTTGTAACCCAGCCGAAATCGTCTATAAATTATATACGAAAAAAATGTAAAGCCGATTTCTTTACCAGCGAACGAAAGCTTCAATTGTAATTGTTTTTGTTTTCAAAACAAAATACGAAACTTTGTTTTTATTTTAAATATAAATGAACGAAAGAAGCAGAGAGTATTGCTCGCTTATCTATCCATGTAAATAAAATTTTGCTTTTTAACGGATTTGCAAGCAAGTACCCCATTAATTTTTGTAGCGGCCACCCCTATTTTACGCCCACTTTTATCACACAGTTATCCTAGCCACTGCTCAAAAAAATGTGTGCCCGTACTTTATTTAAGCCTGAAATTATGCTTTCAACGATTTTATTTACCACTTTGGTTGGCGCCTCTGATAATAATACTAAATAGCAAAAACAAGAGCCACTTTATAAAGTACAGAATCTCTGTATTTATTTAAGATATTCTATTTGTAAACGAATTTTTCTAAAAATTGGTACAGACGCTCTTTAAAAATAACGACTCTAAGGATACCGACTCATGTAATAAAGAGAACGTCCGCCGAGACCGGGCAAAACAGAAATAAGCATAAACATTTTTTAAACGACTTGATCGCTTGTATTACAGAAACGCTACATAAATAAGTCAGAATTAACTTAATTATTAATTTCTTTCCTTTTGAAAGTAACCCTAAAAGTAGTGCGTTTAGTGCAGCAATTAACCAACCAATTCCGTTAAGTGTTCTAAATGCAACAAAACGTAAACTTAATGACTGCTATATTGCAAAATGTACTTTAATCTGTTTCACGGGCATGTGCTAGTAAATTTCAAGTTACAAGCGATTGTAGTGAGCGATACCCTCTTAGCACATCAACAACTCACCTAAAATATTTTGCAACATTCAATTCTTTTAAAAACTTCTAAATGTTGCATGTCTATACACAACAGACTTGATGGGCTATAGCATTACAAGCCACTTTGAACCTCTAGAAACAAGAAATAAAAAAACACAAACTTTAAGCAGTTCATTCATTTAGTATTTCACTGTTTGTGTGGTGCCAAATTCCAAAAAAAAAAAAAGAAACAAAAATAAAAATGTATCTTATCTTGTGTTAGTTTTTATGTTTAACATGTCGTTAAAGAACCTTCAAGAAAAATTAACAACAATATTAAAAAAATAAAATTAAAACTTCAAATTTTATATGCAGTCTCAAGCACACACACACACACAAACGAATAAATAAATGTTCAATTAAAAAAAAATTAAAAAAAAAAATATTTTAAAAAAAAAATATTTAAAAAAAAAATACTTTTAGCAGTTTCTTTGATACCGTAAGCCTGCCAGTTTATACTAAATAAATAACAAGTCATTTGCAACGAAACAGCATTTGGCCAAGTCGAAATATAAAAGTTGTAAAAAAAATAAAAGAAATACAAGGTGGGCTAAAAGAAATCACCCTATTGACAGATGCTCTTATTTTTGCCAATGGTGGCCAATGTCAAATCTGTTTTGACATTTGTAGATGTAGAATACAAGTGATCAAGCGATGGAGCGATACGCTGCCCAATAACACGGAATAATCGAAGTGGACGATTTTTCGACCAAAATCATAATGAGCGACGAGGCTCATTTCCACCTCAGCGGGTACGTGAACAAGCAAAACTATTACTTCTGGGGCAGTGAAAATCCACGAGTGATGCACGAGGAGCCAATACACCCGCTCAAAGTGACTGCATGGTGCGCTGTTTACGCTGGAGTAGACATCGGGCTGGTCAAACGACAACCGAGTTTTTTCTGCCGCAATTGAACGAATTAGGACTGGAGGACATGTGTTTCCAACAGGACGGAGCAACGGCACACATTTCATTTTCATTTAGAAAAAAAAAAATGAGAGCCAAACAACATCGGATGATTTTTTTTGCCCACCTTATAAAAATTAAGCAGAACAACGAAGTCAATAGTCTGTGAGAAATTAAGAAACTATTTAAAAAGTCATTTGAAATAAATGACACACCACTGAATGTGCGAGGGTTGTGTGATTAAAAACTGCAGTTTTTAGTGAAATAGGAAAAAGAGTTGAAAATGCAATAGGTGGCTTTATAATCGTATTGAGTATATCGTCATAAGATTTCATTTTAAGAGCAGCAGCCAAACAAGTTTTTTAAGTTTTCACTACTAGCGCTTTAAACTGAAGCTTGAGCTAACCAAACTCCAAAAAGTATAAGCTGTGTTCCATTACTTAATTATTTTTTTGGGGCAAGTGAATCTCAAGCTTATGGTGTGGCAAGAATACAAGCTTAAAATTTAAAAGAGACCAGTGATACCAACTTCCTTGATTTTAATATTTATAAAGTGACTAAGCACTATACAAACTGTGACCTCTATTTTTTTTTTATTGTGAGAAGTGAGCGTGCTACTGCCCCCACAAAGTGCAGTTACATCTTCTGCTCTAGTTAGCTGTTTTATTCCATCTGAGACATCAGGCTGATGTTCCTGCCCACAGTGCCTAAATTCGCCAAAGCCGGCTTCTACGTTAGCTTATTTAGTACCATCAGAAGTGGTATTCTTGAATATATCAAAAGAAGACGGATGCCATATTGCAAAGTCTCAAGATATGTTAGATCGTTTTCTTGACAACTAGGTGGTTCAGAACGTATTCCTGCTAGTATAATTGATTAGCTTCAGGCCGCTATGTTAGCTGGTTTGACAACAAAATCAATCTAACACACAGTAGCAGACTCACTTCGTGAAAAACCAACGCTGCTATAGGGGTTTGCTGTTATTTCTTTGCCGTACTTGATTGCAAGTGTGAAACTACTGTAGCCGTACAGTAGTTTTTGCTTTTCCCATTTCTTCTTTTGATGAATAAAATTCGTTATTTACAGTCGCTGGACTGTATTATTTAGAGATATTAAAAACATAAAAAGTGGGCGTGGCCTTTTTCCGCTTAGAATAAATATTTATCACAGTTCAAGGAAAGAGCAGAGTAGTTCTGTCTTGGAGTGGTAATGATGACTTATCGCACAGCCTTTCCTTTCAACTTTTTTTTAAAAGACTTTCTCTCTAATAAAGCAAATATTTAACCATCTATGACTCAACTCTTATCACACAAATTGTTTCATACACACTCATTCATTCACTCATTAAGTTTTTTTCTTTTTAACTCGCCACTAGCAACAACAAAGTTGTATAAAAAAACATTTTTTTTTTATAAAAACAATTAATTAATTTTTGTTAATAAAGATAATCATGAAGTCAAGCATTTTATATGAAATTCTTTTTTTTTTTTTGTTGCAGGTTACAATGGCCGGTGATTACATATTATCGGTGGCTTCCATAATGATTGCCGGTCTGAAAAGTGATGATGTTACAATCGTTTTAAGTACAGTGAGTATTAAGTATTTGTAATCGTATTGACAAATGCCTTTATAATAACTTTAAAAACCAAGTAAGTCTGCTTTGATTTTTTTCAAGGGGGAAAAATATAATAAAACTGAAATTAATTTAACAATAGCAAGTTTTGTAATTTTTTTTTATTTTTGATAAAACTACAGTAGAGCAACGATTAGGTATGATTTGTTGCAGTTTTACTTTAAGTTACTTTTTAATTACAAATTAATGTCAAGTACACTATGGCTTAAAAAGCATTTAAAAAAGTAATTCTAGTAAAATAAAAACGGTATTCTACATAACTAAAATTATTTCAGATTAAAGTTCGCAAAAAATAAAACGAAACGAATGCAAACGTTTCGTTTTGTAGTTTTCCCTAATAATACTCTGAAAAACTACAAAACAAAATGTATGCATTTGTTTCATTTCGTTTCCTTTGCGAACTCTGGTTCATATTATTTTTTTTTTAAAGTGGACCTACACCACTTTCAAAAATAATCGCTCATTTATTACTTTATACGCTATTCCCCTGAAAATCGTACAATAATTGCTGACTAAGGACTATTTCCTGAAATCTATTTTTAAATCTTCATTGTTTTTTTATTAAAAGACTATGAAAAGACTAAACTGATAATGTTTTCTCATTTCTTACGTTACATTTTGTTTTTTCTTGTTTATCAAAATTTTGTCATCTTCATTTTGCCATTAAGTTTACCACTACTTTAAATGTGTGTGTGGGTTATTTTTTTTTTTTTTGTTTTGAAGGAATACACACATCTAAAAACTCCCTTGAACTCTGGTGCAACAGGAAATAGTTTACACAAAAGTTGACAGCCTTGAGCACAATTTTAATTTTTAAATTCTTTACAAGAAACCAACTAAGCAACTCCAAACAAAGCCCAGCTCTCTTCATAAATTATTTTTTTTGGCAATCAGAATTTCAAAATAAACAGACAGCAAAAGTATTTACTTGGTTTTTTAAGCGATTTTAATAAAAAAATAATAAATAAATAAAATTATTTTTTTTAAGATGAAAAAGTTTTTGAAGTGGCCGTTAAGTTAACATACGCATGTGCGTGTAAAGGTGTGCCCATTTTAAATTTAGTTATTTATGGCAAAAATTTACTCGATATTTTATGTGAAAACTGCTTTAAACTCATAATCAAGAAAGAAAAAAAATTATTAAAGTGAGTCAATACCTTGCAGGCAACTCAATTAACTTTGAATACCTCTAAAACTTAATATTTTGTGGTTGATGCTTAAACTACTTTTAATAAAGCAATTTCGCCCACGATATGAAATGTTGGCGTTTGGTTATATTAGAAAAAAATATTAAAAGCCACTCTGCGTTAGCCTGGCACTGGCGGCAGTTTGGAAAGCGTTACCTGTTACCTGTAGCCTTTCTAATCTGCCGACTGCAGGTATTAGTGGGTTCTTTTTGGACTCTTTTCTTCTTCTTAAAATTTCTTTTTCGATTTTGCTTTCCAATTGTTACCCTTCAACTTTTGTACTCTGAGTTTTTTTTTGCTATCCCTTTTTCCGCGACCAGCTTCCAATTAAAATCGTAATTGCTGTAAGATTAATTTTGCCTAGCTCTCCTGTCACCAATTTCCTACTACCTAAGCAGCTAATTCTGAAAAGACTAAATTTATTACCAATAAAATTTTTGGTTGTGACTATAGAAAATCGATCTAAAAGCTAGAAATATTTTTAAGAGTAACAAATTTTAGAATTTATTATTAGACCTGGGCCAAATCGTGCGTTTTAAAGTTCGGTTTTTTTCGTTCAATCAATCATTTGTTAAATGTTCCAGTTTAAACACAAGAACAAAGGACAGAAAAAATCGAACTACAAAAAATAATATAAAAACTATATAAACAACGATTGTGATCTGCTTTAAAAAAAATAATATTGTTAAATTGTTTTTATTATGAAGGTGTAATGGAACCTCAAACATAGCATTGAACAAACGAAAGATTTAATAAAAGGAGCAGATCATTTTGCTCCTCAATTGAGTGATTTGGCCTATTTATTATGTATTCTGGTTGCTACAACTAAGCAATTTGATTATTACAACCGCATTTTCGTTTGAAAACAAATTAGGTCTCACAACCTCATCTGTTTTCTCAGTGTATATGTATTAAAAAGCTCCCTTCACTCACTTTTTTTGGGTCTTACTGTTTAACCTAGCCCAACCTACACTAACAGCAGATATTTCTGAGGCAGTATGGAAGAATCGGTTAGGTTCTATTAAGCCATTTGGTGAACTACAATTTTCTTATAAAATTAATTCGATTTTAGCAAACGGTATTGTTTTCATTGGCATTTCGTTAGTTGTAGTAAATATCGCCCCCACCATCTGTGAACCACAATAATAAAGATAATGAGTTAATTGCAAGGAAAAGTCAATTTTTTTTTAACACAGAATTATTATTTAAATTTAAGTGCACGATAATGCTAGAATTCATGGGCTCTCTTATTAATGTTCCAATAATGTATTCAGTTAACGGCCTAACTGACTTTTCAGCCAATTTAAAGTTAGTGTACTTGATAACAGCTTTTACAGGTGGCGTTGTGTTACTTTACCAGTCGACTACAGTATTGCCTGCAGGGTAATCATTGTATTTGACACCAATGCTTGTGCTATAGTATTTCACTTTTTGAATATTACAAAATATTTTGCTTTAATTTTTCGTTGAAAATATTTGCTTTTTTTTCTTTTGGGTGAATTTGATTTTGAATGATGCCAAATTCAAAAATATTTGCACCATGTCTCATTCCAAGATGTTGGTTAGCTGGTAGCTGGCTGCCAAACCTCATTTCAAATTAAACTGAATTTTAAAATTAAAGGTGTAATTGTGTAGTTGGCGTGTGTGTGTTTGTATGTATTTGGCTAAATAACGTAACTATTCAATTTCCGCATGCTTGACTTGGATTGTAAAATATTTGATTTTCTTTTCTTGTTTTCGTTGTTGTATTTTTTTTTTAATTTTTTCTCTTTTCTTGGCAAAATCTATTTAAACTTAAATGCTAAAGCTTAAATGACACATTCTGGCTGATTATCAATTGTGTTTGTATTTAAATTTGAATTCATTGGCTCAGGGACTTGCTTCTTCTTAAGTAGTTTTTAATATTGAAAAAAAAAAACACCTTAAAAAATTTTTATTTACTTTTATTTGTTTAACAAGTCTCACAGTGGTGCAAACTTGTTGAACAAATATTGAAGAAATATTTTTCTAAAAAACCCAACTCTTATTCATTTGAATAATTGTTATGGTGGAAAAGAGAGTTGAGGTTCGAGGAACACAGTCAGTTAAAAAATAAAAAATTTATTATTTAGCAAAAATGTGTGATGTATGATGTTAATAATAAAAAAATTCTTAAAAAACACACACCTGAAGCTTCCCAGCAACAAAAAAAAAAAAGAATGAGGAAAGTGAAGTATAGAAAATGACTAGATGCAACTGCAGCCTATAATTGTAATGAAATTGTTGAAGAAACCAAGATAGAGAGAGTGATTCAAATCGCATACCACAGGCACTTAACAATGAATTTTCAGCACCTAAAATATGTCAAAATCATTTTTTTTTTTAAGTGAATAACACAAGTTTAAGACAGACAGCAATTTGTTTTATCATCCAGCGTTTTTGTTAAATGCCAAGCGCTGATTTGGCATATTCAACAGTAACGTAAAAACATCTAAAGAAAAAGAAAAATAAAGTTAAAAACGCTAAATATAACTAAAATGTCATTACTGCAGCCTTATTCTGTAAGTCGTTAAAGCTAAATTTCTATCGCTAAAAAGCTAAAAATTCAATTTATCGCATGCTTATACTCTATTTTTGTACTAAGTGAAATTTTCAAAGTATTCCCAAGATGACAGCCCTATCTATTGTAATTATCTTCCATTCGGTCCCATTCCTTGAGATAGAAGGGTTTGGCCAGAATGGCTTTATCTCTCTATAAACCCTTTTAAGTTCAGTACATATGTGAAGAATATGTATAGAAGTTTTTTTTATCGCATGTGATATTTTTAAAAACGTATTTAACTAGATGTATTTATCTTCACATACATATTAAAATTTATAAAATATAATAAATAAGTATTAAATTTAATTTGGCCACTCACAGCTGTCAATATTGGATTTTCCAACCACACAGCGTTACCATTGTGCTATTTCGTTTTGATTCATATATTTTGATGAGCTCGAGAATTTTTTACAGATAAAAAGGGTTTGCCTCGCTAATTTAGCTTTGTCTGTAAGAAGTGTTTCTAAGACAATCGCTACAAATATTTTTTGCTGGGTTGTATTAAACTACTCCCGTTTCTTTCTCTCTGAGTCAAAGTTAAAAATTAAACAGAAAACAAAAATACCCAAGGCTTGTGTTAACCTTCTCCCTTTTATTTGTCCCTCGTTAACATCAGTTTTAAATAGAAATAAGAAAAAAAATTTATAAAAAATTAAAAAAAAAAATAAAAAATAAAATAAAAAAAAAAATAAAAAAAAAAATAAAAAAAAAAATAAAAAAAAAAAAAAAAAAAAATAAAAAAAAATAAAATATAAAAAAAAAAAATTCAAAAAAAAAAAAAAAACAATATATAAAATTTAGATTTGAGTTAAAATTTTAAGAGCTAATATTTCTGTTATTGTTTTATTTATTACTGCCATTTAAAATGATTTCTAATGGCCGAAATTTTTATATTTTAATTGAATAATCAAAAAATATATGCTCTCCCAACGTCTGTTGAATATAAAACTTAAAATTAACTTTAAAATATTTAAATAAAAATAGAATAAAATTCTTTGTTATTTTACAGACGAAACTAAATTAGCACGGCGAATGTAGTACTTTTTATGTTGAAATGACTTAAATAAGAACGCGGGGTTTAATTAATGGAGCTGTTATTTTTTAAAGTTGTAACTCAAAAATTTCAACTAAAGCAGAGTTAATTTGGAAACCGTAATTAACTGAAATATTATTTTTTTAAATGGTATAAATTCATTTTAAAAGAAATAGTTAGGGGTAATTTTAGTAAAATAGTGTCTTTATTACCATTAACTAATTTTTTGTGAAAGTGGACTTTACAGTTCAGCTCAACTCTGCTTTAGTTGAAATTTAAAAGTTAAAAGTTTTTGTGTTACTACTGATTACCATTCTGCGATAGTGCGTTTGACAACTCATCAATAGCAGTTATTTCAATGTCAACTCAACTGTGTTAAAACAGGAGCATAAAATTTAAAACTTTAGTTTCTTTGAAAACTCGTCTTTGTCTAACAGCTTAAGAATTTGCAAACTATTTTCATAATTTAAAATAAATTGGCTAAAAATAGTCTTATTCAGATTTGTTGTTATTTGCTTGTATTTGCATTGAATAGATTAAAAATGATTTTGTGTGTGTTTGGTTTTTCCATACATCTTAAGTAAGCAGTCGTTGTCAGCTAAGAATGATCTGTTAGACACAAGAAATGATATAAAATTAATGAAGTTAAATTAATCTTTAATGATGCATCTGGTTTGATTTTGATTTATTGTTAAATTATATGATTTTCAATCAAGACAATAATAATAAAAAGTTTTTTTTTTTCGAGAACTTAAATCTGAACGTAAATTTAAATAATTTTTAAATAGCCAGTTAATAACTGGCCATAAATAAGAATCAACTACCGAAATAAAAGATGAAATAAATTGAAAAAAAAAATTACATAGTTTGTGTTAAAATTAACATACTGTTAAACAATGCTTTATTTATTATTTAAAAATAGTTTTTTATTTATTTAAATAAGTGTGACCTTTAGCTGCGGAAATAAAAGTGTTTATTTACATCTGTATGTTTAAGGTGAATAATTTTTATTTAAATTCATTTTAATTCGCATAGTGTGTTTTAAATCTTTTTTGTTTTTAATAACAAATTATTGTTAAATAAAGAATAAAATTTTACATTCGATTAGTTTATTTATTTATTTTTTATAAAATTTGTGTTTGGCATCAATAACACAGGCCTACAAAGAAGTTTCTTGGTCACATTGAATATCTATGATAATAGACTTCAATTGCTGTGAACTACTTTTTTAATGCTTTGAATAGTTCTCGAGATATACATACATAAAACTCAAGAACTATCTCTCTGATTAAATCGGTAATACAATAACCTTTAAATTTTTCACCAGTCTTATAGTTTAGAAGATATTCACAAAGTTTTGTTAAAAAAATTTTTATTAAAAAAAAAAAAAACATTAAAAATTTAATATAAAGAAAATCTTAAATTTTGTGCTTAACATTGTTACAAATAAAATTAGAAATATTTTTTTTTTTTCAATAAAACTTTTGCTATTCTAATATTTTCAATTTGCATTTTTATAATCAAAAAAAATTTTTTGTTTTGCATATTTTATTACGAATTAATTTTTTTTATTTAAATTACAAATCTAATCTATTTTTAGCTTTCAAAAATAGTAAATGTTTGTGATGGATGGTAGTTTAGTGAAATCATAGATAGTGGGCTCAGTCAATGAACGGCTAATTTCAGCTAAAAAACTTAAAGAGTCAGAACTAAAAAATTAAATAATTAATTATTCAGACAGTTTTATTAAAAAAAATTTTTTTTAAATTCTTTTTTTTTATAAAAAATAATTTATTTTAACAAAATTTAAAATTTATGTTGTGCAAAATGAATTATTTTCCATGATATTCTCATGAAATAGAAAATCTATGTTACATCAGACGCTACTCTGAATCTTCATTGGATTACTCGCAAGTCTTGTTAAAGTCCTGCCCAAACATTTGAATAGTTATTTCGTTATGCCAATCGATCAAATAATAATAATTTGTTTTAATACAAAACGTTCCTACATAATACCGAATAAGACTTTACTATCAATTAAGTCGTCTTAAAAAATGAACAAAAAATCTTGGAGATTTGCTGCTCTAATTCCCATTATTCACAAGTCACATACTCTGAAAAAGCTAAATTCATTCTGATTTGAAGCATTTACCTTAAACCTAATTCACATTAGAATGGCTATAATTTACAAGTTAATTTTAGTTAAGACTCTTAATATAAATTAACGCCGTCGTCTATCTACGCTATAATCCAAAATAATGTGCTCTTGAATATAGAAAATAAAAAAGTTCCACAATATGATAATTTTGGTCTAGGCACTTTTTGAAATTAAAAAAAAAATCTTTTATTTTTTTATTTAACACGCATTGCAATCGCTCATACGCACCAATGCACCATGAAACAGTATGGAAAAGAAGATTCTAAAAACCAAAATTTTTTTAATTATTTATTATTTTTTTGGTAACAAAATAACATTCGTAATCAAATTTATAGAGTTTATGGTGGCTTATCAAGCTTAAAATTATTGAAATTGCTATAAAACAAAAACCATGTGTATGAGTGCAACTGCATGTAAAATACATTTTAATTGCCTTAGAAACTCTCAAGGTTCTTGTGTTTCATTTTTTTAATTTAATTTTTCTGTTTTTCAGCTTAGAAAACAAATCGATAGTATGCAAAGCCTTTTACAGGAGTTTACAAGTTTAATTTTGTTTTAACAATGAAATACCTTAAACTTGTTAATTCAAAAATTAATTACAGGCCATAAGTATGCAAAGAACGCAAGCCAATTGTTCAATAAAAAATAAAAAAACACCATAATTTAACAAACGTAAACACGCTGTAAAAAGCCTGCACTTACACATACGTTTACAAAATGCAATAAAGCAAGTATGTGTGTGGGCGTGTTAAGAATGGTTTTGCTACAAGTGTGTGTGTGACTTCCGTTTGCATTTTTATTTAAATTCATTTTTAATTTAATAGGCGATTCTTATTTAATATTTTCTAGTGCAATTTTCTTTAATTATGTTTTGTTTTGTTTTTCTGTATTTTTAGATTTTAACTGATTTAGTTCAAGGCGAATTTATGCAGCTGGGTTCAAGGGAAACTGAAAATGAACGTTTTGCCCATTATTTAACGAAAACATATAGGAAGACGGCCTCTCTGATAGCCAATACATTAAAAGCGGTAAGTATGATTTTAATGTCCAATTAGACAACATTATTAACAACCAACAAAAACACAGTAAGTAACAACAGCAAATAGATTTAATCAAGCATGAAATTGATTACATGGTATTCATATGTAATCAATTAAATGATTCCATTTTTAAAAGCTTTAAGCACAAACCTTAACCTACTGACCGTTAAAAGAAAAAAAAAAAAAAAATTTAAAAACAAATTAAAAAAAAAAAAATTAAAAAATAAATGAGAAAAAACGATTTAATTTTACTTAATGATGATTCAAAAGATTTGTTTTTTTTTAAGCGTGACTTAAGAAATTAATTGTCAGTGTTGTTACGCTTACAAATTAATTTAATTTTTTATTTTTTTTTTTGGAAAATTTTACTCTTCTCTTTTAGACAGCCGTTATTGCTGAGGCTGATGAAAATCTAACAGAGCTAGTGTTTCAATATGGCCGTAATATTGGTTTGGCCTTTCAATTAGTTGATGACATGCTGGATTTTGTTTCCACCGCTGAAACCATGGGTAAGCCTACAGCGGCCGATTTAAAATTGGGCTTGGCAACGGCGCCCGTTCTATTTGCCTGCGAAAAGGTCAGTTAAAAATATTTTTTTTTAAATTTAGTACATTATTAAATGTCAGTTTCTAGTTACAATAAAAAGAGAATCTTTAAATCTTTATCCAAAAAAATTAAAGCGCACTCTAAATTCAGCCTAACTTACTTAACTATCACATGTATAAAATCGGTGTAGTACAGAAGGACTGCTTCATTACTTCATGAAATGATGAATATTTTATTAGTCTAATGAATGGTTTAATGGAAAAATTTAGGGATTTAAGAAAACAATTCTTTCAGTGTATCAAGAGTTTATACAAATACAATTTAGAAAACTTTAAAACTAAAAAACAATCACATTCAGAGGAAGCTTAAACCAATAACCTCTTCTTAGGAAAGCTTTTATTTACTTCTTTTCTTTATAAAGCAAATAGTTCTGGAATAACTTTACAAATTAGTGTGTTCCAGAAGCACTTCTTCTAGAAGCTACACGTACAGCTTTTGCTGGGATATTTATTTCTTTAAGTTATTTAATAAACTATTCCATTTCGTTTTTAATATAAATCATTAAAAAAATAATAAATTTTAATCTAAAAATCAGTTGCTGTTGCTGTTGCTACTGCTATTTTTATGTTTTATTTTTAATTTTTCTGGCGCTGTCATGTCAGCTCGTTTCCTTATTTGCAATCTCTGCTTAGAATACAGAATAAATACTCATTATTTATTAAAAAAAAAAAAAATAAATTAAAAAATAAAACTAAACGGTTGTGGGGTTTTTTAATGTTTTTAAATAATAAAATTTGTACTCGTCCATACAACAAAATTAAAATCCCCTTTAACTGGAGCTACTGCTAATCGGCTTATAAAAATATTAAAAAATATAATAAAAAAATTCTTATTTTACACAATATTTTATTGTTTCATGGATAACGACAACAATAAATGCTATTTGTCATTAAATTGATGTGAAACATTTACTTGCAGTTTATCATCAACTGCTGTGCTGTGATGTGTAGGGAAATTGTGAATTTTAATTTTTAATAATTTAAAAAAAAACATGAAATGAAATGATTTTCTGGCTTTTTAATAAATAAATATTAAATTTTGACCAGCCATTCCTCTTTTTATTGTAAAATATTTATTAGAGTTTTCATGTATCGCTCGCTGTTAATAAATCAGCTGTAAAAAAAGAAATGAATAAATCTCATTTTGTGCTCTTTTCATTCCTAAAGGCTTAGGGTCAGTCAGAGGTTATTAAATATTCTTTTTGTCAGTAATTTAATTTTTTTCCTTACAGTCATTGGCGCGGCAAGCCCAAAACAAAAAACATTCGCTCTAAATAAAAAAAAAAAAAAAAAAACAAAAATTTCAAATATTTAATTTTTGCACAAATATATGACAGTCACAGAAAATATTAAAATAAATTTTCAATACAATTAAAATTAAATCAATTAAATTAAAAACTTTAAATAGAAAAATAATCCTATAATAGTTTGCTTATTTCTTATCGAAAACTTCACGCATACACACCCACACCAATGATAGCTAAGTATGTAATAAAGGGCTGCACAAGCATACTTGAAATGGCTTGCAAGCACTTTTTAATATAAAATATTACACATGTGGTTTTCAAGTATGTTTGCGCAGCAATTTAAATAGAAAGACTTAAGAAACAAACATGCACACAAAGAAGAAGTTCTAGTGCTATAGGACGAGTTAAGAAACAAACCAAACAAACTTTATTTTGCTTTTAATATTTTTATATTTCCGTAAGTAAATGTGGGCCACATTAATTTGAATAGAAGGACTTAAGAAAGAATCTTTATAATGTATGAAGGGAGTGAGTTCGATTCATTGTAATAAAAGTTACTGAATCGCACTACTGGAGTCACTATATATGAAACGTAAAGTCTAGTGATTGCAAATGAAAAAATTTCCTTGTAAAAATATTTCAGCTTTCAGTTTGAGTTCATTCATCTGCCATCTATTGAAAATTGGTTACATTTTAATGTTTGCCAATTTCTATATTATGCGTGTTGTGCCATTTATTTAACAAAAATTGTTGCTTAATGTCTAACCAAATAAAAAAAAAAAAAAAGAAAAAAAAAAAGAAATAGTCGTGCATGAAATATTAAAATTAAAATCATTAAAAAAATTATTTAATGATTAAGTCATACAGCACAACAGTTGCAATGCACTAAATAGAAACTGAAATTAAATAAAAAAAAAAAAAATAGTAAAAGAAATTCGAATGCAAGTACAAAAACAGAAACACCCATACCGACATACATACACAACTTGCTGGTGCATACAATGTATTCGTAATTGATTTAAGTTTTCGATATTTTATCAATCAATAACGTAAAAATGTTATTTAAAAAGCAAAAACAATTAATTGGCAATTTTTCAAAAATGAAATAAAAAACCAAATAAATGTTTATTAAGTGTTTATTAATACGACTTGTACGTTTATCGTATGGATTTCCCTTTATTAAGCAGAGGAGAAAAAAATGAAAGCTTTATTAAAAAAAACTTAGGGAGTGTGTGCAAATGAATGTGAATGTGAGCTTAATTAATCTTCTTGTTAATGTCGGAAGCCATTTTAGAAATGTACTCGCAGAAATGTGTGTCTGCCTGCCTGCAGTTAACAATGTTGGCTGGAATTTATGTCTGTCTGGCTGGGACATTTCACAGTCAGTCGTTGTAGTCGGACAGTAGTGATACAACTAAGTGCATTATAAACAACAAAATGCGCCCGCCAATCATATCAAAGTGAAGTGTGTGCACGTGTCATGCATAATTGTGTTTAACAAATCAATACTGAATGCAACGGCATGTAACTGAATTCAATTTTAGCTCGTCAAAATGCAAAACATACATTTTTTTATTTTCTATTTTCTATTTTTATTATTATTGTTGTTGCTGTTGTGGTTATTATTGTTATTGTCTAAAATGCGTCAATTGCTTGTCAACACTGTACAGTCGTCTGTGTGTATTGTCTAACTGTGTGTATTGTCTCCTGTCTTAGTGACTGTCGTTGCAACTGTCTCAATATGCCACAGTTTTAAACAGAATTAATGATCTTAAATGATCTTAAATGATCTTTAATGCTTTTTACCATTAATATCATAACCATATGATGGCAGACAAAATTAATTTTAAGGTTTGTGTTGTGTGTTAATAAAATCCATGTCTTATGTAAACTTAATTCTCTGGTATAACAGTCGTTTACGAAAATAATTTTAAGCAGTTGACTGGCTCATCATTAACTTTTTTTATCTAGATTTCTATTAAGTTAAGAGTGTGTGTGTCACATTTAGCATTCGGTAAGCATTTATCTACTTAAAAAACATATTTTTAAGATAAAAAATATTCTTATTCGTATTATTTTTTAGTTATTTGGTGTGGTTCTCTCAGCAGGATTTTGTTTATAGACATGCTTGATCGCTAAAAAAAATATTTTATTCTGTTAAAAGTGGTTGAGGTGTCAAGACCCAAATAAAATTTTTTCATAATTTTTCGTTCACTTTTGTACAGGGTGGGCCAAAAGAAACCAAGGGGTGTAAAAGTTTAATAACTTTTTTGTTTATTAACTTTTTTTTTTTTTTTTCTTTCAGATTATATAATATACAAAATGGAAATTTTTTTACACTAAGTATGAAAAATGATGTCTCTTAAATGACCACCGTTTTCAGCTTCGCACTGATGGGCTCTTTTTAGAGCATTTTCCATAACATCTTTCAAAACTTGTGGCTGTAGCGTTCGAATTTCTGCAACAATGTTTGCCTTGAGTTCAAGGATTGTCTCTGGCTTGTTCACATACACTCGCTTCTTCAAAAAATCCCAAAGAAAATAGCCGGGTGCTGTCAAATCTGGCGATCGCGCTGGCCAAATAATTTCCGAATTTCGAGAAATTATTCGCTCTCCAAAAATTTGACTTAAAAGTGCCATTGTGTCTCGGGCAGTATGGGCAGTGGCTTCGTCCTGCTGAAACCACATACCAGGTCTGTTTTCAAGAGCAGGACGTAAAAAATTTTCTATCATAAAACGATACCGCTCTGCATTTACGGTTACAGCACTTCCATCTTCATTCTCGCAGAAGTAGGGCCCAATGACATTTTCAGATGTGATCCCACACCATACTGTACACCTGATGGGGTGCAATTGGCGTTGATGAATGGCTCTTGGATTTTGAGAACCCCAGAACCTACAGTTCTGCTTGTTAACAAAGCCATTCAAATGAAAATGAGCTTCATCACTCATAATCAAATTTTCAATAAAGTTGATTTCATTTCTGGCCAACTCTTGAAATTTAACTGCAAAATTTAGACGTTGCCGATGATCTGCGGGTTTTAATTCTTGGACCAATTGCACCTTATATGGGTATAACTGTAAATCTTTTTTTAAAATGCGCCGTAGTGACGTATGAGACATTTCTAGCTGAGCAGAACGCCTTCTGCCAGATGTTTCTGGTGCTTCGTTAACACTTTGCTGTACTCGTTCAATATTTTCCGCAGTGCGACTTAAACGTGGTCTACCGGTTCGAGGCAAATCTCTTACGCTGCCATGTTGGTGATGACGATTAACTAAGCAACGAATCATCGCTTCAGAGGGCGAAATTCTGACGTTAAAATGTCGACGATATGCTCTTTGCGTTAAAATAATTGATCTCTGGTTTAAATAATAAAATTCTATTGTTCTGGTTCTCTGTTCTGTTGTGAACCTCTCCATTATAAATTCTCCAAGTGTTGTCTATATAATCTGAAAGAAAAAATAAAAAAAAATTAATAAACAAAAAAGTTATTAAACTTTTACACCCCTTGGTTTCTTTTGGCCCACCCTGTAGTTACCGCTAGAATGCCCTAGAGACTAACCCCTTTATTGAAAAAAATTTACGTTATCGAAATTTTTCATATAATTTTTTTTATAAATTTTACTTAAAATTCTTAAAATTTTTTTTTCAATGAGAGCATAACTGTTTTTTATTTGTGGCCAGGCTTCATTTTCCTCCTCCTTTCTGTCTTTTTAGTTTTTTCCCCCTACACTGAGAGTTCTCTTCATTAATCCCGTGAAAAATTCAAGCAATACCACATTTCATTAGATTAATAAGATTTTTCATTAATTCAATCAAATATTCATTAATTGAATAAAATATTTCATTGAGCTAATTAAATATTGTTATTAGTCTTATGAAATGTTGTTATATTTGAAAGTGATATAAGTCCACTTTTTAAAAAAAAATGAGTCAGCACTAATTCTAGTTAGATGGTGTCCTTACTAAATTATTTTTAAGTGGACTTATACCATTTTCAAATATAACAGTTCAATTAATCTTTTAGGATATTGTGGGTGGAGTTTCTGTGTGTTTTACATTTCAAGCTTAAATTTTAATAATAAAAAATTAGATAAAAATTATGCATAATGTCGATCATTGATTTGGAGAAAAAACTTTCCCCTGTTTCTCTGCCTGGCAGAATTTTGAAACTGGAAGAGAAACATTGCAAGTGCACTAATTTCATTTCAGGCTTATTGAAGTAAAACCAAAACCAAAACTGACAGCAGTGCAGTAGGTTTTGGTTTAAAAAAGGACTGTGCAAAGACTGCGAGTTTCTGTAGTAAATTTTTTGTCCATACATTATTTTTATTAAATATAGTTTTGCTCCCTGTGATAAAGATTTCAAACTATAATACATAATTTTTTTTTGCGGACAAAAATTTTGTTCGCAACAAGTTGTTTAATTCAGATTTAGTACTTAGTGCATGAAGATTTTTGTACATAATAGATATTTTTTTGGTTCCGGAGAAAAATTTAATTTTTGTCCGTACAATATTTTTATTAAGCGTAATTTTATGCTCTTTATGATGGGGACTTCAAACTACATAACTTTTTTCTGTGCGAACAAAAATTCAAGTTGGTGAGCCGCAAATAAAATTTATAATTTGGCTTGTGAAAATGCAGCAGCACAAAAGTGCTGGTGAATACCTCTTGTATTTTTACTAAACAAACACAAAAAAAAATTAGAATTCATTGCAGCGCTCAAATGCCTTTAAAATGATTTGTATGCAAAACTTCATGTTCAACAGGGATTATTTATTTTGCAAAATAAATGAAATTAAAAAAGCAACAGCAATAACAACCACATTGTTTGATTTTTGCAATAATAGTCATTTCTGTTTCATTATTATTGCAGTTGTTATGTTTAGTTTTCTTTTTGTTTTATTCATTTATTTTTAATGTTATTTAAGAGTTTGAAAAAGAGATGAGTTTTTTAAATGAAATTCTTTTAAAATAAAGCTTAAAATTTTTCTTTCATTTCTTGAATAATTTTTTTCTCCCTTTTTAGTATCCCGAATTAAATCCCATGATTATGCGCAGATTCGAGGAGCCTGGTGATGTAGAACGTGCCTTTGAATTAGTACACAAGTCGCATGGATTGGAACAAACACGCTTTTTAGCCAAGAAACATTGCATTGAAGCGATACGATTAGTCCAGGAAATGGCAGAGTCCCCCTATCAAAAAGGCCTTCAGGTGGTCGCCGATTTAGTCATAAATCGCATGAAATAATAATTTTATTTTATTAATGATTATTTTTTCAAAGCGTTTAATTTTATTTTAATTATTTTTTTTTCGTTTATATAAAATTTATGTAAAATTTAATTTAAAGAAAGAATTATTTTTGGCCAAACAAAAATAATGCAAACAAACAAATTTATTGGTTAATAATTTATAAAATCATTTTTATATGCACACACACCCACACACACACAAACTGCTGCTCATTTGCTACAAGAACGTCTTAGTTAAGACGTTTTAGCTGTTTACAGGTAACGAATAATCCAATTGGTTAAAAATTTATATGAAAATTGGTTCATTTTTTAAACAATTTAATTGTTCGTTTCCTATAAACAGCATTATTCTTTATTTTTTAATAGACCATCAGAATTATTGACTGGAATAGTGTTTTATGATTGAGTACTTTTCATTTTCAAAACTGAATCAGAAGGTAAACTTATGGTATATTCAGCCTTACTAGTGTCGTCGAATTCACAAGCTAATATAAAATATATTGGCGGCGTTGCCACATATCAATATTTTCCTCATGAAAACGACACTCATAATCAGGACTATTTTCTTTACTCCATTTCGTTCTTACAACAGACGGGCTCCCTAAAAGCGAACGAAAACTTTTTTCCTATAAATGTATGGACGTTAAAGAAAGTGCAACAGCCTTTTTGAGAAACGTTGCTCAAGACATGTAAACGACGCTTTCAACATTTTTTTTCTGTAGAATTAATATTTTTTTTAATTTTAACGTTTTTGTGGTAAATGAGATAAACAAAACAAATTTTAACAGAAAAAGTAAAAAAAAAAAAAAAATTAAAGCACGACACGACTAGTGTTTAAAATTTAGTCTCAGTAGACTAAAAAATGAATTACCGAACTTTGAAAGCTAACGATTTGTTAAACAGGGCCTAAAACGTCACGTCACCTTTGCTATCCAAATTTTTGTTAAATTTTTTTACTAGAAATAATTTATTAGAGTCTGTTCAGCTAAATGTGCACGGAAGTCGTTTTCCCATAATTGTATTGAAAACAAAAATAAATTTTTGTTAGCATTTAGCTGAACAGGCCCTTTATTTATTTACCAGAAAAAAAAGAAACTTTTATAAAATTTTTTTGACATCCATTTCGAATCAATTTCGTTTAAATGGTTTTATGAATATAAAATACTTATCTTTCTTATAACGAAGTTTTGGAGAATATTTTCTGATTTCGAACACACTAGTCGTGCCTTGAACAAAATAAAAAAAAAATTTATTCAAAAAGAAATTATAAAATTATAATAAAAATCTAGTTTTTAAGTCTTGTTGACATTGTAAATAATTTATAAAAAAAACATAAATAAATAAACAGAATGTAAAATCATGTATAAAACTTATAGAAGAAAGGAAACTTTTATAAGAGAACTAATTCTTCACAATTTTATATTGTACATACAGTGACAAACAAAACAAAACCAAGTTTATATGTAAATAATAACAAAGCAAAGCTATTTAAGCAAATATTTGCAACAACAAAAAATTTTTATTTTTTTAATGTAAAACATTTACAAAATTATAAAAGCCTCAACTAAAATAATGATTGTAGTTAATTATTTAAAAATTTAATTCATTTCTAAACAACTTCACTACACTCCTCTCCTTTTCACTTCCTTTCTTATTTTTTGTTAACTAAAAATTAAATTTGTTGTACAACTTCCTTTTGTGTTCTATTTGCTTTTTTTTATTTTGTAAGAAAATAAAGAGTTTTTATTTGTTTGTTAATAAAAAAATAAAAAAAAAAAACAAAAATAATTAAATTTTAAATAATAATAATTAATATACTCGTAGTTAAAACAAAAACAAGAAATAAAAATAAATTTATAATAGGAAAATATTTTTGTTTTCTTAAAAAAATTTATTTAATTTTTGTAAGGAAATTCGTTTAAAAATTTTTATTTCTTTTTTTTTAATTTTAATTATACATTTGTGAAAGTTATACGAATAAAGAACATAATTTCTTAGTCAATATTTTTAATTCTTTCTATTTGTTTTTAAATAATAAAAAATGTTATTTTGTTTTATTATTAATTATTTTTTTTTATTTTCTGTTTGGTTTCAAGACAACAAAAATATTTTTTTCTTTTAAGTTTTTATTTTTATTTGTCAAAATTTCTCTTTAATCAATTTTAAAAGACAATTTGTTGCTATTTTATTTAGAAAATAACATTTCTATTGTGTTAAAATCAATAAAACTCAAAAATGTAAAATTTAGAAATTTTGTATTTTAATTAAGTGAAAATAAAAATAAAAACAAAAACAAATTAAAATACAATATTTAAAAAAAAGTGCAAAAAAATAATTTAAAAGGTTTTTAATTGTTTGGAAAAAAGAACAAGAACAAGAATAATAAGCAGAAGTGAGAACAAGTCAGTTGTTCCCTGCGGCCAAAATAGACTAATACTCCCTAACTCTAGTGTTCATTAAGAATTCAAAAAAATTCTTGAGAGATTTTTCCACCATGTCAGAGGGTTGTAGGTAGCGATGACCAAGTAACGAAAATAGTCCCATATTAGATCAACGTTTAGGTTGATCCTGATATTTGCCAAGTGAGTCAGGAAACACGTAAAAATGCGTATTGGTGACCTAGTCAATATTTAGGGCTGACAAACTGAGTTGTCTCTAAGCTGTACTAAGCTTTTGCTGGGATTTTCAACAAATATCTCTGCCATTTCTGTCATTTTGATTTCATTTTCTTTGATCATTTTTAGTGTTCTTTTTTTGTATTATTTGCAATTTTTTAATTTTTGAATTTGATCTCAAGAAAATCGTTTTACAAATTTTATGCTCTACTGAAATCCATTTCATATTTCGCAGAATTGATAGTTTCAACGCGCTACAAGCCAACTCATATTAAAGCAGAGTTTCTAAAGCAACTTGTATGTGCTCCTTAAACAACATAAAGCACCATTAAAATCAAATTGTTTTGAAACATTCAATAAATACAAATTTAGCACGTTTTCAATATTCCTGCTGGCAATCGTTGTTTGTTTTTCTTTTTTTATTTTATTTAATTTTTTTTTTTACAAAAAAACCAAATATTTGTAATGCAAAATGCATGCAAGAGTATTTTGTTTGTGTTTAAAATGAATGCAAACGTCCGTAAGTGGGCCAAATAAATATTCAACTTAAAACTGAAAAAGACTGTGTGTCGTGTGTGTTTAAGAACTCGCCCACCTTTAGTTTAGGCTGCAACATTTTTTAAATTGTCGTAGTCATGCTTAAGTTTTTATTCCTGTTTTAAAGATATTTTTTGTTACTTTGAACTGGCAGAACTGTAATTTTACTTTTTTTTTTTGTAATTTATGTCATGATTACAAAATATCAAACTAAAATTAATGTTTAATTTGATGACGATGTTGTTATTGTTGCTATTGACTCCCATATCATGTTTAAAGTAAATATTTTTTTTTAGATATTCGTTTAAATGAAGTTGCAGATTTGCCTGCAAGCTCTCTTATGCTTACAGCAAGAATATCTCAAATTAAATGATAAAATCAAAATAAAAAAGAGTTTTTAATTAATTAAATACAAAAATAGAATTCAAACGATATTTCCTTTACAGGCATACCTCGATTAATGCTACCTCTTTTAACGCTCTTTCACTATAGCCCTCTTTTGAATTTATAACAAAAAGGGGGCTAAAATGTTGTCTTTCTCTAATTTCATATGAAATTTGATAAAACTTAATTTACAGTTCTTGGAATAATTGTTTTTGAAAAGAAAAAAGAATAATTTTAATTTGGGGAATCCCGAAATGTGAAATTTTGTATTAAAATGTTTATTCGAAATAAAAAAATCAATTGAACCACAGACACATGCACAATCTAGAAAAAGAGTTGAAAACGGTGAACCTGTATGACAGTTACTTTTTCTTGCATTGATCCATTTTTTGAAGAACAGCACAAGTATATTGTAATAGAGAATTTACTAGGTGCAAGGAGTGTAACTATATAGAGATAAATACGAAAATGCCAAATTATATATTCAGTTTTATCGATAAAAAATTATTGTCTGTCAAAAAAAAATTTAAAAATCTTCAACTTAAAATTGACGTTTCCAACTTAAAATCTTTCAAATGTTGCCCACTTTTTGGTTTATGCACGAATTCTGCGATTTTAAGCTTCTTTTTTGAGTTTTGTTTTTGCTTGGCGTGTTTTTTTAAGGAAGAAAGAAAGTTTTGTTTACATTTTTTTATATTTGTTTCTTTCTTTCAATTCTATATCAATAAAATGCGAAAAGAATAAAGGGCTTTAGTGTAACGCTATTTCTGTTATCGCTCAATTTGCAGCAACGCAATATGCGCACTAAACTAGGTATGCTTGTAGTTGATTAAGGTATAAAAGTGATTGACACACTTGACAATATTTTGATGTCTCTTTTAGTGAAAAAGTGCAATGACTTTGATCAGCGAGACTTAGCTTACTTTTAAGTTTTATGTATTTGTTAGTTTATTTGACCTTTTTCTTTTCAATTAACATGTCTATTTTATTAAGCTTGAGGTCTTATTTTATAAATTGATTTTTATTTCGATATTTCGCTCCAACTTGCGCAGCTTCTTCAGGATATAATTATAAATTAGTCAAATTATAATTTTTTTTTATATTTTAATTGTGAATCAGCGTTGGTTGGTAATCATGCGATTCGTTCATCTTTCTTGCTTGATATGTTCAGTCAGTTTATGTAAAACACTACGAGGAATATTTTTGTGGAACTTTTTAACCCTCTAATACTTCAATTACCAGGACTTTTTTGGCTCCCGTATCAAAAAGGCCAAAATAGACTCATAAATTGAAGAGTTAGAATTCTACTAAAAAGTCTCTAAACGCATTGGGACATAATCATAATCACAAAAAAAAAGTACTCTTTTATTAAGAGCTGACTTTTGTTAATAAGAATTTCATAAATTTTAAATTGTTATTAAAGAGAAACAGACTATGATTATGGGCCATTAATGATGAACATTTAATTTTAAAGCTAAAAAAGGACTAAACTTATTTGGAGATAAAATTAAAAGAATTAAATGGAATCGATTAAGTGTAACAGTTACATTTTCAATTTATTTTTTTGTTGTTGTTGTAAATCACACCAAACATTAGTTGATTATGGACAGACTAAAATGTAAGCCCTGGCCTTAATTCTTTAACTTCTGTATTAAATATATGCCAAACAGCATAATTTTAAATTTATGCTGCCAATCCGACTTCCAATTTGATATTGATGTTTTCTTCTTCCTCTCTCTCCCTTTTGGCTTTTCTAAATAGGGTCAGTATTATGAAAAAACGAAACAAAAAAAAAAAAAAAATATGAATAAAAAGTTGTGGCAGCAGTGCAGTAAAAAAAAAAATGGGCAAAAGTGTTAAACTTTGCCTAGTTTTGATTTTAGTATGCAGCCCGAAAAAGGTGCATAACACTCACACACTCCAACTTGCACTCACTTGAAAGGTTACAAAATACTGCACAATTGGGTTATGTTTTGTTGGTGTAGGGTTGAAATATTTTTTGTGTGTTTATGAATAATAATTTTTATCTACAAGGACATGTTACAAGCATGCCTGTACAGTTAAGGAATTTTTTCGGAAAAAAAGAAATAACAAGAAAATCATAATCTGTTGCCTATTGTTTTTTCAGTTGGCCACTGCCAATATTCAGTTTTGTTGCAAACAGCAACAACCACAGAAAAAGTATACATAACAAGCAACTTTTTACTGGCATTTTATTCTTTCCTCTGTGTTCCCTCTGCACAAGACACAATAAAACTTCCTTATGAGGATAAAACGCGCGCATTACAAAATAAAATTTTGTTTTTTTACCAGTTACCAGCTGGTACCTTAAGCCGTTTCTTTTTTGTTCGTTTGCTTTCAAACTTAAAAAAAAAATAACAACAAGAAGTATAGCAAATCCTAAGGAATTTAATTTGTTTTTTTTTTTGTTGGTAGGAGAAAATTGCACGAGACTTTAGTTAGAAACTATTACTTGAACGCACCACTGCCATTTCCGCTTAAATTATCCTTGACAAAGACTAGAAAGGCCATAGAACGGCTATAGAAAAAATTAAAAATATTTCGGAATATTTTGTTGTTGTTATTGTTTCTACTAATGAAAATAAACTTCTTTTAAACATTGGATTTTGTATCCTTGAATTGTTTTGCTCTTAAAAGTGTTTGATAAGAGAGTGTTCACGAGTGATATTGATGTGATGTGAAATTCTGTCACTAGACAAAATGACGACTAGCGATGAAGCGGGCACATTTTGTCATGACCACATTCAACATCCCTTGATGTGGTGCGATGAGAAACGACGTTTAGTTGAACGTAGAAATGCTGAAGAAAGTTTAAGAATGTGGAGGCGCAGAAAGGCTGAGGAAATGGCACGCAAAGAAAGAGAAAAACAGGAAGTAAGTATTTGGCTGCTGAAAACACAAAAACAAACAAACCAAAATTAGAAATTAAAATATTTTTTAAATTTTCTTTATTTATTTTAATTAAACAAGAGTTTTTGGAAATTAAAATGATGAGAAAAATTACAGACTCAATAAAAATCTTTATGGTACTAAAGTTTTGGTATTTAAAATAAAGAGTAAATTTACGCCCTGCTTTAAAGCAAGAATACCTGTTAGGAAAACATTTATTTCTTAATATGAATTCCATTTTAAACTCACAAAATCGAAAGGGAGAATTTTATTTTATTTAAAGCATCAGAATAGTTTACAGTTTTCATTAAGAGAATTTGAATTTATTTTTTGTTTTTAGAAAGCAAATAAATATTGTCTGTTTAAGGCACTTTATTGCAAGTTACTGATAAGTTGAAGTTAAGATTTTATGAGCCAAATATGAAGCTTTTGATTGGACTTTAAATTAAAAATATCGACACAATATTGTCCACCCGAATTTGCTTATAAAGTTTTAGCCAAAAACGCACAAAATCCTGAGGGGTTAATTTTGAAAGTGGTATAAGTCCATTCAAAAAAAATATTATGCAGCGTTAATTTTAATAAGGTGAAGACTATATCTTACTAGAATTTTTACTGGTTCCTTTAAAGAAAAGAGAGTGGACTTACAGCACTTTCAAAAATAACAGCTCATTCAGTTCTAAGCTTTTGATTTTATATATGGCTCTACTTGTTGTTTAAGGAAGCTTGGTCCAATAACAGACAGAGCAATTTTAATTGCGCAACTTTTTCTTAATTCTTTTTATGTTCCTACACAAAAATTTTGTTTCGGCTATTTAAGACTCTTTTGAAAATGAAAAAAGGCTAGGAAAAAAACTAGAACTAAATTCGAGAAAAAAGTCCAAATTTAGCCTAAAAGAGAATTGCACAGTACATTTTCTCAAGAGTTGCACAGCTAAAATTGCCGTGTGTGCAACTTTCTTTTATTGCAAAAGTTCTGTTAATAGTGTGAGCGATATTTTTTGTAAAAGTTTCAAAAACGTTTAAGGTATCAAATATCCGTTTGCTGAACTTAAATTAAATTTATTTTTTATTTTGTTGTTGTTGTTGTTTTGGCAATTATTTAAAAATAATACAAGTTTTTTTTTTTCGCTACAAAAACATAAAAAAACCAGATTGTCAGTCAATGTGTCAGTTTGTTTTTTTATTTGAAATATTTTTTGTTTTTGTTATTTTGTATTTGCGTACTTCCCAAGTTTTTATTATTTCTTGTATTTTGAGTTTAATAACCTTTTTTTGAAATGTAAACGAAATGAAATGAAATGAATAGTAAAATAAACGAGGTGTGTTTAAATTGTTACATTTAAGAATTCTAGGGAATAGAATTTGATAAAAGTTTTTATTACAAAAAAGTTCTATTCAGGTCGTGACAGGTACAGTGAGTAGCAGAAATAACTTTAAAGCCATAAAGAAGCCTAAATTAGTTTTTAATCTTCTCATGCTTTAGATTTGAAACATAAAATATGTTTCTGTAGTTTTCTTAGCAGGTCCTCGTGTATATTTTTTTTCATTTAAATTAAATACAAGAAACATCGATAACTTGCCACAGCAGCTAGAAATTACATTATTTTCTTTAAGAAATTATGCATAGACATGCGGTATAGAAATACAACGCCTGGCTGTTACCAGTACAGAGTGTGACATAAAGTTGTGTTTTAAGTTAATTTATCTGAGCAATAAATCCCTTACAGTCAAAAACACTAGACTTTATTTTGCTTTACACTTAAAATTTCATACATTTTTTTCAATTAATTGGTCGCCAAAGAAAATTCGAAAAGTAATAACTGAAATTATTAAGTTTAAGATTTTCATTCATGGACTAAAATTTGACAAAAAAAAAATTATTTTAAATTGTTGTCTAGAGCAATTTTAAACAAATTATTCATTTTAATTAACAGCGTGTTTTTAAGTACCCTGTTGCGACAACCTGCTAAACAGAAACATTTTTATTTTGGCAAATTGCGTGACTACATTTATTACGAGTTCTACTTTGGCAAAGTCAGACAAAATTCGTGTGAAGTTATATAATATGTTTAAGTGTGTTTGTGTAAATTTGATTTTGTGTTTGCAACTATAACAACAACCTATAAACTCCAATCAATATTTAACTAAATTTAGAAAATTTTTTCGTCAGAATTTCCATAAAAAAAAGTAGACACAGAAGCTCTGAAGCTATTACGATGTCTGCAAATGAAAATCAATGTTTGTTTATGTTGTTAATTGGTGTCTGCACGTGTTTGTTTAGCGAAAGCATTAGCTGTGCTAACAAGTCATTTTGTTATAAATGAAATTTGCTAAAAACTTAAGAAATGAAATTAAAATTTTTTTCTTTCACTTAAAAAATGTTGATTAAAATAAATTGTGCAAGTTGCTTTCTCTTTTTCACTCTTTTTATCTCTATGCCTCTCTCCTTCTCTCTCTCCTCTCTTTCTGTGTTCATTTGCCTAGTATTATGAATTGTTTGTTAAGCACTGCCCTTGGGGTAAGCCAGGTGGTGGGGCACCCAATACAGATGTCAGAAGGAAAGATATAACAGCTGTGGGTCTGCATTCAACTGCTCCAATTGTGAGTACACACACACACACACATACATAGCATCTCATACCCTAACACATTCTTATTGTTAATTAATGTTACAAGTTAGTTATCACGTCTTTATGTTTAGGCCACCACTGCTCATCATCGTTTGACTTCATTGCAAGCATGCCGTTTTGGTGATTATTTCACTAAACACAAACGTTGTTTAGATCCAGTAGCAGCATATCATCCGCATTATTATCATCATCAACATCAGCAGCAGCAGCATCATTCAGTGCCTCGTGTCACTGCACACACACATCATGCAGTGCCGCATATCAGTGGTGATAATGCACGTCCCATACAAGCCAGTAGCACTTTAACGCTCTGCGAACGTGATGTAGGTACTGTAGCTACTAGTAGTGGTGATGGAGGTGTAGCTGCCACTACAATTGTTGGTGCTGCTGCTGGTGGTGGTATTAAAGTCGATGCCAATAAACGTGCTGAAAGTTTGCAAATCACCTTAAAAGATCATCCATCCATGTCATTTCGTAACAAGGGACATGTTGACATAGAAGTCCGTTATAAGCCTAATGCTGCTACAAAGGGTAAGCCAATGCTGGAGAAAATTGTGGTCACCGAAAGTGACAAATGTCCGCTGGTGTTAGAGCATACAAAAGGCAAAGAACAAGCCAACGCTTTGACAAATGGATCAAAGAAAATGTTGGATAAAATTGAAAAGACGGTGAGTTGTTGCATTTAGTTTGACTTAATTAAAAAATTTAATTGAAATGATGGCTTCAAAAAATTACTTGTTTTTATATTTTTATTTTTAAAAGACCAACAAGGATCCTTGGGGCAAGCCAGGACCTGGTGGAAAACCCTGGCGTAGTCCCAAAGCAGTGGGAAGTTCATTCATGAAATCATTGGTAAGTTTGTAGTTGTAAGGTATGGTGGGCAGAAAGGGAATATGCTGATTAAAACAAATTTTTTTTATATAAAAAAAATTAAAATAAATTTTTTAAACTGAAGACAAAATTATAATAAAAATAATATCAATTACGAAAAGTTTATTAAAAAAATTTTGCTTAGAAAATTTATTTAACAAAACTCTTAAAAAGTCACACATGTTTTTATTTCTTTTTTTATTATTCAGGGCTGGACTAACAAACAAATGCTTAAAGACCTTGATCAAGATAATCCGGTCACGCCAGCTGACAAACCAACATTTCGAAAATCTCGTGCTTCCCGTAAACCAACAAAATGCTGTGAAATTTGTACTTGTACATGCCCAGCCATGATATTAAATTCTAATCCACTTAAACCGATACAAAAACAACATCCCAACGCAATCAAACAGCAGAAACCAAAAATATGTCCACGTTTGTTAAGACACAACAAAACAATTGATACAACAACGGACAATAGTGCCAATAATACAAGAAATGTAGGATTTGGTGGTGGTGGTTGTGTAAAAAAAGATGCAGATAATAATGGTGTGGAATTGGTGCCATTGTTGGCACGCAGACGTGCGTTTGAACGTCCTATTAGTTTGTCAACAACGGATGTTACCAAACGTACAGCATCACATGATAGGTACGCATCCAAATTGAATATGAACATGCATTGTAACAACAGCAACAACAACAATAATTACAATAAAAACATTAACAATACAAATAGCACAACAACACCAACAACATGTTGCTTGAAAAAATTCACACTGCACATCCGTTAGCGACAACTGCTTTCATTCCATTTGAAAATTAACAAAACAAGAGACTCGCACTTAAAGCTTTACACACATACACACACACCCATACACCCTATCCTATGACAAACAAGCTTAAAGGTTTAAAGAAAATAAACCCCAAAATAAGAAAAACAAAAACTGTTACGCTAAAATTGTGTTGCCAAAGCAAATCAAACAGAAAGAATGAACACAACAGATAGAGTGAGAGAGATAATTAGCTCATCTATGAAGTTGGCTGCGGCAATTTGTATAAAACTTTATTAAAACTGCTTTTAATAAAACTCTACCTCATTATCGTTGATGATATGGCACTTGTGTATTGAACGAGTTCAATTAATGTAAAAAAAATAAATATTTTTTATATTGTGGGCTCTTTGGCACTAACTGAAATTTACTTTTTAATTTTACTTATTTTATTTAAGCACAAAAAATACTATAGCCAAATTCCGGTATTTAATATCGATCGAAATTTCCATGTAATTAGAATAAAAGTTTCGTTACATCTCGCATGCCATAATTTGGCTCTTGTGTAGTCGTTGAACTTAACTTTCTGAAGCCCCTACACAACCTACAGTTAAGTATATTTTTCTATTAGTTATTGCTGTCTTAAGGTTGCTATTGAAATTCAGCCCGATTGGTTAATAAATGTAGGAGCTATGAGTCAAAAAACGCAAATAACTATATTTTTATCTGTGCTTTTTTATGTGGGCTTTTTTTTTACGGATAAAAAAAAACGTTTTATGCAGCTTTATCAAAAAAGACAGTAAAGAATCAAATAAGAGGTCCACAAATGGCCGCCAAATATCTAAAAAACTGAAAATTTAGTTTTGTATTAATTTCTGCATTATATAATAACGAAAACAAACGCTTATGTGCACAATGTGTGTTTGCGAATACACGAAACCGCCCATGTATATGCGCGTGTGTTTTAAATGCCATTTTACCCTTTTTAGGCTAGATTTAGTCTTTTTTTCTCGCATTTAGTTTTGAAACTTATGCTAAATTTCATTCGCAATTTTTTTTTTGCAGATAGTGCGAAAAATTTTTTTTCGCCAAAAATTACCATGGACTACCCCCTTTGTTTTTTGTTTTTTAATAATAAAAACATTTTTTTGCACTATCCGCAAAAAACAAATTTCGTTTGTCTATCCAACGCTAAAGAAATCAAGTCGATATATTAAAAACTCAGCAAGTTATGACGACAAAGGTAACAAGTTCTATTGCTGCCTTTTTAGTTACCTTTTTACCTTTTTGCTCATAGCTTGCTTAATTTTCAAGATATCAACTTGATTTCTTTTGCGTTGACTTTAATTAGAATTTTTTTTTTTTTGGTAATAGTGGAAAAAATTTTTTATCATTTTCCATTTCCATGGTAATTTTTGGTGAAAAAATTTTTTTTCGCACTATCAGCAAAATAAAATTTCGTATCAAAGCCAATCCGTTTACCTATCTAACGCAAAAGAAATCAAATCGATATCGTGAAAACTAAGCAAGTTATAACCAAAAAGGTAACCAATTCTACTACTACCTCTTTCCGGCCATTTTTTAGTAGAACTGGTTACCTTTTTGGTCATAACTTGCCAAGTTTTCAAGATATCAACTTGATTTCCTTTGCCTTGGATAGCTAAACGTATTGGCTTTAATTTTCGGAAAATATTTTTGTCATTTTTTCAAAAAAAAATTAAGTTATGACTAAAAAGGAAAGTATATTTAAAACCACCTTATTTTCTTTAGTTTTTGTTTTTGAATTTTAAGCGATAGTTTTTTAACTTTTTCCCAGCATTTTTTTTGTGAGTGATTTAGCTTTTTCTAGCCTTTTTTTTAGGGCAAATTTAGCTTATTTTTTTTCTAACTCCTGGAAACGCTGATTGCTAGAGTTTGAAATTGCAACATTTGAAATTAAATTTAGTTTAATTTATTTTGAACTCTTTAAAAATTATTTCAAAATTTATTATCCACAGACATTTTATTGCTTTCAAAAATCTACATTCCAGAACGCGTCACAGACAATTTTAACTTGCTTCCTTCATTTTTTTTATATTTTTATAAAATATAAAAACAAAACTGTGCTCCTAAATTAATATATTTCTTTTTTATTTTGATCATTAGTTGCTTCATTAAGAAATTGAAAAAAAAAAAAATAAATAAGAAAAATTAATTCCATCCAGCTTCATTTAGAACTCATCCATAACAATTTTGCTCTGGCATTTCTTAATCTCAATAAACAATTCGTTTGCAGCGTCATGCACTCACTCACTCTACTTCCATTCATTTAATTCATTTTATAAAAAAAAAATATTTTTCAAACTTATTGATGATATATGAGTGTAAACCTTTACTTTTTTGTCATCGTTCACTCTTTTTCCTGCTCTCTTTATGGATGTGTGTATGCCTTAAACCGTGTTTGTGCGTGTGTATGTTCCTTTTTATTTTATCTCAACAATTTTTTCAATTAAAATAATAGAACAGTAACGATTGTAATTAAATTACAATTGAAAAAGAATTAGCTACAATTACAACAACTACCAGCCACAACAAAAACAACTAAACTGCCCCGAAAGAAGTGCTTCAACTGATCAATAAGAAAGTAAGACCAAATAAACAATTCACCAAATCACTTTAAAAATAAAGAACGAAAACACTAACCACAATAACAACAACAACTAATACTAGAACTCGTATTCATATTTAGTAAACGTAAACGTATTCGTAACACACAATTATTGTATTTGAATTGCTTGTGTATAAATTAGACTTCACACAGCTGCTGCTGATGTTGCAACAACGGATGTGCGTTACTTGCATGACCTCAATTATCAAATTGCACAAAAAAGGCGTTCAATTAGCGTTACCCAACAGCTCGATAAGGATGAATGCAATCAACATTTTATCGTGTTTGATACATTTTGGGGTCGTCCCGGACATGGGGCGCCACCAATAAAAACCAACAGAAGACTAAAATTGAACAATTTGCTTTATGGCACCAGCAACTGTACTTCCGTATAACAAAAACAAAACAAACAAATAAATGAAATAAAATAAAAATCCAACTCATCATTGTCTTAATTTAAATTTTTTTCGTCCAACTCTGTTACCAATAAAATTTCTTAGCCAACCCAAAGAAAATACCGGAAACAGAAACTATTTTAATTGAGTTTATTTGTTGTTATCATTGCGCCAGACTAAAGAAAATAAATATTTAAACTTTTATCAACTTGCCAGGTAGTAAGATGGTAAAAAGTTTAGAATGCAAAAAGAAAAAAGGAGGAAATTGAAAAAAACAAACTGGAAATACTTGCACACTATTACTCCTTGTTTTGTTTGTTGTTCAATTTAAAGGAAAACTATTATTTACTTTTAATAAACTAGAAAGTCTTGTTATTTTCTTTCTTATTTTTTTTTTCTTTGCAAATAATCGTGTTTAATTTTTGGTATTAATTTAAGGGTTTTAATGCATAAAAAAAGTTAATAAAAGAAAATTTATTAAATAAGAAAAAATATTTAAAGATTAAGCTCCTTATCCAAAGCAAATTTTAAATAGATTTTAAAGTAAAATGAAAAGTCTACGTTAACTTTTTTTGGATAAGAGATAAATTTTTTTTTTTAAATTAATAAAATGGAAACTGCCTGCTTATCAACTAATTCTGCCCAAGTGCACAATCCTTTAAACAAGGCAAATATTCCTTTGTTTCCTTTTAGTTTTTAATATTAATTTAAGATTTTTAATGTATTAAAAAAAATTAATAAAAGAAAATTAAAAAAAAATGGACTAAATTTATATAAATAAAATTAATTTTTGTTTGTTTGTTCGCGTTTCAGTTTGAAATTTTCTATACTCCAAGGAAGGTCACCGTATACTTCTGAAACGGTCACGCCCATTTTTACGCTCACTTTTCAACGGTTTTCACTCGCCACTGTTCAAAAAGATGTGTTCCCGTACTTAATTTAAGCTTGAAATTATGATTCACCTTGGTTGGCGCCTCTGCTAATAATATGTACCAGCAATAAGAGCACTTTATAAAATAGTGAATGCCTGTATTTATTTGAATGCGATTTTTACCATTAATATTTTATTTGCAAATGGATTTCTTTAAAAAATTGGTACATCATACACTCTCAAAGTATACCGACCAAAGCAGCTGTACATTTTTTGCTCTCCATCGGTTTATCTGTAAAGCTGTCAAAATTTGCTTACATCCTGTGCGCGCCATTGTTTTTATGTTCAAAATACATAGAGTGTGTGTGTATGTATGACCGGATCCTTTTTATTTGACACCTAAGAAAGCTTGTTTTTGTAAATCAGTGTTTGTTCTACTAAATGCCATGATACCGACTCACGTAATAAAGAACCGGGCGAGACCTCAAACAACAAAAACATCTACTGATTTTATATTCAAAATTATTTCTAGTTTAAAATGATAATTGTGTAATTTGTAGCAAAGTGAGTCAAGAAGTTTTAAAAATGTTGTCAAGTGAGAATTCAAGTAAAATGTTTTGCACTACAAATAAAATTAAATAAAAATTTTAGTGTAAAAACAAGTTAATTATACTCTGTAGGCCTTTCTACGCTGCTGTTTAACTAGGCAATGAAAGAAAAATGTGGCACACAAATTCAATGAAACGATTTTTCATTATAATTGTTTCATTAATTCAATGAAATATTTTATAATAAAATATTTCCAAAGTATTAATGAACTTATTAAATGAAAGATTTCGTTAATAATTTGGCATTAGAATTAAATTCTGTTAGACTAAATACATAAATAAATATTAAATCAATGAAAGTTTCATATAAATAATGAAATATTTCATTAGTCCAATGAAACGAATTTTTCCTTAAGTGAATAAAAAAAATCGAGTGAAAATCTGAATGGAACTCTGTCAGTGTAAGAGTCGTAATTGATTCCTATTCTTCTGCTTTTCTATTCACTCTCACAGCGTATTGCTGTAATAGTGACCGGTAATTTCTTTTGTACATTTGTAGTGAAAGCTCATATAAAATTCGAATTTTTTTTTGCAATCTTGTACTTTTATAGAAATACAGGATGAGCCAAAAGTCACGCATGAGTGTAAATGTAGGAGCAAATTCACGCATGTGTATAAAAACTGAAAAACTTTTTTGGTTATTATTTTTTACAGCGTCTTACACCACACCACCTTGCTAAATTTAACTGAAAATAATAATCAACAAAAAATTATTCAATATTTATGCCCATCCAGTACATATTTAATGACTTTCTCTAAATGAATAATTCATTATTTTTCAAGCAATGACCACATTTCATTAAACTAATAATCATATTTCATCAATTTCATGAAAAATTTCTTTAAGTTTATGAATCATCGAATTATTGACAAATTTTACTAACTGATTAATCTAAAAAAAGTTGTCATTCCTTTTGAAAAATAATGAATTTTTCATAGGAACGAAATTTGTTGAGAGTATTTGGTACTTTTTTTCACCCGCTGTAAGTATCTCTCACACAGAACTCACGTGAGCTGATTTCTATCTTTTTTTTTTTTTTTTTTGATTTTTGCTGATTAAAACCGTTACGGTCTTATAAATTGGGTCTCGTGTGTAAAAAATATAAAATTCCTAAGCTTCTCTTTTGTATTTTGTTATCAAAATTTACAAAAAAAAAAAAACTTTTATTTTAGCCTGATGACTACAACAAAATTATGGAAATTATATAAATTTTTTTTGTATTAATCATATAAAACTGGTTTTAAAAAATATTAATTTAGCATCTGTTTGCCCTTGTTGCTAAAAAAAAGAAAATTGAAACAAAAGTATGTGTAACTTAATCTTATGGGAATTATTATAATAACATGTTAATTAATATTTAAAATAAATAACCGGGAATTAATTGAATTAATTAAACGTTTTGTTACAGGTTTACGAATTTTTAATTAGATAACTTAACAAGGTGAAGATTTAAATAGAGGCCACAGTGAAATAGTTCCTGTCTTTGTAATTATATAAAAAACAAAAACTTGTTTTGTTAGTATTTATTGCAACACGTTCTAGATAACCTATTGTGCAGAAGTTTATTTTAACCAAAACCTCATGTATAAAGTCAAACAGCTCTGCGAGTTATGCAGCTAAAGAAAACTTGTAGGTTTTTTCACAAGACAATTCAGCCACAAAGTGTGTTGGGTATTAACAAAACAAATAAATTGTATCGAATGTTATTTTTATAATTTTAATGAAGTTTTAGTTTCTATTTAAAAATTCAGGTAAAATTTTTTTTCTTCAAAAAAAAAAAAAAAAAAAAAAAACACTAAATTATGCAAAATTATATGAATTTTAAACCAAAACTAAAATTCAAAATAAACAATTAATTCAAGGCCATAAATTTAGTTAAAAAACATTTTTTCTAATTTTAATTTCATTTATTTTTTAATATCATTTAATTTATATTTTTTAAAAACAAAAATTTTTTTTCAGTGAAAAAAACCAGTTTGATTAAAATCTTTGCTAAGGCTTTTTCAAATCGTTTATTAAATGAAAAAAAAAAAAAAAAACTAAGAAAAATAATAAAAATGCAAAAACAAATTTATTAAAAGTTCTATGAACCTAATGGGCATTATACTCATTAAAGCCCAAGAATTCAGTTTTATTTTGTGGAAAGACTTGAAATTTTTTATAGAAAAAAAAAAAATTTATTAAAAAACAAAGATAAATTTAAAGATAAAAAATATTATTAATCTTTTAAGGTCTTGTCTATGTAATAGATGGAAATTTCTGTGTAATACGAACCTGACTGTTGGTTGAAATATTTCTTTATGATTGTGTAACTAATTAGATTCAATAGACAGCATGCCGACATGTTGTTACCACGAAATTAATTTCAGATAATCAGATAAAAATAAATTTTGTTTTTTATAAACAAAGTCTTGTATGAACTGACATTAATTATAACAAAAGCTTAAATGAGCTGTTACTTTTGCAAGTGGTACAAGTTCACTTTTTTACAAAAAATTAATAATCAGTATTTTTAGTAAAATGGTGTTTATAATTTACTAAAATTAATTTTTTTAAAAAGTTGTTTTATATTATTTTCAACAATAACCGCTCCAATATTAACTAGACATCAAATCAATTTGGAAAGTTTACTAATAAAAAAAATGCGTGTGCGTGTAAAATAAATATAAAATTTAAATAATAAAAATGCTCTTCAGTATTTTGCATTTATAATTATGAGAGCCAATTAATTTGAATTTTTTCAAAAATAAAATTTCTTTTAATTTGATGCCTACCAAGAAGCTGTAATAAAATTTAACTGGTTTTTACTAAATTTGTTGTGAAGAGTTGTGAAGAGACTTTTAAAACTCACACAGAAGAGCACTAAAATCTATTGGAAGTTTTTATAACAATAAAATGACATAAAAAATTAATAAACGAATACCATAAGGCCTAGATAAGAATTTTGGACCCAAATAACCATATTCGATATCCATTGAAAACTAACGTCATTTTAGTGTTTTTGTATGAAAAATTTTAAAATTTCAATACGAGTTGCTAGATACCCGTATCACATGCGGTGATTTGGATTGCAAACTGTCTAGTTTAACAGGTCGCATAAATAAGAAAAACAGAAGTATGGTTGTCAAAGTTGCAGTTGGCTGTTACTAGCATCACCACAATTCTCAACTGGATTGTCTGAAGTCCCAATAAATCTCTGCTACGATTACTATGAAGCCTAGGCTAGATCATCCTCTCCGCATTGCACGTCCATCCGTCTCTATATCTCAACTGTGTTCTTCGTAAATATATAATCTCGATCTAGTTTTTGAAAGCCCAGAGAGGGATCAAAAAATTAAAAATATTTTTCTTATTTTATTAAGCGGGGGATAGAGATATTAAATTTTAATATCAATCAAAGCATTTGGGTGCGTGTTCCAAAAACTAAACTAATTTCGATTTTCGTCAAATTCACACATTAAAAATTATATTTTTAAGAAACTACACAAATACATTGATTGATGTTGAAATTTGACGTGTCTATCACCCGCTTTAAGAGTTCAGTAAATTTCATTCAACTATTCGTTGCTTTAATTTGTGATCATAAAAGCGATAAATAACGGCAATAGCACACATACACACACTCACACCCAAATACTTACAGTCATTTAAATGTTAGTTTAACACACTAATCTGCAGACCACTCCTTCGATATGAAAAAGCTTTCTGTTAGTGGTTTAACGGTATTTGGAACGTATTTTTATTAACAGTTTTAAAGCAGCAAAGCAAAGTTGCCACAGGTAGTTACTTTAAATCATTAAACATTCGGGCAAAAAGTCATAAAAATTTATTTTTTTTAAATAACTTAATGGCCCTTATAACAGTTACAATGAAATTGTATAAAACATAAGCGTTGTATTTTTACAGTAAGTAAGATTATTTTTGAATTCAAATAGCCGAATTGTACAAGACGACGCAAAAAAAAATTTTTACTTCAGTGCAAAATATTTTGTTAGTGAATTAATTCTTTTGATATGCGATAGAACGTGTTTGACAGTATTTGAAATAATGGGTGATACTTGAAATCTGTTTCAAGTATTGATTCTGCAGTGCTTTAGTATCTGTGAAAGTTTGTTTACATTTTCTACGTGTCATTCTTTTTATACTCAAAATACCTAGAAAGCGTAAGTGCATGAGTGGAAATACAGTAATTTTTTCTAATTTTGTAGGAGATGCTTTTGACCCACATTAGAAAAAAACGCCCTTTATTTTTGCATTTTAACGTTTGTTGTAGATTTGTCATTACCTTGTATAATTCTGACATGATACACAGATTCAGAATCGTTTTACTCCTACAGGGAATTTCGAAAAAAAGGAATACAAAGAAGATACTTTGTAGTGCATCTTTGGAAGGCTACTTTATCTTGCCCGTCATTTCCAGAAATGACATAAGCTTTCATTTATATTAATATTATAATGGATAAGCTGTAAACATAAACTATATATCATAATGCTACACCCACGCTTACGTCCATTATTTAATGACTTAACAATTAAAATTCTACTTCTTTTTGCATAAAATTAATTTATTCCAAAAATGGTCACTACATTCTAGGATAGGCCAAGCTCACCTTGGTCTTGGGACCGGCTAAAATCAGCTAATCAAAAACCATTTTTATTTATGTAAACCTAAGCCTAAGAACTTCTAGACAGGGCAAAACCGGCGGAGACCGGATAAAAAACTAGTCTAAAATAAATGAAAGAAAATAAAACGAAACAAAAAAAAAATAATATAAAAAATATAATTTTTATCACTAGCAGCCTGCATGAAATGAATTAAATGAATGGGAAAACATAAAATTTAAGTTGAAATGCATGCTGGTTTTTAAGTAAATTTTTATTTTCAAAAAATCGCATAACAAGTTAGAAAAATTGTGATTTTGGGAGTAACGGAGGAATTTTAAATACCAAAAAAAAAAAAAAATTTACTTAGTCTGGCAGCGCTTTGACTGTTTACTGAATTTTTTTTTTTTAGCTGTTTATATCTTATTCTTTAACATTTTTGTACAGCGCTGATACCAACCACACTGTTACCACTGTAAAAATATTTAAATTCATTCGCACTGTTAACACAGAATTTTTAAAATAAAATAAGTAACAGATGCAGCAACATGAAATGTTGTTGATGTTTTTGTGGCTGCTGGCTTTAGAGTAGTAACACGGTGGTTGATGTTGACAAGTTTCATGCATTGCAGATGGATGATGGTCGGTTAGTTGGTTGCATAAAAAATATGAAACCGACAAACGAAAGCATGAATGTAAAAAAAGAAAGAAAAAAATATTGAACCAAAATTTTAAGACGAAAAATGTGTAATGAGGTTTTATGCAGATGGCACATGTAAATTTACAACAAAATGCAAATGCTCTGAATGAAATGCCGAGAAAAAAAACATAAAGTTTATTTGCAACAACTACTGGCACAATAAAACTTGAGTTGAGCTTAATGGAAATTCATTTTAAAGTGTTTAGTAACAAGTGAAATAAGAAACTGAAAAAGCAAATAAAAGGAGAGCTATAATTGTGTAAGTGTATGTGTGTGTGTGTGTGCTATTTTTATGAACATTTATAAAAGTATACAAAATGGAAAATTTATTTGTTTCCTGTTTTTGTTTCTAAATAAATAATTCCAAGAAACCAGGGAATTCTTTTACTGCAGAATGTGCCAACGTGTGTTGTAATGAATAATAAAATTTATTTGTATAAAAATTTAGGCAGAAAAAACACACGCTGATAAAATATTTCATTCTTACTGAATTATTAAAAAAAAATTTTTTTTTTTTATCTGAAAAGGATCTTTCTTTTATGTCTCTATTTATTTATTAAATTTTACAATCCTATTTTTACAATCATAAATAAAATTCTAATATTTTTTTAAGACACAAAATTTAAGAAAAAAAAAATTAATTTTGAAGAAAATTTCATTTACCATTAGGGGGAAATAAAAAAACATTTTCTTTCAATTTGCTGCAGATTCAATCAATCAATCATTTTGAAATAGAGGCTGCGGTGGTAATCCAAAAATCAATGTAACACGTTTCCAAGTTTCAATTCTCTACCTTTAACTCAAATGAGATTACAGCAACAAGCCAAGAAGCTTCAAGGACTTGTGTTGTAAAAAGAAAAAAAAATATGTGAGTGTATGAATTAAAGAATAATTATATGATTTTTTTTATATTTCTGATAGAAAACTAAATTTTTTATGTGAATAAAATAAATTTTCTGTTTGTTTGTGTATTTGTTTGCTCTGGAGATTTTTCTTTTGCAATTAACTTTTCTATGAATTAAAAAGTATAGGAGCAAGCGAGAACGGGTAAAAATAAATTCCAGTAAAAAATTTTGAAAAATGAAGAGAGTAACATGTGCTCTTTCACTGAACAAGGTAATTGACTTCATTCCAATCGTAGATCTGGAATAATGAAAGAAGATCGTTTGGGTCACGGTCCATATAGCCAAATAATATTAATAAAAAAAATAAATAAAAGTTTGCATCGAGAAAAACGTTTAAAGTGATTCTTTAGTCCGAAAAAATAAGTCCAAGTAATTAAGCGGCCGAATTAAAATTGCAAAAACCCTTGAAAAGAAAAGAAATTTAAATATCTTCCAAATTACAGAACGTGTCGCTGCCTGAAGGCTCAAGCTCACGGCACTCTTAATGAAAGGGTAAATACAATACTTTTTTCAACGCTCCCAATTAGTAAACATGCTATTTGGACATGGCCTCCCCCTTGGGCAGGAGTGGAGCCTATCTAAAACTCCTTCAGGGCCATGGGTCACGTCACCCGATTGGAATGCAACTCTACACCAAGCTGCATTTTAAGTTTTCTTAATTTTTGCAAATCAGCTGTGCCTGAGAGTAGGTAGGCCTTTCTGATCTTAAATAAGGTCTAGGAAGGTCTTACATAACGCCTTATAAATAAAGGGCTCAAACATTTCGTTGCTGCGTACTAAGAGAAGAGTCTAACCCAAGCATATTTTAAGGCTTGAGAAACACAGAAATCTTTTTACAACTAAAAACATAAAAACAAATTTAAAACTTAAAATGTTGAATTTGTTTTTATTTATGTTCTCACAAAAGTGTCTGCTGTGATTACTCTAGATTAAAATGAAAAAGTCCAAACATTAACCAGATATAAAAATTTATAAATGTAATAATAGGAAACAGGATGTTGGGGAAATGATGTTCGCCGTTCATACTCATTCATTCATTCATTCATATGTTTTATTAATATAAATTGAGAGCACATTTACATATTTGCTGGTTCATGTTGTTCACGTTTATGTTTAAAACGAGTATTTACATGCATTTGTAGGTGTGTATTGTTTATGTGCATGTAAAAACGTATTTTCCACTTCCCTTTTCAAGCCCATATAAACATGCCCGACAACAAATTTTATTTAAAAAAAAGATAAAACGCGAAAAAAAAATATTTTTCTTATTTTCCTTTGAGTTTTTATACTTTCCAAAAAAAAAAAAAAAAAATAGATAAGGAATTAGATTAAAGCTTGCATGTGAATTATTTTAAAATAAAAAAGATGTCAAATATTTCAGTTCTTTTATTTTTTAAGATATTTCACACCGTAAAGTTAAAGTCTGAGTAGAGAGTGTTATATTTAACAAGAACTTTTTTTTTTTGTAGATTTTTAAAAAAAATTATAGAAACTGCCAGTAACAATAAGCCTAATTGGGAGTTTCTATTTTTTTTTAATTTTTCTTCTTTTTACTTTCTTATTTGAATTAAAAAAAAAAAAAAATAGATAAAAAGAATTGTGGCAAATCATGAATCATAAAAAAAATTTCACACTCACAGTGGAAGCTGAAACAGATTTATCTTAAACGGGCATCTCCTTAGATGCATGAGTAGCCGATCCCAGCAACAGCTGATTTTAATTTTAAAGGTAGTGATTCCTTGGATGTACCCTTAACAGAAATTCCACTGTTTATGTGAAATTATCATTCGATTTGTCTTAATCTATCACGTTTTTATCTAGAAAAAAAAAAATTACTACAAACGCTAGAAGCATATTTTTGTTTATATAAAAATATTGAAATTATAAGAAACATTTACTTCGCATAAAGCAGCAGATAGTTCATGTTAGTGCCCTATAAATTTGTAACAAGAAGGCGAGAGTAGTTGAGACTGATTTTCTTGAAGTGTATTGAGTTGCTACAGCAAGCGTACGTGTGTAGAAAATAATTTACCAGCCAAATAAATGTTTATGTATAACCACATTTTTTACTATAGGATGGTGCAAAATTAACACCATAATTTTGCTTTGAAAGCAACTTTTTCAGTTGATGCCAAAGAATCTTTAATTATTGTTACTAATTGATGCTTACTTGACTCGTATTTAAAGCTCTTTTTTTACAACAATATTATATTACTGCTGTTAAACTTCATTTAAAATTGCATCACCTTGTATGAGCTGAGCTAGAGTTTGTTTCTTATAAATCAGCTCAATTGTACACGGACTATCACGAATCCATAGATAGAATAATTAAACAGATAAAGAAAATCATTGTAGTTTCTACCACTTGTGATACGAAAGGCAAAAACACGTACGTGCTTAAAATTAAGCAGCAAAGCAAAATCGATACCAAAGCAAATGTATCTTCCAACTTAAAGTTTAAATAAACTGAGAAGTTACAAAATCTGTTATTATTATTTTTTATTTTATTAAATTTTTGTTAATTAACAACTCAATACTAGCTTGCTCAAATAAGAACTAAACCTTCTACCTTCAAGAATAATAAGAAAGAAGTTTAAGCCTGCAGCAAAATTCAACTGTCTAGCGACACGTCACTTCTAGACCAAGAGCAGCAGCAAAAAAATTCAAATTAACCGGATACGCTATGACTTTCATCTAGACAGATCAATTTTTTAAACAAGAATCTTATTTTCTATTATTCTTGCTCGATTAATCTAGTTTTATATTTCAGTCTGTTTAAGATACTCACCAAAGGATGCTCTTGCATAAGGAGAAAAGAATTTTACAACACTTGCTGCCTTCCCCAATAAATTAGAAAATATATTTTCTTTCTTTTGACTTTCCATTTTTTTATTGACATTAATTTTGAAACATAAACAAACATTTAAGCTCTTATTCAAAAAATAAAATAAAATAAACACGAAGACTTTCAAGTAAAATTTATGAAAAAATTCGATTACGTTGACTTTAAAGTCTACATAAATTTTTTTTGAATAAAATAAACGAAAGCTGAAGAAAACCAGTCACTCATTTTCGCTGAAAAAGCGGCTCAGTATATATTGACACCTCAATTTTCTACATAAAGAGCCTGGCGATAAGTAAATTATTTAAAATGACATTTAAGCTTTCTAAACAAGTCAAGGTAAAAAATTAAGAAAAAAAAAGTCTCTTTTACATTTTTGTATTCAAATTGAAAGTCACGTACTCATCATTTGTTTTCACTGACTGTCTGCTAAATTTTGTGGTTTTATAGCAAAAGCTCATGGCAAAACGAAACACAGTTAATAACAGCAATAACAACAAAAACGTATTTATTTTTTGTTTTTAAATGTGAAAAAAAAATGTAAAGTGACTAAATATGGATGCTGGAAACTCGTAAAGTCACTTGCCCTTTCTCTCCCTCTCTTTTTTTAAATAGTTCGATTTTGTTATTGATTTAATGAGTTTGTGGCAAAGATTAATAAAAAAAGTATTGGCAAAGCGGCTTTAAAAATTTTAATGTTGAACATAATAACGTTTTAAAATACTTTTTTTTTAAGAAAAATTAATTTTAAATATTAAAATTTTCTCTAGATTTCCAATAGAAAATTTTATTTTAAAAATTAAGTTTTCCTTCATGTTCGCTTTAATTCACTTTCAATTTAACTTAAGCCCAACAAGCGCTGCTTTTAATAAAAATTTTAAGCTTAAGTGCGATTCGCTAAATACAGCTGCTCTTTAAATTTTCTCAAGCTAATTATTTCATTTTGTGTTATAAAAAAAAAAACAAAAGTGAAAATTTATGAAAACCTCAAGTGTGGGCTGGACATGTAGTCATCGTTGAAGCAAAAGTATTCCTGCAGAACTGTTTTTCTAGTCACTTGAGTTGGGTTTGTTTGTTTTTACTATTAATTAAAATTGTTATTGTGGCTCTTCTTGGTTGTTGTAAACTCATGCATTAAAACTTAACCGCATTTCTTGCAGCATCTGTAACAATTTAAATAAAAAAAACCCAAGATTCACTCTCTGACACTTAATCCTGAGAAAATAGGGTCACGCTTACTAATGTAAGTAATTAAGAGGGCGGTAGGGTTGAATTTTTTTTTTAGAACGAGCATAAGCAGGTGTTCTTTCTCAAAGTAAAAATTAAAAAAAAAAATTCATTGAAAGCAAAATGTTTAGTAACATTTTATGAATAAGGCTGGCTGTGCAGGTTCTATGGTTTACATGAAGAAAGCTCGGGCTTGTACTTGAGACCGGGACCTACGAAGGGCAGAGAAGTAAGACAGCTCTCACAGAACAAAGTAGTGTCTTTTAAAAGTGAACATAAAAGCTTGGTCTAACAATAATAACAATTAATAATTAAATTTTAATGCTAGAATAATCAATCGTTTAAAAAATTCAATGAAATATTCATTGGTAGCAAAACAATGAGTGTACCTTACTCAAATGTATGACAGTATACAAATAATATGTAGCGGGTTTTTGTTGCTACTCCCTTAAGTATAAAAAAGAAAGTTTACTGCTTCAACATATTTCAACAGTGTAAACTAAAAGTTTTCTTTTCTCTTGTTATTTTATTATTTTTTTTTTCCAAGAAAAACAAAAATAAATTCATTTTTAATTGCAGCCTTTAACTTGTGATGGCAAATTTGTGTTCATTTAAAAAAAAAAAATGTGGGTTTCATTTATTTTGAGGAATTTTGTTGGATTTAAACCCTCAAAAATTCAAAGAAAAAAACTATTTCTAATTTGTTAGTTGTTGTTTCATAAGAAACTTTTTTCAACGGGTGTTGAGTTGTATTACACCAGCATCACCATGTTGACGCTGGCTCATGTTGTCTCAAGAAACATACGAGAAATCTGTTAAGCCTCAAGAGTTTCAAACAAAAAGACCAAAAAAATTGTAGCATTTCTTTTTTAATGTTTGTCGTACGTGTTTAGGTGTGGCTGTTTGGCATATTATGCTACAAGTATGTGACAGATGTTTTCTTTGCATTTTAAAATGGTATTAAATTACAACTAATGCAGGGTTTTTTTTTATTGTTATTTAAAAGTCTTGCTGAACTATTTACTCGTATTCAAGTTATGTTTTCATTGTTGTTATGGTTTCAGCTGCAAGTAAGTCTGATTTCAATTGTAAGAATGAGAGTGAGAAAAAGAGTGATAGAGCGAGAAAAAGAGTGAGAAAGAGTGAGAAAGAGGAAGAGAACAAATTTAGTTGCATTAGTTTAATTTCTTAATTAAAGAAAATAAAAATTTTAAAATTGAGCCGTTATTTTTGAAAGTTCTATAAGTCAAAATCATTTAGCTTAAAATTTTAGTAAGATATAGACACCATCTTACTAAAATTACAGCTAAGTGCTTTTTCTAAAGTGGGCTAATGCTACTTTCAAAAACAAGGGCTCAATTAATAACATAATTACAAATAAATATGATGCAGTTGAAGCTTAACTCTTAAACGGGGGAAAGGCACATCAAATTTCAACATCAAATCATTCATTTGTGTGCGTATTCAAAACTCAAATCCACACAGAACGTGTACATGTGACTTCCATTTTTAACAAACCGCACACAAATACATTGATTGATGTTGAAAATTGACGTGTGGCGCTTGAAATAACTTAAATCTTAAATTGAATGAAATTTTATTAATTTTTTTAAGCCATCATTATTTTTAATGACTTTTAATTATCTATATTTTTATTGAGTTTCATACGATCAATTACAAAAACTCACTCTATAAATTTTTTTTTAAATTTTATTTAAAACACGAATTAACAATTGAAAATAATTCTTTTGTGTAATAAATGAGATTTAAATTCAATCACACGCCAGTATTTACAGCACAAACATAAGTTCTCAACAACAAATAGTCAGTCACATGAATGAATATTAAAGTATCAAATGCACTCACTCCATGTGCTCGTTTGATACACACGAAAATATTTGTAATAGACACACTTTTATACGTACGACTTGACTTGTATGTATTATGAATTAAAATGAAACACTTTAAAATCAAATATGTGAAAGGAACAATTCAACTTGTATCACTGATTGTATTTGTGTGTTTTGGTAGAGAGAAGGACGTTTTAAATACAGATGCTTGATGTCAAATACAAAACTAACAACATGCTTAGGTTTCAAGCATGAAACAAGCCATAAAGAAACACAAAAAAAAATACAAACCAAATGTACAGACACTAATGCCACTAACAACAGTGTGAGTTTTGCAACAATAATGCAAAGGTGATGTTCTAAGCCAAAGACATTCAGACACACAGAAAGGGTTATGGATCCTCAAGTAAAGATTAGAAATAAAGTTGAAATTGTATTTGTATGCTTTTAATAGAACAAACATGCGAACAAACATATTTTCAATATGACCCAACAAACAAAAGCAAGGGCCAAATCACGACAGTCGCGATTGAAGCAAAATTTCTATTAAAATTACACTGAAATTTCGATTGCCAGCGAGTGAAAAAGAATTAAATTAACTGTTATATATGAAAGTGGTATAAGTCCACTTACAAAAAATAATGAGTTAGTAGTAATTTTAATGCTGACTTATTTTAAAAAATTTAAAAAACAAAAAAAAAAAAAAATATAAAAAAACAAGATACGGGAATTTCTGAAAATCGTTTTGGGTGCATTTAAGCTACAATTTTCATTAGCTTTAGTTTAGTTAAAAAAAGACCTTGACTACAGCTATTTTTTTAAAGTCGCATAAATTCACTTAAAAAAATTAATTAGTGACTTTCCCTTACTAAAGTTCAAAATGGAATCTTGCAATTTTACGCAAAAATACCAAGCTCTACTAAAATTAGCGCTAACTCATTTTATTTAAAAAATAACAGCTCAATTAAAACATGAGTGGAAAATTTCATTTAAAAAAAGTAACTGCCGTTACGTGATAGAAGTTGAACATTGTGAACGATTCGCTTTGTGACAAAATTTTTGCAAATAAAAAATGACCACGAATTTTTTTTAAATTTTGCAAAATTTTTCTCTAAAAAAGGACATCAAATACTTCTGTTTTCCTTTTCAAGGGAAATTTTTTTTTTTTTTTTTTTATAAAATCCAACCGAAATCTTTTGAAATAATGTTGGTTTTCATGTTTGTTGGACTTTAACAAATGAGGTAGCAACTTAAATTGCAACACAAAAACTCTTTAACATTCATTGAGTTTATGTTTGTGTATGTTTGCTTGTGTGTAAGTACTTGCATGCACTACTAGTTGGTTGAATGGTTGAATGAATTTTCCTGCAACATGCTTTGGTGGATCGGTTAAAGTCAGATGTAGCACAGATTTGTTGCATTTAAGTATGGCAAATAGTAAATGTCATTTTAAATTGAAGTACAATTAAGAAGAAAAATTGAAGCCAGCAGGCTTTTTCTGTTTAAAACCCTCTAAAAAGGAAGTAAAATTTAGTCGTTTGTAGTACAAGTAAAAAAACGAACATCATTTCTAGTGAAACCTATTGAAGTTGGCAAGTACTCAGTCGGTTGAGTCTTAGTTTAAACGATTAAAAATGTTTTTCAAAGATTTTTGTGGAATTTAAAATTCTTTGTTCATGTGAACAAAAAAATCATTGAAAATAACGAGCCAGCAAAAAATGGTTTACATGCAGCCTGGGAAACCACTGAAAGTGTTGTGAAATTTTTTCTCTTAAAAATTTAAAAATGTAGCCTAAACGTTGTAATGTACTCGTATACTCAATGGAAAATCATTTAAGAAAGTCTGGAATAATTTAATCAAAATTAATTGAAATTTTTCTTTTTACTTTTGAAAAATTTTCTTAAAATAATTATTCCTTTCGATTAATTTCTAACAAATTTTTCAGATATTTGTCTTGGACAACACATAGTTGAAGAAAATTGGTATAATAAAATTATATTTTTTATGTGTACTCGTGTGTAAGTCAATATAATCGTATTTGTACATACACAGTAGGCCATGCCTTAAACAAAAGTCTCAGATTGCTGCTGAGTGTTTGTTTGGCTGTATAAAAGATCTTTGTAAAAAGAAAAGGCTTAGTGACTTGTACATCATGTATGATTTAATATTTTACAGACAATTTTATGCAAATAACAAATTTCAAACAAATATGCAAGACAATATTAACGACAAGGTCTTCTACACTGTCATCAACAATGTAAAAAATAATAAAATGGAAATGAAAATATGATTCAAACTTTTATAAAAGTTTGGTTTTGGGTTTTGAAAAGTTGGATTTTCCGTTTCCAGGTCAAACATTTTTTGGTTGCATTCACTAGTTTATATGAAATGAACACCATCGAAAACTTAATTTACAGTCCAACCTAAACCTATAAAATTCCATGGGAAAAAACAAAATGCTGCTTATACACATACGAGTTCTTCTGTATTTACATTGAATTGGCACACAAATGTTGTTAAAATGTAAGTCTCAGGAGGTTTGGACAGGTGACTGTTGCTTTGGCAAAACATTTAAAGTGTTTTTATTAAGCAAAAATACTGCTTTTGTTTTGTGTATCCCAATTTCAAGTATTAAATTGTTATTCTTCTGCCATAAAATTAAGTTAAAGAATTTTTTTTATAATAATATGAGGCCATAAACATATAGGCTACTATTGGCTACCGACTACAAACTGTCACAGCTTCATGGCTAGACTACTACCGTTGCCACTGTAGCCGAGTTACAGTTATACCTGAATTGGCGCGGCAAGCGTAAAAATTCTACAAAATGTCTGAAGCTTAATCAATTGTTTCAAATTCATTTGAAATAATGCACGGCGGCTTACTGGGTATTTTTGCAGATTTTTAACAATCAAAAAATAAAATAAACTGCAGTGATGTTTAATAACAATAGACTAGTGATATTTCTATTCATAACCATATAACAAACACGCTCACATACACACACCACAAGTTTTTGATATACTCGCGATTTTTCCCATTAGATTTCCCCATTAACACTTTCTCTTTCACTGCAGCATTTTGGCTGAGTTATTGTTGGTACAACAATTCTTTTGCTTTGCTATTGTTACTATTTTATTTTGTTCTTGCCTTTCAAAAGACCGTAATTGTTTTTGTTGCCGTTTTAGTCGTTTGCCAATCGTAACGCTATTTGGTTGGTTGTTGCATTTGTTTGATGCTCGTTATGGATTGAGTGGGTGGTTAAGTGAGTGAGTGAGCGTTAAAGGTAAAAAGATAGGTTTTGTACACGTTTCTTCCCGTTTGTGTTTGTCCAATGCATACTGCTGCATCCTACTATCCTTCCCCGTGGCTTCTCATCTCATGTGTTTTGTTTAGTTTGATGAAGAACTTTTGCTTTGGTATTATTTGTGCTTTATTTTTACCGTGTTACTAATGATGAAATGGATGACTGAATAAACGAATAACTGGCTGAATAAACACATGACACAAGATTTTTCAAGTTTTTATTGTCAATGTCTTTTTTTTTTTTTGTAGTTTAACGCAGAGGTTGTAGTAAAATTCGAGGACAAACGCTATTCAACAGACTAATAATGAACACAAAGAGCTAAAAGACAGGGTCTTTTACGAGGTGTATAAGGAAAGACGATAGCGTTTAAAGCAAAACAAAGTAAAGATGTAAAAATGTCAAGGTCATACCACAAACCAAGCCACCGACATCACTGTTAGTAGACTAAAATTTTTTAATTTTCATTTCAGTTTAATTTTATTCTTTAGATAGCAAAAAATTCAAGTGTACGAGCATGAGTAACAAATTAATTTAATAATTGAGATTTCTTTTGACAAGTTAGCTGTCGCTTCCAAAATTGTCTAGCTACTCGTTGCAAGCTTTCATAGACAATTATTTGTTGCATTTGCTAAATAATCAGTGCTGTTCTGTATTCCGAATCCGAATATTTTATTCGGAATTGAAAAATTCAGCCACGCATAACTACTCTGTGGTTCATTTTAAGATTTTTTAAATTTTATTTTTTCTTTATTTTGGTTGCGAAATTATTAGCAGAATTAAAAAAACAAAAAAGTTTTCATTTGATAAGAAGAAAAAAGTCTAATTCTATATTTTATAGTCCGTGTGGAATACAGAACATTGCACGAATTAAAAAAAAAAATATTAAATTAACAAGGATATCTGTATATCAGCTTGTAAATACAGATTAAAGGAAAATAGTCCACACTGAGAAAACAACTTTAATCGCTAGAATTGAATTTGTTACCTTTAAAGAAATGTAACGATAGAAATTCAGTAACAAAAACAACAATTTTATTTAAAAAAAAAAACAAATTTAAATTGTAGAATTTTCATGTAAAAAAAAATTTTTTTGGTCAAAATTAATAGTTAAAAAAATGTTTTCTGCCATCCATTACCAAACGTTTAATTGACTTTAAGGGCACGCATTTTTCGTTTTGTTTTTGTGGAAGGAGAGTTGATTTGCTCATTAGATAGGAAACCGTTCCTAGTCACTTAAATGTAGATGAATGTGTGTGAGATATGGACTAACGGTTAGAGTTAAAGTAAAGCTTTTAGAACACAATTGGCTTTAATGAAAAGTAAATTTTTTTAAATAAAATTCGCTCTTTGGAACTAATAGACAAACCTAAATTAGCGCAATAAGCGATTTTTTTTCTCAAAAATTTTATTGTTTATACAAAATGTATGAAGCAAACCCAACCATATTTCGGGTTGCTTCATACAAATGTATGAAGCAAATGTATGAACAATAATTGAAAGTGAATTTCTTTTACTTTAAATATTTATTTGGTTGTTTCCCAATGGGTGTTTATTTTTAGAATTTACAATTCATATTTAATGGCAATTCCGAGCAATTGTAAAATATGATTTCGAAAGCGCATTGTTTTATATGTTATTCGTGCCTGTTCTGTACTTCGCACGGTTTGAAAAAAAGTGGAAGTACATTTTGTTTCTTCTTATTAAATGAAAATTTTTGTTTTTTTTTTAATTTTACCAATAACTTTAAATCCAAAATAAAACAAAAACAAAATTTAAAAAATCTTAAAATGGACCACAGAGTAGTTATGAGGTGCTGAGTTTTCCAATTCCGAATAAAATACTTTTTTAGTTTTTTATTTTTTTTTTTTTTTTTTTTTTTTTTTGGATTTAATAACATTTTAGTTATTTTCGATGAATCTATTAAATGCAAATATTTAGGTTTGCCATTTCAGCAAAAACTCTGGGTTGCTTAAAAATTGCTACGCTTGCCTGGTATGCTTCCAAAGACTTGAAAAATTATTAAGAAACAATTAAAAAAGAAATATTTTAAGTACTTGCATAGAGTAACCCAATTGATTTAAAAATTATTAACTTTGTGCAATTTTATTTCCTGGCCTTTAAGTAGTTTTTGTTTTTTTTTTATGAAAAAAATTTTCTGAGAGAATTGTCAAGGGGAAATATAATTTTAAATTTCATAAATGTAAACAGTCGCCAGGTTTTAAATGCTGGAATAAGCTTGTGCCTACTTTTTAATCAAGTGAACTTAACTTAATGCCAGCAAACATCTGTATTTCGAATGGTTTCTCTTTAATTCCAAGTTTGAACTTAACCAGAACTAATTATTCACTTCGGTTTGCCACAAAATAATAATAGAATCCTAAAAAGACTTTAATTTACGTTATTTTATGCACAAACTTAAGGTTTTCATGAATTAAATATCATGAAATGTTATTCAGCAGCAAATAATTTCCATGAAAACATTTTTAACCTTTTGAGGGGCAGCCACTTTACTCATTTTTAAGCAGATTTAATAGAAAAAATGTAAAAAACAACAAATAAAATTTTTATTTACAATTTTTTTGAAAGCCTTAGCCGAATGTAGTTTTTTCCTTAAAAAATTAGCTGGATATCATTTACCACAATTTGTCTTCTGTCTTTTCAGAGGGTTAAATTTACTTCCAGCAAACATTTTCTTACATTTAGTTGCAAGTACTTATTTATGCATAGAAAATATTAGTTTATTAAATATTCATGCATGGAAATTTATGCCACAAGACAGTAGACAAACAAACTCACATAACTAAGATTCAGTTACACAAGTTAGTTGAAAATAAAGTTTGTTGATAATAAATTCAATAACTTTATTTCAAACGTACTTGCAACATTACTTGGGATAAGCTGAAAAAAAAAATGAATATTAGGCATTCATTTTAGTACGAAATGCTAGAATACTTGCGAGTGACAAACTATAAGTCAATTTGTAGCTTTAAAGCTAACTCAATATGTGTATGTGTGTATGAGTATATCTGTACTAATAAGGAAAATTATAATAGCTTAAGTCGACTTAAGTAAAAATTTAAACTCAATGAATTTATTAAAGGAGTTCAGGAATGGTGAGGCGATTGAATAAATGACGACTTGTTAGTTAGGCAAATGCAGCTTTAACAATATCCCGCTAACGAATGCCAAAGTTGAAAAGTTTCTATTGGTAGAACCCAGTTTTAAGGCTATTTAGCATGCGATTCAGTAACTTTTTTTTCAGTTACATTCGTATCAAAAAAAAAACAAGTATAACGATATTTTATCGAATTCGGCGTTCAGTAACTTTCCCGACAAAAATATTCAGTACGATAGAAATCGTTATCTGTTTACTTTTTTTCGGAAAGTTTTTGTCGGAAAGTTACTGAATACAAAATACGAATGTTTGTAATAAAAGTTACTGAAATCGTGTGTTTGGGTCCTGCTGTTTTATATAAATAATTTAATTACTCCAGCTAGTTATTCAGGCATAAAGTTTACAGAGAGAGAATGGTTATCGCCAGCATAACTTTACTTTGTTGTTAACAAAGTTCATTCATTCAGTCCCTGTTCACACACTTTAATAAGTCCAAGCAGTAGAAAAAAACTAAATCAAAGGCTGCCTTTTGTGTTTGTAACTAAAAGTGCTTATACACACACACACACGCCTTCACTCACTAGTCAGTCATTCATACTCACTCACAACTGAATATACAAAATTATGACTAAAATGTTAAAAGCGCATTCTACTTTAAAGGTTTAGAAATTAATAATAAAAAAAAGGAAGAATGAAATAAAATTTAACTTTTACCTGCAACTATTTTGTTCTTCATGAGTGTGTGTTTGTGTGCCACGTAAAGTTAAACACTTACAAAAGGTGCTAATTTTATTTAAAACATTTTTTTTTTTTTTTTTTCTATTTAAAATTCTTTTTTATACAATGAATTGTATGAATGTGGTGGTTAATAAACGAGACGTGAATGCGCGTACCTTCAGGCTAAGTTTATTAATTCCTGCTAAATGAACATTTTTATGTTCTTTTAAAAGCGCCATTTTGTTAATTTGCATAAACATTTTGCATGAAAATTTTTAAGGGGGGTGTGGGTGGTATTGGGGAGAGCAGAAGGCAATAATTGCTGTGCATTTTGTATGACCTTATTTTTGCTATTTTTATGTGTTCCAATACAAATACGTGCTCTACTCTATCGGCAAGTGTGTGTGTGTAGGTTATTTATTTTTTCATATCCTTTTTGGGATTTGTTTGCTTTCTTAAATGGTGTCACTGTAAAATATAAACTCTGCATGTTTAGTCACTGGATAAAATAAATAGAAATTGATAAAAGGACACATGTAACTTGCGCAAACGCACACACACACACACACTCACACACACACCAGTACCAAGTCCCATATAAATATGTACCCTGCAAGCAATATTGCAAACAAATCTCATATTAAAACATTTATAATTCATGTTTATTATCTCAATTACAAAGTGACACTTCAAGGATATAAGGAATTTCTTCAAATGTACTCACACATAACACTAGGCAACAAGCAAAAAAATGTTAAATCATAAATAAAAACCAAAATTAACTAAAATATCGTTATTTAAAAAACGCTCTGTCAAAATCGGATTTTGTTATTAATCAGAACTAGCGTCGTGTTATTTTGGTTTGTTTCATACTTTTCGTATACGCATGATAATTTTTGTCTGCAAGTTAGTTCAAGAGCTATCCAGAGTTGGAAACCTGATGTTAACTACAATTTAATTTGTAAGCCAGTCAGTAACCTTCTACTCTTTTTTCAAAAATTTTTTTTAAAGTCATCAAAAATATGCTCACATAACTTGTACAAAAAAATGGTCACACACTAACAATTTGTTTGGTTGTATAACCAGTCAGTCTACTGCTGACAATTTTGGGGTAAATGACTGTTAATGCTTTACAATTTTTTCATAGAGTCTTTACATGTTCAAGCATATGCCATTGAAAATCACTTTATTATGAAAATTCATGTTTTGCCATGAAATTCCAAGCATCAAACAACTAGAGAGAAACAATTTAAATTCTTTAAAATTAAAAAAAAAAAATTCTCTTTTCTCTGTTTTGCTGGGTTAACGTTTGTGTTACACTGACAACCATACAAATACACTTACATGGTTGTAGCTGCATGTGAGAATGAAATTGTATTTGCTAAAATTTTGTTAATTGAAAGTGAATTTATTTTCTAGCAGCAGCTTCCTGCTTCCTTGGAAATTTTAGAGAAAATTATTGATTCAGTCACTGGCTGGGCTAACAAGAAATTCAATCACATTGATGCCTCACAAATTGAAAATTTAAATTTATCAAGGCTGCTTGGTGACTTGACGACTTTTGGAGTTTTGCTTTTATCAAGGCACATCGATCGACTTGTGCTGTTCAATGAATTGTAATACCACAAGTGATTAATATTTTGTCATGGCCAAGTGCAACTATTTTCGTTGTTCGATAGCCATGATGAAATGCTAGGCAGCAATTAATGTCAATTGCTGCCCCAGAGCATGAGAAACTTCTTACAATTGATGTTGTTACCCAGTATATGGGAGGTATTGAATAAACTGAAAGGCCACAACTAAAACAAAAGTGGAAAAAAAAACTACAAACTAACTTTCTTATAAATTAAATTAAAAAAAGATTTTTATGACATAAGAAACATTAAGAACATTAAGGGCTACTTTAAGGTAATAAAATTTTTTTTATTTAGTTACAGGTACCTGAAATGCCTTTCCGATTGCCAGCCTTATGAAAAATTCACAAACTAAAATAAACCAAGAAACGCATTTTAATAAATTATAATTTTTACTAGATGTGTGGGCTTACTACCGACACAAGAGGAGGATACTTTTATTAAAGGCAGGTATTTTTTGAAGTTTTATGGTCTTGTAAGTTAAAGTAAAACTATTTTCATTATTTTAAAACTGTGCAAGTACTCTAGCTTAGCTTTTTCTAACTGATTGCCAAAGACTCGACTCACTTTAATCTGCTGTTTATAGAAAATGAAAAATTTCTATGAAAAACACTCAAAAATATATTTAAAATTGAATGTTTCATATAGAAATGTTTGAATTTTTCGTTTCCTGTTAACAGCACACAATAACTCTCTTTTAGATTAGATTAGTTCACTAGCATGTGTCACAAAATATATAAGCAGTCTCTTAAAACATCATCATAATGTCTTTTAAATGTATTAATTAGAATGGGTTCCAATAACTTAACAGTTACTCCACTCATGTATTCTTTTCTTCTCAAGAAAAAGGAAGAGTTAGTGAAAAGTAAAAAATACCTAAATAAGCGCGCCAAACATTTTCCATTTGCCAAAAATTCCCATGCCCATACAAAATGTGTGATTCCAATTTTGACAGCGTCTTTTGTAGTGAAGTTGGCTGCATAAAAATCGTTTTTTTTTTTATTGTTGTTTCGTTATTGCTGATCAGTAATGACATTTTTGTTTGTCTGTAGGAGTTTTATTAAAAAAGATGATTAACAATACCCTCTAGCTCTTATGTATTATAATATAAATAGAGGGCGTTAAAAACACCTTGCTTGGCGCTTCAATTTAAGTTGGACTGTTAGGCAAGAGGAAATAAATTCACGCCTTATTTGTTGTAGTTTTGCGAGTCTTAATATTTTTTGCAGACAGTCAAATCATTAATGGATGGATACAAATTTCAACAAGCTACACAAATGATAAAATTGTTTTATTGAAGTGAAGGCAAATGAGACTGGTCGGAACGGCGAGAGCTATAGAGCCAATTTCTTTTATGCTGATGGCTGAGTTTGCATTAGAACGTCACTACAGCTTATGTTATGTTGAATTGCAGCAATTGGAGGGCATGATCATTTTCGGCTGCTTATTTCGTAAAACTTTTCTTAAGATTTTTTCCCAAGTCACAGGGCAATAAGAATAATCACAATTCCCAATTCAGGCAATCAAAAATATTTCAAAAAATATCAACAGTTTTATGTGAATAAATCAAAAATGTTATGTCTTATTGAGTTATTTTAAAAAATAACTTTAGAAGCTCTAGAAGTTTTTCTTATAAAATTATTTTGATTTCAGCAAACGATACCGTTTTCACTGCCACCTCGTTAATTGTAAATAGAATACATCGCCCCAACATGCCTGAAAGTTCATTTATATTTAAGTCGACTTAAGTGACTTAGCACAGAATTGTTTTCATATCAATATTTCGCTCGAACATAGTAAATCGAAAATAAAATTATATTAGAATATTTTTTGCTTAGCAGTCCTTTGTTAGTCCTTCCTTACAATGGAGTGTTTGTTAATGAAATTAACAAAATGAAAATAATTGCCAAAACAACAAACAAACAAAAATTCCACAGATTTATTATGAATAAATTACGAAGCATTTTTAACTTTTAATTGTGCACTTTTGTGCTAAATATTTACAACACACACACGCCCACTATTTTTATTTTTACTTTAATTTTTTTTCATATTTTTTTCTTCTTTGTTGTTAAACAGCAAAAGCAGCACTTGATTTCAAAATGTCATAAATTTGTTTATTCTTTTTTTGTTTTGTGCTCTATTATTTAAAATAAAATAAAATAAAAGAAAATTAACACTGACACGCCTTGCAAATTATTTGAATTTTCTTGGCACTTGTGCGAGTAAGCAGCATTTTGGAAGAAACTTTTGCTTGGCTTTGGCACTCAGGGGAATTTTACACAAATTCTTTGTGTGCTTTTGTACTTGCCTACATTGATTTAATTAAATGATTGATGGCTTTCGCTGCCAAGAAATGTAAATCTATAAACTAAGATTTAGCTGAGCAACAAGTCAGTTAAATGAGGGAAAAAATTAAAAATTTTTAACAGATTTTTGGCAAACAAAATACACACAAAAGAATCTTTTCTTTTTTTATTTTTTCTTTTTCATGTTTTTAATAAGTTCTTTGGAATATTTAAGGCAATTATTGTTAGCGTCACGTAGAATTTAGAATTTAGTAGAATTTAGAATTAAAAGCGGCAACAAGTTTAGTTTTTAAAAAAAATTCAAGTGTGGTTTGTCTGCCATGTCAGTCGTGTAACGTGATGCTACAAACTTGAGTTAACTTAACAGACCAACCCGTAATATGTGGCGTAAACTTTGTATGATACCAGTCATACAAAAGTTACACTTATAATTCTCAATAAGTATAAAGTAGAAAATACATAAAGCATCAAGTTAAGCAATTAAATTCGAACGGAGCTCAGTTTGTTTTTCAGCTGCGTTACGCTTAGTTTGTCGATAGTCCGGCAGCTTTCTGCTCGTCTTCATTATATAACCGGCAGGTATCATCCAGACGGATATTGAAAAATGAGAATTTAATTACAAACGGGTCTTACAACTTTTATTCATGGTGTCCATATTATTGAGACTGCAACTGTGCCAATTAAAAGACTTTTAATAAAAAACAATGTTTATATTTTCACCCGACCTCGCTCTGATCGGTCCTTTATTACGTGAGTCGGTATCCTTAGAGAGCGAATGTATCAATTTTTAGAAAAATCCGTTTGCAAATAGAATTATGTAAATAATCACTACATTATAAAGTGGCTCATGTTTTTGCTAGTATTATTAGAAGAGGCGCCAGTCAAAGTGGTAAATAATATATTGCAAGGCATAATTTCAAACTTAAATTAAGTACAGTTAATGTTACTAAGGCCAGGTCGTTTTGTCCACACACAAATTTTTTGTTTCGGCAGTTTTATCATTCTTATTCAGTCATTTATTCAGCCTTCAAGCTATCTGTCTTCTTTTTTACATCTTTATAAATGATACGAAGAGGGAACGAAAAGGAATTGCGGAGTACGAACAAGTTTGTACACCTTTCCAATCGTCTTTCCTATCTCTCTCCTACATGATCAAGAATTGTGCATCTAAAACTGCTGTGTGTGGTCCTGGTCTAAGCTTACTAAACTTAGATGCTTAATTTTTACAGTTTTTATTTCATTAAATCAAGACTTTAATTTTTTTAAACAAACATTTCAGCTGTTTTTTTGAAAGTGATACAAGTCCTCTTAAAAAAATTTAGTTACAAATACTGTCTATATCCTACTAAAATTACCGCTAACTAATTTTTTTTAATTCGACTTGTATCACTTTCAAAAATAACGGTTCAATTAGTTCCTCTATTTGTTCTACAATTATATTGCTGCTACAAAATCCTCTTAATCTTCTATCTATATATTTTTTTTATTTTGTGAAACTTAATGTCACGAAGTATTTGAAATCCATCAGTGCCTTGAGTAAATTTAAAAAGAAAAAAATTACTGATGTAAAAATGATTACACTGCAATTGTTTTTACAAAAACCTGAAAAAAACATTTTGACTTTTTCAACTCATTTGTAAAAAAAAAAAAAAAAACTTAAAAACTCGTTTGTTTTTGTAGCGGCTGTAAAAAAAGGAAACTCTTTGCACACTTTGAAAAAACAATGTAATCGAAAACAAATTGTTTTGCACTTGGAAAATATAAAATCTGCGATTTCTTTTATGTTTTTTTCTTAAGTAAAATATAAATTTCACTTAAGGAATTGTTTTAGTTTTTGTGTTTTAAAGTTCAAAAAGTTTATTTTTCTTGAGCAACAATTGTAAAAAAAGTTAAATTAAGTTGATGCTCTTAACAACAATCAAATAGAATTAGAGACAGAGAGAGAGAGAGAGAGAGAAAATAAACACTTTCAATTTTTTAGTCGAGTTTTATTTGACAAAAACAAATAATAACGTTTTTATTTCAAACTTTTTTTAAATTATTTTAAGTTGTTTTTTGTAAAATCATTGTTATTATGATATTGACTGCAGTCAATTGTTTTTAACAAAGGTCGTTCACTGCAGCAGGAGGCTTGTTTTTGGCTAAACTGGAAGAGAGGGAGAAAGAAGAATAATTAATTAAAGAAAAAGAAAAGAAAAATGGAAACTGTCAGTGATTTCAGTAATATATTTTTTGTTTTATTTGCCAAATTTAAGTACACAAAAAACTTGTGTTGTATGGAAACAATAAATAAAACATTAGAAAACATTTTTCTTCTCAAAAACTTACGAAATCAATTATAAAGGGTGTCCGAACAAGAACGCAAGATTTAAATTTTAAATAAAACACAGATATTTAAAAAAAAATCGTGAAACTTTATTATATCGTAAAGTAGACAGAATGAGGTTATGTATGGAACAACATATCGGGCAGATGGCCTCCGCGGCTTTGCTGGCACACACGCGATCTTTTAATCAAATTTTCAATGACCGTTTTACATAAACGCTGCGGTATTTCATTAATGCAGCGTCCAATTTCCTCTTTTAGGGCTTGAGTCGTCGTCGGCTTATTCGCGTAAATCATCGACTTCAAAAAACCCCAAAGAAAAAAGTCTAATGGTGTTAAATCGCACGATCTAAGCGGCTAATTTTGGTCTCCAAAACGCGAAATAAGACGACCGGGAAAAGACTGATGTAGCAATTGAATTTTTTCTCTGGCTGTAAGACATGTGGCGCCGTCTTGTTGAAACCACAAGTCCTCCACATTCATTTCTTCAATTCTAGGCAAGAAAAAACTGGTTATCATTTCACGATACCGAACACCATTGACTGTCTTGCGTTCTTTTTGGGACACCCTTTAGAAGGGACATTTTATAATACAAATTTATCAAATTGATTTGATTATTAAACAAAAATTAAGGAATAATAAAAATACAACTGGAAAAGATTACGCTTCTGGCTGGTATAAGCGTATGCGATTATATTGAGAGCAAAAATTCTTTCTGTTGTTCTTAGTCTAGATGTAACTTTGTAATCACAGAAATAACTTGCTGAATTCGTAATCTATTTTTTTATTATCCTTTTTTCTTTCAAAAACTTACAATAACTTCACTCCACTTTGTCAATTACTTAAGAGAAATTTTAAACACAAACTTATCAAACTGAGTTGATTATTCTAGAAAAATTAATTTCACTACCTGAGGTTGAAACTCATCAACAAGAAAGATCACAATGCTAGTTGAGGGATCACGTGAAAAGGACTTTTATTTTGCAAAAAGATGCTTTAAGTCTAACTTATGCAGTCTTAGTTGTGTCAAAAAAAATTTTTTTTTTTTAAATTTATTAAAAATATTTTTTTTTTAATTTTTTTTTATTTACAAAATATAAATTTTTTTTATATAAACCAACTATGTAAATAAAAAATATTAAAAAGAAAATATTTTATACAACAAAAAAAAATGTTAAATAAAAAAATTTTTTTGACTCAACCAAGAACACGAAATAGGTGATGAGCATAAGAAAGATATAAAAAATTTTTTTATAAAAATTTATGTGCTGTTTTTATAAAACAAGCGATCAACTCGTCAAAAAAAATTGTATGAAAAAGACTCAATATGAGTATTTTAAATACTTTTCATATAAAATTTCCAGACGACTTGATCGCTTGTGTTATAAAAACAGCATATTAATCTTTATTTTTGTTTAATTCCAATTCATGATATTCTCATGGAAAATTTCAAAAAGTTGTTTGCTTAGTATAATAATTTTTTTTATATAAAACTTTTTTTATATAAAAAATTTTTTTTGACTAAAAATTTAAAAAATTCGTTTGTAAATTTTTTACATTGTGTTTTTTTAATTTGCTTTTGTAATTGTTGTATGACATTGTGAATTGTGATTTTTTTTTTTTTTAATTTTCAATATTTAATTTTTCTCAATGATTTTGTTGTTTATGTTGCAAAGAAAAAATTCGGTTTAGCGTTTTCTCTCTCAAGAAAAAAAAAAAAAACAAAATAAAATAAAATTTAAATTTAAATCCTTGTGAAAAGGCAGCAGAAAAAAGCAAATCAATAAAAAAAGAATGGGGAAATAAATAATTTAAAGGACAATATTGCGCAAACAGCAATTTTTTCAAAATGTTAAAAAAGTGAGATAAAAAAGCATTGTATTGCAAATGTGGTCAAATATTTTAAATCAAAATACATAAACACACACACACACACACTTACATACCCATTGACATACATACAAACACATGTTGTCGCATGACAATACAAATTTATGTTTGAAAAAAGAAAGAAACGGCTCACATCATTTTTAAAGCGTATGGACTTCATTCACACTAGCAAAATTAGTGAAAAAAAAAACATTAAAAAAAATGAAAGTAGAAGAAGAAAATAGAAAATAAAAGAGAAACTATTTACTGATAAAGCATTTTCGCTGAAAAGTTATTTTACTAGTGGTATTATTTGCTTTCATTTTCAATTTTTTTTTTGTCGTTTTACAGAGAGGAAGCAAAGCAGCACAGCCTCCTGGTGTAGTGTTGAATTTTAGTGCTGATAACTGGAACTAATATCTTGCTGGGCATGTTGTTGCTGTGCTGATGATGATGATGATGAGGATGCCTGCGAAATTGTTATTTGCAAACACGAGTGTGTATGCACTCACTCGCACACACTTACATACATAATTACAATGCAAAACCCTGCAAGCAATATTGTAGGCATCTACCAAAATAACACATTTTTGCATGATTTTTATGATTCCAAAGTAATGTGGAATCTTCCCAGGTCGATAAATAGATAACACTGTGCAACAAAAAAAATGTTTCTAACCTGGAAGATAACGATTATTTTTTTCTGTGAGCAATAAAACACACAACCATAAAAGTCATTAGTTTTTGAGATGGAAAAAAAAATTTTTTTTAATTTTTTTTTTTAATTAAATTAGAGAATTTTTTTTAAAGAGACTGCTTAGCTTCACACATCTTTTTATAACTTTGAAACGACTTATGTGATTGTGTTGCGAAATTATAAAAATTCGAAATTATGCCAGCTTTAGTTTGTTTTTAATTTGTTTTTTCAATTAACGACATCATTTATTGTCGACGACTTTTAATAATCGTTATTTACCGATAAGAGAATGTGACTGTTGTATTGTAGAGACTATGATTTTATTGTCACCGTTGTAGATAACTACCAAAAAGTGTTAAGAAAAAAATAAAAAAAATAAAGAGACGCATATAAAAAAATTTGGAAAACTTATGGAATTACTGGGGAACAGACTTTTAATTTTTTAAAATCGACTTACTGGTTTTATAATTTATTTTTAAAGTCTCATTTAATAGAAATAAAATAAACCATAATTTAACAACACTGATTTTATACTCACTTACGTGTAATATGATTTCAAAAAAAAAACTTTAGTTCGTTTTTTTTTGATTTATTATACTGCACCTCATTAATTTACATATTCCAGCAAAACTTTTCGCATAATGTTCTTAAACTGATATTTCTTAAGAGAAATATCTTTTTTGCTTTTAAAGTTTTTCTGAAATTTATATGGCAATATACGAGTGACGTGTGATTTCCAAGATGTTTCGAGCAGCTTTTTAGTGCATACATGGGCTTTTAGACCTGACTTTTTACTAACTACTAAATAGTCAACTTTAAGTTAGTTGAAAAGTTATTACGACTCGCTTACTGCTGACTACTGTGTAAAAAATTACAACAAGCAAATACTTAGTTGATGCTATTAAATGTAGATTTTTGCTATTTTTTTTATATACACCCTTGATTGATAGGTTAGTCCACTGCCCACTACTCCATTAGTTGCAATTAATAAAAAAAATTTTATTAACAAAATATTAATCTTTATTTGTGCTTCATTCCAGAAATTGTGTTGGTTTTAAAATTTATTCTTTTACTCATGATATTCTCATGAGTTATTTATTTCGTACAATAAGTACTGAAGGGGATAGCATACCTATATGGAAAATTTCATCAGACGCTACTCTGAATCCTCAGTAGGTTACTCCCAACGCAAACATGAGAACCTTTATATTGTAAAAGCTATTGAGTAAATAAGATTCAAATATTCAAACAAAAAACTCAGTAATCATTGAACTGAATAAATAAATAAATTTCCTAACCAACATTTTAATATTGAAAACTATATATTTTATTTTTATTCTTCTCTTCTCTTTTACATTTGAATGCCAGGTGGGTATTACTGAATTATTAAGTTCAAATTTAGTTGAGTTGCTTGCAGGGTAGGGCATGGCAGTGTTCCTTTGTTGCTTAACATAACACGGATTTTGGAATTATGCCAAAGAAAAAAAAGTAGATTTGTTTGTTAGTGTAGTCGCATTTATTTTCTTTTTTTTTTTCATTTAGTATTTTTTATTTTTTATTTTTTCCAATTTTTTTTTGTATAAAAAAAAGAAGATTTTCATATTTTCAATATAGAACCAACAAAAATATGCCATGTTTTTTGTTGTAGGCTTAAAGAACGGATTTATTTTGTATTAAGTTTGTATGTGTGTGTGTGTGGTTATCTAAATACGTAACTACCGGATTAGTGAAGTCCATGCGATTATATTTAAATAAGCTTAAAAAAAAGAAAAACCGTATGAAATTTTTACCAAAAATGAAATAAAATAAATTAACAAAAATGTTACAAACTAAAACACAATTTACAAGACCAAAATACTGAACTAAAGCTTAGGAAAAAAAAAAAAAAAGTGTTCATAGAAATGAAATTTAATAAAAAAATGAATGTCATTTCATTCAAATTAAAATTGAATTAAGAACTTTGCAGAGTTTTCAAAATTTTATAAATTTTCTATTCAAAATTAGTAATGAAAACTTAAAATAAAACCAATTTGTGATAAGTTTGTCCTACAAAAAATTCATTTACAAATAAAATTTTAATCGTTAAACAACCCATCTAAATATATGCAGCCATTAACTTTGCTGGGATTATTAGCAGAAGCGAAAACTAAAATAGCAAATAAAATATTTCACAGCATAATTTCAGGCTTGAATTAAGAAAATCGCTAGGAAGTGGGCGACCTTCCTTGTGGTATAGAGATTATATGTCTAAAATTTCAGAAAAATCTGATGGAAAACAAAAATTTGTATAGCGAACAAACAAGGAAACAAACAGAAAATTAATTTTCTTTTATTGCCTACATAAGTTACATATAAAATGAGCCTTTTTTAATTAAAATCCATTCCCAAATTCTAAATTTATTTTCAATTCTTATGACCCTCCACCATAAAATTTTTTCTATTTTAAAATAAAAAAAGGACTTCTTAAGAAAATTGTATGCCATAGGGTTTAAATTGTGCATAAATTAAAGCTTATGAATATATTTAAATGAAGTCTGGCTCATTTGGTTTGTATCATAAGCAGGTATCAACGTCTAGCACAAAATATACAATTTTATTCATTTTAGATTTTTAATGAATTTTTCAAGAAAAACATTTTTGAATTTTTTTTTTATAAAACTTTGTGAATATCTCAGAAACAAATTGAGCATACCATGATTTAAAGATTATTTTATTCGGTATCAACTGTCACAAAGGGACCACATCAGAGGACCCAAGTGAGCCCAGCTTCTGTTTTCCTTATTCGGGCTCTCTGTTTAACCTAACCTAACCTTATTCGCTATCATTGTATGATTTTCAGACAGTGTAATCAGAGAGTTTTATTTCTTGAGTTATTGCAAATTATAAGTTGTAGCTTCTCGAGAGCTGCACGTAAGATTAAAGAAGTTTTTACACAATTTGCAGCAAAGTGTCGAGTGTACTTGAAATGAGTTTTAGTTTTAGAGCCACCAAAATCATTGTAGGCCTGTATTATCGAAAAGCTTACAGTTCTTTGTTATACTTGCAGTTATAATTAATTTCCTTAACAATTCAATAATTTTTTTTTAATATGAATTGACTCACTCTCTTGCTTTCCTTTATGTTTATTGAAAATTTGTGAAATCTTGCTTCTTTTTTAAAAAAAAAAAAGAAAACATGATTATTATTGCCTCTCAACAGACTGCTTTGATGAAAAATCTAGAAATTTTTTCATAAATCATCAAACGTGCTTGTATACGACGTACCACTACTTACAAATGCTTAACGACACAAACACATCCACACAATTCTCAAAAGGAAACTTATATTGTACGATTTTGTATACAACTGCAATCTACGACCACGAGTGCAAGTATACTTTTCGATTGCAGTCTTCTTCAAGCACTTTTTTGTTGTAGTTCGGTTTTCAAATTTTCTATTTTTTTCCTTTTGTTTTTTTTTACAATTTTATTTCTATGATTTGTGGTTTTCATGCAGCACAAAAGTAAAATAATAATAAATATGACAATAAAACGTGCAGAATATTAAGAGCCACAACAACAGCAACTAAAATTATAATAGAAAAAAGCTAACCAACACAATATAGAATCTTTATGACATTTTTATGTTCTTGTAATCACATTTTTTTAATAAAGAAAAAAAGTTTTTAAATAAATTAAAATTAGCAGGAGCCAAATTAGAGTGCGTTCAATAACGAACAAAATTTCCATTCAAGTTAACTGTTTGTTTGTGCGAGTTCACCATCGATTTAAAATATTTTTCATTTAAATTCTATTGAGACTCAAAAAAAAAATTAATCGCAGGCATGTTTGACTTTAAAATTGTTTTGTTCTAGAAATTAATTTCAAAATTCTATAATTTATAAATAAAATGATTTTTTTTAAACAGGAGCAGTAATAGGATTTTTTATAATTTCAAATTTAAAAAAGCTTTTTTTCTACTAAAAAATATATTCAACAATTTAAAGCAGGCAAAGCACGTTATGAATCGTCGTTAGATCTTAAAACTTGTGTGTGTAACTTTTTTGTAAGGGTATGAGTGAGTGTGAAAGATTTGTCTTGAATCGCGCTTCGTTTATTTTTTTTTTTTTTTTTTGTTGTTGAATCTTTGTAAATGAAGTAAGAATGTAAGTAAAAGTTTATTGAGTCTATAGCTGAAAAAGTAACATTTGTTTTTTAATACTTAATAAATAATATTTAGTAAAACTTAGTACTAAATATATGTGTGATTCTAAATTGATTAAAAGTAAAAGCATCTATGAGGTATACTTCAGAAGGAGAAAAAATTGATTGTGTTTGCTCCCGGCAATAACATGGAAACGAAAACTGCCTGAGTGATTTTCTACTTATTATTTACTTACTTGATGTCTTTAAGGTCAACTAAAATAGCTACAAGGATTTTTAAGCTTAAACCAACTAAAATAGATGCACATTTACACACACACACACACACATACACACACACACACACACACACACACACACACACACACACACACACAAGATAACACGTAATGCAATAATGCAGTCAGGAAAACAGTTTGCTACCGGAAGTTTGTGACCAACATGTTGCCAAGAGAAACTTCAAAACAGACGTAAGTAATAGCCCAGCTGCGAAAAGAAGGAGTAAGCAGGCCTTTAATGACGTAAGGCTCATTTGATATTTGGAAATATTAAAAAACGTAACGGGTTACGCTAAAACATATTTAATATACGCGTGTTATGTAATAAGTTTTGTACAAAATAACGCATCATATGCACTTTTTTCTATGGGAAATTTATATAATTTCGTACAAATTGATTTGACACACTGCATGTTAAGGCCTGAATTTCTAAAATTTGCAGTGTGAACGCAAAATCAGCAATTAGTATATTTAAGGTTAAATTCAGAAATGAACTTTCAGTGTAAAAGCACTATTACCAAACATAACATTAAAAATGTCTCTCAACGCAATTCAACCCTCGGTCGGGCTCAACACTTTTTTTTAAATTTTTTTATACACTTTAAATTAAATTATGTTAACATGTTTTTATGTAAATAAAAATTTCTTACTATTTTGTTAAATTTATTTTTTTTTTGTATTTTTTGTATTTGACTTTATTAGGATTGAAACTGGGACAAATGCAGTTAAGAAATATTAGCTCGCTACTCAACCACTTCAGCTACAAAGATCAGTTGATTTTGTACGTTTAAATTTTTTTTATACTGACTCTTTTTACAATTTTTTTTTAATAAAAAAAACCAATATCTTTATAAGGGCTTTCTATAAGGCCTATCTGAAGCTGAGTACTAGATCTGAAATAAGGCCTAATGGGGACTTACAAATGAAGGCTTCAAAAATTCCGCCTCTGAGAAGTTTACAACAGCTTGTAGTTAATGAACCCAAAAAAGTCCATATTAAGCTCATGTGAGGCCGAGCGTGTGGCTCTTACTAGTCCCTGATAATTTTAGAATTCAATTTTTTAAGTGTAGGTAAGTATCTTGAATGCCCTCCTAAGCTGACATTTGAACTGTTATTTATGTAAGTGGTATAAGTCCACTTAAAAAAAGTTTGTCAGCGATAATTTTAGTAAAATATAGCAACATCTTAATAAAATTAACATTGACTAATTTTTTTTAAATAGTGGACTTATACCATTTTCTAAAATAACGGCTCTATTATGCCTGTAATTTTTCTCAATATGTGCAGCAGCAGAAGGCTTGTCCTTCAGTCAACTTAAAACGTTCGTTATAATTATTTTCTCAATTTGTTTGTTGTTGCTTTTATGTCTACTTTAATAGTTAAAGGTGCTTAAGGTCGTATGATTTATTTATAAACTGCTCGTTAGCACTCATACGTTTGGTATTACCTGCCATGTAAAAATAGCACATCATTGTCACTAACTTTTACATTTAAAATTTATTTACTTTCTTTTTTTTATAAAAAAAAAATAAAAAACTACAATAACAATAATATTATTTACAGCATTTCTTTGTCTTTTTTTTTCTAAAACAAAATTAAAACTTTTCTAAAGTTAATCTAGAGCCATTTCTAATGTGAAAAATAAAAATAAAAAAAATTTGAAAAGAAACTTTAAATTAAGTTAAAGAAAACTATTCTCTCTACAAACAAACAGTTGCATATTGATGAATGATTTGTACGTGCTTGAAAAAAAAATATTTTGAAAATCAAAATTAAAACTATTTCGCTGAATATAAAAAGTTTCTGTTGCCGATAAAAGTTTATAGAATAAAAGATTAAAATTGCTCACTTTAATTTCTTGTTGGCAAGAAAATCTAAAGAAAATTTTAAATATTAAATAAAATGCTGTCATGTGAGCACTTCAATTTTATTACAAGTTCAAGTAAAAGCACGCTAAAAAAAGAAAAAAAAAAAAAAAACAAAATTATTTTAAGAAGAAACAACATCGGTTGTGAGAACTAAAAATTCCGAATTAAAATTTTTTTTCATTGTGACAAAGTAGAAAATCGGTCGATATATTTTTAAAAGAACTAAATTTTGGTCTGTACTAAAGAATTCTGATTAAAAACCAATTAAAAATTTAGTTATTATAATTGAATTTTTTTATTTTGACAGCAGAAAATTTGTACCAAATTTGGACTATGTTATTGAATTCTGATTGCTGCCACCAAAAACTTTGATTATCACAGCTAAATTTTTTATTAGCAATAAATTTAGTTCTCACAACCGAAGTTGTTTTCTGTATTCAACTCTAAATTTGGTAACTCAAGCTAGATCATCCTTATCATATTGCACGTTCCTTCGTCCCTCCATTTAAAGATCGAGAAAGGAATGTCGGTATTTTGGCCTGGCAGCTTCGATCCTTGCCTTGCAATTAGCTGTTATATTAGAAAAAGTTTTTTTTTATTGTCATCATGGGTTACAATCGCTCTGCAAAATTTAAGATTTATTGTGCAGCCTAGTTCCCAACTACAATACCAGACTCCTCACCCATCTCGTAATTTGCTTTAAGATTAAGTATGCCCAGGTCTGCTGATACTAATGGCAAACTGTCTAAGCAGCTCAAGTGTTATAACCATACGTTTTTTTTTAATAAATCAAAGTAACTTTGTAGTGTCATCTCTGGCACTACCTTCCGAGTCCTGGTTAGTCCCTATTTATTACAGTTATGTGTATAGTGAATAGACATTAATTCTGGCGCAATGTATAGAACATAGAAGTATGAATTAAGTTTCAGTTTGGATACAAGCATCCTGGAATCTTCGGATCCGGTAAGATGAAGTCTATATCTTACTAAAATTTACCTGATATCACTCTCAAAAATAACAGCTCATTTATGGTTTATTAACAAAAAATTCAAAATATTTTTTTTGTTTGTTTTAAGAACGCACAAAATCTATGCAACCTCTGCTTAGTTGTTACGCACAACATTTCATTAACTGCCTGCAACAAAATTATTGCTAAAATTCTCTTTAAAAAAAAATTAAAATAAAACATTGACATTGAGAAACACTTTCCACTGAAAACTGAAAACAAAAGAAAGAAACTTTTTGTTCTACAGAAAATAATAACATTTCTTTGCCTGATTGTTTTTTCCTTCATTCGTGCGTTTGTTTTTCGCCATAAAAACAAAAGCTGAGCTCAAAGATACAACATGAGAAACTTTTTATGAATATTTTCATTTTTTATTTTTTTAAAGAAAAAAATCTTAGAAAAAACAATTTGTCAAGAAAGTTTTAAAAGCAGTAAATAAAAACATGAAGAAGAAAAAGAGGAAAACGCCAACAGTAATAGAAAAGGGAATAAAAAATATTTGAAATTAACAAGAAAATGAATTATATAATTGCTTGTGCCGTAACCCGAATTGGAAAATTTTTTTAAAATTGTTTAGTCTAAAAAAGATATAACAATTTTTGGTATTCTGTGAGTAAAATATATCCTTTCTGCTTTTTCTTTCCACTACACAAATAACAGTAACCAGAAAAAATTTAGTTGCCGAAAATATTTCAAATATCAACTGAAATTAACAGTTTTTAGTTGCCAATTACTTTCTGTAATGTTAATCTGTGAACTTTCAATCCATAATCGGCCTTTCAATTTATCTTGATTTAAATTCTTAGAATTTATTTTTTCAATATTAAGAATTTTAGAAGCATGAATGACTACAGACACTTGCTTGCTTATTGAAATAATTGTAATAAACCGGTTTTTCAGGTATGTCCTTAATTTCAATTTCATTTACTAAAATTAATTATTTATTTTAGGATTAACAGAAAACTTCTTTAAAGAAAATTATTTCAATGAATTGAATTTTAACATATAAGTATTTGGGTTTATAAGACTCTAACTTGTTGCGGATGAGCTTAAGTGCATGATTATTTTACTGAATTGCCTAGTTTATTTAAGCTTGAGTTCGTACTATAAATATTTATTTTTTTCGCTCCAGCTTTGCATACATTCTTTAGAATGAATAAAAGTATGAAAGAAAAAAAAGAAAAATTAAAATGAAGTGAATGATTTTTATTAAAAGTGCTCGTACAATTAATATTTGTTAGTTGGTGCAGGCTTTTTATTTATTTTTTTTTTTATAGAAAAATAAAATCTGCAATTTTTTTCAATTTTCTTTATTTAAATATTTGTTGCCAACTGAAAGAGAAACGAGCCGAGCCTTTGCTACATATTTTCGATTTTATATATTCAGGCACAACATTATATATATATTCACAATTAAACTAAAAACATTCATTCATGTTACACACAGGCACACACACATGGAAATATTTTGCATGCAGCCAACACAAAAACAATAATGCAGCTCCTCCATATTACTTTTGATTTTAATTTTAAACTAAATGGAAATCGGAAAAAAAGTTGAGAATAAATTTTTATTTAAAGCAAAAAAAGGCTAAAGGAAAAGAAAGCAGAAAAAAAAAATTATTGAGTAGACATGTGTGGAGCGAATGGCAGAAGAAGCAGCAGTAAAATGATATTAAAAAAAAGTAAAGTTTAATCATGATTCTTAAGTGCTGCAAATGGATGGAACATTAAGCATCGACATCAACTATGGTTAGCCAGGAAATCAATAACGTAAAGGAGAACGTATGTGAGTGTGTGTGTTACACCTAATTTGGCAAGTAAGTGCATACAAAAATAAATAAAAACTATGAAATGAGAAAAGAAAAGTAAGAAAACAGCATCGATAATCGAATGCTTAATGAAAATTATTTAGAATGAACGCACATTTTGGTTCCATTTTACTGGTATATAATGCCAGAAGAAAATAATTTTCTAGAGAAAATGAGCTAGAGAAAGCTTAGTTTTGAAGCTAAAATAGGGCTATAATTTAATAGCGAAAAGAGATTTCATAGGAGCCAAATATGTTGCTCTTTGCCGCCAACAGTAGACCTGCTTTCAGCACAAAAGGTTTGTTATAGAGTCCTAAGTAATTAAAGCTACTGTTTGGTAATCTTTTTTGATTTTGAACCAACATTATGCCGAATTAAAATTTAATTTAAAAAAAAAACGATGTCTTTCGCTTGCTTTTTTAAATTTATTTTTTTTAAATCTTTTATAATCTTTGGTGTCTTTAGCATGAACTCCATGTGTTTTCTCATTTAAAACTCGTTTTAGTTTTTGTTTGTGGATTTCCTGCTGATTCCAGAAAAAAAATCCAAATCATTAAATTGTGCTGGCACGTTTGGCCCACATAAAAAACCCATAAAGTCACACACATGCATACAAATGAAGTCATTATTGCTCTCATGCTCTTGATTATAAATACATTTACGTGTGAACACAAGTGTGAGATTATTGAAAACCTTTTGATTTTTAATGTTATTTTTTCTTTCACTGAATTCATTAAATCAGAAGAAGAAAAAAATTAAGAAATAAAAACTGCATTTACAAGTAAGAAACTTGTCTCTCTTTTATACTCTACTTCAGTGCAGTTTTGAACAAACAACTTACACTTGCTCTGGCAGTTGGTTTCATAATGTTTTTCACTCAACATTTGGTCAAAAAGAGAGAGCAGAAGATAACAAAACAACAAGAAAAAATAGTTTCTACTCGTATTGCAGATTGTAAATGCACGTACCCGCAAAATAAAAATTCATGTGCACACCGGAAGTCATAGGGTAAAAAGGATATCGTGTTTGTACATCATGAACAGCAACATTTTAAAAGAAAACTCGAGTTGAAGGGTGGCTTTAAAGGCGCCTTAAGAAATTTAAGCTGGATTTTTATTGCTTTTTTCATAAAAAAAAGAAAAAGTAAAAAACACTTCCAGCCTTGAGGCCCACTGAGTTTTGAAAGCAATTCATGTTGGTAAAATAAAGCAGCAACATTTGATTTTATATGAAAACATTTTCTTTTGACAACTTAAATGGCCATAAAAATAATTTTGCCTTTTGTTGCAGGGAATGTGTTAATTTCTGTTACATTTTCTGCTTTCAGTGCAGTGCGTTCAAGTATTTTACGTGTTGTGTTGCTGCCAGTTGCATTATAAACTTGTTTATACCAATTTGTACTGACTCTTTTTAATTGGATTACATTTTGTGGTTAAAGTATGCTGGCTGATTTCTTTGTTTCTTCAACTAAAAGGAGCTGCGTACAAAAGAGCCTTCAGGGTTAGAAGACACAAGTGGATAAACTTAACATGAGCTGCACATCCTACAGAGTGATAATGCAAAAAAAAAAAAAGAATAAGAAAAAGCCGAGAACTAAAGAAAAGAAAAGATTTTTAAAAAAGAATTTCCGCAGGCTTAAATTAAGATTAATTTATTTATCGTTAATTTGACGTTCCAATGGGCTTTTGACTTTGTTTATATAAATTTTATGTCTTTTGGGGAGAGAAGCTTATGTGTAAATGTCTTATTTTTATATTTTGTCCAAGTGAAATCCCAAGGCACAAAGTGTGTATGACAAGCTTTGTATGGACATAAAAAATAAATTTTTATGTTATTTTAGGACGAATTATCATATACCGAAAAATTTCATTGAAATATAGAAAAAATTTTTTTACCAAAAGCTTTTACACTGCCGGAACTTTGCTGATATTTCTTCGGAATTTTTTATTTATAAAATCAAAGTGCTGTTTAAGGCAAAAACTACTTTTGCTTTGACTAAACTTTCAAGCAGCTCATCAGCAAACACTTATTACATTTTTGTTGCTTCTAAAATTGATGTCAACCGAATTTAATTTTGTTTACAAAATATTTCCATTAAAGTTTGTACAAATTACTTGAACTTTTTTAAACTTTTCAACAGTTTTTCTTAAAAAAAAAAAAATTTATGTCATGGCAGCATACTTGCTGTTTCTCTTGTTTATTTTAATAGATTTAAATTGTTGGTCTTAATTTTTTTTATCCTTTTTCTGTGTTGCAAAATCCAAATGTAACAGAAACCTGCATGTCAAAACAACAAAAGTTTTAAAACTCTGATGACCTTTATTGTCTCAATTGAGGTTAAGACAAAATGCACAAACAAAGTTAAACATCAACAAAAAGTCAAGATAATAAAAATAAACTACACACAAAAGCTGAGCAACAAAAAAGCCCCCAGAACACATTAAGAAGAAAAATTATTAAAATAATCTAGTTTTCGTTAAATAAAATCGCATCAAATAAACTTTTTTTCTGTTATTCAAAATTAATCGGATCATCGGAAAATCTTTAACAAAACTCCTTCTAAAACAAGATTTAGAAGGATTTTCACATTCAAACACAAAAATTACGCTATGGAACCCATAAAATGCAAACTTCTCTTCGTGTGGAATGTCTATTTGGGTTTTGCAAGTTTAGCTACGGTTCCCATTTTATGGCCTTACATTTTTCTTACGCCAATATTTCGAAAACCATTTGGAATTTTGTTTTCCTGTCTTCAGCATAATTGTAGCTATAGAATAGGAGAAAAAAGTGAACTGAAAAAACTGCATCCAGAAAAAAAGTTTCATGAAAAACAAAAATTAAAAAAGCAACTACAAGCAATTAAAAAATAACCAGCAAATAGGGTGCAAAATTATAGAAAAAAAATTAAACTTTTCGAAAATTTACCATTTTTGAACTTTTAGATGCAATTTTGTCTTTTAGTCTAAGGCTACAATTGTAGCGAAGACTAGAACACATAATTAGAATTATTTTAAGAGACATAAGCATGAGAGAAATTACAAATTAAGTTTCAATCAAAATATTTATGGGGCCATAATATTCCAACGGCAGTTAAACTAGTAAAAACCAAATGTTGCACTGTTTTTGTAAACCGCGTAACTTGTACAAATTTATTTTATTTACCTCATCTGTAGTTTCTCATCTCTGGTAACAGGGTAATAATTGTACACAAATTTTTAAGTTGATACAACTAAATTTTCAAAATTTTGGTTCCTTCTGTGTGTTCCCAATATGAAAAACAAAAGATGTTGTTGAAAAAGTTGTACCTTCTGTTTGAAACTTTTTTGCTTTTTGTTATTCTTGTTGTGCAGCGGCATAGTTTTCCTGTAACACAATATTAAAAAAATATAATAAAAATAAAAGTAAAAATTAAAAGAAATTTTTAGAATTTTTTTTGTATCACTTTCTGTTTTGTAAAAAATTATTGGCAAGAGCCTCTCCTTTCTTACTAAGTTTTTCAAAAGCTGATTCTTTGTTGTTTTCTATTTTATTTTTTTTAATTTTTTGCAATAAATTTTCTTTCTTGATACAAAATCTTTTTTTTTGTGCCTTCAATAGAAAAAATTTTTATTTCTTTTTACATAAAAGCAAACACAAGACATCTGAAAAATTTGTTTCTATTTTTTTTTTTTATTAAATTTTTTTAATTTGCTAGTTTTATTTAACCTTTTCCTTTTTAATTAATATGAATAATTTATTAAGCTTGAGGTCTTATTTTAGAAATTTATTTTTATATCGATATTTCGTTCCAGGATTTTATCTACACACGAAGGGACGGGGCGAGACTGGTAGAGACAGAGTAAAGACAGCTAGTATAAAATAAAATAATAAGTTTTATTAATCAATTGCTTTTTTTTGTTATTATTAATATTAATTTTATAAATTTTATTCTAATTTTATTTGTAATAACTTTATATTTAGCAAAAAAAGAAATATTGTAAATAAAATAAAAAAATATTTTAAAACATAAATTTCACTTCGATCTTGAAAAATAATTTTTTTTTTTGTTATTTTTAAAACTTTTTATTTAGATTTAGTATAAAATTAGAATTTTTGCTAATTAATTAATTATTTTTTTTTAATTATTCAGCCAAATTATTTTATTTTTTCCTTAGGAAAATTTTGAATTTTGGGAAAAATTTGCTGTATTAGAGAAAATTTTAAAAAACTCTCGTGGAACTTAATTTAATTTTTTTATGTTTGAAAGTGTTTTTACATATTTTTTTTATCACGTCATGCAAAATAGTTAACGTTTATTAATTTTTTTTTTTTTTATAAACTTTAAAGTTAATGTTATCGAAATTTTTCATAAAATTTTTTCATAAATTTTACTCTAAAGTCTACATAATATTTTTTTTAGACAAGAGAAGGTTGTTTGCAACCGTTTTTCAATATGGTAAACAAAATTAAAAAGGATAATTAGATAAAAAGAAAGTCCTAATTTAAGTTTCAATAAAACAAAGCAAATGTGAGCAACAATAAAAATTTCATATTCACTACTTTAGGGTCATGGGTACTTTCGAAAATACCTGTATTTTCCACTGCAATAGATGCCACTCTAAGAGAGGGATTAGAGTGGAGACTTCACTCAACGTAGTTTTAAAAATGATAGAGTAGGAAAACAATTTGAATGCTGTAATGAATTACACCAAACGCATGCTACGTAGAAACAAGAAAGACACGGCACTAAAAGCAGGGGCTTCTTGAGAAGAAACAGCAGCATTTCACTGACTAGAAATATGCCGGACTCACACGTATGTAAATTATGAATGTTCTCTAAAACGAATTGTGGGCCTTCCCGAAGTAATGCAGTAAGCCGTGTAGTGAAGTATCCTCACAGAAAAGGAGCAAAGAGTATTTTAGTGGAAACACCACATAACCCTTTAACGAATATTTATCACTGTAAGTGCGAAGTCTAAGACCTATAAAAAATCTTAAAATTTTCATTCTCACTGCCAAGACTCCATCATATTGAGTCGAATATCGCATGTCCCTTGAGTGTTCCCTTCATTTAGCATAACATATTGTTTTTAGTTAAAAAAGAAAATCCAGATCTACGTTTGTTTAACAAAAAAAAAAAAAAAAAAAAATTCCATAACTTTTCCCTTTTTATTCTTTCCTTTTTATTTCTTTTCAGGCTTATATCGTGTGTCCTTCATAACTGTCTAAAACAGTACAAAATACAACACAATAAGATGCACGTATAAATGCATGACAATTGTTATTAACAGAAAAAACATACACCCACACACCCATTTAAATTTACATGTCGCAGGTGAAATGTAAAACAGTCACCCACTGAAACACGTACGTAGTCTCCAAGATGAAAATAGAAACGAATTTTTGTAAAATAAATTAAAATATCCCAATCAACTTAAGATTTAAAAAATTAAAGTTCTTATTTAAATAAAATTTAATTCACTGTAAAAACTAACTATTATAAAAAAAGAAAATTTTTAAATGGGCTCAGGGTAAATCGTTCCATTGAAATTTCCAAATTATTTCTTACCAAAAGGCTAGAATTTCGATTGAGTTCAACCGATATTATTATTGAAGGCCTGAATAGAAATATATTTTTTTAAAGAAGCAATAATAAATTTAGGCTGGTGTTAAAAAAAATATTTTTCTCAACTCTTTATTTCATTATTTAATTTTTATTTCAAATTATTTGCTTGACTTGATTTTAAATATCTGAAGTTTTAGAGTTGTAGTGAAAACATTTGTAATAATTTTTAATTTGAGTCTTCATTCTCCATTTTGAACAACAGCTTTAATATCCTTAGCCACTACATAAACAGCTATTGCAAACAAGTTTGTATATACAAGACTAGTGTCAATTAAGAAAACTTTGTCTCTTTAATACTGATCTGCTGTAGGAGCGTTATTGATCTGCATTTGAATTACTGGGTTGTGCTTAACAGGACTTACAGCAAGATTCATTCACATTCACAGAACAGGTTGCTACATTTGAAAACTTTATGTTCACCAAACAAACTTTTGCTTTTACTGAATAAATTTTTTTGCATTTTACAAAACATGACATGAAAGTATTTTAATGACAGCCAAGAAGATGATCATGTTATCTAAATATTTGTTTTGCAGTGTTCTATAAACTAAAGTTGATTTGAAATGAGTTTAAAATAGAATTAATTTTTTTTTATTATTTTTTCAAGCGCTTCCTTTTTGTTATTCAGAGAGCGCAATGCATTTTTTTTTCTTTTTAAATTTTAGTTTTACAGGCACAGAGTAAGCGATGACGTATGAGCATTTGAATTTGAAAAAGAAAAATAAATCATACGTACAGGCAACCTTCACTCAATGTTGAGTGACGTTGATTGTGAATTAAACAAACGGTAAATGAAAACGCAAATTTTGTTGTTGATGATTAAGAAACTGAGGCAAATTAAAACTCAAAGTTTATGAAATATTTTTTTATTTTTCTGCTTAAAAATTAAAAATTTTTCTTATTGCCAAGAAGATGCGAAATGCGATTGGCATATTTTAGCCTTTTTTCTCACATTTAGCCTTGAAATTTATGATTTAGCCTCCAGCTTTTTTCCCAGTCTTTTCTCATTTTCAAAATAGCCTTAAATAGCTTTTCGTAATTTTTTTCGCGGATAGTGCGAAAAAATTTTTTTATAATTTAAAAAAAAAAAAAAAACCAAAGTTAATTCATGGTAATTTTTGGGGAAAAATTTTTTTTACGCACTATTCGAAAAAAAAAATTCAAATTAAAGTCAATATCTTGAAAACCAAGCAAATTATGACCAAAAAGGTAACCAGTTCTACTACTGCCTCTTTCCGTCCACTTTTTAGTAGAACTGGTTACATTTTTGGTCGTAACTTACAAAGTTTTCAATATAGACTTGATTTCGAAAAGATTTTTTTTATAATTTTTTAATAAAAAAAGCAAGTTATGACCAAAAAGGAAAGCATGTATAAAACGGCCTTATTTCCTTTAATTTTTGTCATTGTATTTTCTCTTTTTGATTTTTTATAAAAATCATAATTATTATTTTTATTTATTTGGATAATATGTCTACATTATTTTATTTATTTATTTATTAATTCTCTTAAATTATAATTATAAATTACAAGGTAAGAGGAAAAACTTGCAACTAAAATGGCGAGGGAAAATAACAAAATGAGTCCTTAATAAAAACGTTACGTCATAAAAGAAAAATTAATAAAATGACTAACCATAAATTCAATAATATTTGTAAGCTTCTTTTCTGTGTACAATTCTAAAATTTATTTATTTATTTTTTTCATAATTTAAATAAAATTGAAAATGGAAAACAAATTTAAATTAAAAGCAAAATATTATTTGACATTAATTTTTAATGTTTGCTTTGCATGCCTCCGGTTGTGTGTTTTAATGGCATTTTACCTCTAATGGGAAATCAGATCATTTGATATGAATGTGCCTGTTCACAGTTTATAAATTTTGTGTAAGTGTATGTGTGTCTGTGCATGAGTAGGTGAATGAATTTGTGTTAAACTTTTAAATACAGTTTTGCGACTATTTTGTTTTCTTTCTTTTTATTCACTTTTTTTTTTTTTTTTTTTTGTTGTGAAACATTTTATAAATTATTTTTCTATTAAATTAATTTTCATTTTTACTGATAAAGTGTCTACTATTTTATTTATTTTTTTTTAAGCGGAAATCGAGGTTGCTGAATTTAATAATTTCTCGTGCTGTAACTTATGTTTATGTTTATAGTAAACGAACAATCTAACCAACTAATCTAAAAAATTTATACGAAAATCACTTAAAAAATATTTTTAAAGCTTATGTGCTGTTTTTATAACACAGCCAAATTTATAAAGAATACAAAAAATATAATGCTGCTGAAGAGGATGTTGATTGCACAATTTATCAAGTATGGCAATATAGCGGAGAGCTTTGGTATAGCGCCACCTATTTGCAGGAAAAATTAATATTGTTTGCTTTAGTAATTGTGGCTTCAAGGAAGCACGATAGTGGTTATTCTAATTTCATTATTAATTCGTGTAAATACTTCAGCTACCAAGTAGTATAAAGCATTCCCAGTTGATGACATAACTGTTGCCGATAGCGTCGCTTGAGCAAACCAATTTAAATTTTCTTATTCAATAAAATTAATATACAATAAAAAAACAGCAATACAAATTAATTTCTATAATAAAAATATTTATGTTGGGAAGAAGCTTATTAATTACATTCTCTTTGGGAAATTTGTTTATTATACAAAAAAATTTTTATAAATTTTTCTGTAAGTATTTTGTGTACTTTTCGTATAATTAAAATTTATCTTAATTAAAATTTTTTATATGATTTTATTAGTCGTTTTCTGTAGGCTGTACATTAATGGCAATTAATTTTTTTAATGAAAATATCTTTTTCAAATTAAGCTGGATTATTGAGTTATTATAAAGCCAGATGAACGTTCTACAGAAAATTGGCCATCCAGTATAAGGCAGTGTGTCCTCTTAGTGCATAGAGGGTATCAATCAGAGGTTCTATACCCGTCTAGACTCGATGTTTTTTTGCATTCTTTGGCAGAAAACTAATTCGCATGCACTTTCTTCTATTTACATTTCAATGTAGAAAGAAAGCGCTTATTGAAGGACCTTTTAAATGCTTAAATGTTATTTCTGTTATTGTTTCATTTTACCTGCATCCCCTGGCAATAAAATGTTTGCCTTTTGTTAATGTGTCATGTCTGAAGTGCAATGCAAAATTTATTGTTCTCTTGGTTGTAATATTTTTGTAAAATTAATTTCCCAGGGAATTTTGTTATTTTAGCATGACGATATTAAAACTCAATTTATTAAAGTTTTGCATAATTTTTTTGTTTAAATTAAAATTTAAAAAATCGAGTGCATATTTGGGGTTTATTTGCCTTCACCAAAATTAATTATTTAAAATGCCATTAAACACGAATAAAATTTCAAATGTAAGTAACCGCAATTATGTTGCATTTTTCCAAAGGATAATTAAATAAAATTATTTGTTTTTTGGCCGAGTAAGTGTTGCCACATCAGAGAAACAAAAGTTAAAAAAAAAAAACAATTTTTTTTATATAAAAATTTTTAGCATAAAATTGCTCTGAATGTAAATTTAGAGTAGAAAATTTTTCTCAAACAAAAAGTAATAAAAAAAAGAAAAAAGGCATAGCAACAAGGGAAGAAGAATATAAAACGAATTTAAACAAAAGAACATCAACAACAACAAAACAGTGCATTAAAAATGCAATTTAAATGAACAACTACAAATGAGTAAAATGAATTCGTGTGCAATTCAAATTAAGGTTTTTTTTTAATAAAATCGAGAGTTACAATTTCAAAAGTGACTAGATGACACGCGACACAGTTTAATTTTGCATGAAAACATTATCCTTTGAGGATAAAACAAAAAGAAAAACTAGAAAATATTAAAAATTTATACAGAAAAATAACAGAAAGCAAGAAAATGAAAAAAACGAATTAGCATTTAGTGTGCGGATGAAAGAGAGCATCACTAATCAAACGTTTAAATGTTTTAGATTCACTTACACACAAACACAAACTTTTAAAAACAATTTTATTCAAACAAACAAAAAATTGCACAAACAAAGTCAATTTGGTTTATTGCAGCTAAAAGCAACAACATTTCAGTCATTTAATAAAAATCTCTTCAACAAAAACAGGGGCAAGAAAGCTTAGCAAGTGTTACAGGGGTTGGACTTCCTCCAGAAATTTAATTTAATTAGAAAACATTCGCTTTCTAAAAGTCTTACTTTAACACAATTGCTTACTCTTTTACCAGACCCATTATCCCTTAATTCATCTTTATATTTTTATTTGTCTTGGCTGCCTAAAAAAATTTATTCATGGTTTGATATGTCCAGAACACAATTAGAAGAGCAGGCATTAAGAAATCCATGGCAATTTTTTAAACTCTCCTGATCTTCTGTTAGTGAAATAGACTCAACTTTAAGAAACTCCAGAGTTGTCAAAACAGATGGAATGTGAAAATAAATGTCAGATGAACGGCGAAGCTAGCCATCAACATAGACGCATCGATGCAAAGAAAATTCCGGAAAAATAACTACTTACTTATCCAAGTATCTGTAGCGAATGGGTAAGGTAGGAGATCTAGGCTGCATGTATTGCGACACAACGAACGACGACATTGAGTACATTTTTTTTAAGATTTGAGAAATATTAGGATTCGTCGAAATGACCTCTGCAGGCTATGTAACAGATACTGTGTCACTGTAATGGTCTGATTTGAACCCGTTTTCACTATTTAGGGCAGCGCTACCAACAATCATCTAACATGAAGCACAAATCACCCCAATTCTTAACGAATACTAGGCAGTGCTTGTACCATTAAAGTATTATCACAAAAGGCCATTCCAGTAGCAGTGACCTGGGCCAAAATCATCGCATTTGATATCGATGTGTGATGTTTTTGTTGACTCGATCTCACTCTCTCTAATTTGCCTTTTCAATAAAAATATTTTGAAAAGAAGTAAAAGAAATGAGTTCAGTTGTACCATGTAAAAGAAAAATATTCCCTGCACAATAAATTTGATACTAAAAAATGTTAACTAAACAGGAATGAAAAAATTTACTTGTAAAATTTTGCAATTTTTTCAGGCTGTTTGAAAGGATAATATTTCTTGATGAATACAAAAACTTTAAAGGGCACAGGAGGGCAAACGCTTATGCTTTTTACCAAAAATAATTGTAGTGGAAGCCAGAAAAGTTTTTTTTTTTAAATAAAATAAAATTAAAGCGACTTTGCTTTAGAAGAAGCTTGTACTTCTCAATCATGATTATAGGAAATTCAACAAAGCCCGCTACTACTTTCAAGCAAACAAAAATACAATTCTATACAGATGCCTCACACACATTTACACTTTTAGTTCTATTTAATTGTGCGGTGTTTTCATTTCATTTTCTCACGCCAACAACAACAACAACTGAAAATAACGCTTAAAGCTATTTTTGTATGCCAAACGGTTTAAATAACTCTTGTTTGGTGTGCATTTCTCGCCTGCCTATTTATTTCATTTCTATTCTTTTCTTAATTTTTTTTCGAAATGATTTTTTTTGGAATTCAATTTCAATTTGAAATTCTATTTTTTTCCTTCCTTTTTCGAAAAAAAATTTAATTGTTTGCTGTTGCTTGATGAGCTGTTAAAATATAAGAAATTTTAGCCGGAGAGTCTGTTTGCCTGTCAGCATGTGTATGCGTGTTTGTTATTCATTATCATTTTTGCGGGCATCATTTTACCTTTTGTGTTGGAAAATTCTTTAAATTTTCTTTTATTTTTAGTAGGGAGGAAAAATAAATGAATTTTAGTTTTTTAAAGGCTGCTAATTTTTTTACACAGTGTGGTTTTTCTGATGTTCTGTTTTCTGTTTCCATAACATTCTACAGTTTTATGCTTCACTTTTTTTGTAGGTCGGTTTTTAGGTCAAATTTTTGTTTCTTTTTTTTTTTTTTTTTTTCAATTTATGTTTTTTATGTTCAATAATAAAAAAAATGTTAATGTGCGGCTTCCATAACACAAGCGATAAAATTTCTAGACGAGAATTTTGTATTAAAAGTGTTAAAAAAATTTAGTGTTTTTGATAAAAATGTTCCAGACTAAGTAGTTGATCGCTTTCGTTAAGTGCCTGATACACACATAAAATTTAATTTTCGCTAGATTCACACACATGTGAACGCATGTGACTTTAATTAAAATAAACCCCCCAAACAAGTGCATGTTTGATGTGTGTATCCCTCGCACATAAAACAATTTTACTTATTCAGTTTTACATTTGAAGTTTCTAGAAAAATACTTTTATAAAATAAAAAATTTATTTATTTTTTTAAATCAGCAAATGAAGCACAGACGAGTTGGAATTTGTAAGCAAAATATTCTGATTGAGAGTAGAAAAACCCTTATCCAATAACAATTTGTATCTTGAGAGTTAGTGGCAGTGATTAGGTGACTAGTTTTCGACCCTATATTCTAATTCGAACTCTAACAGCCCCATTCTATATGAATTTTAAAATAAATTCTTTTTTGTTTTAGAAAACGTAGACATCAATTCAAGCTAAATGCATTATCAGCTGTTTGCGCATCGTGCCGAATTTGCCTTCAATCAATCATGTCAGTTTTTTTTTTTTTTTTTTTAAATAAGAATTTGTCGAATAAATGAATCTTGTCTTTCAACTAAACAGTCCCTGTCCAGTGTCCCTATGTATTCGCATGTGTTGCTAATTTCTGTTTCCTATGTGTCATTTTCTAATCTAATCTAATTAGGGATATTGAATTATTTTTTTATTGTCAATATTTTGATTGTGAAATAAAACAAGTTTTGTTTTCTGTTAATTAACTTTTAAGGCTGGCCAATGGGTGGGTGGACACTGATGAAGTAGATAATTTTCTTTTTTGTTTATTTTAGCCTTTTGAAAATATTTTCTTTTTCTTTTACTATTTGCTATCCTTTCTATTTATTCTTTTGTTTGTTTCTTGTTCTTTTTACTCTCTTTTCTACTAGAAATTCTATTTTGATGACAAAACATGTGAATGCATCTTCATGATGTACAAGCGTACATGTGTGTCAGAGTGTGAGTTGTTGTGTAAGTTTTATACAAAATGTATCTAGTGTATCCTTGAATGATTAACAATATTGTTTGATATTTTCTTTGTGAAAAAAATACTTACACCAGCGTTCTGTAAGTTTATATGTTTGTGTGGTTGTTTGTGTAAATATTTTTAGAAAATTTTAAATCAACATTTCTATCTGCAACTATTTACTTCTTTTTGCATAACATTAGGGTGGCTCTCTAAACTGAAAAATAAAATTATCGAATTATAGAAAACAAATATTTTTTCAAGCTCCTGTTCAAGAAAAAAGAAATTAATTTTGCCAACCGTACAGAGTTGAAAAATCACAGCCGAAATCGTCGCATACGATATTGAAAAACTTTTTTAGTTTGAAATAATTTGAAAATTTTGTGGGAAGTTACTCGAAATCCAATGGGACCTTTTCGCTTCTGCTTGATTTATTTTTTGTAAGGGAATGGGTGTTGAGTTAAAAATATTTAAATTTATTTCTGAAAATCAAATTGCAAGGGTGATTTAATAGCAACTTTTTCTTTTTGGCAACACTGTTTTTCTCAGATCAGATGTTTTTCTTGTAACCTCTTCAGCTTGGTCTATTATTTAACTATGAATCAACTTGCAAGCGAATAATGATTGCAGACTATTAAATTTTATTAGCAAAATTAATGCTCGGATAAGAAAGAGCATCGTGCACTTCTTCCGTTTTGTTGTGTTGAGCGGTAAAGCTTATTTCTGGTTGAATGGATATATGAAAAGCAACCAAAAGTATTGCAAGAACTGCCAATGCATCCCGAAAAATCAGAAATGTCACTCTTAATGGCGAGCGGTACCGTACGATGACTACAAAATTTTTGCTTGCCAACAATGAAAAAGTTGGATTTGGCTGACATGTGGTTTCAGCAAGACTGGGTCAAATGCCACATAGCACGCGAAACAATGACCCAATTGAGATCCGATTTCGGTTAACAGTTTATTTCATATTTAGGGCTGCTCTAGATGGTGCAATTTAACGCCTTTAGACTGTTTTTGTAAAGCTTAAGTAAATAAAATGTTTTTTTAAATCTTTTGAGCCCCTCTAATGCAAATACTTGTGCAACATGCACGTCTTTTACAATGAAACAATTTTCCAGCTTGACGTCTACATTTTTGTAAAAGAGATGCTGAGTTACAACACAAAACACAAGAAAATATTAATTATTTTGTTACAAAAGATTTGGAATTTTTTTTTTTTATTTTTTTTTTAAATTCTTATTTGAATTATTTTGCTTCATTGAAGCAAACTGTTGCTAAAGCAGTAGGAAAATAATTAAAAATTTATTTTGTGAATAAAAGCTTTTCTAATATTCATAAAATTAACAAATACACTGAATAACAATAAATATTATTTAAGCCGAAATTAAAATTTTAAATGCAAATGCAACAAGCAAAACTAATTTTTTAATTTCTTGAAAAACAAATTTTTTTAAATGATTCTTATGAACAAAAGTCAGCTTTTAATAAAAGCCTACTTTTTTGTGACTATAATTATGGCCCATTTTCTTTATTTGTTTAAGAAAGCATGTGATCACAAATAGTTTTTCAGTCTCCTGAAGTCGTACATAAAATTTTTTTTAGGTTGTCTAGAGAGAGAGTATGATTTTTAGAAATTTTTATATCAAGAGAAAATTAATTTCTAGGCTCCATTCATTGCAATAAAATCGGGAAATATTTTAAGTTAAATTTTATTTTAAGTAAAAGTTTTTGTGGCAAATAAATAAGCGGTTTTCGGCAAAATGTTAATGCCAAAATTTTGTCATTTACAACTTAAGTAAATTCTTCCGAGACTTCTTATGAATCTCGTAATTGTTGTAGAACTGATCTCACCTAGATCTTCAGGGACCAATGCCCAACTAACCAAGCACCTCATTCTCCGTCTTGCCACTGTTTCTTTCGACGTTTCCTGTCCTTCCCCTAAGAAACGAAAAGGAAAAAAATGAGTTACAGGACTCTCTACCGTCAACAATTTTTTTTTTTTTAAGTGGACTTTCAAATGAGCTGTTATCAGCTCATTTATTTAAGTCCGTTTCTATTTTGTTTCTAAACAACTAGACATTAACAACTAGACATTATGTTATTGTACATAATGAAAACAGTTTATCTGTTTGTGGTTATAAAATTCAATGGGTGTGTGCGTGCAAACATATTATTCAATATAAAGTATTACGTAACAATTTTAAATGTTTCACACTGTCACATGTTTTTGTGTGCAAACGCCAGGTTTGCTTAGTTTGCAATTTAAAACTTTTGGGAATTTTTATTTGGTTGGCCAAATGCCAACAAAACAAAACAGAAATAAATTATTTTAATATGATGCACAGCGTATCAGTTACATATTTTGTATAGTTTTACATTAATTGAAAGCAAACGCACACATACTCATAACGTCTGTCATTTGCATTTTATTTATTCGGTTTCTATTTAGTGTTTTTAACGTGTGTCAAACGTTTTAAATTTTTGTAATTTAAAAACTAAAAACGAAAAGGCGTGTAAGTGTGTGTGCAGGATTAAATATCAATATTGTTTTAGTGTGTGTTCAACAACAAAATAAATAAATGAATACAAACAAACAAATAAAAAAAAAAAAAAACACAAGGAAAGAAATATTTCCGTCATTAAATATTTATTTAAAAAGCTGCTTTTAGAAAATTGAAAATCTATTGAATTTGAATTTTTCATTTGTTTGTGCCTTTTGCAACATAATTTTAAATTAAATGAAAAGTTAAAAATTTGTTAAAAGTTGCTAAAAATTCTTGTTAAAAAAATTTATTTAAATAAAATTTTTTTTTAACAAAATTAACTGGCAAAAATTATTTAATTTTATTTATTTGTAGTTTATGAAAAAGCATCCTTTTTAATGTAGTTAAGAGACTTGACTCCTACAAAAGTGTGAAAATAAACCAACAAAATTTTTATAAATTTTGCTCAAGTCATGGCATTTCAATTAATTTTCTTGTTTTTTTGTGTCTGGTAAATATTTTTTTTACTGTTTTGGCACAATTCTAAAGAGAAAAAAAGCACAATTTCAGTTCTATGGCTGGGTGATGGCATGGCTCATTAACAGCAGAATTATTCTGCAAATGAGTTGTTTGTAAGCAAAATACTGGCTCTTAAATAAACATGGCCAGCAGATTTTAATCTTATTTTCTTTTGCAGTTTCACTTTCACAACATCTGGAGTTTGTGCAACACACCCGTGATTCGGTTTTATTTTTTTGTTGTTTTTAGGCGAATGTTGAAATAAAAACATCCTTAACAAAGAAGGAAAATTAATTTTTTTTTGCAAATAATTTGTATTTTAGATTCTATTTAATTTTTGTCTTTGCCTTGAGGTCATAAGTTAGTTAAGGTTGCACAAGGGCTCACTTGATCCTCTAATGTGGTTAGTTTGTGATAAAAGATAGGAAGTTGGAAAGAATAAGAACTAATTGCTATGAAGCCAAATAGCTTGAGAACTAGATTTTCTTCCAATCAAAATTTCAAGTGTCCATAATGGAGTCCAAAATTTAGTTTTTTTTTTTAATATTTTGAGCTATTAGACCGATTTTCTGTTGTCATTATTAAAAAAATTCGACTAACACAATTAATTGACAACAAATTTAATTCTCACAACCGAAGTTGTTGTCTCAGAGGAGTGAGACACTGCAGGTAGCACGGAAGTCAACGTTGCGCTAATCGTAAAATGTTCCACCATTACCCCCGTTTGGACAATTTCTATAGTAGTCATTTGATGCTAAACACATACTGCTTGCATGGTTACCAACACTGCAATGGCCTGTTATTACTGCCACCATATTCCTCAACTGGGCTCTCTAGAGTCCCTGTAAGCCCCTGCTGTCATTGTTGCATACTGAATCGCTATCTCAGTTTGCAAACAGCGGTTTGAGAGTATGTTTTTGGTTTAAGGTTATACTTTTCTTAAAACTTAAGCTGCTTTCTCAAATCGCTTCTAAAAATCGTTTAAAAAAGAGCTTTTCAAACCTTAAATATGAAAACGAAAATTCGTTTTTAATTGAAATTTTTTAACGTTTCAAGATCTAAAAATTAAATTTGTGAAGCCGGAAAAGATGCTGCTAAACCAAAATCTTTAACAATTTTTATTTTTTCTAAATGAATGAGAGTGTAAGAGATAGAGTTCTTGCCAGCCACAAGCAGCTTTTAAAATTTACTTTTTTAAAGAAAGTAAGTTTGGCAAGGATGTTCCAACAAACGTAAAGTCAAAGGTTTTGTTGAGACTTTATTAAACAATAAAAATTATAACAAAAGCTAAAATATCCAACAACATTTACACTAAATTAATAATTGAAATAATTAATGCAATTTTTTCACAAGCAATTATGCTTAAGATCTCAATAAAAATTGTGTTTATTTTTAATTTTCCAATATTTTAACTTTCTTTTGAAGGTCTTCTTTAGGGAAACAAATATTATTATAATAAATTTCCTTGCAGACGACCTTCAAAAGAAAGTCGAAACATTGGAAAATTTAAAATAAAAACAATTATTATTTACTAATAATAATTTGATAAATTTAAAAGATCTCTACTTATACTGAGAAAACAGAAAAGAACTTTGGTTGTGATAACTAAATTTGTTGTCAATCAAAAATTCAGTTGTGACCATCGAATGTTTTAATCAGGACAATAGAAAATCAGTCGTAGAGCTCAAAATATCTTTAGGAGAACTAAATGTTGGTCTATATTATGGTTGTTTTCTGTGTGGACGAACACAACACCAAAATGTTTGCTAAATAAATAAGTTTTCATTTTTATGTGTCTGTAGGAGTGTGAACTCTGATCTGAGTATGTGTATTTAGTTTGATTGAAGAAAACTTTTTTGTACTTGAAAGTTTATTAAGCAGAAAATTTTTATTAATTCAATTAAAAGTAAAATTAACACTTTTTTAAAATTAAAAGTTGCTGGATTCAAGATTTATTTCTTTATTTAAATACTTAAACGCTACTAAATACTTACCATCGTTGAATAAAACGATATTTAAGCCGCACCAAAAACTTTAACGTTAAAGTCGTGTAACATAAAAATTGAAATTTATTTTATTCAAACTTTAGTGTCCTTGTGTTTTTGAAGATTTTTTATGCGAGTGACTGTGTGTGCTTATACGTATGTGGGAGATTGTGTAATCCTCTGAATATTAAGGAAATTCTTATTTTTATAAAAGATAAAATTTGTACAAAAATATCAAAAAATAAGCTGACTAAACTGTCCACTTTCGAATAAAGTACTTTGATGACGACTGGAGAACAGTCCCTTAACAAGCAGCAGCAATCTGGTATTTCCTGCTTTATGCTTTAAGAAAAACTGAAATTTTTATTTAAAATTTTATTGATTTAAAATTTTTTAAATTTAAAAAGCAAAAGTTTTTCTTTTGATTGGCTTGGCTCCATTTTATATTTTCTAAACACAATTTAATTTTTTTTTTTTTCTTTACAAAAACATTAACTACCGATATTGAGCCCTTTGAAACCTGGCATTTTAAATTGTGTGTAAAAAAAAAAAGAACTCATTTTAAGGTTGTCATGGTAGCATTAGTTTGTATTCTGTAAGAGGTGCTTGTGAGCAGCAAAAATTTTAAAATAATCAGTCAGGCGTTCATAATTAACAGCATAACTAAAATTGAGTATGAAATTAATAAGAGTGAGAAAATTGAATAGAAATTTTTTCAGAATTTCTTACACTGCAAGAAACATGAGAAATCAGCTTAAGAGGTAAATAGTAGATGGATGAACGAACGGTCGTGTAGCAAATCGAAGAGAGAGAGCTTGCCTAGAATGGATAGCATTTGCAGTAGGGATTTAGTGGGGCTTCAAAGAACCCAGTTGAGGAATATGGTGACAGCAATAACGGCTCACTGCAGTTTTGGAGAGTAGGTTTTCCTTGAAATGACTACTGTAGAAATCATCAGGACGAGAAGTAAGACTAAGCTATAGAGTAACTTCTCTGCTTTTGCTAGGCACTGGAGGACCAGTGTGAGCTCTACTTCGGTAAGCACTACCTGCAGGGCTTCATTGCGCTATCGACTATAGGGGTTGGCATGCTATATGACTTCTTTAAGAAGTGGCAATTAGCTTAGATGACGGACTGTCTTATTCTTCTTATTTTCCTTTTTCTCTTCTTCTTCTTTTTCTTTTTCTTCTTATTCTTTTTCTCCTTCTAAGTCTATTTCTAATATTTCTTCCCTTCTTCTTCTTTTCCTTTTTCCGTTTCTTTTGTTTTTTCTCTTTTCCGTTTTCTCTTCTTCTTCTCCTTCTTATTTTAATTTTCTCTTTTTCTTCTTCTTTTTCTTTTTCTTCTTTTTCTCTTTTTCTCCTTCTAAGTCTATTTCTCCTTTTTCTTTCCCTTATTCTTCTTTTCCTTTTCCTTTTCCTGTTACTTCTCTTTCTTCCTCTTCTTCTTATTTTCCTTTTTCCTTCTCTTTCTTATTTTCCTTTTTGTCTTCTTCTTGTTCTTCTCTTTCTTCTCCTTCTTATTCTTTTTCTCCTTCTCCTTCTTCTTTTTTTCCTTTTCCTTCTTCTTTTTCTCTTTCACCTGTTCTTCATGTTCTTCTTCTCTTTCTCCTTTTCATTCTCAATGTCAATCTCTTCTTCTCCTCCTACTTTTTTATTTTCTTTTTTTTCATTCTATTTCCTTTTCTTCTTCTTCTTTTTTTCCTCTCTTACTATTTCATAACTTCTGTTCCTACTTCTGCCTCATGTTTCTTTCACATGTTTCTATTGTTTTCCTTTCAAATTTTTTTCTCTTATACAATTATCACAAAGACACCACAAAACAGGACACCTTTTCTTTTTTTATTATTAATACAACCTGCGCAGCATAATTTAACCTAAAGGTTAGTAGTGACTCGGAAGCAGATTTGCAACCATTTTTAAAGTGAAAACTCACAACTTAAAGTCAATTTTTTTTCAGCGTAAAACAGTTGCTGATTTAAATAAATAAAAACAAATCAAATTATGTTTTGGGCAAAATGTCCTTTCCATTTTTAAAGGAATATGAACTCTTGTCTTCAAAAGCTTTTGAGTTAAATAATTTTGGAAAACTTTAGGCCGTGTAGCACTGAGTTGTATTGTGGGACTATTTTTAGGTATGTTTGTGTCTAAACACATTTTTTTATATCTTAATTTTAAATTAAAAAAAAAAAACAGATAAAGGTTGTGCCCTAATTATTAAATGGACATGTGGTGCTCGTATTTACATACAAGTTTTACACTTCTTTTTGCTTTAGTTGTTTGTACTTTGTTTTATTTATTTTCCTTTGATTTATTTTCTTTTTTTTTCTTATGACTTTTTGCTACCCAACCAGCCAAACTTGGTTTTATTTTCTTTTGCCTAAAAGTTAATGTCACTTTCAGTTTGCTGTTCAGTTTGTTGTGTCCCCAGAGCTGCCCCTGCTACTCGCATGTAAAACATACGTTTTTCACATGTAAGTATTCGTTGTATGTGTTCATATTTTATTTTTGTTTTGCTGTTGCTGTTATTTATTTTGTGTATTTTAGTGTAACACACATATAAATAATATATGAAGCATAATTTAGCTACAAAGCTTGTAATGGCTTAAGGCTATACTAGGGGAACTATTTAAATGAAATGAAAAGCATCGCACAGCAACACAAGCCTCCAGCACACAGACACAGCCCACGAAAGCAAAAAATAATCTCCAATGAAATATGCTGCCACTGAAAAGTAATATTGTAACGAATGTTCTTTTCCATTTGCCTCTTTTCTTATGTCGTTTTTTGCTCATTTCTTCCATCATGTACAAACTCATCATCTCTCCCTCAATTATTTCCTTTTTTTTTTGTCGATTACTTACAAACTACTGCCACACTTGACTTTATTTTTTATTGTAAGCAGCAAAATTTAAATTACGAATGTGTGTCAGAAAATTCACCAACATACACACTCTGTAATTCTCATACGCAAAACTCTATTTATTTCCAAATTATGAATTTAATGTTGTCATTTATTTTTTAAAAGAAAACAGAAATCAAAAACCTAATCTTTGTGTACGATATCGATTGCATTTGGGTCCTCTGATGTGATCGAATTTTTAAATTTCTTTTCATTCATTTTTATATTTTAAAACTTAAAACTCAAGTTTTTTTCGTTATTATATATAACGAATTGGTTTAGGTTTTTTTGAAAACAAAAAATGTTTTTCAAAAATAAAAAACCAATTTATACGATCAAAATAATTTTCTTATTCATGTCAACATCTGCTAAAGCTATTTGAGGGCTTTAGTTGCTAGACAACATTTCTTTACAAACAGAAAATTATTAGCCGGCTACAAAGATTATTTCTACACTAAACAGAAGTAAAGATGCTTTAATTTACAAAAATTTTAAATTTCTTTTTTTTAATTTACTTAAATTTTATTTTTAAAAAAACTTGATTTCCTTTTTCTATTAAAAAAATTAAAATTATTATTTTGCTCAGTGTATTGCTCATACAAAATAGCATTTACATGTGTTGGTCTTGCATTTACAAGTGGAAAAACCTATTTAAGGAACAAGTATTTCTAAAATATGTTAAGAGCATGAATAGAATTGAGAGAAGATTTCTTTTCCATTTGTGTTACTGATTTCTTTCTTTCCTTTTTTTTTTGAACAAATTGCAGTTTATTTTAACCAGCATCACATGCCCCCAAAATAAATAGAAAAACAAATACAGATACACACACACACACACAAAGTCGTGCAATTAAAATAATGAAAATTGACACAAAAACAAACAGACAAACAAACACTGGCAGGATTATATGGTGGCACTTGAAATGTTAAACAAAGTTTTATATCAATTTTATTATAAAGGAAACACAAACACATGCTCATACACACATGCATACATTTTAGCAACCCAGCAGAAATCGCAGCTACTTCATAAACTTATGCGTAAAGAGTACTCTCTCCAGACCTAGTGAAAAGGTGCTCTAAGTGTACGAAGAAAGTTGGTTTACTGTATATGAGGAACATTTATCTTAATTGGGACAACAAGGCAGTTTTTTAACTAAGTCGAGCTAGGCGACTTTTCCTTTTTAGCACAGATATATCGATCGACTTACCAAGATTTAAAAAAAAAATGTCTCTCTAAGCCTTTACGCAAAAACTCACACCAAAATCAATTAGTCTTTTTTAAAAAAATAAAAACACCCAGAGTCTCTTCAGAAATCGAACTTAAGACCTTCAGATTATGAGGTTAATCTAAGAAGGCACCCATCGTACCCGCACTTATCCATCAAAAACAGAGCACAGTTTCACTTTCATTAAATTAGACCACGTAGTCCAACAATTCCTTTTAGGCATTTCCACACAGATGCACTCACATTTTATTTATTTATTTTTTTTTTTCTATAAAACCATAACAAAATATAGTTTCCTGCTTACCCATACAGATGCCTTAAGTTAGAGTATAAGAGCCCATTGGCGAAATTTGTAAGGCCTCTATTTGCAAGGCCTTATTTAAGCTTAAGTACTCATGTTCTCTAGTCTTCTCAGGAAGGCCTTAGCTGGCTAGGACATCGTATGTGAAAAATATATGAGCATGGAATGGAATGAGAGGCCTTGTGTATTAATAATAAAAATTTCCAGAGGCCTGCTTACTCCTTCCTTTCGCCACTGACAGCCCATGCACGTTCATAAGCAAGTTTGTGTGTGTGTGTATGTGTGTGTCTCTTCTGTCTGCTTGTTTAAATTTATTTGGAAAGAGTAAAAGAAAATGCAAAAAAGTAACGACATGTTTGTTTATAATTATAAGTATCTAGTAATTTTTTGTTTCCTTACCTTCTTCCTTATGAATGTCAGTAGTTAAGGTGTGAGTGAGTGTGTGTGTGTGTGTGCTACTGAATACTAATTCACAAGTACAGCCTTAGTAATTTGCAACACGGTTTCTAACTAACTATTCAAGGCATCATCTCTTTCTTTTTTCCAGCACTAAATTATTTATTTATTTAATTCTTTTCATTAAAGGATGCGATAAAAATGATAAAAATGATGCACTTAAGCTTTTAATTTTTTTATTTATTTATTATTTTCTTTTTTTTTATCAAACTTTAAGAGCTGCCTAATAATTTCATTTGCTTTTTATCTAAAAATTAAGAAAGCTGCTTTACTCGAAGTAGAGATTTTTGATAAGCGAGCCATACAAAATATCCACTGTAATGTAATACAGAAAAAGCGACAAAGGCTACCGTTTCTTAAAATATTTATAACTAATAAACCTTCATTGACCAGAAACAAATGTTAAGGACTCTGACCCATGGTAAGATGTAGATTTAATGCACTAGCATTTGCATCACCTATATTAGCCATCTGTAGTGTGATTCAGTAAATTTTTGCGATGCGAAAATTCGGACTACGATTCTGTAACTTATTTATATTCCTAATATTCAATTCATTTTCTGTTTTTTTGTTTGTTCGTTTAACCAATTTTTGTTTTCCAACGGATTTATTTAAAATTTGGTACATGAAGTCTCTATACTCCAAGAAAGGTCGCCATATACTTTTGTATAGAACACATCCATTTTTACGCCCACTTTTCAATAATTTTCAAGCAAAACTAATCAAAAAATGTGTGCCCGTACTTAATTTAAGCCTGAAGTTAATGTTTTGAAATATTTTATTTATCACTTTGATTGGCGCCTCTGCCAGCAAAAAGTAGTGAATTAAAATTCTATTTGTCAACAGATTTCTCTGAAAATTAGTATACGCTTTCTGAGCATACTGACTCACGTAATAAAAGACCGATGTGGGCGAGACCGGGCAAAAGCATTTGGTAGAAAAAAATGGCAGATACAAAAGACTTATGAGCAAAAAGTCAGAGTAACTAAATTTGAAAACTGCAATTCAAGTTGCTTTATAACAAATTTAAGAATTTTTGCTCTGCCTTCAATTTAAAAAACTCTTGTAGGGAAAAACTGCTTCGCTTAATTAACAATATTTTTGTCTTCACAACTTTAACCAGCACAGTACTTGACATTATTTCATTGAAGTGTTAAATTTATTTTAAAAAACCAAAAAACTAAAAGTCCACTTGAACTTATTAAATATAAAATTAACCCCCCTCCCCCCCCACTAGGTAGTTCAAAGTAAATCAGTTCCTACTTTAAAAAAAAAATAAAAAATTTTACAGGAAAATTTTATTTTTATTAAAAGAAATTATTTTCAAATATTTTGTTTTGAAAAAAACAAAATTTTCCTCTAAAAAATTACAAGTAAGAACTGATTTACTTTGAACACTTTTTGTTTTGTATTTTGTTATGATAAAAACATTTGCCACCTAACCTCTTTACACTTTTCTCATTGAATAGCAACTGCTGCCTTTATGTTTGATTTATGCCTTGAAAGAGAAAAATATTTAGTTTAATTTTTATGCTCTACAAAGCTTAAATCTTTGAACCCAAGAATTAAGGTAAAACAAAATGCTGGTTGTTAATACGAGTACAAGTACGTGTTGGCAGAAATTTATTTGTTTTTTATCAAAGTTGACCATAATTTTTCAACAGAATTTTTAAGTTTCATATGAATATTCATAAAGACTAAGATGATATACAGGTGATTATATTTATATAACAAAAACCACACACACACATGCATACAAGCATTTGTAAATGTACGTGTAAATGCAGTAACAAAAAGTTGATTATGCTTTTGTGTTAAAGGGTTGTATGTGATTTATGGCATGACTAACCAGTATTTTTAATATGAAAAGTAGTTCAGGTAAAAGTTATTTAAAATAATTATAAGGAAAAGAAGAAAATTTTAATGATTTAATTGCCAAAGCAGGGTTTCTCAAGTGATGGTTCAACTAGATCTATGTATTAGCAACTTCTTTTATCAGAAACGACATGTAATGTCGTACAATTCCTGTAGTTATTTAAGGGGCATGGCCATCTCACATGTAGCTAATGTAAGCTGGCCATTAAGTTGCACATTTTCTTGTAGGTTTTTGTTCAGCATCATTTTTATGCGTATAAGCCTTAGCAACCAACATATTGTTACGTGTTTACCCTATCTCAAAAACGTTTAGTTTATTGTAAAATAAAATACAAGCACTTAATGTAAAAACTCCCTTTTATTATAACCATCTTAACGATACTTTATTCTTTGCTATAGACCTTGTTTAACGTCTCAACTAAAACTGAACATCTCTGGCAATGTCAGCATTACTTTAGTAAATCTAGCAGCTCAGCCACACGTTGCTACATGCTTGTAAGCATATCAACTAATAGAACACAAGGCAAACGAACATAAATGGAGTTTCTTACGAAAAATAATAACAGTAGGACAACAACATGATTTTTCAATACCGTCGTTTGAAATCACACTAATTTATTTTCAAAAGTCAAGCAAATCTTTAAAGTCGAAATGAGGACGTATTGATTTCATTTTTTGAACTCCGAGCTTGGATTTTTTTAATTGGCATGGGCACTCAAGGCCTTAAATTTTACTCCTGAGCCATGCTAGATCTTAGTATTTCTTTTCTATTATATATCACTAATATATAAAGGGCATTGTTTTGCAACATACGAGTATGAGCTTTTATTTTAGGAAGTGGTATAACTAAACTTAAAAAAAAAAAGCTGAATCGGCGGAAAGTGTTATAGATGGTGTCTATATATTATGAAAATTAACACTAATAATTTTTTTAAATGTGGACTTATATCACTTTCAAAAATAACCGCTCATATATAAAGATTTTGAATCTTTCGAGAGTATGTTTAGCTGACAACAGGATTTTATATGTGAAAATGATAAATGAAAGGAGAAAGTGCTTTTACGTTACGTTACTTATTTTTCATTTTGCTCTTTAGAATATTTTCTCAAGCTGAATGGAATTTTATAAATCATACATAATAGAATACCTAGGAAATATGGCTTTTAAATATTTTCCTTTCCTTTCTTTTCTAACTTTTTTGTAAATTTTTTTTTTTTTTTTTTTTTTTAAGGAAATTTGATATATAAAATGTAGTTTATAGAACACGATGAGATGGTAATAAAAATGAAACTTGTGACAAAGTACTCGTATATGTATTTTTAATAATTTATTAATTTATAATTATATCCTGAAGAAGCTACGCAAGTTGGAGCGAAATGTCGACATAAAAATAAATTTATAAAATAAAACCTCAAGCTTAATAAAAATAACAATTTTAATTAAAAATAAAAAGGTCAAATAAACTAACAAAAAAGCAAATTATAAAACTTTGTAAAAATTTTTTTTATGTATTTTCAAACTAAGTTCAGTCAAGCCAGTGCCACTTGTGGCTCTTCAGCTTTCTCATAACCAAGCAAAGGCAAGGATATCTCCGCATTTCAGTTGAATGTCAGAATAAAATATTTGCTTTCAATTCAGTTTCTTTTACGGCATAATTTTGTAACAAAAAAAATTAACTGAAATTGTTTTTGACTTGAGTTGTAATAAACAAAATTATGTTTTATAAAACAAAATTTCTTCAAGATTAGGGGCCATATTGCGGCATGCAGTATCAAAATAAATTTCCATTTAATTTACATTGAAATTTCATTCAATATCAAATGCCGTAATTTAACTTTCGGTTTCCTTTTACCCAAGGAAAATATTATTTTTTGTTCTCCTGAATGTAAACTTTTATTCAAGCACACAGTACCCACTCAACTACGCACACATGTAACTAACCACTGATTTCAGATTAAGAACAAAAATTAAACAAAAACATCTACATCAAATAAATTTTAGTAAAAAAAAAATCTTGGGAGCATGTGAGCGACAATATTTTTATTTTAGAATACAAGTTCTTTTGCTACCTTAACGAACACTCGATTAATAATTCCTTCAGATATTCATATACTTAAATAAAATGTTGTTCACTTCACTTTGTTTGTTGTATAGGATACACGCCTGCAAAACCTTTATTTTCTAATAATCCAGTGCACCCTATAAATATGCTGCAATTTTTTGGATACAAGCCCACACAGCTTTTCAGCGGTAAAAGAATAGAGTAAATAGGCCTTTTTAGAAAATGTTTTGAGGGAGTTACAGTACAGTTTTATCAATTTTCATATTCATTTCTTGTCTATGCACAATTTTATCGGTGATAAAGGCCTTTTAATCATTTATTTTGGCAGGACTGTTCAAAAAAAATTTAAAATTAAATTAAAAGAAAATTATAATTGTTAATCAAATGAAATTTCTTTAATCAATTAACTAGCAGTTCCCTGTAATTGATATCAAGCATTATTTTCTTTCGTACTTGATTTCGTTTATAGTTTCTTAAGATTTAAAATTAAATTTTTTCGACCACATCAGAAATACGTAGATCCATTGAAGTCAACTTTTAATCCTTTATAAAAATTATTTGTTTAGCATTTTCACAAGTTTCGCATTTTATTTAAAACTTTTTAAGTCTTAATTTTTTTTTAAGAAAAAGGACAAGCATTTTAGTAGATAAATATAACCCCTCAGATCTTAGGAGACCATTGAAAAAGGCCTCTTGATGATTTTACGAGTCGACTATTTTCAAAGAAAATAAATAAAAATTAAAGAAACAAAATCAAAATCGTCTATGCAGAGAGGAAAAACACAAACAAGAATTTAAATATGTAAATGGTGACATAAAATTCAACAACAACAACAATAACAACAAACAGGACACTTCATTTGTTACGAGTATGTACTTTTGCAATATTGGCAGCTGTAACACGAATGCGAATGCATTAAATTGCATGAAAACAATCGAAATGTATCGATGTTTTAACTTTGTGTTTCGGATATGGGTGTGTGCATGTGTGTGTCTGAAAGCTTACAATTTTCAATTACTCCAGAACACAAGTGACATTGTCATTTGTATGTGAGTTAACTTTTAAAAGAAATAAATAAAAAATATTAAAAGCAGAAAAAATAAATGCAATTTTTTTCACAAGAAATTAATTTTTTATTTTAGAAAAGAATTTTTTTTAAAATAAAATAAAAATAAATTTTTTTTTTTTTTAGAAAAAAAATTGTTTTAAATAAAAATTAGTGGTAAGTACGCCTCACAATCTAGGAGTCTTAGGTTCGGTTTCTTACTAGACCTTTGATGTTTGGCTTACAAAATACAAAAAATAAAAAATAAAAAGTATTTAATAAATAAATTTATTGAATACCGGTCCTAGCCCGTTAAATCATTTTAAAATAGGCGTTAAACTGGGCGTGGCTCATAAACAAGTATATGGCAACCTTCCTTAAATGAATTTCATTTATTGAATATTAAATGGACTTACATTTTTATCAAGCTAATTTCTTATAAAACACATTTTGTTCCTCAACCTTAGTAGCTGTATGAAATAAAGCGTGGAAAATAGGAAATATTTTTAATCCGTTTGCAAATTAAAAATTAGAGCTGCTAGAAAAAAATCAGTGCTATTTTCGTAATCAGCACGAACACACGAAGCACATATGAAGATTGAATTTTTTGAATTTTTTTTATTATAAAAATAGTTAATTAATTTCTTTGCTACAACAAAATACAATTAATAAATATTTTTTCGGTTAATTAAAATAAATCAGCAGTTTTGCAGATCTACTTCTTTTAAGCCAAACATATTTAAAGAAATTTATTTTGCTCTTTGAAATTAAAAAAAGAGAAAATATAAACTTTGAAATTAAACTTTTTAAATTGTAAATTTTTAAAAGTGACCCCCATTGGAGGAACCAACACTGTTGTTATGCTGCCCAATATTTTCATTAAGCTCAAACAACATCAATTTAAAACTTAAACTGACTCATGTTAAACACAGTAAAAGACAAAAAATACTTTACACAAAAATCCTTTTAAGCTTTTTTTTTCTTAATTTAAAATTCCGCCCAAATTAAGTTACAACAACAAAATTTTAATTAGCAGCCTCTAAAATATTTCTACAATTGGAAGTTTAACAAGCAATTTTAAAACAGAAATCAATAAGTTACTGAATAAATGCATTTTGGATGTGAGCAGGCATTTACATGCTGCATTTAGTTGCTGAAATATTCATGAATTTTATTACATTTACTGCAACAATCCCGATTATGGAAATGCTTCCTGCTGTGACGTTAATCACTTAAAAACTTAATGAAAAATTAAAAAAAAATCCATACAACAAATTTAAAAAAAAAAACTGTTGACTTAAATTTTATTCAAGTGTTATCTATCGAAGACAGTGCGAAATACATCAGTAATTGTTGTATTATTACTGCTATGCATAACTTTGTATGAATGCTTTTGTATAAGTGTTAAAGAAGCAACAAAAACAAAAACAACAAGCAAGAAAATAAGGCTGACTTGTGTTGCGTAGTGCAGATTGCGAGGATAATTTATAAATAAAAAAACGAAATTCGATATCTTATGTTACATTTTTAAAGAGAAATATTTCAGAGATAAACACTTTAGACTTGTATTCGGCGATGATTGGTCAACCAACCGCTATGTAAACCATCAATTTGTGTGGAAATATTCCATTATGAGTTACATATTCGTCAACACAACTCAATAATGAAAGGATTTAGATGTCTGAGAAGCTCGCCTAACCTTATGCCCGATGTGTCAGATAGCCCTCATTCATTCATTTAAAAATTTGTTTTTTGAAGGCAGAGTAGCCGGCCACTTACAAAGAAAGTGAAGAACTGTTGGCTTACGCTCAGGTGTCTGCCAGCTGCGGCAGTTGTGTATACAGGTTGAGTTTTTATCAGAGAGGAAAATCTGTATTTTATTTTTGTTTTCAAAATAAATTTACGAAAGAATCTATCGTTCTGTTAAGGCCCTTCATTACAACTTTCGATAGTTAAAGTTATGATTTTGTTTTAAAATAACCGGTTTTTGGCTAAAAGTTTTGAGCCATATTTAAGTGGATAGTTAAGGACACACCAGCTGATATTTAACTTATCAATATTTTAATTTAATCTTAACTTTAATTATGGGTAACTTGAAATAATGGCCCTAAGAATGAGTTAGCTTTGTGATTTCTTTGGTAACGGAAATTTATGTATGTCCTGGATCCGCTTTAAAGCTAATATACCTAAGCCATTGACTTCGGTTTTGAAATACAACATAAAACAATTTAAAAAATTAAAGAATTTATAATTATATCCTGAAGAAGCTACACAAATTGGGGCGAAATATCGATATAAAAATAAATTTTTTTAAAATAAGACCTCAAGCTTAATAAAATAGTCATATTATTTAAAAGAAAAAGGTGAAATAAAACTAACTAATAAATTAAAGAAAAATTTTAAATTTGTTCTTTATTAGGAGAAAGCCTTGATCCTGTTTGTCATGGCTATTTTTGAAGCCCTCGTTCAAACCAAAACCTCATAAAAACCCATCAATCTTTTCTTTCAAATATTACATCCCACACAGACATTCAGTCTTATTTCAAATATTTTGAATCATGGCTTTCCTAACGACAACGACACTCGTAATGAATTATTTCTCCTCGTTAACTGTCGCTTGCAAACGCATTAATAAACGTATAAAATAAGTTGTCGCATGTGACTGAATAAACACACCAAGTTGAGTTATGTTTTACGAGTATAATTCATATTTTTGTTTGCTTTTGATTTCTGTTTTATTTATATTTTCTGTCCCCATGGATCACATGTTTGTTTATGCTTAACAAATATTAAATTCAATTCATTTTTAATGGCAAAAGGGTAAAATTTTAATGTGTAAAAAGCTGTTTGTGTTCATGTGGTTGTGGCACAACTTATGCAAATGCATGTGAGTTGTGTGAGAGTGCCTGAACTTATTTGTACGTGTACGCATTTATGGTTTTAAAAGTAGTTTTAATGGCTGTTTTATCTGCAACACCAAAATGGTAGTTTCATTATTACCAAATAGTTTCAGAGCATCACATCAACCCATTTCCATTTCATACACATGCGATTATTCTCTCCAAAATGATACTCTGCCAAGTGAATTCCTACTTGTAGGTTTGCTTATTTGCTCAGCTTTTCCATTAAACTTTATACAAACAAGCGCACACTTTGTAAAAGTAGAGAACAGGCAGCAACCCATAAAAATATTAAAAAAAAAAACGAGCAAACGACTCTAGAGATAAATAGATAAAATGTTGATGCGAACGACTTGTCACAAACACTAGCCTGAACTTTAGTGTGATGATGTGCGATGTGTGTTGTCGTTGGCTATGAAATGAAATGAAGATAGTTTTATTATTGTAAAATAACTTTACACTCCCTTTACTCCAACAGCATTCTGGGTTCACAAGACAGCAGTAGGCAAAAAAGGATTAACAAATCATTTCAACTTCATATCGTCATGATTTTAAGCAGAGCACACACGAATTTTAAGCAGATACATATTCTGCTAAAGATAATTTTTCATTCCAATTCAAAAATCAAATTATCAGACTCTGCTCTGTTAAAGTAGGATTGAGATTTTGTCAAGGTACATAATTGCAATTGTCTGTTAAGCTTTTTAATGGTTGTTTCATTTTAAATTTTATTACGGCACAAAAGAATATTTTCTAAAGACAGAATTATTGCTGTACACTAGACTTTTTCTGTTTTAATTTGAATAGTATTTTCTATTTTAATATTTATTTAAAAGGACCATTATTACAAATCACACCTTGATTTGAAAGCTATAGTGACGACATTTTGAGATGCAAAAGCGTAGTATGTTTCAAATAAATAGTCGTACAAAAGAGCATCTTCACATAAATATGACATATACAAAATTAACAAGAGCAAACTAGTTTTAAATTGGAGTTTATTACTTCCGAGAGTCACTAACGTAAGGGAGAACTGCCTACATCGACTGCAAAAACAAAAACTTTAGCATTCATAAATAACAAAGCTTTGTTTATGAAGTGGTTCGGAGCCACTGTCTCGAATCAAATTAGTTATGTAAATTAAATTAAAAAAGAATTAAGTATTCAGTTTCTTATTTATTTTTTATCATAGAATAAAATCAGCATTTTTTTTGGCAGCTAAAGCTATTGCTTTTAAGTGGCTTATCGCCAACAAAAATCATGTCTTATAAATGCGTTGTTGTAAGTGGTTCTCTATCATTGTATTTCTTATATAATTGATGCTAATCAGGAATATTTTTGTTGCTGGGCAATAATTAAAGTTAAGATTTGTTTGATGTCGGCTTCAGCTACCTCTCATTTCTAACTTTAAAGTCGCAGCTTTATTTATAAAAAAACGGCTTTAAATTATATATTTTAGTCATCTTTTTATTTTGCTTTGCCTGTATTAGGAAAGGATCACCTGAGACCCTATATTACAGAAGCAGCAGTTAATTGTTTTATTGCAAACAATATTTTTTATTGTTGTAAAAGAAAATGTTTTCCAAGAAATTAATTTTTAATTTTTTATTTATTTACTTTGTATTAATTTTTTTTTGAAACATAAAACTGTTAAAAACTCTAACAAATTAATTTTTGTTTTGTTTTATTTTTTTTTTTTTTTTTTTGCAGACTCCAGGTGACTTTCTTTATTTAAACCACAATTTTTATTAATAATTTTTTTTTATATTTTATTTTGCTACACAGTACATGCTCGCAAAAATATTGGTAAAAAAAACTGTGCCGTGCACACACACACACAGACACCTTCAACATATTTAAAACTTTTTTATCAAGTTTATTTTTACAGCAATGCTGATACCTGTCACATAAGCACGAGTTGTTTTTTAATGTTTTTGTTTTGGGGTTTTTGTGGAAAAACATAAATAAAATCTAAATTGATTTATTAATATTTTGCAAATTTGCAATAGTTTAAATGGTTTTTGTGCTAAAAATGAATAGTATGTTTTCTTAATAATGTTATGAAAAATCATGCTGTTGTCCCATTGTTACTTATTTTTATAAGAAACTCTATTTACATATAGCAATTTCTTGTTAAAGCTAATACATAGAATTTGTGCTTTGTGTCTTATTTTTTATTTATAGAAAGAAAAAAAATTTAAAAAAAAATATAGAATGTTCCAGTAAGAGTCTACATGTCGTTCTGATCTATGCTGGCCAGTTAAGGCCACAAGAAGTCCCTTATCACGTTCCTGTAACTAATGACGTTCACAGTCACAGCAATTGCGGCCTCATTTTGAAAAGAAGGCCCGACCAAAATCTACATTTGTTTGTCATGGATTGCATGAGAACATTCTGCGACAATTTTGCAAAAGCCATTTAGATGAAATGACTTTTTTTTTATTATCATTAAGTTCATACACACTTTGCTCCATTACCCATTAAAAGAATTGCCAGTGCGAATATTTTATTTCATAATTAATTGAAACACGTCTTCTTTACAATCCAATAAAAAAAATCACAAATCTTTTAAAACATAAAGCAGGGGATACACACATCAAGCAGCCAATGCATTTGTGTGCGTTTAAGAAAAATCTATCAGTTTTAATTTTCGTCAAATTCACATATGAGTACAACGTGTACATGTGACTTCCTTTTAAAGAAAAACGCACTAATTTCTCCATTTTTATTTTAAAATTAAAAAAAGCACTCTTGGGGGACACACTTTATTGCCACTCTGCTTCATTTATTCATAATAAATTTAAAATTTATCAAATCCTCTATTATCATGTTCAAAGATTTAATTTTTTTTTTGTTTCTTTTTTTGCTTTTAATTTGTATATTCTTCATTCTTAAGTAAGTTTGTTAATTATTTATTGTTGCTAAATAAATGCAAAAATAAAACTTATTAAAGAAAATCATAATAAAATTTATTTTTAAAATTTTAAAAATATTTTTTTTATTAATTTCTAATGTTCGCAATGAAAAATATTAATTTTGCTTATTTGTCATGAATAAATAGTAAAAAAAAAAACACTTTCGCCAGTTGCAAGAAAATATGAAAATTTTTCTATTAAAACAACTTTTTCAATTACAACGACACAAAAAAAAACATGCAAAATAAAACTAAAAAATAGAAAAAAAAAGCAAAAACATGAAAACGTTACAAAGTTTTGACAAAAAAAATATGGAAACAGAAGCACAAATAAAATAGGGCCATTCTCTTACTGTGGCTTGGCCTCGAATAATGTTGCACTCAAATTATGCAGTGAAAAATAATTACAAGCAACAGTAATAAAAAAATACATTGTATTTGCTGACACACAAAAATAAAATTCTAGTTGTAACATTTTGGTGAAATGGTACAAAAAATTTAGTTTTAATTAAAACTGTAAGCTTAAAAATTATAAAGAGAGGCTGGCGAATTTTGTTTAAATTTTTTTTTTAATTTTTAAATTTTCTGTCTCTTGTGAACGAGATCAAGTTAAGACTTTTAATTCACAATTTAACTACAGCGTTTAAAATCTCTGACTTAATTATTCCAGGCATGCCTGCATCATTTATTAAAAAAAGTTTTAAAAATTTAAATTAATTCAAGGTTTTCTTAAGAACAAAGTAGACAGACAAGATTACGCCATGAGCATGATTTCCCATTACATGACGTAGAATGTCCATTGTTTGAAGAAAAAAAATACATTTCTCTATCTCTCTCTCTCTCTTTCATTTAGCTATAAATTATTAGCCAATAGGAACATATCGCGTGACGTCATTTGTGCTACATGCTCAGAATATTTCAATTTTATGTTATTTCTTTAATATTAAACTCTTTTTTCTGCTAAATTAAATATTTTTACAAGCAGAAAATTCTGAATATTCAATCATATCGAATTTAATAATACCCTGCAGCTAGTAAATGGTATTATCTGCATTTATATAAATATTCAATGTAATTTCAGTTTAGGAGACAAAAGTTTTCAAATGAAATTTTGTGACATGATATGATGACAGCCATCATCACCTTTAGTAGAGGCTTCAAAAAATAATATTAGAAAAAATACAATAAAGTAAAATGGAATAAAAAAAGACCACAGACTATACTCGTTTACTTGTATATATTGCAGTCATTATTCTGTTGGATTAGTAAGGACGTGTGCAAACAAATATAATCTCACATACTCAAACCATATTTGGTTTGGGTTAGTGTACAACTGAACAGCAACTATAAAAAAAATTGTTCTTTAGGAGAAAAATGTATTTTTCTCTGTATTTAATTTGCCAAACAAGCAATTCACTTACTCACACTATATACACTCACTTATTCACTCAGTCATCTTCACACAATTCACACAATACTGTTAGTTTGGTTGGATTTAGTTGAATTCGGTTTGGTTTAAAACAAAATATAAAAATTGTTTTAGTTAAACAAAAATTGGCAGCCAGTATGTTGGATAATAAATTTTAACTTGTATCGTTCCTTTTTATTTGATTTTGTTTTTCTAAACGCGCTTAAACATACGAGTACAACAAACGTCCAGCCAGCCAAGCAACCAGCAGTGGTTGGTTGTTGCATTTCATTCTGTGTGTATTTTTGTGCTACCAAAAAGCTTTAGTGTAGTTACTTGCACTAGTTACACTAGAGTATAAATGAAAACAATTATACACACAGCAACGAAATGAAAACTAAAAAAAAAAGTAAAATAAACACGAAATATTAAATTTAGTATCAAAGATTTATAAAGCAGTTATTAAAATAGAAAAAATGATAAATTGTTTTGCAACAGAAAAAAGGTAGCAAAAATATTTCAAAAATTCAAATTCATTTAATAAATAAATAAAACATAAACTGGCCAATATTTTATATTCTCTATGATCTCGAGAGGTTTTACAAATTCTAGTTTTATAAAGCACACACAGAGTGTGAGTGTGTGTCTACGAAAATGTCAATGTTGTGTCTTGGTTTTATTTAATTAAAATTTTATTTATTCATTGCAAAACGTAAATCATTTTCAAGGGTTAAAATCAAGCAAAGGCAACACCTTAAGGCTTTTTGCCATAATTTTTAATAACAAAATGTGCAAGAAGCAATAAGGAAGACGTAAAACAAACTAAGTTATAAAACTCTAAATTATTGATTCGGTTATAAACAAGCAAATCATATATAACAAGAGATAAAGGCTTCTTTCTCATACCAATTCGCAGTTAATTGAATTAATTAAAAGTAAGAAAATAATTAAATATATGGGCCCTTAAACGTAGTCGTACTGCGCACATAAAAACAGATTCGGTTGTGAGAAAAGAATTTGTCATCACACTGAGGAAACAATTTCGATTGGAAAAACTAAATTTGTTGTCAATCAAAAATTAAATCGGTCATGTAGCTGGAAGTATTTTGAAAACAACTAAATTTTGGACTGTATTATTGAGTTCTGATTGCCTCAATTAAAAAATTTGATTATCACACAATGACTTTCCGCGGATTTGCTTTGGCCTTGATTAAGATATTTGCTTTTCTTTATTTCTCTTGTGCCTTAAAACCATTTTTCTTTTCATTATGCTTTCATTTTGTGTGCTTTTAGCAATATAAATTAAAAAATTAATTTGTCATTTGTCATCTTTTATATTTATCCCCACTTAAGCTCGTGCTTATACAATAGTTTTGTTATTAATAATGTACGACGGTGTGTGTGTACGTGTGTGAGCACAGCCTGCATTATACCTCAGCGGCTTATAACAGTTTATTGGCTGCTTATTGTGATAGTTGTTAAGAATAATTTCCGAAATTATTTTTTTTTGCACTTTTATTTTTATCACTTCCGTTGTGAACTATTATTTTTATTTCTTTTCTTGCAACATTTCATTCTCATTTGCCTAAACTTCTAGGCACACACACACACAAACTTTACAGTCAGCGTGTCGTTTGTAAAAAACTATAATAAAAAAAAAAGTTAAAAGAGAAAAAAAAACAAGTTAAATACCCTAAACCATGAAGAAAGTGACGCAACATATATGAGTTTTAATTGAAAACAAAATCCAAAATTCGAAAACAAAAGTTTCTTTAATTCATGGCTTTAAGTAGTTTTAGAAATATCGTAAAAGTTCTAACGAAAAATTAGGTTTATTTTTGGAAAAAGTTGAGAAATTTTTACATTTCAAAAAATTATTTAAAATAGAAGGAGCCAAAATGCACGGATTTTTTCATTGCAGCATAAGGAAAATAAACCATATTTTACTAAAATCGCTGCACAACTTTCGATTTAATTCGCAAATTAACTCAATCTATCGTGTTGGAAACACATGTTGCCATATGCGTTCGTTAGTGTTTCTTTGCCATGTTTGCTGCCAGGTGTGATACTATCAAGAATAAAAATACAAGAATACGCCATGCGTATGATATCCCGTTAGATGACGCTTGAAGAAAAAATAATACCTTTCTCTTTCTCTCTCTCTCTCCCTCTCTTTTATTAGCTATAAATTATTAGCCCAAAGGGACATATTGCGAAACGTTATTTGTGCTACATGCGCTGAAAATTTAAATTTTAGGTGCGTAATGGCGTAATCTTTTATTGCATGGTTTAATAAAAATAGGTAATCGCAAGAAAGCAAATATACGAACATTACAAAAAGCTCATAAATTTTTTTCGAGCTCCCTCCTGCCAAAATTTATTAAATTTGGTTGCAATCAAGTGACACTGAGACGCCAGCTGACTGTTTATTTTTTTTTGCATGATTGAAGCCCCTTTCCTATCGAATATTAAAAGAGATCCATGTGTTAAAGAGAGATCAATAGCGGAAATAACTTTTGACAGATGTGACGTGACGTGTATCTAACAAGCTGAGTTTTTTAAGCACCTTTGCTTATGCTGCTAATAAACTTTAATTTTTTTTATTATGTTTTTGTACTTTTTTACTTCTAGTGTAGGAGCTAGAGTTTGCTTTTTCTAGGTGTTATGCTAATCCAAACAACTGGGTAGCTGCTTATATTCTTTTTTATCTTGATATCAGTTTGGTTGGCACTCCGTTAAGCCATCTGAAAATAAATCTTGAATTAAATTGTCTTTGTGGCCAGTTTTGTTTTTCTTTGTGTCTTTCAGCCTAAAACTGCCTGCACATAAATAAATAAATTTTATGGCCAAAAAGAAATTAAAATTGTTAATTTATTAAATTGGCATCAAAAAAAATTCTGTTAAATTCTGTTGGGCTGACTTTAATTTTGTTTTCATCAGAATTTTATTTAGAGAAATTCAAATCATTTGTTATGCCAGTTGAGTATTTTCAAGCAAGTGATTTAGTTTATGTTTTCATTAATTTGTAAATGTATTCATGTATTCCTTTCTTATTTCTTCTACTTTTTTTTTTTGGTATTCTATTTTATTGATTTAGAGCCTTAAGCCTTAAATTATTTACTTTTTTAAGAAAAAAAAAAGTACCAGGCCAGAAAGTTATTTACAAATCCAATTATGACCCAAAAGCCCAAATTTCTTAATAATTTTTTTTTTTAATAACAACAGCCTCCAGCTCCTGAATAATTTCTGTTTCTACTGTTTAATCGAATTCACTTTATTTTTTGTTTCGTTTTCATTTCAAGTTTCTCCCAAATTGTAATTTAATTATGCATGTTATTATAGCCAATACAAAACTTTTAACAAGTTTTAATGGCAGTTTCTTTAAATAAAACAAAACAAAAAGAAAACTTTTTAAACTAATAGATTTAAAATAAAAAAAAGTCCACTTAAAGTTAATTTAATATTGATTAATTGAAAATTGTTGCTTTATAACATTTAATTGCCGGAAATTGTGTTTTTATTTTGTTTGTTTTGCTTGTGCTCTCCATATCATGTCCTTGCTTTAAAACTATTGGGAATTCCTTTTAGTAACAAATGGAAATTCATGAATTTTCTACAAGAAGTGGAATTCCATTTAAAGATTTATAGCCTCCACAAGTTTTTGTTTTAACAATTACTCTTTACACACTCACATAAAAGAAACTTGCAGTAGCAGCAGCATCATCGTTTTGGTAGTCGTAGTATGAGGCAAATTGCTGGCATCACTTATCCAATTAATATTCATTTAATGGTTTCTCTTAATTTTTATTTTCTTACAACTTTTATTGCGACATCTGCTTGAAACTTTTTGTTATACGAGTATTTACAGCCAGTCAGCTCTTTTCTTAACAACTTGGTTGCCTGTGACTTTTTAAAGATTTCTTTACTTCCGTTTCTAAAGTGCTGCCATTACTGTAGGTGGGTGTTTGTATGAGTGTGTGTAGAGTATATAAATCTCTTCTCTGCTCTTCCAATACAAACTTGCACATTAAAAAACATATTAATACAATTATTGACTTTTGCCATCAAGACGAGTGAGTAAAAGTTTTTAAAAATAAAGTCAAGTAATAATTTTTCTAGGAGCCACCAGATACTCATTGCATAATCAAAAAAGAAAAACAAAAAATGTTAATTCAGATTTTTTTCTGTTCTGGCTCTCAACTACATAAATCACGAAAGCTTAAAAACTTATTTTTAAATAATTTGCAATAATAGATAGTTGAAAAGGCTTACAGGCACTTTCAAGTATAAAATAATGCACATGTTTGCTTTACAATTTACTCAATAACTTTGTCATTGCGATTTAACGAAAGAATAACAAAAACAACAATTTCTGTTTGAATCGAAATAGTTTTATAAAAAAGGCGTTTAAAGCTTTTTAAATTGTCTTTAGTCCTCTGTCGTGACATAAAGAAAAATATTACTTTTTCTTGTAGCCACACTGTTTGGTTTTTTTTTATTAAATTAAATTAAATTGGATTTAATTTTTCATATTTTAACAATAACGCTTTTCAGAATTTCATACGACGACTTTATTTGTTAAATATCACATGAGGCTGTTAAAATTTACACCCAACATACGCAAACTCTTGTACATTCTTGCTGGTGTGCCACGTTGCTCCCTGTGATAAATATCACAATCAAAGTCATTTGCATGTGAAATCTTTATCATCATCATCGTTATCATCACTGTTGTTGCTGTTATTGTTATTTTCATTATTGTAATCATTCATCCAGTTTGTCAGCCATGCATTTTATGCATTTTTTGTTCATTCTTGTGTTTACCTGACAGTCGTAGAATTTTTGTTTTTTTTTTTTTTTCTTTTTTCAACAATAAGCTTTTTGTTTTGCAAGTCCTTTAATAGTGTTCAGTTTGTTTTTTTTTTTTATTCTGCTTCTTCAGTCGTTTATATTCTTGGATTTTATTTTACAATTTTAATATGAACAAATTTATTTCGTTGCATGACTGATACGAGTATCTGTGTCTGTCTACACACACACTAATTCATTTGCATTCTTAATACTCGTATGTGCAAGTAATTCGTACAAAAGGCAGCAAAACAAAGTCCTGCAGTTCTGATGCCTACAAAAATTGTTTAAGAACTCAGAAGTCTAAAGAAAATGTTGTTTCAAGTAAATTTTTCTTCGAGACTGGCCTGTGTTTTAAAGTAATAAATAAGAGCTTTAACGTGATTAAAACCCAAAATTTTTGTAAAGCTGTTCAGGTCACTAGGTTCCCTCTAATAAACAATTAAATATGTTGATTAGCTAATCAAAGTTGTGGTTAATTAATATTGAAATGTTTTCATCAATCAATAATAAACTGTTTTCATTGTTGTTAGCAGGACCAGCATTTTTTTCACTTGTTGTTTTCAAATTAAATTCAGTGGCGCTCAAAGTCGTACCTGCAAAAAAAGTATGCTGCTTGAAAAAGAAAGAAATGAACTCGGATTTTAAAACTTATCGTTTATTTACTTAAACATACTAAGCCCCTCTAAAAGAACTTACCCTGCACACAAGTACCTTAGCAGCGTATGGTACATGATTCCCTCTGCCTACTAAGTAGCTGTGTGTTCATTTCAAGCTACTGATTGCGTTGTATGTGATATGTAGTTTGCTCAGTGTTGTCGAGAGACTTTATTTTTACTACTCTTTTTTTTCCCCCAGTTAAGAATTAAATGAAAATGGAAAAATTAATTTAGAAATAATCTTATTGCTTAAGTTGTTGTATAAACAGAAATATAAGAATAAATTCAAAAAAAAAAAATGTTTGAAAGGTACGATACCACATTGGATCATTAACTCATGTGATCACATTTTTTTTTTTATATATCACTGTCCACAAGCTAAGTCATTTCAAAAATCTGTCGGGTCAATTGTAAAATTTTATACACAAATTTTATTTAAAAAAGAAATCTACTTTTATTCTCAGCTCATACATATTTTAACAACATAATTTTCTCTTTTATGCGTTTCAAATTGTTCATATTTTTATTCTTACACGAGTATTTTTTCTCTTTTTGTGCCCTCCAGCAAACTGATTTTGTATGGCAGACCTTGTCAGCTGACACAAAAACTCTTTTACAGCAGGTGTAGGCAACCTGTGGCACGAGTGTTTATTTACATTACAAAAATTAAATTAAATTAAAAAACTGTTAAAGCAGAAATGAACAAAAAAAAAATGTTATTAAACAGTTACGGGCAAATTCATTTGTTTTATAAATGCTTTTTAAGAAAATTTTTAATAAGCCTTTAGATATAAATTTTCCCAAAGAAAATATCCTAAAAAAGCCTTTAATAAAAAAAAAAACTGTTTTTTTAATATAATAATTGGGTTGTTAAAATTTCTTTGAATAAATTCATGTCTGTTGGAAGCAAAACATACTCTTATAAAGGTATTCTACTACATTCACAAAAATTGTTTTTGCTTAATAAGGTTTTATTAAGGGGTTATAGTTGGACTAACCCTTCCTTATTTAATAAAAACTTTTTATGAATTTGCCGGGCAAAATCTCTTAATAAAAATTAAATAAAAAAGTTTCTTAAACTGGCTTGGCCATCTCAATTGTTTTCCTTAAATAAATTCATGTCTGTTTTATTCAATATCCAAGAAAATAGTTCACCTACAAATTGAAATCAAGCGTGTTAAATAAAACTCACTCTTATAAGGTTTTATAAAATTACTTAGTCCCAAATGCGCCAGCTCTTATTAACCGGCTATTACATATAAATAGTTAAGGCAAACCAGAGTTAAAATAAATTTTGTCAAACTCTTCCTAAAATTTTAATTTCAAAGTCTAGCCAAAATACAAAATTTGCTCCTTAGTTTTTGATGACATTTGAGGCCATTCTTACAACTTACTCGTAAGGTCTCAGATAGTTAAAGTAAATGACAAAGTTATCAATAACTTTTCTTCATTAGGATAAAAATTCGTGAATGTTCTGTATTCCACACGAATTTGAAAAAATGTGAAATTACACTTTTTCCTTCTTATTAAATGAAAACTTTTATTTTTTTACTTCTACCAATAATTTTGCAACCAAAATACAGCAAAAACAAAATTTAAAAAATCTTAAAATGGATCACAAAGCAATAATGAGGTGCTCAATTTTTCAATTCCGAATAAAATATTCGGATACGGAATACAGAACAGAATTATAATATTTGTGCATAGTGGCAACGGTATACCTTTTTTTAAAAATTCAAGAAATTGGATTCTTTTAATATTTTATTTTAATGTTTGTTATTTTATTCTTTTTTATTATATTTTTGTGTATTAATATGACTGTTGAATCTCCCAAGTGTTTAATCGAAAATATGGCAACTTTAAATGCTGAAAGTTCATGTTAAAAGTTATGGGCAACACAAACATGTCTTTATCATACACTTTTTAGTTAAAGTCTGTTTGTATTAACCAAAAAGCATTTATCTGTTCGATAACCTTCAACTTTTATTTTTTTTTTTAAGATAATCTTACTAAAATTGCCACTAATTATTTTTAAGTGGATTTATAAACTTTAAAAAATAATAGTTAATTTTTTTAAGGCTTGAAAACAATTTTTCTAAATTAAAAAAAAATTTTTTTATTATATTTTATATAAATTTAAAAATAAGTATTCAAAATAATTATTATTTAGTTTATTTTAGCACAGAAAAACCTGATGTGAATGCGTGCATCAGAGTATACTTTTTGTATCAACACAAATACAAACACAAACAAGTATCGTATGACTATTAAATGCATATGAAAATAAATAGTTTTCCTTTTTATTGTTTATTATTATTTATTATACTGACGTAAGTCCTTATCGCTTATTTACTCACTCACTCTCCCTCTCGCTCCCACTCTCGCACTATCTCTCTCTTTCTTACCTTACCTGTAGTTGTAAGATTATTGAAGTGAAAACATTTCGTTATACAAAAATACAAGAAACATGCTCGTGTGTAGACACACAGTATTTCCTTGAAACATCCTTTAAACTGCTTTAAAATAAAAAATATTTACAAACAAAAAAAAAAGATTTCTTCAAATAAAATATTAAAAGCCAAATAAGAGTTTTTTTTACTTAAAAATATTTTTAAAAATTGTTAAATGTATGTGTTTTTAGGTCTTTTCTAAAGTAACACATTTTAGTTTAGAATCTGTCATGAAATCGTACACAAACTAAATTTAATTGAAATTTATTTTCCTGTACTAAATGCTGCCCATACACAATCAACTTCAAAGCAAGTTTAGTGCTAAGACCAGGTCCACACACAGCAATTTTAGGTGGGCAAATCTTGATTTTGTAGGAGAGAGAGGAAAGAGGAATCGAAAGGGGTACAAACTTGCTCGTACTCCGTATCTTTTGTAAAGATGTAAAAAAGAAGACAGGTAGCTTGAAGGCTGAATAAATGACTGAATAAGATGCTAAAATTGTCGAAACAAAAAATTTGTGTGTGTACAAAACGACATTTTTAAAAGAGAATTGAGAAAGGATTGCCCAACTAAACTTGCTGTGTGTGGTTATGGTCTAAAGAAAGTACTGATGTACTTCTGGCGAGTTTGTGTCGTGCAAAAGTCTCGCACATTCTCGTTTCTTTTCTTTTTTCCTTTTACTGTCTTCAACATGTAAAATATTGTTGCTCATACATCTTGGATTTTCTTTGCTGTTCATTTAATATACAACTTCTTTACAGTGAAAATGAAACAACTTTTTTTTTGTTAATTTTAAATAAAGAAAGAAATATTTTGTTACACTATTTGCTGTTTTACATGTTGGGTAAGAATATTGCAAAAAGAAAGCAGCATGTTGTTGGGCTTGTTTCTTTTTTTTTCTCCTCTCATACAAATGAATTGAGTTATGCAGCTGTAATTTTTTTTGCTGTTTGGGGAACCCAAAAAAATATAAAAAATTCCAAGGCAAATGTTGTGTTGCAGTAGTTCATGTCAAAAGCCATTTTTACATAATTTTTCATTTCATTTCATTTCATTTTATTTTATTAAAGCGCATTTTATTGTGCTTTTAATAAAGTGAATTTCTTTTTTAATTAATTTTTATTTATTTTCGGCTCTTCTCTTGGGCTCGTTGTCTGGTTCAAAGAAAATTTAATGAAATTATTATTGCGCGTATTCAAACGCAACTGCCACTAAATTGCTAGTGTACCTTAGCCCACAGCAGTCTAAAGTAAAAACAAATAAAAAATAATATTTCACACCAACTGCATCAGATAAAAAGTGTAAAGTTGAGTTCACAGTCACTTTAAATAATTTTGTTTGCGCTGCAAGTTCCCACTATATTATTTCAGCATCATAATTTTTGTTTTTTTATTTGAATTGCTGTAAAAATAATAAAATCAAGCCTTAAAAGTCTAAATGATAAGAGAATTATTACATTCAAAATGTGCCAAATATTTTTTTTTTTAATTTTTGCTCATAATTAAGGCAGATCTAATTTATTTACACTTTTAGAAATTATTTACTCGCATTTGCCTGGGTGCATTTTTGAGCAAATAAGATAATTTAGCTAAAAGCTGAATTTTTTCGATGAGCTAATTAGCAACTTAAACTACTAACTGAACTTAAACTTGAACAATTAAACGAATCATTAAACAAAACTTTAAGTTCTTCTAGAAAAAGACCAGAAGCATTTTAGAAGGCCTCAACCAGCAAACTAATTAGCATATTTTTTATTTTATTATTATTCCTCGCAATTGTTGTAGGGGCTATCATACCTAGATTTAGTAGGGCAATTTTGACTGTATAGGTAGCCGGGCAAGCGCACAGAATGTGTGAGAATTAAATTTGTTTCCAATCAAAAATTCAGTTGTGACCGTCGAATTTTTTAGTCGTGACAACAGAAAATCAGTAATAACTAAATGTTGGTCAATATTACGGAATTCTGAATGCTACAACTAAAATATTTAATTATCACAACTAAATTTTTGATTGGAAAAAAATTTGGTTCTCACAATTGAAGTTGTTTTTTGTGTGAACAGAAAGAAAAAAAGCACACCGATTTTACGCAAGTGGTACTTGAGCGTACAATAGTCTGTCAACGTAGAGTGTGATGTCATTTCTACTGAGGTTCAGAACAATTTCTATTAATGAGTCTCATTGACTGCCGCATGACCACTTCTTCTGCAGACTTGTATACTTCGTTTCTCTTCCTTGCATAGTAGAGTACGATTGAAGTTGTTATTCACTCCGCAGAAGGACTTTGGGATCTATTTTATTGCCTTTCCCGCGCGCTTCAGTATTCATAACAAACCTAATTGAATTCATCTCTGCCAAATCGTCTATAAGCCTACAGCAATCTCGTTATCGCAAGGATTAGCTTGCTAATGCATTTAGAGCTGGTTGACTATGTGATAGAATTTATACTCCGCTAAACCCTCCTAATCTTTTCCAGGTCACAGCTGTAAGGCAAATACCATAAGCACTGACTATTGTAAAAGTGATGCTACAATTCCACTCCCCCACAATATTGCCATCTTTCATCTTGGATTCAACAGTCGCCCAGAACTCTTAGTTCCGCTTTTCATTTGAAAGCACTTGGCCAAGATCAGTGTTTAATGGAGACGTCTAGGCATAGAGACCTGCAGACAGATCTTAGAACTTTTATATGTCCAGTGAGATTGCTAACTTTGTTTTTTGTTATTTATGCATTTATAGGGTTGTGTTCTAAATATAAAAAAAATCTTATTTAAAAAAAAATTAGAAGAGTCCCGGTTTTGTTCTACGATTTTTCATAGAATCTTATAGAAAATTTCAGAAGGTTAAGGTTATTTAAATTACACTGAAATTTAGATCGAGATCCTAGAGCATAAATGGTGTTCGTCTTTGTAGATAACAGCGATAACAGCGATTTGACCTCTGATTTAATGCTCCCAAATAATTTAAACACACGTACGCACAAGCATTCACATACATGTGTTTTCCATTTCTTAATAAAACACACAACAACATAAAACATTTTAATGGCTTTAATGACTCTCGAAAATAACTTTTTGCACTTAACCACTTCAAATGATGCTTTTGGGTGCTTAAATATTTTCTTAATGTTTTTTTATTTTTCACAAAAAAGAGATTTATTCGTGTCACATAATTTTTATTTAATTTTTATTTTGTTCATTTAATGGAGTCTGGTGTCTAATGAGACAAGTAAAGACACAGCATTACCGACATCATCTTCCACCGTACACTATGAGAAATGACAAACAATTATTAAGTGAATCTGTAAAATCTAATATTTTGGTTACGAATTTTTCTTTTAACTGAATAAAAATAATTTTTCAAAGGGAATTAACCTCCAGCTATTTATATAAAAAGCAAATTTGATAGTTAAATAAAATCATAAAATTAATTCTTGAACTAGAGCTCAGGCAGGAATTAACATAGAGTTAAAATTATAAAAGAGCTTTTGTATATGAAAATGGAATAAGTCTACTTTTTTTTTAAAAAATTTCTTACAGATAATTTTATTAAAATGGTGTCTATATGTTACTAAAGATCCTTTAGACGATGATACGCACCTGTCAATACGGTATGATGAGAGAGCCGTTATTTGAAGCCACCATAATCGTCTAGTAGACACTTAAAATTATTTCTAATTAATTTTTTTTTAAAGTGCACTTATGTCAGCTTAAAAAATAACAGCTTAAATATTTAGTAGTCTAAAATAAAAATGTTATAACATTTTAATATGATAAAGTGATAAGGAACCCATTAAATAAAATTCTGCTCATTTTGATGCCACAGGAAAACATAATTTGCATGAATCAGTTATCAAACGCAAAACTCATAATTTTCTGAAATGAAAAATGCGAAAACAGTTGAGCTGTAATGTGGTTGCACCAATTCTTTAACACAAAACATGAGAAATTATTGCCAACCAACCAACTAAACATTCACAAGGAAACTGAAAGCAGACTTTTTTTGCCTTTTAAATACGCATTAACCACTCAAAGGTTCTTTCGTGTGTGTGGGTTGTTGGTCGTTGTGTGCACTCGTATTCATAAAATGCTTTTAATCTCGTATTTAACTGGACATTATTCACATTATCTTCTACTTTATGCTTTTCTATTTTTCATGATTTCTTTTGCAGTTTTGCTTAAAATATTTCAAATGTCTAGGTTTGTATAAGCAAAGAAAATAATGTAAATAAAAGGAAAGGAGAAGGAGAAGAATTTAGTAACAAACGGGTCAGTATAAATCTTTTATTTTTTTTTTTTTCTTTTTTTGCTTTCATTTTGACATGGTTTTCAACAAAATCATGCTCATCATCGTCATCATCAACAACGTTATCGTCATCGTCATCGTCATCATCACTGCATTGAGAATGATAGTTTGTTTTTAGATTTTTCCATTTTTTTTTCTGCTTTTTTATGTAATTTGTTTGTTATTTGTTTAAGAAGCGCAATATAAAATCTGTGTGCAAAATATAGTAGCCTGCGACATCCTCTTGTCATCCTTTTCAGCAATATTTGAAAATGTGACAAGAGGCAGATTTTTCCTTTTTTATATTCCAGATTCAAGGTTGCTTTCTTTTTTTTTAACAATTTTCTTTTGCTTTTTATATTTTTGTTACAACTACCACCACTGCTACGTCTACATAGTGCAGCAACCACTCTTGCTACTCTTTCAGAGTGTCGCCTCTCAAGTATAATTTATTAATGGTTCCATGTTTTGTTGTTTATACGGCACAAGTGTTTATTCTCTTATGTCTGTGTGTGTGTGTGCTTTTAGCTTATACCAGACTTATTTGATGATGAGCGTGATTAAAAATGTCAAAACATGTTTCACCACAAATATTTTCTTTTCTTTTAGTTCTGTTTGCTTTTTTAGAGCATTTACTCTCATAAAAAAAATATATATTAATAATGTGGTCTTAGCGAAAAAAAAAATGTTAAAGCAGGAGGCTAAAAATGTTGTAAAACACATTTTTTCTAAATTTTATAATTAAAATATATGGGGCTTCCAACATTGTAAGTGTGCAGTTTTCGCAAGTATTACTTTTATTAGTCATGGGTTCATGTTAGTCCCCCAAAATAAAGTGTTTATGGCTTAGATCTTGCCCATTATTTGCTTTGAGCTCGAAATATGTTTTCTGTTTAAAAGGCCAGAGGAAGTAGTACTAGACTCTTTAAGACTTTCAGTTTTATTTCAATGGTTGGCTTAATAAAAAAGGCGGCTATTACAGTACTTTTATTAAGCAGGGCTATGCTTCTTTAGTTGTTATATGTCAAGACTATCTTTGCATTGAATAGTTTTGTTTTTGCATTTTCTTATTAATAAAGTGAGACTTTTAGTAAGTTTTGCCAACACTTCTTTATGACATTAATAAAATAACAAGTAGGGCTTAGTATCGCCCATAACAACCTAATGCTTTTATAGCTGATGCAGTTGTGAACTGAGAAAACAACTTGGGTTGACAGAACAAAATTTTTTATCTATCAAAAATGTATTATCATCATCATTAGCTATAAGATCTGTTGTGATCTGCCTAGTTCGTCACTGCAATCCGTGACTCCTTATGAATCTCGTAATTGCTGTAAGATTCATCATATCTAGGTCTCTTGGGACCAATGTTACACTACCTACACAGCTCCTATTGCATCCTGCTGCTGTTTGGCATTAGCACAGAACAGAAACTACAGGAATAATTTTTTACTACACCGAATTTACTGATTCGATAGTTAAGTCTACAATGGCACGTTAGCAGCTCATCGTAGAGTTTTTTGTCATTTTTGCTGATACTTAAATCAACCTCTGCCGTAATGCGCTCAGAGCTAAAGAGTTTTTTGGACTGCGTAAAGTTGTTGGTCACCTCGCAGAAGGGCAATAATTGTGACAATAGGAATTTTGTCTTACAGCTCGAAATATTTTAAAATAGAACTAAATTTAGGATTTAATTATCGAATTCTGGTTACACACAACTAAAATTTGCTTACCACAACACAACTTTTGATTGGAAACTAATTTTAGCTCTCACAACCGAAGCTGTTTTCTGCAAACAACTTCAATTGTTAATTCCAACAAGTTTTTCAGAAGTGGCAATAAAAGGTCAGAGATACGACCCAAAAAATTATTTAGAGGTATATCATATTATCAATTAATTCTTTGCTCGATGCCCAAATTTAGCATTACAGAGAGAGAGAGAGAGAGAGAGAGCTAGGTTTTACACTGTCTCCCAGATTTCACTTTACGTACTAACCCACTGGCAGGGGGCGTACGGCTTATGTGGGTATTACCCTCATATCCATCATTGCTTGTTGTTTGTTAGTGCAACTAAAAGAATTCAATTATCATAATTTAATTTTGCACTATCTCCCAAACGAAGTTGTGGCCTTTCCATTTCAACAAGAGCAGTAGATGAAATTCATGTGTTTCAAGTTGTATGTCTGCTAAGGCACATTGAAAAACGATAACTCGCACTTCGCACTTCAACAAAATTGAATTCTTTCTTGAGAAAACAGCTTCGGTAGTAAGATTCGAATATGTTACTGATGGCGAAATTCAGTTAGGACTTTCGCATTTTTTTCTTATGCAGGCAAAAATTTTATACACTTGAACTGCAAACTAGTTCTGTTCTCACAATCGAAACTGAATTGAACACATCATGACATCAAGTATGCTTGTGAAGTCCTTCAGCTTTTACTTTCTTATATTCCTAACATGCTACCGTGATCACCAAGAATATTTAAATTTCTCCTAAGTGGCTTTATAATTAAATCCTTTATTTGAAGAAACAATTTGACATAAATAAAACATTTCCTTAGAATCTCAAGAGTCAAATTTAAACCACTGTAACCTACTGAAGTCTTCTTAACAAGAGACCTCAACACATGTGACAAAATGCTGCTCAAACATTTTCAAGACTTTATTTAATTAACTACTTAAATTTCATTTTAGTTATAGAAAAACCAAGAGAAACATAAAAATATTCTGTAACCTTCCATTGCATTCATACTAGAGTGGCATTTTCAAAACGCAATTAAAACTGCAAGGGAAATGTGTTTGTAATTACCTAAATTTATAATTTTTAATTAACAACCAGAAACTCTTACAAACAAACAAAAAAAAAATAATTAAACATTTTGTTTGTGTTTTGGCTTGAAAGTATTTTCACAAAGAAAATTTTTTAAAACAAGAGAAAATGAAAAGGAATTTTATTAATAAAGCAAAAGAAATAAAAGTTAATAGCGCAAAAATGTTGAAAATAACGTGAATGTATGGAAACAAAATTAAACTATAAAAAAAAAATTCAAATACTGGCCCAGCCAGCAGTAAGAAGAAGAAAATGAAAATTAAAGCCCACTGCCAGACAGCTTTACACAAACTCGTGGTCAAAAACCAAAACTACAAACAGAAGAAGAAATTAAGTGTACGAGTATGAAACAGAAAATAACAATAAAATACACTTAACAAGCATTTTTGAACCGAAAAATAAACAGCAACAATAAATAACAGCAGCAACTAAAAATTTATGAACTCATGAAATTTAACTGGAAATGTTTTCGCAGCCACAGCTACAGCCACAATCATATAGTTTTTTCTATTTGTTTTCTATGTTTCCTTTTGTTTTTGCTTTTATGTTTTGGCAAATATAACACACATTCAAGTAGTGAATAAACTGAAACCCACGCAGCATTTTATTAAATTCGAGTCACTGAATACTCACTGTAAGAAAAATGTAACAAAAATTCTGCGAAATTATTTCATTGAAACTGATTCATTGATTTAATGAAAATATTTCATTAATTCACAAAATTTATGAAATGCTTCATTGAATTAATGAATTTATTTGATTAAATTTATGAATACAAATAATGAATTTATTTCATTAAATTAATTAATATTTCATTGTATTTATGATATATTTCAATAATTCAATGAAACATGTCATAAATGAAATATTTAAATTGAAATAATGAATTTAATTCATAAAATAAATAAATGAAAAATTTCATAAATTATGAATTAATGAATTTGTTTTATAAAATTAATGATTTTTTTCTTTCATTATATTAACGAATATTTACTAAATTCATGAAATATTTCATTAATGATTTGAAATGTGTTATGGATTTGAAAATAATTAATTTTTCATTAAAATAAAGACAAAATTTCCCGGATATATAAATAAAATTCTTTCAGTGTTTGAAAAAAAATTGCTTATGCGCTCAGTTCTGAATGTAAAATAGTGAAAAATGAAGTGCTTTAAATGCTACTCGTTTAAACTAGTATTTTGAAATCGGCTCTCACTCATTTTTAATACAGTTTCCAATACGGATAGTGATGCTCATAGCAGTCACCTTATGAGCATTAGCGTGATCAGTTTATGATTGCATTCTTCAAAATTTTATTTTTTCTTTCTAAAAATTTAAGTGATTTACTTTTGCAGCTATTTTTAAGCGCACTATTTATTGACTCATCAGTAAGTTAGTGGCAAAAGCCTTCTTCAAAATGATGGCTGGGTTGTATATTTATGTGTTTGCTTGTTTGTATTTGTGCAAGTACAATAAAACAATTAACGTTAATGGCCAAAACGTATAAATTTTGTTTATTTATTTGTTTGTGTGCTTGTGTGCTCATCAGTTTATTGCAGAACAAGCTTTATTTTTATAGTAATAAAATTTCGCCATAATTTCCCAATATTTATTCTGAGGAATTTTAAGAAAAAAAAACAAAAAGTTGAGAGCAAATCCATGTCCTTGATACTGAGTAGTTTGTAATGAAATTTTAATGTTAATGTGAGTAAGTAAATGATCCTGAATCTTAACAAACGTGATTAGAAAATATTATACTTGCAAAGGTGTAAATATTAACTTCAAAACTTGCTTAAGAGCGGGGCGAGGCGGCCTTTAAATAGTTTATTTTTTCTTTCTAGAATAATTTATTTGTTTTTTACACACAGCTAAAAAATTAAAACTCTTTTACAAATAAGCAAAATCTCTAAAGTTTTTCAAGCTGTAGCTTTCACAAAAAGTAAAAAAATTGTAATATAAATTTTTTTTTTAATAAAAAATCTCTTGAAATTAACTTAAAAAGTTATTAGTTTTTTTAATTATTTCAATTTTTAACAAACAAACAATCTCTCTTTTATTAGTTTTTTTTTAACGCTGACATTTGTTTTGATTATTTTGACCTGACAGAGTTAACACTTTCATTTATGGCTGGCCTTGTTTGGTAATTTGCTACTTAAAAGACGTTTTAATCTATTAACAAACAAGGGTAAAATTTTTTTTAATTTTCTTTCTAATCTCTGGAGGGTTTAATCACAAATTTTCTTATTTTTTTTATTTCTTTGCTGTATGCTTCCCTTACCCAGGGGTATAATTTGTAAGTAAGAAAAGAAAATTCGTAAAAATTTCTTTTACAAAAAAATCTTTTTTTCTTAAGAAAAAAGCGACCTCTTTAAATAAAAAGAACATAAGTTTTGCCCTTGCTCTTTTTGTAATTTCGTATTTTCAATGAAAAAAAAATTAGGGTTGAATTTAAGACAAAATATTTATTTATTTAGCACAAGCAATTTAAATTTAATAAACTACACAAAGAACTAGATGGCTAAAGAATTAAGTAAGAAAAATTAAATTTTTTTTAACAAAATTGTTTTCAATCGGTAAATAAGGCGAGTTTAGCTCTCTTCATTTTAATTTTAAAAAGGCTGCTGTGATTTATAAAAAAATTTAACTAAAAATCCCTCAACACAATTACAAAAATAAATTAGTGGCTCCATAAGTTCAAGGCCATTTATAATTTATAAAAGATATTTTTTTTTTTTTGGAATTTAATAAAAATAATTTTATATTTTCTGAATTTTAGTTAAATTTTTTTATTGCTTATTTATCTATATAAATAAAATTAATTTGCTTGTTTGTTTGTTTGCTATACAAATTTTTGTTTGACACATATAATTTCAATACTTTTGGACCAGCCACGCCCGTTTTAATGTAAAGCCATGCTTTATTTAAGACTGAAATTATGTAAAACCTGAATAAATTGTGTTGAGCAATTAAAGAAGAACACGGTATGAAACGTGGTAATAAAAAAATTAAAAAAAAAAATTTTTAACTGAATAAAAGTATTTTGTTATAGAACATAACTTTCGTATCGATATAAAAATGATTATTTGGTTGAAAAAAAAAAATATTATTCAAATTTAAAAATTTTAATATTAAAAAAAATTAATTCGAAAAATATTTATCAATTAATTTTTAAATATTTCCTAATAATAAAAGCAATTACTGTACGCATGATGAATATATAAGGGGAGCAGTTCAAATATTACGTATACGTTAGGATGACTAACCGCAATAATAATTACTATCAGATATATATAATTTTGTTTGAATTTTACTATAAAAACGCATACAACGACAACAGCATCATTGGCGTTAAAAAAATAATTTAAATTGAAAAGACCCTCAATCTGCGAGGTCATTAAACGTAAGACTTGATTAGCTTACTAAGCTTTCCCTAGTGGCTTTTAACCAACCACTAACGACCATCATAGCATCATTAAGCATTCATAAACACTTTATTTTGTTTTTATTTCAGAAAATTAATTAAGAAAAAGAAGAATTTTGAAGGAAATAAAAATAATGAGCAATGCGATTCAGTAATTTTTATTGCGATGAATCGTATAGATATTTTGTAGATTGCAGATTGCGATTGAAATGTTCGGTAGGATTAAAATTGTTATTTGCTTTGCTTATTTATGGATGTATTTTGTCTTGCAAATGGCTTCTGAGTATTTAGCATTTAATTTCATAGAAATGAGCTAAAAAAAATTAACACTTACTTAATGTGTATTAACTACAAAAATTATTTAAAACAAATAAAATATTTATTTGGTAGTTTTATTTGATCTTTTTCTTTTAAATAATATGACTATTTTATTAATAAAATTAATAAAATAGTCATATTATTTAACAAATAAAATTAATTTCATAGCACAAATTTTGTTGATTTTGTTTTTTTTTTTTTTTTTTTTTTTGATTCTCTTTTTTGGTTTTAGTTAATTTTGAGAATAGCAGAAAGACATTGTTATACATAAGAATAAATCGAATAAATACATCGCAAAGTGTTCAAAATTTTCGCATAGTAAAAAGTTACTGAATCACAGTACAGATTAGGTTACTCTGAGGTGGCCTTTTTCTGGTACCTTAATAAGAGGAAGGAGAGAAAGAGGATAGCGAGAGAAAGATTTCAAATAAATAGTAAGCAGAAGGCTAAAGAGAAGTAGTGAAATTGTAAGAGTAGAAATAGAAAAATCAATTCGTCGCCTAAACAAAGCGAGATAGCTTAATGACCTTTGCAGTTGACAGCGCATCATAGTAAAATTCATTGGTTTTTCCTTAGAAGTAGAAGTAGTTCTAGTCTGCGGATGCCAATTCTTTTTTTTTTTTTTTTAATTTTTGTTGCTGGGCATCGTTAAGTACTTCTAAAAATTTGGTACTTTACGAGTATGTGTTGCCTAGTGTTTTGAAAACTTACCGCACTTTACTTTTGCTTGTATTCAAAGAAAATTCAGTAACTTTTATTACGAACATTCGTATCGAAAAAACAAGTATAACGATATTTTATCGAAATCGGTATTCAGTAACTTTCCGACAAAAATTGTCGGTACGATAGAAATCGTTATGTGCGATGATTTTTTATGTGCTGTTAGCTTCATTGCAAACTTCGAATATTTTTGTCGAAATGTTACTGAATACCGAATTCGGTAAAATATCGTTATACTTGCTTTTTCGGTACGAATGTTCGTTATAAAAGTTACTGAATCGCACCACTGAAATCGATATTATGACAAATTTGGATGAAAAATTTGTCATTATTTCTACTTCAAATCGTTATTAGTCATTTTGAATACCAGCCTTTGTCTTTAAAAAAAGTTAAAATATTGTTTATTTGTTTTTCTAATTTTTTAATTTAAGTTTATTTCTAAAGAAAAGTTTACAATATTTTTTTTTCGAATTTTTTGTTAATAACGTTAAATTCAAAATAAATTTTTTCAAAAAGATTTGATCCGACCCTGAAAAAATTTATTTTGAAATTAAGGATATAATATTTTTCGTCATTAAATAATATATTTGTAAGTGTGTTTGACCATTTTCTTGGAGCAAAAAAGCGATAAATAAGTAAATAATTACAATTCGACCTCAAGCTTAAAAAACTAGCCATTTTAATATTCACTAATTTTCTTTTATAAAATCTTTAATTTTTGTATTTTTTTTTTTTTTTTTTTTTAAGAAAAAACGAAATTTTTTTTAATTAATTTCACTTAAAAATAATTTTAAATGTCAACCAATTTCAGGCGTTATCGAATGTGACAATTTGGTTTTTGTTTGGTTTGACCTTTTTTTTAATTGCAATAATTTTGTTTTAATTGCAATAATTAACTTAATTTTTGTGTTTCAACTGCGGCTTATTTATTTTATTTATACGAACTAAGTACGTAAGTATTTATTTAATTAATATTTATTTATGAGTTTTCATATTTGTTATGAGTATTTTTTTTTCTTTATGTGAGTGCTGATTTATTTGCTTTTCCTTTTAATTGAGTTTACAGGATTAAATTTAACTTTCAATTCATGCTTTTTTAACTCATTTGGAAGTTTTCAGGAAAGGTTTTTTTTAATTAATTTAATTATGTGGTGGTGGTGGTCGTTGGCGATTATTGATTTTTTAATAAGCCTGGCACTTAATCTCACATTTATTTGCATGTTAATCAATCATCATATGTGTGTGTTAATAATATAATTCAGAACAATAAACTGAAATCGCCTCTAATTGAAATAAATTTTATTCAGCTTTTATTATTAAGCGCAGTAACAATAATGTATGTTACTTTATTATTACAGCTTTATATTTATAATTATTTAATATTTAACATTTCAATCTGCAGATTTAATTTAATTATTTAAAATCAGAGTAATAAAAGGGGAATTGTTTATATAGTAAATTAATATTTATATTGTCAAGTATTAATTTAAATATTATTGGCTACATTTACAAGTATAAATAAAAGCAGTGTTGAATGAATTTTTAATAATTTTTTTTTTTTTTTTTTTTTTTTTTGTTAATATCTAACAAAAGAAATTTTCTTCAGTGTAAAGCAGACAAAGCAATTATTTGAAACCTTAAGAAATATAATACATTAATTTTTTTTTAGCCGGCCTTGCCCATTTTTGCTTAAAATTTAATTAAAATTTATACACCTTTTCTGTCACATTATAATTTAATTAGTTTCATAAAGGAAGGAAATTAAATGAAATAAAAAATATTAAAAAAAGCAATTAATAAATTTTTCATTATTGAAAACAATTCATGTTAATGCATGTACTTTTTATTCTTTCATTGTAAAAGTATTTAAATAATGGAGAACAAAAAAAATTGATTATTAATTAATTCACATAGTCAATTCATTTATTCTATACACATTTTATTAAAAGCATATTTACATATGTATGCGTGTGTGTTTGTTTATACAAACATATAATGGCCATAAAATAAAAAATTTTGTTGGCATTAAATGGAATTTATTTTAAAATAAAAACCAAAAGCTGTGCCAGTTAATTAATTATAAATATCAGTTATGCATTTTATTTTTTTTTTCTTGTTAAGAACAAAAATTAAAGGTTTAATTCAATAAATTAGAAAAAAAAGAAGAGAAACTTGGAAATAAATTTTTTTATATTGAAAGCAAAACCATAAATAAAATTTCTTTAAACTATTTTAAATTGCTTTTAGGTTTTTTCTGTTTTGTTATTAAATTTATACTTAATATGATTTGAAACACCACACAAAATTCTGCTATTGGCGCTCCCACACACGTCCTCGTATAACTCACATCCACCTGCGACTTTGTTAATATTTCAATAAAGGATCTCAAGTCCTCTGCAGTTAGATTTTGTTCAAAAACTTTTAAAATTTAATTTTTACTTTTTAGCTGCTTAGATGGCCATTAATTACAAACGCAAGATTTGTATTTGAACCCACAGAATGATGTAAATCTTCGCTATTTGTTCCTCTATCAGCCATAGCATAAAATCTCTTTTTTTTTCTTTATTTTCCACAGCTTTTTTCAAGAATCTTGAGCATTACAGTGGCACTGTTGTTTAAGCCTTGAGCTCATTATTGTTCACAGCAGAGAGTTGAAAGCAACGGTATGATTTATTCAACGCTCAGAAAATCGTGTTGCTTTTACTCATACGATCAAACATGCCATTGCATTCGCCTTTCTTTAAATTTCAATCAATAAAAAGTATGATTGTATGATGATTTTGCCCAAAAATTAATCCTGAATAAACGACAATATAAAATTGTGATTATGATTATGAGTCGCGGTGTCGTGACGAAAATATTGATATATGGCAACACAGGCCATTTGTTTTATATTTTCTTATAGAAAATTCAACTACGACAACAGAAAGAATCAAGACGATGTCGCGTTATTATGACTCTCAAAAGAAATAACATCTATCTCTATACAGAAGAAGAATGAAAGAATGGGTTACATAACGACTACAGTAGTGCGTTTCACTATTCAATTTTAAAGAAAAATTTTTGGATTAAAAATAGTAGTTAACACTAAAAATAAAGAACTTGTGATTCACCAAAATTGCTCCTAAATAAAACAAAAAATACATTAAATAAACCATTTTTGGTTGTTGTAGATGGTATTTGTAGCCTTTTTGGTTGTTGTTCACGGTATTCATATCAGTGGTGAATTTTTAACTCCTAAAGTTAACCAAGAATTACTAAATCACACATTCGTTAGTGCAAAACACCATGTGAAAAGTTACTGAATCGCACTACAGTTGTTTCTATGAAGAAGAACAGGAAACGTTGGAACATATTCTAAGTAAAGGGAAGACTTAGAATAAGCTACCTAAGTAGTTGGTTAGAGGCTTCAAAAAGTGTAACTAAAATAAAAACCCACAAGATTTTTAAAAAGTTTTGTAATGATTTAGTTATGTATAGAGCTGCACAATGGGTCTTACAAGTGTCTGGGTAAATTATGGCCCATGATGATAATAATAACAAGAAGAGTCATATCTTCTTCCCTTTCTGTCTGCTAAATTTTAATGCATTTCATGTTAACTTTGTTTTTTTTTTAATCTGTGTGAAACCCTAACATTAAACAAAAACCTCACCACTTCCAACTGTTTTACGCACTCATTTCCTATTTTTTTTATTTAAAAAAAAAATCTCAATGACTTGAACTGTCACACATTTCTTACATTTTTACTCACCTTATTGGCATTCTTATTTCTTGCGAAGTGATGATCATTTACAAGAATTGCTTTCACAAATAATTTGTGTGTTGTGATCGCTACCTTTTGTTGAACTTAATAATGAAAGTAGCTTTTTATTGAAATTTATTTATATATTTTTATTTATTTAAAATTTTTCATTGACAACAAACGTTAGTTTTAGAATTAAAACTTAATAAAAGTAATTTATTTGTTGTTGTTTTTTTAATTTTCAAATTATACAAACACAATACAGGAAGCTATTTGAAACCTAATTTCTAAATAACAATCAAAATAAGAAGAAGAAGAAGAAAAAATTTAAAACTTTATTGCACAGTGTAATGAAAGCGTGATATTGATATTTAAAGTGAATTTTGTTACTGTTTCCTTTTTAATTTAATTTAATAATTTTTCTTATTGTTTTTAAAAATTTAAAGGAACTAATTGAGTTTTTTTTGTTTTTGTAATTATAATATGTATTTTTAATTTGTAGGTTTCACATATAATTTTTTTTTTGTTTTAAATATAATTACTAATTATTGCTTGCTACTTCATGTTATATTTGCTAAGGATTAGATTTCCTTTTTTTACTTTGGCTTAAATAATTTCCTTCTGTTATTATTCAATGCGCTCTCAAACGTTTTTTCTTTTTTTTTTTTTTTTTTGTTAATTAAAAGCCTTAAAGTTAATTATAGTTGCTGTTTGTTTTTGTTTAATTAAATAAAAAAAGAAAAAGGGAACAAACCATAAAATGTTTGTAATTTTAATACGAAAGTGCTTTATTTTTAATTCAATTTAATTTTTTTATTTGTTGATTTTAGAACATATTTTGTTTATTTAGTGTTGTAGTTGTTGTAAGTTAGTTTACTAATATTTATTTTTTCATAAATTTAATTTAATACATTTTACTGAATTTTTAAATAAATTTTAATTTTTTTTTGTTGTCTTTTCTTTGGTTTTTTTTATAATAATAAATTTAGAATTTCATGTACAGTGTGTTTGCTCACTTTTTATTATTATTTTTTTTTTTTTTTTAAACTCTCCATCTTAATTACTCTTTCTTAGCTTTGTCTTTGAAATGATGATTTTGTTTTTTCTCATTTGGGTTTTCTTATTTAAATATGCCTTTTGTTAATTTTCTTTTACTTGTTAACGATCAACTTTTTTTTGTTCAAGTGTAATGTCTATATTTTTGTTTTTTTTTTACTATTAACATAATTTCGTTGTTTTTTTTTTTTTTGTGGTTTGTGATTTCATTAATTCTCTGTTTGTTTGTTGTTTAAATATTATCATACGTTTAATTTTCTATCAATTGAAAATCTACTAAAAGTTTTCTTATCTTTGGATTATAATTCTAGTTATGTTTGTTTGTTTGTATATAATAAGTAGCAGTTTGTTTTTTTACTTATTTATTTATTTTAATATATTTTATGAATAACAAGTTTTAAATGGCTTCATTAGCTTAATTTGGTCTGCATGATTTTTGTTTTTTTCTTTTTTATTATGAAATCAATTTAAAATATGACCAGAAATATACAAGTTTGCAATACCCCATGAAACAACTTATGCAAACTCATATACTGCAGCATATTTTTTATTAAAGGGAATTATTTTAATAAGAAAAATAATAAAATTTATAATTGATTATTTTCTTTCATAATTAAATTTAAATAAAAAAAATATTATTTAAAAAACTAAAAATTAAGTATTTTAATAACAAAAGTAAAAATTTTTTAATTATTATTTTCTTTTATAAATAAATTAAAAAAAAAAACTATTTTAATAAAAAAAAAATTTAATTATTATTTTATTTCATAGATAAATTTAATTAAAAATAATTTTAATAAAACAATAAAAATTAAATTGTATTTTTTAATTATTATTTTCTTTTACAAATAAACCAAAAATAATAAAATAAAATTATTTTAATAAAAATTATTTTTAAAAAACTAAATTTTTTAATAAAAAATAATAAAAATTAATTTTTTAATTTTTATTTTCTTTCATAAATAAATTTAAGGAAAAATGATAATAAATGAAAATAATTTTAATAAAATAATAAATTATTTAAAAAAATAAAAATAAATTAATTTAATAAAAAAAATTAAAATTCATTTTTTAATTATTACTTTTTTATATAAATAAATAAAAAATAATAATTTTAATAGAAAAAAGCAATATTTTAGTAAAATATTTGATTTTTTATTTTAAAAAATTTAATTAAAAAAAATTGTAATAAAAAAATATAAAAATTAATTTTTTAACTATTATTTTCTTTAATAAATAATAATAAATAAAAATAATTTTAATAAAAAATTTAATTATTTAAAAAAAAATATTAAAAAAAATTATTTTATCAAATAAATTATTTAAAAAAAAAATTAAAGAAATTATTTAAATAAAATTATAAAAAAAATATTTTTTCATAAACAAATTTGAATCAAATATTACGTGCACCATCGTTGGATTTGATATCAAATAAAAATGATCGTAATTTTAGTTTTTTGTTAGGAAATACTTTGAATATTTCGATTTAACTTCTTCGACATTGCATGCGATGATTTTGAATATTTATTACCCGAAAATCTGTTTTGAAAAAATTCTGTAAAAATAAGAAAATTCTTTATTAAAAAAAGAACAACTTTTATTTACATGTAATTTGAGAAAAGTGAAAAATTTCGCAGAAGTTTTATTCATAATTTTGTGAAATAAAAAATTTTTTGAATTATTTTGTTTGATATCAACCAAGACAAAATCATGGCACTCAATATCGATAAAATTTCAATTAAAATTATATTGAAATTTCAATCAATATCAAAAGAAAAATCTTAATTCGCCTCTACTTTTAAGCTCCACTACTCATGTAACTAATGCCCGCCATTTTAGTGGCTAGAAGCAATTTCAAAAGGATACAATAAAAGAGAATTACTTACAACAGAGTACATATAAGGCAAGATTTTTGTTCTTGTTTTGTACTTGTTTTGTTGATGGAACAATTAATATTTTCTTCAATTTTTGAATACAGAACAACGAACTTTTTAGTGCATGTTGAAAACCTACATTTATTGCGAGGTTTTGAATAAGTTTTCTAAAAATATAGGAGTAGAAAAAATATTCTAGACAACGTACCTAGAATTATGTAAAGAATTAACTAAAAATTAAACATCAACAGAGAGGCTAGGCTCTTTCCTTCGATGCCAAACGGAAGCGAAAGCAAACCATTCACTCAATGAAATAATTATTTTTAACATAAAATGAATAAGAATGTTTAAAAAAAGAGAAGTCATTATTATTGTTATTCACTATTTATAATTAGAAATTAATTCTAAGATTAAATATTTTTTAAATCTACACAGTTTCCATGGTGTTGCTTTTTTGTTAATAAAACAATTTTTTTCATCATTTTTAATAACTGACTAAAAGGCTTTTAAACGAACATAAATTTAATTTTTAATTTATTAACACAAAAAGTATAAATGTTGTTTTTTTTTTAACTACATATACGAGTAAGTTTATTTATGGTCTCATTTTATAAAACCAAGCGGACAAAAGGAGCAAAAGAAAAGAGAAATTTCTCACTAGTTTTACCCAATTATAAAATGAGACTCTCTGGGTTTTAATTTAAATTGTTTTATTTATAATATTTTAATAATATTTCTTTATATGTTTGTATGTATTGTTATATTTATATTTTATTTCTTTTTTTTATATTTTGTAAATTGTTAATAAAATTTTAGAATTTTTGTTTTGTCATGATTTTTTTCTTTGAATGTTTTATATTTTCTTTTGCTTTTTTTTTTCTTATTTGTAGATTTTTTATTTAACTCATTTGACTGCCTAAAAATCTTTCAACAATTTTATTTATTTTCTTGTTTTTACCATTTTATTGCTCTATAACACTCTTGAATTTATTGCTGGGAAGACTGGTCGAAAGTTTGTTTGTCTGTGTTTCTTTTCTTTTGCATGTAGCAGCTTACAAACCTAAAGTTTATTTTAAATTATAAAACATAAAAATAAAAAAAGCATTTTAAAGACAAAAAGAATAAATCCCCAAAGTTTAGGCAAAATAATTAATTTGAAATTAAAAAATTAAATTGAAAAATATATTTAGAAAGTTGTTTTTGTTTTTTCTTTTAATATTTTAGGTCCCTTACATATAAAGTAGATTACTTTTTTTGTTTAATTTACCAATTTTATATTGAATTGAATTTCAAAATTAACAGAATAAAATAGAGAATTTTTATTAAAATTTTACAGATTCAAAGAAAATATTATTTTAACGACGCTGCTGTTTAATTACATTCATTATCTCATTTAAAATGTAAATCATTAAGGGCAATATAACCACAACTGCTGAGGACTCTATAGTAGAGACACCATTACAGCCATCTTCAGTGCAGCAATAAGTTTGAGTTTCCCAAATTTCTAAAAAAAAATGTCAAACAAAAAAAATTATATTAAAAACAAAATAAAGAAATCAATCAGGCCGTTATTGTACACAAATTCATGACCGGCGTTGCCATATAACAAAACAGACAGGCTCATTTTGTGAACCAGCCGATCAAATCTTTTAATAATTTTGTATGAAAATTATTGAAAAAATTTAAAATTTTTAACAACTCATTAATTTTACAAAAAATAACTTTTAAAACAAATAAAAAATATATTTGATTTATATTGAAGTGAGCTCACCTTTTTCAGCACATTCAGTAGCACAATCCCTAACAATGGAAAGTTCACTCACATATTTCTGAAAAGAAAACACAGAATGAAATTCAATTCAATTGAAATAATTTTTCTAATAACTTGAAAAAAATTTATTTAAAATAGATAAAAGCATAATCTAGTTGTAACTAATTTAATTGCAAATACCAAAATGAATTATTTTTTTTTATTTTATTTTTTTTTTTATGGAAGCAAACATTAAGAGAAACTAATAAATTAAGTAAAAATGAATGTGATCATTTTTTATAAGAAACACACACAGACATTATAAAAACTTAAATGTACTAGAAACCCTGTAAGGATCTTGTAAGTTATGAATTAAATTTTAAACTAAAAAGCCAATATTATGGACCATGGTCTGGAAAACGATCTTTGAAATCGGCAAAAGCTGAAATTTTTGCGTGTTCAGATTGCAACCATACACTGAAAGGAATGCTTAAATTAAGCATTAAAGAGAAAATAAAATTATGCACAATTCCAACTAAAAATGTTTTCTTTTTTTAAGCAGACATTAAAAACAAATTAAACTTTTTGAATCAAAAATACGTTCTTAATCTACGGTCACATTACATAAATATTTGTCAAAATAAGCGTAACCACTACTTTTTGGCAAATATTTTTATAGTCTATCATGACTTGTAATACATGAAATTAAGTCAAATAATAAAATAATGCAAGTAGGTTGTATTTTAATGAAAAATTTAATTAAACGTAGTGAATATTTATTCAAAATATGCAAGCTTCTATGCAGATGGGATAGTGGTTATGCTTATTTCGACAAATATTTGTTTAAAGTGACCGTAGCTTTAGAAAATATACTTTGATTTTGCCAATTGTGTGTGTCAACTGTTCACCTATAGCTGGCGTGTTCAATAAAAAGCTGATCTAAATGATGTTTAAAAAAATGCAAGCAAAACTCGCGGTTTCCAGCACAGGCTTAAATAAATTTGCATTTTCAAAATAGAAAACGTTTTGCAATAAAGCTGAACGAACATGTGTTCGGTGTCCTTAGGTTGTCGTAAGAAAAGACTTCTGGAAAATTTCCTCTTGACTTTCAAAGACATACCGGGAAATTTAGGCACTGTGGAAAAGGTACTTTGGGTTGCGGTATATATGTCATAAACTATTTAATAAAAGACCAAGTTTAAGTTAGTTAAAAGTCATAGAGGGCTAGTTGACTCTATTAAAAGTAACTTAAGCATCAAGTGCTAACTAGTTTAAAAAAAATCAATACTTTTAGGTCATTTTTTATAGCTTTCCAATAAAGTAACAATGTGTTATGATGTTATGGATATTCCCTAAATGGATCCCCTTTCAGTTTTTGTTGAAGGGGTAATTTAAAGATCAAAAAAAAAAAAAAGTAACGATAGTTATAGTTAACGATAAAGTGAACTTTAACTTTAACTATGATAAATATTATTTCGTTTGTTTTGCAGCACCCACCTCTATGAATATCGTTCACAACAACCAAAATCTCAAAATAAAACAGAGGCAACAACGAAGCGCTTATAGTTCACATTAAAGATTAACTATAAAACAACTTGGATTTTGTTTTGCCTTGCACAAACAAAGATTGCACGGCTTACAAGCACTTTTTGTTGTAAAATGTTACATACGAACTGCAAGTCCACGTTAAAAAAAAAATAGTTACCATTAATTACTTTTTTTTTTTTTATTACACTTATACCACTTTCAAAAACAACAAGTGATGAGTTCGTAATGATATGTGACTTTCAATATGTTTTGACTAGCTCTTTAATTTACACACAGTCACCTACAGAAAGACACAACTGCAAATACACCCACTGACCACCAAGTGTCCCCTTTTTCTATTAATTAAAAAAAAATTCAACAAATGAATGAATGTATTCCTATAATTTACAAACTGAATTTAAATATTTTTATTTTTATTTTAAACTTTTACAAGCTGTAGAAAATTAAAATTTTGCAATTAAAATCAGAAAACTTCATTTTGAAAACATTAAAATTATGACTGCAAATGTCAAGTATTTTTTACATTTTGCCATGACGAACTTTGTTTCACAAAATTTATAGAAAAAAATCGATAATGAAACTCATAAACTTTTTGCATTCAAAAATTTATGGCGGCAATGGGATTTTATGAAAACACATAAATTCTTTGCATTTAATATAAAATGCCGCCAACAAAAATAACAACAATAAAACAGTCTCTGCAACTACAACACCATCAAAAGGTATCGGTAACAAAAATCAAAAAAAAATGTGTGAAAAGCAATAAATTCGTACTGAATAAAAAAATTAATTTATTGACCCGGTAGTGATAAGTAGGGGCTTAGCTTTAGTAGTTGAAAATCGTATTGGCAACCAGGTAGTCATTTTAAATAAAATATTAAAAGAAATAATTAATTTTTTCTACACCATAAACCACCTACGCAAAACAAAAGAAGACTAATGCTGGCCATACATTTTCAAGTTTATTATCCAACTGCCCTATAGCCTTAATAAATCAGAAAAAAATGCTTTTCAAAAAATTGCGACTGTATAAAGTATTCTTGAACACAATTATGAAAACGTTTTGACAGCCGATTGACATTATTAAAGGACACTAAGCAATAATTTAAATGGATCTTTGTTTTTTTAATCCAAAATGCGCCAAATGTTAGCACTGCCTCATTATAAACATCTTTCACATTTAAGATAAAAAAATTTATATATAATTTTTTGTTAAAAATTCTTTAAAAATGTTTTAAATAAATTATCAGAACTATAGGGCAGGATTAAATAAAAACAATAAAGTCTATTGTGAACGAACAAGCATTTACAATGCAAACAAATAAATAAATACGCTATTATCGAATGTATTGTATGTATTGTCCAAGGAAAAACAACAACGAAAACAAGTGGCTGACTTTATAGGCAGGATAAAAAAGAAACTATAAATAATAAATACTTTGAGAGTCACAAAACAAAATGTGGAGGATCAAAAGCCGTTTAGTACACTGAACTGGACTAAATTAAATTTTTTTTATTTAAAATGGAAAGAAATCTAGAGTATAAATATTGCCACTGCAAGAATACAAAAAACTACAAAATTACAAGTTATTTTTATTGGTTGAAATGAAAAAGTGTGTTAAGCGGAATGCATATCCACCATTGATTGCTTATGCTTTTTTTTTTTTAAGTCCTTTCTCAATGATACTAAAAAACCATACATATTAAGCAGGCGTCTCAATCTTTTAATTGTTTACGAAACTATTGAAAATACTTCAATTACACAGTGCAATATTTTTGAAGATATCGAGTGCAAACTTATTCTCGTCTGTAAATTTTTTACCCCTTGTGGTTGTTGTTTTAAATTATTTATTTCATCAAAAGAGTTAGAAAAAATTAAGCTTTTAGCACTTTTGAGTTACTAAATGTTATTCAGATTAGGTTATTCTACAATTGTGTCGAAGACAGCATTACGAGATATAGCCATGATAAAAAGTGCAGGATCTTCGGAAAAGTCAAATCTTAGCGAAAAGGTTCATAGGGAAATAAAAACTGAACGGCAGCTAAGGTAACAAATCTCGTGGAGTTTAAAGTACGGCAAGAAATTTAAGACAAGAAGAAGTTTGCACTCGGAAACTTCAAAAATGTTGCACTGTGTAATCAACATCGAAACGAAGATATTTTTTTTTCGCTTGTTGTACTGGGAACAGTAAATTTTTTTTCTTTTCTTTACCCAACAAACCATGTAGCAATCAAACTACAATACAACATGAGAATATTAAAAATTCTGAAGGTATTTTATTATTATTTACTTAATAAATAAAAGTTATTTAAAATTTTGCTTAAGGCAAATGAAAAAAAATGTTTCAATATTTTGATCAAGTTGGGTATGTTAATTTTTCTTTTCATTAATTCTGACATCTTGTATACTCGTATTTATTATCGCAGTTACCTTGTTCGAAACCATAACGATTTATTAAATAAAATGCCTGAGAACTCTGTAAGTTCATGTTAAATTAAAAAAAAAAAACTATTCTCTTACCCACACACTTGCTTCAAAAAAAAGCAAGACTAAAACAAATCATTTCATGTGACCTAAATTATTTGTTGCTTACAAAAAATGTGTCACTTCTTAGTCACCAGTGTAATTAATTAAAAATTTAAGCAATTAACCTCAATAAAACACATAAATTTAATGCATTTCCACAAGCGAGCATTAAGTGTTTAAATCCGAAATGCAACTACAGAGAATCTGGTGCTGGATTACAATTTTACATGCCATTACAAAAACACACCAAGGTATGCGTGTGCGAGTGCAGCAATAACAACAAAGAAAAACACAGGTTTATTCAAAGATACGCTTTCACTTCCGTATGCGTGTGTGGGGTGGGTTTTTTATGTGCAGGTGCTGTGCACGTGCTTTGAACAAAATATTTTCAAACTGCATATTTACGTTGAAGAAAATAAGTAAAGCAAACATGACATTATGGTAAATCAAATAAATAAAATTGTGGGCTGGTTTGTTGCAGTTTAAAAAAAAAACTGTTTAGAAAACCACTTTCCTAAAGTTTAAATAAACTTGATACAAAGCTTAGACAAAGAATGTAATGAAGCATAAAAGAGATAAAAGTTTTTATTTTTGAAACTAGTAAACCGGACAAACACATGTTTCCTGTTATTTGCAGCAACGGAAATCTAAAATTGGCGAATAGGCGTATCAGCAGACTATTGTTTAAAAAGACATAAATGTTTTTCATAATCTGAAAATGTGGCTGCACATGAACTTAAGTATTTGTGGTGAAAAATAAGTTGTTTTTTCCCATGTTATCGTTTATTTTTTCGATATACATTTTTGCTAAAAATTTCAAATAGTTACTTAAGAAATAATTATAACAGGGAAAACTTGTAACTTAACTCATTCAAAATATTTAACAAAATAACTTTAGGAATTTCTTACAGCAAGAAAATTGTTACAACGTGTGGTTTGACAAAATCAAAACTGATATGGAATTGCCTAAAACTTCTAAAAAGTCTAGCATCTACTAACAGGGTTCACTTGATATGAGTGCCAGTAGTGCGATTCAGTAACGTTTACTACGAACATTCGTATCGAAAAAAGAATTATAATAATATTTCATCACATTCGGTATTCAGTAGTTTTCCGACAATGTAGGCAATGAGAAGGCAGACGAACTCGCTAGAAAAGTATAGGCTAATAGATTCATTGACCCAGAACTCTTTTATGGACTGTCTCAGTTTTAAGGAGTGGCTGGAAAGAAGAGGTATCAGGGTAGTGAAAACATTCATTCATGCCATTCCGATAACGGAAAGAACGAATGAATTACTTAGCCAGATCAGTCAAAATTACTTCTGCAGGTTACTTAACGAACTTGGACCCTTTGCGCTACTTAAGGCATCATTACTTACAATCGTCGGACTTGACGGACAAATCACCCGCGAAGTCATGAATACTAAACTCAGGAAGAACTTCTAACTTGAGAGTAGTATTACAATAGGTCTATTTTAACCGCAGCGAGCAGGTGGCTTGTTCCCGCTACACCATGCAGGTATCAATTCCGACCTGCTACCTTTTAAATTTGAATAATATTTGTATCTAACAAATTTTATATTTTAATTCCAATTTATGTCGGTTAGCAAAATGCATTATTTTCCATGATTAAGAATTTTATGATTCAAAATAATTTAATATGTTTTCATTTTATATTTTAGTTAAATTATCTCTTATATTTTTAATTAACATACAATATTTTGCTGTTGCTCTTACTTTATTTAAAATAAATTACAAAATTCATGAAAAAAATAAAAAAAGTTAGAGCAATTAATTGACACAATTATTGACACTAAAGGTTAATAGCAAAAAATCAATTAAAAGTTTTATAGTAAAGGCTGCATGAAAATAAAACTTTTGAAGAAAAGAAATTAAGCAGAGTATTGAAATGAAAGAAAATAAATTAAAGAAAGCACACACAGAAAACATATTAAAATAAATTTATAAAATACGACCTCAAGCTTAATAAAATGAAAACAATTCTGTTAAACAAATTGAAATTTAAAAATCTTCTTTTTTCATTTTCTTGTAGTGAACTATTTTCGCCCTTGAAAAGTTTTTATTTTAACATGATACATGATACTCTATAGAAAAATACTTTTTATATATTTAATTTACTATTTTGTTTCATTTAAATAAAGAGAATAGACTTTATCTAAGCAAAACATTTATCAAAACCTTTACGAGAAGCATGATGTGCATGAATAAATATGCACACATTAATTTAGCAACTGTCAATTTATTATTGTATTTATTTTTATGCATACAAATATAGATATTTATGACACAAATAACATTTAAATATTTTTCTTGCATTCCGAGTTTATTTGTGCCTTCCAATTGTCAACTAGAAAATTTATGCAAAAATAGTCACTCATACTAAATATGCCAGAGTTAATCTGTAAAATGTTAAAACATATTGACAATAAAAACATTTGAAATTCTAAATTATATCTGCATTTGTTTGTATTTATTTATTTTTTAAATTTCAACTTGATTATTATTCATAGTCACACAGCACTCAGTTCATATCAAAATCATAAAAGAAAACAAACCTAAACAAATTATCAGATTCAGATAAAAAAAAGAAAAAAGAAAAGAAAAGAAATTCAAATGTTGTTTTATGAATAAAGAAAAATTGGGAAATTAGATAAAGACTTATTTATTGTTAAAAAAAAATATTTCACAGATGCTTTGCAAGCCCACAAAAAGAAAGAAAATAAATGCCATGAAGGTAAAGTTGCAGATGAAAAAGCAAACGAATTCAGTTTTATAGAAATGGAATTTTGAATTACCCAGACGAATACATTTCACCCAGATTTGGGATGCTTGTAAAAAAAGTCAAACAAAAAGCTTTTCACAGTTTTCTTAACACTTATTCAATATTCAAGATGACAAAAATTCCAAAAAAAAAAAAAAAACAATTTAGAGTCACATGACGTTTAGTTAAGCTAGAATAAAAATTACTGGCGTTATTTTATTTATATGGGGCCATAGTTATACTTATAAAGAGCAAGAAGCTATGGTAGCAGAGAGTTGGAGAAATGGATAGATAAAAAAATTTTTTTCTAAATAATCCTCAAAATGCCACCATTTTTAGTATAGAATCCAAAGCGTCATATGTGATATTGAATGAAAAGAACAGAAATTTTATAGCCTGTTCACAAGAACCCTAACCTAGCGAAACCAAAGCAAAAACAATATACGAAAATTTGTTTGTGTTATAAATACAAATCATTCATTAGCTTAGGTTTTCTTGTGACATCTCTGAACAGGCTATTAATTTTTTTTTTTTTTTTTTTTTTTTTTTCAAAAAACAAAAATATCTAAATATCGATAGAACTTGCTGGACATCAAATGCAATGATTTGAATTCGGCTAGTGTTTTTTATCTGTCAAAAATTCTCATGACCGTACAAAATGTATGGAAAATACCGCAATAGCATGGCGGAAACGCTAAGGTGAAATCATGAAGCATCTCTATTTTTAAAATTTTCTTTGTCAAAAAAGACAGATATGGCTTATATACTCCGATTATATAAATGCAACAATTTTGACAAGAAAGAATTTGAAGGGCACAGCTGCTTTCTTGATGTTACCATGGGCAACGCTAAACAATTTTGGCAGCGTGAAGTTGGCTGCAAAACAATTTTTTTTTGCTATTGCTTACAAGTAAAGACACTTTAGCTATTTTTTTTTAATCTAGCGTTTTACAAGTTGAGAATACGCACTGCAAGCGCATTAGCATAAATGTTGGGCGCTGAAAAATGCTACACTTGCTGCTTCAGTTTAGGTTGAACTGTTAGTTTTGAAAAATTACTAAGTCGACTTAAGTAAAAATTGACTTGTTGTCGCAATTCATTTAATAACTTTATTATTGTGGTTCAGGGAAAATCAGGCGATATATGCCACAATTAAAGAAATGCCAATGAAAATTAAAATAAAATAATGAATTAATTTTTATAAAAATTACATACACTGAAAACAACTTCAGTTGTGAGAACTGAGTTTACCAACCGCCAACCGTCAACCGTGGGTTCATCGAAATTTTTGTTGCAAATATTTTAATTCAATTATAAAGAACAAAATTTAGTTGTCTCAATAATCAGACTTATTACGAGTGGCGTTGCCGACAAACTACTCTAAAACATATGGCCAGGGGTTTTCGTCACTACTGTGCTCTATTGCTGAGTTCTTATTTGCTCTACTAAAAAATTCAACTTTTTGCAGGGAACGAATTTAGTTCTCACAGCGTAAGTGGTTTCTCAGCGCACACACACAACTTGCAACACCCTGTTTTAAAAACAGCAGCACAACATATAAAAGAAGTAGTAAAACTTAAAATAAAGAAAAACTGTTTATAATCCTTCCCAGCTTATCGCTTTTTATCACTTTTCTTTCTTTGCCAATACTTTATTTTCTTCTAATGATTTTCTCTGCTAGTATTCAAACAACAAAAACAAAAAAACAGTTAGTTTTGCTTGCCTTACTGTAAGTAAACATTTTTATCAATCCTTATTCACTTACTGCTTCAAATTGGCAAATTTCTATTCTGTCAACAGATGTTTTATCACTCATTTACATGCAAAGTTATGTAAACTTGAAATATATAACACAATCACACACATACAAGCCATTTAGTACATATGTACATGCATGGATATGCATAATCTGTTGAAAGACTTGAAATACAATTTTGATTATTTTTTATCTTTTTTTTTTTTTTTTGTTTATTTATTTTTTGTTTTTATTTTTGTTGGTCTAGTATAAATTGAATTTAATGTCAGTAGAATTATTCATATAATTTTTATGTAACTTAACAAGGACAGTTAAAACTAAAATGATGACAACTGGTTTATAAAAGTTATATAAGTTTTATGCATACGATAAGCGAGGACCTGCCTCAAATTACATCATTTTTGTACAACTAAAAACTTGATTTTTTTTTTATTTTGAATTGAAAGTGTTTTTGTTTATTTTCTGTGAGGAAATTTATTTTAATTGTTAAAGCTTGAACAACATATTTTTTCCAGCAATTAAACTCACTTATGTGGTAAAAATCTCTCATAGCAAGAGTACTAGTTTATGTGGTAAAATCAAAAAAATTTAATTATAATCCAAAGTAACTTCTGAGTATTTGGGCGGTAGACTACAAATCCAGACGACCTTTCCTTTAAAATGATATTTGTCCCATCCCGTAATCTTCTATAGTTCGTCCGAAAGTTTATAAAATCCCTCAAAGCAATAGCACTGGGGTACGAGTACTAGAAGTTTCAAAAAAAATTTAAAAATAATACTAGTATAAAAAAATTTTCGAAAATGTTAAAAGACTTCCTGAAAGCTTAGAAACTACATATTAAATTTCTCTTTGGTTTCATTAATTTCCATGGGCAAAACCGGTAGTGGTAGCTCTGCAAAATACACAAAAAATACAACAAATTATTATACGGCGACATATATTTCCACAAAGCGTAGACACTTAAAACACATGACTGAACATGAGAAAATAGAGCGCGTTCTAATTGAAATTTTGTCAGAAGTTTTCCTCATATTTTTTTACAGAAGCAATATTTTTCAAATTGTAAAAAACATGTCGTCTATTAGTACCTCTACTGGACTCTTATAATGACACATTAATAGTCGGCGGCTGGCCATTTGAATATAAACGCTTTTCGCTGAAAAGCGCTACGCTTGTTATTTTAATTTAGGTTGGTCTGTAAGGATTTTGAAAGTTTGAATTGACAAAATTTATTTTTTTAAGAAAAACGTAAAAAAATATTTTTCTTAACAAATTATTTTTGCCTTCTATGCGTCTCCATTCATCCATGAGATATTATTAAGCTAATAAATTTTGTTTTTGTATTTTTACATAAAAAGCAAAAAAATAATTTCTTACTCTCTAACACATGTGAAATGCAAATAAAGAAATATTTTATTGAGCTTAAAGCATTTTTAAAAAAATTTTTTATTTAACAAAGAAATAATATTTGCTGTTATATGATTATTGTTGTTTTTTTTTTTTTTTTTTTTTTAATTTTTAAACATGAGTGAGTGCATGCATGATGGTGTGTAAATCTCAACACAAATGTTTTACTCACACACACTTTATGCAATCCACTCGAGAGCATACTCTTGCTCATATTTAATATCGATACACAAGCCCATACTTACTTGCTCGTGTACATGCAAACAAACGCTCGCTGCCATTTATATGCTTTACTGATTTCATACAATAAAAATGTTAAATGGTTTCATGCTTGAGGTAATCAATACACGAGTAAGCCAGCCAACCACTTTTATATTTAAATTGAAATCAGTTTTACCTTTTTTTCTTCTCTTTTTTTAAGAAATAAGCAAGAAATGGCAGCCAGTAGCATCAACAGCGTAACAAAAGAATTAATGTAACAAAAGCCAAACACTTGGCAACAAAACGTGCTAAATCTTAATTGAATTTAATTTCATATTGAATAGGAAAATCACACAAATCAAAGGAAAAATAACAAATCAATAGAAATTTTTTTAGTTGCCCACAGACAGCTTGAGTTAATGGTTGCAAGAAAAAATATTTTTTTTTAAGCTTATGAATTCCTTTTTCCAAACTCTTTTAAAAATTAATCAAAATTTTATTGAAATATTTGCATTTTGTAACAATGAAATTGCAGCATCGTGCTCCTTTAGTGTTAATAACAGGTTAAGCTAAGATGTTTTCATTGAATTGGCTTCAAAAATGGAGGGTAAAAGAGCCAACCATGCCTACCCTTTAACGCTTAGCATGAGAGTAGTGTTATATTGATCAAGTGACTAGTTCCTGATCCCAATTCTAATTCTAAGCGTCAAGCAAAAACATGTGAATTCAAAATTAAAACATTAAGAGAACGAAGTGTAAACGGCATTGGTGGGCAATAACATCATGGGTATAATTACGTATTCCGTTTTGCAATTGCGAAAAGCATTTTTTATGCGAAAGCAAATTTCTACAAAGCAAAATGGAAAAGATCAAAAATGTTATAAAAAATACAAAATTTTGCAAAAATTAAATGTGTTTTATATTTCAAAAATAATTTCGATTTCTTTATTGAAAACTAATTTTCTTTTTGTTTATTAAAAATTCATTGTGATGTTAAATAATGCAAGTTTTTTCTTAACAGTTGAAAAGTTGACAAAATTCATTCACAATAGACAACTTTTTAATTCACACTTAAATGAAGTAAGTTAATTTCGGAAGAATGAATAATAACAATTTGCATATCGCTCGATATTCTATTCAGCTAAATTTTCCTTTCCGTGCGAAATCAATAATACGAAGTCATTAACATTACTTTATAACTCCGACGAAAGGCCTGTTTACTACTTATTTTTAACACTGAAAATGTAATTTATTTAAATCACATAACAATGTACAACAAAATCAAACTTTTTTAAAATAACACGGTTCTGACAACTGATTATGGTAGAAGGATTCAAAAAAATGTATACGTATTTAGCTATTTGAAAGCTTACATCTGGCCTTATCTCAAAATTAGGCTTTAATTATACTCCTTTTTAAAAATTTTGATTCTAAGTCTGCACCCTTGGTGGTGATAGTAATCATAAATCGGGGTAGGTAACCATGCGAATTCTAAATTTTAGGTACACGCAATGTTCAGCAAACTTATATAAAACACTGCGAGTAATATTTTTGTGAAATTTTTTAACCCTCTAACTCCCCAATTAGTGAGACTTTTTTGAGCCTTAATTCAAAAAAGATAAAAAAATACCCACAAGTTGAAAAGTTAGAGGGTTAAAATGTTCCACAAAAATATTCGAACACATCAATGTTGAAGTTTTAACACTAACGCCACAAATAAGTCAAAATTATTCAGGGGTTAGTTGGATTTGGCACAGTAATGCTTCTCAAACTACAAATTTGTGTCTTCAGTTTTATTTCTTTGCCATTTTAAATTTCACCACCTTTAGGAAAAAGTTCTCAATTTGCAACATTTCATTTGTGGCTATAAATATTAAATATTATTTCATATATCCTGCTGCTTTTCCCAATGAACTTTCAATTTCCCTACTCGATATCTAGTAAATATTTTTATTAAAAATAGAATAAACTGAATTATGGCATCATCTAATTTATCGATAATCTGTTTTAATCACATTATTTATGAATGTTTCTAACATGGCACACACACCCCCATCCACACAAACACAGTAGAAGGTAGTCAAGGTAAAAGATAAACTGAATATCGAGCAGTGCAGTTGGCTCTGTATCCTTAAGCGAAGAGCTTAAATAAGAAAATGTGTATCAGTGGTTGTGTATAACTCTCTCTATCTGTGTGTGAGTGGGTATTTGTTTTTGTGTTTGTATGAAAACTAAGGACATCAACATTAAAAACCAATTCTTAATGCAAAAGTTTATTTAACAACGTTGCCACAACATTAAATCTCTTTAACACTATTTGCTGCAACAACATAAATAAATTGTAGCAACATCGACATCAACAGCAACAGCAGCAAAAGAAAACAAGAAAACATTTTCACTAATAGCAACCGAATAGCATTAAGTAGTTGTTGTGGCAGTGGTAAAACTATTATGCAATGGAAGTTGTAAATATTTATTGTTAGTGGCATCAGTATAAGCAACAAAAACTACAAGAAGAATAATAACATGATATTCGAGTTTGTACTCGTACAATAACTAAAGCATATTGAAGAGCTGCACAAAACATTTTGAAAGACACACATACTTTGTAATGAAAAGCACAGGCTACGCAGTTTAAAAACTAAACAATCAGCTGTTTGAAGGAGAATGAGACAGCTATAGATAGCCATTGCTCTCTTTCTTACAATAAGAAAAGAAGGGAATAAAGAAATAAATGAAAAATTAAGTTTGGAGGAAAAATTTTAATTTAAAACAATTCAGAATGAAGCTCCTTATACAGAAAACTCTCGTTCGCTTCTACTTCATACGACAAACAGCTAAAAAAAAAATTTATATGACAAATATCGTAAGCCTTCTAAAAATATTTTTTCTCTTTGTACGATACAAAAGTCAAAATCACTCACTTGTTTGGTTGTTGTCGTTCGGATATTTTTTCCAACAAAAACAAGAACAAAGTTAGTTAGCCGCTTTTTAAGTCGAAAATTAGTGACTGCTTTTCTTTCGCTTTGCATTGAAATAAGGAGGCTGGCCAGCCTGCTTCTGTGTTTGTGTTGTCTATGTGAGATGTTGTGTGCAGAAAGGGTTCAATATCCATGTAACTAAAGCCACAAGCTCCAGGTACAACCACATTAAGTCTCTGGCCTTAAGGGAAAACCGATTACGTCTTTTAGAGTACAATAACTTTAGAAGCCCTAAAAATTTTTCTTATAAAATTATTTAGATTCCAGCAAACGGTTTTGTTTTCACTGTCATCTGGTTAATTGTGGAATATATTGAACCACAATAATAAAGTTATTGAGTTAATTGGGACAACAAGTCAATTTTTTCTTAAGAATTGAATCAATTAAAATATTATTCACTGGCCTTGAAAGAAAACACAAAAAATGTTTTTTTTTTTTTACCCCTTGTGCTTATTATCACTTTTCGCTTTGAAAATGTCTGAAATTACCAAAATGACTATTAAAGCAAAAAAAATTAAAAAAAGAAAGAGACAGAGATGTAGTTTTGGTTTGACACCGCGGCACGGGCCTGTAATAAAAAGTGACTGTAAGCTATTCAAGCTATGATTGTGCAGGACTCTATTAGGTATACCATTTATTATCAATATGGTTGATGGTAATCCTTTTACCATAAAACGATACTAGCCACACACAGGCACACAGATACACAAATGCAAGCTCTTGCACAAAAAGTTTACAAGTATTTTGATAATTTTCAATTACTTCAGTCAAACAGTCAGGAATAAAATTTGATTAATATGATTTAAGTGAATGTTTTTAAAAACATAATAATTGGTCTACACTGTAAATATTTGGAATTTAAAAAAAAGTACCTAAAGTAGCTAAAGCAGAAAAATTAAAAGAAATATTTTTTACAAAATTTTTTTTTAATTTAATTTTATTTATAAAGGCTCCAAAGACTCTTCTTTCAAACTTGCAAATTAAATTCACTTTCAAATCTTTTAAAAAAAAATAACTTTCTGCACTGAATGAAGAATGTGTCATAAATCCCATTTAATTAAAATGTTTTCATTGATTCAATGAAATATTTCATAAATTATGTAGAGCAATGATATATTTTCATTATATTAATAAAATTAATTCATTAAATTAATGAAAATGTTCTGCTTCTTCTTCTTTTAAGCTCTCAAATTAAATTCTATTTCAGGCTCATTTTTTACTACTGAATGCAACAATTTCATCCATAATTTTTTAGTAATTTAGTGAATAAATTATGTAAATTAAAGAAATATTTTCATTAAATTATTGAAATAATTTCGTTAAATGAATAAATGTTTCATGTCTTATGAAGCATGTCATTAATTGAAAAATAATGAATTTTTCATTAGATTAATGAAAAAGTTCATAGTTTATATGAACAAACTGCTATCAGTATTTCTGAATTATTGTTTTTAGTTTTCATGTGCCCATCTTGATGCAAAAAAAAATTTTTTTAAAGACGAGCGACAAACTCGATAGCCTGGAAAAGTAAGGTAGACTTAAAGTAAACTTTAAAAGAAATAAAAAAAAAAAAGAAATTTGTTTTTTTAACAACTAAAAGTTAATGGGTCTTATTCATAATCAAAAAAGTAGGTTTCTATTAAGAGCTGACTCTTGTTCATAAGAATTTCGTAAACTTAAAGTCATTTTTAAAAAGATACTGATTTTAGTGTGACTATGATTACGGTCCATTGTTCATTGTCATTTTGTATTATTAGAATTTAACAATGTCTAACAAAACAACTGGGAGCAGAGTTGTATTTGCTTAGAAGCTTTAAAAGGGGTGTTTAAGATAAAGCTTAAAAAAGAATGTTTCAACAAACTCTTATTTAGAGTACCAGCTGCTGCAACACTTTCTTTAAAAGATACTTTAAATCAATTTTTATGCATTAAAAAATCATGTCATAAATTTCATTTCCTTTTTTGCTTAAAGTGAAAAACAAAATTCACCCCAGCAAATGTAAAGGAATTAAAATATTAAAAGAAATTTAATGGAAACATAAAGGCAGAAGTTTTAATCCGGCATGTATGTAAGCGGCAGGAAAAAATTACTAAAAAAAAAAAAAAAAAGATTAAGAACTTCAACAACTCGCAAACAAACGTATAACTAAGAGGTTGGGAGGGGGCAGACATGAATTAAAAATTTGAAAAATATTTTCTGCGCCAAATAACAACAATGACTACATGCAACATAAAACATGAGTGCTACTCATGTACTTGTTGTGTTCCTTTTTTTCGTTGCTATTTTTGTTGTTGTTGTTGCTTTTACTCGTTTTCATACTCAAGAGATGTTGCCAGAATTACTTGCAGAAAAATATGAAAAAAAATGCAGAAAAACTACTTATAAACGAGTAATTAAATTTGATAAATGATGACAGCCAAAGGCAAGCTAAGGAGTAAAAAAAAATGTTTGTTGCAACAGTGGGGATTAAAAAAGCCCAAACACACATAAACTCTCGTTTGTGTAACTCTGCCGACAGACAACAGGATTAAAAATTAAGGCAAGGCCTTTAACAACAACCACTAATGGCATTAAAACAACAACAGCAACTAATTATCTACTGTTGCTCCAACTACTACAAACAAACAATTACTGAAATACTACAAGTGCTTTTTTGTGCTAAGCGGCAAGTGGCATTTATCTGGGTGATGTTCTTCAGTTGCTTCACAATTTTTTTTTTTTTTTGGTTTGGTTACACAAATATCTGGTTAAAAAAATTAAGCTCACCAAGCACAAACTTCAATGGAAAAAAAACTGTGCATTTATTTCTTTAGGAAAATTTATTTCAATTTTTCCTTAACGTTAACAAAAATCAATGATCTCTTGCAACTAACAAGAAATAATTGGGAATATTGGCATGGGAGTACAAATGTGTAGTTAAATTTATGGCATTTGCTCATACCATTTTAGGACCAATAGAAAACTCTTTGACTCAACTAATGTTTTGAATGAGAAAAGAAAAAAGGCTGGTCAAAGAACTGATTGTAAAATGAATGAAATGAAATATTTAAATGAAAAATTTAAACTAAATAAAAATTCAACATAATTATACTCGCACAGAAGTAGGCTTTTACTAAGTGCTTACTTTTATTCATAACAATTTATCGATTTAAAATATTTTTTGAAAGGCTGCAACGGCCATCAATTAGCATCTTAAGATTCCGTTTTGAATCAGCTACTCGCCAAGAAAACGGAGTAATAAAGTGACCTGGACCCACCCTGTGGCATTAAACTATCAGAGAAGATTTCTTAGCCTTATCCTCAACATATGAAAGAGTCTGTCCATAAAATATATAACGATAAATTAGTGTCTTTGAGTTAAAAGCGCTGGGCACTCGTAGAGATGGTGAAAAACTATCTCTTTAATCTCAGATGCCCGGTAGCTATGACAATTTTCGTAGAATAACAGTCTGTATTTCGCTCAGTCACCAGTTATCACAACCACAAGTCTAAGCATTTCTTGCTTATTCCTGCTCAACAGCTGGGCGGACCGTTTACTATTTTAGTATTCACGTTACTTTGGTGGTATTGAAAAATATCTGACAATTATAGTTTTAGGGGACGATATTTTTATTCTTATTAAACGAAGAAATATCGCATTTTTCTATGGATTCAATAACTTTTATGTGATTGCCGTACCGTTATTTTTATCATCATATTTTTCTGCTCGCATGTGTTAACTTTAGGAGTTAAAAATTCACCACTACCAAAAAGGCTACAAATATCAAGTACAACAACCAAAAATGTCTTATTTATTATAAATATTTTCTTCATGGAAGAATCACATTCACTTTTATTTTGCGGTTAAGTAAACAACACACAAGATTCAGGCTTTTATTTAACCAGACATCTGACAGCTAACAATTTTTTTTAAAGCACAAGTTCATTTTTCTTAAAAATTTAATAGGGAATCCCACTACTGAATCATTAAAATATTTTTTTTTAATAATATTTGCCTAAATATTTAATGAAAGAAATCTCTAGCCTTTTAGTTCATTTTTAAAGAAATAATTTTTTCACCTCACCAATAGTTTTTCAAGAAAACAAATAGTTTACCAGCACACATGGATGTTATTGGGCTACTCAAATGATTTATTGAAATAAAATTCCTTAAAGTGAAATTTTTTTTCCAAATACCTGCTCACTGCTGTTATGGCTTTGGACCATATATAGAACATTAATGTTGTTGTTTGTCCTGTGTAATTAATTTAACACACAAGCAATTAAGCAAACATTACAAGGATTTATGTTATTAAAAAATCTACTTGGCAGTAGAGTCCAGTTGTAATTAATTTCATTTTATTTAGAAAAGAAACTTTTGATTGTAGCTAAAAGCAAATAAAATTGTTTAATTACAAAGTGTACAAGATTAAAATAATAATAAAAATTAAATTTAAGCACATGAACATTTACATTCTAATTTTGAAATGGGAGAGAAGAATTTAAGTGAATTTGTTGGTGTTGCCTTTAACTGACTGCAGTTATTTAGCAATTAATTAATTTTGATTTTAAAAATCCAAAAAACAAAAATACTTGAAGCATATTATTTTTAAATTAATTTAGCCGAGAGTTGTGGCTTGAATATAAAGGCAGCAGACCTTTGCCGACCCTAGATAAGCTAAGTGCACTTCAGCTGCAAGCCAAATTCACAAATTTAATTAAATTAAAACAAAACATTGATGTTTTAGCAAATTTTAAAATTTCTTTAATTTTCTTTCTAAGCAAAATTCAAAGTTAAAGAAAAAAAAATGTTATAAATAATAGCATCTCAGTTGCTTCAAAGTGTTTAAATCAGGAGCATCTGTTTAAGTACGGGAAGTATGTGTGTGTGTGTGTGTACACATACCAACAAATCGTTGTAAAAAGTTTTGCCATCTAATTAATTGGGTTCAATTAGTTTGTTAATTTCAATTTGTAACACATTCACGTGATAATGACAGAAGCAGCTGGTATTGTGAGGCAAATGTAACTCTAACCAGTGGTAATGTCTTCTCACTTAACTTGTTTACGATGTTATGCATCGTAAATATTTAAATGAATACTACTGCTTGCGTTTAACCTAAATCGTTCAAGCAAAAAGAAAAAGAAAAAGAGCTAAAAAAGGTTGCTTAATTATGAAATTTGTGGTATAACCACAAATTGTGGCAGATAATCACACACAACAGTCACAATCTTTGGATACAAACAAGTCAAAGTTTGTAAGTGACAAGTGGCATGATGAGCATAAAAATTTGTTTCGGGTAGTAAATAAAAGTTTGTATCAACAAATTTTTTAAATCAATTTATGATTTGACATTTCCTAAAAATATTAAAGGACTAGTTCTTTAAGCTTATGGAGTTTTCTTTTCTGACAAAAGTGTTGCATTTTGCCATCAAAGAATAGTTATCACGTTATGCTGCATATAAAAGATGCAAAAATGATACATCTTTTGCACTCAATTTGTAAGTGAGGGTAAGATACTGCCCTTTTTTACAATTGTGTCAACATTTTCTCTCTCAAGATATTCCACATAAAAATTTATGATGATTTAACCCGTTATTTTATGACACTGAACTCTTTTTTTTCATTTCTGACTTGAACAACAGCAACACAATCTTCTTTCAAGATTACAAATCTGACATCCATTAAATGTGTTTTCATAAATTATTCAAAAATTGTACAAAAACCGTTCAAGAATATTTTTTTTTCTTTTTTGATAAAATTCTGAAACTCCTCACAAATCGCTAACAAGCCTAAAGTGTGTAATAAAACACTAAAAACAAAAACAAAATGGCTTAAAGCATTTCGATTTAACTTTCCACTTAAATGTTTAATACTTTGAATGAGTGAATGAATTGTATGACAAAAGAAATGGAACACAGAACAAAAAAATAACAGGAAAAATGTAATAAAATTTGAAAAAAAAAAACAAAAAGAACAAACGCCTTTTGCATGTTCATTGTTAAAACAAATTTAGTGACAATGGCTGCGATAAATTCTTGATGTTATTGTCACAAACACTTTCTGTTGCCACTGATACGTAACCTCTACCCCACACCCCTAAAAGCAACATCAGGAATAACAACAGTAACAACATCAGCATCAGCGTCCAATCGAAATGGCAGTTTTGTTGGTGAAGGCAAAATGATAATAAGATCGACTGTTGAGCTGAAAATTAAAGTTGAAAAGAAACCGCATACATACTCAAAAGTGTATGAACAAACGATCATGGAACTTCAATTTGTGCAAGATATTCAAATTCGGGGGGGCTCGATTTTATCAAGTCACATTAAAAAAAAATATTTAAATTCATTTAGAACATTTTTTTTAATTTTTTAATACAACCAAAAACTTTTACACACAAAATTAATTCTTATTTTTTTTTTTTTTTTTTTTTGCTTAATTAAATCATTTGCTTTTACAAATTATATTTTTTTGTTTGCACTTTTAAATGAGTGTCATTTTTCATTAAAAATTACTTTTTTTGAAATTAATTAAAACACAAACAAGTTGGTCATAAATTCTCCTGATAATAATTCATTGTAATAAATTATTTCATCATTAAAAAGTTTTCTCTCGCACATATACACACTCGTACACGAAGCAAAAACAATATTTTACCATTAACTGCACACAAATTAAATTGTGGGATTTCATTTGTTTAAATATTTCTTTTTTAGAGTTAAAGGGTGTTGGAAAATTTTAGCATGAAAATAAATAGAAAATAAAATTTGGTTCTTATGCCAAAAAGGCAGAAAAGCGTGAGTGTGAGTGGATAAAATTTTAAGCACACGTACGCATACATATCGTTGTCAAAAGTCAACGTACAAACACAATATGGTTATCAATTTAAAACCATATAATTATTCGGTCTCTTTCTTGCTTAGAACCGGAGCCTATCTGAAACTCTATTGCCAAATTATGGCCCTCGAAATCCGTTTAAATAGTATTGAAATTTTAGCCGCTGGTGAGTGCCAGATTTCAATGGTACTCCATACTGAATAAGATGACACATTTCTTGTCTTTCGTACACCCTATACCATAAGTACTACTAACTGTTTAGGTGAACAGCTAACACTTGGGTCTTATCTCACCACTTTAGCGCCGAGGGACACTTACCCTTGTTTAAAGGTTGGACCCTAAAACAAACAAAAAATACATACACTAAAAAAATCTTTAGTTGTGAGAACTAAAAAAATTTGTTAAGAATCAATATATCGAATTTTGGAATTCTTCAATTTATTATTGTCTACTGGACCATTTCAGCAATCGCTACTCCAAAGCCTCAGTAGATTACTGCCAACCAAAATTCAGTTGTGATAACCGAGTGTTAATCGTGGCAAAAGAAAATCAATCTTACACCTCGAACTATTTTTAAGACAACTAAATTTTGCACACTGTTGGATTTCGGTTGCAAGAACTAAAAATTTTAATATTACAACCGAATTTTCGATTGGAAACAAATTTAATTGTCACAACCGAAGTGTTTTTCTATGTGTCAGGGAAAATCTCATACAAAACTAGCAAATTTATATAGATGACACTAAAGTTGTTCACACAGTCGTAAGTCTGAAGGTCTTACATGCAAAGCTATTGTCTTCTTACAAAAAACTACTAACTCTGCCCGAAATACTTTTTGTTTTTAAAAAAAGGTTCTCGAAAACCTTAAATTTACAATAGAAAAAGAAAAAGTTAGTTTTGCTTCCTTTCGCTTATAAAGCTCATCTGATAAGTCTTACTTTTTAAATCAATTCAGTTCAGGAGAAAAATTAAATTTTAAAAATGTAATAGATTTTTATATTTAAAATATTATGTCTTAGCACAAAGTGCCACCCTTTTCTTTAACTCACACTAGGTACTTATTTCTGTGCACGTGCATGTGTGTGCGGGTAAGTATATTAAATATTTTCACATTTTCTCAGCACAACTGCATTTAAATATTTGTCCGTATGGCTCTTGGAATCTGTGTGCTGAGCTGTTTAACAAAAAAAAAAAAAAGGACAAATTTGACAATCAAATAAACCGAAATGAATGGTTGGTGTCAATAATTTATGACCACAAGTGTTTTAATAAATTGTAGCAAATACTCGAGGCATTTAAATGTCAGGGTTTATGGTTTTCTTTTTTTTTTTTACTTCTTTAAATATTAATGCAGAAGAAACTTAAGTTTGTATGCGGTTGCGATACATCACAATGCTGTACAAGACATTTTAACCTTTAAAGTTATCAGTTGCATGAGATTCTTTTTCTTATAAATATATTATTTAAAAGTCTTATTAAAGGGTTTGCTCACGTAAATGTAAACTTATAATTGCATTAAAAAATTTAATCTTGTTCGCAGGTTCGATTCCTGCCTAGACTTTGAGTGTTATCTGGGGGCTTGTGTTGTGTATATGTATATTTAAAAAAATTTACTAAAGAAGCTTTCGTTCGCATTTACTTGAGCAGGCTTTAAGCCACATGAAAATCGGAAGGAAGATTTTTAAAAACAATTAAATCCATAAATTGTAATGAATAAATTAAGCTCTTAATAAAAGCTTACTTTTGTGTGACTGTGATTATGAACTATTACCTTTAGAAGCTACTAAATAGTTTTGATCGATCTCTCCCGGCCCTGTCCTATATTGCTTCTTAGGGAGCGTATGTAACAATTTTTAGAGAAATCCGCTTACAACTAGAATTTTAATTGCTAAAAACCCCATCAAATTATATACAGCCATTCAGTGGCTTATGCCTTTGCTAGAATTATTAGCAGAGTGGGAAATAAAATATTTCAAAGCATAATTTCAGGTTGTTTTGAACAGTGACTAGTGAAAAGTGTTGAAAACTCGGCGTAAAAATGAGCATATGGTGACCTTCCGTTGGAAATCAAAAATTTTTATAGCAAACAAGCACACAGAAAAGAAGATTGTGCATTAAAGGGTTAAATGATAAACGTCATATTTTTTGTTAGTATAATTTTCAGTCATACTTTCTTGCGTTTGAAAAAAATTTATTTCTTTTTGTGAACTGATTACAAAGTATGAACATGCACATGCATGTTTGTGCATGACAACATTTACATACTTTAACACTTTACTGACTCACTTCATTGTTTTATTCAAATACATACTCTCGAACATCATGTTGCTCGTAAAGTACAAAATTTTATGTAAAAAGAAAATACAATTTAAGGCATTTGCTTAAGACACTTCATTTGAATTTTTGTGGCTGCTTACCAGGGACCGCAAGTAACAGTTATCGAAAATATTTAACTCAAAAACTCTCTGTTTTTCAAATATGTATGTCATAAATTCGAAATAAAAGCATATTTAGAAATATTTAATGCCGTAAAACTCCGCAAAAGAGTTTCATTTTACGAGTGGCAAAATAAAACTCTTTTTTAAGAGTTTCATCTGAGCTTTTATTTTTACTTAGCAAAATAACTATAAGATGATTTTTTATTTTTTAAAATTTTCAAAAAACTATTATAAAATAATTTTGTAAATCGATAACTGTTATTTTGAGGTCCCTGGTCATGAAGAAAAAAAGAGCAAAAAAAAAAAAAAAGAAATGTGCAACATAAATCACTCTCAGAAATTCTTGCTGAACTTTAAAAGGCAATTTAGTGAGAGAGGGAGAGCAGGGACATAAAAATTTATATAAAAATCTTTGTTTCGTATTTTTATAGCCTTTCACTTGCTTTCTTTTGTTTTATTTTTATGGAAGTTGTACAGTAAAAGTATTTAAGTTTTAGTTTTATTTCAATGTAATTTTAATATTTATGAATTTATGCCATTTTGCTTTGATTATACTCATATTGGTAAATCCATAAGGAAAATATTACTTTAAGCACTTGCACTCAACCGTTCACGGCCTTTAACTTAAAGAATTGAAAACGTTTTATAATTTTTATAGTAAATAAATGTTTTTCAAGGTTTTAAAATTTAATATAAAATTTGGAGTCTTTTTTAATAAAGCCAGAAATAAATAAATTTTTTAGTCTTGTTAATTTTAATTAGCTAAAAAGTACAGTTCAAATAAAATGTAATTTAAAATAAATAACTGATCCTTAATTTCTTTATAATCATTACTAATATTATAAGCGCAAGTGTTCGGTCACATGCTGGAAAACGGCTGAAGGCTGGAGCAGGGTCCCAGTTTGATTCGAGGAAATTTAGTTTTTGAGAGAGAAATACATTTTATCGAGCTCTGCTTAAAAGAAGAACTTGAAAGAGACACTAACAACAGTCACATCTTCATTCAATAGGACAACAAAGCAAGATTACAAGCATTCAGTGCTTTCGAAATAAGATCAAAACTGCTCTGAATTTATATAATACTTTTAAAGAGATTAGCATCCAACAACAGGGTTCACGAAGTGTAGATACTAGATCAGATTGAATATTTAATCAATCAGAAGACACACCTAGAGAAAAAATGACACGATTCGTTGTCACAATGACCCTGAATGAAATCAATACTGTATCAAACACGTTTGTGCTTACTTTAATAACGCATGGTGTTATTTTAACAACATATTATTGACAGCATAGCGTTTCAGAATTGACATCTTACTGATGTCGAAATGACACCATACCGGTGATAAATCGAACCCATTTGGTGTTGAAATGACACCTTTTGGTGTTGAAATGCTACCATACGGTTTTCGAAATGACAACATGCCTTGGCAATTCGACAACTTTTGTTAATAAGTTGGAAATTTATCAATATATTGTTGTCAATTGTATATCGCTTCATTAGCAAGTTGGCAACGTGCGTTATCAAAACAGTAAAATTGTAGCTTTTTTTAAGTTGACAACCAAACGTTGTCGATTTGCACACTCGTTAAAAATAAAATAGACATCGGGATGGGTCAAAATGACCACATACGTTGTTGATTCTGTAAAGCTAGTGGCTTTATGGGCTCATATCTGTTCTGTGGAATGTCTTGGAGCACTATTAAGCTCAAATTTAGAGAGTGGCTGCAGAAAGAATCTCAATAATATTGCTTGGAAACATTTATGTCATTCTGTTCTCAGAAGAGAAAAACTTACTTACTTTGACTTTGAACTTGTGAGCTTGTTTTATGCCCTGCAGTTTATAGGAGCCGTACGACTGACAAATTTCATTTTCACATTGTTTTCAACCCATTTAATGTTGTGTTTCTTTCATTTTTGATCCCCATCCAGCAACTGTGAACTATTTTGAACTATTTGTTATTAAACTTATTGTGAATTGGTATCTAATTTGATTTTTTGACAAGTCTTTTTATCCAGTATTTGCAGTGTAAAACCTACATAAACAACATGTGCTGTAGAAACGTGTTTTTTTGTAAGATAAAACAAATAATGACCTAAAACCCATTAAAATTTTATTTTGTATTTAAGTGTGGCAAGTGATATTTACATATTAAGCTTATTTTCAACAATATCATCACACCACCAATAACATTGCTTTCTTTTTATTCCAGAAAAAGAAAAAACCACTTCCCAACCCAAAATTGAATTTCTCGTCGCCATAACTTAATTTTACAAATTCTATTTGCCTTTAAATATTCATGAACTAAAAGGAAGCAAATAAAATTTTATATTTTATACACCCGAGTATGAAAATGACAAAAACACACAAAAGATATGATAACAGAAACAACAACAAAAAGCAAAGCATAAATAAGACAAAAAAAAGTGGAACGGTTTGATAATAATGCGCAATGTTTTGTGCTTAAATAATTCTGAAAGTAATTTTAAAATAAAAAAGAGGCAAATTTTCAATTGTTTTATAGAAATGGAAAATGATATTAAATAGAAATATGGAAACGAATCTTGTTATCTCATGCTAGTAAGAATATTTAGTTATGCCAGTAGGAAATGGACAGATATATGTTCATGTCCATAGTAAGCGAACATTATTAAGACTGCAAGACAAATGAAAACACATGGTCTTTAGTCACCACTGCAACAATTTTATTTTGCACACTTTCGTGAGCGATATAAAACTCTCTAACTGATTACTTTCACTTTGAAGGTAATAAACTCACAATAAACCTATGAATTTTAATGTTTTGAAACATTACAAAAATATTTGTCAACTTTTTGGCAACAATTTTTAAAGTCTAACATGTCTTGTATAACATAAAATTAATTCTAATAAAATAATAAGGGTGTATTTTAATAAAACTTTAACTAATCTGAGCGACTATTTCTTCAAAATATAAAGGGTGTTTTTTATAGACGTATAGAACTTTAAGTTGGCATTACTGTTCAAGATGGCGACCGATTTAACAGCTGTCAAGTGATTTATTCTCAGTTTGGTTTGGCAATTCATCATGAATAGACTCACGATCATCAAGTAAGGCGTAGATTCGTCGAATGGGCCCAAAACGAGATTGCCGTTGTTCCCGATTTTCATAAGCGAATTTTGTTTAGCGATGAAACGCACTTCTGGTTGAATGGCTACGTCAACAAACAAAACTGAAGCATTTGGAGTGAAGCTAATCCTCAAGTGTATGTCGAAACACCGTTACATCCAGAAAAACTGACATTGGTCCGTACTTCTTCAAAAACGATGATGGCCAGAACGTTACAGTGAATGGTGATCGGTATAGAGCCATGATTACTAACTTTTTCATTCCTGAATTGAACAACCATGATGTCCAGGAGCTGTGGTTCCAACAAGACGGCGCAACATGTCACACAGCTCGTGCCACAATCGATTTATTGAAAGACACGTTTGGTGATCGCCTAATTTCACGTTTTGGACCTGTGAATTGGCCTCCAAGATCTTGTGATTTAACACCGCTAGACTACTTTCTGTGGGGCTATGTAAAGTCATTGGTCTATGCGGATAAGCCACAAACGCTTGACCATTTGGAAGACAACATTCGCCATGTTATTGCCGATATACGGCCACAAATGTTTGGAAAAAGTCATCGAAAATTGCACGTCCAGATTGGACTACATCCGAGCCAGCCGTGGCGGTCATATGCCAAAAATCATATTTAAAATATAATGCCACAAGATTATCTTTCGGATAAATAAAATTCATGACAATCGAATAATCCATCGTTGTTTTATTGCAATTTAAAGTTCTATACGTCTATAAAAAACACCCTTTATAAACGGATATGCAGAGGACAATATTATTTTATTAAAATAAAATAATAAAAATTTAATTAATTTTTAATTTTCGGATAATTTCGTAGTTTTTATTTTATGATGCAAAACGGAAACTGCCAAAATCCTTGAGAACAACACTAAAAAAAAATTTAAAAATAGTCCAAAGTAACTTCTGAGTATTTTAGCGATAGATTACAAATCTAGACAGTCTACCCTTTAAAATGATATGTGTCCCATCCCACAATCTTTATAGGTTCGTCGGGAAGTTGCTAAAATCACTTAGAGCAACAGCTCTGGAGTATATGGAAATTTCAAAATAATCCAAAGTGTCTTCCAAACGACCAATAGAAAATTGCGAGACGGGACATAAATCATTTTAAAGGGGGAGGTCGTCTAGATTTGTAATCTACCGCCCAAATACTCAGAAGTTACTTTGGACTATTTAAAAAAAAAAAATTTATATTTCCATATACCCCAGTGCTGTTGCTTTTTACCATTTTTACTATTTTGGCCATGTAAATTAATGAACCCAAAAAGGAATTTAATCTATAGGTTCTAAGTTTTTTTTTTTGAAAACTTAGGCGATAGATTACAAATATAGACGACCTCCCCTAATCTTTATATACAAAACGAACGTTTCATTTTATTTCTTTAAGAACTCTGAGTAAAATATCTTAAATCTTCAACTATTTGCTTTTTCATTGTGTGTTTTATTTAAAAAAAATACAGCCTTAAAATCTTTAAAAGAGTTTCTTCATTTAATGTCTATTTGTCTTTTGTATTTTAAAGAGCTTCTTCGTTTATTGTCTATTTTCAATTTTGTTAAATGTAAATATTTGTAGAGAAAATCTTAGCCTAGATTATTTACAAGAGATTAAATAAGTTTTATTTTTCATTTATTTTTAATTTCAGTCAATCCATCTAATTCATTTGATTTCCCTTTTGCTTTGACTAATTTTTAATGAATTCGTTGCAATAAGAACACAATGAAATGAAAGCTGCAAAAACATTTCAATATCAAGAAACGAAATAAAAAGCAGAAGAAACAATATCGTCATCAAGTATTAAAACGAAAAAGATTCCTTCAATTTTTTAATGCGTTTTCGTTACAAAACATTATCCAAAAAATCACTTCATCTTGTATGACGTTTTTCAGCCATTAGCCTTGAATTCTACCTCTACACTCTAGTTTGCTAATAAAGTTTCTGCTATTTTATTTTTCTTTACACTCCAGTGGTTTAGAAAACTATTACACGCTTGTATTGGAATTTTTTGTCTTTAGTGTGTGCAAATTTAAATGAATTTTTGTTTTTCTATATTTTTTTTTCTTTTTGTAATTTGTTTCATTAAATTAAAAAAAGAAAAACAAACTCCAGCTGACATTGATTTATGATGTGCCATAAATCACACGCGAAACCAAAAACAAAAAGTTTAGAAACGTGATTTAAATGAATATTTAGGTAAACAAGCTGCCTTTTACTTGCATAAAGCACCTTTAAAAAATTGCCTATTACGGTTGGTGATCAATACGGAAACAAAAAATTTTGGGATTCCTTTAAATTTTATATTAAATTAAGCAGGTAATTTTATTTTAGATTTAATAAAATCTCATTTTTTTAAATGAAACTGAAAATATTTCTTTGTTAATATGGGAAAATTGGTAAAATCGACTTAAGCAAAAATTGATTTGCCGTCACAATTAATTATTGTGACAATTAAGCATTGTTTTGTCGCCAAAATGTTTAAAAATTTTAAAAAAGTGGCAACGTTATTTTCGTAAATTAGTTAATTGCAAATAAGAAATTAAATAACGAAATTTGCTATTCACCGTAATAACCAGAGCAAGAATTTTCATGTAAATACATTTTTTTACTCAGTAACTTTAATTCGATTCTGATCAAATACATTTCAGAATTCAAGAATTTATTGAAAAATGCCATTAAGTTTTAATTGCATATTTTTGCACAAGAATCATTCGTAAATTACAAAAATTTATTGTTTATCTCTTAAAAATTTAGAAAATTTAAAAACTTCTTCTTTTTTATACATTCACTCTGCACTGATAGCGTGAACAAAATTTCACATGAGATTCCCGATAGAAATTTTCCTTTTGAGGTGAATGAACATTTCAAGCGAACAAGAATTTCACTTTTATTCGCGATAGAGGTGACTATTTCGCGATTAAACCGCCTATAAAATTTTTAATAAAAGTACTGGTTTTTTACTTATTTCAACATAAATTTTCTACACGATTTGACCGTTTGCAACATGAAAAAAGAGACTTTGTTCATTTTACGGAATAATTAATCGATGATAGTCTTGCAACACATGATTTTACCATTTGAGTCGTTTCCTTGATCTTGAAGAAAATTATAAAAGACTTTTGGGAGAAGAAATTTTCTGATTATTTACTGAATTAAAGCTTTTAATAAATATGTCTTAAAAATATATAATGTTTTTTATTTTCCCCAAAAGCATTAGTGCATATTCTTTTATTTTAAGCGCATGTTTTATGCACATATTTTTCTTTTTTAAGTGCCTGACATTCGTTGCTTTGGTAATAACTGTTTGCTAAAATCAAAATAATTTTATAAGAACAACTTTAGGGCTTTCAAAATTGTAGTCCTCTAAGATGAAATAATGAAACGTAGATCGTTTTTCATATTGCCAGAGAGGTTTAACTGAAAAGCCTCAAGAGCCTCCTTCTTCTTACTTGAGGTAACAAGTTCAAACCTGGTTTTTAAAACAAATATTTATTAAAACTTGAGTTAAAATATAATTCCTCTGTATTATTTAGTTGTTTTCTCAGTATTTTTAATTTCTATTAATTTCTAAAGCTTTTTAAACAAACCAAAACTAAACTCACTTCAGTTACTAAGAAGCCACAATTATTTAAAAAAGAAAAAAAGTGTAGTAGTGGGGGAGACGGACCTAACCATTATTGTTAGTGTCCTGCTTTGTGTGATGTAAAAACAAAAATAATTATAAACAAAAAGCACGCCCGGCAACAACTCAAACAAATAAAGTAAATAATTAATATTTGTTAAACAATGTGAGTAAATATGAAATGAAAATAAGAAGAAAACCCATATTAAAAACTGGAATGCAGCCAAGTTAACACAGAATAAAGCAACAACAACAACAACAACAAAGTCTATTTGAAAAAGTAAAAAATACGCTAAAGTGGAATACAAATAAAGCTAACAAGCATATGCAACTGCAGCTGCATGTTTATTCACCACAAGCACACACAAATATGTTTGTGTGTGTGTGTGTTTAACAGCTAATACCAGAGAGAAAACAACAAAACCAAATTGCTAAAAGTAAACTAAATATTAAAAGCTAAAGTACCAGCAGCTGCGACCAGGGTTTTTCAAAGAGATTTTTCTGTGCAAAAGAAATATTTCCTTTTAGAAAAATTTAAGCTACACGATTTCAATTCAATTTGAAATTTATTGAAAGTATTTTTTTTTTTCAATTGAAGGTAATTATCGTTCATTTCAGTGAGTCGTTCAGATTTTTCAATTCATTTAAATGAATTAGGTAATTTTTTTCGTTGATCGTTCTTTTTTTTACACTGTAGATTACTTACAGATACAATTAAGAGTGGGAACTGGTTACTGTAGTGACATTACTCTCATGGTACAAGTACTCCCTAGGTCTACTATTAATTAAGAATTCAAAGACGGCCTTGGATGATTTGTCTGTCATGTTGTAGGTAACTCTTCGTCTTCGTTATATGACCTGCAGAGATGTGATCCTCATATTTGTCAAGTGCTTCAAGTGTCATAAGTCCTATTATTATGGGACCTGATTCGGTCAGGTCTAGTAGTCGTCCATGAATGTTTTCGATATCCTGATATCCCTTCTCTCCCACCTCTCCCTTTAAAGTCACTAACTAAATCTGAGCTTAGTAAAGCTAAAAAAAGGAGAATGGTTCCAATTCAATGAAACTACTAGCCGAAAAGCCAAATAGCATTCCGCCAACACTTTCAACTCTTCTTCGAGCCATCTGCCTACTGCACATGTGCACATCAATGCTGAAAAAATAATATACATCAGTGAACGATGAACGAAATAATAAAAAAAACAATTAAATCATTCAAACCGTTTAATTTTCTGAAGCCTAAATAATTTAAAGCCACAAATAATTTCACATGAAATCATTTATTTTGTTTATTTACTTGGTAACTCTAATTTGGTTATTCAGTATTCAACACACATACAAAAAAAAAAAAAAAGAAGAAAAAATTACAAGCCAGTCAACACTAGAAAAAAGAATTGCGTACTTGAAATGTTTAATCTACAGCAGCTATTTGGCTGTTGTTGCATTTGTTCATTTATATTGTATGTACGAGCATGAACATGAACATGAACAGGAGCATGAGCTACTACACTGCAACACATTCGCATACATATTCGCTATACTTTACTTTCTATGTATTTCTGTAGTTCATTATCACATCACAGGCACTTTTATTTATTTTGAAACGCTGAGCAGTGTGCAAATATTTAATACGAAATACCATCAAATGCTAAACAATTAAATAAAACCAAAAAGCAAACAACAACAGCAGCTAGAATAACACATTAGATTCATGAAATTAAACAAAAACAAAAAAAAACGCGCTTCCATTTTGTAATGCGATTTCTTGCATTTCAAATTATAAATTAAAATGTACTTGGTGGTATGAGCAATATTGCTGAGCTCACCAACTCTCATACATACTTGAGCACTCATACGTACTGTGGTCTTGCATTTTAAAACACACAAACTCATTTGCAAAAAAACAAAACAAAATTAAAAAACTTGAGACAAAAGATAATAAACAACACAACAACAGTTTATTGTCACAATTGTTGATCAAATTACTTTCTAAAAGTATGTTTTAGCTTCCTATTAATTAAAATTCTTCTCTCTGTCTGACAGTAAAAAATTAAATCTGTAAAAAAAATTATAAAATAAAATAAAATAAAAAATTAATATTAAAAAATTTTAAATTTCCAATAGTTCAACCTACATTGGAGAGCCAACAATTTATATTAAAGCATCATCTCTAAATAAGAAAGCTGGCGGTGCCACTAAAAATAAAGTTTAAAACGTTAAATTCAAAAAAAGTAGCTAACATGTCATTACTGGTGAAAAACAAAAATACAATTGTTTTGCAGCCAAGTTCACTACAAAACACGCTCTCAAAATTGGATTTTCCCATCGTTCAGTATTGTCGTTGCGTTTATTCGATTTTGCTTCATACATTTTGTATCGGCATGACAATTTTTGACAGATAAAAAAACGCTTGCCTCACCAATTTATTTTGGACTATAAAAAAATTTATTTTTATCAAATTTATTTTATGAAAATTTTAGAATCAACAATTGAAAGCAGCGTAAAGAAATTTTAATATTAAATGTTTTTTTTTTTTATTTTTTTTTTGTTAACACAAAGTAAAACTATTAAAATAAATAATTGAAAAAGCGGAACAAAACTGTTTGCAACAATTACGCTGCCATACGATAAATGTTTCTCATGTTTAATCCATTTCTCTTTTGGGTAACAATAAAACTATGAAAAATAACTTAAACAAACACAAACGCATGCACACACACACATGTATAAGCCCAGTGTTTATGATAAACTAAAATAATAAACAAAAACAAAAAAAAAATCTTTTAAACCGAACTCCGAAAAAAATTATGGAAAAGCAACTGAAAATAGGAAAACATAAACAAAAAAAGAATGCCCACGAAAAATAAATTTAATTTGATTAAAATAATTTACAATTAGTGCAAAATTTGTACTTTACAAATATGTATGCTGAAAATATTGAGCCAGATCAAGAGCATTCTTTTTATACCCCTCACAAAAAGTGATTCCGTTGGCATATTCTACACCATTCTTGTGCCACCGTTCAAAATATATATATCCTAGATGCTTATAGATAGCGGAGTTAATTTTGCGATGTCTGTCTGTCTGTGTAGTAGTTGAAATCAACTTACTGAAGTCTTTAGGCAACGTACAGAAGAGTTAGCAGAGCAATCTCTCAGTTGTTACTGTTTTTTAGCTGCTATTGAAATTCAGCTGAATCGGTCTATAAATGGCTGAGCTATGAGGGGAAAACCACAACTACCTCTAATTTTTTACCATTTTCTTTTGTGCGTCTAAGCTAGGCTTAAAAAGGATATGTAACAAAATCCTAGAATCATATAGGTCAATTCTGGCCTCCGTGGCCCGCTTCTTGTTTTAATTATAATTGTAATTCTAGGCAAATCTCCATTATAAGCATAAATGTAATTTTCAATTTAGTAATACAAATATTCTAGAAGTCGGTAGAATTTTATCACATAGAACCATCAAGAGTGATATCGTCAGTTATTGCATTCCATATCACACCCACACACACACGCTTACTAAATTATTTAAACTAAAAGCTGCCATGAGAAACTTTGAAGTTTATCGTGGTAACAAAGAGAAATATGTAAGTAAATGTGACACACCAATTGCATATAAGTTTTATGTATTTGTATTCCTGTAGCTAAAAGATTTTTTTATGTATTCCTTGGGTGCCTTCTTTATTTACTAAAAAAAAAATTCTACTGCTGATAAACGATCCATGAAAAAACTTTGAAAAATGATGCAAAACATTTTGAATGGCTTAAGGGCAATTCAAACATTAACAACATGCAACAACACAAATACACAAAGTAGAGACAGCACATACACATAGAGCCAAAAATTAAATTCTTTTTATTATTTCAAAAGAGGGTTGGCTCTTAACCCACATGAACCAACCCCAACCCCACCACTGCTAACGATAGTGTTCAATATTATGGGTTATTTGGTTGACTGGCAAGGCATGCAATGTGGCATGGCTACATAAAATAATAATCAACACAGCACATGTACCATGCGTGTTGACAAAAAAAAAATTGAGAAAAACAGAAAAACTAAACAATTTATTTCTTGAGAAAACACTACATACGAGTACATGCTCCTCCACAACACCACCACCACACATGAAATGAATGCCACATTATAAATTACTTTAATTCACAACATTTATTTTATTTTATATTTTTTTTCTTTTTCTTATTGTTTTTACTGCAGGCAATTTGTTTTTGTAGTTGTTCGTTTAGCTGGAAGCTGCAGCTAAAGGGCACAATAATAAGAAAAGCATCATCCACAATAACAACTTCCTTTAAGTGGTTAAAAGCACAGCTGCACACAATTCTCTTGCTTTGCTTTTATCTCTCACTCTTATTTTCTAGTTTATTTTTTTTTAGTAGAATAAATGTCTTGTTCTTTTAATAAAAAAAAATCTCTCTGTTTGTTTTGAAGCCAATTTTTGTTATAATTTTGGCATTTAATCAAATTTTATTAGTAATTTTTCATCAAGGTTTTTGTAAACAAATAAACGTTTTGCAATTGTTTATGACAGCAACAGCTTTAAAAGAGTGTTGACTTTGACTGAAAAAAAAATTATATAAAATACACACAAACACAGTCATTTAGTTGCCATTAATAATTTTTTAAATCAAAAAATTAATTTTGTGCACAAAGTAATAACTCTTAACTCTTCTAAATTATAGCCAAGAGCAAATTTATATTAATGATTATAATTGTGTTGATATGTTTTAAAATGCTTGTTACAAAAGAAATCCTGTTTCCTTTTATCCTTTTATTGTTTTTTTTTTCTGTTTTAAAAATTAAAGCAACACAAAAATTTTGTTCTAACGAAACAATAATTTTAGTGAAAAAAATAAAACCTAAAGCAAAAAAAATAAAAAATAAAAATTAAAAATATTCTGTAGCACAGAAATGTAAAGAAACAAACAGTTTTGACAAAAATTAATTGCTGCCACTAACTGAGTAAATGCAATTTATTTACTTACTTGCAACAATGGTACAACAATTTGCTGTAATTTTTGTTGGATTTTCTCTTTTGCTGAAAGGATATTCTTCAATTATTTGTTGCCACTGCAGCAGAAGGTTTTAACTCTTCTTTTATATTATTTTTATTGTTGTCTATTTAAACCCCATATGAATTCTGTTGCCGGGCAAAATTTTAATTGTAACATGAAAAACAAGAAAAGGACACTAAATAAATGGGATCACAATATTTCTTTCTATAATCTATCTCTGGTTTCTCTTAAAAGAATCATAAAAGCATTCGGTGGAGTAAAATATATTACAAGTTATATTGAACACCCACAAGGCATTAATGCTAAATAAGGGTAATAGAATGCCTCTACTATTTACAGTTTTAAATACCCCCAGTGTAAGATAGAGAATATTGAAAGGTCATGTAAACCTCAGAGCAGGTGTTTTGTGCATCTAAAATTTTTAGCGAATTGTAAAGACAAATTAATCCCAGATTAATCTTACAAAGTACTTACAGCCTAAATTAATTACGTTTGGCTTCAAAATTTTTAGAAAAATACGTTTACAAATAGAGTTTGAATTGTTAAAAAACCTATCCAGATAAACCATTTACTACTTTATAAAGTGGCTCATGTTTCTGCTTGTACTATTAGCAGAGGCGCCAACAAATGTAGTAAATATTTCAAAGCATAGTTTCAGGTTTAAATTACGTACGGGCACACACCTTTTTGAACAGTGGCGAGTGAAAATCGTTGAAAAGTCGGCTTTAAAATGTCGACCTTTAAAATCAATGTTATAGAAATTTTTCATATACTTTTTCATAAATTATACTTTAAAGTCTATGGGCCATAATCATAGTCACAAAAAAGTACACTTTTATTAAGAGATGACTTTTTTTAATAAGAATTTTATGAATTTAAAATATCGACTTTAGTGTGGCTATGATTAGGGGTTGTTTTTTTTTTTTTTTTTTTTTTTTTTTTGGATAAAACTTTATATGTGTAAAATTACAGACAAATCCGTTGTAGAAGAAAAATTTGTATAGCGAACAAATAGAAAATGAATTTTATGTATATATATACGCCTGTAACAAAAACTTTTGGATTTTTATCTATTTCGATTTTCAATTTTTTTTTAATTAAAAATTTGCATAAAAACCTTTGTTTCTGTCTTTATAGCTTTAAAACTACTGAGGATTTTATTTTCAATTAAATATAATAAAGGGCTTTCAAGTAACACTCTTATACTCGTATGCCGTATCATATCCTAAATTTAGGAGGTAACAATATATCTAGAAAAACGCGTTTTTGTTACTTAGGGCATCACTGAACACAACAGTTTGACATGGCGGTAAAAAAGTCTTTGAATACCTAATGAATACTGGTGAGAATTTTTAACTTGACAGTAGTGTCGCAATAGGTTTTGTCTTCGGTTTTAATTTTAATTATAATCCTGAAAAACAGAGCGAATTAAAAACCAAATGCAAATTTGAGATCAGAGCTTTAAAATACTTTTGAAATAATTTTCAGTTTACTTTAATTTCTTTAAATTTAATAGTTTCCTTGAACGTGTATTATAAATTGTAGTTTGTGTTTATTTCTGTATAGGCCATTCATAGGATTTATTTAATCTGGCGTACTGCGCCTAATGAAAGTCTATTCAAAAAATGTATCTAGAGCATTAAAAACCAAAAAAATTTTCTCAATATTTTTTTTCTTTAATTTTGCTACGAGTACCTGAAACAAAGGAAAATAGGTTCTACGAAAATTTATTTATATAATTTCAGCGTAAATATTTATCTTCTGGCTTAAGTATTTTGTATATTTCGACACTGTTTACCACCAGCCAGCCTTAAAATGATGGCAGTTACTTAACATGTCCTTAAGAATTTTTCTGTTCGTGCTTATTTAACTCGAATAATAACAAAAAAAAACTAGAAGGCATTTTCTAAGTTGCTGTGTAAAAGAAAGTAATTGTGCCCTTTTTTTCTTCATTTCAAACCATTTGAAGGAGTAACGAACGCACCATCATTTATTACAATCGTTGGTATAGGTTGGCTGGGAGTTTCTTTCAAATTCGTTTAGTTTTGTAACATCAAACTGTGATTTGTTTTTTATTGAGCTACTTTAACTAGATTTCAGTAATGAATGAAATAAATATTTCGATACATTTTTAACAGAAACTGTTTGCAAAACTTTTACACAAACAATTTCTATGACAAACGAGTTTGAGTTGAAGGAAAATGTTCTGCATTGACATAATTTGTGGGTTTTAAAATGATTGCCATGATTTAAGGCTTAAAATGTATGGAAAATTAATTACCAGGCTTAGAAATATTAAATCAAATGCTGCCGGATTAATTGGAGCAAAATGAATTTACGAGCAGAATTTAAAGCAAAAATTTTTAAAATTTTTTTCTAAATGCTTGTGGAAATATTTAAATTGCTGTTTTTTTTTTTTAAATTAACGTCAAATAGTCAATAAACCAATAAATTGTGTACTAAGGGAACCACATTGCGTAAGTATCTTTTTATTCTACTTGTGAACACATTTGAAAATTATGAAGTGCAAGAAATTCCTTTTGATATAAAAGCCAATTTTGGTAAAAGGCAGAATTGTGTAGCTCTCCATGGTTTAATGTGTAAAACACTGAAAGAAAAGTCAAATTAAGTTGAGCAAAAAACTTGACGTTAAAGTGTGAGTCATAATTATCATTGGATCACCCTTTATTATTACTTTGCATATAGATAGGAAAGGGGGATTTTCCTTTTTTTTTGTATTCTCACAAGTTTTTAATTTATTGATTTATCTAGAAATTTTATTATTTATATGGAAAAACCGCTTATGTTTTCTTGAGTGTCGTCTAACTATAATTTTAAAAGAATTAAAAGGTTTTCTTATAAAATTATTTCGATTCCAGCATTCCTGAACCACAATAAAAAATTGTCACAACAAGTTAATTTTTACTTAAGACGACTTGAGCAATTTTTCCATATTAGCACAAATTTAATTTATTTATTTAATTCTTTTCTTAAAAATACTGAAAATAAATAATAAATTTAATTGATGTATTGACCCTGTTACAACCAACATTAGCAGGCTCTTAACTGAAGCTCAATCAAGTTTTTTATTTTTATTTTTTATTTTTATATATAACAATAAAGTCAATAACATTTTATAAATATTTTGTTACAATATCATCACGATTATACTTTCATGCTAATAGAAAACAATAAACACAAAATCTATTGGATGATAATAAAAATTGTAAAGAAAAAGCAAAGGATTTCTTTTTATTTTTCTCTTTTAAGAATTCATTAAGATTAAAGGACAGTTAAAGTACTGTTTGAGTATTTAAACAACAAAATAATAGTTTTAATAAAAATAAAATAAAAAAGCAATAAAAGGATTAGGGTCAAGTAAAAAATTATAGATAAAGAAATGACAGAAAAGTAAAAACAAGGATACTCAAACAATAAAAATTAAAATAAAAAATCACTCCTGTCGGAAAGAACTGGTGAAATATTTTTTCTGTAGTGTAAGCTGTCAGCTCACATTGATTGTGAGTGTGAAAAAATTTTTGACTAAAAACAAAGAAATTCAGTTTGTCTACAATTGCAGCAACATGATTATTACGGAAGCAAAAATATAGTCCAGATTAGGAATTACTTGATGGCCGGTAAATTTAATAAATTAAGTTGCTTTGAATCATTTTTTGTATTAGAGAGGAAAGTCTTTGTCACCTGTTTATAAATTATCCATATGAAGAAGAAAGTAGAATAAAAATTCCGAAAAGTGTTTCATTTGAGCCTTTTTTAACATAGAAAGCTCTCTGATTTAGAGAATTTCTTACTAGTGAAAAAATAACTGGGAAATAACCATGATTCGACTGATAATAAATTTGGAATACCTGCTATTGTGGGATGTATTAATGGTAGCCACATCAAAATATTTTAGCCCCAATAGAAAACAATTCCCTAGCAAAAATGAAGTGAAAAAATTATTTACGTTAAAGGGGAATCAATCTGAATTGAACTACTTAAAAAGTTTATTTTTCATGAGAGTTATACATGATTGCATGTGAAATTGGAAAAAAATTCGAGGGAAAAATTATTCATTTAAGGGTTAATAAATAAAAAAAAATACAAGAAGAAAATAATGACGAGCTTATATGCTAAGGAGAAAGGAGCTAGTCCCAGAGCGTTGCAGCCGTCTAGTTTTGAAGAAACAAAAAACCGGTCCTTGTTTTTTGTCTTTTTTCGTCTATTTAGTAGACTAGTCTAGTATGTGTACAAAAGTGTACACATCATTTTTACTGCTAAAATCAGTACAAATGGTATCCCAATCATTTGTGGGACACACTTAACTACAATTAACATTAATCTTTTTGCAGGTTAATAAATACTCTTCGTTTGGGAACCACATGCTATGAAAAATTACAAGCACATCATAGTGTGTCTGTGTGTAAATTAAAATTTGTGTGATTGCGTAAGTACAACGTTAGCAACAGAAGATTGAAGTAAGAGAAACTAATAAAATTAAATTATTTTTATAATGCTTATGGCCAGATAACAAAATTATTAAAATTACAAAAAACATTTCTTTTTTTAAATTATTACAAATTGTCTCGTAAATAACAACAAAAATATTTTTATCAATAAATTTTATTACAATAAATTTTATTACATTAATTGTAATACTTTGTTAATATTTTTGAGAAATAAAATTCAGTCTTAAATTTTTTGGAAAATTCCTTAAAAAATTATTTCTTCTCTCACTTTGTGTTTTTTTTTTTTTTTAATAGCACAATCGCCTTGAATTTTATTTAAGAAAATCTGGTATTTATATTTATTTTACATTTTTAGGGTTTTGTTTATAGAATTTTGCTGTTAGTATTTAAGTGTGACGTAATTCAGACAAACCTTAGGTTTTTTCTTACAATTTACTTAACCACAACTACGAAATATTTTTTTTCATGCTATTCTTAATTAAAGAAAAAATAACTAGAAATTGAATTACATACACGAGTTATTCCAAAAATACCATAATTGGGGCAATTAATGATAAAATTTATTAAAACAAATTAAAAAAAGTAATTCAAATGAATACAATTGACACAATACAACAGTTGGAATAACTTAGTTATCAATGAAGTGATGCAATTTAGGCACAAACAACGCAATTTTGTGTAAAAACTTGCTTCGAAAAATAATTTAATTTTTTTTTTTAAATCACATATAAAGCTTTTCGGATAGTGTGTCTTCTTTAATTATCCACTCAAATTTGATTTTATAGTTTTAGCTAAAAACCCGTTATTTGCCCCGCAAAATCCTAACTTTAACTATCGGAAGTTGTAATAACGGCCTTTAATATTATTGTGATTGAACGATTAAAGTAACTGCAAAATAAAACAATGCTCACAATCAAAGTAATTTTCTCTGTGAAAGACAAAATCTCATACAAAATTAACAAAATTTGTATAAAAGGTGCTAAAGTTGCTCACACGGTATAACATTAATTTTTAATTTTTTCGCTACAGAAGAAGAAAATCTTCTTTTCACTTTGGAACATTTATTTCAAAGCAAAAATGCCCCTTTTTAAAAATATATTAAAAAAATGTATAACAAAATCAAAAAAAAAGGAAAAGTTTTGTTTCCTCTCAACAAGCTTTCACATTTAATAAAAAAAAATAATAATGACCTATATAAATACTTTTGCTGTATTTTTTATTTTTACTTTTATTTTTATTTTTATGTCAAAGATAATATTTATGTCTCTTTCCTAACACAACATTTTGTTCGTTAATGAAAATATTATTCAGCTGTGCTGTTATTGTGTTAAAAATATTTTGTGAAATGGTTTTGCTTATTAGACAAAAAAACATTACGCCCGTAACTAAAATAACAAGAGAGGAGAAGTAAAATTATGACCAGCTCGTTTAAAATAAAATAAAATTGTAAACGATAAACAAGATATGAGGGCTGAACTTGTAATAAAAATCAATTAGAAAATTTTATTTGAAACTTATTTTTCATATTTTCACAGTGCATATGGAAATTTCAAAAAAAAAAAAAATTAAAAATAGTGCAAAGTAACTTCTGAATATTTTTGCAGTAGATTCACTCAAATCGTTCACAAAAAAGCACCCGTATGTTGTCAAGTTAAGTGGGCATTCCACTTTCTCAATTTAATTGTTTTCTTGGTAAAAAAAAACATTTTAGGGTTCACTTTATTGTTTCATGAAAGTGGCACAAGAATAAAAGAAGTTTTTTCTTAAGCCAAGTACTTCTTACAAGTACAACTTTGAGCTTTTTATTAAAACAAAAGAGAAAAAGAAAATCCAAATTCATTGATTTAACGATACCATAGCAGTTGATAGAAAAGTGGGTTGACACCACTCTAAATACAAAGACCTATCGTTTGTGTTAATTTTTGTGACCAGAAGTTTGCATTTCTGATTTCATATTTCAAATGAAATTAAAGCAAAATTTTGAAAAGGCAATTGAAAACAAATATTTTTTTATTTTGCCTAAAACCTAAACTTTTGTTTAACGAATAATTTTGCTCTACTTAAAAAGTACACTTTTTCTGTAACTTTACTACAATAAAATTTAATTTAGTTTTATAAAACATCTCTGCAAAAATATATTTGATGATTATTTTATTACCACCAGCAGCAACAAATGCTTAGCAGGAGTTTGTAGAAACTTTAATTTTAATTGAAAGAAATAAGAGAAGCAACGCCATAAATTCAATTCTTACAAAATAATTATTATTTCAATCGCATGCCCTCAATGTTGATGAGATCAAGATTTCTCTCTTCAGATTTTATTTACTTAAATTTTAGATAAGGAAAAAAATCAATTTAAAAAGCCAAAGTGTGTTAAAGTAAAGAAAACATGAACACAGAAGTAATAAGGAATTAAATGGCCCCCACGACTGTGATGCCAGACCATTATTCTCTTCATAAAGTTTTCAATGACTTTTTCACTGAGATACGGCTGTATCTGACCAACGACGGGTTGCATCTCTGACTTGAGCTCAAGAATGCTCTATTTTTAAAAATCGGAATAATCATATTTTACAGAGTTGCCACTTGTACACAACCAAAATAACACTAAATTTGAAAAGTTCACACTTACTGAGTTGACCCTTTACAAAATAGTCCTTCGTAAATTGAATACAATTACATTTTAGCAGCTTTACCATCAAAAATTTACAAAATCCTTTTAAGATTTCTTCTTTTACTTTTTATTCAAATTACAAACGCTGACGTTAAATTCTATTTTGTTTAACTGGCAGCAAGAAAAGAGTTATCGAAAGAAAACAGAATTTGTTGAGGTGTTCGAAAGTTTAATCTTGAAAGTTTTTGTTGTTGTTTAAAACTGAAAAGAAATTAATTTGAATGCTGTGCCTTGCGAAAAGACATACTTTCTTAATTGACCTTTCCCCCTCAATAATTTAATGAATTAAAAAAAAATTATAAGAAGAAGAAGGTGAAAAAGAAATTTTTTTGGTGGGAAAAATAACATATTTTTTTAAGAAGATTTGCTGAATGATACAATTTACTATCTATTCAACTATATATTTGCAGGGTACACTGAGTGAAAAATGAGGCATAAATTCCATGCAATGATTACATTGAAATCGTTTTTATCAATTTTATCAAATATTTCATAAATTATGTAAAATAATGGCCTCTTCAGCGATGTCACAAGAAAACCAAAGCGAACGAAAGCAAAGCACATTTGTTTTTGTTTTTAATACAAATTTGCTTTGCTTTCGTTCGTTTTGGTTTTCTTGTGACATCGCTGAACAGCCCATAAATAAAATATTTCCATTAATGTAAACAAATATTTTCATTAAATTAATGAAATAATTTCATTTAATTAATGAAATATTTTCATTAAATTAACAAAAAAATTTCATTTAATTAATTAAATAATTTCATTAAATTAATGAAATATTTTCATTAAATTAATGAAATTAAATTAACATTAAATTAATGAAATTAAATTAACAAAAAAAATTTATTAAATACAAAAAAATTTCATTAAATTAATTAAATATTTTCATTGATTGTATAAATATTTCATGGAATTAATGAAATGTTTCATTAGTCTAATGAAACGTGCAAAAGAATGCAATTTTCATTTCATTAATCACAAAATTCAAAAGATCGTTTATGAACAAAATTTTCTTCGTGTATTTTTGCTTGAATTTTATAAACTTTTTCAACGAGGAAAATGGTGACAAGAAAATTTTAATACTGGATAGGAGAGTTTATTTACTAGTCATAAGGGTTTTCTCAGAAACCTTCTCTTGATTTCTCTCTTTACACATTCTTGCTCTTATCCAAAAACAAAAATCAAGGTAGACTCTAAAATTTATGGAAAAATTTTTTGGATAAGGGGATCCATCTGTCTTTACGCATTTCTAAGTAAATTCTTTTCAGAATTTTATTAGAATCAATTTTAATTTTAAGTTTATTAAAGTGTAATTAATTATTCATTATCGTTACCTTTTTTTATGAAAATATTAAAAAACATTTTTTCCGAAGAGTATTTCTGTGAAAACAAAAAATTAAAGCAAGAAAAGTGAAAGAAAAATTAAGAAAAACCAAAAAAATACAACTAAAACCATTAATCACAATTACCATAAAGTCAACAGTTTTTTTTAATTTTATTTTTTGAAAACCTATTTGACTGCCACTAGCTGGGCTACTTAGCATTTTTTAGCATTTAACTGTTAAAAAAGGAAAGCAAAAATGGATAGCAAAAAAAAAATAAAAATTGAATTTTATCTAATGGACAAGTAGTCGTAGTTTAACAATATAAACGGCTGTCCTTGAAATAAACCAGCATCAGCAGCTGCAGTATTTAAAATAAGTTGAAACCAAATTACATTTCTATAGGCTGGCAGTTAATTAATGATTCATAAGGCCTAGAGTTTCTCTCTGCCCCCTACATTTTATTATTCTAGCCATTTCTTAGTAAACAGAATCCTTGGACTAACTACAATTTTCTACTCTTTCCAAATTATTTTTTCTTTTCTTTTTGGATTGTTGATTTAAGATATTATTGTTTTAAATAGAAAGTTTTTTTCTTCTTAAGCTGCTGTAAATTGTTAAAAGGAAGAAAGAAAAAATAACCCACATAACCAGCATATTCTTAGTTAATGGATAAACTTTCCTCTTGGCAATCTTTTTTCTCTTTACTTTCCTTTTTTAATGCTTATTCTCGTTGCCCTGTGTTATGCTGCTGCAACGATAGCAAAGTTGTGATGGTTAATATAAATTCAACATCTTGTTATCGGTGGTAAAACTTTGTTACGCCCAGCCAGTTGCTAGACCCTTCTTGTTGATTAAAATTTTCTTTTGCTGTTGCTTTTGCTTTCAACTCTCATCATTTTTAATCATTATTATTGTAATTACACAAAATGTATTTTGAATAATTATACTTGTAGCTTGTAAAATTTTTGTCTTAAATTATATTTCAATTGACTTTATTTTGGCAGCCAAGTACTGGGCTAATTATGTTTAAGACAAGCAAATTATAATTGAGAAGAAAATATGTTTAACAATAAATTGAAAATGTTATTAAAGTGGATTCATTTACGATTTCTAAAACATATTTGTTCACTTAAAATTTTTATCAGAAAGGAATAAGGAGTGCTATTGTGAACTATTTGGAAACCAAGAGGTAGTGGAAAAGAGTTTCTGTTTTGGTATAGTTTTTACATAAATATTCTATTAACAACTAGCTCGTTTTTTCTAAGTGGGATCTCTTGGAGGAATTGGATAGTGGAAAGTTCATTACAGATGACGACAGAGGCTGCATTTCGAAATATATTTCAAATACGCTGTTTAAAATTGGAAAATTTTATTAATTTTATTTAGAGCCTACGATTATACAACATTTCAGGTTTTTTTTTTTTTGCTTAAAGCGGACGACGTCTAAATTTGTAATCCATGGCCCAAATACTCAGAAATTACTTTGGACTATTTTTAAAAATTTTTGAAATTCCCTCATACCCTCTGAGGAATTTTTATCTTTATGAAACTTATGAGACGGTATGATTTTTACGAAAATGCCATTCATTTTCGTATTTTTTTTATTTAAAAAAAGTCTTTTTAATTAAAAAGTTATAAATTTTGCACAAAAATGTACATTTCAAAGATTCTTTCCCTGGGAAAATTTTGGTTTTTGGGAGAAAATTCCTTAAATCAGATGACTTCTTTATAATAAGAGGAAAAGGAAAAGTGAAAAATTCCTATGAAATTTTTATTCATAATTGGGTCGTAACTTCTACGACAAATGTAAAACTACTAAGCCAACCTAAAATCCATGCAACTACAACTTAATCCAGGAAAACAACGGCAAAATTTCGTCCATCACGACGTATATTCGTCGTATCATTTTTTGCTCTCCATCGTTTTGTTTGCAAAGCTGTCAAAATTTCTTCACATCCTGTGCGAGCCATTGTTTTTGTGTGTGATTGTATGACCGGATCTGAATTGAATTTCCTCCTTTTTATTTCTAATTCAGTATTTGTTGCACTAAATGCCTTACCGTGTTAATTCTGCCATGTCGTCGTATGAAGCACAAGAACGAAAGAAGATGAAACCGGTGTGTGTGACTTACGCAACCCACAAAAAATCTTGCAAAACTTTTGACTAAAGCACGATAGAATTTAAAAAGCAAAATGCAACACAAATATGCAAAAAGGCATTATTCCAGTAAGCTGTTGCCTAGTAAAATAAAAATTACTTTGGTGTTATGATATTCAATCTTATCTGTTTTATGTTCGAATTACAAAATTGTCGCTTTTAAGTGTCCAATGTAGTCGGTTTTGTTTTTCGAAATAAATGAAGCAGCAGACAGTTTTTAGTCGGTTTTCATTTATATATAAGCAGAATTATGTTTATTTTTTTGTGATTAATAGAGGAATCATGTAGAAGACATCGCAAAAAGTTTCACAAAGCGAGAAAATCATATCACCGAAAATTTTACATATTTTGCTTTTACCTGGATTTATGCTAATCTTCGCTGACAGAATTCTTGAGCTAAGAATGATTACGAAGTAGCAATGTTGAAATCTTAGAACAGAACAAGTACCCTTCATAGCTATAAAATAATAAACGAAAAGCTTCTTTATTTAAATGTAGACGCGTAGTATAAAAATCGACTTACGCTGTCTCTAGCAGCGTCACCTTATCTGAAGAATCTTCTTCTATTTAATAACAAAAAATTTACAACATCAGAGGTCATTTTATTTGAATAGTTATTTTTTCAACACTTTTATTATTTTCCTTTTTATTTTTAGCACAACTGACTTGAACCGAAACAAAAAATTTTGATTTTTTCAATCACATTTTATAAACAGTTTTCCTGTAATGTTCACAATGTTCATGTCACTTATTTCATTTACGAGTTAACGGCATAAATTAGAAATTTGAGTTGGATTCAATATTTTTAATTCATTTTATTTTTAACTCAGTGCAGATAATTATTAAGAAAAAATAGTTTTAGTTACAAGGACAAGAAAAATTGCGTTATAATTTTTTTTAAAAATAATTATTTCCATGTAATTTCTACTGTATCAATTTGATTTTGATTTACAAAAAATTTCTCTCACCCACCCTGTGCCCTGTGCCATTCATAGAAAATTTAATTACATAAATAAATATTATTAATGCTCGTACAATACTTTTTTGTGGGTTTGCTTATATCAAACAACAAGAGAAGAGAAGATGACCTTGAACATTATTTCTTTATTTTGTTTTGTTTTTTATGCATTTGCATTGCCGTTATTCTGTTGTTCAACTTGTTTTGTTGCTGTTATTGTTTGTTGTGGCACATCGGCTGCTGCTGGCTGCATTCCATTGTTGTCATGTTCATTTAATAATTATTGTCAATAATAATGAAATGAAAAAATAAATGTTTAAAAACAGCAAGATTTCTTGCTTTTATTTTTGTTGTTTTTTTTTCTCTCTCTCTCTCTCTCTCTCTCTCTCTTATTCTCACTTTTTTTCTTGTTTTGTTTCTGATGAGTCTTTAATTAGAAATTTCCTTTCAAAATCTTAATTTAATACTTAACAAGATTTCGACAGCCATTCTTGTGAATTTCGTATGAAATAAAATCAATTCTTAAATAGTTAACAAAAAAAATGTAAATTGTTTTACTAGTTGTGTGATGAAAATTTTAAATAGAAAATGAATTAAAATTAAGTGAGTAGAGATAAATATGCCGAGTTAAATATGTTTTAATGCAACCCTTACGTTTTTTAGTATTTGTACATATCTTTTCAGTATTTATGATATATTTCTAAATATGTTTAGGAGAAATATAGTAATATATGTATAAATACGGGGTGGAACGCATATCATTTTAAAGGGGAGGTCGTCTAGATTAGTAATTTGTCGCCCAAATACTCAGAAGTTACTTTGGATTATTAAAAAAAATTTTTAATTTCCATATACCAAAGTACCGTTGTTCTCAAGGATTTTGGCAGTTTCCGTCTTGCATCATAAAATAAAAACTACAAAGTTTTCCGAAAATGTAAATTCCTTTTTAATTTTGGCAAAGTGAGGAATGGTAAAAATCCCTCAAATCAACAGCACTGGTGTACATAGAAATTTCAAAAAAAAAAAAAAATTTAAATAGTACAAATATAAAATTTTATACGAAAATGAAATGATAACGATAAATAAGATCAATTAGAAAATTTTATTTGAAACTTTTTTTCATATTTTCACAGTGCATTACATATGGAAATTTAAAAATAGTGCAAAGTAACTTCTGAGTATTTTGACGGTAGATTACAAATATAGACGACCTCCCCTTTAGCATATGTGTTACATCCCGTAATCTTTGTGTTTTAACATTTACGGAAAATTTCGTATCTGTAAAGCAAAATACCTAACGATTTACAGCAAAAAAGTCACAAATAGAACGATTGGCTTTGCGTACAGTCTTCTTCTTGTTATATTATGCATTTCTCTGTTTACAAAATTGTACACATCTAGACAGTTGAGTTTTGTAGACAGAGAAATAACTGGCTGAAGGCGTAATCTTCTTTTCTATTATTCTTGGTTCGAAAGAGAGCTTAAGGCTTGGCTTAATTTTTAAGTAAAAACACTCTCACAAAAATAAAAGTAAAGAGAAGCAGAGAATTGTAGGGTTGAGTGTGAGAATCTTACAGCTAAAATAACATTTTCAATGACTCACAGTTACTTGGCTTTGCACTTGAATTCTGTAGAAATAATTTAAAAAACAGCAACAAAAATTTAGCTAATTATGGGCCAACGTTTGACAAGGCACAGCAAAACACAGGACTGATAGATACATTTTATTAAATAAATAAAAGCACAATTAAAAATTAAAGAGATGGGCCTATACATTTTAGAGACATTTACATTTACATTTACATTTACATACTCGTACATACATTGTTTACTTACCACACAATATTTTTCGCTTTTCTTGGAGCATTCCTTTAAATAAAGATGAGCATATTGTTCAGAATAGTTAAGACAGGGTGTAATGGAACCCACACCCTCATTGTATTGGCCACACATGTAACACTTGAGTCCATTTACAGTAACAAGGCCACATACAAGCACAATTAGAAAGGCAATTATATTCTGATAACTCATGATTTTAAATGATGATGATGATGGCGATAATTTCATTGTCTTGAATAGTTTTTCACCAGATCCTGTTGATGGTGACGGTGATGCTAATGCTGATACTTCTGTTAAAGTAATGGGCTGTTTTTGTTGTTTATCCGTTATAGGAAACAAAGCAAACGTTGAAATTGAAGTAGACGAAACAAGAGTGTCAACGTTTAATGTTGTTGCCTCGTCTGGTGGAGACAATAACATTGATGATGTTGCTGACAAGCTTTTACCTTTTGTAGTTGTTGTAGTTGTATGCTTATGTCCTGATTTAACTTTGGTACGACTTGTAGAAGAAGAAACACCAGCATTAGTTTTTATTGCAGCAATTGTGGATGAAGTTGACAACGACGATGACAATGATCTTTGATTTTGTTTATTTGTTTTCAACAGTGGTGACATTATCGATTTGTAAGTATTTTTATTTTTTTTTTTTTGTATTTTTAAAACGCGTACCGCTTTTCCTGTTTAAGTGTCTCTTTATTTTATAACGTGAAGTGTTTAAAGGCCAAACTGGAAGTTTTTAATATCTTAAGGTTTTTCTATTCTGTTTTGTTAATTTAGAATGCCTTTCAAATTTTTAATTTTAACTTTTTTTGTTTAATAATTTTTTATATGTTGCGATTTGAATGTTTGTTACAACTATTTTTAATAATTTTTTTAATATTTTTTTACAATAAAAAAAAATTTAATAAAAAAAAATTTTTTATTCAACAAACTAAAAGTTTGTGTTTATAGTATGTGCAGTAGGGTGTAAAAGTATGTGGTTTTGGAATAAAACAGAACAGCCTTGTGTATAACAAAAAGTTTGAAATGAAATTAATTAAAAGTAAAGAAATTGAACAGAATATTTAACAAAGTTTTTCTCACTGTGTGAACTCAGAAATAACTTTAAGATATAATAGTGACTCTTAAGTCGACTTATGCTATTTTTCCTTATTATATAAATATAAAGATACGAAAGTTTAATATTAAAGCACATTACAAATTATTTAATCAACGTTAAATTATCATTTATATCAAGAGTGCCATAACTAGAAAAACAATTTATTTCGCAGAAAAGCTGCCACCCATGACAGAATTATAAAAGGTAGCGACAAATCTACAATAAACATTAAAATGCAAAAACAACAGGACTCTCTTTTCTCCTGTGTCGATCACAACCCAACAAATCAAATTGACTGAATCACTCAATTGAAGCAATCATCCGCTCCTTTTTTTAAATCTTTGTCGGTCTTTCGTTCGTTCGTTCTTGTTTTTAAAAAAAAGTTTGTTTACGCCTTCAAAATAAAAAATATTATTTATGGTATATGTTTTATTTTATTTTATTTATTTATAAATATGTTTTAAGAAATAATTTAATTTTTTTCTTAATCGGATTTAAGTTGAGTTTTGCCGAATATATAAAAAACAAAATTTAACCAATCGGTCTAGAATTTCTGCGATTTGAGAAAACTTTAAAAAGTGAACGTGGTAATGGGCGGGGTCGGTTTTAAAATTTCATAAAAATTTAAGTTGGGTTTTGATGACAGTATAATATTTATTTTACAGTCGAATTTTTAACTCTAAGAAATCGACGGGGCAAGACCGGGTAAAAACAGGTAGTAGACAAATAAGTCAGATACCAACTGCAGCGCTGCCTGCCGGGCCGATTTGTAACCTTATAAGGCATAACCCAAACGCATACACAGAAATTTAATTAAGTCGATCCAGCCGTTTAGAAGGAGTACAATGTCAAACACACGTACAGTCGAATTTTATATATTAAGATTTCATATTTATAAATGTGTTTAGAAGAAATATAAGTGCATAGGTAAAAATATGCATAAATACATAGATTTCTCACAAAGATTACGGGATAGGACACAAAACATTCCAAAGGGGAGGTCGTCCAGATTTGTAATATACCGCCCAAATACTCAGAAGTTACTTTGGATTATTTTAAAAAAATTTTGAAATTTCCATATACCGTTGCTCTCAAGAATTTTGGCAGTTTCCGTTTTGCATCATAAAATAAAAACTACGAATTTTTCCGAAAATTGTTAAAACACTTTTAGGAAGTTTAGAGGCTACAGTTTAAATTGCTTTTTAATTTTGGTAATTTTTATGGGCAAAATCTGGAATGGTACCTCGGCAAAATGGAGAATGGTAAAAATCCCTCAAAGCAACAGCTTTCATTGCTTTTCTAATAAAAAAAAAAAACAATCACGTGCTAATTTGCACTTTAATTTCAGAAATGAAGTTGGCTGCAGCTTTTCTGATTTCTTATACCCATTTCGCAACTTTTGTAAACAAGAAAGAATATATAATAAAATTGGGGAAATAAAAATAGTTTGTGTGAACTTGGTTAATAAACTCATGAGAAATGTAGACACTGCTGTTCTGCATTCTAAATTTCAATATTTTATTTAGAAGTAAAAGAAAATTCAGCACCTAATTACTATTCTTTGCCCTACCTGAGAAAACTAAATAAGAAGAAATAAATTTAATTCCACATTACTAACAATGCTTAATTGAGGTTAGAATGTTTGCGTGTAGCTTAACGTAAAGCTAACTGTCTATTTCTATACAAGCGAACGATAGCTTCTTCTTTCTTAATTAGGTAGTTTTTGTTTTCCAGAAGCTATCGTTTGCTTGTTAAGAAGAACAACTACCAGCTAGATCTGTTGTTTAACATTATGCTTCGGGCTTTTCAAGAGAGACAGTCCACAAAACGACTGAACTGGTAATTAGAAATTTTTGAGCTTATGGCACAGCTCAACAACGGATCTTCTACGAAATCTTATTAACTCGCCTAATAAATTTGTATGGAAAACACTCAATATTTTGAGTACTTTTCATATAAAATTTGCAGACGATTTGATGGCATATTAATGTTACACAATCCATCCCAATAATAAAAACAAAATTAGAAACTTTCTACATTTGAGTTGTTAATTTTGAAAGCGGTATAAGTTCACTTTAAAAAAGAATGAGTTAGCGATTAGTCACTGAAATTATCGCTGGCTCATTTAAAAAAAAAAGTGGACTTATTTCACTTATAAAAATAACATCTAGTAGATAAGTTTTGTGTTGAAATATTTCTCAAATATTATTTTTAAAATTTTAAACGAATCAAATTTTTTTTTAATATAAAACTGTAATGTGTGTTTCCATTAGCGAAATGGAAAACTAAAGCAAAACTTTAAGTTATGGAGACATTAACTTATTTTTGTTTTAAAATGAAATGAGTTTATTTATTTCCTGCAATTTTTGTATTGGTTTTTCCTCAAACTTGTGCATCAATTAAACTGCAATTCATTTCACACATGAAGGTTACAGTTGCCATGTCGCATACACTTTTGCAAGAGCTTTAAACTAACTAACTAATTAAGTTCAGAGTAAATAAACAATAAGTCGACAACAATCACCATCAGTTGCCTTAAAATTACAATAACAATAACAATAAATAGAAATTTATGAATTGATTGTTGTAAACTTGATGATTGCAATGGCATTCATGCATGTTTGTTTGTGCTTGTGTTTTTGGTTCGCCGTTAACGTGTTAACTGCTTAAGGGGGTAGCTTGTTTTTTTTTATTATGCAAGCATATTGCTTTTTATTTTTATAAAATTAAAGCTTAAAAAATGTTTTATTAATTTTTTTAATGTTTATTTTTTCTATTTCTAATTCTGTTATTTTTTTTTTGAGTTATTTGATATGTGATTTGTTTCACCTCCTCCAAGTACGAGTATCTTACTTTTTCTTTTTTACTACACCAGTTATTGTTATTGTTGTTCGTTCTATGTGCTTTAAATCTTTTGTTTAACAAGTTGCACAGTAAACCAAATTTTAAATCGGTTGCCTCTTTTCTATCTTTTTTTGGAAACCGTTATATTTTTGTTCCTTTTTTATATTATTTATTTTATAATTTTCTTATTATTCTTCTATTCCGCTTTACGCCATGCAGGTTGAACTCGTTATCGAAGACTAAACATTATGTACGATGCTGTTGTCTTAAGCCATGCCTTAAGCACACACACACACATACACAGCCGCACACAAACAAATACAAGCGACCATCACGAACGCACGAATCACTACGAATTTCAAACACATATGCCGAATAAGCTTAACATAGTTATTGTACTTTGTATGTCCCTCTAACTTTGCATGGGTGTGTTGTGGAAGCTGTTTTAAATTAACAGCAGCACTGTAATGTGAGTGCAGTCAGGCTCTGTTATGAAATAATTTTTTTTTTTTGGTAAATGTCCTGGATAGTAAAAAGCTGTTTAAAATTTTAATGCTCTTATCCAAAAACAAATTTATGGAGACTTTAAAGTAAAGTTTATGGAAAAATTATATGAAAAATTCCTATAACGTCGACCTTAAAGTCTACGTTAATTTTATTGGATAAGAGGGTATATGTTAAAGGTTTAGAAAAGTTAAACTATTATGGGTCATGTGTGCCATACGGCATCAAAACTAGTATGAGACTAGACTAGAATAACTGTTTATCATTAGAATCATTTTATGTGCTTCGCTACTCAATAGCTTAGAAACTATTGAAAGAATAACACATTTTATTTGTAGACTGTCTGCTTTTTAGTGTGCCACTCATGATCATTAATGGGTTAACTATTGAGGCCAAATTGTCACATTCCATATCAAGCAAACTTCTATTGCAGTTTTGAAAATTCAATAATTTTCATTCGATATCGAATGAGACGATTTGGGCCTTGTTGTTATTTAGCTTGTATTTCTAGTTTCTTTATCACCCTTGTCCTACCTTCCACATTAAAGAAAAAAAAGAGATCCGTATTTCACAGAAATCTTGAATTAATCAATATTCCTTTCCTGATGTTTTGAAGAATTTTAAGAATCAGTTTTCACTTTCAGTTTTATTAATTTGATCAAAAATCCAATCAATATAATGAGAAACTTTAGAGTAAACACCGGGATAAGGAGCCATGGTGCAGGGCTTCACACTCCAAGAAACTATACCCAATTGCGTGTCCCCTTCGAATATTAATGGTCCGGAAATTGTAGAAACCCCTCATAGCAAAGTACTCATGTATAAAGAAATTTCAAAATTTTTTGAAAGAAGCTCCAAAGCAATTTTTAAGTAATTGAGTGTTAGATTACAAATATGGAGGATTTTTATCAACAGACTTATATTTCTACTAAACATTTTCGCAAATATGTCATAAATACTGAAAAGATATTTACAAATCATCTCACTTAGAAGTTCATAATCCCAAAAAGTTTCCATTGTTGACTTGAAAGCATATCAGCAAACATTTAAAATTTTGTTGTGAACTCTTAAACTGTACACTAAAGTCGGTTATTTTTAAAAATGATTTTAAATTCATAAAATTTTTATGAACAAAAGTCAGCTCTTAATAAAAGAATGATTTTTTGTGACTATGATTATGGCCCACTATTTTTGAATTCAAGAAAATTTTATGGACGAATGAGAGTAAAGTTATTTTGCATGATAGCAAATGTGGACGACTTCCAAGCGCAGAGTACAATCCAAAAAGATCATAAATCACAGAGTTGCAATCATACTAGTATAGGCTTTTTTTTCACAATATGGAGTGGTACCAATTTTACAACAATTCATCAATTCAGAAGAAGATTTGCTTCCACTTTGGCTTTTTCAACACGACAATTGCAATTTTGTGATTTACATGACGAAACCTCAGGTCTTGTAAGACAAGACTTCTGGAAGACTTCTTGTTGACTCCCAGAAAGGTGGGAAAGATTTTACAAAATTATGTAAGTTGAGCCTAACCCGGAAACAGTGAACATATGGACTATACCAAAAATTTATTTAGGTCGCAATACATCTGGCCTAGTAATAATAACAAGCAAAAACCATGTCACCTACCCCAGAACTTGTTTTTTCTCACACACAAAATATATAACAACACACAGTCTCACAATCGCTTCATCATCGATCAAGGTATTTTTCCCAACTATGTCATTTTCATTTCCAACTTCATGAGTTACCCCTTTATTTTTTAGCAATAATCATGAAGAACGTTTTTCATCGACATTATAAATGGTAGATACTTAATTTTATATTATTTATTTGCGACATACACTGCCACACTCTTAAAAAAACAAATCTCCGAACCTGCGTGCATTTCCTTTTGTTTTTGTTTTTGTTTTTGTTGCCTATCTTAAGGAACAATATAATAATTATAATATTACATAACATAAATTTTAAATAGAATAAAAACTTTAAAAATAATCATTAACATATGCTTCTGTAATACAAAATAAATTATTATTATCATCATAACGTTACGTGTCAATACTTTTGAATAATTTTATCTTCACACAGGTAACCCTGTGGTATAAACAGTTGTGTTTGACAGTTTCTAATAAACAATCAGCTGATGGAAAATCATTAAAAACAGAAAAATTTTCTTTTGGTTTGTTTTGGTTTTTTTGTGTAATATTTTAAATAAACTTTAATTTCTGTGCAAAGTCAAAAATATAAAAATTAAAATCATAAAAAATTTATAAAGTAATATATTTTGATCTAAGTGATGGCACTGCCACGCATAACGGATTTTGAAATATTGGAAAAGTTGGGAGTGGGTAGCTATGCTGCTGTTTACAAAGCAAAACAGAAGGTTATTCATAATGATACCTATTAAAGCAAAATTTATTATATTTTCCTTTATGCCTATAGCAAAGAAAAACTTATCATGCCATAAAATTTGTGGAAATGTCTTCGCTATCTAGCGGTTCTCGTGAGAACCTTATTACCGAAATTCGTTTGTTGCGTTCATTAAACCATAAGTATATTGTTACTTTGGAAGATTTTTTTTGGGATGACAAAAATATATACATTGTCATGGAGTATTGTAATGCTGGTAGCCTTTCAACATTTATACGTTCAAAAAAATCACTGCCAGAAGCCACTTGCAGGTATTTTCTCAGACAATTGGCATCTGCTGTTCAATATATGCGCAACAATGATGTGTGCCATTTTGATTTAAAACCACAAAACTTGTTGCTAACGAAAATAAACTCAAATATTTACTTAAAAGTAGCTGATTTTGGGTTTGCCCAGCACTTGAAATTGGGTGAAATTAACGTACAATTAAAAGGATCTCCATTATATATGGCACCTGAAATAGTACGTAAACATCGATATGATGCTCGGGCAGATCTTTGGAGTATAGGTGTGATATTGTATGAATGTTTGTTCGGAAGAGCTCCCTATAGTTCAAAAACTATAGACGAACTATTGCTGCGTATACGCAGTTGCGAAACAATTAAATTACCACCTAAAGCATGCATTAGTAAAGAGTGTGAAGATTTATTAAATAGGCTTTTGCAACACGATCCGGCTAAACGCATTTCGTTTAATGATTTCTTTAATCATACATTTTTAGATCTCAAAACTTTCCCTTCTGAAAAGGTGCGTTAATGCATGTTAAAAAAAACAAAAAATGTCTATTTTATATATAAGTATATATTTCAGACTCTTCAGAAGGCCGTACAGCTTGTAACGCAAGCTATAGAACATGATGAAAAACATAATTATAAAGAGGCCTATTATTTATATTGCAGCTCTCTGCAATATTTTGTGCCTTTGATTACAGATGAAGCAGATGCTACTAAACGCTTGGCCTTGCGTAATAGAGCTCAAAGCTATTTAAAAAGGGCTGAAGAAATTAAAAATGTTCTCATTGAAGAAGAATATAAGTCTTTAGCTCTGCGTCAAAATAAGGAGCAGCACAAGCAAGACGTTTCAACATCAACGAACATAATTACTGAAGTACTAGAACCAGAAGCCCGTTATAAAGAACTCTGTAACATTTTCATATATATTAATTAGCTTTTATTTACAATATTTTATATTTGATCCCCATACTTTCAGTTGCATTATCTCATACCAGCCCTGCACTAAAAACAGCATTGGAGATTGGGCAACAAGGTGAATTTTATTTATATGAACGAAAATTTGAAGCGGCTTTAGACTCGTTCACATCAGCTCTTGGAATATTAGTGCCATTTCTTAATAATGAGCCCAAAAGCGAAAGAAGAACTTTATTAATGCAACAGGTTTTTTAATATGTTTTACAGACTTCTAAATTATTATATTTTCAATATTTTCAGATCGATTTTTGGATGAAAGAAGCTGAAAGCATTAAAAGTCTTTTGAATGCGAAAGATATACAAGACGAAGACCAAAAACTTAGCCATTCGGTACGCAGTTGCAGTATTCAGTAGATTGAGTACTAATCATATAAAACCTGTATAGTTGTCTATGCTTTAGACTTTTATTTCCTTATAGTTCTGTGCTGTATGTACTTAGATCTCTATTTATTTTTATAATATTTTTACTAATATATTATTTTTTTGTGATTTACTGTCTTTAGTTTTATTGTGTAGTAATAAAAAATAGCAAAATATATGATTAGTAATAAATATACTTATTTATAACACTTTCAAACTACATATTTTAAAATAATTTTTCCAATATTATTTATGTTTCTTAGCATTGGCAGTATCAAACATTTCAATTCGCGGGTATACCATTCCATTTAGTACACAATTTTGTTATGCTTAGTTTTTCTATATTCTTTACATTATTGAGAAATATCGTTTTGTATGTAATTTTTAAAAAATAAATTCTAAAATCTATTGTTATAAACAAATATACATATGTGTTTAAATACAATTAAAATTTGTTTTACTTTCAAAAAATTATTCATAAAGGATAATGGTACAAGTAAGAAGGAAACGAATAATTCAAATTTTTATTTTACAGAGTAAGATCATAAACAGTAAACGGAAGAACGTAATGTAGATAAAATATACATTCAGTATTCAATATAAAATTTCAAATTGAAGCTCACCGATATTAAAACTGAAATTAGCTACTTCATATAGGTATAATAACCATATCTGTGTAGATATGTTCACTAATATTCACACTGTGAAGGCTTGTATTTTATTTAGGTAAAAAATTTTAACCAACACTCGCTTTCAATATTATTTCCTGTCTTGTGATAATACCGTAGAAATTCTTTTAATAATTCGTTAATTTTTATCCAGCGAACACAATGAGTTTTGAACTATTACATTTGGTTCACTATGAATATTTGACATTGTAATAGATAAATGGTTTTTAATAATAATATATAAAGTAAATACACATTATATCACTAACATTATTTTCCCGCTTTCTTAATTGAATCTTTACGAATTATCGTTAAGGGAAGGAAAGCACACAGCATTAATAACGAAAAGTCTCGAGAGATATGTTCCATTATTATACTGTTTTAAGTTAGCACCAAAATTAAAATAAATTTAAAAAAACCGCATTGTAGCAAAGTGAATTCTACAATAATATTAAATTTTAACCAAATTGAATTTTGATAAAAATCTTAATTTGCAGATTTCATTGTACACTTCAATGTTATTTATCGGATTATCGATTACATGGTTTCTCATAAACTATAATCAAGGCAAATTCATACATTCATTCTATGAATTTGCCTTGACTATAATGTTTGTGTTTTGACAGTTGTTGTAGTATAAAAAACATTCCATTAAAGTGCTTAATTAAATTTTTTTAGATATTTTAAATATTTTTTTTAACTACCACTGAATATATTCAACGTAACTAGACAAGGTGCTAATTAATTTATAAATAACAATTAAGTAATAAAAATATACATAATTAATGTAAAAATAGTACTAAATGTGTGCTGGCAGGGGTAACGCCCTGTTTGGTTTCTAATTTATTGTAAATCAATTTGTTTAAATAGCGTTTTACACAATTCTAAATCATTTTCATTTATACGTAAAGCAAGGGCACAAAACTACAAGCTTATATACACAAGAGTACAAACATGAATTATGGACGTAAGACTCCGTCGACCTATCGGTCAAACCCCTCTATGTATTCCCACACCACGGGAAGGTATGGTTTTTGCAACATTTTTTTCGTTCTTGTATTTTTGCTATTTACAATAATTTCAGATCGTCTACGAATTTGCACACGATCAAATCACGTTCTACACGTTCGGTGCGCATACCGTGGTACCAGAGACCCATACTAAAGAACAATCAATATATCGATATACAAAAAAATGCCATGATGATTGGCTTATTTTCCATTGTAAGTATTTTTAGTATAAATATTTCAAACCTACATATCTATATTTTCTAATTTATTATATTGCGATTTGCAGTTTCTAGCTTTGTTCACAATTAGCAGTGCTATTTTTGATATATACTGCTTAGCCATGGCGGCGCCTGGTTCCACACATTATGGTTATTACATTATATCATATGAATTTGTCTATGTTGGTAATAAACATGGTAAGTTTATTTTAGTTTATTGTACCAAAAAAGACTTCGCAAAATACAAACATTATAGAAAATAGTCTTACCACTAGCTAGATTTTTAGTTAAATTTATTTCTGTTTTTTAGTACGCAACATGTTGATGATTTTTGCTTTGTTCTCATTAGTGTTGGGAGTTGTAATATTATTTACCAGCATATTGCTGGTCATAGCGCTAAGAAAAGTAAGTTTATATTAAACGTACATATTTTGTTTATATATCAAACGCAATACTTTATTCCAAAAAGAAAAAAATCACGTTATGAATTTGCTGAATTTTCATAATCATTTGTATTTCATTTCTTTAATACAACAATATTCTGTTTTAATTTGCCACAAGCATCATAAACATGGAAATCAAAATCGCTTTGCTTTAATACCGGTAACATACGTCTTTAATCCACAACAACATATACATACATACATAATTTATAATTGCAAAGTATTTTATTATGTACTATTTAATTTTGCTTATTTTTAACTTTCTTCCCAAAAGGAATATGAACGTAAAATTTTGCCTTGGCTTTGGACATTCGCCATATTTATAATATGGCGCTTTTTTTCGTTATTATTCTTTGCGATCGTCAATGACTTGTATTTTGCCTACAATGCTGTCATGGTATTTTTGTGGTCCGTTTTCATATTAATTTGCATCTACGGCTGGTGTGCAGTTTATTCTCTATTCCTTGAATTAGTTGATCTAACAAAGTTAGAAGACTTGGCACATTTAAGAGTAAGCTGTGTTACATATTGAACCTATTCATTTTATTTTTTATATTTGTTTGATTATTCATCTTAGATGGGTACCATGGCTTCATTACATGCCTCTACAGCAAATTCATTGGCTGGCTCTCGACCTACCACACCTCATAGTACTGTCTCTACAATGCCAGTGGGTTAAAATTATTGATTTTTTTTTCTCAAATATTTTTTTATGTATTATTTTCAAAACCGTCCGTTTTTTATATATATTAATCTTAAATAATGCGAATATATTAACACGTAAAACATTCCGTATATACAAACCATGTGTAATTGTTGTTGTACAACATTTACACATTATGTATGTATTTAAAAGTGCCTTAATATAAAGAATATACTTTATATTGCTTTAATTGATGACAAGTATTAAGTTTTAAGTAAAATTTATATGTGAACATGTCACCGTCCATTTATATTTTAGTTCAAAAACACTCTTTCAACATAAACTAATGCAAGTTATTAGTTTTCATTTACAAATAAAATAATATATACATATGTACATACGTATACATATATATATTTAAATAAATTCCATAAAATAAAATAAAAACTTAATTATTGCGCTAATTTTTTTTCATTGCAAAAATAGTGGAGATCAAAGTTTTTTAACATTTATTTATTTGATTGCATTACAAATATACGTATTTGATGAATTTATTATACATATTTTTTAAGATTTCACATGACCAAAAACACTATGATTTCCAACAATTCAATTTTTAACACTTACTTAGTTTCGTCAAATCAATTACGAATATTCTTTCAGAAAGGAAAAGTTAAAAAGTAAAAAATAAAATATTTTTTTTCTTCATTAAAAGTAAAAAAATAAAATATTTTTTTTTCTTTATTAAAAGTAAAAAAAAAATATTTGTATTTCTTTATTAAAAGTAAAAAAAAAAAAATATTTTATTTTTCTTTATTAAAAGTAAAAAAAATATTTTTTTTTCTTTATTTGTATAGAAAATCTTTATTTTTCCTCTTTTTTAAACAATTTGTTTTTGTGTAATTTATTAAAAATTATTTTGTATGTTTGACTAAAATTAGAGTAAAGTATTTTGTAGTGGGCGTTATTTTAAATTTAGGATTCTAAAGTTAATTTCTTTTTTTAGTAATTTCAAGTGGTGACAATTTTAAATTATTCTTTAACAAGAAAAATCAGAGAAAAAGAAACATTTTTGGGAATAATTAAACAACAAGAAACATGTGTACTTCATAAATAACGTTACTGTATTATTAGAATTTAAAAAGAAATTAATTGGACATGTATCATTTAACACTTATATGTTCTTCTACATTGTTTAGTTGAGCTTTTGACAAATCACCCACTAATGTGTCAAGCAATGTTCTTAATTCTTGTTGGGCGAATTCTTGTGGTAGAGGCAGGCGTTCCAAGGCAATTTTGATTACAACACAGGGATTAAGAATGGGACACACAAGTAAAACTCCCCGTACTAAACATGCTAAATTTTGGGCAATTTCACTTTGACATAAGCGATGTTTTGCCGTAGGACAGGGTAAAAGATTTATACGCGAACATAGATCAGCTAATTGAGGCTTCAAGTTTTTCCAACGTGCTTCAATATCGGCTTCAGTTTTTAAAGATTTCAAGCTCTTGAACTAAAATAAAAATTAAATTTATGAGTTTTGTAACTTTGTAGGTCTAAAAAAAATGTCGCACCTTTTCGTTTATATCTATAAAGTCCAAAAATATCTGTCCCTGATTTGACCAGTTGGGCACTTTAATACTTTTATTCAAGTCAGGATCTTCAAATTGCATTAATAAATTATGCAAATAATCCAAATTATCTGAAAATATTTGTTAGGATTAGGAGACTTGTTCAGATCATTAAAATTCATTGTTCATTACCATTGATAATAGCATCTGGTGCAATATGTTGGAATATTATCTCATGTGCTAAAGACCACTGTTTGGCCTTTAACAGATATTTTGCTTGCAAGTGATAGTTGTGCAGGGATCCCGCTTTTACTGCCTTCGCATAGTCAATCCATTTCTCTGGTACACCCAAGTTGTTAATTACGAATTTCTCCTTTTCATTTAAGGTCACATCTTTAGAAACGGACACATAACGATAGAGAACATTTTGTACAGCCAATTCGCGCTGATTTTTATTCTTAATATGAAGCAAAACAAAAATAGCCCATTCCCACAATTCATTGTTTTCTAGTTGGGTAGCAAAACCAACATGTAATTGAGATTCACTTAAATCTGAGCAATGATGGTATCCTAAAGCTTCCAATGTTTGTAAAAGTAACCAACTAAAAACAAAAAATAAAAAAAAATAAAATGCCTTTGATAATTTAACAAATATAAAACCTTAAACGATAGTCCATGGGATCGGATGTGTGAGTGGCTGGATTTAGTAAGCTCTCCAGAGGATGACTACGTTTAGAAAACAGTTGCAGCAAATGATAACGTAAATCATAAATGTTGTCTTTTTCGCTGTAGCGATAGACATTGTCAATATAAACGGGGCTGGGTGGAAGAGAATAAAATTCTTCCGATTTAAATGATTTATCATACGCCAACAAAGCATCCGTAATGGAAGAGGTAGCAGAAGTTAAATACCACAATTGTAGCTAAATGACATTACAAAATAATGTTTAATTTTTACAAATAATTTTATTTTCATTTTATGTGGCGTATTTTAAATAACTTACCCCCAATACTTTTAACCATTCAAGGCCCTCTAAGCAATTAATCACACCATGATTGGAAGCCATAAGAGAAATACCTGCAACTAACATGAATAGTTTTAAGCGTTCCACTTTTATAAACTGGTCAGCTTTCTCTGAATTCCAAGCGGCTAATTGATCTTCCATTAGTTGTCGCACAACAGGACCTGACGACAATTGTGATATCAACAGAGACAGATTGACATCGTCATAATTGAACGCCAATTCGCAAGCCTCCGTTACTTTATGGCACATTACCAAATCTAACAAATGATCCAAGTATGTTTGCTTCGATACGGTTTTTGTTAGCAAATCCTTATCAGTAAGAGTATTCTCCAACCATTCTGATAACAGATTACGGCGATACATGACTACAAAATGCGATGTGGCATCTCGACCTTCCAACTCCTCGTGATCACCCCATAAAGCCAAACAAAGAGACCATACTGACACAGCATATTCTTCTAATGGTCCAAGATTTATAAGCTTTATCGCTTCATCCAAATGATTAACAATCAACTCTGTACCGCTATCAGATTTTATAAATGGACATTCACTGCCCTCAACATCTAATTGCTGTGAATTTCTAAGTTGAATGTGCAAATGATCAACTACACTTTCTTTAAAATTGTCATACGATTGTGTTGCTGAAATTTTTAAATGTTGCAATATCGTTTTCGAGTAATCGTTTGATCCACGACTTTTAAATATTAAAGGAGCGATATCTAGCATATTTTTTGCTGTCAAAAACATTAAGTACATAAATTAATTATACATTTCTTTTTACGTTTGTAAAAAAATAAATTAACTTACATTTGATTTCCCGATTTAAATTGTTCCTTGTGGTGGGCACAATTAATGTTATTTGTGGACCAAAACCCAATTTGAAATGGCGACTATTATAAAATCCCAAATCTGCAACCCACTTTTCACGTAAATCAAATGCCGAAGACTTAACAAAAGGCGTTAAAGAGCATAGACTTTTTACGGCTGCCACTTTTGGTTTCACAATAAGTGCTGGTAGTTCATAAGCAACATGATATTTATCTGTTTCCATTTGCTATAATAATGATAAATTAATTTAAGTAATACTCAGATTATTATGTCTTTGTTCTGTTTACCGGCTGCTGGCTTTTAAATACACTCATCACTGAATCAGACCCTCTAGAAGCTGGCAAGAGAGGTGAAGGATTTAAAAGATGTTGGCTTGATGTTTCTGACAAGTTTCCTCCCATGCCACAATCTGTTTCTTGTAGGCGCTTTCCAAATATGCTTCCTGGTTTATGACGATTAATGTCGTGATGACCGAATTCTGAAGTTTCTAAAAGCGAAAATAAACAGTGTTACTGCCTTTGCCAAATGAAACGGTAAAAGGCTCAATTGTACCTGATTTGTTATCTATATCATCCTCAATGAAAAATGAGGCTTTCATTAACTGCAGTTTATGAGCATCAGTGCCAATATCTTTGGCCAGTGTTGCCGTCGCACTGGTTAAACTCTGTTGAAACACTTGTTGGGAATGATCGAAAACTGAAAAATCCAAGCCATTGTTTTGAAAGAATTCTGTAAAGAGGGAAACATTCTATACTAGTGCAACATTCTATTTTGACAACAATCGTACGTGTTTTATCTAGTAACATAAACTCAGCCGATTCATCCATGGGCGAGAAACCAGCACATGTCAAAGATTTTGGATCTAAAACCCGACGTGCATCTTCAGATATCTAAAAACGAAACAAATAATAGTAAACAGTTTAAGAGTTAAAAGAATAAATGCTGTTAAATAAATTTAATTAACTCACTTTTTGTGTATTTGTCTTTAATGCACCCAAAGGCATTTTATCGTTAGCATTCATACTAGCAGCGTTGGATGATTGAGCTAGTAATGACTGTTGCTTGGCGGCCTCTGTTATTGCTGGCGCCATTTTTGCCTTTTTTGGATCGGTAGGTATATCTTCCTCCTCGTCGCTGTCATTTAAACCATACTTGGAGAAATGTTTAACTTTAAATACCCAGCTACCAGTTTCTGGACGATATTCGATAAATCGTGTTTCGTTTTTATCGCAGACACGTCGCAATTTTCCCTCCCAATCCATTTCTAGTAAGCGTTGAGGATCTTTAATGGCCTCGTGTTTGCTTTTATCCAAAGGCCAAACTTGATCCAAAGTAACTTGGGCTTCACGATTTAAGCCAAGGCCCACAGGCGGTTTATTGTCATCATCCGGGTAGATTATTATTTCTTTATTACGAAAATGAACAATGTCATCTAAGTTCAAACCAGCAACATCCATTTCCTTGCTAAAGAACACATTGCCATATCCTTCGCGTCCCACTGTGAAATTTGGCACAACACATGAGCCATCTTCGGCCAAAAATGATTTTAAATCGTCCATCGAAGGTATGGTGTAATAGCCTACTCTCTTCAATGTAATGCCAGTGGGATGTTCCTCATATTCGGGTTGATCATCGTCAATAAGTATTGATTTTTCATCAGCGGAATAAGTACGATTGGATGATGCGAAGCTCTCATTTGCTGTGGCAACAGTTTCGCGTCTTGATAAGCCAATACTGCTTTGATCTTCAAATGGGTTCTCTGGCACCGTAGATACCGATAGTCTGCCTGCACCAGGTGAACTTCTGTAACTATCCAATGGTTTACGTGGCACTAGTTCTGTCAACGTGCTGTTATGTGAACCGCCAGCCTCAATACCTGCATTAATGTTTTGCTGTCTTACTTTTTCCAAATTGTTTGGATGTAGCCAGGACTCACGGCGGCTTGCATCTAATGACGATGTTTGTGTAGAATGTGCATTTGAGGAACCTACATTTGCAGCGGTTGCTGGTGATTGAGAAGTTATTGGCTCAGATTGTATTTCACCCGAAAAAGATTCATTACTTGGGTCTTGTTGTTTATTGTTACTATTAGAATTAGACAAATTTAATGAAGTGCTTTGTTTCTGTGGTCCGTTTGATTGTGTTCCAGAGCCACCTGTTTGGGAGCTAGATCCAACAATATTATTGCTATTTTTGGGTTTTAAAACTAAACGTTTAGCATTTGGTTTTAGACTAAAGCTCTCCACGCTGGCATCGAATTCTTCCAAGCCCTCAAATAATGACTTTTTTGTTATTGCTGAACCTATTGGCTTTACTTTTATTATACTTGGTGAGGAGGTAGAGGAAATTCTAAATTGTTGGCTACTATTTGCGGTATTTTCCATAATGGCTTTTTGAGCAGCAGGATTTGTTGCTTTAGTGGCATCGTTTTCTTCGTTGCGCTTAAGATCCTTAAAAATAGGATTATCGCCATAAGGAGAAGTCACTTTAGATAAAATTTGTTGATGAATGGGCAATTGTTGCTGCTGTTGAGGTGTACCAGGTAATCCAGCCAATGTGTTCATGCTGCCATCAGATATTGTTTGACCAAATCCTCTCGTCTGATTTCCTATACCAAATGTAGATTGTCCTGTTTGGCCGAATAACCCTCCACCTGTTGTATTTGTTGTTGTACCAAGGGTGCCACCAAAAATACCACCAGGCTTTGATGCCGCGTTTCCAAAAAGCGACGTTTGTCCACTACCCGCATTGAAGTTTAAAGGAGCTGCTGTTGAAGTGTTTGAGCCGAAAGCGCCAAAACCGGATGTGACTGGTTTGTTCAGGTTTGCATTAAAAAGGCCGCCACCTCCAACGTTTGTGTTATTGAGACTGAAATTCTGAAATCCCGTATTGGCTTGTGAGGTAGCACCAAATGCGGGCGCAGCACCAAAACCGGTAGCGGTTTTGGCTCCAAACAAACCACCAGTAGCACTATTAGTGGCTGTACTGCCAAACCCACCGAATCCAGTATTGCCAGTAGAAGCCTGACCCAAACCAAATGCAGTTTTATTTGCATCTCCTGATTGGCCAAACAAAGATGGTTGTTGCTGTTGCTGTTGCCCAGTAGTTGTACCAAAGCCTGCACCAAAGCCTGTGGCAGTTTGACCAAAAGCTGGTGCTGAACTTGTGGCAGGTGTTTGGCCAAACAAAGATGGCGCTGCTGTTTGTCCAAATGCAGGTTTAGCTCCAAAAGGATTCGAGTTATCTGTACCGGATGCTCCGAAGCCAGTTGTTGTCGTTGCACCAAAAGGTTTTGCTCCGAAAGGTTGATTTGCTGTTGCTCCAAAGCCTCCAGTCGCAGGTTGTCCAAAACTATTGTTTGTTCCAAATAATCCTTTGTTTTCGTTTGCTCCTGCAGCTGGTTGTCCAAATAAACCTGTGGATGGTTGTGATGCAGCACCAAAGAGCCCTGTTCCCCCTGTAGCCTGAGTTGTTGTTCCAAATCCTCCAAAGCCGCCTGCAGCAGCTCCTTGGGGACCTTTTCGATTAGCCAAGTAATCTTCCATTCGCAATTCTTCCAAAGACTTCCCTTCATATTCTTTCATCGCTGTAATGCAATGTTGCTTAGTATTTACACTATTAGCTTGTCCTCCTTTCATCAGCGTATCAGTACCAATAGTTGGTTGATATTTAGCAATTGATGAACCAGAATTTGCCGCAGCAGCTGCATTTGCCGGTTGGCCAAAAGCTGAAGTTGTAGCGCTGCCAAAAACGCTTGTAGTTGTTGGCGCTGCTTGGCCGAATGTTCCAAAGCCACTGGTGCTTGTCGAAGCAGCAGGTTGACCAAACAGAGATGTTGACGGCTGTGTTGCAGTTTGTCCAAAAGTACCCAAACCGGCCGGTTTAACGGTCGAACCAAAAGCCGAAGTGGCTGCAGGTTGCCCGAATAACGATGAAGAATTAGCTTGAGGTTGAGTTGCTCCGAAAATAGAAGTATTTTGTTGTGGCTGTGTGAAATCTGAAACACAATGGAATACCTCAATATTTAACAATATGACTTAAATTATAAAACTAATTATTTATAATAAATATAATAAAAAATTGAAATTGTTATGGCCCAAATCTAATTATATTTAAAAGTGACAAGAATTTTCTTGAAAAACGTTTGCTCTGCTCTCCTGGAAAATTAAATTAGAGGATACATAATTTTATACCAATATCGAAACGATATTGATATCATTCTGAAGCTTGGAAATAATTTTTTTATGAATACCGGCCGAAGTTCTACCCACAACTAATTATAATTTATTTTTTATTTGCTTTGGTAAACTAAATTTATTCTAACATTTTATAAGGAAAATTACAAATTAATTACTAAATTTTGGCTTTATGGGAAAACTTACTGCCGAATGCTGGTTGTGTTGTTGTTGTATTACCAAAACCCGTTGAAGTTATGGCTCCTCCAAATAATCCCGTTGTTTGAGGTTGAGCTGCATTAGAACCGAACAATGAAGGTGTTGTCTGTTGGGCGCCAAAGCTAGGAGCTGTGCCAAAAGCACTTGTAGCTGGCTTACCAAAAGCGGACTGACCAAAGGGTGATGATGTTGAGGTATTATTGAATGCACCAAAACCTGTGCCAGTAGTGGCTGCTCCAAATGTTGGTTTAGTTCCTCCAAACATTTTAATTATTAATGTTTAATTTTTTTTACAGGAATACAAATGTGTTATAAAAAGCAATAACGTGATTTCCCTTCCCCGTGCACAAAAAATATTTATTTTGTTGGTATTTCACAATTTGTTTTAATACTAGAATTTGTTGTCAAGATCTATCAGATATCCAATAACTTTTGACACTTTATAATGATTTTTTTATATACACACAACTATTATTTAACGATATAATTTGCTTTTTAATTCCTCTAGGAATTAAATAGAAAGTGCCGTACAAACTATTTATGCCTGAAATATTCACAATTTGTTGTAGTGTTGGTAAACATGTAAAAATGGCGTGTTGTGTTCGATAAAGACAATGTTTTGACATTTCTGATGTAATTTCTAGTTGGTAGTGCTGAGATATTCGATAATTAATTTTCGCTTTTTAACCTCGCTATTTTTCAAACAAATTGAACGTTAATATTTTGAAATGTTAAGTTGTTTTGTTGTTTAATTGAAGCTTGTTTAATTCAATATTTTTAGATTCGAAAATATTTCCATGCACAAATTTTGCTAATTTTCAGTTGAATTTTACAAATTATTTTATGTGAATTGATGCCATTAAAACATTTGGACAGTTTGATCAATGTTAAAGCAAAGGCTATTTATATAGTCTTTGGCTAAAGGCTCTTAAACATTTGCTTCACTTTACAAAATGTTATGCAGTTTTAAAATAAAACACAATGTATAAATGAAACTTTTATTTATTCAGGAAAACTTTATTAAGGTTAAGTTTAAATAAAAGATTGTGTATTAATATAAAAGATAATGCAATCCCTAATTCATTGCTGTATTTTTTTTTTTTTTTTCAAAACTGACGTTTATATACAAAACATAAATTATAAACTTTAAATATACAACAGAAACATTTAATTATTTAAATACAGCACAGTGTGAGATAATACAAAATTTCCACCATGTGAAGTATTGCTATTGAAAGCATTTTCTGTTTGACCAAATGCTGTTTGTCCAAATGTAGGTTTCGCTCTAAATAACTGGGGTACTGATGCAAAAGGTGTTTGCCCAAAACCTAAATTATTTAAAATCTCAAACAACAAATTATTTTCGTTAGGTCTAATAACCGACTGACCAAACGATCCTGGAAATGGCTGTGACGTGGTAATAAAACGTCCTGCTGCTACTGTCGGTTGGTTGGTAGTTCCAAATTCTCCGAAACCAACCTTAGGAAGTTTTCCAATAGCTAAGTAATGTTCCATACGTAATTCCTCCAAGGACTTGCTTTCATATTCTTTCATCGCTGTAATGCAATGATACATGCCCCATAAATAGTTCGATTGCCATATCGAAGTATCCATTAAATTATCCAAAGCGAAAGTTGGCTGATATCGGCTTATTGACATGACAGGATTTATAGGTTGACCAAAAACACTTTTGGCTGGCCCAAAACTTTGCCCAAAATTGCACGAATTTATTGGTTGACCAAAAACACTTTTGGCTGGGACTAAACTTTGCCCAAAATTGCCATGATTTATAGGTTGACCAAAAATACTTTTAGCTGGTCCAAAATTTTGTCCAAAATTGCCCGAATTTATTGGTTGACCAAAAACACTTTTATCTGGGACTAAACTTTGCCCAAAATGTCCGAATCTAGTAGAATTTGTGGATGAAGCAGGTTGGCCAAATGAAGATATAGCAGATTGAGATCCAAAACCAAGTGGTGTAGTGGTAGAAACAGAGGCCGATTTGGCAGACGATTGCTTGAACAATGTTGACGTACTAGGTTGAGGATGTGTAACTACAAAAAAAAAAGAATTTATTTATTTAAGGTTGTAACAAACACAATGCACATTAATTGTTATTAAAATTAATATAAACTATAAATTAACGATTACTTTTAATTTTTTTTTTTTCAACTCTTAATATTAATTTTTTTATTTCAAAATGTTTAAAACGAGACTAATTGTGGTTAATTTCTATATTTAATGAATTGACTTTCGGTAAAATATTTTGAGTGTCATATATCATTACCACCATATGTATGTATATAATATTTTGTATGGAATAAAAAGTGCCTGTGAGCCATACAAGTTATACTTGCTTAAATGAAACTTACTAGCAAATTCTGGTTGAGTTGACGCTAAGTTTCCGGAAGATTTTGAAGGGCTACCGCCTCCAAATGAAGTTGATGTTTGAGGTTGAGAGTTATTGGACCCGAACAAAGACGGTTGTCTATCTTCTTTAGAATTTTGTTGTATTTGTAACAAATCTAAAACGAAATAAAATAAAAAATAATAGTTCATATGTATGTACGTTCAATAAAATATAATATTCATTAAAAGTTCTTAAAAATACAATATAATAAATGTACTTGAATTTAATTAATATATTTTTCTATCCTTACAACAAATTACTTAATAATGTGATATTATTTTCAAAACTAACTTCCTAATACCGGTTGTGTTGTTGCTGTTGTATTACCAATTACCGCTGAAGTGCTGCTACTTTCTATTACATCTAATACTTTAGGTTTTATTGGTTGGTTGCTAGAGATCAGAGATTCGCTATAAGCTTTTTTAGTATCAGCGGAGGCTGCTTCACAATTTGGTTCATTGTCTACCATCATTTTCATTGTAATTATTGAAAAATTTATTTGCAGTAAATAATAGTTACAACGACAGTTTTTCTTCTCTGCAATGTTAAAGTATCAATTTTGTATTTCACAATGTTTTATTTAAACACATACATATAGGTACAATGTTTTTATTTACATTTACTCCAAAAACAGTGGACTTTGAATAAATATAAACACACAAACAAATATTTTGATTTATTTATTTATTAACGAAAGCCTTTGTAATTAATTTCTTAAGCTCTTTTTATTTATTTATTCACCAAAAGGAAAACCTTATTTTCTTTAAGCAACTTATTCCACAACTAAGTCAATGCTTGACAATTTACTTATTAAGTAAATAGTGATGTCATACTAATTTACAGTGTTGATAAGCGTGAAAAAAATCAGCTTTTGCTCTACAAGAACAGACACTTAATTTATCCGTCATTTGATTGGCAGTGTTGATAGAAATGTTTCCTCGTCTAAATAGGGACTATCACAGCGTAGAAAAAAAATTTCTATCAAATTCTTTAGGGCATTGTGAAACTTTGTGTACGAGTGATTTATTAACATTCAAATGAATGTCAACAAAAAAAAAGGATGTTAAAGGCTTAATGAAAGTGTGATGTGTGCTTTTAATAAATCAGCGGTTTTCCAGTTTTATATCGAATTTGGCATCACTTTCGTTTAGTTACTGCTATTCTTTATTCCTTTTTTGTCTTTTAGTTGCAATTCATTCATAACGAAGAGAGGTTGTTAAAAAGCAACGAGCGGTGGTGAAATGTGTGCAGATGTTTTTTATTAAATATTACTTGTTTTTTAATTTGTGTAGTACATAAACAGAATAAAAAATACATGTAATCTTCAATACTATATTAAAATTTTAAAGTTGAAGAGTTCTAAGGAAAATGAAAGTGTTTCACAATGGCGGCGAAAGGTTTCACACGATTTAATTAGTCAGTTTCCTTAATTAATAACCGAGTTAGCTGCTGGTATTAAAATAACAACAAGTACATAGTAATCATGACAACGAATCGTGTGTAAAGTAAACGAGAAAAAAATTTTGTCGTTTTTATATATTTTAAATGTGTGTGTGCTTGTATGTATAAACAGTTCATGAAATGAAAGATTAGTAAAACTGAAAACAACCAGCCAACTCCCAATTAAAAACAAAAACAAAATAGTGGAAAACATTTTATTTCTAATTAAAAATTATTTATTTTACTTGTAACATAATTTAGTTATTGCTGAATTTTAAACTGAGAACTAAATGACAAATAAATTATTAAAAATGTGAAGTTTATGATTCTTAATAATTATCTTTTTTATTTTCATCATTTATGTTAATTAAAAGTAGCATGCGTCAACGTTTTAATTTCGGTTGTTTTATTTTATATTAACTTGATATTGGGCACATTTTAGTGAGATGGATAAAAATGAAAATGAGAACACATAATAAAGTTTTTTTAGTGTTCTATTTCGTATATACTTACATACGTACATATCTGCCTTCAATTTACAAAATAAAGTGTTGAAAACGTAACGATGAACGTGTGTTAACCTCAACTAAGACGTTTGCTGAAAATTAAACCATTATTGCAATCATCTGTAAATTTTCCCTTCAAAACTTTGCAGCAGAAAACTTATAAATTACATTCAAAATGACAGTGTGGAGTGATAGTAATCCAAGACAAGTCTTTGGAATTGGTACGTTTTTTTCAAACTTACATTACATATTTTTTTGTTGTTGTTTAATCTAGAATTATTATTATTATTTTTTAATTAAAAAAAAAAAACAAAAGATTGACTGAAATTATGACGAGTTCTAATTTTTACTGAATCTGTAAAAAAAATAATATTTGCAAAATGTGGAGCTTTTTATTAAAATTTAATTGTATTTAGCTGTAGATATGTAGTTATTGCCAGGATTATTCCTGTTATGGCAACAAAAAATTGAAAAAATGGAAATTCTATGGGTAGTTCCACAGAAAAGTCCAATTGCCACACGTTGCGCATTTAATTTAGGAGACTTAGTTGTAGGATATTTAAACTATTGATAGAACACATTTGAACTTTATTGCCTTATGCGATAACAAATTCTACTGAAATTGTACAATTTCGAAATTCGTGAGTAGTCTTGTATTGTCTATGTTTGGAATTGGGCTGGACAATAGTTCTTACAGATCGCGATGCAATTATTTCACATAGCGTTTATGATAATAATGAAAATTTATCATTGAGTATAATATTCTTATGACGTTTGTCGAAAACAACGCTTGCGTTTAGTAATTAATGGTGTAATAAGAATGTTGCCAACGGATAAATCGTGTCCAAAAAAATCACACCTTTAGAAAATTTCTACTTCAAATAGCACATACACATGTATTCCAGGTAACATATCTGGAAATAATGCTAGTGACTTGCTTGGGTCATTTATCAAAATCTATACAAATTTCAGTATTTATAGTTCTTCATTTTTTTAAACTAATTTTGTATGTTTTTGGTTCTTAAAAATGTTTTTTTTTTCTAAATTTTATTTTTGTTGTTGGTAAAGGCTAGTGACCTCCTGCTGTGTAACTTGTTGCATTAGTTGATGTGGAAGAAACATTTTGTGTGTGCGTGTCTGTTGTTTATTCCCAAGTAGAATGTTATGTTTCATATTGAAAAAATTAGTTTTCATTTCTTCTTTTCGGTTTAATTTTTTCAAATTTTATTTTGAATGCACTTTGGTTTACCTTAATAATCTTGTAAATATTTTAAATTGAATAAGAAAATTATTTTTTTTGTTATGGATTTATATATACACAGGTGTGTGTGTATACTTTTTTGTTATACAGAATTATTGGTACATACAATACTTGTACATCCATATAATGTAAATAAAATAATTTTAAATATGAAAGTGAGGTACATATATTAACCGATTATTTATTTCACTATTCAAGTTTAGTATTTTTGTTTTGGGCAAGTTGTTAATGATCTCTTCTGTCTGTTCAGAATCAAAATATGTTGATTTTACAAATTAAACGTACATAAATATACAGTTTTAGATATAATTTCCTCCGAAGAGAAAATCAGTTAAATATTATAATTTTTGTATACCTATTTACATAATAAAATTCATAAGCGCAAATTTAGTTGTGATAATCGTGTATCAAATGGATCATACTCGTATGAATAATAATATAGGTGTATCTAGTGTTTAATGCAAATAAAAAACATTCAAATAGTTCATGTCAGTCAGTTACTGGTCACGGCATACTTTCTCCATAAATAAATGTGCTAATTTTTCTCTATAGTGACCTTTTTTTACGCCTTCTCAGAGTAATCACGTAAAGAAATAAAACATTTTCAAAACGCAAATAATAATAATTTGCATACATGTACCATCATTTTATTTTAATTAATATGCATTTTAATATTGTTGAATTATTAAAGTTTTATTGAACTTTATTTGTTTTTTTTTTTTGTTAGCTTTAGTAGTTTTCTTTTCGTGCTAAATCTATTTAGGATTCAGCGATAAATTCATAATTATTAATTAGTAGCATTGATAAATTTCCAGAGAATTTGTAATTATTATTAAATTTTTCTTTTACAATTTGTGCAAGTGGGATGGGTTAGCTTTATTACATAAATAGAGGTGGACGTATTATTAGCTATGGCAGTTACGAGTACTCGTATAAACACATTTTATCATTTAATAGCATTTAACTCGCTACTTCGTCAGCGAAGTACCATACAGTCGTTAATATAATTTAAGTGAGTGAAGATAAATCTGCCAATTTAAATATGTTTTAACGTAACCAGTTACGTGTTTTAGTATTTGTAAAAATCTTATTAGTATTTATGGCACATTTATCAAATACGTCTTACGTCATTAAATATTTCTAAATATGTTTTTATGACATATCGCAATCTTCTATGGTTCGTTCGGAAGTTACTCTGGATTATTTTGAAATTTCCATATACCCCAGTGGTGTTGCTCTAAGTAATTTTAGCAAGTTCCCAACGAACTGTTAAAGATTGTGGGATGGGACATATATCATTTTATAGAAGAGACTGTCTAGATTTGTTATCTACCGCCCAAGTACTCAGAAGTTTTTTTGAACTATGTAAAAAAAATTTTTTTAATAGTATCTCGGCAAAGTGGGGAATGTTAAAAGTCCCTGAAAGCAACAGCACTTGGGTATATGGAAATTAAATTTTTTTTTAAATAGTTCAAAGCAACTTCTGAGTATTTGGGTGGTAGAATACAAATCTAGACGACCTCCCCTTTAAAATGATATGTGTCCCATCCCGTAGTCTTCTTTTGTTCGTCCGAAAGTCACTAAAATCCCTGAAAGCAACATCACTGGGGTATAAGAAAAAAATATCGAAAAAGTACCAAATACACATCCGCTTATTTTTTAGTAGAATATTTTATAGTTTAAACTTTGGCTCTATCTGTAGTAGTTCCGGAGAAATAAGAAATTCGATTTTACCCATTTTTACCCTTTTTTAATTCGTTAATATTCGAATTTCCAAAAATCCCTTCTTATTCGTCCTATACATTGGGACAGGAACCTGCTCACCGAATTTCAAGGTCGTAGATTTAGCCGTTTGGACTTGGCTATGATGATAAGTCAGTCAGTCAGTCAGTAACGTTATTCTTTTATATGTATAGAGTACAACTGTATCATCAGAACAAAATTAATTGTTATTAGCTGCTTTTACCCGGTCTCGCCACATCTTTCTATCCATGTGTAGGAATTCTTAGGAAGAAAATCCAAAACAAATTATTTAAAATCTGGTTTTTAAGTAGCTGTGTTTACCCGGTTCCATGTGCACAATACAAATTTTCGATCTTTTAATTGTTAAATTATTGTATAATTGGCGTAGCGTTATGTTATATAGCTTCTGTTACTCGCTGATAATGTAGTGAAACCATTTTTAAAATCGGTTCCGTAGCTTTAGAGTTTATTAATACAAACAAACAAATTTTTTTTTGTAAATATATGTAATTGACTTTAGTCCCTAGTTAAGTTAGTTAAGAACACATTTTTGAGCATTTCTTTTACTTAAAGTGAAAATAAAAACGAAAATATTTTTCATAATCGTATTTTTTTAAAACGCGTGCCATGCTTACGTCATCTATAAGTGCCATTCCTCCATTTCCCATGTACTCTATTTTATTATTAAATATTGAATAAACAGTTTTTTTCCGAATTAATATGTCAACTCGTACTCCAGGCACAACTCCTTTAATTTACATGCTTCAACTAATTTGGTTATTGTTTATACTAACACGAGTTTTTCTCATTTTTTTTTGTCATATTAAACAAAAAGTAAATAAAAGAACCTCCACATAAGGTTATTAGAAATGACAATGTTCTCATTGATGCCACTTTATCAGTAGTTGCAGTGAGTGATAAAATGTCATCACAACAAAAACATCATCAACATTGTCACAGCGGGGGTTAAATATGAGTACTCGTATTGCCCTCAAGTAAAATTATGTAGGAGCGCGTATGTGCATGCATACGTTCTACTGTGTATTTACACAGGCAATAAAATCAGATGAACTTACAAGTTGATGCTTTAGAATGTTGCATGTTTATGTATGTACATAATCAGTAAAAAAGGAAAGTTCATGCATGTGTTTTTTTTTAATTTGCAACCAAAATATCGTTGTTATTTTTCTCTATTTAAAGTAAAAATTTTAACAGGGTAGGGAAAAAGTTATCCTCGTGAGCATGCGACTAGTGCTAACAAGCACAAATAAAAATAAAACTCACTAGAATAATAATAAAACTCGTTTTAACTCGTTTATTCTCGACAGCACTTTCTGCACTCTGATTTTTATCTTTAAATTGTTTCATTTATATTTGCAATTTCGTAGCTTTTTAATATATTAAAAAATTTTAAAGTATTTCTTGAAGGCTTGGCATCTCTGAAATCATTTCGATCTGAATATATGTAAGAGATAATCTGCAGCCACTACACTAAAGCCTGATAGAACATTATTAAGCACTACAGGGTAGAAACTGAAGAGCTTCACAAGCATAAATCAAACGTTTTATAAGCATTTTTTATTATAAATGTATGTATGCAGCGATATGCCACTTTCAAAATGTTTTGTGCAGCTCTTTAGAAGAAACGAAATTCGTTTATGTTCGCGCTTAGCGCAGATAATTGAGCATTAGCTTTTACACCATTAATGCAATGAAGCTTCCTTTGTGAAACTAGCAGTTCCCGTAATGGTTCACTAGACAGATCACAGTGGTTCGACTGCATAACATAAGACTATGCTTGTAACTATTCCATTTCAATTAAATTGAAGCATGTAATGCAATAATTTCTGCAGGGTTGAACAGCTTACTGTCTCATATCAAGTATATCCTGCCTGCTAAATATGTATGGCTTTATTTTCTTATAAGTTGACAAACATCCCCAAGCTAAGTCAGTCACTCAGTCAGTTGCTGCATTCACAAAAAAAAAAATGAAATGAATCAATTTAATCATGTGTGTTAATACATTTAATATACAAATATTGCACATCACATGCATGCATCATGCATGTGTGCCACATTATTTTTTCTTTACATTTTTTCTCTACAATTATCATTATTTGTAACAGCAACATTGTGGAATTCTGAATACACTTGCTGGCATCAGAGTTGTTTTATATAGAGACTACGAGTACACATTCGCGCAAGTGAAATAAAGCCTGTTGTTGCTTGTCACCACCACACTACGACTTTTACTTTAGAGATTTTCGCCTTCATCTACTGTGGCACTAAATTGCTTTTGTGTTTGTTGAATTGCATATTTCTGATGTTGGCGGGTTTTTTTTGTTTGTTGTAAAATATATAAAATAAATTTACTCCCAATACTAATCGCAGTTGAAATTTTTGTTATTCTTTTTATTAGTCTCACTTGTTTTATTTTCTTTATTGTGTAAATAAATTTTATTTATTTTTTTCTTTACTTTTTTACACTCGATTCCCAAAGTCTTTCAAAAGAATTTTTTTTTATGACTTGAGATTTCTTAAATAATTTTTTTTATTTCACAGGAAAAAGTATCTAATGGAAAAGAATAACACAAAACAGGTACAAAAAGGAAAGAGAAAGAAAAGAAAATAGATTAATTGTGTAAATCTAACATCCCCTAATTATTGTTCAATAGTTTTGAATTTGTTTTTACTTCTAAGTTAACAATGAAACTGACTTGAAATTTATTCGTTTGAAATTCACTTTGTAAAGTTTTTGTATGACTGAAGTAGAGTTTTCGAAATTAGAAAATTTAACGAATTACATACTTTCTGCTATATTCTAAAAGACACATTGATTTTAAATGGTTTCAAAAAAATTTGTAGAGAATTATTCAAAGTTTATCAAAGAAAATATTTGATTTTTTTGATGTATTATGATGCACAGCATCAATTTACAAGCTCCTGCAATATTTTTTATTTCTAAAATTAAAAATAAAGTTCTTGAACTGTAGAAACTTTAGAAAGTTTGCATAATTTTTAATAAACGAGTCTTTTTTGGTTTCTCTTATAAAAAATTTTGAATGTAACTTAAAGCTTTTTTAAAAACATATAACGATATGTAGATGTCGCTTGTTTTTTTTTATCACTGACTTACGTTATCTATTTACCCTAAGTTCATTTTAAGCCGAACTAAAAAAGAAAAAAGAAATTGCTAAAATCCCTCAGAGAAACAGCACTGGGATATATGGAAGGAAATTTCAAAAATTTTGTAAAATAGTCCAAAGTAACTTCTGAGTATTTGGGCGGTAGATTACAAATCTAGACGACCTTCCCTTTAAAATGGTATATGTCCAATCTCGCAATCTTTGTGAGAAGTCACACTTATATTTCTTCTGAACATATTTATAAATATAACATAAATACTGGAAAAATATTTGCAAATACTAAAAAACGTAACGGGTTATGCTAAAACATATTTAACTCGGCATATTTATCTTCACTCAATTCATTTCTTCCTCCCTCTAACGAAATGAAGTGGCTGTTAAAGTTCAAATTTAATTTTTAATTCTTAAATTAAAAGTTATTGCAATTATTTCCTAAAAATGCATTTTATTCAACAAGAGTTATAAATAAAATTAATTTGTATGCATGTTTTATGTTTATGTGTGTGTATTGCGAGTATTATTATGATTGCATGACTGAGTGACTGGCAGACTGACTAACTGACAAAATGTTTGTTTGCATGTTATTTATGTTTAATAATACTTCCTTTGAATAATTTTATTTTTGCTGTTGTTGTTGTTTTTCGGTGTTATTAATAAAAATATTTAAAGAGGGGAGAAAAGCAAAATATAAAAATAACTTAACTAACTGTACATACAAATATTTTTTTTTTTATTTTGAATCATGAGTTCAAAAGCATAATTTAGTGCTGTGGTGTTTTCGAAACAAACAAAATGGGGTCAATTCGTTCTAAAGATTTTTCATTCCTTTGCTAACGAAAACTTGAAAAAAAAATATGAAATAGCAAAATTTTCAATGCGAAAGTGGTGATACTGAAACTTAAGTTAAAAAAAAAAACTTAAATCTTCAATAAAGTAATTAACAACAACTGCAATCTCACAATTAGAACTTAATTAATGTGACTTCATCATTCGTCTATCTGTCTATTTATGAATGGTTTGTGTATTTGAAATATTCAAATTGAAACAGAATTTAATTTCAACCACCATCCCAATTGCAATTATACAATTATAGGCCTCATTCATTTCAAATAAGCTTTTAGTTGCTCACTCCATTACTCACATATTGTATTCTTGTGATTGTATTGTTGTTGTTTTATGAGTAATTAAGTAACCATGCAAAAGTAATGGGGTTAAGGAAGTAAAATAAAGAAAGGGAGTGAATGCATGAGTGAATGGTTTTTTTAAAATAATATTCACAGCAATTCACAATTACACTTGCATGTACTACAAACTTACTTAAAGATTTAATGATCAAACTGGGAATAAAGGGCTGATTTAAAGATTACAAATGTTCATACAAGTCAAATTAAGTAGAATTTTATTTGAAATAAAATTTGTTTAACAAACAAACAAACATAATTATTAATAAAATTGTTCAAGAAAATATAAATTCATGTCTATACATAAAAAATGTATAAAACGCCAACATACACTTTTCGATACAATTTTAAAATGTTAACAGCAGACTCAATTGGTTCTTAAATTAAGCAAGACATTGCGACAAGAGCTTTTTACTATAGATGGTGTAATCAAAGACCAAATCGTCACATTTGATATCAAATTAAATTGAAGTGAGCAAACTTAAATTCGAGGAGTTAAATTTGCAAAAATAGTGGGTCTTGGACGGGAAATTTTGTATAGTGGTCACAGCAGAACGTGTGGGGGAACGGCACATATCTCAAACTAAAGGTAACGAGCTCCCCTTTCGGCCGACTAAGTATTCTATATAAGATTTTTGGACGGGAAATTGTGTACAGTGGCCACACTAAAAACGCCATATAGCTCTGTTTCTCAGGTAAAGGGAAATTGGGGGTGGACTATAACAACATGATTTAAAATTTTTACTCAGTACTTACTTTTGAAGTGGTCACGTACATTTTAACGCCCACTTTTCAGTGATTTAACATTTATTTTCCTATGTATTTCTATGGAGAGTATCAAGTCTTAAAATAAAGGAAGGGGTGAGATCGAGTAAAAGCAGCTAATGAAGTAATAAAAGTAATGTGCTGTGTTGAAATTCAGTAAGAAAATTATTATGGAAAACACACAAATTTTTTAAAATATTTTTAAAGGTTTTTTTCATAATTTTTTATTAAAGAAAAATTTATTCCACATTAAAATTAGTTACAGATGCCGAGAGGGGAGCTCATTATCTTTAGTTTGAAGTATGCAAGAAGCACTACTGTATATAGGAATAACTCCACGAATTTAACTTATTACATTGAGAGAAACTTAAGTTATTTTTCACTATCTGTTTTACCTCTAGATGATCCTTAGAGTAAAAAGAGAAATCCGATGAGAAATATAATTTTAATCAGAAAAATTAAAAAGTAGGCTTTAAAGTGGGCATGGCATTTTCTTTGAATCTGTTCTTTAAATCAAGTGGTTTTGTAAAACGACAGATTTTTAATGTTCTGCAAATCATTCGTTTTTATATCATTCGAAGTAAATCTCAAATTTTCATTTAAATGTCAATGTCAAGTTTTTGTGTTATAAAATTGACGGATATTGTTTGATATTGTTAAAAATTTGTCAAAAAAATGCTGTTATTCATCGACTAATCTTCATATTTGAAGCGAAAATTTGAAGAAAATTCAGGGAGTATTTTCAATTAATTAATTTTTTAGCTTAAATGTATTAAAGTAGAAATAATTTGACTGAAATGAATAAAAGAGGCTTCAAAATTGAATCGCTTTTTTCAAGTTCGAAAAATTTGTTTATTCAGTTTTAAAATGAATAAAATTAGGTGAATTCGCTTAGAGAATATTATAAAAAGGACTTCGTTTTAATAGGAAAAATATTTTCAGAATATCAACATTAACCAGTTGGGGATACTAAAAAACTACTTTTGTGGTTGAGGATAATGGACATTATTGCTTATTTTTAAAATAATACAGATCAATGATCATACCAACAGTTTGTTTGAATTTAGTAATTTTAAGACGTCTATTTATGCATCTGCAGAATGAAAGTGGATTTCATCATTTTCTATGCACGCACCCAGATTGAGGCTTGAAAAAAAAAATTATGCAGGGGGGTTACTCTCTATTGCGATGCGAAAGAAAACGCATCGCAACTCAATGTAAAACTCATACAGATGCGAATGGTTTTTCTTTCGCATCGCAATAGAGAGTAACCCCCCAGTAGTGCTGTTTTCCGTTACATTTTTCAATTTGCTTACCTGGTCGTAAATAGAGTTTGTTTTAATTATTTTAAAAGTGTTTGTACTCCCTTACTTGATTTTTTTATTTTCTCATGGCATTTTGTTGTCTATTATGTCACACACGTGGTGTGGTATGCTGTGATGTAGTAAATAAATACTTACAAAAAAATATATTTTTTCCCACCAGGTTTGTGTATAAGACTTGAGTGAGATTTCACATGCTCAACTTTATTTTATTTATTTAGTTTTTGGTTATTATTATGTGTTACATTTAATGAATTATAAAATACTTTAGAGATTAATATGGTATTTCAAATCAGTTTCTTTTTTTCTCAGGTAACTTTAATTAATTAATAAATTATTTTCCTCACTTATGTATTTCACATTCAATTAAAACTATTAGTGAAGTTTTTAATTTTTTGACAGAAAGTCAACGGCAACAAAAAATTATAAATTTATTTTACTTTTAATTTTTTTCTGTTTGCATATTTTCCATAACACTTCCTATTTCCCCTATTGTTATTTAGCTATTTGTACTAACATATTTGTAGCATATGCGAGTATGTAAATGCTTTGGGTCTCACATAGAAGTGATGTTTAGTAATGTTGCAGCAAAACTTGTTGTGTTTTGCTACCTTTTGAAACACGCACACTCTTTTTAACTACAAGCATTCCTTGCATTCAATAATTATTCATTGACCCATAACATTGGCTTTATTATTGTTAAACACAAATTCCGTTTTTTTTTATAAAGGTAGCCTGCCTTCAGTCAGGCATTTAAAAACATTTGTCGTTTGTTGCAACAAATTTCCATTCTATCTCTTGTTTATTGGTTTTTTTTTTTAATTTGTTATACCCATATCTTATCATTAATTTTTATTTATTTTAACTTCCGTTTAATCATAAATTTTAGGGTTTTGCTTAGTTGCTGCTCACTTGGCCACTCATTCGATATAGAATACGCCTTAAATATTAATTAGCAAGAATTCTCTTTAATTGTTATTTGATTTAAAGACCACAGAATTTTAAGTTTTCAAATTAAAAAATTTATATTTGAAGGGTATTGTCTTCTTTTCCTGCTTTTAACTACTCGATATTATTCAATACTCAGTACTTTCAACAGATTAGGAGTGTTGTTGTCGTGATGAAACCAGTGAAATGTGACAACGTCGGTCATATGTTTTATCTTAGTTTGTCGTAAATTCAACTAATGCAACGACATTCATAATAAGGCTGAATATCTGCTCAAATAAAAAAAAATGTCGTATTTGTTTCTTTTTATGTACAAAAGAATTTTAAAAAATTTAAGAAAAATCAAAAACCAAATATCAAACAACTTTTATTAAAAATTTGAAATTAGAAAATATAAAATTTTTTGGAATTATAAAGTTTAACAAAATTTAATCTTTATTCGTGCTTAATTCCAAATTTCCCTCTTAGTACTTATTGTAGTAAGTAAACAATTTTTTTGAGATTTTCCATGAAAATATCATGGAAAATAATGCACTTTGCACACCAACATAATTTGGAATTAAGCACAAATAAAGATTAAATTTTGTTAATTTGAAATTACTAAAAATTAATCCTGAACAGATGAATTATTTTGTTAAATCATTTTTTATTGTACTTGTTCTTATGAAAGCAGAAAATTGATTAAGTTGTAAAGAAAATTATAAATTTACCACATTTATAAATTTACCTCTTTTGAAATCGTTACGTATGACTGTTGTATAATTTAAATTAATTAACCATCATACGCTACAGAGATACCTGCATAATTGCATTATTATTTAGTTATGAATTTATTTGTATTCCTGGCAGAAAACGAATTTTTTCTCCATAAATAAAATTATTTTCTGTTTGTTTATTTGTTAGCTCATGTGTTTTCTAACAGATTTCTCTGACATTTGGTAAACATACTTTCGTGTTCTGCAAGCCGAATTCGAAAAAAATTTAAATTTTTTTGGTATTCTCTAAATCGAATTCAGCTATTCTTTTTAAAACCGAATCAACAATCTTGTCGAAAGTACGTCGAATGGCTTAATAATGTAATAAATGACTAAAAAAACATGAACAAAGCAATTAGGACATAAAATTTTAAAACTTTTTTATTCACTTTAGTAAAGTTATTTGCACTTTAATACGAGTACATTTAAGTTGAAAAAATTTATTAATTAAAAAAAAAACAGTGACTTTTGTTCAAATTTCTGCTTTAAGTATGAAGGTTAGTTCGATGAATGAAAACAACTTTTTGGGCAAATGTTTAAGGGCATCGCAATAAGAACTACTTCTCGATAATAGAAAATAATGTCTGTTAATTTTGTAACACAAATACTTGACTTTGACGTTTAAATAAAACATTGAATGGCAATTTTTTCGGTTTTAAAAATCTTTCGTTTTTCAAAACGTTTCAATTTACGAAACAGAGCCTATTAATTTCACCAGACAATCGAAATGCTTAAAAAAAGCATCCAGGCTTCTTCGTAATTTAGTTGATTTGAGAATGACAATTAAAAACTTAAAGCCATAAAAATTTTATTGAGAGAAAAATTACTTTCAATTTCTTTTGTTTTAAAAACTGAGCTGTGTAAGCTCAAAAATGAAAACTCAATATATCACATTTTTAAATTAAGTATCTAAAACTAATTCTGTTTATAGGTTTTAACATTAAAATTTACCTAAATTAAATAAATTTTTTTTTTGTGCGATTTACTTTATTTACAACTTGTTTTCTATCATGGTCATTGCTACTTGTACTTTTAATGTCATTGTAATTGTTCTAAAAAACAATAGCAAAATAAAATGAACTTTATGTACACACACAATGTGCATATGTGACATTAGGGTGCCTCATTTCTTACAATAAACATTGTAAAGAAACGGAAAATGCATAAAAATAAAAATATATGAAATCAAAGCGTATCTTAAGACTATACAATAGTTTAAAGCTAAAAAAAATGCTTTTGTCTTCATTTAAGTCCGTTTTTGTAACCCATACTACTGAAGTAACCTATCAATCTGTAGATGGCAGGTTCACAGATTTGTGTTGCTAAAAAAACTGTTAAAATTTAAAAAAAATATTTTCTAATAAAAAAATTTTTGACAAATACTATTATTATGAATATTTAATATTAGAAAATAATTCTAAGATTAAATTTGTTAACGAGCACTGGAATCAAACCTGCGAACCCCAGATTGATAGACTAGCACGCTACCCACCAATCTACAGGGCACCCCTTTAGATTTGTAAAGAAAGTTTTCTCAGAATACTTGTGTTCTTTTTAGACTTAAAACCTATCAGTAAACGGGAACGAAAGCTTCTTTCATACGTTTATATTGAAAACACTGATAAAATATACAAACTTATTCCAATTAGCGTTATCGACACAAAACGATGTAACTTTTTATTGTTTACGATTAATCAATATTAAAATTCTCAATATTGACATATATTGTGTTTGAAAGTTTGCTATTAATGGGTGCGTTCATAAAACGTAACTATTGAGTTCAACTACTACACAACGTTACGTCTTACAACCGATTTGATGAGCATGCTTCTAAATGAACAGCTGATACATGTAAACAATAAAAAATACGCAACTGTTGAGTTGAGCGAAATTGCTCAACTATACGTTTTTCAGACGAACACTCCACAGCTATTTTGCCGTAAAATTAATTTTGAAAAATATTTTTTGTTTTAAAATTGTAAGCAAACTAAGATGGAAGACTGAAATATTAGATATGTAAGTTAAAATTATGAACAAACAGTCGACGTCGTCCCTATAGGGTTAAAGAATACCAAATTCTAATTGAATTAAAGTCGACTACTAATATAGAAAAATAATGACGATCTTGCCGTTGCCGATGCTTAATGGGATAAGGGTGATGGAAATTTATTTTTTGTTTTTAATACAAAAGAAGTTGTTGTTCGCATTTGCTGAAAATGGCAGGTAATTTTTAGCTATACGACTTTAAAAAAATTGTTCCTGTCTTCCTTACCGACAATGATGGTAATAAACAATTCGACACACCCTAATGCATTTTAATTGGAAAGAGCAGATTTGAAAATGTTTTTTAATCTAGCAAGCAGGAACATGTAACTCCAATACTTAAATTTTTTTTAGTATTTATTTAGAACAATAGGTAGTTTTGAATAACTTCTCAAGTTTGTACAGCCGTAAACAAACTTTCTCACATGCTTATTATGAACAAGTCAAAACAATTACTTGTTTCTTATGTATGAAACTTTATCAAATTAATAAATTCGAAAAAAACTGCTAAAATAATAAAAACAATAAAAACATTTGCACAGTCGTTGTTTTCTCAAAACACACAATTTCGAGAGGAGATTCGTCATCAAAATACCTTGTCTATCAAAGCAACTTTATATCCACACACAAAGTCAGGCTTAAATATAAAAAAACAACAAAACAAAAACATAAAGATGAAACTTAAAACAAAAAAATATAAAAAAGCGATTATAAAAACTACAAAACAAAATTAGCTTTTGTGTGCCAGATACAATGAATTCAGAGATGGATACTTGGAAAAATACCAAACTAACAAAAAAGAATATTTATTTTTTTCTGAGCGTTAATAACTTAAAATAAAGTACACGATTATCTTGATATTTTTAAATAATCCAAAGTAATTTCTGGGTAATTGGGCATTAGATTACAAATCTAGACAGCCTCCTCTTTAAAATGATATGTGTCCCATTAGGTCGCATGCCTTAAGATAGAAGGGATTGGCCACAGTAGCTTTCATCCCTCAGAGACCATATATACGGTATTTTTATACTAAGTGAAATTTTCAACGTTTTCTAACAAAATTTCACAAATACAATTAAGAGAAACTGTATTCCCAGAATGATAGCCCTTTCCATTGTGGTTGTTTTCCATTAGGTACCATTCCTTGAGATAGAAGGGTTTGGCCAGAAAGACTTCATCTCTTTATAAACCCCTTAAAATATGTATGGAAGTTTTTTTTTATTGCATGCGATATTTAAAAAAAACGTATTTAACTAGACGTATTTATCTTCACACACGTTCAAAAATTAAGCTCCATTTAATGAAATGGCCGGGTGTTCACCGACAATAGAATTGTAATTTTGTTATAAGAGTAAAAAAGGCCTATTAATAGAACATTTAGAGGATTAAAATGTTCCACAAAAATATTATTTAGGAACCCAAAACTTAAGATACACTTGTATTTTTTACAATCGCCTGGGCCACAATCAGTGCTCAGAATTTTGTTATTTAAAACAAAAAAATGATTTTGTAGTGCGGTGTAAGCAGAGTAAAACAATAAAAAAATCATGAAATTAGCAAAATCAAAGTGTCATATGATATTACAGTCAACGGCGAATGTCACAGATACATGATTACTGATTTTAATCTTGCTGCCAACCATGTCATTTCAATACTAGAGATACTACACTTACACTCAAGAAAACATTTGACAAACGAATAGTTTCAAATATACTTTCCGTTAGAAATAATTTATTGCGAAATAATTTCAAAACAATATAAAATCAACTCTTAAAATTCGCTGGGTTTTTAATTATCAGTGAAACGTAACTCATTTTATTCCAACGCTAATTTTAATTTCAATAACAAAACATTTAAGTTTTCTTTTTCTTTATTTATTTTAAAGTCCAATGCTTTTGTTCATAAAATACAATTTCTTAAATAGTTAATAGACGACCTGATTTTTAATTTGCATCTTCATAAAGGCTTTTTTGTATTTCTTGCTGTTGACTCTCAAAACATAATTTGTATGCTTATCAGGTGTTTCACTTAAGAAAGTCCCTCTTTTAAGGTCTTCTTCTCCGTCTCCTCTTTCTGTATGCAGGTGTGTGTCCACTAATAATTTGAAAATAATTTTTTTTTTAAGTTTTGTTGGTTTTTTTAAGCCATTTCTATTTTAATAATGTTTCACCTGTGGCTACTATTGTTACAAAAATAAACTGGCGACAATGATAAACATTAAGCCAACGATTAACGGCGTTAAACTATTGAAAGATCTTTATGCTGAAAGCTCAAGTAGTCAAATGAGGGAGGTATTGATTGTATGAAACACATTTGCATAAACAATTTTATTGAAAAAGAAATATGATTCATCGTATGTCTGTAACTGCCAGTGAGCATTATGAGTGTGTTTGAGTTTGCCTATTCCAAGAATTCAAAATCAGTAAACAGCAAAACCACGAGAAGTGAGCTTTTATGTGTGTGCACAAATTTAATTGCGAACAATACAATCCCGGTAAATTAATCAGAGACTTTATTATTATAAACTGGGCACAGATCAAGCCGAGGCCAAAAAATTAGCGACAACGCGGTGAACAGTGAGATGACTAAGCAGCAGTTCGGGTCCGAGAGGTCAGCTGCTAAAATGCCACTCGCGAAAGCTTTTGGTTTAGTGCTTTTGAGCAGGGACCGCAAATAACTGTTATAGATATCAAAAAATTATTTTATAAGTTATTTTGAAAATTTAAAAAATAAAAAATTTTCTATAACAGTTATTTTGCAAAGTAAAAATAAAAGCTCTGATGAAACTCGTAAAAGGGAGTTTTTTTTTGCCACTCATAAAATAAAACTCTTTTGAGGAGTTTTATTTTACTCGTCCGAAAATCTTTTGAGGAGTTTTATTTTTCTTATCAGAAAATAAATCTCATCTTATGTAAATTGCCACCCAATATAATCACGTTCCATTGCAATTGAATATGTCGAGTTAAATTTGTTTTCCGTATTTATAGCATATTTATCAAATACCTTTTACGTCATTAAATATTTCTAAATATGTTTTTAGTATTTATGACATATTTATAAATATGTTTAGGAGAAATAAGTGCATAAATACACTGATTTCTCTAAGAGATTAAAAAAATTTTCGAACGAACCATAGGAGATTACGTAATTGGACATACACTGTTTTAAAGGGGAGTTCTTCTGGAGTTGCAATTATTTTAGAGTATTTTTAATTTTTTTTTTTTTATTCGCCATAGAAGATTGTGGGATGGGGAAGAGAGGGGAGGTCGTCTTGATTTGTAATTTATTGCCCAAATACTCAGAAATTACTTTGGATTATTTTAAAAAAAATTTTTTGAAATTCCCTCATACCCCACCTGTTGCTCTGAAGGATTGTTACTCTATCAAAACTATTCCATTTAATTTTTTTTTTTTTGTTAGGGGCTTTAGGGGCTCTGCTGTATGTTATACATCTCCTATAATTAGCTTTCGTTAATTTTTCATTAGTGATGCGTTTGCATGGGCTTAAGATATTTATTTTAAAGTTTATTCATTTTTTTTTAGATTATGAAACGACCAACAAATGTCGTACGTACTCAGTATGCACATTTGAAAAGCAATTACTCATACGAGTATCGAAATAATAATTCAATTTCTACTTACGCAATAAGTTTTACTTAATAGAAAATTGAAAGAAATTATTAATTTTTTTAGTTTGAAATGCATGTTAAAAATAAACAGGAAATTTTTCTTTAATTTCTTGATATCGCATGCAATTATAAATGTTTTACTTTTCTCTTGTACCTGGAAGTGTAAAACTTAAAACTCGCATTAAAAATGTTAATCTTCAAATCATCAAAAATAAATAAAAAAAAAACCGAAAAATTTTGCAACAAAATCACGGCACGCCTCAATGATACACTCTGGGGCTAATGACCCAACAAAAGTAGTGCGTTGAAACCGTAAGCTTGGTTTATGTTTTTATATTTTTTTTTTCTCTAGATTTTATAAGCTCAAAGTTGTGAATTTAATTTGCTTTTTATGTTTACACGAGTACGAGTACGTACACTTTCATGAAAAAAATCAACCATTTCGTTGTTTTTATTGTGGTTTTGATTGTTTGATGTGGAGGTCGTTTTTAGATAAACAAAACAGACAAACGCATGTATAAACTTCTGTATTACTCTGCTTTTACTTTAAGAATATGATTATGGCACATGCACGTACGCTCTATATATCCATCCCCTCTAAAAAAAAGTAAAATTCATGTTAATAAAGACTTTATAAATCACAGTGTGTGGTGTGAAGCTGTTCTGACTATTTGGTAGGGTTGGCAAAAAAAATTTCTTGTCAGGATGTGTTGAATTTGCACTTACATGCATACATACGAGTGAGTATGAATGTTTGTAACATAAAATAAATTATATTATTACTGGCAGTCATACACAATTCAGAAAAATAATTGGGGCTTCTCCACAGCTGCACAGCTGCAACAACATCATAACTCAAAAAGCATAACTTTTGGGTTAATAATACAAAACTAGTTTTTTATTTTGATTTGTATTGGACAAAAAGCTTCATTGGCTAGGAATGAAATGAAACTAATTGAAAATAATGGTTAGAATAAGTAAAATGAGCAGCCATAGACTAACACACTTTAGACTTTAGCTTAGTGCATGCAAAAGTAGCTAAAAAATTAAAGCCCAAACCATTGCATTCCATCGAAGCAATCTTAATTTTAATATTTTTGTATGACATAATTTTAAAGTTTTAAAGTGTTCGGTTAGCGAATGCTGCAGTTTGGTCTCAGTTGATTAGTCGCTCGTAGGCGAATTTTCCAAAAACTACTATCACTGCCCACGTTTGTAAGAACTAAATTTATTTCCAATCGAAAATTCAGTTGTGATAATCAAAATTTTTAGTTATAGCAACCAGAATTAGATATTACAGTCCAATCCAAGACTGATTTTCTATTATTACAATTAAAAATTTGAATAATCACAACAGAATTTTTTGATTGGTAACAAATTTTGCTCTTTCAGTGTACACAGAGAAAACAACTGCGCTTGCGAGAACTAAATTTGCTACCAATAAAAAATAAAAAATAAGTTTTACAGCTCGAAATATGTTTAGCAGAACTAAATTTTGGTCTGCATTATGGATTGGAAATAAATTTGGTTCTTACAACCGAAGTTGTTTTCTCAGTGTGATATCGTTCGTAACCAGGCCTAATTTCCTGACATCTTTTTAAAAGAAAATTAGGGCGCTAGGCAGTTAATTAATTGAAAAATTTTTAAATTCATTTTCTTAATAATCAACAGGAGCCAGTTATGAAGTTCTTGTTACAAGTAATCGTTGTGCACATGCAGTTAATGCAATAAATAATTTTATTTAAAACTTAAAAAAAAAACTTTGTTATTTCTGGTATATTTTGGATAAATATGAGCAGATTGCAGTTTCTCCTTTTTGACTCTCCTCTCTCTCTCTCTTTCTCTCTTTCTCTGTGTTTTTTTATCTTTCGCTCACACTTTCATTAATCTTTTTCTTCTATTTCCTAGTTTTTTTTTCGCCATATGCAAATTTAATGTGGCATTAAAGATTAAAATGTTGCTCTTGATGTTTTCTCATTGGCGTCATCATTGTCTGTCTGGACTGTCTGTGGCACATTTTTGCTTTAATTTATAGCAGAGAAAGCTACACTTGATTCGGCTCTAGTTTGTTGGTGTTGTGCTTCAAGCTACATACATATCTAATCATGCCACAAAAAATAACTGACTAAATCATGCTTAGTCAAGACTGTAAGCGGATGTTTCGTTAAAACTCAATTAAAATTAAAAGAAAATGTTTATTTAATATAATAATTATTAAAATATATACACTGTATGTATGTACAATAGAAGTATATTTACTATTTATTTCATGTTTAAACATTTATTTCTGGATTTTATAAACGCAAGCAAGAAGCAAGTAAATTTGCATGGTTAGTTTTTGTTTTTTGTTTTCTGTTTTTCCTTTTTTTGTATTTTGTATTTGCTGATATAGGAAGTCGTCGCATAATGCCTTGATAAATAAAAAATATTTTACAATTTTTTGTAACTCTTTATTCTTTTAATTTATTTCATTCTTTATTTGTGGTTGTAATTATTATATATAAACTCAAAATAAAACGCAATTTCGAATTGTGAGCAAATAAAAATAGAGTAATACGAGTAACTACTCTATTATTTACTTATTGTACTTAAGCAAGACCGGTTAGCTTAACGGTGTAATAATAACTCTAGGTATTAGATGAACCTTTCTATCTTTTAATTAAAAAAAATGTAGCATAAATCCAATGAAAAAATTTCATTAGGATTTTTAAAATTGTTTCATTAAATGAATGAAACAATTCATAAAGTATGTGAATGAATAACCTGAAAAAATTTTGTTCATAAATGCAATGAATGAATTTCATTATTTTCCAACCAACGACAACGTTGCATTTGACTAATGAAATAAATATACCTGTCATTAATTCATTCATTTAAAGAAATATTTCATTGTATCCTGAAAAGTTGTCTTAATCTAAAGAAACTTTGTCATTGTTTAAACATTAATGAATTGTTCTTAATACTTAAAACCGGTTCTTATATGTAGCAGAATATTTAAAAAGGCCTTACAGCAGGCCCTGATAATTTTGCCACCGGGTATATTTTTATTATAATTTTTTTTTTTAATTTCAATACAATTTTAAATTAGTAAACCTGTTCGTATTCCCATGCAGCAAAGTGTTATTGTGTTAAATTATTAGAATTTCCGACAATTACCATAATCGTCGGCTTGTGAACCCAACAGTCAAGAATTTTATTAAAACAAACAAAAGAAATACAAAAAAATACACGATCAGAAAAATTCGTTATGAAAACAAAAATACCTCCCATCCAGATAGTTTTGACACCTTTTTAACAAAGAAAATAAAAAACAAGTGGAAAACAATAATCAAAACAAAGAGAAGAGAGAAATTAAACACCGGCTTAAGTAAATTATGTTTAAACAAACGTTAAAGTGCACGATAAGTGTTTTATTTAATGGTTGTCATTATTATCAAGTAGTAGTAAATATTATTTGTTTTGCCTGATTGTTACGAGTTGTTGTTATTAGTTTAACCTAAACCTAGTTTAGTGACAGAAAAAAAAAACACACACTATTGTCTCAAGCGCTATAACCCACCCTCTGCACCCAAACCACTTCCTTCCTCTAAGCAATGACAAGTAAACAACAAAATACAAATCCGAGGGAAAATTTCAATTGTTCATGCGAATAGTGACAGCATTTTACTTTGCTGTTTATTTTTGCCATTTTTTTTTACAAAATAAATTTGGAAAATAATAATTTATTGTGCTTGTTTTCATTTTCACATAAACTGTGCGTTAATGTGAACTAAAGTAAATTCGTTTCACTAACAAATTTCCATTTTAAATATTATTTTCTATGAAAATAAATAGTTGTGTAGAGTCTGCTAAAAGATCAGGTTGTGTAACACTAGATTTTAATTTGAAAACTCAACTGAAAAAAATAAGTTTTTGCCAATTATCTGTTATTGCCTATAATTGATTTTTAGACGTACAATTTTTTAAATCTTTCGATTTAATTTTTTTTTCTCTGTTTTGTAAAAGAAAGTTTTTAATATTTTTTTATAAATTTAATTCTAATTTTAGCTAAATGCAATTTCGATCAAGACGATAAACCTCATCGATTGAACTTGGATGTTGGCGATGCAGTGGTCATACTAAAAGAAACCACACACTGGTATTACGGTTATAAGCAGAAGTAAGTAATGTTTGTTAAATTGAAAATTTATAATTGCTCTAACAACAATGGAAAAGGAACATACTTTTTTTCTTGTACACACATTTATATTGACAGCCTTTCTAAATCTCTTTTTGGTTTGAAAAGAAATAAAATTAAATGTTTCTAAATGTCACTGTTTAAGCATTCACCTGAATGTCATTCCTAAACGCAACTTATGCTTTGACATAACGTTTAGGAGGGCTGCCATAAATTTATTATTAACCGTTTGCATTCAAACATGCTTTGTTTGTTTATAAATGTTTTTAAAGTACCTGTAAAATGTCTACGTAATTTGACCGAAATCGTCTTGAGTTGCTGGTTCGCGCAAATGAAAAATGCCTCGAGTGCAAAGGGTTACACACACCCTTTATTATATAGTTAGCTTCAGCTATTCGTTCTGCATTAAATGATTGTCCAGAAAAAATATAAAACTAAACTTCAAGTTAAGAGTTGTTCTTTCATAATTTTTTTTTTCTCAAAAGATACCTTTTTTTGTTATTCGTTATTTAACGGGAGAAAAAATGTTAACGAACAACTTTCAACTTGAATTGGTTTAGTTTTATATTTTTTCTGGACAAAATAAAGATAGCTTTATCTATTTATTCTGCATAAAATATTTGTCCGGACAAAATTTTTGTTATTCGTTATTTGAGGTGTTTGTTTAAAAAAAAAAATAATATATATTTACGGACAACTCTAAACTTGAATTAGCTTGGTTTTATATATTTTTCTATACAAAATGAACAAAGCTTCATCTATTTATTCTGCATAAAATATTTGTCCGGACAAAATTTTTGTTATAAGTGTGTCTTTTTGAGCAAAATATTATTTTCCGACAACTCTCAACTTGAATTGATTTAGTTTTATATCATGTCCGGACAAAATTAAAGAATTAAAAAAAAATCCCAAAATTTACTTAACAAGCTACTTCTGAACGGAAAAAATGTATGCAGCTTTGCTATGAGCTTTGTAAAATAGGTGGGCTTTATTCCGTTGTATGTAATTCAAGTATTAGATTTGAGTTTCCTGAATATATTTTTCGAAATGCATGAATCACAGAGCAAAAAGTTCTTAGCAGAAAAAATTTTATGTGAAATGAATGTGTTAGTTCCCCTTCATTGTTATTAGTTTGAGAAACAATTTAAAAAAAGCCGAATGTGCAAAATTTCTTATAGATTATTTTTGTACGGAGCAGCTTTAAATTTCCTTGGAATTGTTTTAACGTTGTTTGAACGTGCAAATTTTTTTTATTACGCAATAAATGTTTTAATTCAATATCCCCCCAAAAATATTTTTTTACAGTAACGAATGATTTAGTATTATCGTTCGTTATACCAAATGAAAAATTCAACAGAATAAAACAAATTTATGAGTTGAAGTTGTTTATTTTATTGGTTAAAATTTTATGGGGTTACACGCTTTTCTTATCTCTTAAATGAACGCACAAGAAACGTAAGAAAAAGAGACGGACACAAGTTTATATAAAAGGAAAAAATAAATAAAATAAAGATGATAAAATATGATTTTTTTCTTAACATTTTGACTTTCTTCATGCAACATATTTGTTTTCATCAATTTTGAAAAGAAAAAAATATAAAGGAACATAAAAGGAAAAAAAATAATTGTACGTTTATAGAATTTAACTTTATGCATATGATTTCGCAGAGGAATATGTTCCTTTAAAACTTGAAAGATAAAAATGATTACCGTTTCTTGTGATTAACATGATCATGCATGAATCACATGTGATTATGAGTAAAATAAAGTTGAGGAATAAATGTTGCAGCATGTAGAAAAGTGATGATGTTTCAGTGCTAAGTTGCACGTTTAACACGTTTTAAAAATTTTAAAAAATTATTAAAATTTCACAAAAATTACACTACTCGCTTCACAATAGATTTTTAAAATCTCCTTTATTTTTAAATTTGAAAAATTTTAATTTTTTCCAAACTTCAACAATATATGAGAATTAAAAAATTTAACATATTAAAGTTTATCTTTATGGATGCTTAATTCCAATTACATTGTGCAAAATGCATTATTTCCCATGATATACTCATGGAAAATTTTAAAAAAATTAAGAGTATTCATATGCAACATTTCATCAGAAACTACTGTAGATCCTCAGAGGATTACTCCCAAGGTTGTTAAATTATTGAGTTGGCTTAATTCTCATTTAGTTAATTGGTGTAACAATAAAAGTATTCAAATGTTTAGCCAAGAATTTAACAAACTGAGGATTTATAATAGCGTCTGGTGAAATGGTCTATATAATATATACATATGCTATCCCTCTTAGTCTGAGTAAATAATTTTTTCCATTTTCCATGAGAATTAAGCACCAATAAAGATTGAAAAATTTATTTAAAAAAGGGGGTTTTTGAGTTTATTAAAGAAAGTAATCTTTAATTATATAGTTTTCCTAAAACATCCCCGCTTAAATACTATAAAGTTGGTCTTAGTTTAACAAATATATACCTTTTAAATATGAATTTTCCTGTCATTGATTAATGCATCATCGAAATTTCTATTCGTTTCAAATGCATATCAAGGCGATTATGTAAGAAATCTTGCAAATTTACGCAGCATTTATCATGTAATCCAGGTCAATGGATGCTGATAATCTTGAGCTGTAACATTCGCCATTTATAATGATGCCCTGGCTAATGTTGTGCTTAAAAAAATATACACAGATTTAAGCACTCGCACGTGTTATTTATTAAACGCTATTTTGAACCGTTGGCAACACAGATTAAATATGGTACCCATCAACTGTCAAAGTTGTTAAAATAAAATTTATTTTAACCTTCATAATTTTAAAATGGTGCACTTTTTAAAAAGAAAACATTAAAATTAACCTTAACCTTACTTAACACACAGACTCAGTTATTCCCATAGGAACATGATAATTTATTTACAAGCTTATCAAAATGTATGTGTTTTAAAAAAATTTTTTATTTAAAAATGAAATAAATAAGTGTGGATGTAATGCTACTTATCTATATGAAGAGTACATTTACATACACATTTACTCGTAAATAAATGTATAATTAAATTACAAAAACTAAAGTCGTTACACATATTTGAAGTACACAAAAACCCATTAAGAAACCTATCAAAACAAACAATGTTTTCATATGACTGTAGCTTAAGTAATCAGACTAGAAATCTAAAACAAAAAAAAATTAATTTAATATCAAAAAACAACATTCTTACAACATTACAATTCGTCAAGGAATTTTACAAAATTTTTTTAAAGAAATCGTCTCAGTTGCTTTTTATAAAGTAAATAATATTCTTATCATTTGAAAAAATAATTAAATAAAATAAACAAGAATTATTTTTAATGTTAGAAAATAATGTTGATTGGTGTAAGAGGAAGAAACTGTAAGAACTGCCTATAAGTAAGTAGAAAAACTGGCGGGTTAGCAAAATTATGAAAAAGGTCAGCAGTTTGTCTTTTTTTTCAAATTCTGTTTAATAAGTGAGAGTTTGTTGTAACAAATAAATAAATATATTGTTGAAAACCCAGAAAAAATATTCTTTGTAATTTATTTCCAAAGGCTAAATAGCTCAAGGATGAGATAAAGGCAATCATATCAAAACTTTGTATATTTTCTTAACAATAAAAATAACAAAAAATAATAAAGTAAACATAGACCAAGAAATCGATTGACAGACTACATACATTAGGGGTCAATAAAGATGATTGCACGCACATTGTGTAACTACAATCATGTGCAAACAAGAAAATTCCGCATACTGCCTACACCACACAAGAAAAGTCAACGAATCAATTGCTTATACTGATTAAAAAAATACATTTCAAAACAGAAAAATTGATAAAACTGCTAAAAAAATCCCTTCAAAAACATTAGTGTAATGGAAAGTTGATACCAGCTACGAGTGGTACCTACTAAAGGGCTGCACAAGCATACTTGAGTTGGCTTACAAACACTTTTTTTTAATCAAATATTACACATATTTGTAGTAATGTGTGCTTTAGTACCTACATATCGTTATTTACTGACAAGAAATTCAAATTGAAATTTTTCAAGGCGAATTCATACAAGGTGATATCAATGAAACAGCTGTGCATTTGGAACTCATGAGGCCATATGCTTGGATAAAACAACAGTGAATTTTTACCTTTTCTTATTTTAAATAATTTTTTGGAAATTAAACCTTTTTTTATTTTTGCATAATTTTTCGTTACAATTTTTGCAATATTTATAAAAGTACTGAAGAACGACTAATTTTTTTCTTATATGTTCAGAACAGTTATTTTCTTCTCTTTTTAATTATTTTTCAATATACATAAATAAAATTTAAAGGCAAAACAACGTTAGTAAATTTATAAAAATTCTTGCTAATGTATTTTCAAAAATTTTGATAGATGACAACCTGTAACCCCTTGTTAAAAGCTTTTGTCATTTATTGTAGTTTTACGTTTATACGTATTTAACTGGAAATCGTTCACAATTAGTTTTCAATTAATAAAAATGAAACACAAATGGAAATGAGTTTAATTGAAGGTCAATTAATATGTTTTCAGTTTGACATGAGTTTGTTTTTTATATGTCATTTTAACTGATCTATGCTCGTTTTCATAAAACAATGTGTGTCTGTCTCTCTCTGGCTTTTAGCTAAAAAAAAATTAAAATGTTGCAACAAACATACAAAAGTTTAATAAAATTAAAAATTCTCATGCCATCAAATTTTCACAACAGCCTATCAGTCAGTTGTGTTAAATAAAACTTCTTATCTTCTGTAAGTCTCCTTATTCATTGTTGATTTAATTGATACTCCACACATATTCCTTTTTTCAACATTCCCTCTTTAATAATTAACTTTTACATAAATGTTTTTTTATTATTATTTTGTTGCAGAAATAAAGAATTGCGCGGCATATTTCCCAAAACATACATTCACTTGTGTGATTATAAAATCATTAATGGTGAATATTGTATACAACGCACTGAAATTGTAGAGGAAATAACAAAAGTGTTACTGGAATGGGGCAGTATATTGAAACAATATTTTCTGGTAAGCAAAAAACAAAACGAAAAAAAAGAAAGAAAAAATTCACACTCATCACTCGGTCCATTGCAAAAAAACATTCATTCATAAAGTCCAAATTAATTCAATCACATCTGGTCCATAGTAACATGTTTTGGGAATTAAAAAAAAAAAATAAATAAAAAGAAAGGAGGGCGCGTTACTTTTTATTATTTAAATGAATTTCAAATTTTATAATGTTTTGCATATTAGAGACTCAAAACATCATCGTCATTATCATTATAAAATAAAAGTACACTGTTTCCAAAAGCTTTTAGTATTAACAAGCAACAGTTGAAGAAACTAAATTAAATCTAATGTATTAGAAATTTTGGCAATTCAAAATAAACGAATATTTAACGAATAAAAATTTAGCTGGTAACATTTCTCGACAATATATTCAATTTACTACGACTTACTGCATGACTTCAAACCGCAAGTAATGGTTTCCCAACAATTTTTCAGTAAATCACTCCAAATTTCAATCGATATCGAATGTCGTTATTTTGCCACCTGATTTTTTCAAATCAGTGTTACACTTATACAACTGAATGATTTTTTATTTTATTTTAATATTTTACAAAGGAAATGGTGTAGTATTTAATTTGTATATTTAATATTGTGTTACACTTTTAAATAATTTTTTTTTCTTGATTCATCTGGAATTGTCAATTGAATTCATTTCAAATTATAGTCTTTTACACACACACCCACAGCCATACACAAATACATGTACGAGTAAGTAAGTAAGCCGATACTTAACTCACTATTATTTTCTAATTAAAATAGGTCAATCATCCCGATTTTCATACAATACGTGTAAAAATGAACAATTTAAATAACAATCGTGCCTTATTAATATCGGGCAACTTGCCAGTGGATGAAATGCGCACAGTTCAACTAATGGCCACTTCACAAATAGATACTGGCAACAACCTGTTGGGTCTGGATATGGTGGTGCGCGATGAAAGTGGCGGTATATTGGATACAAATGCCATATGTACAACAGAATTATATGAACATCATATGAATGCGGTTAATCGCATCATTAAAGCTAGTGTAAGTATTTATCCACTTACATATGTAAGTATGTAAATATATATTTGTATATTCTAAGAATCAATTTTCTGTTTTATTTTAGCGGCCTCAATCACATCAGTTGGGTCCAAAACCGTACAAAAACTTTTCCCATAATATTTTATTGCACGTGAATGCATTTGTGTGCAAATTCCAAGAAGATTCCGATTTAATATTCACTTTATTCGATGGTGAATGCCATCGTCCCATTAGTGAGAATTATGTAGTCAAGTGGTCGCGCACTGGCATTGCCAGAGACATCGATCAGTTTGATAATAATCGTGTACTTTTTACCGATCTCAGCAAGAATGATGTCAGCATCTCCAAAATGTATTTAATTTGTTATGCTGTACGTATTGGTTCTATGGAAATGAAGGAAAATGACTCAAAACGTACCAGCATAACGAATACTATGCTGACGGCAGCCAGCAAAAAAAATTCACAGCTTTCGATAAGTTCTAGTGGTTCTTTTAGTAGTTCCGAATACATAATGAGAAGACCGTTTGGTGTGGCCTACAAAGATTTAACACCCATCATCAATAAGCCAGATGAATTCAAGGGTAATTTGGATATGCCGTTTATACTGTGTGAGAAGGACAGTTTAGATGGTACACTGAGAAAATTAATTGCCAATAAAGATATGGGCAAAATAGATTCTCGCATGTGTGTAACAGTGGAGGTGCTGCAGGGTGACATTAAGCAAATCAAAGAAGAGTTTCCACGTCTTTTGCATACAAATGTGCCCATAGCACGAAAAATGGGTTTCCCCGAAGTCATATTACCAGGCGATGTGCGCAATGATTTATATTTAACACTTTGTTCTGGAGAGTTTGCACGCTTAGCAAAAACTTCGGAAAAGAATGTTGAAGTTACAATAACAGTTTGCAATGAACAGGGTCAAATGATGGCGGGGGTTATGAGTATTGGTTCTGGCTTACCGCCCATAGATGAATACAAATCGGTGGTTTATTACCATGATGACAAGCCAAAATGGTTGGAAACATTTAAGGTAAGACTAAGACAACAAAAAAAAAAAAAAAAAAAAAATAAAACACATGTGAGTCACATACATAATTTTCTTGTCAGATACACGTACCCATAGATGAATTTAAGCAGTGCCATTTAAAATTCGTTTTCAAGCATCGCAGCTCTAATGAACAAAAGGATAAATCAGAAAAGCCTTTTGGCTTATCTTATATTAAATTGATGCAGGATAATGGTACCACCATTACGGTAAGTAATTTCCTCTGTTTTTAATAATTTAAAATTAAATAAAGTTCATTTTACACTTTAGCAAGGGCAGCACAATTTAGCGGTGTATAAAATCGATCACAAAAAATTGGATAAAACGAATTCAAATAATTTATACATGGAATTACCTGCCACAATTAATGAGCTACAAGGTAGCAAACCTTCCGTACCCGGGTTGAGCTTATTGCCAAAAGACCAGTTGGTAATTGGCGTAAATCTTTGCAGTACAAAGCTTACACAAAGCGTTATACTGTTAGGCCTTTTAAATTGGTCTGCCCACAAGGAAACCTTAGAGGAATCATTAAACGCCTTGTCCAATGTGCCAGGCGAGGAAGTAGTAAAATTTCTACAAGACATCCTGGATGCGTTATTTAATATACTGGTGGAAAATGATGATCCCGAGAAATATGATCAATTGGTTTTTATGAGCATCATACATCTTATAGAAACTGTATCGGATTTGAAATACCAACATTTCCTTACGGTGCTAGATGTTTATATAAATGAAAGTTTCTCAGCTACTCTGGCTTATGCGTAAGTTTTTTATTTTAGTTATTTGGATTTTGTTTAATTTCATTAATTTTCTTTATGCAGAAAACTGATTGATGTGCTGCAAAGGAATATTAAAGAAGCTATTGAACCCAAAGAGAAATCAGTAGATGGAGTGGAAATAGATGAGCGTATTGAAGTCAAGAGGCTTTATAAAACCACTAGATATTTACATTATGTTATGAAGTTTATTATAAGATCACGCATCTTGTTTTCAGCCATAAATGATAATTCAGATCATGATGATTTTGCCAATAAATTGCACGGTATGGATGGAGCTTAATATTTAAATTTGCTTTATTTGATTCCTTGTTTCATTTGTCACTTCTAGAACTTTTAGAAATGTTTATCAAAATGATAGCCTGTCCCACGGATTTATTAAAATCAGAAGGAGCTTTGTTAAAAAATTTACACATTATAGCCACGGATTTGATGCAAGTATTTGATGCAGTGCGTTTAAGGTACAAAAACTTGATTTCAATTTAGTATTTTTTTTTATTTATAAAAATTTACAGCATATTTAATTATTTGGAATTATAAAGTCTAATTCCGAATTATGTTGGTGTGCAAAATACATTATTTTCCATGATATTCTCATGAAAAATTTTAGAAAAATTACTTACTTAGTAATTATTAAATAAATAAAAAACAAAATAAATATTAAATTGTATTATAAAAAGTTTTTGTGTGTTTTTTTTGTTTTCAGCCTTATTATTGTTAACATTTTAAAGCAATTTCCACCGCGCCGTTTAACACAATCAAAAATGGGTTGCATTAAAGATTTTGTTGATTCAAAATTGTTTAATTTACCCGAGTGTCGTGCTATTTTGTTGCCTGTATTTTGTAATCATATAAAGGATCGTTTGGAGAGTAAAGAAGAGGTAAGTTATTCCATTTAAACTAACCAACAAAATAAAAAATCAGTTTTCTTGTTTGTTTTTTATTTGTAATAATCTCTAATTGTTTGCTAATGTTTGCCATATTAAAAAAAAGAAAGTGAAGCATTGTCATACTCTTCTGTTAATACTATACACATCCATAAATACTTATTTATCTTTTAAAGCAACAACTAAATTAAATGTCTTGTGGAAAAATTGTTCATCAACTGTGCATTTACATATTCTAATTGAGACAACACAAATCCTCATTATGTTTCTGTTTACTTACCCCAATAAAATTCTTTTCTAATTTTTGGGTTTTCTTACTCACATACACGTATGTATTTGTAACAATTAAGAAATTAATATACAGCTAACATATCACGGTCTTTTTTTTTTTTTTTTTTTGGTATCCTTGTGAGAAAGATTTTTAGATTGATTTTCACATCACATCACATGCCTTTATTTAACTAGCAATCACTGTTTGCAAAAGGCATGTTTTTCAGTTACTACACAAAAATGCTCTTTGCTAAATGGATATTTTTGTTAATAAGAATTTGTAAATGTAGTTTTTTGAACAATACTTTTTTTCAATATAGCAAACTTAATAATTTTGTCTTTTATATTTATATACATACATGCATACATTTATGTGTACATTATTTATTACAATTTATTAGTTTAAGCATGCCAGTGCTGTTATGTTTATATGCATTAGAATTTAAGCATGTTATTTTATACATACATACTGCATATGTAAATATGTATGTAATGTATTTGTGTGTTGTCCCGCTTTATATACAAAAAGAAATCACTCAATGCGCTGACTGAAATAATATCTCTCGTTATCTTAAAGAGATGTCATGACATAAAACTTGAAGAAAATGGAATTTACGTACATAATTATTGGGTCATAAAATAAATAACATCCCTAGAGCCAAAGTCTTATTTTAATACCCGCACAAGAAATTGCCATATGAAAGTCTTCTTAAGCAAAATCACATATCTTTTTTGATTTATTTAATTATCGTACATTTAGAGAACTATAAAAGCTAGATAATTTTATGTAATTAATTTTGATAGAAAGCCGTATAAGTAAAAATATGTCGGCGAATGAAAATTTTAATTATCGAACATCTTTGAATTTAAAAACAGATTTTAGTTATAGTCAAACGCTTTTCTAATTTTATTTTATGATAGTAAACAGTTTTAATTCTGTCGGCTCGATTTTGGTTGTCTGCTAGAAAAACAACTGTCACGCTTCAGTGTAAAGTCTCTTGTATCGAGTGTACAAATGTAAAAATAAAATAAATGTAAACATTTTTTTACACACAGCAGCAAAATGCACTATTCTACTATTGTTTACAACACTTCAGAACTACAATATGAAAAAATATAAATATGTTGTACACTTGTGTAAAACAGCTGTGCCAACTTTTGGTTTGAGATAAAACGTGTTCTTTACAAGACAAGTTTATCACTTGAAAAATGAATGTGTTATCAGCACAGTTGTTTACATTTAATTAGCTTACAATTAGAAAAAAGTCGGTCAAGCTTTCCATAAATATACATTAATTGTAAAAGTACGTCAAAGCGCAAATTCGAGGTTGCAGTATAGTCCATAACTTTGAACAAACTTAGTTTCAGGCCGCATTCTGCAGACAAGCCAAGAAGCTTTGTAAACTTGTATTGTCTTTGTAAAGAATCTTAATTTTCATTGAAGCGAAAATAATATAGAATACTTTGCCAATATGTAAATTATGTGTTATTTGGTTATTTTAGGGGACTTCTACTTTAGAAGCCCTAATACTTTCCTCGTTAATTGTAAAATATACCACCCCAGCTTATCCGCACCACAATAACCAAGTTATTGCGTTAATTCTGACACCAAGTCCATATATCGTTATATAATTTGAGAAAAGCCTAACTAAATTTAATTTTTGGCTTGAATATGCTGCACCACATTCTTTTACAAATAACATTTAAAAAAGTCCCTTCAACTGAAGAGTAATCTGAAAATATTTTAAAAAATGTTGGTTAATCTTTCATATTTATATAGTTAAATATTTTTTTTTTGGCAAAAAAAATTGCCTAAAACAGAGAAGAAAGAACACGAGGAGAATCAATTATGAAAAAAAACTCTCGGGGAATTTTTATTCATAATTACTCATGGGTTAGAGGTTTTTCTGCTTTAAAAAAAAAAAAAAAAAAAAAAAAAAAAAAAAAAAAAAAAACCTTTTAAATGTAACTATAGAACATAAAATGTCGATGGAAATTGTATGCTAGAATTAAAAACGTTCGGCGAGTGTAAAGTGAGGGATACACACATCAAATTTCAACATCAATCATGCATTTGTAACCGTTTTTTTTAAATGGAAGTCACATGTATACATTGTGTGTGAATTTGACGAAAATCAAAAAGAGTTTGTTTTTTTACGCCCACAAATGCATAATTTGATATGTGTATCAGGCATTTAAGACTACTTCCGAAAGAAAGTGAGTGCTCTTAATATCGAGTAAATATAAAAAATAGAGAAATAAGAGAAATATTTATGAAAAAGTTCATTGATAAATGTATTTACGAGTAGTTATTAAATTTTTTTAATTAAATATTTGCAATTAAGTACATGTGTAAATGTTGATTTCTCATATTGTATTTGTTATATTAAATTTATATTTAAAAAGACGAAGTTTTTTCATTTAAAAAATGTTTAGTTACAGTCAGTGTTTTAGCTCTATAATTAGAAAATTTTTGTTTTAGTTAATACTTGGCTGTAGTACATATTATGCACGCTATTTGATTAGGATTTTAAAATTTTTATTTCGATTATCATCATAAAATAATAGCATTTCATTATTAAAACATCAACATATTATCTCTATATGTATGTAAATATACAATGTATTTACTTTCTATTCATTTAATTTATAAACAAACAGAAAATATTAACAATAAACACCCACCCAACCATCATCATCATCATCACGTAAACACTTGTGTTTATGCATTTCACTTAAATTTATTTACTGAGTGCCTACATACATACCTACTACCTTCTTCAATTCAGATTCAATTTTTTTTAATTAAATTTGTCTATCAGGAGAAAGTACTTTTCTGCTTTTGTTTTTTTTGTTTTTTTTTGTTTTTAATACAATTTAGTTTAGTGTTTTATAATAATAATTTTGTTTTGTGTTCTTACCACACACATACACTTCACCATCATAATATCACTCTCTTGCTATTATTTGAATGTGTTCACCAAAGCCACCAAATAAACACTTTTATTTTGTTAGTACTTCTTCTTTTTTCTTTTTAATTTTGTGTGTCTGTTTTAATTTACATAATTTAATTATATATTCGTACATACATACAATTATCGTTGCTAATTTTATTGTTTATAAAAATTTTTTCTTTCTCTCTAAATACATACTTAATAATGTCTTATTGTTTTTGCTTACTTACGATATTCATCACAATATTTGAGCACCAATTTTTTTTTTCTTTGTATAACTTTCAAAATAACCGTTGGTTTTTATTTTTATTGGTAAATTCAAAACCAACTTTTCCCTTTCATTTTATATATTTTTTGTTTTTTTTTTTTGTTTTTCTGTATTCATTCAAATTGAACAAAAATCATTTTATTTTTTTGTTAATGATTGAAACCATACAAATCATATATAAAAACCACTTAGGGTGACACCAAATCTGATATATGGCAACAAGAAAAAAATCTTTCGAAAGCAGCTAAAGTTCTTGGACAATTAAAATCGCAACTGCACACACGTGAAACAACGGCCAAACAAAAGGTAAAATCAAATCGCTTCAGTAATAGAGAGAGATAGAAAGAGAAAGAGAGAGATAGTGAAAAAGTAAAAGGAATTTCTCTACTCACAATTTAGGATTAAAAAAACTCATTTAAGCCAGTTTTAAATTCATTATGTTACCCCTCATTACCCTGCCAGATTTAATTAAAGCGGCTATTAGACGATCATGCGCGGCATGTCAGCACGGTATGATGAAATGTCATCATGCTCACGTAATAGCGAAAAATTGCTGTTTGACATGCCGCACATGATGGCTTTCCAAATTTATTAATATTTTCACTCTCTCTGATATGCCGCGCCTGATCGTCTAATAGCCGCTTAAGTTAAAATTTATTAAAACATTTGATACAACTGAAAATCATTATTTTGCTTTTAAACATTTAAAAACGCTGTGGATGAAGGCAAAAATAAATTGTGTATAATTTTTGCTTAAATTTTTGAAATTAAATTATTATTTTTATTTTATGTTAAAATAAAACGAAAAGCACTTATAAATCGTGTTTTAAAATGCAACGCGCCACGCCGAAAATATGTTTATAAAATTATTTCCGTTATAGTAAAAATTATTTGTTGCGTTTGGATCTTGTATTCAAACGTTAAATTTTTTAGAAGAGTGGATCGCTTGTCTAAATCGACTCAAACGGTTTTTCCTTATCAGTTGAAATTCATAAATATTCAGCTGTACTATGAGTGTCGTTCTCGTAGTGGAATATTTAACTATGGCCGGCGTTGCCACATATATATATTTTCGCCTCAGCAAAAAGCTTTTTTCAATAAGAAATATTGTAAAATTATTAAGTTTTCTTTTTATGTATTTTGCTATGTCTTCATGTCTTCTATAATTGAGCTGTTATTTTTGAAAGTAGTATTCTATAATTCAATTTTTTTATACTATTTTTAATAAGACATAAACACCATCTTACTAAAATTACAGCTGCTACATTTTTTGTAAAAATTGGACATATACCACTTTGAAAACATAACAGCCCAATTTAATTTTAAACCATGTTAATAACGATTAATTTATTTTTATTGTCTTTATAAATTGTGTAAAACTTTTCTTGTTTGTGTGTTCACACTATTCTTTTCTAATTTTCGAAGCAAATCTATTTGGTTTTCTCTTTTAGTTTATATTAAAAGCTTAAGCTTTAAAGTTATGCCATAAATATACAGACCTTAACTCACATTTAAATTAAATTAAAAAGGGCTTCTTAGGTACACTGAGAGAATTTTGTTGATATTACTCCTAAATTTTGTTATTAATCCAATGAAAAAATCATTATATTTCATTGAATTAATGAAACAACTTTAATAAAATCGCTTAAGTGGATTTATGCCACATTTTTCTTTCAGTGTATTAATTTTATTATTTAATTTATTGTAAATAGAAATTTTGCTTAATAATTTTATATTCTTGTTCGAGTAAAAAATAGTTCTATGTGCTGTCTCCATAACACAAACGTTCAAGTCTTCTACAAATTTTTAAGAAAAAACACAAATTTTTTTTATTGCTTTTTAGATATAAAAATTTCTAGACTAGTTGATCCCTTGCACTGTGGAATGAGCACATTAATGTAAATTCTAATCAAGGGAATCAAATGAAAAGAAAACTCATTTTAAAATTTTATTAAATTGCAAAGGAGCTAACACTAGTTTACATGATTTTTGTCCTTTAAATGAAAAGTATTTTTTTTCTTAACAATTAAAGCACACTAAGTTAAAAAAAAATTATTAAAAAAATTAACACGTCATGTTTCTACTTTACGCTGAAAGAATAATGCATTATTTTTCAACCATGACAAGGTTTCATTAGACTAATCACAACATTTAATTGAATTAATGAAACATTTCATACAAACATTGTCCTTGGTTGAAAATAATCAAATATTTCATTGGATTAACAAACAAAATTATTTTCAGTGTATATGAATCATGACTGAAGTAAACTAGGTAAAGTCTTTTCTACAACAAACTACAAAAAAAACAGAGTCCAAATCACCGCATTCGATGACGAATGAAAACTATGGTAATTTTAGTTTTTTTTTATGAAGAAATGTGAAAATTTCAATACGAGTTGTTCGATAACGAATGCGGTGATTTGGGCTCAGCTCTTTATGCTGCAAAAGGAGAAACATTCAAAGTATTTGCAGTTATAGACTCACACTTCTCTATCTATTTTGAGTATAAAAACAATGGCGCACAGAATCTAAACAATTTTTTATAGATATCGAAAAAAAAAACGAGAAGAACAAACAATGTGGAAGATTTTACCTGGTGTTCTTCAGCAATAATGGGAATATTACCATGATGTAAGCAAACCAACCCAGCAAAAGAAAAAATTTTGATTTTGAAGCCATAGCAATGTATTGCGTTTTGGGATACAATAGCATAAGGTAAGACCAGGACCACACAGAACAAGTTTAGTTGGGCAATTCTTTCTAAATTCTCTTTTAAAATTGCCGCTGTGTCTACACACAGCAATTTTGTTGCTGCAATCTTAACATTCTAATTCAGTCATTCATTCAGCCTCAAGCTACCTGTCTTCTTTTTTTACATCTCTATAAAAGATACGAACACAGAACAAAAAGGAATTGCAGAGTACGAGCAAGTTTGTACCCCTTTCCAAAATCAAGAATTGCCCAACTAAACTTGTTGTGTGTGGTGCTGGTCTAATGGGTTTCAATATGTACTCTCACAAGTTAAAAATAGAATTTTGTTCAGTTTTGTGCTTCCATAGAAGCATTAAAAGTCTTAGCTTTTTAGAAATTTTTTAAAATGCTCTCTTTATGTTAAACGAGAGCATCTTTAAATAAATACGACATAAAACGACGATAGTTTTTAAATTGTCAAAATTCTATCTCAAGAACAAACCAGTTTCAAATGGAATATTATTGCTTCCAAGAAGCACTAACGTAAACGAGAGTTCAAAAACATATGTGCAGATTCTGACTGTATGCCTGCTTTTGCGTATTTAAGCACACACATTTCGCACACGTAGTGAAAATAAAACAAACACTCAACTCTTTATAAATACTTAGTTCCCATTTACATTATGGACATTTCTTGCTGGATATTTTTTCAATTCTCTTTAGTTCTTTCCTAAACCGTTTACATTTCGGACATTAATGTCCAGATAGAATTTTTTTCATTTCTTCTTTCCATTTATTTTCGTGACGTTTTTAATTGATTTGTAAGAAAATTAATTGAAAAGAACTTTTAAAGCAAACCAGATTAAATTAATAATAAATAAATACATTTTAAAAATTGATTTCTATTAAAATATTGGCAAATTAGTACAGTGTTCAAAAATGAAATGAAGCAACAAGACAAGACGCTTATACGAAAAGTTGAAAGGAGAGACAAAAAAATGTCTAGTACAGACGGTCGTGTACTACACAGCTTGCGTATTTGCCCCCTCGCCTACAAACTTCGTCTGTCCGGACAGGCAAGTCCATAATGTAAATAGGGACTTAACAGAGCTCTGTGCTGAAGTGGTTGAGTAATGAGTTAACGTTTCTTAACTGCAGAGATGCCCTACTTGGAATTTTTTTATAGTACATAAATTGAATGCATCATGGAATGCATAAAATAAGCATTCTTGGCAGCTAAAGTGATTAATTTTATAACATATTTTGTTATTGGTTTGGAGGCCCCTCCTATTAAAAGTTATCAAGAAGTGTGCTGGAGCGAAACGCAAAGTATTTTGCTTCTATTAATATCTCTTTAACACATTAATGTCTGGCTGGCGTCTCAGTGTCACCTGGTTTACCTACAACATTAATATTTCTTGAAAACGGCTGATACATTTTTAATTTTTAAAAATTACTTAAATTTGTAAACTAGTGTAATTATTCAGGTTTTCGTTTGTCGAAAAGGGTGCGCAATAGCCTGTCTTTAAAGTAAGATGCAATTGCATTGTTGTCCTTAATATCTCCTTATGCCCTGCGCCTTCTGTAAACGAAATGAGACTGCAAAATTGAAGTAAATACAAATAAATTTTTTTTTTTTTGGCAGTAATGTCCGAAGAAATAATTGTTTGTTAAATTAGTTTCTGCATCTTACGGTAATTCTCACTCTGGTCGTAGCATGAATATTCAACTGGCGAGGAATTTTTATTCATAATTGAAATTGATAGAAATTTCGATCAATATCGAATGCCGTAATTCAATTAAAATTTATTAGGGTGGAGACTAAAGTGAATGTTAAAATTTTAAATATTTAAATTAAATTAAATTTTAAATGAGTTTATAGTTTCATTTGAATTTTAACATCATTTTAAATAAGCAAAATATTTACAGATAAGAAAGTTAAATTTTTATTAAAAATTTGTTCCTTTTCTCTCTTCTGAATTTTTATATGAAATCACAGGTAACAGAATGCATCAACATTATGAACAACATACTGAAACTGCTGTATCGGAAGGATATCGGACACACACACAACGATGTTCGCGACATAATGCTTATCTTGTTACGAACTGTAATAAAAACCTCGCAGGCATTAGATCGTGAAAATCAATTGGTTGGGAATTTAGTTGCCATTATGTTGGGTATACTGCAACGTATGGATGCCACACACTATGAGGTGTTCGTTAAGCATTTAAACAATCGCTTCGAGTTGCAAGATTTTATAATTGAAATATTGTTGGTTTTCGAGGAATTGGTATCACCCCATCAGAAAACTGTATTTCCTCGTGATTGGATGGATATGATTATGCATCAGAATACTGTCATTCTTTGCTCTCTGCAACATTTGTCCATTGTGATTGTTGATCATTTTTTCGATCCATTCGAGAAACAAGTTTGGTCCAACTTCTTTCAATGTTCAATAGCGTTTCTAATTCAATCACCGCTTCAGCTGAATGATTTCAATGACAATAAACGCCAGATAATATTTGCTCGGTATCGTGACATACGTAAAGACACAGCTCAAGAGATACGTAAAATGTGGTTCCAATTGGGTGAACATAAGCCGAAGTTTGTACCCCAACTGGTGGAACCGATATTGGAGATGAGTATGATACCCGAAGTTGAATTGAGAAAAGCCACCATACCCATTTTCTTTGATATGATGCAGTGCGAATATTACAGCTCGAAACTAATACACGACAGCTATGGCGACACCAAACGCAATAATTCTCACTACAAGGCTAACTTCAATGATTTCGAAACGGAAATGATAGAGAAACTTGATATTCTAATTGGCGCTGGCAAAGGAGATGTGGAATTTAAGGAACTATTTGCTGAAATTTTACTAGAGAAATGTAGTGCTCATAACATTTTGAAATTTGAAGGCACCAAATTCGTCAACATGGCTACCAAGCTGATGGATCGTCTTTTAGAATATCGTTGCATAATTCAGGACGAAAGCAAAGAAAATCGAATGGCCTGCACCTTTTCACTTTTGCAGTTCTATTCCGAAGTCAATCGCAAAGAGATGTACATACGTTACGTCTACAAGCTGTGTGACTTGCACATGGAATTTGATAATTACACCGAAGCCGCTTTTACCCTAAAATTACACACTGAACTTTTATGCTGGAATGACAACGAGCTGTCGCCCCTACTCAGATCCCATCGTCATATACAATGTCGTACCCACCGTGACTTGAAAGAAGCTCTATACTTTGAGATAATCGATTACTTTGACAAGGGTAAGATGTGGGAATGTGCCATTGACATGTGCAAAGTTTTAGTGCAACAATACGAAAATGAAATCTATGACTACATCAAACTGGCTGATTTGCTCAAGAAAATGGCATTATTTTTTGAGAAAATATTAAAGGAGCTGAGACATACCTCTGAATATTTCCGGGTATGCTTCTACGGCTTGGGCTTTCCAAGATTCTTACAAAACAGAGCTTATATATATCGCGGCAAGGAATATGAAAGACTAAGTGATTTTAGTACACGCATACTGGTCCAACATCCACAAGCGGAACTAATGCATACACTAGAGGTACCTGGTGAGGATATAACACAGGGCGAAGGCCAATACATACAAATCAATAAAGTAGAACCCATAATGGATGAATCGTTTGCAAAGTTTAATGATAAAATTATCTCAAATGAAATAATTAAATATTTTACCAACAACAATGTGCAAAAGTTCAAATACTCGCGGCGATATCGAGAGAGTAACTGCAGCGATGAGGATGGTGTAAGAAATTTGTGGTTGGAACGTACCGTACTTACCACACAGTTTCCCCTACCCGGTATACTAAGATGGTTTCCAGTGATTGATTCCAATACGTTTAAGGTATGAAAAAACCGATTGTTTGTTTTATTATTTTATATTTATCGTTGTGTCTTTCTCGAGTAGATAACACCCATTGAATTGGCGGTTGAGACCATGAAATCTACCAACAAAGACATACGGGATTTAATTATTGTCCATAAAAGTGATGAAAACTTACCCATAAATCAATTAAGTATGAAAATCAATGGTATTGTGGATCCAGCAGTTATGGGTGGCTTTAGTAAATATGAAGATGCCTTCCTAACAGCCGACTATTTGACTGAACATCCAAATCACAAAGAGTTGGTAGATGAACTGCGAGACTTGATAGCATCACAAATACCCTTATTGGAAATTGGTGAGTATCTACCTGCAGTCTAAAATTGCAGTGAATTTAAGATTTTATTTACTTTTTTTTTTCAATTGTAGCCATTGCTTTGCACAAGCACAAAGCTCCTGAAAGCTTGAAACTGTTTCATGAACGCATGGAAAGCTGTTTTGCCGACATGCAAGCAAATGTTGAAGCCAAGTATGGCAAGAAGGTGAGTTTTATAAAATTCCAAATTGAAAAGATTCCATTGGATAAAATTTAACTCGAAAACCATTTTTTTTTTTTTTGCAATTCAAGTCTTGTGATTTAAAAATTGATCGTGATTCAGTTATAATGCGTCGCACAAATTCATTTTTACCAAATGTATTTGACAACAACAATCGCTTGTCCGAAACCAGCATGGGCTCATCAGAGTAAGAATATAACCTAAATATACAGTCCAGTCATGAATAAAATTTCCTTGCAATCGTTTTTGAATTTTGGGGGGACATATTTTTAACGAAAATAATATTTTTGTTGCATAAAATTTCTGCAAAAAGCAACTTTTAAAATTTAGAGTTTTTTTTTCATACAAAAAGCTACAATTTTTAACTTTTTTATTTGAAAACGAGACTAACGATTTCGGCCCTGAGACATATTCATAATTGGATTGATATTTTTTTATCTCTTTCTTTTTTTAACAATTTCCTTACACTCTCATTGCAGTAGCGGACTATCAAAATCAACCTCCTCAGTGAGACCACAAACGAATTCGATTAAATCCACATTTGGATTTGCATTCAATCCCAGGTATGTTACAACTGTCTGTTACAAGTGTTGTTGTAGTTATGCAAACTTGGAAAAGTGACAACACTTGCCATTTATTTCAAAATATCGTTTTCAACACTCGTAATAAAGGCGCAATATTAAATTTTTAATTTGCTTTTTCACTGCCAATCTTTTAATATTTTTTTAAATTCTTTTTCAACTTTTTTTTTACCGTTTTTTTATTTGTTATTGTAAATAATTTTTAATCTTCAGCTTAAGAAATTAGTTCTGTTAACTATTCTCTTTTGTTAACGTGTTCCTTCCTCTTGTTTTCTTAAAATCGTTTTGTTATCCCTTTAAAATTTTTGATTTATGTGTTGTGTGTTTGTTTTTCTTTTTGTTTTCCTTTCTTTTTTCGTTGTGTTTTTGTTTCTTGTAAAAAATGATAGACCCAGCTTAGGACATTCACCAAGCACGAAGAGCAAAACGAAAGAGAAAACTCCCGCAAAAAGACGATCAATTAAAAAGGTTAGTTAAACACAATAAATAAAATAAATTTTCTGTGCGAGTGTGAGTGTATGTAAAATTTTTATATATTTTAGTTGGATCGCGAGACATTAAGTTTACCAGTTGCTAATAGCCAATGGTATACAACACCCTTGAGTACAATTACATCTACCCCGGAAAGAGATTCAAATGTTTCTGTAATTAGTGCTTCAAACACGTCGTTGTCTTCTATGAAAACACCAGATCCAAAAGTACTCACTGAAGAGGTAAGTAAGTTTTCTAGCCATGGAAGTGGATTTGTTACACAAAAAAAAATTAAACTTTTAAATTTATGCCTCTCTCCCATTTATTGAAATTTGATGACTCCTTTAGGTGTCACGATTACGTGTAGACTAAATTTTTTGGTTTTTTTTTCTCTTTTTAGCTAACATCCAAACGACCATTACGTTCGGAAAAAGATAAAGAGCGACGTCTATCGCGCCCTGCTAGCATTGCAACACCTACAGCCAGCATGAAGGGCTTTTCAGCGGCCGATACACAATCACTTTCAGGTGCCGAAAGTAGCAATCGCAATTCCGTGGATACCACGGATTCAACATCTGAAGAAGATCTTATACCGCCTCCACTGCCAGCCAAAACACGAGATTCTACAGATTTTACAAGCCTCAATTACAGTTTGGATTGGAATTCCAATTCGTTTTCGTTGGGCGGTGCAAAGAGTCCAACTGGCACAATTGCTAGAACAGCTACTTGTTCCACAACTAACAGTATTGTCAACACCTCATATGAATATGTTGAAGCTAAAAATTTTATTATCACATCGACAACTTTGGATGACAAAAGAAGGCCACCAACGCCTCCACCAAAGCCATCTAGGAATAGTAAATACATTCCATAATTTTTTCAGGTTTCACAACTGAGTAAGAACAAAAACAAAACAACCAAAGTTAAGCCATAATTCTAAATAAATTAAAACTACTTATTAACAGAAAATAATTTAAAAAAAAAAACAACAAGTAAACAAGTGCCAAAAACTTTAAACTAAAAATTAACAAAAAAAAAAAAAATATAACAAAATCAAAATTATAGAACACTATTGCATACTACTTATTTACGCAATTTAAGGAACGAATGAACGTTCACTTTTTATTTAAAATTGAAAAAGAAGAAAAAACTAAATTGGGTATTAAAATTTTGTATTCACAATTTCTAATAAATAATAAAGTCTTCCTATATTTTATTTCTAATTTTATATTTGTGTGAGAGTGTGTGCATATATTTATCTAACTATTTTATTTAATTTTTTTAACACTTTAAACTTTAACAAAAATACATACCACATTTAAAAATTTTAATTAATTTTTTTTAACAAATACGTAGAAACGTACATATTTACACAGTAAAGACATAAAGGAAATCGTAACGAAACGAAAACTCAGTTACACACTCAGTATTCGTTAAATATTAATTATGCACAAAGCAAAAGAAAAATCAATTATTGTTGTTTAACTAATTTTAAGTAAGTGCCACCCACACAACTACACAACATATTATTATTAATAATTCTTTTTTTTTTTTAAGGAAATTATTTTATTTTAACTTTTTGTTAGCATATTTTAAGTAAGATTATGAAGAAACAGCACACAAAACGTAACATAAAAAATATTAAAAAGTCAATTTAACAAATATTATTGATATTAATATTATTACTTACATACATACATAAATTCTTCATTGAATTCTATTCTCTGCATACATATTTTTTAGCGAAATTATTTTAATGTCATTTATTTTTAAATACAAAAAAAAATTATTTACGTAACTAAATTCAACAGTGAATTCACCTATTCAAATTGAGAGTTTGGTAATCCACCCCAAGCATATTATCTTGTAAAACGCAATGCAGTGAGATCTAGCAAGCAAAACATCAAATTTATATGTTTATGAATGTTCTCGCATAAATTTTCTCTTTCTAAGAAAAAAAAAAAAAAAAATAATAAAACATACAAATTTTGATGTTTTGTTTTTACTTTGCTTGAGTATTTTACAAAATAAATTCGTAAATCTTAAAAAAAAAAACTTTAAACTGCAATTAAAATGTTGCAATATTTATTTTTTATTTTTATTTTCTACAAGTACATAAATAAGTAAATATAAAAAGGCTGCACAAGCATACTTGAAATGGCTTACAAGCATTTTTTATTATAAAATATTGCACAATTTTGTAGTGATGTGTGGCTTTCAAGTATGCTTGTGCAGGTAGCCCTTTACTAAATACCCAACTTGATTATTGACATTAATGTCTATCTATCTAATTATCCTTAAATGAATGTGTCTTCTTTTTATTTTTATTTTTAAAATTAAATTTAAATTGCCTACAATATTTTTATCGTGTTTGTGTTTAATTGGTTTTTAGGTTTATTTATGATTTTGGATCTTTATTTAATAAATGGCCAAAGATTTTATATGTGTATACAAGTTTTTATATTAACGATGGTAAAAAAAAAACGCTTTTAGAATAAATTTAATGTTTATAATACATATACAAAAATAAACTAATTTATGTTGTTTTATTTATACTAGAAAACCTTTTCTTATGGAAAAAATAATAAAAAAAAAAAACAATGCAGACCAGCGAGCTGAAACCAGCGTGTGTGATTCATTTAACGCACAAAGAATTGTGTACAACATTTGATTAAATGATGTTCAAGACACAATTAAAAACTGTTTTTTATGTTGTTTGAAACGATTGAATTAAAAAGCATGAACCTATTCGAAAGATATTGGGAAAAAAGCAAAAGGTAGATTAATGGAAAGTTGCAACTTGCTGCTTTTCTAAACTTTTAGAATTTTTTTGCTGCAATCTTTCACTACGTGATAGAGCGGAAAATGGACTATAATTTTTGTTCGAAAATTTATTTAAAATTCTTGAAAAGATACGAGTATAAGCGGTTTTTTTCCATTAAAATGCTTTTTATTGCATGTGGCAAGTTGTTGAGAATTGAATGTTAATGTTTATTGATATACTCGTATATTTAACTTTTTTACGAAAAACATTATTATTAATTATTGTGCTTTTATATCTTTGTCAATAATTTTCAGTCTAAGTTTTTATGTTAATAAATTAAGTTCGTTATTTAATTTATATTGAATAAAATACATATATTCAGAAATAACAAATAACACAAGTAGCCTATTTCTTACTCTGCAACATGCAACTCTCATGCGAAAATATTTATCGTTTCAAAATTTGTAGCAAAAATACATTCATAAAAATCCAGCTACTCCTTGTTCTGTTAGCCTGGTATTTTACTTTTTTCGTACAAACGATAACTTTTTGCCATGTGGCAGATTGCTACATACCACTTAAAACTCTTTTATTTTAATAAAAAAACATTTATAACTTTGTAAGCGCTGACCCGATTTAAGGAAAATGCTCTAATAAACCGTAGCTCATTTTCCGCTCTATTACGTTAAGGCATTAATTTGAATCCATTTAAAAGTTATTGTGAAAAAACAAAATTTTACAAATAAATGCAAACAGCTGTAAGCTTTTTTGCACTTTTACGGTTAATACAAAAAATAAATTTCAACTTAACTGTGTTGAGTTGTTAACAGTAATGGGCCCATTTAAGTAAAACCAGCGCTTGATGGGAAAAAACCTTGCCAACCATACATACCTAGCGTCTTCTATTGTGCTTATTAGTAGACGTTAAAATTTAAGCCAAAAAAAAAAAAGCTTTCTGAAATTGGTTGTAGATCTTACTAGTCACGCATAAATATTCATTAGATAATTTTGTGCTTAAGTTTTTTTTTTCTACTTAAGTTTTCTGGATAATAAGCATTGGGTTTGGGTGCAAAGCAAAACCTGTATTATAAACTACTTTTAACTGAAATTTAAATGGGAATTAGGCAATGACATATAAAAAACATAGAATATTTTAAGTGTTTTTAAATGTTTTATTCAATTTAAAAATTTTAATTTTTTTTCTCAAAAAAGCAAATCGCCTAATTTCGTGTTTTAAATTTTTTTTTTCCATTCACTGTACAATTTTATTTTTAATTTGCCTGAACTTGTGCTAGCATAAATTTAATTATTAAATTAAATTTTACAAAAATCCTTTTTTTATCTTACTTTACTAAGCGTGTAAATTATTTTTATTGACATAAATAAAAGAATCGCTTTATTCCATTAGTTATTTATTTATTTATTAATTTTAAATCTATTTAATTTTTAGAGTATTAAATCTAAGACAATTTATTATTTATTTTATTTGTATTTTTATTGATTAATTTTTTTTTTATTTTCTCTTTAAACAATTATGAATTTTTCTTTTAAAGAGACTGCATCTTAAAAAAAAAGAGGAATTAAATATGAATGAAATTATTAATAAATAAATGAGTGTATTTTTGTACTAAAAGGTTTTAATATTAAAAAATAATAAATGTTTTTATAAATACGTTTATGTTGTATTTGAACTTTATAAAACAAAAAACGAAAAAAAAAATAACTTAAATAAAATCGAGGAATAAAAATAGAGCAAGAAATATTGTAAAAAAACACTTTTTGAAATTTTGTTTAAGAAACTTGGTATGTGTCGCACGTAAGGTAAAGGCAGGCAGAATTTCTTAAACTAACTTATAGTTTAGACAAAAGTAGCAGTACATTTATTTCGCTTTTTAAATTAAAAATAAAACACAGACACACATAAATTTTTTTATTATTTTTGTTTTTCGTTGCTTTTCTTTTCTCTAACAAATTTATTATGATGCTGTGAGAAAAATTTGCTGCAGCACTTACTTAAACATGAATTTTAATTTTCAAATTAAAAACTAAAATATACAAAGTATCTTTGTATTTTTACAAAAAAAAAAAAAATATCGTTTGCCCTACAAATAAAATTAAATTATTTTAATGGAATTTTCTATTAAATAAAAATCATGTTTTGGTGGCTGTGATGTGCATGTGTGTTTCTAAGTGTGTAAATCTTAATATTAAAACAACAAAAATAAAAATAAAAATAATAAAAATTTAATACAAAAAAATAATATTTGCAGTCAATAAATACTTTGTTTAATTTGTTATTATTTTCTTTCTGTTCTTTTGTTTTGTTTGTTTTTTTTTTTTGTGTATCTAATTTGAATTGAGTTTAAAATCTAAATCTACCCATTATTTTCTTTGCTAGAGAAGCTTTTGCAAATAGGTCTCTAAATGGGAACTGAGGGGTCGTTTCTTTTGTTCCTGCTTTTGACGTTGTTTATACCATTTTTCAAATGAATCTTTTGCAATTACCTCGCAATCATAAAAAATATCAAAAATTCCACAAATCAATTGACTAGCGGTATTTGTATCGTACTGCTGTTGCATGGCATCCACAACCGAATCCAGACAATTTAGTTCATTATCCTCGTGGGCATCAAGGCATAATTGTAAAAGAGGTAAACAATTGTTGCGAAATGCGTCCACGTTTAGTTGAGCGAATTTTCCATTGTTACCATTATTTGAAAAATCTCGGCTTTTATTGCTACTGCTGCTGCTGCTGGTATTGCTACAGGTACTACTATTTTTACTTGTGGTAACGCTACTTGTTCGCGACGAGCCTGTCAATTCTGTTGTCTTTGTCGTAGTGGCATAATCACAGCAAAGAAATCGTGTTAAATTTTTAAGAAAATAACTATTTATATTTACATTAGTGTTTATGTAGTCTAAGGCTAAATTCGAGTCATTAAGTGAACTTAAAATTATTTCTAAGCGCTGCAAATGCTCGTCCATTACTGTGGGGCTGTTATTGTTGGCATTTATGGATGTAATTTCGGGCTTTGCTTTACAATCATACAGAAATTGTAACTTGTTGGCTGCCACAAATTGGCGCCATTGTTGCTGATCAGTTTTGAACAGTTGCTCTCGTTCGAGCTTAAAATCTTTATGCCACAAATTTCTCATATAATTTGCGCCAAACTCTTTGGTAAAATAATTAACTAAAGCGATTACAAAACGTTCGGTGAACGATTTTTCGTTACGCCAACTTGGGCGCCAAATATCGTTAAATATTAATAGACGTTCATGCAGCAGTGGGCCTAGGAATTGAAACACATACATCCAACCATTAGGCACATCCATTAGCAAGTCTGGGAACTCTTCAGCAAATGGTTCATAAGCTTGTGTAAATATTTTCTTACTAAATGCATTGCAAGTCATGAGATAAATGAAAATGTTGGCGCAGGCATTTCTTTCGAAACGTTTTACGGCAGGTAAATGCAAGTACTCCATTAAAATGTAATATACCAGACATATTTGCTGTTTATTGTTGGTCTTTTCCCAAATGTTTAATACTTCTTCACGCCACCTGTTGCTGCGAGATGACAGACAATCTAAATACTCCTCCATAATGCGATTAATTAATTTTTGGTTATCTTTGTTAGTAAACGATTCCAAAATGCTTTTTATATCAGCATCTGAGTTTTGACTTTTTATATTCCAGGTTTGCATATGGTGCTGTTGTTGTTGATTTTGATGTTTTTGTGAGTATTGCTGCTGCGATGACGAGGGTGAATTCCGATCGCTTTGGTGTAGATCATTTGATTGGTTGCTTTGACGACCAGTTACTGTACGCCACATGTAAATGGAACTGTTTCCCAGTTTGGTGTTTGCTTGTGAAGTGTCATCGCCTCGAGAAAAATTTAATTTCTTCACGTCTATACTGTGCTGTTCTCTTTCTCTTTCTCGTTGGGCTAAATACTGTGATTTTGATGATTTATGCATAAAATAGCTGCCACTGTTACCACTCAAACCAGACTCTTTTGTACGTGTTTGGCTATTGCGGTTATTATTGCCAAAAGACATGCGTTGCGAAGAGCCTTTGTCGTAGTTGCTTAAAGAACCGGATGGCAAATTACTATTTTTATCCTCAGGTATTCGTCTTCGTATCGATGCTATGTGACTGCTATGAGGAAAAGACGATTGACCCCAATTCCGAGATCTTAAATCGATTAAATCTTGCATCATAAATCTTACACGACTGCAGATTTTACTTTTTTTATTGGACGGATTTCTTGCGTCCTTAACAATGATCTGTATTTTCGCAAAAATTTTGTTCATTCTGGTGTTGTTACTTGTGTTACTTGGTTCTGAATCACCATTCTCTAAAAGATTACCAACAGTTGTCAATAACTTACACATGTATTCCAATTTTTCTTCATTGCCGTGCTCTAGTAAAGATTCAACATAAGCCAACACACGACTGGAGGATAGTGTATGCAATTTATACATTTCCCCTATGAAACGCACGGTGCCCCAGGCACGACGTCGAAATTGATATTCTTGGTGTTCAAGTTCAGCTTGCAATTGAATTTTATCCTGCTCATCTTTTGTTTCATTCAATGTACTAATAATTTTTTGCAATTTTCGCTCTTTTGCATCTGGATTGTTAACATTTATTTCAAATTCTTTCTCTAATCTTTTTATCAGCAGCATATTGAAGACTCCTTTGTTATCTGCTTTTAGTTCTTCAAATAAAACTTTGGAGAATTTTGCATAAGTGGGAGCGAAATTAGGCTCATTTACTGTTTTTTCAAATATCAATAGCATAACCTGGAAAACAAGAATATGATTCGTTTAATTGAAATAAGCGGGAAAGAAAATTACATTTGATGTTGCTATAGCTACTTACTTTTTGCATTTTTTCTTGAGTATTTATAGAGATGTTTGTCATTTCTTTAACTAAAACATCGAAATTCTCAGCAGTTAATTTGTTAAGGATACCTCGGACTTTTTTTAAAACATCCTCGATATCTTCATTGCCATTTTTGCGAGACTCACCGGTTGAGTTGCTGGCTAAAAATTTCGGTTGCCAAGCATTTTTGCTTTCTGATAGTTTAATTTCCTCATTTAAAGACAAGTTAATGCGTATAACCTGCATTTTCTTCTGAATTTGGGGAGCACCGCTGCCAACACTAGTTATTCCTGAGGTGCCCGGTAAGCCAGCAATGTTATTGTTAATTCCTGCAGAGATTGAATTTATATGATGCTCCTGATGCTTTCTCGGTATGGCACCAGCTCCCCCAGCACGCCGTTTGCCACTTACAAACTCAATAGATTCAGTAAAATTCATTTGGTGATAAGATTGTTGCTGCAAATTTATTGTTGTTAAGCTTTGGCCAACCTGATGCGATGAATGATGGTGATTATGCTGCTGGCGAGCTACAAAAAGTTGTGCAATACAATCACCCTTTTGACAGGGTACAATTGGTGTTTTCCGAGATTCTGGTAAATTTGCAAAAACTTTCAATTCATCTAAAGAGTAACGTATAAACTTAGGTTTTTGTTGTTGTGGTGGTTCTTCTTTTTTGGATTGATCTGTATTATTTTTAACGTTGATATTCTTATTATTATTACTTTGTTGTTGTTGCTTCAAATTTTTTTGATTCTTTTTCTCTTTACGTTTATTTTTATTAGCTTTGCGATTCTTACGATGCTCTAAATTATTAATAAAGTTAATGTTATTGTTAACGTTAATATTAATGTAAATTTTAATGTTTTGTATATATTTGATTTGCGAAATTCGTGTTTACTACTCGGAAATTTAATGTTTTTCTTAACTTTCGATTTATAAATAAGAATGAAAACTTCTTGTTAAAAAAACTTGTTGTGTTTTATCGTAAGTCAATTACAAATTGTTGCCTATTTTGGAACTATTTTTTTTGAAACTTTATTTCATGTTGCTTAAATAACTTCCGAGTTGGAAAAATAGTTTATTATTTCGAAAATTTAAATAGTTGTAAGCAGGGAAACCATGTTGTGGATAATTTATCATGCCAATTATTAGTCTTTGGTAATACACGAATGAACAATTCGTTGCGTTGCTCTATTTCTTTCAACCCCTATTCGATATCATTTTACATAATAAAGAACTTTCAATGGCAATCAAAAGTATAAGTGATAAAGATACAAAAGATCAAATGACCGAACTATTCCCTTTTAATTTTGAACTAAGAAGGCGCTCACTAAAATGAACTACGAAGCACAAGTCTACCAATTATGAATATTCCCAAGGATTTTTTCACTGGGAGAATTTTGGTTTTTGGGAGAAAATTCCCTAAATCAGATAACTTGCCATGTTAAAAAATTGAGAAATTTTGTTTATAATAAGTGGAAAGGGAAAAGTGAAAAAACTCCCAGGGAATTTTTATTCATAAGTGGGCTGTATATGTTCCAAAACTTTTTACGAATTTCGGCATAGATTCTTTAGTGCATATTTTGTTCATTACAGCATTTTTTGCATATTTCCATTTGAACAGCATGTTTTCGATTTTTTTCTAATTAAAGAGCATATATAACAATTTTAGAGCATATTTGGATGTTATTTCAACATATTGTAATTTTTATATGTTTAGCGGTAAAAACAAAAATATTTCAATTGACACACATAAATGAGAATTCAAAATTAATTTATGTTCTGTTTTCATAACACAACCGATCAATTCGTCTGGAAATTTTATATGAAAAGTACTCAAAATATTGAGTGTTTTTCATACAATTTTTTTTAGACGAGTTGATCGTTAATGTTCTGTTGTTAGTTTTACTTTATATATAAGGAATCCTTTCTCTCACTATGCACAACATGGATATACGAGTATATGGTGCGAGAGATAAACACAGATAAATAATATTTTAATAATCTTGTTTCAAGACGATGAAATAGTTTCAGAGGCGCTAGCTTAAAAACTTTTATCTAAGGTAGCATTTTCTTATAATTAGTTTTAAAAAGAAAGTTCAAAATTTTTATTTGCAATTTACGCAATATTGAACTTTATTAAATTTATTCAATTTAAGTATCTATATTAGAGGTGAAAAAGATTAAAAACAAATTCTGACAGCAAAATTAAATCAAACGTTTTTATTAGTTTTTTAATTTGTTTAGTTCTCAAGGCTTTGACGTTTTAATTATTTGGTGAATTAAACCATTAAATTAAAATATCTACTTATGTATTTTTATATTCAGATCTCAGTGAAAATTGAAGTTTTTGTTTAAGTTTTCTAAATGAAATGTTGATTTTTATTATCAACCAAGATGTATTTGTTTTACAGTATCGTATTTTTAATGTGCATAAAACACATTTTTAAAGCATATGTTTGGTTTCCCTGATTATAAGATATACGTACTCTTTGACTCAGTAATAGCAAGTAAGGGTACAGATGGTTCTAAATCTTGATGAATTTCTTCCGATTTTTCTTCATCATTTCTATCAAAGGAGGTTTGCACAGATATTGGAAACGCTTCATCTCTTGATTTAACTATGAAATAAAATGAGTTTTATTTTATTTAAAATTAATAGCAATTCATTTAAGTTGTTATGGATATTATTCAATTCTATTTGTGTTCATTTACCTTCTGTTTCTGTTGAATGATCAGTATCAGATTCTCCACTTTGTAATGTGACAAGATCTATATTAAGAATTTCTTCAGCATGGTCTTCTGGCTCTATTATCACTGTTTCTTCTATATCCACTGATGGTTGCTGGTGTATATACATTTCCGGTACATTAATATCGGATGTATCAGGGACATCATCTTCATTGTCTAATTCGTGTTCATTAGTATCAGCATCAGTATCATTAGGGTCTTCGTAAGCACATACATTTAAGGATTCACTGCCAGAATGTAAAGATTGTGACTGTGTTGTAGTGTTGTTGACTTCAGAAGCAGCAGCAGAAATATATGTTGTTGTTGCTACTTCCAAACCGCCAACAGGCTTGTCGACTGCATATTCATCTTGCTCATATTGAATTTCGTATTGAATTTTCTCAGTATCTGAAGCAGAGATCGATTGTGAACATGTGTGCGGCACTACTTCTGACGGATCACTTGCTATCGATGCAGTTAATGATCTGTCATTGTTGTCAGTTTGTATTGAAACTGATTCTACGCTAATCTTACTTTTCATCTGAGGTTGTGGTTGCGATTGTGGTTTCGGTTGCGGTGGTTGCAACTGCGACTGCATTTGCAGTTGTGGTTGCAATTGCGACTGTGGCTTAGGTTGAACATCAAGTAAATTTTCTAATTTTAACTCTTCCTTGGTAAGTGGATGAACAATTGGTAATGCATATTTTCGTGGCTTAGGTTTGTGTTCAATATTAGATGAAGTGCCGACTCCTAGGTTTCCCAACGTTTGCATATTTATTGGTGTGGAAGCTTGGGGGGCTGCCGATAAACCACTACTGATATGGGTGTATGCTTGCAGATTTGGTGGCTGTCCCATTCCAGTTGCTGCTGTCAGTATAGGAGCTGTTTGCGGAGTCACAGCTGTCGGTGCAGCACTTAGCATCAAAGGTGGCGTACAATATGGTGGTGGCCCATACGAAGTTGGCCCACTAGGACCTACATTTCTATGTGCTGTATTTTGAAGTTGTGTTGCTATAGAGCCCCCACCGGCTGTAGCTACCGCATGTTGGGAAGCTGCATTCGTAAGAATAGATGCACGCGGTTGTTGGGGCAACAGAGCATGTGGCAAAGCAAAATAGTTTGGTGATACCATATAAGGTTGTCGCTGAGATACAGCTGCAATCATGTTTCTTATTTGAGTATGCTGTTGAGGTGCATGATGCAGGGTATGTGCCGGCATTGGGCCACTTTTCGTAAAGTAATGCAATGTTTGTTCATTCGGATTGTGGAGCCCAACTTGCTGCTGTGTGGGATATGGCTGCGAAGGTGGTTGATGCGGCCCCTGGTAAAGCAAATGAGCAGCCTGGCCGCCACTAACAGCAACATTATTAGCACCAGTATTACCATGTGTAGCTGGAGGAACGTTACAAAATGGATATGTAACGAATGTAACTGGTCCTTGATGATGCTCATAGTGAGGCTGTTGTGGTGTATGTGAATGCTGGTATGGGTTATTATGACGAACTGATACGTTTGTTTGACTTTGTAACGGCTGCTGCTGCTGCGTCTTCCCACCCCCACTTGTGTTTACGAACATAGGAGGATCTTTCAAAGACCTATTCCCACACAAAATAGAAAAAAATTAGCTTGTGTTAAAAAATACAATGGACATCAAGAATTAGAATTAGGAGTGGGAATAATACAACGCGTATGAATATATATTTAAATTCAAAAATTTTCTTTAACATACGGAAAGCCAATTGTCTTCTACCAATGTAAAAAATCATTGCAATGTTAACCAGTTTTAATAACTCAACAGCTTCTTGAGCATGGTGTCCATTAAAATTTACTAAAGTACCTATAATACCAAAAGTTTCCTTTTTTTGACAATTTCGGTAAAAAATAAATAAAATTGGTCTTGTCATAGTTACTTCTGATTAATTCAGAAGAATTCAAATATTCCTACTTTCCGTAAATAACAAAATTGTGACATTTTATTTTATTTAAACTTACCACTTCCTTTGATGGCTTTTCTTTTTTGAAAACGTTATTGTGGCCCTTTCAACAAGTATTTAATAGTCCAAAACTATGTTAACTTGAATCAAATTACACTTATGGGCTAGCAGCAATCCTGTCTTAATTTATTTGGGCAAGTAACGTAAATTAAGGCGTTGTTTTTTATGCAGTCAACTGATGAAATGCAGATTTTTATTTCAAAAAGAAGACTATGATATATTTTATTAAAGATTAATAAATTTGTTTTAATTATTTTTAATAAAAATAAAGCATTGAAAAGAAGTTACACAAACTAGTTATGTATAAATGTGTAAAGTGGTCGTTTAACTGGGACATAAACATAAAAAACAACACAAAAATTATGACAAGAGAATTGTAAAATAAATTTGCATAATTTAATTATTAAAATGTGAAATACCAGACAATTAATTAATGTTTAACTTTAATAATTTGAATCTTTGTATTTAATTTCTAAACTTAGAAAAATAAAAATCTTTCGAGTTCTAATATTTATTTATTTTTTCTTTTGTTTATTAAAAAACTACGTGTGAAAGTTTTCTTTTCAACTTTTTGTTAATATTTATTGATTAGTAATTTAAATCCTCATAGAATTTTTTTTAAGCAAAATAGAAAATAAATAAATATACAATTGTAATTTTATTATTTATTCAAAATATGTTTATTTTCTTTCACGCCTTTTTGTGTCTTTCGTAATTTTTCACTTACAGTAGAGTTTTCTTTTCTACATAAATTACTTTTTTTCGTTTGTCCTTTTTCGGAGCCTTCTTTTTGTATGAGTATAAACGTTCTTTATTTTCTTATCTTTTCACAAAAAACTTTCTTTATAAAAGCACAAATTTTACTTTATTAATTTACGATGATGTATTATTATTTGTTTATTTGATTTTCCAACTTTATTTTAGATTTTTCCATTTTCAATAAAAAGAAAATGCAATGCCTACTAATGAGTTTATCAGCAAGGCTGCCAAGTGAAGTGAATAATAAAACGTCAAAATATATTGTAAAAATCGGCTAAATTGTGATGTTGGTATTGCAGTACTAAGTATACTCTATGATAATGTGGGAAGCGACTATTAAATTTAAGTTTCAAACTACATGAACTTGGCAGCACTCGTTAATTTTAATTGTTTTTTTTAAGGATAATACTTATAATAAAATACAAAAAATGCTGAAATTCATTCGAACACTGTATGCTTGTGCAAATAGAAAAGATTTTGAAAGAAATTTTTTATGTACTTTTATTTATATATAAATAACAAAACGTGAATAATAAAAAATTCACCATAGCTACAAAACTGCTTTGCTGGCATCTCTGTGTACGACACCTAACAGCTAACTTTATTAACGTATGTTATATTAATAATCATAAGAAGTTCTGAAAAAATTTAAATTTTTATTTATTTTTTCAACTAAATAAGTATTAATTAATATAAAAGAGTACTTTGACAAGCTACACTCTGTGACGCAAATATGTACGTCTTTTTGCGATTATATTTTTAATATAAAATTTAATAATTAATTTTAAAAATATTTTACATTTAATTAGAATAAAAAAAAATTAAAAAATCCATTTTGGAGGGTTAAGGCAGCTTCGTTTGTTAATTTAGAATTTCATTCTAGTTTCGACTACTTAATGTATGGTGGTGATGTCGCAAAAATGTACATATACTTCTTGTAATTATTTCGGTAAAATATTTAAAAATTCATATCAACGCAAATTTTTGAATTGCGATTCTGTTTTTGACTAATTTCCAATACTTGGAACATTTCCTGCAATGCATCGTTGGTTTGGGTCTTTCGACGATTACGTCTTAACGTAACACGACCGGATTTTAACTCACGTACTAAAGCGTCAACACCTAGGAATACAAATAAATGTTCAAAAAGATAAATATATTATATAGATGTTTTGAATAAATACCACATACAATAGTTAATACTTGTATTTATAAGAAAATTTAGTTATTTACACATAAATAACATTTTTTTTATCTTTCTTTAACACAATAAACAAAATCATGCATTTTTATTAGAACAAAAACACAACTTGATTAATAGGAAAATTTTTTATGAGTAAATTTCATAATCTAAACATTTTAAAATAAAATTTTCACACCAATTTTCGAAAAATCGAGCCATTTCGCTACCAGTGGTTGTCGAATTATTTGTTCAAACCTATACATCAGCATATCGTTACTACGCTAAAAATTCACTAATTTATTAAAATGTATTTTTTGATTAGAGCTTTTAATATAAAGGTAGCGAACGATATACAGAATAAGAATGGTAAATAATTAATGTACTTTAGACACAAACATTTAAATAATACCAAGACTAAAAATAATTTCGTTAAAGTAGATATGAATTAAAAAAAAAAAACTGTTAGTCATTTTACGAGCAGTTTTGGGTTTTATAATTAGTGCAAAAGCAAAATACAATTTATAGAATAACAACACAAACAATAAATTGGAAAAACTTATTATACTTAATTAAAGAAATAGAACTACTGCAAATAAATAAAACACTTTCATTAAAAAACATCTTCTAGTCGATACCTATCATGTATAGGCAAAGTTTGACTGAAACGTGTACTTACATGTGTTTCTGCATATAATGTACTTGTACCTAAAACTTTACAGTAACTGTGCACCCTGTACATTTTGTCTCGAAAACAAAAATAAAAGGAAACTTCCCATCACTTACAAATAAGTCATGAGTAATCGCTCAATAAAATAAACTTGATAAAATTGAAATTTGAATCTTTGAAAAGTATGTAGTCCACTCATTGTTTTTTTTAAAGAAGAAAAATGCAGAAAATATATCATTTATAAAAGCAAGTCAAAAAATGGTAATTTTTTTGGTTATTTATAATACTAAAAGCATAAATACGTAATGGTATTTTATGTACGTACGAGTATGTACATGATTTTTTGATCCCCTTTCAGTTTGCAAGGAATGTGCTACTCTCAACTTCTTCTAGGCACATCCTACAGGTAGCATTACACCAATTCAGGCTAGATGATATCTAAAACTACCGTGCCCGTAGTACGATAAATAAGTTAGTGAAAGAATGTACAAGTAAAATTTTATAAAATTCTACACGATTGTCTATTTGCTGTATGTCGTTAATCAATTAAATTGTTTATATTTCCTCTCTCTCTCTGATTCTTATAATAAACTTGTATGAAAAACAAAGTTTCCAAAGAAACAAAACGTATGCAAACGTTTCGTTTTGTAGCTTTTGGTAATAATACTCTGACAAACTACAAAACAAAACGTTTGCATTAGTTTCGTTTCGCGTCTTTGCGAACTTTGATAAAAAATGACTTATTAAAAACCAGAGTACGGAGAGTGCTTGAATTGAACTTGCCTCCGAGTGAGTTTTATTATTATTCTCTCTTGCTTTATTTTTTTCATTTACATGAAAATATTTAATCAATTTTAAGCCTACTCTTTTCCTCCCTATGGCTAAAAATGTTTATTTAAAAAAAACCTGTCAAAAATTTTACTATAACTAAAGCGCAAGAAAATATTAAACGCCAAGAAAGAAAAAATCCTGTAGGTATTAAGAGTTTTCACTACGGGGGGTTTTAGGTTTTGTTTTTTTCACTGCCTAATCCGACATTTCTTACATAAAATTTTAAGCAGCTTTTGAATGTGTTTGTTTGTAAAGTTTTTGCACTGCTTATGTGTATGTAAATTGATGTATACGTACATACATATATCCTTTTTATAAAGCAAAGTATACCTATTTGGGATGAGTATTATAAACAAAATAATTTTTTTCTCCTAATAATTCCCACCTTATTGATTTTTATTTTAATCTCTGAGAACAGACAAGACACTTGTTGCAATAATTATGTACGTGCATATAAGTATGAATGTGTGTATGTACGAGTATACTCGTTATGTACTCATTTACTATTTTACTGGTAGTGCCTATGCAATAAACAGTGATGACCCCTAATGGTTAATAAAGTAGCCAGAGCTGCAGGGATGTACTAGTGTGTGTATAAATATGAGAGTGTGTAGAGAATTGTTGTTAGTTGATATGCTGCAAAGGTAGGAGCTTACAAGGTCATACGGAAAATTCTTTTTAAATGAATGAAATATATTTAAGTTGGTACAAACGTATTTTTTATCGTGCTGTAAGTATGACAGACACCTCTCCTGTCATGTTCCTAACGCTTCGTTCTATCCTCAACTAATTCCAGTTTGATGATGATATCAAGGCGATATTTTTAGTAGAATTTATTGACGTTAGGCTTTACAATTTGGCATAAAATAAAATTCTTTTAAAGTATTTTGCAAGTTCTCGTAGTTGGTTGTATGTATGTATATAGTATGACTGTGTGTGTTTATTAAAATTGTTATTGTTGTTGATGCTGTTATTTATATTCTTGTTTATTGTGCAGACAACTACCAGGCTTCTGGTTACAACAAGTTGAAAGCATAAACGAGCTTGCAAACATTGAGGCATTTTACTTGTGTAAGTAAATACAAAACATGCCACACAGTGTGAAAATACTGTTGACATCTTTGCCAGCTTCAATAGCTGTTTGGGTGTTGTTGTTGAAACAATTCCTGTTTGTTACGCCGCATCATCGGAACTTTATTTGGCTTTTAAAACTTTGTCGCTTCATTTATTGCGCGCCTTTCAAACGCAAAACACATGTAACTTTTTTGTAATGATTTTTTTCATATATACTCGTATAATATATTTTATTTAAAAAAAAAAAAAAATATGCATCCTTACATACACACATGTATACCCCAATGTGTCTGTGTGTGTGTATAAACTACACAAAAAGTGAAAAGTAAAGTGTATAAAAAATTTATTTGCAAATGCAATCATACGAGAATAAATTTTATATCAAGATTAAAAATGCATAAAAGAACATTCAAAGAATAAAAAAAAAACAATAAATATACATATATGTATGGTTAAATTAAATAAAATTAAAAAAAATATAATTGAGTGAGCTGAAATCTAATTGGATTTAAAGTGAATGTGAAAAATTCTTATTTAAATTATAAAATTCTGCTTAAAAATTTACGGTAAGTGACTTTTGTCTAACATGAAATGCAACATATTTAACATTCAAATAAGAGCGAGTATTAATGACCTACAAAAACAAAAAATAACAACAACAACAATAACAAAAGTATAGTAAAATAGGCGCAGTGACACAACACATCGTCGTTGTCATTATTTTTTAAAAGCCAGAATGCATATTGGCATGTATGTATCTTTAAGAGGATGTGTGTCTTTGTATGTGTGAGTGTTTACCTATATACTTGTGGTCTTGTGTGCAAGTTCAACATTGATTTAATTGAATATTAAAGATACAAAAAAGGATACTTAATTTTCTTTGCGATTTGTATTGGTATGTGTAACTAAATAGGAAATATTTTTATTCGAATTTTTTTTTTTTTAATTGTGATTTATTTTGTCAATGATGGAGAAACCGCCCTCTTACTCAACTGGTTTAGTTGAAGGATGTTCTGCATCAGAGTTCTAGTAGAAGGAAATTATAACACACACACATATTTATATCTATATAAATACTTCGTTCATCTTACACCTTCGTGTTTATATTGTGTGTGACATGTTTATTCAATTATGTATTGCTAGTTGCAGTTAATAGTGAAGTAAAGAGTAGAATGATTGGCAGATGCTACACATACACAAATTGCATTTATGTTCACCATGAAATATGACAGAATACCTAGCAGGTGTTGTCAATTTAGCTGAACATTACTTTATTATACGCCACGTACACTAGGCTGGTGTTGTTATGCCAAATTGCAAACATTTTAAAGAAAACTTCAATCAAATAAATTAATTAAAATTCATTACATTCATAGGGAAACAAAAACACTTTTATATTAATGCGAATTCGAGACTAATGAAATTTTTTTTTTGATATGGAATCCAGTGGATTACTGGGGATTATAATGATATTTCCATTTATTCAGACTAATCTACTAAATTAAATTCAGCATGTGGCTAACAACAAAAATTAATGTGCTGCTTATAGAAGGCGAACAATTCAAGCGTCTAAAAAAATTTTATGAAAAACAATTTTAAAAATTCAGTGTTTTCCATACACATTTTTCAGACTATTGAATTGTTTGTTTCCTGTAAACAGCCCATAAGTTTATATATTTTGTTTTTAAAACACAACGTTCTATTTCCATTATTGTTTGAATGGAAGGAACAACAGTCTTTTTCCGGAATCCCCTTTATATACATGCCCAACATTTCTAACAATAACCTGAAGTGGAGTAACAAGCGGAGCGTGTTTTAGCGCTCAGTATTTACGTTAAAGCGTAATCTCTAAAGAACAGCGCTGCCGTAGTGTTAATCCTCTTGTTTAATAAAACTCACTAGAGACGAACACAAATAGAGTTAAAAACGCTTGAAAAAAAAACAAATAAAATAAAATGTCATTACTGGTGAAAAATAAAAAAAAAAATTGTTTTGCAGTCAATTCCACTACAAAACGCGCTGCCAAAATTGGATTTTAAAATTGCTCAGCGTTTTGTATGGGCATGACAACTTTTGAGATTTGTGGAGGCATGACTGTAAAAAACAACATTGACATCGATGTCTTCAAAACTTTGTATAACTTGTTTAGTCTTTGTCCTTCTGGCTCCTATTTCTTTGACATCTTCACTTATCCTCTTATACAGATATCCCAAAGGGACCACATCAGAGCAACCGAACCAAACCTTTACTGTAATAATTAAATTGTTTATCACCTACAAAAATCTAATTGCACACCTCAAAATATTCTTATTTCAAGATTGAAACTGCTGGGTATTTACATACATACATAAGTATTCATGTTAGTAAACAAGTGTATTGCCAGGTGACTGTTGTTAGTGTTTTTATATATTTTTTTATTTATTTATTTACTGCTTTCGTTCTAGGGCTTTTTTCATTTTTAAATCGTAAATACATACATTTGAAATAGTGAAAGAAAGTAAAATAAAGTGGTATTTATTTATGAACAACATACACATATGTACATACATACGTAAACTAGAAAATAGATTTTTGTTTTATAATAAAACTTTCATACGATATATCAGCCGTTTTGTTTGAAAGTGGTATAAGTCTATGAAAAAAAAAAATTAGTTAGTGATACATTTAGTAAGATGGTGTCAATATTTTACTAAAATTACAGCTAATTATTTTGATTTTAAAAAGTGGATTTATATCACTTTCAGAAATAACATCTGATAAATATATAAGTATGTACTCACAAGTACCATATTTATTTGTTTTTTTAAATCTGAGATTTAAGTTAAGAGAAGAAATTGTCGCCAATAATACATTTTACAATTTATTTCTTGTCATTATACCTCTTGCCAGTGACAGTTACTTTCATTTATTTAGGAAATTGTGTTTATTTTGTTGTGAAATGAAATTCTAATATTAAGCCATCATGAGAATCCATATCAATTTCCTTTTAGCACCCATAGTCAAAGTTATTTAAAGACTTGGTCAGTCAAATTGGGGGACAAACAAACATTGTCACATATAAGTGTATGGGTTTTTCCTTTTTATTTATTTAATGTGATAAATCGTCAGATTTTTTTTAAATTTGTTCAATTTAAGAGAAATAATAAGTTTACTTCTATGGAGCTTTCAAATTCAAAGATAAATCCATAACGTGAATGAAAATTTTTTTGTATTTTTATAGTGGCAATGCACAGCTCTTTCTATAATTAAAATTATTGCAAAAATCATATTTAAAAAAATTCTCAAAATTATCACTATCGTACAGACCAATTCATATTTATTTACAAGGTGAAAGCAATCCTACAGCTTGATATATTTTTTTCGTTTGTTGTACTGGGAACTCTCAATTTTTTTTCTAATATACAACTTGAGAATTTTAAAAATTCTGTAGATAATTATTATTATTATTTATTTATGATTTTTTTTTTAATATTATTATTTTAATATTTTGCTCAAGTGATTTTGTTTGTTGAGTATGTTAATTTTTCTTTTCACTACTACAGGCACATAATTCTGAAATCTCAAAGGTAAAATAATTGGTTTTTGTATACCCTTGAAAATGAATATGCCTTGTGGTACAGATATTACAAAAAGCCCATATATTTTGTTATTGGTTTTGAGGCTTCTACTATCAAAAGTTATTTGTAGTGGTTGAAATCGAGAAGTGTACTAGAGTAAAACGAAATTTTTTTCCGCTATTGTCTCTCTTAACTTTTGACCGAGTACAAGAAACAATAAAAAAAATATCCAGCTGTAGGATTGCTTTTTCCTTATAAATCAATAAGACTTAGTACAGACAATATCTATTGCAAACATTTGCCTATTATTCCATTTCAAAAGTGTTGTGTTTAAAACTTTCGAGTAGGAGAAATTAGGATTTTTAAGAGCTATAAGAAATATATGAATTTAAAGTCGTTTTTAAAAAGATACTGACTATGATTATGGCCCAATAATATTTTTGTAGGTCATTTTCAAATTACCAACACAAAAAGAAAAATTAATATAAAACAAATTTATTTCAGAATTTACATTTTCCATCCCTGTTGCATAATATGTATGCATTATTAAGCGTATACGTATTAGTAATTTCAATATTGTTGATACGTAACATGAAATATTTGGGAGTGTGTTCATACACGAATAAAAATATGAGCTGTTATTTTAGAAAGTGGTATAAGTCCATTTCAAAAAATTAGTAAGGTATAAACAAAATCTTCGCATTTTGTTTAAACTGGATTTATACCGCAAAACTTACAGCTCCTGGGTATACATGTAAATGAAGTATAAAAAAATTTAAATTGTTAGAAAAATTTTCCTATTCACCAAATACTTCAAGTATTGAATACCTCTAATATCGGATTTTATCAGATATTCGCTTTTTTGATTATTTATCTTTGCAAAACAGTGTTAATTGAGTTCAAATGTTACTTAATTTATACACCATTTTGAAAGTGAATTGAATTTTATTGAAATTATTTCCTATTTAAATATTCAAAGCGATATGCAGCTTGTACACAACTGATTGTCAATCATTTACAGATAAAAGGAAAATTATTTGAAAAAGGAAATTAAAAATCAAATAAACATGTGTCTCCCTCTACTACATACAAGTAAAAATATCAGGCTGAGTAAAAGTATTTACACAACGTCCTACAAAAATGTAAGACTTTCTAGTTATGAGGAACGTATAAAAAAACAGCAAAATACAGCAGGATCTGGTTTAACTACAAAAAAGTGTGCTTTTGAATTTTTAAGACAGAAATTTTATTTTGTAAACTTGTAGCTACAGAAACAAACAGAACAAAAAAATCTTTTATGATTCAATAAAGCCAGCAAAATCTTTTGCTTTAACTTTATTTATTTTCAAAAACATTTTTAAGCTTTGATTTCTTATTTACATATGGTACATATATACATACATACGTACGAATGTATTTACATATATTGATTGTGAAATTAATTTGTATGTGCTAGAATAATATATATTATTTAAATTTGCTTAACTCAGTGTGAGCAGCAGCATTTAACTGTTAATTAACGGGTCTTTCAATAGGAACTTTCAATTTATTTAATCGGTTTTTCCAAATTGCCTTGTTAATTTCAACAACATGTGCAAATATGATAAAATTGTTTTATTGAAATTGCTGTCTTGTTGGGGAAAAAGTTTTATCACTTCAAAAGAAATTCGAAATTATTAAAATAACTATTAACAAACCTTTAAAAGCAATAATGAGCCATAATCATAGTCAAAAAAAAGTAGACTTTTATTATTTATAAGAACTGTATGCTATTAAAATCGTTTCTAAAAAGATACCGACTTTAGTGTGACTATGATTATGGGCAAATTTTTATATTTTTAATGCCACAAACTGCATTACACAATTAATGTAGCCCATTTTTTTTTTTGGTGTAAAAAAATAAAAAAACTACTAAATAAATTGTAATAAAGAATTACTACAAATACCGAATAAAGTGTGATTTCGTGTACGAAAGTGTGTGTGTGTTTGTGCCTGCAGGCAACTTAAATAATTGTTTCCCAACTAGTGGTGCTTGATGCTTAGATTGCTTTTAATGAAGTCAACCGATTACTCACTGGATATTGAAATTGCAATGGTCTAGCCATTAGCCAATAGTGTCAGATTCAGAATGACTTGTTAACTAACTTAAGGGAGCTGTTTAATTCGTACTCGTAGTTAGTAAAAAGTCAGCAGTAGTAAAATGAGTGCAATGATGAAATTTATTATACTCTTATTCTATCGAATGGCTAGCAAATTTAGACATTAGGTGAATTGAAGTTGAAGTTGTTTTTAATCTTGCTGATTTAATTTATATTAATAATACACAGGCCTACAATTACATTGGTGCCGTACTGTATACTTGCTTTTTAATCCTTCGTGTAGTTCTCGAGATTTACCGTTCATAAATAAACTACATTTTCGATACTTAAGAAATTTTTTTTACTACTCCTGTAGTTTAAGAGATTATGAGAAAATTGTGTTTAAAAAAAACATATTTTTTTAAGAAAATTTTGAATTTTTTTTTTTAGAAAATTTATTAAAAATTTAATATTTTGTTCTGAACATTGATACCTGCATATGATACAAGTGAAATGAGCCATAAGTTCTTAATTTATTTTTTTGGTATAACATGCAACATTTTTTAAATATTTAAAAATAAAATATGTTAAATTCGGTGTAGAATTAACAAACGGAATCACATACAGTAAACGGTATATAAAGTAAAAAACCTATTACTTTTTTCTGCAAGCATTCTTTACACAACTGAAGTATGTGTCTTAAGTTTTTCGATCGCTAAGAAACTGAAAGTTCGTGTTTCAAGTCTTTTAATTTACAGAGAAGGGTATAAAATATGCAACACAAAGATACAAAATTATAAACTAATTAAACATTTTGATTAAAAAAATTTTAATATAATTTATTTACTATTCAATTCTTAACAATTTTTTTTTTATTTTAAAATATAGAAAAATTTATGACGAAGCGCTTTAGGTGCTACCACTCAATTATGAATAAATTAAGAACTTATTAATGGATTTTAATAAGCTATATATGTCTCATTTTATTTCTATCATACGCAGGTATGAAAATTAAAAATAAAATTTTTATAATTATAGATTTTTAATTAATTTTTTAAGAAAAACATTTTTTAAATTTTCTTGAAAAAAATAATTTTGTTTTTCCAAAACTTTATGAACATCTCAGAAACAACAAAACTGGTGAAAAATTTGTAGCAACGTAATTTTAAAGGTCATTTTATTCCCAATGCTAACGTATTTTTTGAAACTTAATAAAAAAAAACTAGTTCTCGAATTATTGAAAATTATATGGCGTAGACTCCTCTTTTCTCTATATAACAGCAAAACGCAAGACCTACACATAGGATTAAAAAAGTAATTTATATAGCGATTAGAGTTTAATGCAAAACTTTAGTGACCACAAAAAAAGTTGCACTTTGTGGGCTTGTGCTATTTATAGTTTGGATCATAAAAACGTTACGTGTTATTTCCGTAATCGACTTTAATATTGCTTGCAGGGTGTGTTTGTGTTATGTATGTATATGTATACTGAAATTTATTGTTTATTTTTACGCATGAAAAAGGTTTCTTAGAAACCAATGGTTGCTACCATGATTGTTGTTTATTGGCATTTGTAAATAAAGATGAATGTACATATATATATGTATGTACATAGAAGTACAAGTATATAAATGTCCCGTGAATGTTAGTGTTTATGTCCAGCACTTTTCGAGTTTATTATAAGTAAAAAAAAAAAAATTTAATTTAAACATTAATAGTATGAAGACAACAAAATGTGTACATATACCTATTTGTGTGGGGTAAAATTATTAGCCAGTTCATTTTGTGTGGCTTAAAACTTTTTTTAAGTCATACCACGTGAAAATGTAGTCTGAATTTTTTTTTTAATCTAAAGCTGTGCATTTAAAGTTATGTATATATATCGAGTTAAAAATATAATGTGAATAGGTATAGTATATGTACATATGTAATATTGCAACATGCATGAATTTTGACGATAGTGCAAAAATAAGTAAGACTTAGTGCTATGAAACGTACCTATTGAAGTCTACCTCTCTTATGCAAAAAATTGGCGTAGTAAACGTTACCGTAATTTTTCATAAAGTTTATTAATTTTTTTTTTGCATTATAGGTAGGTACGATAAAATTATTATTTTTTTATTACGTACCTAATTAAAAGTAGTTAGGTACCAGCAGTTTGCAATAATTATACCAGACTTACAATGATAAACTATCTCAAAAATGTGAATATTTTAATATTTTTAAAGAACAAAAATACTTTATGGACTTTTAAAAACGTACTTTAAAACGCAATGATAAATTGTGATAGGCATATATTTGTTTACCAGACATTTTCTCACTTTCCAACTGTGTTTGACCCAAGAATGATAAAAATACAAGATTACGCTATGCATATGATTTCCCGTTAGATGACGTAGCTTGTCCACTGTTTGAAGAAAAAATAACAAATTTCTCTCTCTCTCTCTAAATTATTAGCCATAGGAACACAGCGTGTGACATCATTTGTGATACATGCGCAGAAAATTAAAATTTTATGTTCATGATAGCGTAATCTTGTATTTTTATAATTTTTGGTTTGACCTCTATGTGCTCAATTACACACAAATGTATGCATACAAGTATATAAATATGCACATACGCACACACATACATACATGCACATTATCCTATTTTATGCTTGTATCTGCCACTATAACAGTTTTTTCTCTCTCTTTCTCTGTTTAGCACAATATTGTGGACAGAGATGCCAGTTTTTTTTAAATTTATCAAGTTTTATTTGTTTCAAAAACCCCCAACACAACTTTTTCCATTCATAAAATTTCTCTTGTTTTCCAAAATAAAATAGAAGTTGTGGCATTGCAGACGGGTCGGTCAGATGGGACCTGTACTTTTCTTAAGTTTTTATTTCATTTTGTGTACTGCTTACTTTACTTTAACTTTAACAAAAAATTTTTATATCAATTCGAAAGCAAAAATCATAACAGAGGCGAATTCATTTCCTTTCGAGTTGTCAGAATTTTTAAAGTTAACTGTATTTTTTGTTAAATTTTTAGTGCATAATTTTTGACTCTAAAAGGTTTATTATTTAAAATGGGCTAATTTTTCAGACTCACATTGTAATTTTAAATAAATTTAGACAAATTGGCATATAAAAGCTTTTGAAGGATATCACTACCACGGTTAGACAAGCATTAATTCGATATGTACCTATTTTTTTTGCATTAAAATTTTTAACTTGGTTTTTTCGGTAATTCGGTTTTGAAAACGATTTAAATGAATTTGTATGTACAAACAAAAAATTTAGGGGTTGATTAAACGAAAAAAAAAAATACTGCCCAAAATATTATCCCACAAAATACCCCATCAGTATCATGTTAATTGTGTGCCCATTTACACAAAGACAAATCCCCTTAACTGGGAACTCTATGTACATTTGTGCATATGTGCGTGCGTGTTTGTGTATACTTTTGAGTACTACAAGTCTCTGCCTATATATTATAAGTGTTGTTGTTTTCGTCAACACTACTGTTGCAGAATAATAACGAAGCACCTACCTGTTGCTGCCTCAGGTTGCACTTGTTGCTTAACAGTCTCAATAAGTTTGTGACCACCGCCATAATTATTTGATTTATGTAAATTATGCTGGGCTATGCGTTCTGTAAAACTAGAGTCTTGTAACGACGAATTGACCATGCAGGTAGAAGAAGAAGAAGTATCAATAGCATTGGTAGAAACATTAAAAACAGTAGAAGCCTTATAAAGCAAATTAGCGGGTAGTGGTGGTGGCGGTGGCGGTGGTGGTGCTAATATTAAGGAGGGTTCTGTTATCTTCATCTCCTGTCTCTGATATTTTTCTAATTCCTTTTCAGCCTTTTCGGCTCGACCTAGAGCCTGACGTAACTCTTCTTCCAATATTGATAATTTCAATTGGAATTTTTTTAGTTCATCGTTAGTATTTTTTTCTATAGCCGCCTCCATTAGGATTTGCTACAAAAGTGGTAAAGTTGTAAACAAAGAACAAAAGATGGGGAAGTTAGGTAAACAAACAAAAAATTAGTAGAGAATTTATTTTGCATTTTTAAATTAAAATAATAATTTTAGAATTCAACCACATACACCCGTTTATGTACGTAACACACAGATAGCATTAATAAAATAACCATGAGTTGGAAAGAAAGAAGTAAAGCAACAAGCAATAAACAGAAAAGCGGGGTTTTTTAAAATAAATGTTAGTAAATATATCAATTTTAAAGACAAAATTAAGAGGTTTTTTTTACTGTTTATCTTTTCTTTATTGTGTTGTAAAATGACCGACCTTCACCATAATTATTTTCATATTTTACGTTTTAAAAAACTTGTTGTTTTTATAACGCAAAAGAGTGTTTTGTTCTTTTGGTTGCCAACGAAAATGAAGAAAATGAAGAAGTTGTGGAGCATGGAGTAGAAGCATTTTCTAATGGTTTTCTTTTAATAAAGTTGTTGTGGTTTTGGTTGTGTTGATGGTACTGGTGGTTGTTATTCGCTTTGTTCTTCGGCGGTTTGTGGAGTTGAATTACTTTTAAATATATTTATGTGTCTAAAGAAACCCGATACACGTTTCAAGCCCTAATATTCATTTGTACATACAACATAACATAATCTATTATAATTTTTTATAAAAGACATTTTCAAATCATGATAATAATAATGATGACATTTCTTTTTTCTTTTGTTTTTGTAGTAATAAATATGAGTGTGTGTAAACATATTTTATGCATGTTGGTGTATGTGTGTACTTAAATTTTAAATATTTACAGTCATATTCATAAAAATGTTTAAAATTGATTTGGATAGGCTTTTAAAAGAATTTTTTTTATAAAATAAATTTCAAATCAAATTTTTTTTATAAAATAAATTTTAAATAAAATTTTTTTTGAGGATATGAGAGCTAATGTTTTATAAAAATTTCTTTTTTCGAAATTTTAAATCTAAAAATTTTTTGCTACACAATGATTTGTTTATTACCTAATAGGTATATTAAATAAATTCTTTTTAATTTTAAGATTGCTATAATCCTACTAAATTTACAAATATTATTGCCCCATCTTGTATTGAAATTGAAATATATAAAATGTAATAAAAATATGAATTGAATTGGAATACTTTCACACTTGGCAAGTGCCTTGCACAATTAGGTTTTCAATAATTTTATACCTATTTCTTATTTCCAACCATAAAAAAATTACATTTTCTTTTTTTTATTTGCTAATTAATTTTTTAAATTTCTTATATGTTGCTTCACTCACAACACAAAACAAAATACATACAACAAATCAGAAACATAAACAAATTTCTGATATACACGCAAAGAATGAAAGAACAAAACGAATTGCCGAGTACGGGCAACTGTGTACTGAAAAAGTAAAATTTTTTTCTCTTCAAGCCGATCATCTACAAACACAAGAGTTGCGCAAGAGACTTGCGCAAGTCACTTGCCAATTGTGAAAGGGCTCTTGATATTTTCAGAAAGAGAAATCAAACCTGTAAAATACTTTGGCTGATATTCAAAGAAAAATAAAGTATAATAAAGTAGATATTGTGACAAATTTGTGTAAAAAATTTGTCATAATTTCTATGTTAAGTCTTCATCACTCTTTCACTCTTCAGTAGTCTTTCTCTTTCTTATTTGACTTTAAAAAAAAAAAAAAATTTCGTCCCGTTGGACGGGCAATCTTCAAACAGGCCACATTGAAATTAACTCAACTTGAATTGAGAAATATTTACATACGCAAATACATAAGTTAGTGATTTTTGTCACGTGCGTTAACTTGCCCATCACTCTTTTTTTATTCCATAGAAAAAATAACACTTTACCGATATTGAATATTTAAACATTTGCCAATGCGTTTTTTAATGGTAAAATGAAAATGCATTGATCAAAAAAAAAATTCTTAGGGGGTTATTACTTCAATTTTAAAGTAAATATGATAAAAAATATTATTTGTTTCGTTTCGTTTCTTTGCGAACTCAGATAGATGAAAGCTTAAAATGCTGTACCCGTAATATTTCTTAATAAAAATCAAGGGGAATTTTCATATTTATACATCATGTACTTAAAAAGAAATATTTAAATAATGCGCTCTATCCATAATACAAGCGTCCAAAAATTTTATATGAAAACTACTCAAAAAAAAGGAGTATTTTACATATAATTTATTTGGACGAGTTGTTCGCTTGTGTTATGAAAACAGCCAGCACACAAATTACTTGACCTTTATTAATATACGTACATACTATATTTAGAAAATTTACTATATAAATTAGCATAAAATTTGTTTTTAATTAAAAAAAGCCTTTAGTAATTTACATTTTTATTACAAACGATAAAAACAGTTGCAAATTCAAAAACATGCACAACCTCAAACATTAATTAATTTAAAAAAATTAACAATTCTTTCTTTGCCCATTTCATAAAATTATTAATTGAAAAATTCTTTAAAACTAAACAAATCATTGTGTGTGTATGCAAACGAAGTACAGTATATAAAAACTTTTTTTACTTTGAACAATTAAATTGTAAATAAACAAAATGATGAAGATGCAAGCAAACAAGTAAACTAAATTTCTAACTTACCATCTCAACGATACGCTCGTTATGATCATGATTTTGGGTTTCAACTTCATCTTTTATTTTTTCAAATTCTTCATCTGTATTGACAGCAATGGGTGAAGCGGGTGTTGTTGGTATTGGAGAGGTAGGTCCATCGGTTAGATCGCGTGTTTTAGCTGTCAGTTCGTCATTACGTTGTTTCAGCTTAATTAAAGCAGACTCCATTCTATAAAAAAGAGAACAATACATACAATAGATACCATATACACTTTCACACTAGCATTTATTTGTGTGATTATAGTTAATTTTTGATTTTAATAAATTAATGAATTAAAAGTTTACTTACTTTTTACTAGTCTCTACACTTTCTTTCATATTTTCTGTTAAAAGTTTTGCCACTTTTGTTAGATTCGTATTTTCAGTACGCAAAGTTTCATTTTCTTCCTCCAAATGATGTTGCTTTAACGAAGTATAAATTTAAATTTAAATTAATTTCCATATAAAGATTTTCTTTATTTATTTTTCTCAGTTTTCTTACTTACATTTTCTATTAGTTCAGCTATTTTCTCATTGGCTTCATACAATTGGAGTTCAACTGCATTCATAGAATTTTTTAATACTAAAAATTCATCAACAATTTTTTCCACCAATTCACTGGTCAAAGGGGTTGCCATTGTTGAATCAACATCAACAAAGCTTTCCATATCATTATTACTACTAAGTAAAGGTAACATTTTGACAATTTTAGATTTCAAACTATATGAGCAATTGACATTGTTTGAAAAATTCTGTTGACGTTCTTGCAGCAGTTGTAATTCCTGTTGTAAGCTGGAAAGTTATTACATAATGTAGTCTTTAGGCATTTACAATGTTACCGCAGAATTATTTCTTACTTATTTATATTTTCAACTTTCATTTTGTGCAATTTATCCAAAGCATTACGTTCATTTTGAGCCTTATTGAATTTCGTTGTTATACTTTTAATATCCACTTCAATTTCCAATTGCCGTTTTTTTAAATTATCCAATTCATCAGAAATTTTTGTATTGTCTTCTAGCAATTCATTTTGTATTTTTTTATCTACAAAAATGTTTAGATAAATTTAAATATTACTAAAAAATATACATAATTAGAGTAAAACAAACTCACGATCATCTAATTGTAGTTTTAAAGCTTTATTTTCTTCCTTTAGAGCAATATTATCCTCAAGCAATGTAAACAAATCGGTTTCGGGATCTTGTTCATTGTAATCCGGTTCCCGTACCCTACTACGGCTGCGTGTTTTACCTTCTTGGGTGCGAAATTTCGCTACGGGTATGCGACCTCTACGCTCCATGTCTTCAATAGTTAAATAAATAAGTTCTATAAAATACAAGCACACTATATAAGCAATTTATATTATAAATAGAAATGGTTAATTAATCGTAGAAAAAAAGGTTTATAAAAAGCCCTATCTTTGTATGAAATAATTGCAAAATTACTTACGACAAAGAATTAAAATAAAATATTTTATAAAAAATGCACACAAACATAAGTATGTATTAACCAATAAACAAAAGTACATGACTCATATTATTATTAAAAGAAAAAAAAAATAGCAAACAATGCCTTTAAAAAATTTTTGTAGGCAAATTTACTTACACACAATAAGAAAAAAAATGCGTCTGTTTTTAGAAATTATTAAACAACTTGATTTTTATTTTAATTGTCGTTAATGAAAAAGACATTAAAATTTTTAATGGACTGTAATTTAACAAACGAACACAGTATTTGTAAAATAATATATTTTTTATAATTAAAATAGAGCAAATTTATTCCAGATCACAAATGATATCACTTTCTATTAAAAGAAATTAACGATATAAATTTTCCTAAATATTGATGACGCTAAGGCACACACTACAAATAAAAGAATGAGTGGGCAATATATCACACACCAAAATACAAATATTTATATTTTTAAAACAATTTAAAATATTTAACTGAAAAATGTTTAATGACATAATTATTAAGAATTACAGCTGGTTGTAGTAGTAATTTAAGCTACTGAAGAGATTGAAGGGCTAGTGGCGACTGGCGATATATGAATTATATCATAAAGGGGATCAGTAACGGTTTATCTGCCCTATATGGAGAAAAATTTGAAAATTAATTAATTAGATTGGCCTGTGAATAGGTATATTTAAATAATTTATAAACAGTTTCACTATAATATTCTTAACTGCATTAAATTGTTCTACCTGCAGCACATTATTAACAAATGAGCATGTAATAAAATATATGATTGTATATGAGTATAAAAAACATGAATGAAAATGTTTTATTTCATGTGTGGTGACCTTTTTCTGGTTTTGTTTAAAGTGTGGGATAGATAAACACAATTAAAGTAACCAAGTTGTACATTGCGGTTAGTAAGCTAGTTTTTTTCGATTACATTGTGGTCTTTCAAACAATAAAAATCTATGCCAACTTGTTTATTTTCTATTTACATAAATATTTACTGGCACTGATTTTTATTGGAACTATAAAAAATGTAATTGCTATTAAATGAAAAAACATTTGTTCTTTAACATATGCGTTTATCACTAAATTATTAAAATAAATTATTTTTTGTAGTCACATGTAAAAAAAATTCGTTATTAAATTCCACTGCACCCAATAGCCAATAGATCCAAAAATTATGGTTGAGAAAACCAACTGTTTAATTATGAACTATACAGATGGTTTTAAGTTTTAAAAGATAAAATTTCTTTAATTTATTATAAATAAAATCTCACTTGCTAAATTTTTAGTTTTTATTTCTCTTTTTCTTTATGAGCACGCACACACTCTTCGTTAACTTCTTTTATGAATTTTTACGTGTTTTTCAACTTTTAATTTTCATTTCTGCGTTTAACCAACTACATAATAATTAATTTGTTAAAATTAATAACATTTTTAAGTTTTAATAATTTACGGAATGTGCTATGTTCGTTTCCTTCAACACAAAATAATCGTCTGCACTCCACACTTTGTTTCTCTTTGTTTCATTTTTTCTTTTGGAGTTTACTTTCTTCTTCTTTTATGCCTTTTAAGTATCAGCAGGTTGCCTTATTTTTACAACAATAATAAGTAAATAAGATTTAGTGGCATGTAATTATTATTTACTCATATTCTCTTTTACTCATATTCAACCATCTTTATAAGAAACAGAAAACACAATAACGGGGGCTTTACACTATAATACAAGTGCTGAGATCTACTTAGGATTTTAATAGACCAAAATCAAATAAAGATTGATAAAATTTTCGAAAAATATTATGAGGGATTTACACTATAATACAAGTGTTGCAATTTTTATTGCATGTTATTTTTTATTCGGATAAAAAAAATCCAGCCCTGATAAGTATAAGTACCTATAGAAAATTTTCTCAAAATGGTTAGAACCGTACGACAGAGTTCGCAAAGAAACGAAATAAATTTTTCATTTTGTAGTTTTTCAGAGTATTATTATTGAAAACTACAAAACCATAAAGGCGGTCTTATTTTCTGATCATTACATAGCCCGTTTTTATTAATTTTAAATCTAAAATGATAGATGAAAGAATTTTTTATTTGCACAATTTAACAAAAGATATAACAAATTTTATTTTGAAGTGAAGGACAACTAACTAAACAAAATTTCTTTATGGTGAATATTATTGCAATTTGAACTAATGCTAGAAGTGTGTCACTCACTGCTGGTGTACACAAATCATGAATTGCTATTAGATTTTTTATTGACGAAAACGAAACAAAAGAAAAATAAGTAAACACATTTTGTTGTGTGCTTGTGTGTGTTTATTTGTTTTTTTAAATCCATTTTACTGTCATTCGCTTGAAAAGCACTTGCGCATTTTTAGCAGAGTTGAAAAAACAATACGGTAACCTAACATGTATGCAGGTGGTTAAATAGCGCATGTCAAAAACACACACTCTATATGAAGCAACCAAAACAGCGGGCTTGGTTATATTATTTATTTTTTGCGAGTGGTGAGTTTTAAATTTAAAATTTAGTAAAGCACTAATGCTTACACAAATGTATAAATTTATAACATAATGTATAAATGTAGAAAAGCTATTAAAAAAATTATTAATATTATTATAATATTAGAACAGAGAAAAATAGGCCGCATCGCATTACTCGATATCCAGCCATTTTATCCAAATCTCAAAATTATTTAAAATTTTTCATTAATTTCATTCGACATCGATTGCGACGATTTTTTCCCAGATTTACTATACATATAATAATTATATCCTGATATATAAAATTCGACCGTACGTGTGCTTGACATTGTACTCCTACTAAACGCCTGGACCGATTTAATTGGAAGGTTTAGCGTCACTAATCCACCCGGCAGATGGCGCTGCAGTTGGTATCTACCTTATTTATCTACTCCCTGTTTTTACTTGGTCTCTCACCGTCCTTTACCTTATGAATACGATTAAGTAAGAAAAGTAAGAAGATCGAATACACAAATATTTTATATTTTAGTGAAAACCCTACTTAAATTTTTATGAATATTAAAATAGACCAAGCCCATTACCACGCCCAATTTTAAATTTATCTCAAAACGGAGAATGGCTGAACCGTTTTGTAGAGCAGTGCACAAGCATTTTTGAAAGGGCTTGGTCCCCAGTTACATAATGGACATTTCCGTCCGGACAGACGAAGTTTGTAGGCGAGGGGGCAAATACGCAAGGTGTGTAGTACACGACCGTCTGTACTATACATTTTTTTGCCTCTCTTTTCAAATTTTCATAATAATCGTCTTGTTGCTTCATTTCATTCTTGTACACTGTATTAATTTGCCCTTAGTTTTTATAGAAATCAATTTTTAAAATGTATTTATTTATTATTAATTTAATTTGTTTTGCTTTAAAAGTTCTTTTCAATTAATTTTCATACAAATCAATTAAAAACGTTACGAAAATAAATGGAAAGAAGGAATGAAAAAAAAATTCTATCTGGACATTAACGTCCGAAATGTAAACGGTTTAGGAAAGAACTAAAGAGAATTGAAAAAATATCCGGCAAGAAATGTCCATTATGTATATATATGGGCACTTGATATGATTTCAAATATGTTTCTGCAGCTCTGCAATATTTAAGAATTAAATATGTTTACATTAATTATTATTTATAAATAATTCATAAAAAAAAAACATTTCTTAAAGATTTCGGCTGTCACGTGCATAAGCAAAAACACACACACATGTGTACATACACTCCGCATATGTATCTATTTTAATAAAATATAGATGCGTATGTACTTGCATGTAACTAACCAAGAGTAACTTTATACACACGTTACACATTTTAATAAAGAAAGAAGAAGACTATTGGAATTTTACAACAAAGATCGTGAACTGGAAAAAGCTATTTTTTCTTGTATTTAAATTTAGTTCTTATTAAAACATCGGTGGGTCGACATGGGCAAAAGTTACTCGGATTCGTTACAATTATTATTTTATATTTAGTGGCAGTGAGTGTATGTGTGTGTATGTATTATGTATCTACTTAGGTACGTACATGTTTGTAAAATAATTATGTGGAAGTGTCATTTGGATTGTGTTCTATATATATAATTGCAAAAAGGTATATACTTTTACTATCGGTGTGTATTATGTATTGTATATGTAAAACTAATAAATAAAATCTCAGTGATGTAAATTTGGCAGTCTTTCTTTGGCAATGAAATTTCAAAAACAGTCAATAGGTATATAAATTTAGTGCTATTGATAACGAGTTTATTTCTTCTTTATGTAATAATTAAAATTCAAAGTATTTTTTTTTTCGAATTAATAATGAGAAAAATATCGTTAAAAAAGTATTTTACAAATTTATTTTTTTTAATAAAAATTTAAAAGCTAACAAACATAAAGCATCCCGCGTTGATAGCACAAATGCTGCCGATGAGGGAAAAGGTATTTTTCGAAAGCATCGCTCCAGCAATCTAGTGTCTGGAAGTAATATCAATTTTTCTATATTTCAAATAATGGCAATTTCGACAAAAAAAGCCCATGGTCAAAATATTAGGCAAACTTTGAACATTTAAGTTTACTTAACTAACCTTTTACTTCACATTTTTCAGCTTACTCTTCTACTTTTTTTTTTTGCAAATATATCAAATACCCTTATTATTTTTCACATGTGAAAGTGGCTAAACAATACTTTATTCGTAAATATTTTAAAGTAATATGCCAAATTGACAAAAATGCAAAAGAATTTTGATTTTTACTGGTTAACAAAACAATATGTTATTTTAATTATTATTGAATTTTAAACTAACTTGCATATCAAGTCCTTATTTTTCACACTTGGCTGACTTTCATAAGTTGAGAATTGTTATGGGACTATTGAAAGTCAAAATTATCTGAACTACAGGGTGAATATAATAAATATTACTCATACATAATTTAAAAGCATGTTTTTTTTGTTACTTTTAAAAAGTAAGTTCAAAAAATAAAAATTTTTTTATGCGTACCACAGCATTACGTTTGTAATACAGTTCGAAAATCTTGGTTTTGGGCCAATTACAAAAATATAATTAAACTAATAAATGAATGTAAAATCTAGGGTCAAATTACTGCTTTCGATTTTGATAAAAAGTTTTCTTTTAAATTCTATTGAAGTTTCGATCACTATCAGGTGCCCCAGATTTCCATAAATAAAAAAATATATTTGATAACGCTTAGAGAAAGCAAAAACTTAGAAGCACCAAAGCAAAAAAAAAAAAATTCGTTTACCACCACGACTAATTTTTTTTTTTCAATGTACAGTTTAGTTGGTCTACATTTATTATTATTATTTGATATTAGAAATTAATTCTAAGATAATTTTTTAACGACCACGGGTGACTTTGAGAGGGTCTAGGCAGGAAAAAATTTAGGGGTTTTAAGGATGTAGACCTCTAAAATAGCTTAATAATACATAAGGCGATTTTTCCACATTGCCACCGAATTATTGTCACTGTAAAATATTCACGGAGCATATCTGTAGCCAACCTTCAATGCATTTTCTGTAGTCACAGTGTTTTTACAGTTATGTAACACGGAATTAAATTTTTAATTTCGAGTTGGCTTTTGGTTTTTCGAAAAATACTCAGAATACAAAACAGTCTGGCTTAATAAATAACAGTAAACCCTCGTATCTACACATATCTATATAACAGTGTAGACCAAGGATAGCAAATGCAAGTGAAGCATTTTTTTAAATCTATTTTACCTTTAACTTTTTTTTTAATTAAAAATAATATTAAACATTTTTGAATTAAAAAAAAAACATGTCAGAAATCTTGCGTATGGAAAAGTCAATCATAGTTTTGAGATGACTTTGAAGCAAAATCCTTGCAAGCAACATTGTTATTCTGGATGATAACAATACTCATTATTTATATGTAAAACAGCAGTTCATTTGTTTTTAAAGGACATGCAGACACAATAAAATTGGCGTTGCACTAATAAATTTTTAAATTAAAAAATTAAGTTGTTTTGAAATTAGATTCCTAAGCACTTGTAACGTAACTTTTGAATTAATTTTTTATTTATTATTATAAAATTGTTTTCTTCTTGTTTGGTTTTGTTGTTGCTTTTGACAAGCGGGCATGTCCTAACTTATCAATGGCTGAGAAGCAAATATATTTGAATACCTGGTGGCAAAAATTATAATGTCCGCCCCTTCATATTGAGCGGCTATATGCACGCATTCACACACACATAGCAAACGACGAACAAGTATTTTTTTTCTTATTTTACATGTTCATTTCTACGTATTTCTCAATTTATTTTTTTACATAAATGTTTTTGTATATCTAAATACATAGTATGCATGCATGTGTGTGTATATATATGTACATCCATGTATTCATAAATTTTTATGTACTCAGCAATTCAAAGATTCTCAAACGTCCATTGGTATTTGTTTGTAATCAAGTCATGCGCCTTGAATTTTAGAAATTTTTTTTACGATATTGACGGGCTTCCGTTTTTCATCGTAAGTTGTACGCATTTTCTTATTTTCTAAATACACTCTGTGTGTGTATTTGTGTTTGTGGTATATACTGAATGGAGCTTTTTCCTTCATATTCAGCATTTCAGGTTGAATGTGTGTAATTTAAAAATTTTTTAAATGCAGCTTTATTTTTCTTAAAAAAATTATTTTATTTTAATAGTTTTAAGTAAAGTTGAGCTTGAATAGTCGCTCTAAACAAGTAGTGGAGGAAATTGATCAAATATTTCAGTTCGTTAAAGCTTTTTTCTCTCATAAGGATTTATTTGTGGACTTAGTTTTTTCAAGCCTGAGATCAATTTATAGTCATATATACTCGTATATATGTAGCTTCAAGCTTGTGCAGCGAAATATCGATGTAAAAATAAATAATTATAATACGACCTCAAGGTTGAAAAAACTAAACGCTTAGTAAAAGAAAATCAAGAAAATTTGCAAATTATTTTTTTTGTAAATAAAATCAAGAATTTTTTAGTTTTACATTTTTATTTTAATTTATTTTTTTTCTAAAAATACAATAAATGTATAGGGTAAAGTAGTTTAAGGTTAAACTATTGCATCGATATCCATAAAATCTATATATAATAAATAAATTTAATTTGCTATTTGTTCACTATAGAAATTTTTGTTTTCCAACGGATTTGTCTATACTGCAGGAGAGATCGTCATATACTATTTTAAACGGCCACGCCCATTTTTACGCTCAAATTTCAACGATTTTCATTCATCACTGGTCCAAGAGACGTGTGATCCACTTTGGCTGGCGCCTCTGATAATAATGCTAGCAAAACCATGAGCATTTTAATAAAGTACTGAAAGGAATTTCTTTAGGCCGAGCGAGTTTACAATAAATTAAATCCAAAATATTTATTATTTTTTTGGTTTGCGCGGTGACCTGAATGTGATTAAATAAAATCGTTAGATTCCATTTAGAACTCCTAGATGTTCTAATAAATTCCTTAAAAAAAATCAATTAAATTATTTAAAAAAATTATTTTTAAAACACAAGACTAAAGCTCATTAATCATTAATAATATATAAAAATAAAAGTCTGAAAAAATAATTATATGAATTTATTTAAAAAAATTTAATATAAATATTTAAGTATAACTTTTAATTTGTACTTTATGAAAAATAAAAAAAAGGAATATTAACTTAAGAAGATCGCAAGGAAGCTAAGCGATCATCTTAACTTTCCCGACTTTTCTTTACTTTCATGTACTCGTATCTCTATATGAAAATCATTTAAAAATTTTTTTTGCTGTAGCTTTCAAAGTTCTTAAATTATACGTTAACTAAATTTTTGCTCTGTATGGAGGTGACCCTCTTTAATTATACGTTAGTCAATATTTTTGATGCCCCCTTAGACTAGTGGGTAGTGTTCTGACAAATGCGCGTTTTGCAAAACATTTTTCGTTCTGAAAACGCTAAAGCATGGTTTGCTTAATTTTTTTTCATAGAATGTAAATGGAAACACTCCAGTTTATAAGAAATAAACAATTGACACACACAATTGACAAAATAAAAGTACGTAAAAAGAAACATATTTTATTTGAATTGTGCAACATTTTATTTTTTCTTTAACTCTTAGTTTACGTAAGATTCATCACTTCGCGTCAGTGTATTTTGCATTTTGCAGAACACCTATTTTGCGATTTGAATTATTAATCGTCAAAGTTAAGCGTTTTGCGTATTTCACAATATAAGTGTTAATTTGCCAATATTTCCAATTTTCGTTTTGCAAAATTTTCAAAAAGGTTGCTAAAACTACTTAGTTGAAAGCGCTGAAGGTATACATCTGTGCGATGGTAGTTATTGAATTAAGCGCACTCTCTGAATATTTGCGAGGTCTTCTATTCAGTTGCTCCACTGTGCTTGAAAATTCTATGAATGTTGCATGATATTCATGTTGTTTTGTTTTATGCATTTTTTTATTCACTTACTGGCAGAATACCACAAAGATTGTATGTCAGATAGATTGTAATAGATTTTGTGGTAAAGAGTTTTTTTGTAGGTATTTCTTGCTTTCCTTTTTTATTTTCAAATATCCTATAACGTAGCTTTACTTTCTTTTCTTTACAAGCTCATTTCATATATAGCAAACGTACATATTCATACGTATACTCACACTCACACTCCCAGTCATACTCCTGCTCATGTACCTAAATTTTTAATTTATTTCTCCATTTAAAATTTGTCCTTTTAATACAGTTTTAATGCTGTTTACTATTTTACAGAAAATAATAATAAAATTGAGGAAGCAAAAAAGAATAGCAAAAAGTCCTTGTGATTTCATATCATATTTTGTTTTTTTTTTGGCTTTTTTTTATAAACTTACTCGTACATACTAGTGTATGTGTGTAAATATTTTTTATTTAAATATTTATATGTGCATGCATATACTTGCTATAACTTTTTTAATCCTTTTCTTTCTTTTCTTTTATATTTTTTGTTATGGTTACACATTTATACTTGAAACAACATTATTTTTGTGTGAGTGTGTGTTTGTTTGCTAAATATTTGTATGCATTTTGCAGCAATTTAAATGGCATTAAATTTAATAAACTTTGCGTATTAAAATTCCTTCATTCACATATACTGTCGTGCACTTACATTTAAAATTTAATAATAGCACTAAAGCCACAATAGACCTGTTGTGTCAATGGTCTTATGCCATAAATCCTTCCTAGGTATTCTAGTATTAATTTGTTAATTAAATTTTTTCAGAGCTTTATGTGCCATGAACCACCCAGGGTCTAGACAAGACTCGAACCTGAAACTCCCAGACTGTATTCATTAAGAATTCAAAGACTTTTTCTGTGATTTGTCTGCCTTGTCAGAGCGTTAGTATCTAGTGATGCCCTAAGAAAAGAAAACGAGCTCAGCTTAGATCATTACAGTGTTCCGTTGTGTCTTCGTCTTCGTTACATAACCTGGAGAGGTTAATGTCGCAAAGAAACGAAACGAAACGAATGCAAACGTTTCGCTTTGCAGTTTTCCATAATAATACTCAGTAAAACTACAAAACAAAACGTTTGCATTTTTTAGTTTAATTTCTTGGCGAACTCTGCTTTCGACCAATTTGTTATTTTCAGACAATTATGATATTTGATATTCCTCTTTTAATCTGAAAAGCTGTACGAGAAACATTTAAGTTTTTTTTTTTCTCTCCGAATTGCCCATTAAAAAAGCCAATCATACATTTGAAGGGAATTATTTATATCACAATGTGCTTTAAGTGGCTACAATGGAAAGAGGCTTGCATTTTAAGATGATCTGAGTACAAGTAGTGGCAACGGATAAATTCGACCGAAATTTTAGTATTTTTGTATGAAATAATTTGAGAATTTCTATAGAACTTGCTCTATGTCGGTATTGAGTAATAAATTTCCAATAATGTCATTCAATATCGTCTACAATTCGGGTAAGATAACTAAATTTGTTACAAAACGAAAATTCAGTGGTGATAATCAAATTTTTTAACTGTGACTTTATGGTAAATTTGGGGGTAGCGCTTCGTCTTTGAGGGTGTAGTCTAATACTAAACATAGAAAATCAAAGGGCAAATTACGGCATTCGATGTCGGTCGAAATTTCCATTTAATTTAAATTAAAATTTTGATCCATAACAAATGCCATAATTCGCCCTTTGATTTTTTAGCTTAGGGCTAAAACCAGCATTGTCAACTTAGTGCTTTTAACATTATTTTTAGTGTTTTTTAACATTTTCTAAGCGGAAAATTTTCAAGGTAGTGCCTTTTTAGTTTTAATTGTTTTTTATAATAAAAAGTACTTGTAAGCCATTTCAAGTACGCTTGAGTAATAAATGAAACAAACGTATACATTTTTTAATTGTTCCATCAAAACAATTATTGGAGGAATTGATAGGCTGTGAAAAGTTTTGAACTGAAAAAAAAAAAAATAAAAACTTGCCCCTTTCCAGTATTTCGTGTTTTTTGGTTTCGGTGTTTTTTGAAATACTTAAATGACAACAATGTCTACATCTTACACTAGGTCATTTGAAAAGTATTATGTCGCTAAGCCTTGTATAAACGATTGAAAGCGCATATGATTTATCATATTAACGAGAAAATTTAACTTTTTTTCCTCAAAATTTTGCACCTAATTGTGGATCATCCTTTTTTATCATAAGTCTTGTCTTCCTTATGTTTTGAAGATTTTAGCTCTTTTGTTTCTGTATCAAAAATTTGTTGGTTTTCTAGAATAACCAACAACTTCTTACTTTAGAAAACAATCTCTCTGAAAATAATTGTCAGAAGCCTAAGTTTTTTGTTCTTAAAGACGGTTTAATACCTTTAATAGAATATTTTTGAATTGCGACTGCTTCTGGCTGGGTGAATGTGTGTTTGTTTGTTGTGCATGTGTGAGTGCATGCGTGTGGTTGCTTTGTGGCTTTTGTTTAAATACGGCCTAAATATCTATTATAGCCTTTTGTTGGCTATTGTTGTAAAAACTTTTATTTTTTATTTAATTTTTTTAATTTAACTTTTTTCTTTATCAACTTTTTGTTTGTTTTGTGCATTTTTGCATTTCCGCTCTTTTTTGTTGTTAATAAAAAAATCTACAACAAAACGAAAACTGCAAATTGAAGACTTAAAGTTTGTTGTTGTTTTATGTTTCTCTGTATGTGTGTCTTATAACTGACTGTTTTCCTTCTCTCTTTTTCTTTATAGAATCACAAAAACTTAAGAAAGCTTTTCTAAAAAAAGCTTCTTTTCTTAGAAGCTATTAACCATGAAACCCACCACTAGCAACTGCTGCTCTCTCTTACACTCTCTGTGAAGGCTTTTCAAATTCGTTCGTTTGTCGGTTTTTACTTGTTAACGATAACGATGTAGAGGAATTTTTTAATTCGTAAAGCTGTGTGCTAGAATTTGTAAGAGAGTGCAATCATGACGGATTGTGATTTCAAACAAAATCTGTTGGAATTATAAAAATATGTCTTCAGTCCGAGATCGACCAACAAACCTGACGAGTGTTTTAAAATTAACGCGTTGCAACGAATGCTGTTTTCTTTAAACATTTTTTTTTTGTTTCAATTTTGGCGCAGAGAGGTTAAACCAATAAAAATTATACAAAACTAATATAAAGTGGAAAATTTCTCAAAAGAAAAGAAATAAACGAAAAAAAAGTTTTAATATTGCAGTTGGATAAGCTGATTTTTTTTCCAATTTACTAAAAAGTGTTGAATTAAATAATCAAAGAAAATTAAATTTTTTTTATTAAAAAAAGTGTAAAAATTAATTAAAAAAATTAGTGCCAAAAAAGTACATATAAAACACACATACACAAACACCAAGAAAAAGGATTACACAATTACATACAAAAACGCCATTTTGGATTTTTTCCTTCTTTACTACAACAACAAATATATAAAAAATAAAAAGGACCTCCAAACTCACACACACACAAGCGAATAAAAGGGAGAAAAACGTACATTAAAAGAAAGAGAGGAGCTGTTTAATAAATAATATACAGACGAGTATGTACTCGTACTGTTGTTAACACAAAAAAGAAACAAGTAAACCAGTAAAATAAAGGAATCACGGATACATATAAAATAAAAGCTTACTCCCCCTCAACCAACAATAACAACAACTACTATCCCCATCCCCTCCCATAAAAAATAATTTAAAAAAATAAATATGAAAACTGATTGCCAATAATATTTATTTTAAAATTATTAAAACAAAAACTTTTTAATTGTTTTTTTTTCATTTCGTGCTATTCTCGAAACCGGCCTTAAAAGTGTTTTAAAGCTCTTCTCTTTACGTTCAATTTTGTTTAGTTTGTTTTCGGTTTACTATTTCCTCCAAATACCTTGATCGCTGTTAATCCAACCCTTCCCTGTATATCATTATTATTCACTTATTCATTGTGTATGCTGCTGCCTGCCTAGAATTTTTTTGTTTGTTTGCTTTTAAACGAAATGATGACTATAACTGGTGCATCTACTAGCGACAAGCTACTGAATACATTTTCACCGCAAACACATCGAAAATTTGTGAACACAACTCGTCAGGTTTCATCAACGACAACAACAACAACAACAAAAACACGCCGAAAATTACATGGACTACCATTTTCAGCGTCAAGGTGCTTAACGCAGCCTTTATCTTGTGGATTATTTTTGATATTTGTCGTTACGCTTAATTATTGCACTAATAATGGTAAGCGAACCCTATTAAATTATAAAAATAATAAAAAAGGTTTTTATTTTTTTATTTATAATAGAAAAATTATAAAAAAAAAATAAACGTAAAAGTTTAGCGAAGCATTTAGCATTAATTGTCAGGCAAAGGAAGTTCAGTTAATTTTTCAATTTATTTCTACAAAAAGTAAAAAAAAAATATTTTGAATATATTAATGTGAAATGTTTCTCTTAATTAAACAAAAAAGTTATATTTGAGGTTACGTCCCCGATATGAGATTTCATACTTGACAAAAAAAAATTTTGTTTCTGGGGTGGTAAAAATTTAACTTCATTCAAAATTATCAAGCACCATAAAATGAATAAAGAGTTAGCTTTAGTTTTAGTTAGATGGTATTATTATTTTACTAAAATTACCACTTATTCATCTTTTTAAAAAAGTGGACTTATACCACTTTCAAAAATAATAGCTCAAAAGTTAATGCAGAGATGAAAATATAAATTTCGAAAAAAAAAAACAGAAGAGCAGAGTAAGAGGAAAAGGGTACCCCAAGCGTCGAACCTTCCGTATAAGACCGGGTAAAAACAGGTAGTAGATAAGTAAGCCAGATACCGATTTCAGCGCCACCTACTAGGGAGATTTGTGACGCTAAACTTTTTAAAGCATAGCCGTTTAGAAGGAGTACAATGTCAAACACACGTACAGTCGAATTTTATATATTAAGATTAACTGCTTTTAAAAATGAGGTTCTCAGAAAAATTTTTTTCATTTTAGTTTCTTGAACTGAAATTAATTAATTATTTAGGGTTAATAAAAAATAGGTTCTCAAAGGAAATTTTTTTATCAATTTCATTTCTTTTTTTTATTTAAACTTTTTTTTATTGAAACATTTAGTTTATTAAGCTTGTAGTCGTATTATAAAAATTTATTTTTATATCGATATTTCGCTGCAATAATAAATAAATACATTTTTATAATACGATCTCAAGCTTAATAAACTAGACATTTCAGTTATATAATTATTTGTATTTTTTTGATATTTAAGAAGAATGTGGAAAGCGAAAAATGTGAATATTTATTTGACTTGCAGAGTTAAGGGTATATTAAGACTCATCTTTAACAGTATCACAAAATGTTTTATCATAATGACAAATTTTGGCCTTGGTTGAAGTTACATCATCAGTGACTGATTCAATCTAACTTGAAAATTTTTATATCAATATTGAGTGCATCGATTTGGCTTTAGACTAGCATAATTTTAATTATTTAAAATAAAATTTTCGCTTTATATGTTTCATTAATAGAGGCCGTCGCACTAAATAAATATTTATTACCCATAGTGCAGCTGTTGTTGTTGCTGTTTTTATAATTATAATTTGTATATAATTGTTAAATTAAAAACCACATTTACTATTTATGTATTAAAAACAAAAAAAAAAACTTTCAAACAATTGAGGTTTCTCGTCACATGGCTGTTTCAAGGTGCTAAATATTTTTAAGATTAAAAAAAAAACATTAAAAATTATTCACCGTTTCGAAATTACTCAGTAACAATAAAAAATAAATTGAAAGTTGTGCATTGAAGCTTACAAACTAACATCGATTATAAATAAATAAAAATTGAAAGTAAAAACGGTGACACAAAATGTGGGTTTCAACCACGAACAAAATTTAGAAAATTTTTTACACTTTAGTAAATTTTGAAAATATTTTTTACAGAAAAAAAATCATACATATCAAAAATTTTTAAAATTTAACCCACATTTCTGAGGATGCAAAAACAGAATATGTAGTTTCACTGACGATCCAATCCGGCTTCAATGTTAATGCCAAATTCTTTTAGACCTAAACAAATGCTTGTGTATAATAAAAAATTGAGCGCACATGTGATCCGTTATTTTAAAAAAATGTGTTAGATAATTTTTTTAAATGGACTTATACTACTTTCAAAAATAACAGTAAGAGCTGTTTTTAAAAAAAATTTTTTTAATACTAAATAACTTTTTTTTACAGCGGATGTACATATAAAGGTCGATGATGATGTGGTAAAAATTCAAAAACAAATATTGTTTGTAATCAGACAGACTTTAAGTTAAAAATGAATTATTCATTTTAGTTGTCACTATTTTTTTTATGAATTTCCCGCTAAACTATTTATTTCATTGCAAAACGAAAATTTGTCCTTTAAATGTAATTTTTTTTTTTAATTTTTAATAAAACAAAGACAACTTTTACTTAACTAATAATTTGAACCTCAGGCTACGTATAGAATTTTAAGTGTTTATTTTTTGATTACATAACAATTTGTTTACTTGAATGCGACAAAAATAATTAAAATAATTTCGAAAAAAATATTTAGCATTGAGTGGCATATCAAGTAACGATTTCTAAATGAAGTTTTCATTAAAACTAACGTTTTTATTTTTTTGCAATATAAAAATATTAACGTACTCGCTTTAATTTTTTGTTATTCCATTGAACATAATTTATTTTGACTTTGTTTAGTTACTTACTTACTCATGGCTTTAGTGTAATAATTTTTGTTTTTGGTTTTTTTTGGTTTGTATAACTATTCTGGTTTAAAGCCAGTAAATCCGGTTAACACTCAATGACAATTGAAAGCAACAGGCAAATAATTTCATTAGTGAAATATTACACACACGGTTTGTTAAAACAAAATAGGCCGTAAGCAGTTACCAACAAATTTGTTGAAATAATAAAAAGAAACAAAAAGAAAAGAAAAAATTAAAATCCTAATTGCAAATGAAATTATTTTTGCTGGCACTTGTACGAGTATTGAAAATAAATTAAAACATTTTACAACCACCGGACCGCATATTAATAAACTCTCAAACAGTCTAACTTGCGTATGTAAATAGTTATATAAACACAAGCAAAATTATTAACAACAACAGCAATTTACCCAAATAGGTGTAACAACAAAAGAAAAACATCAAAACTATTGAGTAATAGTATTTACTTCAACTACTTGTATGTACCCAGCAGTCAACTCGACTAGATTTAAATACACTTGAAATAAACTCAAGCCTGGGTGGTTGTTGCTTAAATAACTGTTGATGAAAGCAACTGAATATATAATATGGCCTAGACAGTAAGCTGTAGTAATCGACTAACTAACTTAAATTTAGCTATTGAGTCGCTAGTAAAAAAAGGCGACTAGAGTGTGGAGTAGAGTTGTTATTATAGTAAAAAAAATAAGTGAATTGCAGGAGAATTTGGACTGATGAGAATACGATACGTTAAGTTACGGTCACATGAAACAAAAATCATCTACATGTACGTTTATATGCTTTGAAGAAATATTTGCTTTAGACTTTTTAATTTTTTTTTTATTAAAATGCAACATATTTACTTGCTTTTTCATATTATTTGATAAAATTTTATGTAATACAAGTCATGTTATACAATAAAAATATTTGTCGTGTCGTTAAATATTTGTGTAACGTGACTGTAGCTTTAGTTTGGCAGTTAGTTCGTCATATTGTGATATAAAATTAATGCGTCAGCTTCTTCAGCTAAAATAGTCACAGTACAAGTTTGGTTGGTTTGTGTAGTTTGTGTAGTGGGCCTTCCCAGTAACAGCCACCAGTCTAAACATACCATACCTTGCACGTCTTGAGACCTTGTCATCTGGTATCCGCTTTGCCTTGTCACGCCTACATGTAATAAAAGTTGTTGGGCCAATTGAACCTTGTATGGATATGTATAAATGACGTCATAAAATACATCGAACTGATGTTCTAGAGATATCCAGTTGTCCAAAACATCTTCGCGTTGAAGTTTTTAAATATTTTACAACACTGTCGTGTACACGATCAATGTTCACTTGGTTCTGCACTATTCTCGGTCTTCCTGATCGTGGCAAGTCTGATACTGTACCTCGACCACAATAGATATTGCTTGTAGGGTACGAGTTTGTTTTTCTAAAAACTTGGATACAAACCAGCTGGCTGGCTGGCTTGACGGTTTAATTGTTATTGATTAACAACCAATTGAGTAGTTGGCCAACCTGATCAAGCATAAAATTCAATGATGTTATTGATTACTTAAGTATTTTACAAGTAACACAAATTTGTGTAAAGAAGTCCATGATTGTGAAATGAAATTTTTTATTGATATCAGGGATCAAAGTAAATATTTTACATGTACAAACAGGTACAATTAGTAAAGTAGTTTTATTGGTTTACATTTATTTCTAAAAAAAATTTACATAAACATTAGAAAAATATTTTTAAGCTGAAGTGGTTACGGTGGAGGAGTTGTGGCAACTAGAAATAAGAGATTATTTTCAAGTGGTAAAAATAAACTTAAGATAAAAAGTTAGTCAGCCAAACTGGATTTATACCACTTAGAGAAGTAAGTAATAGTTGAAATGAAATTAAATCAGTTCAAAATTATTACTTAATTTTTAATTGCTAAAATTTTTAGTGATTTGAAAAACAAAGTTCTTGTTTAAATACCCTGTATTAAGGAAATAAGTGTTTTGTTACTTGTATTCAAGTTTTTCTTGTATCAAAAATCACACATTTTGTGCTTTAAACAATTAAAATAGTTTTTTTACTGTTGGTGTTATAATTTCCACGATTTTTATACTCAAAACTGCATTAACAGAAAGAAATCTCGTAAATAATTACGAGTATGTGCCCGCATTTCCTCATCTCTGCTTGCATAAAGCAAAAAACAACAGAAAAAGAGATCAATGAATGTGTGTGTGTATGTGTGTGCTAGATGCAATTGTGAAACAAAATTACAACAAAACCAACTGAAAATTGTATTAAATAAGTTTGCATGATTTTGTGGTAACTTTTTTTAGGCCATACAACTCAAATAAAAGAAAAAGAAAACAAATAAAAATTTAAGCTTAAATTTGTAATGAATTAAACAAGTAACAGACAGATTTGAATTTTGCAAAATTTTATAAAATTTAATAAAATATTCAAATTGATTAACAGTTTTATACATATACACATACACATATTTACACCCACTTACACACATACAGATACATACTTGAATGCAGTTACTTTGGAACTCCAAAAAAACTTTTTTTTAACAGAATCAGTCAGTCAGTCAGTCAACTAGTAAGATACATATGACAGACACACAGCACACCACAATTTAGCTTTGATCACTTTTGTTTTATGCGCGCGCACTACTCACACAAGTGTTACAAACATGTGAGCTTTTTGATTGTCTACTTACTGCTAGCCTACCAACCCATCACCGACTTGGCCGCCTCTTTCGCCTCTCCGCCACCTTTTTTCGAATATGAAATCCATTCATGCATTGACTTGCTACATGCGACTATTTTGCTGTGTCGGTTGCATTTCACAGACAGACAACAATGAAGAGGTTAAATGCTTTGTTTTTTTGGTTTGTAGCTTTAGCTTTTTCTTTGTTTTTGTTTTTTTCTTGTTGTTTGGTTGGTAATCGCCTGATTTTTTATTGTTTTGTTTTGTAGGCCATATTACGAGTACGAGTACATAAAATATGTAAGTTTTGTTAGTTTGGCTATGTGCAGATTTATACGAGGGTAGTTCTAAAAATATACATGCACATATACTCAAATACTTGCCTGCAACTAAAATCAACTGGTCCAAAAATTTTTATTTTTATTGATAAAATATTTCTTTTTGAAGCGTATGGCCGGCTAACTGTAAAAATCATCACTATTTCAAACTCTTGAGATTTTTTTGTTCTAAAATATGAGTTTTTGAATAGGAGGCTTCACACTTGTTATTATAACTTTCAAAAGACTTATTTGATATCGTTGCGATTTCGCTCAAAAAAATTCAAAATTTAAAGGGCTTTAATTTACTTTTAGATAATTTTTTAGTGCAACTATTGATTATTTTGCAAGTTATTGTGAAAAATGTTATAAAAAATAATAAATATATTTTTTTAAAATTATTAATTTTTCTTAATTTAAAAAAAAAAAAAAAAATAGAAAGCGCTAATATATAGGCATATCACAGTTCTGATCGAGAATGGTTTTAATTCCCTAGTTGCTATTCTGATTGAATTCATTTCATTCGGGATTTCTAAAATTAAAAAATTTTATGATAAACAAAAAAGTGGCTTGTGCGCAAAAATTGTATGGCAACGTTTTTTCATTCAGAAAATTTTTTCATTCAGAAAAAATGTGTACATTTCTCATTTAGATATAGAAATGTGAATAATAAAAGAATTAAGTATTATAATTTATATTTATTAAAAAGTTCTAAGTCATTATTTAAGCTTTAGTGCTCTTGTCCACAAAAAAAAAAAAAAAAAAAAAAAAAAATTGACGTAGACTATAAAGTAAAATTTGTGTAATATTTCCAAAACGTTGACTTGGATAAGGGGATTAGTCTTTAAAAAATACAATTACACTTAGCAAAATAAAAGTGGTTTCATTTTCTATAGAAGCGATTTACGGAATGGAAAATCTATGATTAAATGCTGATTTTATTCACGTTAAAATGTAAGAAGTACTAAGTTTAGAAAAAAAAATGTTTTAGATTTTTTTTAATAACCTAAATTTCATTCAACATCATTTTTCCCACAACCCTCGTATTCAATGTTGCGTATTTACTTTTAATATAAGAATGTTTACAAAGTCTGTATATATCCGGCCGGTATAAAAGTGATATCTCGGCTTTTTAGTTTGTTATACTTGCACACATACACGTACATACACATAACTAATTCAAGTTTTTTTTTATTTGAGTTTGTAGCAATTTTTTTTAATATCACTCTAAAAATATTGCATTTGTAAGCGTAAATTATGAGAAAATGTCACAACTAGTTCTTTGCTTGAATTTTATTTATTTATTTTCTTAGAGTTTGCACTTTTTTATGTAAATTAAGGTGCAGTTTAACTTTCCAGCAGGCAAGAAAAATTCAGTACAATTTTTTTTCTTAAAAAAAAAAAAAAATTAAATGCGTCTGTGCGGAGCCTTATACGAGTATACACTTCACTATTTTAGCCAAATATTAATTTTTTTCACTTTCCACATTCTTCCTAAATATAAAAAATATCATATTATTGAAACAGCTAATTTATTAAGCTTGAGGTCGAATTTTAAAAATTTATTTATTTATTATGGCAGTGAAATATCAATATAAAAATATTTTTTTTAATATAAGTAGCCGTTTCGATAAAAAAAGGTCAAATAAACTTACAAATAAAAAATTATATAAAAATATATGAAAAATATTGATCAAAAATTTTTTCTTTGAATATCAATTTGTTTGTTAATTGTAAAATAAATAATTAATTTCAGTACAAGCAACTAAAATGAAGGAGTGAGTTCTAAGAAAAAAAATTTTCTGAGAACTTTATTGTTAAAATAATAAAAAAAGAAATTCTAAGAAAGATATTCAATACGAATGCAAAAAAAACTATAATTTAATTTAATTTTGCAAAAATTTTTTAAACCAAATATATTTAATATCAAATAAAGAAAATAAAAATAAAATTATCTTTCAATAAGATTTCTGTATTCGTAGTTCTATTACACTGGCACTTAATCTGCTTAGTGCCTCACTACAATACAGAATACACACAATATATACACACGTTTGTATAAGACTGGATATGCCTGCTTTTGTATGAACAAACATTTCACACATGTACAGCTTAAAAAACAAAGTAAAAATTATTGAAAACCTAAAATTTCGGTTGTATATTTGATATTTCTAGGCCATTTGTAGACCGATTGCTCTCAGTGTTTTCAACAGATATTATATCTATAATTTGTGACAAAAGTGCGTACCACACTTTTATATTCGCTTTGTAATTTAGACGAAATACGGAAAAAACCAAACAGAAATAAATGAAAAGTCAAGTATTTTTGATTTTTCTCATTCATTTGTGGTCTGATTGTTCTGATTTTTGGAAATGATTGTCATTTTTTATAAAACTTTGTAAATTTCTGTTTTTAGACAAAATATGCCAAAAAACCCATTAAGAAAATGGTAAAAGTAGAGTTGTAGCAGTGGTTTTTGTCTCATAGGTCCGCTATTTACGAACCGAAACGAAATAACTGACAGATTGGGGTGCTATACTTTTCTCTACGTTGTCTAAGGACTTTAGAAAGTTGATTTCAACGACCATACAGACATACGGACATCACTTATTTCACTCCGCTATTCATAAGGACAGTGTAGAAATTACAAACGGAATCACAAAGTTGTTTACAGTGAAGGTTATAAAAATATAGCACCACAACGTGCTTTGCAAAAATAATTTAAATTTAAAAATTACTGCCAAAAATTATTTACCCCAATCTATATAAATTAAATTAATTTTCTGTTAATTCTTTTGTTTGTTTGTTGTTTTATAACGAATTTGTTCGAAATTTGAGGCATATAGTCTCTATACTCCAAGGAGGGTCACCCTATCAACCACGCCCATTTCTACAGTCATTTTTCAACAATTTCCGTCATAAGTCCTCACAACGAGGTGTGGCCGCACTTAATTTAAGCCTGAAATTATGGTTTGAAGTATTTTATTTAATAATCCTCTTTACAAAGCAGTGAAAGCTGTATCTATTTGGTTGGGTGTTTTAACGATTAAAATTCAATATGTAATTTTCCAAAAATTGGTACATACTTTCTCTATATTCTAAGGATGTCCGTATCCTTACGCAATAAAATAAAGGAAAGGCTAAATGATACCAGGCAAACACATGACACCATTCGTTGTAAAAATGTATTAACTAAGTTTCTGCTCGCTTTGACAACGCATGGTGTCATAGTAAAAACGCAGAGTTGACAACGAATGGTGTGAAAGTGACACGATACTGGTATCGAAATGACACCATACCGGTGAAGGGTCGACATCATAGGGTATACCAGTATACGTTTATTAATAAGTTGAAAATTTGACAACATATTGTTGTCAATTCCACAAAGTTCGTTAACAAGTTGACTACGTTCGTTGTCAAAAAAGTAAAATCTTCGCTTTTTTTGCTAAGTTGACAACCAACCGTTGTCGATTTGTACACGCTTGTTAAAAAATTTAAAAACTTGTAAACAAAATATACAGTGCGATGTGTCAAAATGACCATATGCGTTCAATGTAGTCATTAATATTCGCCAGAATTTTTGTCCAACCTGTTTTCGGTTATGATAGCTAAATTTGTTTCCAATCAAAAATTCATTTGTATCAATAAAATGTTCTAGTTGAAGCAACTAGATGATAAAGTCTAAAATTTAGTTCTCTTAAAAACACTTGTAGCTGTAAGACCGATTTTCTATTGTCGTAAACAAAAAATTTGACTCTCACAACTGATGTTTTGATTGGTATCAAGCTCAGTTGTCACAGCCGAAGTTTTTTTTCTCAGTATTCAGACCATTATTGCCCTTTAATTTCTGTTTGCCGCAAACTAAATTTAATATTTTTTTTTCGTATTTGTGATGGAAAAAAATTTTTTTATTATGACACATGCGCTTAATATTCAAAATTGTGTAACTTTTTTTTTTATCTTTCGTTGGCACTAGCAACCACACACAGAAATTTTGAAATGAAATACAAATTATAAATGATTAGGAAACAATATGAATTTAATCTAGTTACACGTCCCAACGTTTATGTGCGTTGATGTTTTAGTTATCAAATTGAAACCCACCCATATTTAATCCTGACAGCCATAAAACAGCGGGCGTTAAGTCAAGATTGTAAATGAAATGGAGAGCTAGAGGCTTCTACACTGCTCCCCTTTGTACAATTTCTTAACAATTTAGATATTTTGTTTTTATTTCTTTCATACTCATACTTGTAGTTACTAATCCCGTACAGATTGCCGAACAATTTGCTAAGATTAAATTAGCCCAAGCACACACAAGCAATAAGCAAGTAATAAGCTCGACAATTGAATAAACTTTCGTAATTCATACGTCATTATTATCAACATCATCAAACTCACACTACAAAAATGTTATGTACTCGCTAGAGTACAAGTGGTTGGTTTGTTGGTTCTACAAGTTGAAAAAAAGTAAATCAAATTGATTCGTATGTGCTTGCACGATATATGAAAGCAAATAGCAGAAAAAAAAATAATAATTATGTTTGGGTTTTGTAAAACATATTTTCAGCTTGAGCTCTGATCAGGGATGGAAAATAGGTGGCTGTTATACATTCTGTTTATTCTATTAACTTATCCTATTTTTTAAGCCTTAGTTGGTAAGACCATCACCGTCAACGGTAGGCTTTATAAATCTATGAATTCCAAATACTTTTCGGCTTGAATTAGATTATATGAACAAAGGACTGCATGGCGATTCCTTTGATATGGTCAGTTCAAGTGAACGAGTAGTTTTTTTTGTGTGAAGTTTCCTTAAAAAGAATAAGCCACAATCTGCAGTGGTCTTCACAGCATAGCGGTATATTTTATAATGGAAATTTTTAAACTTTAGGTGTGTATCACATTTTTACGGTCTCCATAAATTAATAAATAATGCACACACACACACTTTACTTTATTTAACCTGAAAGATAGCAGAAAACATGAAAAGTTTTTTAATGTTTCATATCATTACAATATTTTTTAAATAATTAATTTTCCAAATTAATAATAAAGAAAGAACGAGTAACATCAGGGTAGGGAACACATTCATTCCATTCCGTGCTCAGAAGAGACTTCGCATTGGCACGGGGGAGTATTAACATTTTTGGCAAATGTACCGAGCAGCCTAAACGGCTTTTCCAGGTTATGTAACGAAGACGAAAATACAGCAGAACATGTACTATTTATATAATTGTAATGGTCTCATTTGCACCCGTTTCCATTTCTCAGGGCATCACTGACTACAACCATCTTTTATAATGGCCAAATAATCCAAAGAAGTCTTTGAATTACTAATGAATTCAAGACTTAGGGAAGATTCTGGCATCAGTGACCAGGTGACTAGTTCCCACCCCTGATTCTAGTTCTAATTTTAACAAAGAAATTTAATGAAAAATTTAGTTAAAGTAAGTTTGAAAATAAATCTTTTTACTCTTTCCCATAAAACATTCCAAGTAAAGAAAAATTTAAAATAGAAATGGCTAAGCAAATTAAATGGTATTTAATTTGCCAGCGCTGACTCAACATACGAGTATACCAGGCGCTAGACAAACAGGCAGACATACAGGCAGAATAGTAGTTTATTATATTGCTGTGTTGCGGTTTTAATAAACTGGTGGCTGGGCGAATACTTACCACCCACCCATCATATTTTCCTTCTACTGCTCCTCCTCTTCCTTCTGCTCATACTTGTGGTTACCAACAAACATTTACATTCATTTATTAAGCAAAAACACAATAAAAATTGAAAAAGTTAGTAAGAAAAAAACGAGTAAAATAAAAACAAAACTACCCTTGTATTTGCACTAGCATCCAATCATCCATCCATCCACTTATCCATTCAGTTCAGTCAATGGAACTCCTTGTCGTTTGTTCGTTCTTTACGCTTTTCAGTTTAATTCTAAATGTTTTCATATTCGCAGGTTGTTTTTTTTTGTTGTTGTTTGAAATTTAATGTACAGCAAAATTTCTAATCATTTGGATTTAAGCTTAAGGTTTTCTATTGATTTGATACCCTCCATAAAAAAGGTAAAATTTTTAGAAATCTCAATATTTACGAGTATCAATTGCTAATGCATTTCCCTTTAGCATTACTAGAACTGATTTGCTTTTGTAAGATTTTGAATTGATTTTGAATTGAAAAAAAAAAAATCATTTATTTTTAATAAATTTTGTACAGCCAAGTAAAATGAGTTACATCCCCCCAACTCAAACTCTCCTCTTATTTTCATTCAACCACACCGAGTTTCATTTTCATATCCTTAGAATGTTCTAAAAATTTAGCTTATGAGAGATCGCATTTTGATGCTTGGAAATGTTCTTCAAGATAAGGCGGTAATGGGCAGCAAATTGTAAATAATGATGGTGATTATTTACACGTGAACACTATCTGCTAATAAGTAAATTGATCTTATCCCACACGAGTATCACTGCAGGGTAACAAAAAAGTTATGCTTCCGTTGTATTCTGCTGACTGCAGAGTTTAACATAATAAAATAAATTTCCTTAATAAACAATATCTTAAGGAAAAAGAGTTAGGTTAGGGTTGATTGTCACTTTTGTACCTGTATAAGGGGAAAATGGAAAAAGATAGAAATAGCGAGATATCAGAGAAGCAGATGAAAAGATGAGTCCGTGATCTAAGTAAGCGCAGTGAAGTCCTATGGGGATCCTCTAGCACCCACAGTTCCACAATTTTCTCCTTCTCTTAATGAAAAGTTTTAGAATAATAATAAAAAAAAGTTTGTACTGGAAAACGTCATTTCATTAATATTTATTTCAATATCGACGAAATTCTTTAACCGGCCTAAAAATTCAAAAGTAATTTGCTCTTGTTGAACTACTCTAAAGCGAAGTTGAGTGGGTTTATTTCAATTTCAATATAAATATAACCGGTTTCATTGTTATTATTCATTGTTCCGGATATAAGCCGTGAGAGTTTCTATCTTTCTGGGAATCTAACAGAAGCCAGACAATCAAATGTTCTGAAGTTTCATCATGTAAACCACAAAACATGCATTGCCAATCATTCATATCTTACATTTTTTGGTATATCGGACCACAACACTCGGACAAACAAACCCCTATGTAGCTCAAGCAGTCTGTCTGCTCGTTGTCAGAATAACCCTTATGCCCAGACACCCAACAAAACATGAGGTTTTATAGATCCCAATTCCAGAAAATCCATTACATTGGCTGATCTTAGCGTAGCTGTCTTGTCTTCATTCTACTCCTTTTAGTTAAACATTCCTTAGTAGAACACAATATAAACTCGATTTGTTTTTACAAGTTTTCCTTTTTTAGGCTGTTTACGCTCAAACATCTATCTTCCTTGCCTTCTTCTTTTTATTCTGTTTTTTTTTTTAAACTTTCATTTTTGTCTGCTGTTATTATTTTTCAATATTTAAATTGTCGGTTAAAGTTAGATTCGTAAACGTTGTTGGCATTAACGCTTTTTGATTTTGATTGAGTCAGCGAAAATTTTATTCGATTTAACTTGTCGCTACAGCTTTCCACTTTTCAAAATCTTTTATATGTGTGTGTGTGTGTGTGTGTTTGTATGTTCAAGAGTTTTTGTGTGAGCATGAGTTTTTGTTTCAGTGACTTTTTTCCCCTGTGTTTCCCTTAACGACTCAGACTCCCTCAGCAATTGTCAAATCTAAATGTGGATTGTGAAAGAGGGTGAAATACCTTTTACAATGCTGTTGTTTTTGTTGTTGCTGTACGAGAGTAGTGTTGCATGCTTATAAAGAAAATATAATAAATATAACGTATAACCTATTTAATGCTTTAAATTTAAGTAGATTATTTGTTGTTGTTGTTACTTTCCTATTCATCGGTGTATTCGCACAAAGAAAAAGATACATCCCTGCAAGCAATACTACAGTCAACTACCAAAATAACAGAATTGTCAGCTGACGTTTATGATGTCAACAACAAAATAATGCAGAATGTGTCCAAGTCATGGGAATAATAACACTGCCCAACATACATATTTCCACTTGATACAATTTTCCAAAAAATTACCCTCACATTTGAAGTATTTGGGTGTGATGATTTTAAAGATCTTGTTGGTATTTGTGTAGCAGCTCTGGTTTTTGAGATTTTTCGAACTACTCGCACTTAAACTCAAGTCGTTTTAAAGCGGCACACATTTTATTTGATATCATTTTAATTGTGGCGAATATACCTGGGCAAAATACTTGTACCGTTAATCGGTCAACGACTTCGTAAAATCTATATACTTTCACTACTTTGGAGTAAATATTTGGCATCTATAGAAGTCATGGATGCTAAATAATTTATCTCAAGCTGTGTTGTCTCTTTGCGGCAATGAAAATGTAAAAAAAAAAGCTGACCATAGTTTGGGGTGAAGTTTTTAAAAAGCACAATAAACATTACTGTCATAAATGTTGCAAACCGAGATAACTGATAATGACTTTGGCTTCTGTTCAGAGGCCTGTTACACGTTCTGATCATGTACCAACATGAGAAGTTATTGAAATTTTTTTGGGAATCATACATTTACAATTAGCTAACGATATGTTTGTTGCCCAATTTGATACACAAGCTCATTTGAATCGATTGCCTGAAAACATTGGAGTTTACAGTGAAGAGAAAGAGGATATTCGTACAATAGAAGAAAGTTACCAAAGGAGGTGGCATTACTGCTGGCATCTGGAACCTTTTTTTTCCCTCAACCCCAGGAACTGTATGAAACTGCCCGTAAATTAAGAACTAGAGCTACTAGAATAAAACAGGTATTATTTTTGTAATCAGTACACTTTAGTTAATCGAAAACGAATACCAACACTCTGGAAACGTTTTCAATGTTGACCAGTGTAGATAATTTAAAAGCTTTGAAAAGAATGTTGTGGGTATTTTTTAATAAGCGTAACTTTTAACTAACTGCTACCCTTCTAATCAGAAAAATTTATTTTAGACTTTAAAGTAAACATCGAAATTTTTCTCGTCACTTTTTTTCATAAATTTTACTTTAAAGTCTACGTCAATTTGGTTTGGATAAAAGGGTAAATAGTTGAAGTCACTATGTGGTTTACCTCTAGTTGAGTGTTACATAGTTGGATTGCTTGCTGGCATACATATACCAGATTGTTTCTAAGGATGTATTTATGGATGTGCAAGTGTGTATATCTTTTTTATTATATTTCATTTTCTTCTAAGTATGCATTGTTTGCTCGATGCTCGATGTAGGAAGTAATGAACTTTTTAATATCATTGACAATGACGGCTACAACGACTTAATCAGTTTCTTTTTCCTATGAGTATGTGTGTGTGTGTGTGTGTATTTATGTATAAACGAACTATTGTCACCGTTGTTAATGGAGATGGAAATGATAATATAAATTACTCCCAGATTATAACGAATTTAATTATCCAAAAAGGCAGTAAATGAATGAAGTTGTTATGGAAGTTTTATTTAATTTTAATGCATTCAAAAATGAAGTTTGTAAAATATTCAAAATTAATGATCAGAGGAAATAAAAGAATTGAAATGAAACAGGTGACAGATAAGGAAATTAATGTGAAACAAAAAAAAATTAATAAGCCGGGTTCACGATATCAAACGTTGTCGTTCCAGTAAATTTGAAGCTAAAAAATATGAGCTGTTATTTTTGGAAGCTGAGTTAAGGGAACTTTTAGTAATATATGGAGACGAATCTTACTAAAATTAGCATTAACTAATTTAAGAAGAAAACGCTTTCAAAAATAACAGCTCATATAAACAAAAGCTACACTTCCAACAGTTACTTTATTCTTTTACATGCACGTGATATATAAATTTTAAAATACTCGTATCTGTTGAAAGTGTTGCTTTGCTTCATATTTTGTTGTTTAAAATGTAAGCGATCGCAAACGTTCCATATCAAAGGCCAGATTATTAAAATTATCTTTGTGGACAAGAAAAAAGTCAGTGCCAAGTAATTTGGAAGTTGAGTTATGTCAAGGTCACGGTGCGATTGTAGCTTATGATAATAAGTTGAGAGCAGTCTACAGTCTTAGTGTTCTGAGCAAAAGTTTTTTATACGTGGTTTGAGCTATTTCGCTCTCAAAATACGTATAAACAACATTTTGTGCGTACAAAAATGTTGTGCGGAATGCAATCAAGGTAAACATTGATTTTTTTTTTGATATCGTTTAAATAAACATTCTTCGTTCATGCGTTAGGATGACCGTGAATGAATAAGTTAGATTAAATTTGCTTAGTGCTAATAAAAAAAAGTAGATTCTGTAATCACTTTGATACTCTGATGTGACAGAATGAAGAATGAATGAAGAAAGATAGCTAGAAAATTGGAAGCAGTGAGTAGAAGAGAGGTAGATAAATAGTAAGCGAAGAAGAAGGAATGAAGGGTGAAGCCTGAAGAGACGGACGACCTGAGCCAGTTGCCATATCTAACGAAGTCAGTTAGCAGGCTTAAAACTTTTTAAACTGACCTCGTTTTTAAAAACAAAACTAATGAAACAAATGTTTGAACAATTTTTTTTTTGTTGGATTAATTTGCATATGTCATTCCATTTTGAATTATCATAACTTTTTGTTGTTGTTTTATAACATATAAATGTTTTTTAAAACTTGTTTATTTTATTCCATCATTATTTTGCTTTTATCCTTGTAATTAAAGGATTATGTGTATCTAGAAGCAAATATTAAATTGTGAACAACTAAATTTCATACACTGAAAAACTGCAGTGAGACCAATAAAGAGAAATCAGGGAGGAAGAGCGCTACTTAAAAATGAAAGTTTGCAAATAAATTTAAATAAATATTTATTTGAAACAACTGCAAACAAGGCTTGTGTAGTAGGTATTTATAAAAATCTGTGCCCGAAGTAGACACAAAAAAAAAAAAAAAAAAAAAAAAAAAACGAAAACGAAAGAAAAACAAACACAACAACAAGAACGTAATTCTAGTTAACAACTTCACTTTAATTTTGTTCCGGTTTTATTGTGTTTGTATCAAACAAGAGCCACCCTAAACATTCTATTCAGCATTTACTTTATTTCATTAAAAGACTGAAGTGTGGGAGGGTTAGAGTGAAGAGATAAAAATATTTTTTGTTGTGAATTTGTTAATACAGTTTAATGGTTATGGTAGTTTCACATGATTCGCTTGGGATAAAAACTTAATATTTATCTATTTATCCATTCATTCATTCGTCCTTCTTGTACTTCCTTCATTACATTTATTTGATGAGTTGTTGTCGTGTGTGTTGTTAAAAAGGGTTGTTGCCATTGCGGCTGAGTGCATATGGATGTGTAAGCTTGAGTAAAAGCAATAAATTTTATAGAAATTTTTCTGGTTAACAAAAATATCCCCATCATTTCCAATTGTCATAAGATGGCATATCTAATAATTTGAAAAGTCTCTGAAACTTGTTTTTAGTTTGTTTAAGTTACCAGAGAAATTTCCCAAATCTTCTTTTGGCTTTCAAACCAGAATAATTTGAAAAAAATAAACTTCTAGTTCACAATTGTCGTTTACTGTATTTATTTGATCTATAATTAATAAGGGGCTTGTCCAAAATCATGCTGTTTTAAATTTTATTCTTCTCAAAACTTAAACTGGAGTCAAATCGCAGCATCTGATATCGAATGAAAGCGATGAAAAAAATTTTAAATTTCAATAGAAGAGTTTCGTTATTGTAGGCATCTGGAACTAGACTTGTCCGGTCTAGTTTCTGTTTAAACTTTGAAGCACTAGAGTGCAGCAAGTAAAAAAAATTAGAAACTCTATTTGCCGTTTGATTTGCTTACAGTTTCCTAACGTATAACCAGATGAAAGTGATGTGTTATTTTTAAAATAAATTTCAACAAGATGGACTTACGCCACTTTCAAAAATAGCAAACAAACCTAAATTGGCACCGCAGGCGTGTTTTATTTGTCAAAATTTCTCATATTCAAACAAAATGTATGAAACAAACCGTAATAATACATCAGCAGTTGGAAAATCTATTTTGGACAGATTGTGTTTTCCTTTTTTTATTTTAGAAAGAAATAATGACATTCAACTCGATACAAATTTTTTCTTAGTTGGTTTTGTTAAACACAATGATTGCGAATGCGCAACTTCGGCGCTCTTATTTAGCTTTGCCATTTCAACCTAAACTCTGTACACTAAAAAACGCTACACTTGCAGCGCTAATTTAGTTAGGGTCTAAAGCCCTTGAATAATTTAATTATTGTAAAAGGTTACATAAAAAAAGATGAAAGCATATTTAAAAAGGACTTTTAGCCAAAACACCAATAGTTCATATAAATAAGAGGAAGTTTTATATTTTTAGTTCAGAAACATTTGCCCAACACTGTTCCATTCCATAGAGTAATGTAGAGCGAAAGGGTATGCTTTTGTAACGCAGTTAGTTACCAGTCAGTTGTTATTTGCACTCGCATTCAGCTACTCTTCTTGTTGGCTTGTTTTCCCTTTAGATTATTCTCATTAAATGTCATAATACTTTAATGCGATTAATTGCAAAGAATTCTACAGATGTACTCTCCACTATTCGTTTGAGTTTTTTTTAATCAATTTGTCTTTTACTTATTCGTGCATTCTCATCAATTTAATTTAAGTAATGAAAAATTGGTTTTCAAGAGAAATAAATTTTTCATAGGCTTGCAAGCAAAATCTTTTTAAAAGGCAGAGAATCCCATCGTTCGCTATACACGTTAAATTAAAAAAAAATATTTTGTTTTTCCAAAAACTATCAACTAAAATGAAAATTAATCTGCATGTGTATTAATTAAATTATCTGGAACTCTCAATGTCTCGCTGTCTCTGATAGGATGCATGCCTGGAGAAGGCAGGCGTTTTGAAAAACTCATCTTGGAGAAGCGGTGGAATATCATTGGAGTAGAACCGACTGATAGCTGCAAAATGAAAAATGGTGTTGTGGGCGAAATGTTTCTGAAAGGCAGTTGAAATGGGAAAAACAGCTTTAATTTTTCCGGCGGACTTCCACACTTCGTGCTAGGGAATTGTTATTAAGGAGCACGCGTGTCATCAGAATGTACATTCTCTTAAATAGCCAAGCAGCTCTAAATGCATTAGCAAGCTCTTACTTCCAACTTTGGTTGCTTTGGGACAGATATATTCTTCTCGATGCCTTAGCGGAGAGGAACTCGGTTACTCTGGTATGGTTATGGGTATGCGGGCAAGCAAATGGCGAACTATCTATCTAAAAAGGGCCCTTTCAAAGATGCGGAGCTCTTCTGCGAAATGAACAATAACTTCATTCTTATTTTAGTACTGAAAGGAGGCATGCGTTATTCAAACGGACTGATGTTATTCTTAACTTCAGCAGAAATGACTTCAAACTCTACATTGAACAAATGATAGGACATTCTAGACTCAATTATGACATGAATAAAATTGCGTTGGTACTTGACGACTCCAGAGACATTTTAAAATAATCTGTGCGGTGGCAAAACACAGAATTACTTACCTAGCCAGTAGGATACTGGTTTCTGAAGATAAAATGAACTGCTTTGTTTTAATGGGAAATTGGGCTGCACAATAGATGGATGATACAATTACAGCCCAGTGTTGCTCCCTAGTATTGTTGGTCACAATAAGGTTTAAAGCGTTGGCCTACTTTTAAGCTCAAGTCGGAAAAGAAATTAAGACAAATTATTTTTTTCTCAACAAGAGCTTCTAAGGCATTTTTTGAATGTAAAAAAGAGAAAAAAAAATTGAAATTTTTGATGAATTTTCCATGCCTGTCGATGTTTATGTTGGTAACATACTCGCGTATACTGTCAGCACTTGTTTGTTGCTATAACAACAATAACAATAATAAATCTAACAACTAGATATAAAAATGTGTTCGTTTGAAGTTTGCATGTTCTGACTAAATAAATATCCTGAAGCACGTAAAGGCACGTGCTAGCTTGATACAGCATCCAGCATTACATTTTTGGAATATTCAATGATGCATTAATTTCTTATTTCATTTAATGCAAATCATTAACGTTGTCATGCTTCAGTTTCTTTCTCTTTTTTATCTTTTTATCTTTCAAATTCATTTGAGGTGATGATTGCATTTCGATGTTCATTTTCATATCGTGTGTGCCAATGCTTTGGAGGATTCTGGAAGAAATAGCATTTTGAGCATTTAATTGTAGATGGAATTTATTTGTGATAACAGGAAATCACATTTTTTTTCCTTATTTTTCGTTATGCCTTTAAAAATAAAGTCCCATAACAAGTCTAAAAAAATTATAAAGAAGCTTGTATTTCATTACAGAATAGACAAAAAAGTTTAAGGACATTTTAGTGAAATAAAAAGAAATTAAATTTTTTTAAATAATTTTTTTAAATAAAGTTTAAGTTTAGTATTTTCTAGCTAATTCTAAGCGAATTAATAATGTTTAATGGTGAATGCAATAACAGCAGCCGGTTAAACTTGTACTTGAGATATTAAAATTTTTAATTAATTTTAAGCTTAATTAATTATTTATTTTTTAATAAAAATTTCAGCATATGGGCGTGCACCACCTGAGCCCTATTATGGTCGTTTCATCGGACAGTTCACAAATTTTGCCCACGGCATTAAGGTAAGTGTATTTTGATAAGTTTAATTTAAAATTTGCTTTACTCAACTTCAACTCGATCACCCGACTTACGGGCATTAAAACAAATTTTTCTTGTAATTTTAAATAAACTTGAAAATAAATTTGAAAATTTTAAAGGGTTCCATTTATGCTGTGGATGAATCAACAATATTTATTAAATCGTTTGCTTACGATGGCATGGGACCGGATGCTTTCTTTTGGGTTGGTAAAACACCACGTCCAAGTCCAGAGGGATTTATTATACCCTATCCAGAAGATTATTTAGGAATGTAAGTAAAAACAAAAAATTATATAAATTTAACACACACACACAAACACAAATAATTATAAATGTTTATGAAAGTGTATATGAAGAGGAATGGGAATGAAAGAGTGTGTCTATGCATATATGTGTGTGTATGTGTTAGCATCCTTAGAGATTTTTTCCTTCGTTACTCTATTACAAAAAAAAAAAAAAAGAAAAAAGAAAAAGCGTGTGTCTGTGTATGAATTTTAATGCACTTTCCATTATGTTGGAGTTGACGCGCATTTCCGTTCTTTATTTTTTATTTTTTTTTTTGCATCAAAAAACCCCACAGACACACACACACAAAATTTGCATGCCTTGAAAGCATACTAAAAAAATACAAAAAAAAAAAAAGAAAAAAAACTTTAAAGAAAAAGAAATGGTCCAGTTGTTGTTGTTATGGGGTGTGTGCTTTTGTATGCTGCCAGTATGTGGTTTATATTTTTGTGGTTTTTTTTTAATAGCAACAAAAAAATTGAAAAACAACAATAAATAAAGTAAAAATATTTTTATTCTTAAAAAGTTAAAAAAAAATTTTTTTTAAATAAAGTGAAAAAAAAAAGTTTTAAAATAAAATTTTTTTACTCCAGCTTCTTTCTTTCCGTCCAATTTATATTTTAGTCAAGTGTGTAAGAAACATTTTAATTGCAGGCATTTCAAAGAATGAGATTTTAACAATTAGGAAGTCATGAGTGCATGAGATGTTTCCTCCAAAAACTTAACTGGCTCAAGGGCTATTAAGACTATGAAAATCCTTATTGGTGTCCAGTAGAAAGTGAAAATTTAAATTTCACTACAGATTTTGTTGGTAAAAAGCTGTCATGGTGTATGGACAGCTAAGTAGTCTGCCCAATTACGAATAAAGACGTCTTTAAAGTTTTTTTCTCTTCTCCTTTTCCTCTTATTAATAATACAATTTTTCCCTTTTCAATCATAGAATTTTCTGTCATTTTTCCTCAGTAGCTAAAATTTTCTGTGGGCAAAAATTCCTGAGGAATGTAATTGGGTTGAATATAAATTCTCTAGCAGCCACATACATACACTGACAGTAAAGACCTTTCTCTCGTAAGTAGTGCAAAATGATACAACAGGGACCAAATCGTTGCATTCGAAAATCAACCGGAATTTTATGAGGTAGTTTTTAAATCTCTATAGAATTTGGCCTTTGGTTTTTAAAGTTGTAATGCCCAGGCAACATTTATAACCACATTTATGGCCACAAAAATTTTTTCTTCAGTCATAAATAACGTTTGTAAATGGAATAAATTTCCAGTACAGATTTCACTTGCCACTTTTAAAAAGTAATAGTTTTTTAGTACCCACATAATGTATTGGAAAAGAATCAGAGGCAGGCATACGAACTCATCCACTGAGCGTTTTGTGGATTGTCGTAAGAGTTTTCTTTTATTTTCTTTTCACTGTTTTAAATAACTGTGTTGTACAGAAAGTGTTTCGTTTATTTTTTATTTATTTTTTTGCTGGATACATTTCATCTATAAGTTTTTGCAAAAAATCAACTTGTATTGCTCTTAAATAAATAAATATTTAGTTGTGTGTGATGCTGCTCGTTATAAATGAATGACAGATTTAAATGTGTGATACGGTTATTATTCATCTATTCATTCATTCATACGTTCTTCTCGTTCTCATTCTGATTTACAAGCACACACCCTTATACTCTGTGATACCCCGTGTTACGCACGGTTAACAATCGAAACCACTTTTAAAAATTAAAAAGCATTTTTCATGTTCTCATTGCAAGTTAATCAGACTTTTTATGCGTGTGTGCTTGAAAGTTGGAGCCAACTGAGAGAATGAATGAGTGAGTAAAATACAAAAGAATGAGAGAAATGTCATTTCCTAAAGTTTTAATTTTTGCTACATTAAATAGTAAAGAAAATTGATGAAGGTGAAAAAAAAGTCTTGAAAAGAATTGCAAAAAAAGTGAATTAAATTTAGTTAAGTTACACTTTTCTTTGGTTGAACTTTATTTAACAGAAATTTATGTTTCCATTAATTTTTATATTCCCGCCTCTCGTTACCCATTTCTTTTGAAATATCCAAAGACTTAACTCCTTCCCAAAAAGGTCTGTTGCTTATGAAACGTAATTTCTCTGCTGAAGCTGGAAATCTTATAAAATAATTCATTAAATGTGTGTGGGTGTGTGGGTTTTAAAATATGTTTCTTAGGCAATTTTTAATGGAACTGCTCTGAAAACTCTAAAAATGACAAACTTCTAGCTCTACAATAAACAAGTGAAATGTTTTATTTCTTTATCTTGATCAAGACCACGCACAGTAATTTTAGTTGGGCAATTCTTAATTTTGTAGGAGATAGAGGAAAGAGGAATGGAAAAGGGTACAAACTTGTTCGTACTCGGTAATTCCTTTTACATCTTTTATAAAGATGTACAAAAAGAAGACAGGTAGCTTGAGGCTGAATGAATGACTGAATCAGAATGCTACAATTGCCGAAACAAAATTGCTGGGTATAGACACACCGGCAATTTTAAAAGAGAATTGGGAAAAAATTGCATAACTAAACTTGCCATGTGTGGTCCTAGTCTTTCAATTATGGCTACTCTTGAATGAAAACCATGTAAGATCTAGTTTTTTTAATATAAAATTATTCACTTGTAAGCTTATTTGGCTTTCTTATTTTTTATATTGAAGCGACTAGTTTATTAAGCTTGAGGTCGTATTATAAAAATGTTTTTCTGTATAGATATTTCGCTCCAAGTTTGAGTAGCTTCTTATAATTATAAAATTATTAATCAATTAATTAATTATTTATTTATTAATACAAAAATTAATTTTCTGTACACTAAGCAAACAACTTTGGTTGTGAGAACTAAATTTGTTACCTATCAAAAATTCAGTTGTGATAATCAAAGTTTTCAATCGTTTTGGACTATATTATCGAATTCTAGTTGTTACAACTAAAACAATTGATTACCACAAGTGAATTTTTTGATTGGAAACAAATTTAGTTTTCATAACTGAAGTTGTTTCTTGAGTGTCGCTTTAGACGTTTCGTCTGAAGACGAATCAGTTAGTCAGTCCGTTAAACACTTTTTAGTGGCAACACACATTTTGTATTTTTTATTATCTCTTTGTTTTTTTTTTAGTCCTAATTATTTTGAAACTTTTTGTTATAAAATTAACTCAAGGCTGTTTACTTTTATTTATTTAATTTTTTTTTCTTTTGAGAAAGTAAAACGTGCTTTACACGTATTTAGGCACACTCGAGTGTATTAAAAAAAAAAGTGTATTCAAGTGAGCATAAAAATGAAAGCGACACACGAAAGATGTTCTTAATCCTTTAGCCTTTAGCTAACTAGTTAATTGTCATCATTTGTATATACAATTCACATACACACACTTAAAAAGATGATTTTTTCACTAAGAGACATGAAAACTTTTATCGCACACACACTGATAATGTGTGTGTGTGTGTGTGCAGATCCAAAACAAGATATCTCATAATTTTAATCTCTTCTTAATGTCTTCTTTTCGTTGAATACATTCTATTTATTTTGGTTGTCATTCATTTCATTTAATCCTTTGGATTTTGTTTGCATGTGTGTGTATGTAAGTATGTTATTTACATCCATAATTTTTAACGTTTTTCAATTCACTGACATTCAATTTAGTTTTTCTAAATTGTTTGTTTTAATTTTTTAAAATAGAAAAACTTTGTTTCTCTTTGTTTTGCCTTGGCTTTCTTACCAAGAACTCGATATTTAAAAAAAAGGATTCATTAAAAGTATTTGTTGCCCCATTTTTTTGTTTTTGTATTCACAAAAAGCCACTAGAAGAGATGAGTGTTTCAGTGAATTTTTGTTGTGTCTTTTTAGCAATTCACTCGTTAATGCATAAGATTCTTAAATCACGTTTCTTTTGAGGAGTGACCGTGATTACAGTTAATCATGAGTTTTTTTTTTTTTTTTGTATTACCTATTTCAAATTATTTTTATTTGTTTTAGTTTATTTATTCTCAACCATCAAGGCCAAACATTTTGAAATCCAGGGTGGTTATTCTGTATTGCGAACACGAAAACGAATTTTCAATATGTTTGATCGTTTGCTTTTAGCATTTGGGTGGTAGTACCCCGGTCTATAATGCGTAAGCGTATGTCAATATTATTTTATACACACAAATATTTTACGATAAACATTTAGCTTGACCAAGACCACACACAGCAAGTTTACTTGGGCAATTCTTGATTTTGTAAGAGAGAGAGGAAAGAGGAATGGAAAAGGGTACAAACTTGTTCGTACTCGGTAATTCCTTTTACATCTTTTATAAAGATGTACAAAAAGAAGACAGGTAGCTTGAGACTGAATCAGAATGCTAAAATTGCCGAAACAAAATTGCTGGGTATGGACACACCGGCAATTTTAAAAGAGAATTGAGAAAGAATTGCCCTACTAAACTTGCTGTGTGTGGTCCTGGTCCTTTCGCATCGCAATACAGAGTAGCCCCACAGGACTTTGAAAACCGTACGCTATTATTTATTACGACTCGTTTTCGTAGTCAAATTGGCATAAAAAGCTAATGGAAGTTATTACGGTTGTAGCAGTTTTAATTGAATTAAAAAAAAAAAAAATTCTTATCAAACAGCTATAGACACCACTGTGTCAGAAACAAATACGCGTTTACTTGTGTTTTTTGGCCGTGTTTGATTGGCTATTTGATGGTAAATAAAATCAAAAGTTGTGCATCATGAGACTATATATATACCTTTAAGAAATAATGGCCTAGTATTACTCTATTCTATTTAAAAAAACAAATTTTTTTAATGAGAAATTTTTAAATTTTTGCATGAAAAATTAATATTTTCGAGCCCATATGAAAACAATGCAGGCACGATTTAAAGAAAATTTTGTTAAGGAATTTTTGATTTTTTTTTTAAATCAAATTGAAGGAAGAGTTTGCAGGTAATATTCATATACTCGTATGTATGTCGTATCACGTAACATGATGGACTTTTTTTAAAGTTAGTTCACTTTACCGCTTAAGAAAAAGTACTTGTTTATTTGGAAATTCGGTTGACCTTTAACTTCTTTTATTAAAACAGAAGAAGCTACAAAAAGTTGGAGCGAAATATCAAAATACGAGTATATAAAAATAAATAAATTATAATCCGAACTCTAGCTTATCTAAAATTTAAATAAAAAAGTACAAGTCATTTCAGAGAGAAATGCTGCATTCGATAGCTCCCAAATTTCATCGAAATTTAAACATTTTTTTTTTCACTTAAAAAGACTAAAATATTTCGATCGATTTCATTAAATATAGAATGCGAACATTTTTACCCAGGCTTAGTAATTTTTTTATGTTAAAATTAAATATTTCTAAAGAATCTGTGATTTTGATTTGATTTCAAAATTTTAGTTATTTTTCCTGTTTAAAAAAAAATTATAATAAAAGCAATTGCTTAATTTGTTATTTATGCATCAATTTAAATATTTTCTTAATCTTTTGCAAAGATTACTTAAATTGTGTCCTTCTATTGATTTTATTAGTATCCTTATGGATACGAGTAACACTAAAACATTTTGTTTTTTACATAATTGACATGATAAATAAGTTCTTGCATGTGTGAGTCCATTTGATTTTAATCTAAAAAAAAAAAAAATATATCAGCCCAGTATGTCTTCTTCCTGTAGTAAAAACTACATCAACATGAATACAATTGCACATCATGGAGAATGAGCATAAAAGCAACAACAAAAGAAAAGTAAAAAAATATAAAATTTAATAATAAAAGCAAAAAAAGAAAAAAGAAAAAGTTAATAAAAAAGAATAAAAGAATATTATGCTCGTGCATACTCGTATGAAACTAGACTGGAGTGATGGAGAATAAAAAGTCTATAGAAATCCTGTTGCCATTCGAGTAATTGTTAATGCATGCTTTTCCTTTTAAAAGGAAAATACTTAATAATTCAGAAACAACAACAACAACAACAATAACAATGGAAATAATAATATTTAAAAAATAAAAGTACGAGTAGATGTTGTTATTTGTTGGCATGATGACGATTATTATGATGAGTAAATGCATGTAAAAGCGTAAAAGCGTGCAATCATCAATCGCCAAACGCCTGCCTGTCTGCCTGCCTGCCTGCCTGCCTGTCCGAACACCCTCACACACTCATACACACTTAACTGTGTGTTTATGTAGTCCTTAGTCTTTCATTCATTTTTATGTTTATCCCACTGAAAACCAACCGCCCATGTTTTGGGTGTTTTTCATGTTCTCGCCTGACACAAGAATTACAGACTATGAACAAACTAATAAAGCCTGACACGTGGCATTAACAATGGAACGCATTAAAGTCGTTTACATTAGACAACAACAACAACAACAACAAAGGTTTAATACTACCACGTTAACAACAACATCAATACAATTCGTTTTTGTACTAATGCAACAACAACTTAAGAAAATGATAAGTTTAGGCTTTTGTAGCGCACATCCTTTTTGTTTTGATATTTTTGCTTAGAAATTAGAGAAATAAAAGAACTCAATGGAAATGAAAATTTTCTTAACTAAATTAAGGAAACATTTGCTTTAAATAAATAAGCAACACACATACACACACACTAACACAAATTTTTCATTTCAGTTTATTAGAAAATAAAAATAAATTTTTATTTTTAAAGCTACAAAACAAAAAATTGTTCTTTTGTTTTTATATTTAGTAAAATGGCAAATGTTGTGTAAGAAAAACTTTTCTCTACATCAAGTGTTAGCCTGTTAAAAATGTTCACGCTCACGCAAACTAAAGGAAATAAAAGTGAATAAGGGGCGGCAAGGCTTTGGAATTGGACAGCGTCTTCCCTACTTAGCAAAGTTATCTGCTCAACATTTCTTTTTCCAACTGCTTTTGTTGTTATTGAAAAGTGATGACATATAATAATATAATATAGTGAAGTGAAGAGGAGAGGAGAGAATAGGAAAAATGCAGAAAGGCACATGCAGGAAGCACTCCCTAAGGTTAAGTTCACATTGATCTTCAGTGCTGGGCAGGTTGCTCCGTAACACTTGTTATTGTAGTGAGACAACATACAACTAACGTTTGAGGTAGCTGTAACGATTGCATCAAACTGAGATCAAATCTGGAAGCTAATTTCGGCATTATATACCAACAGAAATTTAAATGGAAATTTCGTTCGATATCCCATGGCTTAATTTGGACCCTGATTTTTAATTTTTCTGTTTTACAAAAAACTTTTTTCCAAAAGGTTAAATTCTTTTTATAGGCTGGTTTATTGTATGCAACTATGTATATATCTCCTCTTGTCTCTCTCTCTCTTTCTCTCTTTCTCACTGTCTTGATCCTTCTGGATTACTATCTTCAGCTCCCTTTTTCTCTCTTTCTGTGTCTATACGTTAAATTTTAAAAGCATTTTGTAGCATTCAATTTCAATTTATGTATTTTGAATTTGCTAAATGACAGACATTTGCAATTGTCATGTCTAATTAACGGGTTTTTTTTTTTAGAAAACATTCAAAAGCCAACGTAAACTCCCTTTTCATATCCCTTCCTTGAATTTTTTATTGAATTAAAAACGATGTTGGAAATGCATAATTTACTGTCATTTTTATTTAGGAAAAGAAGAGCAAATGCATGAACAACAACAACAAAACTAAAGAGGGAACAGAAAGAGAAGAGGTACCAAAAGCAAATTGGAATTTTAAGGGTCCAAATACAGAAGTATTTGGAAGGGAAGGGAATTATTATTGATTAGTGTTTTGTATCTCTATGATTTGTTAGTGTTTGTATGTAATTATTTTTTGTTTTCTTATGAGATAATATTCCTTGTGTTGTTGTTGCTATAGAATATTTTAATAGCCGTTTGTATAAATGTAAAACATGTATAACAACATGACAATAGATGCACTCGGCATAAATAATTAAATTAGAATTTTACGGCTTTCCAATAGCAACAATAGGAAAAATGAAACCATGAATACATACAGAAAAAAGAAAGGATAAAATGAATGCTGTGTAGCCAGCCATTCAGACTTACAGCTTGAAAAGTTGTTTTGGCAGCAGCGTTTCTCCTCATGAATACTGACAAGATTTAATTGTTCACTTCGATGCCAGTTGAAGTCGTTGGCGTATTCCTTTTTGAGAAAATTTACATTTTCAATTGAATTTTTCTTTCTAAATTTAAAATTCAATACACAAAGTGACAGACTGGCAGACTAACTGACTGACTAATTCATGTAAATTTCATATGTAAATTTAGTTTAGCAAATATTTTTTATTTGAAAAAAGGAAATTCACTTTGAAATCGATCACATTTTTGGAATAGATTCATAAAATAGCAACACAAACGATTCCTCCATCGATTCTAGAAGGGCACACGAATTAGTTGAGAAGAAATTAAAGTTTTATGGAAGAGGGAAGACGTTTGTTTGAACGTGATTCCACACCAATAGTGAACTTTTATCATAATAGTCAACCAAAATTCAAATGTAATTCAAATTAAAATTATAATAATTTAAAAAAATGACTGCATACTCACTTGTATGTATGCGATATGCTGCCATAATGGGCTAAATAATGACCAAATAATTTTGAATAATTAATTTTGAACTAACAAGTACTTAGCGGCAAAACCAGCAACGCCAGTAAGCATCATGACGGATGATTTGCGATTGAGTGACTGGGTACTTGTGTGCCATGACACTTTTTTGTCATCGTCAGCATAAAAATGTACACAATTTGTAAGGGTGTGTGTGTAAGATTCACATCAAATGTAAAAAATAATAATAATTTATTATAAAGAATGAGTTTATTAACACATTTTACGAGTTCTGAATGAACTGCTGACGATGATGCATCATCATGAACAACAAGAACAACGACTACTCATATATTTAGCCACTTTCACGCTCTTAATGACATAAAAGGGGGACGATAAAATAAATATACGTAAAAGGTAGTCGGACAGACACCCTTAGACATACATATAACACGCAATCCATGTACTCACTGGTTGTTGCTCTAAAACACGCTGTTGGCTGGCATATTTGAATGATAATGACAGTGAACAAAACGTTAAACACACACAAACAAACAAAATTTAGAAATCAGAAGAAGGAAGTTTAAAAAAAGAAAAGTCAGCAACAGGCATTTCAGTGACTCTTTTTTACATTTTATTGAAAATTGTGTTAAAGAAAAGTTTTTGTTTTGAAAATGTGAATGTAAAAAACTCAAGTGTTAAAATGAAGGATTTCCCTCCATTAAAGAAAGATTGACGAGGACTTTAAATAGATTTAAAAGAAAATTTGTGATTTTGTGACTTTAATTTGTACCTTAATTTTTGTTGTTGTTGACATGGAGGCACTTTAAAGTATGTTATTTACCGATCTGAGAGCAAATTCGTTTAGTTGTCTTAAAGATCCTTTAGGTGGCATAGGGCGCCCCAGTAAGAAAAATAGAAGAGGATGTAGTCTCTTTGTCAAAGAAATAGGAAGCAGAAGCATAAAGAGAAGTGGGTAAATAGTAAGAGTAGAGAAGAAAAGCAAGTCCATCAGCTAAATCAATTGGTATTTCCAGCGAAGGTACTCGTAGATAGAATGTCAACTTTTGCAGTCGACAAGGCAGTGAGGCCTTGCAGGCAAATTATATAGCCTAGAAGTATAACTACAGCCAGAGGAAAAATGACAACATACGTTGTCAATTCCACAACGTTCGTTTGCAAGCTGACAGCGTGCATGACAGGGTGCATTTTTTCTAAATGAAAAACAGTCTTTGTCAATAGAATAGACAAGGGAATGGTGATAAAAAGATCATATTCCTTTGCAACGCTCAGTGTACAGAAACAGAAACAAGCCTCTTGGTCACTGCGGCCAGAATAGACCTATTACGACACTAATCTAATATTACAAATCTTCCATAAGTCTAGTACTTATAAACAATTCTAATACTTTCTTGGGTGATTTGGCCATCATGTGAGACGGTTTTAGGTACTGATGCCCTAAGCTCCAATTATATGTTTTGAGGTTTCTTCGCCTCCGTATATAACCCGCAGAGTGCAGACTCTGCATGTTTATTCTATTCCATTTTTAAATATTTTTTTCGCTTCATTTCGAATGTAAAGAAATTCATGACTTAAAAAAAATCAATTTTTAATACAAAACAGTTACGAGCTACAAAAAACGAAAAAAATCAGTCTTTACTTGTGTTTAGTTCCAATTTATGTTGGTGTTCAAAAACTGCATTATTTTCCATGATATTCTCATGGAAAATTTTTGAAAAATTGTTTACTTAGTACAATAAGCGCTAAGAGAGAAAGTATATCCATTAAATTAAATTAGAATTAAGATTAAATTTAAGATGTTGCAAAAAAAAAACTATCAAACTTTATAAAAATTAGTCAAAGCTTAAGGGGGCCAAATGACGGTACTCGCTAATGATCGAATTTTCAATAGAATTTAAATGAAAACATCGAACAATATTGAATGCAGTAATTTGGCTCCAGTTTTAAGCTGAGAAATTATTATTCGGTCGTGCACTTATAGAAAATTATTTTATTTTGTTTAATTGTCTGTAGTGTTTTTGTATTTCGGAAACATTAAACATTTAACTTTATTCCCATCAATTACAAATGACTGTTATTGGGATTTAAGTATTTTAGAAAAAAAAAAGGGGGAGAAGAGTAAGGTGAGTGAGTGAGTAAAAGGCATCCAATTGTGTATTGCCAACCCCTTTTCCTTGTGATACCACTGACTTTTACCACTGACACCTTCAAACATATTGCACAAGCACCTTCAAACTCGTACATTTCTTCCATTTAGTTGGTTTGAAAAAAAAAACTTATGATATTCCTGGTGTGGTGGGTGATTAGTAAAACAAAAAACAAAATTATAAAACTAATGAAACAATAATGAGCTCTGACTTGGTTGACTGACTGAGTGTGATAAAAATTTAATGGTTTTTTCTGTTATTGCTGCTGCTGGTGATGTTACATAAAATCATAAAATAAATGTTTAATTTAGTTTTCTGTAGTTTCTTTCTTTTTTTTTTTTTTTTTTTTTTTTTTTTTTCTTTTTTTTTTGTTATTGCCTTTACCAGAGAGTTTATGCTAATGATAATGAAAACGTTTGTTGTTGCTTGTAAGAGTGAGTACCTTAAATATTTTATTACACTGGCTGGCATTACAAAGTTAAATTAAGTGAGTGATTTATAAATAAAGAAATTTTATTAAAAAAAAAAAAAAAAAACTATAAATAAAAGCTTAAAAAGTCATTAATAAAGTAGTAATAAATACAAACTGTCGTAAAGTTTTGTAATAATTTAAAAGTACATTAAATAAATTAATTAATTTGAAACTTTGTTTAACATTAAAATTATTTATTTAGAATGTTTAAATACTACACACTTTCCATGTTTCATTTAAGCTGAAATTCACGATTCATATGAATTAGATTAGTGGCTAGTGTAGATAGCAAGTTCGAAACACACTGGATCCAGTGTGTTTCGCTGTTCCTTTAGATCGCGGTATACATCAAGGATATAGCCCATGTTATTTTGATCATGAATTGGGGGCTTCAGTGCTACTTCGGTTGCAGACTATAATTTCTATGAAATTCATTTGATTTGGGCCTTAATAAAATTTACTTACTTGTTTATCTGAGAAACTTTGCGCGGAAATAATTTAAAAATTAAATTAAAATTTATTTAAAAAAAAAAAAATAAAATCAGGAAAAAACAATAGCAACAGTCTTGTTATTAAATTTATTCTTAAATAAACTACAATTTAATAACAAAAAAATTTTTGTTTTCTTTCTTTTCTTCTTTCTTACTAACCAAACTTATTAAAGAAATAAAAGAAGCTAAAATAGGGAATTTCGTTTTTGGTAAATATTTGATGCCAAAACTGTCAATGATATTTTGTTGATGATGATGGTGATTGCTGATAATGATGGTGATGATGACAATATAAATCAAATGAATGAGTAACAATTTCTACAAGAATTGTAGTTGCTATTGCTGTTGTTGTTGTTGTTGTTGATATTTGTAGTAGTGACGATGCTGCTAAAGGCCTTTTAAAATAATTGGTTTTGTAAAAGAAGAAATGTAAACGACTACAGGCAGGCAAACATACACATGCATATAAGCATGCCCAAGCACATAATAACACACACATATTATATCTGTGCTAATAAGGAAAAATTGCTTAAGTCGACTTAAGTGAACATTGACTTGTTGTCTTAAATAACTCAAAAGCTTTATTATTGCGGTTCAGGGATGGTGGGTGAGGCGATATATTCCACAATTAACGAAATGCCACAATGAAAACAATATCGTTTGCTAAAATCGAAATAATTTTTTAAGGACTTTTAAGAAAATTAATGTAGACTTGAAATCGATATTGTGTGTGAAAAATTTGTCATAATTTCTACTTGAAATCGTTATTAATCATTGTGAACAGCAGCCTTAGGCCTTGAAAATAATTTAGATTTATAAAAATTTTATTTATTTTTCAGTCAACTTCTTGAAACAAATTAATTCAAAAACCATTCCTACGAATGTTTTTTTTTTTTTTTAAGGAAGAGTGATCTCAGATTCCTCACGGGATGGTTAGTTTAAAGTGTTTTTTCAGTGTAAGATACAAATTATTGACATCAGCTAATGTACACTAAGAAAACAACTTCGGTTGTGAGAACTAAATTTGTTACCAAAGAAAAATTCTGTTGTGATAATCAAGTTTTTAATTGTAGCAATCGGTGTAATAGCTTGAAATATTTTGAAGAGAACTAAATTTTTGGAGTCTATTATAGAATTCGACTGTACGTGTGTTTGACATTGTAGTCCTCCTAAACGGCTGGACCGATTTAATTGAATTTCTGTGTATGGATTTGGATTACGCTTTGGAAGATTTAGCGTCACAAATCCGCTCAGCAGGTGGCGCTGCAGTCGGCATCTGGTATATCTATATACTACCTGTTTTTACCCGGTCCTGCACGGTTATTTACTCTGTAAGTAAGATTTCTTACAGTAAAATTTCAAATATACAAAAATTTTACAATTTCATCAAAACCCAATTTAAATTTTTAAGAAAATAAAAATATACCATGCCCACTTTTCTCAAATCGGAGAACTTCTACACCGATTTGGCTTATGTTTGGCATAGCCCAACTTAAATTTTTCTTCTCTTTTTAACTATATTTCAATATGAATAAAATTTTAAGTTAAACAACGTTTGCCGGCTCAGTTATTTCAAACTAATTTTTTTTAATGGGTTGCAAATTTAGTTACCAAAACCAAAGATATTGTTTTGCAGGTTCTGTGCTTCGTGGCAGACTCTACCTTAGAGTCTCATACAACCAGGCTACTGTCATACAATTACTGATGGGCTGTATAAAAGATCCTTTAGGTATCTATATATATAATCCCTACTACTGCAAAAGCCAGTCTTTGCAGTCTGGGTAAGGGGGTAGAATTAGAATTAAGAGCAGGAACGAGTCATTTGGCTACTGTGGCTTAAGGCTAAGAAAGGTTATTTCTCTTTCTAAAACGCTGATTTAAGCTGTTTCAAATACATACATAAAATTTCCCGTCACAAAATTTCCAGCAAAGGCCGAGCCTGTTGTATGTATTTCTGCCTTTTTTTTCTGGTGTTTTTTCTTTAACCTAAAATCATGTTAAAATGATAAAAGAAATAGAAATCATTGACAGATAAATAAAATAAAATAAAATAAACTAAAGTAGTCTTGAAATCAATAGCACAGTCAAAGTGATGACTATATCCTTACAATTGGTATACTAGATTTTTATTTTCATTATTTTTCCTTTCAATATCCAATAAGATACAAAATAAATAAAACAAAAAAAAAAAACACCAGCAGAGCAAAGCAAAATAGAATTTTGTTTTTGTAGTTGTAGTTGTTGCACGTACTTACATACTATTTTCATTGCACATATTTGTTGTGTGTGTGTGTGTGTGTGCGTGATAGAAAAGTAAACAAATCTTTTTTGCAAAACTTTGCAAATTTCATCCCAAAGAACTCAATTGACAAAAGTGACAGCAACTATGAGTTTTATTTTGTTTACACTCTCATTCATTCATTTTCATTTCATTCATTCACTCCTTGTACTATCTATCACATGTGTGCTGACTTAAATCATCATAAAATCAATTTCGATTTCAAAACTGCAAAACAAAAAATAAAATGCCTGCAAACTGCTTGTAGCTCTCATTCTCTGTACAAATCGTACCATTCACATCAAAAATGTTTATGCTTTTTATAGGTTTTAAAGTCTAAAAAAATTATTGAAAGCACACCAAAGTCGTATGCTGGACAGGTATGAAAAATTCAATATTCTTGCTGTTTTTGAAAACATTTTTCTCATCACAAAAAATTTAATTCTTTATGCTACGAAACCACAATATGAAATGAATCTGATGTGAATTACAAAAATAACAAAAATCTTGTTTCAAGGATTGTAATTTTGTTTTATAGAAAATTGTTCCTGCATCAATCTTTTCTTTTAAACAACATTTTAACTTTCCATCTCTGATTATAAAGCATAAATTTTAATTAATTTTTTTATTTAATTATTTTAAAAAAGATTTTAATTTGAGTTGAACGATCAGTTAGCAAATGCTCTTTTAATCTTGCAAATTTTTATGGCCAGTTTGAGAAACTAAAAATTTTCATGAAACTTTATTTAGGGTATTTTGCAAGTAAAGTTTTCTGGGATAAAATTTATTTGTTGATTATTTTCAAAATAACAAAATCTTAATTTTAAATAGGTAAAAAGTGAGTGAATGAGCATCGCTGCTACAACAAAGCAAACATACTCGTGCTTGAAAAAACTTAATACGAATTCAGATTTGTGTGTATACTTAATGTCAAATATAGCTGACTCACTGACTGACTAGCTCAAGTATATGAGTACCTACTACAAGTATCATTTAAGCAAACAAAATATGTAGACATTTCAGGGGTAAATTTGTTTCAATGATACAAATCCCCCTTTCAAAGCTGTCAAATCACTTCTTAACACTTTGCCTTTGGGCATATGAACTCGTATATCCATAAAGAATGATGGATATTTATTTAATCATTCATTTATGCGAACGAAAAAAGAGAAAACAAAAAACATCTTGTTGATAATTCATTCAGTTTGAATACCAGTTATTATGGTTTCCCTGTAACTACAAAATTTAATAATTTTTGTGCTTGTAAATGAGTTGTGAAAAAAACACAATTCTTAAAGGAAGTTGTAAAAATATTTTTTTTAATAATATTGAATCGAACCTTAACATCATGCTTTACTAATTGCTTTTTACAAAGGCTATCTATCTGAATTCATCCGTTTGTTCCCCACAAAAATTTTTGTCAGCTTAAAAAATTTCCTATGCGTAGTTTGAAGTGTCTATCACAAAAAGAGAGCGTACGAGATTAAAGCGAGTGGTTTAAAAAATAATTGAGTTAAAAAATTTAAAGGTCAATAATAACCATAAGTACACCCACTTCTTTTGAACAAACCTATTAAGCCAACAAAATGTATTTCTGAAATGAGTGGGCTAAAAAACTTAAGGTGAAAAATAAATTTGAATTAACCCTCTTTTTGCGAAAAAATATTATACAAACAAAAGTTATATCTGAAACGAGTGGTCTAAAAAATAATTGATTTAATAAATTTTAAGTTGAATAAGAAGTGTGAGTGCATTCACGTTGCTCCGAGCAAAATTTTTGTTAGTGCAAAAAATTTTTTTTATATGAAAAACCTCTCACAAATAGAGAGCTAAAAATTCTGGATGGACGAAAAAGTTCTGTAGAACTAATTATTGAATTCAGTTTAAAAAAGCAATTGATTTATAAAAAAGCTAAAAATTAAAAAAAAAACTCTAAGTTCACCCACTTGTTCTGAACAAAAATGTTTTCTGAAACGAGTGAAAAAAGTGCGACTACATCCATCTTGTTGTGAACAAAAATATTGTACGAACAAAGATTTTTTCTGAAATGAGTGACCTAAAAAATAATTAATTTAATTTTTTTAAAATAAGTTTAAATTTACCCACTTCTTTGGAACAAAATTTTTGTTCGTACAAAATTCGTAGCTTGAACTTTTCTTTCTCAATCTATCTCCCTCTTTCTTTATAAGATTTATTTTAAACTACATATAAAGAATAGTTTGTGTAAAAAAAAAAATTAGTTCGGAACAAGCATGTGAATTCAGCCTGAAATGGCCAGTGTCTTAAAAAAATTATTTTAGTTAGCAAAAGCTTGAATTTGCTTTCTGTCTTGTTTTTTTTTCAAATCACAATTTATTTTCTTAAATTTTGTAATTAAAAAAATTCCCACCGCCTTAATTAAAATTTATTTATTTAAAGCCAACATTTACAATTAAAAACGTAGAAACAATTTACTTACGAATTTTGAAAACTTTTACTTTAAATCGCAGTTCTTGTTGTTGCCACACACTTTTTCATTTTTCTTTCTTTTTTAATTTAAATTTTCAGAGATCCACCCATTTTGAAGGCTCACAATAACACAGACATCATACTGCGTTTGCCCATGGGAAAAAGGATTAAGGATATAAGATGGCTCTCAGTGTGGTGCAGACGATTTACGGTAAGTTATAACGTATTGTTTGGTGGGGGGGAGGAAGTCGATTTATTTATAATATGCTTGAGTGTGTCTGTGTGATTAACATTTTCGTTTTGTTTTTAATTGCATTCGCAATAATAATATTTTTTTTTTTGTTTCGTGGAGTTTGTAAAAGAAACGATTAAAAGAAAATTTTCATTTTCATTGTGGGAGAAAATTAAAGATTTGGGTATTGAAGTTTCTTCGTATTAACAAATTGAGTCAATAGAAATATTGAAATTGAAATTCATGATTGTTTTTTTAGTATTAAATAACCACAATTTATTTTAAAGAATTTAATTCAGCTAAAGCGGTTAGAGATTGAACTTTTGGCGCGGGAAATTTATTTGGATGTAGGGCTTAATAACAGTCGGATTAATAATAAATTTTCATTTTGTTACTCCCTTCTCTTTCACTATTTCTGCTTTTTGTTTGCAACAGCATGTGATCAATATTTAGCACAAAACATTTTCATTTTATTTCTTTCTCAAATTTAAATTTTAAAGGACACCCTACGATAGATATTGGGATTATATAATGATCCCCTGCAAGCTTCAGCTAAATATTTGTTACTGCCTTAAAGGATTACTGTCTTTTTTGTTCTCTTTCGACCTTTGTTCGACACTAAAATTAATTGTTGTTTTAGTAAAAAAGTACGGCAGCCTCTGGAATGTTTGTGTAATGCATCTTTTTGTTTTTATTGATTGATCAATCAATTGATATTTGAACTTGAGTGTGTATGGCTGTTAAATATTTCACTAATAAAATTCTGCAATTTAATTAATCGATTTTAAAAAAAATCAATTGTTCAAAAGTATTCATTTAGCGTCATCGATAACTTTAATAAAAATAATATTGATTTCATAACTTTAAAACGTTTTTTGTTTTAAATTTAATTTACAAAAAAAAAAAAAAAAAAAATTAAATAATCAAGAAGTGAATTGTTAAAAATAATTCCTCACAGAAGTATGCAACCGCGCCCTTTACAAACTTTATAGTTAAAATATGTACTACAAAATAAATACACATTTAATGTAAATACTTTGCCCATAATAAAGCCAAAAAGGGAAATAAGCCGCAATTTAATTTTACCACAAAAACTGAGTATCAAAAAAATAAAAATAAATAAATAAAAACAAAGAGCAAGAAGTAAATAAATTAAAATTAAAGCAAAATGTAGTCAAAACACATTTTGCAGGTTTTGTTTCATTTTTATGGAAACACACAAATAAAACAAAAACAGAAAAAAATTTACTCATAAATTTACTCCTCGTTAAACACAAATAAACTAACAAAATGGCAATAAACAGACAACAAAACTAAAAAAAGAAAGAAAAAGGATAAAAAGATTTGCATAAAAATGAACTACATAGCCAGAGAGTAACAACGGGCAGGTGCTGCTAGTTAGTAGATACTTTAGCAATAGGAGCAGCAGCATGGGCCAAATAAAAATATTTTAAAGATGGCGTCAACAATCGACATCCTCCTCATCAACATCCTCATCCTCTGTACAAACTTGTAGTAATAATAAAATTTACGGTAGACATTTTTGATTAATACAAGTGCTGCTCTCAACATAAGTAGTCAAAATGTATGTCTGCCTTCACACATACAAAAAACCTTTATTTTTCGTATATATTTTGTATGTAAGTAATTGACTTACAATGTGCTAAAGCTTTGTAGAATTTTTATATAAAACAATAAATTCACACACATTTAAAAACACACTCCAACAAATAAATTTTCTTTGCTCACTCACACACTTACACAAGCAAATAATTATAATAAATTCCTGAGAGTGTTTTAAAAAGAGAGCAAATTCACCACTAGTGTTGAATATGCAATTTTGAAAGCTTAAAATTGCTGTGTGTGCTTTTACACAAACCACAAGTGCATGCAGGCATGTTTGTGTGTGTATGAATATTTAAAAATTTATTTTTTAAATTTCCCCAAATGCGCACGCATTGCATTTTATTTGTTACTTTTGTTTCGCTGCATCCAGTCAAATTTATGTAACACAAACACAATTCTGTGAGTTTCAATTTATGTGCTGGCACAGGCATGTGTACATAAACATAATTATTATATATACACACACACAAACGTATAAAATTATATTTGTTAAAAATATATTTTTTTTTAAATGCTTGTGCATGTTTGTTTATACATACATACAAAATCTGTATATTAAATAAAGTAAGACAGCAATTTTAGTTGATCAATTCTTTATTAATTCTCTTTTAAAGTTTCGGCAATTTTTGCATTCTTATTCATTCAGCATTCCAGGTACCTGTCTTCTTTTTTTACAGCTTTAAAAGATACAAAGAGTACGAGCAAGCTTGTACCCCCTTCCATTATTCTTTCCTCCCTCTCCTACAAAACCAAGAATTGCTGTGTGTGGTCCTGGTCTACGAATGCGTTGCCTAACAAATGATATGAAAGAGTTTCTAAAATTTATCTTGGCATAAAATTTAAAAATCATCTGGAATTCAATATTTAATCAGAAAAATAAACAATTATATTTGCGCCGAATAAGCACAGAAATATTTTTTATTTGTTAAATAAAATATTTTTGTTTTAGAAAGTAAAAACTCCATTCTACAAAAATTAAGAAATTACACTTTCATCAAAAAAAAAAAAAAAAAAAAATAAAAATAAAAATAAAAATTGACGTAGACTTTAAAGTAAAATTTATGGAAAAATTTTATGAAAAGTTTCGATAACGTTGACTTTAAAGTCAGCGTTAATTTTTTTCTGGTTAATGAGGTGTTAAGCTTCCTTGTTGCTATTTAAATACGGGGCTCGAATCGTTACAACCTTGAACGAACAACTTGCCTAGCGAAAATACTAATGTGCGAGTGATGCTCTCGTCTAGAAATTGTATATGAAAAGTAATCAAACAATGGGCTGCTAATTTAAAAAAAATTTAAGACGAGTGGATCGTTTGCGGTAAGAATTCACCTACTCGTTTCAGAGAAAATTTTTGTCCGCACACAAAAATATTTTTTATGCAGCTCGTGTGCTGTTTTATTTTAACTTAACTATTTGTACTGTGACTCGAACGAAGCATCTTTTGTACAGTCAAACCTGCGATCCTTAGATTGATAGGTTAGTAGTTACCAACACCCACTGAAGAAAAATTAACCATTTTTCTTACAATATTCTAGACATCTGAGACTGAATTCACTAACAAAAAATGTTTACATGTAGTTTTAAGTGTCTCTCACAAAGAGAGATCTATTTTAAAAATCATGTGATTTCAAGTCACATTTTGTGCTGATCTGTAAACCACACCGCTCTTGTTTTTTCGGTGTGATTTTATCTTTTCGAAAACACAAGAAAACAGTTTATTTTTTTCTTTTGATCACAAGAGAAAACACAAGCGTCTTTATTTTTTTTTATTTTTAATTGTTCAACAAAATTAATAATTTATTTAAGCAATTCCACCAAAACATATTATTTTTTTATTTAGTTTAAAATTAAAATTTTTTATTGTCATTTTCAGGTTGATTTTGGTGAAGTTTTTATCCCACCGGGCTTAGATGTACCCAAACCACGAGTTTTGCCAGAATTTAAGCGTTTGGCTCATGGTTTAAGGTCAAGCAATATCAGTGTCTTAGATGCCAAAACATTTTATATACCAAATCTTCACTATGATGGCGCTGGTCCAGATGCTTACTTTTGGGTGGGCAATGGCACAGAACCAAATATTATGGGTATTAAAGTGAGTTAACTCAACTGAAACGTTTTAAAATTAATTGAATTTGATTCACAGTAAAACTAATTTAGTAGAAGGCCTGCTAATTATATTTAAAACTTTTAGTTTTAATTTAAAGCTTTGAAATTTTTTTACAGGTACCCAATGAAATCGGTTCTCTGGAGCCTTTGCGCGGCTATCAAGGCGAAGATATTGAAATTCAATTACCCGGGTCTTTAACTGTGTATGATATTGATTGGCTTGCGGTTTGGTGCGTCGAATACAGACACAATTTTGGTCATGTTTTTATACCAAAAGACTTGGATGTACCACCAGCTTTGGGACAAACCAAAATCACCGTAAGTAAATTGGTGTTTGTGATAAAAAACATTAGAAAAACAGGTTATAAAATTTAGCAGAACATCTCACAAAAATAAGAAGAAGAAAAATTTCATTTCAATATTAAAATCTAATAAAAATTTTTTACTTTTTTGCGACCAAATTCATAAAAAACAAAAGCAAATTCCCCTAGAAAATTCACTTAAAAAGCATCTAGTAAACAAAAATGTTTTTTTTTTATGAATTTAATCGTTATTATAGCGACAACAAGTCAATTTTTACTTAAGCCGACTTGAGCGATTTTTCCTTAATTCTTCCAAATTTAACATTTGTTATAGTTTTCATTAAAACTTTTTTAATATTGAAAAGAAACGATCATATTTTGTGTGAGATGTTCTAACATTTCTGGCGCAGCATAGAAAAACCGCTTAATTTTAATTAAATTTTTCTTTTTTTTTTGTAGTTTATTTACTATGATATTTTTTGCTATACTATTGTAGGCAAATATTATTCTTTTCATTGAAATTATTGCTATTTAACCCTACTTTTCCAAAATAAATAAAATAAAGGCCGTCTGTCGCATTAGTTCATATAAAGTGTTACTACATTCCTGCAAGCAATTTTGTAGGCGATTATACTTTTAACTAGCTTTAATGACTCCAGCTGAAGACAAAGAATTGCAGAATCTCTTGAAGTCATCGGGGTTATGAGAACCATGACTGCTTCAGCTGAAATATTATATAACGATATGATGAACTAACTGAATGTTTTTCAGCCATACATGTGACCAAATAGCTAACTTGAAGTTAGTTACAAATCAGACAAGACCGACTCCTATAAACAACAGACTCCCTTAACGGAGTTGAAAGATCATCAATTTTTAAGTTTATAAGTTGCCTGCAGGGACTCTTTTTTAGCATTTGCGCAGCCGTCAAGAATTTTAGATTTCGTTTAAGCGGTTTTTCCATATGTACCAGACAGATTTTATATGAAATCTGCTTTTTAGTTTCTCTTTTAGTTTTACCATTTTCCCCCCGCAAATAATAATTAACCTTTTCCCAATCTTAATTAAAAAAAAAACATTTTTTTTTTGTATTAATTATCCTTTCTAACAAAATTCATTTGCATTTTTACATTTCGTAACCAAACATTATGTATTTTTATCTTTTGTCACCAAAAATATTTAAAATAAAAAATCATTAGCCTCCATGGTGGTATTCTCCTGTAAGTACTAGTTAAAATAGTATGAAACAAATGACTGGAAGCATTAAATATGCAACTAAACACACACTCTAACGCTTCTAGTCAGTCATTTATTTCATAATCGATAGTTTAACAATTAAATACACACATACACACATACCAGAAACTCGCACCTCCACCTCAAACTCACACTCAAACCAATAGAGCTCATTAATGAATAAATCAATTTTAGACACAAGAACCCCATTTCCCAGCCACTAACTTTCTGTCGGGGTGAAATTGTTTTACTAACATGTTGTTGTTGTAACTTTCTTTTAGACCACTACCACACCACGACCCACTTACGCCAATTGTCGGGAACTGTTACCCAATAAATTGCAAGTGAAATGGGAAGTTCAGGGAGAATATTTACAAATCGATTTGTCTGGTCGCATAAATGAGGATCAGTATATGGCATTTGGTTTATCAGGCGCCAATGGTAGGGCCCAAATGTCACAAGCAGATGTAGTGGTGGCATTCTATGATACCACAGCACGTGTGTTTCGAGCTGAAGACTATTTTCTATCCGATTTATCACAATGCGATGGTCAAAATGGTGCTTGTCCTGATGAAAGAATAGGAGCACGCAATGATGTGGTGGTGTGTAAGTACACTATGGCTTTAGTGGTTTAAGGAATTTCATTTTAATCTTTCAAATCTTTTAAATTACAGTGAGTGGTGATCGTAAAAATGGTGTTACCACCATAAGATATAAACGTCTTTTGCAAACCAATGAAGCGATTTATGATGTGCCCATACCCACGGATCGTGAAGTTTCTGTCATATCAGCCATTGGTCCTTTAAATAGTCGCAAAGAGGCAAATGCCCATTCACACACCGCTAGTGATCATAATGTTGATGACATACGCATTAACTTCTCCTCAAGAGTAATTAATTCCCTTAATTTATTTGATTTTTTTTACTAATTTATTTAATACTGCCTCCCTCCCCCAGAATGACAATACCTGTAAAACCTCATTGTTTAGTGTCAAGGATGAGAGTGGTCCGATTGCTTGGCCAACACGTAAAATCGATAATGAAAATACGTTTACTGCCAAAATTGGTCCAACTGGTGGCAAACGTGGCTATACCCCAATCACTGGCGTACCATCTTGGGGTATTGCCTGGTACATTAACGATTTATTGATACCCGAAATTACCGTGGAACGCGGTAAAACTTATGAGTTCTTTGTGGAAGGTGGTGATAACCCCAGCCAACCTGCCAGGTAATCAAAACAAAAAATTTTTAACTTTAAAATGTGGTTAATGAAATAAAACTTTCTGTGGTCTTAGATACCATCCATTTTATATTACCGACTCTCCAGAAGGAGGCATTGGACAAAAGACTGGTTTGGAATTGACTAAACAAAAAGCCTATGCAGGCGTTGAATACGATAACGATGGCAGCCCTATACCCACTGCTGGTAAGTTTCAAATAAAAAAATCACAAGTCACATCATCACACTCGACGGTTAAGGTGACCGTGTAAGATAATAAATATTAGCATCTGCGGTTCGCATGACGTAATCTCGGAATATGTATTTTGTGACTGCCTGACCTTAGGGTCTCGTAAGACTTCTGTGGAGTCTTTTTGTTGACTCCCAGAAAGGTAAGAAAGCTTTATTCGAAGCATAAATCTTAAACAGTGAACTTATGGGCTGTGGGTCACGGTAAATATGGCCTATTTTTAATAAAAAATAACACTCGATATCGTAATTAAAGTCAAGTATGTCACGGTATTGCTATGCCATTTAGTTGTATATAAGACTATGAGGAATCGAGTTTCTCTTGTATTTCACATAAATCAATTTTTACTAGATTTTTTTCTTGATAGCACTGAGAGATTTACATACTTAAACCTTAAAAAAACCTATTCCGATTATTTTTTTTAGCCGGTCGTTATTGTGAGTGGACTCACATATCCATAGATCGTTCTAATGAAATCGATACATTTGAGGAGTATATGAAAACCTTAAGACTAGTTTGTGATGATGGCGAACCGGGTTATCTAAATTGGACGGTGCCCATGGATGCTCCCGATCTACTCTATTATCAGGTGAGTCTCAATTATAAAAAAAAATGTTTTTTTCTTGGAAAACTAAATTAATACATATTTAATTAAATAAAGTGTTTTACCCATAATAATTTGGGTTGGAAGATCAATGTTGTTGATCAAAGAGGATCAGCTGGCTCAGTGCATATTTCCTCTGTTACTGCTACAATAATGTCCTGTTTATTGACAATAATCATTAGCCTGGTTGTAAGAAAATCAAACATTTGCAGTCAACTACAAATTATTGCCTGATAGTAATTAAAATGACAATTAAAATATTAAAAAAAAAAACAAAACGAATTAAGTTGAAACAACAACACGTGGAAAAAGAAATAATTTATCAGGGGTTTTCAAAATTTCATTTAGAAAAAAAAAGAAAAACTAAAAATTAAATCAATAAAATGTAAATCTTAGTTAGAAAATAATTTTAAATTAAGAAAAAGACAGAGGTTATTCAAATCTTTAATTATTTAAAAAAAAATATGAAAGAAGTGATTTGTATTCGTCAATAACCCTTTAAAAAATTGAATTGAATTTGAATTTTAAATTGAAATTGATATCATAAAAGGAACTCGCATCAATTATTAGATTTTTAGAAAGTATTAAATTGATCTTTGAACTTTTGGAAAACCTTATCCTAAAATTAATAAATTAAATTAAAATTAAAACATTAAATATCAATTAAAAAAAAAGAAATAAATAAAATATGTAACAACAAAATGACTTCATACATATTCTGAATGTTAATATCACAACAACAAAAAATGTTTAACACTCACACATATCATACGAGTATTTTTCTATCACTCATTTATTTTTAATCTAGAAAAACTCTGATAAACTATTATTTTTTCTTTAGAATAATCGTTGTTAAAAAACACTTGAAAAGAATACAACTAAAATAATAATAAAAACAACAACAACCAGGCTAAATATCATCTAGAAAAAACATATCTTGACAATAATTTTAAGATCAGTTTTATTCTGATACAAAAACATGAAACCAACTAAATAAAAATAAATTATAGAAATAAAAAAAAAATAATTAAATTAAGAAATGAAATGCACAATTTATAAGACACGAATTACAATTCAGGCGACCCACATAACAAAAACAAAACTAAGAAATTTCTTTATCTTTTATAAAAGTGTTTGTAAGAAAGCAGATTTGTGAGCTCTTCTCCATTGCAAAAATGAAAAAGTTGAAATTTTGTATTCATGCTCTCAATCCCATGATTTAATTACTTTGGATTGTCATTGAATGCTATTTATGGCTGACTTTGATTTCTTGCATGCGAACGACGAGTCGAAAAAACAATAACTCCAAAGAATATAAAGATGTACGAGTAAGTGCTTGCATACAAAATCCGATTTCACTGTGAAGAATATGGCAACAGCAGATGTCAAAAACAAAATTAAAAACAGTGACATTGTGAATCCTAACAGACCAACCTAAATTGGAGCGGCAAGCGTAGCGTTTTTTAGCGCTCAGCATTTACGTTATAACGTCATACAAAAATAGAGTTTAAAAACGCTAGATTAAAAAAAAAAATAGATAAAATGGTGAACAAAACCAAAACATAAATAAAAAAAAATTGTTTTGCAGCCAAATTCACTACAAAACGGGCTGTCAAAATTGGATTTTCCAATTACTCAGCATTGCCGCCACGCTATTTCGCTTTTTTTCATACATTTTGTATGAACATGAGAATTTTTGACTGATAAAAACGCTTGCCGTACCAATTTAGGCTGTAAAAACAATACGGATAGAAATTTGAAAGTCATATGGCTCTCACCATTTTTAGAAAATTTTCTAAACGTTAGTACTTTTCATTGGATCAGGCTTGCATTTTTTCATGCGAATGGCAAAACCCAATGAAAATCTTAGCACTTGTATGTGAAACCCCCGTATCGAATATCATTTCATTTTGCTCTTTCAAAATGCAAAATGTACTATCGTGTAAAATATTGTTTTATATGTATTATTTTTTGACACTTTTTTCCATTTGACATTTAAATCACCTAAATATTCCAATAGAAATGTAGCGGCGTTGCATTTTCTCTCTTTCAATCACAGAAAATCTTTTTACTCAGGAACTGAGATGCGGTGGAATATTTTGTTTCAGACTTCTCGCATGCCGTAAAAAATATATGACTCTCACTATCAGGGGCTAAATTACAGCACCCGACAACCAACGAAATTTCTATACAATTTAAATGGAAATTTGGAGCGATATTTGCTTTTTTAAGTATCACAAATTCTAGCTTTGTTTGTTCCATGCAGCAGGGTTAGCTACTTCGTTAATACTGTACATCGCGACGTTTACTTACATCACTTACAATCAAACTAAGTATTTTTAAAAAATACGATTTTTAAAACTTCGTGCCTGGCCATCTTAATTGTAATTCGTTTTTTGAACGTTTGTATGGGGGCTTTAAGAAATATTTACTTACCGTTTTTTTTCTAATTGTAAACTTCAGCATGTAAGTTGTTTTTTATGTTTAAAAAAAAATAAGAATTTTTTCTATTAAATATTATTTATAAAACAAAAGTATTCTTTTTATAAAAATATATTTAACTGTTTTTATATACATAATTATATTATTAATAATAACTACAGACATAGTAAATAACAAAAGAATTAAATCAAAGAGACAATAACAAAAGAAAGAAAAAAGAAGATTATATTGAATAATTTTTAAGATGTTTACAGTCTTAAGAACTAATTTTTATGTATGTAAATACAAAAAAAAAAAAAACAACAAATGACAATAAAAATGACACAAAAACTGACAATAACACAATAATTAGCTAAAGTTAAAAACAAAACAAACAAAATCTATCAAATAAATTGATTAAAATGTTAAAGCAAAAAGAAATATACTTAAATTACCTATAGAAAGAAATCTTAAAAAAAAAGAAAAAAAAAACTCTAAGCAAATTGTGCTCAATTATTTAAGTATTTAAATTAAAAAACGAAAAAAAAAATTAATAAAAAATACTTTTTTTCCTTTTTTATTAAAACATAAATTATTAAAAAAGAACACACATACACATGTTTCTTCGCTATTACTAAACTCTCCTTCAAAAGTTTTTCTCTAATCAAAAAAATATACCCAAAAACAAATAAATCCCAAAAATTTACTCTCAAGCATTTTATAAAATAAAATAAAAACAACACATTAAATTATTTGGAATTTAATCTTTATTTGTGCTTAATTCCAAATTATGTTGGTGTGCAAAATGCATTATTTTCCATCATATTCATATGAGAAAGATAATAAAGTTTAGATAAGAAAATTAATAATGTTTCTACACATTTTGATTGCTGCAAAAAAAAATAAATTTTTCTTAATGTTAAAATATAAAACAGTTTGTACATACAGCTAAAGAAATCTGTTTTAATTCAAAATATAATGTGTTTGCTTTCAATTTTGTTTGCAGCTCAATGGGAAATTATTTGTATAAAATTAAAATGTTTTCAGTTTTCATTTTATTCCTTTCCTATTGTAACTTGAAGATTTCTTCAAATTTATTACTCGGACAATAAATATCTTTTCACTAACACGATTTTTATTTTTAAAATATATATTTTCTGATTTCCTCTTACTAAAATCATTAAAGAAAAAATTCAATTTATTATAAAACTGACAATTAAAATGTAAATATTTAGGGTCTATTTTTGTACAAGCTCACGATAGCTTCTTTCATGCATTTGCATTGAAAACGAAAACAAAATACGAAAACTTGTCTTTGTTTCCAATACAAAAATATAAAAAAAAATTGTTACTGGCTCATAATCATAATCACACTAAAGTCGGTATCTTTTTAAAAACGATTTTAAATTCACAAAATTCTTATGAACAAAAGTCAGCTCTTAATAAAAGCCTACTTTTTTGTGACTATGATTATGGCCCACTGTTTTTAATTAAAGTGTATCAAAGCTATCGTTCGCTTGTACACAAATAGGCTGTTAAAAATTTTTTTCGTGTATTAAATAATAAAAAAAAAAATGTTTATTGAAATTTAAAAATTGCTCAGTATCTGTTTGTTTTCTATATTTTTTTAATCCTGATATATAAGATTAAATAATTAAAACATTAGTTCGATTTAAAAATTAATTTAGATAATAAAATGACAATAAAAGATGTTGAAAGGACTTTTGGACAATAATTGCAACAAAATGAATTATTTTATTAAATCATTCGATCTAATAAATTTAAATGTTAATAAAAATTGTTTTTATTTTGATTTTTCAATATTTCGAATTCCTTTCTGCAGGTAAGAAGACATCTAAAGCAAAGTCAAAATACTTAAAAATTAAAACAAAAAAACATTTTTATTAACATCTTAACTTTGAAAAATTAAGACAATAATTAATACAGAAAAAATAAATAGTTTATAAATTTTTATGTAACTATTTTGTACTTGTTTTAGAAAATAATAATAGTAATAATCTCTAGCTACATATTAAAAATATTCAAAAAAAATATATAAAAAATAAAATGAATTTAAAAATCTGCAAATATGCACTTGCAGACATTTATTTGTATGTATAAAAGTATGTTTGTATGTACAAATATTATAAATACATATGCATGTGGAAAATATATAATTATTTTTTTTTTTTTTTAATAAAATACAAAAAAAAAAATAAAATTAATAGTGATAACTAGGAAATACTTGTAAACTTTAGTTCAAGTGTAAAAGGCTTTTGTTTTGTAAACAACAACTCTACAGTTTCTTTTAATGCAATTAAAAACAAGCTTGTTTTTGTATGATTTTCTTATTTACATTTGATTTTACAAAATGCAAACAGTTTCTTTCTTTTCACAAATTAAAAATAAATAGAAATAAATGTACTAAAAATGCTTACATGAAACGCACAAATCAATAAATAAAAAAAGAAAAGAAATCCATGTTAATAGCACTCCTATTGAGAATACATTAACAGTAATCACAGTTTGACAGACTTTTGAGAAAACTTGTTTTGTGGAGATCTAGCAAATGATTTATTTTTTCTCTAAAATTTTTATGAACTTACTAAGTCCCTATTAACAACACAATCTTACAAATTCAAGCCAACTTTTTCCCACCCAAAGCAAAGCAAAAAAAAAAAAAAAACCGCAAGTGGAACATGGAGTTCACTTCCAAAATATTCGACTGCAAAATATACAACAGCACTGACTAGACTATTAATGTTTCGTTTATCATTTAAATTCTTTAAATAAACAACTTCTCTTTTGTATGTTGTAGTACATAAAAAGAAAATAATTTATTTGATCTTTTATTTTCGTAAGCTTAAAAAAATTGCCGTTTTAAATTTAAAACAAAAAAATTCTTTGCAAACTTGTGATTACTGTTAATAATTTTCGTTTTTAATTAAAAATATAATTGAAAAATATCTTTTTTAAGTGTATGTAAATGTGTGTATATAAAATCAATGTTCTATTTGCTAAAAGTAATATTAAAATATCATTCATACAATAAGAAAACTCACTAGAAACTTCAAAACCTAAAAATTAATGAATAAAAAACAAAACAAAAACATTTTAGATAGAGGCATTTTTCACATTTACAAAATTAAAATGACAAATTAATGGTGAATAATTTATGCGAAAACATAAAACAGCAAACATTGCAACAGCTTAATGTTGCATATATTTTATTGTGTTACAAAATTTCCTAACACTTTAGTTTTCCTTTTCTTAATGGCATTATAATGACATTTTAAAATGTTTATGTACTTAAATAAGTAGATTCTTTAAACTCCTTTATGTTTAATGGTTTTGTTTCTTAAAACGACTTGTTTTTTTTTTTTAATAAAAAAAAAAAAATTATAAATTCTGGCTATAAAAGACACACAAAATTATATATCAAAAGTGAAATGTTACAAAAACAAATCTATTCTTTTACATTTAATAAAGAAATTAATTAATTATTGAAATACTCGTTCAAACATATAAGCAAGCATTTTCATAAAACTTTTGAAAATTTTTTCAATTTACTCTCAAAAGCATGCAATTACAAAAAAAAATCAATAAAATTGTTCATTAAATTTACAATAAAAAAAGATGCAAGCAAACTAAACTGGATAAATCTCATGCGAAAAGACGAATAAAAAAAATTCAACTTAACATTTAAAAAAAATATAATAAAAATACATTGTTTTCAACTAATCAAAAATCAACAGTTTAATTTTGAAGGATTTTATTATATGCAAGAAGAGGTAAGTTTAAAATGTAGTTAGTCTGGGGCCGAAAACCACACTCATGATCGAGTAAAATTGCAGCGTAAGAAATAGGATGCATGCCACATGCATAAAAGGCGTTTTAGTTGAAAAAACACTTATAAGTTTTTAAAAGTTTAAGTGACTTAAAGCAAATTTTTGGCCTAGGGAAGTTTCACTTAAAAATATTCATGATTTCAAGGCTTTAGCAAAACAAGTAAACAAAAACACTATGTTGCATGTTCTGATTGCTATATTCTTTGGTTTCTTTCCTATAACTTTTGAATGAATTAATTTAATTTAATATTTTTTAACAGTTTCGTTCACTACAATGTATGTGGAACATTTTAGTGAAACAGTTTTTCAATTAAAACACTTTTTATTCGACTTGGGTGTCACATATGGCCAGTAGCCCATTTCTTACTCTGCAACGTGGAACAAGCTTGTGCGTTCAAAAGTTGTAACACAAAAACCAAAAAGCATTCCCCCAAATCCATCTACTGCTGGTTCTGTGTGATTTACTTTTTTCGTTCAATTTTATTTTATTTAATTCTCGAACAATGCGACAGCTGTATTCGTAATTATTTTGCAATGAATGCATATATTTAAATTAAAATTTCACCATGTGGCAGAGTGAAAAATGCACTATCTGCCACATGGTGCTTATGTTGTCAAAAGTGTTTTAAATAGAAAAACACTTGCAACTTCTTTTGGCGTTTAAGCGATTAAAAAAATGTTGGAGGGAATATAGGCCATTTTTCCGCTCTATTACCTAATGTAAATTTTATTGAAAAATATTTGTTCGTTCAAAAGTTGTAGCAACAAAGGAAAATAGTAAACAAAAACACCATTTGTTAAGTGAGCTCCTGCACGTATGCAATGAATTTTATTTTAGGCATAGCCTCACTTACATACTTCAATTACAAAAAAAAAAACTGCTATGATGTTCTCCTGGTATTTGAGTGCAACACAAAATTATTGACAAAAAGAGTTACGAAAAATTATGTTATCAAAAAATTATTAAGCTGCAAAATTTAGCTTAAATATTTGAGCTGAAGGAGGCCTAAGATGCCATTGCTCCCCCTTTTTTTCCACTTACCTTATAATTTATAATTATAATTTAAGAGAATTAATAAATAAGTAAGTAAATCTATACTAATATTATAAAGAGGACGAATTTGTTGTTTTCTAATGGATGATAAACTTCAAACTACAAAACCAATTTTAAAAATTATTCTACCACTACAGAGCTACATTATCAGCGAGCAACGTAGGCTACGCTCTTGCTTACGTCCATTGATCAATGATTTAACAATTAAAATTCTATTTTCCAATATTTTTTTTTTTAATCCGTACATAAAATCAATAGGCTTAATTACGAGTGTCGCTGTCGTTGGGGAATTTACGATAAGCTAATATAAACGATATGGCCGGCGTTGCCACATACCAGATCATTGTTTTCGTCACGACAACCGCACTCATAATCAGGCCTAAATATTTCAAGAATTGTCACTATATATTGTAGGATCGGCCACGCTAAGTTAGAATGTCACCATAATGCCTACATAATCGTATAGTCTAAAAATACTACACAGGGGGGGACGGGGCAAAGCCGGGAGAGTCCGGGTAAAATTAAATGAAAATTTAAGAAAAAGAAAATAACTTTATCTTCATTATTTATTGATATAATATGTGTGGAATAAATTATACTCGGTTTAAAAAAAAAATAATTTTATAGCTCTAAATTGTCTTGTCGTGTGTGCCTTGAAAAACATTGCTCTTGTAAACAAACATGAGGAAAACTTCTGACAAATTTTCAAATTAGAGTGTAATCTATTTTCTCATGTACAATCATGTCTTAATGTCTATGATTTGTGAAAATTTTGGTCGCCGTATAATAATTTGCTGTATCATTACCGGCTGAATAAAAAATTGTAAAAGAAAAATATATTAAATTTTTTATCTAGTTTTGTTTTTTTTTTAATAATTTGTAGCTTAAAAAGGAAAAAACTAGTTGTCTCGATACTACTATAAAGAAGCAATGAAAAATATTTTTCAGACAAACGAGTCTATGTCGTTTGTGACCAAAAATTATAAAATTTCTAAGAAAATCAGGTGACACTGAGACGGCAGCTGAATCATGCATGATTGAAGCTCGTTCTGTCAAAAATTAAAATATATCAATGTGTTAAAGAGAGATCAAAAGAGGAAACAAATTTTTTGTTTCACTCTAGCACACTTCTTGATATCAACCACCGGAAATAGTTTTTGACAGTAGGAGCCTCAAAAGCAATAACAAAATATATGGGCTTTTTCTAATGTTGTTATTTTTGTATTTTTGAAGTTGCCTGGTTTTATTTTACCATGCCATCCATAGTGTAATTATTATACTATGGTACCATGCTATTTTGACAGACATGAAAAAAACAGATATAATTTAAAATTTAAAAACTTTGTCGTCTATTATTGCCTTTATAATGGAAATGTACTATTTTAAAAAATTATTAAAATTAATTTTTAAAAATGCAAATACCATGCGCTGACGAAAATATTACTCTTATTTCACACTTATTTTTTCTTTTCAAAAACAAATACAAAATGTTAGTTGTTTTTTTTTTAAATTTTTAATATATATATTTTGTTTTATTTATTACTTTATTTCAGTTCATTTGATCTTTATTTTATAATTCCATAATTTGTTTTTGTTTTTTTTTATTATTATTATTTATTACTAATTACAATCACTATTACTAACGATATTTTATTATAAGGATGTTTTGTTGTTGTTTTTTGTAATTTTTATTTGTATGTTTTTTGTTTTTCTTTCTTCATAAATTTATATATAAATCGATTCTTTTTATTAACTTATTTAATTTTTTTCATTTAAATATTTTTCGTTATAAAGCAACAGTTATTCCATAAACAGACAATCATTTTAAAGAAAAGTAAAAGAGAACACATTATTAACTGATTAAGTTATTTTTTTTTAAATTTTTCTTTTTTGAAATACATTTTTAAACATGGAAATAGATTTTAGTAAATTTTTTATATCAACTTAAATATTTATGGCTTCTTTAGTTAAAGGAAAACAAGAAAAAACGAGGAAATCTAAAATAAAGGACACTTTGTAAATAATAATTGTTTTAAATTAACAAATGAATTAATTTTTAGTTACACAAAAGTATAGAGGGTATAATAAAGATTTATTTAATTCATTTAATTATTTTTATGTAGTGGCAAATTGTATAAATAAAATTTTAATATAAAATAATAATTTTATAAAAACAAACAAACAAATAAAAAAAAATTTAAAAAACTTATCAACTAAAAGATTTTTCTTTTAGGCTTGAAAAGAAAACTTAACATAAAACTACAAGTAACCGTAAAAAAAATTTTATTTAATTTTTGTAAATAAGGCAGACATTAATTTAAATTAATTTGGGTGTACATACAACTTTTAGTTTATTAAAGTTCCCTCATTAACAGAATAAAGAAATGAGAGAAAGAATTTCCCCAGTACTTTTAATAAAAACTAGGCTGTACAGGTGCTTCCAAGCATAGATTCACAGCATTCTGCAAAAGAAATCGGTGAATCCATCTTAAACAAATTTCTTAAAAAAATATGGTGTAACATTTTTTTAAACACTGAAAACTATTTTGTGAATATGATATTTGTTGGTTTGAATATTTTATTCAAAGTAATTAATTTGAAAATATTTATAACTGATTATATACAGTTAATATATTTGATGAAAAAATAATTTTTTTATGTAAAGGGCAGGAGAACAAAGTATATTATAAATTAGTTTTCATTCATACTCAACAATATTAAAGCGCGCTATAACAAGTTACGAATAGTTAAAGTTAGTGTGGGGTAAAAATAATGGATCGGTTTAGGTAAGACTTTAGCAGTTGGTAACTTGTAATAAAAACACTTCAAAATAATTTTGTTTATGAGTTCATCTTTTTTTTTTTAAATAAAGACAAAAACATGGGTCTCAAAGTTGTACACAATATAAATAAAAAATAAAATCGCTTTCCAAATAAATCATTTAAAATTAAAACAAGAAATAAAAACAAACAAGTAAAGAAAAAACTTAATAGTGTATGAAGAGAATTAAATACTTCAGGCAAAATTCTTAGCTTTGTGAAGGCCGAACAGAATATTAATTATTTTTTTTTGTGAATACAAATCCGGCCTTTTAACGTCTGAAAAAAAAAAAACAATATTTTGGTTGTTGACTTTGTTTTTTGGACAAATTTAAACATGTTTATTTATGAATAAAAAAAATTAACACGCCTTAATATTTTTTTTTAAAGAAATCAAAAGTTCTTAGTTTGCAGTTTTGTTTTTCGTTTATATCGCTTTAAATGTTTTACTTATTTCCTTTTGTTTCTTGTTAATTTGTTTTTGTTTAATTTCTTAATTAGGCTTAATAACATTCAACTTTAATACTTTTTTTTTTCATTTAATAGCAGACAAAAATTAATTAGAAATTTAAAAGTTTACATTCAATATTTGGTTGAGTTTTTCTTTGTCTTATTTTTTAATTTTTGTTTAAATAGAATTTGAAAAACTCAAAATTTGTTGTTTTTGTGTTTTAGTTTCGAAAAACAAACGTAAGAGTTGTACAAAAAAATTCTTCAAGGCATTTCGTTTTTTTTAATATTTTTTTTTATTAATATTTCACATGTTGTAAATAAGAAAAGTGATCTCTATCGGCCATATTTACTTTCTTCGAGTCTGGAATATATTAAATTTATAGCAAGATAAACAAACATTAAAATCTATATTGAGGAAATTAAATTCTGCTTCTTAACACAAATAAAATGGTAGCACCACGTATCTCTGAAATTTTTAGGTTTTTAATTTCCCAAAAAAAAAAAATATTTATAGAAAATTTCGTAATTTATTACTTATGAGAAAACGTAACGTAACTTTTGAATTGCTTTTTTTTTACTTTTTATTTTAGTTCTAAGTTGTGGGCCTACCACACAGTGGGATTAAATTAGAGTGTGTCGATTATACTACTCGCCGATTTTAAAATACAATTCAACACAAATAATGAAATTTAATAAATAGGAATCAAAAATTGCTGTGAGTTTTCTCATGTAGAGCTAAATATTGATCATGCTATAAATATACAACTCCAGTTTAAATTTGGAAAAAAACAAATATGGCTATCAAGTGTTTAACATTTGTGAGTTCCGTTTAAGTTACGTTTCACTAACCAAGTTCTCATATGTGTCTGGTGTCCAAAGAAAAAAAAAAAAAAAAGAGAAATACAGACTGTACTCAAGCAAATTATTTTATAAAAATCGCTACATAAAACTCTTTTTTTCACCTATATTTGCAAAAATAAGAGCATCTTCCAATAGGTGATTTCTTTTAGCCCACCTTGTACATATAATTTGTACACTAATAAACTTCTTTTAACTTTCACTTTTTGTTTTATAATGGGTCTAATTATTCATTTTTGTGCGCAAGCAAAACTTGCAATTATTCATTCCGTTGCTGCGGTATTCTTTCGCAATTGCGGTATCATCTCTATCGTCTCGGTAGATATAAATTTCTACATTTTTAAATTTTCTCCCATAAAGTAGAAGACAAGATCAAAAATGTAAGAAAAAATTTTAAATTTCGCAAAAATTAAATGTGTTTTAGCTTAATTGAATTTATTTTTCGTAAATAATTTCGTTTTATTAATTGGAAATAAATTTTTTTTTTGTTTATTTAAAATTTATTTTATGTTAAAAAATGAAAATTTTCTTCTTATCACCAACAGCTGACACAATAACGCAATTCATTCACAATATACAACTTTTTAATTCACAAATAATAAGATAATTCCGCAGGAATAACAATTTGCATATCGATCCATATTTCTTTCTGCTAAATCTTCCTTTCCGTGCGGAATCAATATTTTGTATCTGATCTATTTTTAGCTTTTTTAATTTGCTTTAAAATATTTTTAATTTTATTGTTCAATTTTTTAAGAATTTTAACTAAAAAAAAAATTTAAATTTTGACAAGTAGTTTCAAACAACTGATGAGCGAATTCTCTAATGCGACTACCGAATTCAATTTATATTGAATAAAACAATTTGAAAATTAATTAAAATAAAATTAATTTCATTTTCAAATGGCATCACTTTAACAATACAATTTAATTAATTAATTTTGATCAAGAGATATTATAAAAAAAATTGGAATTTATGCATGATATCATTACTATTAGTCATTATGATTGAGAATATAACTTTATAAATATTTTTTTAAATAATTTTGTCACCAACTACACTTTTCACTATCTGAGTAGATTTTATACTCCAGTCATACAAGAAATCAGTTAATGTAAAGTAAACTTAATAGAAACAGTTAACCTCTGGCTGTTTAACAAAAATTTTTTCTTTTTTCGTTTCCACTGAATATGTATGTTTGTTTACTTATTTGTGTGTATGCCTGTGTATGTATGTAAATTTATATATTTTGTTAGAAAATACTTTTTTATGAATTTTATTTAATTTTTTTTTTAATTTAAATTATAAAAATTTATGTATGTTTGCTCAATAATGCACCACTTTATAGTAGGAGCTGCATGTTCTAACAAAATGTTTGATACCAAATTGCTTTCTCAGCAAAATTTATTTTTTTAATAGATACTTTGTTTGAAAGCGTAAAATTAACTTAATTTATTCATGTTATGGGATTGAAAAATTTTTTGTGAGTGCATAAAGAATGCATCCACTTATTCAGAGCACAAATTTTTATAGGTTGTTTAAAGCATATCGCACAAACGGAGAGAAGAGTTTAAACTACCTTAACCTTTAGCTTTCTTAGCTCATTTTTTAAGAGTGAATGAGTTTAAAATTTTTATTCAACTTTAGCTTTTCTTAACTAATTTTTTAGTCTGAGTTCCTCCACTTATTCGGAACAAATTTTTTTCTCTTTTAGTTTGAAATCCCTCTGCCAAAGAGAAAGCTCAAACTTCTTATAAAAAATATTGTACGAACAAAAATTTTATCCGGAAAAAAACCAAATGTCTATAGATACTCCAACAAACAAGCGGATTTTATATCAAATTAATAAAATAAATTTTGATCAAAATATTATTTTTTTATATGGAATAATTTTTAACACTTTCTCGACATCGAGAGCGGCAATTTGGATTTAATGCAAACAATTTGCTATTGATAATGATGATTGAGTATGGGTATATGCATGTGTATAAATGTATTCATATGTATGTTTGTATGTTTGTATACTTTTATATAAATAGAACTTTTAAAAAATAATTTGTAAATATTATGAATAATTGATTATTTTTATTTAAATTTTTTGTTTTTTTTTTTTTTTTTTTTGTTTCTTTTGGATTTGTTAATTTTATTTTTTATTCAATAATTATAATTATAATAATAATAATAATAATAATAATTACTTTTTTTAGAAAAATAAAGCCTATGGATTATTTGTTTTTTTTTATGTTTTCAATTTGTTTTAGCGTTTTTTGTTTTGTTTGTTTTTTACTTACTTGTTTTGTTACGTATAATACATGGTTATGATTTCAATCTAAATTATCTTGAAAAATTAATTTTATATAACCGGAGTTACCATCAAGAGGCGTCGCACAAAATGGACAAACAGCTTGAAAACCATTTGTACCATGCGGTATATCAACATTGGCCCAATATCTAAAAAGTAATTTAAGAAAAAAAGAAAAATTTAGCAATTGTATTTTCGGAATTTGATTTTTTATTTATTTATTTCACTCTGTTTAAATCGTTTGTTGATTTTTTATAAGAGGCGAGAAACTCACTTGACCGTTTTTTCAGTTGCCATATGACCACATGGATTAAATGCAAATGTTGGTGGACCAATATCTACATAAAACGCTGGCTCTAAGCCCATGCACAGTGTAACAACAGGACCAACTTCCAGACACATGGGACAACGCCGGGCACCAGTACTTTTATCTTGTCCCCAATCATGATGACCTATTGCGCATACAAATAAATTTATTTTAAGTTCAAATGATAGAGAAGCAAAAATTTAAGCTACAGTGCACGAGATGTGTTTTACACTGTGTTTGTCAACATTGTAAAATATCAACATTTCTGCTTCTGCAAAAACATGAACTAAGAGCCTGTTCAATACAATTATGAACGAAACTTTCGTTCGCATTTAGCTGAACATGCCCTAAGACTGAGTGTCTTCTACTTTATTATAAGCAAACAGGTTCTATGTCTGAAGAAATTGTACATGCTGTTTGTGACCAAAAATTATAAAAATTCTGCAGAGTAAGAAATGAAAGTGACACTATTTCACTAAAATGAACCACTTTCAAAAATAAAAATGAATTAAATGAAAACTTTTATATTTTTTTTAAAATGTACCAATAATTTCCCCACCCAAAATAAAGCAAAAACAAAATTTTAAAATTCTTAAAATGGACTACAGAGTAAATATGAGGTGTTGAATTTTTTCAATTCCGAATAAAATATTCGGATTCCGAATACAGAACAGCACTGAACAGCTTCAACTTTGAGAGACATGAAGAAAACATTTATGTAAATGTCAAACATTAAAAAAACAGAAATGGAAAAACATCTCGTGGAATTGATTTCATGACTTACCTTGAACGTGACCACAATGTAAGTACACATAAGGCTGATTTATTTGATCACCAATGTTAACTTTACGGGGTATAACTAAAGTGTTAAGGCCAACAGGACATTGAGGGCGACCAGCATTGACTTCATCAATTAATTTTTCTAAATCGCGTTTTGTCTATGAAAGGAAATGATATTAAATAATATTAAAGCAAATCAACATATTGTACGTGACTGCTTTCCTAAATGTCACATTTACCTAAATTATGCAAACTGACAAATTAAATTTAAAAAAAGCATTACGTCATATGATTTTAAGTCGAAAAAGTCTATTATGAAGAAAATATTTAAAAATTTTTACATTTTAAGTTTTAGTGCAATAGTTTTATTCTTAATTTTAGAAGTGATACTACTAAAATCCAATATTAATTTTAATTAGTTATTGATGTCTTTCTTGAAAACTCTAAAAGAGTTTACGTGAGTAGAAACCAAGTGACTTAAAGGAAGGCAGCACATATGAGTATCAAAGAAATCAAAATACCGGTGAATGTTGTAGACCATCTGAAGAACGCCATAATAAAGTAGCACCGCATAAATCAATTAAAGTGCCATCTTGCAAAATATTTGATTCATCATAAATCTTCAAAATTAATTAGTAAAATTTTATAATTTTTATTAAAAAAAAAAGATAAAAAGGTGATAATTAAATACCGGTTGTCCTTTCTGTTGAGCAGAACGTGATTCACGTAAGCTAAACACATCACCACCCACAGAGCACTCACGCCAAAGACCACATTTGGCATTGCCACCGCAAAACTGACCCTTTGGATGCATAATTAAAACACCGTTTGTTGTAAGGCCATCTATTTCCACATTATCTTGCCATTTTGTTGCTTTTTCCTTTTTTTTTTTTTTTTTTGTTATCCAAAACACATAAAATAAAGAAAAATAAAAAAACAAGAAATTAAATAAAATAACAAACAAATAAATGTTTAGTTTACAATAAAAATACAATGTGTGTGTATTTTTTGGGGCGATAGTAGGTTAGTTAATGTTAAATACAAGAAACAACAATAACAACAAATTCAATTTAAGTGCATTTAAATTTAATTATAGATCAAATGTTAGAGATTATGCGGAACAGGCAAAAAAAAAAAAAAGTAGTAAAAAAATGCAATAAACATTTTATTGTTGTTGCAAGTACAACATCAAACGTACCACTAAGTATTTGCGATTTATGCCCAGTCAGCACTTGGGAGGCTGGTTTGCCAAAATCACCATACTGGGTCTTTTTTGTGTGTACTTAAAGTGCCTAAATACTGGCTGAGTTGGGCATTTAAAAAAATAGGATTTGAAAATAATTCCTAAAAATTAGATGTCTGACGAACTTGTAGATTAAAATTCAGTCTAAAAAATATACTCAGTGGTTGACAGGAATACTGACAGATGTGTTTGATTGAGGTCTCAGTGTTTAGACGTTTCTTTTCTGAAAGAGCCCCCATAGAAGCCTTAGTAGTCATGGGAAATTTCAATATTCGTATTGTTTTGTGACAGATCATTATTATTATTCTATTGTGCAGCTTAGTCCTTACGAATTTCGTAATTGTTGTAAGATTCATTATAATTAGGCCTTCTGGATCCAGCATCTCACTACCTAGGTATTTCATTCTGCATCTCGACAGAAACAACAAGAGTCGTCCTGCACCACACTGATTTTACTCATGTGGTAGTTGAGTCTACAGTGACTCGTCAGCAGTTCAATGTAGAGTTTTATGTCATTTCTGCTTAGATTCAAAACAACTTTTCCGCTAATGCGTTCGAGATTAATGAGACTTCTTGACTGCCTCATGCCCTTTCAATAGTGTGATTCGTATCGAAAAAACAAGAACATATAACGATATTTTATCGACTTTCTGACAAAAATATTCGGTACAATAGAAATCATTATTTACGATGAATATTAATGTGCTGTTGACTTTGTCGCAAGTTGCATTGTTTGTTGAAGTTAAAAGAATATAAATAATCATCGCAATTAACGATGTGTGCCGTATCGTTATACTTGTTTTTTCGATATTCGTTATATCGATTGTTCGTATAGACTTTAGAGAAAGTTTAAAATAAATTAGACATCCTTCAGATATCTGTTCTGATGGCAATTAAGTAGAATCGCAAGATTTCGTTCTGAATTGTGGTCAGCAAATCTATACAAAATAAAATTCTGTGTTAAACATTTCTGAGAGAAATATGTACACAATCACCCACATTCTCAGTAACGTTATAGTAGTCGAATTTAGGACCAGCTGCTGTAAAACATATAGCCGGCCTTGCCATATATCACTGTGTTCGTCACAATGAAAACACTAGTAATCAGGCCTAATATTTCAAGTCCGAAATTAAAAAAAAAAATTGTCTTAGTCAGCAATTGTCGGACTAAATATTTTGCTGGCTGGGTAGTTGTGGTTTATGTAAAATGAGTGTGCCAGTTGTAAATAAGTAGAAGTGCCATTAGAAATTTGTTCACATACACACACGCTTACTGCTTGTATGGTTCAACAACTGTAAAAAAGTCTCTTGTAAATTATGGACAAACGTAACAATGACCCACATTTTTATGGGGCCAAAGTATATAAAAACGCCGTCACACTGTAGTTTTGTTATTGTTTACTACTCGTAATATATTGTTGTTTTTTGTCTTCTTGCTTTTTTGCTTTGTTAAATTGTTATTATTTTTTTTTTATTTAATTTTGTAGTTGTTGCTGCTGCTGTTCTTGTGGTTGATGTTGTTGGCCAAACACTTTAAAGCAAATTCTAGTTTAAACCGTTTACAATTTAAGGAATTTAGGGAATTATATAATAGAGTAGGCGGTAAAAAAAATAATTGTGGGGTTTGGAAATTATCATTGAATTTCCCTTCAAAAATGTTCTCAAACTATCACAAGTATAAATAAATTAAGAGGGTAAATTATTATGTAAATTTAAACGAAATATCGAATGCTGTAACTTGGTCTCAGAAATATTTATCCAGGTACATGTGTCGTATGATTGTTATTGAATTTTATTTATTTAACACTCATGCGCTCCCAATGTCAAAAGTAAAGTGATTATTTTACTATTACAGTCGCAATTTGCACGGTTTTTTCCTCAAAACAAAACTTTCTTAGCCTTTTTTAACGACAATATGAAAATAAAAATTAGAGAATTAGTAACGCCGTTGTTGAGTTTTGCGCTTTGTTGTATTTTTATACAAACAAAAATAAATTTTGGGTAAAAATTAATTACAACGCATGAAATTATTTAGAATCATAAAGTTTAACAAATTTTTTAATCTTTATTTAACAAGACTAGGAAGTAATCTACTGAGAGTAGCGTCCGATGAAACAGCTGTAGAGATATGATTTCCCTCTTATACTAAGAAAACAATTTTTCTAAAATTTTCTAAGAGAATATCATGAAAAATAATAATGTATCATAATTTGCGATGACGGCATTCTAGCTGTCAGATAACTTTTTTTACCGAGCACGGTCAACAAAAAGTAAAAAAAGAAATTTATTGCAATTTTTAATAAATTTTCGTTCTTTTTGCACAATTGTTGCCTTAATTCATACTACAATTCTTTTTTATTTACTTGCATTTGACAAACACTTGAATATAAATCTATTACAATTTGAAAAAAAAAATTATGGCGATTTGCTTGCTCGATACATATTGACGATAGTCGCTATCGTATGTGCTGATTAAGCCCCAGGATACCACCACACTCCTTTTCTTTCTTAATTCAAAAGACTTAAATTCCATTATGTTTACGATACATTTTGCTCGCTTTCTATAGAATTTTCGATACATGCTATTCGAAAATGAGTCATAGAATCTAAAGAATTACCAAGGGGGACCCCACAATTTTTATCAAAAATAATTGAAAAATGGTTAGAAGGAAAACTACAACAAGACTATTTAGTTGCATGTTTTTTCTTATATTTTTAATTTTTTAGTGATATTTGGAAATAGTGTAGTACTCAATGTACTCGTAGCTGTTGTTATTTATTTTTCTTAATTTATTCACATCCAACAACAAGCAGCTACCACATGCAACACACATGTTGTAGTTTTTTCTTTCTTCTTTTTTTATTTATTATATTAATTCCATTTATATTGCATTTAAAAGCTGACAACATTTTACGAGTATTTATTGATTTAAATTAATCGCCATCTCAGCTTAATAATACGAAAACTGCGCTGCATAAAATAACCAAAAACTATGACAAACAGATAAAAATAAAAACCGTAAGAAAATAATAGATATTTAAATAGATGATGTTACTGCTTGTCTTATCAATTCAAAACAAAAGAAAGACATTGAAATATCGCTTGCTAAAAGGCAAAATGCTTTAAATTAAGTATTTGCTAAACGAATTTTAGAATGTTTAAGGGGACATAGTTTTAAACTTTAGTTAATCTAATTATATTGGCGTAAATCGTAGTCATTGCTTAACTAAAGACTGTGAATTTAGGCATTAGAAATTTAAGCAACGCACGCGATACATTTACAAAATAACTTATTCACGAGTACACAAAATAATGTAATAAAAAATGTAAAAAAAAAATAAACTTACACCCAAGAATATATTCCTACTCGAATCAAAACCGGCTGCAAATATTCTCGCCTTTGAGGGTTCACATCTGTTGACCAAGATACGACATGCAAAACGTGATATTGTACTCTGCATTACTTTTGCATCTTTTTTATCACCAGGCAGTGTATCCATTACAACAAAATCAATGGGCGACTCAGAGGAGCGTCCAACCTGCATACAAAAAATAACAACAAATATTATAGTTATGAATAAACAATAGATAGATAGATGAATGAATGGGTGGCAGGTTGGTTGGTTTAAAAATGGTTTGTGTTGTGTTGTATGAGCACTCGTTGAGTAAATAAATTTGTGATTTGTAATGTTAAGCTATAAAATTAATTGGTTAAAATTACTATCATTTAAAGTCTTGTACGACAGGTTTAAAAAAATTTTTTTTCATAAATTTCTTCTTCAGCAACATTTACTAGATTTAAAATTTACTTAAGTCATGAAAGCCATTAATAATCCAATTTGATTTGCTTTTTTTTCTTATTTAGCATTTCTTTTGTTGTTGATATAAAAAGATGGTGAGGCTAAATGTTGTGCCATAAAATTCTTGGCTGGTGCTTCCAACTGTGGGACACAGGAAATGTATATTTTTCTTTTAAAAAAGATACACATTTAAAATTATTACTGCGTAGCTCATGAACGAATGCATTGAGCTGTTATTTTTGAAAGTGGTGAAAAAAAGAGTCAGTGGTAATTTAAGTAAAATTATCGCAAAAATAATTTCTTTAAGTGGACTTATACCATTTTCAATTAATATAACTGAATAACTCACACTATATCGATCATTTTATTTAGATATGATATTCCGTACAAATAATTTTTTTTTTAATTTTAATTTGTAGACCCAGCACTACTAACCTGAAACATATCAGTTTCTGTATCTTCTTTATATTCAACGATAACAGCCTGATTCCTTGATAATGTGTATGATATAGAGTGTTGATTGGCATCGAGTATGGCTTTAGATGTTTGTGGTGATTGGACAATATAATGTTTCGAGCGTTTTACACCACTAGGTTCACTACGTTTGTATAATACAAATTTTGAACGTCTGCGACCACGATCCCCTTGTGGCAAATAACCGTTGTAACTGAAAATACAGAAAAAAGAGATTTAAAAGCACAGAAAAAAAAATTAACAAAATATTTGCAACTTCTTTTCTTCTTTTTTTCGTAGGGTCAATTCCTAAATAAATTAGTTTAACAACAAAACAAGTTGTAAGTATGTCGTATGCCACATCTTAAATATTCTTCATTAGGGTAAACAAATTGCTTATGAGTATAACTTGCAGTGGCGTCATGTCTTCTAGGGTTGCAAAATAAGAAACACGCTATCTAGAAAATTTTGATTGATTAATTTTTAACACTTAAAGACAACAACAAGATAAAGGGAGATTTTTTCATACAGTTGAAGCTACGAAAATAGTAACTGTCATATTGCGCTCAGTACACTCTGACAAACGTTATCTTAGAGAATCAGTGGTCAATTCGTATCTACAACACAAAAACGTCTTAGTAAGTTCTATGGCGTACATTGTTAATCTGAGCAAAACCATTATGCAGATTGTGAATAGACTTCATACCACATACTTTCCAATAGGGGTTTTACACTGTAACACAAGTCTTAAGACTTCTATTGGAATTTGTTCATATACACAAAAATACAGCCCTGATACAAAGAAAAATATAAATGTTTAGAAAATTTTATAAAAATAATTAGAGCCGTACGATTTTCACATTTCTACCACTAGTTTTACTTAAGCACTAGATGTTTTTGCCCGGTATCGCCTGCCCCAGTCCTTTAATAAGGGGTCTATATCCTTAAAGAACTTATGTACCAATTTTCAGAGAAATCTATTTACAAATAGAATTTTAATTATTAAAAAACCCATTTAAATAAATACAGTCATTCAAATTTATAAAGTGGCTCACGCTTTTTGATAGCATTATTATCAGAGGCGCCAACTAAAGTGCTAAATAAAATATTTCAAAGCATAATTTCAGGCTTAAATTAAGTGCGGCCAGTTTGAATCGTTGAAAAATAGGCGTAGGCTGTCTTTGCTTGGAAGAAAATCAAATTTTTTTGATGTCACAGCTCAAAAAAACTCTTTTTTTTAATTAATAAATATTTTTTTCTACATAATTGCATTTTTATTAAAAAAATATTTTAAACGCTCTTCTTCTTAAAATAAAATATTTAAAATTTTTCCAATAAGAGCGCCAGCGAACTTTAATCCTAAAATGTTTTCTGAAAACTTAATTTAATATATTTCGAACTCTTATCGGATATATTTCTTAGAACTTTCTGTTTTTTTTTTTTCAATATTTAGGAATTGTCTTTTGTATATGCTCGAAGCATGAGTGCAGACATTTTATTGCTCATACATGTCGTAAATGTCGTTAATTTGAATTTCTGTTATTTATATTAGAAGTAAAAAATTAATATTTGCCTTTTCATTGGTAAGCTTTCTTGTAATTTTTTTATATAAATTTAAAAATTTTTTTTTTAAATTGATTTTTCTTTTTAAATTTATCAAGAACTTGCCTATTTAAAAATATGAATATTTGGCTACTATAGTAAGTGTTTTTTATATAGTCACCTATTGAATGACCGTCTGCACGGTGTTTTCAATAGAGCTTCCGGCAGTAATTTCTCATAAAATTACATTATATTTATTCTGCATGCAAAAAATTATGAAAAAAAAGAACTCACAGCTCAGCTACTTATAAAATGAAATTTAATAGTTAAAGATTACACAGGACCTTCAGAGAGAAATTGGTTTACTAAACTATAAATGATGTAGATCATACGCAAGGGCTGACCAACAATAAACACTTGCTGAAATTAGTTTTCTATATATTTAAATTGATCCCTTGATAGCACAAGTAAATATTGTAGAAATTACAAAGGGTGTAACAAACTAATATACAAGAGATGTAGGGTATCAAAAAACGCTACCTTATTATGTTAATACATTTACACGGATATGCACTTCATGTGCTTGAAAAGCGGAGGAGGAAGAAACAAAATATTGAAAAATATTTATTATTAACATACAATGCGATATTGTTGTCATTGTATTTGTGTTTGTATTGCAAGTATTCATTTATTTGTTATATTTTATTCACATAAATGCTTATTGTTTAAAGCACAATATAAAAGTTCGTATGTAATCGCATGTGTGTACTCGCAGGTAGATACTATTTATGAAGTGTTTAAAGCATACCCTGCTTTAAATCTAATTATCAGTTTGTGTTTCACTCTGAAATTCTAATTTTTGCTGAATGTAATGAAATTTCACACAAAGAATATTTTTAATAGGTAAAATAAAAATAGAATAAAACGTTAAAAAGAATAGTTTTTAATTATTTATTTGTAATATTTTAAAAAGCAAATTAAAACTGTTGTTGCTATTGTTGTTGCGGTATTTCGACATTAACCTTAACACATGTAATTATCACTTTAGATTGCAAAACAGCAACAATAAAATAAGAAAAAAATTAACAAAAAAAAATTACGCTGCAAACAAAATAGATTTTTTTCTTCAAAACAGCAAGATTCTGACCATTGATTACAGTAGAGGGGACCAAAAAAAATTTACATGTGTAGTAAAGTTCAGAAAGTTTACATTATGTTTCCCAATTTTTTTTTTTTTTTTTTTTTTTTTTTTTTCATTTCAATTGTGAATTGGCAAAGGCAAAGGAATACATTTGTGGAACCTTTTAACCCTCTTACTAAAAGACTAACCTCACAGGCTTTCAAGGTAGATAATGAACTGGTGCTAAATACAAAGAAGAAACTTCCACTTACTGATTTGGTTTCTAATGTTTTCTTTTTGAAAAACTTTCTCTGCTAACTGTCAGAATTGTATACTAAATTGTCGAATTCGTATGTAAAGGTAACAGAACAGTCCTTTCTCTGCAGTCAAATTGTCTATACTGACGCCTTATTTAAATGCATAATTTATTTATTTTATATTTAGCAAGTCAACTTTACGATCCATAAATAATTTTATTAGTTTAGTCTTTAACTTAGCAACGTCAAGATAATGAAAGTATTTATTAAGTTGATAATGACGAGTTACTTGAGTTTACGCCTATAAAAACAAATAAAAATAAATAAAGATGACACTGAAATTAATTAATGGAGTTTGTTGGTCTCTTGCTTATTTAATTCTTTCTTTATTTCATTCATTCATTCAGTATTCTTAAATTTTCATTAAAAAAAATAATTATTTATTTGCATTTAAAATAGAAAAGATAAAGATAAAGTGTTGACACAAACATATTTGTAAATAAATTTACAAACGAACAAAATTATACCATCATATGAAATCGAGCTTTAAAGTTGTAAGTCCTTTTCTTTATCTGAACCCATTTACCACGGATATTATTATATAAAACAAGTAGAGGGACGAAGTAGTATGTCTAGTGAATATTCTGAGGACCCTCATCAGTAGTATGAGTAAAAAATATACTAGTAACAACTGTTATGACCCTCTACAGGCAAAGTCCTAATTTTGAATAATCAAATAAAGACAATTTATTTTTACGACAGGGAATTTTAAGATTTTTGTCACTTAATGTTAGATAAGACTATTTATTAGGTACAATTCCGTCTATGACCAGACATGTTGGTTTACTGAAAATTACAGTATCATACTTACAATTTTCAACGACTTAGAAGATAATTGCTATCACAGCGAGAATATTTTTTTTAATAAAAATAAGTTTCACTTTGAAAATCTTTCTTTTTTCTTATTTTTGTATCATTTGCTTTTTGTTTATTTATATAATTTCTTTTATTTAAGCTTTTTTTATTTATTTTTTTTTTTTAGTTTTATTTTACCTTTTTTTTCAATAATATGACTATTTTATTAAGCTTAAGGCCTTATTTTTAAGAAATCTATTTTGTGTAGCTCTTCAGGATATAAAAATAAATTTCTTAAAAATAAGACCTCAAGCTTAATAAGATAGTCTATTTTTTATTATTATTATTTTTTTTTTTTATTTTTTACTTTATTACTTTTTTTTATTTTTTTTTGTTTAAATTTATTTTTTAATTTTTTGCGTTTAAAAAAAAAACAAAATTTAACTAAAGTTCAGTGGGCTTTTGGCTTTTAGCTCTTCTACTTTTTTGTTTTCCATTTTATTATTTTATATTTTATACATTAACTGTGGTAATGATTATTAATGACTTGGCCGCTTTTGAAGCAAAATAAAAATTATTATCATGTTGGTACTCGTACTCGTACTTGTACTTATAATCGCACATGTATGTGTGTTTGTTTTGTTTTTGTTGGCCAAGCTGTGCAAGTCTTGTCGATAAAGTTATAAGAAGTAGAGAATACAAATGAACAACAGTTAATTGCTATAATTAATAATCAAGATCTTTGTTACTATTAAAAGGTCTTTGGCCAGGAGGAAAGCAACTAACCAACCAACTTACCAACTACCTGTTGTTAAAGTTGTTATTACTTAAATGAAGTTAAATGTGGTTGATTAAATGTAGTTTAATTAAATTAATAATTTAATAGTTGGCATACGAGTAGTAATTAACAAAAAAGAGAAGAAGACTTTGTTGTTTTACTAGTGTATTTATAGTAAATTGATATTTAAAAAATTTAAAGCCATTCTTGAGCAATGAATTGCCGTATTTATTATTAAATTTAAAGTCACATTTAATCAAGGTTAAACAGACAACCCAGAGATGACCAAAAAATGCTTATGTGGTTTCATATGTTGCACTTTTTTGATTTTGGGTTGGGACGACTATGACGAACGTGCTCGTTCTTTTAATTTTTAAACAATAAAAAGTCATGAGTGTAAAAATTAAATAACTCGGTCGTTAAATTTAGCATGATGGCGTAACACTGTTCAAAGAATAAAACGAAAAAGTATAATAAACAAAAAGTTATTAAATTTGTACTTTCGGTCCACCTTGTATAATTAAAAGCTACACTAACAATTGATACTTGTTGTTTTATATATATATATAAATCTTTATCTAAAACAACAAATATCTGTTGTCAGTTTTGATTTTGATTATAATTTATTGTGTAAAATGTTTACTGTAGTGGCCCAGCTTTAACTCATTACATTTTTTTTTTTCAGAAATAATTTGCTGTTTCCATGTATGTACAATACAAGCGATCTACTCACCTAGAAATGTTTTAAATAAAATTTTCATACACAAATTTTGACATTAGAAGTTATGAACAGAAATATTGAAGGATACTAAAAATATTCAGCAATAAAATTGGTGGGAAAAGTTTTTGATTGAAAATATTTTTAATCTGAGTTCGCTTCAATGAACCATAAATGGATATGCACTTGATGAAGGTTATGGAGAGAGAGAACAGGTCTCTTTCTTAAACCACCAATAAAACAAGGAAATACGCTTCCATCTTCACAAAGTGATTTTCTCTATTCTTAACAGTGTCAGTCTAAACGAGTTTCCACTGAAATGCAACATAAACAGGGTTAACCATTTGTTTCAACCATCTTAATTTTTATTTTTATTACAAAATCTGTTTTCAATAGTCAATGGCCAGGCATTAGATTGTGTCACTCACTGTTATCAAACATATAAACACGCGAGTATTAGAAAAATTGTATTTTTAAAGAAAGAAATTTATGACCAACCAACGCAGCAAAAATGTTACAGCTTTACAGCAACATAAATTTAAACTTTCAACAATCAAAATTTTCAATGATGATCTGTTTGTGATACTAAAAACAAAAAGAAGTTTTATACGACATGCTGATACATACTTCACTAAGTGAGTGCTGATTAAAAAAATCATTTCCAAAAACGTAAAACTGATCACCTGAATCTGGTTGTTTTTTAAATAAAAAATTAAAATTTTTTTAAAGCAAAAACTGTTTATTTCATTCAAATTGTAAAGCTGGATTAATTAATTATTTACAAAGCTGGTGATAAAAGCCCTAAGTAAATATATATTGTGAAAAGAGAACTTAAATATCACGGAAATAATTACAAGAGAATGAAAGAAATACACCGGAATATGAATTACTTTTTCTGTTTAAAAGAAAATAAATTATGAGAAATATATTTAAAAACGTTAAATATAATAAAAACAAAACCACCAAGTTTCATTTAAAAAGCACACACATGCGTATACAGCTAATACTTGTACTTTTGCGACTGCTATGATATTGCTCACGAAGTATGTAAAGACCTGTAATCAACTCCCTCCTGGGACTAGTCTGTTACATGTTCTGTGACTAGTTAGACGATTCACACTCATGGTAAATTTATTAAATAAAAAATAGAATTTTTTGACATAAAAAACATTACATTTACAAATGAAGCCATTATGCCTTTTATTACTTTTTAGGATTCATTTATTTGTTTTTAATAGAGAATTGTCTTTCATATTCTTTTTTTAATGGAAACATTTTTTAGCTGTCGTTTCAGCCCTAAATTTCTAGTTGCCTATTTTACACAATAACAACAGCAAAATTGTCTACATTCTATCGTATTTCTGCTTAACATACTTTTTTTATTGTTGTTTGTATTGCACAAATTATTAACAAGTTCTCCCCCAGAAAAAAAAGCACAGTGTCGTGTCTTGAATTTAATCTGATTTGTAATTTGTACTGGCCCGTTAAATGTCAATGTGTATTCAAATCGGTCTGAGAAAAGTGTTATATGCTTTTGTGTCAGCCTCTACATATTTTACTATTGGTGTTGTTGTTATTGGTGGTGTTCAGGGTTACATTGTAATAAATGTTTGCCAGACCTTAATGGTTAAGTGTTTGTGAGAATGTGTGTCTTAAGAACTTCTCAGTGCGTAACATCAGTCTTTTAGCCGGGCATGTGGACTGTCGGTAAGTCATTTGGTTCTTTTTCTTTTTTCTTTATCTCTTCATACGTTTGTATAGTCAAATACCCAGCAAGCAATTCCGTAGTCATCTAACAAAACACATTTTTAGTAACCTTTTCCAGATCAATTTGGTCCAGTAAACTCAACTACTACTAGTTGAGAAATACTCAGTGTATTTATTAAGTGGATTGCCTGCTGGGTAGGTAAGCAACGCTTATGGAATTATACGTGCGACTGGTATTTGTTGTATAAACTTTTACACGAAAGTAAACAATTAAAACTTTTAAGTTTTTTTTTTGTTTTATAGTTTCTTTTTCATTTTCTTCTTTCCTTTTGTCATTAATTATTAGTAAATGAAAATTACGATTTTAGAAAAAAAAAAATTAAATTTCAAGCAGAGATACATACAAGCCATATAGGCTCAGGCGGCTAGCAGCAGCGCCGCCGAAACCATCAGCTTGTCGGCGGCTTATGTTCAAGTCAATTTTAAGTTTGATAATTTTTCCTTTAGCAGTAAATTTTTTTTTTAATTTTCCTATTATCGACTCTTTGGTTCCCCTTTAAAAATTTTTAAATGTAAGTGAGCTCCAGCCGATCTTAGCCGCCGCCGAACATAGTTTGGCTTCGCCGCCGTCGAGTTTTTGCCCCGGCTTTCAAGAACCTTAAAATTTAGTCAGTGCCCGCGATAGCTTTTCTTGTTAACAACAACAATAAAAAGCAGTTAGAGAGCAGTAAGCAAATTCATACAATTAAAAAGATAAAAAACTTAAAAAATTTTTTTTTGTTTCTGAGTTTTTTTATCTTTGTTGATTTTCAGGTTTTTTTTTGTTGAAACTCACCCTAAAATAACTAGTTCTCCATATTTAACACGTGGCTTTTCATGACCATCTGCATCTGATTCCGCTAATGTGGGGGATTCTGAGCCGTCAGTGCTATAAAAGGAAAAGAAAACATTAAAATAATGAATTATTGCGAGTTCATTTCTCTCATTTAACATTAAAATAGTAAATTTATTTATTTTTTATTTTATTTTTAATCTACAGTTGCCTTTTTTATCTGTTAAGCTTTAAATGAATGAAGTCGTATAAATTCATTCATAAAAGTTAAAAAACGAAGCAAAAAGTAGTAAAGAAAGAAAGAAAAGAGCAACGATTAAACAAGTACGTGTGAACCATGTTGCATTGCGTGGCAAAGACCCACACACTCGCAATAAAAAAAACACAATCAGACCAGACCAGAAGACCACAAGACTAAAATGTATAAAATGATTAAAGACAAAGAATTTTTTTTAAAACGTTTTATATAGACTTTATTAAAAAAAAACGGTGAAGCTGCCTATTCGACTTTTTAAATCAGTACACTGAGAGAATTTTGTTCAAACATCATACGAATTTTTTTATTAACCGAATGAAAAATTCAATAGTTTTCAACAATTAGTTTAAGGAAATATTTATTCATTTAATGAAATAATTTCATTAATTTAATGAAAATATTTAATTAAATTCATTCATTGATTTAACAAAATTTTTGAAATATTTCATTCAACTAATGAAACAAAATGTTTTTTTTTTTTTTTTGTATTACGAAATACGAGTATGTTCTCTTAAAATCTTCATTTCAATTAATCCAATGAAAAATTCATTATTTTTAATATATGTCACTTTAAACTAGACTAACGAAATACTTCATTAATTCAATGAAATATTTATTCATTTAATGAAATAATTTCATTAATACATTGCAGATAGTTTAATAATTCATAATTGCATTTATGAAACATTTTTAACACACGTTCGTACAACATTTTTTACTGATCACGTGTTTTTTCTATTTACAAGCATTCGCAAAATTTTTTTTTATTTCTAAAATTGGCTTTTGTGCAACTATTTCATTAATTGCCATTTAAAAATTTCATTCCCAACATAATTTTGTTTAATATTTCATTTTTCCCAACATTTTTTCGGGGAAAACGTCTTCACAAATGGAGACAACTCAATTCAGTTTTGTCCAAACAGTTTATATAATTATGCCAATTAGTATAAGCATGAAGTTAAACTCTAAAGTTTCCTGATGAGCTGAATGAGTACCAGCAAAAATCTACTGAAAAAAAAATAATGAAAAAATTTACAATATTATTATAATACTTAGTAGGTAGTGTATTTACCCCACAATCTAAGGGATCGCAGTTTCGAATCCTGCCTATAATTAGTTGAAAGTATTTCTTGCAGAAATACGAAAAAAAAAATTTTTGGATGAATTCAGTCTGAAGTCTCCACTCACCTTTGTAATTTTGTTTCTAGAAATCAAATTTTTACTGAAAGAGAAAAAGATTTCCAAGACTTTTCTTTCTCTCTTTATCTCTCTATCTATCTTTTTTCTCTTTCTTTTTCTCTCTCTATTTTTCATCTCTCTATATCTATCTCTCTTTATTTCTTTTTCTCTCTATCTTTTTTCTCTTTCTCTATTTTAATCTTTCTCTCTCTTTCTTTCTCTCTGTCTATTTATCTTTTTCTCTTTTTTCATTCTCTCTCTCTTTATCTGTATTTTTTCTTTTTTGATCATTCTTTTTTCCGTTCTTTATCTTTCTTTCACTGTTTCAAAAATCGATATTGAAATTTAAACTTTTTTTAATAAAAAAAATCAATTGAAAATTCCCATTGTTTCCTTTCATTTCATATTGAATGCATCGAATTGAAAGAACCCAAATTGCTAGTGTTTACCACAATTAAAATTAATTTTTAAAAATATTTTTAATAATTTTGTATTTTGCTGTACAACAAATTCTGTGATAAACTAATTGCCCTTTTAATCTGCAAGTACAGCAGCATTCACACTAGAATATCATATTATACGAGTACAACAAGCATTCAGACTTTTGTTTTCCACTTCTGCCATTTGCAGTATTCACTCGGTTTCAAGCAGAAATTCAGCTGGTTGAAGACAATTTTATGCAAAAAAAAAAAATGATTATAAAAAAATAAGAGGAAACTGAAAAACATACAGAAAATTATATTTAAATACAGAAATACTTATTTGTGGTATGCATATACATGTGTGTTACATACAAATTAATAAATGAATATAAAACACACATGCAGCAACGAGTAAATGGTATGCACAACGCATATTTTATATCCAAACTAATCAGATCAAATAACAGCCTAACCGTATGCAAGTACAAGCAGACACACACACACACACACAAGTGATCCCAGTTGTTTTATGCAATTTAATGAAAAAAAATTTAAACTAAATGATTGATTTTGCATGGAGCAGGGGTAGGAGGACAGGGATCACTAACAAGCAGTGAGTGGATGAACTGAACATAAAAATAATAAATAAATAAATAAATAATCAACTTTTTAACAAATAAATACAACAAGAACAATTTGTTTAGAATAGAGAGTTAGTCAGTGTACTGGCCTCGCATTGCGACCAGCACATTATCAAGTAATTGAATTAATTTCAATTCGCAATTGAATTTTGTTTGTAATTTTATTAAATAAAAAAAAATAATTTCCATTTCCATACCATTTTGCTAATGTGATGGCGCCTTCCTTTAATTTTTGAAATTGACTCACACATTCAGTTTTATACCCTAAAATAAACAGTTTTTATGGATGTAAAGCTTTTTAAAGTGCAAAGAAAGGGGCTTTCAACAAGTACTTTTTTTTATACAAGCAAAAAATTGATGTGAACTTTACTAAAATATTTATGTTTGTGTTGAAATTTCGATCACTAACGAGTGCCGTAATTCGGCCAGAGCTTTGAAAATTAAAAATTAATGAATGGTTTAACAAACTTGAGTTTTAAACATTTATGCAGAATAGCCAACAATGACATTTAAAAAAGCTACTTGTCAGGCGAACAGCTAAAAAGAGATGAAACGTCAACGATATCTGAAAACCTATCTCATTTTGAACTGTTGATTGCAACCGCACTTCTAGTAGAATATTCAAAAAATACACTTTCAAAGCGCCATACTAAAGTCCATTCAGAAAAAATAAATGGGATGTTAAAAATTGCTGGGGAGCCCAAACAGGCATGCCGCCGTTAAGGGAACTCATTAGTATTAGGGTAGAGGCTATTCTGAAACTAAGCAGAAATGCTATCAAACTGTACGCTGAACTGATAACAGGAAGTTGTAGACTGAGTTACCATAGTAAGAATAAGATTGGTGTTATTAATGACTTCTGTCGTTTCTGTAAACAAGGGCAAGAAACGTTGGATCACGTTTTGTGCGTTTGCTAAGCTACCCAGCCAGTGGAATACTGGCTCTAAGATAAAATAAACTTCATAATAATTACTAGATTAGTTTTGACGTTTGGTTGGTTTACGTGTGCGGCCTGACGGCCATCAAGTAGAATCGTAAAAATTCCTTTTTGAATAACTTACTCATCAACACAGCGGAATAATGAAGTGACCTTGACCCGCGTTGTGGGTCACCGATATTTCAAGTAGACCATACATAAAATATGCAATAAGAAATTTGTGTTTTGAGACTAGAAGAGCTGAGCATTCGCAGTTGAATAACTGTGTCAGGTACCCGGTAACTCCGAAAGTTTACCTTGAATGAAAATTCTAGCCTATCAGCTCTAAAGGAGTCTTGGTTTGTCTTGAGCTGCTTTTACAGGACGAGGTGCTGTATGACCAAAATTTATAAAATAATAAAAATTACTTTTAGATTTTTAGAAAGTGTAATGCGCTGTGTTAGAAAATAAAGCTATTCAACTGGTACACCATTTCCATTTTTTTAATTAAACACGCTTAGTTTAGTTTATTTGCACAAAATATTTAATTTTAAAAATTATGCAAAGCACCCTACTTCTTGTTTTAAAATTATATTAAATTACGTGGCATGCAGGCAGGTTTACATGTTTGTGGAAACAAAAAACTCTATAATTTTTTCAATCGATTTTCTAATGGTAAAAGCACGCCAAGCAGTAAATAAAACAAACCAACAACAACAATAAGAATAGCAAAAATGACATCACTGGTGATAAATCGATAATGCTGCACTATGAACTACAAAGAGGAAAAACAAAACAAAACAATTGCTGACTGACTAAAATGTAGTTTGGACTTGAACCAATTTTATTATATGAGCTATTGATTTTGAAAGTGGTATAACTCCATTTAAAAAAAATAATTAGGGCTAATTTTTGTAACATTGTATCCATTTCTTATGAAAATTACCACTAACTCATTAACAAATAAAAATAAAAAGTTAAAACAAAAATTCGTAATAACAAAAGAATTTTTGTTTTTAATCTAAAAAAATTAAATTTCGACTTAAAGTAAACTTAAATAAAAATATGAAAAATTGTTCATAACGTTTACCAAGTCTAAGTTAAATTTTTTATGATACGGAGTAACTGTGTAACACCAAGATAGTGGGTGTCATCTTGATAATCATTTCTGACTCAAAAACAAGCTTTTAATCGCGCAATTAAGTTGTAAAATAATCACATTTGATTCATTCAATAATTTATTCAAATACTACATGCGTGTGTACGTGCGTGCACTTGTGTGCGTGTTAAATAAAGAACTTTAAAGCGTTTAGAATATTTTAAAGCAAAAAAAACTGTTTAATTCCTAAATCGTCATTTTGTTGTTGCTGTTGTTGTTACGTGTTTAATACACTCAATGTCATTTGCTGACTATAAAATTTCTTTTACTTTTACTAAACCACAAACAAAATAAATTTAAAATGGAGAAAAAAACTAAATAATGGAAAAATTAAATGTTAAAGTTAAATAAAAAAGAAAGGAAAGCACCAATAGGCGCAGCAGTTTCGTTTTACAAAATTAATAAAGTTTTTTTTTTAATTTTCAAAAGATAGACATGAAAAGGCTGGGCTCCTTTTTTTTTTTTTTTGATAAATTTTCCACACAAAAAAACCACAACAAAAATTGCTTAAATATACGAAATCAAATCAAATAAATCGTTGGCTAATCGTTTTTGCTTAATTCGGGTCAAAGGCTAAATTCTAGCATGTTTAATATAAAATTTGTAGCAGGGATGAGAATTAAAAAAATTTTTTTCTCAAAAGTATTTTTTGGCTTTTTGCCTTCCTAAGCTTCCAAAGCAGGATTTAATAAATCAACCCTATAAAGCAAATTAAAGAGCTTTGCCAATCTAAATGATGCCGTAATTAAAAAGTAGACTTATTAAGAATTTACTTTTGTTCATAAAAGTTTATGAATTTAAAATCGTTTTTAGAGTGACTATGATTATGAGGCAGTGACATTAAGACTTCCTTGAGTTCTTTGCCCAGCATAACAGACGGTTATAGGTAGTGCTGCCCCAAGTAACGAAAACGGGTCCAAATTAGATTATTACATGCTCTGCTGGCTCTTCGTCTTCGTTACATAACCTACAAGGGGCATTACATGTGTTTTCAGTAAGACTCTGACACCTGCTCCACAGAGCGTGAAATAATCGATTTACTGCAGAATAAAATGAAAAAGTACACTTTTACTGACTCTCTTTTTTAAGGTTTCCAATCCTGCATTAAAGGAGTTCGGAGAAAACTGTTTTTTTTTCTTATTGGCTTAATGGGAATTCAAATAATTTCTAGCCACGTCAGAACCAAAGAAAAGATTCGAGAATATACATACTCAAAATAGAATTGAAAACAAACCAGAATGACTTAAGATTCTTTCACACATGTTTTTTTTTACTTGTGACTTAACAAATTTACCGCTCCACAGTGTGTAAAATCCTTTAATATTCGTTGGTGAAATGGAAATGTTTACTTTGCAAAAGTGACAAGTCGTATGAAAAGAGAAAACAACAACAATTCGTATAAAAGAAACTTTATTTTGCTACATGTTGTCATGTGAGCGAGCCTTCAAAAAGAGAAATTAAAAAAATCATAAAGCAAAAATCTGAAAGTAAATAATTACAAGTGCATAGTAACTCCCTCCTCCATCTAAGGCAACGCAACATTTCTATTTGTTCCTGTTTCTTGTTTAAGAAATTTAATCCGTAAAAAAACATTATTTTTTTTTTAATTTATTTAAACCATTTTTCTTTGAAGGTGTGTTAAATATAAGAAAGTCAACAACAATAACAACAACATTAACAGAGAAATGTATAATAAAGTTTTAAATTACAACAACCTTATGGAAAGAGAGGAATGTGCAAGTATTTTTATTTTCGTTTCTGCTTTCAAGATTTAAATTTCTTGACTGGCAAAATTTAACACAATTATCAGCAGGGTGAGAGTTCTTCATTCTTCTTTATTCATTCACTCATTCATTTATTTTTCTTTCTGTCTCTACCTCTTTTGGTTCTTGAAATTAACCAGGTAAACCCAGACGAACACCTGCACTTGTGCATCAATACGTCTCACAAAAAAAGGTAACACAATCATAAAGAAAAGCATAAGAAAGAAAGGAGGATTTATTATAATAAAAACATAAGCAAAGTGACAGTCATCCATCAGTCGTCAGTCATCAGCCAGTGTGTGGCTCATTGTGAGATTTTTGCATAAAGTATTTGTTTTATTCATTTTAAATGAATTGAAAGGAAACCCTTTAAATGAAAAACATGTTGAGCACATTTACATCGATTTTGTTGTTGTCAGTATTTTATTATTAAATCCCCGCATAAATTTTTCTATTAAAGATTCTCACAGTTAACACAAACACAAACTTTCAATAAGTTAATCGCAGTATTAAGTGCCAGTTTAGACTACGCAATTTTTATTGCTGCAATTTTGAGTAGAAAGAAATGGATGTGATCACACTCGGGAATTGTTTTTTTTTTTGTTTTTTATTCATACTTTTTAGAACTCTTAAAAAAAGAAAAATTACAGATTATTAATTGTAGGGAACCTACTAAATGATGTATGTAGATGGTTGCCACAGTTCTATCAGAAAGTGTAAGTTTTAATGCTCAGGGCGTGGGTTTTAGGTGTTTTCTTTTTTCTCTTTTATGTTTGATTGTGTGAACTAAATTAATTTTAGCTTTTAATTGTTTTTAATTGAGGGTTAAGTTTGATGCCCTGTGCTTAAGCCATTTTTACTTTATTTTATTATTTTTGCTTATTTCGTTTTCTTGTAGATTAGCAAATAAAAGGATTAAAAAAATTAATTGCTGTAAAATACAATGTGAGACAAATTATTTAACAAAAACTAAAACGAAAAAAATTTGTGTAAGAAATTTTGTTAACAAAACCCTTAAATTTTTTACCTGAAAAATTAAATAACAAATAAAAATAGAAAATTTTTCAATTACATACGAGGTATTAATGATTTCATAATTAATTCATTTTGAATAAATATTTGCTTTGAAGTTTATTTATTTATTTTTTTTTTTTTTTTTTTTTTTTTTATTAAATGCGAGTATTAAATTGAAGCAAACGACTGTGAAAGCATTTTCTTTTAAAATTTTATAACAAAATATAAAAAACAAAAAATTAAATTTACTACTTGAACTAAATAATGCAACCACAGCCATTTAAAAATTCATCCTTTTTATATTTTCCTACATTTTACATCACATTTTCTTTAAACTTTTACTTTGGCGTACAAAAAATTTTATATTTTCAAATGAATCCACCATTCAATCCCATTATGATTTAATGAATAGCTTGTAGTCAGGCAATTATTAAAAAAAAAAATATTAAAGAAAAAATAGTGCACACACTAACACTCACAGACATATATTTTGCTGCATTATTTATTGTAACGGGTATTTCATTAGGGACTTACTAATTTTAAATTCATATAAAACGGAAGTGTAAAATAATGAAAAATTTGTAATTCGTTTGAAAGGCTTAGCGAAGCCATTGGATTAATTAATGAGTAAATAGTACAAAAGCCTTTTAATCTAAGGGTTGCAGGTTCAATTCCTGTCTAGATCTTGACTATTTTCCGCAGATAATTTAAGAAGCTTTGCTGATTTGTGCTGTTATTAAAAAGAAAATATTCTTGCCCTATATGAGCTATTTTTTGAACCCAAAGATTTTCACTGTAAAATATTTTGAGTGAATTTTTTCAAAATCTGTACGATTTCAGATACAAACTGAAATCTACACTAAAGTAATTTTCGACTTTACACGTTTTTATGAATTGAAAATATGTACTTCAATTATGCTAACTTAACAGACTATGTTAACATGTTACAGAACTAAAAACCGAGCTAACTTCATTGACTTAAGAAGTTGTTAATGGAGTAGAAAAAGTGGACAAGCAAGTTGCCAGCAGTCAGTAGCTTCCACAATATGGCTGCTGTCAACTATTTAAGTTAAAAATACCCTATTGTAAGACTCGTTATTATAAATTTAAAAAAAAAAATATTTAAAAATTATGCCAGCACAAAAATAAATTCCAATTGAATGTATGAAGAGTACACACACTAATGCAATAGAAGAATAGAAGAATTTAAAAGAAACCAAGAATTCTTTCTATGAGAACAATAAAGTTTATCACGTTTTCTTTAAACATTCTTAGCCAAAACGCTTCTAAAAAAGAAAAGAAAAAAAATTACCTTTACAGAGTTGACTGAACACAGCGGACTTACTACCTGATTGACTGAATGACTGACTGCAAATTATAAATTACTTTATGACACACATTTTCTTGTAAAGAACTATTGTTATTTTAGCAAACAATTATTTTCATGTGCGAATAATTGATGCTTCTCAAAGTGAGCTATTCAGTTAGTGGGTGAGTGAGTGGTATAACTGAATCACTATTGATTTTGTTTAAAAATGTTGTGCTAATTACGGTATGAAGGCGTTGAAATTAAAACCAAAAAATTTAGTTTTCAATGGAGGTTTTTATGTGTTTATTAATTAACAAGTAAATAAAAAGGGTGACCCATCGAAATATGAATTTTATATCCAATAAAGAAATTAGTTTCTAGAATTCTTGTAATAATAAAAGTAAAATATGTGAACTAGTAAAGTCATAAACAAAGAACTATGATAACCACTTTTTAAATTTAAATTTAAAATCCTAGAGCTTTTAGTCTAGAGCTATTATTTTTTTAAATATGTAGTATAAGTAACTTTATTTGGTAAGTGGACTTATAGCACTTTCAAAAATAATAACTCAAATAATTATATATTAAGGCCATATGACACTTACTTTTTCTTGCTTTGATCCATTTTTTGAAGAACAGTACAAATAGATTGTAGTTCAGAATTTACCAGGTGCAAAGAATTTATTAAGATAAATAAATATTCAGTGTTATCGATAAAAAAAATTACTGTCTGTCAATAAAAAATTTTTTTTAATGTTGCCCACATTTTGGTTTATGCACAAATTCTGCGATTTTAAGCATCGTTTTTTACTTTTTTTTTTAATTTTAGTGTTTTTATAAGGAAGTAAGCAGCACTTGAAAGAAATAAAGGGTGTCCCAACAAGAACGCAATTTTAAATAAATGACTGATGCAGCAATTGAATTGTTTCTCTGGCTGGTATGACATGTGGCGCCGTCTTGTTGAAACCACAAGCCCTCCACATTCATTTCTTCAATTCTAGGCAAGAAAAAACTGGTTAACATTTCACGATACCGAAAACCATTGACTGTTTGCGCTTGACCTGCCTCATTTTCATAAAAAAAAGGTCCAAAGATTCCTCCAGCCCAAAAACCACACCACACAGTGACACGTTGAGGATGCATTTGCTTCTCGTGAATCACTCTAGGATTTTCCTCACCTCAAATGCGACAATTCTGCCTATTGACGAAGCCATCAAGATGGAAATGGGCTCGTCACTGAAGATGATTTTATCGGCAATTAACGAACTCCCTTCGCTGTCCATGGTAATTTTTTACAATTGTTCAAATGTTAAACAATGACACTTCGAATGGCGCCAAATTTAAATCTTGCTTTCTTGTTCGGACACCCTTTATAAGTAACAAAGAGTTTTTTTACATTTTTTCTATATTTGGTTCTTGCTATCATTTGTTATTCCTTTCTTTTAATTCTATATCAATAAAATGCGAAAACAATGAAGTGGGATAAGGGATTTGACAACTGTCTGACATCATTCGTCTATTAATAATCGCCAGCATTGAATAAATTGCAGGCATGTTTTTTAGAAAATTCGGGTGGACAAGGATTACAGTGAAGAGACTAAGCTTTGACTAACTGTTATTTTTTTTTTTTTAAATAACGACATCGACGACATAGGCGTGTTGGTAATGGGCAAACAATTGCCCGATATCATTCATTAATTTTCTAATGAAACTTGACTCTTTCTCTTTTCCTTATAAATTTTTCGTTTAATTTTTAATTTGGAAAACAAACTTGGTGATAAGCTGGTTATATGTATCGCATTAGTGAATTCGCTCAAGAGCTAGCGGTTTTATTTAAAATTGTCATGGTTTATTAAAATTTACAATTTGAGTCGGAACAATTAGTCAATTCTAAAAATCAACATTGTAGAAACACAAATTACCTGCATCAATAATTAAGAATGTTAAAAATTTTAAATGGGAAAAGAAAGAAAATGAATTCGCCTTTATTATGATTTTTAAAATTCAATCTTGTCTAGATTCGCCTTTATGTGTGTCAGAACTGAACTGCAACTATTTGATAATCGATCCATGATTCGTTGGCCCTAATATTTAGGTGCAGCTACTTAGTTATTGCATAAACAAACAAAAAAACTTTTGTTACATTTTCTATGACTTTTTTATTGCAAAGTGTGTCATGTATTACAAGTGATTGTTTATGCAGAAATAAAATGAAGAAAAAAAATTATATAAAAAAACAATAATAAAAAATTGAAGGTAGAACACAATAAATGTATAGATTTTTTTTATAATGTTGCCAGCATAAAATAAATTTTTAGACAGTTAGAATGCACATAATAGAATGCACTTTAGCATTTTATGTGGCTTTTTTTTCAATTAGAACAAACTAATGTTCATGCCTTAAAACACAAAATGTTATAATAATAAAATGGTGGCAAACATTTCAAGTTCATTTTTATTTTATTTTTTACTATTTTTTTGTCAATTTTTAATAAACGGAAATTAGAAATTTGTATGTGACACAAATTTTATTGATTTTTTATTCACTTTGTTGTTAACTGTATTAAAGCAGGTTGTGTGTATGAGTGTTTACATCAAACATTTGAGGTTTGGGTTCAGTCGTTGATGTTTAAGATAAAAAAATTTTTTACTGTGCTTTAGCACAGATTGAAACTTGAGTGTGAAGGAATTCTTTTGTAACTGAAAAGGCTACAAATTTCATTATAACCGACATCGAGCAAGTTCTTTCGTAATTTTCAAATAAATTTTTACAAAAACACTAAAATTTCAAACTGTGTCATTCGATAGCGAATGTTATATCGCCTGAAATGAAATCAAATTTTCTGCATTTCAAAATAATATCAATTGTTAAAAATTTAATAAACCTTTAATACCTTCAATAAATAATACGTAATTGTGCGGAATAACAGAACCTAAAGCCCAAAAATATATAAAAATTCTTAAAATGAAATTGTTCAAGAAAAATAGAATATTTATTATATAAAAAAAACTACATATGTAAGAAAACAGTCGCAATTTTGTTTTTATATCAAAAATTTTTAAATTTCGATCAGAGTTGGTCGATATCGAATGCAGTGATATGATTCCTATTCTCGAGCATTTTTTGCAATTTGATGTTATTTTATAACACAAAAAAATATTTTGTACTCGTAACTCAAGAACGGATGACTTCTTGGCTTCGTCTACGCTACGTAAGGCCGAATAACTACAAATAAAATCAGCCACGCACACTTTTTAACGATTCATACTATATTTTTAACTAATTTCTCTGTCTTTTTCTACTCTAAGAACTACAACTCATAAGGTAAAGGACCCATTGTTAAAAATTAGAACAAATGAATTTGAATTTTTTAGTTGTATTTAGTAAACATTTTATGTCAATTCAATCCGCAATTTAAAAAAAATTTGTTAGCGCTAATTTTAGTAAGATATAAACACCATTTTGCTAAAATTATGACTGACTAATTTTTTTTTTTAAATAACTACTTATATTTTGGAACGGTTTTGAGAAGTTTGAAGGTTAAAGGAAAGCAGTTGGTCATGAGTCTAATGGATAGGCATTCATTATAAATTATTTTATGGGCCTTATAATGACAAACATGATTTTCTCTTGAATAATAAAAAATTACTATAAAAATAATGAATTATTTCAATTCGTCATAAACACCAGTTTAATTGATCTTCTTCCTGTGGGTTCGTCTTTATAGCCAATTAAAAAATTATTACCAATTTAATTTCATTTCTCTATTGGTGGCTCAAAGAAACGTAAATCAAAAGAATAAATTATTGAAACAGAAACCATTTTTATTTAATTGAAACATAAAAAGTTTTTATTTTTTCCTTTTAGTTAAAACGCCCTTTATTTCGAAAAAAAAAATATATATATATTATAAAGTTTATTATTTATGTTGGTCTGTAAAAAAAATTCTTAAGATTTGAGAATTTGATATGTTTTTTTTAATTAAACTGAAGCAATTTTGTAATTAAATAATTAAAATCAAATAAATACAAAAATATTTTATTTTATATCAGCCCTAGAGGAACAGAAACTAGTCACAGAATATGTCTAGTTCAGTGACATAGGCTATTAAGTTTAATGTTGCAAAATCTTCTCACAAGTCAAGGTATTTTGCGTTTAACACTAGTATACTTTTGATTAATTAAAGGACATGTTCTTTAGGAGCTATTAGTTTAGCATTTATTTCCATTCTATTTTCATTAAGAATAAGATTTTTGCCTTTGCTATCATAGAAAATAATCTGCTTTAGGCAGTTATACTCCCAGAACTAAATTTTCCCTGAGGATTTGTTTGTGTCTAGATTACCGTCCTTTGTCGCCTATGTCAGAGAGCCCTACCGACATAAATTGGCACACTTATTTTATCTTAAATACATCTACGTTTAGAGGAGTTATATAAAAAATTAAGCGATTCCAGAAATATGGCGTTGGCACAATTCTTTCCAAATAAAACCAAACTTTTACGACTTGCATACTTCAACATGTCATTATATTCCTCATCACGCTGTCGTTAAAACAGAAAATATCATCTTCAAAAGTGGTAAGCTGAAACGATATTTTGTATCCATGTGCAGTTCTACAAAATGACTTGACTCTTCTCATAATTAAATGGCATTTGTTTCGGTTTGTGTTCAATGCAGACATTCGAAAAATATATCGGAAGATTAGAACTAAATAGTATTTTAAAGAATCCTTTTGCGATAAATTCTAAAGATCTGATTCAAGATTTCAAAATAAAAACAGTTACATTTGGTGTAAGCTGTGCACCCTACCTAACTCTTCGCACGCTGACGATATTGAATTCATCATCGAAACTTATACGAGCATAACTTGGATTCTCTTCTATCCCATGGCTTTAAAAATTTCAAACTTTTTTTTTTTAGCCAAAATAAATAAATCAACTAAAATTTTTATGAATAAAATTTTATTTTCTTTTTTTTTATTGACGAAGTAAATCTTCTTTTTCTTGTCATTTATTTATTATTATTTTTTTTTTTTTCAATGCAATTATTTCACAAAAATTATATAAATTTTCACACACCTGCTGATGATGGTGTTGTGGCCTAATTTTCTACTTTTTTTGCGGAAATTTAAAAAATCATACAATTTAACCAACCACAACCAACAAAAGTGATGGATGTGTTTGTCTTCCTTTTTTTTTTTGCTATATTTTGTTAAAGTGAATAGTTTTCTTTTTATATATTTTTTTTTTTCTGTTAAAAACACTTTTACACTCTACACCACAAATGTCACAGATCATTTACATGATTTATCATGACGTTTGGAAATTCTGTAGATCAGAAATATATTTTTGAAAAAATTCTGTTAAAAATAGTTATTTTTTTTTTTTATTATTTATAAATCTACTTTGAAAAAAGTTGTGAGCAAGTTTTTGATTTAAAACATCTTAAAGGACACACTCGAATGCCTTATGAAACAGCTTGCTTGAACAGTATTTATAAGGTTTTGTGCTAAATGAAGCATAAAAATTATTCGGTTTAGCGGCTTAATTATATAACCAGGAGATTAAAAAAAATACGTTAAAGAATCACGCACCATTGTTGTCAAGTGATAGAAAAAAGCAAAAAACCTAAATAAAAGTAGACAGAGAAAGTGTTAAAAACTAAAAATTTTAAAAATAGATTTATTGTTGCATAAAAATTTTTTTTGTTTTGTTTTGTAACTAAACAGAGTCACTAGGCCTCAACAAAGTCTAAAATAACCGTAATAATTTTGCTTTTAATTTCTAAACCTACAAATACAAATCAGTGAAAGAAAAAAATTAACTAACAAACAACTTTTACTTGTTTATTACTCGTAAATGACTAACTGAAGTTACAAGGCTATAAAGTAACTAAAACTATCACGAAATTAATTCGTTAATGTTGCAAGATTTTTTATTATTTTTTTTAGCGAAAAGTAGAGAAAGTAAAACGAAATGTAATTTATTAAATAATTTTTCTAAAAATGTTAGCTTTTTCGTGACGTACATACAATAATAATAAATCAATAAATTTCAACTCTTTGACTCTGTCAATATAATAATAATAATAATAATATTTTGATGACATTAATATTTTTAATATTAAAATGAAATGGCATACCCACAAATAGATCAAAAAATGAAAAAAAAAACAAACAATTGAATTGTTTATATGAGTGACGTGTGCAATTTTATGTCAGTGACATTTGTTTATCGAACATAATGTTGTTGCTGTTTTAATTAAAAAATGTGTCAGATAATGATGTTATTAACCTTTAAGTTGACATTTAGTTTTAACAGGAAGCAGGTGAAATGAAGGCAAAAAGACTATATAGAAAAAGTTAATTTTCAAATAATTTAAAGAAAGATGAGGGTAGATCGCTAGAAGGTTCATAAGAACTCGTACAAGATTTTGGGGAGCTTTCACAATACCAAGTCATATTCATAGAAAAATGGAAGTGTTTCATAAAAAAAAATGGAAAAATTATTAGTTTTACACTAAATGAAATTATTACACTACTCAATTTTTGTTAACATAAATGCTAAAGCTATAAAATCGCGAAGCCCAAATTTATAAATCACAAATTTCTGCTACAGCAGCGCCCACACATGTACACTATACAAGACGCATACGTCACACAAAGCTCACATGGTTGTTGAAAAGCATTTACTGAATGAGAAAGAATGTTTGTTATGACATTGACTGCAATTACTTCATATACTTTTTTACACTTTCAAAAAATTTACAAAATTTTCAATTCTTAGCAACAGTTAAGCGGCCCATACACACACCAGCAAAAAAAAATTTTTTTTTAAATAACTACAACACAACGGCAGCCGGGAAGTACTTTTACTTTTTAAGGAAAAATTTAACAATTGTGATTCTAATAGTAATGAAATTGTTGAAGAAAGGGTAGGGGTTTAAAATGGCATACCCATATTTGGTTAAAAATTACTTCTTTAGTACCTAAAACGCGGTACTTGAATGAATAGAGTTAAAGCATACAAAAATTTATTTAATAAATTAAAATTAAATAAATTTTTTTATTGTTAAAGCAAACAAGAATATAATGCATTATTTGTACATGTTCTTCTTCTTCTTCTTCGTTACAGCTTTAAAATAAATTCTTAGTACATTTACTTAATTTTCACATTGGCATTTAACTTGTATTGAAATTGAGTGTGTATAAACCACATTACTTAAAAATTTGTACTAAATCTTTTTGTCAAATCGATAATTGAACACAACATCTATTTACTAAAGGAAATAGGTGTTTGTGTATCGTTGTTTTTTAGCCCACATTTTTGAATATGTCTTTAGTGTTGTTGTAAACAACTTGTAACTAAATATTAAAAAAATCTAAATTTCAAAACAAAAATGTCTCAATGTAATCAATCATACAGTGATGAGCATAAATTTATTCAAATTTTCTCAATATTTCTACGTCACTCTCTGCCTCTCTTTAGATTTTCCAACATGTTATCGTGTTATCACAGGTAACCTCTAATACAATTTAGAAACTAAAACTTTTAGCGTTTCTGCATATTGTTATTTTTGACAACACACTTTGTTGTTTGCGATTCACTAAATATTTGTTAACGCTAACAGTTTCAAAATAAAATCAAATGACACAACAACCGAAAAACATTACGGATACCAAAAAAGTAATCAAACTCTTAAATTTTATATTAAAATAAATGGAAATATTAGGCAGCAATAGCAAACATTCTTAAAAATTCGTTTTACTACGGGATTTATGAAACACTTGGCATATATGAAGATCAATCGAAATGATCTCTGCAAGCTATGTAACGAACACGGAGAGACAGCTGAGCAAATAATGTATCAAAGAAAGTCTTTGAATTCTTAATGAATACAAGACTTATGGAGTATTTATAACATGAGAGAAGTCACAATAGATTTTGTCTGGACGCTGTGACCAGGTCACTTGCTCCCGCTCCTACTTTTAATATTAATTCTTAGAAAATGTCAGAATCGAGATTTTTGTTTTTAATTTTTTTTAAACACACGATTATCGTTTATGTGTTGTAATGAAACGTAGCAGAAAAGTGTTGGGACCCAGAAGAATGTATGTTTTTTAAATACAAATATCATACCCCTGACTTCTTTCATATTTTCAATGATTTTATTAAAAAGCTAAGCATTTTTTTTTGTTTGGTTATGCTTCAATTAAATTAAATTTATTATTTTTTTTAATTGTTTACAAACATGAAGCGAAAATTTTTAATGTTTTTTTTTCCGTTTGTTCTTTTTTTTATATATAAGTTTGTAACTGATAAACTTTAAAACTAACGAACCGACTTTAAAAATTTTTTTCACCATCATAAGCGAGTAACATAAGTAACTTAACATCACTCTGCACCCATTTGTACGTCCATTATTCAACGATTTTACAATTAAAATTCTATTTTAAAACGGATTTTCTTTGAAAATTGCTACATAAAATCACTATATTTCAAGAATGGTCACCTATACTCTTGGATCGTCCACGTCCACTTTTAAGTGGGTCAGTTTGTACTGAAGGCTGAAGGTTTCACAGCAGTGGCAATATTCTGTAATTATCGTAACTACTGCTAATTTTTGGTCGCTACAGTACTAAATATATTTTTTTTTTTTCGAAAACTTTGAATCGTTAATCTGTAGATTTAATAGCTTCTATCTATCTACACGCTTGTTATTTTCTATTTGCTAAGTTTCTTATTTTTTTCACATTGTAACGATGGAGGCTGCTGGAAGCTACCTATTGTCATTTTTCTGTTTTTCTTCTTCTTATTTGGTACTAAATGAATTGTTTTTAGTGTCAATGGACCAACAATTTTCTCATCTCTGTTCAATACACATGTAAGCATTGAAATATTCATGTTCATGCATGTAAATGCTAGTGTGTGGTTGTTAAATTTGTTTAATGATTGTGGGAAATTTGGCCTACTTTTCAAATAACACAACAACAACAACAGCAGCCAACATATTAAAATTCTATTTTTATATTTACAATTCGATAGATACTCTCATACTTTTATACTTCAATCTTTGCATTTTGTATTTATTTTCTTCTCTGTTTTCGATTCTTTTTTTTATTTTTTTATTTACATGTTAAATCAGTTTTTATTAAATTATTCAATTAAACTAAAAGCTAAAATGTAATCCGCTGGATAAATTAAACTGATTAAAACAAATTAATACAAAAAAACAAATTTTAATGATACAAACAGATTCAGTCCATAAGAAAAATTTTAAAGTAAAAAAAAAAAATATAACAAAATTGATATCATTTGAAAGCTGCCAAATCTTGCATTTCCAACGAATACAAATTTTAACTTTGCTAGGAAACACTGTGAACTGTATCTGCATTTGAATCGATCTAAAACAAGAGTAGCATTAAGTAGAAAATGATGGCTTAAAGAACAAGAAGCAAAGGGACTCATGTGGTGACACCTGTGGATAAATTACGCTATTCTATACTCGTATTGAACGACCCTATAGAAAAAGAGTAAATTACTAGGGTTTTTGAAAGGAATTGTATAGAAGATAAAGAATGTCGCAATAAGAATTCACTTTTTCATTTCATGCTGCATTAAATCGATTGTACCATGTTTTGTATGGCTGGTCCTAGTTGAGGTCACAAGCATTCCGTTACTATGTTCCTGTAACGAAAGCCGTTCACAGTCACCGCAATTTTGGCCTCAGCTTCAAAAAAATAAGATCTGACAAAAATCTGAAAAAAATATTTGCTCTTTGTGGGTGCATTTGTTTCTCTTGCATTGATGAGGATTTTCTGAGCCACAAATTTGACAACTTTTTCGAAAAATTGGCATTGACTTCACTTTGGCTTCATCACAATTATAACGAGAGACCCTTTATAAAACCTTCTTGCCGTATTCCATACAAATTTCTTTCTTACAAACTCTGTTACTGATAATTGTAAAAGATAGAGCACTAACCTATTAATCTCGCAGATTAAAAATGAGTATCGCATCTGATAGACAGACTTAAATAAGGCCCAATTATGGTAGGCCTCTCAATTTTTACTGCTGTGTATGTATAAAAATGCATTTAATTCAAAATTCTGTGTTAATTGCTCACACACATGTGCACATAAGCAAACAGACAAATAATTTTTGATCAAATCATTAAAAAACAAAAGTTGTTACAACAACTTGCTGCAACTAATAATTTGAAGTAAAAAAAAATTTTAATTTTTCAATGTTAAAAGAGCGGATAAAAATAATAAAAAAGCGACATAAAATAAAACGAGTATACAGTGGTGGCCAGGCCAAAACAGCATGGTAGTCACAAAATGTGTAAAACAAAAAAAAACAATTGACTGGAAAACAAAGAGACAAATAATTGTTACACACATTCATCGTTAATACCGACATAATTGTGCAATAAACGTAAATAATGTAACGAAAGAAAAAATTCAATGTGATGACGAACAAAAACAATTGAAAATTCCCACTAAATCTTGTATTTGAAGCATTAAAATTAAAGCAAATATGCTGAGATTGAAACATTAACTAAAAACGTGTTTAACAAGAAAATATCATTTACAATCAAAGTAAAGGGTGTGCCATACTATACAAGAAAATAAATTCAATAACATATTGAAAATGATTTATTATATTTTATTTTATGACAATTAATTTTTTTTTTATTTAAGAGGAACATAATTCCACTCCAATGTTCCATTCTAAAGTTCAAGTTTCTGGTATATAATAGAATCATCACTTTAGCTCAGCACTTAGTGAATTGATATTTTTCACTTGTTCTACAACATCATGGCACTGAAAAGATAATTTCAAATTAAGTCACTGGAGGCCACAGTGGAAAAAGAAACAATATGAAACGTTTCATTCTTTTCGTTTTATAGTTTTCGGAGAATAAAACAAAAACAATTTAAAAAATGATTTCTTTTGTAGTTGCTTTTGAACGTCTACAAAAATAGTTCGATTCAGTTAAATGTAAACAACCGGAAAACAAATGAATAAAAATAAATACAAGCTAAAGTCAACAGTGCCGAGTAACACATACCTACATATGTGCAAACACAACTGGCTGGCTCATTGTGTGAGCGCAAAAGATTACACACATATATGCTTCCATGTTCATAAATAATTCTTGGCACTAGGCATTCTGCTATGATATTGCTACTAACTAACATGATTCATTCACTCAAAAAATACGTTTTTGCTTGTGTCTTGTAGGCAATGTATGATTGGATTGGTACATAAAAAGAAGCGAATCGTTTTGTTTGAGACATTATTGCTTAAATAGTTTTGTTTATTTTTGTTTTATACAATGTACAAAATTATTTAAGAATTTTAAAAGATTTATGACATTTAAGCAAACGTTTGTGAAACGTTTTGTTTCTTTTTATACCTGCTAGAGGCAGAGCATTGAAGTAAATGCATTGCGTAAATTAGGGTTACAAATCTGAACCAGACTTTGGTTCTACCAGAGTTAACTGGCGTATCACACAACAATGCAAATTCTTTATAAACTACTTAAGGTTATGTTCGCTTATGGCCGTGCCCACAAGAATTAGCTTTTAAGTTTTAACCATTCATTTGACAACACAACACTTCTTCTGGTGATTTTTTTTGAAACCACAATTCATTTAACTCTTAACGCCAAACAGCTTTTAGGAAAAATCGTATCGTTTAATGATACGATGCCAAGCCATTCATCCGGTATTTTATATTTTGAAACACCCTTTAAATGTGCATAAAACATATGAAACTATGAGACCACATACATATTTGGCTAAAACTAAAAAACAACAACTACAACAACCACAAAACATCAAACAATCTCCTACCGGCTTTATGAACACGAATATGAAAAAAATTTTAATTATGAAGTGAACTCGGTTTTTTTTTATTCATCATCATCTAACATTTTTGCAATGTCACAAACTTGTTTAGCAAATAAAGGACTGATTTTTACTTAAGTTTTTTGTTTATTTTTTTCACACAAAATTTTTATAAATTTTTTTTTATCTTTATCATCATCAACAACATAACATTTAAGTGTTCGTGTGAACTTTTTCTTTCTGGTTTTTGTTGTTGTTGTTTGCCATCAATATTATTGTTAAATCGATAAGGAAAAACAATAACAATAAACAAAAAAAAAGTAAAGAACAATAAGGTGTAAAAAAGAAAATCATATGGTTTTTGTTGTTTTGTTCGTTGCAAATACAAAAGTGTGAGTGAGTACGTGAATGGAAATTTGCATTCTGAATAGAACACAAAGCATTCAAACGAAATTTATGTGATGCTTTTATAACATAAGCGAGTGATAAGCTTTTCTGAAATTTTATATCAAAAGCACTCAAAAAATTGAGTGTTTTTCATATAAATATTTTCTTTTAAATATATTTTAACATCTTTTCAGTATATATGGCATATTTATCAAATACATCTCACAACATTAAATATTTCTAAATATGTTTTTAGTATTTATGACATATTTATAAATATGTTGATTTCTCTACGAGATTTTTACCACTTCCGGACGTACCATAGGATATTACGTAATAGGGAGTTCTTCTAGAACTGCAATCTGCCGCCCAGTCACTTAGAAATTACTTTAAAGTATTTAAAAAAAAATTTTTAAATACCCTCATACCCCAATACTGTTGCTCTGAAAGATTTTAGCAACTTTCGGACGAAAATTAGAAGATTACGGGATGGAACACATATCATTTTAAAGGGAGGTCGTATAGATTTGTAATCTACCGCCCCAATACTCAGAAATTCTCCCATTTTGCCGAGGTGCCATTCCCGATTTTGTACTAGAAAACTCCCAAAACCAAAAAGGAATTTAATTTGTAGGGTCTAAGCTTTCTGGAAGTGTTTTAACATTTTTATGATGCAAAACGGAAATTGTATGAGGAAAATTAAAAAAAAATTTTAAAATACTCTACAGCAATTTCTGAGTAATTGCATGACAGATTACAAACCTAGAAGACCCCTTCTTTAAAATAATGTATGTTCCATCCCATAATCTCCTGTAGTTCGTTGGGAAATTGGTAAAATTTCTCACAGCAACAGTGCTGGGAAATTTAAAAAATTTTATAAAAATAATCCAAATTAATTTCTGAGTTTTACAAATCTAGAAAATCTACCCTTTAAAAAATAATAGGTTACGTTAAAATATCTCGACTATAAGAAAAGCAATACAAAAAATAAAAGTGTCAGGGTTATTTTAAGAACATTGAGGGACCCAGACAAGTCTGGCAATCTGAGAAATTGAAGTAAAATGTTTTTTAATTATTTGATCAATCAACAAAAGTAGCCCCATTCATTACACTAATGCGCTGTAGTGGATGCTGTACTCTTTCACTAAAATTGCATTTAAATTGAGAGTATATGTAAGCCTCTTGCGTCGTATTTCTATATAATATTTAAGGCCTTCCACGTTTGATTTTTAACAGAAAAACAAAAAAAAAGATTGGAACCTTCTTTTGTAAAAATTTACTTTCAAAATTTTTTTAATCAAAGAAAACTATTTATTTTTAATAACTTCAACCTTTATGTTTTTCTCTTCTTTTCCTCACAAAAAACTGAATTTTTAATGTTTTCACAAAATGAAAAAGAAATCTTAAAAACAGAATTAACAGAATTTTATAAATTCTTGAATTTAAATCTTCTGCTGAATATTTTTGAAAACACGACGTGTATCTGCAAAAAAGCTGTGCAAACAAATATTTTTAATTGTTTCAAATGTTGTTTTTTATTTATTATTTAATTAGTATATATTTTAAGGTTTTTTGTTTTTGCTTTTTTTCTTTAAATGCCCTCATTCAAAGCAACACACTCAATTGGAACAATTTGAAATTATTGGTTGGCACAGGCAGGCTTGATTACCACAAAGAAACCCTACCAAGTAAATGCTGCTCTTGATGATGATGAAGACAATAATAATGAGAATAGGATAGTGGGGGGCAAGCAATCAGTCAACAGTCTTCTTATTAAATTTTTTTAGTTTCAACCACTAGCATGTTTAGTTTTAGTGTTTTATTGAGTTTGTAATTCATGTGATTTCTCTTTTTAGTTGCTGGAAGCATACACTGGTCTAGAGGAAGTGCAATATGCGCCTGCATAATGCCTGAGTATTAGCAAAAACCCTACAAAGAATGTAACTTGAAAAACAAAACGAACACAAAAATACCGTGTGTTGCTCTGAGACCTACCACACACTGTGTGACAAATACTTAACCCTTTCAGAGCCAAATAAAATAAAAACAAAGTGAAATAAAATTAAAACTTAAATTTTTTTTTCAACGATCAAAGCCTGCAATTTAGCTAAAAATTTATTGAAATGATAAAACAATTTAATTTTCTTAAACGAATTATTGTATGCAATGACCGCTTTCAAGAGTCAAAAATCAAAAGTTTTTATTGGACTTTTAAAATTATATTTTTTTTTTATTTTTAGCCTTAGTTCCTCTAATAAATCTGTTCTTATCCTTTCCTAGCCCTACATAGGAATGCTCGGTTTTTTTAGAAAAATTCAAGTAAGTAATACGAGTAACTGCAATTATATTTTTTTCTTTTTAAATAAAAACAGGCACCTCTAGGCAGACCACCCAACATGAACAATATGTTCAAGGATTTAAATTAAACAGGAATAGTTTTTTTTTTGCATTTTTTTCTTTATTTATGCAAAGTTTAAATCAAATAGGGGTTTAAAAAAAAACTAAAGTGCATACAACAGTCTGCTTCCTTTTTCATAAGGAAGAATATAGAAAGAATACTTAAAAATAAGAATATTATAATGAAAAATGCAAAAAAAAAAAAATACAAAACACCAGCAAGCAAAGCAGTAAGTGTTACAAGGATACAATAAAATAAAACAAAGTTCCCGGAAGTTTGTCATATCGACAAACAAGAAAGAAAGCAAACGAAGTAAGTCATTAGCCCACCACATGCATTTATGTATATATGCATATGTGCCCATGTGTTTGTGGGTTAGAGTGTGTGTGTGTGTGTGTGTGTGAATGTAAATAAATATTAAAGAATGCACATTGCACGAGCATTACAGGCAACTCCACTAACTTTAAATACACTTTAATGTAACTATTTCTCTACTAGTGATAGTTAATGTGTTAGATTACTCAGATAGTGGAGTCCACTGATGGCATAGGCAGCAAGCAGCCCCTAGTTTCCGAGACTATCTACTAACTTTAAGTTAAGGGTACTTAGTCAATAAATTATTATCATAATTATTATCGTACAATTCATCACACCTAGATCTTCTGGCGACAGCGTCCCACTGTCTAGGTAACTCATTCCGCGTCTTAACACCACGGGGCAATCGCACAGCATATATTTTGACGTTTCCCGCCCTGCCTTAAGAAAATTTGGTAAAATTTATCTCGATATACCAAATGGTTAGATTTCATCAGGTGAATTTTACATATAGACATTATTTGTATCCTTTTCTTTTCCTTTGAAAGAAATATTCTTCATAATTTTTGGTTAGTCTGACTTATGGTGTAAGTAAACCAGGTGACACTGAGATGCCAGCTAAATGTTTTTTTTTTGTTGTTGCATAATTGAGAAAGATCAATATCTTAAAGTTAGAAAAGAAATAACAAAATTTGGGCTTTTTGTAACATTGTTATTTTTGTATTCTTGCAGTCACCTGGTTTACTTACACCATGGTTTGATGAACATTCTTTTCTCTCTCTTCGTTTCTATACCTCTTTCCATGGCCATTACATGCGGTAAGGCATTGACTACGACAAACACTTATGTATTTTGCCTACAACAAACTCTATGTATTTTGAGCGCAAAAACAATGGCGAACATGATAACCGATTTTGACGGCTACGAAGCGAAAAATTTACAGTTGTCTTAAATGCTTTACCGTGTATAATTCTGCAATGCATCTTTCTTTCTGTATCTCTCTTCTTTTCTTTATTTCTCATTCTTTGTTGGTCTATATATTTCTCTCTCTCTCTCTCTCTCTCTGACAATGTTGTTCTAACTTTTTTCCGTTTTTATTTCTCTATCTCTCTAATTCGTTCTTTGTTTCTTTATCTCTTTCTCTCACATTTTTTATCTGTCCCTTTCTTTCTCTGTCTATCGCTTTATTTCTCTATCTTTCTCTCTCACTGTATCTCTCTCCTTTGCTATCTCTCTTTATCAATTTTTCTTTGCTTTTTTATCTTTGTCTATCTCCCTTTATCTTTGTTTCTCTATCTCTTTTTAGTGCTTTTAAAAATTTCTTTCTATATCCGGTGAAACCAAATTCGTATGTCATTTGCTTTTGTGGGAGTTTTTTCTTTTCACTTCTCTACGAAATTGGAAAGTTGAAAACACTGTATATAAAAGTCTTTTTTCCATTGAAAAGAAAACCCTAAACAAAAAACTTAATAATAAAAATTTTCACATGTGTGCGATTTTTTTAATCGACACTGTAAATTTATTTACAAACAAAAAATAAATAATCTTTAGTTAATTTGTGCTTAATAACGAACACTTGAAATAAAAATACTCGTAAGAGGCTTTAATGCAAAATGCAATTCATCTTTAGAAAAGAAATGAAAAGAAAAGAAACAACAAGAACTTTTATGCAAGTAAATATGGCCCTATTCCAATGACCCCAAAGTACTTTTTTTCCTATCTTAAATTACTTTAAAAATAATAAGTCTGCCTGCAATCAGAAACACAATAAGGAAAAAAAACAAAAATATGAAAATTAATCCATGAAATTAAGACGCCTTTAGAGCAGTGATGCCAATTTAGTAATTCTTTAATAGCATTTGTTTTTTGCAGTTGGCTTAATTAAAAATCATGATAAGGTTTCATTATTTACACAGAAAAAAAGAGGAAAATGTACATAAAAATGAGATCTAAATTGATACAAAAAAGTTCTAAAATAAAAATCAATTTAAGATGTTATTTGACTTTGTAAACGTCTTTATGCAAGGACAAAGCAATGACGAATTTGACAAAGTTTAAACAATTGCGTTAAGCAGCAGATGATGCTGTCGCATTGTACGTTTAGGAAGGAATTTGATTATGAAAACAAATTTTAATAATTCTATGACAATAAGACTAGGACCACACACGGCAAGTTTAGTGGGGCAATTCTTTTTTCAATTCTCTTTTAAAATTGTAGTTTTTTCCACACACTAATTTTTTGTTTCGGCAATTTTAGCATTCTAATGCGGTCATTCATTCAACCTTCAAGCTACCTGTCTTCTTTTTTTACATCTTTATAAAATATACGAAGAGAGAACAAAAGGGAATTGCCGACTACGAGCAAGTTTGTACCCGTTTCCATTCCTCTTTCCTCTCTCTCCTACAAAATCAAGAATTGCCCAACTAAAATTGCTGTGTGTGGTCCTGGTCTAAGGAAAAAAACTTGAGTCGGCTTAAGAAAAAAATTGACTTGTCGCAATTAACTCACTAACTTCATTATTGTGGTTCTTCCTGAACAGGTGGGGCGATATATTCAACAGCTAACCAGATGGCAATGATTTAATAAGACATAAGCGGTTTTTACATATTACCACAGAATTATTGAATTTTTAATGAAAAAATATAATTTTGCTTTACGAGTTTTGATTTTCTTTCTTAATTTAACTAAAACAATTTTGTAAAAATTTGCAGAATAGCGAAGAAGATTTCTTCACTAATTAATCTAAAATATAAATTACAAACAAATTGCTATTGAAACAACCTTTAATCTGGCCGTGACAAATGAATCAAACTTTCAAACATTGTGACTGCCTCTTTGGCATTTCATTTTGGTGTTCCATTTTATTATTTTATAATTTTTCATCTAATGACAATGTAAACAAATGAAACAAAAATAAAAATACACAACAACGGTGAATTTAAAGCCAATGATCACGTACGTGACACTCCAAATAATTGAATTCGTTTCATTACAATTCAACACAACTCACTTGCACTTCTTACACAGAAAAAACACATACACATACACATACACCCATGCAAAACAAACAAACAAAACAAAAAAAAACACGGCAGAGAGATAAATTGCCGTCATGGATGAACCGCAGCCAACCAGTCAATACCCTGCAAGCAATATTCTAGTTGATAACCAAAATAAATCATTTTTAGCTAATTTTTATGAACCCAGTTGGGTTCATAAAATAAGCCAGCACTTATAGAAGTCGCAGGGTGCTGATGTTTAAGCTGAGAATATGAGCCGTTATTTTTGAAAGCGGTATAAGTACACTTTTTAAAAACATGAGTTAGCGGTAATCTAAAGCAATATTGATAGGACTTACAAACACTTTTCATTGTAAAATATTATACATGTATTGATGTGTGGCTTTCAAGTATGCTTGTGTACTGATTTAATAAAATTATAATACAAATTTCAAGTGAGTGAAGATAAATCTGCCAAGTTAAATATGTTTTAACGTAACCCGTTAAGTTTTTTAGTACATATTTGTAAATATCTTTTTAGTATTTAGGGCAAATTTAGCAAATACGTCTTACGTCATTAAATATATCTAAATTTGTTTAGGGGAAATATAAATGCATAAATACGTTGACTTCTCACAAAGATTACGTGATTAGACACATATCATTTTAAAGGGGAGACTCTTTAGATTTGTAATCTACCGCCCAAATGCTCAGAAGTTACTTTGGACTATTTTTAAAAAATTTTTGAAATTTCCATATTTCCAGAACTATTGTTCTCAAGGATTTTGGCAGCTTCCGGTGTGCATCATAAAATAAAAACTACGAAGTTTTCCGAAAATATTAAAATACTTCCAGAAAGCCTACAGATTAAATTCCTTTTTGATTTTGGTAATGTTTATGGGCAAAATCAGGAATGGTACCTTAACAAAAAGGGGAATGGTAAAAACCCCTCAAAGCAACAGCACTGGGGTATATGGAAATTAAAAAAAAAATTAAAAATAGCCCAAAGTAACTTCTGAGTATTTAGGCGGTAGATTACAAATCTGGACGACCTCCCCTTTCAAATGATATGTGTCCCATCCCGTAATCTTCTTTGCTTCGTCCGTAAGTCACCTGAAAGCAACAGCACTCGTGTATATGGAAATTTATGTGTCTCTTTCTAGTTCTTATACAGAGCTCTATGGCATGAATTTCAGCCTGAAAAACAGCATTCTCTAGACCCATACTGACAAATAAGCTTCGTCTGAGGTTTAGACCAAATACCCTTGCTAAAACACCATCAACCGTTTTCTAGCCATCTGTGGTACCATATATGTGACCCGGAACCGCTCTCTTCTGTTGTCAATTAATGCTATTTAATAATGTGACCCTGAAATTACAAGTGGAGTTGTAGTTGGTCTGACAGTGATCGTTTAGGGTTACAAATTTCGCACCTGTTTCAGCAATTTCTCTAGTCCTCCGCAGCTCCCAAGATGAGCTTTGCATTGAACTGATTCCGTTGATTCCGTTAACTAAGTAATTGAGACAGTTACTTTCATATGTTTTTAAAATAAGTTGAGTTGCCTGTTGGGTATGTTTGACTGTTTCAATGTTTAAATATCTTCTGCCTCCCTGGCTAAACATTTAATTAAAATAATGAACGAATACTGGTTATTTTATTTGTTTATTTGTTTATTTTTTTGTACTCAGGCGTTTTTATATTTATTATTTATATTTCTGGTTACATTTTGAAAAAAACCAAAGCGAAAAGAAATAAAATCATTAAATAAGAAAAGTAAATCACATGAAGAAGAAAACTCCCAGACCAGAAATTACTTTGGAGTATTTTTTTGAAATTCTCTCATATCCCTGTGTTGTTACTCTGAAAGATTTTGTCAATTTCCGGACGAACCACAAAAGATTACGGAATGGAACATACACCATTTTAAAGGGAACAATAAAAATAATTTAATAAATCTAGATGTGACGCGCATCTAGACAATTGTGTTAATAGAGAAATAACTTGCTGAAGACATACTCCTATCCTATTAAACTTATTATTCAAAAGGCTGTTAGTCACAAAAAAAATATTAAAAACAGTTCTGAGTGTCCACTCTCTCCCCACGTTCACGCTCTCACTATCTCTCAAACACACTGTCCATTGCTCAAGTGATATAATTTTCTTTGTCTGCTGTTGACAGCAACAGCTCATTGACTTACAATTGCGTAGTAGTAATGACTTGCTTTTTTGAATTTTTTTTTTTTTTTTTTTTTTGTAAATTGAGCAAAATAAGTACGTGTAGTATAATAAAATAAAAGCATCAACAAGGCAATTTATAAATATACAGCCAGCAGAAATACAAAGTAATCAAAACGTTTGCAGGTCATTGTTATCATTAGATATCAACCAACCACCATCGAAAATAATAAAACGAACCAAAACGCTGTTACCTACGAATGAAATTAAAAACAAAAAAAGTCTGCAAGATACTAATAAGATTGAACCTTTTTTTAAGGATTTATAACAAAGTAATCGTATTATTTAGTAAAAGTTGTTGCACCTCTTACTTGTAATTGTTAAAGGTCATTTGTCTTTCAAGTTTTATTTTAGTCTATTCAAAAACAAAAGAAGAAAATAAATAAACCAAATCCATTTAGGGGAAGATTGAAATCTATTATAAAATTTTAAAACTAACGAATCTTTCAATACGAATTTTACAAAATTTAGTGGTTAGTACAGGCTACACGTGCACTGATAAATTGGTCAGACTAATGCCCTTAACAGTAAGCGATACAGGTAGATGATTACCATTTTTTTTCTTGCCAAGCGGCTTATGAGACAGTAAATATGTAAAGAATAGGTCATCTCAGCTGGAGGTGATATAAAATTTTGACCCAATTAAACTTTTCGTTGTGCAGTTTTCTTAAGTCACGAACTAAAGTAGCTCTGAAATTCACCATAATTTATAACATCAGACCCGTTAATGCGGTTATAAGGGGAGAGAAAAAAATATTAACCATTAAGATTGATAAATTAAAATGTTATTGTGCAACCATAACATAAAGAATAAAAAAAAGTAGGAAAGTTGGACTGATTTATCGCCGCAAAAATTAATCCAACATCAAGCAACTTCTATCGAAATTTTGAAATTGTTTATTTTTTCAGATTTTTGCACTTTTGTAAATTTTTAGCTCTAAACTGACTTTATCCATTCGTTCTGGACAAAAGTTTTGTCTGTGAAATATTTTTTTATATACATATTTTGTTGAGCTGTCTGTTTTGGGACACACTTTAAATTACATTCAGAAAATTTTTGTTCTATTTACATATATTCATTTAAGCAAACTATTTTCTTTCGAACAACAATTTGCAAATATAAATAAAACTGAATTTTTAAATAAATTTCCACAAACGATTAAGGACACAGCAGATATATTGGTCCAACAGAAGAATTATCTTAATGAAGTGAAAGTTAAAACAAACTTTAACACACACACACACACATACACAAATGGGCATTATTTCCGCAATAAAAGAAACAAAAAATCAACAGGAAATTTGATTTAAATAATGCAGAACCGAAAGAAAAACAAAAATCTAGCCGTAACAATGAAAATGATGAAAGTGATTTATACAAATTCCATGTCAGCGAGATGATTTAATTAAAAAAAAATTTCCACTCTCTCTCCCTCCTCTTTTTCTCTTCCTTTGTCTCACTGCCTCTATTTTTTTTAGAAATAACAAATTGCACTTGATACCTAAGTACTTCTATTGCAAATATAGTGATTAAACCAAACACAAACATGATTACTAAAATAAATACCCTGCAAGCAATATTGTATTCTACTACCAAAATAACTCATTTATGGCCAACTTTAATGTATGATACGAGCACCAAATGAAGGCTAAATAAAATTCAGCATCTTCACAAATCGATCTATAGATACTTTGCTCAGTGATTATGTTTAAGCGGTGAAAAAATATTTATGCAAGTAGATTCACCTGAGAAAATCTCTCCACTTACCACTCATTTGCTAAATTAAATTACTTTCATCATGCTTTTTTAGGTCTTATAACAGACATTACTGTTTTCTAACTACTAAATAAGTTAGTTTAAAACGTATAAAGAAAAGTATAAAATTGGTAAACAGCACAAACAAATCTATTCAAAATTTTAATTTTAATTTAAAAATTATAAATAAAATAATTAACTTTAGAATAAATAAAAGGAAACAAACATAAAACTGAGAAGATAACAAAATCTTTTATGGCTTACAACCCCTTTTTGCCTAATGGCTGATACACAAAAACAACAACCAACAACCGGTTTTATTAGAATGTGTCAGTCAGTGACTGAATGCATGCATGTCTTATATGTCCCCACATACAAACATTCACTCATACACACTCAGTACATGTGCATATGTAGTGCATTTTCTGTATTTTTTGACTTTTCTATGCACATTCTACCTACTTCTACCACTTGAAAGCGTGTGTTTGCTGCAAACAACCACAGCAAAAAAAATACTCATAAATAAAACTTATGCATACAAACAAACAAAAGTATCTACAGGCATACAAATGCATATATAGAGAATAGAAAGAGTTAAGAAATAACAAGTTAAGTTCGGCGGTGCCGAGTCTTATATACCCTGTGTTTTTCTTAATTATTAAAAAAATACAAAAAATTATATAATTGAAACGAATAGTTTATTAAGCTTGAGGTTGTATTATAAAAATTTATTTATTTATTATTGGAGCAAAATATCGAAATACATTTTATAATACGACCTCAACTTACAAATAAACAATTATATAAAAAAAATTAAAAATATGTATTAAAAATATTTTTTTTAATACATATTTTTTTATTAATCCTAAAACAAATAATTAATTTCAGTTAATGAAACCAAAATTGACAAGTTCTAAGAAAAAATCCTTTCTGAGCACATTATTTTTAAAAGCAATAAAATAAAATGTCTGCATGCATTCAACGTTTAAATTAATAAAAAAAAGGCAATTCTAGGAAAGATATCTAATAGGAATGCAAAAAAATGTAATTTAATTAAATTGTGCAAACATTTGCAAACATTTTTTAAACCAAACATAAATAATTAAATATTTAGTATCAACAAAGATCTTCTAATTACCTGCAAAAATAAAATAGACTCAAGGCATTTAAACGACACTCACACATACACACGTTTTTAGGTTTCGTGCTTGTGTGTACAAACATTACACACACGTACAGCTTAAAAATTTTCATAAAAAACAAAGCAATAACAAAGCAAAATTTAATGAAAATCTAAAATATCGGTAGAATTTTTGATTTTTCTCGGCAATTTCTGGACTGATTGTTTTGATTTTCCGCACAAATATTACGACTGTCATTTCGGACAAAACTGCGTATAACGTTTTTTGTTCTTTATGTATTTAAGACAAAATACGCAAAAAACCCACTCAGAAAATGGTCAAAACTAGATGCGGCTGAATTTCAATAGCAATTGAAAGATAGAAACAACTGACAGATTGGTATGCTATACTTTTCTGTACGTTATTTAGGAACTCCAAGAAGTTGATTTCAACGACTACACAAATAGACAGACGGACAGACATGATTTAATCTATTCCGCTATTTATAAAGATACTTTATAGAGTGTTTCATGTACGGTGTAGAAATTACAAATGGAAACACAAATTTATATATACTCTTCTTACTTACAGTGAAGGGTATAAAATTATGTCTGTAATTGGAAAAACCAGCTGGAAAAGTGAAACAAACATGAAAATGGACACATCGACACATAAAATAAAATGAACGTGTAATAATTTTGTTAGATATAAAAGGGAAATTAAAAATACATACAAACATACATACATACAAACAAATATGGAATAAGCTGATATAGATACCACACAATCAATAGATTCATTGAACCTTTTTTTTATACAAAAAAGATTTTGGCTGTTTTTGGTCACCGAAAAAAAAAACAAAAGTTTTCAACATTGAATAGTCGCTCCAAAATTCCAAAAAGGCTGCTTGCAATTTAATGATCCCATTTGTTTTCTTTCAGAAGGATTAACACCGACAACAAATATAATCTGGTTGTTGCTACATTCTTGTACTTTATCAATGCCTAACACTGTCGAAAGCAAGAAAAACTTCTCTCAAAAAGTGCAGTGAATACTTTTCCTATTGGGGTATGTATGTATGTACGTGTTATACAAGTAGAGATCCATACAAACAAAAACAAATTTACAGATTTACATTAGGTGTACGTACGTTAAGTGTATAACTGTAAATATGCATAATAAAGGCATAAACATTTCTCAGCGTTAAAATCTTCAGTAACAGTATTTTATACTTAACGTCTTTGTTTTTTGTTTGCTCAATGACAGTGATGAGGCCAAGTCTGTGCGTTTCATTAATTTTTTCTCATAGTTCTCTTACATTCCCCCCAATGAGAGTTCATTTTTTTATTGTTTTCCTGCATATCAAATGCAAAGAAAAATTGAATCAAAACACAAACTGTTAAAAAGTAAATTGAGAAAAATCGTTTTATTAATGTAATTTAGATTTTCTTTAAAAAAAAGTAAAACAAATTTTTTTCACTCAGCGGAAAAACGCATGCGTATTAAATTTGTTTTAAAAATAAAATATCTACGCCAAAAAGGAAGACAAATTAAAGAAATTCCAAAAACATTTGCTTTGAGGATGTGTGTGAAGTTATATTTTAAAATATAAATCCCAAGACACAAACCATTTCAATTTACAGTGCTCTGTTAAACTGTTAACATAGCTCTGTTAAATAAATAAAACTGGGGTTGCTTCACTAAAACTGAAATAATAAGTAAATTGTAGAACAAAATGGACCAGGAAAAATGGAACAGCTTACCTAGGCTGCAACCTTTCCAAAAAAGGCAAACAAACGGAAAAAAAATTGCACAGAGGGCGAAATTTTAAATTTTTAAAATTTTATATTTTCGGGGATGAGCCCATTTTCCATGGAAACGGAAGAGAGTGGGCGAACCAAACTAGTTGGGTTTTATGGACTAGGTGTACCTCTATTATAATCCATAGTCAGTATATCTAACAGAGCGTGTTGGAAAAAAATATAACAAATTTTCCAAATTTTAAAATATGAAATTGCTCTAAGGGATGGGCCCATTTCCATGGAAACGGAAGAGAGTGGGCGAACCAAACTAGTTGGGTTTTATGGACTAGGTGTACCTCTATTATAATCCATAGTCAGTATATCTAACAGAGCGTGTTGGAAAAAAATATAACAAATTTTCCAAATTTTAAAATATGAAATTTCTCTGAGGGATGGGCCCATTTCCATGGAAACGGAAGAGAGTGGGCGAACCAAACTAGTTGGGTTTTATGGACTAGGTGTACCTCTATTATAATCCATAGTCAGTATATCTAACAGAGCGTGTTGGAAAAAAATATAACAAATTTTCCAAATTTTAAAATATGAAATTTCTCTGAGGGATGGGCCCATTTCCATGGAAACGGAAGAGAGTGGGCGAACCAAACTAGTTGGGTTTTATGGACTAGGTGTACCTCTATTATAATCCATAGTCAGTATATCTAACAGAGCGTGTTGGAAAAAAATATAACAAATTTTCCAAATTTTAAAATATGAAATTGCTCTAAGGGATGAGCCCATTTTCCATAGAAACGGAAGAGAGTGGGCGAACCAAACTAGTTGGGTTTTATGGACTAGGTGTACCTCTATTATAATCCATAGTCAGTATATCTAACAGAGCGTGTTGGAAAAAAATATAACAAATTTTCCAAATTTTAAAATATGAAATTGCTCTGAGGGATGGGCCCATTTCCATGCAAACGGAAGAGAGTGGGCGAACCAAACTAGTTGGGTTTTATGGACTAGGTGTACCTCTATTATAATCCATAGTCAGTATATCTAACAGAGCGTGTTGGAAAAAAATATAACAAATTTTCCAAATTTTAAAATATGAAATTTCTCTGAGGGATGGGCCCATTTCCATGCAAACGGAAGAGAGTGGGCGAACCAAACTAGTTGGGTTTTATGGACTAGGTGTACCTCTATTATAATCCATAGTCAGTATATCTAACAGAGCGTGTTGGAAAAAAATATAACAAATTTTCCAAATTTTAAAATATGAAATTTCTCTGAGGGATGGGCCCATTTCCATGGAAACGGAAGAGAGTGGGCGAACCAAACTAGTTGGGTTTTATGGACTAGGTGTACCTCTATTATAATCCATAGTCAGTATATCTAACAGAGCGTGTTGGAAAAAAATATAACAAATTTTCCAAATTTTAAAATATGAAATTGCTCTAAGGGATGAGCCCATTTTCCATAGAAACGGAAGAGAGTGGGCGAACCAAACTAGTTGGGTTTTATGGACTAGGTGTACCTCTATTATAATCCATAGTCAGTATATCTAACAGAGCGTGTTGGAAAAAAATATAACAAATTTTCCAAATTTTAAAATATGAAATTGCTCTAAGGGATGAGCCCATTTTCCATGGAAATGGGAGAGAGTGGGCGAACCAAACTAGTTGGGTTTTATGGACTAGGTGTACCTCTATTATAATCCATAGTCAGTATATCTAACAGAGCGTGTTGGAAAAAAATATCACAAATTTTCCAAATTTTAAAATATGAAATTGCTCTAAGGGATGAGCCCATTTTCCATGGAAACGGGAGAGAGTGGGCGAACCAAACTAGTTGGGTTTTATGGACTAGGTGTACCTCTATTATAATCCATAGTCAGTATATCTAACAGAGCGTGTTGGAAAAAAATATAACAAATTTTCCAAATTTTAAAATATGAAATTTCTCTGAGGGATGGGCCCATTTCCATGGAAACGGAAGAGAGTGGGCGAACCAAACTAGTTGGGTTTTATGGACTAGGTGTACCTCTATTATAATCCATAGTCAGTATATCTAACAGAGCGTGTTGGAAAAAAATATAACAAATTTTCAAAATTTTAAAATATGAAATTTCTCTGAGGGATGGGCCCATTTCCATGGAAACGGAAGAGAGTGGGCGAACCAAACTAGTTGGGTTTTATGGACTAGGTTTACCTCTATTATAATCCATAGTCAGTATATCTAACAGAGCGTGTTGGAAAAAAATATAACGAATTTTCCAAATTTTAAAATATGAAATTGCTCTGATGTGCGTGCTGTTAACTTAGTTTTTAACATTGCAGTTTTAAATATTTATTTTACATTTCTCTCGCTCAGACACTAGTTGTCAATAGAAAAAAAAAATATAATGGGTACTGGTGTTAAGTTTCATGGCCATAGTAAAATAAATTCTCTTTAGGAATCTCAGTAAATCTTTCTCATACCCATGGTTATATCGCCACATGAATTCAAGCAAGCCATATATTGCATATAAAAAATTTTTTAGAAGTCAAAAATAGTAGATGATATTATATAACTTTTTTTTTTTTTTTGATCTTTAAATTACCCCTTAATATAATTTTTAATTGTAAAAGTGGAAAACTTTACAATTATTTTTAATATATTATCGACTCCTTTTGGCTTCTTTAAAAATTTTTATATGTGGTTAGGTCTTTATTGAAATTGTATGACGATATATATTTTCATAAGCAAAAAAAAATATGAAAACAACCAAGAATAATACACACAAAAATACTTCAGGATCATGACTTCCCGTTAGATGACGTATTTTGCTCATTGTTAAGGTTGCCATGTATATGAATCCCTAAGCTTTTTAAATTCTGTCTTTCAATGTTAGACATATTCATTTGGATGATTAATTTATGACAATTTTTGAAAATATTTGCTGAATATGTACACATGCAATCTTTATTTTACCCTGTTTGTTTATTTTTATTTTTATTTTCATATTTATTATAAAAATGTTTTATATGGAAATATTATAATTTCGTCCCAACCAATGTATTTAATGTATTAGTGCTGGCAACCCTGCAATTAAAATGACTGACAAAAAAAAACTTAAAAAGAAAAAGAACACAAAAAACGTAAACATAAGTTGTGCAGTGGGCAAATGTAAAGAAAGCAGTAATTAAAAATCACGTGAGAAATTGTATTGAAATTAGTATATTTATTATGTGTTTCTAAAAAAGTGCTTATATTTTTTGACTATAGCTAGTGGAAAAGCTATATCCTTTTACAGTTTCCAAAAGATTAAGGAAAAAAGAAGCTTTGGATAATGCAAAATTAATTAATAGGATTTAGCAATTTCCGTACACCAAAATTGGGAGCAGTTCCGACCAAAGAGGCAAGCGATATTCGAAATGAAAAAAGGAAATTTAATAAAATAACAACGTAATGTGAAAAAATAGTTTAATTTTTTCCTATCATTTGAAGAATAAACTAATAATTTGCTCCACTGTAATTGTTCACATTACCAATAAGAATTTTTAGGTGTAAATTATTAGCCAATAGGAACACAGTTTGCCTGATGTGTATTTGATCATTCTTGAAAACAACCACTACTCTCACAATAATGAATGTATTAAAGGGCTGCACAAGCATACTTGAAAGTCACACAACACTACAAACGTGTATAATATATTAAAATAAACAGTGATTGTAAGCCATTTCAAGTATGCTTGTGCAGCCCTTTAGTATGTATTTTGTTTTTTGCAATCTTCAATTCTCTCAGTAATACATATTCATACACCAGTTTGTATTTTTGCATGTTGGCTAACAAAAAAAAAAAAAATGAGAAGCAACCCTACACTCATAATAATGAATTTTGTTTTTGGCAAATTTATTTAAAAATTTTTTTGTACCATCCGAAATGTGTTTTTTTTTTTTAACAGAAGAATATCAAAAAGAAAAGGAGTAAATATACAATTTATGGGCATTCAATTAAAATTCACAAAACTGACTACTGTTTTTAATGTAGGGTAAAAAAATGAATTTTGTTTTTGCATAAAATGAAACTATATCAATTCACAACGATTATTAAAATTTTATTTAATTATTTCTTATATGTGCATATAAGGGTAAGCGCCCCTAATGTCGGCATGTTCCAGTAGTCGTAATTTTTTTTTTAAATTCAAATATACAGGTATAATAGAGAGTTTTCAATGTATAAAAAACCATTTTTAATTAAATAATATACTTAACTCTCTATTTCAAATTAGTTCATCCTACTGAAGTGAGTAATTTATTCATAATTTGCCTTTATCCAATGTGTTCTCTGAAATATCTTCAGAAGTGCTTGATTTCTAAGGAAATATTTAGTGGCTAGGCCAATTTTCAATGGGTTGTTAAAGCTATTATATAAAACAATTTCAATATTTTAATGGTTTCCATGGAAAGAAAAGAGTTGAAATATTGTTGTTGACAAGAAAAAATTAGCAAAAAATAATAATTTTTTGCTGTTTAATGATGCCGCTTTCAGGCACAAAAATTTTGTATAATTTCCTGTAGTCGTCATTAGGTGCCAACTATTCGCAAATTGTGTTTTGCCAGTAGTCGGCAGAAGGTTTTATTAAGTAATTTCAAGCCTGCCGAATACAGGATCATGTTTCTGGAGTCGGCATCTTGTTGCCTTGAAAAAATTTACAGGCAAAATTATATGCCGACAATAGGATCACAGTGTGACGACCTCTGGGACATGTATGCCAACTACTGGCAAATTTGGTGTATTTTTACAAAACTATAAATTACTCAATTTTAATAAAATTTTTTTTAAAAATAGCTTAATCCATTTAAAACTATACCCAATACTGTACCATTACAGAGTTATATCAGAGTAATACCATGATCATGTATAAAATGGTAACAAATTGAAAAAAGAGAACGCGTTAAACTGCCGACTACTGGCACATTTACCCTACGTAAAAGAGAGTGGGAGGCCAAATTGAAGGTTTTATATATACATGTGTACATATATATAAAAAAAAAGTTGAAATGAAAATTACCACCTTATTATGTGAAACGCTTCAAAAGAAGTTTAAAAGTTTTCAAATTGTTATTACTTTTTTACAAAATATCATTTCATTGCACATCCATAAACTTTGCAAAAAGAATTAAAAATTCAATAAAAAAAATTACTTTAAGCTTAAATATTATTTAAGCTTAAGATCTCAATGAAAAAATTGTTTTTGTTTGAATTTTCTAATATTTCGACTTTCTTTTGAAGGTCTTCTTCAGGGAAATTTTTTTTGAAGAAGACCTTCAAAAGAAAGTCGAAATATTGGAAAATTACAACAAAAACAATTTTTCATTGAGGTTTTAAGTTTAAATAATATTTACTAATAATAAATTTATAAGATCGAATAATTTATATTGGATCTTATTTGAATTTTATGTAAAATTTATTTGAACTTGAGATCTACATGTATGTATCTTCTTATACATATGTAGGTATGTGTATATATATTCATAAATAGTACATATGTGTTAGTTTTTCTTTTAATTTAAAAAGAAAATTTATATTATTTTAAACATATATTTCCTGAAGATGCTACAGAAAGATGTAGCGAAATATCGAAATAAAAATAATATTATAGGTATATTTTGCAACTAAGATAGGTATGACAAAACAATGATTTAATAGTTAATTAGACAGCGTGTGTGTATGTAAACATGCGTGTGTATTTGTCTGTTTGGTTAGTACAGGTCTCTGAACTGTGTGACTATTTAACAACTAGAATTGAGAAATGTTTACAACACATTGTTCGTCGTATATAAAGGGTGTTTTTTTGAAAGCCAGATACAATTTAAATGACAAAAAAATTAGTTTTATTAAAAAACATTTTTACTTCTTCAAAAGATCAATATGTGAACCCTTAATATTTGCAAATGATTTTGTGTATTTACGATTATGTGCAAAATACAAATTGCCAAGGCGAATTCATACAAGGTGAAATTATCAAGCATCTCTTTTTTAAAATATTCGTGATTCGTCAGAAAAAAATAAATATGGTTTATGGACAATTTTGCCCAAAAAAAAATTGAAGCGCACACTGCTTTCTTGATATCATTTTGTATGATTTCGCCTTAAGTTGGGCAAATTGCTGACTAGACCACACACGGCAAGTTCAGTTGCGCAATTCTTTCTCAATTCTCTTTTTGTCCACACACAAATTTTTTGTTTCGGCAATTTTAGCATTCTTATGCCGTCATTCATTCAGCCTTCAAGCTACCCGTCTTCTTTTTGTACATCTTTGTAAAAGAAACGAAGGGAGAACAAAAGGAAATTTCTGTTTGAACCCCTTTCCATTTTTCTTTCCTTTCTATCCTACAAAATCAAGAACTGCCCAACTAAAATTGCTTTGTGTGGTCCTGGTCTAAGTTCTGTCAGGCTTAAAATTTACACACTTTTCACACAAATAGGTATTTTATAAAAGAAACAAAACTAATTAATAGAAATTGTATGAAACTGTGGAGAGCCATAACTCGGAAAATACGAATTTGTACTAGAACTTTTACTCGATATTTTCTTCTTAGAATTCTATTTTCTATCATCTCTGATATTCTTTTTTTTTTTGTTATTTTGTGGTGCTTGTGTAAAGTAAATTTGTTCCATTAATTCTAGCTTTAAAAAATTGGCCTACTGCAAAATCAAATTTTTATCAACATAGATATGTATGTATATAAGTATGTCTAATATGTTGAATCTAAAATAAGTACATAATATTAAAATATTTGTTATTAATCCACATGAAACCTTAGATGACCGTTTGCTATATTGTAGGGTAATTACACATAAATTATTATGAAAATATATCGATGTAACCGGCTTCTAATGCACTTATAGCGCTGTATATTTTCTTAAAATTTATATGTTAACGTTAAATATTTTAAAATTAGAATCCATACTTACGTACTTATTTTAGATTCACTTTATTTCACATACATACATACACATCTAGATTAATAAAAAGTTGATTTTGCAATGGGTTAAAATCTTTGGCTAGTATTAACATTTTTATAAGCTTTTGCTACAAAATCACAATTTAGTAAAAAATGTGGTATGCAGTTTTAGACTAAATAGCTTCCCAACTATCTGTACAAAATTTCATTCAAATCGGGCCATAAACGACCGAGTTTTTGGTAAATAAACAGCCCACTTATTAAGTTAAGCTTAATGATCATTACAATTTTAATGGTAAATTTCTGTTTTCAATTGAGTTTTGGTGGTTGTTTTGTGCCTATGCTTTTTTTATGGATGTTTTGGTTTTGATTTTGTATATCGTCACATGAATTCAAAAAGTCTATAAGTTACAAAAAATTAAATACCTACTAAATAAATTTATATGATCCCGAAAATTTTTAGGCATTTATAATTAAAAATTGTGTTCTTATACAGAAGTTAAAACAGAAAATTTTTTGCCAATTTTTATATTTAAGAGTTGTTTGCTTTTCTTGTAACATTTTTTATACTTATGCTTTTATAAATTCATATGACGATATTAAGTTTGAAGGCCACATGAATATTAAACGAGCAACTATGCTTGTGTTAGTAAAAAAAAACTGTACACGACGCACCCATGAGACTCTCTTTATTTAACACAGCCATATAATAACAGCGTTGTCAACTCAGTGGTTTAACATTTTGTTAGTTTTACAGAATTACTTGGTTTTATTGAAGTAATTCTGTTATTGTTTGCGAGTGTCTGAGCGAGAGAAATGTAAAATAAATATTTAAAAGTGCAATGTTAAAAACTAAGTTAACAGCACGCACATCAGAGCAATTTCATATTTTAAAATTTGGAAAATTCGTTATATTTTTTTCCAACACGCTCTGTTAGATATACTGACTATGGATTATAATAGAGGTAAACCTAGTCCATAAAACCCAACTAGTTTGGTTCGCCCACTCTCTTCCATTTCCATGGAAATGGGCCCATCCCTCAGAGAAATTTCATATTTTAAAATTTGGAAAATTTGTTATATTTTTTTCCAACACGCTCTGTTAGATATACTGACTATGGATTATAATAGAGGTACACCTAGTCCATAAAACCCAACTAGTTTGGTTCGCCCACTCTCTCCCGTTTCCATGGAAAATGGGCTCATCCCTTAGAGCAATTTCATATTTTAAAATTTGGAAAATTTGTTATATTTTTTTCCAACACGCTCTGTTAGATATACTGACTATGGATTATAATAGAGGTACACCTAGTCCATAAAACCCAACTAGTTTGGTTCGCCCACTCTCTTCCATTTCCATGGAAATGGGCCCATCCCTCAGAGAAATTTCATATTTTAAAATTTGGAAAATTTGTTATATTTTTTTCCAACACGCTCTGTTAGATATACTGACTATGGATTATAATAGAGGTAAACCTAGTCCATAAAACCCAACTAGTTTGGTTCGCCCACTCTCTTCCATTTCCATGGAAATGGGCCCATCCCTCAGAGAAATTTCATATTTTAAAATTTGGAAAATTTGTTATATTTTTTTCCAACACGCTCTGTTAGATATACTGACTATGGATTATAATAGAGGTAAACCTAGTCCATAAAACCCAACTAGTTTGGTTCGCCCACTCTCTTCCGTTTCCATGGAAATGGGCCCATCCCTCAGAGAAATTTCATATTTTAAAATTTGGAAAATTTGTTATATTTTTTTCCAACACGCTCTGTTAGATATACTGACTATGGATTATAATAGAGGTACACCTAGTCCATAAAACCCAACTAGTTTGGTTCGCCCACTCTCTTCCGTTTCCATGGAAATGGGCCCATCCCTCAGAGAAATTTCATATTTTAAAATTTGGAAAATTTGTTATATTTTTTTCCAACACGCTCTGTTAGATATACTGACTATGGAATATAATAGAGGTACACCTAGTCCATAAAACCCAACTAGTTTGGTTCGCCCACTCTCTCCCGTTTCCATGGAAAATGGGCTCATCCCTTAGAGCAATTTCATATTTTAAAATTTGGAAAATTTGTTATATTTTTTTCCAACACGCTCTGTTAGATATACTGACTATGGATTATAATAGAGGTACACCTAGTCCATAAAACCCAACTAGTTTGGTTCGCCCACTCTCTTCCGTTTCTATGGAAAATGGGCTCATCCCTTAGAGCAATTTCATATTTTAAAATTTGGAAAATTTGTTATATTTTTTTCCAACACGCTCTGTTAGATATACTGACTATGGATTATAATAGAGGTACACCTAGTCCATAAAACCCAACTAGTTTGGTTCGCCCACTCTCTCCCGTTTCCATGGAAAATGGGCTCATCCCTTAGAGCAATTTCATATTTTAAAATTTGGAAAATTTGTTATATTTTTTTCCAACACGCTCTGTTAGATATACTGACTATGGATTATAATAGAGGTACACCTAGTCCATAAAACCCAACTAGTTTGGTTCGCCCACTCTCTTCCGTTTCCATGGAAATGGGCCCATCCCTCAGAGAAATTTCATATTTTAAAATTTGGAAAATTTGTTATATTTTTTTCCAACACGCTCTGTTAGATATACTGACTATGGATTATAATAGAGGTAAACCTAGTCCATAAAACCCAACTAGTTTGGTTCGCCCACTCTCTTCCGTTTCCATGGAAATGGGCCCATCCCTCAGAGAAATTTCATATTTTAAAATTTGGAAAATTTGTTATATTTTTTTCCAACACGCTCTGTTAGATATACTGACTATGGATTATAATAGAGGTACACCTAGTCCATAAAACCCAACTAGTTTGGTTCGCCCACTCTCTCCCGTTTCCATGGAAAATGGGCTCATCCCTTAGAGCAATTTCATATTTTAAAATTTGGAAAATTTGTTATATTTTTTTCCAACACGCTCTGTTAGATATACTGACTATGGATTATAATAGAGGTACACCTAGTCCATAAAACCCAACTAGTTTGGTTCGCCCACTCTCTTCCGTTTCCATGGAAATGGGCCCATCCCTCAGAGAAATTTCATATTTTAAAATTTGGAAAATTTGTTATATTTTTTTCCAACACGCTCTGTTAGATATACTGACTATGGATTATAATAGAGGTATACCTAGTCCATAAAACCCAACTAGTTTGGTTCGCCCACTCTCTCCCGTTTCCATGGAAAATGGGCTCATCCCTTAGAGCAATTTCATATTTTAAAATTTGGAAAATTTGTTATATTTTTTTCCAACACGCTCTGTTAGATATACTGACTATGGATTATAATAGAGGTAAACCTAGTCCATAAAACCCAACTAGTTTGGTTCGCCCACTCTCTTCCGTTTGCATGGAAATGGGCCCATCCCTCAGAGCAATTTCATATTTTAAAATTTGGAAAATTTGTTATATTTTTTTCCAACACGCTCTGTTAGATATACTGACTATGGATTATAATAGAGGTACACCTAGTCCATAAAACCCAACTAGTTTGGTTCGCCCACTCTCTTCCGTTTCCATGGAAATGGGCCCATCCCTCAGAGAAATTTCATATTTTAAAATTTGGAAAATTTGTTATATTTTTTTCCAACACGCTCTGTTAGATATACTGACTATGGATTATAATAGAGGTAAACCTAGTCCATAAAACCCAACTAGTTTGGTTCGCCCACTCTCTTCCGTTTCCATGGAAATGGGCCCATCCCTCAGAGAAATTTCATATTTTAAAATTTGGAAAATTTGTTATATTTTTTTCCAACACGCTCTGTTAGATATACTGACTATGGATTATAATAGAGGTACACCTAGTCCATAAAACCCAACTAGTTTGGTTCGCCCACTCTCTCCCGTTTCCATGGAAAATGGGCTCATCCCTTAGAGCAATTTCATATTTTAAAATTTGGAAAATTTGTTATATTTTTTTCCAACACGCTCTGTTAGATATACTGACTATGGATTATAATAGAGGTACACCTAGTCCATAAAACCCAACTAGTTTGGTTCGCCCACTCTCTTCCGTTTCCATGGAAATGGGCCCATCCCTCAGAGAAATTTCATATTTTAAAATTTGGAAAATTTGTTATATTTTTTTCCAACACGCTCTGTTAGATATACTGACTATGGATTATAATAGAGGTACACCTAGTCCATAAAACCCAACTAGTTTGGTTCGCCCACTCTCTCCCGTTTCCATGGAAAATGGGCTCACCCCTTAGAGCAATTTCATATTTTAAAATTTGGAAAATTTGTTATATTTTTTTCCAACACGCTCTGTTAGATATACTGACTATGGATTATAATAGAGGTACACCTAGTCCATAAAACCCAACTAGTTTGGTTCGCCCACTCTCTTCCATTTCCATGGAAATGGGCCCATCCCTCAGAGAAATTTCATATTTTAAAATTTGGAAAATTTGTTATATTTTTTTCCAACACGCTCTGTTAGATATACTGACTATGGATTATAATAGAGGTAAACCTAGTCCATAAAACCCAACTAGTTTGGTTCGCCCACTCTCTTCCATTTCCATGGAAATGGGCCCATCCCTCAGAGAAATTTCATATTTTAAAATTTGGAAAATTTGTTATATTTTTTTCCAACACGCTCTGTTAGATATACTGACTATGGATTATAATAGAGGTACACCTAGTCCATAAAACCCAACTAGTTTGGTTCGCCCACTCTCTTCCGTTTCCATGGAAATGGGCCCATCCCTCAGAGAAATTTCATATTTTAAAATTTGGAAAATTTGTTATATTTTTTTCCAACACGCTCTGTTAGATATACTGACTATGGATTATAATAGAGGTACACCTAGTCCATAAAACCCAACTAGTTTGGTTCGCCCACTCTCTCCCGTTTCCATGGAAAATGGGCTCATCCCTTAGAGCAATTTCATATTTTAAAATTTGGAAAATTTGTTATATTTTTTTCCAACACGCTCTGTTAGATATACTGACTATGGATTATAATAGAGGTAAACCTAGTCCATAAAACCCAACTAGTTTGGTTCGCCCACTCTCTTCCGTTTCCATGGAAATGGGCCCATCCCTCAGAGAAATTTCATATTTTAAAATTTGGAAAATTTGTTATATTTTTTTCCAACACGCTCTGTTAGATATACTGACTATGGATTATAATAGAGGTACACCTAGTCCATAAAACCCAACTAGTTTGGTTCGCCCACTCTCTCCCGTTTCCATGGAAAATGGGCTCATCCCTTAGAGCAATTTCATATTTTAAAATTTGGAAAATTTGTTATATTTTTTTCCAACACGCTCTGTTAGATATACTGACTATGGATTATAATAGAGGTACACCTAGTCCATAAAACCCAACTAGTTTGGTTCGCCCACTCTCTTCCATTTCCATGGAAATGGGCCCATCCCTCAGAGAAATTTCATATTTTAAAATTTGGAAAATTTGTTATATTTTTTTCCAACACGCTCTGTTAGATATACTGACTATGGATTATAATAGAGGTAAACCTAGTCCATAAAACCCAACTAGTTTGGTTCGCCCACTCTCTTCCATTTCCATGGAAATGGGCCCATCCCTCAGAGAAATTTCATATTTTAAAATTTGGAAAATTTGTTATATTTTTTTCCAACACGCTCTGTTAGATATACTGACTATGGATTATAATAGAGGTAAACCTAGTCCATAAAACCCAACTAGTTTGGTTCGCCCACTCTCTTCCGTTTCCATGGAAATGGGCCCATCCCTCAGAGAAATTTCATATTTTAAAATTTGGAAAATTTGTTATATTTTTTTCCAACACGCTCTGTTAGATATACTGACTATGGATTATAATAGAGGTACACCTAGTCCATAAAACCCAACTAGTTTGGTTCGCCCACTCTCTTCCATTTCCATGGAAATGGGCCCATCCCTCAGAGAAATTTCATATTTTAAAATTTGGAAAATTTGTTATATTTTTTTCCAACACGCTCTGTTAGATATACTGACTATGGATTATAATAGAGGTAAACCTAGTCCATAAAACCCAACTAGTTTGGTTCGCCCACTCTCTTCCATTTCCATGGAAATGGGCCCATCCCTCAGAGAAATTTCATATTTTAAAATTTGGAAAATTTGTTATATTTTTTTCCAACACGCTCTGTTAGATATACTGACTATGGATTATAATAGAGGTAAACCTAGTCCATAAAACCCAACTAGTTTGGTTCGCCCACTCTCTTCCGTTTCCATGGAAATGGGCCCATCCCTCAGAGAAATTTCATATTTTAAAATTTGGAAAATTTGTTATATTTTTTTCCAACACGCTCTGTTAGATATACTGACTATGGATTATAATAGAGGTACACCTAGTCCATAAAACCCAACTAGTTTGGTTCGCCCACTCTCTTCCATTTCCATGGAAATGGGCCCATCCCTCAGAGAAATTTCATATTTTAAAATTTGGAAAATTTGTTATATTTTTTTCCAACACGCTCTGTTAGATATACTGACTATGGATTATAATAGAGGTAAACCTAGTCCATAAAACCCAACTAGTTTGGTTCGCCCACTCTCTTCCATTTCCATGGAAATGGGCCCATCCCTCAGAGAAATTTCATATTTTAAAATTTGGAAAATTTGTTATATTTTTTTCCAACACGCTCTGTTAGATATACTGACTATGGATTATAATAGAGGTACACCTAGTCCATAAAACCCAACTAGTTTGGTTCGCCCACTCTCTTCCGTTTCCATGGAAATGGGCCCATCCCTCAGAGAAATTTCATATTTTAAAATTTGGAAAATTTGTTATATTTTTTTCCAACACGCTCTGTTAGATATACTGACTATGGATTATAATAGAGGTACACCTAGTCCATAAAACCCAACTAGTTTGGTTCGCCCACTCTCTTCCATTTCCATGGAAATGGGCCCATCCCTCAGAGAAATTTCATATTTTAAAATTTGGAAAATTTGTTATATTTTTTTCCAACACGCTCTGTTAGATATACTGACTATGGATTATAATAGAGGTAAACCTAGTCCATAAAACCCAACTAGTTTGGTTCGCCCACTCTCTTCCATTTCCATGGAAATGGGCCCATCCCTCAGAGAAATTTCATATTTTAAAATTTGGAAAATTTGTTATATTTTTTTCCAACACGCTCTGTTAGATATACTGACTATGGATTATAATAGAGGTACACCTAGTCCATAAAACCCAACTAGTTTGGTTCGCCCACTCTCTTCCGTTTCCATGGAAATGGGCCCATCCCTCAGAGAAATTTCATATTTTAAAATTTGGAAAATTTGTTATATTTTTTTCCAACACGCTCTGTTAGATATACTGACTATGGATTATAATAGAGGTACACCTAGTCCATAAAACCCAACTAGTTTGGTTCGCCCACTCTCTTCCGTTTGCATGGAAATGGGCCCATCCCTCAGAGAAATTTCATATTTTAAAATTTGGAAAATTTGTTATATTTTTTTCCAACACGCTCTGTTAGATATACTGACTATGGATTATAATAGAGGTACACCTAGTCCATAAAACCCAACTAGTTTGGTTCGCCCACTCTCTTCCGTTTCCATGGAAAATGGGCTCATCCCCGAAAATATAAAATTTTAAAAATTTAAAATTTCGCCCTCTGTGCAATTTTTTTTCCGTTTGTTTGCCTTTTTTGGAAAGGTTGCAGCCTAGGTAAGCTGTTCCATTTTTCCTGGTCCATTTTGTTCTACAATTTACTTATTATTTCAGTTTTAGTGAAGCAACCCCAGTTTTATTTATTTAACAGAGCTATGTTAACAGTTTAACAGAGCACTGTAAATTGAAATGGTTTGTGTCTTGGGATTTATATTTTAAAATATAACTTCACACACATGCTTTGAGGAGGGGATTATTTTGAAAATGTGTACAAAAATGGCAAAGTATTTATAAAAGAACCAAATATTTAAAGGAAAACTGCACAAAAATTACAATATGAAGACTACCGCGAGCAAAAGAAAATATAACAAGATAATAAAAATTAATTTTGAAATAAGCTTAAGCTGCTACACTCATTACATGATGTTTTAATATGAAAATATAGAAAAAAAAATTAATTTATAATCAACATTTTATTTTGCCTTTATCAAATAATCATCATGTCATTAAACGCTGCTATACGAAAAATATGTATGTATGTAAATACATATAGAAGTTTAGTCACTTTATATTCACGTATGCAGCCGAAATATTTTTTTGTTGTAATAAATTATAGCAATTTACCTCATTCAGCTTTATCAAATTATTGAAAGCACATAAGTAATCTATGGGTGCATACTTATCGTTATTTATCAAATTTTTGTTTATTGATTTTCAGCAATTTATTATTCTGAAGTACTCAACGAGCGGGAGGGACATTATTTGCTCACAGGTCTATGGCTTGTAAATTGTGCAAATATGTACCTATTTTGTTAAAAGCAATATTCCAATTTAGAACGTAATTAAATAAAATCAATTTTAATAGGTATAAATTACAATTTGGCCGCAGTACAATTAATAATTAATGAGATTATGCTTAGAGCTATGAAAAAAAAAAAAAAATAACGGATATTTAATTGAGTTTACTTTTGATAAATTCACATGGCTTAAATTTAATTTAAGGAAGTTGACACAAAGAAATTAGATGTGATATAAAATTTAACTTTAAATACATTTTCTTGGGGATGTTCGTATTTGCCGAGTTATTGGCTACGCAGAAAAACTTTTGAAAGCGAAGCTGGTATTCTACGCATCATAGAGGTTGAAATCACAGAATATTTTTAAGAACTTCAAGGGCCCACAGCTAAGAAAACAAGGATTTTCAAGAAAAACTTCATTTAATTTTTTTTAACTATCTATAGTATTTTTCTTTTTTATTTCCGGTGCAGAATCACAAATTTCGTGTTAAACCTATTGGAAGGTCATAATTCGGATAATACGAATTTCTTTGGGAAAATATACCTGTTATTTTCTGCTTAAAATTTAATTTTCTATCACTTTAATTTATTTTATTTGGGCCAACTATCTTAAAGTCAATTTTGTCAATCATAAGATTAAAAATTATTAAGTCGTTACTGATATTAGAAAGTCTAAGTAAAGGGTTTACAAAAATCAAAGTTTAAAGGGCCTTCAAATTTGTTAAATAATATAATAAATAAATTAAAAAAAATATAAAAACGAAACTTACCGCTTAACCATTTTGTTGGTTATGCCTGAATTATTTTCCTGTAGAGATCCAATATCGTCGGATTTGTTATAATCCAGTTTTGAAAAAATCTTTATGCGACGGAAATTAATTTTGATTTTATAAGGATAATATTTATACACAAATTTTTTTCAAATTGTAATTACGTATATTAGAGTTTAATTTAGTTTTAATTCTGCTTAACTTTTAACTAAAAACAAGTAAACAAAAAATGTAATAAATTTTACTTGTAAAATTTGGCATTGTTGTGGGTAGCGGAAAAAAGAAACAACAGCAAAAAAGACCAATAGAATTTGATAAATCGTATTAGCAAAAACAGGAAATTCCTTAAGTGTAACAACAAAATCAGACTTGCAAAACAAAACAATTTTTTGATTTTTAGTTTTTGCAAAATTCATATAAAATTTACTTAAATATATCTGCTACTTTAGAGGGACTTGTTTTGTTATTGTTTTTCTTTATATGTAGATACATACATGTTGTTGTTTTAACATATGGATTTTGTGCGAATGTAAGTATGTATACGAGTGGATATGAGTTTATTTAAGAGCAAGTATGGAGTTTAATATGGTGGTTTAATCATGCATTCACATAGCCAACAACAGTAAACACAACAAGCATACCCGCCCGCCCCCGCTAAATAATTGTTATACATATTCCACACAGACGCACACTTTCAAACAAACGCTCTAATATTAACGAACAACACAAAGTACTTCATAAGAAAAATTACAATTTGATGTAATTTATAACAAAGCCAATGGTAATATAGCGATGATGAACTTATCAAATTTATGTTCTTTTTGTGTTCTTCTTCCTTCTATAAATATTGTTTTACCAATTGGAATATCAACAAAATAATTTAATATTTTTTCATATTTATGCATCAACTTTAATACGTATTTTCCGTTTACAGATTTTCTGTGAAGCCGAAACAAAAAAACATTATCTTTTAACAGGGAGCAAAAAAACTATTAAATTGTTTTTACACAATTTTTTCTTCCATTCTACTTGCGTTCTTCTTTCTGTTCTTAATATTTCACTTTATTAAATTAGTTTAGCGTTTTTTTTTTAAATAACTTTTATGGTAGAATACTTTTTATTTTATACAAAAAACGGATGACACAATAGAATTTAACAAAACAGTGAATTAAAGAAACAATTTATACTCCATCTTGTGTTCAAAAAATCTTTATTTTACTTTTATTTTAATGTTAATATCTATAATAAGCACTTATTTCTTTTATGTTAACAAGTTAAAACATAATTTCTTCTATTAATGTTTTTTAATTCACTTTTTCTCATCAAATGGACAAAAAACACATCCAAACAACGAAATTAATAAAATTGTACTGAAGATAAAAAGTAACCAGTATCAGTATCAGTGATGAAAAATTGCACTTTCTGTGCTTGAAAACCGTCGCTACCAGATGATTGAAATAGATCCGAAAAAATTAATAATATGATATCGAAAATATAAAAATTTAATGCTTTTGAAACAAAATTAAAACAATAAGTCTAATTATTCATTCCGTTCCGCAATTACGAAAGCATTTTTTGTACGGAAGCAAAACATTCCGTTGCTGCGGTATTACCATATTATTGATTTCGCAATATATACATATTAAAGGGTTGCAAAAGCATACTTGAAAGCCACACATATCTACAAACATGTGTAATATTTTAAAATAATAAGAGCTTGTAAGCCCTTTCAAGTATACTTGTGCAGCCCTTTGGTATATATATATCTACATTATGCTTACGCTTAAATTTCTCACACGGAAAGCAACAAAATGATCACAAATGTAAGAAAACATACAAAATTTAACAAAAATAATATGTGCTTTAGCTTTTTCGTTTTATTTATTGAAAATTAATTTTTTTTTAATTTAAAAATGTAAATTTTCTTATCACCAACAGCTGAAAAATTAACACAATTCATTCACAATAGGTATTTTTTTAATTTACAATTAAATGAATTAATTCACGATAATAAGATCATTCCGCAGGAATGAATAACAGCAATTTGGCTATCAATCGATATTTCTATCAGTCAAGTTTTCCATTCCGTGCAGAGTCAGTAATACGACCCAATAATAGCAAATAATTAACAAGTTCTGGCTTTATGATATTTATCCGGTTACTCTTTAAAATTGTAGTATGGTAGCTTCTTAAAATCTATTACAATTTGAAATTGCTATCTAATCATGTGGTAACATCAAAGCAATTTGTTGACAATTGAGTTTTTTTCTAATGCAGTTAAAGAGAAAAATAATAGTTAATTAAAGTTTTATTATATAAATTAAAAAAAGGAAAAAATGTCGTATCAATTATATCGTAATACCACTCTAGGTAATACACTGCAAGAAAGCCTGGATGAATTAATACAGGTAAGATTATTATACCATCTGGATGATTTTACTTTGTTCTAATTATTATTCTTGTAGTATGGACAAATAACTCCCGCACTGGCTTTTAAAGTTCTGCTGCAATTTGATAAATGTATTAATAACGCGTTAAGCCAACGTGTCAAAGCTCGTGTGACGTTCAAGGCCAATAAACTGAACACATATCGTTTCTGTGACAATGTGTGGACTTTGATGTTAAACGAGGTGGAATTCCGAGAAGTGCACGAGTTTGCCAAAGTCGACAAAGTAAAAATTGTTGCTTGCGATGGTAAAAGTGGAGATTTTAATTAAATATTTTATTTGTTTTGTCATTATTTACTTCCATTATATTCATGATTAAAATGTAGAGCGCAAGTCGGTGGCAATGAGACCTCATCATTGCTCCATCAACCACACGTAGTATTTCAAAGTGAAATAAAAGGGAAGCACAAGATTTTCAATAACTGTGATCGAATTTACTACAACCCTTCTTAAACTTTTATACTTATTAAATTAAAATTTTCCATTCCGGTATAAACATTTTGAGTGCCATCGGCTTGCTATCTAATCTCTTTCTTGGTTTCATAAATTCTAAAATAAGTATGTTTATACATTTGCCTTTGGTAAACTTTATCGGAATATGAATTCTTTATAGTGTTAAGATTTTATAAAATAAATAGATATACCTGAAATGAAGATGTTGAGCAGCATTTAACTAAATGGAAAATTTTGCTAGAGGTGAAACTAAAAATTATATAAGTCAAAGAAAATATTGCAAGCTTCAAGAATAATCAGCTAACTAATCGTCTACAAGTATGTACCCTGTGCAGGCATTGTGGACTCAATTATCAAATGAGTAAAATTAGTGTTATTGAAGATTATTTATGTCGATTTTGGCAAGAGGAACAGAAAACCCCGGAACATTTCATGTGTGTCTGCGCGGCGGTGTATAGATATAGCTTGAGATACATAGACGGTAGAATACTGACCAGAATAACTAAGTTACATCAAGCCATAACTATTATGAAGTTATTGAAAGCTTATAATTGTTTTAGTCTGCTGCACCATAGATCATTCAGCTTTTGATGTTGCTTTATTTCGATTCGAATGTATATATGTTAGAAAAAATGTGTACAGAATATAAATTGCTTTCTATTCGAAGCAGTTTAATGACAAGTCACTAAAAATATGAGTTTTATATTAATATTGGAATGAAAGAGTTTAAATAAATTAAAACTATACTTGTGTGATCTATAAGTTTTAAGTTAAAGACCAACTTATCATAATAAGGCTCGCTAGTACAACTTTTGATAGTTAAAGTTAGGATTTTGTGGGGCTAATAACCGGTTTTTGGCTAAAACTTTATAACTAAATTTAAAAGGATAGTTAAGGACACTCCGATATTTAATGTACCTATTAATTTAATGTCCAACCAAAAGATTGCTATTTGACTTTTAAAATTTTAATTTAACTATGAATAACTTGTAATAATAACCCAAGATGAATAATTCTCGTATATTTAAATTCAGTTACTTTTAAAATATGATTAAATTTCAAATAAGAGTGTATAATTTGTCCACTTAATTTATGTCAATTACTAAGAAAATCTTCAAATAATTTTAAGCTTAAAGATATATAATTTCTGCAAATGTAGTTTTATTAAAAAAAAATACGTTTCATATCCTTATTTTTTTAATTTTTTGTTTGACTTAATAAATTAATTGGCAAGTTTTTAACAATCGATGTTTGCTTAGTGTTTTGGACACTCTTGTGATAAAATTTAAATAATTAGCACTTTTTTAACAAATTATAACGTAAAAATGCTTTTAAATGCCAAAGTGCTCGTCAGTCTTAAAACAAAAAGATTTATTTTACGTCATACGACGGAGTTGCAAAAATTTGCTAATATTGTTCCCTTTCTAATAAAAACAATCTTTTAGACTCTGTATAAACATGTATTTTTTACAAACAATATTTGGCTTAACGCTGGCATATACTAACTTGCACAGGAGCAAAAATCCAAAGAATTTGTTATATGAAAGTTTTTTATCAACTAATTGATAGTATGTATGTACATAAAATGTAATAGGTATAATGAATTTTTAAGAGGCGAATTTAAACAACAAGAAAAAGTTATAAACTAGTATCTCAAGGTTGGCTTGTTTTGTAAAATATTCAATTGAAACGTTAAATCGCTTATGGGTGACTCATATGGGCCAATAGAAAGATATACATGAGTATGTGTGTTTATAAATCATGTATTATATCCGTATTTTCCCATTTTTTAAATTTATTTATGTATCAAACAAAATTACGAAGTAATTTTTTATATTCAAGGAAATTTGTAAGTATTTTTGTTATTTGTAAATTTATTTGATCAAATTGTTCATACGATTATATAAAAAATACAACAAACTCAAAAAACCGGATATAAGGACTTGTTTTTCTACCCATACTTGCACAATTTGTTGGTATATGCATGTATTTATAAACAGCGTCTACAAAAAATATTTTCCGTTTGCTTAAAAAAAATAACGACAAGAAAAAAGAAATGAAAGAAATTGGAACCACAGAGTCACTTTGGAACTATACAATAGAGCAACGATATATAAATTAAGAATAAGTAACTAAGGCTATAATATACATACATACATATACATGAATATGCCTTGAGTTCTACCTTATAAATTGCACACCGAGTGACAGCTGTAAATACTTGAGCGCAATTTTAGCAAAAACTTTAAATAGTGATGAAAAATTGTGAAAATTGAATGAAAAAAAAAAGTTGTGTAGATTCAAAAAAGTAAATAGCCGCACCTACTTTAAAAGTCAATTGTGAAGAGCGCACAGTGTTTTCGGTATGCAAAAAATATATGACAAGGGAATGGGTGTTTCCCCTTTTATAAAAATATATAGAATGCGGTATAAAAAGATGTAATGAAAAAATTGGGTGACGTGTTTAGTTTGTGGTTGTGTGTTTAGTTTATGGGTCAACAAATTATTTCCTTTCCCTAAAGAAAAATATATGCTTTAGTAGACCTAGTTATAGTAGTCTATGCCTACGTGTTTCCTATTTCCAATAAGGTCTACCTTTCTAAAAGCAAGGCGGATATATATTTCTACTTATGCCATGTCTAAAAGCAACTGATAGCCACAATGAATACAACTAAACGCAATACACTTTAACAAAACTAAAATTTGTAAATTGACTATGAATTATGGTTTATATATTGAAAAGTGAATTTGGAAAATAATTCATTATAATCTCACTTGTTTATTGGCTTTCGAATATCAAGTTGACATATCGGCGTTATATGTATGTATGCATGTGTGTAGGTACACAATAAATAATTAATGATAACTTGATCGAATTTTTAACAGCAAAGCAAAATGTGCTAATTTAATTAAAAATGTGCTAATTTAAATATGCTCAATAAATTTGAGGTTAATAGCAATGTTTTGTATATCATTTAGCGTATTCCACTAAAAAACCAACCGTTAATACTGGATGACAATTTTGTAAAATAATAAACTTTAACTTTCTATATAGCCAATAGTTATAGGTAACCAAGGCTACAATAAGTTCCTGAATTTCAAAATTTTTAAAGTAAAATTTGTTATTTTTGTTTATATAAAACCAAAATAATAAGTACCTACCTACTAGAAAAATTAAATTGACACATTTGCCTTAAATTAATGAATCTACTCAAAACTAAAATACTTACAGAGATTTGTACATACTCGTATATCTTTTAAATTAAAAAATTATGTAGGTACGAACTAATGAAAGTCCATAGACTTAAAAAATTAAATTCAAATTTAACCCAGTTTTAATACGTACATTGATAAATAAAAAAAAAAAAAAAAACAAATTAATTTTTTTGATACTAAGGCATTCTTTGTATTCTACCTATGTATATGGGCAATTCCACATAAAAGATTACTTCCGTCATGTTCATTTATTTCAATTGATTATGTACTAGAGTCAAGTATCCAGTCTATTTTTATAATAAAAGCAATTAAATATAACGTGACGTAGCTGTACTTTTCAGATAATTCACCCATATAAAAATTACACAATTGTCTTGTAGACACTTTCCTCTTGAGAATTATCAATTTTTTCTTTATGACGTTCTACTAATAAACGTAGATATAAAATCAAAAACTATGAAATAAATTTATTTACAAAAAGAGAAATACAGCAAATAGTAAATTAGTATAAACAAAAGCAGCAGAGATACAAAAGAACGGTCAAATATTATTACAGTTAGGTTATACATATTTTATTTTTATATATTTATTTCATTACAATAACCAAGTCTGCATAAGATAAAATCGATTAAAAATTTAAAAATATTTAAAAAAAAGTGTTAAGTGAGAAAAATGTTTTAATTAAGGACTCACAATAACGATAATAATATAAGTTATTCATACACTTAAATATTCAGTTCAATTAATATACACTAAAAAGATTTTATGAATATAAAATTATTTTTATTTTGATTAACTATTACAAGTTTTGTTTATTTTTATTACTTTTTTTTGGCAATTTAACGGTATTCTTTATTTTTCTTTCAAAAGTAATAAGCAATTTATTTATAATATAAATACTTAATTAAATTAAAATTTGTTACTAAACTTAAGCTCAGTAATAGAAATTATTAGCATGATGTTGAATATACAATATGTAGAAAGAATCATAAGTTTTTTAAATTTTTATCATCTGCTTGTTACTTAAAAAAACCTAAATAGCTAAATAATAGATAGTTATTAATTTACTAAAGACAAACCATAAATTTATAAAAACATAAAATTTAATTAACATCAAAACGAAACTTTGCTCTACTGGGTTATAATTAATGCGTTTCCTAGGAACGTGCCCACCCTATATTTAATTTTGATAATAAAATTCACTTTTAGGAAAGTGCAAATTAATTGTTTTGTTTTTTTTTTATTTTATTTTAAAAATTTCACTGTCAGTATTTTCTATAATATAAATTTTTGTTAAAATTACTTTTTTTTTTTTTTTTTTTGAAAAATAGTACATTTTTGTTCCAAGTACTGTTTTTCTTAATTTCAAATCTGGCTACCCCACCTTTGACCCATAGCTAAAATGTTCTTTTATTGTTTGAAAACATTTTTCAATATAATTTTGTATATGAAAGCGTTTTTATTGTGAAGTGTTAAAAGTTTAATCCTCCAACAAAAAAACCAGTCATGGGGCTCGTGCTATGCCAATGTTTTTGCCTCAAAATTTACATATATCTGAATTTTTAATCCCAATACAAATTTCAATTGATTGCGCAAAAGTATTCAAATTGAATTATGTTAAATTAAAAATTTTATTTATGCCACGTGCTTGTAAACTATTTTAATTGTTATCTTACAATACTTTACGTATTTGACATAAATATTTTAAAATCTTTAAGAATGAAAAGAAGTACTTCATTTGTTCGATTTAGCGAATTTATTTTTTATTTTGAAATATTGATATGTATTATACATTTATAAATTTATTCTATTTACTATTTTTTATCATTATAAATATTTATTACTACAAGTAATAGATAATTTACTCTTGACGCCCACAAATATTTATTACGTTCATAAGGTTTTTCTTTTCAAATTTCCCATTCATTAAATTTAAATACAAAATATTAATTGTTACAAAATATAAATAAAAACCTTGCAGATTCTAGTTGACTAAAATATAACCATAATAGATACCACATGAAAAATATTAACAATATAGACTTTTGTCATTAGCACTCGGTGACAATTTGTTTATTTTGTAAATAACCAACTTAATATTTTAATATTATAAACAAGCGATAAGTACAACAAATGCTAATTACCTAAGTCATTCATGAGTTCTGCTAAGCCTCCAGTAGGTTTCTTTTCATAAATTAGATAACGCTCGGATCTAGAGAAAAAGAAAAGATGTATTTATCAAATTAGTTCTCCATTTTTTTTTTTTTTTAATTTTTAATGATTTAGTTTCTTACATATATTTTCATTAATGTAAATAAAACTATCTTGCGTGAGTGATGCTAAAAATTTTCCTACTACTTGTATGCCGTTCATGAATCCAAAAGCACTCACGGTCATTTATTGGGGAATTTCTTCATATAATGTTGACATGTGTGACTTCATTTGAAAATATTCCATTTCATTCAGTAGGAACTTGTAGTAAATCAGTAAATGCGAATTTAAGTCATTGGGTAAATTCCACATTTGTAAAATATCGAATACAGTAGTTATAAATTCAATAGAAATCGAAATTACAATAAAGTTTTTTTTACTATGCTTGCATAATTACTTTAAAAGCCTTCATCATAGTATCTGAATGAATTATATTAAAAACTTGCTGTTAAAAAAAGAAATCAAGTTGATCTCTAAGTAAATAGTTTTAGTTTTTAGTGCTGTTGACTTTTTAGCAGATGTAGAAATTTCGATTTCTGTTAATAAAATTTTTTGTTTCTATTTTGCTAAATATAATAAATTATTTTTATGAGAAATTCTGAAGTAGAAAGTCTAAATTTTATCATCTTTCAATTGATTTCAAGCGTCATTAACACCAAACATACATCCATATACCTCCTAGATCTTTTTTTTTTTAATTTATTTTGCACGCAATTTTCTCCTATTGGATTTGAAGTAATAACATCAGGCTAATAACAAAAAATGCTCAATATTCTTAACACAAGCTAAGCTTTCCACCCAAACATTTCAAATGTATAATAGTTTTTTTATTTGTTGAATATTAAAACAATAAAACCTTTTTTTCAAAAATTCGAGAAAATTTTTCCCGTTTTGTTGATTTTCAAGCTTTTATTGCTTGAAAATGGGCTTAAATTTCAAATTTAATGTAACCAAGTATTTGCTGGGTAGTTGTTTTAGCCATACCTAATGTTTTGTTCTTTTTCTAATTTACTTTACTTAGTAAAGTTTACTACGACAATTGCAGCAAAATTCTGAATAAACAATAAAGAAGAAGTTTGCACTACACAAAAAAAAAAAAAGAAAAATAATAAATGGCATAAGTATGAGTGCATATCATGCCGCAGAGTTGGAAATAGTGATGAACTTCATCATTGTATAGAACTACTTTTTGAGCATCATCAAGCTTTTTTTTGGATTTATATACCATTTAATGCAAGTGAATTTGTCAAAAATAATAAAAAAGAAAATTGCGCCTTGAGTAAATCATTTCTCTGTTTACAAAATTCAGCTGCCTAGTTACACGTCGTACCTAGATCAAAAAAAAAAAAGGTTCGCTTGCACTATTGTATTGAAAACCAAAACAATATACGAAAATTTGTTTTTGTTTTCAATACAATTATGCGTACGAAGCTTTTGTTAGCATTTAGCCGAACAAGCTATTTAATTGAGAACTTATACATAAGTCTAGACGTGACGTGTATCTAGACTGCTGAATTTTGTAAACAGAGAAAAAGTTGCTGAATACGTAATCTTATTATTTTAGAATAGGTAGAAGCTGGAAATGAATATCTCTTTTTCCAGCTCTGTCACTTATTTACTAACATACGTAACTAGAGCCAGCAACTTGTCAAGTTATTTAACCAGCTAAAAGTAGATAGATATGTTTATATGTGTGTATGTTGTATGTAATGCTCGTGTACACTGTACACTCTCGTTCGCTCACAGTGAGCTAACTAAGTAAGTAAGTTAGCAACCTAGCCACAAAGCAGTGAGCAAATAATAAATAAATTCAAGTAAAGACATCTAACAGCTGTATTATATTTTTCCAATATCAGTTGACATACGTAAGCGAATGGAAGTTAAAGCTGTGCGCGCTAAAAATCGAATGAAAATATATTTATTAATTAATTTTGATTTTTATTATTAAAAAAAATTAAATTTGTTTTTTAATTTAATGAAAGAAAACATTCGTTGTTAGTGTGGCGAAGCAGCAAGAAAACCTTCTTCCATTTACAATAACAACTAAATATACATACAAGTGACACATGTGCCAGTTGTTGCCTCATTCTACTTACCGAAAACATAACGTCGGCGAAATACCTACATACACTCAAGGAGAAACAATAGAACTAATGAACTCTATAACATTTAATTTAAATAAACAAAAACGGCTATTGTAACATTTGTTTTAAAACAAAAAATATTAACTGTGGGTACTACATATGTATATTTAAAAATTATTATGGAAAGAATGCATCCTATTAACTAACTTTAATACAAAATACTCATACCTGCCTACATGCATACACATATTGATACAATATTAAAAAAAAAGAAGTAAAACAAGTGTTGAGTGCAAAAATTTTAAAGATAAAAAGCCAAAACAAAAACAGAATTCGTTAACATTGAATTAAATAGAGCGGTCTACCTATTTATTCGGGTACATATATTTTTTTTCATGTGAACGTGAAAAAATTTGGCATTTCTTTGCATAATTTAGAAATTCACTAAAAATCACGTTTTTTCAATATAAAATACATTGAATTGTAAAACTGTTAATAGAAACCAGCAAAAAAAGTAATAATAGAAACAAACACAAAAAAATCAAATTGCACACATATACACTCAATTTAATCGATTTATAAAATTTTATATTATTTTACAATAACAAGTAAAATTTTAAATTAAAATAATAAAAATAAAAACGGAGAACCGTTAACAATACCTAAATGTCATGCAATTCAGGATACAAACAAGTTCTTTGACGAAGAAACAAAATTCAGAACAAAATTGAATTTAAAGAAATTTAAGCTGCAGTATTAGTCGACGTGTTTACTGTTGAAAAAAAAGCACAAAACCAAAAAGAAAAACTTAAAAAAAATCAAAACGAGTCAAATCGACATCGTCACCAACCACAATACCAACAACATCACCCCTTTTGATAGTCTATTGAATTTTTATTTTTTCATTTTTATTAATGTGTAACTTAAAATAAGTGGCACTAACAGTCGACACGCCAATTTTGAAAGCCAACCAACAAACTTCATTTAACCAAAACTAAGAAATCAAGAGTTCTTCCTCTTCTTTAAAAAAAAAAAAAAAAAAAAAAAAAAAAAAAAAAAAAAAAAAAAAAAACTCCAACAAAAGAAACTTGATAAAAAAAAAGCGAAATTTTTGTGCTAAAAATATATTTTTATTTTAATGTATGTATATAATCATACTTATACGCACACATATACACAAGTTTAATACAATAAAACAAGGAAAAATAAAATGGATTACATTGTCAAAGCATATAAAGATTGGAAACTGCATTCTCAGGTAGGAATTAAACATTAGACCGATTCATTAAATCTTAGCCAAAACAAAATTTAAATGAAAATTTTATTATTAAAAAAAAAGAAAATAGATGCCAAATCATTGCATTCAAAAGCGACCAACTTTTATCGAAATTTTAAAATTGTTTCATACAAAAAAAAAAATTTCAATTCTTCTCGTGCGATATAAAATGTGACAATTAAGCCCGGCTTTATTTGTTAATAAAATCAAACTCTTTTTTTTACATATTAAATATAAAATATTGTTTTTATTTTTAATATGTATTTGATAAACTATTACGGTAAATATTTTTAATACCGTTTATTTTTTTTTTCTTTTCATTTTATAAAAAGTATTTTCTTTCTTTCGACTTAGGACAAAATCCGGTTTGATTTTTTTATTTTAATATTTAATTTAAAAAAAATTAAAATTTAAGTTAAGCTCCTGTTGGGAAAATTCAAATAAAAATTTCATTTCGTATACAATTTTGTGCTTAATTCCAGAAATTGTGTTGGTTTTAAAATGTATTCTTTTACTCACCATATTTATTCAGTACAATAAGCACTGAAGGGGATAGCATATTTATATGGACCATTTCATCAGACGCTACTCTGAATCCTCAGTAGATTACTCCCAACGTTTTTTGCAAACATTAGAACCTTTATATTGTAAAAGCTATTGACTAAATAAGAATTATTAATCAATAGTTACAAAAAGATTCAAATATTCAAACAAAAAACTCAGTAAGCATTGAACTGAATAAATAAATAAATTTCCCAACCAACATTTTAATATTGAAAAATAAATAAATTAAGCACAAATAAAGATTAATATTTTGTTAAACTTTTAAATTCTAAATAGAAATTATTATATATTTATGTTTTTTTTATGTTGAAAAAGAAGGCTCTTTTTTAACCACATTTTTTCTCATCCGAAATTAAAAAAAATATGCAGAAACAGAACCGTCATAAAAATTATTACTACTAAAAACTGCTAAAGTTGAATTATTGATAGTCTGGCACCCACTTAAAACTTAAACTTTTGTCTTTTCAATGAAATAAAAAATCAGCCCACACGGTTAAAAGGCTTTTGTCTCTAAGTGCTTCTATGTGCTATATACCGATTTTTTGCAAAAAAGGATTTTAATTGGGAATAATTTATTTAAAAACCAAAACTGAACAATAAATTTAGTTCAGAATAAACAAATTGCTCGATTCCGTACTAGAGGTCATTTTCTGTTTACTTGTTGTTTTAGTTCTTCTGTCTCATTGTTATATTGGGTTTCTTGTAATCCGTAAATGGAAGGTCCATGGGTATTGTTGAATAGGAAGGTTGTTTTAATTGTCACAGATAGACCCATCCTACATTATTAACCTCTTAAAAATTGCCTTTCCTTAGTTAGTTAGTCTTTACGAAATAAATTCTGAAATTATTTTATTTGTATTTTGCATTTCGTTTCATTTTTCTGTGCATAGAAATATGATGTTTATAAGTACTGCTATCTAACAACTTAAAAAAAAGAAAGTTTTTGTTTTCAATTACTAGGTTTATTTAAAAAATCTGGTTCAATGCCAAATTTACTTTATGATTACAGCAGTAATCATTTCAAAAGTGTATTCAAAAGCAATTTAGAGCGAACACTTACAATCACAATTATGCAAATTTTTGTATTTGAATTTGCGATCATCAGGCACGTGTTAGTTAGTGAGCGTGATTAGTTTTACAAAAATAAGTAGTTGTGAAGCTTAACAATTAAATTGATAGACATTTTTTTTAATTAATGGTTTAATAATAAACATTTTTAAAAAGGCCTGCGACCAAATACAAAACAAGTAACGAAGTCAAATGGTACGATTGTGATGGCCAGTTCACATAACTCCCACGCAAGGCAATCATGCCCGAAAATCGTCTATGGTTAAAGAGACATGAGTATTTAGCACGTAGTGTAGCATCGTCTTGTTGAAACTACATGTCGTTGGTGTTCATATTATCAATTTCAACTAACAATAAATTGTCAATCATGAACCTATAGCGGTTGCTTTTAATGGTGATGGCGCAGAATATTCAATTTGTTAAGGCAAACATAATTTATATGTCTAGATAGATCAAACATATTAAAAATGTTTTTTAACTGCAGATTCAAATCCCGGTCAGGTCCAAAAAAAAAAATTATTTTTACATACAATTTTATAATATAACAATTGCTAAAATACATTTTTTAAATATAATAAATTTTTTATACAAATTTTTCATATAACTAAAAATTTACTTTTTCGTTTTAGAGTGTTTTGAATTGTTTTCCAATTTTATTTGACTCTACCTGGTTTCGAATTAGGTCATATGCAGCTAAGAAGCATTATTTCAACTACTTCAGCTACAAAGTTCAATTAAATCTGCCAAAGAGGCAAAATAGAAAACAATTCACTTCCAACCATATTTTTATCATTTAATTTATAGTAATCATAATATATTTACTATAAACATAGTTATGGATAATTTCAACCATATCTATGACAGTAAAAATATCTACAAACATGTTTATCGTAATCAAAATGTTTAGATGCTTCTAATTAATAGTAATATTTTTGCAAAGAACAAATATTTTTGCGGTGAACATATTCAACTGTATTTTTTCTTTGTGTATAGACACGACAAGTTCAAAAGTTAATTTTGGAGAAACACAAAAAAGGGACACTTTACACATCTTCTATCTCTGTTACTTTTTTACAATATAGTTGAACTGTTAAAATTTAAAAGTTTCTTTTTAAAAATAGACGCTTCAGAGTATGGAGTGCATACAATATATTTAGCAAAATATTAATCTTTATTTGTGCTTAATACCAGAAATTGTGTTGGTTTTTAAATTTATTCTTTTAATCATGATATTCGCACTGAAGGGGATAGCATATCTATATGGACCATTTCATCAGACGCTACTCTGAATCCTCAGTAGATTACTCCCAACGTTTCTTGCAAACATTAGAACCTTTATATTGTAAAAGCAATTGACTAAATAAGAATTATTTGTCAATAGTTACAAAAAGATTCAAATATTCAAACAAAAAACTCAGTAAGCATTGAAGTGAATAAATAAATAAATTTCCCAACCAATATTTTAATATTGAAAATTATATATTCTATTTTTATTCTTCTCTTCTCTTTTATATATATATATTCAGATTAGATTTTTATACCAGAATTAGACAAGAAGTCTAAATATTATCGGCATGCAAATAATCCAATTATATGAAATTAAAATTTTTGTATTTTTCCAACTATAAGTTTAAATAAAAGTTGCAAATACATATTTTTACCACAACCACAAAATCGTAAAAAAAGTGTTAAATTTCGTATTAAAATTTTGTAAGATTAGTAGAGAAGAAACTGCAACGTCTTAAATGAATGACTAATAACACAGAAAAAACCCCAAAAAAAAAAACTTGAAATGCAGTGTGGGCAAATGATTAATGTTGAATTTTTTGGTAACTTCATAACATTTTACTAAAGAAATCTTTAACAAAGACTTAATTTAAAAATAAAAATTCCACAAGACATAGTAAGTTAATCAAAAAAACTTCCCAGAATTGATTGAAAATTTTGAAAATTATATAAATGAAAATTGATTTAAACCAAATTAAAAAAAATTTTTTAAATAAAGTTTTTCTCTAATTAATTTTGCTTACGGCTTAGCCTGCACTTTGGTAAATTCTTTATTTAATGATGATGTGTGTTGTGTAGCTCAAGTTGTGCATAAAATTGTGTTTTAATAAATATAATTAGGAACTAGTTAACGAGGTTAAGATTTGCATTTTTATGAGAAAATCTTAAAAAAAAACATTTTCATAAAGCTGTTGTTATTCAAAATATAAAAATAAATACCTATAATTAAAAACAAGACACAAAAAATAATAATAATGTTACTAATACTTATTAGATATTAATTATTTAAGTTAAACATTAAAATTATTGTAGTCTATAGCACAGCACAGGTGAAACTTATAAATACAAGATTAAAGTAATTTCGTAATATACAGGGTGGGCCAAAAGAAACCAAGGGGTGTAAAAGTTTAATAACTTTTTTGTTTATTAACTTTTTTTATTTTTTCTTTCAGATTATATAATATACAAAATGGAAATTTTTTTACACTAAGTATGAAAAATGATGTCTCTTAAATGACCACCGTTTTCAGCTTCGCACTGATTTGCTCTTTTTAGAGCATTTTCCATAACATCTTTCAAAACTTGTGGCTGTAGAGTTCGAATTTCTGCAACAATGTTTGCCTTGAGTTCAAGGATTGTCTCTGGCTTGTTCACATACACTCGCTCCTTCAAAAAACCCCAAAGAAAATAGTCGGGTGCTGTCAAGTCTGGCGATCGCGCTGGCCAAATAATTTCCGAATTTCGAGAAATTATTCGCTCTCCAAAAATTTGACTTAAAAGTGCCATTGTGTCTCGGGCAGTATGGGCAGTCCTGCTGAAACCACATACCAGGTCTGTTTTCAAGAGCAGGACGTACAAAATTTTCTATCATAAAACGATACCGCTCTCTATTTACGATTACAGCACTTCCATCTTCATTCTCGAAGAAGTAGGGACCAATGACATTTTCAGATGTGATCCCACACCATACTGTACACCTGATGGGGTGCAATTGGCGTTGATGAATGGCTCTTGGATTTTGAGAACCCCAGAACCTACAGTTCTGCTTGTTAACAAAGCCATTCAAATGAAAATGAGCTTCATCACTCATAATAAAATAATTGATCTCTGGTTTAAATAATAAAATTCTATTGTTCTGGTTCTCTGTTCAGTTGTGAACCTCTCCATTATAAATTCTCCAAGTGTTGTCTATATAATCTGAAAGAAAAAAAAAAATTAATAAACAAAAAAGTTATTAAACTTTTACACCCCTTGGTTTCTTTTGGCCCACTCTGTACTTAGGAATTAAGCATAGACAATTATTTAGGTCAACAAGGAATTTTAACTAATTCCTTAAGTAGAATACAGCACTCATTTTCATTTAAATTCTATTCAAATTCCGTTTGTAAATATTAACTGCCAAATTAATATCATTTATTTAAAAAAAATGCTTTACATTACTAATTCTAAGCCACTGGAATTAAATTAAAAAGTTTATAAGTTTTAAATCAATTTCGTTTTCTGTATGTATCCAAAGGTTGTGGAATAGCATTTTGTGAATATTTCGAGCAATATGTTATAACAAGAAGAGAAAACATTTTTTTATCTTTTTTAAACAACGCAAATCAATTTCGTTTATATCCGACTTAATGAAATAAAACTAAATATAATCGAAGTTAAATGTTTAAGTCAGTGATTATGGCGTTTACGAGTTTTAATTTAAAAATTTGCTATTTAATAAAATCATTTGATTTTTTTTAATTTGTAAAAAATATTAATTATTTTGTGCTTAGAAAATATAAAAAAGTTATGCAAATTAATATTCTTTTTAGGAGCGTTGCTCTCCTTGTCGAACTTACTACAGGGTCATGGTATAACTAAAATCAGGTAAAACTGAGACGCCAGCTGAAAGTTTTTGTTTTTTTTTTGTTACATGATTGAGGCCTTTTCTGTCAAAAGTTGTTTAGAAATCTTAAAAAAAATAAAAATTTTGAGTTTCACTTTAACACACTTTTTGATTTCAACCGCCGGAACCAATTTTTTAACAAGAGGAACAATGGCAGAATTATACACGGTAAGGCATTCCATGCAACAAACACTGAATTACAAAAACAACTCAATGTAGATCCGGTCATACAGTTACACTTCTCTATGAATTTTGAATATAAAAATAATGGCTCGTACAGAATGTAAATACATTTTGGCAGCTGCGAAACCAAAACGAAAAGAGCAAGAAATGTACACCTGTCTTCAATGCTTTACCGTGAGGGACCTTAAAAGCAGTAACAAAATATATGACCTTTTTGTAATGTATTTAGAAAGCCTATGTAAAATATGTGAGCGGCTTTATCTCATATCAGATCATTTAAAAAAGCCCTAAATTACAAAAAATTCAAGTTTAACTTTTTGATTAATTATGACGCTTCCTGCAAAATTGTTCACTTCTGTAATTAAAAATACCGTTCCTAAACTGAAGCTTTAACTGTAAACATTTTGAAAATACTGGTTAATTTCTAACATAACAGAGATTTTTTCTGTTATTTTCGAAATTGGTATAAGTTCACTTTTCTAAAACAAATAAGTCAGCCGTAATTTGAAAATTACCGCCAATTCATTTTTTTTTTTTTAATTGACTTTCAAAAATAACAGCTCAAATGTTATTTTAATGATCCTTGATCCTCAAATTTATCCAAATTAACATTAGTGACTGTAGTCACTATTGGATTTGTAAAAAATTTGCCAAAAAAAATTAATAAAAGTATTTCAAACTAAAATTTAAAATGAACAAAACATTGGGCCACTATTCCAATGGCTTGTATAGTGTATTTGTTAATAATAATATCCACATACAAAGAAAAAGAAATATTTAAAAATTGTCTAAGTATTATGATTTTTAATTTATTATTTATGACCAATTGTTTGTTTATTTTATTATTATATTATAGATGTTGTTATCACTCACTAGCTTTAAGTACTTGAACGGAAAAAGACCAATTAATAATGATTTATTAAAAATTCTACACAATAAAATAGTGACTAAATTTAAAAATACTTGTCGAAATTGCAGATATTATTTTCTCATTCATCATGTTACAGTTTACACAAAATTTAATGTCTCACCAGGGAAATTAATTTACAATAATCAATCAATTGTAAAATAATCCTTATTGATGATTATTTCCGCTTTTTATTTAGTACTTTTGCACTTTCAAAATGATATTATTTGTAAAACGAATTTATTATTATATTTATGCAAACACATGCGTAAGGGAAGAAGAAGAAAAAGAAATTACGTCTTCAGCAAGTTATGTATTTCTGTTTACAAAAATAAGCTGTCTAGATTCACGTCACATCTAGACTTAGGTGTCAATTAAATTGTATGTACATGGATTCATGTGAGAGAAAAAAATTTTTCTAGACAAGTGAATTTGTTAAACATAGAAAGACCTTGCTGAAGGCATAATCTTTTTTTCTATTATTCTTGTGTGGGAGGCATTAATTTGTTATTGTAGACCTTTAGATGTTAGTGGTTCTCTTAGTATTTACGATAAATAAGTACTGAAGAGAGCGAACACTAATTGACTGTATTATTATTTGATCACTGCTGTTGGTTTGTTGGGTTGTAGTTTAGATAATAAAAATTGTGACAAGTCAGATTTAATTTAAAAAAAATTAATTTGCTGCACACACTTTTCTGTTTTTAATACACTGAAAGACTTTTACTCATTAATTCAATGAAAAAATTCATTATTAGTATTTTTCAACAAATACCTACCAACATCAGTGTATTTTTAATCGTACACGCGCTTTTCTAGATCCACTAGCACTAGGTATTTAAATTTAACTATGATTGAAAAATGCAAATTTATGTAAACTTATGTTTGTTTTGAAAATTATAAATTTTGTAATTTCATTGAAAACATCAAAGTTCATTCGAATTCCATTGTCAGCAAATTCTTTCATGACTTGGTGATGATAATGATGACTTTGTTTAATGTGTGGGATGATAATAATGATGATAATGTTAATAATTGGGTATGAAACTAAATATTTACAATTTGTATCTATAATATTGACAACTGATAGACAAGGCAGCTCTATAGCTAAATGGCACAAGATATAAATTGTAACATATGTATATTTTTATTATATTTCCATAATCATACTTTCATGTACAAATGTTTGTATTTATACATACTTGCAAGTACAGACATACCTCGATTAACGCTACTTTTCATTATATTCCTGGCCAAACTTTAGAGTAATTCACTAAGGATTCATATTCAATCTAATAAAATTGTCAATATGACAGAAGATTTAACAGAAAATATTTTATTGAAAAAATGTTTGGAACATAATCTATGGATAATACAAAATGCCTTAGAAGATTTAAGTGAAAATTATCTTAATTTTAAAATATGCGCTCTAAAACGAAAAATAGTGACTTTATAATTCTTTATGGAAATTTTACAAAAAAAACAATTGAAATTGTTTTGTTATATTGCATTCTAATTTATTTTCTAATTTTTAAATGAAATGATTTTATTTCAAAATAAAATTACCATCAAATTACAAAAAAAAAGGTTAGGCAAAGGTTAGTGTACCTATTTTAACTGTTTCTGTTAACACTCAGTTTTCAGGAACGTAATATGAGCGCTAAGCGAGATATACCTGTATGTATATCTCGATTGTATAAACAATTATTTACTGGAAACTGGCTAAAGCAATGAAGAACAATACGAGTATTAAATAAAATGAAAATATGAGACAATTTCAAGGTTTCAAAAGAATAAACAACTTTATTCCATTTAATTGTAACAGAATTTTGCAGCTGTTGATAAATTTACTTTGTATGTATATGTACTCGTAGGTTTTGGTAGAGGTACTAAAGATACACCAAATCAAAGTAAAACTAGTTTTACCGGCAAATTTTCGTTTCAAACATTCAGAGGCCAAATTACAGCACGCGATAATGATCGAAATTTCAATAGAATTTGACTAGAAATTTGGATCGATATCGAATGCCGTTATTTGGCCCCAATTTTTCTATTAATATTTATAAAATTAAAAAATATTATTTATAACTGGTAATTTTGTGAATCGAGTGGTTAAAAAAAGTTGTTTGTGTAATAATCGTAATTAAACAAATACAATTTTTTTTATAAATAACATATATTAAAACATTTTTTGGCATATATGCAATTTGTATAATTGAATTTATTATAACTTAGCTAGAATGCACTTTAATTATTATAAATTAACCTAAACTTATTAACTAAACACATAATTTGAGCCGTTTGTTTTGGAAGTGACATAACTCATTTGTAAATATTTACTTACATTTCAAATTTATTAGCCCATCATATACAAATATTTTGTGATAGTCACTGCATTTAATTTTTTTTTTTTTTCAAAAGTGACTTAAGGCACATTGGAAGTCAACAGATCATTTTTAAACAATTACAATAATAGAATTCTAACATAAATACATAAATTTTTTTACAAACAATTAAATCCTCACACTAAATTGAAAATTAAATATAATTTTTTTTGTTAATACGAGTACAACAAAAAAATGCAATATATACCTCTTCATTTATACAGGGGATTAAATTCAAAAATTATTTATAATTGTTAGTAGTTAGTATAAATTATATAAAAACACACACACACACACACACACACAAAATGTAAAGGCCAATTTTAAGACGCCAATTTCTGCCACGTACAGCAAAATATACGTACATACATATTAATTTCAACTATAAACAGTTTTAACAACGTCTTAAATATTCACAAATAGTCATGAGTTAAATTTCTTTTTTTTCGTGTTTAGTATTCTCGATAAGAAAAGTAAAGCTACTTACTACATTGTCTTTTATTCTAAAACAAAAGGGGGTTTAAGTTTTCAATTTGTTGATTGATATTCGCTTTTGTTTAAAGAAAATTTATAATTAATGATTTTTATTACTTAGAGGCTTCTTTTGAAAAATTAATTACCTATATATACTTAATTTTTTTATAGAAATGATGCACGTTGTATTTATTACGCTTTCAAAAGTAAAAAACCTTGTTTTATTGAAAAATGGTAATTTCAATTTATAATGTAGAGTCTGTTAATAAAAAAAAAAAGTTGGTTTGGGTCAAACTTCGATTTTTCACTCATGACTCGAATAATTAAATAGAATTTTAAAATGCTTTCTGAAGATTTGTATGGCTAAAGTTAGCGTTACCGTTAAACGATCGTTCAAAATTTTTAACTTACTAACATTCTGCAATTTCTCCTCTTTTTAGTTGAATTACATTTTCTTTAATGTTAAATTTATAATATATCAATGTAATTTATATTTAAATGTAATTTTTAGTTAAAATTATTAATATCTTCTTTGATTCCGAGAAATAACTTAAAAACGGTGGGAATATTTATTCAAGCTTATCTGCCGGTGTAGCCGAAATGTTAGATACATACATACATTTAAAAATTTTAAATAATGTACTTTTAGACACAGATAATTACAGTATTTTTATATTCTCATAACAAAATTAAAGCTAAAAACGTCGGTCTTTTAAGAAAAAAAAGCATGGTATCGATTGTTTTTAATTACCATCACATTTATAAAACATTGTTAATATTAACTTACTACTTGTACACGATCCGTTAAATAAACAATTATATTTCTTTAAATGAACACAGTACACAAATGACATTCACAATACGTACATAAATACATATATAAATTCATATGAATGTGCATGTATGCATGTGTTAAAAAATTTAAATATATGTACATACATACTTACAATAAATTTATTTATTTAAAATTCTCTTCTTTCTTTTTTATATTTTGTTTTGAACAGGTTTTGCCGTGTCAAATTATTAATATGTATGCATTAGATATCACGTGAAATTAAAACAAAAGAAAAAATCTACTTTGTTTCTTACATACTATTTAATTTATTTACATAGAGTGTACGGAAGCAAATAAAAAAAATTACCTTTTGCAAGCTGAAATTGAATAGGAATAAACACAAACACATATACTTTGTAATAATAACCGTTATCCTGTTGTTTTTCTTTGGAACTTGGCAGTACCTCTTTATTTCTTCATTCTTTTTTTATCATCTGGCACTACTGTTTCAGCTGTTTTATCTCTTTATGTACTAAATGTCAGACGTCAGTCGTTATTTTCTGTAATTTAGTGAAAGGTTCTTGTTTTGATTTCGTGTTGAGAAGAAATTATATTCATTTTAAAATAAGCACAACTGTTTTGAATAAGGAAAATAACTTCTGTTTAATGTATATTTTTAACTTAATTTGCTATAAGTTGTTGTTGAGTAAAGAGATATTTGTTTTAATAAATTTGAAAGAGTGTAAGTAGGAATTTCGTGTATTTTAAAGTAGGGACTTGGGGAATGTTACAAGAAAACTGAATGGGGTTAATTTATTTGTATGTATGTTGTTCATTAAAAAAAATATGTTAATATAATGAATGTGTAGTTGTAAAACAGATATAATCGTAAAGTTTTTCAGCTATAACTAATATGTAATTGTACGAATTTTAACTAAAATAAAATTATGTACAAAGTTGTAATTTAAAATGGTAATAAAACTGCGCAGTCACATGACGTCACAGAGCAAGATACATACATACCTACAACATTACTTGAAATAGTTTTTTTTATCGTTTTTATTATTAATTATAATAGTACACCTATTTATTATAAATTTATTTGCTACATAAATTATTAAATATTTAGTATAATATATAAACTTGGATGTAGGTACATACATGTGTATATACCCCATACATCAAATTACATTATGACTTTCTCTTTTTTACGTTTCTTTGTAGTTCCATGAAATTGTTCCTGATATGGATGATGAATTTGTGTTCAATGAAAAGCAATCAATACGCGAATCTGCACGTTCTCTTAAGAAATACGGCAGCACTTGCTGTAATCAGCAGATACGCAACAATGAGACACTAGTGCGACATGATGTCGAGAAAACCGACACATTACAGGGCATTGCTCTAAAATATGGATGTACTGTAAGTAGTAAGATTATTGGTTGTTCTTATAATAGTGTTATAAACAAAAGCGATAATAACAAATTTTTATATGCAATCACCGCTGTTCTTTTTTATTATAATAGAAGAGGGTATCAATAAAATTGTCTTCGGTTGATTTATTATTATAATTCTTGTATCATTGTTGATTATTATATGCATGCATGTATATATATGTGTAGATAAATATATATCTCTTATTAGAACTTTTTTGAATAGCTACTGTTGTCAAGTTCTCTAAAATATTTTGTCTAAGATTCAGTTGACTATATTTACCCATAAAAAGTTATATACATATCTAATATGTACTTGCATATCGTCACTTTAGACTTAAACGCTACTAATTAACATCAAGTAGATAAACAGGCATACAAAAAGTTATAGTATGTTGTAACCTAATTATAAAAGTTCCACATAAATGCAATATTTCTAATTAAAAATCAAAAATATCTACATAGATGTTCAGTGGAAAATATAAATATTATAATAGGTTACATTCTAAGCTGACGATATGTTTTGATTGCCGATAAGTATGTATGTATGTATATACATACTACTCTCAACCTGTAATAGTTTTATAATTCCTGTATAAACATGTTTTATAAGATATTTATAAAAACATTACAACTTCCACAACAATAAACTGTGGATTTAGTCTAGTATTAAATTCATTAAAAATTTACTTTTCTGTAGAAATTTCCACAACACTTTCTTATTTCTCTCTTGAAAGAATACAATATTAACACATCCACAAATTTTTATTTGCTTAATTTAGGGACTTCGTAATAGTTCAAATGAATTTTGCCAGCAATTTACAAGCTTTTTGGCTGACCGTATTTTAAATAATAAGATATCTATACTACTTACTTATTACGTGAACCAGCTACAAATACAAAAAAAATTGTAAAGAGCAAAAGAAATATTTTTAATAAGACTTCTAATGGATACGATCCGTGATATATGTTTAATATTTGTTTTATACATACATACGTCAATAGTACAAAATGTTTGTTTTACTCTTATCTCTTTGTTTCTTTGTAGGTGTTAAGACGGGTTTAGAGGGAAAAAATAATTACATGTATTTAAAACAAGATTTTAATTTATTTATTTTTAATTTGTACAATTACTTATAAAAACTGTTGTGTTGACTTGAGAATATTTAAATTCTTTCACTGGAGTGAACAAGGGAGCTTATTTTGTGCAACACAAAGCTTTGAAATAGAAGTATGTAAATAAGAGGTTAATTTAATCGTCCACAAGATTAAAAAGAAATACTCAAACCAATATAATTTTATTAGCTTTATTTAAGTAAGTTTTATAAACCCAAAAATCTACATGATTTTACAATAGATGAATATAAAAGTTCACTGATAGATACCGACAAAATTTGTACAGTAAATAAAGGGTGTACGAAAAGTTCTGCTTTAGTTTATATAGTTTGCTTTTAAAATGAAATCTGTAAAACAAATGTTTATTTTAAAATGATATGCTATGAATAATGTGAGACAGTATTTGTTAAACAACTTGCTATTCAGATAAGGAATGGAAAATCAACCAAAGATTTAAGTCACGAGTTTTTTTTTTTGTAGTGTTGCATGTCTAATTATAAAATTTTAGTTATTTATTCAATTTATCTTGCTCATATCAACCAAAGAAAATAAAACTAAGGTTGTTATATTAAAAAACTGAATTTAATAATAAACAAAAATAAAAATTAAAAACAATAAAATAAGTAAATTTCTATTTAAGGTATGATTTGTTATATTGATTCACTTGTAAGTTGATGGTTCGAATGCCAAAAATAATAAATTAAATGTTTGTTTTATTGGAATTTTGATATGAGACTTGATGACCACAGCAATCAGCCATCAATCAGCTTTGATGACAGTAATAAATTATAAAATATTTTTGTATTACCTGTAGATAGTTGATTAAATTATTATAAAGTTATTAAAACAAGATTTTACGCAAAAAAAAAAATATTTTTTTTTTCTTATTTTCTAGACAGAACAAATACGCCGAACCAATCGTTTATTTGCTTCAGATAGTTTATTTTTACGGCAGTTTTTATTAATACCTGTTGAAAAATCTTCACCCTATTATCCAAATGCCTCAACAATGGAAACAAGTGAAAGTGAAAATAATTTACACAATATCATGGAAAATGTTATTACCGGGGGAGATCCTTTAAATTGTACTTCATCATCCACTTTATCCTCAGCGTCTGCCTCGTCATCGTCCATGTGCAGTGATAGTAATCCACGCCCTGCGGTATTACCCACCCGACCGTATTCCATAGCTGGTGAATTATTGGCGCAAAAAAATGAAAATGAGCCAACATTGAGTAATTGTAACAATAGCAATAATAAGCAAAGCAAATCACTGGACTCAGTAGCTGCCGTTATGACACCAGAGGAAGAAAGTAGACGTAGCATAAATGAATTTTTAAGTAAAATCGATAATACAATTTCAGAGTCCCGCAAATATGTGGAAAAGTCAAAAGAGTAAGTGTGAATTTTTAAAATTGTCCAAAGTTGCTTTGCTCTAAATAGGGTTTCTTACAATCTTAGTTATTATTACTGTCACCAGCTGGAGAAACTATAGTTAAGATATTCCTTAAGCTGGCACATATCCCTCCCTTGTTGTTGTCACAATATAAACGTATGCCCAAACTACGTAAAAGATTTAGAAATATCGGCATGCAATTAGTAGTAGTAGTAGTAGAGCTCTTTGCCTCCCTCTTCTCTCTCTCTCTCTCTCTCTCTCTCTCTCTCTCTCCCTCTCTGTCTCTTGAAATTTAGAAATATATTTTGTTAAAAATGTATTTTGTATTTTTTTTACAGATCGATATCTAATCAGACTGATGATGTTTTGTTTGTGGCCACTGATGTTGTGTCACGTCACCGTAACAACAATTTGAATAACTCATATAAAAAGCAACAAAATCAGCCTCATCACATACGGCACAGTTCGACTGGTAGCAATTCCGATACCGCCCAATTATTAAACACGACACAGTTAAGAAAAGTTCAAAACTCCTTAAAGAAATTGGAAAAACAACAAGATGACTTTTTTGAATTGTAGCATAATTGTTTTAATTATTTTAAGCACACAATCACCACTACTAGAAACGATAACATTAACAAAAATATTCAAATGTTAATAATATAAAATGAAAATACAATTTTAAGAATGTTATTATTTTAATTGTAACTTTAAACTTGTTTTAAAACAACATTAATCATATACATAATTAAAAACGTATATAGTTGCAAACAAATGTTTAGCACCAGTTTACCTATACACCACATTAATTACTTTTACCACCTCTTAATTACTAGCAAATCTAACTGATTGTAAATAATTCAAAACATTTCTTTGGTTGTATGATTAGAAATTGTTTGATTGTGTTCTTTATAGCTATTGTTACTGCTTCTGGAATTTTTGTTTTGATTTGATATCATTTAAAAAGATTATTTATGAGAATAAATAATTAAATATATGATGGCAGACAGTATTTGTATTTAGGTAAACAAAAGCAAAAAATGTTTCGATTAAAAATATGTATGTATGTATATACTATTAAAATAATAAGTGAACCCTATGAAAAATTAAAGTGTGATGTAAAAACAGTGAAAAAAATGTTTCAAACATGATTTGCAGCTTTTTTAATATTAATTTTTAATTGTTTTATTTTAATAATACACATTTACGAGTATGTATGTATATGTGTACTAGTTTAATAATAATAACTTAATAGCTATATCAACATTTTACAAATATTTTATATTTTAGTTGTTTTTTTTGTACTCTTTTTTTATTTAAAACTTATAAAACACTGTACGTACTATAATGTAAATTTATTTTAACCCCTTTGAAACTTCCTTTGTCAATCAAACTACATGAGTACCTTTCCATATTTTCTATTACATTTTCTTTCCATTTATAAATTTTATTATTTAAATAAAGTATTAATTTTTGTTATACAAATTGCATAAAACAATTTTTTTTTTTCAAATTGGATGAGTTGTGACTTTTTAAGGAATCAGGTAATGCAACTATTTATTATTTTTAAAATTCCGTAACAAGAAATACCATAAAATAATCTATATTACTCGAAATATCTAGATATATCTGAGGACAAATTGTTACACTAGATGTCAAGTAACTTGTTTTAAAATTTTCAAATTTTTTAATGTGATTAATTACAATTTGTCAAAATTTACTACAAAAATAACATACAAACGCACACTACATTTGTATACAAGCATGTAACTTTGCCACAGTTCATATTGCACAATTAAGAAGTTGTCAACAATTTATTAATTTTTTCAGAATTTTGCAAAATTTTTACACGACTGGCATTAATCATTTCCATGTATTCCGTTATATTTGCTTCAATTTCAATTAGTTGATTTTTCATGGGTTCAGTAGCAGATTCTGTGAGACTAAAGAAAAACTCGAAAGTAGTTACACGATATCTACCTCGTATGTGTGTAAGTATGTATCTACCTTTTTTCCCTTTTTAGCTCATTGGCTGCTTGTAAGTAAGCATCTCTCCATAATGTAAATTCCAATTGCATGGCGTCGATATCCTCTGGTATGAAATCCATAAGTTTACCCAATGGATTAATAGATTTTGTTAAGTTTTGTATAACATCTCGTAAATTGTTCATATGGCGAGCCGATGTTTGTCTCATTACGGAATTATTTGTAGAGTCCTATAATAAATTTTAATTTAGAAAATTTTGTGTTGTAAATACTTATTTCAATAACGTTTTCAATTAAACCGAAAATAATTAAAATACTTTTAGGAACGGCAGAAAAAAATTTTTTTCTGCTTTGGATGCAAATGAATGTAAAAAAAAAGATTATGTAATTTTGTATTTGCAACGTTACAGCACCAATTTCGTTTAAAAAGACGGATTCTATTTTAAACTGATATGCTATTTGAACACTTTTTTATTTTTGAAAAAAATTTCGATTCGAAATTGAAAATGATTATAAAAATTTATCCCTAGTTTTCATTTTTTTAAAATCAGGGGTCTAATCATTTCATTCGATATCGTAGGAAAACGAACGCAAATTTATTTTTTTTTTTTATGAAAAAACTTGAAAAGTTCGTAAGTGGTTGCTCGATATCGAATGCCTAAGTATAATTTTTTTTGCATCCAAACGGCAATTTGTTTTCAAATCAATATAAAAAATTCACATTAATAAAAATTATTACAACTTTCCGACCTACCTTATCATTTTTTTCCTGACTGGTTTCTTGTTGGACTAATTCTTTTTGTGTTTCCAAAATCTGTTGTACCAAATGACCTTGTTCTAGAGTTTCATATTGCATTATTTTGTCGCTTTCATTGAAATTGGATTGGTCAACAAGTGATACATCGTTCGCATTGGGATTTTCAATTATAACTAAATTTTCACCATCATCATCTAGATCACCAAATGTTTCTAATTTCACTTGTATGCCGGACATTTTTATTTGATCATTTGGTTGTAAGATAATTTCAATATTTTTATCACGTCGCCTGGGAGCACCTGGGCGGGCTGATGGTGGCCGGGCGCTGGGTGGCCTCAAAGAAGTTCTTGGACGACTTACTAAAGAACTTTTATTGGACTCTTTAGAGTTCTCACGAGTAAATGTGGATTCACGTTTCATTTCGTTAGCTAAACTGACCGAAGACTCTTCCGCTTCTGATTGTGATGGTTTTTGATGTTTTGATTTTGGCGGCGAAAATGAAGAAAGTGGTTCTTGTTGATTTTTATTTAAAACATCAGGTTGTTGCTCACAACTTGCAGTTGATAGAAGTGAACTTTGTTTCGAAAAAGTAGATTCCGTTATTTCCGATTTCTCTTGTGGTTCAGCTATGTTCAAATTATTTTTATGTTCCTTTTTGTCAACATCTTCTTCAAAAACATCTACCGATTTAATTGCACTAGATTTTCGAGATTTAGCTGAAGATGTTTTGTTCAATTGCGACGATTCCTTTGATTTGTCTGGGGATACATCCTTTGTACTTAGAAGTTCATTATATTCACTATCAATGAACAATTTTTTAGGAGGTGTGATTACTTTTGAGTGTTCTTTTTGTCGCTGCATATCTTCATGATTACATTCAGTTGTTTCGTTTTGTATAGATTTCAGTTGTTTTGCAGCTTCTTGTGTGTTCGGTAAAATATAATTTTTATTCTTTGCTTGTGAATTCGGTTCATTAGTTTCATTAGCTAATTTCTTAACTGATTTTTCTACCTCTTTGCTAGCTTTTAATGTTTTTTCTTTAGTTACAATTTTTTTTGTTGTTTTTTCCTTTGATTTACTACTGGTTTTGGTTTTATCATCCTTGTTTGTTGTTGCGATTTTGCCTGTAGTTTTATTTATTTTTGGATCTCTTGTTCTGATGTCTTTTTCCTTTAATTTTTCTTTTAATTTAGAGTCATTGATTATATTATTCGTTGTATCTTTGGGTTTTCTTGGTGATTTTTTACTTATAGGTTTCCCCGATACAACTTGTGCAACCGCTGTATGCCAATTTAATTTTTTTTCAATTATTTCCCCTATTAACTGAAGAAGTTCATTTGTTTTTTCTGGTTCATGGCCGGCTACTATTTTTGAAGTTTTTATTGCTAAAGATGATCCAGTAGTCAGTTCTAAAAAAAATTTATAAAAGCGTCTTAAATATGCGATATAAATAATTTTAGTGTCTATGCATTTCTTTCTGAAATGCTTAAGATTTGAATAACTTTTGGGTCTATTAGCAGTAACATTTCTTATGCATATTAACAATAAATTTTAATTTATTTTTAAATTAAAAAAATAAAAAAAAGTGTAAAAGCAGCTTTAAAATGGCAACCTTCTTTGATACTTACTAGCCACATCAATCATTTTTTGCAAAAATTTCATTTTGTCATCACGATCTTTGATATTCTCATATGTTAGCTCCTCCACAGTATACAAGCCCACAAAACACTTTGTATCGCGAATAATCTAGAAAATACAAAATTATTTCATGAAACATTTCCATTTAACACAAATATACACAGGCACTTACAACACTAAAAACATCATATAAAAAACGAAATGGTGGTTTTCTCAAAAGCTTTTCCGTTAAGCTGGGTTTTTTCACATACTTCCCCAAAATATTTTGGGTATGTTTAATTATAGCTGGATTCAATTCGTTAGACATGGTTTGTGCAATTAATTATTTTTTTTTTTTTTGGCGATTTCAATAAATAATTTATTTCTGACTGTTGTGAAAACGGTTGTCCCGAGCAACATCGAATTTGGTTTGTGTTTGTGTTACCATACTGCCAAGAATTAAAATACTAATAGAAAAACGCATAAAGGATTTCCTCAAGAGTAAAAGAACATGCTTCAAGGTTTTTTTTTTTTTAAATATACCTACTGCAATTATAACATATATATATACATATACAAATATTTGTTTTTTTTTTAAATTTTATTAAATCATTCATATAATATAATTATACATAGGTACTTAATACAACTAGTTTTATTTAATTTAAGGCAAATATGGTTTATAATGGACTGTCAATCAATGACCATCGATAAATAATAATAATAATTCAAGAATTTCAAAACGAAAATAAAATTATTTATAAAGTAAAACATAATTCTCTCGCAAATTTAATTCACTATTAATTGAGAAATAATAAATTAGGTTGCACATTATGTATTTTACATTTATCTACAGGTGTATAGAGTTCCTTACAATCATTAAATATAAAAAACAATATAACAATCAAGGCATATAATGGAAGTCGATTTTGAAAACAATTAAATTTTCAATTATTTTAAGTTGTGATACATGTATATGACACATTTCTATTGTTTTTTAAATCGTTTTCTCGAATATGCATTTACAAAGTCCATTTATAAAATAGTTATAATAACATTAGATTGAAATGAATCATACTTCTTTGAAACAATCATTTTCAAATTGATCAATTTCCATTACAGACATACCTGAAATCTTATATAATTCAGAGTTAAATAATATCAAGTTTATCATCGCTATGTAAATCAATGGAGTAGAATATTACTCATCATCTTCACATTTAATAGTTTTTAACTCAGAGATATCATCATTATTCTTATCTATATTATTATCCTCATCGTCATCATCATCATCATCTTCATCGCCATTACCTAGTACATACTCAATAACTTCATCAATTGGATAGTTATTAAGTAATTCTTTAATAGAATCATTGTGAATGACAACAGTGAATAGTAACTTAACATATTCACGCATACGGCTAGCATAATCCCAAGTAGGATAATTGTATTGCTCTTTAGATAAATCATGACCACAATTTTCAATCACTTTGCAAAGTACCTGAAATGTAACAAAAATGATCAGTTTATTTACACGCCTATATTATGAAAAAAAAAAAATTAAAATAAAAATAAAAAACAAATATTACATTTTCTTCCGAAATATTTGGCCAACCGAATTTCTTGAGTGTGACGCTATCTACCAGCATGTCTAGTAGTTTGTTAACATTATCTTTGATTTTTAGATCTTCTGCAGAATATTGTGGGTCTTCGTTAACATTTTCCGATACAATTTCATCGTTATCAGCTATAGCAGCTGCCAAGCTTTCACCCAAAGACTTACGTTGTTCTTTTTTGGTATCAAGACTTGTAATATTACTTGAAGGCAATGAGGTTGTAGTAATCGGCTCTATTAACCCACCATTTGATTCTAAAGGTATTACAGTAAAAGCTTCATTGGATAGAAATATAGTCTGTTTTCCAGTAATTTCCGCTGACGTTGAAGGAGTATTATCGATTATGTATTGCTCTAAAACCCTCACATCAGTAGCGTATTTCTCTTTTTTTTCTGAATTTAACATCTTCTCGTCACTTAAAGACTTGACGTTAGTATTTAAAATTTTACCCTCGCTATCTGTAGTAACAAATTCAATACGTTCACCTTGAGCATCCTCAATTTTTATTACTTTAGGAGATGGCATTAAAATGTCATCTCCATTCTCAGCACGTGGAGTGGCAAACGGATCTTCGTTGACGAATGATTCGGGATCTTCCTGATGAACTTTGAGTATATGGAATTGTAAACTTTGCACAGAGGCAAACACCAAGTGGCAAACCGCACAATCAGTACGAGTTTTAATTCTTCGTCTTTGCGCAGGTGCTAAAAGGCAAATAAATATTTATTTTAAACACACAAACATAATTATGATAAATTTAGAATATTTTAATACTTACTGACATGTGTACCAGTTTTCATATGTTTGGTTAATTCTAGTTCAGTTTTAAATCCTATCTTACAGATATCACATTTGCCTGCCATGCGTGTGCGTCCCTTTCGCTTTGCTTTACCGTGTTCTTTCATGTGTTTTGCCAATCTATTGGACAATTGTTATCTATGAAAATATGTTTGCTAATTATCCCTCTTAAAACTTACTGTTTTTCAGTTCTAAATTTTTCTGGACATTGACCACATTCGAAAGGTCTCAAATGAATCTTGACATGAGTACGGAGTTGTGTTCCTTGTATAAAACTTTTACCACATTCCTTACACACATGCGGTCTTTCACCCGTATGACGTTTCATATGACGATTTAACACTTCCTTCACAGCAAACGATTGTTTACACTAAAAATTAAAAACAGAACTGAATGATTTCCTTCAATAATATTTAAGGCACATAAATTATCATATTTTTCTTTAAGTGCACTTACTACTGAACAAGTATAAGGTTTCTCTCCTGTATGATATCGTCTATGTTTTTTTAAAGCAACCAATGATGGAAATTTTTTCTCACACAAATCACAATCAAAAGGTTTTTCACCTGTGTGTGTACGTGTATGAATGCTTTTGTAAGGTGCAAATATGTGTTAATATGTAATATGTAAATATTAATACGTATGTTTTTTTAGGATAAGAACAACTTACTTTAATGTAGATAAACTATAGAAACACTTTTTACATATTGGGCACATGTACTCCGATTTCTTGGTTTGTTGAGTACCCAAATGCTGTTTAAGATGCGCTCTTAAATTATCCAAACGATAGAATGATTTATTGCATACTTTGCATTGCATAGCATCATTTTCATTGGCCGAACAGGACGAATACTTTTGATGGCGGCTTAAATGATAGGAACGAGTGAAATCTTTGCCGCAAAGCTTGCAAGCGAATGGTTTTCCTCGATTGCGATGTTGATCTTCATGTAATTTCAACAGGTTAGCACTACGCAACTTCGCGTTACATAAACTACAGGTATGGTCATTAAACTCTGAATGCGTTATGAATATGTGACGTTCATAACTCATTTGCGTTTTAAACGATTTTGGACAATCAGGACAATTGATGTGACCCAACTTGAGAAATATCAATGGAAACATTTTTTAAAAATTTATGTTATATTATTTTAGTTAGAACTTACATGGAACGTATCATAGCTTTCACCACAACAGAAGCATACATCTTTATTTTCCATAATGGCTGCATCCTTTTCAATTTTATCCAAATTTTTCAACATTTCCGCTTTTCGTAAATGATAGCCACTATCAAAACGACAGTAATCTAGATGTTTTTTTAAGCTCTGAAAAAGAATAAATTATTCAAAATCTGAAATGCATTATAATCAGCAAAATTAAGTTTAAGTTGTGCTTTTTCAGCAAAGTGTTCAAATTTTTATTTCTAAAATAGCTTTTTTTAAATTTTAATTCTCCAGATGAGCACCATATTAAAAACTAGAATTTTGAAGATTGCAAGTGATTGTAATTGATTCATTTAAAGCAACTAAATCATACCTTTAAGCGCCTAAAAGTCTTATAACATTTTCCACAAACGTGTTCAACAATCTCTTGGGTGGAACCGATAAATGAAGAATTACGATCGTCATCTTCACTCAAATGCAATTCTTCGGTTATTTCTCCACTCGGCTTGGGTAATTCGTCTTCATTAATTTCAGTTAACACAAAATCAATTGTATCAGTTTCTTCTATTCCGGTATCAGTATTTTTCTCTCTTTTGACTGTTTTCATAACATAGTGATCCATATTTTTTCGTTTCAAATCTTTCTTTGGTTTGGCAATTGATAACGTCATTTGCTTCGGTGGTGACAATGGTACTGAAGTTATGACGGGTATTTTAAAAGGAATTTGTGGAGTTAATTGCTCCTCATTGAGGATCTTTATACCCGGACCAGAACGTCTAGTCTGCGAATTATTATTCTCTTTTTTCAAACTCATTATGAATGTCTAAAATTAAAGTGTAAGGATAAGCAAATATTGTTAAAAGGAAAGCAAACTTTTAGGCAATTTTACAAAATTTTTATTTGCCGAGTTCTTCAAATTCCCAGTTCATATAATAACTATACAGGTCAAATGCCAAAGAAAAGCCTACGCCTAAAAACACAAACTATTGCGATCACCAATAAAATGGAGTCGTATATAAATAAGTATACTAAATGAATTTATGAAGATATCGCGAGAGAGAATTTCTTTGTATTCTCTATCTGGTGCTCAATTTATCAAGAATGTAAACCGTCGAAAAGATGCAACAAGTTTTTTCACTTTTTCACAAATGTAGTACATATGTATATAAGTACATTGGCAAATTTTGCTGCCGATCGCATTTTTGTAAAATATAACATTAATTCACTAACTAATTGCATACTTTTCATATTTATTTATTTTGCAAGTTCCTATGCAGACACATTAAATAAAATTATACTTTTTTTATTAGCAGATTAGATAAAAAAAATATGTTCGTGTTTCGTGACGGAACATTTTCTGCATACCGATATGAAATACCTACAACCACTTCAACAAATTAATATTTCTTTGTGTATTTTATCTAAATCGACCACGATTTTATTGAAATTTAAAATATTTCGGTATATCACATAATAATATGAATAAATAGTTACACAAAAAAAGATCTTTATAAAAAAGTTATTGGTTACCTGAGAAAATTATTTTATGAGTTTCTATTGATCGATCAATTCTAACAAAAACTCTATTTACCTAATTTTATGCTTTGAAATGTGGCAAAACATTCATGGTTGCTTAAATAGTAGCAGTTAAGTACATAGCGTAATATATAGTGATCTACAATAAATCTCTACACTTTTATAAACAAAACTATAAAAACCTACTAAATCTATTGTTGTACAAAATATGTGTTTATGAATAATAGATAAAATAAAAAATTCTACAGCAGATATAAAAATAATTAAATATGTATTAATAAAATGAGAAAAACAATTAGTGTTATATATTCCAAAAATTTAACAGTATTGTCACCAACTTTAATTATACTTGAAGCTACCTGTTATTTTAACTTCAATTTTTCTAATTCTCTTTACACCATATTTCTGCATTTCAACTTTTAAATTTTATTTGTATTTATAAACACAACACAATTAAATGTTCAAAACAAATCAAACCTTTGGTGACAAATTGTATTAATTTTAATGAATTTAGATTTTACACATTATTAGAAACTTTAATACAAATAGTAGAGAACGTTTATCATAAATTGTCACCATCAAAAAAGGTTTCTATCACCTGTGAAGATACAATTGGAATCGTTTGGTGTTTAGATTATTTTTATTATAAAAAAATTGTCTCGGACTTTTAATCTCCATTGTGTGGCAAATACTGGCTTTGCTTAAAAAGCTGTTTTTTTTTTTTGGAAATATCTGTGCCTTGTATATCTTTAATCAGTTGCTTATGAATGAACAAGAGTTTTGAAGAACATATTTGTTGCATATAAAAGTACGTCAGCACAGTTTTTCTGATATTTTCTATAGGTGTTTGAAATTAACTGAAAAACTTATTGTAGTTAAATATTTTAACTTGTAATTTAAATTTTAGTTCGAATATTGACCCTACCTAATTATTAATCGCCTTCATTGTTTTCTATGCAATATAAAACTGATAACTAGAAATGAGTGGCATTATGGATAAAGGAAAGGTATAATTCTTTTACTACATAGATACAACAAAATGTACACATTTTTTAAATAAAATTCAATATGGTTCTTAATTTCAGGATGATACAACTCTCGTTAAATCCAGCATTCACAGAAAATGGCAACATAAGGAAGAGGTCTTTTTAATAGATTTTATTAAAAGAAATCGGGAATTCGAGGTAATATCGAGAGAAATATTGATTTAATTCACAAGTTCAAGTAATAATATATATACATATGTGTGTAGGTACTATTAAAAATATGAAAAGTAATATTTCTAGTAAATCTCACTGAAACAGTATTTATATCACATATGCAAATATTTATTTATTTATTTAATTCAATTAATGTAATATAAAGCCACAAAGGTCTATATAAAAAAATATATTACATAGCATTATTACATATACATCTGAGGTAACACTTAAATAATAAAATAACAATATGTAATAAATAAATTTAAAAAGCAAAAACCAATATCATATGAATCAATGATTACACTGTTCGACTCCCTAGTCGAAACACAAAACTAATGTAAGTATCCATAAAAATATTACATATTAAAATGATAGCAAAAATAGATATTTTTTAAATACATTTAAATTTTATAAGTATTATTTTTAATATATGTTTATATGTTTTTGTAGAAACCATGTGCCAGAATTTACTATACAAGATTTCTCTCTGAAAATGGATTAGATATCAATTGGAAACTTGTACGTTGTAAAGTACGTAATATGCGTACAGCATATCGCAAAGTAAAAGCGCAACAAATCAAAAAAATGCAATCTACTAACTGCAATGCTGAAGTTGTTAGAAGTAGGTTAAGAAAAGAAGTTAATTACAAATTTATTTTTGTACCTATGTATGTCAATTATCAATTATTTTCAGGACAAATACTAAAAGCATGCTGGTATGTGGACGAATTTGATGTTCTATTTCCCAACGATATGGATTACCATGCTAATGATAATGCTGATCCCATATTTGCTGATGAAGAATCAACAAGATGTTCATTCTCAAAAATAGCAACTGAAGATATTACACCACAAAAACATTTGCTTAGAATAAAAAATGAAAAACAAGCATTAAACTATGATAAAGAAAAACTACAATTGAATGCAATCGACAGTCAGGTAAAATTATAAAAAGTTTTCAGTCTCTTTATTTCAATATAATTTTTGATTTCAGCTAACTGCAAAACGTAATAGGTCAAATCCTATTAAAAAATGGACATACAATGAAGAAATCTCCATAATTGGTTTTTTAAAACAAAATCGTGACTTCGAGGTAAATAAAAAATAATAATGAAACTTCCCATGTTATTTAAATTTTTAGTAAAATTGTTCACATACTAATGTTCTATTTATCTACATATGATTTTTCTTTCATTCGATTTTAGAAGCCGACTGGCCAACTTTATTACACGAAATTTATTTCTGAAATTGGAATTAATATCGGTTGGAAACAAGTACGTAGTAAAGTACGCAATATGCGCATCTTATATCGTAAAGCAAAAGAATACGAAAGTAAAAATGAAGAATTGTTTAATTACAATCCTGAGGTGCTAAGAAGTAAGTAGAGTACAATATTTAGTTTGAAATAAATAAATGTATTCATTAAATAATGCAGATCAAATTTTAAAAATTTGTTGGTATGTGGATGACTTCGATATTCTCTTTCCTGATGAAATGGATTATTTTATTTCCAAAAGTTCTGAACCAAAGTTGCACGAATCAGAGGATAACGTTGATAATTCAAATGAAGCTTTTACTAGCAATATTTTACTCGATGAAGACGCAACAACAAGCAGCTCATCCTCTAATAGTGTAAACAGAGATGTATCAACAGTACAAAATAATTTGTGTGGCTTAAAAAGAAAAAAATCTCATGCAGATTCAAGCATAAAAGAACAAGAACTTGACCTGGCTAGAGAAAAGCTAAACTTTGAACGGGAAAAATTTCGACAAGAAATTAGATTAAAAGAGAAAGAAATCGAAATCGAGGAAAAACTAAAAGTAATGGAATTTCAAATGAAGGAAAGAATAGCTATTAAGGAATTGGAAATTGCAGAGTTACGTGCATTAAGATCAGTAGATAACTCTCAGAGTACCTATAGTACGGGCATAGACTAAACGTACGGGTAGTGTTTTTCAAAATTTTAATATAAAATTATATGAAATTTCTTTCCATTTGACTTTGAGAAAAATATCTATAAACTCTAATAAAAAAAAAGTTCATAAATACATGTTTCTATGTAAAATTAAAATAAATTAGAATTTTATACTTATCATTTTCTTGTTTACTTTATTTATGAAATGGAATTCTGCTTGTTAGTGTTATATAGCATCTATTCTGACTTTTAGAATACTTTCGTTTACAAAATAATCATTTAAAATACTTTAGTAAAAATACATGAAAAGTTTCATATGTAACACTGTGGGGTTATTTACAAATAGACAAAATGAGTGGTTAACTGGTATATTTATTATTTGCATAAATGTCCTTAACAGAAGAAGAACAGAAGTCAAGTAAATGTTAACTAAACGTTACATTTATGTTACCTGTAACTAGGCAACACTTTAACAGTAATACAACCATGGTTCTTTTGTTTTTCTTCAATTTTCTTTTCACAGTTCACTTTCGTCTATTAATTTCAGCAGATGTGTGTAATTATTTAATATTCTTAAGTTTTTGATTTATAAGCAATAAAATTTTTCTAAAATTACGAGTATTAAACTTAACTTAAAATTAAACCTTTAAAAATTATGTCGGAAGGATTGACGGGCTTTAAAAGATTTCTACATTGGGGTCCTATAACAGCATTAAGTAAGTGCTTATGAATGATGTGTCTAAAAAATTGTCTTCATGTAATGAACAAGAATTTATAAATATCTATAAAGTATATGACACGTATAATTTTTTTTTGTATAATTCGGGTGTTAATTGTTTGATAGTGTTGGTATAGTTTTGTAACAAAATGAGGAAATGACTAAATAAATATTTTTGATTGAAAATGATATTGTAGTTAGTACATATTTTATGTCTAAATTGTAATTAGCCAACAACTAATGATCAAAGAAGTTTATAAGGTTATGGTAGCAGGCAACAACTAGGCTAGATTTGATTATAGTGCAATAAAAATTACATGTATTAATTAAAAAAATAATACATGTACAAATGTACATATATAAGTATTAATAAAAATATTGCGTGTACGAAATGAATTTATGTTGTACATACTAGACACATAAGTATACAAAAATTGCATGACATTTTGTCAAAGCAAAACAAAAATGAGTATTATATATTTTTTAAAATTATTGTCCTCAGAATTAGATGACGTATTATTAATTAGACTGGAGCCTAATGGCAATATTACAATGTCCATATTTGCCTTTAGAAGTAGTACATAATTTGGGTAATAGGTATTCGCTGTATATGTAAGTATGTCCATATATATCCATAGAAAAAGACAAACTAACAGCTAAACCTAAATAAGAACACATCGTTTTGTATAAAACACATTGGGCTATAATCATAATCACAAAAACGTATAGATTTAAAAAAATACCTACTATGCTTATGACCCATTGATTTATCCTTAATTCTTTTTATACAATAGTCGCTTATGCATTTGCATACGGCCTTTTTTATTTATTTTTTTGTTATAGAAAAGTATTTATTGCTATGAAAGCAATACATGTGTTAAATTCATTAAGTATAAAATGAATGTGGTATCTTTTCACAACCATTTCTGTTTGTAAGTTGTAAGTATAAGAATTTATAGAATAACAATAAAAATAAAAGACGAAAGGACGTCTGTTTTTTAATTTTTATTTGTTTAAAGTAGAAGAAAATAGTATCGCATTTCTTTACAATAATAAAACATTTTGAAACTGTATATTTTTAATCGAAAATTCAACTTCAGACGTATGTTAAATAGTAATTCGTTTTTTTTTTTTTTTAATTTTTCATGCGCTTATTAATTTGATTTCTATGATATTGTTTAGGGGCATTTAATGCAACATAAATTGTATATATTTCATCAATATCAAAAAATCATGACAATGAGAGCTTATATTCCCAAAGAAAAGGTTTGTATGTAAAAATTATTTACTAAAAAAAAAAAACAAAAATCATTTTGTGTTACAGAAAGGGCGCACCAGACCCAATGGCATTAAACGTTGGACTCTTAGCGATGAAAGTAATATAATTAATTACTTAAAACAAAATCAGAATTTTGAGGTAATTCAAAATCTATAAAAATATGGAAAATAATGCATTTTGCACACCAACATAATTTGGAATTAAGCAAAAATAAAATTTCATTAAACTTTATTATTCCAAATAATTTAATATGTTGTAATGTTATTTTATTTTAGAAGCCTACAGCGCGTGTATATTACACAAAATTTATGGAAGAACACGGAATGAATATTTATTGGAAACTTGTGGCATATAAAGTACGTAGCATGCGTACAGTGTATCGCAGAGCCATAGAATATCAAACAAATAAACAAGATTCTAGTGATGCAGAAAATGAAAAAGTAAGAAGTATGTATCTATATCTCGTCCGAATTTTTTCGCTATAAAACATCAAACACTAATTACAGATGTAATGTTAAAAATATGCTGGTATATTGATGATTTTGATGTTTTGTTTCCCAACGACATGGAAAGTTATGCAAAGTCTAGTGCTGAAGAATCTTCTTCAGGCGAAGAATCTTCTTCAGACGAAGAATCTTCAAATCAGGAATCAGTTTCAATCAATGATAATTTAAATAATTCAAATACTTGGTCCTCTGAGCAATATTTGCAAGAACAACCCACAACTAGCAATTTATCCAAAAATACAGAAAGAGATATATTGGCCCCTCAAACAGGAAAATTTAATTATACAAAACAAAAACTTAACAAAGGTATACCCGCAAGACACCAACAACTTGAATTGGCGAAGGAGCAGCTGATTTTTGAAAAAGAGAAATTTCTCCACGAAATAAGGTTAAAAGAAAAAGTAATCCATAGTCGAGAAAGGTTAAAAATAATGGAATTGCAAATGAAAGAGAGAATTGCAATGAGGGAACTGGAACTAAAGAAAAAGCTGGTATTGCAATCAATTGGGAAATTAGAAAATTCTTATAATAATATATATCGTAATATGGAATAAATATTATTTGTAAAAACTGTAAATAAATTTCATTTAAATTTAAATAATAAAAAAGTCAAATGTTATCCTTTTCATATTCATATTAAAGGATATAAAATCTGTTGTTAATAAAGTTTCTTTTTTTATTGTTTAAAAACTAACGCTCGTTTATATACACATAATAGCAATAATATTATAATTGTCATTATGAATATCGACTTACAAAAAAACATTTTAGTTATTTTACTTTTTTAAGTTAATTTTATTAATTTTAAGTGATTTTTATAAATCTTTTTGAAACAGCATATTAATTTTTATACATTTTATATATTTTATTTTAATGTTAGGTATAATAAAATGTATAACTTTGACAACATTATACATGAACTCAATGTGGTGGCCACCCAATAAATCGTTAGGAGGTTTCCTTAATCAAGCTATATTTCTAATGTTTTCTTCAATGGCTACATTTAACCTTGTAATGGCAACATTGACTGGACCTGGAGTTTTGCCAAAAAGTTGGAAACCACATGTGAGTTAGTAGTGGTAAATTTTTTTTAAAGTATTACATAAAAATATTTTTTTTTTTGCGTATAATATTAATTTTATTTATAATAAACATTTTAGCATCTAGTTGTCAGTGGCTTTAGCCGGATTTTTCATAAAGTTTCACATTAAAAATAATTTTAAAATATAGTTAAGTCTTACTATTAAATTTTCATACTAGAATGCTAACTTTATTTAATGTGTATGCTTGTACTTATGTATATTTTAAAATCGTTTAAGCAATTAGTTAAAATTTAATATGTTTTTAGTTTTGTTTTGCCATATTTAAATGTGTAATTAGCAGCCATCAAGACTATTTAATAATTTCCTTTATAAAAGGATATACATACAACCAAGCAATAAACAAATGTTTTGTGACTGCATTTTTATTTCCTTGTCCTTATTTACATCGGCTTGCGTGTGAAATTTGTGTTTGAATAAATAAAATATGTAGTGTGTGGTTAATGTAGTTAAAGAGAAATAAATTTGTATGTAGTTTGTGCTGTTGAGCATTTTGTGTTATTCTAATTTAGTTTACAAAAGAGGTGCGGTACAATGCCAAAGCATGTGTTTTGGAAATAGTAATTTATGACCAGCCCATTTGTTGCATTTAACTACGAAATCAACAATTTTAAGATATAGTTTTTATAATAAAAATTTATATACCTCTATGTTTATTTGTTTCTCTTGGCAAGTAGAATAAAAAAAAAATTTTTCCTCAGACACTAGCTGAATAGAATAAATGTTTACTGTTTATCTCGAAATATCACCTATTGAAGAAAATACCGATTTTTTTTTTTGAAATTCATCTTAATATTCATTTATTCCAGAAGTTGGAACGAAATTCAGCTTACAGTTTTAAATTGTAACATTTCCTCTATTCAAATTTTTTTATAATTAAAATCAAAAAACTTTTTTTCTTCTATTCTTGTTTAGATTTCTGGGTAAATACAGTATAAATCACTCATGAAAAATTTGTATGCATATAAATTAAGAGTAATTTATCATGCAATTTCGAAAACAATTTGCATATAGGTAATAAAGAGCTGGATACTTGAAATGGCTTACAAGCACTTTTTATTATAAAATATTATACATGTTTGTAGTGATGTGTGACTTTCAAGTATGCTTGTGCAGCCCTTTATTAGGTAAATATGTGCATACGTATGTATATGTACATAAAATATCACAATTAACCAACAGTATAAAAAAATTAAAACACATATATATATATATATATATATATATATAATATATACATATTCATATTTCCGATTATTTAATAACAATTATTAAAACTCTACTTAATTTAATTTCTTTTGTTTTAAAGGATCCCAAAGCAGTTAAACTATTGCAATATTGTAACTGTTGCGAGGGCTATAAAGCTCCCAGATCTCACCATTGTCGCAAATGTAAGTGCATTATAGAATTATGCTAAGGAATCAAATTTGTTATTCTTATTGTTTTTTTTTTTTAATTTCTAGGTGATCGTTGTATAAAGAAAATGGATCATCATTGTCCCTGGATAAATCACTGTGTTGGTTGGGCCAATCATGCCTATTTCACTTATTTTTTAACGTTTTCCATTATAGGCAGTTTGCATGGTGCTGTTATACTATGCGTCGCATTTTACCGGGGTATTTATCGTTACTGGTATTTGTCAAGAGGACTTGGCCATTTGGCCACTGTACAATTTACTATGAAAAGCATTATTTTATGTATATTTTCAATGGGATTAGCTATTGGTGTGGTCATAGCTTTGGGAATGCTTTTATATTTTCAGGTAAATTGGTAAAACAATTTCAGTTCAGTATCATATTCGACATCAATTAAAACTATTATTCGAAATTTCTGGTTTTATTTAGATAAAATCCATTGTCAAAAATCAGACTGGTATTGAGATGTGGATCGTTGAGAAGGCTACATATAGGCGTATGAATAATCCAGAATTGGATGATTTTATTTATCCTTATGATTTAGGCTTTTGGTCAAATATTAAGCAAGTATTTGTGTACAGCAATGTTATTAAAGGATCTGGAATTGAGTGGCCCGTTAAGGATGGTTGCAGTCAATATACATTGACGGTTAGTTTTATTTAATTACAAGCATCTCGAAAATAAAAAAGGAATTAAATCTTTTATCACTTAGTGGGAGCAAATTGAGCAAAAATGTGAAAAACGTGCCCGAACACGTACATATAAGTGCATACGTAAAGCAACAGGAAGCTATTTGCCACTATTTTCCCAAGGCTTACGTGTGTGTCTATCACCTCCCTGCACTGATGAGCCGCGTTTACGCTTGGAGCCTGAAGACATTATTAAAGTAACCCGCTTTCGTACCCATTGGCTATTTGGTGAACTTGTTACAGACGGTAAAAGAAAAACGGATAATAAGAAAAGACATTTGCATGGTTGGTTTCCCAGACGTTGTGCTATAGAACTTATACAACCGGAACAACCTTATTCTAGTAGTGATGATCGTGAATTTACTGAAACAAAAAGCTGCCATCTACAATCAACGAAAGATAATTTGATTACTAACGGTACAACTTGTAAAACCCAAAATGGCCATCAACGTAAGAAAAATAAGTAACAAACAAAAGACTTTTAATATATATTCAGTTGAATAACTCATGTATTATATGATTAAGGAAGGCATATTATTTTGTGTGAAATGCTAATGCATATACATATGTATTTATGCATTTACACACGTACGTATATATGTATTGGCTTTTAAAATTTAAATATAAATTATTTATTGAAATTTTTTTAAGTATATAATTTTACAAAATAAATGTATTCAGAATAAGCTGTGATCTAATTTGCATAAACATGGAAAATATGCTACGAATACAGTTAAAGTATGTGCTGTTTTATACCCTTCACAAAAACTGAAAAGGGTATATATAATTTTGTCCTTCTGTGTAATTTCTACAGCGTACATGTGCCATCCTATAAAGTATATGTATGCATATATTCTGGGTTTCTTTATAAATAGCAAATTCGATGTAGCGATGTCTGCGTTTGGATGGTGAAATCAACTTTCTGAAGTCCCAACAAGACCTGCAGAAAAGTTTAGTATGCCAATTTTTTAGAAGTTCTTACGCCCAGGTTGATATTTAAATTCAGCCCAAACGATAAATAAATGGGTGAGCTATGAGCTCTGGAGTGCACAAAAAAATGTAGTACCTAAGTTTTAGATTTTAATTAATTTTTGATTTGGTTTTTTTATGGAAATTTTTAAGCTGTACGTGTAAAAAAACACCATCAGATCTTTGATAATTGAGTGGCAAGGGCGCTGTAAGATCGACATAAGCGGCAGCTGGAGTCGCATTTTTGCTTGTCATCGACTGCGATTAGATGATGCAAACGCTACTACAGTAACAGTTCTATACATTTAATTAATAATTGCAGGTGGAAACTTTTAATATACGTCCTATAGTGCAGGAAGTATTATAAGTGAGGTGCCTTAAAATTTTTTTAGAAGTTATTCAGAACAATAACTCGATCTGTAAAATTTAACGTTGTCAAATTGTAGCCCAGACGGTGCACTATTAAGGTCCAATTAAACTTGGAAGGGAAAATTTACCATTTCGGATTTATTGTGCAAAAAGGGTTTTATGTTAGGTACTCTAAAACGGGTTTTTGTATAATTGGATTATTTTAAGAAAAGGTTTTCTTTAGTACTATATTTTTTCCATTTTTCACTATTTTTAATTTGAAGTTTGTTAACTTATTCCAGCCCAGAAATCAGAAATGTGCATCATTTTGCCATTAAAACAATAATATATGTAAAATGCTGTCAAGTTTAATTAGAAAAAAAGTAAAGTTTGTAAGAAGCTGCCACTTAAATTTCTTCAAATACTTATAAATCAAAATTGGCAGTACTTCATTCGAAAAGGTACTCAAATTTCTGCTCAACATTTTATTGCTATTCATTCCATTTCAATTGTGTAAAAGAAGTTTGTTATCTTCTCGTGTGTAAAAATATATATTTTGGCCAAAAATTAAAAATAAGTAGAGAAGGATATTTGTCGTGCATGCACTTTGCTTATTTTCAAATCCGAGGAGAATTATTTTACAGAAATGAATTGAGTAGATAAACATGTGTATTGCAACTTGAAGTGATATCTACAACATTTTAATAATGTATTCGAAATTTGATTGAAAAATGAAGAAAAATTCACACCGTGGTGATAAGATATAAAGGAAATTAGCGCATATTATATTTACGTAAATAAATTGCACAAAATGGCAATGAAATCATACAAGGTTTATTTTTATTTAAGTACTTTATATGCAATTTTTTGTTAACTTCTAATATAATTTTAGAATACCGCTGAGCGTATGCTAAAATGTTTTTGCGGATGCCGGGAAATGACTGTAGATGAAGTCCAACGCATTTATCAATTCAGCATTCAAGAAACTCTTATTAATCGTCAAGCAGTAGCTTTACTGAAGAGTTTCTTGGAACAAAGCAGAAGTGGTGATAAATCAACAACCGAACAATGTGTAGAAGTTTATGAGCAGTGTGGTCTATACATGAAGCCCAATGCTTCAATTTTAACGCTAGATGAATTGGATGAACTAGTAGATAAAGGTCTACCATATCACTTGGAGAAAGATTTGTCCAACCAAATACAAACAGGCGATGGTGACTGTATAACACGTTGTCTGCTACGCATTCAAGGCGAAATGCGCAATAATGTTGAATTGAGTGAAGAGTACAAGGATTACAAGAATGCAATTCTTAAAAAACTTAGCCAGTAGACAAACTTTTTAGTTTTTTTTTTTTTTTTAACTAAACCGATAGTGCTTTTTATATTTAAGAATCCACACGAACTGCCGTTTTAACTTTCCTAAATGGTATCTACTATACTTTCATGCACAATATATATCAAGGGAGCTTGATGGGAAGAAAAGTGATTTATTGTTGTAGAAAAGACTTGTAAATTAAAACGTGATATTTCGCATTAATTTGGTAGCAAAATTTCAAGTTTTCCTCTCACAATAATGTATACTAGATTTTTTTAATTATGCGTTATGTAGACAATTCCTTAATAATTTTAAAGTTTAAATTAAGTGCACCTATTCGGAAATTTAGAAATTGCTTTTTGTAAATAAGCGCATCTACAGTCATTCATATATTTTTGTAAGAATATCTGAAATTTTCTCAATTCATTAAAAAAATATATGTATGTATGTATATAAATGTCTTAAGTGAAAACTATTTGTAAATGAAGTAAAACAACTACAATGGAAAATTCTTTTTTCTTAACAAATGTACCTTAAAAATAAGTATATATTAAATTATTGAATATTATTTAATAAAAAAACCACAAATATTTAAGCTATAAAAAAATGTTTATTCAGTCTAATGTGTAAATTTTATTTCAATTCGCCAAAAAGACTTAAATGAAATGAATAAACAAGAAATCAAAGTTGTTTTTGGAATGAATCCTTTTTTGAAATTTAGAAATCAACAATAATGTATTATTTGTAGAATTGATGCAAAAATTCTGAAATTGCAGTCATTTCAAATAAAAATCTGTTTATTTGTTTAAAAACATTTTGTTACTTTTCATTTATAATACGTAGGTATATCATATTTATATTTTAATATTATAGACATTCGTCTGAATTTTACAATGAAACAAAATACATCGAGTTACTGTACTGCTGTTTTTAAGAGTATATACTCCATTTAAGTTCTAAATAAATATAGATCTATATTCTACCATATATGAGAATATAAATATAAAAAGCAATATTTAAAATTTACTTGTATGTCAAATATTTAAAAATCAATTTAAGACTTTTTCCAAGAGTAAAACATTTCCATTGGTTTATTAACTTTCCAAAATTTTTCATTTACTTGATGTAAAGTTTGGTTGCCGTTCAAAATAACTAGCTGTGAAGGCTGAGGAGCGACATATATACAAAAATTGAGCATGCGATATGCCTCTGGTAGTTCAGATCCCAAGTCTAATGTTAGACGTAAAGCCAAATACTTGCTTAAATGATCCACTATAAGAAAAAAATATATATGTAACTTGGATTTTTTCCTAAATAAACAATGAAAAAAAATACCTGTAGCATTTGCTGTTGTCTTTATGTAACGTATGCAATTCTCTTTTAAAGCCTTCATTAGAGGATTGTCCCCTGCCATTTCTGTAGGATGTGGTTTAAAAACCAATTCGATTTCATCATTTATTCCTAATTCTCCGTTACCTTCACCTTCAGTATCAATATTTGAGTCCCCCTCCGTACGACAGTCCATTTGAGAGTCTGATTCAGATTCTTCCGAACGTTCAGATGTTAGAACAGACATTGCACGCTTGGGTTTTGAGCTGCTTGAATTGGAAGGCACTGGAGAGGGAGTAGAACGTACAGAAGGTGGATTAGATCCTCCGTCATCCATACGAGTGGACGAAGTACTGGCGGCTACACTACCTGTTACTGACGTAGCTGGGGCAATAGTTGTATTGGAATGCGTAGTAATAGTTATAGGAGTATTTGTGGGAGCTATAACCACTGGTGTTGCAGTTGTAGTGCTTTCTCTTGTATTCGTATCGCTTTCATTTCCATTTGTATTACTTTCATTGGAAATATTGTGCGAATTGTGGTTAGTGTTCCCAGCGCGACCACTACCAGCATTACCACTTGCGCCGCCACTACCCTTAGTTCTAAAACGTTGTGGTCTATTTTGACTTTGCAATTTAATACCTTCATTTATGGAATTTACCAAGGCCTGCTGCGACTGTGTCTGATTAAATTTAGCCATTACTTTTTCTTGTATTGCTTCATATTCTTCGCGGCTGGGATATATCTTAGATATTAATAAGTCGAAATTAGGATCTGGACGCAAAGATCTTTTAGAAACCAACTTTTTTCTGCAGGTAGGACATTCTTTGTTACCCGATCGCAGAGCAGTTATAATACAATCTTGACAAAATCGATGTAGACACTCTTTAGTGGTCATAGTCTTTTTTAACATATCTAAACAAATGGGACACATCAATTCACTATGTAGACTTCTTGGTGAAACTGCAATTTCAGTGTTGTCAGTAATTATTTCTTGGGGTTTGCGTTGTAATTCGTATAACGACAAATCCCAAGTCTTATTTTGTGCTGGTTCTAAAGAAGCCATAATAAAGAGTGAATATTTCTTTTGGTTTTCAATTTATTAAGAATAAACAAAATTTCTAATCTCTCAAATTGATTCTCGATGAAAAACAGAAAAAATTATGATACCTTAACCCGAAGTTGGATGCAGTTTATAGGATAATTTCTCAGCATAACAGAGTTGCACTTTGGGCAGAAAAAAATTCAACAGTGAACGTAAGAGCTGCCAGAAAACAAATTTTAAGCACAGACAAAATCCAAGGTTGACTATACCCGATACCTTGTTAAATTGTTTGAAGATTTCCTGCCACTGACAATTTCGCCTCTAGCTTAATGATTTATGATTTGCCGAAATCGAATTTATTTTATTGCATATACTTAAAAAAAATGTTTATATTTCCTAAACTATACTACAGTGGATTTAATAATAAAGACTCTGCGAAATTAAACAATTAGTACATATTTATTTGTGGTCGGCTGTACCTATACAGTTTAAACGAACGATAGTTTATTTTGTGTATTTGTATTAAAAGCAATAGCAATTTTTAAGCTTTTACAGAAATAGGTAATAATGAATGTTATCTATATATTTGAATATTCAGAAATAAAAAAATGCACATACTGTGCCATATTGTAAGAAATCGCTTCAGATTTGTTTTTTTTTCGAGGTATAACCTGTCATATAAGTAGTATACAGAAAGTGGTTTTATATGACTTTATACCGACTCTAACATAACTTTGTCTCTTCTTAGGTCTTGTAGTCATAAATTCGTCACTTAATATATCACTGACTAATCAATAAAAAAAAAACACTTATTCCTTTGCTACCACAGAACTACATATGTGTACAAATCTATCCGAATTGTATACAAAAATAAATTTTTTTTAATATTTAGTTAAAAAAAAAGTATTGTGGTAGGAATACACACATATAAAAATAAAAGTTGTTATAGTCTTTTTAACCTAATTTAAACTAACAATTAAAAACTTGATAGTAACGGATTTGTCACTTGTTAAACTTTTTTATAAACGAATTTGTAGTTCTATTAAAGTCATTTTAAGACAAATATAATAAGAGAAAACCGTTTAAAAATTAATGCCTAAAATGAAAAATGCATCAACAGAATCCTATTAATAGTCACTAACTGGAATGGCTGGACACTGCAGTTAAGCAAAAAGAAAAAGGAGGATTTTTCTCCATTTCATTCGCTAACATTTTGATTGACAGTTTTCAATTGAGGTGTTGACATTTTGTCAAATTGAGATGGACACAATAAAAAAAATCACCATCTTTTAAACCAAAGAATTGAAAACATCTGCAACATATTACTTGGAATCAATTACATGTTTATTTATTTATTTGGTATCATTTAGCATGGAATAATTTAAAATATGGTAACAATATTAGTACAATACATTTCTTGCACATTAGGGTGGTGCAATTTTATGCTTTTTGCAACATAACAAAAATAATATGTATAAAAATTCGAGTTCTGTATGTTTTGAAATTATGTATAAAACAATCGCCTTAATTTAATTTTTAGTAAACGATTTTCTATTTTTTTTTTCTCATCTACACCATGTGCCCCTACTAATCTACATACATACTCGTATGTATGTATGAACACTATTTAGTGCTTCATTGATTTATACCTTCTTTAGTATAAAAACACAAAATCCATTAGAATGGTAAGCGATATGGTCATGTCATTTTAAAGAGTGCAAGAAATGTTTGCTTATAATTTGTAATGGCAGTGCAGTAAAGATACAAATGAGGATTATTTACTTAATTAAGATGATGAGTTTGTCTTAGTGTAACAATAAACAGATACGATTTTGGAGCTGATTTGAGTGACAGTTGGTTGGTATGTGTCTAATAACACATATTAAATAAAATAAACTGCGATCACTTGCAGTTATAATGGCATAAATAAAAAATAAATATTTTTCCAAAATTGTATATAAAAATTAATAAATTTAGGTTTATAACTATTCAATAACATATGTTGATTACCGTTCTTTCGGAAAAGAATATTGACACTTCTGTTCGTTACTGAAAATCATAGTGTAATTATATCAAGTGGAAGCAAGTTTACATGTGTTTTTTGTTTAAATTTGTGTTTTATTAGACTTGAATATCAACATTTTTATTTCATTTTGCTTTATTTATTCCCTATCTAATTTTACACTAACAAATTAAATGGTGAGTCTACTCTGTATAATTATACTATGACTGAAAATAAATAAATAACTTTATTTTTCAAAATAAGAAGATAACATATTAAAAAATTATGTTTTAATTTTATTTTTTAGTAGTAAAAATTGTAAAAATCGTTTGCTTATGACACACATAATTAATTACATATAATCCAGTTGGTAATAAATAAATGCCATTAAAAAAAGTATCCAACTAACTAAACAATTATTCAAAACCCAGAAATTTTGTGAACAGGTTTTTATACATTCATCACTGAAATATAAATATAAATAAATCTGCATTGCATTTTCTATTCTATTCTATTTATTTTAAAATTACAGCTTTCAAACGCACTTGATGTGCAAGCAAAACAAACATGATTAAAAGCAGAGTAAAATCTATGCCAAGAGGTCATTTCAAATATCAATAGTAGCAGCAATATTTGTTCAAGACATTTGATATTAGTAGCACAGATCACTGGTAATGATGAAAAAGAAAAAGTATTCTTTAAAACAAATACACGCAAGTTTTTGTTTTTTTCTTCTTCTATCATTTCTAATTTATTTATGAATGTATGTAAGTAAATAGTTGTTCAAAAGAAACACTTTTGGATTAATGTCTGCAGTTAAGAAGTTTAAATATAAATGAGCTTTGCAGGCAAACAAGAAAATCTCGATGTTTTGCTAATGTAATGCAAACTTGTTAATTGATTTGACAATCATAAGTTACACAGCAGAATATTCAATTGCGAATTAAACTAAAAGGGGCAATCAACAAGATGTATGGAGAATATGTGTGTGTGTGTGTGTTATGAATATGAAAAATATCATTAGTATTCATAAAACAAAAAAGAATAAAAAAAACATTTCCTTTCGGCATTTATAGAAACATAGACATAGAAATAAGAAAAACATAATCATGGTGCCACTGTTATTTGCACAAATAATCATTGAACTTAATCTGAGAACATTCAAAATAATACACGTATAAGTAAATGATTCAATGAACTAGGCATTCGTCATTTCCTTAATGACAATAACAGAAATACACTTTTTACACTTATTCATGCCTGCAAGGCTGTGTATGTGCATGTCTGAAGAAAAAACTAACTAGAGAGAATTAGAGATTCCTTGTAATCAAATAAAAGAAAAATTCCATTTTGTAGGTATATTTTACTCTTTGATTTTTGAACTTTTTAGCAATTTTTGGTATAAAAAATGTAGATTAAACAGTGAAAGAATTATGTTTCACAGCATTTAATTCACTACTTCGTTAGCGAAGTAAAAATTTGTTAATTTTTAATGAGTTCAGTCTCATACTTCTACATATGTAGGTCCATTACTATTAAAAAATCAATAAGTATCATTAAAATCAATAAAAGGACCATTTGATGCTACTGCCACAGTTCTAGGCTTAAAAAGAACACAAAAAAAAAAAAACACATAAAAATTAAACTAAAAAATTTAAATATAAAAGTATTAATTGTAATCGTTCTTTTTTACGATCTTGAAGAAAATTTTTTTAAACTGATTTTAATTGGGTGTTACAAATTTATACAAAAATCAATCAATTTACAAAAAAATTAAGAAAGTGGCAACACACAAATTTAAAGTAATTTATGGCAAAGTAGATATGCCTGACATGGGGTTCTTTCTTTGAGTGTAGAGGATTTGGATTTCAATTATAATAAATAGATAGCAAGTAGTGGGTTATACTACGTATGTACTTTGCCTTCTAGCGTCTCATTTATTGTGTTTGTCATAAATATTAAGTTTATGTCTTTCTTTGAAATTCATTTTCAATTCAAAGGTATTGATTTGTCTAGTAAATGACAAAAAGAATTTAGGTTCTTTTCAAATGACAGTTTAATAATGAGTTTCATTCATGTCACTTAACTTTCATGTCTTGGTGTAATCATTTTCCAAAAAAAAGACATAAATAAATAATAGAAGATAAGTGGAGAAAAAGAATAGAGAAAGAAAACTTGTTTAACTGCTTAGAGAAATTTAAAATTTTGCAATTTGTCATAGTGTTACAAAGAAATTGATTATTTTCTTTTAGTTTTCTTAAGGAAATTAGAAAGTTATAATTTTTCTTTGCATTTTTTTATTTTAATTGATTCGTTAAAGTCAAAAGTTTTGAAAACTTTAGATTCTATTTAAGTAATAGAAATTTTGTATATGAAGTTTGTATGTGAACATTCACACAGATAGACTATAAAACTTTCCTTCAAGAGTAAATGAATATTGTATGTGTCGTAGATAATTCAAAATAGCATGCAACATCAGTTAAAGTTCATACTCAGCTACATTTTAAAGCAATAAATACATAGAAATACCGAAAACCACCAATTACTGTAAAAAAAGAAAGAAAAGAAAAGCGGAAATATTTTAAAAGTGTCTGCTTTATTATTTGATCGTCCGCCCTCACTTTACTGTCTGGACAAAATTCTCAAAACCTTTTGTTAACTTATACTTTTTGGCTGCACAACTTTTACTTTTATAAAATATAAAAGAAAGAATGATTATGAAAATAAACTGACGAAAACATGCAATATAAATAAATAAAACACGAAAATAAATTTCTAAACTTTTTTGTGCTGATACTCTACATCATCAAGAAAGCAGAGAAAAATAATACATTTTTAATTAGGCTTGTAACGGTTTGGAATAATTACAAAATCAAACAATAACTTAACTAAAGCTATTCTGTTTTAATAGTAAAATACACATTTTTTAAACACCTTTAATACCATAATAAAGGACTTAAACAAACATAATAAATATATTTCTGCTGTACATAGGGATACTAATTCTATCTTATAAAATATTATACAAAATTGCACTTCAAGTCGTAAGTATAATTTGTAGTTATTGTATGAATAAATATTTCATTAAAATCTGCTCAACATGCAACGACATTAAAACTTAAATTTTAAAAGAAAATAAAAAAAGAATAAATAAAAAGACTACATTCTTATTCGTGTTAAAATGTTTTTTGCTAAAAAAAAAAGAAACTAAGAAGAAAATTGCACATTCCACTTTTTTTTTGTTTTCAATAAGCAAATATTTAAACAAAATAAATATTTTTGTGCTTAATAACAAACATTTTGCTTACTTATACACATTGTAAACAAATTTTATGTCTCGCATCTATAGTCTATCCTAAAACAAAATACCAACTAATGTATGTAAATCTTCTGATGATACTCCCTAGGTTTACCGACTGCTGCTTTTATGAGTGTTTGTTGGTTATGGAAACAATGCTCCGGGGTTGTAACAATTACTTGATTTATTTATGCAAACACAACATATTGTGTGAGAACAAAAAACGACAAGGAAAACATACACATGCACACAACACTGCATCTCAACCCATTTAATACCATTAAACCATGTCAATCCATACTATCCTGAAAACGTATTGATCGAAGACCAAGGAAATACTACTTTACTTGGCAATAAAAAATCACACCCGTCAACAACAACAACTAAAATTTAGCAAACAAACGTTATAATAATGGTTAGTCAGTAGTAAATTCTTTTACATCAACTGTGACTACCAAGGCATTGATTGGCTCAGGCTGGTACAGGCGCCACGCCAAATTGGTATATTGGGGAGATAAAGAAAAACCTATAGAAAACTAATTTTTTTACCTCAGAACTGATGAAATAAAAACACAAGTTATTGCTAGTTTTTGGGGAGAAGAAAATTTCCGGTTTCTTTACCCCCTTGAACAACGTCTATATTAGTAACATTTAACATGTGGAAAAATAAACGTTACTTGTACACCAGTTAAATAGACGAATGGATGCTGAATTGTTGCTGCAAAATAAGGCGATCACATGTGCAAATTGAGGATGAGCATTTTGCTGTTGACGACAATGTGTATTTTGTGCTTATTGGCATATTGTGACGAAAAAATCAAATTTCAGCTTTTTTGTTTTAATAATTGGAGGATTACATAAACACACAATTTGTATGGTGAATTTTTGGGGGCGATTTTATATGGACATGCTTGTTTTACTACATAAACTCAATACTCGTAATTGTTATGGATGGATGTCGTTTGTTGCTGTTACTAACAGTTTGTGTCTTTTCCTTTTTGTTTTTTGGACTCTCCACAAAACAAATTACCAACATGTTCTCATAAAATGAATACTTTTGAAACAGTAAGGCAAATGGAAAAAAGAAATGATTTAGAAACAATAGCAGTTATCCAATAACTTGAAAAGGAAATTTTAAAAATATGTAGGTGAACGAAAGTAAGAAGAAAAGAAATCCACCAAAGCTGTAGGTGAACTGCTTGATACATCAAGACTATAATCTCCACTGGTGATTTTTAAGCCACCTATTCACAAAGACAACCGCATAAAGAAGTTAGAGCTATAACTATAGTCAGTAGTTAAAGAAGATTAGTTGCTAACAGCTCTGCTTCACTGTCAGGAAACGGGCCAGTGTTAGGTATGTTGTCTAGTCCGCGTGCGCCGTCACTGCGCATATGGTTGAAATTTTTTTTCCAAGCTTAAAACTGTGATTTTTTAGACTGGGCTCAAGTGGTAAATAATCATTAAGGGCACAAAATAGTACCCCTGAAAAAAATAACGCACATTACTTCATCGTGGACAAATAAATATGCTTGCACGTGAATTCATTCAAGCTATCGAGCTCTCCCGGGTGTCTGAAAATATTCTTTCGCAAATTATAAAAAACACCACAGAGGCACAAAGATTGATTTTAACTGATATGCCCTTTGATTTGAAAGATTTTGACCATTAATAAAGCATAGGGACAATCTCTTTAAGTACTCGTAGCTTAGAGTAACTTAGAGACTGACTAATTTTCTCATGGATAGTAACTTATATGTCGCCTACTCCAGTTCTATATCCAAAGGCTCTAAAATAATATTTTTACTATTTTACATGTCCACTTTGCAATAAATTACTTTAAATTGTTAATTTTTTAAAGAAACACCGGGTAAAACCAGCTAATACCACAATATAAGAAGTAGCATTTCCTTTATATCGTAATTTTAAAAATTTATCTACAATATAAATTGAAGTGATAAAAGCCAAACAACAATTTTCAATATTTAAATGCCAACATATACTTGAACACGTAATCTGGTTAAGGAAATAAAAGAATACAAAATATCAATTCATTAATTCACTTAATTCATATCGATGGGCTCATGTAAACAAAATGTGAAAAATTCTTTTTTCTTTTTTGGATACAAATAAAACTACATTTTTATTAGCCTGCTACCACTGTTCCAAACTAGTATTTGGTAATGTAGCTTGTGGGTATTTTTTTTTTCTTAACATACTCCTCCTGTAAACATGCATTTTCAACAAGCTCTATGAACAATAGAACAACGCATAATTCAATAATACTTAATACCGAATGCATGTGTTGGTTCACTAAACCAAACTTATGCACCGACAAAAATAACAAGTGGAGTGTTTTTTCAAGTAACCATCAAATAAAATTGAATTCCAAACAAATGTATGTATGTATGTACACGCTTTTTGTAACCCATTATTTGGACATACAAGCATTCAAACATTCATTTATTTTTAGTTGGAAGGTAAATATAACTGTGTTTTATACTTCATTCGACTCCATACAAATTGAAATTTTTACAAAAAAAAAAAAAATAATACATGATATGTAGGTATGTATGTTTTAGATGTATGTAGACGTTTACAATAAAATGTGAAAAGCTCTTAAAAACAAACGAACAATGCCAATGACAGATAAACATAAAGTTCAAGTGGCAGTAAGTGGCCGTTAAGTATTTTTTTTCAATTATTCGCTTTGTGTTACAGCAGTTAATCGGTGCACTTTATACGAATACGATTTTAAGTAACGAATAATTTAAGAAAACTTATTAAAAAAATTTTCTTTTTTGAAAACAAATTTAAATGATAATTAAAAAATTTGTAATACATAATTGTAAAATGAAAATATAACACATTTTCATACAGATTTTTATGGGCTTGTTTGTGACACACAGTTATTACGGAATCCTTTATCTTATTGTTAACCGTGTATTAACTAACCTCTCGCATTGTATGTATGTGCTTTTAGACCAGGCCACTTACCATTAAGTAAATGGTGGTTACAAATGTCATGCCATAATTTGAGGGGGCTGCCATTTTGCAGATGTGCTTTGAGAATGTGCGATACACCTTAACAATGAGGAATTGTTGTTACTTCTTATTTAAACACTCCGAAGTTTTTTTCACGCAAATATCTACAAAATAAACTTTTCCACCATTTAAAATGCTTCAACGAACTATGTCGATCCATTTAAAGTTCTAATCGTGTACGTATGCCACTCATCGCCCGATTCTTAATCAAGTAATTAAACTATTTCAACTAAAGCAAAATATTTCATTCAGTTAACATATTTATTCATTTTATTAATGATATTTATCATTAACGAAGTCTAAATGAAGCCTTTATTAGGAATTTTTTTTTTTTAAGCTAATTAATTTTTTTTAAAGAAATTGAATTATATTTTGCTTTGAAATTTTCGTCAATGAGATTACATATATTTACATTTTACAGTTAATTTTAGCGATTATAGCATGTTGTCAGAGAGTAGTTCTTAAATACAGGTTGGGCCAATAGCTACGCATGCGTATAACATTTTAATAATTTTGTTTTTTTTTTTCAAAATTTAACGACCGTATAACGAACCAAAGTGGTAGAACTTTATTTTTCCAATTATCGAAATTATTTAAGCACTAGAAATGCACTTAGCCAAACGGCAATTAATCATTTAATTGCACGATTTCGACAACAAGGTGCGGTTTTAAACTTGTCACGATCAGGAAGACCGAGAATAGTGCATAACCAAAAGAATATTGATCGTGTACGAGAGAGTGTTGTGCATGTCTAGAACATCACTTTGACGTATTTTATCACGTCATTGACACAGGCATCCATGCAAGATTCAATTGACGCAACAACTTTTGCCAGTTGACTACCATAAATGTCTTTTTTTACGCGCAGGCATGGCTTTTGGTTCACCCTATATTTCTGTGGCAATATTTAAAAACCGCTTGTGTTTTATTTAGTCATTTAAAGGACTAACACTTTAAAAGCCTTAAAAGTTTTTCTAGTAAAATTTTTTTCGATTTTAACAAACAGCGAAGACAATCACTGTCATCTGATTGATTGTGGAATATTACGTTCCAGTAATGAACCACAATAATAAAGATATTGAGTTAATTGCTAGAACCAGTCGACTAAAATGATGAGACTGCATCAACATTAATTTATTATTCGTTTTTCGATTCGATTAACCAAAATTAATGACATCCTTAATTTCTAACGAAAACAATGAAAGATAAAATTGATTGGGGAATAAAACAGATATTAGATGATGGTGTTATTAAGTATTTTTTTTTTGTACTGTATTCTCCATAGGCATTTTCATCGAATAAAGCAACATACAAAATATTTGCATAAGTTTCCTATTAAAAGGATTTATTTAACTCAAAGTACAAAATGCAGTATGTACTACTGTATTCATAAGAAATAGATAGAAGCTGGCTATCTACTGATTGTAAAGAGATACTATTTAGACTGCGAATTTGCAATAGCAACTCTCTTGCATTTTTAGAATATTCTAAATTCGAGAATATCAACTTTTTTCTCCATATTAAAAAAATAGAAAATAAAAGATTTCCAGAACAGATTAAAATCACATTTGAGATTTCAGAACTCATTTTTATATTTATTGGGTTTTTGCGGTATAAAACTCCTTATTATATTTTTAATATTTTTTTTTTTACTTAGTAGAAGTGGTTGACAGCCGTTAGTAGATTGCTGGAAGGTCTACAGCAGTTGGTTAGCAATAGTTTAGAATGTGCGGCCATCTTTTTGTTATAATTAAGACTTCGTTTTTTTTTTCTCAAGTTCTTTTGCTCAAACTGTTAGATACACAAATTGCTATACCTCACGTAACGGACTACGTTCAAATTTGCTACTTATGATTTTTATACCTGGCCCTACATGTTTATAGGACGCGCTCAATTTTAAGTTGCTTTTAGTAACAAGTTATATAGACAACCTGACAACAGCTAGTAAAAATTACACAGAAAAGTTTGAACAAATAAAAATATTGAACGAAGTGAATGAATATTGTATCAATTCTTATCGAGTGAAATTCAAGTGTGGTGGCATTATGTTCCCTAATGGAAGGACGGTAGTCAAATTAAAATAAAGAATATAAAAACGTAACATAAATAATTTTAATAAAAAAAGAAAAATTCAATTGTCTTGTACGAGTGTAAAGCTACGGTCATATTACACAAATATTTCACTTTTTGCCAAATATTTTTATAGTGCAACAATAATATTTCAAGTGTGGTATATTTTATTAAAAAATTAAATTAATCTAATCGAATATTTCTTCAAAATATTAACGTATATTTAGATGTTTTAGTGGTTATATTATACTTATTTCGACAAATATTTGTGTAATGTGACCGTAGCTTAAGAAGTACATACTCGTATATATTTAAATCTTTTAATAAAAAAAAAAACTAAAAAAAGTTACATGCTGTAATAATTTTCCCTTCAAATTAATTGAAACTGTAATTCACTTGTGCACTTTAATTAAGTTTAAACAGAAAATCTATTGGTTTTAGAATTTTATTATTGTACTAGATAAAATAGGAATTAAGAAAATCACACGTACAAATGAAATTTAAAATAAAATGTTTCATGATTTAAGTTTATCAGCAAGCATACAGAACAATTTTTATAGGCCATTGTTGCTAGCAAGCAATTTGTTAGTTTGTTATTTGACTATATGCTGCTCTATATCATTGTAGAAAATATATTTTGCTTAAACTTAATTTTATGCCAGTCGTTTGCTTATTCAGCATCATTCTATATATGCACTTTAGTTCTTGTTGTTATTATTACTGTTATCGTTGTTGTTATTGTTGTTATACGTGCTATTGCAGATGCCATTGCTGTTAATGCCTTTGTCATTTTAGCCACAAACAATCCAACACTCTATAATTTTGTTGAGAAAAATAATGTTTTTTTAGACATTAAACAGTTTAGGATTGTTTTTCTTTTGAGCAACTTTTTTACATTTTAACGTTAATAATGCAGTCGTGCTGGGGTCGAGCTAACAAAACATACATAACAAATAAAGTTATATCTATGCTCGTTAAAGTTGTTATTGTTGGTCTGTTTTTGGCAAAAATTTATTATTGTTACGTTGATGGGGTTATAATTTGTATAATGAGGAAAATAGTCTGCCAAATTCAACAAATTTATCGTGGCTGCTGATAAAGGTAGAAAGGGCTAAAGCATTCTCAATATATTTTTTTTTCAATATCATTATGTTTTGAAAATTGTCAGTTTAGCCACCCAAAAACTGAAATGACGTACTAGAGATACACATTATATTCTGGGATTGAGTCTTCTTTATGTACTATTAAAATTAAATTTTTTAATTAATTTATTTTATAGTCTTTCTTCACTTAAAGAAATAAATTTTATGTTTTTTTTTTTTTTTTAATTTCTTTAAACAGGAAAAAAATAATTATTGTGCAGAAAAGTTATATTTTCACTAAGAAATCGTCATCTTGCAAAAGATTGAAACTTTTAAAAAATTTCAAGGTTCTACAAAATTATACTGTAGGACAAAAAAATACCTGGGAAGTGATAATATATTTCTGGTAGGTGCTGTCGAGTACAATAAAACGTAAAGAAAAAAGATCGTTGACTATGGTCACCGCAAACATAGTTTGTTCTTCACAAAAATATTATTATTAATTTGAAGCACCTAAACATTATTATGATCACGATAAACATGTTTCTAGTTGTTTTTAACCATACTATGTTTACCGTCATAGTTCAACCATACGATTTTTAATAAAATTTTAACTGAAACCATAAATATTATTATATTAAGCATAATAATGAGAAAATATGGTTGAAAGTAAATTGTTTTTTATTTTGTCTCTTCCGCAACTATATAAATAGAGTATAAAACAATTTATCTTTCAAACTCAACTGAGCTTTGTGGCTGAAGTGGTGAGTTAATACTTCTTAACTAAATATTCTAAAGTTCGAATCCTGGTAGAATCAAATAAATTAAAAAAAAAAAAAAATCAAGACCGCTGTATTATGTAATAAATAAAAATAAATTAATAGAAACAAAAAATCAATGGAATAAAAAAATTTATTTATACAAAAAACTTAAATAACTTTTTTTTTAAATATTAATGTAAAAAATGAATGTATTTAAAAAAAAAAAATAAAAACAAAAAAAATTTAGTCCTGACAAGGGGGTTGAACCGTAACATCTGCAGTTGAAAGGTATTTTAATATACATACATATTTGATTTAAAAATATATATGGTTAGATGCAATCATAAATCTAACCAGAATATGGTTGCCTCAATCATATTTTTTTGATAAATTTACTTTTTGTTTGAATTATTTTCAAATTTTATTTGACTCTGCTAGGATTCGAACTTGGGACACAAGCTTTAACTCGCCCTCAGCAAGTTATAGTTATAGTTACTTTCTTTATAGAGTTGCGACAGAAAAAAAAAGAAGAATTGTGCAAAAAAGAAAAAAAAAACATTACCTAATGAATTTTTTTTATGAAACTGTGAAATCTATTGAAACTTCTTCATTCTCACAATGAAATTATGAAATAATTAATGAAATATTTCATTAGGCTAATGAAATATTTTTAATGGATTTATGAATCATAATTCTTTCAGTGTATTAATGAGCCATGAAGGACTCCTGTTGTTGTTATTGGCCAACACTGTGATGTTTTGTGATTTTGTTCATTAAAACTTAATAAGTTATTTCATAATGAATATTTCCAAATGTGGCAAATATAACTTTTTGTTCATTAAAGACTTAATTCGTGTAGCCTGGTTAAAGTATATATTAGAGTTTCATAAGAATAAAGTCTTCTTAATAAGTAGTTTATGGTGTCCACTATTTTTTTTTAAATTTATTTAAATGTTTATATTAGTCTACGCATATTTTGAGTTGTAAAGGAGTAGACAAAATTAATAATTATTAAATATTTTAGTGGAAATATGATGTATGTGTATTTATGTACATACTGGAGATGTGTGCGTGAACTAAACTGTACGCAACAGGTGTGAATCCTACGTGGAATATGTAAAACAACAATTATTCATTCGTGATTATCTTCACTCTCAAATCTTCATATAAAAAATATGTTACATACTAGAGCACTGCATAAGCCACACATCACTACAAACATATGCAATAGGTATTTTGCAAAAAAAAGTGCTAGTAAGCATTGTTCTCTCGTTGTAATTTTACATCATTACATGCCAAAAATTAAGCTTATCGAGCAAAATAAATCTGTTTTGAATTCTCATCTTGTTTTTAACTAAAAATATTTATTAAGTTATTAGCAATCCCACGATTTCCTAGTAGCAATAAAAATCTTATGTGCGTGAATGTTTAAAAATATTTACCTAGTGAACGTGAATAACCTTTATAATATAAACAATTTCGCCTGTGTTAGGTGATCAAAAATATTTTGTTCATGAGTATGCGTGTCGTTAGCATATAAATAATACTCACGCGCACACCTCTAATATAGCTTTTGACTAAACATACATACGTAGACAGATGCAGTGGACAACTAAAAATATTTAAAGGCCAGTCAGTCATTTAGTTAATACTAAAGATTTTTATTCATGCTTAATCATCATGTCGTTGAACGTGCGGTTTTAGTAGAGGGTATTTTTCTCTTTCTTCTTCAAACTTTTAATGATTTTTCGTTTTTGTTTTTTTTTTTCGTTTAATTTTTTCTGGCAACCTCAAGAGTTTCATTGTTGCTGTTTTCCTTTATTTATTATTGTTTTTGTTGCTGTTTTTGTTTCTTTTTGACCACAACCGTGAAAATGAAAAGAATAAGAATGAGAAAAAAAATTCAACAAAAATAAATAAAAAGAAAAACACCTTTGATATGGCCATAAGTCATAATCCATGCATGCATGTATCAGTCAGTAGTGGTTGTAGAACAGCACCAACAACAACAATAACACCAAAAAAATACTAAAACATATTGGCGCTGCATTGCGAACAGGTCTTCTAAGGATAGATGCTCTAGCTTCATCACTTTTAACTAACACTATTACATTCGGCCAGCCGCACTTCATGCTGTTTGTCTGTCGTTGTTATTATTGAATTTTTTTCTAATTGTTGTTAGTGTTGTTTCTGCCAAGCGTGACTTTTGTTGCTTCTATTATCAATTGTTTCATTGTTGTTGTTGGTTTTATTATGTTCTAAAAAGCCGGCTTTTCTCAGTTAACATTGGAAAACAAATACTAAGAACAAAAACAAACTAAAAAAAGTAAAAAATCAGAAACAATACAAGCAAAAGAGAAGACATGGATAATGTTGTGCAGATACTGCCGCAGGTGAAACACTCGTACTTATGCTGCAAAGCTTCAAAAACGGTTGCCAGATTTGACAATGAAGCGTCATTTTACCAATTGCTAAAAGAGATTTCTATTCGGTTAAGCTTCATAATACACAGCATAGAGACATGCATAATTTAGACTTGTAAAATGTTACAATTACTAGTTATTTTATAAAATATTAAATTTCTTTCCTCCCTCATAATGGAGCAGGCATATCGCACTTGGATTCATTAATTCAATGTTCTAAATTTCAATATTTGCAAGATTTTTTTGTTGTCTAAACCATCGTTTATGGAAATATTTCTACAGAACTTAAGTATTTTTTACTAGTTTTATCCGGCAACGTCATATTTATAAAAATACATGACTAAGTTTGCAGAGAGAAGACAAACTCTTAAATACACTGAAAGCTGGGAGTGAATATAAATTTCAACGTACCAAAATGAAACCACATTGCATTTACATTACGCAGAGAAACCAATTAATAGTCAAATGATACCTTACACTAAGCTTGTATTGTAAACTGCTGCTGTACAATTCCATTCTTAAACCAATTTGCCTCAATATCAGATATAGAAAAGATTCAAAGCCGTCTAATTAAGATTCTACGCATGATAACAGCTGTCACATGGTATATTAAAAATTCGAAAATACATAAAGATCTGGAAATCGCCCGCACAATCCTTACGTTTGACATAAAAGGAGAGACATTCGTGTTCTTAGCAGAGCACGATACAGCGATCACCAAGATGCATGAAAATCGCCAACTCGTCATTTTATCTAGCACTGGCTGGACAAAATATATTTAAATTTTAATTTTAGTTTTAGGTTTTACAACTTATTGTTAGTTCAATATAATTGAACATACAATAAAAAAGAGCATAAAGGTTCATCAACTCGATATTACTGCAATATTTAGGCCTTTAAAGCTGCAGGTTTTACTAGAAGGTCGGCTGTCTAATATGTTAAGTGCACTGAGAAGTTTGTTATTTAAATAAAAAAATATTTTTTACAGTGTTTTATTTAAAAAATAAAATTCTCTGCTTGTTGTTCTCATTTTAGTGCCACGCCAGTGTGTAAACAAAAATATGATTCCTGATACTTCATATTGGCTTCATTGTATTGCAACACACATAATGTAACAAACAAAAAGAACAAACTTTGCAGACAATAAAACCAAAGCACAAACAACAAGCTGAAGAATACCAACCACTGCCAGTTTATTTGTTTTTTTTTTCTTATTGCTTCACTTAGTACATTTTAGCTTCAACTATTGCTTGGATAAGAAAGAAGACAACTTGGTGAAGTTCACTAAATAAGCTCAGACAATTCATGCAAACGCTTCAGTCTATGACAAGATTTTATCGTGTGCATACGTACGTATGAGATATTTGATGCGATTGCGCAGTATAGTTTAGCTTTGTGTAATTCATTTCAGTTCGCTGTATTCGTATTGTTGCAGTGAGTTGTAAAAAAAAAAATAAAGTGTAGAACAAGAAACAAAGGCAGAGACAATATTCAATGTGATTTGTTGCATATTAAAGTTTATTTCTTGCAACTCGTGTCAGTTTAACGGCAACATTACAACGTGTTCTTTCTTTTACTGTCCCAGTTGCTCCTTTTAAGCATGTCAGATGACTTTTAGGTTGACATCGTACTGTTAAATGTTCCAGTTTTTTCGTGGAAAACAAATACCAAAAAAATAAAAACAAGCGAAATAAGGAAAAACGTGTTAAAATTCAACATTAAATATTAACGTCAGTGTGTGTGATTACAAATTTATCAACAAAAGGAGTTTTTTCTGTTTGTGTTTTTCGTGTTTGTTTTTATGTGAATTTACTAATATTAGTAGGATTATTAGAAAACTTGCATTATTTATCTTTGGATTTCCGTGAATGAGATAAATACATAAAGAAAAATATCACACAAAACAAATAAAGTGACCTTATTTTATATGAAGAATAAAATATATACTGAATAGGAATTATTGCCAGCAAAAAAAAAAAAAAAAAAAAAAAAACATTCAATTTAATGTGCATAAATATTTTCTTCCCATAATGATAACAAAATTAAAAAATTTTAAAATTAATTAAAAATAATACATACAAGTTTACAAATTTATTTACCTTACGAAATGGACAAATAAAAAGTTGTTTTATGAATAAATTTTAAAACCAAATTAACCTTCCATTAGCTCGAAAATTAAACATTTAACGCCATTTTCATAAAAATAAAATTGATTTGAAATTTGAGTTTTTCCCATTTTTTTTAAACAAATTTCAAATGAATTTTATATTTTACAGGGTTGCTTAATTACCGTACTTAACTAATTATGTACTGTAAATTATACTGAATACTTACTAAAATTATTAAAAAATCGTTTGATTTACGCAAAAATATTTCGATTACGTTTTTAACAAGGCATTTATATTTTTTTTTCTTTAAAACTGTTAAAAATTTAATTATTAATAATTATTATTTTTTACTTTTTTTAAATGTACTAGAATCTTGGCTTTTTATCCAATGATGCAGTTCTTTATTTGTTTAAAAAAATTATTTTTTTTAGATTTATGATCATATATATATATATATATATCTCGGTTAGTTTTTTTTTAATTAAGGATTTGAATATAAAAATATCACAGTTTAATTTATAAAGCATATTTTATGAAAATGCTACTTGTTGGGAATTTACTTATTTTTACTCGTTCAATTTGGTTGAAAGGAAAAGGAAGGAATTTAAAAATTTTATATATGTACTCGTATCTAGTTTTTTATTATAATTTGTTACTGCTTTAAAGAAAAATAAATTTTTATTAAAAAAAAAAACAGTTGCAAATTGATAAAATGAAAATTAAAAAACTGAAATATTCAGTGCTGTGCTATTTTACATATATTTAGAATTAAAAAATATTGAATTTTTTTTAAATTTATATTTAACAAGTGGACCCGAAAGGCGTTGTTCTGTCTGATTGCAACATCACCTGCCGTGGTGATTAGGGCGCCAATTCAACTTATACAAAAAATGTATTTAAATCGGACTTACACATATTCACTACATAGTATTAAACAAAGTCGCTTTCTCTGTCCCTAAATCCCTATGTATGCTTAAATCTTTAAAACTACGCAACGGATTTTGATGCGGTTTTTTTTAATAGATAGAGTGATTGAAGAGGAAGGTTTATATGTATAATCTTGGAAGGCTTAACGTCACAAATCCGCCCGCTATAGTCGGTATCTGGCTTATTTGCCTACTACCTGTTTTAACCCGGTCTCGCACGGTTCTTTACTCTATGAGTACGATTTCTTAGTGTAAGAAAATCAAATATATAAAAATATTAAGGCAAAACAACGTTTGCCGGGTCAACTAGTTATATATAAAGATAAAGAGTTCTTAAGTTATTATTTTTGAGATATTTATAACTTTCGATTTATCTATTGAAAAACAAATAGTTTTTTAAACCGATACAGGTTTCTTTACTAATTCTGAGATATTATTGAGATTATTCTGAAAAAAAATATTATTCTAGGAAACGATATAAAACAAAGCACAAAACACGATCAATCAGGCCTCAGAGGAGCGCAATATAGCTTCTTTTGTACATTTGTATAAAAAAAAAAATTATTTTTTTTGTTTTAATAGAAATATACGCCATAATAATTTTTTTTTTTATTTTTTTTGCCAAAATGTTACAACTAAGCGAAAAAACATCAAGATAAGGAAAAAATTTAAAAGGTCATAAAAAAAACTGACACATACGAACGCCAAACCCTTTGAGGGTTTTACTATACTGACCTAGTACCATCACCCTGACTTGGAATTTCTCACCACCCAGATTGGCTGTTGTACTGTGTAATTAGAGTTTTTCTTCTTGTTAATGATTGATTTTCTTTGCATAAAAATTTAAATAGCATTTTTTTCAGCTTCAGTCAAGTGTTTAAATTAAGTCAACTCTGGCAGTTTTTCAAATTGAAACATCTGTAAATGGCTTTCAAAAATATATGTACTTATAGCTCCGTTATGTCCATTTATACTGTCTTCATATTTATGTTCTCATGTAGGCGTTTAAATATTTATTTAAAAATTACGTTCAATAATGTGAATGAGGAAAAAAAACTTAAAAGAAAATTTACTCATTTATTTTTTAAATGCAAAACTGACTCATTGTCAAACTAGCCCTTAGCACGACGACTTCACAAAGTGTTTGTTAATTTTTATGGTTACTTTTCCATTATATTTTAAAAATAAAAATAATATAACGAAAGATATTTTTAAATGGTAAACATCTACTACAATAACAATTACAGTAAATAATTAAATGTCAAATCCCTTGTAAATAGTGAGAATTTGTTAGTGAATATAATTACGTACGTAAGAAGGAGTTGATTGTAACTTTTTATATATGACCTTCTTATTATCATTTTTTTCTTTTAGTTTCCCGTTATAAATGCATTTAGTTGTGTACCCACTGTCATTTAGCGATGACTTTTAAGTAGAGTCGACATTCCAAACGTGTAAATTTCATAGCTTTTTGTTTGAATTGTAGTACCACAAACAAAGTAAAACGAAATGCTCAGCAAATAAAAAATAAAAAAAAAAATAAACGAAAAGAAAAATTCACATAAATACAAACACTTTAAAACTCATCGTTAGAAGAAAAACAAAAACAAACGAGGAAAAACTTCCTTATGAAAAGCCATATAAGAACATTAACAAACGACTGCATGACAATCAGTATTCTTGTGAACTGACTTCGATTTGTATGTCTTCATAGTGTGTGCTTGACTGACTAAACTTTTAAAGTTGGTTTTTTCTTTGTTAATTTTTAGAATTCAGTGATTCAACAATTCTCTTCATTCATTATTGTGACTTCATTAATTGAGTTTGTGTTAGCGTGTAAATTCAAAAATTATTCGAAGGATTATTTCAAATTATACCGGTTCGTTCGATGTGATTTGATTCAGTTGTTTGATTATTGTATGATTTTATTTGTGTTGTTATTGCTATCCATTGCAATTGCAATTGCGCGCGCTTTACATTGTGTTACGGTTGTGTGTAAACGACAAATTTGTACAAAATGCTGTTAATTAAACTAATTATAGTCAGGTAAGTGCATTTTATTTATGTGTATATACATACATATTTACTAAATAAAAAATAGTATGTGTGTTGAAATGCTTGTTTTTGAAGATGTTTAGAGCTGAACTAAATAAATTGGAATTGAATATTTCAGCGGTAGTAGTTCTAGAAATTAAATGACACACCCAAAAATATAATGTCTGGTCACTTTAAAATATTAAAAGCGTGCTTAATAATATGACACTGAATCTAAGGTGTTTATCAAAATATAATTAAAAATAAGCAGGTGGTAAAACTACACTGAAAATTATTCCTAGAGGAAATTCAAAGGTATATGAAAAAATATTTCCCAGTTTATTTGATTTTCTCTATTTAAGTTAAAATTGTTTGTTTTTTTTCAGCTTAGGGTCGAATTATAGTTTTTAATTTTTATATCGATATTACGCTTTAACTTAGTAGTTTTTTTCAGAATATAATTATAATATAATACTATAAATATAAATGTTTTTTTTTATATCCTCAATATATAATTAAAATTCATTTTTTGTTTGTTTGTGTGTTCACTAGAGAAATTTTTTTTTCTGGCAGCTTTTTTTTTTAAATTATAATATCGACTCGCCTATTTTTAAGCCCACTTTTTAATAAATTTGATGCATAGGTTGTAAAATTCATAAAGTAAAGGACCCAGCCAAAGGGATTAAAAACAGCTAGTTGTTTATAAAATTATTGTTCCTTCCTATTTTATATTAGAAAAATTGATCTTTTTCTTTTAAGTTACGTAGCTTCGGGTATCTGTCAGCACATGACAATTATTCAATATTTTTTGAACTCACATTTTTCAATTTCATTATGAAAATTTTACGATTCTTTAAACAAGTTGTTCCCAGTCAAGTCTTTTAAATAGTCAGCTGTTTTCACTGAACACTATATTTATGGAGGATATATACTACAGGGCTGCACAAAACATTATGAAAGTCACATACGAGTATAACTACAATTTATTCAAATTATAAATTGTAATTTTGAATTAACACAATTAATAAAAACTTAAAATTGAACTAAAATAAATTAAACAAAATATTTGGCAAAACTAAAACTAAATTGAAAATCAAAATCTTCAACTTAATTTTATAATAAAAGAAAATTTAAGTTAAGTATTTTATAACATTATTTAGCAATTTCGTTTTTTTTTTAACATAAAAAAATCATTAAATTTAAGAGAGAGTTTCACTTTTAGTAAAATCTAATTATTAAATGATCAGAGAATAAGATTTATTTGTTTTTATTTCCATAATGACTTTATAATTCAATTTAATAGACACAATGTAACTAGTCTTTTAATTGTTATTAAAAAATAATAATTTTAATTTTATTAATTAATTCTTTTCTTTAATATGTGCACATTTTTACCAAGCACCACATTACGAATATTTATTTATTTTGTAATTGAATATCAACTTCAATTACGCTATAATTAATAAAATTCAATTTGCATTTATGTAAATGAGTGTAGTGATCACAATTTTTATATATTTAATAAAAGTAATAATATTAATAATATGTTGTGTATGTTGAAAATAAAATTAGTCAGATTTTCTAAATACGTGGAGCCAACTCAAGCGACTGACATGCGTCTACTTACATAATGAAAATAAGTTGAGAGACAATTATAAATAAATTATTGCATATTTACATGCAATTTTCAGATACTCACTATGTAGGGAAAGAGGTATAGATGAGCACAAAAAACAAAACAAAACAAAACAAAAGTAAAAAAGATGAACAAAGATATCATTAAAGAATATTTGTAGAATGTACGTACGTACAATAACCAGCATGCCACAGCTTAAATAAAGTGGTGAACATAAAAAATGTTTGTTATTTTTATGATTTTCTTTTTTATGTTTGTTCATTCATAATTAACAAGATGTTTATTATTTTCTTAAGTATAAAATTTTTATTAGTTTTCTTCCATAAGCTGCAAGTGTTTTTCTAAAAATATGAACAATTTGTATTATTGTTGTTGTAATTTATGTCACTTTCTGCAGATATGCACTGACCACTTAATGTCCTACATAATGCCCATAGTGATGTATCTATACTAATTTGTATTTAAAAAAATATAAATTAAATAAAAGAGTTCTAAAGCTTAATACAACTATTAAACTAATTTTATCACTTAATTATTTTTTATTATTATATAATATTTCAAAATTTTATTATTTAATTATGTTAGCATTTTTTAATTGAATTTTGTATTTTTTTAATTTAGTTAATATTAATTTGCCTTCAATGAGAAGAAATTGTTGTGGTATTTTAAAATTTTTTACAAAGTATTGCTCAGACTGAGATATGTCCATACATTTTGGAAAAATAAAATACATATCATCTTAATGTTGTCATAAATATCCGGATAAACCGAAATGCTGTACTGTAACTCCATTCTTAACTTCAACAAGAAATTTTGTTAAAATATTTCTTAACAAAACTTTTTAGCTTTTGTTTTAATAATAAAATCTAAGATGAAAAAGAAAACATATTTTAAAAATACTATTGAATAGATTGCGTTTGCATCTGTTGACACGCAATCATTTCGTCATTACATTTTCATTATTTATACATCAGCAACAAGAAATTTATTTATTGTTTTTGTTTAGATCATAACACGGGGCAATAATAAGACCTAAGATGTATTTATTAATAATACAACAGTAGCACATATGTTTCTGTGGCTTTTGACCAAACCCTTCTTTAGTCATTAACCAACCCTCTTTTAACAATTCTGTGATACATATAAATCAATGTTCAACCAAAGAAAAAAATCAGAGCAAACACTTTTTTCTTTATTATTGTTATCGTTTCCTTTTGTTTTCTTTTATTATTATTAATTCATTATGTCGATTGTCGGCTGCACTAAATATGTTGAAGAGTGTGTGTTAGCAACATTAAATGATAAAGGGGTGCAACGTACTAAGTTACTTAATTCTTTTGTAATTCTTTCACTAAACCATAAATTTTTTTAAAACTTTAACTTGTGTAAAGAAAATAATCGCAGGCAAATCTTTAGGGTTGTTATACTCAGTGGCTTGTGCAGACATGTTTATGTCAGCATGAAGGACGAAACTAGCATCAGATTCGTGATTTGTGTATGTACAGTAGAATCTTAAAAAAGTAAGCTCGCGTAAAAGTTAAACACTGAAACACTATCAGAATCAACGTCCTGCTCTAAAAAGTTTTTAACTTTTCAGAGCGTGTGGCACGAACTGCTTAAATCAAATGGTACTTGATGAAATCGACACTTGAAAGAATTATCAAATTTCAGAAGATAACGTTGATCGAAATTTCCGAATATTATTATAAAAATAGAAAGCTGTTCAACAATCTAAAGTGAGTTTATGAAAGCAGTTGAAAGCATCAATACCGTGATAAAATGATTTAAAACTAGTAAAGATGAAAGTCAGGTGGCAGACCTTGCCAATATGACCATGAAAATGATCTAGACCTATTAAACAAAGGAAAAAAACAAACATTTTTACAAATTAATATTTTTGAGCACGAAAATATTCTGGGCAAATGAAATCTAAGTTTCTCTTTTGAAGTGATAAAAACTTAGTCAATAAATAAAAATTTAATTTAAAAAAAAACTTAGAAAAGTAAAAAGTTCAAAATAAATTTTCGGTTGCCTTTTTTTAGATTCTACTGTACTAAATATATGTATTTTGTTGTAGTGTGCAGCATCACTTGAAATTAATTTAACTGAAGATCTATACAAATTTAAAGCGATATAAAAATAAAATTTTACCTTATAAACGCTTTTAGCTAAACATACAACTTTATTCCGAGAGTCGTTCTAGTAGTCGAATTTGCGAAAAGCTAATACAGAACACACGGCCGGCATTGCCACATATTACTGTTTTCGCCACAATAACGACACACACAATCATGTGCAATATGAAATCACGACCGCTATACTCAAATTCAGGCCTATATTATTTTATATGTGTGTGTTTGATATAAAAAAAAAAACAAAATCAATCGCTTTTATTAATTTTTTTTTTCATTTGCAACTTTTGATTTCTACACAAGAAATGCTCATTGAAACTAATTTTTTTATAATCACAAACTCCTATTTATTTAATGGTAAATATTATTTGAAAATAAAACCTTCAGGTAAATTACAATTTAAAACAAAATTTCTACTTAGGCACGCAAAAGTTTTCAATTAAATTTTAAAGTCTTTTCCAAAGGACTCATCTTTAAGTTCGCATGACATTACCATGACATTTCGATATCAACCCCCTGATTTTATTATTAGGGTAAAGGGAAATCCTATTATTCTAGGTATATCATAAAAAAAGGAATTCTATCAATTGTATTTATATACATTTTATATTATTGAAATTTAATAGCACGCGAGTACAACAAAAGAAATATCAAAAGAATCAAAGTAAAGCCTTTCAGTTGATTTAGAATAGAAACAATAAATAGTAAGCAAAAACAATAAACAAACAATATTGTAAATAACATGTAGATGTAATTTAAAAAGAAAAATAACACACCCACGTTACAACATGTCCAGCGACATAAAATAAACGACAAACGACAATTTTGTCAAAACAGTTTTCTTTTAAATAGAAAACTTTTTTAACTAACATAAGCAATAAATCAATTGTTTAATCTTGTATGCAAGCATTTCCAATAACACATAAATAAATATCTACATGGAAATGTATAGTTTGTTCTCGAAAAATGTGTTAAATGATTTACTTGGAAGAAACATAAAATATTGTTGTTGAAGAATTTTTTAAACAAAAAAGCACGTTCTCCCGCAAGTGTATTATAATGGGAAAACATACTACGTACATATAAACATGGATTATTGAACAAATAAGTAGTAGATGAATTTGAAATATTATCGCATTTATGGATAAGGGCACGTTGCATTATCAAAAAAAGCTTAATAATTTTTTTTCTTCCTTCATCGTTCCTTCATCGTTTGCCACGAAAACTTTTTAATTGAAATACAAAACATCAAAATGTGTTTTGTATTAAATTGCCTTTCTTAAAAAATAATTATAATAATTTGTACATACATACGAGTACCATAAGTTATTTTAAAACATGTACAAAGCTAATTTGGTCGTGGCAGCGACATGATACCATAACGTACATGTTTGCACTTCATACTAAAATATATATTTTTTAACAAAAAATAAAATACACGGTATACTCTCGTTTAAAACATACATACATCTAAATCATACAAGTATATTTTTAGAAAATAAAACCTAAACTCTATCAGTTTTTCTATCATTAATTTTATTAATAACGATTTTCAACAAAAGCAAAAGGAACTTTTCCACGCCAAGTTTTCATATGACTCTCCTCATAAATCAGACATTTTTTAAGATTATTAAACTAAACAATAACTAATCTTATTTTTATCGAACAGATAAAAGACATGCTTTGGTTGCCCATAACTTTCAAGTTAAGTTATTTAGAGTTATCATATTTCCGATTTTAAATACGAGTATGGCAATTTTTATACTCTTCCCGGTAAGCAAGCTTGTGATAGCGTTTGTAACTTCTAGGCCGTACATAGGACTTATAGCTATTGTTTCGTTACACATTTGTATCAGTGAAACCTTGGTATAAAGAAATTGGAAGAAATACGAAAAAAATTCGTTATACGTACAGTTTTTTTTTGTTTTGCGAAATGCTGCGTAATAAAAATTCAATATTCGAGAAGTAAGTAAAAATGAAACACTTTGTTATGTAGAGGCTATAGAATCAACACTTGGTTATGTATGTCAGGACTTAGCTGACTTTCGTTGAAGAATACTTCGCTATGTAGAGGTTTTATATCTCTGAATTTGTTCGTTATAGCTATAGAGCATTTTTGTATGAAAAACTTTGCAATAAAGAGGTTTTTAAAAGGGACTCAAAAAAAAATTCGTTATACTGAGTTTTTCGTTATAACGAAGCTCTTTATATCGAAGTTTCACTGTATATGTATATATTTTTTTTCTTGTTTTTTTTTTTTTCAATATTTAAGAAGAATGTGGAAAGTGAGGGCCGTATAAAACTCGGCACAGCCTAATTTAACTTGCTGATCAATAGGTTTGATTTGTCTACATAATATAGTATCAACCCTAAACAAGCTTTTTAGGGTGAACTATTTGTACTCATGTATTAATATTATTTTACAGACATGGGTAACTGGGATATTTAAATTGTTATACCATATATAAATATGCAGTTGATAAAAAATATTTTATTGCAAAAATCTTATTTTTAGTCTGTGATTCTTCCGCTTACAAAAACAAAACAAAATCCTGGTTATTTCAATATTATTCCTTAGGCATTTGGTGGTCAATTTTTATTAAACATTTATGTACATACATTCACAGTAAAGACTGCAGCATATACATATGTACATACGTATAAACACATCCACTGTAACATATGTTGCAAAATTTATTGTATTTAATTTATTTACTGAAATATCATATTTTTTATACCAGTAAAATCTTTTTTTTTTCTTTTCTTAAAAAAATACCATAGGAGTGGAGACTGACTTCCTTAAGTGTTTAGAAATTTAGTAAATATTATTTTAAAAAATTTATATCTACTACGCTTATACATATTTTATTCTTTGAATCTTAAATGTTCAAAGTTTATAAATAATTCTGCAAAATAGCAGTGCAAAAAATTCATATAATTTTTGAAATGCTAAACACGTAGAATAAAAAGTATGCGGCATTTTTATTCTGTATACTTTGCTGTGCAACTTTTTTCTTTGTGGCACATAAAAAAGAAAAATAAAAAAAGTTGAATTTATACAATTTTGTAGTCATATATGTATGTATGAAAGCACTATATAAGCATGGGATTTGGTATTATAATATACTAGTATGTACATTTAAGATTTTTAGACTTTCTGTTGCAAAAAAAAACCAAACATGAAATAAACATTTCCTTAAAGAGTAATAAATTGCATTTTTAATTAAAAAAAATACGTATGTACATAAATATATTGCAAAAAAAAAAACTAAGAAACTTCTTAGGCGGTCAATAGCACATTTAGTAATAAACTTATTTTCTTCTTTTGGGTTACGCTTCCATATTATTTATAGCTTGATTTGAAGAAATTTCTAAATAACATTCCGGTGCTGTTTTCACCGTCATAACTAATATGAGAAATTAGTTTAGGCGCTACAATAGACTCGTAATCACAGAATATTCAGCAATGATAATTCAAAAAAGTAAGAGGTGGAAGGTCTTTTACTTAGACTACATTTTGGTGGAATGCAAAAATGTGTTTACATTCACAAATTTCAAAGATGAAATTTGTTTTTACAGACTTTCCTTTTTTAATAAGATTTAGAGAATTTCATCTCCACTATTTGCCCTAGAAAACCAACTAAAGTTTTTAATGGGATCTATTAAAATTATGAATGTTTAGAATTCTGGTCTCTGGTTACAGTCTATACTTGTAATAAACTGTCACATTTGATCCATTCTTATCTAAAGTGAGTGAAGATAAATATGCCGGGTTAAATAAGTTTTAACATAGACCACCTCCCCTTTAAAATGTCCCATGCCGTAATCTTCCGGAAGTCACTAGAATCCCTAAATAGTCTAAAGTAACTTCTGAGTATTTGAGCGATAGATTACAAATCTAGACGACTTCCCCTTTAAAATGATATGTGTCCCATCCCGTAATCTTCTTGAGAAGTCAACGTATTTATGCATATTTGTACCCATGCACATATTTAGAAATATTTAATGAAGTAAGATGTATTTGCTAAATATGCCTTAAAAAATAAAAATATATTTACAAATAGTAAAAACGTAACGGGTTACGTTAAAACATATTTAACTCGGCATATTTATCTTCACTTACTTTCTTATCTAAGTTGTTCGACATGGATATTTAAGCACAATAAACTGCATAAGCATATTTCAAATGACTTACAAGTACTTTTTTAAAATAAATTTTAAAGGCTGATATTGATTTTGAATAAAACACAAATTATTCAGGAAATTATTGTAATTTTTTTTTATTATGATAATATGGTATGGTTTAATTATGTATGGAACAAAATATTGGCCAAATGCCGGCACACTCTCATCCGATGGTCCAAATTTTCGATGACGCTGAGGCAAAATTGAAGTTCTATGCCGTTAATGTGCCGAACTATCTCATCCTTTAGTTCTTGAATTGTTGCTGGCTTATCGACGTACACCTTTTTTCTTTAAAATAACAACAAAGAAAGAAGTCCAACGGTGTCAAATCACATGATCTTGGCGGCCAATTGACATCACCACCACATGAGATAACACGGCCATTGAATTTGTCGTGCAAAAGAGCCATTGTTTCGTTAGCTGTGTGGCAAGTGGCACCGTCCTTTTGAAACCACATATCGCCCACATCCATATCTTCAAATTCGGGCCATGAAAAGTTCGTTATCAGCTCACGATAGCGAACACCATTCACAGTAACTGCCTGACCGGGCTCATTTTGGAAAAAATACGGCCCGTTGATGCCACCGCACCAAACAGTCACTCTTAAAATTTAACCACCATTTATATTACACATGTTTGTTGTGATGGGTGGCTTTCAAGTATGCTTGTGCAGCCCTTTATTAAATATATAATAAACTTGTTTTGTTTACATGACAAAGCTTACCTTAGTTGACCTCCCATTTCCTACAACCCCAATTTTTACTACAAATTACTAGTAATTCTGTATCCATATAACATTTCAAGGATATCAAATATAAACAAAACTTTGAAAACATAGATATACAAGTACATACATACTAAGTTCAAATAGATAAAAATAAACATTAAATAATTAACTAATTACGAACACATTACTAAAATAAAAGTAATTACATTCTTTTATCTATTTTTTTTCTTTTCATACTTTCTTTGATCAAAACACAGTTCGGTCTGTGTTTTAAGTCTCACACACCATGGCCAGTGTGAAAAAACAGAAAACTCAGTTGTTTCAGGCTCTGCAGAACAAAATAATAAAAAGGATATAAAATTCACAGCCGCACAATCAACAATTTATAAAATTAAAAAACTGAATCCATCAAAGGATAAACGAATAGAGGAGCAGCATCAGCAACGGCTACAACAAAATCAGCAAAATCAGCAACAACAGAAAAAGTCAAGACAACGGGAAATTATCTTACACCATGAAGAATACAAGGGTGACTACAAAGAGGCAGAAAGCAACGAAGCTACTACTTTTAATAAACATCGCACAAAAAAATTTCGCAAAACAGGCAAAAATACTCACGGCTTAAATAGAAAATTATTAAAGTAAGTATTAAGAAAATTATGGTATCTCATTTATATACATACAAAATTCAAAATTCTTGAGATAGTCTTGATGGGCCTTTAAAAAGTAATGCTAATTGAAATTCAGACTTTTATTTAGTAGATTTTCTAAAAGCAAAATAATTTTAAAAATATCACGCTGCGCAATTTACATAGATCTTCCTTTTCACTTTTGAATAAAAAAATAATTTTTGAAAAATAAAAAATCGGGAGTAAAAATATCGAAAGATTTTTTCAAAAACTTCAACCATTTTTTTAAAAAAAATTTTTTTATTTAAAAAAAATAGTCAAAAGGGACAATACTGATTACATTTTTATTTGAATTGATTAAACATTGAATTAAATATTGAAAGAAAATATGGTAATTTTGATCAAATACAAGGTGGGCTAAAAGAAATCACCCTATTGGAAGATGCTCTTATTTTTGCAAATGGCGACCAATGTCAAATCTGTTTTGACATTTGTGAACTAGACAGATGTAGAATACAAGTAAACAACCCATGGAGCGATACACTCAACAAAAAACGCGGAATAATCGAAGTGGACGATTTTCCGACCAAAATCACAATGAGCGACATTAAAAATAAATTGTACTTGTAAATGTTTTAACAATTAGGTCACCATAGGCAAATATTATATCACACATCAAAAGTGGACCCAACTTGAGAAAGAAAAGTAGACAAAAATTTTTTATTTCTTTTTAAGAAAATTAAAAAACATTTTGCTCAATTAGCAGTTTATTCCTTGCTCTTTCCCTTGATTAATATTTAGCACTTACAGCTCTTCTCTTTTTTTGTCGTTTTAATAACATAAAATCACAGCCTTAATTTTAGTTATCGCTGATGTTTCGCTTGCAAGCATTGAATCCACTTACACAAGTACCATAATTTAAAAAATTGTTACTTCAAAAAAAAAAAAAAAAAACACATTTCTGCATCAGCAAAATTAAACTTCTAAAATATAAAATGACATAAGCGAACATTTTCTGACATATTTGCAAATTTGCTGATTGGAATGAGATAATAACCATTGAAAAGCCACGTTTTCGTGCCTCATTATGTTGGAAAATTCATTCTTCCTTTCTTTCTGTCTTATTATTATTTTCCGCATAATTAATCTAACAATTTAATTTATGGCAAAGCAGCAATGAAGGAAATAAGAAAATTGTACTTAAAATGATTTGAAGAATTTTGTTAGTTAAATAAACTAAAACTTTTTTAATTTTAACACAATTACATGTTTATTTTTAAAAATAACTTGTACATTGAAAGTTTATCATTTCATTGAGAAAAATAAAAAACATTCGTTAACATTTTTTTATAACTATTTTCTTGGTTTTTTTCTGTTTTTGGTTTGTGTTTGTAGCAAATTGGGTTTCACTAAAGTCAAGGCACCCAACAGTCATAACCGGAAACGTTTGGCCATTGAATCACGACGTCATGCTTCACCAGATGATTCACACATGTTTATTATAAAATTACCGCCAAATATGTATTATTACACCAATCCTAAAACATCTACGTCTGGCACCGCAGGAACATCATCATCATCTCCAAATGCTATTGCAGAATCATCATTGAATAAAAAAAAATTATTTAAGGATGATACAAGTACAACTAAGGATGCTAACGGAAAAAAGGTAAACAAGTTTTTTTTTGCCGACACAAAAAATTCAACGCATGTTGATCATTTTAACCAAAGAAGAATTTTTAATGCAATGCAGCCGTCTTTCAATTTATTTATTTATATATATAAGTATAAGTAAAATTAATTTTCCGTTCGTTTGTTCGCTATACAAATTTATGTTTTCCTACGGATTTTTCTGAAATGTTGTATCAATGATTTCTATACTTCAAGGAAGGTCGCCATATACTTACTTTCGGACTAGCCACACCTACTTCAGTGTTGGAAGATAATTTTTTAGTATATGCAACCAAAAAAAACCCGGAATGTTGTATATTCGAAGGCTGTAAAATAAATAAAATTTTTCAATTCTAAACATCTTATTTGAAATATATTTTGAAATACAGTCTCTGCTGCCATGTATTTTTCATACCCACTTTAATATTTTAAATTGCTAATTTTTTACTAATAATACCTCTAAGAAATCAAACTCGTAGGGTAAAAGACCAAACGAGACCGGGGAAAAAGCTAGTTTATTTATATAGTTAAATAGCTGTCTATAATACGTATAGGCAATACGCTTTCTAAACCTGAATTAAACTTTTTAATGGTCAAATCATAATGTTAATATGTTTGTGCAAACACATGTATTTATGAATATTTTATAACCTTCACCTGACTCAAAGAAAAAGACTTTGTAAGGATGACGTATAGGTACATACACATACATACATATGTAAAAAATTAAAATATTCTTATAATTTTTCAAAATAACAGCAGGAATAATTTTTTAAATTCCTGCTGTATATTTATTTCCTTTTCATGGCAACAGCGTGATATCAGCTGATTGAAATCATTTTAATTAGAACGTTTGTAAAAAATAAGAAAACCATTTTCCATTTTGTATGGGCGTCTAATTGAAAGTACAGACTCTGCTAAATAAGCCATGAATTATTTAAAAGTGTGTTTTTGTAATGATACATTCCATTTTTTAGCCGGAGATTCTGTTAAAAGAAATGTGCACAGAAATTTTTTTTAAATAAATCTAGTCCTGATTTAATTTTCTTTTATAAAATGAACATTTAATAATTTTGGCATTTAATAAGAAATCGATCTCACTAAAATGCGAGCATATATAATATGTTATAAGTGTTTATTATAATTAAATTAAATTTATTTCTTAGTTTTATTTGACCTTTTTCTTTTTAATTAACATGACTATTTTATTAAACTTGAGGTCTTATTTTATAAATTTATTTGTTATATCGATTATTATATTTATAATTATATCCTGAAGAAGCTAAACAATTTGGAGCGAAATATCGATATAAAATAAGACCTCAAGCTTAATAAAATAGTTATATTAATTAAATTAAATTTATTTATTTTTATGTTTATTTGACCTCTTCCTTGTTTTATTGAAACAATTATTTTATTAACCGACCTCAAGCTTAATAAACTAGCCTTTTTTATAAATTAAATTTATAAATAAGCCTAGCAGTTTTGTGCCGACTCGCCCGTTACTTTATTTTGTGAGTTAGAATATTTACTTATAACAGAAAATCAGTCTTTTAATCATTAAGAAACCCATCTAACTTGTTCTATTGAAATGGGGGTGTCAATGTGGGAGTGGCAGATTCTTAGGAGTAAAGAGATTATATGTACCAATTTTCAGAAAAATTCTTAGGACTGTTTTTTTTCCATAATAACTTTCTGCTGACAATACACAACAAATAAAATTTGCGAAATTGATCGAGTTGTTTTCTAGTTTGGGGATTTAGTTGTATTATATAGATAAAAATTCAAATGAAAATGTTTTAAAAAAATTTTTTGTTTGTTTAAATTTTTACAACTGTTAGAAATTATACATGGCTGTGGACCAGAGCAACTGAAAACTTTGATTGACTTTTATTTCCGAGATTGATTATAAATGATTTATAATAAATACCAGTAGCTCGTACAACTATTTTAATCTACAATTAATTAAAAAATATTTTTCAAGTTTGACGTATTCAATAAAAATTGTTTTATCTTTGTTTTCGACGGTCTTTGGATGTCTTTTTAATAAAAATTAATTATTATAATAATTACTTTTATGAAAATACTAATTTATTGAATAAGTTAAAAGTAAAGACTTCTATTCACAGCTTTTAAGTGAAAAAAACCTACTTACTAAATAAAACGCATAATATTTTGTAATAGTGTCTGCGCATCAAGTTTTAAGATAAATATCAGTCCAGTTAAAAAATACATACATACTTTTTTGTATTTCAAACAAAGAAATTAAAAAAAAATCGTTCTGATGCCGCTCTCACCAACAACAAATTGCAAACACACGTTTCTTATGTTGCAAAATTTTTTTAAGACACTCTTCGCAGTACGTATCCGCATTTATGTTTGTTGTCTATTGAAATTTCATTACTTATCTTGAACATCATCAACATCAGTAACACCATCATCATCCTGAACATCGCCGTCTTTATCTTGGGCTACTCTTCGATTACAAATTTTCTGTTTGTTGTTTTTTTATGTTTTATTTTTTTGTTTCTTTGTTTTTTTTTTATTATATATTTGAAACTCAAATCGTGAGAAGAGTATGAATGAATGGCGGTAAAATGGTTACAGATTTGAACGTGGGACTGACATATTTTCCATTGATTTTTTTAACGCATTTGAAATGCGAAATAAAACGTTATAATCATGTTGAAGTAGTGCATACTGTATGTGAAAGATGTGAGTTAAGACATTTTCAAGTTTAGTAATAAAGTAAATGACAAAAAGTTTAAGTTAAGAGTTCTTTTTTTTAATTCAGAATAGAAAATTAAATCATTTGTGTGTTTGAATGTATAATCAATTAAACCACACAAACGAAAAATTTGAGTAAAAACCGTACATAACATTTGATTAAATCATTTGCGAGACACGATCAGAAACTGATGTGTATGTGTGTATGCTCTTCCAAAAAGCAAAATTCAAACACATGCATGCATGATTATAACATCCAAGCAAATACAGACAAACCAAAAACACCTCTATTTTAGTACTCAAACATGTGTGATCTTTGATTTAATGCCATTTTGCAAATTTGTGTTTTTGAATGTTTGTATTTTGCTTTTCAAATTCAATCATGCCTCGAACATGATTTAATCAAATGGTGTCCACAATTTTATGGGCAACATTGTCATACAATCATTATTTTGAATAATTGAAATTGAAAGAAACGCGTAGAGTGTTTGATCGTTTTAGTAAAATCAAAACTATTTTTTTATGTGTTAAATAAATCACACGAACTGGTTTCAATTCGCTGATTCAGAAGTAAGGAAACTGACGTTAAGGATAATAACATTTTGATTTAATTTTATATAAAAAATATTTTTATAATAGACTCCTCTGAAATGTTATACATACACTTTTCATATTTCAATGAATAAGTTGAATAATTAGATTAGTTTCCTAAAGTTAAATTCCTATTTTTAGCACGAATTCTTTAAAATTTGATACATAAACTTATTTTACGTTAAGGATTCCAACTTATAGGGTGAAGGACCGGGCGAAACCGTATGAAAATAGATAGAACTAATAAACATGTTCAACAATTTGGTACTAGTGCCGATAAAGTACTGAATATCGGCTAACTACTAAAGAATATTTCATCGAAAATTCCATACTTTTGATAAGTTTGACAAATACTTTTTGTTTTTAACCAAGTTAAGTATTAATTTTACGCTCTTTTTTAAGTTTAGAAAAATTGTTCAGATGTATTATTAGTTTCTGTGTGTGTGACTGCTCGATGTAAAATTCCAACTTTTATTTGTTGGCTTCCCAAGTTGCCATAAAATCAAATGTTATATGTATGCATGTATGGTACGTAATCGTTATTGTCTAGCAATAAAATTTTTCATGAGAAAGTTTGATAATAGAGTCATAATTTTTGCTGAAGGCAAACCTGAACGTACATTTAAAAGAATATAATCTTTAATTTTAAATAAAGTTTACCAAAAGTATTTAAAGGTTATAAAAATGATATTTAAATTAAATTAACGCCCAAAGAAAAAATATGATTGGTTCATCACAAACACAGTTTGTTCTCTGCAAAAATATAATTGTTAATTTGAAGCATCTGAACATTATCAATTGTTCAAACTTAACTGAGCTTTGTGGCTGAATTGGTTGAGTGGCTAGTTAATGTTTCAAGCTGCATATACCCTAGTTCCAATCGTGTTAGAGTCAAATAAATTTTAAAAGAAAATCAAACCAGCTGTACAATGTAATAAATATATAAATATAAATTAACAGCAACGAAAAAATCAAAATAATAAAAAAATTTGAATTACATAAAAAAGTTATATCAAAAAGGTATATCGAAATTTAATTTAAACATTTTTAATAAAAATTGTGTATAAAAAAAAATTGGGTGTAAAACCGCGATATCTGCAGTTGGGAAGCATTTTTAAAAACATATATGGTTAGATGCCTCAACCATACTTTTTCGTTGCGTAAAAATTTGTTTAAATTATATGCCGTCGGCTTAAGCAAGCACTCATTTAGAGCATAACACCTGTTAACTAACTTTATTAATATTTTAAAATATAGAAAAAAAATTACACAATCGAAAGAAAATGATTTCCTTTAAAGTTCTGTTCTCAGAACATAAAAATAAACTTTGAAAAAAAAATTGCCTCAATGATTTGTATGCCAATACAGTATTTAATTGCTATAATAAAAAATTAGAGAACAATCTGTTGCTAATTGCAATAATAAAAACAGCCAAAGCTATATAAATGACTGTTTATTATAGGATTTTACAAAAAAAAATGTTAAATTAACACAATTAAAAAGGGCATTTACCAGTTAAAAAATATTTAACCTAAGAACACAAAACTCATATAGAATAAGAAAAAGAAAATATTTAAAAAAAAGTGGATCCCTGTAAACCGTTATAGAGATCTTTCATTTGAATTCATTCTGATTTTTATTTTTCTAAATATAGTCGGCCCTTGATTTCATTTCCACTTTTCGTAAAAGGAGGCTGTGGCAGACCATTTCTTCTGCACACATACGACAAAATAAACACTGTATTCGTTATGTTGATAAATTTTTCTACTGGTGACTCTGTGGGCCTACAATGAGTAGTAATATAACCTAGTTTTGGGGCTACTCCGATGTAAACTTTGTAATGTTAAAAAAACAAATAAATTTTTTTATACAATTGGGTTAACTTACTTTATTCTACGCGTGTATGGGATTTTGCGCAATACCATCCAATATATCTGGCATCTCTTAACTTTAGCTTTCAAAATATTATTAAGACCAAGACCACACACGGCAAATAAAGTTGGGCAATTCTTTTTTAAAATTGTCGTTTTGTCCATACATAAATTTTTTTTTTTTCGGCAATTTTAGTATTTTTATTCACTCATTCATTCAGCCTGCAAGCTACCTGTCTTCTTTTTTTACATCTTTATAAAAGATAGGAAGAGAGAACAAAAGGGAATTGCCGAGTACGAGCAAGTTTGTACCCCTTTCCATTCTTCTTTCCTCTCTCTCCTACAAAATTAAGAATTGCCCAATTAAAATTGCTGCGTGTGGTCCTGGTCTAACATAAATAGACGATAATTTTATAGCATTCAATTTAAAACAAAATTCAGTCATCTAACCGACTCTCAATCACAAAAATTTATTTAATTAAATTTCTGAATTGTTTATTTCTTAATAACTAATGCTGTCATTCAAAAAAAAAATTATGTAAAAGTAAAATTTATGAAAAATTTCGATAACATTGCGTTTAAAGTCTACATTTATTTTTTTTATATATTTAAGGGGGTAAACCTTTGCAGGCTTATTTATAACAAAAGAATAGCAGCTCATTTTTACTAGATGCAATTTAGAATGCTAATGCGCTGTAGCAGCTCGCTGACATAGAGAATATCAACTTTGAAATTTAATAACTCCAAGTAGAATTTTTTTAAATCATCCACAACTTAGACATTTATCTATATTTTTATGCGTCCATACATATTTATTTGAAATCTTTTTTATTTTATTTAATTATGCAGTTTTTAATATATTTTTTACTCGGTAGCGGTGCTTGACAGCTCGCTAGAAGGTAATTGGAGGTAGTTCTCTAGCAGCTAGTTGATAAGAGTTTTGAATGTGCATTGTGAATAAAGTCTGTGCTATAACGAGCTGCCATTTTTTGTTATGAATAAGATTGTTAAAATTTAATTTGACCTGCATAATTTCCTTTTCTTTCGTGGCTTTTATAAATATTCGTTATTGCTGTAATATAATTTGTCATCAAGACAAATGATCTATTGATGTGTTTACTGGAATTTTTACTGCTCCACACTTGCATGCCATCATACTGAACAGAACACCAATAAAATGAAATTGGCGCCCTCCTCATGAGTTAAAAAATAAAAACATAAACTTTTGCAAAAATCATCAACAACTAAAACAATAAACAAAAAATTAAAAATCTAGACAGTGCTTACGAAAAAATAAAACAGTTTGTGTTCATCGAAAAACGTTTGATGATGCTGGGTGCTGAAAGATAATACTTTTTTAAACATTATTTGTAAAGTTTACTCCTTATTTGCTGTCATTTGCAACACCAACTTGCACTTTTTTGTATTTAATGTACTGCTGTAGAAGTTGGAAGCATTTTTTTTTAAATAAATAACAATATTAATACTGGCAGAAAAGTCAAACTGGCTGTATATTAACAGACATTAAGAAACAACTTACAAATTACAATTTTAATTGGCCACTCAAATAAAATGCTAAAAATGAAACCAAAGAATCTGTACAAGGAATACAAAAAGATTTTTTCATGCCCAAATAAATAAAAATTAAAAAAAAAAATAAATAAATAACGCAAAGTAAGGAAAGATCATGTATAGTAGTCGCCTTGAATATTAATTTCGTTGCTTTAAATTAACTTTAGCGATATAGTACACATATTATTATGCTTAAAATACAGCAAATAAAATTTAGGTACCGGCCAGAACAGAAATATTTTTTTTATAAAAATCCAGTTACGATTCGTTCCTTAAAATCTGTTGGCATATACGCAGTTAGCATATCAATGTATAAAATCTATACACACTTTCTGACCCCTTTTAAACATGTGAATTGTTTAGAAACGCGAGCCATACTTTATTGAAATCGAAGCAAAACTTTTGATTTTATTTCTAATTAAATGATGATAATTGGTTGTGAAAAAAATAATCACATCTGCAATCAAACACGGCAAGAAACCCTAGCGAATGCATATGTTTTTTTTTACTGGGTGATTGAATAAAATCAAAAGTTGTGCATTGATTTCAATAAAATATGGCTTGTTTTATTTTACACTTATGAGGCTACATATTTGAATAAAAAAAACAGTAGATATTTGTCTCTGTCAATTGTATATAATGTTTTTAAATTGAAAATTTTTTTAATTTTGCATAACTTTGCATTTGTCGTCACAATTTTTACGATATTTTTTAAACTAGTGAATTAATTTGAAAACAATGTAGGTGCGTCTTAAAGAAAATTTTATTGCGGAATTTCGTATTTTCTTTTTTAACAAGTAAAATTAACCATGTTTCAGTAATAATTATATATGTCACTTGACCTCTTTCATTTCGGAGATAATTATATATCTTGAAAATCAAAGCCAAATTGAAAAAATGAAATACAAATTTGAAATTAATGCTTTAAAATACTTTAGAAACAGATTTAGTTGGTCTGGTCCAAGAGTTGATTTGCATGCAATATTTAGCTTATTAATAAATAGTAATATTAAAACGAGCTTAAAGCTGGTGATATTGCCTAAAATCTTGGTAACATCTTACAGAGGTTTAAATGTTTACTATGCAAAAATACTACACATACCACGCGTTACAATTTCTTCTGCAGAATATAGTACGTAACATATATATTTAAAGTCCTACGTAATCTTCCATAATTTTTATGTTTTTCCTCTGATTTTAATTATTGCAATAATACTCAACTGACCCTAAATGAACTAGCCTTACTGTACATACGCATTAAGAAAAAAAATCTACAAGCTTTTCTCTGGCAATGCTTTTTATTTAAATATAATAGAATAACGAAAATGTTTTAAATGAACTGACTACCCATAGACACGCACGCACTAAGGATTCGCATTCATCTTGTAGCATACGGAATGGGAATAAATATTTCGCATTGGGCTTACTCATGACACTTGCTGCTGATTTAAGTTTTCAATGGTGTTGAAGTTTGTGGTAAATATGTGCATATGTATGCATGTACGTATAAGGTTTTGTTAAATTTATCTTACAAGTGAGCCTCACAATTGTTTTAATGTTAAAAAGAACCTTGACTTATTTGTGTTATGTATGTTAAAGATGTTTTTCTCTCTTTTATTTTATTTATTTTGTCTAAAAATAGATGTGTGTTTGGTAAATTGCTTTAGCATAAAAAAATAGTAGCTTGTTAAAAACCAGTAAGTAGGCATTTTGAACTTAAAATTGTTTGTACTTAAAATTTTATTAATTCATTTCATATATTTGTGAGTGATGTTATTAAAAGAATATTAATTCAAAGGGCAGTATTTGACAATAATAAATTTTAAATTTTATCCACATATTTCTACACCCTTAACTAATTATTTTCATTTTGCTTTGAGACCAACATTTAAAAATAAGTAAGTTGATTACCGTCCTTAAATATTCCCATAAATTATTTTGCCCGTTGATTTCTATCGGACTTGTTACAATAAAATGGCCATAAAATATTAACAACTTTATTATTATGAGGCAAATAAAAGGACAGAAGGATAGCGGTATACTAATTACCATTTTTAAGCAAAGCAATTACAATGAAAAAGATTTATAGTCTTTTTTTATACCCTCCACTATAAGTAAGAATAAGTTTGTGGTTCCGTTTGTAATTTCATGTTCCACTTTTTAAAGTTTATATATTCTGAATCATTATAAATAGCAGAGTCTAGATGTTTGTATGTCTGTTGGATGTTTCTGTCTTCAGGTTGCTTTTAAAACTCACCTGGATCGGTCTTAGATATGTATCAAAAGCTGCGACTACCTCTACTTTTGTACCAATTGTCTGGATGGGTTTTTTGTCAAAAATACAAAACAGACAAAATAATGTAATATGCAGTTTTATCAAAAATGACAGTCACAATATCTATGCAAAGAAATCACATTCCACAAATGGGCGCTAAAAATCATAAATAAAACTGATATTTTAATTTTTTTTTAATGTCTGTTGTTTTATGGAAATCTTTAAGCTTTACATGTACATGTACACACTGTTATTAACGAAAGCAGACATACATGTGCGTAATTTGTGTTCGCAAACACACGAAACCAGGCAATCGGTGTATGAATGTATGTCTTTGCCTTAATGGGGCTTGTGTGTAATAGAACTACGAAACAGAAATCTTATTGAAAGATGATGCTGAAGAGAAGTTAATTTGACATTCTTCATCTGAAATTAAATATTAGTGATATGTGGCAGCGCCGGCCATATAATTTTCATTTGCTTGTCGTAAATTTGACTACGAAAGTGACACTCGTAATTAGGCCTATTTATTTCAGCATTATGTGTGGTTTTAAATAAAATGTATTTAAATTTACTTTGCATTCTTGAAATTTGGTTTTTTTATAATTAAAAATTGAGTACCTACAGACATTTTATTGCTTTCAAAAACAAGGATTCCTGAATATAAGTTTTTTAGAATATCATTTAATTAAATTTCTTTACATGAAATTAATTAATTATTTTAGGATTAACAAAAATATTTAAAGAAAATTATTCTAATCAATATTTGAAATTTCATTAAAAATCTCTTATAATTTTTTTTAAGAAGAATATGCAAATTCAAAATAGATATATTTGACTACTACATTTAAAGTCTAAAAGAAAACTGCTTATGCGTGCCCTTCAAAACATGTTTAAAAATGAGCCTTAGTTTATTAAAAAAAATTTTATGTTATTTTTCAATTTAATAAAGTAACTAATAAATTTTTTTGTAATAAAGTGGACATACTCGTATACCATTTTCAAAAATATTTTTTTAAATATCTCTCTATATATTAAATAACATTAAATTATTATTAATATTGAACTTAATGTTTTTCTTGTTTTTTGTTGTTATTATTACAGGTCTCATTTCCATTCAACTCGAATGGTAAGCCAGGCCGAATCTATCATTGGAATTTGCCAATTATTAAAAAGATGCTGGAAGATAAAAAACATTTTCCTCAAATGGCCACTATTGAGCCCAATAAAGTTGATCAATTGATTGATATAAAAAATATACCAACCTGGTCGAAGCCATGGGAAAATGATTCCATTGAAAAGTCTTACAATCAGGATTCAATGATGAGCTTTAAAAAATCGCTTAAACGAAAATCGCCAACATATTATGCACCAGCCAGTGCAGTCAATAAAAATAGTTTCAATAAGTATTTTTCGGGTAATGGCAAACCTAAGGGCTTTTATGTTATAAAAGAGAATCAAAAGAAACCATTATACTATAAAAATATTGTAGCGTAAAGGACAAAAGTAAGAAAATGGCTAAAAAAAATGTTAAGAAATAAATTCAAATGAAACATAACAGTTTAAATGAATATTATTGGACTCTACATTATACTCTTAAAGAAAATGAAAGCCATATAAAGTTTTTTTCTTTTCTCTTTTTTGCAACACGAACAGCTGAATTATGTAGTTCTTAATGATAGACATATGTTACAAAATAAATATGTATCCTATAATAAATTTTATAACGCAAGCATAAAGTTAAACTTTAGACTTATCAAATGTAATACTATTCAGAAAATATAAGACAAAAATATACAATGGAAATAACAGCAACAACATATACATATAAAAGTATTTTGTAGTTTTATAAAGTAAAATTTTCCAGGGTCACTTTCACAGTGTAATTCAATAATTAACTAAATGCTTAGTTAACAACTTTAAAATTATTTCAGTTAAATTGAAAATCTAATCAACAGTTTTATTTCTTTCTTTTATGAAATTTAAAAAAGTCCTAACTAAGTAGCTATAAAAAGTGGGCCTTTTCAAAGCGTTATGAAATAAGTTTCAAATGTAAATGAGAGAGTGTACTTTCGCAAAACAAAAGAAAAAGTCCAAAAAAAAAAAGATGTTCATTAACACAAAGAAAAGGTAATTTATATAATAAAAATTATTCAATATAATATTTTGTTTTAAACTGTACTACAACACTAATACTTGTATTCAAAAAAAATTAATATAGAAAAATTTGTCATAATTTCTACTTGAAATCGTTATTAGTCATTGTGCATACCAGCCTAAACCTTACAAGTTGTTAACTGAAACTAATTTGTGAAATTTATATTTTACTAAAGATTGTGTAATTGACCCTTAAGCAATCGATTTTTATATAAAACATAATGGCTTTTCTTATCGAGAAAACAAAATTAAAACTATAAGAGTATATTTTTATAATCTTATAATCAAATATTAATCTAAATACAATATGCAATTTATAATTGTAGTAATTTTAGCAATAATTTGTTTAGTAATCATATCCTTAAGTTATTTAAATTTTTGTATTTATTTAAATGAAAAGTTTATTTTCTAAACTTTATATCAACTGTACTCCATAGAAACATACTCGTACACAAATTAAAATGAAATTTTTAAGAAAACAACTTTTAAAACTGGCTTATTAGCTTAATAATGGCATTTATCTTAGTGTGGTTGTGTATTAATTTTATTAAAAAAATATTTATATATTTTTTATGTATGCTGAACTTTTTTTGTTTGTAATTAAAATAGATCCCAAGACCTTATCAGACTTTAGAAGCTGAAAAGTACATTGAGGCATGATACGTGGATGGATTTTACTACCACAAGAAGAAGATTAATCTTAACTAATTAGTAAATATAAAAACTAAACTTACCATACTTTTAGCACTCATTTATACTCTGAAAAAAAAAAATAAAAAAAATTTTATAAGTTCTTTTTCAAAAGTCATATTAAGATATTTTCTAAAACAAAAATAAAATTCAGAAAAAATAATGCGCCCATTAAATATTTAATTTAATAACATTGTCACACTGATTAAATTTTTAAATGAGTTAGCAAAACAATATATTTCATTAATATATAAAAATATTTTAATTACAATATTTAATTGATAAATTCAAAATGTACTCAGTGTAGCAATTTTTATAATTAAAATTTTTAATTATGACCAAAACTTAATAATTATTTACTTTATTTCATTCCTTCAATTAAACAAAATCTTGTTATACAGCTGATGTATTTCTTACAAGTGCCGTTATTCCACTCAATAAATTGATCATCTGTAAGGCTATGCGAGTGTTAAAAATAAAAAGATCAGGAATATGAATATTTCATTTTAAAAAAATAACTTTTTAGATATAAAATAAACTTTTCAATTAAATATTTAAGAAGCGAACTATTACAATAATATGAAAATGGTTATGTTACTTGAAATTATGTATTATTAAGTAAATTATGTTTTATTTTTTATAAATGTATTTAAAATTGATTTAGAATCAGCAATCTGTTCGTTCATTCAATCTAAAAAGAAATCTACAAGAAAAACGAAATTTTTAATAAAAAAATTTTATACAGAATTTGTAACAAACTATTTGGGGACTGATAACATTAATAAATCAACAACTTTTTTCAATAAATAAAAATAAAATCGTTTTATTTAAGTAGAAAAAGAAAACATTCTGAAGAACAACGACGTAGAGTTTCTTTGTAAAGCTCGTTACAATGTAGCAGAGCTTTGAGAGAATTGTTTTGTTTAATAATAAAGAAATACATGTAAGTATACCGATACATATGCATTCCAGACAATAATTTATGTGTATCTTGTATTTTGACTATTTTAAGGCTTTTTTTTAACTTTTAACTATTATCAAAAACACGTTCGGTCTCAACATGTTGCATGTAAAAGATGCAAAATGGTACAATGTTTTGCATTCAATTTATAAGTGAGGGTGAAGAAATACCCTTTTTACAACTAAGTCAACTAAATATTAGATTATACAATTCAGCAAAGATATAAAAATAAAAATCCATTATTTATCACTTTTGAAGCAAAATTTATTTTCAATTTATTTTAGTTTTTTTTTTTTTTTTTTTGTGTCAACTGCTTATCAGTGGTATTAACGTAATCAGATTTTTCAAATTGCTTTAAAAGTGTTAAGCATATAAAATGGTAAATATTAATTAGCGTTAAATGTTAAATAAAAACTTATTTTTGTGGTTTTAGGCAACCTGTTTAAAATATTAACAAAAGGCAGAATGTTTTTTGAGAATAGAAACCGCCATATATATTTTAATAAAGTGCAGCCAATGTTAGACTTAAACTTCTAGTTTAACACGATATGCGACTTCAGCTTGTGTCTGGGTGATGGAAACTACATATATCCCTACTTTTCATAATGAAATATTTATCAGACACTATAAAAGAATATTAAGAAAATTTTAGTTAAGAAAGTTAATTCACTTTATAGATTTCTCGAAACAAAATGCTGACTTGCTTAATGGAGCTGTAAACTCTTACAATGTCATCAAAGCTTGTATATTTTTGTAGCATATTTCTTACATGTGGAATTATAATTTCTTTATTTTAAACTAATTTCTATATTGGCTTTCAACCTTAAACCTATTCAGAGGCTTATCATAAAAATTTTAAAATGAATGGATTATTTTTAATGTCTGTTTTGGCATACAAAAAGCCATCAAACCTTTAAATCATTTTTAGTCTTTAGTCCTCATAACGATATTGACATGACTGAAAGACCACCACACTTCAAGGTAAGTTAACGACAACAAAACCCAAAAATAAACAAACGTTTACTTAGAATGAAGTTAAAAGGAAAAAAGTAAAATATAATAATAAAAATTAAAATAAATAACAAAAATGCACCCAAGAGTATTTATGTATGAGTATGCACATCTCACCCGTGCCAAAGTAATAAATATACAAAAGCTCTTATAGCATGTTCACACGACGAGTTTCAATGCTGGTTTCGCTGTCTGAACCTCGATTGTGAAAATTTGCGTTCAGACGACACATAATGAGTTTCATTTGACAGTTGCTTTGTTTTGTTTTTTGTTGTTTCGCATTTGCCCGCGTTTGTTTTTTAGTTTTGAAATGGATAAAAAAGGTAAATTTTAATATATAAATATATGTATTTTTAGAAAAAATAATAATTTATAAAAAATTTATTTATTATTTCAAATAATTTAATATGTTGTGTTATTTATTATGTTTATTTTTATATTTAAGCAATTTAACACTCTTTCCTTTGTTTCTTACTAATACATTGAAATGCTTGCAAAACAATAATATTTCTTTGTTTACAATTTGTTTTGTTGGACAGCTAGTTAAGATAAACTAGCGATAGAAACTAGGGATGATACTAAATTTTCATGGTTTCGGCAAGAGTTTCAAAATGAAACCTGCAGATTCGCTCACTTAATTTTGTATGGCGAATCTTCCTGTTTCATTCGAGATTGGGATGTGAACCCTCGAAAGAGAGCGAACCTTGTCTCGTCTGAACATACTATTACGTTGTATGAAGGAACACAGCATACCAGACTATAGGAACATGGTCTCTTATGAACAAGTACATATATAAATGCCTTTAGGTACGACGGGCTAAACACATATCAGGATATTGCGCTGTCTGGTATGTGTTCTTTGTGGTATTCCAGCCAATTTTTTATTTATATTTTATAAAGTTCCATTTTGTTTCTTTTCTTTAGTATTTTTTTGTTCATTTTTTCCGCCACCGCTTCCTTCGTACAAGATTGTTTATAAATCAAAAAATATATTTGTTTGTTTTCTTATTTTTTTTTTAATTTTTGTCGAAATAAATACTAAATTTTTTTCATTCGGTTGAATAAACCTTTAAGGCGATATGTGATTTTTTGTTATTAAATGAAAGTGAATTTCAAAATGATTCATACTTTTATGCAGTACGAGTACATACAATGTCAAAAGGCAAGTTTTTTCTTTCTTTTTTAATTTTTTAATGATATGACAACCGTTTATGAAAACCTTGTGGTAATTGTGTGTATAGTTATGACTTACGTATATATCTAATACATTGTTTAATAACCGACTAATTTATATACATATATATGTATATATATAGACTGACTTATATATAGACTGACTTATGATCATCGCTCTACCCAAACCTCTAAAGCTGCGGACTTGAAATTCGGTGAGTAGTTTTCTATCACAATGTGTAAGACAAATAAGAAGGCATTCTTGTAAATTCGAATATTAAAGTTGTAAAATCAGATTTTTGTGGAATAAAAATGTTGGCCCGTGTTTGTTAACCCCATTTATATACCATTCAAAGTAACAATCACAGCAATAAATTCTTCTTTTTTTTCAAAATTCTCCAATGTATACAATTTGAAAAAATAAAAGTTAAAGTTTGTAGGATTTTTTGCTACTTTGATTTTTTCATAAATTTATAACACCCAATTAAAATCTTAGTAAGAAAATAGAGAAATACGATTAGTACTTTGACAAATATTTATAATTTTGTAATTAAATATTTTGTTTTATTTCCCAGCTTAGAACTGTGGCAGTAGAATCAAACTGTCCTGAGCGAAATAAGAATTCGGAAAAGAAACAATATGGTACTTTTTATTGATTTGAATGGTACTTTTTTAAGATTTTTTAATATTAAAAGGAACAATAAGCTACTTCGCTAAAGAAGTATCGAATTAAATGCTATTTACTTATGTACATACTAAGGTAAAACAAACAAAATTAACTATATCTTATAAAATAACCATCATGTCTCATATTTCACCAAACAGCAATTATTTGGAAAGTGTTTTCTCTGATCACATATTCATTTACATATGTAGTATGTAGGTATGTACTAGTTTCAAATGAAATATCACTTTATTTCCACTCCGGTGGTAGTACAAATATTGCTGATGTTAACCGCACAATTTGCATCTTTTTATAATGTTCGCAACAAAATTTAATTTATTGTTGCCACAGTCATGTGTGCTTGATTTCTTTTTACGAATAAATAACAATCCAACATAAAGAAAACTCATAAATTGTTTGTTTTGTCATATATACATATTTTAGTTGTACGCATACATAAAATGTTTAATATGACTTACTGGTAGGTATTTATTTAGTTTATATTCACTCAACTATGATGAAAATTATGTGTATTTAGCGGCTATTACTTTAAGATTCTTAAAAAAGAAATTGTCATAATAAATTAGATAATGAATACATATTTTGCTAATTTTATTTTTAGCATAAATTTTTAGCTGATTATAATTGAATCACGTTTTATAGCATGTTCACACGACGAGTTTCAATGCTGGTTTCGCTGTCTGAACCTCGATTGTGAAAATTTGCGTTCAGACGACACATAATGAGTATCATTTGACAGTTGCTTTGTTTTGTTTTTTGTTGTTTCGCATTTGCCCGCGTTTGTTTTTTAGTTTTGAAATGGATAAAAAAGGTAAATTTTAATATATAAATATATGTATTTTTAGAAAAAATAATAATTTATAAAAAATTTATTTATTATTTCAAATAATTTAATATGTTGTGTTATTTATTATGTTTATTTTTATATCTAAGCAATTTAACACTCTTTCCTTTGTTTCTTACTAATACATTGAAATGCTTGCAAAACAATAATATTTCTTTGTTTACAATTTGTTTTGTTGGACAGCTAGGTAAGATAAACTAGCGATAGAAACTAGGGATGATACTAAATTTTCATGGTTTCGGCAAGAGTTTCAAAATGAAACCTGCACATTCGCTCACTTAATTTTGTATGGCGAATCTTCTTGTTTCATTCGAGATTGGGTTGTGAACCCTCAAAAGAGAGCGAATCTTGTCTCGTGTGAACATGCTCTTATTTTAAGTTTGACGCTGGAAAATGAGAACAAGATTAACATCTTTAGCGACAGAAATTTAGTTTTATAGCTAATGTCGTAATCAGAAAGAAAAGAGATGTCAAACAAGGTTATTGTATTATTTAAAGTTGTACCTTAAATTACAGAAAATAAAGTAAAACAAATTAAAATTAAGAGTAGTTAGACCAGGTTCAATGTTTAGTATGGCACAACAAAGATTAGACTTTTGTAATCTTTAAACTCATTAAATGAATATAAAAAGAAAAAAGCAAAATCTAATAATAAAATTTTAATAGAAAAGTCGGGCATACAGTACACAAAATCTTAAAGTTTCCAATATTTAAAAAGGAATAAACTAGTTGTCTAGCCTTCACTATAGGCAATATTTTCGCGGCTATAAGCCATTTTTCAAACGAACTATGTGGTTATTTATAAAATAAAAAAGGAGAAATAAAAAGAAGTATTTAGGGGATTCACAAAGTAGTCATTAAGTCATATGTTTAAAAAAAAAGTATCTGCTATGAGCAAGCCCTCATAACTTAGTGTACTATTATCAATTTGAGTCTATTAAGTACTCCTGACAAAATATTAAACACAGTAGAGAAAGTCTTACACTTTTTTGTTTGAATAACAAAAAATGTTTTTTTTTTTAAATTATCATAAAATAATATGACTTCAACACTGATATAACACTACTGTCCCAATTGATTATTTTTTGTGTATTTTATTTTATTTTACTAAAACACAAATTCTTAAGAAGTAAAATTTCACAAAATTTTAATATTTTTGAGTATAACACGTCGTTTGCGACCAAAAATTATAAACTTTCTATAAAATAACATATTTTGACAGATATGAAGATAACATGTGTATTTTAAAATTAAAAAACATATGTTATATATTGTATTATTTTCAAAATAAAATTAATGAATAGTTTTCAATTATGAATTAATAAATTTTTGTTCTATAATAAAAATTTTTTATTATTATTTGTAATTGTAATTATAATTGAAACTTGAAAAATAACACAAAAAATATGCAAAATATTAAACACAGTAGAAAAAGCATTTATTACTGATAGGAGACCGTTGTGAATCTCCAAAATAACTGTTAAGTGTAAGGCTGAACAGGCCGCCTCGAACGGAAAGATGAAAGGCTGACATGTGTCCTCTGGTGTGTTTCTCTGTAATGTCTGTAAATGGTAACAATTAAAAAAAAATGGATGCAACGAAGTAAAAAAAATAAACAAATTAAGAAGTAAAGAGAGTCCATCATAACGTAAACCAATTAGAGATTTTCAAGAAACCATACGGTAGTAGGAAGTTTTAAATCAGTGGCGAGATTCATGAAATGACTTTGTATACGTTTGTAAAATAATTACATTTGGTCTCATGCCGAATATAACTATGGTTGCCAAATATTTATATTATACAGAATTTAAGGAAATTCATTCAGAATATTTACCATCAAATAGAAATCTATTCACTTTCGGATTATAAACAACTACTTAGTTTTGAAATCTATATTAATTGTTTTTTACGGCTACGGTTTGCTTTATTTGGTTAAGAAAATAATCCGAAATTTTACAGTTAAATATCCCTTAAGTCATACCTACATCATTTATAAATTGGCTTAGCAGTTTCAAAGATATTGTAAAAGTTGAAACAAACACAAGTATTTTCTTAAAAAAATTTTGAAATCTCGAATTTTAAAAAATTTATTTAAAATATAATATATAGAAAAATAGCATATACAAGATAACAGAATCCTACTTATTTACAGCGAAGTATATAAAAAAATAATTAAAACGTATAAAATAGTTTTGGAAACTATTTATAAGAATTGATTCCAGAGTGCAACAAATTGCTACATTTTTTCTTTTAATTTTCCTTTCACAACTTAAACATAAATAAAAAAGTTAAGCAAAATATACTTGAGAATTTTTAAATTATCATACACTTATGATCAGACTATGTTAAATGTAATATATTTAATACATAAAATTATTTTCAATTCTTTTTATATAAAGCGCATCAAAGCGTTAAGTTATACTAAAAAGTAGATAAGATAATTTTTTTATTTTGTACATAAAAATAAATTTATAATACACTTACAATTTTCAAGACTTTATGCACAAATCTCACTTCAACATAAGATAACCGTTAATTAGTTAAGCCTTAGCATGAATAAGTTTGAAAACCAACATATGCAATAATGTGCAATAATTAAAGTAAGAAAGAATTTTATTAGGAAAGACAGAAAGAAAAATATTTTTACACAAATTAAAGGTTAGTTTTAAATTTAAATTTAATTATCAGTTTTTCAGTTATTAATTAAATATAGTTTTATTGTGATTCGGATGTGCCAAATCTAGACACTCATTGGGACTTAATTTACAAAAATTTAGTCACTAGGGTAACCTAGTGCTAATTTATTCATTGGAAAGTAGTGGTTTTGATTCCTGCCTAGAACCTGGGTATTTGGAACCGATAGCTCTTTTAATTGATATTAGTTTCATAAATAGAGCAAAATCAATATTAATAGTAATAATTTTAAAATTTCTATTTTGTTAAACTTTTAAATTCCAAATAGAAATTATTACAAATTTCTATTTAAGCAAAAATTAAAGACAAATTTAAACTTATTTGAATAAAAATAAGACTTTATAAAATTTACTTTAATTTGAACCATTATGTGTCTCAATTGTTTTTAAATAAACATCTGAACTACATACATATATATATAAATATATTATTTAAAAAAAAGGTTTGAAACACACGTTTAAATAAGTTTGAGAGCGTTTTACAAAATACTCGTTTGCCAAAATATGGATGAGAATTTAATTTAAAAAAACTATTCATTTAAATGTCATTTAAATTAGCACTATAAAACTGTATGCATTTGATACTTAACTATAACTTAAATTTAAAGCACATTTAAATAATATGTTAAAAATTGGGTAAAAATGTCACAAGTGTAAACAAAAAATCACGCTTCAAATATTTCTGTGTTTGTGTTACGTTAATATTTTGAATACATAACGTATGAGAGAATGTCGTACGAAGATTGGTTCAAAGCTATTTTTGTTAATATTTTTCATTTAAAACTTAAGCACTAAATTCTTTACCCTGTATTTAAATCATTTGTATAAGCAAATGTCATTCTATGTAAATTATCTAGATTTCACATCAATGATTTTATTATTACATATAATTTTTTTTATATTGTATAACAAAGTCAAAAACCTTTGACTTAATATGTATTTTTATAGACACATACTCGTACGAGTACAATAGAAGTAAAATCTCTCAAGTATAAAAATAAACTATTTACTTATTTCTTTGACCCGCAAGCATAAACATTAAATTATACACATAGTACGTATGTACACATGTATGTACCTTTATATTCTTGATATTTTTCTGCAGTACCTGTACCAAAGAGAAAACAAAAATTTTAATACAATGAATTTAATTTTATGATTCTATTTATTTTTTCATTAGCTTGTTGTAACTGTCTCTTTGGTGTACATTAATCGTGATTAATAAGTTTAATAACCTGGACTTAAAAAAGTTTTGCGATTTATGAAAATATAATTTATTCAAAAACATTAATGTCTTGTTACTGTTACATAAGCTATCAAATCGCTTAGAAATTTTGTACAAATTTACAAAAAAAAATAAATAAATAAAACAGCGTTTTGATCGCTTGTGTTATAGAAACAACACATAGATTTGAATGAAATATATTTTTTAGCAATATGACATTTTCAATTTATATATTTTTCACAAAATTTTCTAAACATGCTGTTACGGAAATTTAGCAATTAAATTATAATAAAATGGTGGAGTAATCGAACTTAACCCTTCAAGGACTTTTAATAAAATGCGTCTTTTCTATATATGACTTTTTTTAACATTAAATGAGTGCGATTATTAATTAATTATTTGATATCCGACTTAAAAGGGTATTCGATGTTTAATGATGTTTAGACGGAGAGGCCAGTGGCCATAACACATACATAATGAAGTTGGCATTAAAATAAGCAATTAGTTGTGCCACAGAGAGCTGAATGAGCATCTATTCATATCGTGGTATGAATTATTATAAAAATATTTCAGTGTCAATCCCATCACAAATCTTTCCTCCTGGTTCATTTTTCGTACTCCATCAGCACCTTTTCGTTTTTAGTTTTTTTATGAAAAAAAAATATTTTGGTGCTCTAGCTAGACCAAAAGGTGTATTTAACGAATTTTTTTTTAATGTCTCCAAACTCTTGTTCAAATTGCCTCAAAATTTGTTGCATTTGATTCATCAGACTTTGTTTATAGAATTCACGTATTTTGTTTTTTGTATTTGGATCTAACAAGAAGATATTGCTAGCCGAACATAATTAACAGTTAAATTTATATTTATAGTAATTAAAATTTTTTTTTTTAATTAATAAATTGTATAAAATTTTTATTAAGTAAATGGGTCATAATCATAGTCGCCGATGCCGACTTAATCTTTTTAAAAACGATTTTAACTTCATATAATTCTTATAAGCAAAAGTCAGCTCTTAATAAAAGCCTACTTTTTTGTGACTATGATTATGGCCCAATGTGTTTACATAAAAATACACAAAATGTTTAAAATTGTTGCTTATATTTATAATTTAAGCAAATTCTAAATTAATTTTGAGCAGTCAAGCATTCTAATAGTAAATAGTTTTAACATTATAGGTCTAGCATACAAAATCTATTAAAATAAATATTCAAAATAAGTCTATTCCGTCTAGTAACAAATAAAGGTCCATTATATTGCAAAAACACACTTAGAATTGGAAAACAAAAACAATATTCTTATTTTAGATAAGATTTGCCAAAATATTCATTTTATTTATATACGCATATATATTTATTCTCGTCGTTCCAATTTAAAAAACAGGGCCATTTTTTTGTGGAGATAGAGGATATATGGGTGTAATGATTAGTCTATTCATATGGCAGCCTCAACCATTTTTTGTACTTTATTTGGAAGCTCCCTGTTTAGCTAACGGGGCTTCGCCCACCGAGAATAGACTGTATAGCATAAACAACTGCACAATCTAAATGCTGTTACCATGCATCTGTTGCAGGTTATATATAATCAGCATTGCCCATAACAAACTCCCATGCGGCAGCTTAATCGGCCACGCATCTTAATGATAACCATTTATTTAAACCATAGACAACAATTTTTTATACAATAAATGCTCTCAACAAGAATTGTAACCTACACAAATTTCATACAAGTTCTGTTACGTATTAAAATATTATTATGGAAGTAAACTGGAAATGTTTTTAAAAAGTATTTTTTTTTTTATATTACAAATTTCAGAAATGAGGGGTTTAAAATAAACTCAATTAAACCTAAGAATAACATTATGGTTCCTACAAGATAAATTTAATTAAGGCATTATTTACTTTCAAGGTTAGTTAGTATTTATTTGAGTATTACACTAGAGCGTTAGTTTGTAGAATATATTATAATATGCAAGCATATTTTAATTTCAAATGCAAGCTGATGAATAATTATTCTAACTGCTTTCTAAAAATAAAACGATTGCTTGTGCGTTTTAATTAAAATTTATTTTACAAAGGCTTTGAATCTGTTTGAATATCTAAAATTCATATACGAATACATTTAAAATATAAATCTTTATACCATTTAAATATTTAGTTACAAAACATTTTACACATCCAGTCATTTCTGCGCACAATCTTCTGTTTTATGTAGGTATGTATGTATGTCTGTATTTGAGAAGTCTTGCATACATTTCTTTCACACATTTTACGTTTGCGTGAGTAATGAATGATATAATGGAAAAATAAATTTAGTTTTTTGTACAGGTTGCAAAAGAAGAAATAATAAAATTACAATTAATAAACATAGAGCTGTAGTGGTTTTAAAAATTCAACACAGGTATTTGATGATTATTTAATTTATAATTTCAACTTTAATTTGTCAAATCAAAACATGCTAGAACAGCGTCACAGGCATTCTCTTGTTGTGAGAATGCTCAGAATTGAGATGGCGCCAAGTGATAAATTATTATGGAAGCCTTTTAAACAATTCGAAATGCAATTTATCAACCATCATAAAACCTTTTCTGTAAATTAAATTTTATTTTTCTATAGACAAACGTACATATATACATACGTTAATATATTTGTTTGTATATTTATGTATTTACTAGTTGTTTTTTCCCGGTCTCGTCCGGTCTTTTACCTACGAGTGGTTAATTAGTAAAAAATTATCAATTTAAAATAATAAAGTGGATATGCAAATTACATTACATTTCAAAATAGATTTCAAAGACGATGTTTAGAATATTTATTTTAGAGCTTTCGAATATACAACATTTCAGGTTTTTCTAAAAGATGTTCTCCCAACACTGAAGGTAGTCTCTAACTTAATAAACGCTACTTTATAAGAATATCCTTGTGATTTATTAATTACTAAAACCAAAAAGAAATTTAATCTGTAGGTTCTAAGCTTTCTGGAAGTTTTTTAACATTTCGTAGTTTTTATTTTATGATGCAAAACGAAAATTACCAAAACCCTTCAGAACAACAGCACTGGGGTATATGAAAATTTAGAAAAAAAAATTAAAAATAATCCAAAATAATTTCTGAATATGTGCGCGATAGATTACAAATCTAGAGGATCTTTACTTTAAAATGATATGTGTCCATCCAGTAATCTTACTTATATTTCTCCTAAATATATTTCTAAATACGTTTTTAGTATGTATGACATATTTAATGAAGTAAGACGTATTTGCTAAATATGCCTTAAAAACTAAAAAGATATTTACAAATACTCAAAAACGTAAGGGGTTACGTTAAAACATATTTAACTCCGCATATTTATCTTCACTCACTCAATTTTAGTTACTTCGTTTAAAAAGTAGGCGTAGCAGTGAGCACGGCTTATCCAGAAGTAGATGGTAACCTTCCTTAAAATATAAAGAGTTTATGTACCAAATTTCAGGAAAATGCATTAAAATATATAATTTTAATCATTTAAAGACTCCTTTTAATTTGTTTGCTTCAAAAGTAGGCGTAAAAATAAAGATGGTCGGTCTAAGAGTAGATGGCAACCTTCCTTTGAGTATAAAGAGTTTATGTAACAACTTTCAGAAAAATTCGTTAATAAATAGGATTTTAATTACTAAAAAAATTTCAATTATTGTATTAAAAAAGTGGGCGTAGCAGCTTGCATGGTCAGTCCAAAGATATATGGCAACGTTCTCTCAGGTATAGCAAAAAACTATTTAATAATAATAGAGAAATCGATTGGAAAATATAATTTTAATTAACAAAAGACCCACTTCAATTGTTTTAATTAATAGTGGGCGTAAACGTGAGCGTAAAGTTGGCATGGCTAGTCCAAAAGTATATGGCGACCTTCCTTGAAATACAGACATCATTGGTACAAAATTTCAGAAAAATCCGTTGTATAGGGAACAAACAAACAAACAGAAAATGAATTTTATTTCTATAGATTAAGACAACATTGTTAGAATTAGTACCCGTAGGGAAGTATCACATAACATAAATGCATTATGAAAATGCATCTTAATCTAAATTAGATTCATGTTTGTTTACTTTTATACTTTTTAGCTATAGCTGCTTACTCCAAGTGTGACTTCTTAATTAGTTTAACTGGTTTCTTTTAACAGTTTAGGCTGAAGAGACATTGATACGTATCTCATTGGATTCTTAAGAAGAAAATTTTTTTACTCGCACCACAACTACTATTTCTGTCAAAGATAATAATTGTGATATGACAACCGGAAATTATTCTAACGTGTTTTTATATATTTAACTCTATCTTTATTTCATGCACATACATAACATGTTGTTCATCGTTTGCTTTAGAATCTTTTAAGATTTAATTTCTTAAGAATATGTAAAGATCTTTCCTTTTTTTGGAATCTATGCAGAAGCAGCTTCATTCGTTCGTTCTGTGTATGGTCATGTGAGTAAGCTATTTAGGTATTTTTATATATTTTAGTTTCTGCACACATTTTTAACTGTTTCTCATCATGGTTTGATGCGTATCTTTGCCACAATTAAAAGGAAATTAGTTCGCCATGTAATGACAACTACTAACGAACAAGCTTCATGTGTATGAAAAGAAGTGTGTCTTTCAACTGTGTAAAAAAGAAGTAATATATTCGGTCATATGTAGGTATTTATGTATATATTATGCTGGCACTGTTATTTTCTTTGTGATTTTAGTGTTTTTCAGGTTTGCTCTTCAGAGATCAGATAACACTCTTGAGCAAAGATTTGTATGCCCAGCTGAGGAAATATATTCTCACATTTCCACCAACGGTTTATTGTAAAATTAATTTGAAATAATTTTCAACTTGGCTGATTGGGTCATTTAATAACAAAAATCTATTTTTAGAATTAATGAATATAAAAAATACAGGCACTCAAGCAAGCTTTACGCTCTATGATATAAAATTTTATACGTTTCTCATTAATTTATTACGATTTTCAATGGTTGTAAATTTTTTTAATAATTTATACGCATCCATATACACCTGCATATACTAAATTATATGTATGTATGTATGTATGTATACGTCAGGTTGTATACACACATGTTTATTTATATTGCTAGTTTATTAAAACATGAAAATGGGTTTTAGAATTAATAAAAAAAGCTGAATTATTCATTATATCATGTTTTATATTGTAGAAAATACCCATATAAAATTTTTTGTTTTACAATCTTCTCTATAAAGTCTTTAAAAAGTTTTCATTTCATTTTTCATTTATTTATTTATTTATAATAACCTAGATGCTTGTAAATTAAGAGCTCTAAGTGTATTTTTCTGTAAATAATTTTTTTTAAGTTACAACAGTCTTGTAGTAAATTTCTTAATTTGCCACTACTACAAAAGTTTATTTTAAAGAAAATGTACTACTTGTTCCACATATCCTTCTTCCTGGCAAAAAAAAAGGAAAATTCTTCATTTTAATTAAATTAATATCCTATTCTCTTTGACAGTGTTCTAAATCAAGGTGCATGACTCCCATACAATGAGAAATCTACCAATTGCCTTTAAATTTCTGCAGTAAATTAGTTTCACTATAATTAATATAAATGGATATAATTGACCTATATATGTCCATATGTGTGTTTACAAGTACTAAATTACCTCATATGCAACTATTATCAGCAAGCCTTAATTTAAAATCAATTTAAGCACCAGTTAGCAAAAGTTATACAATTTTAAGTAATGCCGCAGTTATCAATAATTTTAGCATACAATTTAAGTGCAATCTACACTTAAATGAAATAATACTTTTATGCCACAAAATATGTAAGGTAATAAACTAATATGTCGGCAGGAACGCAAAACAAATCTAGTGCATATTATATTAAAATTGTGCAGAGAAAGAGCGTGTTAAACGATGGTCACATTAAACAAATATTTGTCGAAATAAGCATAACAGTATATCAGCTGCATATACGTATATATATTTTGAAGATATATCTGCTTAGATTAGTTTAATTTTTTTATGAAATACAACATATTTCCATATATATATTATTTGAATTAATTTCATATAATACAAGTCATGTTAGACTATAAAAACATTTACCAAAAAGTAGTGGTTACGCTTATTTCGACAAATATTTGTGTTATGCGACCGTAGTATTATTCTTAGACAGCCATTAAAATAATGGTTGGGTGAGTAGCGAGTAGCAACTGCTTTGAATGGTTTTACACCTTAAGTCACACAGCCAATGGCAGTCTGTGTTTAAAGGGTTTTCTTTCGATCTACTTTTAGTACGAGTTAAAAGGGTACTAGTACTTAAGTTTAATACGCATTGCTGTTGTTTTTTTTTAGATTTACAGCTCGTTTATACTTAAATGGAAGTCACTTGTAATTTATTTGACTTGCATAATCGAGAAGGCAAGTTGAACACTTCTTAATCATAATTACGGTGAGGAGTAAGTTTATGGGTACAAATAATGACTCTTAAGGCAGTAATTTCATATAATAAATACTTTTACACATTTCTAAATATTAAATATGTATTTTACTATTAGTTTTTATTTAAAAAAAAGTAAACATGGTGAACAAACATAAATTTATATTTAATTTGCATATAAAAATGTATATATGGATACCTACATATACATACATACGAGTATATTAAATTATATACGAAAGTAAAAGTGTGGCTCACGTTTTATGTTATTTATTTTTACTTTTGAACGGATTTTTCTGAAAAATTTTAAATACTTAGTAATTTTATACCGGCCAAGTCTACCTTTTCTATAAAAATTTTAATTTGTTTTATAATAAAAAAAATTTTAACAAAATTTAATCTTTATTTGTGCTTAATTCCAATTATATTTATTTACTTACTACAATAAGTAAATACTTCATCAAACGCTACTCTAAATCATCAAGTCTTATTAAATTCTTGACCAAACTAATTTTGTTACACCAATTACCTAAATGCGAATTGAGTCAATAAGAAAAAATTTTACTTTTCAATGGATTTCGTTCAAAACTAGTGAACATGTTACAAAGCTAGTTTTTATGCCAAAGGACTTTAGATCCAGGGCAAGACCGGGTACAAACAGCTATTCTTATATAAGTGAACTTAGCTCCGCAAAGCTAGTTCCGTTTTTTAACTCTGTAACATGTGAAGTATTTGCAATAGTTTCTTAAAAAATTATGAAAAAAAAAAGAAAATAATTACATAAAAATGAATAAAATCGAAAACTACTGCAATATAGCTTTTAGAACTACATAGTTTATGCTCAGAATGTTTTATAGTGAAAATCTCTATGTTCAAAATGTAGATTTTCACTGTAACATATTCTGAGTGAAATTCTTAAAAATCTGTATTATTCTGAAATTTAAATATGACAAATTAATTTTATTACAAAAATAATCAAATAAATCTTGTATTATCGAATCTCTTCCAAAAAAGAATCAACGGATATGAAATAAATGCTATCATTAGTTAGTATTGTTACTATATATATGGTAGAACTACCTTCTTATCTGTATAAGAAAAATTAATAAATCTCAATTTTTCAATTCTAAATTTGGGTTATTTATTACTAACAGCTCATAACATCACATAATTTCATAAATTAATTCTTTTAAATTTGCCTTTACAATGCACATTTATCTTCATACAAATGTATACGACCAATGTACATTTAGTAACTTACTGCGTACGGCTGACGTTTAAAGTAAGAAGTTCTTGAATTTTTTGCAGAAAAAGTTTTTAATGTTATTTATTTAGTATTATGTACATATGTATTTACCTTTATGTTCTGCGCAAAATCGTCTTGGTGGAAATAAGTATAAGAAAATATATAAATATTCTAAAGGTGTGGTACTCATGCGCACATTACTTAAACCATATTTTTTGTTGACTATTTTCCAGATAAACAATCAAAGTTATTTACTACATTCTGTCCATAATGTAAAAAAGCTAAATTCTACAAACTAAGAGGTCAAAGAAATAAAATATTTTATACATATTTTTTTTTCATTTGTTGATCATTGTACAAATCAAGAAAATAAGTATCAAAAATACTATGTTTGACTTTTTCTTCTTTATGTATATCTACGCTAATAAGGAACAATAGATTAAGTCGACTTAAGAAAAAATGTACTTGTCGCAATTAACTCAATAACTTTATTATAAGGGTTCAGGGATGGTGGAACGAATAATTTTACAATTAACAAGATGGCAATGATTTTATATGAAAAAACTTGTAGTCCTCTAAAATAACTTAATAAATCATAAGCGGTTTTTCCATAGTGCCCTTTTTTTCTTTACGTTTTACGTAATTAATAAATCTTAATTGTTTTTATACTATTTGCTTGTTTGTAGTGATCAATGAGGCTTCTGACAAGTTTTCTTCGATGGACACAGAAATCTAAGATAACATTAGGCAGGTTGGATATGAAAAATATTTATATACAAAGCAAACACATTTTACTCTGCATCCAATAGATACTCATTTTAATAAAATCATGTGTTAGTCGGAATTAGCCCTTCTCAATTATAAGGACACAAAGTGTCTGATATTGCGTTAATGTCACACAATATCCTAATCAATGTAGGACATATATGAAACCTAAAGTATTTAGGTACTCGTATTTCAAAAATTTATATAAATAAAACAAAGTCGGCTTAGTTGCACCTTTTATAACTCACAATCGACTGCACGGATATTAATGAAATTTGGTACTGTATCTAAGGATTCCAACTCCAAAAGGAATGGACCGGGGGAGACCGGGTAAAGATTGCTAGTATACTAAATTATAAAACTAAATTAAAATAGAAATTCAAATGCAAGTTTCAAAGTAAGAATGAATAACAATTTCAAAGTTCAAATTTAAAAATTTCGATAAATAGGTATGTTTTTTAATCACATAAAGCTTGAGTAGGTTCTATCTTATGCTCGTACACAACATTTAATTATTTTATTATCTAAAAACTGTTCAACAGGCTGTTGAATTGTTCTTCACATACCGGATTAACACATACATATAGGCTATTATTTATTCCTCTGATCAAGTTTTCTGACTTGGCCATAACTGTTTTGTTGTATTTTTTAAGTTTTTCGTCAATCCTTTCTGTAATTAAATTCATATTGCAAAAAATCTTTCTGTTGGACACATTGTTTTACCTTTTGTTTTTGTTTTCAAGACTTACCAGTTTAGTTATAATTAAATGTAGTAATATTTACATATTTAGTGATAACATATACATACACACATGTCATCATATATAATGCAAAATTTTGTAGCTTCACTTTTCATAAGTTTACAGGAGAAACAAAAAACTATATAATATTTTTGATATTTGAAGTTCACAATTTTGCACATAAATATATGTAATTCTCTGTAAATAAAAAAATTAATTTTTAATTTTTTGATGATATGTTGTATTGCATTTTAGATGATATAATATATTACATATACTATGTAAATCTGTATCTGCAATCCGCTTTAAATTTTTTGTTAAACACACGTACTTCCATTAAAAAGAATTTCGTTCACCATCACTATTTTTTATATTCTATTTCTTTAATCAGACTAATAGTATGTTCAGACGAGACAAGGTTCGCTCTCTTTCGAGGGTTCACATCCCAATCTCGAATGAAACAGGAAGATTCGCCATACAAAATTAAGTGAGCGAATCTGCAGGTTTCATTTTGAAACTCTTGCCGAAACCATGAAAATTTAGTATCATCCCTAGTTTCTATCGCTAGTTTATCTTAACTAGCTGTCCAACAAAACAAATTGTAAACAAAGAAATATTATTGTTTTGCAAGCATTTCAATGTATTAGTAAGAAACAAAGGAAAGAGTGTTAAATTGCTTAAATATAAAAATAAACATAATAAATAACACAACATATTAAATTATTTGAAATAATAAATAAATTTTTTATAAATTATTATTTTTTCTAAAAATACATATATTTATATATTAAAATTTACCTTTTTTATCCATTTCAAAACTAAAAAACAAACGCGGGCAAATGCGAAACAACAAAAAACAAAACAAAGCAACTGTCAAATGAAACTCATTATGTGTCGTCTGAACGCAAATTTTCACAATCGAGGTTCAGACAGCGAAACCAGCATTGAAACTCGTCGTGTGAACATGCTATAATAGTATGTTCAGACGAGACAAGGTTCGCTCTCTTTCGAGGGTTCACATCCCAATCTCGAATGAAACAGGAAGATTCGCCATACAAAATTAAGTGAGCGAATCTGCAGGTTTCATTTTGAAACTCTTGCCGAAACCATGAAAATTTAGTATCATCCCTAGTTTCTATCGCTAGTTTATCTTAACTAGCTGTCCAACAAAACAAATTGTAAACAAAGAAATATTATTGTTTTGCAAGCATTTCAATGTATTAGTAAGAAACAAAGGAAAGAGTGTTAAATTGCTTAAATATAAAAATAAACATAATAAATAACACAACATATTAAATTATTTGAAATAATAAATAAATTTTTTATAAATTATTATTTTTTCTAAAAATACATATATTTATATATTAAAATTTACCTTTTTTATCCATTTCAAAACTAAAAAACAAACGCGGGCAAATGCGAAACAACAAAAAACAAAACAAAGCAACAGTCAAATGAAACTCATTATGTGTCGTCTGAACGCAAATTTTAACAATCGAGGTTCAGAGAGCGAAACCAGCATTGAACCTCGTCGTGTGAACATGCTATAACAAACACTTTTTAATAAATTTAGAATAAAACACTATTTGTAAACAAATTTTTATTGCAAAAAACTTTTACAAATGTTTTGACAAAAACTAACGGTACTAATGTGTATATGATTTCCTCTTTGGTGCAGAGGTGATATTTGTACTAAGCAGCTGATTATTTTGCCTTTTGATATTTACCATATGTACAATGCATTTTCGAAACAATTTGACAAAATGACTGAGATAAATTTAAATCCATTAAATCTAAGAGAAATTATATTAAATACGAGGAAACCTATAGTTTATAAAGATTTTCCACTTAATTGGCCCTGTTTTCGCAATGGGCTTGAAGATTGGTGTAAGATATTTGATAAATCAAATGGTGAGCCTACAAATTTTGAAAGAATTTCTAAAAATGATTGTTCAGAGCCTCAGTGGGAGCGAAAACGAAAAGTGGTACAAATGACTGTGACACAGTTTCTTAAAGAACATACGAAAGATTGCGACTATTGGTCGGGTTTGAATTACAAACGTAGATTTGAATTGCCAGTTAAATGTACTAGTGGAATTGACTTCTCGCCATTTGGGTTTCCAGAGGCAGCAGATGATTCTACTTTGTGGTTGTGTTCAGGAGATGCAAACACACCATGTCATTATGATACTTATGGCTGCAATATTGTGGTGCAAGTTTTTGGAAAGTAAGTTATGTAGCAAGCATACATTAATATTCATCAGTTCTCGTACTAAACAAAATTTGTTGTTCTGATGCAAATAGATTGAATTTTCGAAATTATAGTCAATATTGTAGCATTAAGCTCAAGCTTGAAAATATATAAACCTTATCACTTGCTAAAAAATCTATAGTTCAAAATATTTTCCAATTCTAATTTTCAATCATTTTTAACTGATATTCTAGGAGATTCAAACTTCGTTCAAAGTAATGTTTTGTATTTTTTATAGAAAGTCTTGGCATCTATTTCCTCCATATACTCCTCTTACTTCCACCCGTATTCCATATGAAGAATCCAGCATATATTGTAAAGAAAATTTTTATTTCCCTTCTGAAAATATGAAAAAATGCACTGAAACCTACAAAGATCTTATATACCATGTAATTTTGGAACCAAATGATGTTTTAATAGTTCCAAAACATTGGTGGCATTATGTGGAAGCGGTTAATATTTCTTTAAGCGTTAATACATGGATACCTCTAAAGTCTGATGTAGAACAACAAATGGAAGAATGCATAGTCAAATATTTAATTGAAAACTTTTCTAAAAATTCTTCATTGACCAAACAAACTTATATAATGAATCCAAACCAGGTTAGTTTATAACTGTAATATTTTATGATCCAAATTATAATAATTTTAATTCTATAATTTAGCTAACAAGTCTCGAAGGAAATGCTGAAATATTTAAAATCTTGAAATATCTCTTAGACGAATCTCTGAAAGAAGATATAAAAGAAAAAAAGGAAAGGAATTCATATGATTATCATTATTTAAGTGAAATTGACGTGGAAAATTTGCTACAAGCATTTAAGAATTTTATTAATATATCACCAATGAACAGCGCGGACTTAGAAAGTTTCTTAAACTCCTGCCGTCATGAAAGTGGTAAGAGCAATAATCCAGAAAGTACTGTAGAACTATTAGAAGAAATTCTGATTAATAGCATTTGTAGTCCTCATATCATAAAAGCTATTAAAGATGAATTTCTCAACGGTTACAAACTTCAACAAAATTTATAATATTTACTGTCATTTAGCGTAGTTTTAAACGAGTTTTAATTAAATGATAAAACATCTTGTTTTGTTAACAATATTTTATTCATTGGAATACGCATAAATCTCAAAAGGGACCAATATTTAGACAACTGATCTGAATAATCTTTAAATATTTGTTTTTATGACAATTATATTTTTAAGTTGAATAATAATGGTAATAATAGAACGAATGAACAAAATGCCAAATAAACATACATAATTTTAATATTTTGTTTAAACTTTTAAGTATATAAATAAAGATAATTGATACATATATATAATTAAATAATAGAAAAAAATAAAATTCTATTCACAAATAGAATTACAGAATTTTTCAAGATCAATAACTCCAATACAATTTAATATATAATAATTCGATTCCAATATATAACTTATGTGAACTCAGAAATAAGGACGATTGATTACCAACCGGGTGGTTTTTGATTAGGATATCCCCCCTGCTGATGAGCAAAACTTCCTGGGTATGTTCCATAATTCCCAGGGGGTGGGCCCTGCGGAAAACCAGCATATTGATAAGCATCTGCAAAGATATAATTTTGTAACAAAATAGATTAGAACTATACATACACTTACTTCCTGGATACGGTAATGTAGCATAGGGATTAAAACTTTGAGGCATTGGTGGCGGGACATAAGACGGATACGGTATATTCGGTCCTGCACCATAGGGCATGGGCATTCCCTGAACCGCTTGCGGATACGGTACGTTACCACTTGGCACAGTAGGTGCTACAGACGATGCTGCTGATGTGTCTACTAGAAAAAAAAAAACAATAAACATTTAATAAACAAATCGTATCATTATAGTATTATTCGAAGAATTTAAAAGAACACGTCCTTTTTGTAGGAAAGTTTAAGTAAATATTATAGACACGAGTTCTTTAATACATTGGTTTTATGGATTTGAAGTTGTCATTTAATATTCAATTATACACCAAAATTATAGTACTATGAAACTTTGAACAATTGCATGCCGGATAAATACGTTTTTTATTTTCTAATAGACTTTCGACATATTTTTTAACATACATATATTAAATTAAACTTACCAGTGTCGCTACCTGAAGTTGAAGAATAATGTGATGGTAACGTGGGTGTTGGTCCGGGAATCTGTCGACTTGATTCAGTTGTTAAATCTTTCAACAATTCTTCCTTTTCCGTTTTACGAGCAAAACAGAAGTCTGATATTTTGTTTTGAAATACTACCAACAATTCTGTTAAGTCATTATAAAATTTAGTGCCCTCCTTCAAATTTCCCAATAGTTCTATGAAACTGTCATAAGCTTTAGCCAATTCCTGGCACAAAGTATCGCGAGAATTACCAATGGATCCTGTTTCAGCTACAAATTCGCTATGAGCTACTTGAATGTCAGTAACCAAAGTCTGCTGACGTTCAACACTTTCTTTAACCTGATCCTGTAATGGATTTAAAGTTTTCCCAATATGCTTAAGTGTTAGTGCTGTTTCATCGATAGCACCACTTGCTCGTAATGCCTCCAAAAATTCTTCCTTCATATTAAACGTGTACGATTTTAATTCAGATTCTATGGCGTCGCGTTCAGCTTTTATGGTTTCTACAGCTTCCACTAGATTTTTCAACTTTTTTACACTACCACAGTTTGGATCTATTGAACCCCCAGCTGTTGGCATAGATTGTTGTAACTGTTCAACTGGCAATGATAATAGTTCAATACCATTTTGACTTTTTTCAAATTTTTCGCGAACAATTTTATCAGCTGCTATAGCGTTATTTATAACTTCGCGATATTTTCTAGCGTTAGTGCGAAACATTTCGGTTAGTTTGTCGGACGAGGTTCGTGTCCACTTCTCCTTGAATTGAGAGCGTAACTGATTATCAGAGTCACGCTCTTCATTTAGTAATCTTTCCGTCTCATCCAAAATTTCCCGATTACGATTTAACAACTCTGGCAATTCCTTTAAATGGGTTTGAATACTTTTTATACCGCCTTTTGAACGAACTTCATTAGCTTTTTCAATCAATGAAGGTGGCAAAGAAGAGCCACCATCTGTGCTCTCCACGGCGGCTGGCAAATTTAGGCTGGCTAATATACCATTTAAGGTTTGGGTAGCTTCTCGCAGTTTCATTATTTCCAAATTCACAATTTCATTTTTACGCATTTCAGAAGATTGCAACGCATGATGTAACACAACTGGTACAAGATCCTTAAAGATATCATTAAAATCTTTCGACATTGGTGTGGATATTTGTAAAGTTTTTGCCAATTGAGCTTTTCCTGGTGAAGCCAATGTATTAATATCCGGTATCATTTCATTATAAATTAAATCATTATCTTTTGCTGATTCTGCTAAATTACGTTTAGCCTTATTGTAGTATTCTTCCAAATAGTTCGGATTGCCAGATCTGGTTTGCGCAGCTTTAAAAAGATCAACAGCATTTCGCAAACGTGCTATTTCTTCACCAATTTTTTTAGCAGCACGGCAAGCTAAGCTCTGATAGAGCTGGGTCAATGCATGAAAACCAGCTTGTTTAGCAGCAATTGTTGGAATCCATTCTTTTTCCCATAATGAACGTACAGAATCTTTTTGCATGGCTCTCAGAACATCGGCATAGAATTCTTCACATTGACAACAAAGTTTTGCTATTACATTTTCTTTCATGTTGTCTAGAAATATATTGATGGTTGTTGATTAAATAAATATCTCTTTTAACCTGTAGGTTAGCTATAAAAATTTCCACTTTACCTTTAATTGCCTTCATTACAAACACTTCCTGCGCCTGTGTGACCATCAAAGCCTGTAAACAGGTTAATGTATCCTGGTTCAAATCTGGTGTAGGTTCTGATGGAACAGCTGCCGGGACAGCACCTTTTAAATATTGAAAAATCCCTGCACTTTGTTGCAACAGCTTTATAGCTAATTTTAACCCCTCATCACTATCCATGGACTGGGACGCAGCTACATGACTCTGAAGAGCAGCGATATTGAAAAGTACACATACTTTTTCATACAACAAAGATGTATGTGCTAATTTGGGAATAATCGATTAAAACTTTATTTTAAGTGCGGATCAAATTCAAAAATTCTTACTCAAACTTATTTTTCCTCCGAATATTGTACCCTTATCAAAAGCATCTTTCCATTTAAATGGTATTTGTAGTTCACTAACAGAAATTTTAGTTTCCAGCGAACAAATTTGATCATAGTACCTAAATTAAATTTAATTTAAATTAGCTCTTATAAAGTATTAATTATGAATACATTTACAAATCTTTTATTACACCGACGTCATGTATACTCCATACATGCTACATACATTGTATATGTACATATATGACTCATTTTTGACAATTGCTACAATTTAACTTTACAAAGAATTTACTCACGCATAAACTATTTCCAATGAAGATTCATATTTTTCAAAAAATTTCCAAATCGAGGAATTACGCTGCCGAGCAAACTGTTGCACTGCGATTTTATAAGCTTCTTTATTTTCTGCAGAAGCACCACAATACGTACTCTGTATAAGATTGTTTAATGGCTTCTCCACGTCTACCTCAGAAGGTTTCTTGAGAGGCACTGCCAATAATTTAGACATGATTTCTTAAATTGATTTTGGAATGCAAAATGTTTTGTAATAAGATTGGCCGGCAATTATCTCTTATTATTTTATGATTGTGAAAAATATCCAGTATATAGTATTAAAACTTGTCTACATTGACAGATAGAGAAACAAGTCAATCGGTAAAATTGCCGCAGACTTAGTAGGCTCCGGAGTGTTGACCACAAAAATAAGCAACCACGGCGGCACAAATGACAACCAGCTGTTTTTATTCCAACACATAGTGTAATTGTATCAAATGAGTGCAAGTCTACATGGGTTTTTTGTTCGATCTATTTTATAACAATTATAATTACACTATGTTCAAATCCAGTCGAATTTATAGATTCGTCTCGAGTCCAGCCATGGTGTAAGAAAACCAGGTGCCACTGAGACGCCAGCTGAATCATGCATGATTGAAGCTCGGTCTGTCAAAACCTGAGAGATATCAATGTGTTAAAGACAGATCGAAAGTGGAAACAAATTTTTTGTTGCACTCTAGCACACTTCTTAATAACAACCTCCAGAAATAATTTTTGAGAGGAGGAGCCTTCAAAGCAATAACAAAATATATGGGCTTTTTGTAATGTTATTTTTGTATTTTTTGGAGTTACCTGGTTTTATTGTACCAAGGCAGCAACGGAATGTTTTGCTTCCGTACAAAAAATGGCTCTCCGTAATCGCGGAACGGAATGAATAATTACTCATTGTTTTAATTTTGTTTGAAAAGCATTAAATTTTTATATTTTAATTGTTTACTTATTGCAACAGCTGATTGTTTTACAATCTTAGCAAAACATTCCGAAGAAATTTTGCGGGCAGTGAGAAAAATATTGCTCTCTCAAATTTTCTCACTTGCCCAAAATTTGTGTACGGGAACAGTTATGGCTAAATTTGGGCAGCCGCGGGCTCCCAAAGTAGAGTACGGTAACGAAGCTAACTCATGAGGAAAACAATAAATTTAAAATAACCCAACAGAATTTTGCAATAAGCATAAAGTTAATATATTATAAATTATTCTTTAAATTTAATTTAATGCCAAATTGGTAAGAAAATTTATTGTTTATTGTATTTAAAAATATATTCTTAAATTTATGGTAATTTTAGTCAGAGTCGGAATCAGAAATTTCATATATTTTTTGCTTAGACCTGGAATTACCCACCATATTATATAGATTTGCTTGTTTTCGGGGAGACGAACGCTAAAAAAGTTTCAAGAAAAGCGTGTAAAACTACTTTCTTCTGAATAGGTACTTTATTTACTTACTGTAGCCCTTGAAGTTTCTAATACTGGCATAGTATATTTCACAGATCTTCCAGCGGGGGATCGCGACGAGTTTGAATAATTATTTGGGGGTTTCGTAGTTTTACCGCCCCTTCCTCTGGCACGACCTCCCCTAGAGGCGGCTGAAGCAGAAGAACGAGTTTGTTTTACAGGGACATCCTCGTCTTCATCATCCATGTTCTCATCGTTATCATTATTATAATTAATGTTACTAAAATTGCTCGATGGCGTTTTGGTAACCGCATGAGTGGTTTTTAACATATCTAAAATATCATCGGAAGTTACATTTAACTTGAATTCTTGCAATTGCAATTCCAATTCATTTTCTGCTGGCATTTTTTCCATTAAATATTCAACTGCTTTCACTTTATAAGATCTAAATACAATTTAGTTAATACAAAATCAAATTAATAATAAATAAAAGAAAATGTACCTTACTAAATTGTCGGCAGCATTGTTGTCTTTACGATCAACCAATTGGTGACAGATTTCTGTTAACGCTTTTGTTGAAAGTACTTTAAGTGATTTACTATCATCCACTTCGTTGAAATAACGCTCTACTAAATCTTCGACACGGGCAGCAGATTCACCTTCCTAAAAATTAAATTTAAATTATACATGTAAGTTGGAAAGTGTTTCCCTTTAAAAACTTGCCATTTTTTTAAATTGCTTTTTCATTTCTTCCTTATCGAAATTAGACTGTTCCTTTTTTTCCTTTTTAATTAATTTCTTAAAATGTATCATATCAGCAGGATTTGCCACTCGGTCATTGAACATTTGACCCAAACGTATGCCATTAAACATTTGATCTTCGTCGTTAAATACCAAACGCAATCGTATAGACGGTAGTGTTGGTTGCTTAGGGTGACCTGTTAATAATTCCTTAGATCTTTCCAACATGGCCTCTACTCTCTCTTGTGCCATACTTTTTACTTTATTAGATGCATCACCTTCATCTAAGCCCAGTTCTTCAGCTAAATCCATTATATTTACCGATTCAAATACAAAAGGGCGAACAGTTTTTAAAGGTATAGGTTTTATTTGAAATTTGTCTTTATATATTTCCAAAATTGCCACGTGCTTCCGCAATGATTCGCCTTCTGCCAAAGAAGTAGGTACAGTCGAACCGGGTTGGCAAACGTAGAAATCTCGTTTGACATTATGTTCTGGTTCTATGCGACAGTCATGTTCATGACCCCAAATTACTAGATTAAGAAAATCTGGTAAGGCTTCTTCAGGCAAATAATTTTTAGGGCCGCGGTCGGCGCGATTTTGATGCAAAACCATTAAATGAAACCATTCGCCCTCAACTCCATCTGGTACTTGCATATGAACTTTACGACTTTCAAATAGACGTGCTAAACGCATATCTTGTATATGACTTAATCCGTAAAGTGCCAATTTAGTACCTCCTTTTTTCAACAGAATTGGAGTTATGTCTATTTTCGTTAAGTCTGTCCAACGACCGAAATAATTTACTAAGCCAGTTGTAGATAACAAATCCAATGTACTTAACCCGCCAAAAACGCTAGGATCGTCGTGATTACCATGAATAGAATAAACCGGAATAGATATATTCAAGTTCGGATCCTCATAATTAACTGTTTCGTTAATTGCATTATGAAAATTTTGACTTCCATCACTTAAAAATTCTACCTTAATGGGTCGATCACCAAAGGTATACATTCTCAATAATTTCATACATCTGCGAATAAATATTAATTACTGTATTGATATTTTTATATTCTACAATATTTACTTGTGCAAAGCGTTTTGGCTGGGTACAGCATCATGAAATAAGTCACCACCCAACAAAATAAAATCCACATCCTCCCGAACTGCTATTTCCAACATTTCTTCAAAGGCCAGGAAACTATCTTCACCTATAAGATTAGTAATTCATTTGTTATATGTATGTTTGCGTGTTCTTGGTAGAATATAAACAGGGGTTTTGCAGTACAGACAAACTAATGACGCTAGGCTGTTCTCTATCAACTCTTACCTCTTACAGCATCTTTTTCACCATATCCTAGATGATTATCAGTTGATATCATTATGCGCAATATATCATTTGCATCAATATCCATTTCACTTGACATATTTTAAATTTCTTTTTATAAAATACTGCTTAACAAATTTTGCAGACTCAATCACAACCCGCTAGAATGAAAAACACAAAGCACAATGCAAAAAATACTTAGCCGTATTTATTCTGTGTATATACAAACACTTCATTTAATGTCCGTTAATCACGTTGAAGTGATAGCACCGGGTCTTGAATCATTTCAACTAATATAAAAAAACTTTAGGCGTTGTTTAAAGTTTTCTTCTTTACTTCTTTTAATTATTTAAAGAAGCTATTTTTATTATTGACAATCATAATTTGAAGGTGGGAATTAATACACTCTAATAGATTATCATTAGATATTTGATTATATATAAAAACAAGAGAAAAAGCGCTAGGTATAATAATAAAAGTTTTTATAAATTTTACCAGCAGTATGATTAAAATTCAGTTGACATCACTATAACACAAGCCTCAAACAAATTTTAAAAATATTTTTTCATCATTTACAATAAAAAATACGACTAATATTTAAGCTAAAATTAATCCAGACTAAAATTAACCATGACTACAGCAAAAAAAGAACTCTTTGTGGTAAAATGTGCAGAAATTCCTGAATCAATTTGCGTAGAAACTCGATTTATAAGTCACGAAGCCGCGAATGAAAAGAGAGATGAACAAGTATATTATCTTATATCTAAAAATGGTAGTTTTGATTTGAAAAGACTAGAAGATTGGATGTCACATCACAATCCTAATCCTCTTAATAAAAATTCAACAGTTACACTAAGCCTCCCAACGAAGTCGAGTTTGAATCCAGTGGCTAATGATCAACAGAGTCAATCTACACCGACTTTTCTTGCAGGCAGAAATCCTGTAGTTGCAATACCGTTAGGTTCTACATCACAAGTGCATCCATTTCAGATGAATTCTTCAATTGTCCCTACAACTCCGTTGGCACTAACCACTTCTTTAAATATTGCACATATAAAACCTAATTTTTGTGACCAGCTGCAGCAAACCGATGTTTCTGTTTTTAATCAAAAATCTGTTGCTATACAATGCAATTTAGAAGACCTGGAAGACTTGGATGTAGATTGCCCTGCAACGGATACAGAATCTGCTAAAAGTACTAAAAATACAGAAATTGAAAAAGAAATATTTCTAAAATTTATTGAAGAAAATTCAACGGAGCACAAAAAATATAAAGAGTGCCTAATATGTGGAGAAGTATGCAAGACTAAACAATACCTATATGGTCACATGGCCATACACCAAGGACCAAAAGCTTTATGTGCCAAATGTGGACAAAATTTAGATCATAAAAAATTGATTCCTCAGCATAAATGTCAAATTGACATGCAGTTAGAAAAGGCGTTTTTACAATGTCCTCATTACACATGCAATGTGAAAGCCATATCCCGACTAGAACTTTATGATCACATTAATGAGCATGCCAACAATCGAATGCACAAGTGTACTGGTTGTTCCAAAAACTTCTGTACAAGTCAAGAATATATGCGTCATCTTTTAATTAGAACTAAATGTTATAACAAAGCCAAAAGAGGTGGTCTTCGGGCATATGGCTTAGATTCCCAAACTGACCGTTTATGTCGTGTGCGAGTTTTCACTCTATATACTTTTAAAAAACGTACTACTCTTGTAAAGACATTCTTATCACAGCGTGTTGCAAAACACGGTTTTTGCAAAATTTGCCAAAAAAATTTTGGTAGTAAATTTACATACAGTCGTCATCGTACTATCTGCATTAAGAATTTCCGTAAAAGATTAATAAATAAAGGGCGTAAATAAAAATTATTACTTTTAAAAATTACGTTTCTTATAAAAAAAACTAAATCAAATAAAATAGAAAATCTGTTTCAATATCAAAAATGGCTTAATAAATATTTATATACATTTATTATATAACATCTTGGTATTTCCTGAGCTAAAGAAAAGCTGTGTATTTTTTCGCATTGTTACATGTATTACACAAAATATTTTGGAGCACCACTTTCACACATTTGGCAAGCAATTGTAAGGTTGTAAGCATTTATAAAATAAACGTTTTTTCATTGTAGTCAAAGATGCACATTGCATTTTAATATTACATTCCTTGGCTGGTACGGTTGAACTTTTACCGTACGTAATTTTTGTTCCGCTAAGTATTCTGGTGTTACAGTACACACAAGTCATAGAAGATAATAATAATAATAATTTTGCCATGAAGTAATATTGTTTCCATGGTTTCGTTATACTTACAAGTGTTTTTGCCGATAGCTAGTTCTGTCTGCTTATACTGCCCACGAATTCACTTTGTTAGACTACTTGAGTTGAGATGTGTAATTGGCACATTTCCACTTATGAATTCTTTCAAGACACAGCAGGTAAAGAAACTAACTACTTGGTGTGCTGTAATATTAAAAAAAGGCGTAAGTCTGTATTACATACTTTCAAAATAAGAGAAATTTATTTATAAGCCGTGCGTACATCAGAGCGAAATTTAAGATCTACAAATATACTCTTGTAGGTGGCTATAAAAATTTAATTTATATTAAAACTTAGATGTTTAATGATATATCTTATATTATTTGCTGACTTAAATTTTTGACACCATGCGCCTTTCTTAAACCATAATATAGTTGCTTCTTTTCAGAATTAATTTCTTTTAATGTTTGAATGGCCAATTCTAATTGAACTTTTTTCAAAGCATGTGATTCAATATAGCCATCAATAAACTTCAAACATAATTCATCTATTTCAAAATCTGTGGCTGTCTTGCCAATTGCAGTTTCGATTTCTTCGTGAATATCATCCTTTATCAAAGGCTTTATCTTACTTTGTAATTCTTTAAAAGCTGGTTCTTCTAAACTATTAAACTGGTCAAGTTTTGACAGTAGATCCGTATAAATTTCGGCTGTACCATTGATTTTATAATACAAGGCAATAAGTTCAGCAGCATTACGTAAATAATCACGTTTAATCATATCATAGAGTAGATCATCGATAATTTTATGCCAAGCATAGAAAAATGCCATTGGGCCAAAGTGTCGCGTTGAACGTAATTGATCAAATTCTTTAGTTTCGTTTAAATGTTGATACACTTTTGCGCTTAGCCTATGGTAATCCGGCTCGAAAGGATCATACTGAATCACTAGTCGATCCAAAATGAATTCATATTTATGTTCTTCTAAACATCTTTGGAAATGCTCATCTTCAAACATTTTGGGTGTCTGTATATTTCTGCCTTCAAGCGGTACATAAATTTGTATCATGCGTTTTGCAACATCCATTGGAGCATCACGCAAAGTACCATCTGTATAACGCACTACTACTTTACGATCCGTTTGACGTTTCCCAAAAGTTATATCTGTAAAGACATACTTTGTATTGGAGAAACCTTTAAGTGCTTTATCATCCGATAGTACTCTTTGTTCATCTTCTTTAATCATAACTACAGGAGGCATTTGTAATTTCCTTTTTGCCTTTTCAATACTTTTGCGAAACTCTTCCTCAACCTCTTCCGTAGTCATGAATTTATACTCTACAGAATTATCCTTGACAGTTTTTTTGCGAAATATTTTACCGAGATTTAACTGGGTAATAGATTTTAAAAGCTTCTGTGTTTCGGGATCAGTAAATAATGGTCGAGGATCCTTATCGTACGATAATGTTATTCCTTTAGTGGAAACTGATCTAAAGTAGTAGTTTTTGATAGCGGCAAGCCGTATGCATTTCAATAAATTAAATTGTTTTATTACAGACATTATAATTTATTAACGAACAAATTTTTTTATATTATGCGTTTATAATAAATCCCTTATTTTCATAGGTACAAAAAGTAGTAACATGAACACAGCCTGGGGGTTATGTTTACAGTACATGTGATAAAAAAACCATTTTTCAGCCGCTACCAACAACTGTTTTTAAAAGAATTTTTTGAGAACCAACTTAATATCAGCCAAAAAACATCATCGCTTGACTATTTCTAACCAAATATATGATTTAAAATTGGCATCACTTATAAGTTCAGCTGATTTGTGAATATTCACAAGAAATTAAACAAAGAAAAAATTATTATTATTCCTAAAATTTTAGCGTCCTGCTAATATTCAATAAGCTATAAAATAATATTGCTAGTAAGTCAAAAAAAAAAAAAAAAAAATAAAGAAATATTGCAAACTTGTTAAGTTTCATAAGAAATGGATACAAAAGAAGAAAAATCACAAAATAATGGTGGTATGAAGGCGGAAGTAGAAAATAAACGTAAACGCCGCTGTTCAACACAATCAGATGAATCTCCAAAAAGGAAAACATTTATAACAAACGGTGACGGAGCTGTTGATGGCAAGGGTGAATTACAGATTAATACAGTTAACAAGGATAATACAGAAATACAATCGAAATTTTTGCTAGAGGAATTGTGTGATGAAGTGTTATATGAGATATTCAAATATGTAGATACCTGGTCACTGATGGCATTAAGAAAGTAAGTATCATATTCACTAGCTTTGCAAATTTAAAATAATCATAAAATTTTTTAAAGTGTAAGTCGGCGCTTACAGAAATTTGTTTTGGATAAACGTTTGTGGGAACAAATAGATCTTTGTCAAGCACCGTTGCCATTGGGCATTCTAGAAGATATGCTTGAACAATCCCATGAGAAGACTACATGTGTTAAATTGAAAGGACCGTCACCTTCTCAACATATTGAGGGAGAAATAAAGCAATTTAATCAAACTATTCGAAAGTCTTTTACCACACGATGCATAGAATTAGTAACTTTGGAATTATATGAAGTGACATTGGACTTTAAACAGGTAAAATGTACACGATTTTTCTTTTATAAGTTTTATTGTATTTTTAAATCGAATGCGCAACAGCTTTATTCTGTTCTATCAATTATAACATGTGAAAAGAAGTGTGTACTTTGCTTTAAAGTGTATTTTTACTGTAAAATTCCTCAAAATCTGCAAAATCAGAACATAAACTATTTAGCACTTATTAATAAGAATGTTAAATCTTGCTTTCTTTTTCATCAAAACAAATTTTCGTTCTGTTTTTTAGATAAACCTTAATGATTTTCCGCCAACAATTAAGCGTTTGGTGTTAAACAATTGTAACGTCCGCGCAGATGCAGATAAATCACTTTTTTCTGGTATCGATACGCTTCTAATCAAATTGGAAGAAGTGGCAATCGAAAATAACACATGGTTTGATCCGTACTATGTAATGCCTTTATCAAAATTACCGTCATTACGGTATCTTAGTCTCAGAGGATGTTCACAAATGCAGGAATTCATACCTTATGGAAGTATAGCAGCTCGACATGGTTTTAAACGATTAGAAGTATGTGATTTTTTTTGTTTTTAAAAATAATCATAAAAAAATATTTGTTAAAGATTTTAGACTTACGTGATACGCCTTTGAGTGACTCTGACTTACAATGTTTTAATGCTATAGAGACTTTAAAAGAAATATATTTGCAATGTCCTCAAGATGAAAACCCTGAAGAATCGTCAAAATTTTCAAGTTTTTCAACAGATGCAGAAAAGAACACAGAAAGAGCACATCAAACTGCATCAAATACATTATCAATAAATACTGAAACACCTTCAACCTCTAGGAGTGCGGGTAAAAAAGACCTGCTACCTGAAAAAACTGATGACGAATTTGTTACGCAGACTTCGCTGACTATGAATGACTGTGAATTGCCGACGTCTTCTTCTTCATCATCATCATCATCTTCGCCAAGCTCGATAAATATTGCACCTAATAACGATGAATTAAATTCTACACCTCAAAGTTGTGACGTAACACAAAGTTTAATACCTTTAGTTGGTACAAATTCACCTTCTCGTAGTCGTTTTCTACCACGGCCTGACCATATTTTTTATTTAGATGTACGTAATCGTACCTCACCTAATGCTGTGAATTTTAATATTCGTGACAATATAAGAGTGTCTGGTCAAGCACAACAACAGAACCAGCAAGCACCACCACCTGTCATTGAACAAATGATGCGTCACAATCTCTTTTGGCATATAGTAAATCCTTTGGGGGGCGTTGCGGGTGTCGGTGGTCAAGATTATTTAAATGTTTTTTCTTTGTCATCATCTCATAGACTGCAATCCCGGAGCAGTATTTCAGACCGTGGTATATGTTGTTTTGGTCGTACTCGACAACCTGTGCAACAAGGTGTTATTTGGATTCGCTTCAATAATCGTCCATTTGAAAATCGTTTTGAGCGCTTTTCCGTGCGTGATTATAAATTTGTTACGGATGTTTCGCTGCAGCACTTAGTACAATGTTCACCTCACTTAATATTCTTAGACGTGAGCGGCACCAGTGTTACTTTGGATGGTCTTCAACGTTTTAAAGAACGAAAGCCTGAATGTCAAGTTGTTGCAGAGCATTTGCTTGATGTTATGCAAAACGAAGCAGTAGTATCCTGAAAAAGTTTTAACTCAACAAAATAATAATTATACATGTAGCGAGAGTGACTACAATATACATATTACTAGAGCGAATTAAAAATAATGTAAGGTAAGCATATTTGTGTCACATCATATTTGTGTCACTAAATAAAAATAGTTATAACAAAATTTAATCTTTATTTTATAATTCCAAATAATTTATGCTGTAAAAGTAGTTATAGATATAGAATGGTTAAGTCTGTAGTTGCGCCCTTCACAATAAATGCAATTGTTTATTTATTGCAGATAAAGGCATTAAGAAAAAAAAAAAAAAAAAAAAACAGCGCAGCAAAAAAAGTGCTCGATGACAAGTGCCAAGTGCAGCAAATTAAACCCTCAATTGAAGCAACTGTAATGTTTTCGTTTGTCAACTTTCATGGCCGCTATTTTTATGAATTTTTTTTACATATTTAACATTAAATAGTTGCTTTGACAACATTTCATACAAAAATTTCTAATTACTATATAGCCTTTTATTAAATAAAGTTTATGCTGGAAATAAATTATTATAATTAACTCAACATATTAGTAGGTTCTGACGGAATTGCACTTAAGATATATTCAATTATAATATAAAAACTAAAATCAATTTTAATTATTGTTTAATTCTTTAAATATGTTAAAAAAATTATTTATTCATTGATATGATATGCATTTTTTTCATTTAATTTAATTTTGAATTATAAAATATAAATTTTTACTTAGTGGATTTAGAATGTATAGAATCAATATATTCATAAATATATTTATGGCAATAAGAGCAATTTTAAAGTTAATTTTCTTTCTAAGAAGGGCAACCACTTTGCTTCGATCATCTAGTAAGGTAGGTATAGATAATTGCACTTTTTGAAAATAAATATATTATTGATTATTTGTGAGGTTGTTGTGGCGAAAACGATAATATGTGGCAACGCCAGCCGTATGTTATATATTAGCTTATCGTAAATTTGCCCACGACACTCGTAATAAGGCTGATTTAATTATAATATATATATATATATTATATTATAATTTTACATATATATATGAGTAATTTATATTTATTATTCAGGTTTTAGTCATATTTTTTGACTTTAAATAAATAAATAAAAATTCCATATTGAAAGTCGGCCAAGTACGTAGAGTATGCCCAGTTGATAACACAAATGCTGCCGATGAGAAAAAAGTGATTTTTCCGCAAGCGTTGAGTCAGAAATCCAGTGTCTGGGAGTAAAAAACGGAATACATACTTAGCTGACTTTCAATGCGAAATTGTTATGAATTGTTATGACACTCTTGAAAGTCAAAAAATATGCATTAAATATATTTAATTTAATAAGCTATTTACGATACAACAAAACTTAAGCGCTTTTTCCAAAATGTATGGAAATAGATTACATGCAATTAGTAAAGGATCCCACATAGGAGTCAATAAAAGAGATTAGGTGTTTTGAAAAGCTAGTTTATTTTAAAACATTACTTATGGAAGTACATTATGTTTTTAGTTGTAAAATAATTTTTGTGATTTGGAAAATAGCTTATAGCTCATTAAGCTTTTAATAAAAATACTCGAAAAATCATTACTCTATAACTTTCTTAAAAATCGTACAAACTGATTCAAACTTTGTTCATGAGTACTCCTAAAAATGGAGATTACGAATGTGCCATTAAGTCTAAGAATACAGTTTGAGCTATGAACTTTCTTTTAATCGGACTTTAAAAGTTTTAAATTAAATTTACCTCAACGTCTCTTATTTTATACAAAACTATTTAATATATTATATTTGATTAAAATTATTTAGAAATAAGTTTTTAAACTATTAAAATTTTTAATGAAACATTATTTTATTTGTTTTCTAACATAAAAAAGCACACAAAAACATTTAAATGAGGTCAGTAAATCAAAATAATTTCAGTTTTGTAAAATAAAAGTTATAATAAAAATTGTAATCTGTATCTCTACCAATATATGATATTTGTTTTTATTATTGAACGGAAAGAGTTTTTAGTGCATTCGCAACGGCTTTATCAACATCAACCTCATCGTCGGTATCGTCTGTTTCAGAGTCAGAGCTGAGACAGTCGGCAATTTCACCGGTAAAAAACAATACAGCTTTAGGTATAACACGTTCTTTTAAATAAAATCCCAATTCGAAATCATTTTGTAAAATAACCTTTTAAATAAAAAAAAAAATAAATAAATATGATATAAATGAAACAACAGCTAAAACGTTACAACAAAAACTCACATTTATGTCGGAGTAAGTAGAATCATCAGGACTGTCAGGCAAAGTTGGTGGATCAAAAAAATCAAAAAATGAAGTAAAGGCTGCAAGAAAAAAAAACTATGAAAGTAATATATGAGCAGTTACTTTCGAAAGTGGTGTAAGTACATTTAAGGCCATTAATACGGGTTATTGATGGTTAAAGTTAATATTTTTTAAGTCAAATGTCAAGCTTTTGGTTTATTTAAAAAGTTTTAGCCAAAAGCAAGATATTTACCCCACAAAATACTAATTTTAACTATCGGAAGTTGTAATATTGGGCCTTAAAAAATTACCGCTAACTAATTTTTTTTAAAGAAGACTTATAGCACTTTCAAAAATAACAACTAATGTAAATTACCTTTTTTTTCATGTACTTTTTCTGGTTGTTTCCAATCAATTTTGCATCCCTCACATTTATAAATCTCAGCACCATCATACGTTAAGGGATCCTCAATATCCGGTAAGCAATTAAGAAAATAGGTTTTAGTTAAAATGCGATTAGTAAAGTATTCATTGTGTTCAAAGAAAAACTCAATTACAAATTTCACCTCCGGTTCATTGTAAAGTTTTGAACGAATATCGCTTAGATGCTAAAATAATCAAAAAGCGAATATTAGTGTATTTTAAAAAGTTATAATTAAGAAATTAAATACCATTAATATTTTTTCATCTTTTTTACTTATAAATTCTGTGTAAGAAGCTTTCAACACTTTTAACCAGAAATTATTTAAGTAACCTTCGTCTTTGGCATCTCCACCTCTGGCTACATTTTTGAAATCCCTGTAAAACAATTAAAAAATAACAAATACTTGAATCTTGCAAAACTTTTAATTCGTTATTTTTATTTAAAGAAATTTTTTCAGAACATACTCGAGAATTTTACTACGTTTGTTGTAGATTTCATTGTGTCTCTTCTCATATGATTTCTCAAGATCGTAAATCTCACGCTGCAAATTCACTTCAAGTTTAATAGTTTCTAAATACAATTTTTTCAATTCGTTTATACACAATTTTTCATCCTCGGATAGTTTTTGTTCCTGAAAACAAAAATTTGTAATTTTTTCAAGGTTAAAGCAATTTAAAAAAATATTAATATGAGAGGAATTTTGGGCTAACAATTTGATAGTAAATAAAAAATGTTTACTACATGCAAATTAAATTCTGAAAATTTTCTTCATGCTTTAGCAAGGATTGATTTGTTTGCTTACGAAATTTCTATTCGCTCAAAACAACATTTAAATCTAATGGTTAAATATATATCAATGTAAATTTATTTCTTGTACTATTTTAATTGTGCATTGGCTAAGAGACAATAAAAATATAGCGAAGCCTTAGACCATTTATTAAATAAGCTTTTGTAAACAAGTTAGGTGTGATGCCGCAATTAATTTTTGAATATCTAACGCGGATTCCCAATTTTAACTAAAACTGTTCCCGTACAGAAAGCTTGGACAAGTGAGAGCGAATTTGATATGAAATTTCAGTACGATTGAGGTTATCAAATCAAGTCAACAAATTATAACAGATTTATACACATATTTTTTTCAAATGTAACTAAATAAAAAAGTGTAGCATAAACTTAGGCAACAATATAGATGAACAATTGCTTTTCCCAAAATCTTTTTCTTCAAATTCAAAAATGAAAATTTATGAAAAATTGCAATAACTAATTGTTTTAACCTACAACTAAATAAAACTACATTTTTTGTAAACTTTTTGTTGACCGAGTAGTCAAGAGTAATTTATTTTGTTTCCGATAGCTAGTTTGGAATCGAATGAAATTTACTAAGATTATATACGACAGAAGACTCGCCATCGGTAGTCCTTTATTAAAGATATAATAAAACGTAAACAGTTTTCATTTTGTCACAGATATTACGTATGTACGTGTGTATGTAAATAAATGTTTGCTATTCTGCAAAAATCACTTGAAAGTTTTTTACGAATTTTCAAGAAAATTTCAGCAATTGATATACCTACTTATGCATATCTGCCTAACTTACATAGATGCATTTTACACACTTACCAGTAGCTCTTTTCTTGTTAATTGAGTAGGAGTTTTTGTGCCTTTGCCAGTAATGCGATTTTTAAGGTCCATATTAAATTTTTACACAAAAAATTACAAAAACACAAGCAATTACGTAAAGCTTTTAATAAATTTATTTAATTTATTATTTCCTAGAGATAATCAAAAAAAGACAATTAATATATTTTTGAAATTATGTATTTGAATACAATCACGAGAAAAGTCAACAAAATATTTGAATATTAAAGCAAGAAATGGTTGATGTGATTTTTTTTTTATTTTACGAGCATTAAAATAGCAAAACAAGTGACTGCGAAAAAAGTAAGAAAAATTGATAGTAAATTATTCGATCTTATAAATTTATTATTAGTAAATATTATTCAAGCTTAGGATCTCAATGAAAAAATTGTTTTTACTTGAATAATATTTACTAATAAGAAACTATATATTTAAATGAAAAAATATTAATTGCTTATTGATTTTCTCTAGGAAATAAAAAATTAAATAAATTTATTAAAAGTTTTACTAAACTGTGTGTGTTTTTATGTGTAACATTTTTATTTATTTAAATGAATATGCCTTGGAAACTACTATAATGAACTTACATGTTTTAGTCAAAATTATTTCAGGAAATACTTAGTTGATCGCCTAAGGCCAATTTATTTAAAACAAATATTCAATTTGCATGTTAGATATCCCATCTGGGGCTAAATTATGCCATTTGATATCAATCGAAATTTCTTTTTAAATTATTTACATTGAAATTTTGATCGGTATTTAATGCCGTAATTTTGCCCTCAAATCTTAGTATCAACTAAAACCTTTAATGCTTCTCTGTTGTTTATTAAGAGGTATCATATGCCATGTAGAAGTTTTTAAGCCACAACTAAATAAGTTATTGATTGTGGCATAGACTTTATTAGGCGCAACAAATTTATGTTTTTTAATTGTTGGTGTTTCGCAAAAGGCAGCCAGGTAGATTTATTTTGGTAGAGTTTGTTTGGTATATTTTATGTAGATTTTCTTTTTATAATAAAAGGTTTCCAATTTTACCTCCATTTTATGTTTTTATTTTATATTTTGATTTTGAACTTAAGATGCAAGCAACGTGCCGCTATAATTTTTCAGTATTTTGAACAAATTCAACGAAGTGTATAGCATTACTTTGAACTGGAAAATTAAAGCAAAAAAAAAAAAAAAAAAAGAAAAAAAACTTTCCTACCAGGAGCATACTAACGGCAGACACTGAAATAGCTACCAATAATGAAAATTATTTTTGCATTTTCATAAGTACTTGTTCTCGTAAAACATACATAAGATTTTTTTGTTTGTTTGTTTTTAATTTAGTATTCTGTTTAGTTGTTGTATTTTTATTTTATTTCCCTTTGGGTCTTTTATAAATGTGTTCAGTTAAACTTTAGTTAAACGGTTGTTGACCGTTATTTTGAAATAAATATTAAGTGTTTGTACATTAAACTACTAACGTTTCTCTTTTGCATACCTAATAGATTTTTTCTCATTCTCTTATTGTTTTTATGCATTTTTTTATATTTTTTGTGTGTATTTTAGAAAGTGCTTATGATAAAAGATGGCTTTGGAGCACCGTATAAGAAAAATAAATTATATTTATTTATCTATATCTATATTCAAATACGTTTCTCTTTAAAATATTTCGAAATATGTCGTAAATAATTACTAACAATACATTTGGAAATATACTTATATGCTCATACATGATGCGCTTTACTTTACTTAATATGGCTCATTGCTATACCGAGCTTAGCATACCACCTTAAAATGTAAACAAAAATTTATATTCAAGCCACGATATTTTAATATTTTTTAAAAACAATTTTTCTTTACTCACAGAAGTTTTTTTTTTAACTTAAAAGAGAAAATGTATTTTTTTTTAGTAAAAGTTATCCTGTCATACCGTTTTGTTGCTTTAAATAACTATTAATTTTGGCAGTTATTTACATAAAAAATTAGTATTTAACTTAATATTAATATTGGAGATGAGAATATAGATTTGAGGTAATAGATTAGGTTAGGTTAGGTTGCACAGGACCCCTCCACTTGGGTTCTCTGATGCAGTCCTTTTTGAAAGTGAAGAAGGATAGCAATAGAGATAGAAGAGTGAAAATAAATAGTAAAGAATGCACTGAACCTCCAGCGCAGGGCAGAAGCAGAAAATGTTTTGCACCTTCTGCAGTAGTTATACGATAGCTAATTCATTCTCCTTACGCTTGAGTTTAACAGGAAAAAAATAACTTTTTGGCATTTTCTTAAAATCAATCATCATTAGCAGCGTCGTTAAACTCAAAAGAAGCTTATTTGTTAGTATGGGTCAAGAAAACTCAGTTTTCATAGAGCTCTAATTAAGAGCGAAACTAGAAAGAGACGAAAATAACAGTCACATCTATATTCACTGGGACAGTAGAGTGGCATTACTTGCACTCAGTGCCTTTGAGATAAGATCAAAACTGGTCTGGAATTGCCCAATACTTCTAAAAAGACTAGTATCTAATAACAGGGTTCAGTTAATATGGCTGCCAGTTCATAGTGAACATGAAGGCAATGAGAAGGCAGACAAACTCGCAAGAAAAGGGATGTCCAATAGATTCATTGGCTCAAAACTATTCTGCGGACTGTCTTAGACCTCTATTAAGCTCAGTTTTAAGGAATTGCTAGATAGAAATAAAGGTATCAGGGTGGCGCAAACATTCTTGCCATTCCGATCTCGGAAGAAAACAAATGAATTCGCATTGTCACGAGATTGATGACTTTACATTGCAGAGTTTTTAACCACTTGGCAAGTATGAGAATCAGTTAAAATGACCTTTGCAGGTTATGTAAGGAAGATGAAGAGATAGCATAGCATATATTATGTCACTGTAGTGGTCTAATTTGCACCCGTTTTCGCTACTTTGAATTACACTTGAATACCAGACTCAGGGGGAATTTATAACTTGAGAGTAGTGTCAGGCCGCATTGATTAGATGACTTGTTCTTGCTCCTCATTCTAATTATAATACTAACTAAATAGAGAACAGAAGGCGATGAGTTAGCTTAGAAGTAATACCTTCACATTTCATTATTGGAAATAGAGAAAAGGAAGAATTCACTCAAGGTATACTAGTTCCAAATGAACTCAATAAAAAGACGTGAAGTTATGTCACAGAAGTTGACCTTTCTGTGGAGTGACCCGTATGCACTTACATAAATAGATTTACTCGTACATATATAAATTGCCTTAAAGCAATTTTTTAACAATAACAACTTTGTTAACTAAACATTCTAAAGTAATTTCCGAGCTTATTGTAGCAAATGATTTCTTCTTCCATATACTTCATCTTCATTTGCATCTTGAATTTTATTTTTATTGTTCACACATATAGTCATTTATGACGTGTGTATGCATGAGAATGTGTGTATGGGGTTGTGTATGCATACATCTAGTTCCGAACAAACGTATGCAATTAAAATTGTTATATAAACCTATTAGATTATAAAATATTTAAAATTGTTTTATTTTTTATTGTGCAAAATTTAATATTTTTGTATCTACATGTGCCAGCATACACATACATGAATACGCATTGCTATAGATTCTTAAGCAAATGTAAATATGACCACAAGGAAGTTGTGGAATAAAATATTTGTTTAATCGAATTCTGTACAAAAGAGTATAAGTAGAATTAAATTTGGTTTTTATTTTATTTCAAGTGAATATTGTGCGTATGCATGAGTATTCAATATTTTATTAGGATAAGGTCAAGTACATATAACTATTTCTTGAATCCTACTAGATTTTCGATTTTATTTGTGTCAATATAAAATACAATTTATTGATGATTAAAAACAATTCTAAATATAAAATGTAATACATTGAAATATTAAAACAAATTAAATTGACATCCGTAATGAAAATATTAGTTATCACTCAGGCATAAGGAATTTAGTTTTTCATTTAAGTATCTGTTGTAAAATATTTATGTAACATTTTAAATTGTTTTCAGAAAAGCAAAAACTAAGAAAAAACAGGATTTTTATATTTTATAGAAAGTAATTTGTATAAGTTTTTATGCTGTTTCCTTTTTTAAAAATATATTTAATTAAAAAAAAAACATAAAGTATAAAACGTAAGTGTGCTTTAGGCTCAAAAAAAAAAAAAAAAAAGTAAAAATCATAAAACATATGATATTGATTAAGTTTTGCTTATTTTAAAAGCATTTTTTTTAAAGTAATTTATATAGTGAATTGATTACATTTTGGGCGTGTGTCTAATTGCTTTTTGCTTTTAATAATAACAAACTAAATTAAATTAATCAAAGTGCACATCGTCATATTATTTCAAGAATCCCTGAAATATAAAAAATTTTAATTAGACTTTTTGATTGATTATAATAAACCGTTTTAACTCATTCTTGTGCAAAATTTTTCAGGGGTACGCTTAAAAATAACCTTTTTGAAGCTGAAAGTGACAATATTTAAAACAATTTTTCATAATTTTTTACATGAGAACAATTTATTGCTTCTTCTAAATATAAAGAAATTTGTAACAAACCAAAAGTCGGGGCACGTTTTTGGAGTCACCATAATAGTATAAAAAATTATTTCTTTTGTTTTATTTTTTATAGAACGCATGAGTTTTTTTAATATATTTTATATAATATAGAAAATTTACTACATAATGATTTTATTATTTTGGTAGTAAGCTCCTCTCAGTACTACCGCCAGAGCAAAGAATGTCAATAACCGACAGCCAGGTTATTAGCTTATAAGGATCTATTGATAACGTTTCGTTTTGTTATTATTACATGTTTTTATTTTTATTTTTTTTTTAAGCAACACAAATCCGCAAAGCTTTTTGGTTTGTCTGCAACAAATACTTAAATACTGGGAGTACTCTACTGAGGAATCAGAGTAGCGTCTGACGAAATGGTCCATATAGATATGCGATCCCCTTCACTACTTATTGTACTGAATAAATAACTCATGAGTAAAAGAATAAATTTACAAGCCAACACAATTTCTGGAATTAAGCACAAATAAAGATTAATAATAAAAAAAAAAAAAAATATTTAATGAAAGCGTTTAATTTTTTTTGGGTGCATTCTAGTTTAAATTTAGATGGATCAAAAAAATAAGAGTGATTGCAAATTAAAAAAAAAAATACTAATTTGCTAAGAAATTAATTTAAAATTATTAAAATAAATAAATGATAATTAATTATTAATTAATTACTTGTAATATTGCTTTGCTCGAACTGTTTTAGATTAGTTTTATTAATTATCTAGAAAAAATATTTACTTTTTAAAAATTAATTGGAAATGATAATTCAATATTACAACTAATGCTTTTGGAAATGTCGCGAAAATCAACTTCAAATAGAAATTGACGTAAAATTTTCTTACTTTTACAAAAATATATAAAAAAATTTATTTGGTTAATGTATTAAGAAAAAAGGTAATTATGTAATACATCATTCTCTAGAAAATATTTAGCACTGGACATAATTTCAATAACAATTTTAATGTCTGCATAATTAAATAAAATGCCACCAAAAGAAATTAATGACGGCACAAGGGTTTAAAAGGCGTTAAAGTTTTCTGAACTTATTTTTCCGCCAAGTTTATTTAATTATCTTTTTTATTATGACAAAAAAAAAATAATGTTTATAATGTAAATTGTAATTTTTTGTTATTTACTTTACAATTATGATGCTAACTAAATAATTATAAAGTCGTATTTTATAAAAGCCATTAAATTGGTCTAAAACTTTTCTCATGATGCCTTTACTACCGTAAAAAGAATGAAAATGAATGCTTTACAAAACATAAATAATATTATTTTAATAACATAATAAAATGTAAAAGTGTTATAAATAAAAAAAAAACTGAAAAAAATCTGATAAAGTGAAGTATCAAACCAAAAAACAATACAAAAAACATTGGAGAGGAAGGACTAAAATGAGCATAATTATGAACGACATTGAAAGGAAAAGTTTTGTAAAGCCATTAAATAAGAAGTTTAAAAAAAATACTGTTTGTAATACTGTATGTGCGAAAATGGGTGAAAATGTGTAGGTGTATGTGATATTTAATGGTTTCAGTGGCCATACTCGCAACGAGAAGTAAGTACACATTTCACACTTTTTATTTGTACAAACCACCATACCAATGAACTCACACTAACTAACCAGCAAGCAGCCAGCAACCAGCTAGCCAATCACCCAACTACAAAAAAAAAAAAAGAAAAATGAAATGAACTATGGAGTTTAAACATTGTTTCGCACTTTGCCGCTTCAATGCGTAACAACGAGGACTTCCAACATCTACGGTTAAAAATACAACATTTATAATAAATAAACTTATTGTTGATATACGAGTATGCACACCCAACGTACATACGATACATATTTGCGAATGTATTATAAATTCCTGTTGATTTTTGAGTGCAGTTATTTTTCATTTCTGGAGTTTTCAATTATAAAAATTTTATTTTAATGGCATATGTATTTGTTGAAAATATTTACGGTCAAATTAATAAAGAAATATTTTTTTAATTAGTAAATTTTCTATGGGAAACTCGTTTAATAAGCCCTGATATATAATAATAACACAGCAAAAACACTTGCCAACATCTATAAAATACGTAGAATTCTTTGCTAGAAAATAAAATATGCTATTTTAATATCAAGGAGCCTTAAAATATTGTCTTTTCAAAAATAAGAATAAGGATATTTACAGCGTTCACTTGGAGATTAGGATAATGATGATTTAAAAACTTTGAGAAACAAACAGTCATATATACAAAAATTTTATTGAAGTTTAAAAAAACAAGTCAAATTCGTCTCTGCCTTCACTGTCTTATCGAAATATTAATATTTTTCACTTTCCACAGCCTTCTAAAATATCAAAAACATACAAAAAATTAAGTGAGTGAAGATATGTAAATATGCCGAGTTAAATATGTTTTAACGTACCCTTACGTTTTTTAGTATTTGTAAATATATTTTCAGTATTTATAAAATGCGTCTTACGTTACTAAATACTTCTAAATATATATATTTTTAGTAGTAGTTTAGCGGAGGTCCTTTAGATTGGAAGCCTACTGCCCAAATACTCAGAAGGTTAGGTTAGGTTAGGTTAACAGGTCGCCCGAAAGAAAGAAAACAGAGCTCAGCTCACTTGGGTCCTCTGACGTGGTACCTTTGTGATACCTGTATAGAGATAGTGATAGCAAAGTGAAGGGGAGGAAAGAAGATAGAGAAAGAAAGAAAGAAGTGAGTGAGTCCGTCACACAAACCAACCACTGCTTCTAATGAAGCCATAAAGCGTGTCGACACTTGCATTCGACAGCGCAGTGAGACCCTGCAGACGTCGCTCACCGAAGTTACTTTGGATTATTTAAAAATTTTTATTTAAATTTCCATTTATGATACTCCAGTGCTGTTGCTCTGAAGGATAAGCTTAACCCTTAAAGATCAGCTGGGTGCTAATGCAATTTTTAAAAAACTTCACTGGCTGTAATTTAAATTCTAAAACAATTTATATAAAATTCAAAATTCATTAATCAGCGTGCTACTAAGCACGAACGAGTCTTTAATTTAATACATTAACGATTTGATGCCTACTTTCAGAGAATTTTTTTGCTAGTTGTTGTTGTTAGTATATTTAGATGACATAAATGAAAAAAAAAGAAAATAAATGAAATTACAAGAGTAGCAATGCAACAATCTTCAGGAAAATTATAAAAATACAAATTTCTAAATATTCAACAAACATCATCATTCACTGTTACACTTAAAGAAACTACCCACACACTACTCGTAAATATAACAGAACAGATATTCTTCGTCGTACATCATCATTGTCAGGATGCTAGTTGTTTTTCATTTTCGTCTTATTTTCTTGCTCCTATAAGCAACAAAAACAACTTTGAGTTTGGTCAAAAAAAAAAAAAAAAAAAAAATAGTTATCTGTGTGTGTGCCTTACAAAATATGAATTTATTTAAATTTTCTGCCTGAGTACGATTTTCATAAACGATGTAAGAGAACTTTCGATATGACTAAAATTTTGTTAAAAGAAAAATGATGAAAAATAAAAATAAATAAACCTTTCAAGATAAAAATAAAGAAAATATAAATTAGAAAAGAGTAAGGGTATTTGATATAATCAGATTAAAGTGCTATGTAAAGCATTATGCTCTTCAGCAAATTTCTTCTTACCTTTAACAGAATAGCAACACAACCCAAAAATATTTGCTTCAAAAAATACAGTGGCAACTAAAGAAATTATTTTGCAAATTTAGGTTATAAGTCCAATTATGAATAATAATTCACTGGTAGTTTTTTCACTTATCAAAATGAAAATTCTTTGGTTTTGGGAACTTTCCCCCCAAAACAAAGTTCACAGCAATTTATTAATGTTTTAATTTGTCTTCCTAATTTATGTAAGCTTATATAACAAACTTTTCCATTTTTATTATTTCTGGGAGAATAAAGAAAAGCCGTTTATCTTTTGTTATGCCATTACAGAGGACTACAATGTTAAAAGCCCCCAAAAAGATTTCCTTATAAAATTATTACGATTTGGTATTTTTTTTATGTTCTGTTTTGTATTGCTAAATCTCTCCAGAGAAACCAGTGTCTGGGAATGATTTAAATTTTTTAATATCCAATAAAAATTAATGTACAATGAAAAATCTATTATAATAAGAATCTTAAAAGCAAAAAAATTAATTTCTCTTGTTGAACCTGAAAAATAAAGCTAAAGAGGTTTTTGTGACACCACAAGTCATTGATTTTAGTTAAGCGATTTTCCCATATTAACACAGATTTATTCCAAACGTTCTAGAGTGAATCATAGGGCTATTACAAATGTCTTTCATTTAGAAGTATTTGAAGATTTTCTTTACTCAACAGTTTGCAAGGACTTAGGGTATATTTATATATCTTGTTGCTTTCAACATCTGACAAACACACAGCGAGATTGACATCACACTGGCGTTGAATATGCTGATTTTAGTTTTCTATATTGGGATATATGCGCACCTTCCATATCCAATTAAGAAGACTAAAAGATTTCGGGAAGTAATTTATGTGGTTTATAATGTGTGCACTGGATCCTTCTGCTGTTGTTGTTCATACATATGAATTTAGTTCTTTCAGGTTAATTTTGAATTATTTTCTCGCTCTTGCTGTCCTTTTATATGGCAGTTCTACGCACATGTCGTTAAATGTATTTATGTGAAAGCTGGCAAATGTCTTCGCCATCGCATATTGGCTTCTATATGCCTCATTCTATGTCATACCAATATACTGCTGCAGTTTAAATTAAAACATCAAGGGCAATTTTGAACAATAGAGGAGGCATTACTCGCCTTTATTTCATGCCATTTTTAATTACTATTCTGTAACTCTGTAAGTGCAGCATATTGGTTTGGGTGGGCAACTTTTGCCTGCAAGTGCTTTCCGTAGCCTATCAAAAGGCTTTTATAATTTTATCATTCTTTAGATAGAATTTGAAACTCGGCTTTGCGTTTTATTTATTAGTTTCATTTAAGCAAACTAATTAACTAGTTTTAAAAACGTATATGGAAGGAATTTATTATTATAATTATTAAATTTCCTATTTTTACCACTGTTCTTTCGTTAGACTTACATTGGTTCATATGTATAAACAAATTCTTGGCTAGAGTCTTTCGAAAGCGTAAAATGCAAAGTGTTTGGTAAATGAAGTTTTCAATTTTCCCATAATTATTTTGACCTTAATTAACACATCGTTCCATCATCATCGTTATAATCGTCGTCACAGTCAGTCCTCATGAATAAAAGCGCACAAACAACAACAGCACAGCAAAAACATCAAGTAGCAAAATGTTATTTCTTAGTCAAAACATGGAAATCTTGAGTCGATTCAACTTGTACTAGTTGTATGTATGTATGTGTGTAAAGATTGCATAAAATAACTAAAGCTGTGCTGGCGAGGGGTTATTTCAGTATTTATTGTTTATTTTTGGTTTCCATTCTTCATATTTTTAAGTCTGTCTCTATGGAGATGTTTGCCTTTCCGTTTAACAATCTGTCTGTCTGCCTGCCTGTGTGATTATGAGTCAGTATTTTTTTTGTTGTTGTTGCAGTGATGCTGTTTGTATTTATTTTATATACGTTCCTTTTGCACCCTTCACTTATTAGACAAGGAATATTTTCACTTGGGACTTGTTGGGATTTACAAATTTTGGATCTTTAAGTCGATTTAAAGCAGTTTTTGTTTACTTTTTAATACAATGTGTATCAATCAGTCTATTAGACATCATATTTAGTTATAATTACCTTGGTTGTGTTATGTATACAAGATCACGCGCTTCTCATTGCAGTCAGTGCAGTGAGCAATTTTCATATGTGGCGTATGAGTTAGGGAACTTAAATCGCGACACAGCTCACAGGTTTTGTCTCTTTTTTTTTGTTATTAAAAAGTATACGAGTGTTAGTTGTTTCCTGTGTTGCTACCTAAAGGCGTTAAATGTCTTTTTAAGGACAGAAGCTTTTATTCAAGCATCAGCCAGATTTATTTTGAACATTTTCATTTTGTTGTGTAGTTTTTTTTATTTTTCCTTTTTTTTTTGTAGTTTTATTACACCAAATTTTTGTTGTCGTTACTGTTTGCTTCCTATGTTGACAAGAGCTGCAGTGTGTTTTTACGTTTGCTGCTTGAAAAGCTTATAAAATTTTAGTTTTAATTAAATTCAGGTTGTGCTGCACAACTCTTAATTCATACATGTTATAGTAATAATATATTTTATGTTCTTATTTTATTTTATTTTTGTAATTATTTTTAAGGTAGTTTTGCTCAAGAAACTCATATACAAAATGTATTTAATTTTATTTTGAGAAATTGCTTATAGAGAAGATTAGAATTTAATTCAACTACTACTGTAGAAGGTTAGATACGAGTAAATATCACTACCTACACACTATATCAAGAAAAGAAATATATTTTGTGTTCAAAATAAAAGTAAATTTTGTAAAAAAAATTTTTAAATTCTAACGTTAACGAGTCTGTGATTAGTTTAGTTATTGCTTAAACTTTGCTGCATAAATGTCCCGCTTGAAATTTAAACGTACTATTCTCCCAGTTAGTTATTGTCATTAATTGTTTCAAAATAATTCAATTAAATAAGAATAAAGTAAATGCAATCAGCAGTTTATTTATGCATTTATTTTTTAAGTTTAATGAGTAAAAAAAAACTTAATAATAAATTCATAAATTAAATAAACATTTCACAAGCACTTCTATCATATTAATTATAAAATATAAATTGAATTAAAACTTTTTCACCCAAATAATACTGCCCTATTGAAGTGAAAACATTTCTAGAAAATCTACTCCAACTTTGCCTGCGAACAAGTCACTAAAGTCAACATCATATAATTGAGAACCTGCAGGTCAGTTGGACAACACACAAATACACTTGTGAACAACATAATAGAACAATATAACGATATATTTAGAGCTTGCATATATGAACCACAATGTGTGTACTCGTATGTAGCCGGATGGAAAAAAAGCCCACAACTGGGCAGCCAGAGCAGCATAAAAGACAAATGAAAAAATAAAAATAAGTGAAATTATATAAGGGAATAGAAAATGAAATAACATCATGAAGTTGTAGTTACCGGAGAGAGTAAATGAGAAAGCGATATATAGAGAATTCTAACTGTATTCATATAAATAAACAAATTTAGCGATGTGGAAATAAAAATTATACATGTTTATGTGTGAATAATGTGATACATACAACATACACACGACACATCATTTATAACAGCATTGCTAGGAATGGGATCATACGAGTATTAAATCTTTATTTGCACATTTCTTTGAGAATATTTGTTTATTTTTTTGTTTGTGTGCTTGAGAATTGTTGTTGGTGCTGCTGTGTTTTAGAGTTGTGTGTTATAATTTTAATTTAAGTATAAATTCGCTTGACCCCCAACATTAAGTTGGATGATGTTGAAGTGCGGCATATAACAGAAGTACAGTGATTAAAAATTTTAAGTAGATGTTGAGGATAAACTAGTTAGTTAACTAACTTGTGGTTTAAATTATTTATTTATAAGTTAATTTGCGTTTTTCCTTATTTTAAAATTAAATTAAAATAAAATAAATAATTATAAGCCAAACTGAAGCCTGAAAAACTACCCATTTTATATCTTTATAGGTATTTGTTATATATAGTTTCTTTATATATATATTAAAATTTTTAAAATACTAGATTTTTTTGGCTCGTCTCGCCCAATCTGGTCCTTTATTAAGTGAGTAGGTATCATTAGAACGCGTATTTACCAAAAAACTCATTCTAATAAATAATGTTTTTGCTAGCATTATTAGCAGAGGCGCTAACCAAAGTGGTATATAAAATATTTTAAAACATAATTTCAGGCGAGTGAAAATTATTGAAAAGTGGGCCTGAAAATGGGCGTGGCCAGTCCGAAAACTATATGGACAATTAAAATATTGTTACTATAACACAGATAATCAAATTGTATAGATATTTTTTATGAAAAAGGGTGCGGGTTTCTTGAAGAAGACATCCGAAGAATAGTCGAAATATTGCAAAAGAAAAGTAAATCTTGAATTATATTTATTAAATAAAATTTATAAAGGTCATATTATTTTAAGAAGTATTAAAAAAAACTTGTTTGCTTTTGTCTAATATATTTTCCTTAAGAGAAAAAGTACAAGATTTAGTTAAACAAATTCTTCTTAATGATGATTATAGAGAACGACAGATCATCATAACAATTATGGCAAAATTTATATTAATGAAATATTTATAATGAATTCAATACTTGCACTCGTAGTACTTTAATTTTAATTTAGTTTTTTTTTTTTTTTTGCTTAAACGTACAGTACCAGATGTTCATTTACGTGTTCACTTGGTTTGGTACAAGTGCCCATAGATGATGCTGGCAAACAGTGAATAGTCCAACAAACATAAATACCAATGGGAAATCAACGTAAATAAATATGAAAATAAAAATTTCTATTTACTATTAAAACACGCCATTTAGGTTGGAATGAATCTTTTGTTTATTTTCTATACAAGAAAAACAAATGAGTGTGTATGTATGTATGTGTATATTTAGTCGTATGTAATATTCAATACAGTTTTCTTTGCAGGAAATGTGTACTTATTTCTTTTCTAATAAAAAAATTATAAAATATTTAACATCAAATTTATATGTATAAATAAAATAAAAATAAATTTTATTAAAACAAAAACTAAAATTAATTTCATACAAAAAGTAAAAAATTAAAAAGGAATTAAAACCTATTTTTGAAGCAATTGGATACACAAGTATGCCAAAGTTACTTAGGTTTTATAATGACATTTTATAGAGATACAATTTTGAAAGCTCTATAAAGATAATTTTTCTTAAACAATTTTGGATTCCAGCATAGAGTGTTCTTTTCATTGGGATTTCCTTAAAAGTTGAATGAACCGTCCTACAATTCCTGCTGCACAATAATATAATTTATTTATTTGTTTGATTATTAATCTGAGGAATATTTCTTTACAAACATTTATAATATCGAGTAATATATTTTTAAAACTAGAATAGAATATAACAAAAATTACAAAGTTATTGAGTTAACTACGGCAGCAACTCAATTTTTGCTTAAGTCTAACTTTCATAGCTTCTTCAGGATATAATTATAATTAATAAAATACCCATTTCATTTTCAAATAAACGAATGAATATAATTTTTAAAATTATGAGTTGGCATAAAAGAGATAAAAATTACACATTTTATGTGCTGCTCTGATTTCACTGGTTCCAACGATACAGTAAATCTTCGTATATGGAACGTCGTTAAAACGAAAAACTCAATGTAACGCATGTTTTTGCAGAGTCCGTTGAAAGAGCCTCTTTCTTTTAAAAATGCTCTATATAAAGCCTTTATATAGCAAAGTATGTTTTCAAAAGCCTCTATATAACGAAATCGTACTTGAGAAATTATCAATTAAAATCATAAAGTGGATATGTAAATTACATATCGACAGGAGCTGTATTTCAAAATATATTTCAAATACGATGCGTAGAATTGAAATATTTTATTTATTTTAGAGTCTTCGAATATAAAACATTTCAGGTTTTGCCTCCCAACACTGGAGTAGGCGACATATAACTCACTATCCATTAGCAAATTAATTAGTCTCTAATATACTAATAAATTCTTAAATAAAATTATTATTTTTTACATTAAAAATTCATTTGCGTAAAGGTAATATCTGTAAAAATGTAGACTTAAATTAAGTCATGTTTTTATTTTATATAAAATGTTATATTTGAAAGTGGTATAAGTTCTTTGGAGTTAAAAAAACCTTTTATGTTCTTAAATAATTACAATAATTATTATTTCACAATAAAATATAAAATGTCTACAGCGTAAAAAGCATCATACGAAAAGATTAACGTTTGCCAATATTTTAAAATAAACTCAAAAGTAAACATGAAAAATAAGACTTATAAGAGATTTTACCCATTTGCAAACCAATCATAGAAGATGACGAGATAGGACATATATCATTTTATAAGGGATGTCGTTTAAATTTGTAATCTATAGCCCAATTACTCAGAAATTACTTTCGATTATTTTAAAAATTTTTAATTTTGAAATTTTCATATACCCCAGTGCTGTTGCTTTGAGGGATTTTAGCAACATCCGGACAAACGATAGAATATTACGGGATGGGACACATATCATTTTAAAGGGAAGGCCGTCTACCACCCAAATACGTCGTTTACACAGTAGAAAATTTCAGCACTTCAAATCCGTTGGAAACACAAATTTGTATAGCGAACAAACAAACAGAAAATGAATTTTATAGTTTAAGCAAATTTCCACGATACGTATATTTAATATTTATTAGAGATTTTCCAATTGATTATCATATTGCTTAAGTGGCCAATACACGACAGGACATGCTACTTACTGATATTAGTTACACTTTTTTAATTGCAAGAACAATTTTTATACATTGAACAAAAACTTGTCTTCCTATTTCCTGAAATAAACGCTGCAGCTATTAATAGAAAAATAATCGCATTATAAAAACAAAGATTTTAATTTGCTACATATAATTCAATCATACTCGTACTACAATGGAAAGGTGGTTCAGTAACTTTAAATTCTTTTTTCACAGTCTACTTACATTTGTAGCATAAATATATTTACATTCCTACCTTTTACATAAAAAAAAAAAAAAAAAACTATTGGCAAATTAATGCATTTAAAAAAGCATAGCAAGCACCAACGTACCAAATATATTTTATACATCTAAAACGGAACAAGTTGAAAAAGATGTAAAACATACATTTCCGCTTTAGCACCTTGTAAAACTATAAAAATTTCATGTACATACTAAGGTAAAACTTTATCTGAAAAAAAAAAATAAAAATTTACGAGTATGCATGTGTATAGGACAGAAAGTATGAAACAAATACTCCTACAAGTCTCTAGGTATGTAAGAATCTGTTATGTGTGTTTCATTCATTCACTAGAACTATAAAATGTTCATAATGTGTGTGAATACATACGCTTTTTGATGCCCTTAAAGCCATAATAATAAAACTTATTAGTGTGTTCTAAGCTAAAACATGTGTAAGTGTTTTCAATGAAATAGATTCCTCGGTGGATGTAACTATATGAAAATTTTTTGTATTTAAAGGTGAAATATTAGTGGGTAACTATACATTAATATTTAATATTAATTCTTTTTTTACTTAATTTGTATTTTATTACGTGTTAAGATTTTAACTGTGAAAAATCTTTACGAAAAAAAGAAACCAGCTGTTGGCTTAGCAGACTGTCAGCTGTCACAAGGATTGATTACGAGTAAATAGAGGGCTAAGTGCCTGAGTTAACGTTTACTTGTAATAAGTGCAGTGGCTGCAGATTGTAATTAGTAATGCGTCGACGTGTGTCCAAGGAAAAGTGAAAAACAGGAGGGCAGCACCCTCTGATCCTCTTACCTTTTTAGGTTTTCGCCTAAAATAGTATGTGTGGGTGTTTCTTATGTTTTAGTTTATTTTTTTAATGCTTTTCTCATGTTATTGTGCTCACTATGTCGGTATTCGAAGGTTGGGACCAGTGTTGCCATTTTAGCCCTTTTAAGGCTGGATTTAGCATTTTTTCTTACATCTAGTCTCAAAATTTATGATTTAGCCTCTAGCTTTTTTCTTGGCCTTTTTTGTTCTTCAAAATAGCCTTAAAAAGCCTTTTTTTTGGAAAAATGAAAACAAATCATACATACAAAATCTGAGACTGAGACCAATTTAGCTAAATTAATATTTTCGATAAAACTTTGATATGTAAATTGATAAATTGGTCAAACGACGGGAATTTAAAAAGTAAAAAGTATTTGGCTTCTAACTTGTTAAATAAAAATGCACTTTATTCCTAATTGATTAATAATTTGTTTCATTTAGTATTTAGTTATTTAGTATTACAAAGCAAGCAAAATATCAGCATAGAAATAGCATTAAAAATCAAAAAATAAATTATTACTTCAAGGAATTTTAAATATTATTTTTTAATATTGAATTCGCTCAAAAGTACTTAAATACTATAAAAGATTACGGGATGGGACACATATCATTGTAAGGGGGACGTCATCTAGATTTGTAATCTTCTAACCAAATACTCAGAAGTTACTTTGGACTATTTTTTAATTTTTCGTTGAAATTTCCATATACCCCAGGACTATTGTTCTCAAGGATTTTGGCAGTTTCCGTTTTGTATCATAAAATAAAAATTACAAAATTATTCGAAAATGTTAATACACTTAAAGAAAGATTAGAACCTACAGATGAAATTCTTTTTGATTTTAGTAATTTTCAAGCCATGCGGAAAACGACATTATTTTTGTAATAAAAAATTAAAAAAATTTTGAATTTTAAGCTGTAGCTTTTTAACTTTTTTCTAACTAATTTTTTTCAGCGTGATTTAATCTTTTCTAGCTTAATTTTTTTGAACTCCTGGCAAAGCTGGTTGGGACTTATCATTTGATTTGAGTAGCTGGATTTCAAGGACAGTAGACAGCAAAAAGTGATTTTTGTGTGTTGTCTTTAAAAAAAGGGTAAGGTAATTTTTTTGGGGCATACTTTCCTTTAGACTTCTAAAAAATGAATTTTTATCAATATTATTATAAAAATATAATAATTTTTGGTAGTTTGCATTAATTAAGTTGTCCGAAATAATTTCTTCGTTAGCCCGAAAACCATAACTCGACCTGCCTACTTCATAACGCTTTAACTCCAATGATTTGCTGTCACGAGACACTGAGCAAACATTGAACGATCACTTCATTTAGTGTTTCATATAAAACAAATTGAAAAAATTACTCTTCTTAAAATATAATAATTTTTATGGTACTCAAATTCTATTTTTTTAGCATTAAGGGATTTTGTGGGGCAAATAACCGGTTTTTGGCCAAAAATTTTGAAACCAAATTTGAATGGATAGTTAAGGACACACTATTTATCCGATATTTGATGTTATGATAATTTTAATTTAATGTCAAGCTAAAACCTTGATATTTGATTTGATAAACTCTTAAATTTAACTATCGGTAACTTGTAATAATGGCGATAAGTATCTTAATAAATCCTTAAGTATATTAAAAAATTTTTTTTAAACATATTGTTACCACCTTAAGATATTGTGTCTTAAAAAATATGTGCAAAATATAATTTAATATTTTGTATTTTTATTGTTAGTTCCGCTTTCAAAGTTTCATTTTTAGCGCACATTTATTGAAGCGGATTAAGAATAAAATATAAATTAAATATTTGCGTAAACTATATTACTAGAAGATGTCTTCACTTTATGTTACTTATATCATAAAATTTCTTAGAAATTATTAAACATCATCGCTGCTTTAACGAAATCTCAGTTAACTGTGTTTTTTATTAATATTTTAATAGAGAAAACTAAATTAATCATATAAGACTTTTAGGCCCAGTTTTACAGTCTTTGTTTAAGACTCAAGTAATGTTATTAATATTGTGAAAACTGTTTTCAAAGTATTTTATATCACTAATTTCAAATTTGTCCTTGCCTTTTTTAAATAGGCTGTAATTTCCAAGATATACTGTTATTTCTGAAGTTCCAGAGCTGATATTTACTTGAAAGCAATTTGGTCTATTTGATTAGAAAAGAATTCAAATTTGAGCATTAAAATTTCTTTTAGTTGGTACCTACAACGTTTTTAAATTTACTTATCGTAGAAGTTGTAATAGAAAAAACAAGTTTTTTATGCAAATTTTACAAAGTTTTTGTTTGCAAAAAAGTTGATTATGCTAAAAACTGTGTCACAAAAAGCAATACGTGACAAGTGATACTATCTGTATATCTGTTTTTGATTATTGGGTTTTGTGTACCTTTATGCACTTATAAGTCAGTAAGTTAGTTAAATTTAATCTGAAGGTTCTAAGATTTTTGGAAGTGTCAACATTTTCTGAAAAATTCAAAGTTTTTATTTTATGATGGAAAACGGAAACTGCCAAAGTCCTTAAGAACAACACTCTTTCGGAAGTTACTTTGGATTGTTTTGAAATTTCCATATACCCCAGTGCTGTTGCTCTCAGTGAGTTTAGCAACTTGCCGACGAACCGTTAAAGATTGTGAGATGGGACACATGTCATTTTGAAGAGGAGACTGTCTAGATTTGTAATCTAATACCAATATACTCAGAAGTTACTCTGGACTATTTTTTTAAATTTCCATACACCCCAGTACTGTTGTTCGGTAGGATTTTGGCTGTTTCCGTTTTGAATCATCAAATTATCGGGAATAGTACCTCCGCAAAGTGGGAAATGGTAAAAACTCCTCAGAGGAAGAATACTGAGGTATGAGGGAATTTCAAAAATTTTTTAAATTAATCCCAAGTAATTTCCAGGTATTTGGCTGATAGATTATCATATTTAAAATATTTAAAAATATTTAATTAAGTAAGACGTTGAAGCTTATTGAACTTAGCATATTTATCTTCACTCACTTAATTTTTTGTATGTTTTTAATATTTTAAAAGGCTGTTCAAAGTGAAAAATATTAATATTTCGCTAAGACTGTCAAGCGTATAAAATACTCGGCACAACCGAATTTAACTTGTTTTATAATTAAAATTCTTACAAAAATATATTTTAATCACCTCAAAATGTTTACATACTCGTATATGCTTTCCTTTTAATTTTAGAAATTTTTCAAATCTTTACAACAAAATAAAAAAGAAATTACTGTGAAAACCGCTATTGCTCTAAAATAACTTTTGTATATAATTCATGATATAATGTGGCGTAAATTTATAAAACGAATAAATATTCATTTGCATGAGTAAGTAAATACTTATATACATACATACTACCCGTACTCTCATGTAATCGTACGCACATACATTGCGAGTTCATTTTTCCTTGTATGAATATCAGCAACTTTTATATAGACAACAGCAAGCAAATATATTTATTCATAAAATCGTAATAATAATTTTCATTTTATTTTTCTAATGAATAATCTCAAATTTTTGGCATTAGCAAAACTCTTCATAAATTATGAAAATAAGTAATAATTATAAATTAAACATGCGCTTGTTGCTGGAAATGTATTTACAAAAAGTTTGAAATGACTTTATGCAGAATCATTAACAGTTAAACTTTGTACTAGAAACAAATAAGTATAAATTGAAAAGAGGTCTGACTGAAAAGAAATGATTTTTAAGAATTCAAAAATGGTGACGTAATAATGCGATGACTGCGCAATAATAAGATTGTTGGTACCTACTTCAACATTAGTGGTTTGTGAACTTTTTAGTAAAAAAAAAAAAAAAAACAAATTAAGCGAGTCACCAATCAACATCCCACTATATAGTTTAATTATCAATTTGGCCATTATTGCTAATAATTTTTTTTATTGTTAAATTTGCATTATATGATTTTATTTATTTAAAAATTAATTATGTTGGCTTTTGCTGTGTTTTTGGTAAATAATTAAATTAAAATAAATAAAACCATATTATAAATCAATGTATTTAATAGAATTTATAAGTAAATATCTAGTATGTATGTATGTATGTAGTTGGATGTAAATTAACATAATAAAGCCAGATTGCATACATATGCTCTTGTTTGCATTTGGATTTACAGTTTTGCTTTTATTGTAATAATTAGGATTATATTCAATACTACGAACACATACACATGATTACATAAATAAACAAACACATACATACTTACACTATATACTCGTACACTCTAAGTTACAAATTTTCTTTGATGTTTGAATTAATGTTAATATTATTATTTTTAATTTAATGTTGAATAACAATATACGTCCGTGGCTATAAGTAACTTAGGAATAAGAGCGTAAGTCAACTTAGGAAAAATTTGTGTTAATGTCACTTTTATAATCTACATATTCATCAGTAGTTATGGCATTTTTCAGAGGGTTATAGCAACATTACTTTTTGTGTCATCTCATTTGACATACGAGTAAAAACTTAATAACTCATAATATAGTTTCTCAAATCAAAAATTATATCACAACTAAATAAAGAATTTTTTGGGTACATATAAAATATTGTTCCAAGACATGCAATTTAAAATAAGCAATTTTTGGAAAATATCTACAGCCTTCAGCTCGCTAACACAAATTTTGTACATAGTGCACATTCTAAACTCTAGACAACTAACTGCTGGAGACCTTCCAACGAGCTTCTAGTGAGCTGTTAAGCTGTGCTACCACGTCAAAAAAAAATTTTTAAAAGTATTGAAAAACATACCCGAAAATCTTTAATCAAGAAACTTTGTATAGCAAAATACATATGCCTGGATGATGTTATTTACAATACGTACTACAAAATGTGTTAAATACCTCTGAGGGAGACTTAGCCTGAGACTAAACAACATGAGTCAGATGCAGTACTCTACGACAAGACCAGCAAGTATAACCGCACAGCTCAGTCGGTTAATGTCAAACGTTGAAGGCCCGTTACCAGGTAAACGGAGACATGTAACAGCATTCTTTTGTATGGAAGTGAAATATCCACCAAGACTTCGGAGAGAAAATGCAGAGCAAAGATACTACTGATCGTACAGAGAATAGCAGGGTCACATCGATATATCTTACTGACTTTTCTGCTAAAAACCTAGTAGAAGAAATGCTAAGCGATGAGGAGATATGGAAATGCAAAAGGTAAGTGATTACCTCTGTTAGAATAAAACAAAAATTTTCAAAAATTAACTTTAAAGTTTAAAATTCCTTTTCTGAAGATTCACAAAAATTAGACATAAGCGGTTTTTCCTTATTGCCACATATATTTTTGTGATTTATGATTAGCATTTACTATGTTGTATACAAAAAAGTGTTATATTAATATTACGGCATGAATTATATGGTATTAAAGAGTTAATAAAAAATTAATTTAAATAAAACAGTTTTTTTTCTCTCTGCTCTGCAAAACCTTTTTTTTTCAATTAAAGGAGTCAAAAATTAAGTTTGTGATATCAGTCGCGTTCACACTCACCCACTTATATTAAAAAGAAATATAAGTTTCAACAAAAAGTAAGAATTTAAATGAAATATTTTATTATAGAATATGAGCAAACTAAATATTCTTTTTTATTATCAATTAAATGCTACTAGAATACCCATTAATTGTATAGTACGAGTATTTAGTGTGCATTTGCAGTATTTTGCAGATGGTGCAAGGTGCAGACGTAATTGAAAAATTTTGACTGTCAAAATACAAAAACAAATTATAGCGTACGTTCACAGTAATGGTAATAATCTGATAAAAATGATGTGCATCACATGTGATATACGGGAAAATATTTAAACTATTTATTATTCAAATATTCTGTGCATCACATATGATTCACATGAGACATCTGCAACAAATAACTGCTTGCTCACGCAGCTCAAATAGTGAATAGTAGTGAACTGTTGCTTTTCAAATTTTTATCTGTAAGAAAAAGCAAATAACTCAGGAAAAGGGGGGGGGGGGACAAGAGTCCCGTTACCATTTTTAATGCCTTTAACATTGTTCAAAGAAAGTTTATTTGGTCGTTCTACACAATACAATGGTTAAAGCGAAACTCAGCTAAACGTCACAAGGCCAATATGGCGCCCAATCAAAAGCAAGTAAGCATAAGTAAATAGTCATTCGTGAATTTTGTTGTTTCTGAAATGTGAACTCATTTTTGGTTGTATGTGCAAATACATGCACTTGCTACACAATACAAATACATTTGTGCAGATGTCTAATTCATATTATTTCTATTCATTACTAATTATTCATTTTGCTGTATAGAGTTATCAACATTTGAAATAAATACGGGTGTAAGTTTTCATGAGTCCACACAAAACTTTGTTAAAGCAAATTAGACAAATTGTGTATCAATCATAACGTCTGTTCATTATATGTGATGCATTGGACAGTCAAAGGATTAAAAAGAATTTTTATTAATCAATATGTACGAGTACACTGTAAGCGAGCAGTACTCATATCTGCAGATTAAGATTCCGTTTTGTGCATACTGTTGCAGTTATCGGGCATCTCATAGAGAAGAGACAGTTTTTTACCTTTTCTGCAAGTGCCCTTTACTTATTTTTTTTTTTGATTCGAGACTTAGATTTTTTAAGGCAAATTTTTTATTAAGAGTAAATTCATTTATATAATAAATTAAAAAATTAAAACACTTTAATTACAATAACTTAATTAAGAATCATGTAAATCGCTGCTGAGTTAAAAAAAAAAATAAAATTCCAACACGATTCTGAAGGGATTACAATATTGACTATTTTATAATGTCAAGATGTAGATTTTGTGTGTATAAAAAAATAATAAAATATTCCATTTATGAATTCTTAGTAATTAAATACAAAAAACATAATGTTCTAAAAGGTGATTTTATAAGAACTATCGGAAATTTAAAAAAAAAAAAAACACATAAAATTCAGAAAAATGCATGAAATATTTATTTGGATCGATAGTTGGGTCGATATAATTTAATGTTTGAAGATTATTTCATGCAAATGTTGGCCGCGGCTGCGCCTCAAATGGTCCATCCGCTTAGTCCAATTTTGGCATACTCTTTCCAACATTTCGGCCGGTATCTCACGAATAATGTTGGCAATGTTGGCTTCCAGTGCGTCAATCGAAGCGGGCTTGTCCCTATAGACATTAGCCTTAACATAGCCCCACAAAAAATAGTCTAGAGGCGTTAAATCGCACGATCTGGGCGGCCAATTGACTGGTCCCAAGCGTGAAATAAACTGTTCACCGAACTCGCCTCTCAATTGGTCCATTGTTTCGCGTGCTGTGTGGCATGTGGCACCGTCTTGTTGAAACCACATGTCATGCAAGTCAAGCTCTTCCATTTTGGGCAAAAAAAAGTTTGTTATCATCGCACGGTAGCGCTCACCATTCACAGTAACGTTGTGATTCGCATCATCTTTGAAGAAATACGGCCCAATGATGCCGCCAGCCCATAATCCGCACCAAACGGTTGTTTTTTGTGGATGCATTGGTAGCTCTTGCAATGCTTCTGGCTGCTCTTCACTCCAAGTACGGCAGTTTTGCTTGTTCACGTATCCATTCAACCAGAAATGAGCCTCGTCGCTGAACACAATTCTTCGATAAAAAAGTGGATCTTCATCTAACTTTTCAAGAGCCCATTCACCAAAAATTTGGCGTTGTGGTAGGTCGTTTGGCTTCAATTCTTGCACCAATTGTATCTTATAAGGCTTCACACCCAAATCCTTCCGCAAAATTTTCCACGTAGTGGAGTAACAGAGGCCCAATTGCTGCGAACGGCGCCGAATCGATAATTCACGGTCATCACCAACACTGGCCGATACGGCTGCGATATTTTCTTCAGTTCGCACTCTACGTAAGCGTGTTGGTGGTTTAATGTCCAACAATGTAAATTTGGTGCGAAATTTTGTTACAATAGCCCGAATAGAAGCCTGAGTAGGTCGATTAAACTGACCATAAAATGGAAGAAGCGCGCGATGAACTTTCTTAACAGAGCACGCATTTTGGTAATAAAATTCAATAATTTGCAAGCGTTGTTCGTTTGTAAGACGATTCATGATTAAATTATAGACCAAACTGAAGATGTTTGACAGTGACACAAGATACAAAACGTGCGTGAGCTGTCAAAACTAGTGTTGCCAAAAAGATAATAGCAAAAAAATCACTCTTTATTTACGAATTATTAAGAATTACATATTTGAGTTCTAACAAATTCTATATGATAAGTAAATCAAACAAAAAACTTTTTTTATATTAAATTTTATTTTAATTTCTTTAATATTATTTATATTTATTTACGACATAATTATGAATGTTGTTTCTGCTTACACTATGTGTAATGTGTATTTTACTTCATGTTTACTTAATATTCCTTTACAATATTTTTTATCAATATAAAAACGTTTTTTCGCACGTGCCACATTTTCTTTTTTACATTTTAATTTGCATTATTTCTTGTTTTTTAGCTAAGAAGTTTTGTTTTTAATAATTTGATTAAAACTTGAAATAAGTTGTGTATAATTAAATTAGGTACAATAAACTTAGGGAGATTAAATACTTCCACACATAATTTTTGGAATAATTTAAAAAAGAATTTTATTGGCTGCATGCAAACATTAAATAAAATCAATTTAATTTTTTTGTCTTCATGGCAATTAAATTATATATTTTTTTTATTAAGTTATAAAGTAGCAAATTGTCAACACAAATTATAATTGAATCAACGTACAATTTGTTTTTACAATTTCTTTATAATTAAAATTTTTTGTAGTTTTTTAAACATAAAATAACAAGTGAATATTTTTTATACTTAGAAAGTCAATCAGTCAAAAGTTAATCAAACAAAAAAAATTGGAAAGTGAAGTAATAAATTTGTTAAACGTTTTTACCTACAGAGTTCAAGATAGGACATTGTAGACTCAACTACCACATAGAATGAATGAGTGCCTAAATTTTTTGCCTAGTGCTACTACTCCTATTTAATATTGTCCTAAAGTTTGTAATATCGCTTCTGAACAGATATAAAAGGAGTTTCTATAAAAACTTGACAATGTGGAATATACTGACGGCCTCTGCTTGAGCAAGCAGCGCTGACTGTTCGTCTTAGAAGTAAGAATTCGAACAAATGCAAATTGCAACGAATCAGTAATTAAATATCTCTCACCAATTGAGGATGAAAACAGATTTTGCTAGTCAGCAGAGTGTAGAATGATATCTACACTCGAAAAAAAACGAAGATAAGAATTTTTAATTACAACGTTAAGTCAATGCTGTTATATTAATATGAAATATGGAAGACAAGCTCCAGAGATGTGAATGCACTAGAAGGTTTCACAAACAGATTAAAAAAAAGGTTTAGGGCTAGTTACAAGAGAAATTCTCAGACATAAGTACAATTGGCATGGGCATACACTGCAAAAACCACAGGAAAACCTAGCCCTAGTATCACTTGCTTGAAATCTGCAAGGTAGTAAAAATCGGACCTAGGAAGGAAACTCAACAGCAAAATTTCTAATATAATCAAACCCTGAAATGAAATAAAACTGTTAATTTTCAATAGTACTGAATGGCACAATGCTCCACAAAGGAACAACTGGAATAAATACAATATAACTTCATTATTAATGGTAATAGGTGGGCACGTCTCTTTGCTTTATACAATATTTTTTTAAATGATTTTCTAAATTTAAATTTTTAAAACATTCAGGATTGTTCGATACTCCATATAAAATACACACAAGCACACACGAACTCTAGTATGTATACATACACACAGGAAGTTATAACGTACGTATGTAAGTACATACATATTTCTGTATTTCACTCGCAAAGTTCATTAGCATTTTACTATTAATGCAAAAATAATCTAATAAAGTATAGCAGGTATATGCATGCATACGGGCTTAAACTACATGCATTAATATGTAGCTGTGTATGTTTGTACATTGTAGATACATGGAAATTTAAAGGATAAAGAAAAAGAGGAAAAAAAGATATAGAGTCTTGTAAGCTCAGAAGTTCGTGCTAGTTTGGCTGGAGAAATTAAATTAATTTACTCTTATTAAGTTTACTTTACATAAGCAGCTGAATTTCAAATAATTTCCGTGTATACATATGCAGCTCATCAGAAAATCTTTACTGTTTAAATGCTTTGCAGCTTTTACAATTTTCTTATTCCTATACGAAAAAGCTTAAAAGCCATGGCAACTGTAAGGCATATGTATTTTGAGTGCATTTTGTTAAGAACCAAAAAAAAAAAAAATTAAATATTAAAGGAGATGTTAAAAGGGGTATCTTATCTAAGAGTCGTAACACTGTACAATACAAAAAATTTAATAGGTTTGGGCCACAGTCCATATAAAAATGCACTTGTATCGGGCTTTTAATAGTTTAAGTCATATTGGGGATTAAGTTTCGCAATATGTATTTAAAAATTTTAAATGCAATTCTTGCATTTTGGATACGCGGAATATTCAAGAAATTTTTCTAGTACACTACTGGCTACTGCAACAAACTAATAACTAAAGAAAGAATATCATAGTTTAGATAAAAAGTTTTTGATTATTACAAATTGGCTTTAAGCAAAATGAGCAGTTTATGTCACAATTATCTGTTAAAGTGAACTATTATTGTAGTCTTTTTTTTGATTGCTGTAATAAATAAAATATAATTTATGTTATTGGCAAGTAGTAGTTCATTTCATTGTTTATTATAACTAAAGAAACTATCGTACACCTTATTGGCAAGTGTAATTTTAGGGGAACATTTTAATCCTCTAACTCTGCAGTTAATAAAATTTCGATCAGGAGTGCTATTTTTCATACTTTTGACAATTAATTATCATTTACTTCATTAATTTTTTTTAAATTTCATATTTTGAAAATAATATAAATGTTCTTTTGTTCAGAATTTTTTTGTTTTAATATTCAAATAAGAGTGCCAGAATTTTCAGAACTTTAAATTGCTTTCTTATAAAAATATATGTTTATTTAAGTAAGTGATCTTAAATATTACACTTTAGAAGTCACCTCTTTTAGACTTAGTTTTGATCTTCTAAAACTACTGTGGCACAATGAATTTAAAAACTCTTTGTTTATGTATTTTACTAAGAATATAAACATAATTTACAAGAAGGAAAATATACATGCAACTAAATTTTATTTTAAATGTAATTTTATTTTTGATAATGCTCACATTTATAATCACATTCTCGTATTTGTACGCATACAAATAGGGCAAACATATTGATATTTGCGGTATTGCAGAGTACCCCACAGTTCTAAATAGATAAGCTCAATGCAACCTGAGCTATTTTCGTTTAAATTATTTATGCATATTCTGGAATATTATTAAGACTTTCTAAAATAAAATGTGTTGCCTTATTTGCCTCATATTTGCAAATATAATACTTGAAATAAGTTAAACATAATTTTTTTTTAATATGGAGGTAGAGTTATTTAACAAAAAACTAGATAAAAAACTGGTCCACAAAAATTATGTTTTTTTTAACACTGCTGGATATGTTGGTATGTACAAGTGTAACACTCACTTAGCTTGCCACCTTAGACGTGTCTTCAAGAAAACAATTTTGTAGCTTTAGAAAACGTTATATTGTTACTCTTTTTTTTTTTTTGTTATGGCTTTGTGTAAGTACAAAAACTGCTGCTGCACTTTTGAAAACGACAATGTCAACAACATTACAGCCATGCCTTTTCAATTTTAAAACAAAACAAGGGGTGTTAATATCAGCAAATATACAAACACACTAATACCAGTATAAAAACCAAAAACTATACAAATACAAATACACAGCCAAGGATACAGTGAATGACAGTAGCTGGTCTCAAAAATATAAATTTCAAATAGAAATAAATCTCACTAAAATCGTAAAATACTCATAAATTAAATTTTAAGGAAAGAATGTAGTTGAAAAAATAAATTGAAATACAATTTTTTTTAAAGAACTACAATGGACAATAAAATTTTGTGTCAGTGAAGAAACGTGTTATTTTTAAAGTACCTGTAATCTATAGTTAGAATTCCTTTATCAGCGCAAATTGCACAATGGGTACTCATGTTTATCGTTCTAAATCGGCACACATTTGTCAACACTGATCAGTCTTTATTTTACCGGAAAAAAATAGGCTAATTTTTTTTATACATTTGTTGGTCGGAGCGCTCATGTTGTGTTATGGTTAGCACGAATTCTGCCTTCATCGTGGCGTATTTACAAGTTATGTGTGTTCACACAATCGGTACATAAAAAGTGTCGAAAAACGATTCATTATGCCGATAGTGGGATTCTAGTTAATGGAATTAAATGATGCAGTTTCATTAGATTAATGAAATATTTCATAAAAGTATGAGTTAAGATATAATGATTTTTTTACATTGAATTAAAGATCAAAATTATTTCAGTCTACTGCGACAGTCTGGTGATTGTAAGCCCAGAAATTCATGGCAGCTAGTTGTGGTTTTGCTTACGTTTCTTAATGAAATATTTAATCAGAATACACTGCAGTATGATTTTGTTACGCACATATCGCTGTTTCTAATGTGAAATTTTTACTACTGATATATATTGGGTCCATTATTCAGGTCTTCTTCTTAGGTAAAATTTTTTTATTTAATATTTTTTTTATCTCTACTTTTAATTGTCTCTAATATTATCACCAAATACTGTACTTTAAGTTGAGTATTTAATTCTTTATTACTTGCATTTGTCGCAACAGGAAATAGTTTAATTAAAATTCCAACAAATCCATTAAGGACAATTGCATGTCGTATAGCAACAAGGTAAATATTTTAAACAAAATACTTTAGTAAAATGTAAACAGAAATTAAAAATTAACAAGTTAAATACGGCTCAAACTTAAATATTTATTAAAAAACAAATATGGTTGTGGCCTCATTAATAAGAAAATTTTAATTAAAAAAACATTAAACAGTATTCTTTTTTATTTCAGCTCAATAAAATAAAATAAAATTATTACATTTTATTTCATTAAACAGCAAAGTGCTATATATATTGATTTGTTTTTTAATTTAAATTATGTATTTGATTTATCACCTGAATGCTGCTTTGAATGAAACCAAAAAATGATAATCAGTTTAACTATATATTTCACTTTTTCTTAATATAGCCTCATAGCTGTTAGTCAAAATGAGTCATATATCCTTAAAATCAAGGCAGCACTTTTGATTTTATTTCGAATTTCGTACAAGAAATGGACTTAGTTTTATTATCATATTCTATATTATCCCATTTTATTTCATTTCATTTTATTGTTAGACAAAAGAAAGAAAAATGGAAATGAAATGCGAATGGTTCGGAAAAGAATATGAAATTGGAATTGAAATTTTAATAGAGTCACGAACGATGCAGAATTCCATTTTTCCGCAAAAATGCTGTTCAGCATTTAATACCAAAATTGTCAGTGCAACAAGCAAAGACTTATAAAAGGCTTGAATCAACTCTTTGTGGCGGTTTTATACTGTAATACTGAGTAAAACCACTTGTCAAAATATCAAATCATGAAAAATAATTTTCAAAAATACGTATAGAAATTTGACGGCCATACGGCTCTCATAATTTTTAGAAAATTTCCTAAGCGTTTATGGTTTTTTTTATATAAAAGCGGTATTTTTGTGCAGCTGAAAAATTCAAAATCAAATGAAAATCTCAGTAATTGTATTACAGTATAATTGTCAAGCAAATTGAGCTTTTGACATGCACAAAATGTGTGCCCATTGTTGCCAGTAATGATATTCGCCGTAAGTTTTCATGGACAACGTTTCATTCCCGTAAGTTGACATAAAAATGGGCATGGTCAATTTTATTTCTTAATTAATATATTTAATTATTTATATATTTTCTCTTATTGTTGTTATTATTTTCTATAAAGTGATAGCAAACTTACTTAATCCACAAACAAAAAAAGTAATTAACCTGCAACTAAATACTAAATTACTTTTTTGAAAAAATAAAGATGAACAACGAACAAAACTTAAATTTAGTTTTCACTTTCCAGTAATGGGTATGTGCTCAACATTAAATAAATAATTAGTAAAAATCTAAAAAAAAAGAGAAAACACATTTCGATGTTGAAAGCAAAATAAAATTTGTAGATAAATTAGTTGCAATTCCGTTGCAAAATGTATCATTTCCTCTATTTTGGTGTTGGCAACAACAATCTATTGGAAATGGGAGGATTTAATCAATTCTTTACTAATATTTTTTTGTTCATTTGTTTCTACTTTTTTTTTTTTTTTGGAAAATCATTTAATTACACTAATTATAAAAATTAGGTCACTGTAATGCTTGGGGTTTGGCTTGCTAGATTTATCGTTATAGAAATTACAAAAAATGAAATAACAATTTACAACTGTGAGTGTTGAAATTTTTATTGTTTGACTATTTTCTCTCGTGAAATTAACAGTTTTAAATATGAGATGTAAATACCTACAGAGTGATTCTTGTTAAAGGAATTAATTTAGTTAAAAAATAATATGAAAACTAAATAAATTGCTTTGTATCTTGAAAATGCTTAGAATTTTTTAGTATTTATTAATTACTAATTATTGCACAACAAGACTAAGACTTACAATTATAGTCCAGGATTTTAAAAAATTTAGTAAGCATTGATTACAGGATTAAGTTATTTTTTTATCCTGAACACTTGGAGTTTATTGCACTGACTTCAAATCTGTTCTTTGAACAGCACCTTACATTTCTCAGATATATGGTCATTTTAGAAATGGAGTAAGTTCGGAATAGAACAAAAAAAAAAAAATATACTGGGCATAACTCTGTCAGGAATTCGCATTGTCACAAGATTGATGACGAGGCATTACAGAGTATTGAAACACTTGGCAAATATGAGGATCAGTCAAGTCAAATCCATATCACTAGTTTAGTCAAACCAAAACGCACAATGTGAATTGCAAATAAAACAAAAAGTTTTTAGAGAATTATCTTATTTTTTTTTATTATAATAGAAGGATCTATGACAATTATGAGTGAAGCGACCACGGCTTTGGTTTCATATCTCTATCTGATGGTATATATTTTCAATGTACTCTGAGACGTAAGTGGGGTCTGATATCGTTAATGTAACGAATTATCTCACTGTTTAGCCTTGAATTGTTCTCGGCTTATTGACGTACACTTTTTCTTTTAAATATCCCCAAAAAAGTCCAACGGTGTCAAATTACATGATCTGGCGGCCAATTAACATCGCTACAACATGTCATTGAATTTCTTACGGAAAAGAACCCTTGTTTCATTGGCTGTGTTGCAAGTGACATCATCTTGTTGGCACCGCATATCGTCTAGGTCTATATTCTCAATTTCTTGGCACAAGAAGTCTTTTATCATTTCGCGATAGCCCATACTATTCACGGTAACTGCTTGACAGCTCTTTTGCCACAACATCGCAAACAGCAGGATTATTTTGGGTGAGCATGCACAGGTGTTTTCGCATTTCCTACAGACATAATTTTTTTAAATTTATGCATAATTCTCATTATTGTGGACACGAAGTGGAGGAAATGCAATTTGGTTTGAACGCCCATTTTTGTAAAAGGCTTCAATCTTAACAAGCTTTGTGTACATTGAAACAAAGAAATGTTAAATTAAGATTGTAAAAAAATTGACGTCAAGGTGTGACTCATAATTAACATCGTGACTTTTGGTTGAACCACCCTTTAGATTTGACAGCAATTAGTGTCTCTTTCAGAGCTCTACAGCAAATACTTCGGACTTAGAACCTAAGTTCTCTTGACCTATGTTACTGAGATTCTGGCCTAATTAATGTTCAAATCCTGCTCTGTGCATAATCGAATAAAAAATATTATTTGTGTAGGAAAAAATTATGAATAATTCATATTTTATATCAAAAGAAATTTAATTCAGCCAAGACTTTTATTCGCTTCTGTTTTAGATCCAAAAAATAAACTTACAAGTGAGTGATAAACGAAGACTTGCAGTGGAAGGATACAAAAAACTGTTTGAATGAAAAAATAAAATAAAAACTGTCTGGGAAAGAAAACTTAAAAATACAATTGTATTTTATGGAAATTTGTATTTTTTTATAATTGACCCACAAAAACAATTGATTTAAGTAATAAACAACAGCTACAACAACAATTGAAGAGAAGTAACAGCAATAACAAAAGCAAGACCAATAAAATATGAACATGATAATAAGCACGAACAATGAAAAAAAAAAAAGAAAGATAAAACGAACAGTTACAATTTTCCACAAGTGAGCAGAAAACAAAGATTTCGACATAGACAAATCTTTCAAAGAAGGAAAACAATAATTTTTCCTTTTGTCAAGCAATTGAAAGAAAATAGATATGAATGTAAGTATGTAAATACATACATACATACGTAATTTATGTGTGTGTTTGAGTTTTAAATAAGAGATGATATTCAAGGAGAATAAGTAATTTCCTATCACCTTGAATAAATATTTTTTTTAGGTGAAAAATGTAAGGTAAGAAAAATATATATAACATTTCAAAATATTTACCCGTATTCTGTGTTTCGATTATGTTCCAGCATTAAGTTACGTTACGATTGAAAGAATGCTTTTATGCCAGTTCTTTTGTTATGAAATGAGAACGGAAAAATAAGACTTTTCATAAACACTTTTTAATATTTATTTATTTATTAATTTTCTTAAATTATAATTATAAATTATAAAGTAAGAGGAAAAAAGGGGGGATCTTAGGACTTCAGCTCAAATATTTTTTAATAAAAAGTACAGTTTTGTGCAAAAATTTGTGATTAATAAAACGATACATGAAATAAATATAAGATAAAATGCACCACTAATGCCACTATTGCTGGTTTCTAGGCCTATTAATTTGACAGCCGACAGCCGACAGCTGCCTCTTCTAGAGCTTTTCCCTTCTTTCTTGTTGGCTACCATTTTGCGTTTTATATAGACTTTCCAGACAATACTTTTCGACATGCAGTGACATTGTTAGTTAGCGGCCCCACTGTGTTCTCCCCAGAATGCCTGAACTATCTACACCCAATGTCATCATTTATTGAAATCAAATTTTCTTGCTTTTCATATTGCTCTTAATGTTGTTGTTTTTGAACTGCAATAAAAATTTTTTTTTTTAAATTCAGTTAAAAAAATGCAAATTTTCTTTGAAAGTCCGTCTTATTGCATTTTCCATTTATATTTTCTTTTTTAGTTGTACACTTTTCGTATTCCAAAATCAAAAATCTAAAAAATTTCGCAAAAAATTCGATAGAAGCAGAACAAAAAAATCAAAGTCGCCAAGGGGTAAAATGTCTATTCTGATTCAGGCCTAGATTACCAAATTGATAAACGGAAAAAATTTAGATCCGATTCGAAACGCAAAATATGGGTGATTATTTTTTGAATTGAATAAGTTGTGTAATTTTATTGCCTTTTTGCGTGATTAAACGGCTTTGGAGGCCCATACACACTCTACTTCAACACAATTGTAGCGTAAAAGTAACTTTTATTAAAATTGAGGGTGTACGACCCACATAACTTTATCCCAAATTAATGCCGAAAATAGAAAGTTATTTTCCTTTTACATATATGCGTCGTGCATACTTTTTATAAATTAAAAATTATTTTAAGTTAATATTAATTAAGCAAACAAACCTAATTAAATGACTTTTTTTCTTCTTTGAAAATCTAATTTGGCAATACCATTGTGCTGTAAATTTGTAAAGAATGAGTCAAATTTGATACAAAATTCTAAATTTTATTTAAAAATTTTATTTACTAAAAACTTCTTTTTTCAAATGAAAAAGGTCTAAAGCAACTAATTTTTATTTTTAATTAACAAAGTTATGTTAAAGATAACAAAAAGCATCAAACATTAAAATCTGTGAATGTACGTACGTTCAAGTTGTTGGTCACACCACAGGTAGCCATGTTTTATTGTTTGTTGAAACATGGCTCATGTCAAATAGTTGAAAATATTTATAAATACAAATACAGAGACACCTAAACTACTAGAATTATTTATTTGCTTGATTTCGTTTGCCTGTGATGATGGCGTTGGGAATTTCGCTGATTCAAGCCAATGAATGTTGAAACAAACCGTAACAATTGTAACTTGAATGTTAGTTAGAAATGCTTGTGTAATATTTTGTGTGACCATAAAAAAGTACTAGTATATAAAAAGTAAAGTTATGTTCAGTTCATAGTATGTGCATCCTAGTGATGCTAAAATCATGGTATCCCTACAATTGTTTCAATATAATTAAGGCCTACTTTTTAAATTCAAAAAGCAACGAAACCAAATGTATAAAGCGAACCTTTTCAAAAGAAAAAAAAAAAAAAAAAAACTAGCACGAATCTAAAACTTTACTTTTTCACACAAGTATTTTTTTATTATTTGTTTGTAACTAGAGTTAAAATATTCACTTGGAAAAATTTCGAATTCACAAATTTGAAGCACAGCCTATCGATTTCATAACAACCTTTTTTCACACAATTAAAAAATTCATACGCATATTTTGCTTATTTTCATCTCTTTTTGTTTGGGCAACTTAAACGGCTGATAAACAAACAGCTCAAATTTCAACATCAATCAATGTATTTTTGTGCGTTTTTTTGTTCGTCTACGTTGTGTGTACATTTGACGAAAATCAAAACTAGCTTGAGACGCACACAAATGCATTGATTGATGTTGGAATTTGTTGTGTCTATCCCACCATTAATACAAAAGAATTATCAAATTAAAAATGTTCTACGTAGGAAATGTTAACAAACAAGAAAAACAATTCTAGAAGCATTAAGTTATAACTATTACAAGATTAAGTTAAGATTTTGTGCTGTTAAGCTTTTAAACTAAAATTGATATTAAATATCAATAAAGGGGATTATGTAGCCTACAAAATAAATAAGTCTAAGTCGGATTTGATATTGAATAAAATCGATAGATATTTTATTTATTCTTTTTAATAATTTAAGCGTTTTGAATTTAGGTCGAGTTTTATTAATATTGATGTCCGCTTTGAATACAGCCTAGAAGTAAAGCTTTTTTAAATCAATAAAAGTTGTCTTGTTGACTATTTTTGTTTAAAAAATTTACTTAACTGTTATTAATCATTTGATTAACGTAACAATCTGTAATGTGTGAACTTTTTTACTGTGGGCACTTGTCAAATTAAAAATATTCTATATGTTAACGTGCATTTCAATTTGGTTTGAGTTTTAATCTTTTTTTATTATTTATAGGACTAAAAAAATTCTGGTAAGCCTCTTAGTTTGTCAGCAGATAAATCCAATTCATTTTCTCTCTTAAAATTAATATTGTGGTCACACTGAAAAATTTTCTTTCAGCATTCTTTTACACAATCAAACTAAACGTATTCGTTTTTTTCAAAGTTAAAGGTACTAGAAAGTCTGTATCTCTTTCAATTCTTCTTTCCTTTCTCGTGCCTAGAAACTGAAGATTTGTGTGACGTGTGTGTTCCTCAGCTAATAGCCTAGGTCTGCACAAGAAACGAAACTGTGACGATAATCATTAGAATATGAGATCTCTTTTCTTTTAAACTGTGTAATTCATACTTTATTATAACGTAAGCTTATCAGTATAAGAAATATTTATTTTTATAATTTTAGAAAAGCCCTTATTTAACTGCTTACCAATCACGCAGTATTAGTTAATTAAAAATATTAATAATTAAATGTAATCAAGACATTTTTAGCCGGTTTTAAAATTCTACATCTGGTTTTCATGATTTTTTTTTTTTCATTTTGATTTTTTGTTATGGGGGTCAGCACCATCAATGAGTAGTTATATTGTCCGTACTATGATTTGACTTAAGTTATTGCTGGCATTACTGCTGCCCGCAGTGTTTATTGAAGGAGAATGTATTGCAAATCATAAAACAACAGACGCGGAAAAAATTGTTTTGAATTTTGTCTATTCTATTTTGTGCCTGTTTTACTTCTAAAAATTTCATGATGTTCATAAATATTCATAATGCTTATGTGGGGGGAATGGTCACTATTACTGACTCCCTCTCAATAATGTTAGCAGAAGAAACCAATTGTAAAACATCATTTGACAGTTGGTGTCTTGGGTAGAGCAAAGCATTTGTGTGGTCATGTAATAATGATGGGAATAATACAATTGCATTTGTTGAGAAGTGGAATGAAAATTTCACTTTGGCATAATTTAATTTTAACGATTTCCTTAAAAAACAGAAAAATTCTGTTAATTTGGTTGTTACTTCTGTATCAATTAAAGTTGTGAAATGAGTTTATTCTTAAGGTTTTCTCAGTGCGTTTTTGTTTTCTCTTACTGTATGTAAATTGAATTACACAGCCGCTCATAAAATTATGGGAATTGAAACCAGAAAGTAAGTTAATTTTAATCAATTGTTGTAAAAAGACTATTTCTGTAACCAGTCACAAAAAAGTTTGTACGAAAATTTACGAACTTAAAATCGGTTTTAAAAAAATACTAATTTTAGTGTGTCTTCAGGAAAAAAAATTTGAATTCAATTAAATATAAGAAAAAAATTTATAACAAAAGTCTCACTAAGCAAAAGAATTTATTCGTAGGTTTATTTGATATATTTCGTCTTCTATTAAAACGTGTAGTTTCTTAAAAGTAATTTTAGTTTATTAATTTCTCTATTAACACACTGAGCCAAAAATCGAGTTTAAATATCAGCAACGTAGTTACAATTAAAAATTTTACCAAAAAAAGGCTAGAGGCTAAATCATAAATTTTGAAGCTAAATTCAAGAAAAAAGGCTAAATCTAGCCTTAAAAAGAGTAAAATGGCAACGCTGTCCATGAGAAGAGTTTCAATGGGCGCAAGCAAAATTCATATATTTCAGAATTTCATCTTTTTAACCACAAAGACAAAGACAATTAAATCCAAATATGGTCTTGTTGTTACAATTAAAAATTTCATTTACATTTCAGTTCAAAATGTGTTTTACTTTTGTCTACCATTCTCTCCCTCCCTAATTAATTCATGCCATTATCTTTAAGTTGCTTTCAATTCATACGACTTAAATATTTTTTTTTTTTTAATTTTCTCATAATGAAAGATTTTATTAAATATTTATGTATGCCTAAAGAAAAAAAATTCTGTTAATTAATTGTAATTGAGGCTGCTTTATTTGCCTGCTCGCATTAAAAAACATTAAAAAAGTTTAATGACTTTATGGTGTGTTTGTCGTCCGCAAATATGAAAAAATTTTTTTTCATAAATTAAACACAAAAAACAATTCTCAAATATTTAAATAGTCTTAATAAAATGTAAAAAAAAAGTATAAGAAGTGCATAAATATTTTTATTCGAAGATTATTTTAACTTTTTTATGTTAATGGAAATAATTTATAGTATTATTGTGTACATGGACACATACTTTTAATTAAGACTTGTAATGAAACTCCAGGTTTGGTGTTTTGGTTTTTGATTATAATTTTTTTTAAATGACAAAAACTCATTAACATTATTAAAATTTTAAAATTTTCATTCTAAATTCATTATAGCTGCATACTATTCACTAAATAATAAATTTTTTAAACTGATTAATTTTAATAACCATTTTGACAGTAACTTATCACTCTCAATGGGTTAAATTTTTTTTTTTAATAAATGGTGAGCGAGATTAATACTTTATTAATCTCTGCTTAATTTTTTTTTTGAATTACATACTTGTGTGATTATAACGATAGGTTACATACATACGTACGTATGCAAGTAGATGCATATGAGTTTTGTTGTTATATTGCATTGGAGAGAGAAAATAATAATTTTTTTTTCTCTAGTAATAGCACTAAGTACTTATAGCACTTTATACTGACTACGTGAGTTTTTTTTTATTTTTTTGTCCGGATAGTACAATAGTGTCATCATAGGTATAGATGAATTTTTTTTAAATTTAAGGAGAATAAATATAAATATAACAAAACAATGTACCTAACAAAGGGGAAGATAATTATCAGAAGAAAAAAAAAAATAAATTATAAAAGAATCTTTAATTATATTCACCACACAGTAGTTGGCAGAACGATAAGATGTAGGATAGTGGTAACCCTCACCACATAAACGTCGTGTTGACAATTGCCATAAGTGACATTTGATTATTCTTTTGTTGACTACTCAATTCATGATTTTGGAAACTTACTTCCTCTTTTAAACTATCTTTGCTTGTGCTTAACTTTTGCAATCGAGAGGTGTTACAGATTATTTTACTATTATTTTTAATCTAAAAGAAGAGGTAAGCAGAAATTTAAGGGATTTTTAGGCATAAAATTAATAAAATTTTTATTAAATGTTCAATAAGGGCGTCTGTTAACTGGGCAGCATAGAAGCAAAGATTAAATTCAACCTACATATTTGCGGATTGCGCGAATCTTTTATGATAATTCTCATAAGCGATTATAATCTTTCAGGCTTACTCCGAATTTTTTTATCATTCCCCAACTCATTACACATTATTACCTGTGAAAAAAATTAACTTCATATCCTTCTCTGTCCTATGCCGCAAGTGTACCCTGTCTTCCAATACACAATTGTGTTGGCAGCCTCCATTAACAGAAAGCTTTTGCTGGGCGCGGACGGGATGAAGAGAGACGTGTAAGGTAGCGCAGGAAACTTTAAAAAGTAAATTCAATGTGTTTACAAATTTAAATACGGAATTTAATTTCGAGGATAAAACATTAAGCAAAAGAACACGTCACTGAATCAGTTCTTAAGTAACAGATCTTTTAGTATTGTAGTTTCGGTTAAACTTATCAGATTCCGTAATATCCAATGTCAAACAAATTACCTTCTTGTGAAGACAGGGCAATAAGGGGGACATGTTATTGAATAAATTGTATTTTTAATGTATATTAGTTGAACTGTAGTTATGTATGTACATAATTACATTATTTTCAATAGTCTGATAACAATTTCATATTGCAAGTCAGCTAATGCGGGCTTTACACTATAATACAAGAGTTAAGATTTTCATTGCTTTTTGAAAGAGCAGAAAATCACACGGGTGTTTTATGGAATAATATAATTGTCGAGATTTTCATTCGAATTTGTCAGCTGTTTTTGTTATTTTTTTGTTCGTATGCAAAAATGCAGCCCTGATGCAATGAAAAATATAAACGTTTAGAAAATTTTCTAAATGGTGAGAGTAATACGACAGCAAAATTTTATCCATATTTTTTGATTCATATATTTGATTCATTTCATTTGAAGTCGTTTTATTCAGTACTTCAGTGAAAAACTTCCTGAGTATGTTTATTCTCTTTTTATTTCAAATACATTATATTGTTAGAAACAGAGCCATCTGCAGCTTGGTAGAACCTGTTACCCGAATGTTTATCAAATACGCTAAAAAATTGCTTTTCTAAAGAGGACAGGGCTATGATAGAGATGTGTTTAAGCGTTATGTAACACAACTCTACAGATGTGTTTTTTATATGTGCTTACTGTTCAAGATTTAGGCTTCTACTTTTTATACAAGCTAACAATAAGTCTCCAACAAGTTTTCTCTCGCGGAGTAGGATAGTCATTTAAATCAATAAAATTAATTTTCTGTTTGGGTGTTCACTATACAAATTTTTATTTTTAAGGAATTTTTCTGAAATTTGGTAAATATAGTCTCTATACGCCCATTTTGACTTCACTTATTTTATCTAATCCTCAAAGTTTTATTTATCTACACCTAATTCTCTTTTTACACCAATTTTTTACCACGAATTTGATTTTACACGAGTTAAAAAGAAAAAAAACACGAATTGTTTTGTTTTAACATGCTTTTTACGCAATTTAGAGATGATAATTTAGAAGAAATTTCACAATTAAACAAAATTATTATGGTCATGGCAGTGATATTTTTTTTTTCCAAAAATAATTTATTTTTTATAATGTGATTAAAGAACTCTCACAAGAATTTTTTAAAAATTCTCTCTGGGCTTATAAACTTTAATATTAGAGGCTCTAAACTTGGGCCCATTGGTATTTCATTTTACCAGAGTTGTATATATATATATTTTTAATAAAGTCATTAAAATAATATAATTATTTTTATTATCAACGTCTCATTTCTATTATTTGATCTTAAAGTATAAATTGTTTTTTCCTTCTTTCTTGTTAGCTATTTGAATTGCTAGATTGTTATGCCTCAAGCCTTAATTTATTTATTTAAATATTCATCAAGTACATAAACAAAAGAAAAAGTAAATAGTTGTCTTATCAAGTAAAATAATATGATAAGAAAAAGTTGGTTATAAACTATTTTTTATAGAAAAATAGAAGAAGCTACAACACTGGTCAACAATGGATGATTTTAAATACATTCGACCGTAATCGAGTTTCTTATTATGCTTATTTAAATAATAAAATATTATTATAAAATGAAATATTATTATTTTTATTTAATATAAAAAAATTCCAATATCAAATTTAGTTAACGGGCTTTGCCTACTTTGGCCAAACAAACAAATTTCCCTAAAAAAATTTAAGCAAAACTTGTGTTTTCCAATTATAAAATAATATTATTTGTATTTCTTCTGTCGATTGATTAAATTAAATATATTTATGTTTTATATTTCGCACCCTAAGTTTCATCTTGAGAATTTTATATTAAATAAAAATTAAATTTGATATAAAAATTTTAATAAAATTTAATCTTAATTGAAATTAAACACGAATAAAGATTAAATAATTTGAAAATTGTTGATTCTAAATAATTTATTATGTTACATTCATTGATTTAATATTATATATAAAAAATATTAATTTTCTGTTTGTTTGTTCGCTACAAAAATATTTGTTTTGCAACGGATTTATCCATGGAAGATCGCCATATGCTGGCCACGCCCATTTTCAAGCCCACTTTTTAACTATTTTGAAATTATGCTTTGAAATATTTTATTTACCACTTTAGTTGTGATAATAATCCTAGAAAAAACATGAATAATTTTAAAAAGTAATAGCAAATGGATGTATCTAAATTAGAATTCTATTTGTAAACGGAGTTCTCTAAAAATTGGCATATACGCTGTTTAAGTATACCGACTCATGTAATAAAGGACGGAGCCGAGTGACATCGGGCAGAGATATTTAGTTGAATATATTTCACAGAAAGCTGATACGAAACGTATTTCCTTTCTAAATCTTAAGTTGCAGCAGCCAGATTTAAATCTTTATATGAAAGAGACTGGTTCTTCGAGGATAGTAAAAACATAGTTTTAAATGCAGCTGTTAAGTGGATGTTAGTGTTAAAATTATTAAAAATATTATTAAATTTAATTTTCAATTTACAACCTCTCAAGTATGGAAAACAAGTTATATCTTTGTCATATATTTTTGTACTTCACGCCACTGTGTCACCAGAAGAATTTAAAGTTCTCTTAATAAAGAGACAATATCCCTCAAAGTAAGTTATTAAACATTTACCCCTCTTAAAGGTTATTAAATTTCCCATGGCTATAGTGGGCAATTTTTATTTAAAATACAAGTATTTTTTATATACAAAACAATAACCCCCTATAAACTTACCGAAACTTTATTTTGATTTTACCCTACAAGTTAAAACCCAATATTTCTGTTTAATATGCAAAGAAAAAGAGAGGGACAGAGAGCAGGAGAGAGAGAGAGAGAGAGAGAAAGAGAGAGTGAAAAAAGAAATGAAGAGCCATAATTTTCTCAGCTGCAAGAAAGCAAGCAACAGGATAATGGTTAATATTAAATTTGTAACTAACCTTCTCCACTACATACACAAGTGCCATTGCCTTCAAAAGAGCATAAGTTATGAGCATTCTGAGTATGAACTCGTTTGTTTCTTAACTATTTACTATTAAACTTCGTTTGTATGCATTGTACTACTATAACAGGATACTATTGTAGTATATGGTGTTAGGGAGAGTTTTATTATGAGTATAGAGTTAGGCAAAAAATTATAAAAGAAACAATAGAAAGAAATTAAAGAAAATAACTGTTGAATCAACGAGTGGTTGTGGGGGAGCTAAATTTTGAAGTGTAGTCAAGTAAAAGCAATCGTTATGATTTCTTTATTAAATGTTTGATATACAGAAATTTTAGTTAATACGGACACTTCAAGGTGAACGGTTTTTAAGTTAGTATTCTAATTATTTTTCAAATGAGCTAAATGCAGACTCAACTCTTTTAGCTAACTAGAAAAAAGACCAAGTAAGGAAACTTGATTTTAATTATTTCCTGTAGTAGAATTATAAAAATTTACAATTTAATTTAAACTCTTTGGTACATTAAAATGAATGGGTTGCAAGTTCGAGTTGCAAGGTAGGTTTTTGTTTGTAAACTGCAATATGGCAGATACGAGTAAATATCTTTTAAACAAGAAGTTGCAATAAAGTTTGTTTGCCTTTATAATAGCATGTACTTCAGATGTGGTGTGGTCGTTGTAATATAATTTGTGTTGTTGCTGGCTGTGCATGTGCAGCTGACATAGAAAAATGTCGTGTGCATCTCTGTTTATTGCAAAATGATTTTAAACTCGAACCAGCTCTTAAGAGGCAACAACAAAAGTTTCTGCAACTAAAACATCAACATAGAAACTGATATCAGTATGTAGTTGCATTCCTTACATGGATTTCATAAAATTCTTCATTCACAATGTTGTATTGCGCTTGCAAGCAGCAACGATAAACGCGGTTTAGGTCTTTAAAACGCAGAATAACGTAATATTAGTGTGTAAAGCATAAATAATATAATAATTTTACTATTAAAAAAAAAAAAAAAATAAAACTAAATTGAAAAAGAATTTCTTCTTAAGAATAATATAAAAAATTATTTATTGAAAAAATAAAAACATATTTTGATCGTGTTTTCTTATACTCATTACTTTTGTGAATATTTGTTAAAGCCTCTTTGCTTTGCTTAAAGTCTAAAATTAATAAAAGTTTAACCGTTAAAAAAGATAAAAATACACCAGCGAGCTAAGTTGCACTTCGAATAAGAAAAAAAAAATAAATTAAATGAAAGTTTAATACTCTGAGATTTATTAAATGTGTAAAGTTCTTAACCCAATTTAAAGAGCTTTATGAACGCGCTGCACTCGAAAAAGTAAATTTTCAAAAACTAATTAAATAATTTAATGAGACATCAAAATAAACTAAAGTGCAAAAATAATAAAATTTGTTATGTTCCGTTGGATAGTATAACTTTAAGGGTGATGAGTTATTACTAATTACTAAAGGATACTTTTAGGTGATTACAAAAAGAAATAAAAGTTGAAAAATGAAGCTTAAGCTACTGTAAAACATTGCAGAGCATGATAAAGTTATTTCATTTAATTAGTTTTGCCTTACCTTAAGAACACTAAACAAAATATTTTTACTAAAGCAGTATAAATAATAATTTTATGTATAATTTTTTTAAAATTAATTAAATTGGATTAAAATTTTTTTCTAGTTACAATGATTTGTATTTAACAGCCTATGATAACATATGTAGTTGAGCCTTTATTTAACATACTAATCGTTAGTATAATTACAAAACTATGCTCTATCCTAAAAAAAAAAAAAAAAAAAAATTGGTGTAGAATTTAACATAAATTTATGAAAAATTTCAATACGTTATTTTTTTTATATAATGGCTCTAGTCTTTATTATAATTTATTTTTTAGAATTATATTTTTATAATTTTTTTTATAGCTGTCAACATAATTTATTGTAAATCAACAAATGAATTGTTGTTTTTGAAAGTGGTATAAGTCCAGTCAAAAAAAAAAAAAAAAAAAATGAGTTAGAGGTAAAAAATATACTAGAATTACCGCTAACTATTTTAAATTTTAATTAATTGCGAACAGCGGTTTTGGCAGTAATCAGTTTGTATAAAAACTGCATTTCGTATGTAATAATTTTGCACATTGTAGAGAAACGCTATGTTTTTCTTATTAATATTTTTTTTTATTTTTGTTTTTGTTTTTTCATATACTCTTTAATTACACTTGAGTAATACCCAAAAGGCATTCGAATTTAAAAGAGAAGAGAAGAATAAAAATAGAATAAATAGTTTTCAATATTAAAATGTTGGTTGCGAAGTTTATTTATTCAGTTCAATGTTTACTGAGTTTTTTGTTTAAATATTTGAATCTTTTTGGCCACTAATTCTTATTTATTCAATGGCTTTGACAATATAAAAGTTCTGATGTTTGCCAAGAAATTTTGGGAGTAATCTACTGAGGATTCAGATTAGCGTCTGATGAAATGGTCCATATAGGTATGCTATATTTACTTATTGTTTTGAACAAATAACTCTTGAGAATATCATTAGGAAAACAATAAATATAAATTACCCCACAACACAATTCTGGAATTAATCATAAAGATGATTAATTTTTTGCTTATTATTAAAAAATATTGATTATTGAGATATGCTATGAAATAATGTAAATTGTTTTTTAAAATTCCCTCTAAATATAATAAAAAATGTAAAATAATTAAATACGGCTATAACTTTCCTCTAACGATATACAAAATAAATAAGAAAGAATAAGCAAAAATAATCATCAGTAATACTAAAGTTTTTATTTGACAGGTGGATTTAATCAATGTGTGGTTTGCACGATTCATTTAACATTATTGTATGACCAGTCAGTGGATCAATAATATGCAATCCTAAAACAATTATGTTTAGTTAGGTCTATATAAAAGAAATTAAAGCAAGATTCTGTCTGAAGAATCTTTTTTTAATTGTGTGATTTATTTTAAAGAGTTCCATTATGCCAACTGAATTTTGATTTGTAACAAACTTAGTTCTAGCAACCGAAGTTTTTTTCTCAGTATGGGAGTCGTTAATAACTTCTTCATAAAAAAGTTAAAAAAATTATATCTCTCATGCAAATATTTTTGTTATCTGCTATCTGTTATTTCAAATTAGTTATTGTAAAAAAACATTTCTCACTAGAACTGTGAATTTATATCATAGATAACTAAAGGTACGTTCACATTAATCAAATATTTAGTCAAAAAAACATAATCAGTATATCATCTACATACGCGCTTATGGATATATTTATGGCCTGTTAAACGATGTCACAAGAAAACCAAAGCGAACGAAAGCAAAGCACAAATTTTCGTACATTGTTTTTGCTTTAAATATAAATTTGCTTTGCTTTCGTTCGCTTTGGTTTTCTTATGACATCGTTGAACAGGCCATTAAAAGAAAATATTAGCTTTTGCAGTAATTTAAAAATTTAATGAAAGAAAACTTAATTTAGTCTTATATAATTTTGTGTATCATTTTTGTCAGATTTGTTTATTTCCTTAAATATTTGATTAATGTGAGCGTACTTATGTAGAAATAATAAATAAACTTTTATTGTTTTAAATGACAAATTTAATAGTTTTATCACATTTTGGAAAAAAATTTCTTTACAACCGATTTAATATTTTGTTTCACACTTTAAGATGTGTAAAATGCAGTAGCAAATATTTTAAATTTTTTTTTAATTTAATATTATATTTAAAAAAAAAATTGAAGTGAAATTTAAAAAAAAAATAAATTATTTTAATTCGACCCTAAGTTTGAGAAAACAAAATTATTCAATTTTTAAAATGTCTAATAAATTTTCAAAAGAATAAAATCAAAATCAAAATTTCTTATATTTATAAGTTTTTTTGTCAATGAAATTGCATATGTTTGTTGCTGTACTTATGAAATAAACAAATAAATAATTAAAAAAATTTTCTCGTGCTGCAAACTCTTTACTGCTTTATTAAACACGGATTGACATTAAAAAATATATTTTTTTAATGTAATAAGTTAATTTTTTTCAATCTTTTACTATATATTTTGTAAAAATATTAAACAAATATTTTTATTGATATTTTTCTTGGAATAAAACAAGGCGAATTCATACAAGAAGAACTCGCTTTGACAACAAACACAACAATATAGAAACAACAGTCCTTTTGCTTGTGTAAAATATAGTTACTTGTCATATATTTTTATTTTCATATGTATTTCCATTTCAAGACGAATTAATTTTTTTATTACAGTGAGCAATTAATAACTTGCACACTTTAATTTAAAAATTAAAAAAAAAAAAATCTTTTCATAAGAAAAATATATACATGATTTTTCAAATAAAATAAATAAGTAAAATAAATACTAAATATGAAAGCAAGTTAACTTTTGCTCAAATAGTAAATAGACTTTCGTCAATTTTTTTTCTATCATTTTAAAGTTAAATATTTTTTTTCTTTAGAAATATCTGTTGCTCGCTAAAATTTATATCGTATAAAGACTTTTGTTAATCCCCATCGAACTGCATAATTTAAGAAATTTTAATGACGGCATAGAAACTATTATATCTTAATATTATAAGCATAATTTTTCACACAAAAATTATTTTATTAATTAATTAATTTATTTATCTATAAGTTTATTTGACCTTTTTCTTTTTAATTAATATGGCTATTTTATTAAGCTTGAGGTCTGATTTTATAAATTTATTTTAATACCAATATTTCACTCCAACTTGTGTAGCTTCTTCAGGATAATATTATAAATTTATAAAATAAGACCTCAAACTTAATAAAATAGTCATATTAATTAATTTATATTTATGGTATGCTTAATATCAAGCTTGTATCGGATAGAATTTGAAAAACTCATAAAATTTTTTCAAATAAAATATATAAATTAACAATTTTACCTTATCGATTCGATAAGGATTAAAAACACCTGTTAATATGTAATAAAAATTAAAAAAATATTTTTGACTACGCGATGAAATCAGCTATTTCTCTTCTACTCAGATAACTACACTTTGTAATCAATTCGCCTTGCAATAAAATATAATACTTAAAATTTTTCCATAATTTTTCTTCATTGTATCATAAATTTTTGAAATAAATAAGCGATATGGGCATTGCCATAGAAATTAAATTTTGTGCCGTATGATTAGATTTTGAAGTTTGAATTACATGTGAGCTGTTTTTTTCTTCAAAGTGGTTTAAGTCGATTTTTTTCTAAGATGAGCTAGTGTATATAGATGTAATTTTAGTAGGATATAGACACCGTCTTACTAAAACTACCGCTAACTTTCCATTCTCAAAAAACAGCTCATATAAGCATATACTCATAAGTGTGCCATGCCATAACAACCAAGCCCTTTTTTGTGCCCGTTTTTCTAATTACAATAGTTTTTATTTTATATTTTTTCAGTCTAACTTACTGAATCTGCTAAAACTGAGAGATTTTTAATAGGAGACTTAAAACAAAAAATTTTGGAATGTAAAAATGAAGCAAAAATATAGTTTTAACGTTAAAATAATAAACAAATTTATAATTAAATTAAAATAAAAAAAGAAATAAACTTGAACATTATCAACATATTTTCTTAAAATAATAAAAAAAATGCCAACACTCAGTATTTTACTTAAAAAATATTTAAAAGAGAGAAGGAGAATTTGTGTGTAAACTAACAATTTTAATTGAATCCAACTTTAAAACAAGCATACCTTAAAGGGTTTTAAGAACGATTTTTCATAGCAAAATATACAAAAGATGTAACTTAACTTTGGTTGGGAAATTAATAAAGTTGTGTGAAAACAAACTAAAGTGAAAAATACAAGTAAAGAAAAAAAAAGTAAACAATTAAATTTGTTGTGGAACATAAAAGCATGAAATATTGTGAAGCCTATCAAGCAGCAATTTTTTCAGCTACAATTAACAGCACACTTGCAATATGTTATTTCAATAAAGTTTTATGAACTAAAGAAAAAACGCAAAAAACATTTTTTAATTATTTTGTAATATTTTATAAAATTATTCGTGCACATACATCATATTTTAAATAATAAAAAAATATTTATAAAAAAAAAATTAAGTAAAGAATGTATTTGAAAAAGAGCAAATAAAACAATTAAAGCAAAATATTTTAGCAATTTTTAATAAAAAATAATTTAAAGCATAATTAAAAATAAAACCAGTTCAAATAAAATATTTAAGAAAATAAAATAGAAAATATTTCTAGTGCAGTGTACAATAAATAAATTAATTATATATCACTTTATACAATCTTGTACAACAAACATACATGCGGCAAAAGTAAGATTGCATACACAAACTACTTGCAGTACAGGTAAGTGTTAAACAAATTGAAATGTCTTTTGGCAAAATTTGAATCATAAATTAATTTAAAGTGTTTTCTTTTTTTTTTTACTATTTTCTCTGCTCAAAAATTGTGTGAAAGTACTTATTCTTTTCATGCTCTTTCCATTTTATATTTTGGTATGCGTTGAATAAACTGAAGCAAATTTTATTTTATTTTTTTGAGTTTTCCAAATTGAAATTAGGCCACTGCAGGCATCATAATCAGTTAGCACTACTTTTTCTTATATTTTGTTTTTTTGCTTTCAGAAGTGTGTGCAAGTGTAAAAAAAATAAGAAAATAAAATAAAATATAATAATAACTATAGTTATAAGAAATCACCAGCAAAAACTACTTGTTTAAGATTTATATAAGAAAAAATCACACTGCAAGTCTTAATAATTTTAGCTTCAAGTGCTCTTCTGTTTGCAATATTTTATGAGTATGAAAAGTTGCAGTTTTTTTAATTCTTAGTTTGCATCAATAGCAAGCATTCCTGCCAGCAGTTATGTACTTAAATATTTTCACTTTAAATTTATTTTATTTAGTTTATTTCAAAAGCTAAGTTATTTTTTACTTTGAGAAATATTTCACAAGTAAAAAAATTTCTCTTTATAATTTATAGCAAAACGTCTGCCCTGCCTATAATTCGCATAGTTTTTCTGACGCTTACAAATATTATGAAAATAAATTAACTTTTTACTGGTCAGAAGTGCTAGTAGTTAAGCAATTCAAAATAATTCCAGATATCCATCATTATCATGGTAATGGGTTTTGCTGATAATAACTTTGTTGACATAGCGATGAGGTTGATCATGAACAATAACTCTGAAAAACTGAAGTAGTTTTTATATGTATTCCAATTTTTGTAACTGAAATTGTAAATCTATGTGTGTAAATTAGCTGGCCCAACCTATTAGTTTTATTTTGAAATTTTTTTTTTAAATAGTCCAAATTAACTTCTGCCCAAAGATTACAAATCCAGACGACCTCCCCTTTAAAATGATATACGTCCCATCTCGCAGTCTTCTATGGTTCATTCGGAAGTTACTTTGGATTATTTTGAAATTTCCATATACCCCAGTGCTGCTGCTCTAAGTGATTTTAGCAACTTCCCACCAAACCTATAAAGATTTAATCTATCACCCAAATATTCAGAAGTTACTTTGCACTATTTTTATTTTTTTTTTTTTTGAAATTTCCATATACCCGAGTACTGTTGTTCTCAAGGATTTGGGCAGTTTCCGTTTTACTTCATAAAACACATCCAGAAAGCTTAGAACCTATAGATTAAATACCTTTTTGATTTTGGTAACTTTCATGGGTAAAATAGGGAATGCTACTTTGGCAAAATGGGGAATGGTAAAAAGCTCAAAGCAGCACTGGGGTATATGCAAATTTCAAATTTTTTTTTTAAATATTCCACAGTAATTTCTGAGCATTTGGGCGGTAGTCTAGACGACGTCTTCTTTAAAATGAGATGTGTCCCATCCTCATAAGGTTACTGTCGTTTTCAATATATTTAAGTAGCTGATTACACGACGACAAGTGCTGAATTTGAAGTCACGTAGGCTACAGCCTGCTGCGTTTTATGTGCTTAATATATCTTTTAATAAAAAATTTGGATAGTAATAGCCTAAACACATAACGGAGGGGGGTGAAAATTTTGGTCACTGCGGCCAAGATAGACCTATTTATTGTGACACTACCTTCAAGTTAAAAACTGTCCTTGAGTCTCATTATTGATTTAAATGTGTTATAATGTTTTGTTTGATCACATCTAAGCTTAGAGAAGAGCCATTTCCACAGCTTGAATTGAAATATTTAATTGCTAGTGGAAAAGATATCATGTCTGTCTTTGCGGTACATTACATGATATGGTATTCAAAAGAAATTCGGATTGAATGGTCTCAATTTATAATATTATAGGCGAATACAATACTAAGCACAGTTCTCTACTCTTCAAAGTGGGAAGTTTAATCAGATATGAGGAAAAATTTGATCCGGAAATACAATTTGAAACTTTGCAGGCAGAACAGAAGAAATTGTTTTTTATTGATTCAATGTGATCAATATGAATTTTATATGCGGGATTTCATACTAAATCGAACCTGCGATCACTACATTGGGAGGTCAGTGTTCTGCCCAATAATCTACGGGGACACCCACAGTTTTTCTCTTAATATAAAAATAACACTAAAAACTGCGACTACTATTTAATAGTGTGCAGTAGTGATGTGCGAACTTCAAAAGGTATTGTTGCGGCCCTTTAACAAGCACACAGTTGTGCAATTTTTGTGGTTTGGTCTATACATCAGAAATTAAATTTTGCTTTTAGGTTTCACTCTGAGCGTATGAATGATACTTAATTCATTTCATACGACATGATGGAATTTAACATTTCTTTATCGTTCAATTATAAGGTGAAGCCGTTAAAGAACGGCCGTTGAAGTATATTGATAGGCAAGCAATTAAATGCAAAAAAGTATTTTGGCATGTTTTATGTAGATATCAAAATTGCAGAAAGCTTTCACATTTTGCCTGGAATGTTTATAATATACTTAATATTGAGCAATAATATGAAATTGAAAGCTGTTAAATTAATTTAAAATATACTACAACAGCCACTTAATTAAATTACTTTTTACTTTTTTATTTTTATCAGCCAGCGATGTTAAATTTAATTTTAAACAAAACCATATAGAAACGGTGATAAATATGTTTTTTTTTCTGGAGTAGTTACAACAAGTTCCAGCCGACAATTTGTATGACAGTTGGCCGTTTGGTGTAGTTGTTAAAAATATCAGCACACACAACATTTTATCTCTCTAGTAATGACTATGACCACATGTTAAATACAGAAAATTTTTTTTTTAATTACAAATTTAGTGATGATTTAATAATGTTTCATTATGGAAAAGAATAGTGTACTCGTATGTGCGTGCAACAATCATGTAATTTCATTTATTTATACGCATACATGTACGTTTTTTTAAAACGTTATTGTGAATTGGTAAAAGTGTTGGTATGCATTTTTACATTAATGAATAGCCTTTTGTGTATGCTTGTAAATGTATCTATAACTGTGGAAATATGTATGTGGGCGTGCGTATGTGTGGGAGTGTGTATGTTTGCTGACAGACTGACTAAAAGAGAGGCTTACAGGTTTTCCTGTTTGAATTGAAATATTAATTGTTGTTGCTTTTGCTGCTGCTGCTGTTGTGTTGATTTTATTGTTTTTATTCAATAATTAATAACATTATTTTAGCGGCCATTTAATGATGACGGTAATTGCTACAAATTATATAAATTTGTGGAAACATTTACGGTTGCTATTATTTAATATTGTTGACTCCGCCAGCATTGACTTTTTGAATCAAAATATTAATGAAAATAAATTTTAAATAATAAACAAAGAAAGTGAATAATTTAAAGTTTATACTGTTGCCATTAAATCAAATTAATAGTGAAATAATATTAACATGATGTAGCACACAATTTCCAATATTCAGGATCTTTTGCTTTTTGTAACACGGAAGTTATGTTTTTAGCCCTGCACTCACTTTCTTCTTCGAATCGACAAACATCGTTTTACTTTTTTGAAAATGATAAAAAAAATTTGAAGTATATTTTTTTTTAAATTAAAATTTAGTATTAGGCTTTTACTTTAAATTGATATATAAAAATAAAAAGTAATTTCTAAATATTTGGGTGGTTGGTTACAAATTTAGACAGTCTCCTACCACAATCTTTACAGGTTCGTTGGGAAGTTGGTAAAATCAGATAGAACAACAGCACTGGGGCTTATGGAAATTTCAAAATAATCCAAATAACTTCCGAACGAACCATAGAATATTACGGGACTTTTTAAAGGGGATTTGTAATCTACCGCCCAAATAATCAGAAGTTACTTTGGACTATTTTTAAATTTTTTTTTTAAATTTCCATATACCCGAGTGCTGTTGCTTTGAGGTTTTTTACCATTCCCCACTTTGACGAGGTGCCATACCCGATTTTGCCCATAAAAATTACCAAAATCAAAAAGGAATTTAATCTATAGGTTCTAAACTTTTTGGAAGTGTTTTTACATTATCTGAAAAATTCGTAGTTTTTATTTTATTTTGCAAAAATTTCAAAAATTTTTAAAAAATAAGCCAAAGTATCTTCTGAGTACTCGTGTATGGGTGGTAGACTACAAATTTAGACTAAAAAAAGTAAGGAGTTACGTTAGAACATATTTAACTCACCATATTTGTCTTCACCCACTTCAAAAAATTATATAACTGAAAGGCCTAGCTTATTATTGGAGAGAAATATGGATATAAAAATAAATTTTTTTTATTCGACCTCAACTTAACAAACTAGCCATTTTGATAAAAAAAGGTCATATAAACTTAGGTATAAAAAATTATAAAAAAATAAAAAGAAATGACAAACATTAATAAAAATAATAGCTGAATTTCAATAAATTTCAATAATTTGACAGAAGCAACTAACCGATTGATGTACTAAAGTTTTCTGTACGTTGCTAGGGACTTCAGAAAGTTGATTTCAACGACTTGACGGATAGACCGGCAGACAGACATCGTTAAGTCAACTACGATATTTATAAGGATCCAAAATATATGTACTTTATAGGATGTCCCATGTACAGTATAGAAATTACAAACGGAATCACAAAGTTATATATACCTTTCTTAAATATGTACAGTGAGGGGTATAATAACTAAAACTACTTTGAAAATCAAGTGATATCATCTCTTGTGGTTTTAAAATCCCTTGTATAATTTGATCTTGTTCTCTGTAAGCCACACACTTGGTTGATACTCATATCAAATTTTTTTTTTGCTTATTTATTTCAATTTAATTTTAATTAAAAACTTTAAGGTGCTTTTATACAAGTTTCTAATTGTTAGATTGTGAATTCCGTAAGCCACATAACAAGTTTTTTGATAGTTAAAATAACATGACAGTTCTCCTTAAAGGTTTAATTCATTAAATAGATTATGAGAATGTGTGTCAGGTATATCAAATTACGAAATCAACTTCTATTTATAAGAAATTTCTGTTTTATTGTATCAACAGGTCACCATGTCATATTTTAAATGGTATATTCGTTTTAGGGAACGATTAATTGTGTGAGAAAGCAGAGCAATCAAAAGCTTTTTTTATTGTTTTTATTTTATTTTTTTTTTTACTTCCATTTGTACTTTTTTTTGTATGGCCTGTGTCAATTGAATTTTATTTGAAGTTAATTTTTTGGTTTTATGCCGGATCCACTTTCATTCATCAGGGTTTTATGCGGTAAATAAATATTGTATGTTTATACCGTTTACAACCTTCAGCGACACAATAAAAATAAAAAAAAAAACCGAATGACCGAATTGTGAAATCAGATTCCGTTTCAAAAGCTTTCCTCCCTTTTCGTGTATGTAGGAGTAAGTGTTTATGAAAAATGTATGCACAACATGGTCAGATATTGTTATATTCTCTTTTTACAATCATAATGATGATGATGTTGTTGTTTTTCCTTTCTTTTATAACAAATGAAGGTATATGTGTTGATGGTCTTTGTGTCATGGTCACCCTTTTAATATGATTTAATTTCCGTTATATTGTCAAATAATACATATTTTATGATTCAGTAGCAGCATTACAAATGCAGCTTATATGAAAATGTTTGCAGTTGTTTTATACCAACATTTTCATAAATAAATTATTAATAAGAATAATAAATAATAAATAAAACTTGTTGTTATTATTAAATTTAAGGATTTTTTTTTAGTACCACAGCATTTAAATGATGTTTATTTATATTACATTTTGTGAGTATAAACAAAAAAAAATATATATTTCATTTATTTATTATTTAAACAACTCAAATCAGCGAAGCTTTTTTGCTTCAAGGCAGCAATCGAGCCTACACGACCCTCAGATTGATAGGTTAGCACATTACATACCAATCTATGGGGTCACCCAAATATTTATAACAATTAAAAGTTATTGGTTAGAATTAAAAATATCAAAGCGGTAATTTATGTTCTACATGGGCAGACACAGACATACGTAAATTGCTAAATCCACTCCAATATCTATAAGGATCCAGAATATACATTCCCTAGAGGAACTTGCCTTACAATATGTCACACAACACATCACTGGTGTCGATCTTTAGGTGTAATGACCGGTGCTTGTTTCAATGAAAATTGTTGGTTTTTATTTTTTTATATAATTTTAATCAATAATTAATATTATTCACGCTTAAGATCTCAATAAAAAAAATTATTTTTAATTTTAATTATCCGATTTATAAAAATAAATTTCCTTAAAGAAGACTTTCAAAAGAAAGCCAAAATATCGCACAATTAATAATAAGAACAATTTTTTTGAGTTCTTAGGCGTGAATAATATTAATTAATAATAAATTTATAAGATCGAATGATTAACTAAAGTTACTATAATTTTAATCTTTATTTGAGTTTAATTACAATTTATTTATTTTTTTTTACCAAAATGGATTTCTTATAATTTTTATTCTAAAATAATTTAATATTTTGTATATTTTATTTTTAAAAGAAAAAAAAAAAAACATAAGAAAGTAATTCATGTTTTTGTGTACTTTTTTTTCTTAAGCCACGATACATTGCTTTTACCACCAGTATATTTTTGGTTAGTCTTTGGGCACAATTATTCCAGCATTTCACATACGGATATATTTTAAAGAGCGACACCTGTATATGAATAACTTGAAGATTTGACAAAATATATTTTTCTGTTTAATAAGCTACGCTCTAATTACACAAATATTTGTCGAAATATGCGTAACCACTTTTTTTTAGAAAATATTTTTATAGTTTAACATGACTTGCATTACATAAAATTAATTCAAATAATATAATGAAGCAAGTCCATGGTATTTTAATAAAAAATTTAACTAATCTGAGCACATATTTCGTGAAAAGATATAAACGTACATGAAGCTGGCATAGTGGTTGCGCTTTTTTCGATAAATATTATATTATATTATATATGTATGTTTGCATATGCAAATTCAGCTTTTTAATACGAGTAAATAAAGTAGGTTTAATAGGCCTTATTTTTATTTTTGAAAATGATTTAGCATTTAAATCCTGTCGGTGACATTTTACCGCACACGTTGCGGTAAACTAAAAATTTATTTTACTTCTCAAATTCAAATGGAATTTAAGTCATTTAAATATTATTTCAACATAAATAACAAAGGCAACCACAATTGTAAATTTTGATAGATGAATTTAAAGGCTTAATTAAAAATAACTCTGGAAACCATAATTATTCAAATGTATTGATATCTTTTGTACAAATGATTCTCATTTTTTTAGTTAATTTTCATTATTACAATAAATCATTTCATTTATTTATGTACTTACGAGTAAGTGCTTTAATAATGGTTTATTGTTCTTCTTTTAAATACAATAGCAGAAGTCACCCTAGGAATTATTTTTACAACTAAGACTAACGTAAGGTGAAAAAACATTTTTTTCTGCCGAATTGCCAAATACGTTAAATATTTGTCATCTGCCGCATAAAAAAGTTTAGTCTTAGTGTATGCAGATTCACATTGCGCTAGCAGGATTACATAGTTTTCATTTTGACTATAGGATAATAATTAAAATATGCCTTTCATTGCTCCAGCATTAAGGCTGTTGGTTTACGTGACGGCCTAAGCGGCCTTCAATTAGAGTCGCAAGACTCCGTTCTCTATCCTACACAATCGTACTACTTTGTGTAAAGATTTTTTTCCAACTTTAAGAAAAAACCAAAAAAAAAAACACTGTTCGTAAAAAGAAATTCGTGCAGACGTGTCAAAAAATCGCTAATCATATACAGTTTTTAAGAAATTTTTAGCTAAAAATTGACTTTTTAAAAGCGGGTGGTAGGTAGCTTGTTTTAAAATTTTTTACTGATACAAAACAACGGACATAATAAAGTAAATTAATATGAAATTGACATGATATTAACACACAATGGCATTGTCATTGAATTAAATTTTAATTAAAATTAAAAATAAAATTAATATTAATATTAAAATGACACGTCTTTAATACGAGTACTATTTGCCAATATGGCAAAAGAATAAGAACTTTAACATTAAATTTCTCTCCGAAATAAATACATATATTTTCAAATTTTCGTGATATTAATGTGTATTTTGCTTCTGTTTTGTACATTTTTCAATAGATTTGTGGTTTATGGCCACTAATGTTTAATGCTTTTGTTTTAAGTTACTGCCCTTTTTGGCAGAAATTCTATTGAAGTTAAAAAAATTGCAGCAACATTATATAGAGCGTTGAATGTAAAACTTTTTTTTTTATTTCTCTATTAGCCAGAGTATTTAGACGTAATAAGTAAATGTACACAGTTAGAAAAAAATTGCATTTTATGGGGTAGAAAGAGAGAAAAAAATTTAAGTGTTAAATTATGAGGTCATTTATATGCAATTTTTTATCATAACTTTTTTTTATATTTTTTCTTTGTTTAGTTTCCACTTAATGTCTCATTTTCTGATAAAGTTGAATAGATCGTACCTTACAAGTGGTATTTAAAGTTAAAAAAAAAAGAAAATATGGTCGACAGACGCTAATTCAGCAACGTTTTTTTTTCTATAAAAGTTTTTACCTAAAATTGTCATTTATTAAGTCCTTTACGTTATTTCACATTATTTTTATTTATTTTTTCTCCATTACAAGTAATGAGGTTTTTCTTTCAATTTACTTTTTTTCTATATTTTATTTCGCATTTCATTTTGTTTTTGTTTTACTTCATACTTAGCCATCGTGTATTATTTCCTGTCATTTTTAGTGGCCATTTAATTTACTGCATTTAGTATTTTTTTGAATTTCATTTTCGTTTTCGTTTTTTTGTATGGTTTGTAATTTTAATTAGTCAATTATAGAGCAGGGAAAAACCTTAATGAAACAGGAATATTTATTCAGCATTTAGATTAACTATCACGGTTCCAAAGATATACGTGTATTTGTATGTACAGTGGGTAAAGTAAAATAAATTATTAATAAGATAATTAGGTAAACCAAGTTGAATGATATAAAAACAAAAAAAAAAAATTTCTGACAAATGAAATTTCATTATTAATTTTAATTTAGTTTTTATTTATAATAGATTAACTAACCACTTGCAAGCAAAAATAAATGGCCCTGTTGCACTGCTAATACAAAATTTCATTTCTTTGCCACAACCAAAGTGGTTAGACTTTTCAAAGAACTATTTGCATTAATTATACAACAACATTATTGGCAGCAATTTCTTTTATGGTAGCGGTACTTGAAATTCTACAAGAAGCCTTAACAAATTGCAATTATGTATTTTAGTTTATAAGTTAAATTATTATTTAATTTACACAAAAGAAAGTATATTTATTTTGCTTTTTGGTGCTCTTTAATTAACGAACCTTCATTTCCTTACAGACTTTAGTAAGTATATATTGTTTTTTTTTTTAATTTCATACGCAAAATGTTTTTTATTTATACTTAAATGTTGTTCAACAATTTAATTTAATATTTTTTCATTTTGTTTGTTTATTTACAAACCATTTTATGGTACACTAACGAATTGAGCAAAAGTTATTAATTAAATTTTGCTGCATTTAATTTCATTTCATCATTTAGATTATGACAGTTTTTTTTTAAATCGTATTTGAATGCGCATTTTTATTTTTATTGATACACACATATAATAGTTTATTTTTATTTGAATTGTTAAATGGCTTTTATTTTTTATTGCAAAATATAAAACTTTTTTTCAGCATTCAAGTTGGTTGCGTAATTGATATTTGTGAATTTATTTAAAGTAGTGCAATTAAAAATATTACTTATTAAATTATATTTTAAATTCAAATGTTTGAAATTTAAAAAAAATTTACTTCATAATCAAGCGGGTGAAAAAACAAATATTAAAACAAGCAAAGCGAACAGTTTACACTTGGAGAAAAACAATTTATCTACGTGATGCATTTTCTATAAAATGTGTATTTTTAGGCTTAATTATTATTATCATCATGGGCTATTATAATCCACAGCGACCTTTAAGATCTATTGTGCAGCCCAGTTCCTAACTACAACTAGAGACTCCTCATGAATCTCGTAACTGCTGTCGGATTAATCATACCTAAATCTATTGCTACCAATGATCCACTACTTACACACAAAGAAAAAATATGGTTGAGGCAACCATATTCTGGTGGAAACATAGTATGGTTAGATTTATTTTTAAGTCAAACATATTAAAAATACCTTTTAACTGCAGATGTTGCGGCTTAAACCCGTGGCCAGGGCAAAAAATTTTTTTTAATATGAATTTAAAAAAAATTTTAATAAAATTTTTTTATTCCATTGACTTTTTCGTTTCTATTAATTTATATCTATTTATTACATAATACAGCGGGCTTGAATTTATTTTTATTTTTTAAATTTATTTGATTTTCATTTAATTAAGAAGTATTAATTTGCCACAAAGCTCAGTTGAGCTTGAACGATTAAGTTTTTGTTTTATACTCACTTTATTTATATGGTTGCGGAAGAGACAAAATAGAAAATAATTTACATTCAACCATATTTTTCTGATTATTATGTTTACTTTAAACATATTTATGGTTTCCGTTAAAATTTTATTAAAAATAATATGATAAGGATATGGTTGATCTATGACGGTAAACATAGTATGATTAAAAATAACTAAAAAATGTTTATCGTGTTCATAATAATGTTTAGATGCTCCAAATTAATAATAAATATTCTTTTTTATTTTGCGTGTAAGCAGCTTATTCTGAGTCTTGCCACCACTGGGCACTAGCAGAGAACATGTTCCGACATTTCCTGTAATGACAGAATGGACAGGAATCGTTCTGTACCACATTGATTTTACTCATATGATGGTTATGTCTAGAGTGGTCCGTAAGTAGCTCAACGTAGAGTTTTATATCATTTTTGCTAAGGTTTAAAACCACCACCCTTTCCATTCAAAACATACTATAAAGCCACATAAAATAAAATCATGATTTCATAATGATATTATAATTGTAGCTTAAAATACTTTGTTACAATATTGAGAAAACATAAATTATTTTTCGATGTTGTCGAACGGCTAATTAGTTATAAATAAATTAATTAAATATTTAAAAAATTTCTTCAAGTGGTAGTTATTTCAAAATTTTGGCCTGGGATACCTGTGTTCTTATGATCCTCAAAGGCTTAAGAACGCTATATTGTTGGCAAATAAGGCAAGCGGCAGCATGAAAAAAGTACAACGCTCGCTAGTTCGAGTAACAGCTCGCCAGTGTTAGCTTTTCAATAATTACACAGGGTTTTTAAATAGAGCCACTAATTAAAAGCTGTTCCTAAGTTACTCCTAATTTTTCATTACAACTTTTACGATTACATTAAAATTAATTTAAAAAATTGAAGTTTTTAATAGCTTTGTAAAGTTGTGTGTGTCTAAAAAATTATATATTTTTTTAATTTAATTAAATTTGGAATTTTAAACTACTAAAAATAATATTCGGAATTGTTCAGCTATGAAATTGGATTACCTTTACATACAAACACATAATAGTATTGAAATTTTTAAATTTCCACTTAATTCATAAAAACTCTTTTTTACATTTTTATCAATTAACTAATAAATTGAATTTAACATTAAACAATTGAAAAGGTAATTTATTAATATTAAACACATTATTAATTTTCATTCGATTTTGCATTTATCAAGTCACGCATAAATTTCAGGCACAGTTATGGCACTTTCAATAAACACAGACGGAAGCAGTGCAATAAATAAAAAAAAATCAGATTTAATTTTCCACAACCACAGGAAGTGGAAAAAATTATGAGTGTTTTTGTTGTTGTTGTTGTTGTAATATTTATAAATAATGGAAGACAAAAGCAAGAATAAAAAATCAGTTTTGTATTTATTAAAAAATACTCGAGAACAATATAAATTTATAATCACTCTTTTATGTAAATCTTTATAAATAAAAAAATTAAAAAAAAAAAAAAATATATATATATAACAAAATTGATCTGTATGTACTAACTTAATTTAAACGGAATTTCCGTTTTAGTGAGTTGTTCTCTTTTTTTATATTGTGTGTTTGATTTTCGTTATTCTTGATTTGTTCTTTATTCCCTTGATTCCATCGTTGTACTTTGTCTTCCTTCTTTATACTTCATGAACTGTTGTATGGTTGCCGCCCATAAGGACTTTTAGGAAAGTATGTAACACGAATGTGAAGAAATAATAATAAATAAAAAGAGAAAAATCTGTCTATACCGGAAAACAATGAAAATTTCTTGTTGCTTAGATGTTCGCAAAAGGATTTCTTTTCATATTGTGTGTCTAAAGGATGATATTGTGGAATGTATCGCCATCATTAACTTTAACATGTTTTTGCTTTTTAGTTATGCTCAAAAGTATTCTTACATTTAGATTTTTTTTATAAGTAGTAAGGAAAACAAATATAATTTTAAATTGAAGAGCTGGCTTTGATAAGCCAAAAGTCATTGAAAATATTTTCAATTAATAAATTTTATTTGAAGAAACAACACAACTTTGAAGCAAAATATTCAAAAACATCATGCTGTTGTCCCACTGTTATTATTTTTCATAAGAACCTGTATTTACATATGTTATATATGTTGTTTAAGTTAATACGTAGAATTTGTGTATGCAATGCTTGTGTGTGAGTTTTAAAGTATTGTTATTAAGTATTAATCTGTTTGAGTGTTATATAATTTGCTTGATTTAATTTTATTTTCTGGCTGTTTTCTAAAAGGTTCTACGCTTAGGTAAAAAGGTATATAAAGCAATGCCGACATTGCCAGAGATGATTAGTTCTAGTGGAGACGTTAAACAGTAAACAAGTTGTTACTTAAAAGAAAAGCTTTTTCATTGTGAGAAAATTTATGTTTTTGTAAAGCATTGCTACAATTCTGTTCTTAACTGTTGCTTGAAAGAAAGACATTTTTATGTCCAATCATTGCCTGACTAAATTTTATTTTTTCCCTTACACACTGTTTTTTTTTTCGTTAGAAGTTAAATCTGGGAGAAATTTATGACTTCCCGTTATTTTTTGTAGTGATTTTTTATTATTGGTAATTTTTATTATTTTTTTTCCTGCCAGTTTTGTTTTTCTTTGTACTTGTTGACGTCTTCTTGCTATCACGATTAAACTTGATTGTTTCCATGCTCAGTTAAACTCATATTTTTTTGTTGTTGTTGTGAAATTTTAGTACATTTTTTATTAACTTTGTTAAAGTTTTATGTGGTTTGAATATCATTTTTTATGCAATTTATTTTTTAAGTAAAATATTGAATAATTAGGGTGGTTACAAAAGAGTTGAAAAAAAAAAAATTTGGTTGCATAAAAAAATAAAGAAACAAGATCAAGAAATTTATAAATGTTTTAATTAAAAATATAAAACAAGCAATTAATATTTTCCTAATAACTTCAATTATTGAAACAAATATTATATTATTTGTGCAACTTTTATTTTTAATTCAATAAAAAATATTATATAATTGCATTTAAATTAATTAATTTTTTTTGGAAATATAATTAAAATGAACAGAAAAATGCTTCAAGAGTTGCTGGATTCTCAGTATTAGACAATGACTTCATATAGTCTCATAAAAAGTAAGTCAAAGGCTTTAAATAGCACTAAAGAGCGACCAGTTAATAGAACAACTTCTGGAAATTAATTTTACACCAAATAGATAAAAAAAAAGTAATAAAATTACTGTTGAGCGTTATGTCAAAATGTGCCGTATTGTTGAAATCAAATGTTTTTGTAAATAAATTTTCCATCAGCAGGGCTTTACAGCGAACGCGATTTACTGTAACGACAGCTCCTTGTTCATTTGCGCAATATTTTTTTGTCTTATTGATCGTTTTGAGTTTGTTTACTTGCCTGATTAACTTGATCGTAAAATGGCCGAAGTGCTTTATGATTTTCTCACACAGATTTATTTAAAAAAAATAATAAAATTTTTTTTTTCACAATTTAGAAGCGTTCCTCTGGCGTTAATCGGGTAATGATTGTCAGAAATGTTAAAATTATCAGCTGTCAAGCCATATTTATCGATATCGGTAGCTAAAAAACATCCTTTTGTATATCTCTGTAAATAAAACCGAAACACCAAATCTGTTGCTAAGCCAAAAACTCGAGTCAATTTCTATATAAATACTAAGCCCATTTTTGCTTTCATATTTTTGTTAAAACATAAGGAAGGTTCTTCTAAAAAAATTGTAGGCAAAATTTTACTTTTGATAAAGAAGCATAGAAGTGTTATATAAACTAAATTAAACAATAAACGTACATCAGAGATGCCAACTTAATTTTTTATATCCCTGGCAGCACAAAGTCAATAAATAAATAAAAATGAAATAAAATATCATTTCACTAACATCCATTCATATATTGTTGCCTATTTTACTATATCTTGCATCATGTGCATTAAAATGTTTTACAATTTAAAAATTTCATTTTAAATTAAAATTTTTTAAATGTATATACACAGTTTGTTTAACATACTGATTAGTTTTGTTGTACAATCCTTTGATCCAAACAAATTGATGCAGCCGAAACAATTGTAATTTTACTAGTACACATAAAAAATATATTTATGTAGAAATGCATACATACATATTTGTCGATCAATGCTTTTAGGCAGGATAAAAATGTGTTAATTATAGGGCATGGTGAATGAATACAGCCATAATAGCATCAACAAAAAAATTAACAAAAGCATTCATACATTCAAAACAGCTCTTCAGAGTTCTCTTCACACTCAATACAAAATACTCGTACATTTCAATACAATTAAAAATATTGTAGACTTCACTTTAACAAAAGTTTACAGCAAAATGAATTAAAAAAGAAATAATAATAATAATGAAAAAACATAGTTAAAGTGGCTGGTAGAACAACTGAGTGAGCGTTGAATTGTGTAAATGTTATGTCTAGTGGAATTCATTGGACTTTATTACTCTTGTAAATGTAGTAATTAATTGTTGGCTAATTGATATCGTACAAAATTACCAAAAAAAAAAAAATAATTTTTCTTTTTGTTTTGTTACATAAAATAAGAGATAAAAAAGATGGATTGTTAAAGACAACAAAGTTCAATGGTGTGCAAAAACCAATGCACTAATTGCTGTTCACAAATAAAACGTTTGATATGCAGATGCATATTTTGTATATTTATTTTCGTGTCTTTCATTAAAACTAAAGCAAACTTTTGAAACCACACTGATATTTATAAATAAATTAAAAAGAAAATAAATAAAAAAAAGTTGCTTTTTAAATAATAAAATATTAAGCTCCGTACAGACATAGAAAGTTTCGATAAATAAAAACCTTCTGGCACACTTAAATTAAAATAATAAAAAAAAAATTAAAGACTTCTGCTAATTACGAGCTAAAAATAGTTAAGAATAAAATTAAAGAACTTGTGATTCAGTAGAATTTTGAACTGTAAGATGTGTGGTTAAATGAAAGCCAGAATTTTGTGCGGCGTTTACTTGAAGGTCGAATAAAAAAATTTGTTTTTATATCCATATTTCTCTCCAATAATAAATAAATTAATTTTAATTAGCTTAATAAGCTGGGCGTTACATAATTTTTTGCAGTGGGTGAAAAATTTCACTTGTTCTATTTGCATAATACTAAAATTATTGTAATTGATGAAGAATCTTACTGACTAAGAAAATAGCACTAAATTTAAATAAAAAAATTTATAAATTTAAAGATCTATTTTATGTTGTATTGGGGCGTGTACTGAAAAAACGAGGAAAAAAATTTAAAAAAAGCTGTTACTTGACAGAATAACTTTTTTCTTAATATTTAGAAGTAAATTTGAAGTCGTTTTCGTTACCTAGAACATCACTACTTACAACCTTCCGCTATGGCCGAAAATCTCCCTACAAAGTCTTTTAATTCTTATTAACTACTAGACTTGGGTAGTATTTGTAACATGAGAGTAGTGTTACAATAGGCTACATCAACTATACAACTTGATTCTACTCCTAAATCCAATGTAATTGACATTGTGTTTGTAGGTCATGGTTTATATTTTATATTATAAAATAAATTTCAATTAATTGTACAGCCTAAAATCATTCTACAAATAAATTAAATTTATAGGACTTCCTGTTAAACAGAGAATTGTTAAATTTTTCCATATATACATATTTTTAAATTACAGAACTGCACAGATCAGCAATTGGTTTTAAATAGAATTATCATATATGTATATGACTTGTATGTATGTATGTCTCTAAAAATTCATGAAAAAATCACAACAAAATCTATTTTAATCGTTTTAGGTTTCTGATTTAATACATCTATAAATTTTTTATATGTAAATAGATGTGTGCAGATGCATACGAGGCTATAAATATGTGTGACATTATGTTATGCACGTATGCAAGAGAAATGAATTTTTATTTCCATTGGAATTCAATTTCGTTAAGCTAATTTTTGACTAAATACACATAAGCCGCCTGCAAATAAACAAGCAACGTTTATTTCACTTGTTTTATTTATTTTCTAATTTTGAACTGGTTTAAATATTTATAGCTTTATATTTTGCATATTTGTAGCTAAACATTGTACGACCTTTTCACCACATAAAACAAAGTCGTTTATAGCAGTCATGACATAAAACTGAATATCGATAGGTATTCCTCGCTAATATACAGTGCGAATGAAAATAATAGTAAAAGAATTAAAAAAAAGAAAATTATTAAAATGTTTAACTTTTAAAGTTTTCTTTAATATTTAATTAGTGTAGGTAATTAGTTATTCTTATTAATGTCTATGAATGTCTATAAATAATGTAGAATATTTATTCAAAGTTGTAAAAGGAGGATACAATTTAAAGGGTATTTAATTTGCCTTGTCATGTTATAAAATATTCCTTATTGTAAGTTTTATTCTGCAAGTTGTTTCATTAAAAGATTATTTATATTCATAAATATTTGATTTGATTTTTTTTTTCCATTACATAACTAAGTTGGTTTTAATAGTTATTAAGATAAGTAATTTGACATCAAATAACTTGTACTCAAAATTCGACAATCATTAACAGGCGCACACGTATTTAATTTAAGGGTGGCAAATAATTGAAATATATAGTTTTAGTTCAAGCATAGCACACAAAAGTATTTCGCATTTAATATTTTAATTACTTGTGGCTGCAAAATACTTTCACAAATATATTTTCGAGTCATAATGCTAGCGCAGCTTATAAAAAAAAATTAAAAATTATTTGATAGATTGAAAAAGACTTAATATTTTTATCCTACAAAATAGTAAGATTTTTTTTTTTTTTAAATATTAGCTGCAGGATACGAGCTTTATGAGCTTGAAATAAATATATAGAGCCAGTAGAGAGACCTGAGGAATTCAAAACCTGGTTATTGGGATATTTCACATGAGCCATATAGTGAAAAAATAAATTTTTTTGATGTTCATATTTCAAGTTATGGGCCTTTAAAAATTAATACTACGAGTAATTAAAATAAAATTTAATAATAGGAAAGAAATTTTAAAAATATCGCGTTTCCTAATTCGCATAGATCTTTCTTTTCCCTTTTTGTCAAAATATAAATAAAAGACAAAAAAAAATTAATTAAAAAACCGGAAGTGAAAATTTCAAATTAGTTTTAAAAAACTTCTACCATTTTTATTTTAATTTTTTTTATTGCAAAAAATATTACAAAGTACATTTTAAATATATTAGAAGTTTCACAGTTTGATGGTTAGTAGTTATTAAGATAGATAAATGAATGTCTACGCAAGTCGCACTGAATGTGATGTTACATACTAGTTTATGGCAGCTGGAGATTGCTGTAACAATTCCACTATGAAGCTTCTAGTAAATATATGTAAAATATACTTTGACTTATTTTTGGGATTAAAAAAATATGGTCAGTTTTCAAAAAACTCATTTCAAATTTTTCCTTTCCGTTTTTGAGTTAAAATTTTTTTTTTTTTAAAAGTATTTTTTTTTTTAAATCCCAATATTGATAATATTTATAATTTGATCATTTTCGTATGATGTCTTTCATCTTTATTTAACCATTGTTCTTAATAATACAACCAACTACTGTAAAAACTGTTTAAAATGTTTATGCATTTTATTGCATTCCATTTGATATTTATTTTTTCTATTGTTGTATTATTTCAACAAAATTCATTGTCATTTTAATAAGCAAATGAGATACTTTTTAATGATTTGAAAATAACAATCGTTGGCCAAAAAAATTTAATTTAATAGCAAATTCATGCGTATGAAATTGCTCATAATTATGAAATTTCTAAGGCCAAAACAAAATTATAATAATAATAGTAGTGGAATTTTTAAATTGTAAATATTTTTATTTATTAGAGATTTTAATAGATAAAATAACAAATATGTAAATATAAAAGAATACATAAATGTGTCCAATATTGATACTAAAAAAATTTATTCATTCAGTCATTATGACTCACTTGATTTAATTAGTGAAACTAGTTTCATTAAAATTGTATTGATTATAATGGCTCGTTTTGTTAAGCTTAAGGTCGGATTGTAATTACAATTTATTAAAAAATAAAATATATATATACTCGTACGAGTATATAACAAAGTTCAGAGCAGTCATATGGCAAAGGAGACTGAAATCGTAAATTAACGTTTCAAATTTTTCAAATTTTAATTGTAAAACGGCATAGGTAACAACAACAAATATTCATCAAACTTATACAAAACCCTACCAGGAATATTTGTGTGGAACCCTTTGAAGCTCTAATTCTACAATTAATGGGATTTTTTTGACTTATATTTAAAAAAGAACCAAAAACGACGGTGCGAAAACGGTACCAAATTAGACCATTACAGTGACACAATATGTGCTTTGTAGAAATGAAAAGAAGTTATTTTATGTAATGGAAACAATTTCTATTACTAAAAAGAAAACCAATTTCAATAAACGTTACACTTAATTTTCTTCTTAATAATTTCAATAAAATCGTATTTATATTATAAAAAAGCCACAGCACAAGAATACAAGTCCAGTAAAATATTTTTTTTATTTGAATTCAATAAATTAACTAGAATTTGCAACTTTGTTTTATTTTGTCCAATTGAAAGCTTTTGCGTTTTCGTTGTACTGCTGGTAAACCACAAGCATAACCATTTTAATTAGTTTATATAATGCTCACTATTAAATTATAATTGAAATGTTAACATAAAAAAAAAAGAACAGGTTGTTATGTGTAAGAGAGCATTTAATAATAAAGAAAAACAAACATCGAATGAAGTAAAAATTTTTATTCGGCACAAGGTTTTTTAAGCGTGTCACCTAATCAGTTAACAAAAATCCCCTAGACTCGCCATTTGAAATTAATAATTTTTAATTCAAAATGAGCCGTTTAGATACTTAGCCTATCTGATTTCAATACTTGCAGCGGATTAAGAACATATCTTTACAATTCCTTATTTTACAATAGGCATGACTATGAGAGTCGTTTTCATGATATGTGGCAACGTCGTTTATATATTTGACAATACGGGCATGATACTCGTCATATATTTTTAAAGGCTTATGAGCAAAATTTTTCTTTTTGCTAAATAGCTTTTTACAAAAATATTCAATGATGTTTTTTCTGTTTGATGAGAGTAAGTGAAGAAAAAAGTTTAAACAAAAAAAAGAAAAAAAAAAATGTTATTACAAATAAGTAAGTAAAATAAATAGTATTTTGCTTCAAAAACATTTGTCTAGCACTTGCTTTAATTGCTGAGTATTGTGTTCTGATTAGTTAACTAAGTAAAACCTCTAAAACTAAGTTTTCATAAATTAACTTTCTGAAATGGCATTTAGGATGGAAATTAATTTCCTGAAGTAAAAGAGGTTAACAGATATGACAAAACCCTGACTAAGCATTAAATATTTGATGTATTACAAAAGAAATGTCGAAAGTTTTGCTGTCAAAAGCACAAACAACAAATAGTCATTCCATTTTATAAAATAAATTTATTTTATTTTATTTATTTTATTTGTATTCATATGTACTCACTTAAAATGGTCATTGTTTCTAATAATCCTTCTGGGTTTAAGTTTTGTTTTGTTAACTGAACGTTGCTATGGTTTTTATGAATAAAGGGAAAAAAGGAAACTTTGATTTTTTAAATTATGTTGGCGTTTTATTTTGTACGCTTTAGTATACCAACACAAATAAAACTAAGTATTGCGCGGAAATATATAAAACACAAAAACCTATTTTCAATTGAGCATATAAAGCCATTATAAAATGAATAATGCACTTAATAATGATTGCTTCTGCAGCTGCAATTTAATTTAATTAAAAATTAAATTAATTAGTTTTTACAATATCATTACAAATTAATGTAGAATAGTACTGAGTTTTGAAAGAGCAGGGCACAACATTTTAAAAGCAACTATTCAATTACTTTAATGGCTTCTTTATGACTGTTCCATTGTCATGCAGCTGCTAGTTGTTATAGTTTTTTCAGCCAGCTTTGACAAGACTTTTTGTTGTTTTCAAAATTATAAATTTTTAGGACGATTTTGTTTTATTATCTTAAAGACACAGCCCCTTATTCAAAAATATTAACGCAAAACTTTAAAATTAACGCAGAACTTTAAAATCAACGCTTTAAAATTAACGCAAAAACTTGATTTTTGCATTGACATTGAAAGAAACCGGTAGAAATTCAACATTTTATGCCCAAAAGAGCTCAAGTATTTTGATAGAAGTTGATTATTATAAAAAACAATTGAAATAGCTAGTTTTTTAAGCTTGAGATCTTCAAAATTTATTGTTATAAATTTATAATTATAATCTTAAAAAGCGAAACTTATAAATTACATTTTAATTAAAAGGAAAAAGATCAAATTAAAAAATGAAATTCAGAATTCAATTAAAGTCAAATAAATTTGAAAAGAAAATCAAACCAGGCATATAATATATATAATCAATAAATGAGAAACAAAAAATCTATAGAAAAAATATTTTATTTTTATAAAAAATTAATTGAAAAAAATTTTTCTACAAAAATGTTGAATATGACTGGGAATCGAGAAACATTTTTAATATGTTTGATTTAAAATGATATATGGTAAGATGCAATCATAAATCTAAACATTCCATGTTTCCACCAGAATTCGATTGCCTCAACCATTTGAATTTTAGCGAATAAATTTTTGTTTGTTGAGTCAAAATAAAAAATAATTCTCTGCCAACAATATTTTTCTAATTTAATTAAATGAACTGTTATATTTGAAAGTGGTATAAGTCCACTAAAAAAATAATTAGTTAGCGGTAATTTTAGTAAGAATAAATGCTGGCTCAGTTTAAAAAATAAGTGGATTTATACCCCTTTCAAACAGCTCAAATAAATTATGTTTATTGTAATCATAACCTTGAAAATATCGTAATCATAATAATGTATAGATGCTTTAAATTACCAATATTATTTTTGGGGGAGAAAATTATGTTTGCAGTAACCATATTTTTTCTTTGCGTGCAAAGATGTTATTTTCTTATTAATTGTATGACAGTTCTTTCTCTATTTGAAGTTATTTGGAATTAAAACTTGATTAAGTTTGTTCTGTAATAGTAAAATTTTTTAACTCACTTAAACTTAAGTTGGTTTTTTACTTCAACGTGTCTATGGATTCTCCTTAATTATTCAACGAATTATAAGCGAATTTTTCTTTTATTGCTCAGTTTATTTATTTATTTACTCATTTTTATTGTTGTTAATAATCATTATCCTGCAAAGCCAATATGAAAATATGAACATAAAAACTAAAAATTTCAGCTAAAGTGACCAAACAACGTAAATAATTTTTTACTTTTCTCATAAATGTCAACTCACAATGAGCTTTTGAAAAAAAGTGTCAATCATTAACACAGCATGTGTCAAAAACACATGATTTAATTTTTAATCGAAATTTATTTACTAACGAATGCATGACAGCCAGGGGTCTGCAGTTATGAACAATGAAAAAAGTACTATCTGGTGGAAGAAATGAATAAAAATTTGTAATGAAAAAATTTGTTACTGCTTAAAATATATCATTTACAGACAAACTGAAATTATAACGGCAAGCGTCTTTTGAGTTTAACAAATTCTTATGCTCATACAAAATGTATGAAGCAAACCGAAATAACTTTGTGATTTCGTTTGTAATTTCTACACCATACTTAAAAAGTATATATATTCTGAAATCTTATGTATAGTGGAACCGATTTAGCGATGTCCGTCTGTCTGTCTCTCCGTCAAGTCGTTGAAATCAACTTATTGAAACGCTTAGTACACCAATCTGTCAGATTATTGCTATTAAACTTCAGCTAGATGGGCCCATAAATGGAAGAGCTATGAATCAAAAATCACGGCTACCTCTATTTTTTTACCATTTTTTGTGCGTTTTTTGCGTAATTTGTCTAAACTGCAAAAAACAGTTGTAATGTGTTTGCAAAAAAGTAGAAAGATCGGTACACAAATGGACCAGACATTTCACTTTTTCAATAATTTATATTTTGTTTTTGCTTTACTTTTTATGGAAATTCTTAAACTCTCATATGCGTAATACTTTGTGTACACAAACACGAAACCTCCAAAAATGTTTGGGTGTGTGTGGTTTTTAATGCCTTGAGAATAATAGCATTACGAATCCAGACATCTTTATGAAAGAGAGTTTATTCGATTTTTCTCGATAATTAAATATCTTTCTCTTAAGAATTTTTACAAAAATTTGCAAAACTAAATGAAAATAAATCTTTTTGCATTCTTATTTAATATCTTTCTTAGAATTTCTTTTCTTATTAATTCAAAAATTGAGTGCCTGCAGAAAGGATCGTTTCTTAGAGCTTCTTGAACTGAAATTAATTATTTATTTAAGATTAATAAAAAATAGGTATTCCTACTTTAGTTTAGGTTGGTCTGGTTTTTTTGAATTTAAATTTAATTTGAAATGGTTGCAATATAATTTGCTGGTGATACGAGTAAAGAGAGTTCATTGTTTGTATGAAACACAAAAACCACTTTACAAACAACAATTTATTTTACATAAACTTTCAATATATATTTTTAAAATTGTTTTTAGCACATTTTTGTTTCTCTACACTACAAGTAAAGTAAAATAAAATGTATGAATGCTACCCTAATTTAGCTTTAAAGAAGAAACAAATAAATAAAGAATAAATTTAAATAATGGCCCAAAATCATAGTCACACTAAAGTCGGTATCTTTTTAAAAACGATTTCAAATTGCTAAAATTCTTATGAACAAGAGTCAGCTCTTAATAAAAGCCAACTATGATTATATTTATCATAATGTTTTTATGGAAATTAACAAGAAGCCGAACTTTTAGTCAATATATTTAAAACTTTAAATATTTAATGTAAACAAAATGGCAACTTAATAGGTAGTTGCAAAAGTAAGTCAGATCTACCGTTATAAATATTATGGCCTTGTGCTGGCACTTTCCAGCATAAATTAAGTAATCTAGTGAACGTTTTTCATTACCTTAATTTTGTTGTTTTAAAAATATTTCTACTGGCCTTTCAAATTCTCCCTTATCATGTCTTAATTTGATAAACATTCTCTATAAGTTTTTTTTTTATTTTTTCATTTTGGTTCTTTCCATTTTAATCATTTCTTTTTAAACAATTTTTTTGTTTATAACTGAAATAAACTTTTCAAAGTTTTACCTTTTTGTTATAAATAAGCACAAGTCCCAAGAAAATGTATTTGTTTCTCTGTTAAATAAACAAATTTTGACCGTACCAAGAAAATATACTTTTACTTTTACATAAGGGCACACACACTGAATATACAAATATAAATCTCTTCTTAGAGATACAAAATTAAATGGAAATAAAATAACAAAAACAACAAAATAAAAAAACAGCTACAGGTGGTCTAAAAGATTTGTCTTTAGTTTTCTAAAGAAACCTTTTAAAATGTTAAGAAAAAAGTTACTTCAGTGCTAAAGCTAAACTCTTAAATAAACACATGCAAAAAGTTTTGGGAAATGAAAACTTTCCACTTTTCCTTTGAATTAAAAAAAGGCTTTGGAAAATGTTACTTTTATTGCTGTTATTGGTGAATGTTGCAGCTTTTTCTTGTAACCATCTAACATATAACAAGATTACTGAAGTAAGACAACAATCTCCACATTAAAAAAAAAACTGTTCATGTAAAATTAAGAATCAAAAATTATCTTGAATATTTATTTCAGTCAGGTATTCAGTTTGAAGACGTATAGATTTTATAAATCATAATTTTTTCATATAAAATGAAAACATAATTAATGATTTTTTGATAGGATTAGTAAAAAAATGCTCTCAGTGTATAAGGACATATTAAACCATGATACATGATACTCCTTTAAACATTCACTTAACATTTGTCTCTTAAAGAAATCGAACCTTTTGACAGTACCAGGGTATAACGCCAATTACGACATTCAGTATCGATCGAAATTTTCATGTACTCATAAATTGTATTGAAATTTCCATTGGCATATTTTTTTCAAAGAAATTTTAACAAAATGAGAGCAATCAGTTGAAGCTTGAGTGAAAGAAAAAAATAGAGAAGGTTTTGAATAATTTAAGGTAAATTTCATATCATTAATTAGTTATTGAAAATAATTCTCAGAAATTCGAATGTATTTTTTTCTTATTAGTTTCACATTTTGCATATAGTTTAAATCAACTAAACTTAGTTGGAAGGGACAAGAAAAGCTCTCTGTTTTAAATTCAACAACTGATTCATAATGAGATTAATTTTGAAGCCAATGAATTAAGTTTACTGTTCATACAAGCAATTTAAGTGGTTTAAAAGAAGTAAACATTTTTATTTAGATATTCTTTTAATTGAAAATAATTTGCTGTTTCCGTAAATTAGCTGATAAAATTGTTTCCTTTGTTTCCTTTGAAAAAAAAAAATGAAGAAAAACACTGAATTGTTGGAGTAATTTTCACAGAAAATAAATGAGTATATCCAAAATTTAGCTGAACAGTTGACTTTTCCTCTTCACATTAATAAATCAAAGTTCGAAATAAAATAAACTTGAGTAAATAAATGAAGACAGAAGGATGTTTGCCGCATATTTTTCAAACTATTTATCTTAGTTTAATTCAGATTAAGTGGTAATCATAAAATTTATTAAGGTTTTATTTAAAATAATACAATGCATAAACTTAAAAGGCAACATTTTTCTTAAATTCAAAGAATCTATAAGTTATGTTTTTAATAAAAACCAAAAAAAAAAAAAGAAAAAATACTTAACCTTTTAAGTTAAGCAGTTAAATTAAGCCAGTAAGTTTACCATAAACAATTTAGTTACACACAAATAAATAAATTAAAGCTAAAAAAAATTTAAGCTGTAATATTAACAAACAAGTTGTCCAGAAATTTCGTATAGAAAACAGTAAATTTTGTAAACAATTTTGAGTATTTCGAGACTTAAAGAAAATAAATTTAGTAGTCATGCTTAAGCATGTTTAAGAATCCATACTTTGCACAAATTTAAATTACCTGTCAATCAGCACATAATCCTTCTAGTAAGGTCAGTTTCTGACAGTTTAATTATAGTATTTGGCATTTACTATTTAAAAATTTAAAAAAAAAGTAAAGAAAGGTAAAATTTCTGTTTAAGTAACATAATAAATTATTTATGCTCAAAATTTTCAGCAAAATTTTAATATTATTGGAATTAAGCATAAGGAAAGATTAACTTTTCGAAGTAATTCATGCTAGACAACAAACAGCTAATTTGCGACTTCATAAAAAATTCAAATGAAAAAGAAATCGACTGATAACGCAAGAATTTCATTACAAAATTACGGCGCAATAAGAAACAAATGTCAAAATCAGTCACTTATTTTTAGGAATTTTTTTTTTATAAAATTTATAAAACACAAATTACATAGAAGCCACTTACTTATGTCCGTTCGTTTGTACGTCCGTCTGTCTGTGTGAATATTGAAATCAACTTTATTAGTATGACAATTTTTAGAAGTGTCTGCACGCAGATTGCTATTTAAATTCAGCCCAATCGCTTCTTGAGCTAAGAGCTCTGAAGTGCAATTTTTTGAGTGAGGTTTTTGAGTATTTTTAAAAAAATTCAAAATGAACAAACAAACATGGTATGCAATTTTATCAGAAATAATAGTCATGAAGTTTATGCTCAAATTTTTGAGCGAAATTAAAAATAAAACTGAAATTTTGAATTTTCATTAACTTTTTTTTTGACATTTTTAAGCTTTACATGTGCGTAATATTTGTGCATACAAGCACGAAACCAGCCAATAGGTCATGTGTGTCTTTTAAATGCCTTGAGTGTTAATGTTAGTGAAAGAGATTTTTTTTTTATTTTTTGCCATTAATTTGAAGGTTTCTATTTGATATTAAATATTTAATTAAACATATTTTTTCATTAAATTAAATTTATTTTGCATTCTTATTTCTTTTTTCTTTAATAATTTAAACATTGACTACCTACGGACATTTGATTACTTTCATAAATAAGGATCTCGTTTATTTGAATTTCTTGAACTGAAATTAATTATTTATTTTAGGATTAACAAAAAAATAAGAAAAATGTTTTAATCCATTTTATTTTTATATAATCTTTTTTGTAAGTTTATTTTACCTTTTTTATTGAAACGACTAGTATACTATTTTTAGCGATATTACGCTAATTTTAAAATATGACCTTAAGTTTAATAAACTAGCCCTTTTTTTTATATACAAGAAGAATTTAGAACGTGAAAAATATGAAGACTCGCTAAGACCGAATTCAACAACAATAGCGCGATACGCAATTTATCAAAAATTTTTTAAATAGCAAAATACAAAATCTTTTTTAAAAGAAAAAAATATTTATAAACAAAGGCAGTCACCAAAACGATTGCTCACTCCCTATTCAACAATAGAAAAAAAGCACAAATATGCAACACAAATGGTGACAGAAAACATAAGTAAAAATATACATTTGATATACAGCACCGCAATGACATTACGACTGCTTTTTTGCTACCGCAAAATCTTTAACAACAGCCAACACTATAAAAATAGGGAATATGCTTGTAATTAATTTATTATTTTTAGCAAAATAATTATGTATTAATATCAAAATTTATGAATAATTTAAAAAAGTTTTATTTTAATATAAAACGGAGATGTTCTTTTAACTATCAAACAGAGTATAATTTGAAATGCTGGCTTAAAAAAAAACTAACAAAAGTAGAGTAACAAAAGCAAAAACGAATTTTAATGCTTTGTTGTTTAACATTTTTTTATCATTTTAAATATTCCCATGTTTTATACTCTTCACTGTAAGTTAGAGGGGTATATATAAGTTTCTGATTCACTTTGTAGGACCACCCTATCTTAATATACAAAATTTGACTGTACGTGTGTTTGATATTGCACTCCTTCTAAACGGCTGGACCAATTTAATTACATTTCTGCTTTGTTTTTTATGAACATTTTTAAGCTGTACATGTGCGTAATGTTTGTGTACACAGACACGCAACCAGACAATCGATCTTGAGTATTCAGTTACAAAGCAAGAGATGCTAGAGAAATTTTTTTAGATATTTTTTGAAATTGGATATTTATTTTAGGACTAAAAAATAGGTTATTAAAAAAATTATTTTAATTAATATTTTTTATTTCATTAAATATATTAAAAAAATTTAAGAATGCACAAATTTAAAAAATATTAATATTGAAGGGCATATAAAATTCGGCACAGACGAATTTAACTTGTTATTCTTGTAAATTGTTTAACAAAAGTCAACAAAAAATAACAATAGTAAAGAAAAATACAATATGACAGCAACAAACGAAAAAAATTTCCGTTTTAACTTTTATTTAAGCATATTTTTTTAATATTTTTTTCACAGAACCTTTTTCATTTGCCTGGAAGATGTATGTTTAAGAAAAAAAAAATTAAAGGAAAGAAAGAACTGGAGGAAGTAAATAATAAACGTGGCTATTAAGACAAGATGTATAACCGCAAATCCTACTTTTCATTAAAAAGAGAATAGAAAAATAGTACAAAATAAAAGGCATTTTATAAAGAAAAATATGCTTGTAAAAATGTAGGTTTATTCAGTTTTGCTGTTTGACAGCAAAATGCCACTTTAATAGTTGTAAGAAAATATTAAGTATTAAAAGAAATAACTGAAAATTTTGGCAATTATGAATAGTAGAATTTAAAGGCCTGATTTTATAATTTAAGAAATTTAAATCGAAAACAATTTTATTGATGACATTTTTTTTTCTTAATTTTTATTCTACTGAATTTTATTTTATTAAAATTTAGGTTATAATTCCTTCAATTAGTTTAGGTTTCTATTATATATGTATTGTGTTCCCGTTCATATCAAAGAGGGGACCTGTAGTAGAAAACAATGCAAAGAGACAGATTCACATAAGTGTTAATATCATTTAATATAATACATATAATGCAATATTTCATTTTAAATAATCATCCACAACATATAACACCCACATTTAATGTTGGCTGTAAGCAAAATGAAAAGAAATAACCACGATTATTTCTATGGAATAATAATGAAAAAATATATTAAAAGAAGACAATAATAATGCGTAATCCCATTTAAATCCATACGCAAGTTGTTTTTAATAAACAAAATGTCATAATTTGAAATCTGTGTTTGTAAAAGAGACAATTGCTTTATGTTACAATATATTTCATTATTATTTTTCACAAGCATTGAAAACAGAAAATTAATAACAAAAATTGAAGGAAAACAAAATTAAAATATAAGAAAAGAACTGTAAAAAACAAAACAATTTGGAATAATCGTCGAATAGCAAACCACTCAAATACAATTGTAAGCCATTCTTTAGCGGGTTTGATCAAAAGAATAAAAAATTTAATTATATATTTTATATACACTTTAATTTAAATGTAATAATAGAAAGAGCTTAATGAAAACCAGTATTCTTAAAAATAATGGTTTGAACTGTTTCAAAAATAATAGCTTCTTGATTGATTAATTTGTAATTTATTCACGAAATTTGAAGGTTTGTATCTTCTTTCCGATATTAGAAATTCTTGTCTTAAGTTCTTTACTATTGTGCACAGTATTGAAGTTCGTGTTTTAAGTTTTTTATTTTTTTGTACTGAATTGAAGCTTTTTGTTCAGCATAATGAAGTTCGTGTCTTTAGTACTTTATTTTTGTAAACGTTAATGAAGTTCGTATAATGTTTTCACACTGAAAACTAAATTCTGAATTTAATATTAAATCCACTAATTGCTGATTTTGTGTTCACACTACAAGTCAAATCAATTTTTACAAAATAATATAAATTTACCATAGAAATATGTAAGCGTTACTTTGTACAAAACTTATTACATAACGCATGTAAAGTGACTGAAGATACATTTTAAAGTAACCCATTACGTTTTTTAGTATTTTTAAATTGCTTTTCAATATTTATGGCATATTTATAAAATACGACTTAGGGCATTCAAAATAATATTAGATATTATCTAATATCATATTTATAAATATGTTTAGGAGAAATATAAGTGCATGGGTACAAATATAATAAAAGATTACAGGATGGAACATCTTAAAGGAAAGATCATCTAGATTTGTAATCTACTGCCCAAATACTCAAAAGTTACTTTGAGTATTTTTATTTTTAAAACATTTTTGAAATTCCTTAATACCAAAGTACTATTGCACTTTAAAAAAAATAAATGTATATTCCTCTCTTTTCGAGCCTGACCGATAGTTTATTTTTTTTTAATTACAGAAAACTGATGAGGGTTTAGCTTCTTTCTGTTCAAAAACTTGAACTGAGTTTTACCTCAAATTGGAATTAAGTGCATTTAAAAATATTAAAAACGTTTTTAAAATCCTACAAGGTTTCAAAGATTTTAACTTTTTTAATTATTAGTGTCATTTTTAAATTCTTACTTACAAATATTTGCGATTTAATATATCAAAATCAAAAATATAAATGTCTGCAAGCAGAACGAAACAGTTTTGTTTAACAGAGTTGTGTGATAATTAACTTTATTGTACTCAAATCATTTCCCTATATTTCCTACAGTTTTTTCTCTAAATGTATTTATATAGTCGTATGTATACATAAGCTTTCGTGCAGCTGTGCCTAGCCTTTGGCCACTTAAGTGTGTGTACTGAATGTTTTCTACTCGTTAAAAATCTTAATTAAATTATAAATTCCTTTTTTATAGTGAAAAATGTTTTAATCAAATTCAATAATTTAGATAAGTTTATCGTCATTTAAACAAATTATTATTTTTGAATTAAAATTTTGGCCCTTTTAGTATATGACGTGCTCTTTGAAACTACTAAGTGGAGTAAAAAAAGGCTGAAATTAAATTTTGTTGCGAAATTTCGACTTATTCTTTCCCTAACTTAGGAGATAACCAGAGCCAACTAAAAATTTTATAAACTATAAACTATTACCTTCAAATACAAAAAAGCTTAATTGTAATGAAATTATAAAAAAAAATAATATTAATATCCATTTTATATGTATAAATATTTTTTATGCTAATAAAAAGAAACATTTTATTTCATCTTATATTAATGATACTTTTAATAATATCATGAACGAAACCAGTTAACATTTTGCAATAAAACCTGAATGAAACATTTACAAGAATTTTATTTTAATTTTGCCGACAAGGCTCAAAAATTATAATTGGAATATTTAAAAGTATTTTAAATGTAAAACATACATAAACCTAAATGAGTAAGTAAATAGTCATTTAAATGCATTGAAAAATATAAAAAATAATCAAAAATGAAAGAAAAACTGTAAACGTGTCATTATTAACAGCATCTATGACTTGTCACAGGATTTAGGCGACAAGATGCTAATAAAAATAAAATAAACATCTAAACGAATGCATATAATCTTCTCCCATACATATTTTGCACGTCTATGAAAAACAATGCAAATCAAAGGAACTCACTTATACAACCACGCGCACGCTTTCTATCTAATTAAATAAATATGCACAACCACAGTTGTTGGTTGCTACTTTTACAGCTCGTGTATCTACTGTTACATTTATAAAAAAAAATAAGATACAAAGTCATAAAATTAAAGATAAGCCTCTATGTTATGCTACTTGTGTGCAATAAAATCAGACCATGAAAGAAAACATGCCAAGAAACATTAAGCATGTGTAACATTCGTTAAAGATGGCAGAAAGTTGCGTCATCATAGGAAATTACATGACAAAAGTAGAAGTGAAGAAACAAATTTCTGTAACTGTAATAAAATGTTCTTGTAATTGCATATACCCCACACGTTGACATTCATACATAAATATGTAGCAATTACAGTGTGAAAGTAAACTTAAGGAACAGTAGAAAAAGTATTTTTGTTGAAAATAAAAAAAAGTGTTTTTTAATTTAACGTTTCTTAAGCTTCTTTCATAATTTCTAATTTACATAAGTTTTCTTTAAGCAAACTATCACAAATAAACTTTTTATACTGCATTAAGCGATGACCCCATAGGCACCCTGACCCTGGGTGTTTCTGCAGATAAGCAAAAAATGTTTCGATGATTTGTTTTCTTAAAAAAAAGAAAAGTAAGTTTTTGTTAGTATGACTTCTATCTTAGTGTTAAAGGGTGAAAAAATCTTTACTCGGTTTGGTAATTTGTGTAATCAATTTGGGGTTTGAAAAAATTCTAAAAATCAGTGAGTTTTAAGAAAAGTGTAATAAGTTTTTGTCCAATAAATAATTTAGTTAAAAATTCATAATTAATTTTTAAGTTTAGTGACGAAACAATATTTTGTTCTTCAAATATAGAACAAATTTAATTTTTTTGTAAGCGTAACGATCATACTCGTATGTAACTTCACAATTAATATTTAATTATGCTAAAGTTTTAACACTTTTCAATAATTACACTTTCATATATGTCAATACTTTTGCCCTCCTCTTACTACACTTTAATCACTAAATAATCTTCGTTTTTTAGTCTTTCATGTTCTGTGTTGACTAGTTTCATAAAATCATAGGTGTGTTGACTAATTTAGTACAATATTTTGCTAAATTGGTTTTTTTTTGTTGATGGCTCAATTTTTTTTTTTTGAACGAAGTTTTAACCTTTAAATATAAGTTACTCTTTGGCCTCTGAAGTATTTATCAACTTTGTTCCATTTCATATTTGTTACGCTGTGCTTAGGTAATTTTATTTTGCTACGTAATTTTGTCATTAGAGTCTTCCATATTTTTTTCTTGTTATTAAATAAAATTTACACAAAAAAAAAAAAAATAAAAAACTAAATGCTGGCACGTGTGACAAATAAAACCAAACAATTTGTTTGTATGAGTATTAAAAAAGAACTAGACACAATATTTGTTGCAAGAACAAAAAAAATTTGCAAATTAAAATCTATGTGTAATGTTTCCGTTAATAAGTTTTTTGTTGTTGTTGTTATAAATGACCATTTCAAATAAGTAATAAGTATGTATTGGAGCGTGTATAAATACAAAAATGATGTCTTTCAAATTACCAGCAAAGCGATGTTTTAAATTGCTTAAGCCACTTAAAAATGTAGTTACACAAATTACTAACGCCATTTCGTTACATATGTTTGTTTCATAGTATTTACAAACGAGTAGGTATAGTGAGGTATAGTGTTTAGTATTACTTATCTAATACTAAAAGTCACTTTTTACACAAACGATATAATTCAAGTTCGACAGATTAGTCTAAATATTTCCGTAAAAATATTAAAAAATGATCTGTTGATTTCAAGTATTGACTTATTAAAAATTTAAATTATTCATGACAAAATATATTTAATTTGATTAAAATGGTTATTTTGTTAAGCTTGAGGTCTTATTTTTCAAAAATTTATTTTTATATCGATATTTCGCTCCAATTTTTTTTAGCTTGTTCAGGATATAATTATAAATTGAAGAAGCTACAAAAATTGGAGCGAAATATCGGTATAAAAATAAATTTTTGAAAAATAAGACCTCAAGCTTAACAAAATAGCTTAACGATATAATAAAGTTTCACGATTTTTTTTAAATATCTGGGTTTTATGTAAAATTTAAATCTTGCGTTCTTGTTGGGACACCCTTTACTTACTAACTGCACATAATGATTTTTGTAATTGTTTCGTGAAAACAAGTTTGCGTAGGCTATGAATAAAATAAAGACTTGGAGAAAATAAAGTTTCAAATTCAATTTCAATTTCAGATTTAGATTTTATAATTTTTTTTTTAATACCGGTTATTTTAGGGCTTTTTAAAGAAACAAAAGTTGACAACGCTGCTGCTTTTATTTTCCATGTCTCATATTAAATTGCCTTGCTCTGACACTGTGTCTGTTAAGTACACACTTTGACTTTAACATTTTAAAGTCAAGGTCTAAACTGTTTGAAGAAATGTACTTTTCGAATAGAAGCTATAAAAACTGGCTCAACTTTATTGTACACACTAGGAAATACTATTTAAAATTCTTCTTGCTTATTTTGCTGCATCCCTGTATTCTCTCTTTAAGACAAATTCTATAACAAGTTTTATTTTTATCTTTCATCTATGTTTGGTTTTCTATTATTTGACTTTAACTAGCTATGAGAAAATGAAGTTATTGGAATGAAATTCCTAACAGGGTTATATGACAATTTATCATTAAAGCATAATGTCATATAAAAATAAATTGCATATGTTACAAAGATTTACAATGTTAAAAAATTTTTAATTATAATTTTGTAATATCAGCAGGGTTTTTATGGTAAACTAAAGGAAACTAGCTAAAACAGCATACATAAGCACATACAACTATGGTTTTTAAAATATCACTCTTATATAAACCACAATTCTATAAACATACGTACATAAATATTTATAAATATATTAAAGTACATTTACGCACAAGTCTGTATTCTAAGAAAGCAATTGTAATAGTTTTCTAAGTTTATGTTACTTTCTACGAACGTATTAATATTATTTTCTAGTATTATATTGTTTTAATAAACATTTTCTATACGATTAAATATAACAACACACTAGCATACGTATAAAGGGGAAGAAAGAGAAAGTTGAAATTATTGAAAGAATTTGCATATGCTAATATCCTTTACTGCCACTGTGAGTATCACACAAACATTTCTTTTTTTTTTATTATTAGTTGCTGTATTGTAGTATTTACTACAAATACATACAAAGTACATGTGTGTGGTGTAGTTCGTTGAATAAGATCGAAACTCGTAGTGTGTGGTTTGAAGGTAACGTAACGTATAGAAACCAGTTCTTCAATTATAATAATACTACTGCGAGTATTTAGCAGACTGTTGCTTTTTTCCTCTTGTAGTTTTTTTAGTTTGTATTTTTGTTTGCTTTTTTATGTGTTTTGTTTATCAACTTAATACATTCGTTAGTTGTTGTCTTTGCTAAAAGCAGAGCAGGTGTATTGAATATACGCAGGGGGCCTAAGATTATAGCAAAAAGTCATAACAGCTGATTTCATATAGAATAAACATAAACAAAATACTCATGTATATCCAAAAAAAAAAAAACAAAATAATAAATATGTTTTTATTTATTTTCCTTTTTTTTTTGAAACAAAGCACAGAGTACGGCATTACCTAAGCCGCAGTATATTTTTTAAAATTTAATCCCTCGGCGCCTCGTTGTTAAAACTCCAGTTGTTGTAATTTGGTTTTAATTTTATTTTATTAGTGTTTTTTTTTTTAACCAAACTTACGTGGGTAAGGTAATTTACATGTCGCCTATTTCCGCCGTAAAACTTAATAACTCTGAACTTTAGTTGTTTGTTTCGTTTAGTCTTGCGAATTTTATAAACCATTGAAAATCTTAGCTTTATATATTTCGTGGTTGTGAGGGGACGAATTTAAAACTTTTGTAACATTTATTGTCTGCATGACTTGCAAGGATAGTTTACATTTAAGGGTGCAATAATCTATCTAGACAGACGCCAAGCACGGTTACATCACAGAGGCCAAAATAACAGCTATAACACTAAAAAAGCCCAACTAATGTGGCTCATAGGTTTATACTCTTCTCTTTCTTTGGTATATAAAATTCTTTTATTCAAATACATCATAAAACCAATTTGGGCATATGACATTCAGCTATGGGGCAGAGCCTGCATATCTAACTCTCAGAAATTGCAAAGAAGACAGTCGATTATTTTAAGAATAATCGTCTGCGCATCCTAAAAAATGCGTTTTTTACTTTCTTTTATTTTATTTAATTTATAACACTTACTGGGATCAAACCAGGTTACTCAATCACTTCAGCCACAAAGCTCTTCTGTAAAGTATAAAGCGTTCAGTGTTTGTTTTATTTTCAAATTCAATAAATACTACGTGTGCGAAATGTGTGTGCTTACAAACAAATAAAGCAGGCTCACAGTCAGTGTCTGTGCAAATATTTATTTTTTGAGCTCTCGCTTACGTTAGTGCTTCTTGGAAGCAATAAATTTCCATTTAAAACTGGCTTGGTATTGGTACAGAATTTTGTACATTTAAGTTTTATGTTGTTTATTTAAAGATGCTATCGTTTATTATAAGGACATCATTTGAAGAAGTTCCTTCAAAATGCTATTGCATTCTAAAATTCAATACAGTGCTTCGAATCTTCACTATTTTTTTTTTTTTTGATGTAGTAAAAAGTTTTACATGTTTTTTTTATATATAATTTCCTTTTTTTTAGACGTGCCATATATTGTTCTGCTCTTTTACAAACATTGATATTGTTTGCTTTTATTCAATGAAAGCGGTGTCGGTAACGGTCGATGCATTGAAAGTGCCATGGCTTAAACGTTTGTAAACTACTTAATGGTGTGTAAATTTACATCTTTGCCATTTAAACATATTAAATATACTCATACATACACACATTATATAAAATTGTTGTAGCACTACCTTTATTTGCTTTACTATTATTGTTGTTCTTATTTTCTTCCTTTGTACTTAAGTGAGTTAGAAAGCAACGGTATATTAACTTTGTATATTTACATGTAGTGTTGTTGTTGTCACTGTTTCTTACATATAAAATTAAAATTGTTATTAAGCCACAATATGGAAAATTTATTGCTTTTCCTTATTTTTTATATTTTTTTAGTTTATTTTAGTAAATTTTTAAGAAAAATTGATATGAGTTGGCATCAGCTTTACCAGGAAAAAATGGACTAAAAAAGGTTAGAAATAAATCGCGCAAAAAAAAAAGCTAGAAAAAAGTTAAAAAACTGCAACTTAAAATTTAAAATTTTCTTTATTTTTTTATTAGAAGTATAATTATAATTTTTATAAAAAATCAAAAAGGGATATAAAAGAATATAACAGGTTAAATTCGGCTGTGCCGACTCTTATATACCCTTGACTGTCTTAGCGAAATATTAATATTTTTCATTTTCCACATTCTTCTAAAATATAAAAACCATAGAAAAAATTAAAGGAGTGAAGGTAAATCTGCCGAGTCAAATAAAAGGTGATTTTATAAGAACTATCGGAAATTTAAAAAAAAAAAAACATATAAAATTCAGAAAAATGCATGAAATATTTATTTGGATCGATTATTTCATGCAAATGTTGGCCGCGGCTGCGCCTCAAATGGTCCATCCGCTTAGTCCAATTTTGGCATACTCTTTCCAACATTTCGGCCGGTATCTCACGAATAATGTTGGCAATGTTGGCTTCCAGTGCGTCAATCGAAGCGGGCTTGTCCCTATAGACATTAGTCTTAACATAGCCCCACAAAAAATAGTTTAGAGGCGTTAAATCGCACGATCTGGGCGGCCAATTGACTGGTCCCAAGCGTGAAATAAACTGTTCACCGAACTCGCCTCTCAATTGGTCCATTGTTTTGCGTGCTGTGTGGCATGTGGCACCGTCTTGTTGAAACCACATGTCATGCAAGTCAAGCTCTTCCATTTTGGGCAAAAAAAAGTTTGTTATCATCGCACGGTAGCGCTCACCATTCACAATAACGTTGTGATTCGCATCATCTTTGAAGAAATACGGCCCAATGATGCCGCCAGCCCATAATCCGCACCAAACGGTTGTTTTTTGTGGATGCATTGGTAGCTCTTGCAATGATTCTGGCTGCTCTTCACTCCAAATACGGCAGTTTTGCTTGTTCACGTATCCATTCAACCAGAAATGAGCCTCGTCGCTGAACACAATTCTTCGATAAAAAAGTGGATCTTCATCTAACTTTTCAAGAGCCCATTCACCAAAAATTTGGCGTTGTGGTAGGTCGTTTGGCTTCAATTCTTGCACCAGTTGTATCTTATAAGGCTTCACACCCAAATCCTTCCGCAAAATTTTCCACGTAGTGTAGTAACAGAGGCCCAATTGCTGCGAACGGCGCCGAATCGATAATTCACGGTCATCACCAACACTGGCCGATACGGCTGCGATATTTTCTTCAGTTCGCACTCTACGTAAGCGTGTTGGTGGTTTAATGTCCAACAATGTAAATTTGGTGCGAAATTTTGTTACAATAGCCCGAATAGAAGCCTCAGTAGGTCGATTAAACTGACCATAAAATGGAAGAAGCGCGCGATGAACTTTCTTAACAGAGCACGCATTTTGGTAATAAAATTCAATAATTTGCAAGCGTTGTTCGTTTGTAAGACGATTCATGATTAAATTATAGACCAAACTGAAGATGTTTGACAGTGACACAAGATACAAAACGTGCGTGAGCTGTCAAAACTAGTGTTGCCAAAAAGATAATAGCAAAAAAATTACTCTTTATGTTGTTGCTCTAAGTTATTTCAGCAACTTACCAATGAAGCCATACAGATTGTGGAATGGAACACATATCATTTTAAAGGAGAGGTTGTCTAGATTTTGAACCTACTGCAAAATATTCAGAAGTTACTTTGGACTATTTTTAAATTTTTTTTGGAAATTTCCATATACCCCAGTGCTGTTGCTTTGAGGCTTTTTAGCATTCCCCACTTTGCTAAGGTATCATTGCCGATTTTGCCCATGAAAATTACAAAAATCGAAAAGGAATTTAATTTGTAGGCTCTAAACCTTCTAGAAATGCTTTAACATTTACGGAAAATTTCTAAGTTTATATTTCATGATGCAAAACGGAAATTGCCAAAACTCTTCAGAGTAACAGCACTGGAGTATATGGAAATTTCCAACAAAAAAAATTTAAATAATTCAAAGTAATTTCTTGGTCTTTGGGTGGTAGATTAGAAATGTAGACGACTTCTCCTTTAAAATGATATGTGCCCCATTTCGAAATACTCCATGGTTCGTCCGGAATTTGCTAAAATACCTCAGAGCAACAGCACTGCGGTATATCAAAATTAAAAAAATTCTAAAGTAATTTCTGAATATTTGGTTTGTTAGTTTACAAAAGTAGGCGATCTCTACTAAGCTACTACTAAAAAATTACGTAAAAAAATGACGTAAGGCGTATTTGATAAATATGCCGTTACTACTGAAAATATATTTATAAATACTAAAAAACGTAACGGTGCGTTAAAACATATTTAACGCGCCATATTTATCTTCACTCACTTAATTTTTTGTATGTTTTTGATTTTTTAGAAAACTGTGGAAAGTGAAAAATATTAATACGAGTATTTCGCTAACACAGTGAAGTACTAATTTAAGCTGACATTACAATCAGCTGATTGTTGTGATTAAAAAGTACTCTTCACCAAGACTGAAAAAAAACAACAGGATACATTCGAACAGAATTAAAACCCTCTCGAGCAGACTTTATTAAATTACTCGTACAAAATGTTCTCATAAATAAAATTATATTTTTCTTTTAATTCAAATAAATTTAGTTTAATAACAATTACAATTATCTAATTATACATAAACATTTATCCATTACCCTCAAATTTTTTTCTCTGTTCTTGTTAGTAAATAGTTTTCATTTCTTTATTAATTTTCGTTGTTACTGCAACATTCATAATCATATTTTGAAGTTGTTGCTTAAAATATATTACGTTTTATTTTAGTTTTACTTTTGTTTATATCGTATACAAATATATTTTATTTAATTAAGTTTTTCTGTATGGTAAGTAACAAGGGATTTTTATCACTCAAATAATGTTGTCTGCACAAAATCCCACATGAAAACGAAAAACCAAGCTAAACATATTGCTGGGTTGTTGTTGGCTTTGTTTTGTTTATATCGTTCCCATTCCTTGCTAACATTGCATTAAATTGTGGCCTAGGGAACTTGACACTATAATTATTGAAAATATACCAACCACGACAAATGTTACAAAACATTTTTTGCTGTTAGTCTGTGCACACCCAATGATATCATCACCCAACAAACAGACTGATCTTAATATCAAATTGAAAATGAGAGTTTCTTAAAATTCAATTTCGGAAAATTTTAAGCTGAAAAGTTAAAAATTAAATGCAAATATTTTACTAATTTTTTGCTGAAAATTTATGGCTTGTTCAGCGAAGTTACAAGAAAACCTAAGCGAACGAATCAAGGCACATTTGTATTGAAAACAAAAACAAATTTTTGTACATTAAGTTTGTTTTCAATGGGGCTTTGCTTTCGTTCGCTTGGGTTTTCTTGTAACATCGCTGACCAGGACATTATTCCTTTAAGCATCGAAAACTTTTTATTTCAGAAACCTTGCATAATTTAAAAAAAAAAAAAAAAAAATCAAAAACTAAAAAAATTCAATTGGAATTCTTAAAGAAAGTTTACTTTGCTTATTTTTCAGAATCAGAAGATTCAACAAAAATTCGTTGACTTATGTGTTTGAAAAATTTATTATTGATTCCGCACAGAAAGAAGAATTTATCGGAAAGAAATATCGACCGATATGCAAATTGTTATTATTCATTCCTGTGGAGTTATCTTATTATTATTATTTATTATTTGATATTAGAAATTATTTCTAAGATTAAATTTTTTAACGAGCACCAGTGACAATTACCATTTGCTTCTACGGTGTAGGCAAGAATCGAACCTGCAACTCCCAGATTGATGGGCTAGCGCGCTACCCACCAATCTTAATATTTTAATTGTTTCAATTAATTGTAAACTAAAAAGTTGTCTATTGCTAATGATTTTTTTTTAAATTCTTCAGTTGTGGGTGATAAGGAAAAGAAATAATATTTTTTAACATCAACATAAATTTTAAATGAGCAAAAACAAAATTAATTTTCAATTAAAAAAAGGAATTATTTACGAAAAATCAACAGAGAGAGATATTTAAATCCATCTCCTTGTACCTACTGTAATAAAATAATACCACAACACTTGGGTATCAAATGATTCGAAATGTATTCTAGTTGAGAATCTAAAATATAAAACTTAATCATGGAAAACAGCATCCAGTTCAATTGAATAATCAAGCTTCTAGACTGTAACTATATACTTACACCTGCTGCTACACTTACACTTATTTTCTGACACATTTTAAACACAGTAGATTTTATGTTTGTTGGGTAAAAATATTTTTCCGTGGGTTAGTGTGTAGTTGAAATGTATATACATACTTAATGACCATTTTTATTTAAAGTAATAAGAAGTGGTTTTTCAGAAACTGTTATCATCAAAGTTTTGTAAAAAAAAAGTTTAAATTAAAATAATTTAATTAGTTAACCCTAAATGTTTAGAGTATAAAGACAGCAGTAACAACAAAAATTAAACAACACGAAACAATTAAACTATTTCTGAGTAAAATTACATGTTATTAAAGGAAAAACTTTTTTCTTTTGTTTAAAGACAAACAGGAAATGGGTGGATTTTTTTTTGGAAAATATGAATATTTTTGAAGCTTGAGGTCGAATTAAAATTATTTATTTCTGTATCGATATTTCGCTACAACTTTGTGTGTTAGAAATTTAATAAATTAAAATTTATTCTATTATATTTGATGCTTGTGATAGTAACAAAAACGCTCAGAAATATATTAAAAAAGCCTTTAATTGGTTCACCTGATTTATATAAATTTATTTTTATAAACACCAGCTTAAGTAGCAGACTATTTAAGTCTCTGTTTTATTTTATTATTATTACTTATGGCAAATTATTCTATTATTAAGAACTATTTTCTGTCTATATGATTTAAAATTATAATTGAGTTAATAAATATTGCCCTAACAATTATTTATAAATCAAAGTTATAATAAAATATTCATGAATTCTTTCTTTTATTTTCAGGTAATTAGTTCAATTGAACAAATCGATTTAATCAGGTAAAAATAATTGGCTTAGTTAAAAAAACTAATAAAAATGTGTAGATACATGTTGAAATAAGCATATAAATGTTTATAGCACATGTCGATACAATCTAAATAATATTCAAATTTATGCAGTTTATGTACAATAACTGGTCAAGGTAAACTAAACTCAATATATTTGTGTTAACAGTGGTGCTCAAAATGAGGAACGAATTTCAGTACTTCAAATATTTAACTCACTTTAAAAGAATTATGAAGATGGTTAGTTTTATTTAAGTTTAAGGTCAGATTATAATTATTTACTTTTATATTGGTATTTCGCTTCAACTTTGCATAGCTTTTTAGGGATGGGGTTATAAATTAAATTCTTCAAATAAGAAAAAAATTATGAAACGATAAGACTACAATTGTTACGTTGATGAAATAAAAGTCTCCACAAAGTATACGAGTAAATGGATTAATTTCCTTAAATAAATACAGAAGACACTCGATTTTTGTTCGCATGTGAAATAAATGTTGCAAGAATTGAATTGAAAATTTTGAAATGTTGCAACTAGTGAGCACTGCATATTAAATAATCTTATTAATATATTGTATATGGATTGTTTTGTTATATTAAATAAAAATTAAATAAAAAATAAAATAAAAACCATTAAATAAAAATTTCATTAATTTAGTGAATTATTTATTTGGTTTATTGAATCTATTTTTTATTATTTCAATATATATGTATTATTATATTTAATAATAAGCAGTTGAAAAACAATTCGGTTTTGATCTCCTATTTACTAGAGGGAAAATTACACGACGTTTTTTTTTCAAATGTAATTAATGTGATATCTAAACGTCAGCTTTTTTATATAAAATTACACCAAAATATTTAATATTATTTCTTAAGGGAATGATGCATCCTTGAGACCTTAAGTTCCAGTGTTGGTATACATTTTTCAAACTTATTATAGCTTGCGTCTTCAGATTATTAACTTTAACCTTCCATTTAGCAAAATATCTATGTGCCGATTCCAAAAAAGTGCTTATTCTTTTAATTATTGCATTAGAGACTGTAAATTCAGAATGGTATAACGGATAGTACAAAACCTTGCGATAAGCCTACAGGTATTTGTCTTGCGCTTCAAAAAATTAAATCAACACAAACGATGAATGACCGATTGTGATTTATTGAACTATCTTCATTAGCTTAAAGGAGTTTTGTTAATGCAATAAACAGTTCAAATGGTTTAATTTCAGTGAAAATATTCATTAGATGAATGATAAGATTCCAAGAATATATAAATACGACTCATTCAGTGAATGAAAAATAATACTCATTTCTAATGGAACATATTTTCCTTATTTTATAAAAGTTTTTATAAATATGACGATTTCATTAAATCAATTAAATTTTTTCATTGATCAGAATATAGAATTATTGTTTCAGTGTAATGTATGGACAAAAATTAAATACTGACGAAAGCGGTTTTCAGATTTGAACAAAATAATGACTTTCAGCTCCAAAGTTTTTAGAAGCTCCAAAGTTTTTTCTTCTGAAATTATTTCGATTCTAGTAAACGGTATTGTTTTCATTGCCATCTCATTAATATTGACATTTTTTTATTGAACCATCATAAAAGTTCTAAATTAGAGCTTCAAGCGGAGCATTTTTTAGCGCCCTCCATTTATATTAAAAAGCCATCCCTAAATAAGAACGAGGGCAGTACGTATTCTCTATACCTTGTTGAATAAAATCCACTAAAGATAAAAAATAGAGTTAAACACGCAAACATCAAAAAAATAGAAAACATGTCATTACTTATAAAAAAACAATTGTTTTGCAGCCAACTTTACTACAAAACGCACTGTCAAAATTAGATTTTCAGATTACTCAGCGTTGCTGCCATGCTATTACAGTATGCTGCATACATTTCGACAGATAAAAAACACTTCCCGTGACAATTTAGGTATGACTGTAACTAAGCCGCAATAGTAAAGTCATTTAGTTAATTGCTTCAAGAAGTAAATTTTTACTTGAGACGATTTAATCGGTTTTCCCTCAGTAGCACAAGAACAAATACAATATATACATAAAAAATTCTTTAAAGTCGGAATGTGTTCACAAAATTATAATTGATTTGACATAAAATGAGTTACCTAAGCTATAACCAAATTAGTTTGTCTTAAACTAATTAATTTAAATTAAAAAGTAAAAGAGCAATTATATAAGTTAGTTTCTCAACTCTGACTTAATTCCTTTGGCCATTACTGTATATTTTTGATATATAAAATACATTAAATAAATTATATGTTATTTTTTTTTTGTTACTTTGCAACGCGGCATAAGTCCAGTTAAAAAAGATGGTCATTTTAGTAAGATTATGTTTCAAGTCGGTTTATATCACTTTCAAATATAACAGCTCATATTCCATAAATTAAGGTTAAAATGAAAATTAAATTTCGTTATTATATAAATATTTAATATACCTGCATTTGTATTGGCATACACACATATTACACAAAAACATATAAAGTCAATTATAAAAGAGAAATTCATCAGTTGTTTATTTATTTATATGATAAAATAATTACCAGTAAATGGAATATATTTTTATCTGTTTGTGAGTGTGTGAGTTAGCATGTGTATATGGCTTTCTAATTTAATTTTGGTAGTTTTTTAAAAGAAAAACTCTTACCCTCTTATCTAAAAAGAATGTCTTTAAAGCTTACGTTATCGAAATTTTTTATATAATTTTTTCATTAATTTTACTTTAAAGTCTACATGAATTTTTTTTTTTTTGTGGATAAAAACATAAAAGTCTTATAAAAAAATATAATTTTAAAATGCTTTTCATCACATTTTAATTTACTTCCAATCAAATATTAAAAAATATTAAAGCTACGCAAGTTGGAGCGAAATATCAATTTAAAATAAATTTATAAAATAAGAACTCAAGCTTAATAAAATAGTCATATTAGTTAAAAAGAAAAAGTTCAAATAAAATGAACAAATAAATATTAAAAAATAATTAATTATTTATTACTAGTAAGAATCGTGTTTCTAGCCTTTTAATTTATAGTTTGAATAACTAAAAATCATTTGAGTTACCATTTTTTTTATTTTCATGTCTTCGTTTTTCTTTTACTTAACTTTTTATGCACGTTAATAAAAATGTCAGTTTTGTTACAGTTTGCCTTACCTTTTAGTAATTCCTTTTAGTAATTCCTGTCTTCTGTCCAATTTGCCAGAAGTATTAACTAATTTTAATATTATTATTCTTGTAGCATTTTCCTCTGTTTTTAATAAATTAATTAAAATAGTTCTACCTACGAATTAAACAATAAAAAGGTAATCCTTATTATGAGAGAGAGTACTTTCCAAATTACCTTTGAATGTCGTTTAGTTCTGGGACCATAATTAAATGTTTTTTCTTTTTTACTAAAGCATATAATTATGTAAGGAAATAGCCAGATAGAAGATGTTAAGTAACTTTATAGTAAAATATTTATAACAAAAACTAAAAAAAAAAAAACAGCTACAAATTAATGTATCATCTAGCATTTTAGGTACAATCACTACTACCACTACTGCTGCTACAAAAAAGAAATTTATGTTTCTAGACAACACAAGCATACATTGTGTACGAAAATTAAATGCTCAGTAAGTTGTTTATTAAATCATTAATTAGTTCAGCTTTATTTTGCCTCCAATGTTTCCGCAATCAAACTAGAAACCACAACAGCAAGTACAACACTTAACAGCATGTAAAAGTTAGATGACAAAAAAGTCGTTTTGTTGTTGTCGACTTTTCTTTTTTTTTTGTCATGTCTGGATCCTCTTTTTTTTCGACACGAATAAGTAGCAAACAGCACTTAAGTGTTTAATTTATAACTAAAAAGCTATAAACGCAGCCACATACTCAACAAAAAATGTATACAATTTTAAATGACCCCCAGGTTTTAGTCATTAGGGCAGCTCATTTACACACAAAAAACAACTTCGGTTGCGAGAAATTTTTTAGTTGCAGCAACCATAATTCGACACAATAATCCAAAATTTAATTATAGTAGAAATATTGCGGGCTGTAAGATCGATTTTTTATTGTCGCGTGTAAAAAATTCTACTATTATAACTGAAGGTTTGGTTGGAAACAAGTTTAGTTCTCACAAGCCAAGTTGTTTTCTGAGTTTACATAGTTTTTTGAAATTTAATATTGAGTGACATAAATCTCATAATCTTGTCAAACTTTTATATGACCGCCTACCACGTTTTTTACAAGAAAGCTGTTTACAAATGGAAAACTTAAAAATGCCTTACAAATTTCCTAGAAATTAAATATACAGGTGAATCACTCCTTAGGTCGACTCTTTAGGTCAACTTTTGTCAGACTAAAACCATTTGTATTTAAAACATGTAAATAAGGCCAAATAGTAGCTTTTGATATTGAGCAAATTTCACTCAAAATTTTTAAATTAAGTTAACAAAAAAAAAAAAAAAAGATAAAATTTTCGATTTTGAAGATTTTATTTTATTTATTAAATTTTCGATTATTTTCATTCTATGTTTAGCGCATGCTGCCAAAATTTTCGAAATAACCAATTAAATTATAAAGAAATTTCAATCGCTATAGAGTGCAGTAATTTGGCCCGTGATTTTAAATTGTTTTAAATGGAAGCATTCTTAGAATTAATTTTGAAAACGCATGTCAAATCACCATCATAATTTGGTATAATTGCATCAGGACTATAGATCAAGCATAATTATGTAAAAACCATAAGGATGGCATTTTCTTTTTGCCAATATTTTTGATTTTTTACCCAAGCAGCTGATCAATACGAAGTTGAAAAAATCTTTAATTTTAAACACTATTAAGTAATATTTTTCAATTTCCGGAGTTTTCTGGGAAAAGATTTTTTTGTAAGAATTACAAACCGCAAAAAAATTTTAAGCCCAAAAAATAGACTTCAAAGTTTACGTTATCAAAATTTTGTATATAATTTTTTCATATATTTTACTTTAAAGTCTACGTCAGTTTTTTTTTATATAAAAAAGCTATATTATGGCTTTTAATTTTAATTTGAATCACAACTAAAACTGACAGTCTCTGGCAATGTCAGTTCAGTTTAGCCTAGAACCTTCTAGATTTATTAAGAAATAAAACCAAGCTGTAACGGTCATTTTAAATCTAGCTAATATTACACTTAAAACTAATATTTACACTAATAAAAATACACATTTTATTTTTATAACCCACATACAAACATTATATTTCCAAATTCTATGCATTCGCTATATGTACATACATAAATACAGTTTCTTATAAAAAATAATAACGGTATTAATGAACAAGATTCTTGCAGTGTACTACTGTGTTGCTGCAATGGTCTAATTTGGGTAGGTTTTCGTCTGAGTTGGCAAACATCATGCAAGGAAGTCTTGGAATTTTTAATGATTACTAAACTTAAGCAGACTTTGTAACTTGAGGGTGGTGTCATAGTATGTCTATTTTAGCCACAGTGATCATCTGACTTGCATGCGCTCCTGATTCTAACTATAATTTTTTCTGCCTTTTGCGAAACTTTCTTGTCTGGCTCTTGAGAAACCTTTAAGCCAATGTTCACTTCAATATTCAGTCATCGTTTGCCTGCGAAACACTATCTAAATATAAATATATTTAATGTTTGACTTTTGGTTACATATTTTGTCATTTAGTGTCCGAAAGTGAGCAGCAAAAAATGTCATTAGTAGGGAAATTATATGAGTTTTATATGTGATAAGACGAAGAGGGTAGAATATTTTTTTTTATTTACTAAACAAGGGAAAAGAAAAGCAAAAAAGTGTGTCCGCGACACAGTGTTAAACACTTGGTATGTTAACAAATTATAGCCTCACATATTAAATTAAGGAAATAAATTCATTCTTATTACACATGCGTGATTTAGTTTTTCTTTGCTTGGAACTAACCCATAATCATTTACAAACTATATTTTCTTTACTAAATCGCTTAATAAATTATCAATAAATTTATTTAATCATTAAAATGTTTTTAAACATACTGGAGCTCAATTTTGATTTTAGCTCTATTAATTTTAAAGATTTAGTAAAAAACTTATTTGAAGCTCAAGTGCTTAAAATCTGTTTCTGATGTTTCAAATCTCCATTATTTAGCAATGTTGTTCCCATTTAAACAGCAAAAATATATTTACTTTTTTTGCTAGCATGACAACAAACAGAAAAATTACAGAAACCGAATATTTTTAAAGAGTTTTGCAATTAAATGCGTACACAGTAATGTTGGTTTTTGCTTTTAATTTTTTGTATTTTTCTAAGAAAACTTTATGCCATTTTTGACTTAAGACTCATGTGAATGCATTAGCAAAAATACTCAAAGCTTAAGTAATTTTTTCTTTCTTGCTGAATAATAAAAAGAAAAACATTCTAACCTAAAATGAGAACAACGAAAAAAGAAAATACAAAAAAAAAAAAAACATAAAAATTTCAAGTAAAAATAAAACGAAAAAAATAAACTGGTATTTGGTGCAGAAGAATTTTTAAATCAATTTTTCATAGTTCATGAGCTTTTTGTTTTCTTTTAAAAACGATTGTCAGTGGGGATTTTTATGTACAAACACATTTTTTTAAGGAAAATTATATTTTTTTACACTTAAAATAAAAATGCTGAGTTTTTGTAAGCATTTTAAATTTTAAATATGTTGGCTGCCTATAAAATAAAAATCTGTGCATGTATTTTATACTAATAAGAAAACTGAGGTTACAGAATTTGGTTATATTTGGGGTAATTATACCTCATTAGTTCGATTTATATAGACGAGACAAGAAGCTTCGTGTATTTGTGTTGCTAAAAAAAATCTAGTTGATGTGCTACGCAATTGAAAATATTCAAAACGTCACTGTGATGCGTTATGAAAATTTAATCTGGAAATGTTTTTATATAAATTTCAAATTGCCTAAAAATTTATTATTAAAAATGTTTGACAATGGCTTCACAGAAAAATTTTTAATTTATATTTTAATCGAAATTTCATCTAGAGATTTGTGCTCCTAATTAAATAATTTTTTAGAGTTAAAGCTCCCAGCAAAAGACAAGTTATTTGATCTGTTACTTGATCTGTTTTACTTTCGATAGTTAGATAGCATAACCAAAAGCTTGATATATGACTTATACAATCTTAACTTTAAGTATCGGTAAGTTATAATAATGGCACCAAGGGTCTTTATTACAAGCTACTCAAAAAAGTTGAGGGTTAATTTTTACAATATACTCGTATAATCTATACCCTCTTCCAAAAAAAAAAAAAAAAAAAAAAAAAAAAAAATTCTCATTTTAGATTAAACAAATGCTTATATTTTGTAACAAATTTTTTTTTTTTTATCATCAATTTTTCTTTATTTTGCTTTATTAAATTTGTAAGTTTAAATATTTATGTAGAAAAAATTTTAATTATAAAAGAACGAATATTTTGTTTTCATTGTTGCACTTTTATTTTTCTCTAGTGCTTGAATTAAAACTTAATAATTTAACAATTTTTTAAAAGAAAAAGAAGAGAACAACAAAATTACGAAAAAAAATTTAAATTTGTAGTTTGAAGAAAAAAGGATTTTAGAAAAAAAAAAAATCATTTTATACAGATTGTCTCTTTTTGAAAAGCAAAAATTGATGGAAGCATCTAAAAAAAAAAAAAATTGTTAAAAAAAGTAAGCATTCATTTTATCTAAAATGAGATTTTTTCAGCTACATAAATAAATAAAATAATACTAAAAAAAAACTATGAAAACTGTAGAGTCGGGCGTCACAAAATTGCTTTCCAAAATAAAAATATTTTTTTTGTGCTAAAAAGTAACACGAACAGCATTGCTGACTTGAAAATTCTATTTGCAACTGCCTGTCTTACTTGAAATCATTTCATATTGTGCTTCACAAATCAAGTTGTTTATTTGAAGAAAAAATTTATATTTTTGAATATTAGATTTTAGAAAAATATTAAATTATTAAATTCGGAGTAAAATGTATTACAATTTGATCGCTTGCGATAGTGAGTCTTCGTAGCTTTGGTAAGCAACACAAATTTTGTACTTTTTTTTAAGAGCACGGTCAACGGAAAGTATTTAAAAATCCCAATTTTATTTAGGTTTATATACATAACATATATCATTAAATAAGATATTATTGGAGGAATCAGTTTAATTTTCTTGGCAAACATTTGGCGTATAAATCTATTACAATATGTACAAAAAATACGATTCGAAAGATCGTATAATAATAAGCTCGCTATCGAAAGCGGTAATTAGACCCCTGATTTTAAAATTAAAAAAAAAAAAATATCTAAAACTAAAATAACTAAAAAATTACATGAGTGTCAACAGCAGTTGCAAAAAAAAAAAAAGAATTGCAAAATATACTTTTCATTTAGCTGCAGGTAAATTCAATAATAAATAACTGGAAAATAGAATTTTTTGTTTTTAATAATTTAGCAGCAAAAATAACAGGAAAAAAAGAAAAAATTTTATCAATGTTGTAACATACAGCTGACTGGCTGTCTGACTATTGGTTGCTTGTTGCCTGATTGCTTGTTAAAGTTAACATACTACTTAGCTGACTTTTTATTCCCTTGTTTTATTTATTTAATTTTTTTTCTCGTTTTCATATTTGATTTTCTTGTTTATTCCATTTTGTGCAGAATTTAAGGCTGCTGTAGAATTCGGTTGAATGGCTTGTTGGTTAACAATCTGTCTTCTTTTTTGTTGTTGTTGCTGTTCTTCGATATCATCAACAACAATAAGGGCAACACATTGAAGTTTAATACAAACAAAAATAAGATTGTTGTTTCAATTGAGGCTGCATGCAAGCACACTTTAACTTTCAACAAAGCAACATGGTGAAGAAAAAAAATATGTAAACTCACCTACAAATTAACTTGCAGTACTTGCATTTCACCATGGGAAAAACACTGAAATATGTGAAAGATAGCTGGTTTTCGTATGACAATACATAGTGGACATTTAGTTTGAGAAAAACAGCAATTTCTCCTAATCAATACAAGTCGAGTCTAGACAAGATGACTTTTTTTTTAGCGAATTCGCTCAGCTTTTGACAATATATATTTTAGCTTATAATTTGAAGCTGAAAAATTTATCCGTTTTAGAGAAATCCATTTACAAATAGAATTTTTATTGTTAAAAAACCCATCCAAAGAAGTTTTGCTTTTCTTTATATTTTATTTTTTAAAATTTAAACAAATATGCGATTTGGATATAGAATGGTTAAAATTTTAATTGAAAATTTGATTTACACTCAATCCCATTGTGCAAAATTTAGCTTAGCTCTCTGTCAGTGCAGTAAATTTAGTATTAACAAGCACTTTAGCTAACTGTAAATCTCTTTAATCCTTTAGAATTGCATAATAATTTAATTTTTCTTATTTCTAAAAGTAGATGTGTTTTCTTTTATATTCTTTTTTTTGTTTACTTTTGTGTGAAAGTCAAAACTATACAAAATCCACATTGACAGGCATTAACTTTGTAGTCTGTGGGTTCACTCTCTGGCTCATTGAAAAGTTTTTTTTTTCTTTTCCCTTAATATTTAGTATTTGCTTGAATGTTGATGATGCAACCAACCAACACGAAAGGCAATGGCTTAAATTTGTATCTGTGTGTAACAAAATATTCGTTACACATGCCACACATAGAACCTTTACATTTTACTCGATACATTTTTGTATTTGCGATCATTAGAAAAGTATTTCTTTTTTTTTAATTTTAAAGCTCCATAAACAACCACATGATAATGCACATTCACACTTAAACCCTACGAGTAAAGTACTTGGGTAAAAGTAAAAAAGAAACACATTAAAGGAGTAAATATTTGTATGTATGCTTTAGTACACACACACACGTACCTAAGAAACCAAACAGTTACTCACCCACTTACTCAATTAGGTACTTAAAAATAAAATTAAAAAAAAAGGAAAAAAGTGATAATTCTTTGCTTTGATTCTTTCCTTCTTTTTTTGTTGTTGTTGCAGTTTGTGAGATAAATGTTGTTGTTGCTGTTATTAATGTTTCCAACTCCGTTTTGTTTCTCTAGGTGCTTTTGTTGGTACACTGATATTGATGGTTGGTTGCATCCAACAGCAACAATAGAACAGAATAGTTTACGAGCATCTGGAATTAAGCTTGACATGAAAACCAACAAACCTAATACGTTAGATGGACAGTCGGACGGACGTACATAGATAGTGTAAGACATCCATATCGTAAAGTTATCAATAGCATAGCTAGCAGCTGCTGCTGAAGAAGTGCAAGTGAATTTAAAATTTGTTTGTTTCATCTACATGAATACCCGTACACGTGGACAGTAGTGCATCACACGATAATATAAATTCTCTATAGGAATGAAGAAATCGACTACGCTTGGCATGTTGGTAACAATTCTTTTTCTTCTTGCAACTTAAAATGCAAAGATAACAACAAAATATTTTGTTAGAATGATGCAGCAATAACGTACCTTTTGCTAGGAGTTAATTGTTAATTTTTCTGCTTTGTTTATTTATTAGCCTGTTATTAAATCTGCTTTGCACATTACGCATTTCATGAATATCAATAGGGAGCAATCGCACCGAAACATTTAAGATCTATAGTGCAGCAAAAAAAAAAAAAAAAAAGAAAAACAAATATTCTTTAAATAAAATTTGTTTGAAAATTATCAAAATTAATTTCTTTACTTTTCCATTTTTAATGTTTGCCCGAAATATTTTAGTGCAAATGGAGAACAATAAAGTAAAAATATGTTTAATTGTTACTACACTTATTAAGAGTAGCCGTATAATCTACCACAAAACTGAATTTTGGGGGGATTGTTTGTATGACAGATATATTTTATAATAAACTTTACTAAGAATAGTTTTACAAAAGATATCATTAGATGCAACATCTAATAATAAAAGGATTGTAGAGGCTATGGGCACTTTAATAAGAAACCTTTGAAAGAACTATCCGTTTTAATAAAAATAAAAATAATGAAAAAAACTTAGGGCCTATTTCTCTATAAGCGAACGATATTATTACCGAACGATGTATTAAAGAAAACAAAAAAACGAAAATATTATACATTTTTGGTTTTCAATACAAATGCACGAAAGAAGCTGAGAGAAAGCAGCCATTGCAAACGAACCTTTTAAGTTTTTTTGTGTTGTACATTGTAGTTTTGGAATAGTGCACTTCACTGTTTAGTTTTACTAAATTTATTAAATTAAAAATTTTTTAAATAAAAAATAAAAATTATAAAGGCCAAGAAATTAAATTTTTTTAACTCAAAAGGGAATTTTTATTTTAAATTTTATGAAAAATCAGGTATGTGTTCATTTTTACTAACATTAAAAAAAATAATTGCCCACATTAAAGCCATACTAGTTAAAAGCTTTTGGTATAATTGTTGCTTCTTGCTTCCTTTTATCCTTTCATACTTACAAAGTCTTAATTGATTTCATAGATTTTAAACAACTCCCCTGCTGAGACCATTTCATTCTACTATACACAGAAACTACATACTAATAGTTTTCTGTCTCTTAGTTGTTTTCTTTCATTTTTTTTTTGAATTTATCTTTTTTTAGACTTCATAAGCTTTTGCCAGATTTGGAATATTTGATTGTTGCTTGATATCGTTTTATTAATGTAGGTTTTGTGTAGTTGTATTTGTGAAACTCATGCAAGCATAAATGTTGGCAATGATTGGAATAATTGGAATATTTGAAAATTTTATTAAAATGAATAGATAACTTTGTGTTAAAGTATACACAATGATTTAATATTCCAGTTGTAAAGCTAGTCACCAGGCGTTTGCTTAAAAAGAAAATTATTTTAAGTAGTAAATAATACAAGGCATTTTACATATAAAATACAAAGATTTGTTACTAGAAGTGATATCTTTTAAAGCATTTTCTAAGTTTTTAAAATTTAGTAGCGCTTACAATTAAAAAAAAAAAAATTGGGTCATATTACTGATTCTGCACGGAAAGGAGAGAAATATCGACCGATATGCAAATTGCTATTAGTCATTCTTGAGGAATTATTAAACTAAAACATTTTGTTTTGGTTAAATTTTGTATTTTTTTTTTAAATTTTTGATATTAGAAATTTATCTATATTAAGGAATCAATAATATGGAAATACTGACACGTAGAGATGGTACCGCAGCAACAGAATTTATAATTGTAAACTGTTATTGCGCACAAAAACATTCTTTTCGCAATCGCGGAATGGAATGAATAGTTATACCCATTAAATTTCAAAAATTATATTATTTCTGCTCTTTTAAAATATAAATAATTACTTAATGAAAAATAAAACTAAAACTAAATTGTTCACAATAAATATTTATAATAATTAAACTAATGTAACCATCGATCTTCCATCAATTATTGAAAAGCGGTATAAAAATATGTGACTCTTATTTTTTTTATTTGAAATTACTGAAGCAAGTGCTTGTTGGTATACGAGTAAACGGAAAAGTATTATTACATAAAATAAATGTGTGTATGTAGAATTGCATATATAATGCTTTTGTACATGATTTCCTTTAAAGTATCATTACTGCATAAAGTACTCTTTTGCACACATACTCGTCACATGTAAACAGATTTATTTAAGTTGATGATGTTTACAGCTCTTTAAAGCCACTAGAAAATCAGTTGTACAATATAATAAAGAGAGCGAGAGAAAAAAATATTTGCAAGAATTTTGTTGGTGGGGAAAAGGGAGAGTATTTAGTTGCTTTAAAGTAAGTTGAATTATAAACAAGCGTATATTTACACATGTTGCCATTGATTCTTTAAGAAATAAACTGTAGCTAAACTTTCTATTGTAAGTTTGTTTTACCCAGCAAACATTAAGTTAAACATAGAAAGTAACATCTGAAATTTTTTTTAAAAATTTCTACTTCAAGTAGACATTATGAAAAATTCGTTTCTTTTCGTAATTTTTTTTTTTTTTTTTTTTACTTAATCAGAATAAACAAGTTAGTTCAGTTGAGCTGCTATTATACTGTTTTTACACTAGAGCACATTTCGACGAGATGACAACATCTTCCTATATGCATGTAGGAAAAATCAATCATCTTTACCAGACGTTCCTATCTCATTTGTTTCGATAATTTTCGTGACGTCACCAAAAAAATGCCAATATATTCGATTTTTTATACATTCATATACCATAAATATGTACACATATTAAACAAAATAAAAATTCAAATTTTCAAGCCAAATGGATTTGATCTTGCAAAGCAACATTTAGTCCAATAATTAATAATTTTTCTCAATTCATTTTCATATATTTTTTCTTTTCTTTTACTTTTCGACATTTTATTTGATGGTAGATGTTAGGTATTGTGAGTGTAAAGAACTTTTTTTATTTTCAACATCTTCCACGCATTCCTTTAAGATGTGCTGTTGTGTAAAAACACTATTAGTGTTATTTGTGTTAAATATACTCTCAAAAATGATAAGCTGGCAGCCCTGGTATTGGTATGTGCCTTGTGCAAATGGTATGTGAAAACTTTTTTGTTTACTCACCTTAATAATTATAAATAATAAAGAGACTTTTGTGAATGCTGAGGTAAACTTGTTGGCACATCCAAGATGTAATTTAAAATATAAAAGTGGGATCAATATGATTCCCTGTAAAACATCAGCATTAAATTTACTCAGAGCATTCTTACATTACAAATCTAGTTTCACACATGTTTTAAAATTTTATCTTGATATAAAATATTTAAATTACTCGCCGCTTGAAATGAACTATTAGCTATTTGTTGGGTAATTTACTGTAAGTGCATGTGTATGTGTAATTATTAGGAAAAACCCTACATTTTATGAAAAGAAAACTGTTAAATTTTTTTTAAAGAAACCTGGGTATCACGAAATAATACTGCTGCTAATGAGCCTTGTTTAGTTTCATAGTGAACTCATAGTGGCAATGAATAGCCGGAAAAATTCTCAAGAAAAGTTCTTTGGCCTAGAAACATTCTGCAGACTGTTTTGGACTGGTTGCAGGCAAAGAAAACTTTCATATCATTCCGTACTCGGACTTCGGGTATTCGCATTATTACGGGATTTATTGGAGCACTTGGTAAATATTGAGGATGAGTAAAAACGACCCCTCTAGATCCAAATCACAGCAAAACTTGTACTGTGTCACTGCAATGCTATACTTTTTGCCCGTTTTTGTTACATAGGATATCACTACCTGCAACCGTATCCCATGGTGGATAATTATCAACGAATACTTGACTACTTTCAAGTTTTCACAATAGGTCTATTTTGGCTGCAGTGAACAGATGACTTGTTCCCGATTCTAATTCTAAACAGTTGATAAAATTCTTTATTTTGCAATAAATTAATATATCTTTTAGAGCCTCCCTAGTACATTTCAATAAGTATTGATAAGTGACTCGAAGAGCAAAAGTGTCGTGGCATACACTTGTGGTGTTGCAAGTATGTCTGCTTAAGCAAGAAAATAACTTTAGATTTGTAACAAATTTATTGTTATGCAGTTAATTGTTGTTGCTACTAATGATAATGCTGATGAGATGTCTCTTGACAGTACAAGCCAACAATTTCACATTAAAGATTTGCCTTTGATGTGGTAAACAATTGGGAATATTTTATGATTTTATGTGAATTGAAATGTGAAAAACTTGTTACATAATAAATATCAATAATCATTATTAAATTTAGTGTAACTACACAAATCTATTTTCATTTACAAAACCTATAATTGATACACATGCAAGCGAAAACTAATGGCATTTTGCTTGAAAAGTGCAAGATTCTAATGTGGGTTTTGTGTTATATTTTTTATTTTTCTGAAAGTTTTAATGAAATTATAGGAATTTATAGATGAAATATATTAAAATTAATGAACAGTTCGAATGATACCTTAGGTAGTGTTCAATAGTTAGGAATAGCAGACCTAATTAAGTTACTGATTGGTTGCCTCACTTGCCAAATCGAGAAGCTCAAATCGATTAACTAAAATCAGAAGTAGTGAAAAATGATAAAGTAGTACAGACAACGATCTTTAAAATCTGCTGAGCAGTCCACCAAGAAAAAATAAAACAAAATGATTTCATTTTTAATTGGTAACAAATTTAGTTCTCACAATCGAGCCACATTTAAACTGTATTATAAAATATTTTTATTAAATTACCTTTCAGAGTAAATTCAATCTTAATGAACGATTAGCTTGCATGTTTGTGTATAAAAATGTTTGGAGCTTGAAATTTTTTTTAGTATTTGATTACTCTCCCTTAGACATTAATCAACTTGAGTTGACACCAACAATTTGAATAGACTTCTCTTAAGGGCATTCAAACTTGAAAAAATTAACTTGAAATTTTAGAAAATATACAAAAATGGTAATTGAATTTAACATTTTGATTTTTTGTTTATTTAAATACATTCATTTGAAAAAAAGCATATTAAACTTATTTGCTTTCTTGTATTCTGACGTTGGTATTATAAATGTAAATGAATACCTTTTTTCCACTTCCCTTAAATTAAATACAAAGTAAAATGTGGTTGGGTAAAAGTGTCAAATATTTTATCTGTAACTAAATTTAGTGATCATGTGTTCAGGGATTAAGTGTCCTTGTTATAAAATCTCCAAAAAGAATGACAAAAAAAAAAAAAAATACAATTTAATGTGTGTTGCTGCTGTTACGGGAGTGTGTTAGTGGTTGGAAAATACGTTTGGTAAAAGTAATCTCAGTAAATGTGTTTCATTTGCTACATGTGTTGTGGCAAATAAGTTTTTTTTATGTTTTTAATTCTATATATGGAAATTACTTAGCAAACTGAACACGAAAATAAAGTCAAGTTTAGCTGTAATATTGGGCTAGTGTGTTACTGTAACTAAATATTGTTCTCGTTTCACTACAACATTTTGTGTTGTTGTTATTGGTTTACGAATTGTCTATTTGACTAGAAACCATTGGATATAGTGTCAGACATCAATTCAAATTAACAGCTCTCAAAACGAAAGCAAGTGATGTGTGTATGCGTCAATGTGTTCGCATTAATGTTTATTGTTTCATTCATCTGATTTGTGCCTGTGGTTGTGTTTACAAATGCTTTAGTTTAATCGATTAACACTTGCAGGTTTACACAGTCACGAATAAGTGCAAAAATGTTGATCTGTTAAAGGCCTTTAACATTAATCTAACCGTATAATAAATGCACAAGTATTTGCTATACTTGTAGGCGTGGGTGCAGGTGCGTATCGAAAATAAATTTTTTAAGGAGGTAATTTTGTAAGAAATTGTCAATTGACATTGTAAAATTTTTATTTTTATTTTTCCTTGTAATAGCAGTTATGGCCAAGCATATTACGAAAATAAATTTTATTATTTTAGTCTTTTGAATGGCTTTTCCTAAAAAAATGTTGTGTAAGTAAGATGATATATAGACGCAACACAACACAATAACATAACCTGTAGTGGGGCCATGTGCCGGTTTCATTGCTGTATTCGCATGAAAAAACACTCACAACCAACCACATTACAAACATGAAATAATTTTATATTCTAGCATGTTTGTGCATCTTATTTGCTTTGTCACTTTTGTTATGCCACTTTACTCGTTTAACACAAGTGAATGTTTGCGTGCCTTTAACGCATCAAGAATAATGATGAAGACATACTCGTACATACATTTATTTCCGCACACACATTGTATGTGTGTAGGCACCATAAACACAATTAAACACACTCTAATTTATTTACACATCTACGTCAGCACTTTATATCAGTGTATTTATATAAATGTAACATGTGACCAATAGTCTCCGTTTAAATAGTGCGTGCTTGTGTGCTAATAAAATGAGAATTAAAAAAACTGACAGCTTAATATTTATTAGGGGCTTTTTATTTCAAATATTTGAATTCTTATTAGTAAGTTTTATTTGACCTTTTTCCTTTTAATTAAAATGGCTATTTTGTTAAGCTTGAGGTCTTATTTTTCAAAAATTTATTTTTATATCGATATTTCGCTCCAATTTTTGTAGCTTCTTCAGGATATAATTATAAATTATAATTTGATTAATATATAAATATGTATTTTTAATAATTTGATTAATTTATAATTATATCCTGAAGAAGCTACAAAAATTGGAGCGAAATATCGATATAAAAATAAATTTTTGAAAAATAAGACCTCAAGCTTAACAAAATATCCATTTTAATTTTAATTCTTATTTAGCAGATATTTGATTCAAATAACTTTTGACAAGACGTCAAAATATATGTATGTATTCAAAATATATCACATTTTATTATATTATCATTTACAACCAGTGCATCATTTATATTCATGAATTTTTCTCACTACAATATCACTTACCCAACCTCATAAACACACACACATACATACATACGTTAGGTAGCAAGCAGCATGTGCAATTTTTATACTCTCAAAGTAAAATATAACGTATGAGTGATATTCAAAAATTTTGTGCATACTTTTCTGCTGAAATTATTATAAACTCATGAAAACTGTCATCTGTACGTATGAGTAATACTTATAGCCTGATAATACTTATATGTACGTATGTAGCATAGAAAAAGTTTTTTTAGGTTTTCTTATTATTGCGCACACTGTCACGAGCTTGGCCAGAAATGGTTAAAACCAATGTGGGAAATTTTATATATATTTTTTTTAAATTTTTTATAGAAAACATTTAATATTAAAATATATAACAAAATATTAATCTTTATTTGTGCTTAATTCCAGAAATTGTGTTGGTTTTAAAATTTATTCTTTTACTCATGATATTCTCTGGAATTAAGCACAAATAAAGATTAATATTTTGTTAAACTTTTAAATTCCAAATAGAAATTATTACATATTAGAATATATATTTATAAATATATACCTCAACGTTAAAGTTTCTATGCAAGAAAGATTTATTAAAGAAATCTAAAATTTTGGTAACGGCTGATAGAGTTGTAGGAGAAGTATTTACCTTAAAATGCAACACTATTTTTGTTTACAAGTATTAATCATATGGGACAATAATAATACCAATTTCTCTATTTAAAATTTTATTCTGGGGTTACCACACTCATTTATAATCAACCTTGTATGGTTGTGTTTGAGGTATGAACAGATTGTGATTATGAAAAATTTTCGTATTCTATTTTAAATACTTGATATTAATAACCATTCTTAAGTTGTTGACATATGAGAAAAAAAGGATTGAAAAAAAGGATGAGAAAAAAAGGATTTTTTTTGAAAAGCGTCGCTCCAGCAATAATTTCAATTTTTCTGATTCAATAAAATTAACATACAATGAAAAAGTTGTATTAATAAGAATTTTAAAAACAGCAATAAAATTATTTGCTATATTAATAATTATAAGAAATTAATTAATACAAAACAAAATTTTTTTATTTACATGTGACGCTAAATTTCTGCCTACCTTCAATTGTATACTTTAGTACCTTCTAATAATTCAATAACTGTATTTAGAAAATAACCACAAGTTATCGTTTTACTAATTGTCTATTCAATATTATCATTTAATACTCTTAGGTAATTGTTTAAAAGATCAGATGGTAGCTGCTGGCATGTTTACTTACACTTGTTGGCGTATGTTGTATAGACAAAACAAAAACTACTTGGATAAGACCAAACTCATTGGTTTCAAACCTACCACAACAAACAATTTATTTACTGCTGGTACATGTTTTCATGATTAATACTGGAAAATAAATGATAGTCTTGATTGATATTGAAAATCTCTATACATGTGTACATGTTTATACATATAAATACATAAATATATCTGTGTATTTCAAATAATATTTCAGGCATAAAACCCTATTAATTCATCACAAGTTTATGCATAAACAACTTAAGTCATCTCTTACAGAGTCTGCTTTACACACTCGGTGAGTATTTGTTTCTTGTTATTTAAATTATATGTTGGTTGCTTTGAGTCTCTCTAATACTTAGATGAATCCTTTAGGTAAAATGACATTTTGACATAAAGATTTACCTCACTGGTAAGCCAGCTAGTTGATTAGTGATTGACCCATTTCTCCTATTTAAATACTAAATATAAATGGATTAGCTAGCTAAGAGTATGTGTGTATGTGTACAAAATGTGTGTGTAGAAATTTATTTATTGGTTTAAAATTATATGAAATAATTACATGCTCTTGGCATGCTGTTGTTGTTGTTATTTTTAGTAGAAAAAGAGTTTGTCTGGGATATAAGAATTTTGATTAAAAATTAAATTAATTAAGTTTTTCTCTTTATTAAAATACAATTGTAGTTCCATTTACTGGTGTTAACCAATTTTAACATTTTTTGTTTGTATCACATTTTTTTCATGTAAGTATTTTGGTAATTTTTTCTATTTTAACAAATGTTTTTAATTTAAAGCAAAAAATATTAAATAAATGTAAAATCGCTTAAAAGAAAAAGTTGATGGGTCAAAAAAGGCTTTAAGAAGAGTCAGATATACGGAGGCCTCTTAGTATCTCCATTCATGCTGAATATCAACCTGATAATCACCTGTCATTACTTTGCCAAATTGAGTTTGTGCGATTACAGTTGCTTTTTTATGGTGTAGAATAGTGAATTGCAATCTTCAAACTGAAAGCTACAAAAAAATATACCTGCATACGTGAATAGCATTGTATAACGACTGTTACCCAAAAATTGTGTCAAAGAAATCAAAAAAAGTTGCCTGCAAATTATTTCTGCTCTACCTTGGCGTTTATAACGTTTATAAAAAAAAAAAGAAATTAATGCTGGAATTTAAAAAGAAACGCTTTTTTTTGACTGTTTATTCACTAATTGGCACACATTTCGATATGAAAAAGAATTCAATGATGAAAAACAGAATTTCATTTGTTAGTATTTATTTGTATTTGTATACATTCAGTCATGCCAGCAAGTCATAGTTACAGTCACTTGTCATCGACAATGTGAGGTGTGTTATTTTTTAAAGCACTACAAGATGCATCAGTTTTATGTTTCTTTCAGTAACGTTTGAAAGCACCAATGTTATTATTTTCATCATCATTAATTAATATATCGTACCAGCAGTATGCATGAAGGAGAAGGAAGATAAAAACCAAACTACTCGTATAAAATTTAGTATATTTGTGATATAAAATGTTTTCAAAAATAGTCTTAAATAGCATTTTTGTAAAAGAGAAGAACTGAAATGAAAGTTTCTTTCCGCCCATGTTTCCGTTTAATTTTTGTCCGTTCGTTCTTTTATATGTCTTGTCTAAATTAAGAATTTTTTTGTAGAGAAACCAAGAAGTTTTATGCATTGAAAATGTTGATTATGATTAGAAAAGTGTATTTGATGTGCCCACTTTTATTATAAATTTACGAATAGTTGGCAAAAATATTCGGCCTTGTTCTGTTAACCGAATTCGAATAATTTTTTCGTTTTAGAACTGACTACACATATGTAGTTTGTTTGTACTTCTTTGACCTTTAAATAGCCGAAGGTAAACCCTCAATTAACAGAAAATTTAACAACTCAATTAAAATTTTTGTTCGGTCTTAAGACTTTAAATATTTTTTATTTCAGGTTCATGACACACTTTTTGAGAGCATTTTTATGTTTAAATAAATACGTTTTTTTACATACAGAATAAATGAATTAATCCAATAAATAAGCTACTTAGTTAATGTAAATGAAAGCTTTCTCTTAAATTTCATATATAAATATGAGCATTTGTGTGTGAGTGTGAATTTGTGTCTTTAATTTATTGAAATTCACATTCTGGAATTAAAAAAAAAAAAAAAAGATTTGGCACTTTAGCTACTAAAGACTAGAAAAAATGATGCATTTTTTGTTTTTGTAAATATTGTAGGCCTTTTCAAGTGACATCCCTGACTTTTTAGAAAGAGGTTAAGACGGAAAAAAATAATAAACAAAAATTGCGCTGTAAAAATATGAAACTTTGTGAATATTTTGTTATTCATGCACAACATTTCTACATAACCTGCATAAGAACGTAGAAAAGTTTGTTGTTTGTGGAAAATTAAACGGCAAAAGAAAAAAAAACGATGAATATGACGCTCAATTGAATGGAAATTGTTAGTTTCACTAGTTGCCAACTAACAATACTTGGCTCAGCGAAATAGACAAACAAAAATGAATATTTGCATTCATATGAATACAAATCTTTGTACGTAGAATTTTGCAAATTTATTATAAAATACAGTGGAGACCAAACTACAAATGTTTGTCTATAAAATATTTGAAAATTTGTAAGCAAAAATTCACTCTTCCGCAGAAAATTTTTGTTGCTAAAGTAAAGTAACTTGTTACATATACTAGCCAGCTTATCAAACAGTACCCTAACTTCTTTACTCGTTAGATCTCTGAAAAATTTCTTGTGATAAATATTAGTGTTTTTGGCAAAGTTCATTTAATAATCCTATTCCATTTCGTTGGTGTTTCACTGTGAATGAAAGCTACTATAAAACAACCAAGTTTTTTTTTTTTTAACTTAAATTTTCTTTTCGTATAGCCACTGTGTGAAGTTAGACTTTCCTATTGAATATTCATACGTTCGATTTGCTTGTTAGATGCTTTTCTTTGTCGTACGCATTTGTATGCATAAATTGTCCATTGATTTAACAACGACATGTTATTCACTTGTAACAAAAAAAGAAAAATAAATGGAACAATTTAAAAATCATTAATTATATTGATTGTCGCGTCGCTTCTACGAAAACATTTGTGCTTTGATTGTCTTAATGTTCAAATTCACATTCAAGTTTATTCTTAAATATTGTAAATGATGCAATATATCTTTTTAAAAAATTTTAAATCATATATCAAAATTTTTAATTAAATTTTAATGAAGTCATTTAAAATTAATTGATTTCTCAGTTCTTCTGCTTTTAAACAATTAAATTAAATGATCACATTTAATGTTTATTGTCAGTGAAGTGCTTTAATTTTTTTAGCAAGTGTGTACAAATCGACAACGGTTGGTTGTCAACTTATAAAAAAGCAACGGTTTTTTTTCTTGATAACGCATGTGTCTATTCGACAAAAGTATGGTGTCCTGTTGACACCAAATGGTCTCGATTCAGCACCAGTATGGTATCATTTCGATACCAGTATGGTGTCAACTTTTTCAACGCTATGTTGTCAATAATGCGTTGTTAAAATGACACCATGAGTTGTCAAAAGTGAGCACAAACGTGATCGATACACTTTGAATCCGTTTGTTGTCATTTTGACAACAGATGATGTTAATATTTCTCTGGGTGTAGATGCTGGAGCTCTCCATCAATTTTGTAGATTTAGTTTTTTCCTTTCCGTAGTAAGCCACCAATAAAGTTATTGTACAAAGCGTAGAAGAGCTATAAAAGGGGTAACCGCGGCCTCTCGCTCTGCGACTTTTAATATCTATTGTGGAACCCAGTTTTAAGATACAATCCAAAACAGTTTACGAATACCATGAGTGTTATAGAATTCTTAATAAGTAGATCTCTTAGGGCCAGCGTCTCACTGCCTAGGTAGCTCAGTCTATGTCTTGTCACCGCTGGGAAATTGCATAGAATATTTTTCGACATTTCCTTTCTTTTTGACGAAGCCCACAGATGTAGTTCTGTACTACAACGATTTTACTAATTAGGTAGTTGAGTCTACAATTGACCATCAATAGCTCGCCAATTTATGGCAGATTGACAGAGTTCCTCTCCGCCGGAGCTTCGAGAAGTTTATAGCAATTCCAAAGTAGTAGCGGTTGAAAAGAACAACTTACTAAGGTATTTTAATGCATTTAGAACTGGATTTCTTAGCACATAGTTCCAAAATGTCGATCTTCATATGAAAAAGAGAAGCTTTTTTTAATAATTTTAACGGCCATTTCAAAAAAGTTTCTCCACAGTTCTTTCTATTTTAGAGCCATATTGCACCGTTTCTTCAAGCTAAAGATTCATTTGATCTTTAAATTATTTTTAATGGTTCATTAAAATTGTTTTCGCTGATAGTAATATCTGTTGCTGGATGAGTTTTCTATTACGAGTAACTTAATGTGCTGTTGCTGTAGGACAAGTGATCAACTCGTCTGAAAATTTAATAAAAAAGTACCAAAAAAATTTATGGTTTTTCATAAAAATTTTCAAGACAAGTTGAGCATGTATGTTGTGGTGATCATTTGTACTTCAATTGAAGTGCTCATTTGTACAGTCTTTTCAGACAATTATTAAATAACAGCCCTAAAAAGATTATATACTGAGGCTGATATTAAAAATGACTAGATTTATTTATCCACTTGTAAATATGTATGTGTGCGCTGATTAAGAGTAAAAAAAACATTTTAATATCAGAATTTTATTTGTTGTTTGTTTCGTTTGCAACAATTTTGTAGCCTTCGGCCTGATTTACTATTTGCTGTTCTTATTTTCTTAGTATTTATTTTGTTCTTGTTATTACCGACTTTTAATTCTTCTATTCGCAAAGTTTTTTACAACAATTTTAAAATAGCACATGAATATTTATTTTCTACACACATAATTTTTTTATTTTTATTTTTAAAGCAATTTTCTCCCTCTCCGATTGTTAAATTCAATTGCTCATTGCCTTGCAAATGTTTTCTTTTTCTGAACTAGTAAAGTTGAGATGTAATGGCGTATATGCTTGTGTTTATGCATTTGTGTATGTGTGCGTGTAAATGTTGCTTGTTTTGTAATTTCTAATGGCAATGAGGCATGAAACCCACTTTGTAGCACTTCAGTACCTTTTGTACACATAAGTATGTAACAACAATACTCGTATATCGTTAGCTTGAACTAAAAATCATTTATTTAAAAAACAAAAACCTACGTACGGATTTTACTGTTAAATATTAGATAAGCCTCAGCTAATTCACAACAGTAAAATTGATTTAATTTTTTATTTATTTTTTTTATTTTATCAATTACAGAGTTTTACTTTTAAACTAAAAATATTTATTTAAGTTTTCATGTATAAGCTTTGTCATTATCATTGTCAGACACAATTTAATAAAGTCTAAAACTGTGTGACACGTTAATTTAACAAAATTAACACTAAGCGATTTGAAAAATTACCCATCCTGTGGGTTTGTGACTTTTAAATCGAAAACATTCATTACCGGTTTTTGTTGTTGTCATTTTAGATTATTATTAATAATCAATAACAATAAAATTGTACAACTTCCAGTAATTTCTGTAGCAACATTTAAAAACCGCTTATGTCTTGTTGAATTATTGTGTGTGAGCATGTAAGCGTGTTTTCTTTATATCATAAAACGTTGCATACTTCTAGTAAAGTTCTTAGCAGAGTTTATTAGTGCTGATGTTTGTGAACTTTTAAAAGCTTTAGAATTTTAAATATATCGAAAGTGAGTTTTCTGTAAAAGTGTACTATGATTTCAATAGCTTTAAAAACTCACAGCTCTTAATCCATAGAAAAATAAAATTTATTAAACATAAAAGCTTGTATTCAAAGAAAATTAAAGTAGACTTGAAATCGATATTATGAAAAATTTCTATGAAAAATTTGTCATAATTTATACTTGAGGTCGTTATTAGTCTCTTTGAATACCAGCCAAAGGCATAAAGGTAGGTGTGCCCATAAAAACCGTATAAAGATGTTCAAGTAGGTATAAAGATTTTGTTTAAAACCAAATTTTAAACAAATTTTAAATGCTGAAGTATATGAATTTAACGTGATTGAAACAAAGAAATTTATATTGTGAATTTTTATGTATAAGGAATTATTGTGAACTATTTAACAAATAAAATATTTGTAAAATGAAAAAAAAAAAAATCTTATAAAAATAAATAAAGTCTTTTATATATATTATATTAATCTATATATTTTTAAATATCTGTTTTACTTTAACGCTTTTTTCTTTGTATTCCTGCTTTGTCCTTTTTAGTTCAGTATATGCATGTATTATCAATAATGCAGGGTAATCCAACCAACCTGAACGATGTGAATTGTGAATAAAACAAAAAGTTTTCACAGCATTATCTTTTAATGTAATAAAACGATTTATGACAATTATGTGTAAAACAAAATATGGCCAAAATGATTGCCAAGGTTTTGATGGCGTACCCCTATTTTATGGTTTAGGTTTTCAATGCTGATATTTAATCAAGGTTCAATATTGTTAATGAATTATTCTGGGTTTATTGACGTTCACTCTTTTTTTTAAATATCTCCAAAGTAAACTGTAGAACGGTGTCAAACCACATGATCGTGGTGGTCAATTAATATCTCCACGGCCATTGAATTTCTTTTGAAAAAAGAGCAAAGGCACAACAAAAAGTCCATTATGTTCTCGCGATAACGAACACCGTTGAATGTAACTGCTCAATAGAAGTTGGCTGCTTTGCTGCCACTCTATCGTGAACAGCAGCAATGCTTTCCACAAAACGAACTGGGTGAATATGCACAGGTGCTTTTATATTTCTTACCGAGTCTGGTTTGCTGATATTTTTCTTGACTTAAAAAGCTACTTCAAAAAAATTAAAAAAACAAGCTGAGTTAAATTTGTAAAGTCGTTCTCAAGTTCTGGTATCATTGACTCTTTGATTTCATTTATATATTTGAGTGTTTCCAACTAATTTAAATACTAAACTTTAAAATTAGTTTTTTTTTCCAAAAAAAGAACATAAACGTATAGAGGTATGTATTCGTATTTATTTCAAACACCTGTTCTGTTATGTTAAACTTTATGTTTCAGAACTATTAAGAGGAAATAAAAACTTAGCTACCTTTTAGGTCATAAAATATTTTATGGCATAAAGCATAATTTAAGTTTATTATTATCAAAATTAAGACTTTTCCTGTTATTGTCGCGCTTGGCATATTAAAATATGTGCATGTATGTGTAACATAATGTGATAGAAGTAATTAAAGTTGTAACTTTCTTCAATATCATGACAACTTTATAAGACTGAAGTAAAATTAAACAAATTAGGAATGTCAATTTTAAGTAATGGATTTTAAAAGGAAAACAAAAGCAAAAGCTTTGTTAAAATCAGATGCTATTATAATTTTTAAAAAGGTAAAAAAATTAACAACAGTCAGTTGTGAGTCGTCTCAAGATGATAATTAAAAAGGAAATAAAATTAAATGAAATGAAATAAATTCCTTTCAAAGTTAGCACAGTAAAAAAATTTACTTTAACCACGCCCGCCAGTTTAAAAAAAAATAAATTTTTGTGTGAGCAGTGTTGCTACTTGAGCCTTTTTAATTCTAGATTTATCGTTTTTTCTCCCATTTAGCCTCCAAACTTATGATTTAGTCTTTAGCTTTACTCTTAGCCTTTTTTCAAAATAGACTTAAATAGCACTTTTTGGAAAAATTAAAGGAAATAAACAAACTAAAACTGAAAAAAATTCCTGAACCCAAATGAGTTTGTTCTGTACACTTGAATTTAATCAAATTTATATTTTGTCTGCATAATGTTGAATTGAGCTGTTATTTTTTAAAAAAAAAATTCCCATTTTTTAAATAAAAAATTTTTTACATTTGCTTTGGGGGGCAATATATTAGGCAAATTAACTAAATATACTCGAGAAAACTTTGATATGTAAATTGATAAATTAGTCGAACGAAAGAAGTGAAGAAAAGTATTTGGCTTCATTTTTCAAGACACACTTTTTACGAAGTGGCAGCATTTAAGGAGAAAACTATCATTATTTGATCAATTTAATACAGGGTCCATCAAATAACGAGTGTAGCTTCGGCGGACCTTATATTTAGTTGTCTAGTGCAATCGTTTAATGATGCTGAGGTTGTTCGCTTTTCAGTGCGATAAAGCAAGTTAAATATCAGAATAGAAATCGCATTGATATCAAAAAACTAAAGTTAAAGTTAAAAAATAAATGAATTTGACGAACGAACTTCTTTCTATAGCCTTTGATATGTTATGTATCCTTCTTTGTTTCTTCTAAAAATCATATTTATGCTTTTAATAAAGAATGAAAACAATTTTAAGTTCAAAACTGTAGCTTTTTAACTTTTTCTAGCCCTTTTTTAGACTAATTTAGCTTATTTTTTTCTAGCTCATGGCAACGCTGATTGTGATATACTCGTACTGTGTGGTAAACACCGGGTTCGCTTACAAAAGTTACTTTGCGTGGCCGAGAAGGGCATTAAATTTTAGTCTATTTGCAAGCATATACTCGTACAATATTATTTGTCAATAAATCGAGCTTCTTTTGGTGTTTTTGTCTAAAGTGGGGAAAAAGGACATGCAAGTGTGTAGTACATCACTCGGCAGTGAGTGAATGACGGACAGTAAAAGCATAAAAAAAAATATCGACACACATATTTAAGCACGTCTCTTTGGTGTCATTTTACCGGAAGGCTGTACTTAACACCCTCCATTTAAAATACATTGACAAACATATACAGTAAACACTCACACGTGCACCCACCTTTCCTCTATGAACATTTTAGTTTTGAAATGAAAAGACAGAAGACACAATAATGCATAAAATGCGAAAGTTGTTACAAAAGTTTAATATGTTTTATCACATAATTTTTATAAAATTTGAACCAGGGAATTTTATAATTTAAGTAGACATTTGCAATTACAAAAAAAAAAACTGTGTTTTGTGACACCCTCGTAATAATACATTTTATAGAACGACAGGTATGTACTCGTACATCAAGTGTCAGTTGAAAAGAGGCTTGAGTGATAATAACACAAAAACAAAAATTTGAAATGGAAAAAAAAATACATTAAAGAATACACCAAAGCAAAAGTAACAACTGCCAACTAACGACATCATGTTTAAACGTTTGAATGATGGTTTAACGATGATAATACCTTTTGTCGTGTGTAAAAGTTTAAACATTTGCAAGCACAGCCGGGAGAACCACAAGGAATTAAACTATAATCGCCAAAAACGAATCGTAAGTAGTCTTTGTTCAAGTTAAAGGCTTATGTCGGTTGAGTTTTTTCCGGCAGTCAAATGCTATAGGAAATAATGGTTTATTAACATTGACGGGTCATAGAGAATATTTGGCAACAAAAAGGCAGATAAACTAGGGAGTGACTCAAAATAAAATGGCAACGATAGTGGTTGGATACTAAGGTAGCGAAGACTTAAATGAGCCTCCGTTCTCAGAAGACAACAAATGGCTTACTGGGTCTGACTTGGGCAGACATTAGCATTGTCAACATTTTCTAAGTATGTAGACCAGTCGAAAGGACCTTTTGCTGGTTGTGTAACGGAGACTAAGAGAAAGCACAACACATAATTTATTACTGTCATGGTTTAATCTGGGTTTTTTTTTAGCTGGGACTTCACTTGTTAGAGATGCCTTAACCTAATTGTTAGAATGAGGAGCGGGTACAAGTCACCTGGTCACTGTGGCTGATATGGCAGACAAACCACTTAAGGAAATATTTGAATTATTAGTGAATACTAGATACTAGATATAAGTAGTATCTTTTCCATGAGAGTAAATAGTGTCAAAAGCTACGAAGTAACTCCTTTCTTCTTCTAATTATAATTCTAATATTTAATTTTAAGAAGGCAGATTTTGCATTTTTTCCCTGTTTAATAAGCAGCCAACGATCATCTAGATTAAGAGACCACCTGTTAATCTACTTGTTATAGTTTAATATTTAGAAATATTTCTATTTTCAACATGGCCTTATATCCAGCAACACAAGAAACTTTAATTATTATAAAAAAAAAAAAAAAATTACAAACGGAAGGACAGTCTTACATGTTTGCATTTTTCCAACTGTAGTGAATGGTACGACAATAACGATAACTATCAGAACAGAGACCGGAAGTTTGCCAAAGGTTAGCAAAAAGTTTAAGTGCATGGTTAAGAGCAACAGCAACAACTACAAACTAAAAAGTACAGTTTAATGTATTTTGTAATTGAAACGTCGTTGTTTAAAGCTTAAAAAAGATAAGACAGGTGAAATAAAAAATAGTTTTAAATTAATTTAAAACAGTGATAATTAAGTTGTGCAGATGAATATTTTGCAAAAAATGTTTTAATATGAAAACATGATGATACATTTTTTATGTTAGCTTAGCTGCAATACAAGTTTTTTCTTGTTTCCAGGTACCACCCCGCAGTCCACTCGTGGTAAAACTATAACAAACTAAGAATTTCGCTGAAATGCTAATAATAAAACTAATAAATTTTGTGTTTTGTTGCTGGGGAGTGTAAATGCTTAGGTCTCGTTTAGACGGGTGAACATTTGGAAGAGAAACATTTAGTTTGGTAGCAAATTACAGGTACGGCATCGTTTTATACTCTACAAAACGCTTTGTTCACTTTGTCATTGTTGACATTTGGTTTGCTTATTTTTTTCATGTTGTTTTATGTAATAATGAAATGTTGCCGGCAACATGTTCGCCTGCGTGAATGCCAAACAAAAACCAAAAATTTCAGATGTTATTCTTCCAAATAAATACCTTGAAATGAAAGTTAAAGTATCCGAAAATCTGTTGGAATAATTCCATTTTCTTGAGGTTTATATCCCTCCATCTGTAAACACAGATACATCTGCTATTTATAGCAAAACCGGCAAGCAATTCAAATTATGATATTAAAAACTTTTAATTGTTAAAAACCAATCCAAATAAATGCATCCTTTCATGTGGCTCATGTTTTTGCTAGACGACAATCAAAGTGGTAAATAAATTACTTCAAAACATATTTTCCGGCTAGTGAAATTCTTTGAAAAGTGGGCTTAAAAATGGGCGTGACACAGAGAAGTAGCGAAATATTGAATAAATAATTATTTCAAATTATATTTTTATAAAAGTAATAAAAACGATCTAAAGTGTAAATAAAATTATTTAAATGAAAAAATATAAATTAAAAAAAATTTTTTTATAACAATAGTATCGACAAGTTGCTGCTTTTAATTCGTAGGATAATTAGCATATTAAAATAAATTAATACATGAAAAATCAGCCTTAGCTTTAACCTACTTTTAAAGGATGTTTTACATATTTTCAAAGGCCATAAATTAAAAAAGAAATAGACAAACCTTAACCTCTTGTCGAAAAGAATATGCAGAATGAAAAAAAATCAAACAAAAAACTAGTCAAAAAGTTCATATTGACTTCAAATGGAAAACGTGATGTGTTAGAGTTAAAAGAGAAACAACAACAACAACACCACATGTATGCAAAAAAATATTCATGAAATATTGCCTTGTAAATGTACACACACACATGTAAGAAATTCAATCATAAAAGTTCTCTTCTTTAAATTTTTTTTTTTGGGTGAATTTATTTTCATTTTCTGCCAAACATCATGCCACAGAACCTAAAGATAATCAATAAAGGAATACGTGTATCTGCATAAATGCGCGTGCATTAATGTTTGGCATACAATTTTTATTTTATTTTTTTTGGGAGAAAGAGTTTTTCTTAGTTACACATGAAAGCGGCAAAAAGCCAGTACTGAATTCTTTTTTATCTTCTGCTGAGTGTCAGTCATATAATTGTTGTTTAGGAATTTGATTAAGAAATTATTTTTCAGTTTTATTTTTACTGTATTATATTTTAATTATAGTTTAATTTTTAATTAAAGAAAAAATTTAAGCTTTAATTAATTTTTAAAGCAAGAGATTGTTCTTTTGGTCATAATATTCTCTAACGTAGGGATCTCTAATTTACAACTCGCAATATTTCTTGGCAAAAATTAGTATCATTCATGTTGTAAAAACTACTGACTACATATAACTTACTTATTGTAATGAATAGTCAAATTCAGAAAAACAAACATAATTAAAATAAGCACGAACTAAAATTAATATTTTATTAAATCTTTGGATTTATGTTATGTCTAATGAACGCACCCCTTGTTAATTTGAGGCATATAAAAAATATACGAATTATATAACTCGTCCAGTCCGGTCCTTTATTACGCGAGTTAGTACCCTTAGAGAATGCATGTATCAATTTATAGAGTAATACGTTTACAAAATTCTATTTGTTAATTTTTAAAAAACCGATTCAAATATATACAGCCATTCACTACTTTATAAATTAGCTCAGGTTTTTGCTAGAATCATTATCAGAAGCACGAACCATCATAATATTTAAAAGCATAATTTCAGGCTTAAACTAAGTACTGGGACAAAACGGGCGTGGCCGGTCTAGAAGTAAATGGCGACATTCCTCGGAGTATAGTCTCTGTACACCAAATTTCAGACAAAGCCGTTGGAAGGCAGAAATTTGTATAGCGAATAAAGAAACAGAACTTATCTGGCTGAAATTGCCAGATAAGTTCTGTTCTAGTTGAGACATTTAACTGTAAAGAAAGTGTGTTTCTACAATAAGTGTGGAGAAAAGTGAACTTCCTGTGTTTTATTTTACAATATGAACCCTAACAAACTAAAAGTTTTTATGATAGGTTAAAAACGTAAAAATATGTATAAAATAAAACAACTTGTCAGTTGCTTCATCATCAAAATAAAACCAAAATAAAACCAAAATTTCATTCAGCTATAAAATATATTTATACGCATTCTTTAAAACAAAATTTTATTGATTTTTGTGTCTTTTGTTACTATAAAAATTCTTTGACTCAAAAGTTCTTACACTGTTTTCCCTGTTACTGAATAATTAGTTTTAAAATAGTTCAACTTCTTGTATAGAATGTGTATTAATTTTTAAACATTTTATTTGAATTAATTTTTTTTTAAACGAAAAATATTTTTTCCAATTAAAATTGTACAATTGGCAGCCTTTTAACAAAGTTTATTTTTGTTTATCAGAAGCGTATTCAGCTTTGAATTTTAGTAGGAAAATTAAAAAAAAAAACTATAAATATTATTTAAAGTTTTGCGAGAGAGAGAGAGAGAGAAAGAGAGAATAAACATATATTTTTTTCTCCTCCTTAAATTTGTGACTGGTGCTTTTGAATACCTGAATGTTGCAAACAAATATTAAATTTCGCCGTATTTATTTTCATCATGTGCAAATTTATGTATCACATAAAAAATAAATTTCAAATAGTTTATTGATCATAAAATCAAATAAAGAAAATGAAAACGAAAACGAAAATGAATTGAAACCAGGCGGTAAATTATTAAAACGCCTTTTTTGTCTAACTGAATAATATTGGCTGTAAAAAATTCAACAAATTGAAATATTTTTTATTTTTATTTTTTCTATAGTAAAAAAAAAAAACTACAACACACACCCTAAAAAAGGACTACAAAAACAGCATTTTAAATGAAAGAGCCTGACTAAAATTTTAATAAAAATTAAAAGCAGCTTTAAGAGGCTATAGTGATTGATTTTATTTTCTGTTTTGTAAATTTTAAAAATGTATAAAAAGTACTTGAAGTTAATTCAATCATATTTAAAGCGAATTTGTTGCATGCTATTTTGGCTCACAAGCGTTGTGTGCTGGTGCATGAGTATACGTTAAATCATGTAAAGTCGCTGATACTTATTTTACTCAATTGATTTATTTAAAATTGAAATCGTTGCTGTGGTGAATTGATTTACTCATAAATGTAGGAAAAAAAAAAACGAATGTGGGTAATTCCGTGGAAAAGTCAATGTAAAATAATTTTATTTTTAGTTTCCAACTAGACTTAAACAAAAAATAACATTCTGGCTTGGTTTAATGCTGAAAACTGAATTTAATCTTATTAGTTTAAAGTTATTACTTGTCCTGCATTTGTTGTTAAAAAATATCTAGAGGAACTAGTATTCGATTTACTGTTATTATGTAAATTCATAAAAAAAATAATTTGAAGCTAATTTTTTATTTGAAATTTCTTTATTAAACGAAAATCTTTTTTATGAATGAAAATTAACAGCTGTTAATTTATAAAACTAATTTATAAAAAAATACTTTTAATGCTTTTTTGAAGGAGTATGTATGAGCATTTATAAGGTACGAGTATATAGTTAGCATAAAACATCTTAGAGCAAAAATTAAAAATTATTTATATTTTTGGGCGAAATATCAATTTTTTTTTTAGAAAAACAACAGCCGAATGTTATCGTGGTAATTGATATAAAGAAATCAGCTTTAGTATTAATTTCTTTTTTACTAATTTACATAATGCCTAATAGTTTTCAACATCAATCAAAGAAAAAAAAATTTATATAAAAACCAACTTAGTAAATGAATTTTATATACCAAATATTTATGTAATGTAGTGGTTATAAATAAGTATAAAAGCCCCCGCAAAGAAAAGTCTTGTGTTAAGCCATGGCCTACATAAATATTTGTAAAATAGTACTACCAGATGCAGGTTTGTAGCTGCTATTTGGCTTAGTTTTTGCTTTTATTTTTCTATTTTATATTTTTTCCTATTTGTTGGCATATATTTATGGCTCCCAGCTAAGTGTGGGTATAATAAAGTGCCAAATACTGTTTGTTAAATCGTGCTAAAGAGAACAAACACAAAATTTTCCGCAACCACCACAGTCTGCGTTACATTTAACCATATGAGCACATACAATTGAAAATATATGTTTGTATTACATGTTTGAGTTTTTTTTATATTTTTATTCTAGTGATTTTTGAAATAGTTTTATTAATTTTTTTTGAGTGCAAAGATTAAAGAAATAATGTTTTAAAAGTAGGTCTCTTTTCTCAAATCAAAATTAAAAATTGTTTTTGAAAAGTGGGCTTTAAAGTAGGTGTGGCAGGCACAAAAGCATATCTTAGCAAAATGTGTTGACTAATTGAAATTAAATTTTTACTTTTACTTAAATTGGGTTTAAATAAAAGGCGAAAAAAATAAATAATTATCAAAAGCCTAAGTACTGAAGTCTGTTAGGCGGTTTCCTTGCTCCCAACAAAGCCATAAATAAAACTTTCTAACAGCATTATTTTAAAGAAAAATTAAAATCACTCGAAAGTGGTGAAAAAAGCTTTTTCAGTTAAGAAAATTTATAGTTGTGGCGCAAAGGAATTTAGCAAATTGTATTTAGACCGATGCATTTCATTATTGTAACATTTTTAAAAGTATGTAAAAGACATTTCTTTTCTTTTTTATTTTAAACATTTTCCCTTATAACGTTAATATTAGTTTAATCATTTAAATATGTTTATGAACAATGATTTTTGCTGACTTTTGTCTAAAATGTTGAATGTTTGCACAGTGATTAATGTTCTACTAAATACTTATAATTGATCACTTTAGTGTGTTTTATAACAAACAACAATAGGCTTCTGTATGCATTTATTTAAGTATTTAAAAAGCTATCAAAATATTTATGTCATAGCATTGTCAAACGATAAAATATGTGTCAGTTGTTAAATAGTTTATTAGTAAAACTGTTCATTTTATTGTAAGAGTGATGTACTCACATATAGTTTAGCATAAACATTCGCAATGACATATAAATGCTATTTGTTTGTTTAAAAAAAAAAAAGGAAAAATAAAAAAGAACTCTTTGCAATATACAGACTTAAATGAAACCATGAGTGTTTTAAAATGTGAACAACTTTTTTTTTTTAAAGTATAATATTTTGGTAAACCATAATACTTGAATACCTTTTAACTTGAACTTTTCAAAATGAATTTGTATGACAATTATATTGTTTAAAAAATGTATATGACATTCAAATACTTCGTAATAATATTAGGGAAGTTCATAAGTAATTGCATGTAAGCACCCTTTGGTTAAAACTAGCTTTAAAAAGGTGAAATGGCTTGAACAATATTACGGCACAATGTCTAGTTAATTTTTTGGAAATTTTATATTAAATTAAAAGTCAACCACCAAATCATTCATCATCGAAAGAGATTTCTAAAATTTTGAGTCCCTTTGTACGAGATCGAATGTGATGAAAATAAACAAAAATTATCACGATCAAAATGAATCTATAACGAAAACGTTGATTAGACCTCAGGTATCTCTACGTATAATTGCTACTTAACTAAATTTACATAACACTCATACGTTTACTTATAAAAAAAATTATGCTTTTAATAGTTTGCTATCAATATTAAAGTTTAATCTCAATAAAAATCTTCAACTCAAAAAGAAAGAGAACAAGGAAATAAAAATAGATTACAGAAACTGGTAACTGGTATCAAATCGGTGCTGCCACATGTATGTTATATTCGTATTAACCTTTAAATGCATGACTCTCTTTTTTTGAAAAATTTTTAGTTGTAAGAATAGTTTCTCAAAAAATCACAAAAAAAAAAAAATTAATAGAAAATTTTCAAAACTTACCTTTATTTGTAAGAGCTTTTGTACCTTTTGTCTTTCTTTTACTTACATACTAAGTATCAAAAAAATTTTATTAAACAATTTGATTTGATCAGTTTTTAAGCAAAATATAAACTATTTAACTTTTATGAATAGATAATTTTTTTGTTTAAGCACTTTGTTATGGCCTAAATACACTTTCCCTACTACCAAAAATTTAACTAGTTTTAATATTTTCGTTATATTTATTTTATTAAACTTTTGTTTCATGAGTTTCATTTAAATTTTGCCAGAAGGGTTATTTTCACTTGCTTTAATAGCAACCTTCATGTAGCTTTGAACTTTCGCTATTTAGTTGTGCCTGTTTTAAAAAGTTCATTTTTGTTTTGAACTCATAATAAATGGGACATTACAAATGTTAAGAGTCACTAGTACGAGCACACACGAGTATGTTATTCATTGCCCAATATGGACTTTGTATTTTACATTTTACGTGGCTAAAGCAAAATTAATATTTTTTATCACGGCTTAAATAGCACCCAGGAGAATGATTAAAAAATTGCAGGACAGTCATACAGTGGTTACACTTAAAGAGCAATAAATATTATTATCATTCATGGTATTGATGTTTTATTGGCTTTATTTGAGTTACATATAAAACATTGCAAAAAAGTTATATTTTTATATATTTTTGATTATTATAATTTTTTAGCTTGCTGAAAATAAAAAATAAATAAAACTTTTAATAATTCAATAATTGTTTCGCTGGATAATAATAAATAATAAATAGAGTTTCACTGAAATTTGGGAATTAATTGCAGGGAGCTTTACTAATCAGCAATTCCAATAAAGTCTAAATTGATTCAGGCCTGTAAGTTATCTGACTCTTATCTTAATAACTAAAAGAGACTAACTCTCCTCTTTCTTTCTTATTTTTGAAATCCCTTCAACCCTAGATCAACATAAATATCTTCCTATAGCTACCTCAAGGCTATAGAAAAAAATATGAAAAAGACTTAAATACACACCAGTAGTATGATTCAGTAACTTTTATTGCGAACATTCGTATCGAATAAAGAATTATAACGATATTTTATTAAAATTCTGTATTCAATAATTTTCCGACAAAAATATCCGAAGCTTGCGACGAAGTTCACAGCATATAAATAATCATTGCAAATAACGATTTCTATCGTACCGAATATTTTTGCCGAAAAGCTACTGAATACCGAATTTGATAAAATATCGTTATACTTTTTTTGATACAAATGTTCGTCGTAATAAAAGTTACTGAATTGCACTACAGGTCAGTTTTATTCACACTGGGTATTGAATATACTTTAAATAAGTTATAATTTTTTGGCAGCAGCAACATCATTGTCATCATCATAGATGTACAATAAAGTTTAATAGTTTGTATATATTTAACATGATTAAATATAAAAATTTTAATAATCTAAAATGTTTAAAATGGAGCATCAGACTATTTTGTTCAATAAATGAAATTAATTTTCAACTTTATTTAAATTACTTATGCAAAACAAACAAAACCTTTGATGTTCATGATTGCTCTCTATTGTTATACAAATTTTTTTCATTGAAAAAGAGAAAACAGGTCAATTGTGGAACAGTTTACAGCTGCACTTAAAGTCTTTATACTACATTCAAAATAATAAGCCAGCAAATTTTCCACAAGTTTTTATTTTATTTTTAATAAAGCTCAACATGCCAATAAATATAGGGAAAACGTACATACAGAAAGAAAGAGAAAAAGAGTGGGAAATATAAAATCACAACACGGATTAAACAAATCGAAAGCAAAACAATTATTTTTTATAACATTAACTTTGTTTTTTTTTATAATTTTTTTCTTTTATATTATTTTCAGTATAATAATGGACGCAAGGAATGAGAAGAAATACATTTGTCTTATTTCCCAATTTTCTAATTGTAAATTTTGAAAGAATATCATTACATAAATCAATCATAACAAATTCAATATAAAAGTGTCATCATAAATAAAAAAAGTTTTCTTATCAATTCTTTGAAAATTTTCAAATTAAATATAAAAAAATAAAAAAAATAATTGCGCAAGTTACTTGTAAAATGTGATACAAATTTAACTACAGCAAGTCCTTACATTTGCTTCTCATTTCTCTCTCTCTCTCTCTCTCTCTCTCTCTCTCTCTCTCTCTCTTATGCTTCAAAGCAATAGGGTACACGAGTGCATTTCTATAGGTGGGTGCTCTAAAGAACAACAATAAAAAATAGGAATGTTAGCCTTTAGCTGCTAAATATACATACTATAACACTAAACCATAAATGTTTAGTTTCATATTTTTTTCATTTCCTACTTTTATTATTTCTTTTTCTTCTTTTTTTTTTTTGTGTTACTATTGTTTTTATTTTTTGTAAACTGTAAGTGAACAATTGTATGTAAACTATTTAACTAACCAGTTTAACAGTACCAAGAACAATTTACAGAAAAAAAAGTTAAAAGAAAATAAAACAACAACTGCAAATAACTGCTGCAACAAAGGATCACAAATGTACTGAAGAAGTTAAACAAAAAAGCAACCATTACGTTACACTGTGTGCATTTAACAGTGAAATTTAACTTAGTTGTACGTATGGCAGTGCTCTGGTGTGTGTGCTAAATACGGGTGTAGTAGGTATGTGTGTGTGTGTGTATGCTTAAGGATTCGTGTGCACAAATGTTTTATTTTGTTTTGTTTTTTCCAACACTTAACTTTTGCCTGCAGTCATGTGTGTGTATGGGCTTATGTACTTCAGTACGCTGCTCCACATCCATGTAATGACTTTATATGTTTGTTTGTTTGTTTGTTTGTTTTCTTTTAAAATCCTAAAATGCAATTGAATGCAGAGGAGTATAAACCACAACGAATCATTTTTACAGCTTTAATGTGGATTTGTTATTGGTTTCACAATAAAAGCATTGATTTAACAATTTTTTTTTTAATAAGAAGACTATATCGTCAGCTGGTATGAAAAATTCTGTAATTGACAAAATTTTAAATCAGTTTTTTTGTTATAATTTTTGCTTTCTGAAGCAGAATTTGTTGGAAAATTTAAAATTTTTAAATTGTTTGTAGTAGGTTTCATGCTGAGTAAAACGGCTTGTCACAAAAAGCAAATCAAATAAGAAAGTACAATAGTTTGACAACAATATGTCCAGAAATGGTGACAGTACGGTTCTCATTATTTTTAGAAAATTTGCCAAGTGGTAATACTTTTCATTCTATTCAAAACTACACTGTAAGATCACCCTAAGCGTTATCTGTCTTAAGCCAGCATGCTCAAAATTCATAAAAAATTATTTTGGTTTAGTAAGGGCATGCTAAGCACATTTTCTATGGGAAATTTATTTAATAAGCTCTATTAAAAAAAAAAAAAAAAAAACAACAACGTTGATACCACCTGGCAATATATGAAGTCCCTCTAAAGTTTTAATAGCAAAATCATTCTATTAAATCATTATTTTTATTATAAATATTATTCAAGCTTAAGATCTTATTATTTTAACTGTTATTTTCTTGTATTGAAATTTTTTATATTGAAAATAATTAATTTTAACTGAAGAAGACTTTCAATACAAGAAAGTCGAAAATATAATATTTATAATAAAAATTTATAAAAATATCGAATAACTAAATTACATCATATGTAATAATTTCTATTTGGAATTTAAAAGTTTAACAAAATATTAATCTTTATTTGTGCTTAATTCCACAAATTGTGTTGGTTTGTAAATTTATTCTTTTACTCGTGATATTCTCATGAGTTATTTATTCAGTACAATAAGTACTGAAGGGGATAGCATATTTATATGGACCATTTCGTCAGACGCTACTCTGAATCCTCAGTAAGCAAGAAACGTTGGGAGTAACCTACTGAGGATTCAGAGTAGCGTCTGATGAAATGGTCCATATAGGTATGCTCTCCCCTTCAGTACTTATTGTACTGAGTAAATAACTGATGAGAATATCATGAGTAAAAGAATAAATTTTAAAACCAACACAATTTCTGGAATTAAGCACAAATAAATTACATCATTTTAAATCATAATTTTGAAAATAATTTAGCTTTATCTCCGACTACTTGAGACCCTTTTTTTTAGTTTACAACAACAGCGCTTACTTCTCTTTAATGTGTTTGTTAGTGCATGTTGCTTGTTGGTTGTGGTTTAGTTGTGCAATTTCAAACTATTGTAATTGGTTGCTTATATTAGATTTTGAAAAAAGCATTTAATATCATAAAAGCCTTTTTAAAGAAGAAATTTAATTATAGCTGCACATATTAAGGGAAAGTTATGTTTCAACTTTTTACTATTAATAATTTAATTTAATGAAAAATAAATAAATAAAGTAACTGAAAACTGGTGTAACATGGTTTTGGATCAGTATAATTGAAAGCTAGTTCTAAAATATGTGGTCTCAAATCTTTATTTGACGGTAGGTTCTATTTGTTAAAGAAGAAAAGCCGAAATTCGGCAACAAAATTTTCTGTCAGTTGTACCTACATTGTTTTTAAACTGCTTAGAAGTTTTGAGGATATCGTAGCAAATGTGACGCGAAATTAAAAAATGTTTATTGAGAGATTATAGTGAAAAGAATAACAAAATATTTCACCAAAATATTCGTACAATGCAAGAACAGAACAAGGGAGGTGCCGTTATCAAAAAGAGGCCTTTAATTCCAAAAAATCTTATAAAAAACAATTTTTCCCTCAACCACACATTAAGTTATAATAAGGGGTAAGGTGGATCGTAATAGGGCCGGCTCTTGATAAAACTACTGCCAAGTTAATTTTTCTTAGGCAGTTTGATGCCTTTTTATTGAAACAGCCAAATTTAAGGCTAAGAAAATATTGATTTTTATTTAAGAAAAGTTCCTTCTTATATACAAAATAAACAAACAGAATTCTTAACAATAACAACTATTAGCAATAGCTAATATAAAGGTATGAGAAATTATATTAAAAACAACAATATTAACAAATAAATTTAAATAACAGTTATTAATAAATAATAATATTAACAATTGAGTAAGTTAACATTAATTATTAGAATAAAAGAGATAAGAGAGTGTGTAAAATAGCTATAATTTTAGCTGATAGAAGCAAAAACAGTGCTATTTCCATAATCAAGACACTTTAGTAAATCGAAAACGAGTACAAACACTGTTTAAAATTATTCAGTGTTAACCAATATTATTGTTGCAGTCCATATAGCCCATTTAATAATATTGTTTTTCAAGAAATGATTTGATAACATTTTTTTTAAAAAACACTTTCTTCCATAAGTAATAAACTTAGTAGATAGAAAAATATGTGTACAGAAACTGAAAAGAAAATGTTAAAAAGCTTTTATAAATCTTATTTTTATTTATTTATAAAAACAAGTTTTAAAAAGAAAATAAATTTTGTCAACAAACAAAACAATAAAGAAGTGAAATTGAAAATCATGTTGAAAGAAAATGTCAATTTTTACAATTTGAAAAAGCAACAGACCGTATGAACAACGTATGACTGGAGATGCTAAGCATACGCACACATGCACATAAAATAAATTGATAAATATTATTTATTATATTTAAGCTACATTAAAGCATATGTGTGATGTTGTCAAAGATGCTATTATACTCTGTTCAGACATAAAAGTTAATGAAGTCAATTAAGTTTTAAATTGTGTGACTGATTTGGGTGTTCACACATATTCAATTAAGTTTACGCAATTAAGCATTTGACAACTGAAAATATTGACGGTTTTTTTTTGAAAATATGTTTGAGTATTTATAAAATATAAAACGAAAAGAAAGTCAAATTTAAAAAAAAAATGTTTTGAAGGCAAGCTATTGATTAAAAGAAATTAGTTATTTAAAAATTATTTTCAATAACAATTTTATAAAATTTATTTACCGGTTACTTCGGCTGCCATTTCTTTTTTATGACATTTATTTTTAAATTTATTTACGTTTTCTTTTTTTAGTACTGAAAATATCAACTTTGCTCACTTTTGAGATGATATTTAATGGCTCAAGAAAGAGTTGCATTTTGATTTTGACTTCATTAACGTGCAATCAATTTTTAATTGCGCAATTATTGAATGGAAATTTGTATGGTAAATTGAGCTCAATTAAGGCGATAATTGCGTAAAATGCTTAATTGCTCAATTAACGTGTATGTCTGAACAGCCTATTAGCTTAAACACAATAAAAAAAAATTCAATTTATATTTCAATTTAATTTTTTTTTGCCATATTCTTCTGGCTGTCGAGTATATTATCATCAGTTATAAATTAAAGAGTTTTGCTAGACTTGCCTTGTGCGTGTAAATTCTCTAAGAGTGGATTTGTTTGCAGCCTGCTTGTTCTTTTAAACTCGTTAGAATTTGTTTTTCGTTTGCTTGTATAAAATAACATGCAGAAAACAAAGGCTTGATTTGTTATTCTATTTTTTTAAATCTATTTTCTAATAGAATTTTTTCTTCATTTTAAACCATCATTTTTATCGTAGTTTTTTATTTCCTTTTAAAATTTACGCTTTTATTTTAAAGAAAACAAGTTAAATTTTTTATATACAATTCACGTATTCTTAAATATTAAAAAAGATTTTTTAATGGAATGACAAATATTGATTAAAATAATTTTCTTTGTGTCAAAAGTCACGCATGCGTGTAACAAATTTTTAACTTTTTTTTATTTTATTTTTCCTCTAATTTGGCATGGTGCTGTAACACGGTTCAAAGAATGAAATCTAAACAATAAAATAAAAAATAATAATAAACAAAATTCAGTTACACATCCGTTCAATAAACTAATGATGATCTGGCCCAAGTTGTAGATTAGAATGGCGCCTGAAATCCACTAAGCCTGCAATTTAAAAAAAATTTGGTGGCAGCTGTAACTAAATAGCAGAATCAATCGTAACATCAACAGCTTAGGGAATAAGCGTGAACTTCATCTTGGTGAGAGTTTCTTAAAGAACCTCCGTTTTCGTGAGAAGCAATTTTAGTCTCTGATTCACCCTGCTGCTTCTTTTTCCTATAAGAATCTCTTGTGTAGGTATCACCCTTTCATTTTCTTCTTTGGGAATCCATGTTTAAGCTTACCTAATTTAAAGAACACATCATGAGAGCTTAAGTAATTGGAACCAATTTTGTCACAAAAAATCGTTCGTATTCTATTAGGCGTCAAAAACATCATCGTTTGTAAGAATTGTGACCCCATAGTCGGAATAATCACAATAATTAACCAACTAAAGGGTGTCTCCATAGATTAGTAGGTAGCATACTAATTTATCAATTTCAGGGCCGCAGGTTCGATTCCTGCCTAAGCCCTGGGTGTTTTCTGCAGACAAGCCAAGAAGCTATCAAAATAATATCTAAAAAAAATAAATTAAGTAAAATTTAATTAAAAACTATCGGAAACTTTCAAAATTTTAAAAAACCCTCAAAAATAGTTTAAAATTTTTCCATACAAAATATTTTAGACGATTGTATTTTTCGTTTCCTGTAAACAACATATTCGATTTAAAGGATTATCTGTTAAAATTATTTTCCTTATAAAAAAATCATAAAGTTTTAATAAATTAAACTTTGTTCTATGACAAAGTTATCAAACTACTCGTATCTAGGCATGCAAAAACCTATTCGCTATATGATTAAATTCTATGAATACCAAAACGCATCTTATCATTTTCATAGTTTTTGTTTCTTTGTTGCATTAAAGTGTTTGTTAAAACAACATAATTTGTAATTTAATATTTCCAACATGGCCATCATATGCACTCACCAACCCATAATAAACACAATCTTGCATAAATTTACAAATTCTGTAAATTAAATGTAAAATGATAATATACGTACTTGACGCTATTACAAAATTCAATGCGCGTCGTTGTATTATTTATCTATCCCATTGGAAATTTGCACATTTTTTTGCTGGCTCTTACAACACTCTTCAATACTTTATCATTGATTGTTAAATTGAACAAGTGCTACTTGTCAATAATTTTTTTAATCCGTCTGCTGCACAAACTCAAGTTCGCCCGCCATTCAATTTCAGTGTAGACGTTTAGTTTGTTTGATAACAAAAGGGAGAAAAACAACATTTGAAAATTATTTGTATAAATAAAATCAAAATGATTAGAAATCACAACTTTAAAAGTTTAATGTCAGTAAGTAGGGTTATTCAGTAATAGTAGAAAATGGTTATGCAAAAGTGATCATAAGAAATATTAAAAAATTTTGCTTACAATGCACGAACATAATAGAAGTGAAATGCTTTAGGATACCGAATTTGTGCAGTCGATATTCACCTTAATTATTCTGATTTCATTTTAATTATTCTTATCAAATACTGTACAACATTTTTTAGAACGAAACAGCTGATCATCTTTTCAAAAATGAAATGTTTGTTTGGTTTTTAAATGAGCGAGCAACTGACTTTTATTTTTTTGAAATGCACTTTAGCGGAAGGAAAACTAAAGTACTTTACCAATTTGTCTGTTTAAATATATCAAAATGATTCTATGAACAAAAAATTCATTTTGTATAATTTCCAAAAATGTTAAGTTAGTAAAAGGCCAACAACCATATAAAAGAGAAATAGTAGTTTAATATACAAAAAAAGTAGGATAGAAAGAAAATTTTAATGCGCAATTGAGGATTAAGATTTAGTATTTCAAGAAATTATTACAAAGATATTAATATATCTTAGCTAATAAGGTAATAATCGCTTAAGTTGACTTGCATAAGGAAAAATTAACTCAGAAACTTTATTTAAATTATATTAAAATTTCGATCGATATCGAATGACATAAATTAACCATTAGTCCTGTAGTGTGATTCAGTAACTGTTATTAAGAACATTCGTATCAAAAAAATGTATAACGATATTTTACCAATTTCGGTATTCAGTAGATTTCCGACAAAAATATTCGGTACGATAGAAATCGTTATTTGCGATGATAACTTATGTACTGTTAATTTCACCGTAAACTTTGAATATATTTGTCGGAAAGTTATTGAATATTTGTATCGTTTTAATTCATAATAAAAGTTACTGAATCGTACTACTGAGAAAGAATTTTTAAACTTTTTTGTAATATTTAAGTAGATAATATCAAGGAACGAAAGACAAACTTCGTACAATATGACAAAGTCGTAAAAATTCTCTCATTTAAGTCAATTACGCTAAAAATAAACGAATTTAAATTTATTTCTTTTATCTACCCTTACTTGAATTTAACGAAGTGTAATTAATTTTAAAATTTCTGCTGTCATGCATTTCGTTCAATTTACAATTGGAAATAATTTTCACTGCTAGACTCCCTATTTCGTTGAGTAGCGAAAGCGAAAAAAAACCAGTCACTCATTTTCGACTAAAAACGGCGCTCATTACCTTTTGACTTATCGTTCGCTTGGCTTTACCTATGTATGAGTGCATTACATTGATTTTTTTCTCTTTTAGTAGTAAATAGAAAAGAGACGCCTGTTTTTTTTGCATTTATATGTGTGTCGCTGCCTTGTACAGGGTGGGCCAAAAGAAACCAAGGGGTGTAAAAGTTTAATAACTTTTTTGTTTATTAACTTTTTTTTATTTTTTCTTTCAGATTATATAATATACAAAATGGAATTTTTTTTAAACTAAGTATGAAAAATGATGTCTCTTAAATGACCACCGTTTTCAGCTTTGCACTGATGGGCTCTTTTTAGAGCATTTTCCATAACATCTTTCAAAACTTGTGGCTGTAGCGTTCGAATTTCGGCAACAATGTTTGCCTTGAGTTCAAGGATTGTCTTTGGCTTGTTCACATACACTCGCTCCTTCAAAAAACCCCAAAGAAAATAGTCGGGTGCTGTCAAATCTGGCGATCGCGCTGGCCAAATAATTTCCGAATTTCGAGAAATTATTCGCTCTCCAAAAATTTGACTTAAAAGTGCCATTGTGTCTCGGGCAGTATGGGCAGTGGCTCCGTCCTGCTGAAACCACATACCAGGTCTGTTTTCAAGAGCAGGACGTAAACAATTTTCTATCATAAAACGATACCGCTCTCCATTTACGGTTACAGCACTTCCATCTTCATTCTCGAAGAAGTAGGGCCCAATGACATTTTCAGATGTGATCCCACACCATACTGTACACCTGATGGGGTGCAATTGGCGTTGATGAATGGCTCTTGGATTTTGAGAACCCCAGAACCTACAGTTCTGCTTGTTAACAAAGTCATTCAAATGAAAATGAGCTTCATCACTCATAATCAAATTTTCAATAAAGTTGATTTCATTTCTGGCCAACTCTTGAAATTTAACTGCAAAATTTAGACGTTGCCGATGATCTGCGGGTTTTAATTCTTGAGAGTAGAAAAATGAAAAGAGAGAGAGATAGATAGAGATAGAGATAGAGAGAAGCACACAGCTGCTTTTTTATGTGAGGGCGTGATAGTCTTAAATAAAACTTTGAAATAAATTTTTTTTTAAAATATAGAATCACAAATATTTTTTTATTTTAATATTAGGGAAACTAAATCGGCTCTTTTAGCTAAAGACCCTGTTGCTTTTTTGTTTATCTGAATTAATTTACATAAATTTATGAGGAGAAGAAAAATTTTTCATGCTGGTATTTGAGGCTAATATTACCAAAATTTCCACTAAAGTGATAAATTTAATAATAAAAAAATATTTTTCTTTGCTGAAAGTCTAAATATAATTTTTAATATTTAAATTTGCTTTTGAACATGCAAACTGCTTTTGTATTTGAATACATTTCATATTATTTTCAATCTCTGACTCTTTAGCTCTTCATATTCAATTTAGTTTTTATTATCCACATACTTGTAAGCTTTATGTGCGGGTTGTTGCTTCAAAAACAGATTTAGATGGCTGAATGAAAAGGCTCCAAAATAGTCAAATAATTTGCATACAAATAATCATTTATTACACAATCCCACAGTTGCTTTTATGTCCATAATATTTAATGCCTACATGTGTTATGTATTTATCTATATGCATATGAAAATATAAAAAACATTTTTGGATTATATTAAAATTATAAAAAAAATATTCCATTAGTTAAGTTTTTTATTTATTTCTGTAATATTATAATACAATTGCTGGTGGAAATCCTTTAAAACTTCTTATTACATTGTGAAAATAATAATAGAAAATATTTTTTAATTCAATCATTTCAATTTAAGAAATTGTGTATTTTTAAACGAAATATTTGAAAATTAAAAAACACAATCTTTTATATAAATCAAGCCTATTGAGAAACTTTTAAATTTATACAAATTTTTTTTTAATACTGAAAAGCTTATTAAACAGTTTAAGAAAATTTAAACAAGAATTAAACAATTAAATTTTTTTTCTTTTTGTAAGCAACCATGGCCTTAAATATAATTTTTAATATTCAATTACAAACATACTTTTAATGCAAACACAAATTTAAGCACTAATATACTAAATAGCTGCTGGAAAGCCCCACATTACTAAAACATGGGTAATATTTTATAATAAGAAGTGCTTGTAATGCTTGTGCAGGGGTCTAGTATGTACATAGCATGCACTTTTTTTTAAACACAGTGCAACATTTTTAAAGTCATGGAGTGCAAACTCCACTTCGTCAAAAATTTCTCAAAATGCTTTCTGAAGGTAATAAAATCCCGTATTGTATTAAATTTGATTAGCTAATATAAAATTTAAGTTTCCAAAAAAATGGAATCATGACTGTTATCGCCACTGCATTTATCGAATACCCCTGTTAAGTCGAGTATCAACTACCTACTAAATAATCGTACTCATTTAACTTAAAAAAATCATGTCTAGAAGAGGCGCATTTTATTAGAAGTCTTTGAAAGGTCAAGTACGACAGCTCTACCATTTTGGAAAACTTATATAGTACATTTCTATAAATTCATATTTTTTATTAAATTCATATTTCTTAAAAACTCGTATTTATACTCTCGCTTATGTTTTGCACTAAAAAGAATTATAAATTTGTTACGGGAATTCTCCCGTCGCTGTTTCGCTAGATTTTAAAAACCAAATATAGATTTTAATACTTCAGTTTTATATTTATAAATATGTAATAATTTTAATATTTGTAAACAGGAATTATAATATACAAATATAAAACTGAAGTATTAAAATCTATATTTGGTGTTTAAAATCTAGCGAAACATAGCGACGGGAGAATTCCCGTAACAATGACTATATGTCATTTTTGTTTTCGTGTCTTTGAGATAAGTGTAGCTATAGACTAGGAGAAAAAAGTAAAGAACAAACTAACCCAAAATAACTGCATCTCATGTCTTAAAAATGTTAAAATGTCGAAAAGTTTTAACTTTTTCTATTTTTCAAAGTGATTGTGTTTCTTTTTTTATTTTCTGAAAACAGTTGGAAAATTCAAACTCAACATTTTTTTCACCTAAAACTAAAATTATGTTGAAAACATGAAAATAAAATTTACAATTGATTTCCGAGATATTGCGGTAAAAAAAATTGGCATGTTTTAAACAAAATATTTATAAATTTTAAAAATTCTACACGAGAAGTAGTTTTCATTTTAAATGTTGCATAGTGTAATTTTAACATAAAATTACAATTCATTCAAGCATTCAAAAAGTTTTCTAATACAAAGTCAAAACTATATAATTAATTTTTAAATTGCTTGAGGATAATTAAAGTTTAATTTTATTAATTTAAAAGTGCTGTAATTACTCTCTTTAAAATAAGTGAGTTTATGAAGTGGGAGATTTAGGTTAGGCTTTTAGGAAGAGAACTTGTTGATTAATAAATTTTAGAGGGAAAGTCAAATATTTTTCTTAGTTTCTCTCAGTTGCGGTTATGTGGTTAAGGCTTCATGCAAAAAGAGGCTTCTTGTAATACTATAATGAAAGCGCCGTAGAAAAGAATAGCTAAAAATATTTTGTTTATGCTTTTTGTTTTTTACTTGTTATAAAAACTAGTAGAGAAACACTTGTGAAATTTAGTAATACACGTATGTAGTCGCAATTAAAAAAAAACCTAGATGTAAATTATATTAGCATTCCAGAGTTAAGGTACTCTTAAAAAGTAGTACAAGTGATACGATTTGTTTCAATTTTGTATAAAATGGCAAATATAAAAAGTGTAGCCACAAACTTTGGTCAACTGACAACTAAGTTGAAATTACATGTTTAATTATGACCTTTGGCTCTACAGTACGTCTCCGTCAATGCAAAGCTAAAAGCTTTTAACTTTTAATGTATCTTTCATAGTACAATAAAACCAGGTAACTTCAGAAATACAAAAATAACAACATTACAAAAATTTTTTTTTTACTTTCAAGAGTAATCGATAAAATGCTCATTAATTTTGTTCCTTTCTATTTGAATCATGTTGGCTTACCTTCATTTTAAGAATTATTGATTCTATTTATTAGAAAAATTCCTATTAAATGAAATTTCTGCTTATTAATTTATGATTTTGTTCAAATTATTTTCTCATCGCTACCAAAATATTAAATTCTATTCAGCATTCTTCTTGTCAATAAAACTCACCATTTAAAATAAAAATTTTATTTAGCAAAATATGTTTTTATCATTTATAAATTCTATTTAATTGAATTTTAATCAGTGTTTATGATGTATAAGTAGGTACCCAAACTTTTTCTGAACACTTCCAAAAAAATAAAAAAAAAAAATAAATTATCGTTCATATTTTATTTTTGAAAGAAACTTTCTACATAAATTTACTGCAACCAATTGCTTGTGGTTAAGACAGACGGACGGTGGTATTATGCATTCATAACCTCTGAAAAAAAAGCAAAACTAAAAGTTTCACAGATCTATCCATGCTAACGAATAAAATAAAGAAAATTTAACATTTTTAATCTATTTGATGTGAAAATAAAAACCAACTGACCATAATTTTTAAATAAATAAAAAACAAAAAAGCAAAAAAAATACACACACAAGAGGAACAATTTTTCACAGCATACCAAAGGCTGTGGCACTTGGAATATTTGCCTTAACTTCAAAACACTAGAAAATCTATTTTATATGAAAAGCTGAAAAGAGAAAATAAAATAAATTGTTTAAAGAAAGCAGTGCTGAACACATACATACATATCTTAGGCGCTTAACACCCGCAGTTTTGTGTGAAAATTGTGAATTTTGTTTTTTTTTTTTTTTATTTATGATAAATGATGATGATAGTTGGGTGTTTTTGAATGAATATCAACCTACCAAAGTGTGAGTGAACATTGGTTGCTGGTTCCGTTGCCTCTGCCGGTTGAATAAATGTTTGGTTAGTCCAGCAGGACTTTTGTTTTGTTTAATTTATTTTGTTTTGCTTTAATATGTTTTATTTCACATCAAGTTTATTTCGGATCAGAAAATTTAACTACAATAAAATGCACATTATATTTATTTTTGTTGTTGTTGTTGTTTCTGTTAGTGCTGGATATTTGGTATGTATGTATTTTTGGATTTTGGTGCGGTTCTAAAAAAGTTTTTTTGGTTTCACTTGGTTGTCTTTTCTTTAAAGCCCACCCCTTTGTTATTGCACAGTACGTATATTTAACGTTAATATTCTTATTTTATGTCCTGAGTTTGGCTTTAGTAAAATAAAATTATTGTGAGTAACGGCAGTAGGAAAAAATGCGGTCATAGAATATTTACCTTCCTTCCTGCTGTTACTGATGGATTTTGGCTGTATTTTAAATTACGTTTATATTTTCCTATCACTTTACCTTAAATTCATTTACACATAAATATACTTTAGCATGTACCTTTACAGTCACTTATAAAGCTCTTCACATTTCCTGCACCTGAGGGTAGTACAGATTTTTATCATTACCGGATAATGTTGATTTTTAAATTAAGAAATTAATTTGTTGAAGATTTTAAGCTCTGCAAAAAATTTATTTTTTTTAATACAATAAAATATGCAAAAAAAAAATCTTATTAACAAAATGCCCTTAAAACGAAAACTGTTTGCTCATAATAAGTAAAAAAGGAAAGAAAATATTATTTTAGGTCATGAATTAATTTTTATGTGAAAGTCGATTTCATGACTCTATTCTTGTAACTATCGCCTGTAAACTAACAACAATTACCAATAATTTAAGTTAAGATTTTATAAATAAAATATCAAGCTTTTGGTTATCTATCAAATTAAAAATATCAAAAGTTAAATATGGGATAGTGTGTGGTTAACTATCCACCCAAATTTGGTTTCAAAGTTTTATTATTTGCCTGTCTCACAAAATCCTAACTTTAACTATCGGAAGTTGTAACAACGGGCCACATAATTAGCATTTGGTTAAAATTTTACTTAATTAAAGGTTACTGTTTTGCCCTTTATATACTAAACAATTTTGATTTTAAAGCTTATCAAAAATAATGATTTGCCCTAGGAAATCTTAGCTTCTATCTAACATTGTCCACGAACATCTATCTAACATTTACACGAATTTTTTTAGTTGTTAATTAGCTACAGCCATTCACTTCTTCATAAAGTGGCTCATATTATTGCTAGCTTTATTATCAGCGGCGTCAACCAAAGTGGTGAATAAAAGCATAATTTTAGGCTTAAACTAAATGGGCTTGAAAATAAGTGAAGCCTGTCCAAAAGTATAGAGACTATATGTACCAAATTTCAGACAAATCTGTTTAAAAAAAATTAGTTTAGCGCACAAGCAATAAAACAGAAAAGCAAATAGAAATTGAAATTAGCTTTATAGATTAAGAAAAGAATTTGAAATACAAATAATATAAAAAAACCCCAAAACTTAACTTTACAAAGTTTGATAAGTCCACATAAAACAAAATTTTTTTTTAATTTTATGAAGAAGTTTGTCATTTTACACTTTACTTTATTCAGTGTGAAAAACCTAATTGAACAATTCCGTGATTTAGACTTTAACTTGTATTAAAATCGAGTGTTATAGGTCGTACTTACGATTCAGTATAATGTAAGCAGTAAATTTGCTAGATCCAAATTAGTTTTCATAGCGTTTTGTTAAGAGAGTTTTTCTTAAAGTATTGTTTATAACGAATGAAGTAAAATGAATGAATTTTTACAATTTACCCTGAAAACCTTAATGTTTGGTAGACTTTTTGCCCAGGTAATTTAAGAAAATATTCAATTATTTTCCAAAAATCCAATTTACCAAATTTTACGTTGATTTTAATAAAGCAAATAATGTCTTCCTTTTTTAATTCCGTTTATTTTTTAATTTTTTGTATGTGTGTACTAAATTTTGAACTTTTCCCTCATTTTATAATGAACACGCGTATACTTATTATGACTTCGTCAATCAATCAATTTCAGCCTTTTACCCAAAAATATGTAAGTAAGCATTTGCATTTTGTGCAAATACCTACATACATAGATATCAAGTATATTTGCATGTCAGTATAAAAAAGTAATTTTAAATATTATAAACTCATCTAGGTAGAACTTATTTTAATGGATAAATTTAAGTATGTATGAAATTTTGTAAAATTTTGTTTTCTGTTTGAAATAAAAAATAATTGAAGTGAAAAAAACAAGAAATGGCAAAAGGGAAATGAGTGTAGCAACAACGAATACTTTTAACCACAGCGTCAACAGCAGAAAAGTTAAATTAAACTCTTGTTACATACGCTAACACCCTTTCACACATGTGCACACATGCTCATTCATGTGTGTGTTTGTTTGCATTTATGGAAAAATTTTATGCATTTGTAAATTATAAATACAAGTCTGTCTGTCTGCTTGATTGTATTCATGTAGACTCATATTCCCATGTGCAATAATGCAAAAGTTTTAAATTAAAAGCAGTAAATAATTTTAAATGCGCAAATAGAAAATAAAAACAGAGTAAGTATAATTGCTCTGTGTGATTAAGGCGAATGAATTATACGAGTACAAATAAATTTCATAGTAATAATAGAAAATATATCAATTCGGACATTAACGTCGTTGATAAAAATATAGCGTTTGTGCTAGATATCATAAAAAATTATTAGTAAAGAATTTTATCCTCTATATATTAATTTCTAATGAAGGGTAGGATAATTGCATTTGCCCAAAAATTGTATTTGCTTTACGTTAGAGTAAATGAAAAATAGAAAATATCATAATTCAAAGCAGTAAGACGATCATTTAATACCCCAAATAAATTTTTTTTCTTTAATTCTTTTCTCCCGCAAACTGCATTGTTTATATGAACTTTGCGGCGTAGTTAGCAGCACATAAATAATCATCGCAAATAACGATTTTTATCGTACCGAATATTTTTGTCGGAAAGTTACTGAATACCGAATTCGATAAAATATCGTTATACTTTTTTTCGATACGAATGTTCATAATAAAAGTGGTGGTTGAATATGGTTACGCAAATACAGTTTGTTAATTTGAAGCATCTAAATATTATCGGGATAACGATGAGCATATTTCTAGTTACTTTTAACCATATTATGTTATTTTGATAAAATTTTATAGTAAACAAATAATAAGAAAAATATGGTTTAAAGTAAATTATTTTATATTGTATCTCTTCCGCAATTATATTTATAAATAACGTGAACTTGAAAAAAAAACTTACTACTTACTTAATGGAAATGAAAAAATATTTTATTGATACAAAAAAAAAATTTATGTAAAAAATAAAAAAAATTACTTATAAAAATTGCATAAAAAAATTTGTTTAGCCCTGATCGGAGTTGAGCCGCAACATGTGAAAATGATTGGTATTTTTAATATGTTTATTGTAACGTATGAAAACAGAAATTAGAGAAATGCGAGAATACACATTACGCACATTGTAGTGTATTTAATAAGTCCTGTTTATTTTACTGTATTATTTAAGTCCTTTTTCTTAAAAACTCAATTGGAATTTGCTTATTTTTATTTATTATTTTATTATTATTAACTGTAAGAATTTATCCAGTTACGTTTGTATTTAAGTAAGAGAGTTTCGTAAATAAAGGATCATTATTATCATAGCCTTGAAATCGGCTGTAAGAAGCATTCATCTGCTTCTCTAGAATTATTCAGGCAGTCACTTTGCCTAGAATGGCGTTTTTAAGCGCCGGCTAAATCTTCAAATAGTCCTTTTAAATATACACAACACTAATATCACTCACCCGAACATTACTACATGAGTGTTTGCTTTCATAAATAGCAGTGTGTAAACATACACTACGCTCATTTACATATATTTTTAAAATTTCTATCGGTCATTTTTGAACCGATTATTTTAATTTTTTACACAAAGACTGTAGTTTTTATTTTAAACTGCATACCACGTTTTTTCTCCGTTTTATATTTTAAACAAAATAAACAAAAAATCCACTCAGGTAAATGGAAAAAAAATAGTGTTTTTGACTTATAGCTTTGCAATTTATAAATGGATCGGGCTGAATTGAAAGACAGAAACAACCGACAGATTGGCATACAAAACTCTTCTCTGCATGGCCTAGGGACTTTAGAAAGTTGATTTAAATGACTAAGCGGGCAAACGGAGAATATATTGCACAGGCAGATATCGCTAATTCAACTCCTCTATATATAAGGTGGCCCATATACGGGATTGCAAACTTTCTTACTTACAGTGAATGGTAAGTAGTTATACTATTTGAAATCAGTTTTAGCTTCGCCGGCACCAAAATTATTGTAGGTGTGTGATATACTCGTATCTTAATCATTTCTAATGATAATGAAATAATCATCTAAGTCATATTTTTTTTTTGGAAAATGAAACAACTGATATTTATCTCTTTCATTTTCCTAAAATAAATACTAAAATAAAAGTATAGAAATTCCAAATTTTTTTTTTAATTAGAACATATTAGTTTATTTTCAGAGTTATTTTTTTAGGAATGAATAGTTTTCTTTATAATAAGTTCCATATTATAAATGAAGCCCTTAAGGAGTGTGGCATTGTTGAAATTAAAAAAAAAAAAAAAGAAAATAAAACCCAATGAATCATAGTCATACTCGTATAAAAAAACTTTTGAACAAGTAAAACTTTTGTAATTATATTATTTTGAGTATATGCTCATATTTTATGTATGAGTATAGACATTGCATTTAACTTTGTATATAAGATATTTAATAGATAATTCATTGTTATTAAACAAAAAATTATTTTGAGTTATAAAAGAATTTACATAAAAAAAAAGAAATTAAAATCTCAGAACAATCATAACAGAGTAAAAACTAAAAATCATATTTAATTACCAAATTCATAAACACATTTAATTTTCTAGCTAAAATAGGATCTATCACACAATTCGTAAAACCTACTCGTAACACGCAATTAATATTTGCGTAATAGAAAAAAATAATTTTTACAGCGAACATGAACAGACGCAAAATATCATACGAAAACAACTATAGACTTGAACAAGAAAATAATAGAATTAAACATAAACTTAAACAAAAGTTTGTTAGCAAAAATTTGCTAATAATTTTTTCTGTGAAATATTTTCGAGAAATGTATTTTCTTAAAATTTTTTCTTTTAGAATAAAGAATTTTGAAAAAAGTAAAAACAATATGGCAGATGAGCAATTTTAAGAAAAGTGAATTAGAATTAAATTTATTAGCGGTCACTGCGATTAGAGTAGACCTTTTGTGATAATATTCTAATATTTAAACTACTTGCTTAGCTTAGTATTTGAGCGCCATGTCAAACGGTTGTGGGTAGTAGTGCCCTAACTGTGCTCTGATATCTCTTCGTCTTCGTTGTATAACCTGGCGAAATCGTTACGACTTAAATATGTTTAATTAATACATTCAGGAATAGTGCTATATGAATAAGAAGAAAATTTCTGCTCCCAAAAATATAAAAAAAAAAAATATTTTCGATTGATTCTTAATCAGTTAAAAAGTTTATTTAAAATTCTATACAGCCAAACATACGTCACTAAATTACTTCACTATCTATAAGGATCAAGAATATATATACCACTAGTTAAAATTACAAACAAAAAACAAAGTTATGTGTACTTGCAGTACGATTCAGTAACTTATATTACAAACATTCGTACCGAAAAAACAAGTATAACGATATTTTATTGAATTCGGTATTCAGTAACTTTTTGACAAAAATATTCGGTACGATAGAACTCGTTATTTCTACTGATTATTTATGTGCTGCTGACTTTGAATATTTTTGTCGAAAAGTTCTGAATACCAAATTCGGTAAAATATCGTTATACTTACCTGTTCTTTCCATACGAATGTTTGTAATAAAAGTTACTGAATCGCACTACTGACCTACACAAGCATAGCTTGAATAATTTACCAGCACTTTCAATTATAATTTGTAGGGATATAATATGACTTTCTATTTAAAAAAGTTTTGAGTAGTTGCTTACTAAAGGGCTGCACAAGCATACTTAAAAGGCACACATCACTACAAACATTTGTAATATTTTATAATAAAAAGTACTTGTAAGCCATTTCAAGTATGCTTTTAATACATAATTTTGATACCTATAACTGTGTATGCATTATTCGTTACTCACACTCATAGTTGCCAGCCATTGCAAACATAAAATAATTTCAGCAGAAAATTATGCTTCGAATTTTGACACAAATACGCCATATTAAACTTTGAGAGTACAAATTTTGTACATACAGCCACTATTAACGTAGTTATGAGCATATGTAAGTGGTATTCATAAACATAACATAGTGCCCTGTTATTGAATTGATATGTGTTGGTTTTAAATGAATAATAACGTAGATGTATCAATATATCCGCTTTTTATATAAATTACAAAAAGTAGTATAAAAATGTATTCAATTGTTAATTAAGTAAATATGTTAAAAACATTTTTAAATCTCATTCGCATGAATCCAGAAATTAAAATTTAACAAAACTATTTTTTCTCGTTTTATAGATATTAAACCAAAAAAAAAAAAAAAAAAAAAAAAAAAACTTTCAAACTTTTTAAAAGCATTTAATTTCCAGTAAATATGAAAGTTTATTAGGTCATTTGTTAATTAAGCCATTGAGATTAATCAGGTTTCTTTCAAATCCATTTGCACAAAACAAAAAATTTTGCTTAAAAATAACTGAAAGCAGAAAATTGATATCACAACAGCATTTGAAGGCAAAAGCTTACAACAAAATGTAAAATATAATCAGGTTTTCTTCCAACTCAAACAAGTGAGTTTAAAACGATTTAATATAGAACATTTTTCTCTAAATATCTGCAGGTGTATGTGTGTTAATAACACACAGGCACCCACAAAAACAATCATAACTGAATAAAATCATTTTCAGATGCTCGTACCTAAAAATAAAAAATAAAAACATTTAAATAAAGGCAGGCATCATTCACAACATTAGATTAAGCACACCTTACATTTCTGCAGTAATTCATTTACATGAAGATTTTTCTATAGCAAATTCTCACTTTTTAATTTTTTCTTCGTTTAATTTTATATTAAAAGTTTCTACAACGAGCACGAATTTAATGGTTTGAGTTGCTTTCACTTTGGGTTTTCTGGAAACATTTCAAGAACCTTAAATTTTATTCAATTTTTTGTTGTTTTTGTTTTAGTTGTTTATTATTTAATTAATGCTAATGTATTTCGTAACAGTTTTTGAAGTAACACTGACTTTGGAAAGCAACAGCAGTGTCGACGAAGCAGTCAAGACAATATCTTTTACGTAAAATGAATTAATTTAGTTGCAAAATACAGCATCTTTGTTGATGACGTAAAACAAAATTTAATTGGTTTACTAATAGATATTTTACTTTGAAGACAGAAGTTGAATTCTGAAGATCTTAAAAATGAAGAAAATAAAGAAATATCAAATTATACATTTTTTGTTTTATTTTTTTTGTTTAAAAATATGTATTTGTATAATAATATTCTATAAGTCAACAAAATTTTATAAGTCACTTTATGTTGAACAAAAAAACATAAAGAGTTTTTAAAAATTAGACAGCCAGAGTTAGACACCTAACAGGATGGCTTATATACAACCAGTACTACATGAATTTGTGACTATTCCAACTCAAGAAGACTTTTTGTTGTAATACGAAACTTTTCACTGACTTGGTTTCTAGGCTTTAACCTAGAAGTGCAACAGTAACCACATGGGCTGTACAAAAGATCTTCTGGGTTGCAGTACAGACAGCCTTATTAAAATAATTCTATTGACTAACAAGCTTTTGTAAATGGCTGTATTTATTTGGATGGTTTTTTTTTTAAACCAAAATTCTTTTGTAAACAGATTTCTCTAAAAATTGGTGCAAAAACATCTTGCACAATATAAAACCAAACAAACAACAAGAAAAAAAGAAAAAACTGTAAAATATAGAAGCTAAATAGGCTGCTACTTTTTCAGTGGCATTTGTGGTCTCAAGCAATAACTAACGATTGAAGTACAATTGTATTGTGCTTCATTGTGTGATGCAAATGATTTTGTAAAAGTGGAACTGAAACATATTGCAATCATTTTCTTGCAATCTGCATCACTGCGGTATTGCTACTTCCTTTACTTTTGACATGTCCATTGGCATACATTAACGTTCATGAAAACCCATTAATTGCCTTAAAATGGCTACAGAATCAAAAATAGTATGTATAGCAATTGCCGAAATGTCTGTAAAAAATTAAAAATGTTTGTAAACAATTAAAAATTTTGCCAAATGAATAGCACTTCTTTGAATGAATAAATTTTTTTTAAAACGTTAATTAAATAAATGTCTTAGAACTGGGAAGAGCAACACGTGGCCCGTCTAACATTGAATTTATTTTATTGACTTTCATCAATATTTTTGCATAAAATTAATTATAATAAATGGTAGTATATGCTAAACCGAAACAAATTTTTGTGACGAGTTACTAACTTGTGGTCGACTTGTTCAAATATGAAATACGAACTAACAGTCTGTGCTTGTTTGTGTTTGCTTCTGTTACTGTTAGACTGGTAAGCTGTTCACTAACAATTTTATAAAATACGGCGGCAAAGGCAAGTTTTGTTGTCATTCATATACCGGCAAAAAAAAATTTATAAATGAATGTGTGAATGCCGTTGCAGAAATAGCATTTCCTAATAAAATAAATATTATTTCAAACAGCAGTTTATCATTGCAAGGAGATTTGAAGGCTTGTCCCAGAACATAGCAACAATGCTTCGTGAACGCATTGTAAAATTCGAATAAGCAGTTTCGATGCGAAGGGTAAATATTTTGCGTTTACTTTTTGTTACAGCGAAATATTTTTATCTATAAAAAAGATAAACGATAAAATGTACTAGAGGCTACCAATTGCTCGATTTCGTAATATTTTTATTTCGCATCTCAATACAGAATAGAGTGGCGATATTGACAATACAGCACAACTGGTTGTATTGACACCAAGTCTAACGCAGTTATGGTCAAGTTGCCAAATTTCAATATTCGATATGCTCTTATTTACTACAATTCTTAACTTAGAAATCTACCCACGGTTCAAGTGTATGCCTCGCAATAACATTTTAATATTTTTCTTACAATTATTTTGTGCAAGAAATATTAACTGACACAATTTGTATTTGTAATTCTGTCTGTTAATGTTTGTTATTTTTGTAAGTAATTATTTTTAATCAATGGCTTGTGGGGTTTTCTGTCTTTCAACATATTTAAAAATAACATAAAAAATATCTATAACACACTTTTTGTTTTTCAAATTATAGTTCACTGATCTAGTTTCCTAATTAGTCTATTATTTACTTCTAAATGCCGTTGGGTTCATTCATTGGTTACTATTCTTAATGTAAATATTTTTTTTCTTTTCTTTTTTTAATTAGTGTCTATGTATTTTTGCTACAATATGAAAGTAACATTTGTTAGCAGATTTGTGGTGATGACACTTTGCACACACAGCTAATGAAGCGACATAATCAGTGAATGTTTTATCAGTTACTAAGCTGTGTGCATAAAATTGTGATTCCGTTTTTTATTTCCACATTAGAAATTAATCTTTAAAAATTGTTTGCTTTGGTATCTGTTTCTAAATACGTAAAATTAATTTGTCATATCCGATCAGTTCAGAAATGGCGGAACTATAAGTGAAAGACTGTCTCTCTGTCTCTTTCCAAACAATTTGAACACTAAGGTAATATAAACTTTATGTTTTTTATATATTAAATTTTTATTAGGAAAGTTTTCCACTAGTTAACTAACACTGTTGCATTTTTGGTTTTGTGGATCTTTGCTTTGTTATTGCTTTTTTTTAATTCTTTATTTGTTTTTATTTTTTTTAAATTTAAGCAGCCCATACACACTCATGCTCAATGCAATTTTAGTTAAAAAGTACTGCAGCTTTGTGTGGTGTATGTATTTCTTTTTGTTAATTGAGTAATTAATTGAAGAAAAACAAAATCACATTGCACGGACTTTAGCATTTAGTTTGCGTTGAAATTGAGTATGTATGGCCCGCATTGCATAAAGCAGAGCAAACTATAGAAAATAGAAAATAGAAAAAATAGAACAGCTGCAGCTGTTGTAGAAACAGAAAATTGCAATGATTTTTTTAAAAATTATTTTTATCAACTGAGTTTTTATCAACTTTATGAGACTCTGATGATACTTGTTTTTGCAATTATTATACGTTGTGTTTTATACAGTTTCAGCATCATTAGAGAAAAACATGCACTAACAAAAACTTCCACACAATAAGTAACAAATTTGTTTGTTTGTTTTTTTATTTTTTATTTTTTGCTTTTCCCTTTTGCTGTATTTAAGTATTGCTAATGAAGTGTTCATTCATGTACCCTTCACCCCTGTAGTTTTACTTAAATGTTATCAAGGCCTCGAACATAATTTAATCAAATTTGTGTGGTTTGATACAGAAACTTTTTTGCAGTTCTCTAATACTGATGTAATGATTATAATAATTATCGTTCGTACTTTTATATAGATTTCACCGTAAGTGTCGCATTAAAGTGTATAATATTTATTTTGGTTTCCAAAATCTCTTTTAAAGATTTTTTTAATCGTTATTCTTGTTTTATTTAAATTTTTTGTTAGTTTTTAAAGTTAAAATAAAATAAATACAGTGTTTTTATCAATTGTTTACTCCTAAAACATTATTTAGAAAAATAAATTTCTTTTTATTTTTCTATCTTACACTTACTTTGTGTTTAAACTTTTAAGTTGAGGTGTGTATGAAATACAAATATTTATTTATTTCCATTTATTTAATTTTTTTTAAGGATACTTATGTGTGGTAATAAAAAATGCTTGGATAATTTAAATTTTATTTGAAAGCTAAATATTTGCTCAACCATTTATTGGCATAAATAAATAAAAAATATATAATTAAATTTCTTTATTTATTTGTAATACAATAAAAGTTTATTGGTTTAAAATTTATTACGTTCGCTCAGAATTCAACTAAAATATTTCCACAATATATAAAATTTTTTTATTATAATTTTAAGAAAAATTAAATTAAAAAATAACACAAGAAACTAATTTTAATCAAAAATATAAGATTTAAAAATATTTTAAATAAATTATAGATTATAGACATAAGTCTATACTAGTCTATAAAATTAAAAAGAGGAAAAAATTGCTTTTTTGTTTGTAATAAATAAACTTTTGCATCATCATTCTTTCGCCATATATATTATGTAATGATTTAGAAATTAAAATTATATTTTTTAAAATATTTTCTTTAAACTTTAATATAATACAAAAAATCAATATATTACAAATATTATCACCAAAAGATTTTAAAAAGATTTTTCTGAATTTTTATGTATACAATCTCCTTAGTCTAATTAATTAATTAGATAAAAGTAGCATTCGAGACCGGGAAAAACTGAGTAAAAAAAGCTAGTAAAATATAAATTGAAAAAGTTTTATGGCAGTTCAAAAACAAAAATTAAATATAAACAATTAATCAATGAAAAAATTGTTTGATTCCATTTTCTAATACAGTAGATTTAAAAAAAAAAATTAGCTAGCGTAAAAATTAAATACTCGGATTAGTTTACAGTGATTAACAATCAACGTGCGGCTCTAAAAAGTTAACTTTTCTGTTAAATTTTAAGAAAAATTTACTTTTCGCAGCGTTTGGAATGAACTGTCTCAAAATGTTTTATAAAAGCATGAAAGAAGATAAAAAAAGTGGGTTGTCAATCAGTACGACAGCGAAGACGAAATTAGAAATGATTGAATCAAATTATGCATACAATGATGCACTCGAGAAGTTAAACTGCTGGTGTCAAGAGTGAGGGATAATGTTAAAATCAGCACTGATGAAATCGCAAATTATCAATTAAAATTTGTTAGTTAGTTTTATTTGACCTTTTTCTTTTTAATTAATATGAGGCTTAATTAAAAAAAAATTTATTTTTATATCGATATTTCGCTCCAATTTGTGTAGCTTCTTCAATTTATAATTGTAGTGATGAAAACGAAGTTAATTAATAAATATTTGACATATTACACATATCCAACAAAAAAGGTATTAAATTTATTTCTTTTTTCAATTTCGAAAAGTTAAAATTTTGAAAAAGTTAATAGTCCTTGGAACATTTTTATTAACTTTTTTTAGATGTCTTCTTTAAGAAATTGAAATAAAGAAATCATCCAAAGGCCCCATTTACATTATGGACATTTCTGTCCCGACAGACGAGGTTTGTAGGCGAGGGGGCAAATACGCAAGGTGTGTAGTACATGATCGTCTGTACTAGACATTTTTTTGTCTCTATTTTCAATTTTTCGTAATAATCGTCTTGGTGCTTCATTTCGTTTTTGTACACTATACTAAATTGCCCACAATTTTATAGAAACTAATTTTTAAAATGTATTTATTTATTATTAATTTAATTTGGTTTGCTTCAAAAGTTCTTTTCAATTAATTTTCATACAAATCAATTAAGCACATCACGAAAATAAATGGAAAGAAGAATTGAATAAATTTCTATCTGGACATTAATGTCCGAAATATAAACGGTTTAGGAAAGAACAAAAAAGAATTGAAAAATATCCGGACAGAAATGTCCATAATGTAAATGGGGACAAAGGATTTTTAATTGAAGACTTAAGATCTTCTTGAATATTGTTTATACATAAAAAATTTCTAAAGGTTAAACTATTTAATAAAATTATTCTAAATTTTATCAAGTCTTTTACTCAAAAGAAAAAAGAAAGTACCAAACACCCCTTAACTTACTTTTTCGGTAGAATTATTTGCTTGAATTGCAGCTCCATTAGTAGATATACGAGTTACCACTTCCAGCATTTTTTTATTCCTTTAACATTTTTATATTGAAAAATTTATTCCTATTTATTCTTCGAGTTGTGAAGGAAATCTACTCATAGAATTTATGTTTGGCAATGACTAATAAGTTAGTCAGTCACGTACATTATGAAATCTAAATTTTACTTTTGCTCTGCAAAGCGTATTTAAGCTGTCTTTTAGTAAAACCATAAATAAAATAAAATAAAATATAAAAAACTTGTTTAAAATCCCAAGAGAAAAATATTTTTCAAGAGTATAATTTGAGGGTAAAAATACTAGTAATTCAGTAAACTTTTACTTAAGGTCAGTTATTAAATTTTTCTTCCTCATCATCTTTATTTCATCATATTTAATTTTTTCGTGTTACAATTTCTAATAAAGAACGTTTTATTTATATTGCAACAACAGAGCAGCAAGTATTACATAAGCAAGGTATTCATTTTCAACCCTTTTTCCTTTAATTCTAATATTTTCTGGAATAGCATATTGACGTTGAATACAGAACACTTGGAAAACTAGTCTTTTATTAGAATTAAGCAAAATCTAGAGCACCGCTGTTGGTAAATAAAATTAAATAAAAATGAAGAAATGTTTAAAACTGTCAACTATTTATGTTTATATCAATCTAAGGTCACGAATATTTATGTATTTTATGAGTCACGCACAGGCGAAAATAAATTATTTAAAATTTTTTTAAAGATGAACCAGTGCCAACAGGTCTTGGACGTCGTTTGTGCGAACAAAAATTTTAATTGGCTGCTATATACTCTCATTTAACTATTTCTAAACACAATATTTCGGTTTAAAAAATAATATAGCTTTTAGGGATTTTAAAGTAGAAATTATTATTAAAAATTATTTTTAGGTTAAATTCAAAAAAAAAAAATCTAATATTTGATTAAATATGTGTAACCTCAAGTAGGCCCAATATTTATATTATTTATATAATCTATTGTAATATCTCTCTCTCTCTCTCTCCATGTAAGTTCTATCCGTACATTTAAAAGAGTAACGTTACTGACTGACTGACTCATCATCGCCCAGCCCAAACGACTAAAGCTACATATTTGATATATGCTCATTCGCTCAGCAGGTTCTTATCATAATGTGTAGGAAGGGGGCTTGGGAAATTCGAATATTAACTGGGTAAAAAAGGGTAAAATTGGACTTCTTATATCTCCGGAACTATAACAGATAGAGCCAAAATTGAAACTAAAAATATTCTACTAAAAATATAACCGGTACTTTTTTTGATTTTGTACAATTTCGGGACAAAAAAGGTGAAACACTATTGTTGATAATTTTTTTTTTGCATCATTTATCTTTCAAAGTAACAATCACAGCAACAATAAATAAATTGTATTCTTCTCTTCTGAAAAAGTGTCCACTTTTTTAAAATTCGAGCAAAATGGGGTAAAATATGTACCCCTTTTTACTGCTATTTCTAAATATGTATCTTTATGTAAATTGATGCAGCTTATGAACATTTTATTATTAACTTGTACACCTAATAAAACTTAAAAAATTAATTTCAAGAGAGAAAAAAATGTACCAAAAAGTACAACGACTCAACGGATAACCCTTTGTGTGCGAATGTGAACTAAATTATTTAAAGTATACCAAGAAGCATGTAAGATATTATTTCAGATAAATATTTGGTTGACTATAAAAAGTGATTTTTATTATTTTATTGCAATTAGACAAGAGGGTAGATATTTAATTATATCACTAGTTAGTCAGTCAATTACTTAAGTCTGTTGTTTAGTGTGTTAATATTACAACAACTTTGCAATTATTAAATTGTCTTAAAAATACATTTTGAACATTTTAGAGTAATACTTACAACCTTTTTCTTCTGAGTTTTTAAGGATTGTTAAGAACATTCCTCTCGTTACAAAAGTAAATGTGCCACAAGGGGATATTTAACAAAAAATTATTGCCAAATTAAGGAACCCAATTTTTCTTTTGTCTTTGGGAAAAAAATATAAATAACGAAATAAATAACACTATACACATGTATTGGTTTATAACTAAAAAAAGAAGAAGAAGAAGCAATCAATATATTTTACCAGCACGCATTAACTTAAATAGTAGTCAACTTAAAGTCAAAATGAATAAGTGGTCACCAGTGCTGTTAAGCACGAAATGCTATTTATTACAATGTCAATGACAATTACTTTTGAATGATAAAATACTCAACTGTCATGTTTTAAAGCTTTACGTTCACTTTGTTGTTGTGTTTTTGCTTTTAACTATAAACGAGTACTGCATACAGTCATCAACCTGTAAAGGAGTTTTCAATGATTTTGCTTTCACCCTTCAACCACAAGCTTTCACGATTATTACTTTAAACATAATTATAATACGAGTAGTAATAATGATGATTATAATAATAATAATAATAACCATGGTCTGGCATTTATTTAAAAATTTTATTTATTTATTGATAGATTAATACTACTTTAGTACATACACACGAGCAGTATTTTCAGTCAAAAGGATTTTTATCGGCTCTGTTCTGTAAATTCAATCGTTTTGAAAAACGAAAAAATTTTTAAAATGAAAAATGGCTGTTTGCTATTCTGCAAATCATTCGTTCCCACATCGTTCAAATTAAGTTCGAATTTTTATTTAAACGTCAAAGTCAAGTTTTTGTGTTACAAAATTAACAGACATTTTTTTCTATTGGTGCAATGTCCGCAAAAATTTTTAAAAACTAATTTTTCATTCCCATAATATATTTCATACTTGGAGCGCAAATTGGAAGAAATTTCTTTTTTTTAAATCAATAATTGTTTTTTAATTAAAGTCCAAGTAATTTTACTAAAATGAATGTGTCAATTGGTTTTTTCATGTTTTTTTAATCATTTCATTCGATTTACATTCGACCAGCTTGTCTATGGGGTTCTAAAGCGATTAAAATTGTGTGAATTCGGCTTAGAGAACGAATTTCTACTTTTCGAATTCGCTTTACAGAACAGGGCCGTATATTGGGCATGCTATTAGTATGTGTGCTTGGATACATGTGTGCTATTGTACATGTGGTTGATTTAATTTCAAGTGTCTGTAACCAAAATTGACAGTTACAATAATGAAGTTTAATTTAAGTGGTTGTTATTATTAAATTTAATATTATTTACTGCTTAATATTTATTATAAGCAGCAATCCTCTAATGATTTTAAACAGCACAATTTTTTTTAAAGATATTAAAGCACAAACAAGCTTTATAAGTCATTGCCTTTTAAAACTGAAAAATAATAAAAAAAAAAAATAATAAAGGGGATGAAAATATTATTTGACCCTTATTTGGGTACATTTGTTATTTAAGTGCGTTATGTGTGGCAAACGTGCCTAAAATTTTAATGTCCATATTGTGAAAAAAAAATTTAATTTCATCCAGGAATTCTTTAATATTTTTAATGTAATTTTCTTTAATCTACAATGAAACGTTTTTCATTAATATAATTTAAACCTTCATAGGGAATTAATTCTTTTTCCTCATGACGAGCTAAGCAACCTAGTAAGTAATTAACAGAAATTTATAATATTAGAACTAATATTATATTCATAAAAAGGAATTTGTATGTACCTGCAAGTAGCGTTGCTAGGAGCGAGAAAATAAATTAGGTAGGAAATGTATGCGTAAAAACTTTTAAAAACTCCCCAATTCATTAAGAATATATATGCAAAATATTTGTGGAGCAAGAATTAAATCAATACCAATTTCGGTGTTTGAATTTTTTTTTTATGTTGGAACCCAAATAAAAATCATCATTGGCAATTGTTAGCTGCTAGCATAAAAATTGTTGCTATTTGTTTTTTATATATTTTTATGGTTTTTTCTACCAACAATTTGTGGCCATAAATGATAATAAAACTGAATACAAAAAATGCGTGAAGGAATTTTCTGTAGCATTTTCTTTTACTCTGTCATTTTCGTTCAGCAACAACGGAAATATTTTTGTACTAATTGCCTGTTGACTAAATGTAATGTAATTTAAAAACGAGAGGATGGGCCATTAATTTATTTATAAATTCTTTTTAATTTGACTAATGCGCGTGAGTATGCAAATGTAATATTTGAGCTGCACTTTAAAGAAAATATTTAAATATAGACGTCACTTTACTAAAATTACCGCTGACTCATTTTATTTAAAAAGTGGACTTATGCCACTTTTAAAAATAACAGCTCATTTAAAGCAAAGATATCTATTTACAAATTAATACGAATAATTAATATAACACCAGTTTGCCGAGCTGTGTGGGCACAGTGTTTGTTTTTAAAAGCTTAAAACGAATGTTTTTCTCAAGCTAAATATTTATTTCTACTTTTATTTTATAAAAAATTAATTTTCTCACTGAAATGGCTTGTATAAAAAAAATTAAAAGTTGTACACCGATTTTAATAAAGTATGATTACTTTTGTTTGGAACTGATGTAAAACAACGTGTATAGAAAATAATGAGCGATTTTTCACTTTTTCTTGGGGCATTTTATATGAAGGGGACAACGAAAAAAAGTGAGATCGTAAAATTATTTAATTATACCTCTAGGACATTTTTTTTTTCAATTTATGACCCTTTAAAAAAAAATAATTAATCCTAAGTGAAATTTAGATTTTTTAGAGTAGATTTTCTACTAGGAAAAATTTAAAAAAAATATCACGCTTAGCTCAGATCTTTTTTTCCCTTTTTGATAAAAAAAATTAATTTAAAAAAAAAGTCAATTCAGAAGCCGGAAATAAAAATTTCAAATGAGTTTTTCAAAATCTTTTACCATTTTTTTTACACAAGTTTCATAGTGGGATAGTTACAAATTATGAACATTAAATGAGTTTGACACAAGTCTATACTGCATACACAGTACATAGAACAAACATACAAAGAGGTATCAATTACTAAAGAGTGATTTTTTTGCTATTATCTTTTTGGCAACACTAGTTTTGACAGCTCACGCACGTTTTGTATCTTGTGTCACTGTCAAACATCTTCAGTTTGGTCTATAATTTAATCATGAATCGTCTTACAAACGAACAACGCTTGCAAATTATTGAATTTTATTACCAAAATGCGTGCTCTGTTAAGAAAGTTCAGTTTAATCGACCTACTGAGGCTTCTATTCGGGCTATTGTAACAAAATTTCGCACCAAATTTACATTGTTGGACATTAAACCACCAACGTATCGGCCAGTGTTGGTGATGACCGTGAATTATCGATTCGGCACCGTTCGCAGCAATTCTGCCTCTGTTACTCCACTACGTGGAAAATTTTGCGGAAGGATTTGGGTGTGAAGCCTTATAAGATACAACTGGTGCAAGAATTGGAGCCAAACGACCTACCACAACGCCAAATTTTTGGTGAATGGGCTCTTGAAAAGTTAGATGAAGATCCACTTTTTTATCGAAGAATTGTGTTCAGCGACGAGGCTCATTTCTAGTTGAATGGATACGTGAACAAGCAAAACTGCCGTATTTGGAGTGAAGAGCAGCCAGAAACATTGCAAGAGCTACCAATGCATCCACAAAAAACAACCGTTTGGTGCGGATTATGGGCTGGCGGCATCATTGGGCCGTATTTCTTCAAAGATGATGCGAATCATAACGTTACTGTGAATGGTGTAGCGCTACCGTGCGATGATAACAAACTTTTTTTTGCCCAAAATGGAAGAGCTTGACTTGCATGACATGTGGTTTCAACAAGACGGTGCCACATGCCACACAGCACGCTAAATAATGGACCAATTGAGAGGCGAGTTCGGTGAACAGTTTATTTCACGCTTGGGACCAGTCAATTGGCCGCCCAGATCGTGCGATTTAACGCCTCTAGACTATTTTTTGTGGGGCTATGTTAAGGCTAATGTCTATAGGGACAAGCCCGCTTCGATTGACGCACTGGAAGCCAACATTGCCAACATTATTCGTGAGATACCGGCCGAAATGTTGGAAAGAGTATGCCAAAATTGGACTAAGCGGATGGACCATTTGAGGCGCAGCCGCGGCCAACATTTGCATGAAATAATCTTCAAACATTAAATTATATCGACCCAACTATCGATTCAAATAAATATTTCATGCATTTTTCTGAATTTTATGTGTTTTTTTTTTTTTTAAATTTCCGATAGTTCTTATAAAATCACCTTTTATTTGTTCTATGCACGGTGTATTGCTGATGAGACAATTATTTGAGTGAAATACTTTTAAGTTTATGTTGTAAACGTATTAAAGTAAGATTAGTTAAACTAGTATATAAGCTTGAAATAAATTATTAATAAAACAGACTTAATTGAATAACAGAGTTTGGCATATCTTGCCTAGTTGTTTGATTAATTCTCAAAATATTTTGGCAGTTCTTTTGAACGCCCATTTATTAGCTGGAACCCTTTCAGCTGTTTAAAATAAATACAAGGGCTATAGAGACAAAACTATTCTCTTTCCAACCTTATTAAATGGCGATCCTACCATCTCCAACATACTAGTTTATGGTAGCTGACAATGTTTAAATGTTTCTGCAGGTATAAACATTTCGTCTAGGGCAGTCTGTGAAGGTTCACTTGATAATTAACTATATTGCACTTTTGTATTAAAATGTAGAAATTTTTCTTAAAGCTTCAATCTTTTGATGATTTTTCGAACTAAATGGATTAAAACATTGATCACCGTACACAGCCATTAAAAATTGTTGGCTATCGAAAAATGAGGTACAAAAAAGAAAAAAATTGTATCACAGTTGGAAGATCACTTTTTATCAAAGTCATTTTAAAATAAGAAAAAGGTGTTCTGCGCACAAAATCATTTGACATCTCGTGACTTAAATCCTTGTAGCTAACTGCCTTACGATATCAAATCGCTTGGAGCATTTTAAGCATTTTGCTTTGATATCCTTAACAACATAATTACACTTGAATTATTTTTTATTAGATTTTTGTCAAATATAATTACTTTTAACAACAGAAAATTTAAATTTATTAATTTAAAAATACTCTTTATTTTGTGCCGACAATTATTTTCTTTTGTTTATATTTTTCGTGATTTTCAATTCTTGTTCCCCTTATTCTAAGCAAATTTTATTGTAAACAAAGCCAAAGAGCTTTAAGCTTTTTAGGTAAAAATCTTTACCCAAAAGCTAAAAATCTCGTGATTTCGAGATCCCTAAAAAATCTCTTACGTGATTTTAAAATCGTTCGTCTTTTACGTTATATACAAAACTGCTTTCAAGAGTGAACACGTCTAATAATACTTACAAAATGTTAAAAAAAAGCCTGAAAGCTAAAAATTTGCTACAACAAACTTTTTCATAAGAGCTTTAAGATGTTTTTATTAAAATTATGTTTTCTTTTGCTTTTGTGAACACTTTTGAAACTCGACTAACTTTCTTGGCTTTTATGTTTAAAATTTGTTTACTTTTTTTTTAAATATTTCTACCCCAGTCTACTTTATTCGCATAATCGTTATTAATTTCTGCTTCATTTTTTCATAATTCTATATTTCTCTTGTGCTCGTATGTATCAGTTCCACTATTTATTTTAATTTTTTTATTTTATTATTTTCCTCTTCTTTTGCCAAGTATGACAGCAATAAATGTTTGTTCTCCCTAAAGAAGTGTCATTCAGACGCACTTTTCGGTTTTACACAAGTGCATAATGGATATGCAAAGAAATTTGCTTTTACTTATTTTTTTTTTTTTGTTGTTGCGATATATGAAAATACTCGTGTACTTGTACAGTGTGTAATATAAATATATTATAAAAAGGAAAAGACTTTTAACTTATTTTGTATTGAATTTAATTTCCTGCGGGCAATGCAGATGACATTTCTGTATTTTTAATAGAAATAAAGATTTAAAAAAAATGCTCAAGTCAATGTATCATGTATTTTTATCTCTTTGACTGTGGCAGAGCACAATATTTTTGCAAAAGTTACATGTTATAATTTTAAGAAAAAATAAAATCATATCAAAATTTGTTGCAAGAAAATTAATCTCATGAAAAGAAAACAAAATATTGTAAAAAGCAAAAAATAAAAGAATAACTTTTTACTTACATATATGATGATTTAAGCAATCATACATATAAATACGTATGTGTATGTATATTTCAACACAATAAATTTCAACACATGAGCACTGTCTGCCTCACATAAGACTACATTTAAATTAAACAGTAGAAAGTAATAAAAAAAATAGCAGCAGCAAGAAATGTGACAAGTTTTGTATGCATGATTATGTTTTTAAAACAGGGAGGTATTGCGATACAAAAAAACGGTAAGAAATCCAATCTATAATGTGTTTGATCATTTGTCTGGTGGTACCCAGCTTTGTAACATGCAAAACAATTGTCTTACGCATCGAAACTGTTTTCTCATCGTAACAAAGAGTAGCTCCGCAATTTTTATATCAAATGTGTAATCAAATCTCTGGCAATATAGAAAACCGCTTAGGTTTTTCCATAAAAGTTGTTTTTATAAAATTATTTCGATGCTCCACCATAATAATCGACCTAAGGGATTTTTTTATTAAAACAAAAATAATATTTTAGGTCATATAAAGTGTATCTTCAATATTATAATCCTGAAAAATTATATGGAGAGGTTTTACATAAACTAATCAACCAACCAAGTGCAATTTTTTGGCCACAACTGTTTACTTACGCATATTTTAAAACTCACGTCTACAACAAGTGATGTTGATATTTTATAAAAATTACATAAATACATAAATTTGCGCTCACACATAAATAACTTTGGAGACACTTGCAGAATCACATTAATATAATTTGTATACCCTTCTTTAAACTGAAAATAATGCATAAATATAAGTCGTCTTTTTATGAATGCTGCTTCATTTATTTTGGTTTATAATTTTATTAAAAACATTTTTGTTGACGTTTCATTAGATAACATTTATATTCTTGCTGCCTTTTTATTTATTAGAATGAATTATTTACTGCTTTGTAACCAATAATCATTTTACTCTCTGTTAGTCAATATAAATATTTTAACAAAGAATAGAGTACCCAAGGACTCAGTATTAGTGTTTTGAAAATATTTAGATAACAAATTTTTAATTATTTATTTATTAATATTATACTAAAAGTTTAGGTACGCTTAAAATCATCTGTATGAAAGTTAAAGATCATTTTTAGTTTTTGTTAGATTTTGTTGGCCATATAAAGATTTTAAATAAATAGTTTTCACTAAGTTACATCTCGAGCATTCTACTTCTAAGTCCAACCAAAAATCAATTATTTTTCCTACAAAATTATTAGCTTTTGGTAACTTGTGGTAAAATGAGCAGCAAAGTCAAAATAGTAAATCAAAGCAGATGAAGCCTCTTAAAAAAGGCAAAAAATAGAAATACTACTCCCAGAGCAAACTGATTTCCGAAGAGGACTTGTTTATGTAATAAATTTTTTTTTTTTAAATCTTTATAAAAGAAACACAGTCGATAGCTCTAGAGGATTTGCTACGTCAAATAGCAGCCACATTCACAAGTTCTTGCTCATCTTCAAAATAAAATTCGACGGAAGACCAAAATTTCAATAGTTTTTATTAAATTTTTCATACCATAAGAAACACGTTTTGCTTTTTTGTGATTTTTGTAATTTGAATTTGTTGGAGCTTGTGCCAAGAATTACTTTAAATGTCGGAACATATTTTGATCAACTGCGCAGTGGTGAGAGGCAATATGATTCTCGATTTCGAAAAACTAGATAAAATAAGTCCCAGAATAGTTACGCGATGCGTGAGTAGTCTTTGAAATTAGCAGATATCGGCCCAAGCAACAAGCTGCTAAACCAAATCAATATTCTAGTGGTTAGAACCAACTTGTTAGCTACTGTTTGGCCACTTTTGTTATGCATACAATTGTTCAAAATTTTTTATAAATTGATGTTGTTGCCTGGTCTCGCCCCGCCTTGTTCTTTATTACCTGAGCAATATTTTATTTAGAGAAATCGATTTACAAATACAATAAATACAGCCATTCACTATTTTATAAAATGGCTCAAATTTTGCTAGCATTATTATCAGCGGCGCCAACCAAATTGATACATCAAATATTTCAAAGCATAATTTCCGGCTTAAATTTAATATGGAATAGCGAGTGAAAATCGTTGAAAAGTAGGCTTAAAAATGGGCGTGGCGAGTTCAAAAGTAAATACCGACTTTACTTAGAGTATAGAGACTATATGCACTAAACTTCCGACAAATTCGTAAGAAAACAAAAATTTGTAAAGCGAAAAAACAAAGAAAAATTGAATTTTATTTATATGGATACTCTAAATTCTTAGTTGTTTTCAGAAAAGTTACAAATCATTTACCATGTGACAAAAAATTCCTATTTCTAGTTTGTTTAAGCCTTTATATATTACAATTCTATAAATTTCGCTCAGTGCTAGCATGCATGTCAAATAAATTAAGATTTTTTTTTTTTTGTTTTAAAAAACATAGAGTGAACATATTCTCAAAAATATTTTTCATTTTACATGTGATATAAATTCTTAAAAGGAAAGATAGGTGCATCTGAAATTCCTTGTAGCTGAATAAAAAATTCAGTTGTTTTGTTTGTAGTTGTCATTGCTGCATTTGATGCTACAAGTGAGTGGAAACAAACACATTATGAATACATACATATAAGCGTTTGTATGTATGGAAGTGTGTAGCATATTTATATAAAAACATAAAATAAAATAATAGACAAAACACGATTTATTATGACAGTGTTGCTAACGTAGCAAAAGTTAAGAGCTCAGTTGCATATTACAACAGTATGACAGAATGAAAGGAAAAAAAACAGGAAAATATACATATTACATCTTTGTTTGTATGTGTTTGCTTATGTATGAGCAACTGCATATTCAAAATATTTGTCATATTAATATTCAAAAAAAGAAAAAAATTTTTTTTAAATATTTGTTATGCACTTGTAATAAAAATAAAACGAATGTTTTTTTTTTTGTATTGTACTTTCTTTAAATGCATAATTTTAAATTTATGTTATTTTTGTTTTGCAATTACAATGCAAATGTGAAATATATTATCGTTTTTAAAGACTTATTGGTATTAAAACTAAACAATTTCTTTTTTTATTTTAATTTCAATTTTAATTTTATCTAGTTTTTATTGCTTCTTTAAAAAAATTCAAGATTTATGTATCAACATAAATTTATAATATATATTCCGACAATTTAAAAAATTTTTTTATTTAAGTGAGTTTTGAATCCTTCATCGGCACTATAAGAAAAAAAATCTACATTTTCATTTTATTATAAAATAAAATACTGACGACAAAAAATTTCTTTTAATGATAAATAATAACAAAATATATAAATTATATTTTTCTTTGTCATTTTGCTAAAACTTATTTATGAAAATGTATGTACAATGGCTATTGCAGTACCAACAACAAAAACAAAAACAATTGGAATGAGCAGAGTTTGTCTTCTTCTATTGGATTAAAATATAATAAAAAAATATAATAAAATAAAATAAACGAGAACAAGTTAAGTTTGGCTGTTTAGAGTCTTTTATACCCTTCACTGTACTAGCCAAATATAAATATTTTTCACTTTCCACATTCTTCTTAAATATAAAAATATCAAAAAAAGGTCAATATTTTTTAAAATAATTTTGATTAACTGCCTATTTCTTAAACCAAAAATTTCAGTAAAAAAAAAAAATAGGAATTCAAAATAAATTTAATTTAATTTGAAATGTCCGCAAATATTTTTTAAACCACACATACATTCACATGCTTGGTTTAGACCGATTGACTGATTTCGGGCTTGTGTGTACAAACATTACGCACATGGAAAGCTTAAAATTAAAAAAAAAAGCTAAAATTAATGAAAATCTAAAATTTCGGTTGGATTTTTGATTTTTTCGACCATTTCTAACCCTATTGCTTTAAGTTTTTGCACAGACTTTCTGGCTCTTATTTCTGAAAAACTGCGCACCACGTTTTTTCTCTCCGTTTTGTATTTTAGACAAAATACACAAAAAAGCTTTTAGAAAAATTAAAAAAAGTAAAAGTAGTTGCACTTTAGAGCTCATAGCTTGGCCATTTATAATTTGATTTGGCTGAATTCAAATAGAAACTTGCGCACAAAAATTTTCAACAAACTGACATTTTAAACTTTTCTGTAGGTCTTTTAGGGAATTCAGACAGTTAATTTCAACACCCATACAGACAGACAGAAATTGCTAAATATCTGGCACATGCACAGTGTGGAAATTTCACACAGAATGACAAATTTATATGTACCATCTTCACTTATTGTGAAGGGTATAATAAGTTGTTTCGAATGTTATTTCTAGTTTTTTACTTTTACTGTTGTTGTCATTGTTGTTAGCAGCGTTGTTGTGTCCTTTAGTTTTAAACATGCACATAGGGCTCATAAATCAAATGCATGTTGAATTCCGTTTGGTTATTTTGAAATTTTCATTTTTTTTCCCTACTTTATATATCCGCTGCTACCTAAAGCGTTTTAGAATTAAAGAAAAAAATTAACAAAAACAAAAGCAAGAAAAGTACAAGAGCAAGAGAAATGGCTATATGGATGAGGTAGCCAATGCTGGAGAGCTGATGCAGTAGTTCATGGATATTCATATGAATGTTTGTAAAAATGTGTGATAATATAGTCTATTACATTTTATCCGGGTTGGTTTACTGTTGCTCTGATTTGTTTTCTATTTTTTGTGAAACTTTTTATAAAAAATAAAATTCAGTAAAAAAAAGTTTCAAACATTTGCATGTTAATACTGGCATCCGTTAACTTTAACATTTTTGCTTATTTCCTTCCGTAAGAGCATTAAAAAACAATTAAATGTATATTCATATAACCCTTTGTAAAGTTTAAGCAATGAATTTATTTGTTTTATTTTCTAGCATAAAGTATAGTTTAAATGATACAAAAATAATTGAACTTTTTAAGTTTCGCATCATGCACAGCCTGTAATCGATTCAGTGAAACATTAGAATTGAGGATACAGGATAAAAATTTTACTTCAAATATTTAGTACCATTATGTTCTTGATTTCTTAAGTAAATTTATTTGAACTTTCGGCTATCTTATTCAAGTTTAAAATCGGACTATAATTAATTTCTTTTACCGATATTTCATTTCAACTTTGTGTAAGTTACGCGATTTTTTCATATTAAATTTGAAATAATAAATTTAAAAAAATCCCCAATGAATTAGAATTATTTTTATTTAACAAAAGATTTAAACAGACTGTAAATTTATATATAAATATGCCATTTGTCCACTTTGATGAAGGGTACAAAAAGTTGCTCCTACAATAATTGACATTTTGGAATAAAATTATTTAAATTAAATAATATCACTCAAAAGCAATTTAGAGAAATTTAATTATTATAAGGAATTTGTATACAAAAAGTGATTTTCTATGTGCTGTGGAAACACATGTAAGTCTTGCTTTTAATGCATGAAATTTTGCAAAAAGCAAAAGTTTTTAATTGTGCTGACAAGTATGAGTTTGCAGAGAAAAAAATTTTTTTTACAAGTTATTTTGTACTTCCTCCACACCCAAATAGTTTAACTATTAGAAAACAAATGACATTAACTTGTGTACATATTTTCACAACCAAACAAACAGGGAATAGAGTGTACAAACAAACTGTTTTGTGCTCTTTTCTTTTTCAAATTTTGCACAAACAATTGAAAAATATAATTTTACTCCTACATCATACAGTAGCGTTCCTTTACATCAAGTGGAAGAAAACCTTAATAAACTTGTGAGTTGGTTGTTTCTTTTTTCTCTGTTGTTTATTTTGATGGCATTTAATTATGTGCATGAATAATTTTAAAGAATATTTCAAAGTAATTTTTTTAGACGACTGAAAAATTACCTGCTTTTAAATATTAAAAAACTTTTAAGCAACACTTTTGACTTCCCCTATCACTAGTTTTTTTAAAACTGCTAAAATGAAAATAAAATTAAGTGTGTGGTTAGTTGAATGATGAGCTGTAAATTTATGAGTAAATATGTGTGCAACTTGAGTGCAAAACAAAATCTCATGCCACCTCATGTGGCAAATAATTCATTATTTATTTCACATTATTATGTAACAGAATTTGTAGTTTTTATTTTTTATTATTGTTAGTTTTGTGTTAAATGTGCTGCTGATGTTTATGTCCTTTTTTTTGTGTTTTGTACTAAAAATCATATGTTTCAGCGTTTGTGTGGGAATTAAAAAAAAAAAAAAAAACCAGAAAAACATGGTTTTCATATTGTTGTTGCTTTACAACTGTGCAGTGTTTTGTTGCAACAAATGTACTTGCAGAATAATGTAGTAGGTTGCATTACAATATAACTTAGAGTTGCACTAAAATTTTGTTTTTATTTTCAAGCTCATGAGTTTCATTTTTACACAAAACAACACACATAGAAAAAAAAGAAGTCAGAAGGATGTGCGAGGAGTTTTAGGTACTCGTATATATATCAAAAAATAGAGTTTACATGAAATTAAAAAAATTTAACAAAATCTATGGTTTCTAAAAAGAAAAGAGACTTTTAAAATTTTATTTTAGATTTTTTTAAATTAAACAGTAATTTACTTTTTCTACTTTCTTTAACTCTAAAAATATCACAGCCACTTCGTATCATATGTAAGTTAAAATAGTATTTTATTTTTATTAAGTTGTATTCGTACTCTTGTTGAAAAAGTGTTAAAACAATTTTTTTTTTCATAATGTCTTGTATATATTTCCCAAGCAGAGCAACACATCTACAACTGCTACAACATTCATGCTTATTGTTATAAAGAAAAATATATTTATGACATCGTAATGATGTTAAAAATTTTAAATAAATAACTTTTACCAACAATGAAGTCAGCTGCATATTAATATTTATGTAGATACATCTCAATTGCCTAAAACATTAATTTAAAACGTAGAACAATATAAGAAGACACATTTACTTTATAGGTCAAAGGGTGTATGAAAACATTTGTTTTAAATGGAATAAAGCCGCCATAGAAATTTTCTTCCTATTGCAAATAACTTATAAGATTCTTTAATATTACGAATACAAAATCCGGTCGCATTTACAATTTAATGTATACTTAAAGGGAAAAGCTATTCAAAATACTATTATCCATAAATCCATATTATGTTTACTGTGTTTTAGCCTTCATCTCATCTCCAAGAAAACTTACGTTGTTTATAATCATATGTTTTTTTCCACACATATGACATTTCTATGTATTTTATAGTATTAACATAGTTTTGTTTTAGTTTAAATCATTTGTTTATGAGAAATAAACCATTTATGGAAATATTTTTTTATATTTAACACTATCTGAGAAGATCTAAGACTTGATAGTCTAACTTGGAATAAACCTTTACTGCACATATATAACTTGTCAAACTTTCTATAGTAAAACGTCAGGTTTACGATAAAATATTACACAGTGCTTGTATGTTCGTCTATGTCTTCTGAGCAGTTTGTACAGTGCGTCCCAATAAGAAAAAAAATAAGGTGGAATGCTTCCTGAGAAGTTTGGTAATAATAAAATAACAATAAGCTTTGATATTCCTTTTCGGAATAATCTCTGGACTTACTTCCCTAGGTTTTGCGGATTAAAATGTTGTTAGAGTGCAAAATATACAGATATTTCACATGTGCGGAAAACTACACACGAGCATAAGTAGCATCATTTTCGGAATATTTTTGCAGAATTTTTCATTTTTATTTTTAAACGATTTTAAAAAATTAAATAATAAGGCAGACAAACAAGAAATTTAAAAAAAAAATTGCTTAAGGTTTTCTCTTTCAAATGTATGACCAGGACCACACACGGCAATTCTTGATTTTGTAGGAGAGAGAGGAAAGAGGAATGGAAAGGGGTACAAACTTGCCCGTATTCGGCAATTCTTTTATAAAGATGTAAAAGAAGAAGACAGTTAGCTTAAAGGCTGAATGAATGACTGAATAAGAATGCTAAAGTTGCCGAAACAAAATTGCTGTGAAAGAATTGCCAAACTAAACTTGCTGTGTGTAGTCCTGGTCTATAGGAGAAAGATGAAGGTTAAGAATGAATGTTTAGTACTGCAGCTTCATACAACAATGAGTTCTCTTAATTTCATACTTATTTTTGCTTTTTATGTATTAGTATAAGTATTGTTTCCGGTTCTGTAAAGTGAACAGTGAAATTTTGTGTGTAAATCAGAAATCAAAAATTAACCCTCAATTATGGTTTACAACACTTAGCTATTTTGGTGTTGTCTGTTGTGAATTTCGATTAAAGTTTACAACACTTATCTGTTGTGTTGTCTCTTCAGTTGTGTATCTAAATTTTCGGCGATTACTGTTCACAGCATGTTGTCTTATGTGTTGTAAAAACATATAAAAATAGACAATTGATTTTAGGTGTTGTCTCCTTGTTGCGATTAGTTTTTTTTGTCGAAATGCAGAGCAATTTTTAATTAAATTGTCAGGAATGTATTTTCAGTGGATTTTTTTTAAAGATTTTTATTATTTTATTTAAAATGCAACAAACAGTTGGCTGAGAAACTGCATCATATCATTGCCTCTACTTCCTTATAACTAAAGTCAGCAAAAAAAAAACTCCGGGTTGATGTTTTTAAAATATTAGTCTGTTTCACCAGCAAATCCATACTTGTTTATGTGGAACAATTTTAAAAATTTAATTCCAGAAAATGTTTGCTAACATTGTATTTGGCAATTCTGATGGGTTGGAACTGTTCTGACATTTGTTGCGAACTCGTGCCATGTTTGTTTTCTGTATACTCATTATTGAAAAAAAAAAATAAAAACACGTTAATCTCCAAGTTTTCTTGTTTTATTTAACATTAACAAAATAGATTTATTTTAGTGCACTTCGTTTTTCTTTTTTTAAATGTTAATTTCTTTCAACTTCACAGTTTGTATTTTTAAGAAAAAATCTACTAAAATGACGTACACAACAACTAGATGTTGTGAACCATAATCGCATGTTCAATTAATGTTGTGTTGTAAGGGAGACAACACAACATTTTTGTATTGTGAACCATAATCGGGGCCTAAGTTTTTAAATGAACTCAGTTGTGTTTATGTGAAATTGACAATTGAATAGATTTTTGTAATCCTGGAATCGTTTTCCTCAGCAATGAGTTTCTAGTTTTTTGCTTTTATGAATCCCATTAACTGCTGCACATTTATTCGAAATTTTAAAATATTTTTTGTTGTTGTCATGAACAACAATATTACTTTACTTTAATTTGTCTTCATTTTACAATTAAAAAACATTAAAAATATGACAGTACAAGTACGTCAGCTTTAAAATTATTTAAATGCCAATTCAATTTAAAATTTTTTCCCGGCTTCACTTATTGGACTCCTTTTCAGATATAAATTGGTCTTTGTAATTTAGTTAGTTTTAATACAAACTTTTTTTATTAAACATATTAAATTATTCGAAATAGTAAAGTTTAACAAAATTTAATCAGTATTTTATAAAAAAATAGTTTGTGGACCCAGTTATGTAGTCAACGGAAATTTTATTTAAATGGCATTTGTCGCCAAGACCTTTGTCTAAAAATTTTATTTTATTCTACTCAGCACACTTTGTGTATAGAACTCACGTACTACGTGTTTTAGATTTTGGGTCTAACTATAACAAATCGCAAGCGAAACTTAAGAGATGAAAACGGAATGCTTTTTATGCGGCATGTGTTAATTACTTGTCATGTCATAGTCTTACTATTTAAGAAATTTATCCATTTTTGTGTATTTTTATTTTAAATCAACATCTCTTTATTTCGCCGTCCTGCTAATAATTTAAAAATTAAGTATTAAATGTATTTATAGAGAAAATTATTTTTTTTTTAACAAAAATCAGCCATCATTTTCATTAAAAATTTAAAATAAAAATAAAACCCATAAATATACTTTTGCTTTTAAGTCACAATATCAAGTAAAATACATATTACGATTAGCAACAAAGAAAATATATTTAAAACAAAATTACAGACAAACTTATGAATGTCTGTCTTTTATTTATTTGTTAACTCAAAGTTAGCAAAACCATATGGAAACAAATAACTTTTTCTTCATGCTTTTTTTGTTTTTTAGTATTTAAATAAAAAACTTTGTAATTTATGTAAATTAAAATGCAGACAACTGCAAACATTCATACTTACATAAATGTTAATATCGGAAAAAAAAAACTTGATGCCGTTCAACAAATAACTTTTAGCTTTAGCTTAAAATTTAATAAGAAACAACAGAGAATATTATTACCATCATTTTGGGCTATGTAATCATACCGCGACCTTTAAGATCTATTGTGCAGTTCAGTTACTAACTACAATCCGTAATCTTGTAATTGTATAGCAATTTACATATCGATCGACATTTCTTTTCGCTAAATTTCCTTTTCCCTGCGTAATTAATACTACGACCCAATATGTTAAATTTTAATAAAAAATTAAACTAAATTAAAGGCATGTTTCTTAAATGCTACAAATATTTGTTTAATGTGACCGTAGCTTAAGTCTATTGAATTCAAAGTTTTTGGCTGCAAAGAAAATGCTTAGCATTGCCTTTAGAATGGTTTTTCTTGAAGATCACAATCAAAAATTTTCTTTAGGTGAATCTAATTTTTGAAAATTTGCACTGAGTAAAAAATCGCTTTGCAAAGTCACTTTAACACCATCTCGATATTATTGACAACGAGTGTTTCAAATTTTTTAACAAGCATGTCAACTTAGAAAAAAGCTACGATTTTACTTTTCATTTTGACACCAAATGTTGTCGGTATGGTGTCAATTCTGCAACGCTGTTCTCAATATTGCTTTGCTAAAATGACACCAGACGTTGTCAAAGTGAACACAAACGTGGGTCACCATTTGTGGTCATTTTGACAACGCATGGTGTCATTTTTATCTCTGGGTACACAATTGTACGGCAGGTTGATTAGAATTAAGACTAGAAGTGGGGACAAATCATCTGATTATTGCTGCCAGAATGGAACTATTGCCTATAAATACCCTTCAAGTCTAGTATTTATTAGGTATTGCAAAACTTCCTTGTTTGATTTGTCTGTAACATCAAACGTTTGTATGTAATGATATCCTAAGTAACGACAACGTCTCCAAATTAGATAATTACAGTGACACAGTGCATCGTCTGCTGTCCAAATTATGTAGCATTATTAAAGCTTTTACTAATAATTTGTATATTATTTTTTTTTAGCAAACAAGTTTTATTTTCTAATAAATATTCATTAATAGAAAAATTAACATTGTGTTGTTGATTTTTTATTTAAATTAATTTTCTCTGATTTCATTTGCTAAAAACTAAAACATGTATTTCGGTCTATTTACTATTGCTTGTGTATTCAATAAAAATTATTAATAATTCGTCTACCATGTATGCAAAACAATTATTTATTTGTTGGTATAATAAAATATATTTTATATTTTTATATACATAAATAAAAATTTGTGTCATTGAATATATTAGTGTGTATGTACGAGTATGTATGTGCGATGTACGTACCAAAGGATAATCTAACAAATGTTTGACAATCGTTTATTTTATATTCACTGCATGTGTATCACAACATGTTTTCAAATATTTTACCAGAAATTTGAATACACAACCATTAAAAATAGTTTATTGGGATTTTACTACAACAGTAGTGGTGAAAATATTTAACAGTTTTGCCGCCACAATAAAAATATATTTTATTTTTGGGAAAGGTCCCTTAGAAAACAGATCATTTGTAAATTCATTAATTCATAATTCAGTATTCATGAACTCATTAGTTATATCGTAAATTACCGTTGAACACTGCAAAACGGTAAATGTGTTATACATACATGTACTTATGTAAGTTGTTCGTTACTGTACGCCTGCTTGTCTACATGAAAACTTGTTGTTTTCTATTATTTATATTTTATTTTATGTTAACAAAATACATGCGAGTACATGAATCATATATCGTACATAAATTTATGCTGCATACATCTGTATCGAAGCATGTTTCTATATTTATTTAAATATTATAAATGTGTGTGTATTTGTAAGCAATAAATTGATAACATTAAGGGCTCCTTCAGTTTCTTTGTAAACATTAAACACGTACAACTATTTGTGATTATATAACTATAAATACTTTAGATAGATATTTAATTAATTTAGATAAACTCTTTATTTATTTATCATAAAATTAGTTTAATGTATGTAAGAGTTTTTTGATTACAGAATTAAAAATTTGTTGCTTATTTTGTTTGTATGTTTCAGTATTAGTACCTATTACCAATAACATATCCATATAAATACCTATTATTGTATTTGTCCTTTAATTTTCTGATAATTTAATATTATTTGAAATGCTGAAAAATTGTTTCTTATTATTTGGTCCGGTCTAATATTTATTGTATTGCTGTCGCATGTAGATGATTTAGATTTATTGAGAAAAATAAATGTTTATGAGTTATAAATTTGTTGTGTGTGAAAATTTCATGACTAAAAAAATATAACAAATTGTTGAAGTGGGTTTATTGCCAAGGTTTCAACAATTTTTAGGAATTTAATAAACCAGAATCATTGAAAATTGCTGATATAAAATAAATTAGAATCAAATACAAAAGTAACGTTTTATGCTTTTATAACAGTTTCAGGCTGGAAGTTATTTTTCTTTATTAAAACAAAAAAGGAAAATAAATTTAAGAGATCTGAAAACTTCTATAGAACAGCAGAGCAGACATTTTTAAATCTAAAATAATTTTTTTTTACTGTTATAGTGTTATTATTGTAAACAGGGGATATGCACAGCGACGCACAGTCTCTTTTGTATAGCCCATAAGTTCACTGCTTTGCCTAGAGACTTTAAGGCCGGATAATTACAAAATACATGTTTTGAAGTTTGGTCATGCAAACCACAGCACTGGCATCCTAATATTTCTTATCTTACACAGCTTGTGCAAGGTGGGACAAAAGTCCCGCTACCATTTTGATTGCGCACTATCTAGGTTATGTGACGTTTAGCTCAGTTTCGCTTTAACCATTGCATGGTGTAGACGTCCACATTTTATTATGAATAAAGTAGAGAAAATATTTATTGAAAATAATCCTTCCATTATTGCTACTCAGCGGGAATTGTGTCAAAAATATCTGTTTATTTGCGCTGCATGCATTAATTTTCGGATTGCGTGTACAACCTAGCCTTGGCCTTAAGATTAAATATTTTTAAAAATTTGTTCACATAAAATTCAAATCGAATTTGTTTGTTATCTCTAGTATAAATACATAAATAGCAAGTAAGTAAGAATGTATTTTAAACTTGTTTAACATAAATTTTGTGTCATAATCGTGTTCTATAATCCAACTAAAAATTTTTGCTCAAACCTGCAACAGTAAGTCAAACATTTGCTTGCCTCTTTTTTCTTTTTATAAAAATATGTGTTACATTTTCTGCAAACGCATGATTAGCCAGCAAATTTGCTTGCTGGATGTTGTAGTGTGATGTCAAATTGTTGTCTCACTTTTGAGCAATCTTTTGTTTGAAAGAATAAAGAAAAATATACAAAATTAACACATGCACTAATGTAACAAATCAAGTTAGTTTGTGTTGGTGGTTTTGTGTGTCAGAGCCAAAAACAAAAAAAACAAACTTAATGTACCTACACTTACAGTGCAATGATCATCATCATTATACAAAACCCTCAAAATTTGTTTTGGGGGCACATTTGCATGCACGGTGAGGTTTTAACATCGGCATCACGTTCTTATTTGAGTATGTGTTGCAAGTTCTAATTTTTCTTTTTCTGTTAGTATTCTGGTTTTTATTTTACATACAAGCGCACATCTGAATTTATAGTATTTCTTTTATATTGGTGCTTGTTTTTCTCTTACAATTTTGTAGCTGTGTGCCTTAACGACCTTTAAGTATATAATACGGGGGAAAAAAAAAAATAAAAACAAAAACTACTTTTTCATGAATAAGTTTTATCAATGTTAAAGAATAAACTCGTACTCGTACTCGTACATACGTAAGAAATCATGTTTCATATTGCATGTTGATTGTATTTGCATGATAAGTATAAGCACTGTATAATATGCCACACAGATTTGCCTTTTTTTTCCAATATCAACTATTCTGATTTACAAAAAAAAAAAAAAAAAAAAAAAAAAGGAAAATATGATAAAATGCGTTACGTGCTTTGCTTATATTTTGTAAAAAAAATTCTTGGAAAATTTAAAAGATTTCAAATATATATTTAAAAAATTAGTCTATTTAATTTAATGTTTTGAGCAAAATTTGACTTGAGCTGACTTGCACGATTGGAATTTTATATAAAATTCTCTTCTGTCTTATTATTTCACTTATAGTGAACACCACAAAATAGTTTAAAAATTTTTACGAAATATTTTGCTTCTCCTGCTTAACGCCCTCTTTTTAAAAATTTTGTAACGAAAACACTTTAGCCAACAAGATTTTTTTTAATTACTAACGTAGCCGAAATTCTTACACAATCACTCTCATGAAATAATAAGTTGAATAATTTCGTATTTACTGCAGGCTGCAGGCGTTTATCATCTCTTCACATTTACTATATTATTTTTTCTCATGTCATGCAATAATGAAATCCGAGTTTCTTACTTTTCATCTCCTAAAGTTCATGCTAAAGTGTTGACAAGAATTATCTGAAGTTTATGCTGCTGCTTTTATTGCAGTTGTTGCAGTTGATGTTTCGTGATGTTGATGGTTGTTGCTGTAACAGATGACATCCCCAGTTTAATTGTCACTTGTCTCAACAACAGTAACAAGCAGATAATGAAAGTGTATGCAAGTGATTTTTGTTTGTTTGTAAGTATGAGTAGTATTTGTACGTGTGTGATTGGGTAATGTAAAGTAGTCTAAAGATGTGTAAAATTTAAGTACTGAAAATAAATATAAACAAAAGAATGGTATCATTACTATATAAGCTCAGCCAGAGACAGACTTTTCAAGGCGTACTTATATATACATACCAACAAGCATTCATATACATATGTGTACATGTATGCAATATTAACACAGTGAGTGCTTGAAATTTAATTTTCTGCTTTTAAATTATTTTGTGCAAACCTGGTTAAAACAACAAAATAAAAATCCCTAAAAAACTGAGTGTGGAATAGAAATTTGATTCTAACAACCGAAGTGGTTCTTTTAATAATGTAAAAAAACTCTGGTCTAATGACCGCATTCGATTTTTAGTAAAATTGCTTGAAATTTTTCATTTTGATATCATACCATTCGATATCGAATAAAATATATCGCAATTTTAGGAGATATTATTCCATAGCGAGTCTTCGAAGCAGTATAATCTTAGTAAATATCATTCTTTTTTTTTTTTTTTTGCTTGTCTGCAGAAAACACAAAGGGTTTAGACAAGAATCGAGCCTGTTGTCCCAGATTGGTGGGTTAGTACGCTACCTACTAACCCACCAATGGGGACACCATAGTCGATAGAAAACTAGCTATCGTAACCAAAATAAATTATTTTATTAACTAGCACGGTCAGCAAAGAGTCTTAAAAACAATTTAGGTTTTATTTAGTTCTAGGTTAGAACAATTAGTTATTAAAATTTGTAAGAAATTTTTTATCTTTTGAATTTGAAGAAAAAGAAGCCAGAAGAAGCAATTGTTCAACCATATTACTCAAAAATTCTTTTTGTACAATTGTTTCCTAAATTCATGCCGCAGTCCTTTTTTATTTAATTACATTTCACAAGCATTTGTGAATAAATCTATTACACTTTGGAAAAATTAATATTCGATATCGAAATATTATTCGATGCGATAGCCAACTCGCTATCGAATGCGGTGATTTGACCCCTGACTATGTTTTGCTTGACTATAACAATTATATTCTTGACTTGACTTATGGTGTAAGTAAACCAGGTGACACTGAGACGCCAGCTGAAACTCCTTCTGTCAAAAGTTAAGAGACATCAATGTGTTAAAGAGAGATCAAAAACTGAATAAAAATTTTTGTTTCACTCTAGCACACTTCTTGATATCAACCACCAGAAGTAGCTTTTGACAGCAAAGGTCTCAAAAGCAATAACAAAATGTATGGGATTTTTGTAATGTTGTTATTTCTGTATTTTCTTATATGTTTTCTTATGCGAATCATTAAGAAATCATTTTAATTCTTTGAGATAATTTTAATCAACAAAATTAATTGTTCTATAACTTTAGTGTCAAAATTATAGACTTATAAATACTGAGTCAAGACCCTTTTGAGTAACAAGTAAAAGTAAAGGGTGGTTATATTTTAAGGGCCATTGGACGATTAAATTGACCGAAAAAATCACGAAGTGCACGATATGCATTTTGATTTGAACACCCATTTTCATAATAAGCCTGAACAACTTTAACGCGTTGCTAGATTGTGTATCTTTCAAATTGAATTAGTCTGTAATTGAGAAATGTTAAATGAAATGCAGAAAAAAGCTTGGTGTTTAGGTAAGGTTCACATTCAATATCGGCCCTTAAAATCTAACCACCCTTTATTATGTAAGGAAGAGTATCAAAACTAGTTAAACCAAGCATTTATTAAAAAAAATCTTGACATTGTTGAACAGTGGAACTCCAGATATTATAAAACGTTGCCCAATTTGGGAAAGCTAGAGTTGGAGAAAAAAAATTTATCTAGATTTTAAATACCCTGTAATTTTATAACAAGCGTAAATATGATTTTTCTCCCCCTTTTTTGTGCAGAAGTGTTATGACATGTTTGATTGTTTAAGTGTGTTACAAAATATAAATTCTCAAGATGTAACAAATTAATGCAATTTCATTTAATTTTTCTATTTTTTTCTATAAAATTTCAAAATTTAAAACTAAATCTTTGTTGTGTGTTGGATATGTGAATGTTTGTCTTTATCATTGCTGTTGTTGTTGTTATTATTTTAAGAATTGTATAATATATTTGCTTATTCATATGATTTTTATTTTATTTTATGCATTCTAATTCTCAAGTGTCACATAAATTTGTTTGTGGGTGTTTTGCTGGGCTGTGTAAAATGTTTTGATTTTGTGATGAAAGCAGATATTCTACAAATCTATTATCAAGTTTTTTTTTTTTTTATACAGAAATATTTTTGTAATCCTATTATGAAATGTTTTGCAATTTTTTTCATTAAGTTTTATTACATAAATAGATAGTAAATTTACTACAAAATTACCATGAACATCAATCAGTAACAGTTTCATAACTTTGAAAAATTTTGCAAGCAAATTGAAATGTCTGTGTTGAAATTTTTTGAGGTGATTTTAATAAAAGCAATTGAGTCATTGGGTACCATATAATTGTAATGTAATCGAAACAATTGAAAACATTCTGGACGTAAAATAATTTAATTATATTTATCTTTTAGGAATTGTATATGCACAGACATACAAACATGCTTAGATATTCGAATATTTTTTATTATTTAAAAGTTGTTATTGTAAATTATAAAAAGTGACTTATTACAGTATCTATTTTGTTTACATAAAATTTAAAATTTGGTACAATTAAATATTTGAAAAAATAAATTAATTTAAATTTGAATATTTACGGGTATGAGTAAATAAAAGTAAATGAAAATCAGCCAACTATGTATATTCGCTTTTATTTTTCCGAGAATGTCGTTCCAGCAATTAAGTATCTGGGAGTAATATCAATTTTTCTATATTTCAAAAATAAAAGCGAATACACATACTTGGCTAACTTTCAATTGATAATTGTTATGTGACTATTGAAAGTCAAAAAATATGAACTAAAGCGTGAATAATATAAGTTACTCATACATACATGTAAATATTCAAAGTTCGATTAATATACTTTAAAAATTATAAAAATAAAACCCTAAGCTTGAATAATATTTATTAATTTTCGAAATTCCCTTGGTCATATGACATCACACGTGTATTTAGTTTGTATTTTGATGATTTCTTCTCAAGCTATTAGGCCTACATTTTCTTATGAAAATAAAACACAATTTTTATTTCATATTATCCTGACGTTTCGTGAATTTTATGTTCACTTTTCCAAAAAATCTTGTCTATTTAATAAACAGAAAACATTTTATATAATATAAAATGTTGTCATAGAAAATGTAGGAATAATAGCTTGAGAAAAAATCATAAAAATATTGTTTTTTGTTGTGTTTCTTACTGTCAGGAAAGTATTTTTATTCAACAATAATAAATATTAAGAATGTCGCAAGGAAAATACTATTTAACATCAATACTTTTCTACATATGCATGTTTTAATTATAAATGAAATTAATAATAATTATACGTCAGCTGTAGCTGCACAATTATTTACGAATTTATTTATACCCCTCACAGAAAACGAATAACTTATTTTATATAAATAAAATTAATTTTTTGTTTATTTAGTTGTTTGTTTGTTATGCACATTTTTGTTTTTCAACGCCTTTTTTTCTAAAATAAATATAAGAAAAACGCTGTCCTTACTCTAAGGATCCTTACTCATAATGAAAAGAACCGGGTAAAATATAAATAAATAAAAAAATAAGAATATAAAAATATAACAAAAAAAAATTGTTTTTTTGAATAATAAAATGTTTATTGGGAAATTTGTTTGCTTGGTTATAGGCTTACAGCAGTGTATTTAGTCAACTAAGTGTGCAGTTTAAGGGTTCTTATATTTACAAAAATTTAGTTTTCTTTATTGATCCACATAGATATTTATCATTTCAGTAACTATTTCACTCGTAGAATGTTATGGTATAAAATAATTGGAATTATAAAAATACTAATATTATATGAAGCAAGTAGATGACTTTAAATATTTTAAGCCTTAATATTTTCAGGGAAAGTTAGAGCTAAAATTTATTTTTCTTTGAACGTTTACTAGTTTTCAATAAAAAAAGGGTTAAAATTTATTGTAAGGTTTAATTTAAATACACATTGTAAGAAAGACTCTGATCTATGCCAAGTAACCACAGAAAACTTACGCCTTGGTGTAACAGCAGAGCTCAAAAGCAACATGTTTGTAACTTCCAATATCAGAATCAGCGTTGCCATTTTAGTTTTTTTAGACTAGGTTTAGCCTTTTTTTTCGCATTTAGCCCTGAAATTTATGATTTAGCCTTTTTTCATGTTCAAAATATCCTTAATTAGCCTTTTTGGTTTTTCGCAATTTTTTTGGCAAAAAATTACCTTTTGCTTTTTTTGAAAAAAAAAAAAAAAAATTTTTTTTTTAATTAAAGCCAATACGTTTATTTCTAATTTGAAACTTGTTAATATATAACCTCGATTATTTGAAATTCTTCTCTGGTTTCTGGAATTACAAATTATCGACAGATGACTGTATTAGTTACACTTATTGTAAGCCCAACAAAGACTATTTTAATTTATGAACTATTTATTTTTGTAATCACTTTTGATCATAATAAATGATTTTATTTAATATTTTATTGTAACTCATGCCCCACTGAGCAATATTTACTTTATTTATAATAAAAAAGAATATATTCTATTCTTCATTCTAAAACGATTAAAATTTTGTTTAAAATTGATTTCACCTGTAGATAAAACATATGCAACGTTCATTGTCTAACATAATTCTTTATAATCATATAACTTCACAAGTAACCGACAATATAAATATAAAATTAAGTCGTTATTGTTTATAATGTGTTGTTTATGGCAAACAAAAATATTGACATGTTGTGGCTACGGCTATAATATATTTTTATGGCTTTATTTTTATAACTTCCGTTTCCGCTGAAAGGAGCATTTACAATTAACTTTTTTGGTTTGAAGTTCGTTTACTGCTGTGAGTGAGATGGCTTCTTGAAAAGTTTTGATTACCTTTTTGTTTTACTAAATAGCAAAGCATTTGATTACTAATTACGTAGTGGTAACCAAAGCTGACATTTGAAATAAACAAATAAGTTTTATGGTTTTCTAAAAAAAATTATATGTGAATATCATGATGTTTGCTTGTCATTACATCGTGATTTATACTCACAGACAGTAAAATATTTTCTAAACGAATGTTGCTTTACACACTGATTTATATTGTTTCACTCTGTTATTTATGAATTACTGCCTGTCTAAGTCAAAATTACAATTTTCTTTATAACCTTTAAATTTTTCATTTGTTATCATGACATTTTGAGTACATTTTTGTTATTGTCGACTAGACGAATTTGTAAGGCTTAATGTTGGTCACACATCGCCATAACCTGTTGGAGATAATATGTGTTCATTCAGTGAAACATATTTTTTATTCGTTTTCACTTCTTGCCAACTAAATGGAAAACTGCCAGGTGAAGCTATTAATTATATTAAATCTTCGTTAATGCTAATAATGTTTAAAAATAATTTTCCTAGGAAATTTTGTGAAATTTTAATTAATTATGTTTTTAACATAAATATTAATCAGGATTTCTAGTTATTTTTAACAAAACACAAGTCACGGTATATTTTAAAGCTCAGAGGTTTTATTAACTCAATTTAAAAATAAATCTGTGTGAAAGCAAATTTTTCTTTTAAATTTTTTGCTGTTTTTAGTACAATTTATGTGTGTGTGTATAAATATTTTATTTTAGTGTTAAGCATTTCAGTTCAAAGGAATTATAAAAAAAATTATAAACAAATAATTAGTTTAAAAAAATTCGAAAGAATTTATTTAGCTTCTTTTAGACTTTTTTGAAAAAGAAAATTTTATTTGCCGTTTCGATAGACATTAACTGATTTTTAGAAATACAATACAAGTAAATAAATAAATAAATTTTAAGTTATGTTTCCATTTGAAACAAATTTGAAATACGAAAATCTCAAAAGACATTTATTTAAATAAAATTATGAATGATAAAAGGAAAGGAAATTCAAAAAGTTAACCGTGTTTTATTATGAATAAACATTGTATGTGAGTCAATTGATATTGATTTTACAAAGTGTGTATAATTAGTTTTATTAATTTTTAAGCCGAATACAATTGAATATAAATAAAGATATTTTTTTTATCAAACTACTTCTTACACTTGAATGCAATTTATTAAATTATTATTATTTCTATTCTTGTTAAATGAAGAAATAGGTAATTATAGGCAACATAAGATACGAGTAGTTACCGAGTTATCTAAATCGTTTTTTGTTGGTACCTCCTAGAAACTTTATTTTCCAAGGAATTCCTTGCATATATTTTGTACTGTACTGGTGACGCCAATTTTCTAACAAGTTATTGAAATTGCATTTTCAGTTTTCAACCAGTTTCCCTGAAATTTGATATACAATCTCTCTTTAATGCTGTTCGCTATAGCAGAATTTTGAATTTTTGAAAAAAAAATTATTATTTTTACAGAATGCTTGCTTTTAAAAGAAAAAAAAGTCAAAAATAATTTTAATTCGGGCAATGCTAAAATGTGAAATTTTGTATTAAATTCATCATTAGAAATACTGATGTGGTTTGATACAGAATTCAGTAATTTTAATAAAAAAAATAAAATTTATTGAAGAAAAAAATCAATTGAACCACAGACAAAAGTTGCTAAACAATGTAGAATAAGCGAGACGTTGGAAATTAAAATGAATGGTATTACGCGAATTCAGAACGCGAAAATGGGTTTCAGGAAATATTCGTGCAATTTATGAGAACAAATGCTACCACAACTGATGGCAGGGCCTTACTTTTTTGAAAATGCGGACGGACCTTGCGTTGACTGTGAACGGCATTCATTGTTCTTTTGGCCTCAGCTGAACGGCATGGATGTGGACAACATGTGGTTTTAGCAAGATGGCGTCATCTGGAGCATGAAATGAAAAAGTGCACTCCTACTGAGACACTCTTTAGCTATGAATCCGTCCAAATAATTATTTTCTTATAAACATGTGTATTTTTACTTTGATAGTCTTTGTTCTATGGGCGATTCATTTAAATCTTATAAATTCTTATCACACTCTTAAGGGAAATATGTCAAATTTATTATTATTAAAAAAGGAAATTCAAATATGTTTTTTTTTTCATATTTGTACAGAATATAACGTAAGAAAAATTATTTTAAATTGCTGAAAAAATTAACTTATTAAAACATTTTTGGAGCTATGACACAACTAAAGTAAATAATCGAAATTATTCATTTCTTAATTATTTCTCTTTTCTTAAATAAAAACATTTTTTCTTTTAGCAAATAAAACTCAATTAAATTATATGGTAGCAAATATCAGTTAAACGTAACGGCAATTAAAATAAATATACAAATGAAAGATCTCTGATTTATATTTGAATAACTTGCCAGCATATTTGAATTGTATGTAAATACATACAAAAGTTTTTTTTTTTTCAATTTGAAGTTTTTTTTCTTTTATTAAATAAAGTCACTGCCAGTGCAATGTAAATTAAAAAAAAAAAATCAAGGTCTGCAAATTTTGAAGACAAGCAGGTAGAATTAATCTCACTCATGATATGCTGCTACAAAAAACTGTCAAGGCAATAAATTAAATAAAAAACAAACTGTGATGGTGGCCCATTAATCAATAAAATTTTAAATTATACTTAAGTGCATGATTATGTTTTACGCATGAACGAAGATGCTCCGGCTAAAAAATTTTAGAAACTGATCCCGAAGTTATGCGCATTAAGGGGCGTCTGAAGTTCCGCTGGAAAAATCAGATTCAACAACTTCTCATCGATCGGAACGCGCAGAAGATCGAAGCGCATGCAGAGTCTTTCAAGCCTCGGCTGAAGACCTAAATAGGTTGTAAGAAGCCATTTAAAAAAAACAAGAAATAGAAATACATATAATATTTAATAAAGCCAGGACTTGGATGTGCAAGTAAATAGCTAAACAATGAAGTTACTTAATTTTTTTTACAATTTTTTTAAAGAAGTGTAAAATTGTTCTTTGAAATTATATAATTTAATTACAACATATTACAAAAAAAAAAAAAAAAAAAAAAAATCCTTTTATCACTTTCTCAAAAAAGCATCATCTGTTTCTTGTTGTCATTGTCGCCAACGATGACACCATAAACCGGATTAAACTTCCAATGAGACAGACGTACGTACATATATGTCACTCATATGGCAGTCACGTGTATTCCTTAAAATTTTTTTAGCAACGAAAGGTGCACAGCAAAAAAAAAAATAAAAGAAATCAGCAAGCACATTTACAATGAATGGAAACAAATAAATAACAAGCAAAAATAGGTTAAATATTAATAAAAGAAAAATATTTTATGTAAGATATTGCGCACGTATACAAAAAATTTCTAAATGAATTGGCCTCAAGAACATGAGTTTCTTAATTTTTGCTAAGTATAAAGTTATACAACAGGCTTTCCGAATTTTAATAAAAACCTGAATCTTTCGACAGTGAAAAATCCATAGATTGTTAAAATCAATTTCGATTGAAAATATAAAGATCTAGCAAAACTATGAAGAATAGTGAAATTGTTATACGATTTTACAAGAAATGTGATATTAAAAAATATAAAACTAAACAGACATAAATTAAAATTGAGTGAATACATTTTTTTAGGCAAGTAATTCTTGCAAGTGAATCGAAAAGTCAAAATCAACATACACGTTAAGAAGAAAAATATATAGCTGAAATGAAAAATGTAATCAGGTTTTGAAGCTTCAAAAATGTCTTTACTCAACTTTTTTAGCTTTATCTTTGTATTTTATTCATTTGTGTAATTGTAATGTAGAAAAGCAGAAGTTACCCTGAATGAAATATTAATAGTGAAATTATATTGACTCGCTGCTGACCTTGTTGCCAGTACTGCTGACTTATATACTCTTTTGAATGCACTACTGGCTAAGCTACTGGCTAAGTACTCCGCTTGGGGTCATATAGACTTTACTAAAGACAGTAGTTCTTCTTTTGGAGATATATGTAGACGATATAGCGACACTAGGGAGAGCTACTGACTTTCTATACCTTTTACAATGTAATGTAATATGAGTTATTAATCCGAGAAGCATTATTAATTACTAAGCAATTTTGCCCATTTAATAAGGACTTGTTAGCATTGCAGATTATTTCATAAACATTCATTCTCTTGAATACATTTTTGCTGTGTAACAACTAAAATGAATTAAAATGTTAAACTTAAGCTTTTGCATTTATCATTTATTTCAATATTTTGAAGCCCATTTACAAAACTACAAACAAATGTAGAATTTTAATAACAATTTCAGAAATATATTTTATATTGAAGTCTCTTACATAAAACGGACTAAAATTTTCCACTCAACAAATTTTAATTATAATTTTGCAACAACTGCAAATGTTGTTAAATTAAATTGAATTTAAAGGACGTCAACAATTTTAATTCTAAAATGTGAAAATTAAAAAAAAAAAAAAAACGAAAAAAGAAAATCTTTTCAAAGTTTACGTGTCATGAATTCAATTGTAGAAGTTAAGAAATTTGCACAGATGTAAAACAACAATTTGTTGCTTCTGCTGGTAAAGGCTCCCTCTTGTAACCTCATAGCATGTATACACTTACAACGTAAAGGCTTATACGAATAGTATGTATCGTTAGCTTAACTGAAAGGTCATTTAATATTGAGATAACTTTATAGTGAATTAAATTTAACTATTGACTTTATTTCATTAAAAATTTGTGGATTTTATTTATAAGACCAGCGGCTTAATAATTTTTTTTTGCAGTTAGAATATTTTTGATTTAAGCTTACGAAATATTCAAGCGTAGTATGTTTTTTTTTTATTATTTTTTTTAATCATATAATCTCTTGTATTGCTATTGGTCTTACTTTCTCTGGCTCTTGGTGTTTTGCTTATTTTCTTTTCTTGTTTTTGTGCTTGTTTCATTTGTAGGATTTGCATTTTTAAATATCCTTTTGTCATCAACATCCGGTTATAAGAAAACGCACATAAGCTTTACAAAACCAAACAACAGAAACAAAATAACAACAACAACTAACAAAATACAAACAGTAAAGGTCTTAACAGTATTAGAGTTGGGCAAAAGTTATTTCAAGCTTCCACAAATTTTAAGCAAAATGAAATATTTTGTAATTTTAATGGTTTCCTAAAAAATTTTTAGATTTGATTGTTTATTTTCGGTTTGCATAATAGAAGCGATTAACGCTCAATGAACTCAAAATATTGAGTGTTTTTCATACAAATTCGGGAAGAAATTGCGTTAATTTTTTATGTTATTTTTTTGGCAAATTAATCAAATCGTATGTGATTGCAAAATTATAAAGCATTTTATGCACTTGCTAAAAGCATGTCTTAATTTTATTTCTATTTGTTTTGTTTAAAATTCACATTGTTCATTTTGGTTGGATAACCCTATATTATCAAGGCACTTAATTTCAAATTTTGACTTTCAATAGTCCCATATTAATAAAATTGTAATTATTCCTTGATACTTGATTGCTGGAGTAAGGATTTCGGAAAAACCAGTTTTTCCTCTTCGGCAGCTTTTCTGCCTTCAGATTGGGATACTGTATATAATTATTAATTATAATATGAAGTACTTTCTTTTGCAGACGTTGTTCATCTGAAAAACTTGACAATATTCAAGGCTTAGGAAGAAATTGAACTAACAATTCATAATACTTTACCGTTTATTCTATAGTACGCTAAGTCATGACAGTGAATTAAAATACACGAATGTTTTGTTTATGTGGCAGCCTGATGGCCATCAACTAAAATTAAAAAAATTCTGTTTTTCATCACCTAATCTCACAGACAAGGAAAAATAGTGAAGGAATCTCGTAGCATTGATATATCTCAGAAAGTCATTTAAACCTTTTCTCTATAGCCCGGAAAGGTCTATTAAATCCAAGTTTCACTTTTCTCTAAGAAATATTGTCTCTTTTTTTTTGATGTTTCAGAAATCTCTAATTTTACATAAATGATTGTAGTTTGGGATTGAAGTTTAAGCTACAATACCAAAAACTTTAGGAATTTACGACAGTTGTTTAAAATCATAAAATTTTTGCACGAACAAATAATGTACGAACTTGCTAAAACGGAATACAAATCAACAGCACAAGTTAAATGACGAAAGTAATCATTGTTATTTGTCTGTCGCTTTTATTGTCGTTGTTTTTATTTTGGTCGCCCATGGTTTCTCTCAATTGTAAAGAAAAATATGTCACTGTACTTGAATATTTGTAGGTATTTGTTTTAATATTTTATCTTTCCTTTTTCATTCCCTAGAGTTTTGTTCCATATCAGTCTTGTTATTTTCCTCTTCATTATTTTATGTATTTTATTCAGTTCTTTTGGTTAGTATTTAACAATGCATGACACATTTTCTATAGCAGTAAATAGTTGGTATGAAAGGCAACTAAAAAACCCGCAAAACACACCACCGTTACCATCACATTCTTATCTTAATCTTAATAAGTGAATTCTGAAGAATTAGGAATTTCTAGGTGACATGCTAATTTTTTTTTAATTTCAGTTACGATTATGAAAAAGAGACTTTTCACTATGAAATTGAAGCAAAATTTATTAAAGAGTTTTCTTTAAGGAACAATGAAATCAGTGAGGCCACCATAACCATCTGACATAGGAAACAAATAACCCAAGGAAGTTTTTGAATTAGTAATTAATACTAGACTTGAAGAGGATTTCTAACTTAAAAGTAGTTACATTAAGTCTATTCTGACCGCAGTGACCATATGACTAGCTTCCGCTTCTGATTAAAATTCTAATATCAGTAAGAAAATATTAAGATTAAAATTTAGGATATGAAAAAAGTATGCCTACAAATGCAGCTGCATAAATATATTGAAAGCAATAGCAAACGTGTTTCAGTGGTACCACTTTAAAACATTTCACTTTTACAAACACTGAATTTCTTATTCAAAAATTAAAATTTTTAAAAGCAAATCCATTCACTTATTTAAAAATTTTTAATTTTTAATGTATTTTAAATATTTTAATTTATTATTAAATAAATTAAAAAATTATTTCATATTTGTTATTAGTGCAACACAAACGGAACTAGTATTTTTCTTTTAGGTAACAGCTGGTAAAATACATGACATTTTGTGTTAAAATTATTTATAAAGACGACAACTCAAACAGTTAGTTTAAAAAAAAAAAAAAAAACAGAAAGAGACAGTAGATCTATAGGTTTACATAGGTATGTGGCCTTCTATCTCTCTTCGTTTTTCAACAGAAAGAACGCTTTTTTGTTTATAAAATTAGCATTATATGACATTTGGGTTTTTGAATTGTGAGAGTTGGGTATTCTTCATAAGTATTCTATGGTTTGTATTATGCCAGCAACTATTTTTGAAATTAAATCTTGTTTTGATTTGTATTTGCTTTCAAAATAAATTTTATTCTTTTTTTTTTTAATTAAATTCAATTCAATGCTTCACTGTGCTATAAATTTTTTTTTCAAATTTATCTCATTGGCTAAACTGCTCCAAGGAAAACGTTGTGGACGGGGTTACTCTATACTATTTTTTTCCTTTCTCTCTACATACGTTTATTATTTACATTCTTTTTATTTTTTATTTTTTGTTTTTCAATATGCACATACAAATAGAAAGATCTAAATATTTATTTAATGATGAAGCTGACAGTACGAATGATTGTGAGAGAACCTTAACACACCAAAAACATAACATAGACTTTCTTCCACTGAGTGCTTTAACTACACTTTTTATTGTAAGAGTATGTGCTGACTATATTGACTTTAATAGCTTGAGTAGACTTAACCTAATTAAGAATGTTCAGCACAACAAATCCTGAATACAAATTATATATATTTTGCACTTTAGATTTTCAAATTTTCTGTTCTTCTGTTTCTATTAAAATAAAGCTGATGGTTGTAGCTAGAATTATTTGCTTGGTAGGCAAGAACATAAATTTTATGTTGTAAAAGTTAAAAGTTGCTTAGAACTTAAAATTTTGAAAATGTTTTAGTGGTAGCAACAATTCAAAGGTATGAGATGAGGGAGGAGGAGCAAATTTAAAAGCCTTTCTACGCCATTGCATATTATTTAGATTTGAATGAGATGGAGAAAATCACTGGTAAGCACTTACATAAACAAAGTCAAATCCTTCCACAAAGTGAGAGAAATAGTTTAAGCCGTATTAGTGTGTTGCTATTGGTTTTTGTTATTGACAATGACAGCTGTTTGTTGTCTAGATTTTGCTTAAAAAAGCGTTTGTGTATCTTAATTTAGTGAAACTAACAATCGTGCTTTAAATCATAAATTAGTTTTAGAAAATTTAATATTTTCTATATATTTAGCAAATTGTACAATTTAACATATTGTTAGATTAACTGTAAAATTATATAAATGAAAACTTTCGGATTTATGCAACATGAGCATGAAGAGCAAATGAAGATGTCAGTGAGTAATAAAACCTGATATAAAAGTTTGCACCTGAGGCAAAAACGAAGATTCTTTGAAAAGAACAAAAGGGTTAATGGGCCTGACTAGAACACAAATTCATAACCGGACATTGAAGAGTACAGAAACACTTGAAATATAGGAAAATCCGTCATAATAACTTCTGCAGTTTATATAAAACTATCCTAATTGTCAAATTGGGTGCCCCCATAGATTAGTAGGTAGCATACTAACCTAGCAATCTGGGCGTCGCAAGTGCGATTTCTGTATAGACTCTGGGTGTTTTCTACAGACAAGGCAAGAAGTCAAAAATATTTAAAACAATTTATCTTCTTATCACATTCTTGTCACAAAATGCTATTCCTATCTGATATAACCAACAAATTTCCCAAGGAAGTGTCTAGATTAAGAGAGTATTTGTAACGAAGAGAAAAGTTTTGTTTTGGTCGCGGCGACCAGGAACCAAATTATAGCACTAGATAGCGGTATCGAATGCATGTACTCGCTTCTGATTTTTGTTTTAACTCTACATCAGAATTAAATTTAAATAGTTTTTTATTTAATTATTTTCTTGGAGCTCTATTTAGCTCATCTTTGGGGAATGGTTGAAAAGAGAATCGGAACAGTATAGTAAATGTAGCGAAAACATTTATGCCATTTTGATTTTGGAAGAAAACCAAAATAAAATCTACTGTTCTGACCCGGCCAGGAGAATTTAAACACTTGACAAATATGACCAGCAGAGCAGAAATGGTCTAATTTGGACCCGTGTCGCTATTTTGCGCAAATCACTCAAGAAAGTCTTTGAATTCTTAATGAATACTAGACTCGGGGAGAATTTGTAACTTGAGAGTAGTGCCACTATAGTTATATTTTGGACTTGTTCCCGCTAATTCTAATTCTACTTCTATTAAATTATTTAAGTTTAAAAAATAATACTATAATTTGATGTTAAAAAAATGTTTGATGACAGATTATTTCTAAAAAAACTTAAAAAGCAAGACGTACTAAATATTAGTAAAAAATTGTTTTCATTTTTTGTTTTTGTAAATTCTGAAATAAATCCTCAGAGAAAAAAAAATATATAAAAACTGTCACCTGTTTCTTTTTGATAACTTTTGATAGCAACTTTTTTAATAATCTTTGTTTAAGGATTTACTTACATCGTTTATTGTTAAGTACTCAGAAAAAGCTTAACACACTGACAAACATTTTGTGAATGCTACCATGAAAGTTAAAAAATATTATTTTATTTTGATTAACAATTTTTATACTATTTTGCTCCCTTTTGATGTGAGCTATAAATGTAGTTTCAAATATTTAAATACAATTTTTCATTCATATTAATAGCAGATAGACTGCACACACATAAATATTCATGGTTCAACTGAAAAGTGCGATTTTTTCAGTAAGGGTTAAAAAAAGGAATAGGTCATACTAGTAATAAGTTTAAAATGCTTTAAGTGAAGCAAAAACAAAAAAAAACAAGCAAAATTTATACAAAGAATTTCTGAAAAATATTTTTAGCACTTAAGGGGCCAATACACGATAACCTGATGAGTGGATAAGCAAGTGCTTATGAAAGTGTTTTGGTTATGTGCGCGTATTTTATGTAATTGTAGCACGTCCTTTAGTGATATCAAAAAGACTTTGATATTTTGTTGATGGCAGCAGTGTGCTGTTGGAGAAGATTGTGAAAGATTAAACATTGGGACTAAAATATTATTTATTCTTCATTAAAACATTCATTATTTATTTTTTATTTATTCATTTACTATATGATTTTGCCCACTCCCGCCCATTCCGATCTTTTATTACATAAGTCGGTATGCTTAGAGTATAGACCAATTTTTAGAGAAACTCATTTACAAATAAAATTTTATTTATCTAGATTAATAATATTATTAAAATACTTTTACAATTTATAGCAAAAAATTTTTGCCGCCCTTCAATTAATTTGTCTTAAGGATATTTTATTATTGCAGTAGTTTAATGGTATGTTATGTCGGGCAAGTTTTTTAACATGCTGTTGTTTTGTATTGGCCGCTTTGAGAATTGTTTTTTAAGATTGCAGTTTCTACGCCGTACCTGTGCTACTCTATAAAACAAATATAATCTGCATCCTTATAAATAGAAGAGTTGATTTAAGTTGGTTAATTTTTCATGTTAGACAGTTTGTAGCTTCTCTTTTAAAATTGTTTTAATGTAACAGAGGGCTTTTAAAAATTCTAATGACGATACACCCTTCTTGCTTACAATGAAAGTTATAAAAATATCCATCTTTGATTTCTTTGAATCGTGTATTAATAAATAAATTCTTGATTTACATAAAATTTAAATTAATTCAGATTTTCCTTTATTTAATTACAGGTAAGCCAGTGTTGAATGTTACTTAAATAAAATTTTCAAGTAAGTTCTAAAGTAATAAAAACAAATTGTCTTCTATTTTATGCAGGGCATATACGAATATGTATTATATATGTATCTTAGAACAGGACCACACACAGCAATTTTATTTGGGCAATTCTTTTTGATTTCTTTTTTAAAATTGCCGCTGTGTCTATACACAGCAATTTTGTTTCGGCAAGTTTGAATTCTTATTCATTCATTCATTCTTCTTTAAAGCTTTAAAAAAATTCAAAGAGAGAACAAAATGATCTTGAGGGGTATGAGCAAGTTTTTACCTCTTTCCATTCTTCTTTCCTACCTCGCCCACAAAATCAAGAATTGCCCAACTAAAATTGCTCGGTGTTGTCCTCGTCTTAATATGTGAATTTGTTAAGTATGTGTATTTTAATTTACATTGGAACTTCGAAAGAACATACTTTGTTGTAACGAAAAACTCATTACAACGAATGTTGTCTGAAGTCCTTGAAAAACCTCTTTATTGCAAAGTTTTTCATGCAAATATAGTCTATTGCTATTGCATAAGAAATTCAGAGCGGTAAAGTCTCTGTATAGCGAAGTATTCTTTCAAAAGCCTCTATGCAATGAAACTCTTCAAAATCCTCTACATAACGAAGTGTTGATTTTAAAGCCTGTACACAAAGAACTATTTCATTTTTATTTACTTTTTGAATAGTGAATTTTTATTATTGCATGGTATTTCGGTTAAAAAAACTGTAGGTTTATCGATTTTTTTTCGTATTTCTTCTAATTTCTTTATAACAAGGTTTCATATGTTTAACCAATCAGTAGCTATAAGGAAGTAATTTTCGATCCAATTTAGATTCGTTATATAGAAGTTTCTTAAAAGCAATTATATTTTTTTTATAGTATAACATTTGAATTAATTTACATTAACAGTTTTTATTGAAAACCCTTTATTTGAATTAGCTAACATTTTAATTATATAGCTGCTTAGGTACTGCTATAGTCATATAATTAAATCATTAATACAAACGCAAATACTTTTTATGTGTCACATGAAAAAAATATACACAGAAAAAAAATCATACTGTAATTAATAGTCAGGAGGAATTGCTTACGTATTTAATTATTATTATTTTTTTTATTTAATAAAAATTTAAATATCTTTTTTGAGCAACCAATTTCTAACATTTTTAAGGCTTTTTATTGCATAATTTTTCTGCCTCTTGGATACCCTGCTCAAGTTAAGACAACAAGAGCTCCATTATCATGTTCTTGTAATGAATCTCATCTTTAAAAAAGTAAGGTCTGGCCTATATCTATAGCAGATAGTTACTTATTTCTTGTGGATGTCAAGAAGATTTTCTAAGCCCCAAAATCGACAGTTTTGTGTATACACGAAGCCATTCAGTTTAAAAGGCGCTTAATTGCAAAAGATAATTTTTTTTTACTTTATTTTGCTTCAACACAATTACAACTCGTTATTCTTTCCTAAAGCGCTCTTTTTTAAATAATGGGAATAAACAAACAAATTATACTAAATTTAAAAAGTGAGACACGCATTATTAAAAAAAAAAAAAACAATTACTTGTTTATGAGAAAGGAGCAATCCAATCGCCTAAAAAATTTGTAAAAATATTTTAAATATAATTTAAACTTTTTAAAGAATTTTTTATTTTATTTTCATGTCTGAAATCTAATTTATTATTTATAAGCAGATCCCACAATAATAATTAAAATCTTATTTATTAGTCAAATTAAAAAAAAAAAAAATCCATAATTTGCTAAAATGTCAACTTTTTAAATTTATTTTTCAGACAATTTCTTGTACACGTTTTTCGTTATTTAATTTTTTCTATTATTTTAGCAATAATTTTAATCCACTGCAGTATTTTTTCAATTGTTCCCTATTGCCTGATAAATATTTGTCGCTATTTTGTGTTTTGCATTGTCGTACAGTTGCTTGTATTATATTCGTAGGATTTTGATTATTTTTTTTTTGCCTATTACTATATTTTCAGCTTTTATTTTCATTTTGAAAATAAAACAACTAAAACAGAGATGTAGGAAATCGTTCCCACATGTATTGTATTGCTTCCAGTACATGTACACATACTCTCCACAAGAACTGGCTTTGAAACTTTTATTAGTAAAATATTTTTTCTAAATAGATGTAGGAATGTGTGTTCTCTGCATTTTCTGCCATAAGCAATTTTTTTTCAGCTGACTGTAGGTGCTTTACAGCCTGCCGCAGTGCTAACTCACCATTAAATTTTTAATTTAAACCTTTGAAATAAACCAAATGTTTATAATTCAGTTTAAAAAATTAATACTTTGCTATAGATTTAAATGATAATAGAAACTGATGAATAGATATTTTTTTTGTTTCATTTTTTTAAAAATGATACGTAATTGATTCTTTTTATAAATTTTATTTGCTTAAATTCAATTTGAGCTGATTTTATATCAAAAACAGTTCTAAGCTTGTATACAACATTTTTCAAATAATAAAAACTTTGTTGCATATAAAAATGTGTTTCAGCTCGGGATACACCCTGTATAATAAATAGAAAAAATTTTTCTAGCAAGTAGTACAACACTCTTAGGTTTTATAATTGAAAAAAAAATGCACTTAATTATACTTTTATTTGTTTTGCTTATCCAGCACAATAAATATAAATAAATTTCATTTATTTTATTCAGTAAAAAACTATTACTTCATAATGATTTAGCATTATTTATTAATTCGATTTTGTTGTAATTACTAGCAGTGCTAGAAAATTCAATGCTTCATAAATACTCGTATTTATTCTACACATATTTAATTTTATAATTTGTCTTTTTTAAAATATAAAAATTTTTCATAATTGTTAACAAGTTCGTCTTTATTTTTCACAAAAAAATACCAATTTAATTTTGAAAAATAACACGAGTTTACACGGTTTTGGACTAGAGCAACTGAAAATTGTATAGTATTGCTCACTCCAAATCTGTAAAAATTTAAGTAATTTGGATAACTCTTCAATTTTCTGTTTTAACTTACGATTACTTACGAGCACATGGTGTTTCTTTTTCAAACCGCATATCAACATCAATCAAATACATACGATTACATGTATATACATATCATACATACGTACATCAATATGATCGATTATTTCCTTATATATATTTTATTTTTCATTTGAAAGTCCCTCTAAAAAAGGCACAACTTCTCAACAAACATGAGAAATCAATCAAAATTTTACATTTACTTCAAATCAAGAAACTGCATAAAAACAATTTTTTTGTATTGATTACACTGTAAACGAATGTTTACAAAGAACCCCTTTCATTAACAAAAATGGCAACAAGAAGCCTAGGCTTTATGCATAACATAACCGATTCGCTTATACCCTTTACCATAACATGTAAATTAAATGACTTTTAGGAAATGTTTTAAGTAATAAGACCCGTTTTTAATTGAGATTCAAAGCAAAGAGTCTTAGAGAATTTTATTCAAAAATAAAAGTGATAAGCAAGCATTCAGAGAAATAAGAATAATCTCTATAAACAAAAATAATTTTCTTTTTGTTTGCTTGATCGCTATAAAAATGTTTGTTTTCCAACAGATTTTTCTAAAATTTGGAACATATAGTTTCTAGACCGGCCACGTCTATTTTTGCGCTCAAATTGCAACGATTTTTACCAGCCACTGTTCAAAAAGATGTGTGCCCGTACATAATTTGAGAATAAAATAATAAAATATTTACCACTTTTTTTATGAACCAACCAACCAGTTCAAAACGGAGGGTTACGACTCTAATTCCGGGCCGTTAGTCGGCTAGGGAAACCATGGTTTTGATAATATTCGTAGCAACACCACAAATCACTTTATAAGGTACACCTAATTCTCTTTTTACACAAGACAACAACAAAATTCCTTATAAAATGTACTAAATATAGACCAAAAACTAATTTATAACTGAACGCATTGATAAACTTATCATGAAAGTAGCGTTTTGTAACTTCGACAGGAACAGAATGTTTATGCATCAGCAAACACACAAACAAAAAAACATTAAATTTAAATCAAAACAACTTAAGCAAGTCTCAAAAAAAAATATAAGAAAAATTGAATGTGAAAAGTTGTTAAAGTCTTTCAACAACAAACAAACAAAAAAAAAAAAATACAAAGCGGTGGCACTTACCAACATACTCGAACGTATGAGAGCAAAAAGGTATTTGATTTATTAAAAAAAGAAGAGTGAAAAGAAAAATAAATAAAAAAATTGTTAAAATATTATACACCCTCTTTATTTAACGACAAAATAAACTGACTGGAGAGGATAATCATTTACCCTTTTATTTTTATTTTTTACTTTGATTGCTGCCACATTGCTGTTATGTATGTGTGCAGGCATGAATAAACAAGATGTGTGTGTATCTGTTTGTAATCCTTTGTATATGTTATTTTGGTATGTCTATTTTATATCCAACTTGTTTTGAAAAAAAAAATCTCAGGTGGGCGCTGCAATTTTATGGCTTGTACTGAAAAAATATGTTTCTTTTTTACCTATTGTAGTAAATTTTCCTTTTCTAAACCTCAAATATGTTTTTTTGCTGATTCTATGGTTATTCCAAGTTAAGATGAATTTGTTTGTTAGTATTTTTAAATATCCTTTATGCTGAGATAAATTTATGACAAAAAAAAAAGGAACATTATTTAAAATCAGGGTTCGAATCGTCGCATTCGAACAAATTTAAGCATTTTTAAAAAGGCAAGATTTGGCCTCAATTTAAATTTAATATAAAATCAAAGTTACTTAACCTTCCAAATCTAAACCAACTTTTGAACTATAGTAACTTAAAACTATTTAAAAAGTATTTTTTAGTACTAATTTGGAATTAACGAGGTGGCACTACATTAACAAGCATTACTTGAAAGTGGTTAGTGCTATTTATTGAAAGTGAAAGTTCCAAATTTTCCAATAAAATTTATTTTAAGTCGTACTTATATTATGTTTAAATCTGCTCACTTGTTTCTAAGATATCGACAAATATGTATCTATTTTCTGCAAAATTAAGATTTTTTTAATTGTCAAAAATTAATTTAAAATAGCAGAAGACAAATAAAACTACTTTTTTTCCTAGCATATTTTGTTAAAATCAATGCTCAACTTTAGATTTTACTCAATTAAAACAATTAATGAAGTCAATTAGTCACAGAACAAAAAATCCCAACACCAGCGTTCGCCTGTTTGACTGCAGTTGTACTCATATGCTAAATTTTTTCACAGTGTGTAGGGTCGCTTATTTGAAAATAAAATCAGATTTAAAAATCTATATATACTCGTGGGCTTATCTTAAAATTCGACTGTACGTTTGTTTGATATTGTAGCACCAGCTGCTGGGCAGATTTGTGACGCTAAACCTTCCAAAGCGTATCCCAAAGGTATACAGAGAAATTCAATTAAATAGGTCCAGTCGTTCAGGAGAAGTACAATGTCAAACATACATTCTAAAATATTTTGTAAACAGTTTTCAGTTGCTTTGATGCAAAACTATTTTATTTAGGATAAAATCAATCGTCAGGGACTTGAGATTAAGTCACCACGTCATGCCTATGGAATTTTTGTTTTTAATTCCTTTAATGTTAAATTTAATTTAACTGGTCGATATGTGTGCGTACTCATAGCTGCACTATTCGTCATTTGTTTTGTATTCTTGTGACAAACTGTTGCCTTGGCGTCAATAAAAATTCAATAAAAGTAAAGTATGTTTGTGTGTGGCTCATGAACACACACAAACATATGCTTTTGTTAACCATAAAAAGCAATATATAAAAATAAAAATGGCACTCACCTATACAAACGCATACTTACATACTTTTTTCTTGCTAACATGTGTAACTTAAGCACGTGTTTTTTTCCAGGATATGTTTCAATTCACATGTATTGTATAAAAGAGTTTTATAAAGAAAAAAAGGAAATAAGTCACCCTCACATTGAACATATAAACGTACATATATAAGCTGATTAAAAGAGATTATTGGAATTTGTAAAAGTTTTTCTTTAACTTGATTGCATTTTATTATTTTGCTATCAGAGATTCATTCTTTGATTTAATTAAATTAATTGTAGAGGTAAACTTTTCTTTTCCGTTTATTGTTGAATTAAAAAGGAAAAGAGCATAAAATTTTTTTTTTAAATCTATTTTGCCAGGTAACATGTTCTGTAACTAGTTTCTTTTGCTTACTCACAGTTGTGGTAATCACATATTTTAGTTAAAGTAATCAGAGTTCGATAATGTAGTCCATTATTTAGTTCGCTTAACAATATATCGAGCTGTAACACCGGTTTTCTATTGTCTTGTTTGAAATATGTAATTCTCAAAGCCAAAGTTTTTTTCAGTGTGCTAAAAATGCAATAAATTCTCATCACAGTATTTCAATATCAATCTACAGCTTCTTAATTCAAATAATATTTAATTTATTTACACTAAATATTTAATTGTTTTACTACCACGATTATTTTTTTTTTTCAATTGTAACAAAAGGGCTTAAACAAAATTGACAATTGCTGTGAAGCCATATAAAAACATAAAGAGAAAAAATTATATTTTTAGTATTTTTTCTATCAGTCAAAACACCAAGTATTTAGAAGCCAGCACAAATAAATACAAATACCAGCACTTGCAAATTAAAGCACAAACACCAGCTGCAAAACAAATCGCTTTAAGTATATAATAATGTGAGTTTTTCTAATACACTAATGTTGTTATACTTATTTTTTTGTTCATTTTTGTTATCAACATCTTGTTTACACTTCCCATTCCTCTGCAACTTCTCTTGCTACTAATGAAACTCTTCCCACAGCATAATATACTTACTGTTGCGCATTCTGGTATATGACAACATGTCTAGAGTTGGGCTCTCAAAATTATTGACTGACTCGTTTCTTTCTATGTGTGAGTATTTATTTTATATGTGCACACGAGTATGAGTATTTCTGTAATAGTGTTTGGCAAACGTTGCGTTGTGTAAAGGCATTCAATCAATTTAACGCATAATTCCTGATGGATTTAATGGTAATTGATGATTGATTACAGTACATATAGTAAATGGCATTTAAAGCGAAAAATGCCTCTAAGAACTGTACAACAACAACAGAATTCTAATACGAGTGCCAGTAAAAAAAAAAAAACAACAGCAAAAAGTTTTATAAAAATAAAAACACACAGTAAACATACTGAAATAGATGTAAAAACGAGCTTGGCTTCTACTTCATTGTGTTTCTAAAAGTATTAGAAAAAAATTTTTCATTAAAGTTAAAAAGGAATTTTTTATGCACTAATTGTAAGGGAGTAGGTATTTTGGATGCTCTATGTTTTATGTTGGTACAACTTGAATAGTTTTTACAAGAAATTTAAAGCTTATGTTCTTGTTATGAGGACTTGTGTCTGTCTGACTTGTAGGTAATACCAAAAACTTATGATTTTCTTAACAAGTTGTATAAATGTAAAGTAAAATTATTGAACTTGTAGCTTATCATCACTCTATTTTACGTTAATTTTTATTGATTACAAAAATCCATATAAATAAAATTAATTTTCTGTTTGTTTGTTTTTTGTATTTTCCAACGGATTTATGTGAAATTTGGTACGTATAATACACTTTTAGAGTGGCCACGCCCATTTTACGCACATTTATTACTTATTTTCACACACAAATTTAATTCATACATATTTATATAGTCTCTATACTGCAAAGAAGATCGCCATGTACTTTTGAACTGGCCAGGCCCACTTTTTAAAAAGATGTGCCCGTACTTAATTTAAGTTTAAAATTATGTTTTGAAATTGTTTATTTACAATTTTGGTTGGCGCTTTTGATAACAATTATAAGTATAAAATAGTTAACGGTTGTATTTATTTGGATGGGGTTTTTAACAATTAAAATTCAGCTTGTAAGCAGATTTCTTTAAAAATTTCTACATACGCTCTCAAAAGATGCCGAGTTCAAGATACCAACTCAAGAAATAAAGAAAAAACATCTAGTGAATGAATATTTTTGTAATAGAAGGAAAAATCGCTTAAGTCTACCTAAGAGAAAATTTACTTGTCTCGCAATTGGCTCAATAACTTTTTTATTGTAGTTCGAGATGGTAATGAAAAAAATGCTTTTTGCATTTTTATTAGATGCTGCTTTCTTCAGAATCCCAGATAACTATAACTATGACTATTTACCGATAATTATTAAAGGCTCTATAAAAGAGAGAGTTTTTTTTTAACTTCACAGTGACGTTAAAAAATCCTTCAGCTTTTTCGAATTTTTTTTCTAGAATTACAACTATTTAGCAAAGTCCATCTAATTGCCATCATAACTCAACTATACTTCTCTTTAAATAAAAAAAAAAAAAAAAAAAAAAAACAATCCATAAGTAGTGCTGAACGCTATTTTATTGACTTTTTCCTTTTTCTACTCATTTTATTTATCCTGTTGATTGTATTTTCGCTACGTTCGTACAAATTCCCCAATGTACATTTACAAATTGAAATGTTTATAAAGAAAATGGAAATGGATTGTCCTTATAAAGTGTCTGCTTGTTATTTATTTTCCTACTCCAAAAAAATATTGGTGCTGTTAGACTTTGGCTTAAGTGCGACTTTTACAATTTGACTTAATGCTCTTTAATTTATTTTTGTGAACTTTGGATATCATTTGTTTGTATGCGATATGTCGCATATGTATTGTCTTGCTTAAAAGAATTTTAGTATTCCTAGTGGAACTAATTTGTTTCCCTTTTTTCTAAATATATTTTCACAACATTCTTTTTATCTTTGTTAAGGGTTTATTTACAAAAATCAACTCTCCCTTATAGAATTTATTTTTTTGTTTATAAAAAAAATTAATTGAAAACATCCAAAGGCTTAATTGCAGTCCCACTGTCGGTATAAATGCGAATATTCCTACTAAGCCTTTAATGGTACCGCAGCCAGTTTGCTGCTTTCTTTATTGCCATCAATTCAGCTTGTAGAATGCTGCTTTGATCGTGGAGTATGAATGATATACTAGTCCCAGACATCCGAAAGCAAGAAGAATTACCGTTTTTTCTTGGTGCAAAACACAGACTTCTCGATGTTAGTATGACAGATTAGTACTAGTTGTACTTAACATTGCTGTGGCAATTTTCTTGACCAATAAGTATTTCAAAATAGAGTCTTGGACTTCTACTTGATTCCTTAAGGCTCACGTAAACGTAAGCTACTATCATTGTTATTAGTTTATATACTAAAAGGCAAGCCTTGCTACTACTCCTGCTAAAATGTCAATCAATATGACAGTATTAAAGATACTACTAACAAAAACAGTAATCATGTTCTTCGTTTGTGGTCTATTATTTTAAAATATTTGCTTTAATTCTGAAGGCTTAATTTTGTAGTTTAAGTTCAATTAATCTGTTATGTTATTGATTCGGATTATGCTGTAATTACGCAATCCAGCGTCAAGTTAATCCAAAATGTATTGTTCGATATTTCACTGAATTTTTTTTCGGAACTTCGTTGCTGCTTGATTTGTGTTGTAGTTGGAAAAATCTAATTTATTAATATAAAATGGTAGGTAAGGTTAAGTTGAATAAAGGACCCCAATCAAGAAGATGGAAAGGAACTCATTTGATTTATTTGAGAGATAACTAAAGAAATACTTATGAGAGAAGAAAACAAAGATGTGTTATGATTAAATAATTATTAAAGTGTTATAAAAGTTTATTTCCAAATTACATACTTTTATTGAGATTTTCAATGTATTAGAGGAAGTAAAAATGAAACCCTCGCATAAATACTAAAATTTCAATTTCAACTTTCAAGTATTTTAATCTTTTTAATTTGGTTTTGCTTTTTTTTCTTTTGCGTTATTTATTTAAATAAAATTTTAATTTGTTTGATGAGTTTCTTTACTTATTCAACAGTTTTGCGTGCCATTCATTTACCACTTTGAGTATTAAAATGTATTAACAAATTGCAACAGGCAAAAGAAATAAATTTAGCTTTGACAAAGTTTCTATGGGAAAAAATTGTTTTTAATCTACATAAATACTAAATGCTATCGAGTGTGTTTGTCACAATGTTTAAAAGGCTTTTTTGTTAGAAATACCGACAATCTCGCAGACATTTTACGAAATGCAAATAGACGTCGCTTTTATAAACAAAAAAGGAATATCTAAAAGTTTTGATAGACACACAGACAAATAATGTTTCTAAAATGATTGAATACTACCAGCAAAGAGCACAGAAAGAGTTGGGTTCACAATAAAATTATTTTCTGTAGACTCCAAACATTTCTTTCAAGTCTTATTTTTTTGTATGGAAGCTTAGATTAAAAGTTTTACATTTTGAATGTTTGAAAGTTTGTATAAAAACTTTAATTAATAGATGAAAATTAGTCTCCTGCCTACGCATTATCAAAGTTTATATTTTGTTTTACAAAAAAGAAGAAACAAATGTAGACACAAGTTTCTTAAATGAATGACTAAATTGAAGTTTATTTGAAATTTAGATTATGTCATTGTTCAATGCCCTTGTAATCGCATGATATGATGTATTGTCGAGGCTGCCTAAAAGACAGTAAGTGCATACACAGCTATTTCTTCAGGCAGCATTGCTAGCTGATGAATAGGAGCTTTCATCGATTTGTCGAAATCTAAAGAAAATTGAAGTTGGTATTTTAAGCTCGCCTAGAAGCGCTTCACAGGTTTGTCCTATAAGACTTTGGTAGCGATTTGGATACAGCAGCAACTCATTGGTTCGAAACAACATAAAAACCTTGATCTGAAAATATTGAGCAGTGGAAGTGCACTATTTTTGCACACTCTTTACATAAAACATCGAGAACAAATTTAAAAATTTATTAAATGTTTATAGTGGCTAATTTGCTAACTCAGCTCTGCATTATGTGAGCCATATTATAGCATTTGTATTTAGAATTAGAATTAACATTAAGAGCGATAACGAGTCACTGCGGCCAAAAAAGGCCGATTGCAACACTACTATGGTACAAACGCTATCTAGGCTAGGTTAGGTTAGATTACACAGGGCGTACAAATAAGAAAAACAGAAGCTGGACTCACTTTTATCCTCTGATGAGGAAGGATACCACTAGATACAGAAAAGTGAAAGGAAATAAATGAGAAGACAGATAGAAGAAGATAATTCCGTCGAATGTCGACAGTGTATAGTAGCTTGCAACGTCCTCAAAGGCGTTCTTCATTGTAGTAGCTTGATATAAAACCAATTCTCCTAGCCTGGTTTCCAAAACTTCAGTGGCCTCTTACTACTGCCACCTCATTTGTAAGCTGGCTCTCTGTAGTCCCAAAAGGTCAAATAAACTAACAAAAAATTTCTTTTTGTTTAGAATAAAATTAAAAAATTTTATTCTGAAATCACAAAAATTATAATAAAAAACATTAAACAAAAATAAATTTAAAACTTTAATAATAAAAATTAAAGTAATTTTTGATGTTGACTACGCAAACAACTCAAATGAACTATGCTCAAGGAAAGGATAACAAATGTTTTACTGCATAACAAAATCGGACATTTTTGTAGTTAATTGTGTTTAACAATACGATTTTCGTTTTTCGTATTATAAGTATTGACTTCAGTTTTAACACTTTTTGAAGGAGGGCTGTAGGACACTAATAGTATTAACTCAAAAATCAACTCAAACACCCACATTTTTATGAGTGAGTCTCACTCTGGGGTAGACACCTTCATAATTACCTTAGTAACTACATACTGTCAGTACTAATTCTTTTCCTAAAATTTTATTTATATTTCATTTTAAAGTTTACTTATTTTTGTTTTTATACAAAATTTAAACTTAACGTATTTGTGCTTTAACATTGTAGCTCAGTCCACCATTTATTTTGTTAAATTTTGTCTGGGTTTTAACTGAACAGTTTTGTTAGTACGTTTGAGTGTCTGCAAGCTACCAATTGTTATTGTTTTTTCGGTATTACTTGTGTGTTACTTGTCTTACTTCATTTCTCCTGCCAAAACATCGTAAATGTCTGCTTGAATAGACATGTGTCAAAATCAGTTAAGTTTTTTAAACACATACGAATGAAGCAAGTGTACATTATCATTTTAAGTAAGTATTTTAGCATTTATTCTGTACATAAATGTACAAAGTATGTTGTACTTGATTTATATATTTTTGTTTCTGTTAGCTGTATTTACAGTAAACTAATATTTGAAAAAGAGAATAAACTTCTCCTAAAAATTAAATTTAAAAATAAAAAAAAAGATTTTGGAAGCTGTCAATTTGAAGAATCTTATGAAAAAGAAGATAATAGTATACTCTTTCTCTCTCTTTCTCTCTTAATATGAAAATATTAACACTATTAAGTGCTTAACAGACAAATTTAAATTTAAACGGCAATATCTGGCAAAAATTCTCATGTTCATATAAAATATATAAAGCAAACCAAAGGAACACGCCCTCAACGGTGAGTTTTTTATTTATATATTTATTATACCATTCACTGTAAGCTAGAAGGCTATAAATAAGTTTGTGATTCCTTGGATCCTTATAAATAGCGAAGTCGATTTAACGATGTTCATCTGTCTGTTTATATAGTCGTTGCAATCAACTTTCTAAAGTCACTAGAAGACCTTCAGAAGGATTTAGCATACTAATCCATCAGTTCTTTCTGTTTTTCAGAAGCTTTTGCAATTCAGCCTTATCTCCGCGATTACCTCTACTTTTGACCACTTTTCTGAGTGGTCTTTTGGCGTATCTTGATACCAGATGTATAAGAATCAAGTGTCGTTTGCTTGTAATCGCGTAAGAAGGGCTAATCCTATGTAGAAATTTTTTTTTTCCTTTTTTTAAAAATAGCCCAATTTTTATGTAAAGAAAAATTTACCATGCCTATTTTTACACCCACTTTTTAAATTTATCTCAAATCCAAGAACGGCTGGCAAATATTTTTGTTGTATGTAGATACATACGCTCTAAAAAATTTTGCAGTTTGCTTACTAGTCATAGGAAATTACGGAATGGGACGCATACCGCTTTAAAGTATAGGTCTTTCATATTTGTAATATGGCACTCAATTTAGCAGAAATTACTTTGGAGTATTTTAAAAAAATTTTTAAATATCTTTATACCCCAGTACTGTTGCTCTGAAGATATTTCTCAATGTAGATACACTCTGAAGGAGTTCAAAACGGAATCTTGAGATTGTGATTGAAGGCCACCACGTAAACCAAAACTCTGAAGGATATTGTCCATTTCCGGACAAACTACAAAATATTACGAAATGGGACATACCCTGTTAAATTTACAAAGTCTAATAAGCCTGACACAAATATACAATTTTTTAGAGCATTTGTAGATTCATTTAAATTAAGTTTCTTTTTATGCCAACATAAATACTACAAGTTTAATTATAATTACTTGGTTTGCAATTAAAAGACCCAAAGTTAAATTTCTACACGTATTTCAATGTATCGTTGAAATTTTACTACAAAAATCAATAATATTTTATGTTATGGTTTTTTGTTTTTGTGGTGCGTGAAAAAAAGCAATTTGTTAAAATTATTGCTGGCCAAAGGATAACAAAAAATAGTAACAAAAGGAATTAATGAAACATTTCTATTCAGTTTGTTATATTAAAAATATAATTATATCCCGGGGGCATTTTTATTGATTACAAGTTCAAGCTGAAAATTAAAAAAAAAAACAAAGAAAAAATTCAATTGTTTCGGTACCTAATAAAGGAAGTAATAAGTAAAGAATTTTTATTTTTAACAAAAATAAAAGAATTTTTACCTGCACAGTAAATTGAATGTGTCAGCGAGTGCTTTCACTGCAAGTTAATGTCACAAAGAGGCAAATATGTGAGGGTGTTTTTTTTTTCAAATTAATAACTCCAACTGCACAAATACTTTTACAAAAATATTAAGACTTTTTAACACAAAAAACAAAATTATCTTTTAATACTCATTTAAGGGTTTTTCATTTTGCTTCAGTCTCTATTCCTTTCTTCGTTCCATGAAATTTGTTTTTGTTTTTCACATTTAACTTAATAAAAACAAACGCCTTGTTATGCAACCACACTAACTTAAGGTGCATAAATGATATTTTTGTTAAAGTGTTTCTTTTTTTTAACTTTTTCCATAATAAACTTTTTTACAAGAGAAAGACTTTCATTTTTGCATAAAATCGTTAGATAAACATTTTGTTTGCCTGACAGACTGCATCTTGTAAATATATGCAAAATGAAGAAAAAGAACAACAACAAATTTTATATTTTATGTTCACTTTAAGTTAGTCAAAAGATATCTTAAACTAAAACTTCAACTTTAGAATCTGGCAAATTTTTGATTAATTTATTTAATAAAAATATGAGGAACGAACAGTATTAAACGTTATTAAACCCTAAATTTTATACAAAATTTGTTTTATAAATCATGGGAACAAAAAGTTCTTGGATTAAATCACAAATTTGCGATGCACTCATGGCCTATAAAAATAACAAAATCACAAATCCAAGGCTGACAGTAATCATATAGGCACAATGATTTATTAAGTTATTTCTGCAGTACATCCCCGAAAGCCCTGTCTTTTAGCAAGAATACCTCAGACTTCTAGCGGAATGACTTGCAGGACACTTGCTTAAGACACACTTTCAGGTGTGTGGGTGAATAAAAGTATGTCGTTTACTTATCTGCATAATAAAAGTGAATGACTCTTGAATTAAAAAAATTATAATAAATAAGCCATTTTGGTTGTTGTGACTTTTTGGTGGTTGTACACGGTATTCATAATAGTGGTGAAGTTAACCGAAAATTATTGAATCACATTCGTTTGTTTAAACAGAAAAATATAAAGTTAAAAGTAACAACGAACGCAGTCTTCTTAAGGCTTCATTAGAGAACTTAAATTATCATTCATTAATTGAAATTCTTTTCTTTAATTGAATTTAAATTAGAAACACTAAACTTGTATCTACTTAATTGTTTTAGTTTCATATTTAAAGACTTAAATTTTAGTAAATAAAAAATGTGATTTGAAACTACGTTTGTCCCAAGTTTATTTTTTTTTTTTTGTTTTATCAAAGCAAAAACAAAATGTGTTTTTCCTTTGATTTTCTTTGAATGCCTACACTTTGGTGTATGTATATATTCTATATACTCACAGCCAGTTTTATTTTATTTTTAATATTTCATTAAATAATAATCTTTAAAAAACACTCACGTACATATGTTAAATATGATTTTATAAAAAATAAATAAAAAAAACAAAAAAAAAAAAGAATCAAGCAACTCACTTGTTGTACTACTACGAGTCCCAAAGCAATTTATTAAGATGTTTCAAAACAGTTTCTCTCCTTTTTTCTTGCTTTCGTTCTTTCACTTTACACTTTGTTGAGTTCACACTACGAGTATTAAGTGCATTGAGGGTTTCTTTTAGTTTTTATTATTATTTTTGCCTACTCTGTTGCATTTTTTAGCAATCGACAGTGGTAGAGCGCTAAAACAAAAAAGATTTCGAAAAAGCTTGCCACAACTTTTCCAGCAGCATCAAACCTACGGTTTCTTTATATTTTTAAAGAGAAAAAAATTATACCAACAACAACAGAAAGTATTGCATAAATATCAAAGTATATGTTTAGCGTATACGAGTATTCCATAATTTATAACACGTCGTTGTTGCTGCTGACGTTGAAAAAAATATTATTTTAAGGTTAGATTTTGTAACGTTAAACGTGATATTGTGAAAAAACAAACTTCCATTCCATAAATTAAGCAAATAAAATAAGACTAAACAAATTTTGTTTTAAATTGATAAATACAAGGTGGGCTAAAAGAAATCATCTATTGGAAGATGCTCTTATTTCTGCAAGTGGCGTCCAATGTCAAATCTGCTTTGACATATGTGAACTAGACAGATGTAGAATACAAGTGAACAAGCCAAGAACGCGGAATAATCGAAGTGGATGATTTTTCGACCAAAATCATAATGAGCGATGAGGCTCATTTCCACCTCAGCGGGTACATGAACAAGCAAAACTATCGCTTCTGGGGCACCGAAAATCCACGAGTGAAGCCATTACACCCGTTCAAAGTGACTGCATGGTGCGCTGTTTACGCTGGAAGAGTCATCGGGCTGGTCAAACGACAACAGTGGACGGTGCGCGCTATAGGGTCATGTTAACCAATTTTTTTCTGGCGCAGTTGAACGAATTGGGATGTGGTTCCAACAGGACGGAGCAACGGCAGACATTTCATTTTCATTTAGAAAAAAATGAGAGCCAAACAACATCGGATAACGTCTTTTCGCCCACCCTTTAACATATTTTTGTACTTATTGGTGCTAGTTAAATTAAATTTTCATTACTAATGTCTACGGAAAATAGTTCTACAAGGAATATTTTTGTGTAACCTTTAACTCTATAACTTATTAGTCTTTAAAAGTAAAAATTTACTTTTTCATTCTAAAAAAAACACTTAATTTTTATTAGAATTGTAATTTTTTTCTTGTATTGTAAAGAAGACACGTTTCGATTAAATGTGAAATAAATTATTCGTGCTGGCAATTCGTTCAATAGAAATTTTTTAATTAAAGTCCTCTTATGCAATGAAGCGTTTTTCCATCTGAATGGCTTCCTGAATACACAAAATTGTCTAATTTAGGACCCAGAAAATCCTCTGGCAATCCATGAGAAACAAATGCATTCACAACGAGTAACTGTGTGGTATGGATTTTGGGCGGGCCTTAATTTTTTGACAATGAGGCCGTACATTGCTGTAACTCTGAACGGCATTCGTTGCATTCGTCATACAGCCTTGACTGATTGGCATGTGTCTTAAGCAAGACGGCACACAGCGCATTAAACAATCGATTAATTGCAGCTTGAAATTAAAAAGTGCTCACTTACTAGGACACACTATATATGAACGTACATGTAGATCATGTTACGCTGTTTTAATCAAATACTTTTTTTTTTTATTAAAACATTAAATGAAATCACCAACAATTCTTGTAGTTAACTGAAAAAAAGTAGATAAATATTTTATTCGATTGGATTTTGTTTAATTAAATGTAAGAGTTGTTAAAGAAAAACAAAACACCACAAGAAATTATGCTATTAAGTTTTTCTTGAATATTAAATTTACAGTAATTATTATTTAATAAAAAAGATAATATTTTTCAAAACAAATCTAAAGAAGCTACTGCTGCAGCATTAAGTATCTTGAATACAATAAAATTTAAAAAAAAAAATTAAAGAAAAGTTAAGACTTTAATATCTATTTTTTGCTTTTTTGCATTAATTCTATTTTGTTTTCAAATCAGACAGCAGTAAAAGAAATTGTTAGTGTAAAAAAAATTTTATTTGCAACATATTTGAAAACATGAATATATAGAGTCCATGTAAATTAGTATTTCAATATGAATGTGTATGTGTGTGTATGTGTGGATGCATGTGAACATATAAAATGTATGTTAACAGCCTTGTTCTGAATATAGTTTTGCATAATATTACAATTTGAAACCAATAAACTTTCAACACTTTCGCATGCACACTTCTATAAATAATTGTAGTAGAAAAACCAAAAAAAAAAAAAAAAATCCAAAACCAAAATCTAAAAAAAAAGAATGAAATGAAACTGTATGTATCAGTGAATTATTTATGGGGTTTTAACATGCAGAAAAAATATTTGTATGTATATGAACGTGTGTATTAAAAAACAGGAGAATTCTACACCCATAACACATAAACGCATAAATTGTGCATGTTCCACTGAATTCCATTCAGTTTATTTTATGCCAGTTGAGACAACAAAACAGTTGGAAAAAAAATTAATGGCTAAATATAATTCCCTAAGAATTTCTGCATTATGTTGGAGCACATTAGTGTTGCAATAGAAATATTGTTAAAATTAAAAAAAAAAGAAGAACAACAACAAGTAAAGTGTCTCTATATTGACATTCATACTCGAATTTTAAACAAAGTGTATCATTGTTATAAAACTAACAATTTTAATGCATACAAATGCACTTTTAGCAAATATTAAGCATGTGTATAAATGAATAAAGCATCATGTGGCTGATATGCATCACAAAATGACATTTCCAAAATTGGATTTGTCTTTTTTTTTTTTTTGAATTTCAATAATTTTAACAATGTAAATGAACCGAAAAATCATTAAGTAAAGACTTATTTTGCCGTTCATACAATTTACACGCACACATTTGCAATGTTGTCATTCATATACGAGTAATTCAAATTTTTGTTTGAACTGTAGTCTTTCATGTTGTCAAAATGATTAGTTAAACGAATGTTGGTTTGGCATGCATTTAAAATTGTTAGAATTGTTATATTAAGCACACACACATACATATGTAGTAGCCAATAAGCCGCAGCGTAAACTGCCATTAATTTTGAAATTTAAATGTTTATATTTTTGTTTAATTTTTAGCAAAATTCATGCAGAAAATGTTTATTATCATAAATTTTAGCGTTTATTTATTGTTTTGTGGTACGTCAATGATAATTAAAAATAAATCAATTTTCACATAAAATAAATTTACCCAAAAACGAAAAGCTCAACGCATATCAAACCATTTACGCATTCTATAAAACAAACAAATATCAAAGGGATACTGAACTAGTCTCATCTACTCAATTTAGTTGGAGCAGAATTGTTGTCTACACGAACAATATTTAGCATACAAGCTAATATGCACATCATAATAAACCAGAGATGTAAAATTAAATTAACGAAGTAATTAAAATTAAGTGAGTGAATATAAATATGGCCAGCTAAATACGCTTTCGTTTTTTAATATTTTTAAATATTTTTTCAGTATTAATGGCAATTTATCAAATACGTTTTACGTTATTATACTAAAAAAACATTTGGAAAGTCTTTATTTAATTCAAAATGACAACAAATAACAAACACCAAATTTAGCAAACTGCTTCCGGACAAAAGTTTTGTTCGTAGAAATTTTTTTAAAGAGAGTATTCTACAGCATGACGCACCCAGTTTAATTTAGAAACTGTCAGCATTACAAAAAATACTAAAGTTACGAAAAATAGTCGATAAATAGGTATCATGTAGACACTAGACACAAAATTTTCTTCAGGAAATTTTATATTTTCATGAAAAAATTATAAAAAATATATGGGTATGTATGTGTAGGTTTTAAGTTAAAAAAAAAATTTAAATTATATCTATTCATATTATTCGTTTTGTATTCGTTGCCTTTTGGGAGTGTTTTGAGTATTTTGAACAATATAATACAAAACAGGCAATGCATCCATTCATATTCATTACTCTTGCTTTTTCTGAATGTTGTCATGTATTGCTTTTATGAAATTATGTTAATTGACAATAATGTATTAGTTTTTTAAGATTTGACGCAAAGACAACAAATAAGACACTCATTCCGTTCTCTGGTTTGTATTAACTACAAAAACCATATTAGAAAATGTGCAAAAGAAGTTTTGGTGCGAACTTACTTGTCTTTCTGAGGGAATGTATATTAAAGTACCTCAAATGAGCCTTCGTAAACATTTGCTAGAACATAGCTCTAAGGCGTTAAGTTTCGTATGAAAAATTAAAGCTTTTTTCTTCTTTACCACTTCCTGCTCAGCACTACCATTTTTCTTTTTGAACAAAAACTATACGAAAACTCTGTGTTCCGCTTCACTGATGCTGCACTAATACCTGAACTGAGTGTTTTTTTAAAATCATTTCAAAATACATTTAGAAGGCAAATGTTTTATTTAACCTTTTTCGACTTTACTAAAATGAGATAAGCTGGATAGTATAAAGGCTGCACTAGCTGCTAAGGTCTTAATTGCTATATGCAAGAGAGTGATTATTTTCTAGGCTAGTGTGGGGGACGTTGACATTGCCAACATTAGACTCAAAACAAGATATTCAATGTACCTTGTTGAATATAATCTGAGCTTGTTTTTGTTCTATCTTTGGACACTGAAGAGTAATAGTCTTACAAGACCACGCTATCAGCACCTTTTACCATACAATCTTTAGCACTCAGATATTTGCTTCAAGTCAGAACTACTGCTACATATTTCATCTACTCAGACAGTTTGAAATCATAGATTTCCTGTCTGAGCAGATGATTGGATTTATTATAGGAAAAGAGAGAACTCTTGGTGAATTTATATTCATTATTATAAATATAACTAATACATGATACAGAGGTTGTTTTTAATACCTATAGTAGCAAATGCTAAATTTACTATGATGATTTATGATGATTTATGTCGTGGCAAAGAAATGTTGTAGATTTAATGGACTCTGACCTTTACACCAAAGATTAAGTTTATAATTAAAAGTCTGTTTTAATTTATGATATTCAATTAAAGTTAATTTAATTCTAAAGGATATAAACTATCAACACCAGCATATTATTCAGTTTTTACTTAATATACTTTGGAAAATATATACCGTATGGTATGTAGTGCGAGTGTTTGCATATTTATAACCCTAAATTATCAATATCTATACTCATACTTTGCAAATAAATTTAATTTCCTTCTCTATTGTGTTCAGAAATAATAATTTCTATTTTGCAATACTTACGCAGGAGATTTTATAGATTCCTAAAGTGAACATTTAAAAATAATTTGGGGAACAAATGATGATAAATGACCAGTCTTGGGATACATTAATTCCCAACAGCACGAATGGAGAATAATATAGTTTTAGTTTTATTATTTGTTGACTTGTAACGTGAATGTATATTAATTTGCTTTTGTTCTCATAATGTTAATTATAAAACTAATAGCTGCTGCTGTTTAACATGAAAATGTTCATTTTATTTTATTTTCTTTGTTATTGTAATGTAACAAAGCCTTTAAATTTATATGGCCACAGAAAAATCAATTAATTTTTAATTATGTAAGCATTTACCAAATTAAAATAATTAAAACAAAAGTTTAACTTTTGCCAACGTGCACAGGGAGTCAGTAAGAGATCTTGAAACCTTTTTGTGTAGCCTGGATGGCTAACTGATAAATGCTTTTAAGCTAAACTGCAAGAATAATTCATAACAATGTTTCATTTGACCAATGATTCAATGAAATATTTCGTTAAATTAAAAAATAAATCATTAACTTGATGACATATTTCATTAGTCTAATAAAACGTTGTCATTGGTTGAAAAATAATAAATTTTTTTATTGCATTAATAAACAAAACTCCTTCAGTTTATTTGTCTGTCAGTTCAGCTACCCATGGTATCTATTAGGAAAGATTAAAACCGATTAGATATTTTATTTATTCCACAAGTAAAACACTATGAGTGTTAACTTCATACTTTAAGCTTTAATTGCATTTCATTTTTGTTAACGAATATTGTTTGTATTAACTTGAAGCGATAAAACATGTCGTGATAATGACATGTATGATTTAGTTTCTTGGCATAACTGCTGGCTATAAATTAAATTTTCTACGCTTACTTATCATATCTAACTAGAAGTAATTTATTATATAAAACAGGTTTCGTGTTAAAAAGTGATTAAATAAATTTAATAAAAAGAAAATATCCCAGCAAACAGCTTAGCTAAGTAAAAAAGTTTTAATTAACTACTACACGTTACGTGAAAAATTTATGATTCTTAAAATGTCTTACGAGTGAAGATGAAAAATTCATAAATTTTTAAATTCAAATAATTTCTTATTTATTTTTAAGCAAGTTTTTTTCCCTAACTGTAATAATTGAAATATTACACTCATACCACTTAATTTTTATGAAATAATTTATTCTCATTTATTTTTTTTAATAAATGATGTTTAATATAGAATTTTTTGAATTAATTTTGAGTAATTTAATTCACTATAAAGCATTAAAAACAATTTTTAAACATAGATTAGTTATAACCATAATTAAGATTTATTGTTAAATTTAATTTAAAAAATATGTTATTGTATGGCTAATAGCGATAAATTTTAAATAGTCAGTCAATAAATACTTTTTTATCCTTTGCTAGCAGTTGCATATCACATAAGGTGATTCACTTTCATTTGAAAAATTCAATCAATTGAATGTATAAACACGAGCTTCTCTCAGTTGGAGAAAATATGTGTAATCAAGTAAACAGTACAAGAATATTTTTTTCTATTATTCCACAGCAAATCTTTCTATAGCTTAATTATAAAATCTGATACTTTTGAAAATGGTTTTATTAAAAAAAAATACAAGAAGGGGCTCACTTTAGAACTATGCCGTGGGTTCTTTGTGATAACTGCATAGGATTTTGATTTAACTATAAATAATTTTCTTGCCTACGACACACTATTCCACACAATCGGTTTATTCCTACTAAAATCTAATGGTATCTTGAAAAAAGAGCATCATGTTGTCAGTGGGCTTTCAATTATTGTATAATATTTTCCTCATGACTTTGAAAATACAGACTCTGCACAATAAATATTTTATGAAATTTTTCATAGATAAAACTTAAAACAAAATCTCTCATATATTCCTATTTGGCGAATCTGTGTCTTAAATTTTGAAGTAGATACTTTACAAAATTTGGCATAATTTTTATATAAAATCTTAATAAATCAATGTTCGGTTGTTGGGGTGGTTAGTTTGCATTGGTTTTGAATCCCACCTGCTCGCATGTGCCTAGCAGCTGCTGCAGTTCTCGTTAAAGGTCAGTCCCAGCCTGCTTGTCGATTGTCCAGTGACCAGTTATCACAATCACCAGTCTGCAAATATCCCTTCTATTCCTGCTCACCAGCTTTAAAGCTCACTTTTAAATTTACATTTCAGACAAAAATAAATTATATGTCGTTTGAAAATGTAATAATTTCTATTTGGAATTTAAAAGTTTAACAAAATATTAATCTTCATTTGTGCTTAATTCCAGAAATTGTCTTAGTTTTTATCATGAGTAAAAGAATAAATTTAAAAACCAAGACAATTGCTGGCATTAAGCACAAATAAAGATTAATATTTTGTCGTTTGAAAATTTTAAGGAAAAATTTTTTATAAATTTAACTGAATCAATTAAATATTTATTCAATATGACAATTTTAATGTTATTCATTAATTAAAATTAAATTCAATATTTAATTGATTCAAACAAAATAAAATCAAAATTTCATTGTTAAGTAGAACATTAATTTTTTTTGTTTACGGACTCTACATAAATGTGAGCTACATTAATACTTTATACAAAATTGTGTCTGAAATAATCGTGTGTATGTAAAAGGAAAATCAGCTTAAATCTATGCAGCATGTAAATAATTAATTTTATTAGAAACAAATATTATTATAATATAAATAAAGCAATAAATCATAATTTTATAAACAATAGCAGATAAAGTAATTACATATCAAGCAGCCTCCAACGAAAATTATATTAAATTAATTAAATCTTTTTTTATGTTTTTATTTTTTTACTCTGTTTTCGGTGTAATATTTTTCGGTAACTTTTTCTGTTGTGATTCAATCACGTTTAAAATAAAATTTCTTATCAACTTGCTAATAATTATTTTGGCTGTACGAGTGGTAAAATAATTAATATGAAAAATTATTTAAATTGTGCATACGACTACGAAGAATTCTCCTTATTTTTATAGTAAATATGTTATGTATTTGTAATTAAAACTTTTATCACGTTAATTATAAATCATCAACATACATTCGCACGTTCATTGCACAATAAAAAATAAAACAAAAATTTTTTCTTTTTAATTTCCCTTACACACGTCTGCTGATACATGCGAGTACGAGTATGCGTTTGCATGACAATGTATGTTTTCAAAATTATTTATGTTTATATATGTATGTATAGTAGGGGTATGTGTGAGCCACGAAACATACTAGGGTTACACATAGATATTATAGTCATGTGTAAAGACTATATTTTATGTAGTTACTTTTTAGCATACATAAATTAGCAATTTGTATCCGATGCCTTTGTCAGAGTACTTACAGGCATACTCTCATACATACTCGTATAAATAAAAGTAAATTTTCTTTTAAATAATAAGTAAGAAATTTCGTAGGCGACACCCAAACAACTGCAAAGTTGAAGTGCAGCTACGATTAGTGGCTATTACAAGGTCACTAAATGGGTAGCGGTACACTATACAAGCATACAATATAGTGCACATAAATGCTAAGGGCTGCACAAGAATACTTGAAGCATATTTTATTTAATAAATACTATCAATTTACAAAAACATAAACGAGTAAAATTATTTAAACAAAATTTTTATTTTCCTTAAGAACGGCGTGCTGTGCTGATTACAGTTAATTTGTGTTCAAATAGTTTAAATTTTGAATTGTGTGGCTTTAAAAAAGGAATTACAATATTAAAGAACAAATTTGACCCAAACTGAGTCCACATAATTAAGTCTAGGACATTTAATAAAAGAAAATAATTTAGCAAATTGTTTCGAAATAAAATCCTTTAAAATTTTATTTTTCTGCTTTAATTTTCATTATTCTCTTAAAATACTCGTACTTAAATTATGTTGTTAAACATGAAAAATTACAAATGCCCGAGATGCATTGTAGATAATTTTTTTATTAAATTTTGTTGTTGTTTTTCTTTTATTTGTTTCATTTCTTTCATCTTTGTCAGATGTTTGGTAAATTTTTGAAGTTGCTATCGTCTATAGCATCAGCATCATTGTCTTTTGTGTAGATGATACCAAGAGACAAGAAGGGCAGCATTCAGTTTGTGGCAACATAAGCAATTGGCTAATTGCTGTGGAAAGTTTGGGAAGTTGTTGGTTGCTTGACCGAAAAATTTAATTGAATTTGCTTGACTTAACACATTTTTTTTTGTTTGAAAATACAATTAGCTTTAAGAACACCCCCTTCTTATGTTCATTTGTAGTCAAAGGGAAATGTTAGCACTTGTTAACCATCCAGTATATATTTAGATAGAAAAATTTAAGGTTATTTAACCCTTTACTAATTGCTTTATTGGAACAAAAAACACTCAGGTTAATTTGATTAGGAAACCTTTAGATACTTATTTAAAATATTTTCATGTTGATTTTTTGGAATGAAATGTTGGATCAATTCTTCTCAAAGAACATGTCCCATGACTAATGAAAAACATAATTGTGCTTAAGTACATGGTAGGACACTGGTTACAAGAGATCTAAACAAGATTAGTCATACAGCAATTACGACATTCGTAAGGAGTCTCGGATTGATCTGCACAATAGATCTTAAAAGTTGCGGTGATTTAAGCCCATGAGGATAATAATAAATAATAACAAGATACCGTGACTCTAGAAAACATAACTTATCAACTAGTACCAAAGAAGTACAGAAGAACATAAATTGCTTTTTATGTTTTCTGTTTTATAAAAAAATATGTAAAATTATAATAAAACAACTTTTATTTAAATAGAGCATTCCTTTAGGCAGTCAATTTAGATAAGCTTCAGAACATATCACAAAATATAAGAAGACTTCCAACTAACCCCTTCTTAGGACATCGCAATGTTATGTGCTGTTTATAGTAAATTAAAAATCAAAACAAAAATCGCTCTTTATATCTTAAAAACTAGTTTGGACACGTGTTCTAAGACTAGTTTCTTTATCAATAGGCATGTTGAAATTTTAAGAAAAAAAATTCAAGACTAAAAAATATATTTTTCAGTAAAATTGTTTTAATTTATTAAATTAATTTTAGAAAAAAAAATTATGAATTCCCTAATTTTCTTGAACTTGAGAAATTTTCACATCATTATTCTAAAAAAGAATAAATAATTAGTTTTTGTGATCATATTCTTATGATTGTGAATGTATTTATCTTAATTACGACTTTTTCTGTTCCGCTTTCATTTTATTTCATTTCTAATTGTGGTTGATGAAAGACGACACATCATTTATTATTTTTTTTTTCAATTTGGCGTAAAATACAACGACATATTTTTTGAAACACTCGTCGTCCTAATATCATTTTGTATACCATTTCCGGTTTCCGTTTTAAGTTGGAGCCATTGCTACATGTTGCTTTTTTTCCTGTTAATTTTTTTTTTGTTCTTACTTATTATTGTTTTCATCTCATCGGATGGTGTCTCACTAGTGTCTCATTTTGAATGTTAACAATTCTTGCAGAAAAAAAGCAACTATTTTACTTTACTTTCAATCATTGCCTTTGGCAAATGTTTGCTTTCTGCAACATCATGTTGCTGGTAGTGGTGTCTGCCTTTTAAAATTATATCAAGTGTTGGTGAGTATATAATGACGTCTCTTTCTTTGGCTATTGGCAATCTGGGGAAAGTGTTGATTGTGTATTAGAGAAGATGGCGGTAGTTGTTAATGATTACGAGTACAATCGTTTTTTTTTTCTTGTTTTTTTTTATTTTATTAGTTGATTTCTGTGTGTTTCATTTTACATTCTATATTTAATTACATTTTAAGTATCGTTCTTTTGTGCTTAATTTTCTTTATAACCAACAGCCTGACATTGTGTTTTTATTTTTAACTTTTTATTTAAGCTTTTTTATTTTTTTCAAAATTCAAATGCGTATATGTATGTGTATAAGCATTTATGTAATTGTTAATCTCTTTTTAACAGTTGATTGTGAACATGTTCTATAGAAAAAAGGCCATTCGAAAAGCCATAATGAACATTTTTTCAAATTAGCTGTAACATTGCAAAGGTTTTTTGTATTTTTTTTTGTGCTTTAGACTTTGTGAATTAACTGAAATTAAAATACTAAACTATTTTCATTAAATTTTATTTGCTAACAAATTAACTATTTTAGCTTGGCTTTAAAAATAGTTATAAAATTACTTACAAGATATAGAGATAATTTCTATTGTTTTAATAATTCTGTGTGCAATGAATAGAACTAGTTTTCTTGCCTTTATAATCCTGAATAACGTAATTGGAATACTCACCAGCAAAGTTTAATTTGTTATTAAATAACCACTGCACATTAAATCATTTAAAAAATGGTTATATATAAGTCATTCCATGCATGTGCCATCCTATAAAGTAAATACATATATTCTGGAATCTTATAAATAGCGGAGTCGAGTTAGCTATGAGCTTCTGTCCGTCCCTACATCTGTCCATCTGTCCTTGTGGATGTTGAAATCAACGTTGTTAAGTACCTAGAAGACCTATAGAAAGTTTAGTATGTTTAGTTGTTATTTACAGTCCAATCGCTCCATAAATGGCAACTGAAATGCTCTGAAATGCAACTAACTCTATTTTTCTTTTGTTGCGCATTTTGTCTAAACTACAAAATTGCTAACAAAAAAAAAATGTTTTACGCAGTTTTGTCCGATATTTATAACAGTTACTGACTAACTTATTTATTATTAATCCTTGCACTATTAAGACTAAAGATTTTTAAAAAGTGTACAATGAAAGTTTCACTACATTATGCTATAAATAATTTGAAATTTAAATTTATTAAAAAATATTAATTTTTCTTTTAAATTGAAAAACTTTTATCTACATTTTCTTTAGAAAAATAAGTACTCAATGTTGTGTTTTTATGTTATAAAATAACAATTTTTATGTCTTCAAACAAAAAATGGTTCTGAAAATAAACTTTCTTTGAATAAACTCACAAAACCCCACTCAAAACTGAGAGTATCTCGAGCAAAAATTTATGAGTGTTTTATAGCTCAAATGAAAATGAAGAAAAAGTTTAAATTTATATTTTATTTTGAAATAACCCGAAAAAAAATCTTATGTGTGTTGGTGTGTTGATTTTTTAAGCATCCATCGATTTATCGAAATAAACAAAAAATAATAATTTTTATTATTTATATACTTAAGAGTATTATCACAGCGAAAGGGATTTACGCAAATAAACTAAAGGATTATTTAATACACAAACACACTCGTTACATACATATACTGTATGCTATATCAAAACAGTAAAGGATGTAAAATAAATAAAATAAAGAAAAAAAAAAAACAAAATAAAAATGGATAGACAGGAAGTATAAACTCTATATACGATTTTCTTTTTGGTTATATGTTTATAATCTATACAAAAGGGTAACCAAAACTTTAATCTTAAGCAGCGGTGCCATTTTAGAGTTTTTAAGGCTATCCCACAATCTTTATAGGTTCGCTAGGAAGTTGCTAAAATCACTCAGAGCAATAGCACTGGGGTATATAAAAATTAAAAAAAAAAAAATTTTAAATAATTCAAAGTAACTTCCGGACGAACCATAGAAGATTGTTAGATGGGACGTATATTAAATATTTTAAAGGGGAGGTTGTATAGATTTATAATCTAACACCAAAATACTCAGAAGTTACTTTAAACTATTAAAATTTTTTTTTTGAAATTTCCATATACCCCAGTGTACAAAAATTATTTTCATTTGTCGGTCCCATGTAAAAACGGGAATTAAAGTATTAACCTTTTTTCTAATTTTAATTTTTTATACTCTTAATTCTCCTACAAAATTCGTTTAAAAAGAGAATTATGTACTGTTTTTATAACAAAAGCAATCAATTTGTCTGGAAATTTTATATGAAAAGTACTCAAAATATGGAGTGTTTTGCATAAAATTTTTTTAGACAAGTTGATTGCTTGTGTTATGAAAACAACACATTAATAAAAAATTTTTTTAAAGTTCACTTCATTTATTTAATTTTAATTCATTAGATAAATATAAAAAATTAAATAAATTTGAAAAAAAAGGAATATCGCCAAAATGATTTTGTTTATCATCTTGTGAAATTATTTCACTAAACTGCGTAAAATCGTGTTAAAACAAAAAATAAATTCGTGTAAAAAGAGAATTAGTTGTATTTATTTATATTATATTTTGGGACACCCTAATTTAATGATAGTAGTATAAAAAAAAGGTTGGTAAAATAAACAACAGAAAAAAATTGTTATAAAAATATTTTGCAGGATGCAATAAAAATAATATTTAAAAAAATATTTGTACGTATTGTAATTCATTAGAAAGTTTGTAGGACTTTTTTCTAGATAACAAAGAGAGATAAAAAGGGAAGGAGATTAATAATAATTCAAACAGAAATGAAATGAAATGAAATGAAATAGAGAGGACATTTTTTTTATTAATTTCATAATTTGTAAAACTTTTTTTCTACTTGAAATGTTTTTCTTTCTATCAACTGTCAATCAATAATTTTTAAAGGAAAAAATGTGCTTTGTTTGATGAGTTTTTTGATAATATTTTTATATTAATTGATAAATTCAACCATATCTTTGACGGTAAAAATAGTATGCTTAAAAACAACTAGAAACACGTTTATCGTGATCATAATAATGTTTAGATGCTTCAAATTAAAAATAATATTTTTGCGGAGAGCAAACTAATTTTTGCGGTGACCATGTTCAACCATCTTTTTCTTTTAGTGCATCTAACAAAATGAGCTTTTGCCATGAACTGCAACGCTTCTTTCTTGATGAATAGGAAAAAAGTTTAGCAAAACTTCAAGGCCAGCAGTCGAAGTTACATAGAGACACACTAGTGTACCTGTGCTGTAATTTAGTTAACTCTAGTGAAAGGTAATTTTTTGTATTGAAGTAATACTAATTATTCAAAATTTACCATTTATTTATTTTTCTGTAGTAGTCCTGTATGTACCTGAGGAAAATGTTCTGTGAAATTCTTAATATTTTCTTTTCCTTTGTATTGTTGTATAAGTTAAGATTTTTGTTTAAAATTTTTTTAGGGTTAAATTTAATAAGTTTGTTTCGTTTTTTTTTTTCAAAAGTTTTTATATATATATTTGAATACATATACCCACATAATTTTTTTTTCTGAATGAATTTCTTATTCAATTTTTACTATTTAGTATCCACATGAGAATACTTTTATTATGCTATTTATATAATTAGTTACAAGATGTAGAAAAAACCTTAAATGATATTTTTTCCTTTACCCAATGATGTCCTTTTCAACAAATTTTCCATATAAATTTTTTTTCTAATTTTCTCCTTTATTTTCTATGTTATTTCTGTTTAAAAAAAAAAAAGAAAAGAATATAAATTTACAAAACTCTTGAAATAACAACTACAATACTGAGACACGTCATCATCGTCTTCAACACATTCATCAACTTTATCGAATTCGTCGGTTGTTTTTATTGTGGGAGTTTTCATTGTTTCAGTTTCGCTTTCTTTTTGCTGTCTTTGTCTGCTTTTGTTTAGTCGAATATTCGAATAAATGTCGCCTTTTCAATTATTTATAAATGCTTCACTGAATTATGACAATCATTATGACCAACCAATGTCTCCAGGGGTTCCTTTTAGTACTTGAACAGACAATATTGTGAAATATTTTTAAGTCAAATTTAAAATTTTGTTAGGAAAAAATAATGACAATAATATTTTTTTGTTTTAGTTGATGAAATAAGAAAAAAAATAGTTTTTTTTTTTTTTAAATATATATGTAAGTGGATTTACGCAAAAGCAATGAAATATTTTACATTTTAAAAAACTTTTTAAAATTAAAAATGAATAATAATTCACAACAGCTCATATGACTAAGCATTTTTGCCATATTTCACTTTACAGATCACGAGGTTTTATCACGTGGTATTCGCCTACCTTTGGTAATATGCCAGAATTTCACACGTGATGGTACTAAGCAGTATAGCGACGTGAGTCACTGAGATAGAAGGCTTCATGTTAAGGCCGGCCTTAATCAGCCCTTAAATCTTTATCAAGAATACTTCAGCCTGAAGTCTTAGATTGAATAATACAACCTTGTTTTGGCTAACTGAAGCAGAAGATGTAACTTTCGATTCAAGTACTAGGAGAACCGCTTGACTATCCACGAAGATGCCTATTGTACCTTTTATAATACAGAGACTCGAATGTCTAAACTGACTATTGATATTAAATAAATTTTTTTTGCCAAGCACTTGCTTCTGCTTTCATATTAAGAATAAATTCAATTAATATTTAACATTCAGTTAAAAGTCTCGAGTATAGCTAGTTGGCTTAAGATATTATTACTACTTACTAGTTTAATTTATTTTTAAAATTAATAAATTAATTGAAATCTTAGGAAAATAATTCCAGTTAAATAGAATTTCATTTTAAACTAAACCTTTCATAGGTGTAAGAGCATATGAGACAGTTTTTATTCAGCTTTAGATTTCTCTTCTTGACATCTTTTGCTTTTTGATTGCTCTTTGCTTTAATAAATAACAGCATTTTTGACATCACATATACCACCATAAAGAAATGACTAGATTGCTGTGTCTACAAGTTTGAGTATTCCAGTTTTCTTCTCTTTTAGGTAGACACTCTTGTTAAGTATTCATACATACACATAAGCATTTGAAATACATGCTTATTTATGCCTTTCCTAGAATTTACTTATTTCTTTGGTAAAGCAAAACACATAAAAAATAATATTGTTTGTGTCAACTCCTTCTTTCCACATTGATGTGAGAATGATAAATTATCATACTGTTGCTTATGCTGTAAACTTCTTGTTTTAATGTTTATTTCTTTTGACATATGGATTTTTCTAATTTTTCATTTTGCTGGGTTTTATTTGGCAAATATATTCCACATTTTGTGTATTAAAGTTTTAGCCTGTGTAACGGTTGATGTTTCAAACTTCTTTCTACACATAAATCAATCATATTTACTGTTTTGTTTTTGCTGTTGTCTAATACTTGCTGTTATTACTGTTATTATTATTACATACATACTTTTTTTCAATAACAAAATGCAATAAAGTTCAAGGTAATACATCTTCACATGTAAGGAATTACGTTTTTCTTTTTATACATACGAGTACATGACAAACTTTCTGTCATAGAGATATTAAGCATTAATTTTTAAACAACATAAATTGGGAGCTTTAAATGAGGGTCATGAAATTGGAATTACCTGTAGTTTAAAGCAAAAATTTAGTGACTATTAAAAAAGGTCATAAAATATTTATTTACAAATTGCTTATTCACTTCAATAGTGTCAAAAAGCGCGATTTGTAATTTTGTTGACAAATTTATTAATTAACTTAAGAAAACAAAAAAAAAAATATTATACAATTTTTTTGAATGTCTATTAGACAAAATTTTTTTTCTGGTGTTTTTTTAATTTTAAAATACGCATGTTTTCTTCATGTCTGTCGAAATTTGTTATTTTACAGAAGGTTTTTAATTTTTGGTTACAAACGACATGTACAAACAAATACGTCTAACATAGAATATTAAAATTTTGTGAAATTGATTTGCTTATTAATTTTTTAAGAATTGTTGTTTTAATAAAATAAAATAAAATTGATTAAAAAATAAAAATAAGAGTAGTGTTACCACACGCAAAGAAAAAAGATGGTTGAATATGGTCACCTCAAACATAGTGTGTTTTTCATAAAAATATTATTATTAATTTGAAGGTTCTAAACATTATTCTGATCACGATAAACATGTTTCTAGTTATTTTTAATCATATTATGTTTAGTGTCTTAGATCAACCATATAATTATCATATTATGTTTAATAAAATTTTACTTGAAATCATAAATATGTTCATAGCAAACATAATAATGATAAAAATATGGTTGAATGTAAATTATTTTCTAATTTGTCTCTTTCGCAACCATGTAAATAAAGTGAGTATAAAACAAAAACTTAATCATTCAAACTCAACTGAGCTTTGTGGCTGAAGTGGTTGAGTGGCGAGTTAATGCTTCTTAACTAAGTGTTCGCAAGTTCGAGCCCTGGCAGAGTCAACTAAAATTTAAGAAAATAAGTTTAAACCCGATGTATTACGTAATAAATAAATACAAATTGATAGAAAAGAAAAATCAATGGAATTAAAAAAAAACTTTATTCATACAAAAAATTTAAAATAAAATATTTTTTGAAATCATATTAAAATATGTATGTATTAAAAAAATTTAAAAAAATTTCTTGCCTTGACCGGGGGTTGAACCGCAACATCTGCATTTGAAAGCTATTTTTAATATCTTTGATTTAAAATATGGTTGGATGCAATCATAAATCTAACCATACTATGTTTCCACCAGAATATGGTTGCCTCAACCATATTTTTTCTTTGCGTGCACATAAATGCCCACGTCGTTCGCTTGGAAAATGGCTAATAGCCGCCGACAATATTATTCATTGCGTTTTATTTTTTAAACTACAAAAAAATTTTATATTCTTTTGCTTCAATATTATTAGATAAAAAAATTTTTTATACAAATTATTATACGATGACAAATATTTCCACAAAAAGTAGTCATTTAAAAAATATGATTAAATTTGAGAAAATAGAGCACACTCTAATTGAAATTTTGTTAAAAGTTTTCCTCATGTTTTTTTAGAGTACAATGTAAAACACATGTCATCTATTAGGACCTCAAACGTGTGTTAATCAAAATTTCGAAACATAGTTCTTTCTTTACATAATAAAAAAAAAATTACGTTGACATTAAAGTTAACTTTATGAAAAAATTATAAAGAAAGTCTATTATTGTTAAAGTATCTTTATTATGTTTTTAGCTTTCATAAAATAGCATTTTAAAAGAAGATACGACAGTTTTATCTTTCTCTTTTCATTTCTAATATTTTAGTAGGCTTTCAACCTTATTTTTTTGAGCATTAATAATTCTTTAATTTTCGTAAACCTACAAAAAATATTTACTAATGTTTTTGTTTTTTAAAACAAAATTTAATTTTCATAAACAAACGTATCCATTTTTAGTATTAAATAAAAAGGATTAAGAACTTTTCTAAGCTTTTCTGTTTCAGTTCGGTTAAAAAGAGTCAAGCAGTATTTAAAATTACTTAATTTAGTTATGTCCTTTAAATAATTTCTTTTTGTAAATTATACAATTTATTATTATAAAATTAAGTGTATTATGAACGGTTTTCAATAAACTTATGTAGTGAAATAATAAAATTTCTCACTAAGCATATGGTTACCATGGTCATGATCTACTCTTAAAGAAATGCTCAATAAACTTTTTATGGCCACCTAAAACTTAAACTGCCTTAAATGCAAAAAAAAAAAAAAACAAGTGATGGTTTTTTGTTTTTATTTTATTAAATTTTATTGGCTTACTAAAAAAAAAAAATATTGTTCATTTCTTTAAAACTGTTGTTAATGATTTCGATTCTAATTTTACTTCTAACACAAAGTTCAGGTTTTCATTTCTTATACAACTCTAAAGTTATAGTTGCGTAGCCTTAAAATGAGACTGATAGAGAGAAAAAAAGTTAAATTCACTCTAGCAGCTTATTAACCACCCACCTTCCTATGACAATTTTAGAACAGGAAACATAAAACCTTTGGTCAGGTTTCTAACGTACGCAACTAACTACTTTCTTTTGTAGAATGTTAGTAACCGTTAATATTATAAAATTTGGTTAAATATGGTCACATCAAACACAGTTTGTTCACTGCAAAATTTTTATTGTTAATTTGAAGCATCTATACATTATTATGATCAAGAGAAAAATGTTTCTAGTTGTTTTTAATCATATTATATTTTTTGTTTTCATTTTGTCTCTTCAGTAAGTATAAAACAAAAACATAATCGTTAAAATTCAGTTAAGCTTTGCCACTAAAGTGGTTGAGTGATGAGTGGCCTCTTAACTGCATATCCTTTACTTCACATACAGGTAGAGTCCTGTTAAATTGGGAAAGAAAATCAAACCAGCCGTATACCATGTAATAAATAATAAAATAATAGAAACGAAAAAATCAATAGAATAAAAAAATTTCTATTTATATACGATTTGTAAAAAAAATTAAAAAATATAAAAGACCTAACCGAAACTTTAACCTGATTATTTGGAGTAGAAATATTTGTGATTTAAAAATATTGTGTTGGCCTCACTCATATTTTTCTTTGGGTGCATATTGTCTGTTTAAACTAAAATTTTTTTTTGCTTTAAAAATTGCTATTATTAAAAAAAAAATTCACAAACTGTTAGCTAGATCGATTCATGCTTAATTAGACGATATGTTGCATTGCACTTATAAAATATTTTTGTATGCATAAATAATATTAATAGATCCATTTGCTTTTGTTCACAAGAGCTAAGAGCTTTGGAAAATATTGTGAAAGATAACAATACGAATACCAATAAGGATTTCTTCTAAGCCATAAATAGAAACACATTCATATGTAGTTACAAACAAATAAAAAGAAAAACCAAAAAATTAAGAAAAAAATAATAAAGTAAACTAGTTCAATGTGAAGTTTAGGAAGAAAAAAAAGAAATAGAATAATAGAAATGGAAATTATGTATGGAATTTTTTACACATGTTAAACCAGCACATTCAAGCCAACACAAAGATAAAAGAGAGAAAAAACTTTCCAGGAAAATGTGTTAGAAAAAATACATTTTGTTGATGACGATGATGTTTTTCACCACTGGGGAATATAAATAGAAAACCAGAAAATGTTTACACTAAATGTTTGTCATTTGACTTAATCCCATTAAGAAGCAAAATAAATAATTACGAAAATATTAATATGAATGTGGGAATAAAGCAAACAGCAGATTTTGTTTTGACCATTCCTATAAAATGTTAAAATCAATGCAGAGAGCACATTGAAATTAAAAAGCTTAAATGCTGCTTGACACTTGTTTTAAAAATCGTATGAAAATTCTTATAAGCACCTAAATTGCAGAATTAATTATTAATAAAAAAAACAACTTGAATTCGGTTGTGCCAAATACTCATATTTTTCACTCTCCACATTCTTCTTAAATGATGATTACGCTCCTACCGCCAAATCATGGATATACTGAACTTAAGAGGACAATTTTTACATACCCACTTATAGTTTTTTTAACTACGCAGATTTTACAAGGTCGGTGATCGATTTACGATATTTTTACACAAAAAATTTGTGGATCATTTAAACAACATCTTCTTTAGTAGCTATTTTTAAAAAAAAAAACTGTTAAATACAACTTTTACCAATTTAAAATGGCATAATATGCCGCGTGCCCATAAGTGTGGATATTTTGAAACAATCACAAAAAAATCTTTTGGAAAAAAATTTATGAATAGCAAAATTGAAAATAAAACCAACTTTTTTGAAGATGAAGTGACGAATTTCAGAAATACTTTCAATTGATATTTTTCCTTTTAATTTTTTCTATTTTATTTGTTTTTCCTGATCTATACTCCAGCAAAATTTGTATACTTGTACCTCAGAGGATAACTTTCACTATTGCTCTTAGACCTTAATGTATATTTTTCAATTTTCATATAAAAACTATTTTTGTTATGCAGAGATTTTTGATTTTTCTCTATGATTTTAGATGAAGTTAACCAAAAAAAAAAAAATATATGGAAAACTTTTTTATTATTAATGGCCATAAATTTTATTTTCTGTTAGTAAAAAACTAAAAAAAGGAAAAAGGAAGTGGCAAAAGAAAATTTCAAATTTTTTTTCTTTCTCGGTTTACTGTGTTTGTGTGGCTCAGTGAGTTTTTAATATTGGCTTTCCACTTACATTGGCTGGCAAAACTGAAAAAAAAAAAAAATAAATAAACAAAACAAACCAAAAGCCATAAGAAAATATAAAAAAAAAAAAATAACCAAAGACAAATCAATTTTTCATATTGTAAAATTTTTGTCGTTATACAATTTTCTTTTAGTTGTTGGATGGTCGGTTGGCTAGTTGAATAGAATAGATGGATGGTTAAAAGAAACATGTTACATTTCTAGTCTACAGACAAGTGTATGCACACAGTCATTCATTTCAATGTCTACATTTGCTTATTCATTATTTTTTTTTTTTTTTTTTTTTTTTTTTTGAATATATGAATTTAATAAATATGAGAGTAAATGTGTGTGTGTGCATTTATATCTTTTTAGTAGATGGGTTGGGAGTAAGTTTTATTTATTTTTTTTTAAGATTATGTCTTATAGAATTTGAGAAATTGGAATATATTAAAACATAAATACAAAATCTAATAAAATAAAGTTGGAAAAAGAAGTTACTTCTTCAAAATTGTAAAATTTTTTTCTAGAGTTCGAAAAAAATTTAATAAAGTAAAATTATATTTTAAAGCACTGATTTCTTTAGCTTAAAGGCTTGCATCATTCATACAAAAATGTTATCATTGTAACATCTTCACAAGACCCCAAATTTAGTGCTAAACTTGTATTTTTGTTCATAAAACATCAACTAGTTTGGTTTTTCTTAAAAACTAATAGAATTACTTAACAAGGATGATTTGGTTTTAAGTTAAAAACAGCATGTTTTTATTTAAATGGTATTTCACTAAAGCAGATTTTCTTTTAGGCTTTTAAGCTAAAATTCTTTGAGTAAAGTAATAGTTAAGAATATTAAATTTTAATAAGTGAGAATAGACACAATTCAATTGGAAATAAGTTTGGTTTTTGTAATGCAACTCACACAAAAATATTTAATATTAAAAAAAGAAAATTTTATAAAACTTTCTTTATTATTTTGCATATACCCAACACACAAATGTCCATTATGGGTTTTACTTTGAAAAAAAAATTCGTATTCAATTTTTATGATTTTAGGAATGAGGAAAAATTAAATAAAAAACCAACTTCCAAAATCCATACATTAAAAATATGTAAAAATCAAACCATTAAAGTAATGTAAATAGTATGATAAATTTATATTTATATACTTGAATGCGTACTTAGAAGTATCTGGTGTTGGTATAGATATTAATAAAAATCGTCTCCCTTTTTTTTTTTGTTCGATATAATTTTTTTTTCTCAGCATTTTTACTTCAAAATTTAGTACACACGATTTTTATATCTGAGGGAAGATGGTCATATGGCTAATTATTTTTCAATTCAATTTTATTTAAATTTGTTATTTAGGGGAGTCACACCTTAATGTCAAGTTTTTTGCGACCAAATGTGTCTACAAGCGTGAGATTGTACGCAAAATTTCACCAAAACGGATTTGTAGGGTATGTGAATACACCTGTGAGTGATCAAACAGCTCGTTCTGGGGAAACATTGCTACTGTTTGCGATAGTGTGACAGAAGAGTTATCAATCTCGTGATGTAAACGGACTTTTTGTAGCCAGAAATTGAGGATATGGAAGTGGAAAGTAAAGGGTGGTTAAATTTCAAGGGCCGATGTTGATTTTGTCATTTATTTTTGTTATGATAATATCTTTTTTTTTTTTAAATAAATATTAAATTGAATTTCGAAAGAGTGACTAATGAAAACTAGAAAAATATTGAAAAAACTTAAACACTTGTAAATACAAATACAATGTATGTGCATGTTGTTATTGATACTTAAACCAGCTGAAGATATTTTTGGTTTAATGCTGGTACAATTACCAATATTTCCATAAATATTTATGCATAACCAACTCAAACCAAAACCTTAACATATTTATGAGTATGAGTAAACATAGATTTTTTTTTTTGGTTCTTTATCAACGTTACAAAAAGAGATTTACAATGAAATGTAAGTGTTACCACAAATTGCTTCATTTATATGCAGCTAAATAAAATTGCAAAATAAAATGAAACAAAGACTTTCACTGACTAAAACATAAACCACGATACCACCACATGCAACATAAATACCTTCAGTTTAGTCAAATACTTTTATACATTGAGAAAAATTATTCTAAAGTGGAAGGTTATGTAGACATACCCTTGCACACGTGCACAAATATGTATGTATGTATGTATGCTTGTGGAACAAAAGGAAAAACAAAACAAAAGTTTTTCAGACTGAAACAACATTTACTGACTACATTTCTATACTTATGAAGTATGCTTTGTGTTAAACTTTAATTTAAAATACACCATTTACAAAAAAAAATATATATAAAAAAAATATAAAATTATTAAAAAAAAAACATTAAAAACAAACTAATTTTAGGTTTCATTTAAAATAAAATTTTTTGTGTAGAAATCTTATATAAAATTATTATACTCGCAGTTTTTAAAACACACAAGTACTAAACCCTATTGAACTCTTAACGTAGTCTTTTATCTGCATACTAAAAATAATAATGCAAGTGTATGTTCGACAGGTTGTTAAAGAAACAAATCGTAATGCGATTTACTACCGTCCTCTGATGCTAGATTGAAAAGAACACAGGAATGGCGATAATCAAAAGAAAACGCAGAAAAGTGTAGACAAAAAAGCACAACAAGAGCTCATCATAACCTGAGGCAATTCCTCAAAACTTATATTTTTAAGCATAATTGTATCAATTAAAGTTAGCAACAGTGTAACTGCATTCAGATATTTTGCTCTCTATTTGTAAAAGGATAGCATTTTAAGTTTGTTTTACTCTTTTTTACACTCCATTCGCAATACATGTGTTTGTACTGTTTTTTTTTAAAAACTTTTTTTAAATAAATGTTGGCCATTTCCGGTATTTGAATTTGCATACAAGTTGAAAAAAATTTTAGTTGTTAAAGTACTGCGGCTAAAATACAACAAGAATAAAAACAACAATAGCACTACTGGCAGTACTTGAAATGAAATATATAAAAAAAATCTTAATATAAATTTACTTATAACGCTGTTTAAGAAAATAAACTCTACAATATATGCGACTACATTTCGTTAAAATAAATGAAAAAATTGGATCTTTTTAATTCTATTTCAGATTCTTTTGTAATAATTCCATGTTTTTTTAATGCTTTACAAATTTATTTAATTTTACAGGGATTTTATTTTGGTTTTATTTGCATAAAAGATTTTTGGCGATTTGATTTATTGTAAGCAAATTGGAAAGATGATTAATGTATTCCTGCACAATCATTAATTGGTGGAAAATTTATTAGAGCGCAAAAATTTGTTCAAGTCAAAAAAAATAAGAGTGGGCAAAAAACATAGTTGGAGTGAAAAATATGTCGAGTTCAATTATTTTAAAAAATAATTTTTAAAATTCCTTCAAATAATAATTAATGTTTTGATTTCTAATGCGATTTCAATTCTGTTATTTCGCTTGCTTTATCGTACTCAAAAGCGAGCAACCTTAGCATTGCTAAACGGTAGTTTTAGATAAATAATTAATTACTAAATGAAACAATCAATTAATCAAGTAGGAATAAAGTGCATTTTTATTTTACAAGTTAAAAGCCAAATACTTTTCTTCACTTATGCAATTAACTTCGTTCAACCAATTTATCAGTTTAAATATCAAAGTTTTTTCGAAAATATTGCTTTGGCTAAATTGATTTTAAGTTTCAGTTTGTTTATGTATGATTTGTTTTCATCTTTCAAACAAAGGCTATTTAAGGCTATTTTTAAAAACAAAAAAAAACAAAAAAAAAAAGCTAAGCTAAATGCAATAAAAAAGGCAAGATCTAGCTTAAAAAAGGCTAAAATGCAACTCTGTTCAATACCTTAGAATCGAAATAAAAACAATGTTTTGCTTTTCTTTGCTTTGTTCCCATTGTAGTTAAATAATTGTAAACCACGTATTTTTATTTCTATAAAAAATATAAAATCACGTATATTTTCATATCTAAAACTTTGAAACGTATCAAAATGTTAATTTCAAAAGTGTGTTTAAGTTCATGGCACTTTTTTGTGTCGTGTTATCTATAAGTTATTTTGAAATTAACATAATATTTTCAAGTTCATGAACACTGACACTTTTTTGAGATATCATATAACTGGACATTATGCCATTGGACATAATATTATGACACAAAAAATAGTTAAGTTACACCTTCAACCATATAAAAAATTATTTTTTTTATTAAATACATTTTGCTATGTCTTTGAATGGATCTTAATATTAAAAAAATTTTTTATTTTAAATTAAACACCTGCTTAACAACTTGAAATTCAAAAAATAAATTGAAGGAAAGTAAAGCGAAAAATAACAAAAAATCAGAGCACAAGTGCAAGAATTTGGGTAGCTAAAATTTTTTATTTTTTTTTAACTCGGTGTTGATGTCTTAAAAAATAAATGAATTCACTAGTCACCGTTGCCATTTTAGCCTTTTTTCGCATGTAGCGAAAATAATCATATAAATCATGCATAAACAAACTAAGCCTGAAGAAAGTTCCTGAATACCAATGAGCTTGTTCTTTAAGCTTCAAACTTGAATTGAATTAATATATATTTTGTCTGCATAATGATGAATTGAGTCGCTACTACTTAAAATTTTTTCATAAAAAATTCGCATTATTTGAATAAAAAATTTTACATTTGGTTTGGGGGGCAAAATATTAACCAAATTAAGTGAATATACTCGAGAAAACTTTGATATGTAAATTGATAAATTGGTCGAACGAAAGTAGTGCAGAAAGGTATTTGGCTTCTACTTGGTAAAATAAATGAAAATGAGCTTCATCACTCATAATCAAATTTTCAATAAAGTTGATTTCATTTCTGGCCAACTCTTGATATTTAACTGCAAAATTTAGACGTTGCCGATGATCTGCGGGTTTTAATTCTTGGACCAATTGCACCTTATATGGGTATAACTGTAAATCTTTTTTTAAAATGCACCGTAGTGACGTACGAGACATTTCTAGCTGAGCAGAACGCCTTCTGCCAGATGTTTCTGGTGCTTCGTTAACACTTTGCTGTACTCGTTCAATATTTTCCGCAGTGCGACTTAAACATGGTCTACCGGTTCGAGGCAAATCTCTTACGCTGCCATGTTGGTGATGACGATTAACTAAGCAACGAATCATCGCTTCAGAGGGCGAAATTCTGACGTTAAAATGTCGACGATATGCTCTTTGCGTTAAAATAATTGATCTCTGGTTTAAATAATAAAATTCTATTGTTATGGTTCTCTGTTCAGTTGTGAACCTCTCCATTATAAATTCTCCAAGTGTTGTCTATATAATCTGAAAGAAAAAATAAAAAAAAATTAATAAACAAAAAAGTTATTAAACTTTTACACCCCTTGGTTTCTTTTGGCCCACCCTGTATTTAGTTGTCTAGTATCTGCTACCGTTTAGTAATCCTAAGGTTACCCGCTTTTTAGTATGATAAAGCAAGTTAGATATCGCATTGAAATCAAAAATCTAAACATCAAGTTAAAAAATAATAAATAAATAAATATTTTTTAAGCTTTTATTTATTATTAAATTAAAATAATTTTATAATTGATTATAAAATTATTTTCCTTGAGAAAGACACACGAATGCGTGTTGAAATATTGGAAACTAATTTAATAAAAAATAAAAATATATAAAAAGACCTAAAAGCTTAAAAAATATTTATTTATTTACTTTCAGATAAAAAGGTCAAATAATCTAGATTTATATTAAAAAATAATTGAATTCGCTTATCAACATGGCTTTAATGTTAAAAAGGACTTAATCTTCTTTAATTTTTGATATTTTATGTTTATTTCTTGGTTTATTACAAAAACCATAATTATACTTCTAATAAAGAAAATTAAAAAAAATTTAAAATTTTAACTTTTTCTAGCTTTTTTTTTGGGAGATTGAGCTTTTCCTAGCCTTTTGTAATTGTGTTCTAGTTTCTGGCAATGTTGGCACCACACCAAAAGGAGCAATGTTTGTCTTTCAGACTTTTGCGTGTTTTGCTGTTTTTATTTGCGTTAAAAGTTGCTGTTTTTTGTCTACGCATACTCATTATAAAGAATGCGTTAAGTAACTAATGGTGTTGTTTTTTATGTATTAAAAAAACCATCAAGAAAAGAGAAGGAGAAAAACTTTGACAAAATAACATCTTAATTTGCACACCTTAGCAAAAATAAAAGAAAATCTTAGCAAAAAGGAAACGAGAAAAGTTTTATTATTTTTTCTGTGTTACAATTTTGTTTAAATTTTTTGTGGTAATTGAACTTTTAGGCAGCATTTAATTGTAAAAATCAAAGTTGCAGCAATTTCAGGGTCTAATTATAATTCAATTAAATCAAGTTTAGCTTTACAATTTAAGCCGGTTTTTCTTAAAGTAATAATTTAAAAAAGTTATAAGTCATGGCAAACACGAAAATAATTAAAAATTTTATTTTTGAAAATCTCTATTGGAAATGCAACACACCACACATTTTACAATCATTTTCAATTAATAAAATGAATTTATATTAAATATTATTAAAAAAAATAATAATAATCATCATTATTATGTGAGTCGCCGGCAAATGTTTAGTGTCACAATATAAAGACAATGCTGCAGCCCCAATACTAAAATGGTATTACTTAAGAGAGTGGTATTGCTGCCACACATAATCAATAAATAAAAAAAAATGTCATGTACCATCCTAATATATTTTATGACAGTTTGCTAATTTTGTATTAAATTTAAAATGAAAAAGAAAAGGAAAAGAAAGTGAAAGTAAAAATTCTGATTATGAAGAATATTAAAAAATTTTAAACTGCAAGGAAAGCGTTGAAGAAGGGCCGCATATATAAATGCGTTTAAAGATAATCAGAGTATATTTTATATTAAGGTTTTTTGCAGCCATTAGAGTCTCTTTTTAATTCACAAGTTGAATCAATTTTGTTGTGATTTTTTCCATTTGGCTTAACAAGTGACGGAAGTTACAACAATTAGTTTTTCAAATTGTTTACTTTTCTTACTTAAATGTAAACAATTATTGAATAAAAATTTTGCAAAAATTTTTCTCTTGCAATGCTTAACGCTTTTTGTAGCCTTTGAGTTGCTTTAAACAAATATCTCGGCAATTTAAAACTGTCTTTCATAATGCTAAATACTGGATTATTGTCGACAACGACTTCGGTAATACCATTTTCATGCCGACTACTTACATAAACATTTTAACTTACTAGACTGATACCAATATTAATGTATCCATGCCTATCCACTAATACAAGCAAACTGACTTTCTTATGCATGTAATTTTATTTAAATTTGGCGAGTTCAAGTCTTCTGTTCTATTTAGCTCTCATAAATCAGCTTATTGGCAGACAAATATAAAAACATTAACCTTAATGTCTAGTTATTCTTCAGCATTGTGCAGTACAAATATGAAAAAGAAAAAGAAATGTGGCAAAAAGAATTTATATTTTTTTTTCTATACTAAAATACATACATGCACACATAATTCAAATTCAATAACTGCCATATTTTATATTTTACATAAAACAACAACAACAAAAGGATCTGTAAGTTTCTTTAAGCAATTTTTTATATATAAAAACTTCAACTTAAAATTAGTCATCATAATCAGCCATTTTTAGACTAAATGTAGTATTGGAGTTTAGGCCTTTCGACCATACCGAAGGCTTTATTGCTTGATGACCTGCTTGACTGAGTATTATGATCTCAGCTATTAGTGGTATAAATAAGAAATATAAGGCTCAACTAAAACAAGTTCTATGGCTTGGATGATTAACATGCATTTTGTTATTGTTAGGCCTTAAGCTTTCTCAGCTCATAACTTTAAGGAACTTCTGAGGATAATAGACTATTTTCTAGACTTAAAAATCCTTAGAGTAGTGGTACATATAGTCTAATTTTTAATAATTTATAAAAAAAATTCAGCGACTATCCAACTTTTTACTACAAAATATATTTTATCGAGCTCTCCCTAAGAAAAGAACTAATAACAACCACATTTTCATTCATTCTTCCAGCAAAGCAGTTTTGCATGCACACAAACACCTTTAAAGAGACTAACCTTAAATAACAGGGTCCAACTAGTATAGGTCATAATTAATATGTAAGAAACGAGGCAGCCAAAAAAAATTTTTTCGTAATAAAATTGTTTTTTTTTTTATTTTTTAAAAATTCAAGCATTTTACTGCGATATAAAAATAAAATAATTGTTAAAAAAATTTAAAATTTTATTTGAAACTTAAAGGCCTGTTTACCCAAATGTGAAAGAAAGCTTCGTTCGCATAAATGTATTGAAAACAAAAACAAATTTTAGTGTATTGTTTTTGTTTTCAATATGATTATGTGAACGAGCCTTTTGTTCGCATTCAGTTGAGGGCCTGTTAAAAAAAATTTTTTTTAAAAATATTAAAAAAAAAACAGTGAGAAATCAAAAGAAAAGACAAGGAAATTGGAAACAAAAGGAAAATGTAAGCTACATACCTACAAATTATAACAGCTAATGTAATACTGTAAGCATATTTTCTATTTATGTTCTAACAAAAACTATCACAAGCAAAAAATTTCTAAAATTTAAAGGTTTTAAAAGCCCAAGGTTAACTAATTTATTCTACTACGAATAGCAAATTATTTCATCCTAATCCATTCAGTCTTAATTTGGCATCATTGCCTTGAAAGCATTATCACTCGTATAGCAAATATATTAAATACTTTTTTTAATTTTATTTCTAAATGGCTTAAATTAGAAGTAATTGATTTGCAGACTAGTAGTTAACATGCTGGCCTAAAGGTCGAGGGTTTGAGGTTCGTAGTTTCTTTAAATATTTCACATATTTGTGTTGTTTAAGAAGATAAAAATTATATATTTTTTAGGTATGCATTATGTATGTATGTAGCTGCATAGCAAACATTTTTTATCTAAAAATGTTGTTTCTGTTTTTTGTAACAAAAACTTGAACCATAAATAGCTAAAGAAGCTAAATAATGGGAAATTGTCTGCTTATAAAACACTTCGGTAAACAAAAAAAAAACTGTTGTATATCCTTCTCCTTCACTATTTTTTTAAGTATTTGCCTGAGTTGATGCGAAATCTGCGTATGCCATAGTAAACAAAAAAATTTTTTTTTGCTCGTATGTGTGGCACAGTTTTAACACAAAGAAATAAAATTCTGCATGTTTTTATACACTTTAGTGGAGGTTTGTGTGTGCAAGTGTTTGTGGTCTTAGCAGTCTTGCAGACATACCACACACTTCCTCTCTTGTTGTACTTGTGGCTGCTAGAGTAACAAAAAATGTTGCACGTTTTCCCACTTTTTCCTGTAATGGTCTGCAGAATACGAGAAAGAATGTATAATAATTCTATACTCCTGCAACGGTTAATGTGTAAATGAGAGTTATGATTCTGTGTATTTTTTGTTTGTTTTTGTATTATGCGAGAGAGTGAGAGAGTTTTTATTTGTGTGTGAGCCTTTATTTTGTTGTGTTTCACATTAGTCCTCTTTACTATTCAGCTCAGTAAATCTCATTTCCTTTTAGCTGAACTCAATTGGGTTGATTGGTTGGTTGCTGGTTGTATTTCTACGGTCTGATAAGCCAGTTGTTTTAAAGATTTCGTGATGTATACAACATACAACACGCATAAAAAACTATTAAAAGTCGGTCGGTTTATCCTACGCAACATAGATTTTTTATTAATACAATTTCAAACTTATAAGGATGAATATGTGCATTTAAAAAAAAAAATTCCTTTAAAAAACAATATTTTGCAAAATAGTTTGTATAGATTTTGCTTGTGGTTCTAAAAAAAATAAAAAAAAGTTATACGATGCAAATCTGCAGGCTGTGTATTTATAAGCCAAGAAATTAAATGTGTCATACCATGAAAAAAATATATGTATTTAAATAATAAATGTATATGTGTGTGTTATTTCTTCAGGAGAAGCTTTGTTAAATGCAAAAGGGGTTAATCCTAAGCGGAAATTCTTATAAATGTGGTAAAAATTATATAATAAATGATCATTAAATTATTAACATCTGTAAGCTTAATTAAATACAATTAAAAGTAAAATTCACACTTTAGAATTTCAATATGAATATGTGCCACCCACAATGATTGAAATAAGCATCAAGTTTTATAATTAAATCGAAAAAAAAAATATTACTGAAAGTAAAAGTTATAAAAAAAGTGAACTAAAAATAAAAAGCTGAGGTTGTTGTTCTACTACTCATAACTCAACAAAAAAAAAAAATTAATTTGTTTAACTAAACTAAAGAAAATTAATCAAATAAATTAAATAAAGAGAATTCAAGTGAGTTTTATAAATCAAAAGAATTTTTTTTCAAAAGTGTAAGAAACGGGAAAAGACTTTTAAATTTCACATTTTTTAATTAAAAATAAAATAGCATTTAAGCTTTTTGTAAACAAAGAAAACTTACGAAGGTATCGTACTTACCCACCAACAAATAAATTATATTTTTATACAAATAAAAATATTTTTCTATTTGTTTGTTTGATAAACAAATTTTTATTTTTTACCACATTTCCGTGAATTCCAAGCGAAGTTCTTTTTTCTTCTTATTTACTAAACATTTTTTTTATTTCAAATAAAAACTATTGAAAGTTTAGTTTTTTTATGAAGTAATTAGAAAATTTTCATTAAAGTTGCTTTTTATCAATGTCACGACTAGGCCTCTAAGCTTTAAGTTTCAATAAAGGCCACTTAATGCTTTTTCCCAACTACTTTTATTTTTCTGTAAACTTTTGAGTTCTTTTTTAAGTTCATACATTTTTTTTTTAATATGCTTGACTGAAATTGTTTTTCAAGCAGTCGTATTTCTTTTACTTTTTTTGAGGTCGCTTTATAATTTTTATTGACCTCCAATTAAGGCCAATTGTTTTCAATATTTTTTATTTTCCACACAAGCATGCCACATAATCTTATCGAGTACATCTTTTTTTTAAAAAATTTTTTTATATATAAAACTTTGTATATAATTTCCTGTTTTCATGGGCCTAAATCACACTATTCTGCGTAATTCATAGAATTTGAACAATAAGGTCCACCATAGCCAATATTGAAAGTGAATGGCTTTTTTCTTTTTTTAATAAAATTGAAGTAATCACAATTGTATTCTTATTAAATGCTATTTATTTATTAAGCTTCAGGTAACTTTTTAGATCTGAGAAATCCACTTAAGTCTCTTACTTTATTTAGTGAGGCGTCACCTAATTTTCTAAGAGCTTAGAAGTCTCTCTGAAAATTTTGTCCTACAAAGATCTTAATATTTCGGAACTTACACTGCTGCAATCTAATTTTATCACAAAAGGTATTTAACCCCATTGAATTCAGTCATATAATCTGCTAATTGGTCTTGTGAAAAAATTTGTTGGATTTCTCTGCCCGTTTAACCAGGCCAATAGGAGTTTGAGGTAAAACTTGTTGTGTAAAGATGCTTTCTAATACGAGTTTTGCCATCAAATGACAATTGCAGAACTTATCAGGACGATTAGGAGTGGGAAATTGTGGAACCGTTTCTCTGCATTTGCGCTACAAGGCAGCCTTAGCGTGAACTTTATTTTGGGTAGTGCTGCTTGCAGAGCCTAACTGCACTGTCAATGGCACAGGTCGACTTGCTAGGTGGTAGTGACTTACCCTTCACTCTTCTCTCCTCTTACCATTTACCTATTTCTCTTTTATCCCACTGTTTAATTTTTTGTCTGCTTCTTTCGGTTGCTATATTTTTTCGTCTTTTCTCCCTATATAGGTACCACTAAGAAACCACCCTTCTGTTTTTCTTATTTAGGTGCACTATGTAGGCTCATTTGTCTAAAAAATATGTAAATAACTTTATTTTTTAAAAAAATTTTTTATTCATTGTAAAAGTAATTAATCATAATGGGTGCTGCTTTTATGTGTACCACAATGAATTAATTTGTTTACTTCTAGAAAGGACTCAATACCCGCTTTCTATTCTCCTTGTTGGACTACAAAGAAAAGCAAAAAAATCTCCATTTATTCCTTTTTTATAATTCTCTTTCTTGTTTTAAAACAAACAATAAAAGAAACTTATGTGGAGTGAGATTATTTGCACCAAAATCTCTCTCATACTCAGAATGTTTAAAACGTTTGCTATTGCTGGTAAAAAGTTGTTGCTTTGGCCATTTGCTTTTGGGCCAATTGATTATGTTTTCTCGTGACCAACGAACTCTGTTATTACTTTTATAATTGATTTTTATTAGTTTTATCAATATCAGCAACAATTATTTTTCAAATATGAAAGAAAAAGTAAAACAAAAATTTCAAAATATGAAAACTTTGTGTTCCATTAAATTAATTATCCATTTAATTAATTAATCTTTAATGAAAAGTATTTATTAAATTATGACAACAATTTAGGGTGAATCTTACAACGTGCCTCAACAACAAACTGAAAGACGTAGATAAGTAATTACTCATTTTTCTTTTAACTGCTGACATGTATTTCCCCTATTATATTAAGAATAAACATTACCTTCGATAATGACCACTTAAAGTCATAAAAAAAAAAAAAACACAGAAAACATGCTGAAAGCACGACAACACAAAATAAGTAGTATCGTGTGATAAAATCATTAATTTAAAGAAAAATTACATAAATAAAAATACGAAATTTCTGTTGATAAATCAAAAATAAACTAAATCTATTTCATCTAAAGAATGTGATTTTTGTGTGTGTTATTTTCAGAAAAGAAAACATAATTTATGTGCATACATTTTCTTTGGCAAAATAAGTCTCCACAAACTAAATTGGGTGATTTAGTTTGGTCTAATCTACAAATCATGAAGGTATAAACAGGCTACTCCCATAAAATTTATTATCCTTGTAAGAGTATATGCTACTTAAGGCCACTATAACCTTCTAAACTTGCAATTTATTTATTTAATATACGGCTACGCCGAGTCTTAAGTGTGTACCCTTCATTGTTATAGCCAAATATTCATAATTGCAGTTTTTCAAATTAAAAAAATACCTAAAATAAAAAATTAATCCAAATTAATGAAATTCACAATTATCCTTATTTTTAAAATCAATAAAATGAATATGGATAGTCAATTTTTATGTATTAAAATATCAAACTCTAAGAAATTTTAGTATGCTTTTTGCATATGATTTTAAAAAGAAATTTAATTTAAAATAATTATAATTATTTTTTAAGCCAAATATTTTTATTTCAATATTTAATATTAAATAAAGAATTTCAAATTAACGACAAAATATCTGTATTCGTAATGCTATACAAAAATGTTACGCACATTCACATCTGAAAAATTTCCATAAAAAAACAAATCAGAAATTAATGAAAATCTAAAATATCGGTTGTATTTTTTATTTTCTCTCCCGTTCTAATTTTTTTGCACAGACATTATGACTGTCATTTTTCGACGAAATACGCAAAATACCCACTCAGAAAATAATCAAAAATAGAAGTAATTATGGTTTTTTACTCATAGTTCCTCTATTTATATACCGATTCGGTCGAATTTCAACAGTAACAGAAAGAAAGAAGAAACTGACAGATTCGTATACTAAAGCCTTTTATACGTTGCTTAGAAACTGCAGAAAATTGATTTCAATGACGAGACGGACAGATAGACGGATATCGCTCAATCAACTGCGCTTTCACAAGGATCCAGAATATTTATACTTTATATGGTGTCATATGTATGGTGTATAAATTACATTTCTTACTTAGAGTGAAGAGTATAAAAATTAAGACATTTATTGATTAAAAAAATTCACAAAAATAGAAAGCTCAAAATACTTACCAAATTCGTAAATTGTTGTTAAATTTAGCTTTAAAAATAATTTTTTTTTTAAATTTTCGAAAATAGTAATAACGTTTATCTATGTTATGCCTTACATTTTTACAATTTTATTTTAATAAATAAAACTAAGAAATAAAAATAATTTGAAACAGCAAAGATTGAAATCATCAATTAAATTTGCTGTGAGCCAAAAGTTGAATTGAATGGGCTATAATCATAGTGATAAAGAAGTAGGCTTTTATTAAGAGCTGACTTTTGTTCATAAGAACTTTATGAATTCAAAATGGTTTTTAAAAAAATACCAGCTATAGTGTGACTATGTTTATGGGCCAATATGTTTAGTTTTAATAATTTTTAAAATGTTTGAAATTAATTAAAATAATTTTATTAAAAACCCTTGTTGCATTGAAACTAATTTAAATGAAAAAAGAAATAACTCAATTTAATGTAGCCTATTTTTCTTTTTTTCTAGGTTGACAAACAAAAAGTTGTGCTGTCTCAAAAAAACCGAATAAAAGAAATGGGTAAAGCAAACGGTGAACTGAGTTTATAAAAGTTCAGAAAATATTAAATAAAAAGAAAATGTAAACAAATAAATAAATTTTTGTTAAGTTTTGAACACTAAAAGAGAATAACTGAAAAAAAGAAATATTTTTAACAAAAAAAAAAAAAAAAAAAAAAATAAAAAAATTATTTGTGTAACACAAAAGTCCATTGAAAATGAAAACTAAAACAAGAACCATCAAAATGCACCAGAACGCTTGACGGAGAAGAATAAATAAAAAAAAATTATAAAATTTATTAAATTACATTAAAAAAAGACAACAACAAATTTTACTACTGATGTTGTATTTGTGTTACACTCCTTATGTGATGTAACTTAAAAATAAACAAAAAATGAGTTGTATCATGAAACAAAAGCAGCAGCAGCAAATAATTGTTAGTAAGATACCTAACATGGCTAAAAAGACATTAGAAAAACCACACATGACCTTAAAAGAGCATTTCGAGTTTTCCGATATTGATGCTAATGCTGCTAACGGCAAAAGGACAAACACAACAATGGGAACAAGTAAAAAAATAAACAAAAACATTTGTATACAACAAAAGAGCTCAAGAAATCAAACTGAAACATTGAATTTAGACAAAGCACAATATCAACTAAAACTGCAAACAACATTTGCCAACATCAGCACCACTAACCTAATAAACATGCTACCAAATCTGGCAACGATATTATCTCCAATATCATCATCAACACCATCTCTCTCATCATGGGCATTATTTGTAACATCACCATCGCCACCATCACCACCGTTATCGTCACTGTCATCGCCACCATCACCAGTACCACCACCTTTATCATCATCCTTATTACCAACAGCAATACAAACACTGCGAGCCACAAAATTTAATGTTGCTGCTGCCATAGGAGATGTATTAACAATTCCTCTTTCTGGGAATGTTGTTGAAAATTCACAAAGAGATATACAACAATGCCATAATGTTTGCGTTAGTTCAAAATGCGGCTCAAAGCAAAAATTTACAAAGCAACAACAGAAAACAAAAAGATACTGCAAAAGTGCGAATATAAGTAGCAGCAAATACAATTTCAACAACATCCGCACTTTTAGCAAAACAAACATAAATAATCATCATACTGATGATAACGCTGATACTGTTGTGCCAACTGCTAATGCAGTAGTTGAGGGCACAACAAATCCCAACAATGCTAACACCACTTCCACCACTAACAAGGCCAACATAAGATTCAACACAACATCTATAGCAACTAACACCACTACAGCTGTACACCCAGTTAATGCTACTCTTATGGCTGGTACTGCTACTGCTACTGCTCCTGCTATTGCTATTGCTGTTGCAACAAGACCAACTGAATCAACAATACCACCAGTTACAACAGCAACAACATATTGCAAACTATTTCCCTTACGACAACGTTTCTATCAAAATATTCAAAAACTGGAATGCTTACTACGTGCAGTAGTATTTAGTTTTATGCTCGTTATGTCGATGCAATATCAAACTGGTAAGTAACTAAGTAGTCAATTACGTAAAGAGTTTACATGCACACGTACATATGCAAGTGTGCAGAGTTAATATATTTCCTGTTATAAACCCAATACACGTGCTTTATTGTTACATCTTCACACTAATGAATTGTCGTTTTCCATCTTTTAAGCCAAGCAGTATGTGTGCAGATTGTGTTCAAATTAGTTTATTTTGTGAATTGAAAAATTAAAATTTTTTGGAATATTTATGTCAAATTAAGTCAAGTTATGCTGAAGTTTTTTTTTTTTTTTTTTTTTTTTAGAATATTCATGTTTTAAAAAAACAAGAAAAAATGTTAAGAAAAAATTTGGCAAAAAGTTGCTTTTATTCATCGAATTAATCTTGATACTTGTAACGACAATTGTAAGAAATTTCACAGTGTTTTTTAAATCAACTTTTTCCAACTGAAATATATAAAAGGGCAAATAATTTGACTAAAATGAATATTATTATCAAAAGAATTATCTTCCCCTCAACCCGATCATCAACAAACACAAGAGTTGCCCATCTATAATATGAATTACAAAACTTAACCTATTGCTAATGTTAAACGAAAAGTCTGTCAATTGCTTAAACAATTTAAAGGAAACCTTTAAATTGAGAACAACAGTACTGGGGTATATGCAAATTTCAAAAATTTTTAAAAATACTCGAAAGTAACTTCTGAGTATTTGGGCAGTAGATTACAAGTCTAGACGACCAATCCTTTAAAACGATATGTGTCCCATCCCGTAATTTTAGAGAAGTCAACGTATTTATGCATATTTGTACCCATTCATCTATATTTCTCCTAAATATATTTATAAAAATGTTATAAATACTAAAAAGATATTTACAAATACTAAAAAAAGTAACGGGTTACGTTAAAACATATTTAACTCGGCAGATTTATTTTCACTCACTTAAATTATAAATATTATCAACAGTATGGTACTTCGCTGACGAAGTAGCGAATTAAATGCTAGTATTTGTAAAATGAAAATAGTATCATAATAGTTCTATTCTGACAGCAATAAGCAGTCTTAAATGAGCCTCACTAACAAATTTCATCATCATTTTATTGGAGATTTTTTTTAGATTTTGTTTTGAATATATAACAAGAATGTGGACTACTGCTGTGAAGAGTGTATAATTTTTGGCACTACTGTATTTACTTTTTTATATGTAGATCATCTTAAAATAGTAAAAAAGTTCTAGGCCTGCAGGATATTGCAGTATCTAATTACAACTGTTTTTTGTGTTGACATTTCTCTTTTTCAGCAATAACTTGAATATTCAAGCATGTGTTCATATTTTATTACGCTAAAGCAAAACCAACAAAAATTTTTAATTATTTTTTATACTTAAATTAATTACACAACTTATTTCTTTTTTTATTTCATGAAAAAAACTTTTATTTCATTAACATGCTTTTTTTCCTTAAAAACAGAGACAATGACCAATGTAACGAACCAAAAAAAAAAATACTTCTGGTGAAAACAAAGGAAAAAATTTGCTTTAAGCAAAAAGTTTTCATACAAACTAGCATAAACATTTAGTTAAATACAAAATATACAGAATAATAAAAAAAGATAATAAAAAGAAAAACAGATAGTCAACTAGATAGATAGATGGCTGAGAAGACCGACAGTGTAGTACCCAGACAAAATAAAAAATTAAAAGAAAAACACAATTTAAGATAAATAAAACTGTATAATGAACCACAAATAACTAAGCTTTGTTCATGCATGTTTTTTATTTTTCATTACAATTGCTACACTAAACATTTAACTATACATAAACTACCAAGTGTTGAACTCCTTACCCAGCAAACATTTACTACTTTAATTGTATTTTAAAGCAAATTTCAGTGTTTACATTTAGAAAAAAAAATAATATATAATTTTTTTTGAAGAGAAACTTTAAACGGTTGTAAAGGTGTGATTAAAAAAATTTTTCTTCCTCGATATGTAATTTTAAACTTATTCAGATTCTTCGCAGAGAACTATTTTTGTAATTAAAGGTTTCCCTCTTTTCTAAAACAAAAAAAATTAACGTGGACTGAATAGACAACATTATATATTATTAAATTTACTTTAAAGTCATCGTAATTTTTTTTTTTTTTGTTTGGATAAGAGCTTTTATGAAAAAAAGTTATTGCAAATTATTTAGAATGTTGTATTGCTCTGTAAAAAGCTCGTTAAAAATATTTTATTACCAAATTTCGGTATTTTAAATCAAATATAACAACCGTTTTCAAGTTATACTCATAAATATCGTTCCGTAATTATCAATTCCCTAATGTAGGAGATATAAGTACAAATTGACAAGCAAAATGTAGATTTAAAATTAATTCACCAAAAAACTTTAGAAACAGTTTTCAGTTACTCTGGTCTAAAACAGTATTTTTCATTTTTTTTAGACTTACGAAAAATGATATGGAAATTTAGCTATAATAAGTGGGCGGCAGTCAACCCCGAGCGCATTAGCGCAGAGGTTGTTTTCAACCTTAGCAGAAATGACATAATTGATACAATTGACACATTTGTTTTGCTAGCAAAAACATGACCCACTTAATAAAGTAGTGAATGGCTGTATTTATTTGGAAGGGTTCTTTAACAAGGACACCGACTCATGTAATAAATGATTGGACCGGCCGAGACCGGTCTAAACCATCTAGTTTATAATAAAGGGCCCAAGTGTATGAAACATTTTATTTACTTATTGAGTCTCTAAATTTGATTATTTTAATATATAAATCAGAACTAAATCGAATTGTAGGGTACTGAATTTTGGTTTACAGTCTAAGCATACTAACACTAGAACAAATATTTTTAACTGAATTGCTACGAATTAAATTTCAACTTAAAGAAAACAAAAAATTATAAAACGCCAGGACCTGGAACTGTACGAGTAAGTGTATGGGTTACACTAGTGTACATTGTTTTGCTTCCAACACACTTATATTGCCATTGGCTGTTGTAGCAAACAATTTGTTACAACTGTTGCCATTAACAAAAACAAAAATTTATGAAAAAGATAAAGAAACCAAAAACATACTTGTATAAAAAAATGGCACTTTAGGTTTTGCAGAAGGAAATGTGTGGAAAAGCAGTAAAACTGAACAAAAAAAATTAAAATTACTCTTCTTTCCGTTGGAGTTTAGCGGACTTTTTTCGTTTCTTGTTTTGTTATCAATTATAGTTGTTATTATTGTGGTTGTATATGCTGTTTTTTTTTGTGTTCACTTGCTGCAGTATTGGTTTAGTCTGAAAAAGTAATAAATGTAAGTGCCATACAACACAGTCACAATACACTTAAATACAAATAGTGTGTATACAGAAGTTGGATTTTAATTGAAAGACAAAACTGTATTATTTAAAATTTAATTATTGAAAAAAATTGATTTTAAACTTATTATAAAAATAAAGGTCTTTAAACAAATGCTGAATACAAATCATCACATGCGATATCAAAACAAATATCTAACTAACTAATTTACAACGTTAAAAAACTCACTTTGCATTCTATACCAGCTCGACTTTTTCTGTATTTAGATGTTTTAAATTGTTATTATTTTTTTTAATTTTATCCTTTTTTGCTTCTTTTTTGTTGAATAATTTTAACATGACTTTTATATTTACGGTTTGTTGATTATTTTTTCAACACTAACTGAGCCTGTATATGTCAGAGCGTAAATTGTAAGCTTATGTATAATTTAAAATATTGTTGAAAATAATTAGAAAATAAATTTTGTAACAAAAGGAAAAATTACTTGATTAAATTGACATGAAGTTACGTTTTTCCATTATTTTACTTTCAATTTGTTCAACATATTTTTTTCTATTGCTTTTTACTAAACTCTCTGATAATTGTAAGCAATTTGATTAAGTTTGTCAACGCAGCTCTAGACAAAAATAAAAAATTAACTATATATATAACTATATAATTAATATTACGAGCCTATGAAAACTGTGACAAATCACACAATAGATCAATAGTCGTGATTTTTTGCCTTTAGCTCTTCCATTCATAGATCAAACTCCACTTTATATCAACTATCACAGCTAAATTTTTGCCAATTCAGTTCTCACAAAAAAAGAGGTTTTCATTACATTTACAGCTTCACTTTCTACGGTAACTTGTAGTTCAATTTAAAAAATTGTTTTTCTTTTCGTAAGCAACCAGCAGACCAATACTGAAATAATAACGAACTAAGCCTTAAACAAACTTTAAGATTTTGCTTATTTCCTTAATATTCTTCATTGGTGTGTTCAGAGAACATTTTAACCTTCAGCTTATGGGTCTTTTCTGTCACTCTTTAATTAGAAATTAAAAGAGTTGAAGAGTTAAAGGATTTTACATGATCCATATTTCATCAAAATCAGTTCATAAATTCTAAATTTATTCACTCATTAGTAGTAGTAAACAAGACACTGCTCCATACAGTTTTTAATATTTTAATATAACAAAAAAATAATTATGTTTTTTAGTTTGAGCTTTTTTGTCCATTATATGTACCTATTATCAATAATATTTTCATGTCATTCCCTATCGAACCTTCAATGATAGGGATAATATTTTTGTTTGTTCTCTAATTTTCTAATAATTTCATATTATTTGAAATGCCGAAATTGAATAACAAATAAAAATATTTTGTACTTTTAATTATAAAGGAATTACATGGAAATATGTGCTATTGATAATAGGTAATAATGAACAAAAAATCAAAAAAATAAAAATACAAAAAACGTAATTAAAAAACAAATAGTTCACAGAAAAAATATATAGAAAAATCTGCTTACTCAAAAAAATAATTATTTAATTAAATTATTCAATCTTATAAATTCAATATTAACAAATATTTTAGAGGCTTAAGATCGTAATAAAAATTTGTTTTTATTTTCCAATATTCTGACTTTCCTGCTTCTCCAGGAAAATTCATTATTATGAAAATACCTGTTAAGAAAATTGTATTGTATAAGTTTGTAGGTGCTCTCACTAATTCATGAATAAATTTAGAACTTTTAAATGGAATTTAATGAATTACATTTCAAAATTGAAAACAAGATTAAAGATTTTGCTTATTTAAGAGTTTTAATGAATATTTCTTAATATTTTTTTTTATTTTTTTTTTAAATATGTTTTTTTGACAAAGCTTTGTGAAAAACTCAGAAACTACAAAACTGGTATAAAAATTTATTGTAACACAATTTAAAGATTATTTTATACCGATTCATTCTTAATTTAAGCAGAGATTTATTAATGCAAATTATATGGCTTATATCTCGAAAAAGATTAAGAAAGTTGGTATACAGTTTGAGCCAGGATATCGAGTATACAAGAAATCAGTTTCAGTTTTAGTTTTAGCGGCACCAAAATCATTGTAACTCTGTGTTATATCTCGAGATAAAATAAGAAATAAACTATAATCGTTCCAATATTAATACTTAAATGTTATTTCATTTTAAAAATTGATATACAAGTGTATATAAAATGTTTAAAACTGTATTCCGTAATATAAGAAACAAAACATCCTTTCTTACTTACAGTTAAGGGTATAAATTATTGACGTTAAAAGAAAATCATTTTCTTTAAAATTTTAACGCTTCGTTTGGCATTATTTTAGAGTAGTAGGACATGAATTGTATCTAACAAACACAAATTTAAAGTTGGTTAGTTATTCAGCCATCTGTTTTAAAGTCCTTTAAATATATTTTATTTTTCAATAAAAGTCTCTTTCATGTTTAAAATATTTTCGTTTACATTTTCTTGTGCTTACTTTTTTTTTCTTTTATGGTTCTTATTTGCCAACATATTTCAAGATGACATACATTAAAAACACAGTCTTAAAATATGTCCACATACATTTTTACACACTTGTTCTTCTGTATTTATACATGAGTTCTCTAAAGTATGCACGCAAGTAGGTGTATAAATGAATAAAGGTAATTTCATTTAAATGAAAATTTATGTTAACCTAAATACGAGCCGGTACATGTCGTTAAATCTTATATTTGTTGAAAGGAAAAGAAATGTATGTTCAGCGAATAGCTACAGACAAGTTAGCTTGTAAAATTTTATGCAAACATCTAATTCCATCAAACTACTGCTACAATAGCAACTAACTTTTTATTGGTTTAAAAATTTAAATTTAAAAATTTATAAAAAATTTTTAGATACTTGTTTTTACAGAAACTTGCTTAATTTTTTTTTACAAATTGTTAAAGCTCACTTCAAGTAAGCACTTTAGGGCCATTACTAAAAGTAATCAATTGTTAAATGTTAGAGTTTTGTAGGTAAAATTTAAATAAATGTTTAATATCATACTAGGCGACCTTGACCTAATATAAGGTATCGAATCTACTCAAAAGTCTATTATTTTTCATATCAAGTTTTAGTTTAAATTATTCATGGATTTTGAAATATTAATTTTTGGTTAAACCTTGAATTAAAAGGAAGATATACGTTCAATTTCAGCTTAAAAATATAGTCGGAAGCACATTATTCGGTGCAAAAAAAGTCTAACTTTAACTTGTAATAATAGATCTTGATAGAACTTTGAAAGGCAATTTTTATATAAATATTTATATAAATTGTAATCAAATGCAATTTAGGATTTCTGTAATTTTTTTAAAGAATTGATTGTTTGTGACCTAAATATGCTGAAGCTATTCACTTCAACAGAAACACAGTATAAAAAAATGAAGTGAATTTTTTTAATTTGTCATATTATTAACAATGCTAAACTAGAAAAACTGTATGCTTTTGAAAAAAATTTCATAAACGTTGTAGGCTTTATTTTACTTATGAATTTTTTTTTCGTATTTCTTAAAATTTCTTTAAACCAAGGACTAATTATATCAAAGTTTCACTGTAGCTATAATCAACTTTAGTTAAAGTATACCAAGAGTGTTAGAAAAATCAAAATTACGCCATCGTATTGGCTAATAATTTACAGCTAAATAAAAGAGATAGAGAGAGAGAGAGAGAGAAATAATTTAATTAACAAGTTAAAGTCTAATATACCCTTCATATTTTTAAATTCGGACATACTTGGCCACCTTTAAATTGACTTTCTTTAACTGCAATAAATTATTTATTTTAGGGCTAACAAAAGTATGTTTGAAAATATAATTTTAGTTAATAAATATTTGTTATTCCATTAAAAATATATTTATAATTTTTTTTTTTAATACTTAACAGAAATATGCAAAATAAAAATCATGTGAAATGTATACAAAACTTGTCACTGCCGAATTTAATTTGTTTTTTTCTTCGGCTTTGTCTGATTCACTGTTAAATATATTTTTGGTTTACTAAACAGTTTTACCTTTTAACACTCTACTTTTATTTAAAATGAAATGAAAGTAGCTGTGACTTTTTCTGCTAATTTACGTATAAAATCAACGAAAATTAAACTCTTCTCTACTCTTAAACTCTTTGCTATCATTCACACTGACTTTAAGCAATTTTTCATGCATTTACCACACACATCAGCCCAAACAGATTCATATAAAAATTCGTATCTTAAGTATGGGAACCACAAAACTGAGTGTGTGTGATAAATTCTCCCAACAATATATAAGTGCCTCGTTATTCAATCTTTTTCTCTTTTCTGTTTGCTAGTGTTGATGTTGAGTTAACTTTTATCTTTTAAAGATATTTGGCAGGTTTTGTATATCTGCAAAAAAATTTGCAATTTAAACAATATTGGAAAATTTTTAGGGTGAATAAAAATTATCACTTAAAGCAATTCCCATATAAAAGTCAACTTTTTTGAACTAACAAAAAAAACTGCTTAAAAAATGTCTAAATACTTCGTTTCTGGCTGTTACCACTATCAATATTCGTTTGAAAGTTTCAAAGTGCCGGGTTAAGGTAAGTGCTTATATTCTCATTCATTTGTTTTACTTGACTAGCACTGGCGCATGTAAAATTACTTTTTTATAAGAGAAATTTGGTTTGAAAGAAGAACTCTTGGGTGTTTTTAACCTCAGCCAAAGTGTTTTCGGTTCTTGCTACTATATTTATTTATCTCAAGTGTGTTATTTTGCTAAAATGTTTGTCGTTTTACTATTTTGCTTGTGTTTTGCTCCTTTTTCGATTTTTCATTTTATTGTAATTTTTAACACTCCAGCTACCAAAGTGTAAACGAGTCGTATTTTTGTTTTGCGCTTAATCGATTAATAAGAAGAAAATAAAACATTGTTATTGCTGTTGTTGGCTGTCAACTTAAGAAATCAGACTTTAAATTTCAATTTACGCTACACAACAATACAATTTTTTCCTGGCACTGAAATGATACACATTAAACTGTTAAACCCTCCATTACTACAAAGTTATCAATAGCTAAAGTAAAGATTTTGTATTCTTACGATGAGATCTTAAATTATCAAATATTAGAACGATCTGCTTTAATGTTATTTTTAAAAGTTCAGGCAAAAACCAATTGTTTTTCTTACAAATCCTTAATTTTAATTTGTAACACATAAATAAATTTTTTCATGATAAAAATAAAAAATTTCACTAACAAGATACTTTATTTAATTAAAAAATTTATAAAGGAAAAATATATTTTTGTCAGCCGCAATACACTGCCTAACAAAACTCATTAAAACTAGTCCACACATTTTGTTTTTGATTACGCCAATTAAAAAAAATAAACGTCAGTCTTAATCTGTTTTTTTTTTTTTTTTACTTTATTTAGTTTGTTAAAAAGTCGTCAATGGAATTGTGTACTTAAACTAATGAAGCAGATAATATTTAACACCCCAACAACTACTCAAAAGTATTGTTTTGTAAAACAAATAAACAACAATAAATACTAAAATAAAAACTCTCAATTACAAAGAGACTTATACATTTTTTTGTTGTTCTAATACTCAACCAAAAACAACCTAACAGTTTCATGTAAATATCCTTTTAAGTAAATAAAATATACGAGGTTAATTTTAAGAATTTGGGAATATTTCTTGCTGGTGCTTTCGTAAAGTACTTCTTTTAAAGAATTTAAAGTTTTTGGTTATTAAAGTAATGACCGTTGAAATAAAACTAATGCAACCAAGCCATCAAATCGTTTTGTGTTAAAACGTACTAAAATAATTTAGTATTTTCATACATTGTTTTTAAACTAGTTGATCTATTGTGTCATAGCAGCACGTTAGTTCCAATTAAATGTCTTTTCTTTATTTTGAATGACAGGTGAAATCGAACTTCAGTCGAAACGCAAAGAAAAAATAGGGTGAAGGCAACCATATTCTGCTAAAAACAAATTATGGTTAGATTTGTGATTGCATAAACAAATATATATATTAAAAATAGATCTCCACTGCTGATGTAGCGGTGCAATCCCCGGTCAGGGCTAAAAATTATTTTTTTTAATTTTTTTTTTTCAATTGACAAAATTTAGTCTTGCTTAATTCCAGTTTATGTTGGATTAAATTTTGTTTAACTTTATAACTTAATATTTTTATGCAACCTTTATTTTTTTCTTTTTTATATAAATTTTTTGTAAATGTAAATAAAATTTTATTTTATTCCATTGCCTTTTTCATTTCAATTAATTTATATTTATTTATAACATTATACAGTGGTTTTGATTTTTTTTTTTAAATTTTATTTCACTCTATTAAAATTCGAGCTTTGGAATGTTTAGTTAAGAAGCATTAACTCGCCACTTTACTACGATTAATGATTAAATTTTTGTTTTATACTCTTTTTATATGGTTGCAGTAGAGGCAAAACAATTTACTTTCAACCATATTTTTCTCATTATTATGTTTACTATTTTATCAAAAATAATATGAAAAATTTTACCATATCTATGACGGTAAACATAGTATGGTTTAATATATATATAGCTTGATGCATGAATAATATATTTGTGGAGAACAAACTATGTATGTTTTGGGGTGACCATATTAACCATAATTTTTCTTTGCGTGTATTTTGAAGGGTATATAAGTTTCAATGTTAAGGATTTTATTTTCTTCTAAGTCTATTAGATTAGCGTCTTATGAAGCCTTTTTTCGAGGAATTAAAGTTATCCAAAGTTTAAAAATTAAGCAGTTCGCAAGTGTTTATTTTAAAGATGTTTGCAATTCACACTTAAAAAAATAATAAAAAATGCTTGAACATGTATGAGTATAATCCTACAATAATTACGAGATTCGTAAGTAGTCTCGGATTGCAGTTAGGAACTGGGCTGCACAAGATCTTAAAGGTCGCGTTGCGATCATAGCCCAAATGATAATTGTGTAGTTATTTTTTTTTGTTTGTTGCAGATTTATTCCAATAATTTTCCAATTTTCTTGTCGGTGAAGATTTGCAATCGCTTTCGATTGCAATTTATTAAGAGTAATTCGATTTTTTTCTTTCTATTTTATTCTATTAATATTTTCTGTAATAGTTTGTATGGTATCACATATTTGTTTCCTTTCTGCTAGAATTACCCTCAATATGTCTGTCTATCAATTAATTTTTTTTTAATTCATTTTTAGCTCTGTACGGTGGAACATACACACATTTTGATTTGACGATTTAAATTATTAAAATAGTCATCATTGTTTGGATACGTTGACAGTCATTACTAGGGATTTATTTATGTCGCTTTTACTCTCTATCTTTCTATCGTTGTAAATACATTGGATAACGATGACAATGATGGTGCTCAATATGACATTGATAGAGTGCGTTTTATTTTTGTCATACTTTTTTTAGTTGTACGAGTTTGTGTTTTCATTTTTAATTTGCAGATTGTCTATGGGATGTGTTTCATTTTAATCGCATAATCTCTCTTCCACCTTCCTTTTAGTTATCTGTCCATATACATACATGTGGTATTTACCTTTTAAATCGTTTCGTTTGTAATGCTAAATACTTGAATAAATTCGATTTATTTAGTTTTTAATAGTTTTTTTCTTTTATTTATTTCAGGCTTAATAAAGAGATTAAGTCTGCTTAATAATTATTGTGATTTTTGTTGTTGTTATTCATGGCTTTAACACAGTGTCTGTGGTATTAGATTTATCAGGTTAAAAATAATTTAACTAAATAAAGTATTTTTAAAAAAAATTAAATGATTTTTATTAAACATTTCAAATTCAACTTAAAAAAGGTACACAATTTTCTGACAAATAAACCTCAAGCAAAAAAAATTTTTTTTTAAATGTGGGCATCATTGTAAATATGAGTTGGTGTTTTTTTTTTTTTTTTGGAAAACCAAATCAAAAGCTTTGCATTTTAAAATAAACTTAAGTGGCTTCATGATTAAATGATAATTTTTAAGTTAAGTAAACATATTTTTTTTATGTAAAGTTTGGAAAAAAGAAAAATGCATATTAAAAAAAAGTAAAGTTTTGTTAATGAAGCATTCACTAGGTGATCAAGAGGGATGTTTTTTTTTTTTAATGAAAACGCTTTTTATTTAACTTGAGTGTGACATGTAACAGCAATATTGGTATGTGACACGAAGCCTATTTCTTACTCTGCAATATGGTGCAAGTCGCATTCGAAAATATTTATATATTCAAAACTAAAGCAATGCACAAGCATGGAGTAAAGCAATTACTAAAAAAGAATTAAAAGAAGTTGTTGATTCAACTCAATCAATTCTTTGTCCTGCCCAGTATTTTGTTTTTAGTTTCACAAACACTTCAGGAAAACGTTATAAGCAATTTACTAAATACATTTTATTACACATTTTTTTTTTTATTTAAATCAAATTGATTTTGTACTAAGAACTTTCACTGAGAGTTAAAAAGCAACAAGAATTAAATGTATTGTACTTAAATATATTTAATTTCATGTTCTCTTTAATTCCATTTACTGCCTTACGAATATAATAAGCTGATTTGTAATCTCATTTTGTAAAGCTAGTTCGTGTAAGTGTTTGACTAGACCAGCATTATAAAATGTATTATGGAAAATTCTTTGAGAAAGTATAATAAAAAAAAATAATCAAGCTTATAATTACTTTAATAAAAAGAAAACAAGAGCAAAATGTAAAAATGGAACCGACAAGCTGTGGCAGGTTAGAAAGAATGGTCTAATGAAAAATCATTTTTAAAATAGCAGATATACAAATCCTTTACCACTACGGTGCAGAAGCTTGTTAAATTGAAAATTATTTGCTTGAAACTGTTGCTTCTTGATTGTGTTAAAATTCTTTGCTTTTTCTTTTACAAATATTTATTACGGCTTTCTAAGCAAGTATTAAAAAAATTTATTTTTATTGTATTAAAAAGTTTTATCTTTTGGTTTACCATGAAAGTCCTTTTTATCCAAGGTCTTGGTTGTTGCTGATTTAAGCTTTTGCAACTCTGTGCTGTCTGTTTTTCTTGCTATTTATTTAGTTTGTGGGCTTCTCCTAATTGTTTATTATAAAATTTTATCTTCATTCTAACATTTTATAGTTGGAAAAATAAATTTTGATGCTTTGCTTAACCATTTATGAATAGACAAATTAAACTAGAGCAACTCGGAGCACACAGCATATACAAACATACAATAAAATGAACATGAGTATAAAATATTAAGGATAAAATTAATTACAATCTTGGTGAGTTGTTGAAACTTAAAGTCGTTTATTTTCCAAGAAAGGCGATAATTGAGCACAAAATAGTTGCAGAAAATTTATGTTTATTCTAAAGGATTTTGTGTGGGAGTATTTTATTTTTCAAAGCAACTTCCTGGCTTAGAATTCCACAGAATTTCAAGAAAACCATTAAACGTAACTATAGTATGTATAATTAGATACGAAATACACTTGACTTTTTATTTATATTCTGTTGTTTTATTTGCTTTAAAATACTTAATCAACCTTTAGTGAAATTTTTGAAATAAAAAAAATGTTAACTTAAATTAAAATACATTATTTTATAATTGGTAAACATATTTTAAAGAAACTGGTAATTTGTTATATTTTTAACAAATAAAGTTTTGTAGTTAATCCTTTTTACTCCAAATTAGAAGTGCTTGCAAACAGAAAAAATGAAATTTATAGTAAATAAACATATTTGAGTTCTATCTTGGGAGTATAAAATTATTTACTACAAGTAAATACAGAAAATATATCTATGCAATATATAATAAAAATTGTTTAAGTCGACTTGAATAAAATTTGAGTTGGTGTCACAATTAACTCAATAACTTTATTACTACGGTTTAGGGACGGCAGCTACCTTGATCTTTGTCTGCAGTTTCATAAATTTCTGGCAAAATATTTGTCTACTCACATTGTTAAGCTAACTGAGTAAATAAGTATTAAGTCAATAGGCAAATAAAAAGGTTTAAACATTCAAAGGTAGGTGTTGTAAGTTTTGAAAAAATCTCGCAACAAGTTAGTACATTCCGCCAAATGATCCATACAGATATGGTCTGCTTCTTACAAGGTATCTGTAGAGTATAAAGAGCGTTTGCATAAAAAGCACTTCACGAAAGCTACACCGATCTTCAGTGGATTACTAAGACGTTTAAAAAATACTTTGGCATAGATGTGCTTGAAGTGATCATATTACTTTAAAAAAAATTTTAACAAAATCATAAATAAACATATTATAATTACAATAAATCATAATATATTTAAATAATTAAAAAAAATAATTTTGGAAATAAATTGTTTTTATTTATTCTCTATTCTATTTCTTTTTCTAAAGAAATTCGATGCGATGTAATAAATAAATATAAATTTACAAAACTAAAGGAAAAATCAATAAAATAAACAATATTTATTTATATGAAAACTTTATTTCAAAAAAAGTAATATCGAAAAGGTTTATAAAAATTTACTTTTAAAAATTGTGTATAAAAAATAAAAGAAATAAAGTTATGGGCCTGACCGGGGTTTGTAAAGCGATATCTGTAGTTGAGAGGAAGTTTTAATATAATTTATTTAAAAATACATCTGATTAGATACAATCAGATTATTATTATGATTATTCCACCCATACATCCAATCACACTATATTTCCATCAGAACATGAGTGACTCAACCATATTTTTTCTTAGCGTGTACTTTGATTGTAGTGTCTTATTAGAATGTTTACTTTATAGTAGAAAGAAGGTTTTTTTCTAAATTTTAGAAAAATTTATGGAAAATATTTAATTTTAGTAATTAATTAAACAATTTAAATTACTGTGTTTCTAAGTGGGCGTAAAAGTAGCCGCTTCAGAAGTATATAGGTAGCTTTTTTGGTTCATAGAAATTAAGTGTATTAATAATCTGTTTATTTAACCAATTTTGAAATTTTTGAATTAGATTTTTAAATTAGATTAACTAATCAGGCCTGTAGTAGTTCTTGTCAATAAAAAAAACTTTTATTACAAAAATGTTTCCTCAATTTTTGTTGACTTTTTCAAGGGTATCGTAATATATATGTTATTTTTACATGACGATATTTTTTGTTCTTAAATAATTTAGAACTTTATTTGTTTTTTTTTAAATTTGTTTTGTAAAAATTACACAATTATAAAAAATTAAAGGATTATTTTAACGTTATATTAAATTTCAGAATAATCTACTGAAAATCATAATTTATTTTAATTAAAAAAAAATTTAACTTCTTCAACTGACAAGTGGAGGTGGCCAAATTCAAAGTTAGTTGCACCTTTCCTTTATATACGAGTATATAAAGTTTTATGTATTTAATTTTAGAAAAGTAAAATTTTATTCAACATATGATTGAAAATTGGGCGTTTAAGTAGGCATAGTTGATTCAAAAGTGTGTGGATACCAAACTTATGAAACAAACTTATAACTCTCAATGTATTGAATAGTGGGCATAAAAGGGGTCATGGTTGTTATATAACCTATGTTATTATCAAATATTATAGACTTACATTGGTTAAAAAAATTGTTAAAATCATTTCAGTAGCTATAGAGTTTTTCCCCAACCAACAGCAAAAAAGTTTTTTTATGGCATCAACATAAATTGCAATGAAATGTTGGTGATTTTTGTTTACAAACAAAAAATATAAATTTCAAGTTCACTATGTTTAAAAGACAATATTTACAAACATTATTGTTAAAGAAGTTTCCCTTTTTTTCTACGTTTATGTTATAAATTTCATCTCACCAACTAAATTCTGTATTTTCTTCAACTCGCATTAGCAACGAATACAAATCTAGTTTCCCTTTTAAAAGCTTAACTCTTGCTTTAATACTAGTTATTAACTTTTTATGGGATCTCATTGAAAAAGCGATTTCAATTTAGCAAACATTAAAATCCTATCGTTCACACCAAACAACAAGCAAAATTTCAATACTCAAACCCAAATATTAAATGCGTGAAGAATTCAAAAAGCTAATTAATAAATATTTTAGCAATCATTATCTGAAATTCATCTACTACACACTTGCAACCAAAATTCCCAAACATTAACCACAATCATACCAGTCTAATTGTGATGATACCAATTGTCGTCACTGATAAACAAAGACCCTTATTTTCAGACGCCTGATGTTGTAGCAAAAGCATATATAAATTTTTGCTTGTGAACAATTATGTTGCACACAAACATTCTGCATGGGAATATACACACATTCATATACATATGCTATATGTTTTTATTCATGCAGAGATGGAAAATTATGAGATGTAATATTTGGGAGCAAAAATGTATTGGAATTTATTAAACAACTAATTTCATGTTTGCTATCAGTGAAAAAAAAATTTAATTTTCCAGCCATGAGAAGAAGAAAGAGCAATTGTTTTCTTACTGAATCAATATAATTATATTTACTTTCATTACTTACTCATGTTCCGTTCTGCCTGAGAAAACATACGAGCACTTTTGGCATGTTTTTAAAAGTTGTAGTTATCGAATTGTCATTTTTTGGGGTGTGTAGTATGAAAGTGGGTTTAACTAACAACACGAGTGGCATCTATGATCAAGCCTTTCTTCTCTTTAAAAGAAGAAAAAACAAACATGCTCTGCAACATGATAAACATGCACGACAACAATATATTTGTTATTCTGTGTAATTCAGTAGATATTTGTGTGCGTATGTGCATGTATAGACGCTTGTAGCCCAAATGTCATCAATATTTAAACTAAAATTCTTGTAAAACAATAAAAGGGCTTAAAAGCACACGCAATCATAGATGTTCAAGTGGAAAAACAATAAAATACGAAACTCTGTAGTGTAGATACGAGTAAATGTGTATTTCGTACTCTGTATACGGTATTGACTGTTTGATGTGTTTGTTTGCTTTTACAATTGTGTTTGATTTTATTAACACATCTCAACTTTAAATATGGGTAATTGAGGATTAGATTGAATGAAACTATTCCACACAATTTCATTTGACCATTTTCCTTATCAATTACTATTAAATTTTAATAAGTGTAAGCCACAGCTAAGCCATAGGTAAAGTGGCTATTTTAGCCACTAAAGCAGTATTACAATTACTCATGCTCATAGATATTTTATGTATTTTAATTTATGGTCCATAAATAGGAATCGACTGATTTAAAAAAAAAAAATAATTACATTGTATACAATTAGAACTGCGATATAAAATGCAATTTTTAAACTGATTTTTAAATTTTTTTTAAGGTTTCAATATCTAAATCTACACTAAGATTGTAAAAAAAAAAAAATTTATTTAACTTAATTTTTGCTTAGTCACGGTATACTCCATTATAAGTTATTTCCATAAAGACAAAAAAAAAACTAATTGGAGATATCAGAATTATATTCCTGTATTGATAGAACTAGAAAAAGAAAAAACTTTGACAGTTTCGTTCAGCTGCAGGAATGGTGTTACCTTGAAGTAGAAATCCTTCAACAATATACAGTTGAGTAATCAGCAAAAAACTTGGGCTATATAAATTTTTAGAAATATTAGAAGTGGAGCATCTATGAAAAATTTTGAAAAAATTAAGAAAATTTAATGTTCACTTTTTAATGATTTAACAATTAAAATTCTATTTTCCAAAGGATTTATAAAAATTTTTGGCACAAACGGGGGCTCCCCGAAAAAACCATTCTTCTCTTTCTATGTATATAAATAAAATTAAGCCACAGATATTTAAGAGCATGTTTTCGTTTTCATTTATGCGTACGGAGAGAAAAAAAAAATTTTTTTTTGTGTATTTGAGCGTATAATTATTAAATATATTAAATTAAATAATAATCATACGTCAGAGATGCCAGCATAATTAAGTGATTCGATAATAGATATAGATTCGATATCTATGAAGCAATTTTTAAAGAAAGCCGTTTGCAAATACAGTTTTAATTTTAAGAATTTCAATTATATACAGCCTTTCACTATATTAACATATAAAATTCGACTGTATTGACTCCTCTCAGCTAAGCCGATTTAATTGAATTCCTGAGTATATTTTGGGTAACGCCTTGAAAGGCTTAGCGTCACAAGCCCGCCCGGTATGTGGCGCTGCAGTCGGTATCTGGCTTATTTATATAGTTAATGTTTTTACCCGGTCTTGCACGGTCTTTTATTCTATGAGTAAAATTTCTTACAAAAATTTTATATTTTCATCAAAACCCAACTTAAATTTTTAATGCAAATAAAAGTAGACCACGCACAGTTTTAAAAATTTTCTAAAATGTTAGAACTTTTAGACCGATTTGGCTAATTTTTTTAAATATATGTTCGGCATATATTTTAATGCAGAGAAAAATTTCCTACGCCCATTATTACACCCACTTTTTAAATTTATCTCATAACGGAGAACAACTAAGCCAATCTGGTAAAGTCTTTCCTTATAAATTCAATATAAATAAAATTTTATAAAGTGGCTCATGTTTTTGATCAGTGTTGGTGAAAATAAACGAAAAGTGGGCTTGAAAATAGGCATGTCCGGTCTAAAAGTATATGACGAACTTCCTTGGACATATCCGCTGCAAAACAAAAAATTTTACATTAAAAAATGAAGATATTTCTGGCAGACAACTGACATTTTCTTTATAAATTAAATTTATTTATTTCGTAGTTAAAACTACACAAGCACCATCTACTTAAAGGCAGAGTACAACGAACATCCAATAATAATAACAAGAGACAGAAAGGCCAAACAATGAGTAAACAGAAAAGACCTTATAAGTAAAATATAATAGTAGTTCAGGGGCATAAACCACCTAACCTAGACGATGAGACGGACAGAAATTAAATATGTATAATACTTTAGATTATTAATTAATAAACTAAGCAAAATGTGATAAGTGCGTGAAACATTTATTATTATGGTCGGTGGTGAGTACCAAGTCCTACATTTATCTGCTTGTTTGTTCGCTGTATAAATTTTAGTTTTTCAAAGAATTTTTCTGAAATTTTTTGCATATAATATTTACACCACAAGCAGCATAAAACACCTAGTGAAATAATAAATTAATTAAGCTGGTTTTTACATGCTTACATTTGCTATGACCTCTGAACTTTATAAACTATCGATGCTTATAGTCACCACACCACCTACAGAAAAATTAAGTGTAGTGAGTTTTATTGAAAATGGATTGACTTACAAGACTTTCTTGTGTAGTTTGCTCTTCCCTAAAAGCTCAACCTAAATCCTTACTTGTTTAGTGATGTCAACTTTCATTGTTTTCTTAAGAATCATAATGTGATGGGTATTTCTTAAGAAACAATTTAAATTTGCTTTTTTGCAAAATTTTCAAAAATAATGCAAAATATAAAGAAAATTGCATAAATAATTTTACACTAACAGATGTACATATTTATTTTTAAATTCTTGAAAATAAATACAAGAAGTGACCCACAAAATAATCTACCACAAAAAAATAAAAAACTTTAAATACTTCTTGCAGACACACTTTATGCTGAAATTGAAAACCAAGCCAAAATTCGTTGTTTCCTACTTAAGCTTATAGTTGAGTGTCTGTGACAACATACTCGTATACAGGATCATAATTGGCAAAAGATATGTGACAAAAAAAAAACAATTTTTTCTTCTTGTGAAATAAAAATGTTTTTAAAAAGAAAACCATAAATTATAGTAAAAAAAAAATGTAGATGTAAAAGTTGTTGTATATTCAAACACATGCATACACTAGTACATGTAACATGTACACACAAGCACAACAAACAAAATAAAAAAAGCTTTTGAAGCCTTAAAAATAATGTCACTTGCTGTAAGCTACCAGAATTAAAAGAAGGAAAAAATAAAAAAAGAACAAGACCTAAACATTTACAAAAAAAAAAAAAAAAAATTTAATGTGCGCATTAAGGGATTCAATGGAAAATTTTTGCAAATTTTTTTTTAAAAGGGAAAGAGCTGTTCATTACAATAAAGCTATAGAGGAACATTTTGCAGCAATTTTATTTCTTATAGAAAATTGTTCACACAGTTTTCTAAATGTGGTACAATATGAACACATCGAAACAAGTTAATTGGTTTTAAAATCTATCTAATAGAATCAAAATGCTAATTTTAAATTCAATGCAATTCAGATAAATTAAAAATTTGGAAAACTTTTCAATTTTCTTTCAACATTCTTAGTTAAGGTTGCAATAAATAATATTAAAACAAAAACAAAACCACATTGGCACCTCTAAATAAGAGTACCAAGTATGTATGCATGCAGAGATAAGCTTAGCGTAGTTGATTGATTCATTTTGTATTTGAAGAGGAAGGCACAACAATTTAAATCCAAAGACTTGATTATGCTACAAACCAAGTTAATTATCACTCTAATTGTACTAGAATATGTAACACTAACTGAAATTGAAGGAATTAGTATAACACAGGCTGGTAATGTGCTTCATGCACCCAGCAATCTTTTAAGTAAAAAAGAGTTGTTTAAATTACAATGTGTTTTTGCAATACGTTACGTTGCTTTTGGATTATACTCGTATATACAAAAATTACAAAATCCAAATTGAAATTAGAGCCACAAACATTTTATAAATGTGCCCCTCAATCAGAATTTAAACTATTGATTAGTTTGAGAAATGCAAGTTTTTATTTAAAGCGAAGTAACAAAAAAAAGGTTATAAAAGATCAAAAAAAAATTGAAATACTTCCGTATAAAATGTATAAAAAGTTGCCATACTTTTGGATTAAAATTCCAATTAGGGCGTTTGGGCCGAAAATTATGTTTTATGTGCTTGATCGCTTGTAATATAGAAACCGCATATTAGATTTTTGTTGTCCAATGTTCCCTTATTTAATTTAAATAATTTAAAAGCTTTGTAAAAATACGGTAATAAGTTTTTAACAGAAAAACAAAAAAAAACTTTTGGTAACAAGCAAAAAATACTCGTACAGAGTATTATTTCAACAACAAAATAATCTCTTAGAGTTGAATTTGTATAATTTTTTGTTGAAATTATAAATGTTGTTATAAAATATTTATTTATTTTTTTGTTTTAAGCAACTTGCCATACACTCTTGCAAAAGAGTGTGAATTTTGTCAGCATGTGCATAACTGTAAACAGATATAAATAATAGAATAATGAAAGATAAAAAAGAATTAGGGAATTCCATATAAAAAAATTTAGAGAAAATGGTTAAATAAAATAAAAAACCTTAAAAGCAGTATTCATGAACACTTTCAAAAGAGATATTATACCCTAAATTATGTCATTTATATTAATAATAATCAAAATAATATATAAATCGTACGTTGAACACTATAGATCCCATATACACTTCAGTTTAATACAAGTTTTATTTTTTTTATTATATTTTTAAGACTATGAACCAAAATCCTTACAGACCAATAATAAAACAAACGTGTCATTATATTTAAAAATAAAATAATATTACGTTAATGATTTAATTAAGATCATACAGATCATTATAATGTTTACATAATCTTGTTAATGGATCAACGTTCGTATAATTTGTTTGAAGACATCTGAGAGGAAGCGATGTAAGATTACGAGTTGTTAATAAGCTAGTCATTGGAATTTTTAAATAATTGAAATAAAAATTTAAGTACACTGAAAGAATTTTGTTCATATATCTAATGAATTTTTTCATTAATCCAATCCAATGTGTACAAATAACATTTGTACAAAATTTAAAATTAACGGATGGTTGAATTGATCCTTACTAACGAAAATAGCAAAATAATTGATTACCCTACATTGAACTCAAGCGAGTAACACAACTCGCTTGAATTTGATGTTTTGATGTAAAGCAAAACGTCAAAATGAACTTTTGCTTTTTTCTCCCGTTTTTTATATATAATAATGAAATAAGTTTTAAGTTGTCATCTAACCATAAAGTGAGCAACACATCACGTCACTAACTCTCTCTCTCATTTACTTTACTAAATAAAAGGTTACCTTTCTCTAATTTTAATAAAATATATCAAAAGGGATGATTTAAGATTTTGTTAAAGTTTAAACTACGAGTATCCGTAAATATTTAATTTTCCTTAATGTTAAAAATTGCTGCTTAATTATTATATCAAAAGATATGTGATAATTTTTTTTCTAAAATTTAAAATACCAACCTTAAGTTAAATGAATTATTCTCAACATTAACAAAACTTAAAAAATAAAAATTAAAATTGTTATAGAATTGTCAAAATTATAAATAAAGTTAAAATTAAAATCCGTGCAGACATAATTTTTATTAAATTAAAAGCAAAAAAAAACCTGTGAAAATTACAAAAGGGAATTTCCCTTCATCAACCTCATTTATACGTGGAAAATTCAAAATTTTTTTATCACAATGAAAAAATTCATTATTTTTCAACCAATGACACGCTTCATTATAACATTAAAATTATTTTAATGAAAACTTTCATAAAATATATGAAACGTGTTTATTATATATATAAATTTTAAAAATGTTTTTCAACTGCAGATGTTGCGGTTACGGACAAAAAATTTTTTTTTATTTTTTATTAAAAAATTTTGAACGCACCACACACTCATATTTTGATAAATTTACTTTTTGTTAGAATTATATTCCAATTTTCGAACTTGGCACATGTGCAATTAAGAAGCATTAACTCGATACTCAACTAACCACTTCAGCCACGAAGCTCAGTTGAATTTTAATGTGATTACGTTTTTGTTTTATAGTTACTTTATTTATAAAGTTGCTACAGAAAAAAAGAGAAAATTTAAAAAAAAAAACATTTTGTTTATCAATCTCACAATGAAATTATGAAACAATTATTGAAGTATTTCATTACGCTACTGAAATATTTTCATTGAATTTATGAATCATGATTTTTTTAGTGTATTCCACTTTTTTGAATGCGTTAGCTATGCGTTTTCCAAAAATATAATATATTTGCTTTTTGTGAAATAAATCTACAGGCCACATAAGCAAATTTTCGTTTGTTCGTTTATTTTGACTTTTAATTTAATTCATCCATTCATTTGTAGGCCGTTCACTTAATATTAATAGCAAATACATGAATGTAAAATACGGACTAACTCGTTCCTTTCAAATAAGGAAATAGTACAAGTTATTTCGTGTACTACCCAAACCAAAACTAATGCTAACGATACTTCTAATAATAAAACTGGTCCATAATAAAAAAAGAGATTTTTAACTAAGCAGCCAATATACAGAATGTATGTTACACGAAAACAGCTGAGCTGCCATAAACAATGTTTCCAAAAAGAACGTTGCTAAGAAATCACCCTTTATATTAATTTTGTGTGAGGGTATGTTTTTGCTGTAGCGATAACAAACTGATTTTGATATTTGTAGTTGGTAGTATTGTAGTAATTCAAACAAGTTTTTTTCGTTCAATTTTTCTTGCTTTATTTTCCTATTACTGCATTTTTTTCCTATTAATTATTAATCGAAATATTTGCTGTTTCTTACAACCACCCTTCTAGTAGCGTTCTTTTAATGAAATTGATATTAAAGTACCTTGATGATGTATTAGTGGGTTGGAGCATGCTATTATCGTGTATTGGCTGCTTTAATTAGTTAAATTTACAAATAAATAAATTAGAGCATTAAAATCTATTGTGCAACTCAATGGCTATCGAAACTGCAAAGAAAAAAAAAAGTGCAAAATATATTAAAGCTCACATCAAGATCACTGGTTCTGTTTACTTTAATCACATTTTAATCAGAATAATAATATTAAAAAATACTGGAGTACCCTTACTACTGACTTACATACACACATTCATATAACATATTTTTCTCTTTAATATGTTGTCTCTTTACATATGTAATTTAGTTTTAGTTGTAGTTTTACTGACCTGGTTTGCTAAATTTAGACAAAACAAAATATTTTTATGTAAAAGAAGTTATAAATTATACAAACCTTTGTGGTTTAAATTATGCAAATTAAAGTGGTTTTGCACATCACTATCTACGAGGGCCAAAGCCCAAACCTAAACTCCATATTTTATACATTTAATATTTTATTACAATGTGGATTTGGACATGCATTTTTATGTGTAAGGGAATAAGTAAATATTTCATTAAGGACTTAAACAAACGTAAATGTTTTATTTTAAATTTACTTTAACCAGATTTCTAGATTTCTCTTAAAAAATAATGAAACAACAAAAGTTGGGTTGCTACTGCTTAATATTAAATAACCAAGAGGTTATATTTCTTCAGGCGGTCTAGTAAATGACAACAAAATACTTTGTTGTGATTTTTTATGTACATAAAAGTGCAGGCAGTGTAGTTTATATGTAAATATAAAAAAATTATATACTAAAACCATAATTTATTGACGTTGGACTTTATTACTTATATTGTGTACAAGCAAGGAAAATCATATCACTCTTGGCTTGTTTACGTGGCGGCCAGACAGCTTTCAATTAAAATAGCAAGATTCTGTTTCATTAAACTAAAGAAATATTTAATTTATTTTATGAAATATTTTAATAAATCAATGTAATCTTTTCAGTAGTCTAAATATAACTTTTATAAGTTATAAAATAACGAGTTATTTCCTCATTGTACGAAATTAGTAAAAAGTCTTAAATTATTTGAGTCGAGAATTTTGCTGCAAAATAGATCTTACATAATAAACATTTTCACATAAAGAGTAATTGGTTACATTGTGTGAATATCAATTGAAAAATGTTTTTCAATTTTTATCTGAAAGACAATGAAATATTTTTTATTTAAGTTTTTTCTGTGTCTGAAATTTCAATTTTCTCAATGAAAGCCTTTGAAACCCTTTTTTATTTCATAAATTTCAACGTAATTTTTAGCTTTACAAAAACTCTGAATTATTTAGGCATATAAATTGTCAATTCAAATCTACATGATTTGGAAATTTGTCCATTTAAATTTTTACATATTTTAACTGGTTTAATTTATCTTTTTATTTAATTCAGAAGCTTGCACCATCATGTTAAAGCTTTTACAAAACATTGCAGGTTTCTCCTTAAAATGTATATGTAATCTAAAGTTATGCTGCACAACATACATATTTTCATTCTTAATATTATTTTAGATTGTAAAGATAAAAGTTACCAAAAAAAAAAAAACATGAATAAAACAGAATATCTTTTGCACCTGACAAGGAAATTAAAAAAAATTCTTCTGTCTTGCTTTTCTATTTAATTTATTTTTCAGCATTGACAATGTAGGTACCCTTATAATTTAACTTAATGTTTTAAAAGTATTTTTTTGTTAAAACAAAAATTCTTTAAAAATTTGTGCGAGAGTATGTTGACACAGACAGCATTGAATGTATGTGTGTATCGGTGCCATGAGGCTCTTAAGGGATAAAGATTTAACAAAACTTTAATGAACTTAGTGCTGAACTGTCCAAATCTTTACAAATGATTCATAAAACTATAAGAGACAAACTCACAATGTGTAGTGTTGATGTACCATACAAGACGTGTGTGCTTAATAATACAAGACATGTTCTTTACATGGGTTTCTTAAATTTATTAACAAATACTCAATATTTAGCTACAGAAAATCATTCAAATACATAAATTTTATGTAATTTATTACCTTAAACCATTTAAATTTAGTAATTTTTATTTTATCTTTACATATTCACTCTTCTCTCATACATTTTGAATTCTAGTGAGATGTTTTTGGCAAAATTTTGTTACATAAACACTTGTACTCGCATCTTTCTAATAAAGTACATCAAAATCACTAAAATGACAGTTGGTTCTCACAAAGAAAAATTACAGAAACACTTTTTTGTAAATAATGACACTTTGTTTCAATTCTCATCGTTTTTTGTTCAATCTTATTGTCTTGTGAAAATTTTCGCGATGCACGCATTAATTTATTTTGGAGCGAAATACCATCCAATGACAAATAAGTTATTATAATTCGATCTCAAGTATAATAATCTAGCCGTTTCAATTATTTAATCTTAATATATAAAATTCGACTGTACATGTGTTTGACGTTGTATTCCTCCTAAAGGACTGGACCGATTTAATTGAATTTCTGTGTATGCCTTTGTATTACGCCTTGGAAAGTTCTGCGTTTAGCTCCCCGGTAGGTGGCGCTGCAGTCGGTATATGACTTATTTATCTACTACCTATTTTTACTCGGTCTTACACGGTCCTTTACCATTTGAGTTAGATTTCTTTGAGTAAAAAAATCGAATATATTTACAAAAAAAAATTTTTATTTATCTCTAAACGGAGAAGCGCTAAACCAATTTAGCTAATTTTTTCCTTACATGTTCAGCATAACCCAACATAGGTCTTATGAAAATAAAAATAGATCACGCCCACTTCTAAAATATTTCTCAAATCGAAAAACAGATGGACTGATTTGCCAAATTTTTTTAATATGTTTGGCATAACCCAACTTATATTTTTTTTCTCTTTTTAATTATTTTTCAATATAAATAAAATTTGAAGGCAAAAAAACGTGTGACCTATCAGCTAGTTTTTTTATGTTTTTTTTTTAATATTTAACAAGAAGAATTGAAAAAGATGTATATTTGGCTAACATAGTGAAGGGTATATAACAGTTGGCACAGCCGAATTTCACTTGTTTTATTTGATTGTAAAATTATAAAAAAATAATTATAATTTAGTATTTTTACTTACATAAACTAAATATTGCTTAATAAACTTATGATTTTGCTCAAAGACTTATTGCTTTTTAATAAAATTGGATTCCAAACAAAAAACTCCTTACTGGCGCTTGTATAACAAATCAGAAATCTTAGCTTTATATTTTCTTTACAAGCGAATAAACAATTTCTTTTAAAAGGTCCCCATTGTAAGTCATTCCTCATAACCAACATTCCTAAAAATTCTAATAATTTGTGTTGTGCTGTTTTGCCGTTTTTATGCTTTTACAATAGGAAGCCCAAAAAGTGTTGTTAAACAACATGCCGTACTTACATTAATAAACAAACTTCATCCAAAATAAATAAAATTAGAAAACCTAACAAACACAAATGTCGTCTACTGTTTTTCCTTTCTTTGCTTTTCCCTCTTAATCTTATTTTGTTTATTATACAAATTGGCATAAATTTATTATTTTCGGTTTACTTATTTAACTTTTATTTATTTTTTAGTTAAAGTATTTAATTTTAAAAGAAGGGTTAATAAAAAAACGGAATTAAATTTAAATTTATAATTTTACTTGGTTTTTAGTTAGTATACGAGTAGTAACGTTAAAATTTTGTAGGTAAACAAGAGAAAAAATTAAATTGAAAAAGAGGTTTGAAAAATTAATTTTATTTTAAAAGTTAGTTTACATTCTGTCCCTTAGGTGATGTAATTTTGTGTACGTACGAATACGCGTTAAAGATAAATTATAAAACAAAAAAAAAAAAAAATATTTTTTCTGGTTATCCACAAATATTTCTAAGTTCTAACCCAGATCTTTTTTCATAATCAGATTAAGGATAATAATTGCTAAGAAACAGTTAAAAAAAATCTTTTTATTTCTTGCTAGGCAACTAATTTACGATTTGCTAAAAAGAGGTATAAAATTTTTATTACAAAAATTCTTTTTCTTGATATAAAAGAAAACTGTTGTTCTTGGTAATTTTATGTGCTTATAAGTTTTTAAAAGCAACAGCAATAAACAACAGATGTTGAAATAATTTTCCTTTTTAAAGAAAATACCTTTCTCACTCTGTTTATATTTTATTTCTTAAGCAAACAAATCTTATTACACAAAGAAACCGTTTGCCCAGATCGGTCTTGATAACAATTTATGTAAATTATATAGAAACATTTGCACTGTGCAGGGGCGAAGCAAATGAAATAACTAAAAGTTTTTATTGGAATAAGTATGATTTAAAAAATATTAAATTATTGCTTTGATATTATGTAAAACGCAAGTTCAATTCTGCTGTGTCACATCTTATACACCATTTCATCAGAGCGACGCTTTGAAAATCATACATTTTTTTAAATTGTTTTTGGGGAAAAAAATGCTGAATAAGATAAGATGTTCAATGTGATGGGGAAAAAAGTTAAGTAAAGTATATCGAACAAAAACACCCAAGCAAAAAAATAAAAATAATTAACATTCAAGCACACAAGTGTATGTATGCTTTTGTTGATACAGTGTAGATGCACAGTAAATAAATAAATTACAAAAAAAAATTAAAAGTAATAATAATTTTAGCTTAGATGTTTATTTGTTTTTGACCATTTCTGAGCCGGTTGCTCCTATTTTATGCGATAGCACCCTTTAACTAAATTTGACTTTCTTGAGAATAAGTTTTTTTTTTTAATTAAAAAGTTGCACCTGATTTCTCGCTATGTAAACACAACAAATCTAAAAAAATGGTGCAGAGAAATTCTATTTGTCGACTACAAAGAGTTGTAGTAAAAACATTAAAAAGGTAGGCACACACAATATTGTAAAGATGATTCAACTTTTATTGACATTGAGATTAAGCTCAGACGAAAGCAAAATTAAGTTACGTGTCTTTTAGTTTTGTGTATACCTACTTGTAATAAATATTTAGGTGTCAAGACAATGAAAAACTATAAATATTTGTGGTTGTAAAGAATGTACACATGCACATGTAGTTGTGTCCTTGATAAACTTGCTGAATTATAAAAGTTTAATTTAAATTTTATTCACGTAGATCTAAAAATCTTAGGAAAATCTTTAACCAATTTAAATTTGTTTCAGTTGAAAAAAGCAAGGTAAAAAAAAAATGAATTTCTTCTGTAATTTATATTTAGATTTTCAATCTCATAAGAGATTTCTTTAACGTAAATAAACAGCGTTGTCAACGTAATGCTTTTTAAAATTTTAAAGGAGGAAAATTTTACAGTTAGTGCCGTTTTAGTATTAGTATTTTTTGTTGGTTCCTTGTTTTGTATGTAAATTTTTCAAACAAAAAACAATTTGGTTTGAATTGGTAGACTGTGAATAATATACGAGTACATACGTGAAGACAATTTGCTTAAAGCATGTAAGTTGCAAATTTTTTAATTATTTTAATTCTAGTGAAAAAAAAATTCATAGTAAAAAGTAAAGTTATATATTCGTGGTTGTTTAAATTTTAGTGCTTTTTTTTAAATTATGCTTTTTATTTTTATTATTTTATTTTTAGGTGCGATGTAAAGAAAAACAAAATATTTTGTTTGTGGACATTTTATTACACAAAAAAAAAAAATTCGTTGCCAAACTAGCACATTTTTTATGTAGGGAATATAAAATCAATATGGATAAAGTTTTTTTTTTTTTTTTTTTTTTTTAAGCAACTACGAGTATATTTGTGCTACCAATTTTTTTATTTTGACAAACAAAATAAAAACAACTGAAGTGACAACAAATTTAATTGCCTTAATTAAAATTTCTTTGTGTCATTACTTATAGTATGTAAGTCTGAAACTTAATTTCATTTGTTCGAAACAAAATTTTTTTCTTTTCATACAAAAATTTTTCTTTAAAGCTTGAAGTTTCTTCCACTAAATAATCAAAAATATTGTCCGAAAAAATTTTCTTAATAATAGCGGTGCATATGTCTATCTCTCTATAGTTTTTTCCTTATTAATGTTTGTACTTGATGTAAAATTCCAGACATAGAAGAAGGAGCTGGGACAACTAACCTGGTCATTGCTTCCAAAATATATTTATTGTGACGCTTAGTGTTCATTAAAGATTCACAGACTTATCCGCCATATCAGAGGGTTGTAGGTAGTGTAAGTGACGAAAACAGATCCAAATTAGACACATTATGTGTTTTAGAAAATATTAAATTTAAAATGCCACATTGAGTGAACTAGAAATGAAACTACAAATATACACTTGTAAAATATCCTTCTAAATTTCACCTAAGTTTCTTACTTCTGAAAGTTTTTTAGCAAATCTGTTTTTATCCTTAATGAGCTATGTAATATTGAAGTTCCGATTTAAAGTCTTAAGCAAAGTTATATTTACAATTTATAAAAATTGTTTTTAACAGTTTATGAGTTGAAAAAAATTTTTATAAGAATTTAATATAACAAAAATTGTTGAATGTTTTTTTTTCACTTTTAGTTTCTCAAACGAATTATTGATACTTAAATTTCATGAACTTTCTTATTTTTTTAGCCAACATCATTTTTTCTTGAGTGCAAAAAGCATTCAAAGGCTTAAGTACAAACTTTAGACTGATAGGTAAGCGATACAAGAAAATGTTTAGTAAATTAAATTAAAATTACAAAAAAAAAATTAAGATGAATCAATGTTAAAAATAGAAAGTTATAACAGACGTTAAGCTGAAAAAGTCCTTTAACAAAATAAATGAAAATATTTGAGTCTCAGATGAACTGGTATACCAGAACCTAAAGTAGAAGAAGATATGAGATTTAATGTCAAAATGTATGTAATACAAACAACAGCCTGACAAACAAATTTCTTGGGGATAATAAACGAATTGACAAATTGCGCGCACATCATATCAATTTGATGATGGGCTTAAAATGCCATCAAGTAGGAAATAAGCAGTCATGATAATAGTAACAAGTTTTACAAAATTTATTCATAGAAACGTGAGAATGATTTAGAATTTACTGTCACTTATATACATAAAAATACGTTTGTTTGTAACATAAATCTATTATGTCATCTACTACGTTATTTGATAGTTTTAATACTATCTTTGCAATGGCAGCACAACAAAAGAAAGCTTATGAGAACCATTAATTAAAAAAATAATGAAAATCATTTCCTTTGATTTAACCAAGGGCTTGTGGGCGAAATATTTTGAATTCTTTTGAGTTTCAATCTTCTTTATGAAACTAAAAAAAATCCTTATTTCGTGGTACTGTTATGGTAGAAAAGGTTTTGGTTACATGTTGTCTTTTTTTTTATCATGAACTTATTCATTCGTTCGTTTTTTTCAATTGAATTATTTTTTATGTGCGCTAATTAAGAAAAAATCGTTTAAATCGCCTTAAGTAAAAATTGAGTTGTTGTCGAAATTAACTGAATAATTTTATTATTGTAGTTCAGGGATGATGGGATTTACAGGTAATTTACCAGTAAAGAAAAAATATGGTTGAGGCAACCATATTCTGTCGGAAACATAGTATAGGTAGATTTATGATTGCATCTATCCATATATATTTTTAAATCAAAGATATTAAAAATACCTTTCAACTGCAGATGTTGCGGTTCAACCCAAGGTCAGGGCAACATTTTTTTTTTTTTTTTTTTAAACATACATATTTTATATAAATATTTAAAAAAAAATTTTAATATTAATTTTTTGTTAAATAAAATTTTTTTTATTCCATTGACTTTTTCGTTTCTATTAATTTATATTTATTTATTGCATACTACAACGGGTTTGAATTTATTTTTTTTTAATTTTATTTGACGCTACGAGAATTCGAACTTTGGAATATTCAGTCATAAAACTCAGTTGAGTTTGAACGATTAAGTTTTTGTTTTATACTCACTTTATTTATATGGTTGCGGAAGAGACAAAATGGAAAACAATTTTCATTCAACCATATTTTCTCATTAATATTTATGGATTCATTAAATATATTATTAAAAATAATATGCTAATTATATGGTTGAACTATGACGGCAAACATAGTATGGTTAAAAATAACTAGAAACATGTTTATCGTCATCATAATAATGCTCAGATGTTTTAAATTAATAACAATATTTTTGTAAAGAACAAACTATGTTTGCGGTGACCATATTCAATCATCTTTTTTCTTTGCGTGTATGTCAAATGAACGTTTTGAAATTACAAAATTATATGCACAGAACACCTGTCTTGTGCTTTCAAATCACATTTGATTTTCAAAAAAAATTTTCAAAGCTCTTATTTGCAGAATATATTATTCAAAGTTTTCGATAAGGGTGCTAAAATATTATAAACTATAAATGACTCTCCTGTAAAATCATGTTTTCTGAATTATGACACAATTCAAGCAAATGTAGCCAATGGTCAAAAATTTCTGTGAGCCCACACATATCTTTTAATTAAAACAAAACTATTATACAAATGAATTATCTCTTTGAAAATATTCATACACACAAATTCATATTTTTTATGTACTTGTGATTGAATGTCATTAAGGTATTTGAATAAAATTTGTGAGATCTATGAGAAATTAATTTTGTAGCACGAGAGTATCTGCTTCTTCAGTATATCTAGTGTCTGCCCAGACTATTGCTTTGTTTAGAGAATAAATTGATGGTGATGTGAAAACTAGTTAACAAAAAAAATTTTTTAACAATAGGAAAATAAACAATTGTCTAGTTGATGTTTTTAAAACATTTCTTGTGATTTGCAGAGCACACACACATAAATATGCATGCGTATGTAAAAAAAAAAAAAAAATTGTGATAATTTATTCTAGAGTCTACTCTAACGTTTATGCGTATTGAAATTTAATTGATATTTTTCAATATTGGTTTTTGTATTTACCAAAATGCAAATAGAGTACAATTGATAACTTTTGCAAAGTCAAGTTACTCATATTTCACTTTGGCCAACTTTATATGTATTCTCTGCTTTTTAGTAAAAATAATCTTAAATCTTCCAAAGGATTTTTTAACAAAAACCATAAAATTTTCTTTTTAGTTAAACGATAAAATGATTATATTTTTTTTAATTACTAAATGGGTGTGTATGACTGATTTAGTAAATGGTCTTAAGGCATTGCTAATTTAAGTAGTACTTTTCAATGTACATTTATATTTTTGATTTAAAATTGATGTTGAGTATATGATAATGATTTTTTTTAATCGGACATATTATAGTGGACGTTAAATTTACTTGTACTCGCACTTTGTGAACATAAATGGTATAAGTTCTACAAAAACCTATTTTTTTGTGAATGTCGTTAATTTCAACTTCTTTAACTGAAATTTATTATAAAATTTAGTATTAACCAAAAATGCAATGAAAACTATTTTACTATATATTTTTAGATATTTTGTTGTTTAATATTTAAAAAAATGAGCAAAATTAAAAGCTACTACAGAGAGGGTTATGAAAAACGGCTCATATTTTCAAGCTAAAGTTGGGATTAAAATTAATAATTTGTTCTTCAATAATTTTTTGTGTACCTTATGCACATAATTAAATACTAGAGGAGTGGCAAGCAGCTACATGAAATCTTATAATTATAATCTTGTAAACTAATAAATAAAAGTTAATTAATAACAATTTATTTTAATTTGCTTTATTTTATTTAAACAAATTTTTTTAACTTAAAACCCAAACTTGATTGATTGGATTTTTCTATTTTGTTTTTATTAACAATTGTGGGTTTCTTTACAACTAAACTCTTTTCCTCATTTTTATAAACAACATATTGTAATATGCTTGCACTCACACATAATTTACTCCTACAATATTATTAAAAATTATTAAACAACTGATTGTTCAAGTATCTAGATTTTTTTTACACTATTGGCCTTTTGAAAAATCCTATCCGTTTTATTGTATTTTTTTTACACGCCATCTATATGTAAATTAATTCTATCTATCTTTTACTGTTGACAGTTTCTATAACATTTATTGCATTTTATCTTGTGTCATGGTTTTAACGAAGCTTTTAGTTTTTTTTGCGCTGCATGCAAAACCGAGCCATCTTAAGATCGAGGTATAGAAAATTTTGATTATTAAAAAGAAAAAGTTCAGAAAGTGAAGAACGCATCTCTTCAAATAAATTTTCTTTTGTTAATAAAAAGTGAAAAAAACTACTTCCAAGGAAGCTTTTTCTTACAGGCTCTTGGGTTAAAAGGTAACTTCATACATTTTTTTTAAGTTAATCTATTTTAAATTTTAATTAACTTCAAAATGAAAAATTTACTAGAATCATATATTCTAAGTGCAATATATTTGAGATACGTACATAGAGAAGAGAAAGGAAAAACCGAAACCCATATCTCTATTTTGTACATCATACTCATTGGTGCCATCTCCACTGGGTAAGACTCAATATATTTAGCTAAATTCTCGCTCCAGAAACATATAAAACCCTTTTATTATAATTATAAATTTAGATTTGGCACCCTATGTATAGCATAGATAATTGAATGGAATGGCTCTGAAAAAGTAGAAAACCTAGTTTTTACGAATCTTCCTGTCCTCTTTTCATCAGTCAGTGAGTAAGAAACATTAATAAATTGAGTACCTCAAATTAGTAGGTGACAATCATTCCTTACCGGTGGTACGAAAAGCCAAAATAAGGAATTTTTTTTTAAAAACAAAAATTGGGTGCAAAGAAAAAAAAAACATATAGTTAATATTTATAAAAATAATTAAAACTAAAGCTATAATCCTTACTAAAATAGGAAAAAAATTACAGAAAACCTAAAGAAAAAACAAAAAAAAAAAAAGATTTTAATGTATGTGAAAATATAAGTGTAAGTGAAAAAAAAAATTTACATGTATGTATATATATACCCATATGCGTGTATAAAAAAATTTCTGAAAAAAATTTTATTGTCGCCGTTATAAAAATTATAGTGGTAAAACTTATTTTTTTTTTTTTTTGCCCAAAATTCATACATATGTATATATATATATTTATCCGTTATATATTTCTTTAAGAAAAAAAAATTTTTTATTGTTTTATCTAGAAAAAAAAAATCATAATAGCAGATTAATAATATTGCAAATTTTTCTTATATACATGCTTACCTAAAATTATCAACAAAAGTTTATAGCAACATCATAAAACCAAGCTTCAGCAACATCAACAAAGATCTTTGGATGAGAGAGCAAAGCTAAGAAGAATTGAGTGAGTTTTTTTTATAAGTTTTTATTAATTTCTTTTATTATGATTTTAATTGTATTTTGTTTTGCTACACATTTGAAATTTTTTTCTCTAAATAATATTAATTTCGAGTGACCAGCTAAACAATATTTTTCTTTTAACACAACATATGTTTTAACTTATTATTTAAGTAATTCGATTCTAAGATTCTATTTTCTTAAATTTTCATTACCAATTTTCATATAAAATTTTTGTTTTTTTTCTTTCAAAATGTATTATATTAATTAACTTTTTATTGTTTTAATTATGTTAGTTCAGTATATATGTTAATAAATTAAATATGTCTCTTTAAACTAATTTAATCTGTTTGTTGGTTTAATCCAGGAATTACATAAGTGTGTTGTAACAAAAAAAAAAAAAGGAGATCATAATTAAAGGCAAATGGTTGAAATGATTGCCTATGATGATCAAGATAGGAGGGGTTTCGTTGTTACAATCCAACCCGTAACACATACACATATTCCAGTTAGTCGTTTGCATAAGTTGGTATTGTATCTTTTAGAACACGCTTTGATATGGTAAAAATTATATTGTATTTGAATAGCAAAGGGTTTCTGAAGGCGTGAACCTCCCCTAATCTCGACGAGTTATAAGGCCGGTGTAAAAGCGTGTCCCTTACAGAATGACCCTAAACTACATCTGCTATTTCATCAAATTAAAACATTTTATATACAATAGTAAAATTTTTACAAAAATGGCGCCCAACGTGGGGCCCGAATATATTGGCATGGTCTGTAATAGAGAATACCTATAATGTATTTCTTTGTCATTTATGTTGTTTACAAAGACCAATCGATTATTCGGCTCCAAAAAGAAAATTTTTTTTCTGAATATGGTGTTGAGATTTAAGGTGGAATTTTTTTATGATCATTTACAAATGTAACTTTCATACTAAACCCTTTTATATCTCGATACTTTCTTACACATTTCTTTTCATATTAATCTATCTTTTATCTGATTGGAAAACAGCTTTTGGAATTTTCTTTTTAAATCTAAATCTGACCACAGATATTGTTAGTTTAGTACTCTCCATTAAATTACTAGATATGGAAACATAGTTAATTCAAGGTTAACTATCCCTAGCAATTACAAAGTAATAAAATATATAATATAATAATAAAATATATAAAGTTTTGTGCCAACTTATGTTATTATTTCTTACGATTAAACTTTTTTTCGCAACATACTGTGTACCTGGTGAAAAACAACAAACAGAATTTCATGTATATATTATTCAAACGATTAAATTATTTCTTCCTTTTCTTTAATTAAGAAAAAAAAAAACATATATAAAAGAAAATTTTGTTCACTTTAGGATATCGTATTCTGAAAAGAATTGTTATTGGTAAAAGATAATAGTTTTTATTATTGTTATATTAGTATCGTATTTCTTTATATTTTATATTATCAGTTTTTTTTTATTTTATTCATTCATACGTATTAATATTTTTTTGTTACCGAACATAAAATCGGTCAATTTTTTTTGTCTCTAAATTATTCGCGTTTATTTTATACAGGGAAAAATCTATTTTATTATTAATCAATTTTTTTTTACGTACCCAAATTTTGTTTGAGTTAAAATGTCAAATAAGGAAAAGGGTAATGAAGACCTTGAGTCAACGTCAAACGCCGATAAAACCTTATTGTGTACTGGCTGTCAAAATGCTATTACAAACCGAGCACAAATGCATACTACTGTCTGTAATCATATATTTCATAAAAGTTGTTTAACAAAGCTTATTAAGGTTAGGCCATATTGTCCTGAGTGTAACTCAAGAATAGTAAATGATACTGCACAATCTAGTACGCGATCACAAAGTAAGATTTCTTCAGATATAGGATCAAAGAATGATCAACCTAGTACATCAGCAAATGCCTTAAATGTGAATAGAATAGAAAGCGAGAATCGGAATACAGCATTGCTAGCAACTGATGTCACTAGGGAAACGTTACAAGATATGGTTGAAAATGTTGTTTCAGCTCAACAGGCCCAATTGTACACAGCTTTAACTAATCAACTTTCGAAAATAATAGAAACAAATATGCAAACTACTTTTTCACGCTTTAATAATTTAACAAACTCACAAATATCACAGGGTCAGCAGATAACACCACCTCAAGATCCCATTCCAGACGAAAATGATTTTCCAGAATTGTTGGGCTTAAATAATAACGAAAATAATAATGACGGCATTCCGCGTTATCAACGGGAGCCCGTTGTACTTAATCCTGGTCGTAACCCATCCTCATTGCAAGGCACTAACAATTCAGACCTGGACGTACGTCCAGACAAGGTGCTGCAAATTATATCCAATTGGAAAATAAAATTCTGCGGCGGCCCCAATAGTTTGTCTGCAGAAAATTTTATTTATAGAATAGAAGCTTTAACGGCTCAGACCCTCCGTGGCAATTATGATCTGCTTTGCCGTAATGCTAGTTCTCTTTTTGAAGGTAAGGCTAGTGATTGGTTCTGGCGATTCCATAGGTCTGTTCCTAATATAACTTGGTCTAATTTATGTAGAGCATTGAGGCAACAGTATAAAGATTCACGAACAGATATGGACATTAGAGAATTAATTAGAGATCGTAAACAAAAACCTAATGAAACGTTTGATAATTTTTATGAGTCTGTAACACATTTGACTGACCGACTCAACGAACCACTATCTGAACGAACTCTGGTTGAAATCTTAAGACGTAATCTACTCCCTGAAATTCAACATGAAATGCTAAATATGCAAATTTATTCTGTCGAACAATTACGTGACACCTGTAGACGACGTGAATTTTTCATTCAGGATTTGCGTCGAAAGCAGCACACTTATGTTACGCGCCCATTTACATCTCAAAGACGTGTTGCTGAAATTGAAAAAGACGACAAGGATGAATTAATTGATTCTGAAGATATTAACATCGATATTTCTGCCATAAATTTTAATTGTTGGAATTGTAATAAAATAGGGCATAGATATCAGGATTGCTTGGCTGAGCGAACCATTTTTTGTTATGGATGTGGTTTACCAGACACATACAAGCCAAATTGTAATAAATGTAACCAAAAAAACGGCAAGGCGAGTGCACAACGTTGTGCACAGAAGTCGGAAAAACCACCCCCATCGCATTAACTGTTCCTAATAAGAGCCAAGCCTTGTTTCCAACAAAAAGTAACATACAATTAACTAATAATAACACGGCAAATATCAATATTATAGAAGAATCATTTATGCCCTTGCATCAACGTTTAAAGAATCACAAAAAAATCTTAGGCAATTGTCTTGAGAGTAATATTGACACAGAAAAAAAAAAAGCAGAAAGCCCACTCGATCAACGACTCGCATTAAAACATTTTGGAATAAAGTAAGGCTTTATAAGAAACGAATTATTTGTTCTGTTTTTAGTAAATTAGGTGACATTAGGCCATATGCTGAAGTAACACTTTTTGGAGAGAATTTATTAGGTTTGTTGGATACGGGCGCATCCATTAGTTGTATTGGGTCTAAGTTTGCCGTAAAATATATACAATCAAATCTTCCTTATAAGAAATTAAAATCTGCTGTTAAAACAGCTGATGGCAAAAATCAAGATATTGTCGGATTAGTAGAAACACGAATTTGCTTTAAAGGTATTGAGAAGCCAATAACTATATTTATAATCCCCAGCCTTGAAAAAGAACTTTTCCTCGGAATTGACTTCTGGGAAATGTATGACTTACTCCCACCCAGTGTAGTAAGGTCCAATGCCTCCCAAAATGCCCATGTAGTTAGCGAAATAAGTAAACAAATTTCACTTAGCCTAAATCAGAAAAAAAGTCTTGACACAGTTGTTAGTAAATTTCCTTCATTTTCAAAATTAGGTTTAGGTAAAACTAATTTGCTTTCACATGTTATTAACACAGGTAATGCTGCTCCAATTAAACAGCGTCATTTTTCAGTATCCCCAGCAGTAGAAAAGCTAATTTATGAAGAGCTTGATCGAATGTTATCGCTCGGTGTGATTGAAGAATCGGACAGTCCCTGGTCTTCCCCTGTGGTACTTCACCGTAAGCCGGGGAAAAATAGGTTATGCCTCGATAGTCGAAAATTAAATGCAGTCACCGTAGGAGATGCTTATCCGCTGCCTCATATTGATGGTATACTAAGTAGGCTACCAAGAGCGGAATTTATAACAAGCCTAGACCTCAAAGATGCTTTTTGGCAAATTCCTTTAGAACCGGGATCTAAAGAAAAAACGGCATTCACTGTCCCTGGGAGACCGTTGTATCAATATACAGTCATGCCATTTGGGCTTTGCAATGCCCCCCAAACTATGTCCCGTTTAATGGATAAAGTGATACCTCCAGCTCTCAGGATGGAAGTGTTTGTTTACCTTGATGATTTACTTGTTGTATCGGATTCTTTTGAAAGGCATCTTGAGGTTTTAGAAACAGTAGCCAGTAAATTGAAAGAGGCAGGCTTAACAATAAATGTAGAAAAAAGCAGTTTCTGTGTACCAGAGGTGAAGTACTTAGGCCATGTGGTTGGGAATGGGGTTATTCGTACAGATCCAGAAAAAATTTCTGCAATAACCGATTTTCCAGCTCCCAAATCGGTCAAACAAGTGCGTAGGTTTTTAGGAATGACTGGATGGTACCGGAAATTTATCCGAAATTATGCTGCTGTAACAACGCCTTTAACAGACTTACTGAAGGGTAAAAAGAAATTTGTATGGACTGACGAGGCTCAGAAAGCTTTTGAAATTTTGAAAAATCATTTGTGCACAGCACCAGTTTTACACAGTCCCAATTTTTCACAGCCATTTTACATACATTGTGACGCTAGTAGAACTGGTATTGGCAGTGTCTTGGTTCAAAAAAATGATGAAGGCGAAGAAATTCCGATTGCTTTCATGTCAAAGAAACTCAATCGAGCGCAACGTAATTACTCGGTTACCGAGCAAGAATGTTTGGCTGCTTTATTGAGTGTAAAGAAATTTAGAGCTTATGTCGAAGGGCATGAATTTACTATAATTACTGACCATGCTTCCTTGAAATGGTTAATGTCTCAGACTGACCTCAGTACAAGATTATCTCGATGGGCTCTAAAACTTCAAGGTTACAAATTTACTATTCAGCACAGGAGTGGAACACAGAATATAGTTCCAGATACACTTTCAAGGGCTAATTCTGAAGATTTGTCAGCAATGTGGATTAACAGCTTATCCGATTGTGAAAATGGCAGTGGACTTTTTGTAGACCTTGATTCGGCTTGCTTTAAATCAAACGAATATAAAGAATTAATAGATAGGGTCAATAAAAACATAGATACAACTCCAGACCTTCGCATTGTAGACGGATATTTGTATAGACGTGCAACACATGCCACAGGAGAAAAAGTCCAAGATGACCTCTCGTGGAAGTTGTGGATACCTCAGGGTATGGTTTCAGAAGTTTTACAAAAGGCTCATGATGACCCTTTATCATCTCATGGTGGAATAAATAAAACTGTTGAAAGAATACGTAGGTTTTATTATTGGCCAAATATGGTAGTTGATGTCAAAAATTATGTAAATAATTGTGAGATATGCAAATCATCTAAATACCCAAATACCTCTTTGAGGCCAAATCTAGGAAGAATAAGGCCTACTCCCAGATTCTTTCAAAAACTTTATATTGATTTTTTAGGACCTTATCCCAGATCAAGATCTGGTAACATAGGTCTATTTATAGTTTTGGATCATTTCTCAAAATTCCCTTTTCTAAAACCAGTGAAGAAATTTTCAACTGATATCACAATTAAATATATGGAGCAGGAATTGTTCCATACTTTTGGCGTGCCCGAAGCAATAGTTTCAGATAACGGGTCCCAGTTCAAATCAAATAAATTTAGCAAATTTCTTTTACAGTATGGAGTTAAACACATATTCACCGCAATTCATTCACCACAGGCTAATGCCTCAGAAAGGGTAAACAGGTCCGTTATAGCCGCTATAAAGTCATATGTAAAAGAAGATCAGAAAAATTGGGATGAGCAAATCAGTAGTATTTCGTGTGCATTACGTTCTGCAATTCATTCAGCTATTGGTACATCCCCATATTATCTTGCGTTTGGGCAACATATGGTGACCAATGGTTTAACGTATGATTTGTTACGAAAATTAGAAGTGTTAGAAGATAGAGGACTTAACTTTGGCAGGGAAGATTCTATACAAATTATGGCGAAAAGAGCGTCCGAAATAATGGAAAAACAATTTAAAAGAAATGAGAAAAGTTATAATTTGAGAGCTAAGAACATCTCGTATAATGTCGGACAGGAAGTGTTCCGTAGAAATTTTAAACAAAGTAATTTCGAACATAGTTATAATGCCAAGCTAGCTCCTACATTTATAAAGGCGAGGGTGAGAAGAAAGTTAGGTAACAGCTATTATGAATTAGAAGATTTAAAAGGCACATTAATAGGAAAATATCATGCAAAGGACATACGTCAATAAATTTAAAATCATTAATAGTGCAAGCGTTATCCGCCTTTGTTGATATAATAATCCCCAAAGTCAGATTCAGGGGGGGAAGATTTGTAATATGCTTGCACTCACACATAATTTACTCCTACAATATTATTAAAAATTATTAAACAACTGATTGTTCAAGTATCTAGATTTTTTTTACACTATTGGCCTTTTGAAAAATCCTATCCGTTTTATTGTATTTTTTTTACACGCCATCTATATGTAAATTAATTCTATCTATCTTTTACTGTTGACAGTTTCTATAACATTTATTGCATTTTATCTTGTGTCATGGTTTTAACGAAGCTTTTAGTTTTTTTTGCGCTGCATGCAAAACCGAGCCATCTTAAGATCGAGGTATAGAAAATTTTGATTATTAAAAAGAAAAAGTTCAGAAAGTGAAGAACGCATCTCTTCAAATAAATTTTCTTTTGTTAATAAAAAGTGAAAAAAACTACTTCCAAGGAAGCTTTTTCTTACAGGCTCTTGGGTTAAAAGGTAACTTCATACATTTTTTTTAAGTTAATCTATTTTAAATTTTAATTAACTTCAAAATGAAAAATTTACTAGAATCATATATTCTAAGTGCAATATATTTGAGATACGTACATAGAGAAGAGAAAGGAAAAACCGAAACCCATATCTCTATTTTGTACATCATACTCATTGGTGCCATCTCCACTGGGTAAGACTCAATATATTTAGCTAAATTCTCGCTCCAGAAACATATAAAACCCTTTTATTATAATTATAAATTTAGATTTGGCACCCTATGTATAGCATAGATAATTGAATGGAATGGCTCTGAAAAAGTAGAAAACCTAGTTTTTACGAATCTTCCTGTCCTCTTTTCATCAGTCAGTGAGTAAGAAACATTAATAAATTGAGTACCTCAAATTAGTAGGTGACAATCATTCCTTACCGGTGGTACGAAAAGCCAAAATAAGGAATTTTTTTTTAAAAACAAAAATTGGGTGCAAAGAAAAAAAAAACATATAGTTAATATTTATAAAAATAATTAAAACTAAAGCTATAATCCTTACTAAAATAGGAAAAAAATTACAGAAAACCTAAAGAAAAAACAAAAAAAAAAAAAGATTTTAATGTATGTGAAAATATAAGTGTAAGTGAAAAAAAAAAATTTACATGTATGTATATATATACCCATATGCGTGTATAAAAAAATTTCTGAAAAAAATTTTATTGTCGCCGTTATAAAAATTATAGTGGTAAAACTTATTTTTTTTTTTTTTTGCCCAAAATTCATACATATGTATATATATATATTTATCCGTTATATATTTCTTTAAGAAAAAAAAATTTTTTATTGTTTTATCTAGAAAAAAAAAATCATAATAGCAGATTAATAATATTGCAAATTTTTCTTATATACATGCTTACCTAAAATTATCAACAAAAGTTTATAGCAACATCATAAAACCAAGCTTCAGCAACATCAACAAAGATCTTTGGATGAGAGAGCAAAGCTAAGAAGAATTGAGTGAGTTTTTTTTATAAGTTTTTATTAATTTCTTTTATTATGATTTTAATTGTATTTTGTTTTGCTACACATTTGAAATTTTTTTCTCTAAATAATATTAATTTCGAGTGACCAGCTAAACAATATTTTTCTTTTAACACAACATATGTTTTAACTTATTATTTAAGTAATTCGATTCTAAGATTCTATTTTCTTAAATTTTCATTACCAATTTTCATATAAAATTTTTGTTTTTTTTCTTTCAAAATGTATTATATTAATTAACTTTTTATTGTTTTAATTATGTTAGTTCAGTATATATGTTAATAAATTAAATATGTCTCTTTAAACTAATTTAATCTGTTTGTTGGTTTAATCCAGGAATTACATAAGTGTGTTGTAACAAAAAAAAAAAAAGGAGATCATAATTAAAGGCAAATGGTTGAAATGATTGCCTATGATGATCAAGATAGGAGGGGTTTCGTTGTTACAATCCAACCCGTAACACATACACATATTCCAGTTAGTCGTTTGCATAAGTTGGTATTGTATCTTTTAGAACACGCTTTGATATGGTAAAAATTATATTGTATTTGAATAGCAAAGGGTTTCTGAAGGCGTGAACCTCCCCTAATCTCGACGAGTTATAAGGCCGGTGTAAAAGCGTGTCCCTTACAGAATGACCCTAAACTACATCTGCTATTTCATCAAATTAAAACATTTTATATACAATAGTAAAATTTTTACAATATAATACAAAAAAAAAAGTTTTAAAAATGTTTTAAAAGACAGTTGGTTTGAAAAAAGTTTGCTCCTTTTGTTGAAAGTTTAATCCTTTTAGCAGCTGGGTTTGTTAAAAAGGCTAAAGAAATTAAATGTTTACCCTTTAATAAAAAAAATCAGCAGCCAATTAAAAAAAACGAAACACCGAAACAAATAAAATAAAAAAAACGTAGGTTGTGGTGTCCTGGGCTTCTATAAACGGACAGAGCAAAAGAAAAATCCGTTAAAGGATTGATAATGTTGTCTTGCTTAATTATATCAAATAAATTTGATATAAAGCGGAATGCAAATTGTGAGAAAGCAATTAAGGCTTCATTTTTAACTGAAAATTCCGGGGTTTTCTAAGAATTTTCAAGATTTTTTTATTTAAAATACATTTTGTAAGTTTATTGTTATAGAATGATATTTTGTATTGTTATATCTTTTGTATAACTATATATTCATATAACTGATAAGAAAATAAAGATGTGGATTGTACCACATGCAACACGCAAAGAAAAAAAATAAATTTTTTAATCAATTAAATTCTTATAAAGTGGAGTGTGTTATGTGCAAAATTTACAAAATTCTTTATTTAAAAGCAAGAACAACAACAGGATAACCAAGCTTTTTTTTGCTAATGCGAATAAATCAAGTAGTCAATGACATGATCAAAGCATACTGACTATCGTGGGGGGAACCATAGAAGAAAAAGGATGTGGTCGTTTTAAAAGTTTACGTTTGATTTTATTTTCAAGTTTTCTACTTTTTTATTCTTTCTTTCATTAAGAACTCAAAGACGTACTTAGCTGATTCGTTCATGTCAGCCGATTGTAGAGAGTAGTTCTCTAAGTTATGAAAACGGATAATATGACACACTATTGTTGTATATTTGACTGTGACATAAACTGCAGGGTTTAGTAAAACTAATTCTCATATTTGGCAAGTGTTTCAATACTCCGTAATGACCGGCAATGAATTCTGTGACTGGCAGCTTGTGTCAGAGTCTGACTCAGTAAGTAATTTGTTCTCTTCTGAGAACATAATGGCATGAATATTTTCAATATTCTAATACCCAACAACATTGTTGCGATTACCTTTCCAATCACTATTTATATATGTGCTTTATTGAGCTCCAGGTAGTTCGTGAGCAATGAAGCATTTTGTCTCGCTAGTTCGTCGTTATCTATGTATCCAAGTAAACCCATGCCAAGTGAACCCTTAAGTGTTAAGCAACCCCTAACTAATTTCCATCTTACCTTAAAGACACTAATTAAACTTAATGCCGCCCTGTTTTTAGAGTAAAGTTATTATTTATACTTTGTTTTATATATGTTTTCATTAAAGCCGATCCTATACTGCAAGTGTAGTGGAAATATGCTTAGAGTAAAGGGAGCTTACACACCATATTTCGGAGAAATTCATAATAAAAAAAATCAAGTGTCCAAGGCCTGTAAAAAAGTATAATGTTGGCCTTTCTTGAAGTATAGATATTTTATGCATAAAATTTAAGGAAAAACAGTTACAATACTGAAGGGTTTTTTAAGTTACTTGATCAATGAACTAAAAACAGATAAATATACGCCAGAGGTTGATCTATTGTTGCATTTAATTGAAGTGTGTGTGGGCCGCATACAAGTTATACCAACATTTTATATATATAACAGCCTATTAGACGATCATGTGCAGTATATCAGCATGCATACCATGATGAAAAAGATTGAAAATATCAAAAAATTGTGAAAGCCATCATGACGGCATTTCATCATAATATGCTGGCATGCCGCGCATGATATTCTAATAGCCGCTTAAGCTACATAACTCTGATTCTATTAGTTTTTAAACATTTTACCGACTCTTCTATAGTTAAATTTCAAATCGAAACCCTCTAAGAATTATAAATGTAACTCATGGGCAAGGAAACCAATTTTGTTAAAAAAACCATTAAAATATAAACCCCATAAATCAATTTTACATAAAACAAAAACCAATAATCAGATAATATTATCTAATCAATCACACTTAAGCATTTTTAATATTAAAACAATGTTTTTGAAAATATTAAGGGGCTTAACTTTATATTGGGGGCAAAAGAAACAGCAGATGCTTAAATTATAAACCTTGTCTTTTGTAAGCTTTATTTAAATAAAATAACTTAATACACTTGTCTATTAACAAATATTTAAGCAAATAAATACTTGTGTATATAAATAGCAGTCGTTATTTATTTGTTTTCTTTCTTCTTTTTGTTCTTCTTCTACACTTTTTTAATACGTTTTCAAATACCAATTGTAAAAATGAAATGAATAAAAACGAAAGACGTAGAGACTTTATTACAAAAGCATTTTCTAAAGGCACTTAAAGTCGATTTTTATGGCCTTCAAGTAGGCATTACCAACACTTAAGACTCATATGTCTTCTAAATTGTTAACGTTTATAAATATAAATAAATAACAAAAATTCAAACACACACACACAAACACAAAAGAATAAACTTTGAAAATGATATACGATTTTTAGAAAATATTAAACATAAATTATATAAAAAAGCTCTTATTATATGCGCACACTTGCTTAAGGTTAAAAGCCTTTTAAAATTTTCTACATAATCCGTTAAGCATTTTACATAAGTACGAGGTACGTCCAATAAATAAATACAATTTTAAAATTATGACTCAATTTTTGTTATCATATCAGCCAAGAATAATGGACAAGAAGATTACGCCTTCAGCTCATTATATCTCACATCTAGACCAGAAACAATAGACAGCTCAATTTTGTTAGTAGAGAAATAACTTGCTAAAAGCGTAATTCTTTTCTATTATTCTTGAACGGTAAATATTTGAAGTAAGTACAGGAGATAAGCAAGAAAATTGTGTGAAACGGGCTGTTTCTATAAAACGAAAGTTTCAGGTGATACTGAGACGCAAGTGTCACCTGATTTAATGCCAGCAGGCCTTAATGAAGTAAAAAAGCTGTTTTTATGTCAAGAAGTAATAAATGAAAGCTTTAGAACTATTTATAAAACTGTAATATTATTACCTGTAACTTTAAGTTGAAGTTAGCATTAGTTAGTACCAGGATCAGCAAATCTCGAGCTATCGAAATTTCATTCGATACGTAAACAATTTCGATCGCGACTAATAGAATTAGACTTCTGTTTTCAGTATGAGAAGATATTTAGTGGCTGCGTCCTTGCTTGATGTCGAAAACTCCTTCACAAATTCATAGCTCAGAAGTTAGATTAAACATCTAAATTACAATTTATTCTCCTTATTGACCTCATTTAGGCTATTAGTACAACTTAGCAATAATGTTTCAGATAGTTATAGCAAACTTTAGTTATGCTGAACTAAAAACTGGCATTTAACTTTGTTCCGTTGTTACAACTTCCCAATAAGATAAATTTAATTTTATTTGTTTTATGACGCCCACTCCTATGAAAACCGTGCATAACAACCAAAAAATGCTCATCCATAGCATAGCATGGTACATACGAGTATAGTGTGAGCAACAACCTTTTCGGCAACATAAAGCACAGACAACAATGAAATGCTTTTTCTTAATTAAAATTTAGTGGCAAATTAAACTTCGGATGCTTTTTCCTAAAGTCTATTTGACTTTCATGAAAAAATATTTATCCGTACGATAACACCTTGCTGTTAGTTTTTGCTTACTTGTAATTATAGCTTTTAGTCTTTTCTTTCTGGAAGTACTAAAAAATTTGCTTGAAAACTATTTCATGGATTGTACAAATCGGTGATACATACTTAAAATATTATGAAAAAGACAACCAAAAATATTGCAGAATAAAAAATTATTAAACACACCTCGTATTTTACTTAGAGCAATAATTTATGTCAACATTTTTGTTTTCTTCCAAGAAGTATTTTACTTAAGACATCGTAGAAAAGAAAAGAAAAGAATTAATATTAACCATATTATACTCATGAGTAAAATTTTGGTTTTACATAAAACAAAAATAAATTAAAGTAAAGTGAAAACAAGAGAAAGGACTTTTATAACAACATATACATTTTCTTATAAGTTCAGACGTACAATTTGAATATTTTTCCCTCATTATTTTTGGGTTTAGCCCACGCATTTAAAAATACTATATAAAAAAAATTGTTTTTGTTTTCAATACAATTATGCGCTTAGTATTCTAAACGTTTGAAATTCGGCTGTAAGTAGTTGATAGAAAGGGCTTATATCATGGTGTTTGGCTTTACTGAAGTGGAAAAAATTACAAAGTGATATTAAATAAGTTTTAAAAGTTTAAAATCAACAACTTTTATATAAATATTTATAATTGGCTATAATCTTGGTCACAAAAAGTAGGCTTTTATTAAAAGCTGACTTTTGTTCATAAGAATTATTATATACGAATTTAAAGTCGTTTTTAAAAAGATACCGACAATAATGTGACTATGATTATAGCCCAATATTTTCTAATTTCGGTTTTTAATAGAATAAAATTAATTTAAAACCCGGTATTACGTTAAGTAAAATATACCAAGCACTGACTCTAACATGTTGTAATTGCATAAATAATTAAACTTAAACTAAATGTTTAATTTAATCCATAAGCAAGAAACTTTTTAGCTTCAATTTAATTTTCCGTGTAACCGTGAAGAATTTTAGCATAAAAGTTATTTGTTTTTTTATTTCCCTGTAAGCTAAACAGCCATAAATTAAATTGTTTTCCTATTCTAATTTTAGTTCTTACTATTGGTGTTAAAGTGCAATAAATTTTTATTATTTTCTTACTAACTGATGATCCCTTTTTTGAATGTCTAATATCCTGCAGATGAAATGTCTTATTAAGTTCTTTCACAAAATTTTTTGCTTTTATTGTGTGAGTTTACTTTCTTTTATACTCGTTTTATTGCCACTCTATCACTTTGGCATTTTAATGATATTTTTGTAGAAAAATCTTTAGAAAGAATTCCATTTGATTTCCGGCATTAACCAAAATATTACGTTCTGTTTTCTCCCTTACTCCCACGCTGTTCAATTACTTTTTTTTTTTTTGTGTTACATCAAGAATACCAATTGCTTTTACAGGCATTTTAATACTAGAATTGGTTTTAAAATATTTCCGTTTATTTATTGATTTTTAAAAATGTTTTACAGGATTAAAAATTTGTTAGCTTAAAAAAAATTATTATTAATTTTTAATTTAAATTTTATTATTTTTTTTATGAATTTTTATGGCAGCTGTTATTTTTCACAAAAATTAATTAAAAATTTTTTTTAACCAATAATCAGTTACTTTAGCGTAGGTACAATAATAAATAGTTTTATATTTGCTATCGCTGAGACCATTGAAGATGCCTCATTATAAACTAACTTTTTTTCTCTGAGCGCTAATTTTTGTTCAGATATTTTCTTTGCTACTATACTTAGATCTAGTCAAATTATTGAGACATCGTGCACGAATTATCCATTTACATTTTCTATCTTACACGTCTTATAAACTCTCTGTAAATAATATCTGGGTTAATGTTAATTGTATTTACATTTTTATTTTCTGTTAAAATAAATTTCAAAAATAAAATTTATTTCTCTATAAAATTAAATAAAAGAAGAAAAATAGTTGCGGCTGTTGCCCATTCAAAATAATTATTTCTTTTACGTAGTGTGTGAATATAATTTAATTAAAATTAAATTGATAAAAAAATTTTTAATTTTATTACTTAACTAGCTGCTATACGCGAACTTGCTCGGTCTTTAGAGTTAAACAATACCGTTTATTACAATCGAAATAATTTTTAAAAAACAAATTTAGTTCATTAAAATGATATAATAAGACGCAACCGGTTTTTCCATATTGCCACAGATTTAATACTAGTTCTTTTCCCCATCTCAAATGCTCCTTTATTTTATCAGGCTTTTAGAAAGTGAATGTAATAAATTTTGGAGAAGTTCGTTAACTAATAAAATATTCACCATTCAACTTTTTCAGGACGAGTGAACTTCTTTGAAGTACCAAATCTAAAAAAAAACATTGGAAAACAAAAATTTGTATAGCAAACAAAAAAATAAATTGAAAATTTCCTTTAAAAAAATAAAGATTTTCATTTTCTTCCAATAATATTAATGATAAATAATAATGCAGGAGTATACTTATTATTTATTAAGTGATATTACAATTTCACAAGAAAGCCTAGTAAGCTTTGTAGTTAAATTTTAAAGTTCATGTACAGTAATTGTAAGGCTTCACGATCAATGCCGTGACATGATGGGCATGTCGGCAAAGAAATACCAGACTATTTGACTAAAAAGTTCGGGGATACATAGGTTCAAAGCATTTCTGCGCAAAGAAAAATAATTTTAAAGAAGGCGTGTGGCAGATGTTATATTTAACCTGAGCAGAAATGACATCAAACTGTTGATAGAACATTATCACATGAATAAAATTGATGTGGTATATGACAAAAATACTTCAAAGTGTGTATTGCGCTAATAATTTTTATCTAACTACTTTCAAATTTTACCTTAAAATTGCTTGTAAATTATTTTTTGTTTAAATTTTTTTCCTACCTTTTACACTATTTGTATTTATTTTTTTATATGCTTATGCAGAAACGACAATTTATAAATATACATTTATTCACACATAGATATAAAAATATTTTAATTTTCCTTAGGTTGTGTTCAAATTAAATACACATTAACACGTGACTTCGTGCCTTTTTATGTATTAAAAAAAAGGAAGAAATCAGCATGTGTAAAAAATAAAGTTAAATGGAGTGATTAAACTGAGATAAGGTGAGAAATATTTGGAAGACTTGTTGAAGAGCAGTTTATTTTAAAGTTAAGCAAGGGTATAGTAAAGAAACAAATATTGCATTTAAAATTTATTAAAGAGAATATAATTCTCGTATATCCCAGCATAACTAACAACAACTCTACTCTTTACTTTACTTTTTTTTTTCTCCTTAAGTTCATTCTACTAAAGAGAAATTATAAACCTGTTATTTACTCCGCTTTGTTGTTTGTCGACAACAAAAAATAATATAATAAAAAAGGCTTAAAAGTTATAAAAAATATAAGAAGACAAAATATAAATTTCCTTAAAAGCCTTTAATAAGCCTATTTTTTGAAAAACATTTTATAGCATTTGAATAAAACATCTTTGTTTTTGTAGCAGACTTTTTTTTATTATTGTAAAATAAAAATTTACTTCTAAGAAAAATAGTCTTTTATAATTCTTCTACTACTTATTCTCAAACAAAGATTTTATCTTAATGGCTGAGAAAGTAAAATAAAAAAAATAATTAAATAAAATTTTTTAGGATTCTTTTGATGATAAAAAACAGGTTAAATGATGTTTGATTTAAAACAAACATTTAACAATTATTTATAATATTATATTGTATACCTTTGCACACAACATCAAAGGTTAGTTTTTGTTTAGTCTTTCATAATAACCTTAAGGCATTAATTATAAAATTAATTACATAATTTGTATGGGGTTTCTTGAAGCCTTAGTTCTATCTATTTTGTATAAAAACAATTTGTTTTTTTCTTTTAATTTAAAATTAATATTTAATATTTATTTATTTAGAATCTGAAATATGTACATGATCGTTTACTTTCTTACTAAGCTTAGCAAACATACTAGTGTTGCCAAGAGCTAAAAAATAAATAAGATAAATTGGTTAAAAATAAACGCTAGAAAAAAGCTAAATCATAAATCAAATCAAAAGTACAAAAAAACTAAAAAAAAAGTGGAAAAAAATTAAAGCTTAAAATTTTCTTAATTTTTTATTGCAAACAGATTTTTATTTAACACATAAAATAATAAAAACATAAAGGGTAGTTATTGCACAGCAAAAAACTTAGTACTTTAATTTCAGGGCGATTGTTTTGCACAGAGCATTTTTAACTCGCTTTATTGTAATAAAAATCAAGGTACAGCAGAATTATTAAACGGTAACAGCAAACAATACTAAGTTCATCAAATGCAATTTTTGTTGCAAGAGATTTTTTAATGACAGTTTTCTGCTGGATTAATAATCCATTTTGACTTGAAAAATAAGACCAAGTTATGAATTACCTGCTGAAAGTATGCACATTTATTTTATAAGGATCAGCCGAATACTTTTTTCATTCCTGAAATTAACTTTTTTTTCAAAATTTTATTCAAAATATTACTTTAGGTAATTTCGGTAAAAAATTTTAATTTTAATCCAATTCAAGCTAGTAGTTTACACAACAAACTCTCTTTAAAAGAGACACGTGAAATGTGTTGGAAGATAATTTTTCTTCAGCCTTAGTTTATGTTTTGATTAAAAACTAAAAGTGAAGGTACACAGCACGCGTTCACGCGCAACTCGTTTCATACTTCTTGAGCATTTTACGCTTTTAAAGCAATGAGTTACACACAACGCTTTTAATACTTTGTTTTTTATAATCAGCTGTCGAAAGACAATATATTTTTATTTGGTAGAGTGACACAACAAAATGAATAACAAAATGATTTTACTTCAAGATTCTTTGGATTTCATACAAATTGTTATATGTTCTGCTCATGTTTATTTACGAAGAACGCGTAAAAGAAGATTTCGGGTACGTGATATATTTAGAAAGAGATGTTCCCCGTATGCCTTGGCATACAATACTTTATACCTTTTTACCTCTTCCATTCATTTTTCATCCAGTTTTTCAATTTAAATTTTGCTTTTAATAACAATAAATGTCACTTGTCAACCGCCTACAACGCGTGAAAAGTTAAAAGTTGCTTAACTTTTTGCGTCACACGCGTTACACGCGTCATTATGTAGCTTGCTTCATATTAATACATTGTTTTCACTTTTTTGACAGAAGCGTAAAACGCGTTGACGCGCGCGACGCGTGCTGTGTAACTTCAGCTTAAAGAAAAGCATTACATATAAATAGATAATTTTAGCTTTTATAAGTGTTGTTAATTGAATTATAATATTAAGCAATGCGAATATTTACTAATCTGTTTTGATCCTCTGTTTATATTACTATGAATCAGCGTTGAAATTTTAGCCTTTTTAAGCCTAGATTTAACCTTTTTTCTTATAGTTAGCCTCAAAATTTATGATTTAGCCTCTAGCTTTTTTCTTGGCCTTTTTTGTTTTTCAAAATAGTTGTACAAAGCTTTTTTGGAAAAAACGAAAAAAAATCATGCCTAAACAAACTGAGACCGAAAGTAATATTTTTGATAAAACTTTGATATGTAAATTGATAAATTGGCCGATCGCCGATAATTTCATAAGTAAAGAAGTATTTGGCTTCTAACTTGTAAAATAAAAATGCACTTTATTCCTAATTGATTAATAATTGGTTCCATTTAGTATTTCGATATCTAGTACTACCGTTTAGTAATGCTGAGGTTGTTCGCTTTTGAGTAAGATAAAACCAGCAAAATATCAGAATAGAAATAGCATTAGAAAGAATCCAAAAATAAATTTTTACTTAAGGAATTTTAAATATTAATTTTTAATATTGAAGTGGAAAAATAATTGAATTTGCTCAAAAGTATTTAAATACTATAGAAGATTACGCGATGGGACACATATCTATTTTAAGCTAAGGTTGTCTTAATTTATAATCTACTGCCCAAGTACTCACTGTCCATTTTAAAGAAAAGGCTGACCAGTTTCGTAATTTAATGCTCATTTACTCACAAGTTACTTTGATTTAGTTAATTTTTTTTTTAAATTTCCATATACCCCAGGTCTGTTGTTCTCAAGGATTTCGCCAGTTTCCGTTTTACATCATAAAATAAAAACTAGGAAATTATTCGAAAATGTTAAAACACTTCCAGAAAGATTAGAATCTTCAGATTAAAATTCTTTTTCATTTATTTTCTTTTTTCTTTAGTTTTTGATATTTCACATTTTTTTTTATAAAAAATATAATTAAGATTCTTAATGTAATAAAGAATTAAGAAAATTTTATATTTTAAGCTGTAGCTTTTTAAGGTTTTTCTAGCTTATTTTTTCAGCTTCATTTAGCCTTTTCTAGCGTTTTTTTATGGAAATATAGCTTCCTTTTTTTAAAGTCTTGGCAACACTACTCTGAATACTTACTCTTAATAAAATAAGAATAAACTGCTAAAACGTATTTTTTTCCTGAAAAGAAATTTATAAAAGCGAAATTAATTCTAGCAGTAAGGCTATTTTGCAAAAGAAAAAATTATAGATAAAAGCTAGAAGCTAAAATATAAATTTCAAAGCTAAATGCCAGAAAAAGAGGCCCATTACAGATCATGGGTGTCTATGACAACATATTTATATTACTCTATCTCATTAGGCTTTTTTAATGCTTCATAGGTATCCAGTGACCACCATTAGATTAAAGTTATTTATTTCGCTCATGAATTTAGAATTCTTACATACTATTTAATTATACATATAACACATTGACACTAACAGCAATATTTATTTAATTATTGAAAGACAATATAATTTTATGTTTTATTAAGTCTCTGCATAATCTAATAAAAAGATCATTAATGGAATAATTTGTTCTAAAAGATTTAATTGCTATTGGGTAGTAATTACACGTAGGACGCTGTGCTACATAGAAGGAGATATTGCCAGTTAAAAAAATGCTGCAAATATTTCCTTTAATTAAATCTAACATAAACATAATGTTTAGGAGTTTAATGCGGCTTATTAAAAGTTATAACTTAATTAGTGCGAGTCTAGCATACTGGAAAAGAAAAATATATGGATTCCATTGTAATCTACGAAGACAGTATAATAAAAACTGTTTTTGTAGAGATTCAAGTGTAATTTATTTATTTCATTTATAATGAAAATATATTTTTGTTGCATTCATTTATATTTATTATTAATATTTCTAAAATGTTAATTATTTACCATTATGCAGATAACAATGAATATATTCCACAGCCAGGACATGTTTCTGTGCAGAGTTTAGCACGTTAATTGCTAAATTAGCGCTTGTAAATGCCAAGCTTAATTTTAAGTATTATAATTATCACTATGCTTCTACAAGCTGTACGTATTGTCCTTAATGATCACATACTGAGGTAATTAACTACAAGCACTCTCACACACGAATACGCACTCACTTGACACACACAATAACTCGTACATATACATTTATGAGTATGTGAAAAATTTTCATGTTTTAACAATATTTGCGAAGCACATGCAAAACAACATACACAAGCATGCTACAACTAAGTGGAGATTCTATTATAATTGTTAAAGCGACCAACAGCAAACACCAGCACTCAGGCAGAATTTATTTAAAGGGATCAAGTAAAAGGGTATGATTGTGCTGAAATGTATACACCCTGCGTACACAGAAAAAGAAATTAGGAACAGATTAAAAATTTTAATTAAAAAATTTGTTAAATTAATTAAATTTTTAATTGAATCAGTTAAATATTTAATTAATTTTATATATTTTTCAGTTTAATTAAATTGATTTGACAAATTCTTAATTAAAATTTTTAATTGATTCTTAATTTTTTTTCTTTGTATGCAAAAGCTTCGTTCGCATAATTGCATTGAAAACAAAAACAATGCACCAGCTTTCATTTGTATTTAGCTGAATAGGCAGAATGTTTTTATCAGAATATGGTTGCTTCAAAGATATTTTTTCTTTTGCGTGTATGGGCCCTAACCGAAAATATTAATTCTATAATGGCATCTGATTATAAAAAAAATAATGCGCATAATGAAATAATAACAAATACAAAAATTATAATCTTTCTTTCTGCTTAATTTTAAATTTATTGTTTTCAATTAAAATGGCTATTTTATGAAGCTTAAGGTCTTATTTTATAAATTTATTTTTATAGCCATATTTTGCTCCAACTTGCGTAGCTTCTTCAGGATAAAAAAAATTGTTTTTGTTTCTTGAAGAAAATACACTAGCTTAAAAACTGCTCAGCAGTATTTACACTTCAAATTTTAGGTCGCAAAACTACTTTCATGTTAGCTGAATCCTACCTTTTTTTGGGGCCTAACTGCAAAACATAACCTAAATAATTTAATAATAAATTCATTTTAGCTCCAATTTTTTACATAAAGTATTAATTAAAATTAATTCTATGAAACAATGATAGGCTTTGAGGCAACTATCAATTTAAATTCAATTTATTAATTAAAATGCAGTAAATCTAAATGTAACTTGAGGCTTTTTTCCGTAATTAAAATTTTACTTTGATAGTTTTTAGTTTTTTTTTATTTGTCATACAGAAAAAGAAACAGATTTTATTTTCCATGGCAAAATACAGCAAAATTTTCCTAATAAAACAACAACTTACAGGAATTGCTTGCTGGCTAGCTGGGACCTAAAGACCATTTAAATTAATTTTTTTTTACTTTTATTTTAATATTATTTCTTTGTTTGCTTGTTATGTTAAAAAATGGAAATGTAAATAATGACCTTTGAAAATTCATTTGTTTAATGAAATAAAATTGAATTTTGTATTACTGCGTTGAAGAGTTCACCTGAATCGAAGGGCACATAGAAACAAAAAAACAAAATTAAAATTTTTATAATTAAATGTGGAAAATTATTATTAAAAACACAAACAACAACAACAAAAGTGAACAAAAACATTTACAACCGATTTTTAATGTTTATGCACACGCACATTACAATAATTTCTTTGGTAAATGTGTAAGGACATTTAACAGAAGGGTAAGAAATAATCAATGATGAAAATGAAAAAGGCCTTATTGAAGAAATTGAAAAAAAAAAACAAAAAAAAAAATACTAGACTGGTAACTAAAATAGGTATTTAATGAAGACTACAAATAGAAATTGTGACAAAAAACATTTCTTACAATTATCCACTTCAAGGATAGTATATTTATCTTAATTAATATAAAAAATGTTTTTTATTTAATAGTTTTTTAAGGCTTTTGTTCAACTGTTTTGAGTAGGCCTCAAAGTTTTTCCAATAAATTTATTTCTTTATCATTTCCATCTCAATAATTGTGTAATAAATTTCAAATAACAAAATAAAAAAATAGTAAATTTTATACAACACTGAAATGGCTATTTTATTAAGCTAGAGGTCTTATTGTATAAATTTATTTTTATATCGATATTCCGCTGCAAGTTGCGCAGCTTCTTCAGTTTATAATCCTGAAATATTATAAAACATATTAAATTATTGGGAATTAAAAAGTTTAACAAAAATTAATTTTTTTTTATAATCATTATTGTAGGGTATCCTCAAAGATTAGTATGTAGTGAAGGAGCCTACTTATCCTGGCCGTCACAGGTTTGATACCTGTCTAAGCTATTTTTTTATTTTGATTTTCAAAATTTAATTTTTTTTTTTACTTGAAATATTCAACTCATTTATAAAAATGTTGCTCTAAATAATTTCTGATAAAATTCATCAAATTTAATATTAAGTTTTTTCTAAAACCTTTTTTCACTATTCCATGCAATTATTAACAAGTTCTTCCTGTATGTATTTTTAATTTCTCTAATTAAGGCCCATTTTTAATATCCTAAGCTCCCGCACTATTGCTTAGGGTACTTATTACTTGAAATGGTAAAACGTTCGTTAAATTATTTTTATACCAGCATAAACTTTTATACTCAAGCACCACACTTGTGTTCAATTACAGGCGTATTTAGTTACAACTTAGTGCTTTAATGTTATTAAAATTTTTCTATTTTTCTATTTTTTTCGTAAAGCATTTTTACCACTGCTTTTATTTCTTTATATAAAAACAAACATGTACAACGTACACGGTGAGCATAACAGGGAATAAAATAAAAATTAATTAGTTCTTTTGAGATTTTAAATTTAGAAAACGCACACGTTTAAGTATTTGTACTTTAAAACAAACAATTTAAATGAAAGAATAGCTTTAGGAAATTTAATAATTACAGAAAAATTTCTCTCAAATAAAATTAATGTTATAATAATTTTATATTTTATATATGTAATCGTGGATGTAAGTATTTTTATCGTTTATATTAAAATTAAGGTTTAGTCAACAGATATAGACAAAATAATATAATAATTTTGTGTTCTCAAATTACTTAATAATTAAGGCATCTGCACTTTAAATTGAAGAACCAACGATTTAAGGTGTCACGAATATATTAAGAACTGGTGCAAAGAAGTTAAATAAATCTGAAAAATTCGAAAACAAAATTCTAATTTGCTTGTGAGATTAACCATGAGAAAAATGTGCTTTGGAAAAATCAAGGTTTGGCCAGTATAAAATCTGAATGGCAGCTAAGCTAGTAAAACCCAATATAAGGTTCTGTTACTGTGAGAAATTGCAGTCGAGAAGGAGTTTGCTTTCGATGACTTTAAAAAATGTGCAATTTTAACGATTTTACAATTCCACAAACCTCTTTTTTTCCTGCAAAATAATTCTCTATTTCCATTAAAAGCTGCTGATTTTACAATTACTGTTTGTTATGTTGCACAATACACATACTAGTACACATACTAGTACAATAAGAATTATGTAATTCCGTGTATGAACGAATGCGTATGAGTAAAATGTTTTTGGAACACACAAGAATAACATCCGGTTATGTTTTTGCTCTTCAATGTTACCAGTAAAAAAAATTACTGTGTTTCGCTTACCCAAGTATGGGTATGCAATGTATACCATACCCATACAAATTTATTTATGTTACATTATTTCCTAACTATTAGTTTTTCTTTATGCTGTTTTTCTTTCTTCTACAAACACGTATTTTATGCTTGTAGTTTTTTTTTTCTATGGAAAGCTTGTTATTTTTAATTTCATGTATTTTTCTTTCATTACCGGAAATACTAATGGAAGTTTTTAAAATTTATTTAACTAAACGCAGATAAAATTATACACAGTCATAAGTGTCACACAAGTTTGTGCATTTGAGTGGAAAAAAAATATATGAAACATAATTATGAATGCTTCTCTTTATTATTTGTTCTTACTCTGTCAGTGCTGTTGTTGGCACATGTATTTCAGCAAAGCGTTTGTTTTTATTATTTTATATAATTAAATTTGGTTAAAATTATGAATATGATACAGTGGAGTAAACAATATAGAATATGTTTCATATGTGTTTATAATCAAAATATTTATTATATAAATATTATTTTAAGCAATGCATTTATTTTAAATAGAAAAGGATATACAATATTTCCACTAAGTTTTAATGACGTTATTGTTTGAGAGAAATTTAGAAATAATTTGCAAAATAAACAGTTTTGAATAACTACTATGTAATGCAGTAGTAGACCATTTGATAAAATTTTCCTGTGAGTAACATTGTTTCCAGCCATTAATCTGCTGTAGGTAGGTAATGGAGAAGTCACACAATTTAAAACTTAATTTTCATTATTTGCCCAAGCTTTAAGACTATTTTAGGTTTGCTTTCTATCTACTTTAGTGTTTTATAATTTCTCTAAAATGCGCAGCTGATTCCATATTATAAATTGTAAAAAAATTACCTTTAAAGCATCTGTAGACTTGAATTGAATTGTTGCAATATATTCCACAATTAATGAGCTGTCAATGAACCCAGTATATTTAGCTAAAATAGAAATAATTTTAAAACAAAAACTTTAAGGGCTTTAAAAGTTGTAGTACTCTAATTTTAGTTTTATGGAAAAAAAGTTTCAAGTAAAAAAATAAAACATTTCTTAAATCCTTAAACAGTTTATTTTGTTTTTTTTTTTGAGAAATTGCATTTTTCTCAAGAATTAAAAAAAATTGAAATTCTTAACTTTTTTTAAATCATTAAATGTGAAGTTTTTAAAATTGTTTGATAGCATTTCTTTAAAAGCAATAGTTCGTAATTTCCCTTTATTATTTTACACCATTTTTAAGTTCAACTCAAACTAAATTATAGCCTGAATGTTACTCAATTTAGTGTTTATGTTTTTGCTAAATTTAAGAAAAAAAAATAAACATTTTCTTAAACATTAAATTTATATTCTGTAGTAAAAGGTAACTGTGGGTAATAAAACTACAGCAAAACAAAAACACGCTCTTTAACACTAAAATTCTACGTACATGGCAACCAATTTGCTAGCAATACAATTTTAAGTTGCAAAACTTTTCAATTTCAAGTAACACAATTTTAAGTTTAATTCTTATATAAATTTTGTAATTTTTTTCTTTCACAAGAAGTGAACAGAACCAAGTAGAAAAAAAGCAAGAAATAAAATAGAATGAAAGCCAAGATAAAACCATAACAATGTTAACGTTTACATGTAATTATGTATGTGTGTGCAATAGATTTATAAGGCCAATGACTAACTATGCCAAAAAATGTTTCGTAAATATTAGTTTAGAGTTAAATTTGTATTGTTAGTGAAAAATCTACTGCTGCGTTCTGTAGCAAAACATCAGCAACATTAAATCTAGGACATGAAACTACTTAAAGTTAAACATAGAAGTGGTGGTACTGCTGTAACACTTATACGACTTGGCTTTGAAAATAAACCTTAAAATAAGAAAATATTTACTTATAACTTAAGTTGTGTGCAAAAATAAATTTTAATAAAGTTTTTTTTAAGTCTCTAGATCGTGCACTCATAATAATTTATCACACTCTTTATTTTAACTGTAATGTTTACTTAGACTCTTTGAATTAAATTAATATATGCCAAATTTTGTACTTAACTATACATACCAGGCGCAAGTCAAAATATAATTACTATATTTATGAGCCATATTCAAGTAAATGCTTAAAATGTTAAGTCAAAACTATTTTTTTGTTTAGTTTATTGGCAACATGAAAGAGTTCATGTTATTTTTTGGATACAACATTTTGTTGTGATTTTTTTGTTATGCTTTTGTTGGTAAGAAAATATTCATTAAGTAACATGCTCCAAATGTTTCAGGAATAACTTGTAGTAGGCATAGTAAACATGTAAATTTGTTATGTTTAATTTTACACTAAAATTTTATAAAATTTAATATTACCTGCAGAGTCTTAGACTTTATTTTCAGATTTAAATTAAATAAAATACTTAATTTAAATTAACGTAAGATTTATAGTAATTTGAAAGCAAAAAGAGCAGAAAAGAGTATGCATGCTCATGCATGTAGCACGTTAAATGTAAAGTATAGTTTACTAGTAGTTGCCTGGCTTCATTTAAACATTTTGCTTATTGAGTGATGTGGAATAGCGCATTTTTCATTTATAAACCAAGCCTTATAAGTGGTATCAGTAGTCACAATCAATGTTAGCAGGAGCTAGAAAATAAATAAGCTAGATTAGCTAAAAAAAAAGCTAAATCACAAAAAAAAAAATAAAAAATTAAAATAATAGAAAAATTTTAAAAAAATTAGGGCTAAAAATTTCTTGATTATAAGCATAATTTCAAAGTTCTTAAAAAAGTATAAAATAACAAAAACTAAAAAAAAAATTAAAAAGTCATTTTGGCGCATCTTCTACTTAATCTTTTTAAAGAGTAGCTAATGCACATTAAATAACTTAGTACCTACTTTGTTTTCAATACAATTTTTTGACTTAAAAGAACTTTAATTCGCTTTATCGTAATAAAAATCAATGAACAGCAAAATTGCTAAATAGTACCAAAAAAATTAATACTAAATTCAGCAAATCCAATAAAGATAGCGCTGTCTTGCTGAAGTCACATGTCGTCCAGATCCATACCGTCTACTTGAGACCAAAAGAATTTCAGTTTTACTAAACTATTGAGATGGAAATGGGTTTCATTGAAGAAGTTGATTTCACTCTGCTCTATTTCAATTATAACGTGTTGTTCTTTAATAAAACGCTGTATTTTCAATAATCAGAATAAACATATGTCAAAATTCAGGATTGCCACTTGCACAAAAAAATGAATGTTTGAGTAGAAAGATTAGTGGGAACAATATATGCTTAATGTCAACAAAATAAAGCTGACCTTACGCTCATCTCAGCTAATACCAGCCATTGTAATGGATAGCCTATCATCTCCCAACAAATTTGAGATCCAAAACAACCTCATGTTGTGTTGTTGTGCCTGGCAAACAAATATTGAAAGTGATTTTCTTTTAAGGGAATCTTAAACAGTTCAAAAAAAGGATTTACGGCTAAGGAAGTACTTTTAGATATGAAATATAAAAAATTAACTTTTCTTCAACAATTTCATTACTATTTCGCACATAATGTTACTAAAAATGCCACCGTGTATTACTTTTTAGTTCTTAGACGCTCATTTTATTCAGGCAACAGTTTTCAAAAAATAACAAGTTTCTTCCAATTATACGCTAATGTAAAATTCATTACTTTTTTTCTCAGACTTTAGTTGCAATGATTTGTCTATTTACTTTCTTTTTTTGCTCACTTTTTTTCCTGGGTTTATAGTAGAGTAAGTAAATCCATAACCCTTTTTAAAATTTTACAAAATGATAGTAAACATTGTTTCCAAATAGCTTTGTTATTAAAAAAAAATAAATAAATTTGAAGCTCTAAAATGTCATTTAAATATGTAAATTTATTTAACTTGTTGTTGCGTTTATGGCCAAATAAGTGCCTCATTACCTTAACACAAGTCAGCAGTGCATAAATAATTTTATATAAAAGAATGTGTATGTGAACAAATGAATATATGTAGTATGTTAGTTTGTGTGCTCATATACATATTTATGTTCGCAACAAACATTTATTTTGCCAACACTGCAGTACTTTAAAATTTTAATTAAATAGAGTTGATATTTTACTTTTTAGTCATACACATATGCATACACACTGTATATATATTATGTGTATGTGAATAAACTTTAAAATGAATACAAATAGGTAATTGTATTGCTCGTATATATTTTAGTACGGCAATTTTCATTATAGTGTCTGTTAATATTGCTGGGAGTGTATCTGTGATATGCGTATGATTAATTTAAATTTTATTAAATATTAATCATACGTATAGTGTTTCGATTAACTGTCTTCAGCCAACAGAGAAACAAAGTGAGGAAAAAGGGTAATGACATCACAACGACAACTTGGATTTTTCAACTTTGAAGTACTTTTAACGAAATAAATATTAAGGGCTTTCACGCTTTATGCCATTTTTACAATTGATGTATATTTTTTTGGAAATTTTGGCGTGAGCGATTTTTTTTTAAATTTGGAAACAAATAATATGTAAACATAAAAATTTTTCATGTAAATAAGTGTTTTATCACAAATTGAAAGATGGCACCATTTAGAGACAACTGATCTACGCTATTGTAGATTGTGTTTACATTCGGTTTTTGTATTGTGCATATAGTGCATTTTGTTGTTGTGTGTAAAACAAAATTTTTATAAAGAGTGATTTTTTTGCTATTATCTTTTTGGCAACACTAGTTTTGACAGCTCAGGCACGTTTTGTATCTTGTGTCACTGTCAAACATCTTCAGTTTGGTCTATAATTTAATCATGAATCGTCTTACAAACGAACAACGCTTGCAAATTATTGAATTTTATTACCAAAATGCGTGCTCTGTTAAGAAAGTTCATCGCGCGCTTCTTCCATTTTATGGTCAGTTTAATCGACCTACTGAGGCTTCTATTCGGGCTATTGTAACAAAATTTCGCACCAAATTTACATTGTTGGACATTAAACCACCAACACGCTTACGTAGAGTGCGAACTGAAGAAAATATCGCAGCCGTATCGGCCAGTGTTGGTGATGACCGTGAATTATCGATTCGGCGCCGTTCGCAGCAATTGGGCCTCTGTTACTCCACTACGTGGAAAATTTTGCGGAAGGATTTGGGTGTGAAGCCTTATAAGATACAACTGGTGCAAGAATTGAAGCCAAACGACCTACCACAACCTTTCTTCTTTACAGGTAAGTTATACGTAAACTAGACAACATTTGATGTAAGTATGTTAACGACTTAAATAATTTATCATATATTGGAAATTTTCTAAAAACGTTTAATTTATTAAGGTTCGGTATTTTTAAAATAAAACACATAAAGAGTTCAGTTTCTCGGCACTTCTTATAATGTGAGAAAAGCAGCCAGCTATTTTTGAAATAATGCTTGTGAACAATTTCTGTGTTAATAAATAGAAATCAAATCAGAATTTTTTTTTGTCAAGAATGTGCATACTAAATTTTTAGGCCTTTTAGTTTATAAATGAAAAATCAATAGTTTCCAGTAAATTATTTAATTTTTAATTCATTTAGTTATTTAAAAAAATAAAAAAACAAAAATTTTGTATATATTTTTATATTAATACAACAATAAGGCTAGAATGTAAGCTTATCTATACAGCACAGTCATAGAAACAACAAATGGAAGTTTCTGTCTGTATAAAAAAAATTCAAAGGCAAGCCATGATACTTATAAACGTAGACACTTTTTACCTGAGGTTAAAATTGTAGAAAAAAGAAACACAAAGAAAATTCAACTTAAATTTCAATTCATCTAGGGCAGAAGAAACGTGTTTTTAATTTTAAAATTGTGCGCAGCTGAAAGAACAGTTTGAATTTAGTTAAAATATAATTTAAGCCCTGCACTACACATACTCGTAAATGTCTCTGGAGCTTTAGCAGTGACATGTTTTGTGACAAATAATTCGCCAAAAGCAAAACTAAATTTTATTTCGTTTTTCTCTTTCATGAAATTCTCTTTTAGCGCGAAAAATAAGTATGTAGTTTTTTGCGTTTTTATTATTATCATTTTTTTTTTTTGTTGTTTTTGCTTCTAATTTAACAAATTTTACAAGGTCTTGTTAAATGTACTATAAAAATTTTTTTTACATTTGTGATAATTTTGTAGCAGATATTGAAATCCAAATTACAAGCATGAGGAGTATGTGTTTCAAATGGCTAAAAGCAACAAACACTTTCATGTTTGTTTCTAACCATTAAATAATGTGAAAATTAATTTTTTTCTTTTTAAGCACGTTCGGTTACGGTCTTTTAACATTACGTTGCATAAGTCGTTTACATGCTAGACTAAATAAATAAGTACGTACCCGTACATACGAGTATCCATGTGTTTATTCATATACAGATTTTTGTTTGATACAATTTTGCAGGCTACATACGAGTACAATATTTAAATGTTCGTGTGTTAAATTAAGTAGACACACATGAACGTACACACACAAAGGAATTTGATTATGTGTGGAATTTTGCTTATGAATTTTTTTAAAATTATTTAGAACTATAAAAACAGGTAAAATGCCCTGCAGTCAACTCAACTAAGTAACTTTTTTCCAACTAATAATGCTGGTTCGGCTTAGATTACTTTTAATGAAGCCAATTAACTATAACATTTTATTGTTACATGTTCTTTATAACCCAAGCTTTTTATGGAAATAAATATTATCTTGAATCAGTGAACTGTTTAAAAAATAGTCCGAAGCACTACGCATTTAATTACTAGTTGCGGGAATCAGTTTGAACGAACGTTAAACGATTAAACCTCAACAACGACAAAAATATACTAACGACATTATTATGAAAATGAATTGAAGAGATATTTTTTGGACGTCCATCATGGAACTAGAAACACTTGATTGATCTCATTGATTGTTGCAAAGATAATTTTGCAGAATGGTATAGCACTTGCATTTGCTGTATCAGGAATTATAGCTTCATTGTTGGAAGGCGTTCAAACGGCTTATTCAGCACTCAAATTACCTTTGAATGTTCAAATCAACGAAATTCCATCATGTAACATTTCAGAGAATAGTTTCACAACAAAGCAAGCTGATCGTTTGGGATATGTGTACAATATCTAAGAAACAATTAAACAGAACCCGGTCGTCACTCATCGACAGTTTATGTTGGACTCCGCAAAAACGCTCACCAATTAAAAGCACACAACAGGTCTTCTGGAAGAGAAGATTCCTAACCAACCCGGGACTGAACATCGGAATACTTCGGAATGACCCCCTTCTTCAGCCTCCTTGTCCTTATCTATTATTTTGATTCGTCAGGCCTCATCATTTTAATATCTTTTATTATCTTCTGTAGCTTTTGCTCGAAATAATTCAATTTCCAGTTGCTTTCTGCCAGCTTACCGAATCAAAATCCGAAGTTTTTTAAAAGATGCTTCCAAACATGGCACAAAGTGAAACTAATCATAAATTGGTGACTTACATAAGTTATTTCGCACAAAATTTATATTTTAAAAGCCAATTATAGTAAGAGTTTTATTTACGATATCCGAGACTTTAGTACACTAAAACTAAAAAATTAAATCTGTCAAAAGCACACTTTCTTAACACATACTTTTTTGCCTTTTGTTTTTAGCAGTTTTCTGCTATTTATTTTAAGCTGCTGAATAATAAAATATATAAGAGTAGTTAAATTTTAAACACAAAGTAAATGGAAAGTTTCTCAATACCCAAAACAAAATAGTATCTAATTTAGTTTGGTTTATGTTGCTGTATGTATGACTGGGTAGACATGTGTATTCCTATTCCCCTATATTTCACAACTATGTCGGCTACACCGAGCATCATCATCTACAAGTTTTTTATTATTCTCTTCTTTTCTATTTTATTATACTTATGTGGCTCATATTCTTTTTTATTATTTCCTCTGATTTGAAGGCAGTCGCCAAGTTACAAGAAGTGATACGATAATTTTAGCAAATAATAAAAAAACGTTGTAGCAAAATAAAAGCAGAACAAAAGTAAACTTTAAGTTTGGCCATTATGCAAAACTGTAAAAGTCAAGACATAGAAATTCAAATAAAAAGAAAAGAAAACCGGTTGGTAGCAAAAAAGAAATTGTTGTAAAAGTTATTGTAAGAAATTTATTGTTTGATAGCGATGACAGTACACATCAAATGAATTATTCAAACGCGCAGATACCACTTGATCCAGAACATGCGAAAGTCATTGGCAAGTTATCGCGGTTTTTACTTCAATGTCTCTTTATTTTGCGGTGATTGTGGTACGAGCAGTAACACAAAAAAAATTTGCACAAGTCAATAATAAAAAAATCCTTAAATTGCCAATCAAAGTCGGTTGATTATGAACAGTAAATTTGCATAAAAGAACGCAGCACGATAAAAAAAGTAGCCTTGATTTTGAATTCTGTTTTTTTTTTAACAACAGGAAGACTATTTAAATATATATTTTCTAAGACTTACTAATGATTCTCTCAATAAGAAAAGCTGCCATAAAAAGTATTCTGTTAGTATAAAAATTACAATAAATTCACAAACTTAAATCTGCAAGGGAAATATTAGCTAGATTGGTCTCAGAAGATATTTTATGGCAACTAAAAAATAATTTTCAACTGTTTCTTAAGTAAAATTTATACCTGTAAAATTGTGAATAAAAAGCTGAAGTGAGTTAAAAGTAAGAAATAAATATTTTGTGAAAGATACAACTCGTAAAGAGTTTTGAAAAGGGTGACAAAAGTAATGTGTAATTATTTTTTGTATAAGTGGAAATTTGGCAGCTGTCATAGCTGTAGCGCTTTAGAACAATGCGTTATAAATGTGATGGAGCAAAGATAAATCAATGCCAGTTTTTCGCAAAGAATCACCAAGAAAACAAAATTGTCGAGCTCAGAAAATCTTCATGCACCCATGACAAGCGGCTTTTGATGAGGCCCTACTTTTTTGAAGATGACAAATATTATAGAGACTGTGAGCGTCATTCGCTACAAGAACAAGATAAAGCAGTTCTTGTGGTCTAAACTGGATGGAAGTTTGCCACACAGCGCTTGAAAAAATCGATTTATTGCAGCATGATATGAAAAAGTGCCCTCTTACTGGGGCACTCTTTACCACTACTTTTTTTAATTGTATAAAATAACCTAAACTTGAAATGTACATAACAAAATTTAGGTTAGGTTGTACAGATCTCTTCAGGAAGAAGATGGAAGGAGGCTCACGTGAGTCTTCTGCTTTATATTTTCTTTGTGAAAAAAGAAAAAGCAGGCCTTAACCAATTGCTGCTGCTAATGAAGTCTTATAGCCCGCTTACTTTTACAGGCGACAGTGCAGAAAAGCCTCGCACGTAGACGTCACTTATAGTGCTCGGCAGAGGTAGTTTAATCTTTGCTGACATCTTCTGCTGTAGCCATTTCAAGATGAAGCTTTTCCCTCACCACACTTGCGAAAGTTGCAGTGGTGTAGTATTCCTCAATTGATTACAGATGCGATTGCAATCGAATATTTATGAATGAAAATTAATTTTAATAATATAAATCCAACATAATTAGAATTAAGCACCAAAAAACAATAAATTTTTGTTATAATTTGAAAATATATTTTTTGTATTTGCAAGCTTGCTGATGACGTTGCTATTACATTCCTTTTCAACATATTGCAAATATTTCTCTAAACTAAATCGATAAGAATATTTCAGGTGATGCAAGCCTTCATTAAGCAGTTTCCACTTCAATGTTTCTTTCTAACAATTTCGATTAGAGAATCTTTTAAAAAAAAAGAATAGAAATTGAAGTCATCAGTGTTGTCTTGTATTCAAAAATATTCCTTAATAAAAAAGTCTTAATGACCCTCTCATTATGATTCATTAAATATTCATTTTATTTACCATGTAATTTATTAATTTAAGTTAAGTATTAATGATTTATCTTCGTAAAACATTAATCAAATGAGTGAAATCAACAATACTTTGGGGTCATTTAATTAAAGAAAACGTAAAAGTTTTTTTCTTTTATTTCTTTCTTAAATTAAAAAGACAACAAGAAAGAGACTCCAGCAGTTTATTGGGCATTAAAAGCCTCAAGGTAGTGATTTCCTTTACCTTTTTGTTTTGACAATGAGTTTATTCATTAACTTAAATAAAATCAAAAAGAGAAGCTTGAAAAACCAAAAAGACCTAACAAAAATTGAAAAGAAAAAAGTTAAATGCACGAAAGAAAATAATAAAATTGAGTAAAACTTCCTAAATTACAAATGTTTTAGTTACCAAGTGAGTTAAAAAAAGGATATTTAGGATAAAAAGTTTTTTATTCTTTTTTTTTTTGTATATTTAATTTAAATCGGAATGATTAAAATAAAGTTCACCGCAAAACATCTTAGCAAGTGGGATGATTTAATATGTCTTTTTTTTAACTTTTTTTGTAATTAAAAGTTAAGCTTTTATAAACAAAAAACTCTCAACACTGGGAAATAAAATAAAGTCTACAGCTTAATACGTTGTGGCTGTAACATAAGCCCTTTTGTAGTGTACAAAAAATTTCTATGAAAAACAAGTAATTTTTATACAATCTGCAACAACAAGTAAATTTGTTACAGTTTCTCTAATCTTTTTATGAAAAACTCATAGTTAATTTTAACATAAAACTTTCTTTTTATATAAATAAATCCTTATAGTACAGTTTTGTGCCATTTCTAAATGACAAATAGTGGCTTTATAAAACAAATATAAAAGATTTATTTACCAAGGCTACTTTACAATGGACTCAGGGAAAAAAAATTTCGTTTTAAATTGTTTTAATATTTTATAGAATGTTACTAATTGAACAGAATTGTTTTTTTTTAATTTGATATATGAAAGTGTATTTTAAATAATTTACAAATATTTAAAAAACATTTACTATAAGTAAAAACCTGTGAAAATTAACAGAAAAATATAATTTTTTCCAATTTCTTTTTCTACTGCTGTTTGAAGTTCATGGCCGTAGGAAATATTTTTTTTAACACTCCAACATATGAGTTTTCGACATTTGTTGACAACCAATTAACACTCAATAGAAATATAAACGCATGCAAAATAAAAATAAAAGAATGAAGTAGAGAAATCCCCACAACTACAACTTTGAAATATTTATAAATTGCATTTATGTAAAATTTCTCAACAATGAAATAAAAATTTACTTTCTCTTTTAACATTGAAATGATACACGTAAAAAATTTACTATTTACTACTATTTATTTGAATTCAAACGTTCTTCCGATTTTGATTTAGGAAATCGAAAACTGTTGTATTTAAAAAAAAAGGTCTTGTTTTTTTGTAAATTAATTGAATTAATTAATTTATGTAGACTTTATTTTCTGTTACATGGTTTACTTGTACAATTTACTGTGCCACACGCTTTTTTACTAATTTAGTAAATTTTGCTTCTTCTTACTATTACTTAATAAAAAATCCAGCTTAAGTTTAATCTTGTAGCATAAAAACAAAAATAGCACCTGGAATAAAATGTATATAATTTTTTTTATTTTGCAAACACTTAAGATATTAAATAAAGCAAATAATAGAAAAATAAAAAAAAAAATCTTTTTCTTTCAATCTACTCATACAATAGAGAGCAAAACAGAAGTTTGATGTGTATGTCAGTTTTAAGATTTTTGTCTCTGTGGCTTTGGCACCATATTGTCTAAATGGCTGCACCAATTTTAATTTTATTTTTTAACCACTTACGCAAAATGAAAATATTTAAAATCTTTAACTAAACTTATATCTTCAAAATTTACATCAAAGATTTTATATCCTTTTAAATCAAAAATAAACTTAGGATTTGTGAGAATTTGAAAAAAAAAAATTGTTGCTATAATTGAATACTTTTGCTGTGAAAATAATTATTATTATTATTTTAACGCCTGAATATGCAAATTTGTTTTAAAAAAATCTGCAAAAGCTAAACTTCTCGCAAAAGCACAAGCTCAGTGAGCATTCTTGTTTGTAAATTCTGCACCCTACATGGGACACCCTATAAAGTATATATATATTCTGAATCTTTATAAATAGCTCATTCGATTAAAGGATGTTTGTCTGTCTGTCTCTGCGTCAAGTCATAGAAATCAACTCTCTGAAGTCCCTAAGCAACGTACAGAAAAGTTTAGTACATCAATCTGTCAGTTGCTTCTGTCAAACTATTGCTGTTGACACTCAACAAGGTCGGTTCATAAATGGCGGAGGTATGAGCCAAAAACAGCAACTACTTCTATTTTTGACCATATTTTGAGTAATTTTTTTGTTGCATATTTTGTCTAAACAACAAAACAGACAAATAAACGTCGTAAACAGTTTTGTTTAAAATGATTTGTTTTGTTTGTCTCAATATCTGTGCAAAAAATGAGAGTTACCATTTTTGGTGGGTTTTTTTGCATAATTAGTCTAAAATAAATAACGGATAAAAAATTTTGTAACCCAGTTATATATGATATAACAATCAAATCGTCTGTGCAAAAGATCTACAAATGGACGAGAAAAACAAAAATACCACAGAAATTTTAGATTTTTATTAAGTTTTTCTCGTTTAACTGCAAGACATGTTTTTGAACTTTAGTTCAAAGTCGTTTAAATAGTCTGTCTATCATGCATATGGTAAATAATATCTTTTATTGTATTTACTTCATATAATTGTCCTTCGCTACGACATTTAACATAAGACGAATGATTTATCATTATTATTTTCATTGTCGCCTTGTGGTCTTAAAAAGAATGATAGACTCTTGAATTTCTTTATAAAAAATGATAATGCAGATGTTTATGTAAAAAAAAAATTAATTTAAAGGAAAGTAATACATCGTAGTAACAGTAAAGCATAATGTAGATTTCACATAAAATTTTGATTTTATTGTCCAGGCATGACTGAGTTATTTGTTGTTTTTTTTTAATAAAATAAAATTACGAAAGTGACGAAAGACGAACAACATAAAAAATATTTTTGTCTCTCTCATATTCTCTTTTTTCTTATTAATTTTGGCATTCATTTTTAATAATCTTTTTTAGTTGAATAAATTAAATTTATTAAAGACCAGGTATTTTATTTCACAAAACATGAAAAGAGAATTAATTTAAAAAGAATAATAACGTATTAAAATAGAAGAATTTTTTTTTAATAAGATAATTTAAAATAAGTTTTTTTGAAGACTTTGTTTCAAGATTAATGCAAATATTTATCATTGTCTGCATTCATGTTGGGTTATTCACCTACATAAATGATTATATTAAGGAAACGTAAGTAACATTTTAAAAAGCTGATATTATATTGCAGCACAGTAGACGCTCATAAGTTAGAACCATTTTGTTTGTGGGGTAGTTCTAATTTCCAAAGGTTTTATTTAACAAAAAAAACGATATAAAAGTGCGTCTTTGTCAATCTTTTCCAATATCTTGGTTACTAATTCTTTTTGTGATTATTTGGTTTTTTATAAAAAAGAACAAGACTTTACACACGTTTCGAACTTCACGCGAACATCGCTTCGCAAATTTGTGTTGTAAAAAAAAAAAATTTACTTAATAATGAACAAAATTACATAAATAACATGGGATTGATTTTTTTTACTAAATACGTGGATGCAAATAAAAGCTTTAAAAACAAATTTAAAGTGTTAAAAACAAACAAAAATAATATACTCAAAAAATTAAGCTAATTTGAGAGCAAGGAATGTATTAAAAATACAAAGTAATTCATTCATAAGTATTTTTAATTTACAATAAATTTATATTCTGAAGGTTATTTATTTATTCACCTTAAAACCTGTTCTAGAAATTGTGTAAATTTTGTAAATTTTTTTAATTTAACAAACAGCTGCTGCCTTAATATATGAATTGAGCAGTATTTACTGTAATGTCCTTGCATGTCTGACTTCATTTTAAATTTATTGCAAGCACAGTAATTAATTTGATTATTTGTATTGAATATATTGATTGATAGCCAACATGTCATGATAAATTGTCATAAAACAGCAGTAAATATCCAATTATATAAATTACTAGCCCGGATCTTTACTTAATGGGTTAGAATGCTAACGAGCAGAAGAGCGTATGAATTAAAGTTTAAATAACTAGAATTGTAAACATTAAAAACACCTAACTTGTTTTATTAAGAGGTATGTGTTCAACTTCCTTCGAGTATAAATATTATATGCACAGAACTTCACAAATTGCTGTTAGAAAACAAACGTATACATATAAATTTTTTTTGCTTTTATTGTAGAAAACACCTAGAGACAGGGCACAAAACGAACCTGAAGGCTCCAGATTGATAAGTTGGTACACTACCCGCCAGTCTCAGGTGACTCCTAATAAATAAATTCCTAAATACCATGCAGGTATACTTTACGTATGATTATTAGTTTGTTTAATAAATATAAAGCGCATACACTCCCATATTTAAAAAGAGCACTACCCTTTTCTTGGCAACATTTTTATCGAGAGGATAAAAACATGTAGAAGATATAGAGTCAAAGTTGCAAGATGTGATTTTGTTATAAAAAGAAAAGCGGTAAAATATTTTCTTTAATTATTACAGAATATAAAGCGAGATATTGAGAAGTTATTAATATAAAAAATTAACAAACTTTTTTAAGTTACGACACTATTGAAGTAGAAAGCTTCTCATATTTTACGACAAAAATTAAAAAAAATAACTTTTGTGAATTTATTTTATTTTTTCTTTAGTAAAAGTAAATAAGTCATACTCTTAAAAAAAAAAAAAATTACTTAGACCTTAAAATAAAATTTATTAGATTATTTTATGAAAAATTTTGATAACGTTGACTTTAAAGTCTACGTTAAATTTTTTTGGATAAGGGGGTCAACCTTTAAATTTAGTTTACATGTTTGCATTAAGTTTCTTTGCTTAAAAAATTTAAATAGAACCTTTACGATTGAGCTCATTTATTAATCTCAAACCGGTTTGACTACAGCATGGCGCTAGAAGCAGATTTCAATTCCATCATATTTTGCATTTTATTTAGACTTTGATGGTTACTAGGCTGTTCAAAAACATTTTGTTTTTTTGTTCTCAGTTGAAATGAAATGAAATGAAATGAATTGAAATGAAATGAAATAAAATGAAATGAAATGAAATGAACTGAACTGAAGTGAACTACATTGAACTAAACTGAACTGTAATGAAATGAAATAAAAAAAATAAATTAAAATTTTGTTTAAAAAAATAATTTAAAATTTTTCAATTTAGTTTTTCTGCTTAACCTTTTTTTCTAATATAAAAAAACAACTTTTGCTTGGAACTGATATATAACGCAATGCAGAACTACCTACATTTAAAATGTAAAAAAATTTAATTATTCTGTCTACGTATGAACATTATTTTCTTTAAATCAAATAGTTTGCACAAAATGTGTTAAAGTATTTCTTAAAAAAGGTTACTTTGTTTAGGCTATAGAAGGTTGACATAATAAAAGTAAAGTTTTATTAAAGGTTTAACTTGAAGGACCCTTCTAGAAGCAGAAGTAAAATTTAATATAAAAATGGAATTGGAAAGCTTAAAATTAATGTACCATCCCAAAGGAGAATAAAACTAAAGACAGAGTATCAATATAAATAAATGAAACAAAATTTTTTATGTCGCCATAAGCAAAATCAAAAAATTCAACATGTTACGTGACAAATAAAATAAATGCATGAATGAGTGATATTTTGTGAGATTTAAGAAAATAAAATCTAAAAACAAAAAAAAAAAAAAAAAACAAATGCAAAACAAGCCATTTTTCCTTAATTCTCACAACATAACCCGAAAATTAAAAGTATTTGCAACATGTGGAGTTAATCACTTGGTCAGTGCGGCCACAATAGACCTATTGTAACAATATACGGCTCTGTTCTAGTTGATTTACTTCCGATTGGCTATAATCATAGTCACACAAAAGAAGACTTTTATTAAGAGCTTGTTGTAGTTCATAAAATTTTTTTAAATTTCAAAGTTTTTATTAAAAAGATACCAACTTTGTTATGGCTATGAACCTATAGCATTTAATATTGGTCAAGTGAACGATATAAATCGAAATCGCATACATTACCCCGTTTTTAATTTTATATTTCAGGTCACGTTTTATAAAAGTATGAAGCAACCGAAATCAAGTTTTCATTTTATACTAGTTATTTTGTAAAAAGTATTTTGATATCAGCATTTAAATGTTTATATATTGTTATTGATAAGAACAAATTCAATTCAATTGATTGCTGACATTTATATGATCATGATGTCATTTACATATTTTGTTTGTTTTGTTTTCCTTTCTATTTGAGTTTTATTTGTTTTTTTTTATTACTGTTGCATGTTAACTCTTCATAATTGCTTGGCTTTTCATGCTAAGCAAATACAAAAATATTTGTTGAATCCTTTTTCCTTTCCTTTCTTTATCTAGTGTTTGTTTTCTTGTTTCCCTTTTTTATGGTAAAAAAATGGCTGATTGCATTTCATTTAATCGCAATGTTTGTTAAAGTTTGTTCTGGAGGTTGCAAAGAATTATGAAACTTCTCGTCATAGTTTTAATAATGGAAGTAAAAGTCGCACAAATATGACTTCTAGTTCATATTATATTTAAAAAAATACCAAAAATAACAAAAAAATTATTAAATTTTTATATGAAGGCTTGACTTTTGTTCCAGCATGTATATACATATAATGGCTTGTTCTCTGAAAAGTTTTGTAGAAACATAAATCGTTTTATATATTAAAATTAAGCCTTTTCCAAGAATATAATGTCATATACGAATTTCTTTACGTATTTAAACACACATCTATTAAAGGCATGAATGTGTAAGTTTTTTTTTTTAAATTAAATATTTATGCTTGACTTCAAAGTGTTAATTTATATGTATGTACGATAGACAAACCATAATATTAAATTTATTGGCTAAATAAATGCTTTAAATTTGTTTATAATTTCTAATTAAATGAAACATAATTTTGTGCATAAAGAGAATACAGTCTAGTGAATAGTTTGCATTTGTTTGAAAGTTTATGATCAATTTTAAGAGTAATTTTCTATTACCTAATTTACATTAAAACATTATTTCTTTCCGGATCATACATACCTAGAGCAAAATGTCCATTATGTTATTTGTATAATAACCAAATATTAAATAAACCAAATTAAAACAGGAATCTTCTACAAAATTATGCAAAAGTACATGAGCAAATTAAGAATTTTGTAGTAAAACAATTGCATACACAAAAGCACATACGCATATAGAAGAAAATTTCCAAATGTATTTTCTGTTAAAGCGATTTTATATGCATATTTTTCACATGCAGAAGTTTAGTGACAAACAAAGAATTACTGCAGTCAGCTCTCGAATTAACCAAATTCATATTAAATTTTTCTCTTTAGCTTTAAATTCTAACAAAAATTAATATTTTCTTAATTTTAATTTATATTAAATTTTTTTATTTATTTAAGTTGGTTTATTCATAAATATATAAAGCAGATTTTTAGTTGATATGCAGACAAATTTCTATTTCTCATAATCATAACGAATTTGAAATAAAAGAAGTTTTATTTTTATAAAAGTAAAATATTTTAAAATGTGTTACCACTGAAATATACTCGTTGATGCAGGGGTGGCATCTTAGCAAAACGTTGCTCATTACTGCCCTCAAAGTTGAGGCTGGAATTCCAGCTATTGTCGCTCGAATTGATTGTTTTAGTTCATTCACAATACGTGGTTGCGATTTCTGTTTACTATAGCCCGACAAGAAAAAGTCCGGTGGAAATAGGTCAGCGAACTGAAGGAGCAACGGAAGGTTGAGTTTCTTTAAATGAGGCTGTTAGAAAATTTTCTACATAATTCGCTATATGTGCAATAAAAACCACATAGAGTTGATAATAGTTCTCTTTCGGCGTAGTTTTGGATAAAAATTTGTTAAAGCATGTAACGTTCTCCAGTAACCGTAATGTTGTGGTCATTTTTAAAACAAAAATATGGCCCGACAATACAGCGTAAAGAAACTTCTCTCCTGACTGTATTGCAAATTAGATGCAATTCCCTACCATGTAGTATTTCTGAGTTAGAACCACTATAGATGACACAATTTTATTTGTTTATTTTTTTGCCTAACAGAGCGTCATCAATTCAACAATTTCTCGTTCTCTTCAAGCACTTTCCAAGTGATTCGGCAAATCTGATGCATTAAATTTATTAGCGAATTGAATTTTGTGGGGGACTAAGTTCAAATCCTTATGAATTATTGTCTGCAAAGTCTACCATTTGAGCAGAAGCACTGAGGTTGTTTTGCTGGCAGTAGCTACCTTTTGTAGCAACTATCCCATGCTCTGCAAATAATTCACTAGTCATCACAAAGAGACCACAGCAGAGGACCCAATTAAACCCAGCTTCTGTTTTTCTTGTTTGGGGGCAAATAATGGTCCATCTCCTCTGATCCAAAGCTATAGACTTTCCAGATTCTTTTTTCAGTGTCCCAAGAATTAAATTTTATTAAATCTTAGAATCAATCAGCAAAAACTCTGAAAAATTTCAGATTACTTAGATAGAAAAAAAGTTTTCTTTAGCTATCGACTTTCATCTGCCACTCTGTACTTCTATAGCTGACCACACGCCAACGAATGCTGTAAATGGCATTCGACTTGGCGTAGTGTGCAGCTTAACCATTTAAAATATTTCGAATGCTAGAAAATTTTTCTGATTCAGCAATTAATAGGTATTAAAAGAATTATTTAGTATACTTTCAAAGTCTACCTCGTATACATACATACACGTATATTATTGCAAATGTCTTTTTGTTACACACCACTTTTAAGTTTGCTTGTAATCCAAAAACTAATTATTAGTTTGGTTAGTTAAGGATTTTGACCACTGGTTTTCTTTATATCCATGTTGTTTTGTTTGTGCATGCAGTATAACTATTTAATTTAAATATTTTAAATGTTAAACATACTATAAAATTAATAAAACAAAAAATAATCTCAACTCAAAACAAATTTTATAACAATTAGTTTCAGGCAAACAATAACCAAGACAAAATAACGTGTGGCATAAAAGTTGTGGTTTTGTCAATGTTCTCTCAGCTGCAATTTTTCGGTAATGAAAAATTATTTTTATTAATTAAAAGCTTATTAAGCCAGTTTTATGAAAAAAAATTGTTTAAATGAAATATTAGTTATGAATATGACAGAAATTTTTTTTCGGTGTATGCTTACGAATTTTCTTAAGTTAAAGAAGTTCAAAGTGGGTTTTAGTGATTATGATCCAAATCTTGAACGGTTCGAACGTATATCATAACCGATGCATGTCGTCTATATGTTTGTGCAAGGCATATCAAAGAAACACTTAATTTTACTAGCATTTGCAAAGGCTAGAGCATCACACTTGCGAAAAGCTGCTTCATTACTTTTGCATCCATCACTTGTTTGAATTACAGCATAATTTAATTTCGTTAATCATACGCAAAAGTTATATTCGTGAGTAAGAAGAACGTAGTACTGTATTAATGAAAAACGTTTACCAATCAATTACAAGAAAATTATTTTTTTACTGTGTGGGAAGATACAATATCTCATTCTTGACTACATCCAAAATATGCTTTATTTAATTTGAATTATTTTTCTGCATTGTTTACAGATCATTTAGACTATTTTTTTTTATTGTGAATGATACACTTAACATACATTATGCTGTGATTAAAAATTTCAAAAGTTACATTAATTTACTTTTTAATTATATCTATTTTAAAATATTTTGAATAAATGAAGAAATTTAATTCGTTGACTTACAATTTTATAAACTCATTAAAAAATTAAATTGATTCATTTTAAAATATTTATAATCAATATGATAAATTTTTAATTAAATTGTATTTTGTCTATAACGAAGTTTAGTAAACCAGTTTTGCTCACACACCTAGTAGTACTTCTTAAATTAAAGTCAATTTAAGGAAACTATGTGAAAGCAGCGCTACAAAATACTTTAAAAGCAGCTTTCACTTGCTTTGGGTCAAAATTGCATATCCTTGTGTTTTTATGACCACAAACAATTTTAGAATTCATAAAATTTTTTATCACAATTGAATTCACCATGACTATGAAACAGTTGTTTTTCTTAACTCCTGCTAAGCTAGTTAATTTAGTTTACAGATTGCTGACTTTTTTCTTAATTCTTCTTGTACTTTTATGCTTCTTCCTGTAGTTGGCTGTACAAACACTTGCTTTTAACTTATTCTATTCAATTTATTTAGTATATTATTAATGTTAAACGTATAACAGTTACACATACATTCATGCATAATAAGAAAAAGTAAAACATAAATCTTTAAATTTAATTGCAATTTATTGCAAACAAATCTAGCCCATAATGAAATTATGCTTGACAAAACAAGAAGCTATTGCATGTTTTCAAATTATATTATATTACAAAATGAAATTAATCCGAAAAGTAAGAGAATATTTACAATACCAACAAAAATAGCAAATATTCCTTTAGTTTTACTTTTATGAATAGTAAAACAAGGAAAGACAATAAGATGTACGTTACATACCTAATGTTGTTGTTAATTTTAATTAGAAATTTTCAAAATTTGAAGTAAATATTTTCTTTCAGCCTCAAGTACATATACAGAAAAACAGTGCTTTATACACTCCTGCAAATTATTCATTTAGTATATAAGGACATTGGCTTCAAAAGTTGCATTTTACATAACGTAAATCTAATATGAATATTAAAAATTATTTGAATTAGAAAAATAAAATATATATTTTTAAATCGTTTAAGCCTCGGTCTTATTAATTTAAGCTTAAAAACTGTTTTTATTATCTACTTATTAATTAAAAAAAACTATCTGAATTTTGTTTATTTATTTAATTTTATGTTAAGAAAAATTTTCAATTCTCCAGATACAAATAAAATTATTAAAATGTGTTTGCAGATGTTTGCTTCTAATCTTTCAGTTTATATATAATAAAAATTTTATCAAGTATATTTTACATGCATTTCTTTATTTATTAGTCGTATAAAAAAGTCATAAAATATACTAAAATAAAACGTTTTATGCTTAAATTATTCTACAAATCAGCTTTTGTAAATTCAACATCATTATGAATCTTTGTAGTCAGTGAAGGCGATTTAGGAATATCCGTTTTTTTTTTTCTAAAAAAGTCTAACATATCAGCCTTTCCGTTAGTTATTGCTTTTAAATTCACACAAGTTGTTTGATTAATGATGAAGCTTTGAGTGAAAAGCCGCAGTTAATTTTATATTTTCGGTGGTTTTATCTCCAAGTCGGACAGAAAAAAAATTTATTTTAAATGAAATAGAATTTTGAAAAAATTATTAATAAAAGACTATCCTGTATAAGTTCACATAACCAAAAAGCAATACTAACATATCTCAGTACTTTCATAGCTCGTAACTGTTGAGCTCAGCTACTAGACAACTGTTGGTAACTGTTAAGGTTAACTGTTACATTTTAGAAACGGCTTAATGAATATGTTACTAAATAAACAGCTGATAAACATAAACAATGAAAAAAAGCCTTTGCACAACATGTTGACTTTAGGTAGCTAAAATATTTAGTGATGGAGAAAAGACAGAAACTACTGAGTTGAGCGGAATTGCTCACCTATGCGTTTCTAAGACAAATACTCAACAGTTGCACAACAGTTAAGTATTATAACGAAAACAAAGAGACAACAGAATACATATTCTGTCACTGTAATGGTCTACCCTAAACTAGTTTTTGTTACTCGTTGCATAACTAACAACAACTGTCTAGCATGGCCAAATCATCCGATAAAAAAGTTTTTGAATTATAAATAAATACTAGACTTGAGTAGGATTTGTAATATACAAGAAAGTAAAGTCTATTCTGGGGCAGTGATTAGTGATTAGTTCCTGCTCCTAATTCTTTTTTTTAAATACCATATTTACTTTTCAGATTCCATATTTAAATTAGCCCCATTGGACTTTTTTTTTTTGTAAATTAAAGAAAGCAACATCATATTAAAGATAAAGGTTTTCTACAATTAACAGGATAAAAACTGAATCATTAAATAACTTAAAAACTATTAATCTTGTTCTGTAAATCGAATTATTTTAAAAAAGAAGCAATTTCTAAAACCGAAAAAATACATATTTAGTGTTCTCCAAATCATTTGTTTTGATGTTATGCAAAGGTAAGTTTGAATTTTTATTTATAATTTTTTTTTTTGGCTTTATATATCAGACACACCTCGTATAATATTGCTACTATAACTGCTAACAAATAAATTTAAACATAAAAAACAAATTATTTGTATTGAAATTATTTCCTACTTTTATGGTAATTTATATTTATAACCTAAAAAACAAATGGTAAATATTTGAATAATAAAAAACTCTATTTGCATGGCTTTTGTTTATTTGTAATAAACTAACAATATTCATAAGATATAAAACAAATCTAATGCATTAAAACAAACATAATAAAATATTAAACACCCTACACGTATAAATATTAAATTTTAGTATCAAGTTTAATAAAACGATCTTTAAATTATGTAAGTTGCTGTAACTCCACTATGTTTACATTCACTTAAATTTTAAATTATCTCTAATTAGAACTCCACTGATTTCTGCACAGAGTGTAGAAAGAGCCTCTTTGGTTTAGGCGATAGTTAGCTTGTACAAGCGAAGTTTAACAAATAAATTTGCCTATAGTCATAGTCTCATAAAAGTCGGTAATTTTTATGAACAAAAGTCAGCTTTTAATAAAAGCCTACTTTTTGTGACTATGATTATGGCCCAATGTTTTTAAATTTTGTGACAAAGGAAAATTCAATAAAAAATCAACAACCCAAGTTTTTAATTAGAAAATTGATAAAATATTAATTTTATTATATGAGAATTTTTTTTAAATGTTGCAGATTGAAACCACTTCTTAATTGATGTGACAATTATTTTAATTGAAATTTTAAATTGTAGTCGAATGCTCAATTCTGCATTTATTATTTTTTAACTTTGAGAAAACAAATCGTATTCATGAACTTGAGACTATGGTTGAAATCCTTCTTAATTTAAGTGAAATTATGACCTTAAGTTTTTGATAAGGACTATAGTGAATAAAATTTTTTGTAGTTTTTCCAGTTTGTTATTATGTTTCTTGTTTTTATTTAATATTACGATTATTTAAATATCACAAAAAATAAAGGAAAAAAATATATAAATAAATAATTGCTCAACGTGCATACATACGTATAAAGCCCAAGTATAATTTTTATATTTATTTATTACAGATGTGAAAGACTTTTATTTTTAAGTAATAAATTTTAATGAAATTACAACAGGAAATGTAACAACTATTGTTAACATATCAAAACAAAAGTATGAAAACTAAAATAATTATTTATTTTTTGCTGCTTTTTTTTCCTTTCTTTTGGTAATAAATATTTGTTTAATTCAATACTGAAACACATTTACCTTGATACTTTAAATAAATTAAATTTTTTAAATATAATAAAAACTGCGTACAGTCACAATTACTAATATTTCCTTTCCTTTAAACTAGTGATATCTAAGACCGCAATGCCCGGTAAACCATTCCGTTCGGAATCTGAGGTCACTCTTGTTGAGTAACAGTACAAAGCCATAAGTATTTGATAAAACAAAGAATCATCATTTTAAAACTGTAAAATTTTTACGTCAAAATGTAAATTTGCTGTAAATTTTACTCAATCTCGTAATATTAATTAAGATTTTTAAAAATATAATTTTTGTAGTTCACAATAACAATATTAACAGTTTGAAAAGAAAAAAAATTAATATTATTAAATTGTTTTGTTATTTACAGTTTCCGCCTCGACAAGTATGATGAGTAAACATGAACCGATGTTTATATCCCGCTCTGAAACATTTAAATTTGTGGCTGGTGATACAATTATTTTACCTTGTGAAGTTGCCAATACCGGTAAGTAGAAACAAGTTGATATAATCTTAGAAAAATTGGGTAATCCCCTTATGCATGAATATGGATACTTAATAAAATGAAGCCATAATAGAAATACAAATATTTTATTATACAAATGTTTTATTATTATTATTATTACCCATAAATCTACAGGACACTTTTTAAGGGGACTAATGCGTTTTTAAACAGGAGATACTTAGCATTATTTAGATGCAATTGTGCCCCAAGATAGAAAAAATAAATTCCAATTGGCTTCTTTGTATTTTCTGTTTCTCCTTTGAAATGATATATGTCTTATCTCGCAATCTTCTATGGTTCGTTCGAAAGTTACTTTGGATTATTTTGAAATTTCCATAAACCCCAGTGCTGTTGCTCTAAGTGATTTTAGCAACTTCTCAACGAACCTATAAAGATTGTGGGATGGAACACATATCATTTTAAAGGGATTTAAACTACCGTCCAAATACTCAAAAATTACTTTGGACTATTTTTAAAAATTTTTTTAAATTTCCAGTACTGTTATTCTCAAGGATTTTGGCAGTTTCTGGTTTGAATCATAAAATAAAAACTACCAAGATGTTAAAACATTTCCAAAAAGTTTAGAACCTACCGATAAAGACCCTTTTTGATTTTGGTAATTTTGATGGACAAAATCGGGAATAGTACGTCGGCAAAGTGGGAAATGGTTAAAAGCCTCAAAGCAACAGGATGTATTTTTAAAAAATTTTTAAAAGTAATCCAAAGTTACTGCTGAGTATTTTTTCAGCATGTTACCAATCTGAACGACCTCCTCTAAAATATATATTAGTATTTAGTACTGAAAACATATTTACAAATACTAAAAAACGTAAAGGTACGTTAAAACATATTTAACTCGGTATATTTACCTTCACTCATTTAAGTTTTCCTATGGTTTTGATATTATAGAAAAATGTGGAAAGTGAAAAATATTAATATTTCGCTAACACAGTGAAGTGTATATAGGACTCGGAAACAGCCGAATTTACCTTGTTTACTTAACTTTTAGAAATGTTTCATTTTAGAGAAAATTTAAATTTTTAAATTAAATTTTGCTGCATTTATACTATCTTATATTGTTCACAATTTCATTATTATTATTATTGAGCTCGAGCTTTTTCCACATTTTTAATTTTCTCTTTAAAATTTCGTATTTAAGCAAATATTTTATTAATACTTTGATAATACTTGCACAAAATAAAAAAATAAAAACTTTAAACTTTTCAGAACGTAATATCAACTTTTATTAAAATTTTAAAAATAATAAGCAAAGGATTAAATAAGGATTACAAAATATTTAAGAAATAATAGTGTGTAAAATAAAGCTTTTGGCCTTTGATTTTCGTTTAGGTTATATTTTTTATAAGAGAGAGAAAAATTTATGTATATTAGGGGTGGACAGCAAAACAATTTTATTTAAAAAATCGTATTCATGGATCTGAAATAAAATGCTTTATGGAGCCAATTCACAAAAAAATTTATTTAAAAAATAAGAATTTTCTCTTAATTTTAATTAATTTTTTTTTTTTTTTGTATAAATGATTTGTGTAAATTAATTAATTAAACTTTATTCAAATTTAAAAAACCAATATAAATATTTTCTAGTTATTTTTGATTTTAATTTATTTGTAAGTATAATGAAAATTCATTGAAGAAGTTGAAAGTATAAAAATAATTATTTTATTAAATTATTCAATCTTATACATTTTTTATTAATAATAAATTTCCCTGATGAAAAGCTTCAAAACAAAGTAGAAATATTGGCAAATTGAAATAAAAACAATTTTTATTGAGATCTTAAGCTTGAATAATATTTATTAAAAGTATAAAAATAATTTTGCCTTTTAGTTACCACAAAAAAAAAAATTGATTTACCTTAATGTTCATATTCAATATGAAACTCATGCCAAACTTTGATAGAATGAGTAATTTAAATTGTTGAAAACTACTTTTTTCCATGTGCAGAATACGAAATAATATTTCAACAACTTTATAAGCCCAAAGTTAACTTATATTGATTTGGTTTTAAAAACTTACATTTTAGTTTATTTAAACAGAAAAAAATAATAATTTTGTATTTACAAGCAAAACCATATTTATTTATAATTTTAGTGAATTGAAGTGTATGAAAAAATATTTATAAAACAGTTTTTTTAAGCACACTGGAATATACTTACCGCCAAATTCATAAAAAATATTATGTGCTTATTAAGGGCTTATTTGACAGACTTCTATGCAGTATTTGTCAAATAACTCCTTATTAAGCACATAATATTTTTTATGAATTTGGGGGTTAGTATTTATTTTATGTATTAATTATAATCTTAAGCTACGGTCACATTACACAAATAATTTCAAATATTTTTATGGTTTAATTTGACTTGTATTAAATAAAATTAATTCGAATAATATAAAAAACGGTTATGTTTTATTTTAATACAAAATTATACTAATCTAAACTAAAATTTTTTCAAAGTATATAAATGTCAAAGTAATTTGTTGTATCATTTTTAAAACCAATATAAAAAATTTTAAATAAATTTTTAAAATTTAGAAGAAATAGCAAAATATTATGTAAAATTTTTTAATTCAAAATCTCTCCAATTTAAGGATAATAATATTTTTCTGCTTTAAGAATGAATTAAAATTTTGTGAGAGAAAAATACTTTTTATAGACGTTCATCACTCGTTTTACAAAATAAGACTCATAATTTACTCAAGATTTATTTCACTTTATTGTTGCTTTTTAAAGCCGATATTAAAAATTTAAATTAAATACCAAGAACACATCCATAAACTTTTATGTGCTTGAAAGTTATTGTTGATTTTATGTATTTTGTATTAATACCTAAAAGAAGTAAATTACCTAAACTAAAACGAGCTTTCACACATACATACAGACTTACATGAGTGCTTGTATTTTAAAATAACGATTTTCAGTTTTAATATATTTTATTCAGTTTTTTATGATGTTTTACTTTCGTAAGCTCCTATTTTTATAAAATACACGTACCCAATAACTTTTTTATTTGTTTTTGGCTTTATTTGAATAAATATTCCAAATAACAGCCAATAAGTATGCAGTGCGCAAATATTTACTTCTACTGAAAGTTTTTTATTAAGATTTTTTATTTGTGTTGGAGGAAGAGTTTGGAAACTTTAAGGCAAAATTCATTTGTTTGGTGTATTGACTTTTTTTAGGAATTAAAAAATTAAGTCAAGTCTTAAATAAGTTATAAAGAGCGAAGGCTTTTTGTAGTGAGGTTAAGAAGAAGTTTGAGTTACTTAAATATGATTTCTGAATTAATTTTTCTTTACACTTTATAATACAAGAATCTATCTTATAAAACAATAAACTATTAGCATTTAAAAGTTATACGAGTACATATTGGGTACAATTTTAGAAGAGGAACTAATTTTTATATTGGTACTCCAGGCTTACGGACAGGGAAGCTTTAGATCTGTTGAAAAATATTTAAATTCTTTTTTTAAAGAAAATTAAAGATTGTAGAAGAATCATTATCTATGATGCTTTTTCTACTCCGGTGAATGGTAGAGTATCTGCTATGGCTAGTCTGACTTAGCGAAATTTCAACTGGTTTAATTGCCAATTAAGTCAATGATTATTTTAGTTTTAACATTATTCCAAATTACTCTTATAAATTTTCTATTTAATTATATTTAACATTTTTGTTTTTATGTTAATTTTTTTCCTCTTTCTCTCTGATATAAATACAAATTAGGGTGTGGAAGTATTTGTATCAATCTTATATTATAATTAATTGTAAAATGCAAATTGTTTACGGAAATTTACAATTTGTAACACTTTAGACATTTTGTTTGTTTATACGTGTAGGTACGAGTATATCTCTTGTCCAACACACAATTACTTATTGCCTGCAATTAAATGCGAACACTTCAATAGAATAAACAAGCATGTGTTAAACATTTTATGTGCAAAATAACTCAGGTATACATAAATTTTTAGCATAATGCCATAAATTTGTTTATATTTATTTACAATTTGTTTGGATGTATACAAAATTTAATATCCTTTTGTGTGCAATAACTTTTACAACAGGATATTTCTTTGTTTGCATTTAATATCTATTCTTCTAAAACAAAAGTGTGTAAAATATGCATGCATAAATGTAGGAAATAAATTGTTATAAATAAATTTAAAATATTTAATATAATATTTCAACTGGTGCATAGAAATTTTGCAACTTCTTTCTAATTCTAAAAGAAAATGATTACTATATTGGCAACAATTAAATATTAAAATCACATGATAATTAAAAATAAATCTCTATGTAAATAAGTATAAAAACTTTTTGAGTATTTGTGAGATATCTTAAATTTCTTGAAATATTATGCTTTATTTATTTACCGACTAATTATTTTGGTTTTAATAAAGAAAATAAATTAAATTAAATTGATAAATTGTTAAAAAAAAGTTTAATTCGGCTCTGGCCTGTCTTTTATACCCTTCACTGTATTAGCCAAATATTTATATTTTTCATTTTGCACAATCTTCTTAAATATTTCACAAAGTAAAAAAAAAAGTTTTGTGAAACGACTAATATTGATTAAAATAATTTCCTTTAAATACCTATTTTTTTGTTACTCTTAAAATAAATAATTAAGAAACAAGTTAAATTCGGCCTTCACTGTGTTGGCAAAATATTAATATTTTAAATAATATGACTATTTTATTAAGCTTGAGGTCTTATTTTTAAAAACTTTATTTTTATATCGATATTTCGCTCCAATTGTGAAGAAAGAAGTCTAATAAAACTAACAAATATTAATATTTTATTCTCATGCTTTTAAAATATCAAAAACATTAAGTGAGTGATAATAAATATGTTTTAACGTAAGCCGTTACGTTTTTTAGTATTTGTAAATATCTTTTCAGTATTAATGGCATATTTATCAAATAATACGCCTTACGTCATTAACTATATTTTAGTAGTGCCATTGGTTTTGCCGGGTACATTTGTGTATGTGAATATAAATACATTTAAGTGCTTTAGTCCATAAGTTTAAGTGCATAGCGGATACGGAAACAATTTTTTAGAAACATTTAATATTTTCTACAATTCTGACTTCTTTTGTTTTTATTTAATTCCTTTCCCCGTATCTACACACACACACATTTCGTATACGTAAAGCATTTCTTTATAAATGTATGTAAGTATACGTTAGTTTATTACTGTGTTGTTGGATTTTTTTTTACAAAAATGCTTTCACATTTCTCAATATTCAATATATGTATTTGTAACTGTATAAGCATTTAAACACTAGGAAATGTAAGTCAAAAGAGCGATAATCAGAGCAAAAGAATGGATTGCACAAGGAAGCATACACAAATACAAAATGTTATTTATTGTGTCTGTAAGAAAACAACAGCAGTTTCGTACTTACTAAAGTTTACACGAATTTTATTAGTTGTTTTTTTTTTTCTTATTTGTTGGCAAAATTTGTAAATTCTTGCGTTTAGCTAAATGTTAGAACGCCTTAATTTCCGGTCAAACCACAAATGCAATTTTTCTACTATCTACGCTTGCATATATTTGTTTTAAGAAAGTATTTAACATAAAAATACTTAATTGCAAATAAGAGTGGCCTGTCAGAAACTGTTAAATAGTTTAAGAAAACCATATTAAATTCAGCAGTACCTAAACTTATATGCCCTTCACTGTAGTAGTCAAATATTCATAATTTTAAATTAGCACAATCTGCTTAAATATTAAAAAAGAAATTACAAAAAAAAAAAAAAATGAATGTGTTGCTTTCATAACACAAGCAATCAACTTGCCTAAAAAAACACTCAATATTTTGAGTACTTTTCATATAAAATTTCCAGACAAATTGATTGCTTGTGTTATAAAAACAGCACATAACTGTTCAATGAAATGACAAATAATGAGAAAAATATTTTTTTTTAATAATTATTTCAATATGAGATTTACCTCTGCTAATTTTTAATTATTTTAATACTATTTTTAAAAAGCAAAAAAAAAACGTTATACCAAAAACAAATAAATTTTTATATTGGAAAATAAATTATATTTTATTTTTACTTATAAAGTATCAGATAGTTATAATTAAATTTAGTTAAAGTAAATGACAAAGTGACCAATAATTTTTTTCTATTATTACAAGTTCCCAATGAGATACATTTTATAATATTTGTTATGTGGCACTACTACGGTTAATACCAATTATTTTTTGTTGGCAACAGCATAACTTTTTTTTAACAATTTTTTTTCTAATAATTAAAAAATTTGATACTTTAAAAATTTTATTTTAGTATTTGTTATTTTATTGTGTAATTATATTGTTTCACTTTTGTATATTAATAAAAAAAAATATGGCAACTTTAAATAAATGCTTAAAGTTCATGTTACATTACAAACCTATCATACACTTTTGGGTAAAGTCTGTTTATAACAACCAAGAACCATTTATCTGACCGATAACATTCTACTTTTAGTTATTGTTTATTTGTAATAATGACCCTTAGTATAATAAATTATAATTAAGTAATAGTTTCTGTAAATAGTTCGACAATGAAATTTGTATTGTGATGAAAAATGATATTACATGCTCAATTCTTGTAACTGGCAAAAAAAAAAAAAAAATTAGAAAGAAAAATTTTGTTTGTCTGTCAATTTTTAATTTTTGGGTCTTCGTTTTCTGATTTATGAAACTCAATATTTTATGAGAGAAAAGACCTAACTTACATTATTTTCTCAAAAACATTAATGAAAACAGGTCCTATCTAAAATAATTTCATTAAATTAGAAACTTAAATATAATAAATTTAAGAATAAGATTTGTTGCTTTTTTTTATTAAAAATCCCATAACAACTTTTTATAGCTAAAATTTTACGGATTTTATAAAATGTTTTGCTTCCTCTGTAAAGTACCAAAAAATCCAGTTACGCTTTTTGATATTATGCCGTCGATATGTGCAATTAAGAAAAATAATTTAAAAATTAATTAATTATTTTTGCTATTACCTTGAAATTTTTTGAAATTTTATTTTATTTGTTTTGGATTTGTTTCATTATCATACAAACACTTATTTGCTTATCCAAAAAAAAAAAAACTATAGAAAATATTCATATAATTTACTCCTAAATAAATTTCTTTTGGATAAGAGCATTAAGCTGTAACATCTCTAAACAACAATTAGAAATAAATTCCATAACTCAAAATTTAAGAAAAAGCTAGTATTAACTGTTCCAAAAACACAAAAAATAATAAATTTACAAGTGAAATTTGTTGTTTTTTTTTTTTTTTTTTTTTTAATATAAAACGTACATGAATTTGTTTGTTAACAATACTTAAGAATATGCATACGAAAAGTTTTTTAATTTTCCTATAAAACCTTTTCAAACAGAATTTGCCACATTTCAATTGCCAACGATTTCTGATTAAACAAAAGTTCATATACATGCATACCCAATTTTATATAAAAAATATACATATTTAGAATTTATATTGAATAACTTTCTTTAATATATAAAAAAAAACAAACAAAAAATACTGCATTTTATTGAAAAAGTTTCAATAAAGCTCTTAATCAATCTTTTATATAGGCTGCTTGAAATACATGCATACTTTTATATACATACGTATAAACATACATTATATATTTATTATTTTATAGTTATATTTTAAAATTTATTTTTAATTCTCAGCTATAAGTAAAAGAAAGGAAAAAAGTCTAGACATTTGTTTACATGCATGTTTGGTTTGATCAGGCATAAACTACATTCTGTACACAAATGAATATCTTGTTATTGTTATGGTTGGTTGTACTACATATTTTTATTTTAATTTTTCATTTAATTTTTTATCATTTTCTCTAGAATGTTTATAAAAAATGTATTGCATTTTATAAAGGCCAATAACATACATTACCCACAAATATGGTAGCTTTCTACAGATAAATTACTTTGTGGTTGGAGCCTTTACAGCAATACGAGTACACACACACACACTCATACACTCATACTCAAACTATTAACACACTTATAACATACATCACTTGAAATCGTTTAGGGACAGGCAGATACATTAAGGTTTGTTTAAATGTACAGAACTATTGTTTTGTCTTCTTTACACTTTGAGAATATTGCATTTTCTGTAGGCTACTCATTAAAACCACAACGTGCAACATAAACTCAAGATAGTCAAAAACAAAAAATTAAAAAAAAAAGATGCAACAAACAAACGAAGCACATAGTCTTCTTAACCCTAAAGAACAGAAATGTATTAAAATAATTTTAAAATCCAAAATTTAAAAAATTTTAATTTAGAAGAAAAATTTGCCAAATTTTAAAGTAAAGTCACACGTTTTTGATCTAGGATAGTATAAAAGATATATGAGATATGAATTCCAGCTTTCCAACGAGAAAAGTACACCAAGATCAATAATTGAGTCTACCTTCTGTAAAACTTTCTTATTCATTTTGTAATTTCCGGTAATAGAAAATATCCTCGAAAAAAATGTTATGTTTTTGCATTAAGAGTCATTAAGTTATAGTTGCAGCAGGTAATAACGTTTTTTTTTTCAACTAGTGCTCATGTCTGATTTGACAAATAATTAGTTCTATCCTTCCGCTGAAAGAATATGGTTGTGTTTTCGCTTCGCTAAGTGGGCCTGCGATCGACTTACAGAAGATGCCGATTTTGCCAAAAAAATCTTCTTTTCAGATGAAGCTCATTTTGATATTGGCGGGTATGTAAACAAGCAAAATTATCGCATTTGGAGCACAGAAAACCCGCACTTATACATTGAAAAGCCGACGCACCCAAAACGAGTCACTGTTTGGTGCGGATTTTGGTGCAAAGGCATAATTGGGCCATTTTTCTTCGAAAATGAGCAAGGAGTGGCCGTTAGTCAATGGCGATCGTTATTGGGCCATGTTGAACGAATTTTTGTTCACAAAAATTGAAGAGAAGGATATTGGCAACATTTGGTTTCAACAGGACGGCGCTACGTGCCACACAGCCAAAGCTATACTCGATGTTTTTATAGCATTATTAAAGAATAAAATAAATAACAAAGGCGGCCCAAGATGGCTGCCTGGAGGGATTCCAGATATGACTTTAATGTGTTTTCAAAAAGTGCTTCGGAATTTTACATACTGTTTTCCACCATCTAATATAATTTTATTTACTTTAGGATAGAAATGCTAAATTCCATTTTTTTAGCTTATAACGGGTGTCCCAACAAGAACGCAAGATTTAAATTTTAAATAAATGACTGATGCAGCAATTGAATTGTTTTGCTGGCTGAAACCACAAGCCCTCCACATTCATTTCTTCAATTCTAGGCAAGAAAAAACTGGTTATCATTTCACGATACCGAACACCATTGACTGTTTGCTCTTGACCTGCCTCATTTTCATAAAAAAAGGTCCAATGATTCCTCCAGCCCAAAAACCACACCACACAGTGACACGTTGAGGATGCATTTGCTTCTCGTGAATCACTCGAGGATTTTGCTCACCCCAAATACGATAATTATGAATATTGACGAAGACGTCAAGATGGAAATGGGCCTCGTCACTGAAGATGATTTTATCGGCAAAATCCGCATTTTCATGTTGTCTCTCCAATACCCAATTAACGAACTCCCTTCGCTGTCCATTTTTATTTTTTACTAACCTCGTACCTTCTACTAGCAAACAATAACAATTGTTCAAATGTCAAACAATGACACTTCGAATGGCGCCAAATTTTAATCTTGCGTTCTTGTTCGGACACCCTTTATATCAAAAGATTGTCATTTATCTTATCAAAAGTTTTACTGAAGTCAGTGTGTATCACATCCGTCTGATTTACTTTTAAAAATTTTTCAATATTTACAATTTTTAATTCGAGTAGGTTTGTAACAGTTGACTGAGAGAACTTCGAAAGCCATGCTTTTTTGACGTATAATTTTTTAAGCATTTTTGGAATCACACTAAGTTGTTTTATTTTATCAAGCATCATAATTAATTTCTTCTAACTATAAAGTAATTTCTAGGGTTAAAAATTTTTATTTGTGTATTTAGATACCAGCATTAAACCACAAATAGTTCAAGTATATAAAAATGTTGATAACATGTTTTAAAAATGTTTTCCTTGGCAAAAATGTTGAGGCGAATATCCAAAGGATTTAAATCGAAAAAAAGAAGAGAAAATAAAAGATAAAGAAGTAGTACGTTGTAAGCTGTAAAGAGAAAAATTTTATAATGAAAAGTTTAACATAAACTTTTAACATGAATCTTATGTCAAATATTTAAATTTAATTTTGTAATTTAGAAGTTTAAAATAGTTTATACTTTTCCAAATTTATTCAAATGAATGCAACATCATGAGTAGGATTATGAAGGCTAAGTGCTATATAAGAATGTTTGAAAAAGAATTAAGATTGTACATACATATATATACCCAGTTAACATTTTTAATAGTGTGCTACTTAGAAGCGTTAACAAATAAAATGGAATGTGACCTCTTGAGTTTCTCTCATACATTATAGAGTAATTATTAAAAAAAAAAATGTTTTTCTGAAAAAAAAAAATTATTTGTTTTTTTAAATATTATGCACAAAGTAGTACGTTTTGCTACTATAAAACAGATACCATCAGTAAAATATCAAAATATCGAACAGGTAAGGCACATAATCCCTCAAAATACCCTTATATGATTGTGCAAGCATGCTGCTGTCGTCTATAGGCCGCTATAGACCGGTGGTATTAGTCTAATTTTTATGTTGTAAGAAAAAAGTTGAAAAAGAAAATTAAATAAAAATAAACGATATGTATTTGTCTATTGCCTTAATAAGGAAAAACTAAAGGAGCAAATTTAGCAAAGCATAAAAAACGCTTATGATTTTATTCTAACACACTTCTCTGACTTATAATTAAATTTTGCGTGCTTTAATTACTTTTGGTTTGGGTCAATTTGAAGATTTAATTGGGTCAAACAGTTTCCTTTTGTAACTTTAAATAATAATACTCTGAAAAACTGCAAAACGAATGTTTGCATTTTTTTCGTTTCGTTTCCTTGTGAACTCTGATTATATTTAATTCAGAGCTTTACAAAAAATTATGTATTTACATATTAAAGTTGGTGCATCTTGACTCCTATCTATTATTTTTTCTATTTATTGTGCTGCCTAATCCCCAGCTACAATTTAAGATTATTTACGAATCTCGTGATTGTTGGAGGATTCATTATACCTGGGTCTTCTCTTAAGAAGCAACTTATTTGGAATCATATAATTTTCTATGGAAACATACTCTGCTTAGGTTTTGGATTTTCTCATTTGAGTATACACTTAAAATAATATTTAAAAATTTTTACACTTTCTAAATACAATAATTAAATTATATTACATTGTTTCTTATAAACAAGAAAAGTAAATACAAAGAAAAAACTGTACAAATAAAATTTTTCTAAGCATATCAGTCAGTCGAAGTTGATGTACCAGGTATTTTTGTTTGTTTTTTTTTCTAATTTTGAAAAAAACAAAAATTATTAACAAAAGCCTAAAGGATTTTTAAGTAAAGGGTCCGCAATCTAACGTTTTTTTTCAACTAGTGCTTATTTCGTGAATGGTAACACTTAGCTCATGTCTAATTTGACAGATAATTAGTTTTATCCTTCCGCTGAAAGAATATGGTTGTGCTTTCGCTTCGCTAAGTGGGCCTGCGATTGACTTACAGAAGATGCCGATTTTGCCAAAAAAAATCATCTTTTCAGATGAAGCTCATTTTGATCTTGGCGGGTATGTAAACAAGCAAAATTATCGCATTTGGAGCACAAAAAACCCGCACTTATATATTGAAAAGCCGACGCACCCAAAACGATTCACTGTTTGGTGCGGATTTTGGTCTAGAAGAATAATTGGGCCATTTTTCTTCGAAAATGAGCAAGGAGTGGCCGTTACAGTCAATGGCGTTATCAAGCCATGTTCAACGAATTTTTGTTCACAAAAATTGAAGAGGAGGATATTGGCAACATTTGATTTCAACAGGACGGCGCTACGTGCCACACAGCCGAAGCTACACTCGATGTTTTGCGCCCTGTTTCAAAAAAAAAAAAAAAAATTATTTGGCGGACCCTGTATTTCTGTTAGAATAATATTAAGTAAATGAATCCAGGACAAAATTATTATGAAATATGTATTTAAGCGTTTTGAATGAAATATATAAAAAAGTATAAAGACAAATACGCAAAAGTACCACAAATGGGGGAAATGTGCCCTAGTTTACAGCACTGATATACTGCTTTATATTTCATTCTTTGCTCTCTCTTTTGCTCGCATCTCTCCCTATTTCTAAATTTCTTCCTTACTCTCGCTCTTTCTTTTTTAAATCATTCTGCTTTTATTTAACAATCAAGCACACGCATGTGTGTGCGTAAATTAATAGTTTGTAGTTTTTGCGTATTGGTAGATGCAATGTGCTTAACAGTTCTATTTTTAGAATCACAGCCATTTTTATAAAATTCTGTTGTTGTTTTTTATAAAACGGTTACTTATTAAAAACTTTCTTGAGATTCAAAATAAATTTGAATGGTGGACAGAAGCAAACATGGCTGAGGGTGTAGAAACAATGAATTACATACTCAATATGAAATTGCTTAAATAAAATTTTTATTTTTACTTAGATTAAAAAAGATTAACATGAAAGATTAACATGTTAAAAAAAAAAATTGAAAAGTTGATCAAGTTGTCCATCGTTACACTCATACTTACATATTTACATAGACATGTACTTATATGAATTGATATTCTTGAAAGTGGTACAAGTCCACTTTAAAAATGAATTAGTGGTATTTGGAATAAGATGGAGTCTAACACATTTTTTAAGTGAACGTATACCACTTCCCAAAGTTACAGCTCATATGGTATATACTAAAGGGCTGCGCAAGCATACTTGAAATGTCTTACAAGCACTTTTTATTTTGAAATATTACAAATGTTTGTAATGATGTGTAGCTTTCAAGCATGCTTGTGTAGCTTTTTAGAATGTATATGTCACGTAGTTAATACATATATTCTTTTATAACATTTTATTAAGCTCTTTAATTATTTTTGTTATAAAACTTATTAATAATTTTGAATTTTTGTAGCATTTTTCTTTTTTTTTTCTACTTCAAGCGATAAAGCATTTTTATGGCAACTCTGCTCACAATAATATTCAAGCATTAAGCTCACATTTTATATAAATATATCTGTATGTAGCTGCTACAGCTACAATAAAAAGAAATCCAATCATAATTAATTTTAATTATTAACGAAAACCATATTAGATATAAGTAAATGTATTTTAATCTGAAGAACAGAAAATCCAATTAATATTAAATTTCAAAAATTTATTAAAAAAAAATATCATTTTCTTAAGTACATCGACATTCATATGATTTCATTCAAACATAAACTTTAATGAACATGAGCTTAGAAGTCATGAGGGTATAATAACGCTGATAATTAAAATTATAAACGGTGTGGTAAAATGGGAATGATTGTTAGCTAACGAGCATAAATATAAAATTTAATAACAACCACCTAATCACAATTAAATAAAATTCAAAAGCTTTTAATTTTCTAAATAAACATTGCGATGCATCATTTACATAAATGATGCTTTTACAAAACGATGGCATTAAATTTTACATTAATGAGAGAATACAGGGAAATGCTATTCATTCATAATTTTTTTTTACACTTTATTTGTCTGTAGAAAATGTTCATTACAGAAAATGAAGCTAAATTATCAACATAAGCAAGTATTAAAAAAAAAATTTGTATAAGAAGCCAGTAATATGTATTTTGATGAGTAGAAAATAAAATGTATAAAACAAGCAAAAATTATTCAGTTGATGATACTTAAAATTCAATAGGTATAAATTACAAAGTAAAATCATATTTTATGGTGAAACGTTGTTTGCGTTTATGCTCTTTATTTCAAAAAAAAAAAAAAAAAAAAAAAAATATGACTTTGTGGCGGTTTTTGTAATTTAATTGAAATATTCGTTTTGATATTTTTAATCAGAAAATAACAAATATGTATTTCTAAACATCTCTAAATGAATAACTTTTAAGTAAATTAAATATTAATAATAATCAAGCTATACTACAGGTCCTTAGAAAAGTCAACTTCTGTTACGTAACGTAAATTATTATAGGAGTATTGAAAGGCAAAATTGCAAACTAAAGCTGAATAATATAAAATTACTCACTTTGATTAAATATATAATTTGACTAATATACACTAAATATACATATAAGGTAAATTCTTTAAAAGAAGTAGATATGCATCGGACGCCTATAGTGGGAGAGCCTTTTCGTAACAAACAAAACGAGTCGTTTGCATTCGTTTCGTTTTGTAGCTTTACAGAAAAAAAAACAAAAACAAATAGAAATTAAAAGTAATGCAAACATTTGCTCTGATTTATTTTGTATATGTTTTGATGCTTAGCAAAAAACAGTACCATTCACTGAAAGGTAGGCCAGAAAACAAATGGATAAAAATATATGTACTCAGTAAATAGTTTTTTGCACGAAACAATGCGGTATGCTTTTGTTAGAAAACTAACAACGAATAATTCATTAATTTCAAAAATACGTTTCTGCTCTTTTTTTGTAGATACTTTTATTTGTGACATTTTTGTTGTAAATCGTTTTGTATTTTGTTTTACACAAGTTAATTCTTTTCTTAATAGGAAATGAAAAATACAACAATAACTAATTTTTTTGTTTTGGGCAGCGTGTCCGCTCTTTATTCTAGTCAGAAATAATCTAGCTACAAATTACAGTTTTAATTATTATTTTATATTTAAATCTTACTTAGTTGGCCAGTTAAGTTGTAACAATCGTCTGCAAGTTACTATTTCAAAATTTGTTTATTAAAACGAAAAGTGAATAAGCTTTTTGTAATCAGTTTAATTATTAATAATTTCTTTCTTCTTATTTTTTTTGTTAGCTTTTTTGACCTAATAACGCTTGCAGTAACTTTTGCCAAACCAGCAGTTCTTAGTTATTAAACATTATTTATTTATTATTATTAAATATCAATAAAAATTATTTTTATTTTAATTTTTTAATATTCCGATTTTCTTCTTTAGGGATATTTATTGATACAATGAAGAAGAAATTCGAAATATTAGAAAATTAAAATAAAAATAATTTTTATTAAAATTTTAAGTTTGAATAATAAAGTGTGTAATTTAATAAAATATTATTATTTATATATTTATTAACTTGTACGTTAAGTTACATTGTACAAAACGATTTAAAAACTTAGAAAAATTTTTAACTTTTTAGTAAACGTTTTTGAAATGTTTCGTTTCCTTTCGAACTCTGCTTCATAATGAAAATAGCTGTTTTGACCAAGTCTTTCTCGGTCTCGCCTCGTCTTTTTATCTACTTATCTGTAGGAATTCGTACACTAAGCAGAGGTTATATATAAAAATTCAGAACACTTTGTTTAAAATTTGGTTTTTTATTATCTCTTACCAATTGGCGTTTTTCTAACGAACTCATGTCTAAGTGACCATTATTGGAATATATTGATTTTTGTAAAAAATTAAAAAAAAATCGTTTGAAAATAGAATTTTAGTTGTTAATTAATTGAATAATGGACGTAAAAGTGCACGTAGCTCTATGTAAGTGGAAGAAATACAAAAAAAAAAACTACAACTTATAGAGTGATGTAACGATTGCTGACAAATATTTTCAAATTGTGATAAATACAATATTTTATCAATGAGATTATTCGATGATTTGCATTTAAATTAATTGAAATAGTGGCAAATGTATTCAGTTACTCTTACATTTTCTAATGAGACTCTATTACTTTTGTATAAAACAGCTTTTTTAATTAAATATAAATTAATAAAAAAAACCCTTTAGATAACAATACTCACACCTATTTATTACCACCTATTAATTGCAATAACAAAGGAAAAAGAATTAAAAAAGAATTGCGCGGTAATGTAAACACTTAACATATTGTAAAATGCCTCCTTAATAGAAATCAAATGTGTAGATTATTAAATCATGCATAATCTAATATCAAGTACCTCTTCATTAGCATTTACATAGACGTGTTAACAGCTACACTTATGGCATATACTACCCATACATATGTACGATTATATTTCAACTCGTGTTTTCTTCGCGCACACAAATCACTTGTACGTATAAACATTGACTCTTATTGTATAAATATAATTATGCAGCCAGCATGTACAAAGTTCATTTTCATTTTCATTGATTGTCTGTAAGAATATTAAAATATAATTTTCAGCACTTAGCAACAACCACAATTACAAGAATACTTTCATGCAGTACAGTAAAGTATTTTAAATGCTGTGATGAGGAAATAAAGTTGACACTACACTTGCACTTCATTTGATTTTGCTACGCTACAGCCTAATATAACTCAGATAACTTTAAATATGCTTTAAACGAGTTACTTCTTAGCTAGTGATGGTTAGTGTTCGTATTATTTTGGGCTTGAAGTTAGTTAGTTGGTAGTTATTGAAACATCAGCTTTATTATTATTTGCATGATATTGAAAGTCATATTATAGGCCTTAGTAGCACCTAAACACAAATGGAGAGATGTTATTTCAGTTATTCCAAGTTATATGGAATAACCACTTCGGTTTCTCAAAAAATACACTAATGATTAAAAAAATAATTTAAAGCGATTGGAGCTTGGTATATAGATATTTAAATTGCCTATGAAATTTTGTTTGCCTGTGTACTGTTTGAAAAAATAATGATAAATAGAAATGATTATTAAAAAAAATTGTATTTCTACATCAAAAGACACTTATGTTTATACAATACGAGTTTGTATTTTTATGCCCAACAAAGAAAAATATGCTAATTTATTAAAAAAATCTGACATTAACAAACAAAACAAATAGGATTTTTATGTATTAATAAAAATATATTGCAGTATGTATGTATGTGTGGGTATATTTATAATGATATTCATGATATATATGTTAATATATTCCCAAGGGTGTAAAATAAATATCTGCAGAGGTACAAAATACGTTTAATATGAAAAATAAACTCAAACAAAATTGAAAGATGTGGTATTTATAGCAGTGTGTAATTGTATTTAAATATTGGCATTCTTAAGCATACACACAAAGAAAAAATATGGTTAAGGCAACCATACTCAGGTGGATTTATGGTTGTAATAATCATAAAAGTATTTCAATTCAAGCATATTATTTTTAAATGTAATAATAACCAAATGTACTTTTTTAAATCAAACATATTAAATATGCCTCTCAATTGTAAATGTCACGGTTCAACTCCCAGTCAGCACCAAAAAATTTATTTTTTTTTTCACAAAATTTTTATATACTTTTTTGATACAAGTTTTTTTAAATGAAGTTTTTATAATAATTTTATTATTCGATCTTAAAAACTTCATTATTATTTAATATCAATCAAGCTTAAAATCCTAAAAAATTGTTTTTATTTAAATTTTCCGATTTTTGACTTTCTTTTGAAGGTCTTCTTCAGGGACTATAAAAATAAATTTCCCTAAAGAAGACCTTAAAAAAAAAGTCGAAATATCAGAAAATTTAAATAAAAACAATTTTTTAAGATCTTCAGCTTGATTAATATTAAATAATAATGAAGTTTTTATGTAAATAATAATTTTTTATTCTATTTTATATTTCATTAATTTTTTCATTTCAGTTAATTTATATTTATTTATTTCATGGCTGGTTTGATTTTCTTTCCAAATTTATTTGAATACACCAGAATTCGATCCAGAGCATATGTAGTTAAGAATTCAACCACTTCAGAAACAAAGCCTAGTTGAATTTGAATTATTAAGTTTTTTTTTACAGTTACTTTATTTATGTGGTTGCGGAAGAGAAAAAATAAAAAAAACAATTTAGTTTGAAGCATATTTTGTTCATTTACTTAAAAGTCAAAAATAAGTAGGCTTTTATTAAGAGCTGACTTTTCTTCATAAGAATTTTATGGACTTAAAATCATTTTTAAAAAAATTCCGGCTTTAGTGTGACTATGATTATGAGCCATTGTGTTTATTGTAATCATAGCATGTTTACTACAAACATATTTATGGTTTTAGTTAAAATTTTATCAAAAATAATATGATAATGATATGGCTGGTCTATGACGGTAAACATAGTGTGATTAAATATAACTAAAACCATGTTTATAATTATAATAATAAAAACTAAAAATAAAATTTTTGCAGAGAAAAAAATATGTTTGCGGTGGACATATGCAACCATATATTTTCTTTGAGTGTACATACGTGTATGTAAGTTACTCTTATTAAGTATTCTATACACACAAACGGATGTTTGATTGCGTTTACATTTGCATATCACTTTTGTAATGATTGAATCGTATTGATTTCATATCACTTCCTGTAAGAGAGTTTTTATTTTTTATATTTTATTATGTTTTTCCTTTACAATAACTTTTGGTATACCAGCATATATTAAACGTGCTTTTGCTGTAAATTGATTAAAGAGCAAGTTAAGCAGAAAAAAAATTATTTTCCACATCTTAATGTATCCTCGGGCTTGCACTTACGCTCGTATGTGCTTACACATTATCGCAGCTATTTTTGCCCTACGCTGTAAACACATGCAACTATATAATTCAAGAAAAAATTTATTATTTTACATTAAAATTTAACTTTAAATTACACTGGATTATGGCAAAATAAAAATATATTTTCAAAACTAAAAAAATTCCATATTATATATATTCAGGAAATGAACACACAACCCCATACTTTTTCTAACAAAATATTGTCTTTTTAATCAACTATTGCAATAAAATATGGCTCATTTTTTTATATACTTATAGAAATATCGGCCAAATTTTAACTCATTTTATGTTAGACTCTAAAAAAATAGAAACAAGATACAGCTCTATTGGTTCCACTTATGTGGTCCTTTTGTGATACTTATATAAAACGAAGAATAAAGAAGCAATAAAAAGATATCAGAACATAGAAGACAGCAGGAGAAAGAGAAGAAGAATGTAACTAGTCTGTCATTACTTTTAATGAAGCTAGATAACATGACACTTCTGTAGTCGACAGCGCAATGAGTCTCTTCAGGTAATACTTACCTAAACAAAGCTCATGCTGATTCTCCTCCACGTTCTGATAACTTCTACAGTACAAATGTATTTGATCGCAAAACTCATTCTAATCGTACAGTTGACAAAACTGCAGTGGTGCATTAATGATGTGACTACATTTTTAAACTGGGCCCTCTAGAGCTAAAGTAAATCCTTTCTGCGATTTCTCTCTAGTCTATGACAGATGATCTTCGTCCACCCCTCTGCAGTATATTTTATGTACTTTCGATCTGCTGTTTGCATACTGAGGGTAGGATGACGTTGCATATGTCGATAGTTTGCTCTGACAGCCTTGATCCATCTCTTGCTAGACATTTATAAATGTAATTTCCAAAAGCTTTGCATACTTGTGTCATCGTAAATTTAACATCAATCAAAATTGTTTGCTGGGATTTTTTCTTTTTAACAGCTACTCACCGTAATATACAGTGATTTTGTGGATTGAACTGAAAGGAATAATGAGGAATTTAATTAGATTTTCTGCTATTGATCACCCATAAAAAAATTGCATTTTGTTTTTACCATTAAAAAAAATAAAATTTCTTTCGCAATTAGTCTTTCCTTCCATGTTACGTTTTATTTGCAATTTATTCACACATATGAATAAAATTAATTAAAAAGTTGTTGGTGATAATTAAGTGGGAGACATTCATTCATTTGAAAGACTTTTTTTTCTAGAAAAAAAAGAGAAACACAGAAGTGTAAAGCTGAATACTGTATGTGGGTTTTAAAATATTTTTTTTTTAATTTTTTTCTCACAATATTCTTTTCACCTGTTACAAACTTACGTTTAAAATAAAATTAAATTAAATCAATTTTTTATAACATGATTATATAAATATTTTATTAATTAAAAAAAATAGTTCTATAACAATTCCACATTGAAAGTCAGCCAGGTATGTATATTCGATTTTTATTTGAAATATAGAGAAATTTAAACTACTCCCAGACACTGGATTATTGCAGCGACGCTTACGCAAAAGTCCCTTTTTCCTAATCGGCAGCATTTGAGTCATCACTGGAAATGGCGCAAATTTGTTAGTTTAAGTAGTATTTAAGCATCTTCTCAATGAAATTAGAATACGGGACTTATCGTAGCTACAGTCTGTATATATTTTACGCTAAAATGATACAATTAAATAAAATAAATTTTTCTTGCAAATGGCCATTCACAATTACTTATTCGTTTCAGTTTATGTAAAACATTTTACTGACTTTCAATATGGAATTGTTGTAGGAATATTGAAAGCTAAAATATGAACAAAAGTGTGTTAATATTACAAAATACATTTTTACTTAAATTTTATATTAAAGACATAATATTTTTTTAATAAAAGTCCATGCAAAAAACTAATTTGCAAACAAAATTTTATACAATTTTTAATTTTTATAGAATATTTTCTTTTTCTTATAAGAAATTTTATTTATTTGAATATTTTTCGTTTCTTTATTGTTTGTCATTTTAGATCCTTATGTTGTTGCCTGGAAACGTGGCATTGCAATATTAACAGCTGGTTCTGTTAAAGTTACCCCTGATCCGCGTGTACGTTTAGTCAATGGCTTCAATCTTCAAATACGTGATGCTGTGCCACAAGATGCGGGAGATTATATTTGCCAAATAGCAACGATGGAACCACGTGAAATAACACATACTGTAGAAATATTAGGTAAGTGGCAGGCACATTATATTTCCATTATTAAATGAATTAAATAGTGTAAAATTCAACTTTCATTTGAGTGAGCTTAACATAACTAATGGCACTTCCATGATATCGAATGCTAAATAAAGAGAAGCAAACTGTTGCTAATTTAGCTTTTTGTTGTTTTTCATTATGAAAAACCAACGATATAACTTGATGTTAGGGCACATTCAGTATTAGGCAAAATGTATAAAATGTGTGTAATTTAAATTAGCGTTGAAAAAGTTTATAAATTTTCTAGTAAAGTTGAAAGTCACAAAGTAAATTTTCTATTTAATTAATTCTAATACAAGAGAATTAGTCAAAAATAAAAATAAATACATAGTGTTTAAATTGTGTATTTAGTTAACAAACCCATTTTAAAAGAAAACATCACTATTGCTATCAAAAGTTTTTAGCAATAATTAATTATTTTCTATGATTATTAATTTTCTTATTTTTGTAAATTGATATTATGATACTACAGCATCTCATTGTAGTTTGGTATTACCAAATACTCTCATTGAAACTTCTTTCCAACTTATTAACCTTTGTGTCAGTAGCACAGTAGCTACTTACTTCGTGACGTCAAACATGGGTCATATGCATTCACTAACACATACTAAACACAATTTAGCATAAATTTACAAGTTCTGTAATACATTCATGTAATATGATAATAAACGTACTTGATGCTTTTACAAAACTTAATGTGCGTCACGATGCGTCAGTAGCAGACATACCTGGGTATGAAACAGAGATGTACATGTATACGATTCTAATGAAATTTTTTATTTATGAAAAATGTATAGTGAATCATCACTAAACATAAACTAAATAAATGGTGTCATGGTAAGGTTCACCATATCAAGCAATTTGTTACAAAATACCATTCATAAAAACAACGAATCAATAGGAGTGTTATGAGTATACACGTGTACTACAAATAATAATAGGGTGGGCCATTTTTAATTTTAAACTTGAATCGGCTGTAAAAAAGTACTGATTATTTTTTAAAATTACTGGTCTTATGGGAAACTTGAACTTTGTTAAGAATGAATTACAATGACAGTACCCCATACGATCAACCCAACTTTTCAGTACATTGTCGATTGTTTCAGCTCGAATACCTTTAGTGACAACTTCGATTTCATGTTTCAATGCTTTAATTGTTTCTAGAAGATGTGCATAACATTTATCCTTAATGAATCTCCACAGAAGAAATCTAAAGGACTCAAATCAAAGCTCTGAGGATTTTCAAAAACAGTACGAAGGCTATGTGACTTGAGGCTTCATCTTGTTGAAACCACATGTCGTTAATGACATTCTCTTGAATGTTTGGAAACCAAAATTCGTTCAACATGGCACGCTAGGCGGCTTCTTACTCATTTTCGAAGAAAAATGGCCCAACGATGCCGTTTAACTACATCTACATCAAACAGTGACTTGTTTTGGATGCATTGGCTTCTCGGTAGGCACATGTGAGTTCTCTGAACCCTATATACGGCAATTTAATTGACATAGCCACCGAGATGAAAATAAGTTTCACCTGAAAACACAATTTTTCGGTAAAATTTTTCATTTTTTACCACACAATCTTCAGCCCATTGGCCGAAGCAAAAACGCAACCGTTGGTTTGGCTTTGTAAGCCTTCATAACGATGTCTTTATGCAAAATTCTTCTCAAAGAATTGTGAAAAATGTTCATTTCCTGAAAACCACGATGACTTGATGTGGATGTATATTCTTGCACATTCTCAGGCACAGCAGCAATGTTTTCAATTAAACGCTGTGGACAAGCACGTACACGGGTTGCCTTGTGAACTCGCTTCACAAATTGACACACAAACTGAACTGAAGAAAAATCTCTTCTCAAAAATTTTACACGTAAGTTTCCGTTAAAGTGAGGGTTAAAGACTTTAGTAGTCATCAAGCGGCCACCACAGAGTAGTCATCAAAATGAATAAAATGTGATAAGTGCGTGAATATCAGTTTCTACATATATGAATACACACTAAAAACGAATATATTCATGCCGTTCTCTGGTATAAATATATATTTTTCAGGTTTTTTACCACTACACTTCCAAAAAATTAGATTTTAGGGTTCTATGGACTTCAATATTGTATAATAAATATTCCGAAAGTGTACACACTTTGATTAACTTCACTCGAAAAATCAAGGCTACAAAATTGGTTTCATTATTTTCTATTTCTATTAAATTTTTTTTTCCGTTTTTTAAAAATAAGCTAAAAAGTTTATTATTGGTTTTGCGGCAAGCACGGTACAAAAGAATAAACAAAGTACTAAAAATACATGCTTACAATTTTCAAGCAAGCACTCGACAGAGCTTTTTTTAAAAACCAATAATTTTTCTTCTGGTTTTTGCTCTGATTTATCTTTTATCATTTTATTTTTCATATATTTTATTTTTTCTATATTAGATTTTCAATAAATAAATTGAATTGAAATAAAGAAACCGCAAATTGGTGACCCCGACGTGACATTCAAAAGACTTCACCAGTTTTAACCGACCACCAAAGCGAAATAAGAATATAAAGCGTATCGATACAAATTCCGCCATTTTGGCCGGAGCGAGCAAGTGGAAACAAAAAAATAAATTCTAATTGTAGTAGGAAAATAACAGCTAGAAAAATTATAACAATTTTTCTTCATGTTTATCATTTTAAATAAATAAACTGAATAAATTACCAGAGATAAATTTTATTCAAACAAGAAACAAAAATAAAAAAAGAATAAAATCAGATATTTGATTCAATTTCTTATAATATTTTTTCTTGTACTTTCCCTCATAAACAAAACTAATACTAACTTATCGTATCAATTCAAATGATTAACTTTAACAAACTTGTTAATAGTTAAAATATTCAAATTTCAAAGTTGTAAAAAGTCTATTATTTGAACAAGAAAACTCCTTAAACTGCTATAATTTTGTCTAATAAACTGAATTTATAATAATGATGTTGATGTTGTTTAGCCTGGCGTTAAATGGGTCTTATTATGGATATTCTTATTGACGACATATTTATGTCATTAAATGATATCTGCACATTTCAATAATTTTCTTTTTTATTATTACTTTTTTTGTTGATGGTCATGTTCTTCTCTTTTGAGTTTAGCAAAGTTGCTTTTTTTCCACATTTTTTCGTTTTTAATAAAGTTGTTTTATATTGACTTCTTGTTTTTTTAAGGGTCGCAAGAACAATAGAACAGCAAGAAATAAAAACTTTTCCTTGGCTTATAACGAATTTATTTAACTTTTCTTTGTGATCAAATTATTTGGCCATCATTATATTCTTAACAAATATTCTACTTTTTTTATTTAACATTTCAGATCTTATCTTTTGTTAAACTTTCAGAATGATTTTTTTTTTCTTTTATTTTTAACAATAATATTCTCTAAATGTAAGTGTGTGTGTCTTTTTAAAAGTTGTCCACTTTTTTTTGTAACTAACACTTTATTTACATCATCATCTTTACAAGTATTATCATCATGGTTGGGTAGTAACAAGTGGGGGATGCAGTGAGTGAGTCCATTGTCCGCAGCAAATGTTTTACAATGAGTTTAAATAATTGTTTTTTTTTTCTTTCATTTACAAAACCTGAAAAGTAGTTAACAAGAAAAAAAACAGACTGTTTTTAACAAAATATAAAGCGTATGTGAAGTGGAAGTTTTGCAATATAAAATATTCCATCAGCATAAAAAAATATTTAAAAATATTTTATTGTTTGTAAATATACAAACAACAGCAAAAGTAGTTTTTTTTATGTATAAACACTTTTTAATATAGATTTTCATTTCATAACATTCTATGGAATCAATAAATTTTGTGCCGAGTTAAACAAATTTTTTTGTTAGTCTATAAAACGTAAATTAATTCAAATAAAATTTTATAGATTAAACTTTTCATCACTAATTTTTTTTTTTTCAATAAAGGATAAGGCTTTAATAGCATCATGTGTTTTATTATCATTTGATTTTCAATAGTGAGGCGTTTAATGGGCAACTTGTCTAAGGTGTTGTGGCATCTATAGCAGACACTGAGAAAACAATTTCGGTTCTGAAAACTTAAAATTATGGAAATAGAAAATCAGTGTAAAATCTCGAAATATGTTCACGATAGTCGTATTGAATTCTGAGTACTACAAGTAAAATATTTGATTATCATGACTGATTATTAAATCACAACTGACGTTGTTTTCTGTGTGGAGATTCTGCTACTTAATTCCAGACTTTCATTGGTATACACAGAAAAAAAAATTCAGTTAGTGGAACTGGATTTAAATTGCTTTAATATAATTTTTTATTAATGAAACCGGATAATTAAGTCCAAGCTTTAATTCTTTCAATAAAATTTTTAGATTTTTTACATAAGTTTTATTCACAAAACTGAAAAATTTAACTGAATTTTTGACCGGTAACAAATTTAGTCCTCACATTCTAAGCGGCACAGTGATCATTTGCCTGCTCATGGGTGCTTGAGATAATAGGCCACAAAATCGACACCAAGTTTCTGCAAATGAACATTGAGATATTATCTAGAGATGCATTTCATCAGAAAAGTGACTGCTTAGCCCCGAGCTTGCTGTTATATTTGAAAAAATTATTCAAGCCCAAAGAGTGTTAATTTAAATTGTTTTATGGACTTTTTATTCTATAAAAAAAATTCAAACTGAACGCACTTTACTTTACTGAATGATTTCAGTTTCTTTTAATTTATTAAATTAAATAATAAATACTAAATAATAAAATGAAAATTATTAATATTTTATTTGTTTGTCAATAACAAAGTGAAAAGCTGGGAGTGGGTATAAAATATGTTCGGTGAAAAGTATACCAACAAGACGAAGAGATACTGACCACAAATCCACCAAGTGGACGCGTGACTTAATGCGTTGTGGTTAATAATGTTGGTTAACCAATTGTGGCCAATGTCATATGTAGATAAAATATTTTTATTGTATTTATTATTTAAAATAAAAACGTTTGGTATGTAATACGTACATCACCATTGTGGATATGTATGCATGTGTACATGTACGTGTACAGGTGTACATTTTCAATTATAAATATTTTTTTATTTTTATTTTAATAAAATAATTTCAGAGTAATGCATTAAATATATAACACAAAAGGCTACTGACTACGCAACTACAAATGCCGTTGGCTGCATTAGTGGTCGTGTAGTCAGCTTCATAGGTATATTGAAAACGACAACAACATGGTAAGCAGCTGGTATTTCAAATACTTGACTTTTACAAACATACAAATTCTTATTCGCAAGGTAAAAAGTGTAGAAACAAATAAATTCATTTAATAAAAAATATTTTAATATCCTGTTAAATAAATTAAAATTATTTTCAAATGCTAATTTACTTCACAATTATTGTTATTATACGGGCAGCACTAAGCCTGAAATTAGCCAGACCAACAGTAGTAGTGTAGCCATGTAGCTGCAACTCATCAAAATGATCGTGTTCATTTTAGGATCGCAATATTTAGTGTATTCTCACAAGCTAAAAATAGAATTTTATTCAGTTTGTGCTTACACATGCTCCAAATGCTCTTTTTGTGATAAATGATCTTTAAATAAATAAGAAATAAAAGGAAGATAGTTTTTAACAGCCAGGCTCCTTATGAAGAAAATTATCGTTCGCTTCGATTTGCGGAAAATCCTTATGAAAAGATAATCGAACAATAACGTAAGTAGTGAAATTGCGGCCCACTAAAAAATATTCTTTCTCTTTGTACGAATACAAATGACAAAATAACTCACTTGTTTTCTTGTTGTCGCTTGGCTATTTTTAACACGGAACGCACAGAAACCACTAAAATTAGAAATGAAATATTTTTTCTAACTTTTTAAATATTGATTTTTTAACAATCAACATAAAATTTTCTTTTTAATTAAAAAATAAATTTTCTTAGCTTTTTTGTTTACAATTTGTTTTTAGTGAATGTATGTGTCTGTGTTTTATATTTTTTTCTGCTCTCTTTCGCTGAGAGTTTAAGTAGTGTTTTTTAAAGTAAATTTCCAGCGGGTTTCCTTTAAAACTGTCGATTAATTTATGAAACTGTTGTTGTGACAACATAGTATATTAAGAAGGTTTAAGGTAAACAACGTAAACACAAGCGAAGGATAAGTCAAAAGTTAGTGAGCCCCGTTTTCAGTCAAAAATAAGTGACTGGTTTTCTTTTGTCTTCGTTTTGCATCGAAATAGGGAGCCTAGTAGTAAATGTTGAAAATTCTATCACAAGAACAAACCAGTTTCAAATTGAAATTTATTGCTTCCTAGAAGCAGTATTGTAACTCAAAATCTATTTGTACATACATCGAACACACATATTCCATTACAATTTCGAGAGTTGTGAATTTGTTTTTCCGAACTTTCACAATTTTACAAAATCATTCCTGTTAAAAAATTTTTATATTAAAGATTTTGTAATACTTGATGTTTATCAAAACAGTTTTGCGAGATTTTTCATCTAAGTTTAACTTTAACCAGAATTTTTTCTAAATAGCTTTATTTTGTGGGTATTTTTTTTTTATCGTCAGCCTAAAATGGGTTAACTGCTGCATAAAGAAAACTGGGACCTAATCAGAATTTAAATAAAAATTTCGATTGGTATCGAGTGCCGTAATTTAACTATAGGTTTTTGACTGAATTAGTTGACGTTATTCTGTGTGTGTATTGTAGGTGCGTGAAAATAATTATTTTTTACTTTTTCATTTTATGGATAATTTAGTCCATTAATTAAATATGTATAACAGTTGTTTTTTCCTTTTTTTTTCATAATAGTACCACCAAGGATTCATCATATAAGCACCAGTGGTCACTTGCAAGTTAAAAAAGGCTCTTCTGTACGTATAGAGTGTTCAGCTTCCGGTAATCCCACGCCAAATGTTACTTGGAGTCGTAAAAATAATATTTTACCCAATGGTAAGCTAAGCTGCTGCCTTCAGTGAAACTAATTGCTCAAACTTTTTTTCTAAATTTTCACTTTTTTTGCTTTTGTAAAATTTTGCAGGCGAAGAAAAACTGCATTCGCATATACTGTCTATTGAAAATGTAGATCGTCACAAGGGTGGGGTTTATATATGCACTGCCAACAATGGAGTTGGCCAACCTGCCTCTAGTCAAGTAGTTTTACATGTTTTGTGTAAGTATAACAGCCTTCAAATGGTTTTTTCTTTCTTCTTGCTTAATTTATGCGGAATAATTTTTAAACCATTGAATAGCATTGTTTTGTTTAATTTAATATAATTTTTATTGATGTTTTATTTAGTTTTAGTTTCTTTTTATTTTGGTTTTTACGAGCTTGTTGTCTTTATTGTTTGCTTGTTATTTATTCTAGATCCTCCTGAAATCACTGTGGAACGTCCTGTTGTTTTTTCTGGGGAGGGTCATGAAGCAATGTTAGTTTGCATAGTTCATGGTGAAACGCAACCGGAGGTAAGTTTTGTTTTTAAGTTGTTCTTCAGTTATTTTATTATGAAAAGTAATAAAATTAGCAAATAGAGCTATAAAAATTTTTGTAAAAAATATTCATAATCAAATGCAAGAATTTTTATTTAAAATAAGTGCTGGAAAGTTTTGTAGCACAAATGAAATAACGATAAAATACATCAAGCTCTGCAGATAATTTTTATGAGACCTAAAACTTAAATTAAAAAAAAAACGCAATTTAAAGAAATTTTAAAGTGACAAAATAATAAAAAATTCCTTAAGCTGAGACAGAACACTCTCTCTGTTCACTTCTGAAAGTTTTATTTGCTGACAGTTAAAGATTCGATTTAATCAATATTAAAATTGACAATCCAATAAACGAGTTAAATTTTTATCATAAATTGGTATTAAAGTTGTCAATTATGTTGACGATTGTCGACACTAATTTCGTATTTTTTTATTTTTTATAAAATAAACAAAAGTTTTAACCATACTAAGGTAAGAAAGTAAAATATTGTTACGTTTTTCACTATTGTAAAAACGAATAGTTTATTAAGGCTTGTGTTTAAAAAAAAAAAAAAGCACAAGAAGTTCTTTTTTCTCAACAATTATTGTAGAAACACACTTTATTTACAACCTGACAACGACATTCAAATTTTCAAGCCAAATTGGTTTGATCTTGCAAATAAAAAATTATTTTTTCAAATTACTTTTTATACATTTTTTTTTTTGTTTCCAAAAATTATAAGTCTTCTTTTCTTTTAATTTTCGACAGCTTAGTTATGAGTGTAAGCAACCATTTTTCTCATTTTCAATATCTTTCACTCATTCCTCTAAGATGTTGTCTAGTGTAAAAACCCTATTAAGCTTGAAAAAATTATTTATAATTCATAAAAAAACTTTAAAAAAAGGTTGAAAAAGAATTTGAAAGTTTAGCTTAAATTAAATTAAATATTTCAGCACCTGGTTAAAAAACATTTAAGTGCTTAACGCTGTTTTACGTGCAATTGTCAATTTTAAATATTCACAAAAATTGTTATGCAAAAGAGAACAAAAAAATTTAAGTGAATTTATACAAATATTTACATATTCAATTTACTAATTATGAGAAAAATATGTGCAAATACTTCATGTTCATAAATTATTTCACTTACTGTCTATCAATTAGGGTGAACCATAAAATTATTTTATTCAATAGTATTTTTCTGCTTGACATGTAAATATTTATCGGACTGTTCTTCAAATTGAATGGTTTTGAAAAACGAGAAATAGAAAACACAACGCATATCTATTTGGTGTTGTGCAAATTCCTTGTTTTGCTATCATTCAAAATTTTATTTAAACATCAAAATCTAGTTTGTGTGTTGTTGGAAAGTGGTTCTAATTGTGATGTCCTTGGAATTTTAATTTTCTTTAAAATTTAATTTAAATTCTTTTTAAAATTAATTTTTTTTAACGAATGAACGTGAATAAAATATATTGCATTTCTATCACACGATTCTGTTTCTCTTTTTTATTTTCATGGGACACCCTATTAATGCATTAGTGAAAAGCATGAGTTAAAAAGAAGAAACATCCAAATATTATGGCATTTATGTGACAGACAATACAATTAAATATTTAAATGTAATTATATGCACACGCTTATAGCAAAATAATAGAAGTTATTAGTGGTTTAGAAATTTTAATAAAATTATGCAAGATAATTTTTATTTTTATGCAGTATTTTGTTGCTTATTTAAATGAGACATTAGCGAAAAATATGTAAATTGAATATTTTTTGATTTATGAAATTTGAAATAAATTGATTAAAGCTTTGATGGCGTGTTATTTAACTAAATGAAACAAATTATTTTAAATTTTCCATTTGCAAATAATTTATTTCATTTGTGTATCTAGTTTTTTTTTTTTTTTTTTTTACTTAATCAGCACAAAGTAGATTAGAAATATTTGAACATATTTTTGAGAATAAAAATGGTTTTGTCTATGAAAGTGGGAGTCATTTCTATACGCTGGCTAAAATAAATTTTATATTTGCAATCGTAAAAGGGCTTAACATGATTTACTAAATTACCTAAAAAAATTGATTAAACATTGAATTGATTTAATTAAAATGTTTAATTTTCAACAAAATATTAATCTTGTGGTTTTAAAATTTATTCTTTTACTCATGATATTCTCATGAGTTATTCATTCAGTACAAAAAGTACTGAAGGGGATAGCATACCTATATGGACCATTTCATCAGACGCTACTCTGAATCCAAAAATCAACACAATTTCTGGAATTAATCACAAATAAAGATTAATAATTTGTTAAACTTTTAAATTCCAAATAGAAATTATTACATATGTTTCATTTTCACATAAATTTTTAATTTTGTTAATTTTTCATCGAAACTATATATATTTTTTGAAGCCAAAATGATTATAAAGTTAAAAGTTTTATATTTAAATATCACTTTTAAATTTAAAACAGTCGGGCTTACTGCCACAAAACAAAAAGCAGAAAGAAAAACAAACAACTTAAAAACAGAAATATAAACACTATCACACAATATGAAAAATAATTTTATTCCTGTTTGAATTTACTTGCCTCGCAAAACATACATACACTCACATTTTTCCCTTTCTGCTTCCTTTCAAAAGCTGGTGTTTTTATAATAAACCGAAACACAAGTTGTATTATATGTATTTGTAAGCATGTGTCACTGTATGTATGTATTTATGTACGTGAAAAATGTAAAAAGAAAAAAAATGTGAAAAAAGATTTTCATATAATGTCACTTGTTACTTTTAAAATATTTTCTTTCGTTTTGATGCTTTTGTGCAAAATAGTTTCAACACTAATTAAAAGGGGATTAAACATGGTAATACGCGCAGCATGGCAATAACAGCGATGAAAAAAGAAAAAATCAAATCAAAAGAACTTAAGCTCCTTATTATTACAAACGTGTTTTATTTGGTTTTTTTTTTTTTTTTTTGCTTTTTGCCAACTCAAAAAGAATTTCATTTATTTGTATGGTAATATGGGTTATTTAACGTAGTTTTCTAATAAAAAATAAAAGAAAAAAGGAAAAATTATAAAAGAACTTGCTATGAATGCAAAATGAAGTTACAATTTTAATTACAAGTATTTAAGCTAACAATGAATGCTTTACACACACACACACATACACTAATCTATATGTATACAGCAAAGAAAGTGATATTACGTCTGCATTTTTTTTATTTTTTTTTTTTAATACTTTGTATTCTCTAAAGCTGTAATGAGTCTTAAAGTACAAAGGTTTTGTTTTTAATATAAAAAACCTTAAACAATTAGCACCAACTGAATTTATGGTATTTTAGCTGAAGTTAATCTGGCGTAATGTTTTTCTAATTTTAAAGCAATTTTTCCGGCTTAACTACCCTAAAAGAAGTTTAATGAAAAAAAGTATATTTTTATTAACGAAGGGGACTTTTAACAAATCCAACGTTTAAATATGCAAGTAATTACTTGCAAGTTAACTAAAAGTATTTAATACGAAAATGCCGAAAAAATAGTGGAAAGTCAGAGTGTCTACACAGCAAAGCTAATTTTAAAAATGACATCAAAGGTGGCTGTGCCATTTACTATTGAAAAAATTAAATTAAAAATTTGCTTGTTTTTATTTTTGAATTAAAAACTATGAATCTGATGCTTTAAATTATCGTCTAGATATGCTGCTGTATTGTTGGCTTATTTTTTATTTTTTATTACACAAATATAATTTATATATAGATAATATTTATAATTATATCCTGAAAAAGCTACATAAATTGGAAAGAAATATCGATATAAAATAAATTTTTAAAAATAAGACCTCAAGCTTAATAAAATAGTCATATTACTTAAAAGAAAAAGGTCAAATAAAACTAACTAATAAATGATATCTTAATATTCAATCTTCTAATTGTATTCTACAATTTTAATAAATTTATGTAGGATCTGGTACTCACCACCGACCCTAATAATAAATTTTTGAAGCATTTATCACATTTTAATCTCAATATATAAAATTCGACTGTACGTGTGTTTGACATTGTACTCCTCCTAAACGGCTGGAATTTTTAGCGTCACAAGTCCGGCCGACAGGTGGCGCTACAGTCGCTATGTAGCTTATTTACAAGGTCTTGCACGGTCTATAAGTACCATTTCTTAGAGTAAGTAATCAAAACCAAACTTAAATTTTAATAAAAATTAAAATAGGCCACGTCCACTTTTAAAATTTTTCTCAAATCGGAGAACTTATACACCGATTTGCTGGGTCAGCTAGTGAGTCTCTCTCTATAATTTATTATTTTTTAATTAAATTTACATTTTTTAAAAGTTCAAAAGTAAATAGTTTTAATATTTAACAAAGAGCACTAAAGTTTTCTTCTCGCCGGCAGTTTGATGACTACTCTGCCTTTTTAATCTTGTTATTTGTTTCCTACTCGTTAGTAATATAGGGCTACCGTGGGATATGTCAGTGCTGGATTGTCAGTATTACCGTCCTCACATCCGCATTATGTTCCTACTGTCTGAACTTCACTGATCGTAAATAAAATTGTAATGTATTAACACGAAAACATTAACGGGTTTTAATCCAAAGAAAGCGGACTTTGGTAAAATCCTGGCTGAACTGAGTCATACACTGGCTGGGAAAACAAACTGCATTACAAAATTGTTAGATATTTTATGGTGGTAGATTCAATGTAATTCTATTAAAGATACAAGTATCAAGTGTCTTAGAGTGCTTTATTAAAATCACATTACCTGATATCTAATTTGGTCTTGCCAGACATTAAAACCTACTAATACAATTTAGAATGTTTTTTTTTTTTTTTGGTCTGAAATTATTCAAAACGGATTAAGTTGATTTCACTAGACTGACCTAATTTTATAAATAACCAATATGATAGAATTTTTTTTTTTGTTTTAATGGCATAACATACATTTATAAAAGAATAGAAAATCCAAACACAAATAAATAACAAGCGTTAAATTGGGTACATCTAACACAATAAAAGAGAATGAAAAATGAAAACTTAAACAAATAGAATAAAAGGACATAAACAAAATGCAAAAATACCATAAATAAATTGCATGCGGAAATTAATTTTTGCCTCCTACTACTTTTATGAATTTGAGCTGAGAATAAAACATTTGTGGACACATTGAATCAAACAGAAAGACAACAAATATAGAGAAGGGTTTAATATGAAAACTTTTGTATATTTTCCTTCTCAATCAGCTAAACTTTTCCGGCATAATGGGTAGAAGTCAGGTCAATTTAAATTTTCTTATTATACCTCACATTTATAAATATTTTAATACAAATTTAAGTTTTCATTCTTTCAGTTTTAGCTACTTATTTATGTATTACGTACGTCATTGAATATTAAAACTTGCATTTCATTAATTTAAGTTTCTTTTTCCAAAATCTCAAACTACACCTCGGCATGTATTTCTGTTGAATTATATTTAATAACTTTTATACACGATGGTGGATGAAAGGCGCTTTAAGAATAAAATATAATTACTTTGTGTTGTAAACTTACCAATAAGCCACATGGTTTTTAGATCACTTTTTTAATTTGAGATTCACAAGTTTTCTTTATGTCTCTCAGAACAACTTCAGTTCTGAGAATTAAATTTGTTTCCAATCATTTTACAGCGGATGTCGTCTAGATTATTAGTCTATCGTTCAGGTACTCAGAAAATTTTTTTTTAAATTCTCTCATACCCCAGTACTCTTCTTCTGAGGGACTTTGACCATTCCCCAATTTGTCGAGGGCTACAATTCCCGATTTTGGCCAGGAAAATGACCAAAATCAAAAAAGAATTTAATCTGTAGGCATTAAACTTTCTTTAAGTGTTTTAACATTTTCTGAAAATTTCGCAGTTTTTATTTTATGATTCAAAACGGAAACTGCCAAAATCCTTGAGAACATTAGTAATGGGGTGGATGGAAATTTAAAATAGATTACAAATCTAGACAGCCTCCTCTTTAAAATGTGTTTTTTTTTGTGTGTAAGCTGTTCACCTCAAGAACACCTTGCTTAAGTATCTACATTTATTTTTTTTAAGTTTATATATTTTAATAAACAAAAAGTAAAAGATTAAAAAATTCAAAGTTTTAAAACAATATTTTCGAAGCTTAAAGTTCGTCTAAAAAAAAAAATAAATAAAATAAAACTTATGTGAAAGAGTAAAATATTCATTAAAAAGAAAAAAATATTTTCAATTAATTATTTATCCACCTGCAAATCTATTGAACTAACACTGTGTTTGCTTATCATACGATAATCTTTTTTTATTTATCTTTTTAATACAAATTTTTTATGCAACACCAAGAGCATAAACATCATTAACGCTGTAGTTTGGCGTAAGCAATTTTATACGCCTCATTTTACTTACAACCAAATAAATTATTTTAAATTTCAAAACAAATTTAATTAATTAGAGCAGAGCATACGTTTATAAATGAAATCGAATGAGTTGAACTGAAAAAAATAAATTAATGTATTCGATATCATTAATTGAATATGAAGAAGTAGAAAAATAAAATAAATAGTTTTTAATGACATGATTATAATGTTCTTTATTGAAATAAAATTAATAACTTATTTATTTGAAATATATAAATGGTAAAAACACCTAACAAGTCTTGGTAGGTTTATTTGACTAAACTGAATTAGAGTGAGAACAGTTTTGATAACAATATATGAGATGCACGATTTGCTTTGAAAACTAATTTCGTAATCACATTTGTTACAACAAATTTAAATGTGTTTCAAGTAAACAATTTTTTTAAATAGAAGTTTGAATTTAAAAAAGAAAATAGAAAGTTTAGCTTTATTTCAAAGCAGTAGATAACGAATTTCGAACATTATTGCCCACTATTTTTTACAAGGTAAAAATCAATACAATTCTGGAATTACAGAAGAAATTGTGTGCCCCCTAGAGTGGAAGGTTCGTTCGATTTTCGACTACATTCTCTGTATATTTAGATCAGACAATAATTTGTTTACTAATTCTGTATTTATATCCGATTTGAATTTCATGAAATGTATATATACTAAAATTAAATTCTCAACTAGGGCTTCTGCAACTGTTTCTGAAATTTTTTGGTAAATGGAAGACTGAATCTTAAAATACAAAGATCTTAATTATGAAAAAAGAAATATGCGGGATTTATTTTATTTTTAATATACTTTTTGCTATAAATAAGAAAATCTACAATTTAAGAATTTTTTAAGTGAAATTTACCTCAAACATTTCCCTCATCAAATGGATATAGAAAATTTTGTAAAAATTTTAATAAAAAGTGAAAAAATTAACAAAATTATAATAAATATTGTGAAAACCAGAGAACAAAATGAAACGTTTCTGAGTAAAAAACAAATGCAAACATTTACTCTGATTTATTTTGTATTTGCATTGGTGCATAGTAAAATACAGTATCATGATGCACTTAAGGATTAACTATAATGCATAACAAAGCTTAATCTGCTTACCAGAAATGTGTGATAGAAACTAACACATACTCATGTTCACATTCATTTTATCCATGTGTAAAAGAAAGATACGAAATATGTGATAGCATTTTTCAGAATGCCCTTAAGAAAAATGAAAAGAATGAAAATAAAAGCAAGGTAAATTCAACAGTGTCCGAACACACGACTGTCTGGTTTTTTATGTGAACACACAATATTATTCACATGTTTATCACTATCTTTGCACCAAGCATTGTGACATGATCTTGTTAGTAAACTAAGAACGAATAATTCATTCATTTTAAAAATACGTTTCTGCTTTTGTTTTCTAGGTATTGGTGCATAACAAGAAAAATACTGTACGCAAAGCTTATAGCTTTATTTGTGACATTGTTGCTGTAAATAGTTTGGTGTTTTGTTTTAAAGATTTGTGACTTTTCAGGAAACGCTAATGAAATGTTACTTTTGTTACTTTTCGAACTCTGGTGCAAACATTAAATACACTGTACAACACAAAAAAGATTAGCAAAAATGTGGAATTAAATTTTTTTCTTCTTATTAAGCAAAAACTTTTATATTTTTTTATTTCTAACAATAATTTCGCACCCAAAATAAAGTAAAAACAAAATTTTAAAAATCTTAAAATGGACCACAGAGTAGTTAGACGTGCTGAATTTTTCAATTCCGAATAAAATATTCGTATTGGAAATACAGAACAGCACTGAATAATAATAACAAAATGCTGACCACTGATTATAGTAGAGGGCGCTACAAAACATGTACGTCTATGGGCATTTTGAAGGTTTTTATTTGGCCCTATGTTAAATGGGAATATAAAGTTTCCTCCATTTTGGAATTTCAACTGTAAAGCGGCGGTTGGTAATCATGTGAATCCTCAATTTTAGGTACAAAAATATGCAGCAAACTTATGAAAAATCCTGCGAATAATATTTTTGTAGAACCTTTTACGCCTATAATTCTTCAATTAAAAACACTTTTTTGATTAAAAAGTATAAATAAGAGTTAGAGGGCTAAAATAGTCTACAAAAATAGTCCTTATAAAATTCTACTATGGGTTTTTGAATACACCAATGATGAAAATTTAATTTAAGCGATAAAAATAATTCAAAATGTAAAATATGTTGACGGGTTAATTCAGTCTTAGTTATAGATGGGGTAAAAATGTGTCGCAATTCTGCAACTTAGGTGTTTGTTTATGTGAAAGAATATGACCAGGGCCACACACAGCAATTTTAGTTGGACAATTCTTGAATGGGTAAAGAAGAGAATTAATTACAGAATTGCCCAACTAAAATTGCTGTGTGTGGTCTTGGTCTATCTATTAAACACATAGACACAAGCGTATGTGTATCAACCACATAAAATTTAATTAATTATAAATATTTTTTTTAATGGAAAATATAAAATTTTAAATGAAATAAATTTTCAATGAAATATTTTAACTAGAAAACTTTATTATCTCTTCAATCTTTGTTTGTAGCTATTCACATGTCCTTCTGTTAAAATCAACAAACAATCAACACAAAAATCCCAACAAACAAGCCAACTTAATAAAATTAAATAAAATCAACAAAAATGTGATAAAAAGCTAACAAATACGAGTATGTATGTATGTACTCTTATGTATGAGTGTAAAACTATAATGAAAATACTAAAAAAATAAAAGAAAAAAATAACAATGGATATTAATAATATTAACGCTTTTATGCCATGTCAACACATACGCTTCAATACATTCTGCTAACGTTAAATAAAAAAAAACATAAAATAAACAAAAATTGTTTCAAAAAAATCATGTGCGAGTATGTGTTTACACACAAACATATGATTTTGTGTTTTTCTATTTGATACAATTTTTTATTTTTTAAAATAGTATTTCAGCAAGCAACAACCTTAACGTTACGCCTTTTATTTATGTTAAAAACGGAACAATGTTAAATAGAAATAAAATGTTTTTTTTTGTTACACACATAAACAACTGAAACAAAAATAAATATAAATTTTATTCATATTAAATATTCTTTTTTGTTATTTCTTTTACAATAAACATATACCTACTCGTGTTAATAAATTTTTGTATACCTCTGCATCTGATAAATAATTTTCTATTAAAAAAAAAAAAAAAAACAAAACTGCAAACGTCTACGAAAAAAAGGAAAATTTTTTTGACACATTTTGGATGGAAAAATGTCACGTAAAAACATAAATGTATATGTGTGCGTGTGTGTAAGTAAATATGTTGCCGTTGATGGGTGGTCTCTTGTTTTGCCGTCTTTTTTTTTTTTTTTTTTTTTTTTTTTTTGTTTCCTGTTTCATGCACACTTGCCTATTTACGTTTGTTGAAAATGGTTGATGTTTATACACATGACAAAATATTGTATGAAGTAAAAGCAACAAAAAATATTATTTAATAACACAACGTAACCCAATAAGAAAAACAAAACAAAAGAAAAAAAGAAAATTAAATGATGATAATAAAAACTATCATGATGTTGTACTTTGAAACACTAAAAAAAAACAAGGTGAATTAAAAAAAATATTCTTTATGGAAATGGCAATCAACCGTATATGAATAGCATAACTCTATTTTCATTTTCTGTTTCCTTTTCTTTTTTTGTATCGTGTGTCACTTGCCCGGAAACTAGCTGTGGCCACCAACTTTCTTTGCAACAATTTTTGTTGATGCCATCGTGTGGCACACTTTGATACAAGCATCTCTTTTATGAGAACCAACTGAAATTTGTGGCCCTAATTGTCTTCTCTGTTTTTTTTTTCTTTGCGTTTCATTTTTTATTTTTGTGTCATTTTATTTGCAAATCCGTTTGACACAATTTATTTATTTTTTCATTATTTGTTTTGCTTTCTACCCCCATATTTATTTATTTATTTCCTGGCTGTGTATTTTCTTTTTCTATTTGGAATTTTTATTTTAAATTGTGCACCTGCTGTTTACTTTTGTTGCTGTTGTGCTATTGGTTTTTTATATTTTTTTGCTGCTTATTAATCCCTGTCCTTAATACAATAACACATTACGTACACTACGTTGACGTTTTGCTGTACCAAATGACTTAAAAAAAGCTGTTTCTTTTTTATTTTACTTTTGTTAACATGTTATTACTACATGTGTCAAATATTCATCTTAATTTTGTTGTTTGTGTCTCTTTTTTAATATGTCATAGTATTTTGATCGCTATTGTTATCTATTTAACATGTAATTGTTTCTAGTTGTTTTTAGATTTTTAAAAGTTGACAACTTGCCCAGAAAGCCAAATAAATTTGTGTTTTCTATTAACTGTATCAGTGAAATCAGAATTTCAAAATAAAAAATTTCTATTGAAATTTTAATTAAATATAAAAGAAAATAATTTCTTTTATCTTTTCTTACTAAATAAATGAAAACAATGAAATTTCTAGGCAAATACTAAAAACAAACTTTTGATATGGGAGCATATGAGTACTAAATAATTAAAATTAAAATTAATACTCATACAGTGGCCTTTTACAAACCACTCTATATAAGAAAATTTCGAACAAACTATGGCAAGGCATATTGATGTATAAGGTAAAAGTAGTCCTACAGCAGAAAATTTTTCTTTTTGTTTTTTGTTTTTACCCAACAAACCATGTAGCAATCAATTAAAAATTCTGAAGGTAATTATTATTTATGTAATAATTTCTATTTGGAATTTAAAAGTTTAACAAAATATTAATCTTTATTTGTGCTTAATTCCAGAAATTGTGTTGGTTTTAAAATTTATTCTTTTACTCATGATATTCTCATGAGTTATTTATTCAGTACAATAAGTACTGAAGGGGAGAGCATACCTATATGGACCATTTCATCAGACGCTACTCCGAATCCTCAGTAGGTTACTCCCAACGTTTCTTGCAAACATTAGAACCTTTTTTATTCTTCTCTTCTCTTTTACATTTGAATGCCCGTTGGGTATTACTGAATGTAATTAAAGAGTATATGAAAAACAAAAACAAAAAATTATATAAAAAATAATAAGAAAAACATAGGGTTTTCCTACAATGAGCACTTGTATTTGTATATGTAATAATTTCTATTTGGAATTTAAAAGTTTAACAAAATATTAATCTTTATTTGTGCTTAATTCCAGAAATTGTGTTGGTTTTAAAATTTATTCTTTTACTCATGAGTTATTTATTCAGTACAATAAGTACAATAAGTACAATAAGTACTGAATAAATAACTCATGAGAATATCATGAGTAAAAGAATAAATTTTAAAACCAACACAATTTCTGGAATTAAGCACAAATAAAGATTAATATTTTGGTAATTATTATTATTTATTAATGCAATGTAAATATATTCCTGTAAAAAATAAAATTTATTTAAAATTTTGCTTAAGGCAAATTGAAATATTTTTTTTTTAATTATTTTAATATTTTTCTTAAGTGATTTGGTTTGTTGGGTATGTTAATTTTTCTTTTCACTACTAATTCTGTTGTTTTTGTATGATCCCAGTTACCTTGTAAATGAATATGGCTCGGGTGAACCCATTAAAAATATTTTTGTTTCAACGAAATGTACGATTTTATGGATTACGTAGTTATTGTAAATGTTATTAAGCGCCATATAATCATTGTTTTAAATGAATTTATATCTTATTAAATAAATAAATACCAGAATAATTATTCATGAATTTGTTTATGTATTTTATATAGTTTTTGCTACATCACAACTCTTGATATCGATAACTATGCCTCGACAGCTGAGAATGTCAACCTCTGTTGACATTTATGTTAAATAAATTTCCTCAGTTATCATAAATAGTAACTATTGTTAGTTAGAAGAAGTCTTGCTCTGAGGTTTCATTATGCTAATAACAAAACATACATTAGCTAATTCTAATGTTACACTAGTGTTATCTAAGATCAAAATGCCCGGTCAACCATTACGTTAGAAGCAAACTTATGAAAAATCCTGCGAATAATATTTTTGTAGAACCTTTTAACCCTATAATTCTTCAATTAAAAACTCTTTTTTGACTAAAAAGTATAAATAAGAGTTAGAGGGCTAAAATAGTCTACAAAAATAGTCCTTATAAAATTCTACTGTGGGTTTCTGAATACACCATTGAGTGCCACTCTCTTTTGGGATGTTCATCCCGATAGCATGATAAAGCATACTGCTGTGTAGCTTCTTTAGGATATAATTATAAATTAGTCAAATTAAAATTAAATTAAAAGAAGCTACACAAGTTGGAGCGAAATATCGATATAAAAATAAATTTATAAAATAAGACCTCAAGCTTAATAAAACAGCCATATTAATTGAACATAAATATTTTTTTTTTAAATAAATATTTGTTCTAAAAAAATTATCTATTATAAAAAACTGTCAATTCACGTGCAGAAGGGAAAAATGGTTAATTTTTTCATCTCTTTCATGTTGGAAAATGGGCGGATTTGTATTTTAAAATTGGGAAATTTGAGTAAATTTCTCTAAGCGCTTTAATATTACTACAAACAATAAAATTTTTTTGGACTAAAACAGATTTTCAAAAGTAAATATTGAAAAAATATTAAAATTAATTAAGTAGTTAAACAGTTACCCGAAAAAAAAATATTTTACTCAGCTGATTATTCGTATATCAAAATAAAAAATCTTATAGATGCGTAAACAATTTCAAGCACCACTGCAAATTTTGAAAACTAAAAAAAAATTAACAGTCGGTACTTTTAATCTATCATTTAATGTTTTTCCAGCAAAAATTTCTACCTAAAAAACTTAATTTTGCTCTGCGAGTCGCATACACATGCATAAAGTTTAAAAACATTTTTTGGATTTTATTAATTGAAAATTAAATTAAATTATTCTCTAATGCCACCATAGAAATTTAATTTGATTCTTTTGTTTTATTTATTTCTTTTTTTTACATATGCGCTCATGAAATGATGATGATGATGGAATCTAGGTTATATGGTTTAAGGATACAATGCAATTGGATACCACCGAACGCCATATTATGGAAAATCGTGGCTCACGTCATACGTTGATTATACGAAAAGTGCATCCACAAGATTTTGGTAATTATTCGTGTGTGGCTGAAAATCAACTTGGCAAGTCACGTAAAACTTTACAGTTGAGCGGTAAACCCAACGTAGCTGTTTTCAATTCTCCACCAATCAGTCAGTATAAGGACAGGTAAGTAGGTCAAGTTATTGTTACTAAAATTTGTAGCAATTTAACAAACCATGAGATTAATAACAACAGATTTACACATACTCATACCTACATACTCACATGTATTATTAAAAATGAACTAACTCAACATATAATTAGTAAGTGATGTGTTAGTGTGAGTGTGATAAGTATTAAGTTTAATATACACTCATGCATACATGTATGTCGATTAAAAGCAGTTGGTTGGTGTGGATTTAAAGTATAAACACAACTGAAACGACAGCAGAGTTTTTGTGGTAATTATTTCTGGTTAGAAATAATTTTTATGAAACTACGCACAGTTGATACGTCAAACGAAATTCGTTATACGTAACGAAATCTATGAGTTAGAACTATGAGATAGCGTTTCGGCTAACCGGCTACTTCCTATCCCATACAAACTCAAGTTTAAAGCAATTTTAGTGTCAAGGTACGCCAACCTCTTTCTCCATATATGTTTTTGATTACTCAGTACACATTGAAGAAAATCAAAATTATTTTATTATCAAATTTTTCACGTTCTTTTTTTTATTTTGAAATTTTTTTTTTCAAGGTGTTATATTTTGGTAGAAACTAAAAAAAAAAAAAATATTTTAGATTAAAAAGATATTAGGCTGGTATTCAAAATGACTTATAACGACTTCAAGTAGAAATTATGACAAATTTTTCATAAAAATTTATCACAATATCGATTTCAAGTCTACTTTAATTTTCTTTGAATGCAATCTTTAATCTTTTTGTTACATTGCTTTAGTTACATACTTACGAGTATCTACCCTTTTAAAAATAAAATTATTTTAATTGATTTTCACAGCAACTTTTCGTTCTGGCTGAGTTTTAATACACAAACATAAGCAAGACATTTCGTCATTCGTTGAAGCTTGTATTTGTAATCCAAGGCAAAAGTATGTGTGTATAAATGTGTGTGGCAACATAGCTAAGAGAGTCTTAATTTTCTTTAAGCCATAGATATGTTGCTGTTAAAATTTAATTAGCTGAAAATAGTTGTTTGATGTATTTTTCTCTTATTTTTCATTCCAAGCACTAGAGTGAATTTTGATTAAGCGTGAGAAGTTGTTTCTAAGACATAAATGAATAGTTTTAATAAATGAGTTGGTTCGTTTGTTACTTTTAAAACTAATTAGAAAAATATGTAGCTAAAAACAGTAAAAATTTTTAAAAATGTATGGCACATTTAACACGCAACATTTGTTTTTAGATAAACTGATTAAATTTACTCATAATCGTAGTCGCACTAACGCCGGATTTTCTTTTAATAAATATTTATATAAAATTCTTATAAAACAAAGTAAACTTTTGTGACTATAATTACAGTCAAATGTTTTTAATTGACTATTTTATTTATTTAAAAATTAAAAAAAAAAAATTGAGTTTAGGCTTTAAGGTATATTTTCAAAATTTCGCTGCATGTTGAAAAATGCGGGCGGGACACAGCAAAAACAATTATTTCTAAATCAATTTATCTAATGCAAGCTTATTTGTTTATATACATATGATGGAATTCTTCCAATAGCTTGACAAGGTAAATGCATTTTTTTTAGTATCGTTTACTTTGTGAACGACTCTTGTTCTAGCTCTCTTTGAGAGTACATTTTTTCCTAAAAAAAATTACCTAAAATTCGTTATTTCAATTTACTTAGTAATAAAATAAAATTTTAATTTTTTTATGATTTTAATCCATTTAGAATGTTTATTTTACATGAAAATTCATAAATATGAAAAACAAAAACTAAAATAACATAAACGACACTACCCATTGAAATATTTTCATTTTAATTTATTTCTTTTTTTAATTTTGACTAAAAAAGGGAAACAATGCTCTTAAATCCTTTTATATTTACTTAATAATAAGTGAGTTTATACAGTTCTGGTATAAAAATATATAAATAAATTACAAATGTTGTTACTTCATTCAAAGAAATAAATAAAATAAAATTTTGGGTGTAAGTAGTACAAACTGCAGTTTGATGCAACTACAATTTAAATTAATTAAAACAATAGAGTGTTACGAAATTGAATTTCATTCTAAGTAAATTAAAACTCACAATTTGCTTAAATCTACAAAATACCATCACATTATAAATAGAATGATTATTTTGCTTTTACTTATTCCCTAAAAAGATGTTGCTTACCTGATGCTATATTGGAAAAAGTTTTGCTTATTCAAAGAATATTTTTCTTTTACTAAATACTATATCTTATATTTTGTATTTTAAATAAAAATTAGTAAAATACTGAAATTTGTATTCTGTATTTGAAATACATAATATGAAAACATTTTGGATTTTGTATTTGAATTATAGCAAAGCATTTATTTTGTCCTGCCTTGCCTGGTCTGCTATACAGACAAATAACTTCTCTTTAGTATAACCAATCTACACACTAAATTTTTTTTCTCAATTGTAAGATTGCACAAACACTTAATAAATAAATACTAAACCAAAAATTTAATAAAAAAGAATAATTTTAGTATTAAAGAAAACACTGCAGGACAATGAAAATTGAAGAGCAAATAAAACTACTGTCTGTTATTTATTTAATGGATGAATACGAATACCCTAACAGTACGCATATAATAATGTACTAGAGAATTTGCAAACACTCACACAATTGTAAAGTGAAATATCAAATTGGATTACTTATACAAAAAAATAAAAAAGAAAAGAAAGTAATCACAGACATGTGAATTCATGAATGTTGAAAACAACAATAGATGGCAAAACTATTATATGTATAAGTACGTCTAACAAAAGATTGAGTGAAACTTAAGTTGACAATACCATACTTGAAGCATAACAGTGGAGTAGTAAATTAAGGGAGTAAATGATAAGAGTTGTAAAGATTATATTTTTTTTTAATTAAAAAAGGGAAATAATGATGTATAAAAAATTATAAAATTGTAAGTTAGACTCCACAGATAAGACAAGAAGCTGGTGGAATTTATGTTGACTTCAAGACAACTTAATTATTATATCGCTCATTTAGTTCAATAAAATTAATGTAATTTCTCCTCAATATCTTTGGTTTTTCTAAAAAAAAAATACCATAAAAATATTTTATATGTTCTCTTCAGCATAAAATATTTTATATTTTTCCTAAAAGAGTGCCAGAAAATTTAAAATTTTAAATGGCTGCTCTGTAAAACGAGCATCATTAAAGTATACACATAGAGAACAACTATGGTTGTGGGAACGTAGTAGTTATAACAAACAAATTATCAGCTTGTAAATATATTTTAAACAAACAATACTGAAATGAATATTTATTATTAAAATTAAGAATTGCAAACTAAGAGCAAAAATCAAAAACTATCTTCCACTCAAACTTCTGTACTCGTAGTTTTATTACAAAAAAGGCATTTGAAAGACACACACATTACGCACATGTACAGCTTAAAAATTTCCGTAAAAAATAACACAGAAATTTATGAAAAAGTAAAATTGTGGTTGTATTTTTCATTTTTCTCTGCCATTTGCTGACTGTTATTTAAAAAAAAAAACTCTATACTACGTCTTTTTGCCCGTTTTGCATTATAGTTTAGACTAAACACAAAAAAAAAAAAAAAAAAAATACTCAAAAAATTATTAAAAATAGAGTTTACCGCGGTTTAGACTCATAGCTCCGCCAATTATGTACCAACTCGGCTGAATTTCAATAAAAGCTAGAAAACAGAAGCAACTAACAGATTAGTATACTAAGATCTTCTTTACGTTGGCTAGGGACTTCAGAAAGTTGATTTCAACGACTACACCGGCAGACAAATGGACAGTGCTTATTCGACTCCACTATTTATAAGGATCCAGAATATATATACTTAATAGGGTGGTGTATGTGCGGTGTAGAAATTACAAATTACGGAATCACAAACTTTTTCTTATTTACAGTGAAGGATATAAAAATAAATACATATACATATAAAAAAGTGATGATAATAAATAGCTACTAGTGCAAGTTATTTAAAATTAAAAAAATAAAAAGATATTTTACTTGATTCTTTAATTCTGGCAGTGTCTCATTAAAATGAAAAAAAAAAGAAAAGAAAATTTGAGCACAAAGGAAACTAAGAAAAAGTTTACTTTTTATTGTTAACCGGAAGCTAAATGAGATACTTGAATATATAAGTATATACATCCAGGCACACATACATGCATATTTATTTATACATACGCGCTTCAGTAAATATTTTTATTGTTAAATTTCAACTATAAATTGATGGCGCCAAATTTTCTATCTTCAGAAATGAAGTTTACTTGTCTTCTAAATGTCATTCTTGTTGTTTGTATATAAATGAAAAAAAAATACTTATAAAGTTTTTATAATTTTTATGTAAAAAGTTTCATTTTAAATGTTTTTCCATATTAGTTTTCAATTGTTAATAGACATTTTTATGTCATAATAAAACTTTTCATATAAAATTTACATTGATTTAATGCAAATAATTTTTTTTGTTCATATTCTATAGTTTATTAACTATTTAAAATTCAAAAATATATAAAAATTATTAACACATTCTACAAATACTTATCAAAACTATTCAACGGTAAATAAAGTTTTTATTGTCCATTATTTAGAGGGAGAAAATAATAAATATCATATAACACAGCATACACGTTTTATTTTTTATAGAAAAATAATGAATTTTTTTAATTTTAGTAATAAAATTCAGACGCAATATTTGTTACCACAAAAATGACTTCATTGAAAGGGAAAAATTTTAATTAAAAAAAATTTATTTTTGCCTAAATGAATAGCTGTTCTAAATACGTTGATTAAGTTTTCGCTTGAGTATTTTTCCTACCTTATAACTGTTACGAACAATAAAACAGTTAACAAGTATTTTTTTAAATTTTAGTTATATAAATTTTATTTCTTTAAAGCTAAAAATTAAAAAAAATTTTTTAATAAAATTTTAAATTTTATTCCACCTTGATTTGATGGTGATGAAATTTAAACTTAAATAAGTATTTTTTTTAAATAAATATTTGCTAAACTATTAATACCAACCCTCTTAACTTCCATAGATTTTTTCCACTTGATGACTTTAGCCATAAAGCAAAACAAAAGCATTAGATGGCTGCTTCATTACATATTAAAAAAAATTTATTTTTCAACTGTTACTAGACTATTGTTTGCTGCTAACTAAAGACTGTTGGGTAAAACTAAGACGTTTCGTAAGATAGAGCATAAGAAAATAATAATAATAATAAAAATAATGAAAGCAAGCAAACCAAGTAAAAAAAAAGCGAAGTTTACTCTAGTGTATTTTCCTGTTGTGTTTAGTCTTTGTCATTTGTTGTATAAGAAAAGTAAGGGCAACTTTATTAATTCAGCATTTGTTGCAATGTGACTCACTTGAATAGAAAACAAAAACTACTGAATATGTACACAAATACACAACAGACCCTTACGTATACATGCATAGATATACACAGATGATATCCTTATATTGACATTCAAGAATGTTATTTTAAAATATTTGTACAACATTTTATTTTATTAATATTCGTACATACACACGCTCATTTATAAGCAAGCAAATACGTACGTTGTAATGCCATGTGCTTCTTGCTTTTGTTTTCCTTTTTATTTTAGATACAATATTTCGTGGACTGTAGAATCTCATACACCCATTGAAGAATACAAATTATCCTTCCGAAGGTTACAACAAGGACAAGAGGTCGACAACTCTATTGATACACATTCATCCTCATCGTCGTCTATGCTGCAAATGTATGGTGGTAATATGGGTGTCAATGCACACAATTATCGTTTAGGTGGCATAAGCACTCTTAATAATATGGGTGCTAGTGGCGGTTATGGTAGCTATGGTGCCGGTAATGTTATGCATTGGGGTCGCAATGATTGGCGTGATGTTGTTCTACCTGCTATACCCACATCACATCATTATACACAAGGAATGAGCTATATGATACGCGGTTTAGATCCAGATCAACATTACGAAGCCACAGTTCAAGCAAGGCAAGTACCATACTTTGTGTTGTGTTTATCAACTAAAATTCCAACTAAAGCAATGACAACTACAAAAACTACATTTTTTTATTCAAAGTAATTTTTTATACATTTAAAATGGTTTCTAGTTTTGTTAGTAGCTGTTGTTTCTTGTTCTTTTTTTCCTCTGCTCCCTACGCAATTTCATTGTTAAGAATTTCTAAAACAGAGGTTTAACTAAATATAATCGTGTTATTGTTGTATTTTGTATTCAGTCATTAGCTAAAACTAAACTTTTCAATAGCAGCGTAATTTTGTGAGGGGAATTTATTCATCTGACTAATAAAAAATTTACAACAAAATATAAACTCAAGGTGGAAAAAGTTTTTTTTTTGTTAATGTCAACTTAATTTTTCAATTTATTAAAAAAAAAAATAGTAAGAAAAGAACAAAATAATTTGCAAATTGATAGTGAAATAAATAATACTGAATATTTCCAATCTAGAAAACAAATTTTGTATTTACTATGAAAAAAGGAGGACTTGTCAGGGGGTTATTTATATTATGGATTTTTTTTCGTATAAAAATTTGTGTCAATTGTTTTAAAATTAGTTCACCATTAAATGATAAACCTAATAAAATACGCTTACCAAAAATATGAGAAAAAAAAACAAAAATAACCTTAAAGTACTAACAATAGCCTGGATTTTCACATACATATGACCCTATAAAACAAGGTTAAATCAATTTAATTATTTAATTGAATAAAATTAAAAAACGTGTAAAACACAAATGGTATCACAAGTTGATAATGAATCCTAAGAATTTAAGCTAGAATTAACCGAACGTCCCGTAAGATTTCGTTACCAGCTGATCCGTTTTGTTATATGAAAAGTAATGAAAGTGCTTATCGAAAACATATGTCACGTTGACGGTACGGCAAGTTTTGTATAAAATAGAATTCAGCAACGTTTTTACGGGACGTTTATGCACAGCTGAGACAGAGTAGTTTTTTATTGAAAAAAAGGTGAAGCCCGTATGAACGAAAGTTTAAATAAAAATAACAAAAACCAACTAAGAACAACAATATTTAATAATTAAACACTAGAACAAAAAATGCGATACAGTTTTTTGTAAAAAAATTTTTTTTATTTGTTTTCTTATATGAAAAGCATATGACACGTTTTTAAATGTTCTATAACTACACAAACGTTTTAACGTCAACGGACGTCGCCGGACTTTTTCAACAACGTTCAGCTAAACAAGCCTTTAACTTTTTACATGTCTTCTTCAGAGAAAATTTATTTATATTTCTGTTTCTTTTGTTACCGATTTCAATTCTTTTTATTTTAAATAAAATTGATTTTATTGTCTAAAAATACTCTTTATAAAAATAAAAATTATTTTTTGTTTTTATTTTATTTTCAGAAATCGTTATGGCTGGAGCGATTATTCACAAAGTTTTGTATTCTCGACGTCCTCAAATGGTACGTGGCACTAAAAAACACTGTTTTTTTTAAATATTTTTAAATAAGCTTAATTGATATACAGACATACTTATGTATAAAATTTATTTGCATTTTTGTTTCCATTTTCGTTTTTTTTTTTTCTTAATAAATTGATGATTTTTATTATTTAATAAGCAAACGGAGCGAATCAGAAATGAAGTATGATAATTATGCTTGAAAGTCATTTTTAACACGAAAATAAAAAACCACCATTAAAATTATTGATATCGTTGCAAAATAACAAACAATTCCACCGACCAAAAATAAATAAATAAGATTTTTTTCCCTTTTATTTTGTATGCAAAAGAAGATAAATAAAAATGCACTGAACAATAAACTGAGGATTAAGAAAAATATTCTTCGTATAAATAGAATAAGAATAATAATGAATTGATGCACAAGTAAAGGTCGTGTACTTTACTAGTTGCAAATGCAAATGCAAAAAAAAAAAAAAAAAGAAAACAAAATAATGAAATGAAAACAAGATAAAAAAAAACACACTCACACACAGTTTTTTGTTTTTCGGTAAAGTTAAACCAAAAGAGCAATTATAGAGAATTAAAGCATTAACAGCAAAACCGTGGGGAAATGAACAACTTTAACAGTGACTGGAATTATATGAAATTTATTATGCACACAAAAACAGAAATTACTGAATAAATATAAAGAAAAATAAAATTTAAATTATACATTTTACACAAAAACATGCTGTTTATCAATAAAGAGACAGCATTCGAAAACAAATAGAGTGATATTTTTTTTAAATAACTTTAGAGTGAAAGAATGAGCTTCTCCAACTTTTATTTATATGAAAATCTAATACAAAAACGTTTTCTTTTATATCCTCGTATGTATATACTTTTATATTGTCATATATTTAAGAAAAAAAACCTAAAATACAAAAAAAAAATTAATTCAAAATTTTGAGGTATTTTGAAGCACCGTATCAGTTTATAAGTTGCTGCAATATTTTTCATTTCTACAGTAAAAAATAACTTTCTTCAACTGCAGCTTAAACTGTAAACAATTTTAAAAAGCTTGGACAATTTTTCATAAAGAGATTTTGTTTTCTTTCTATAAAAATTTTTAAATGGAAAATAAATAACATTCGGCTATTAGGTTTGCCTTCAGGAATTAAAATCTTAAACGAGACCATAATACAGGGTGTCCGCCTGGAAGGTATACTACTTTGTTTTGCCGCCATTTTGGTAAACATTAGTCTTGACAGTTCATATTCTTCAGTCGTAAAGTAGATACGTGGCAAATTTATTATGGAAAAATATTAGATAAACCAACGTGTTTTAATCGTTAAAACATTTTACCAAAATCAATCATCGATTAGTGTGACGATGAGAAAGTTACGTGAACAACAATTTATTTCAACAAATGGTGATGTTGATTGGCCTTCACGGTCACCTGATTTGACTGCTCCGGACTTCTTTTTGTGGGGGATATCTGAAAAGCAAGGTTTATGCAAACAAACTAAAAAATCTTGAGCAACTCAAACAAAATATTCGTGATGAAGTTAATGAAATACCGCGTGAAATGTGTGAGAATGTAATGAAAAATGTGCTCAAAAGGGCTCCCATTTTTGAGACTAACAGAGGCGGACATTTATCTGATATTGTATTCAAAACATAGTTGCCTACATTAAATAAAACATTTATCAATATAAGATCCATTCTCTTTCATTTAATCAAAAGTTATTAACAAACAAAGTAGTATACCTTCCCGGCGGACACCCTGTATTATCGGGGTTGGTAATGCTAGGAATGTGTGTATGTTGGTATCTACAAAAAGATGCCAGATTTAAAATTAATTTTTTAATAAGGACTAACTTAACTCTCTTTATTTCATTTGGTGTCTCGGACACAAAACAAGAACTAGAAAACTATAAGCTATATGTCCCTAAAAAACACTAGAAAAGGCTAAATCACTCCAAAAAAAAATTTTTTAAATCTTTATTTAATGTAATAAAATGTGTTATAAAAACAGCATTATAAATTTTATATAAAAACAAAAAAATTTTATTATATAAAATATCAGAAACTAAAGAAAATTAGGTCGTTTTCCACATGGCTTTAAATTCAATTATTTTTCAACTTCAATGTTAAAAAATATTATTTAAAATTCCTTCAAGTAATAATTAATTTTTTGATTTTTAATGCGATTTCTATTCTGATATTTTGCTTGCTAACTAAATACTGAGACAGCAGAACACATATAGTGTCACTGTAATGGTATAATTTGGACCCGTTTTTGCTACTTAGGACAACATTACCTACAATCGTTGAACATGACGGACAAATCCTATAAAGAAGTTTCTAAATGCTTAATGAATACTAGACTCTGGGAGGATTTGTAACTTGAGTGTAGTGTCAAAATGGGTCTATTTTGGCCGCAGTGACCAGGTGACTTGTTCCCGCTCCTCAATCCCAATAAAAAATAAAGTGCATTTTTATTTTACAGGTTAGAAGCCAAATCCTTTTCTTTACTTATGAAATTATCGTTGTTCGACCAATTTATGTATCAAAGTTTTGTGGAAAATATCACTTTAGCTAATTTGGTTTCAGTCTCAGTTTTTTTATGTAAGATTTGTTTTCATTTTTCCAAAAAAGGCTATTTAAGGCTATTTTGAAAAACAAAAAAGGCTAGGAAAAAAGCTAGAGGCTAAATCATAAATTTTGAGGCTAAATGCGTGAAAAAAGGCTAAATCTAGCCTTAAAAGGCTAAAATGGCAATAGTTCTCAATATTGATGACTATTAACACTTATTTGGTATTATGTAAGAACGTTTGTTATCAATATTGCCGTGTGGTTTTTTCATAAAATAAACTTTAAAAAAATTTATTAAAAATTTTAAACAAACTATGACAGCAGAGTAAAATACTAGACACGAGTATGTGAATTAAAGTTATAGGCAATCCGTTCCCGTCAGGGAATACCAAATTATAAGTGAATTGATGTGGACGACGACAAAAAACTGATGTTGCTTTAAAACTGATGACCAATTATTTAATTTGTATGAATATTTTTAATACTAATCATCAAGGCAGGGTAAAAATAAGTCAAATATTTATTCTATTATTCAGACATAAACTACATTTTTTTTTTGGGTAGAAGTGCATCACAAATTCAAATTATATTTTATTTTTCAATTTAATTTTACAATATGGAAATATAAGAATTCACACCTGTTTTGCTATTCAGTAATTTGCACTACGAACATTCATATCGAAAAAACGGAATAAGGGTTAATATTATCTCTTTCAAAATGTTAATTGGAATATAACAGCCGATGAGTGAATTCGTTAATACAATATAATACGTTGTATCGATTTGCCCTGACTTCAAATTTTAATTGTCATAAATTTTTAAAAAAGTAAATAAGAAAATAGAAATAAAATCCTACTAATATTTTTTGAAATGTTTAAAAAAAATTTAATTAATTAATAAAAATAACAGATTTCATATAATGCTTTCTACGCCCTTTGATATTTCAGATAACGCTATGATTGTATGTAGCTACGTTGTTATTTTTTTAATTCCTTGAGCTTAGTTTTTCATGCTGATAAAATAAACAAATTATAGATTTAAATTGCAGCAAAATGAAAACAATTTCAATGCAAAATAAAATTGAAATTTTCTTTTGCTTCCTTTGGAATACTAAATTACTGCAGTTGATTTTTTTTTCTTTGCAATAAAACATTTGGTTTTTATATTTTTATTTTACAATAAAAGGCCAACCAGCACAAAACAAATATCATTTCACTGAAGAGCAAGAAAATAAAAAAAAGAAATTGCAAAAAAATAAGGGAGAAATATATAAACGATTTGCTATGCAAATAAGATTTTTCCTTCATACAAATACACATAATGGTTTTTTGTGAACTAGTCCAAGTAATAAAGAGAACATGCATAAAAAGGTTGAAGAAAAGGAACAAACAACATGCAAAATGTTTTCAATTTTTTTTTATATATTTTTTTTTTTTTTTGGCTTCTTTATTAAATTGAATGCAAATCCATATTAAAGTGTCTATGGAAATGTTCTGCACACGCAACATTCATATTCAGCACACAAACATTTTACTTTTGATAATTTTTATTTTTTTATTTTTGTCCAAATAAAGGGTGTCGCAACAAGAACGCAAGATTTAAATTTTAAATAAAACACAGATATATAAAACAAAAAATCGTGAAACTTTATTATATCGTAAAGTAGACAGAATGAGGTTATGTATGGAACAACATATCGGGCAGATGGCCGTCGCGGCTTTGCTGGCACACACGCGATCTTTTAATGATATTTTCAATGACCGTTTTGCATTAATGCTGCGGTATTTCTTTAATTCGCGTAAACCATCGACTTCAAAAAACTCCAAAGAAAAAAGTCTAATGGTGTTAAATCGCACGATCTAGGCGGCCAATTCTGGTTTGGTCTCCAAAACACGAAATAACACGACCGGGAAATGACTGATGCAGCAATTGAATTGTTTCTCTGGCTATATAACATATGGCGCCGTCTTGTTGAAACCACAAGCCCTCCACATTCATTTCTTCAATTCTAGGCAAGAAAAAACTGGTTCAAATGTCAAACAATGACACTTCGAATTTCGCCAAATTTAAATCTTGCGTTCTTGTTGGGACACCCTTTACAAACAAAACTCTCAAATGTAGTTTACTCAGCATATACTTGTGTGTAAATATAATACAAAAAAATTTTACATAGTCAAGCAGTTTGTTTAAAGCTAAGCTATAGAATACATTCATTTCAACTCACACTCTGAAATAAAAGGAAAACGAAAGCCAGACATTCCTTTAGAGATTCTTTTTATTTAAGTAAATGAGCAGGAGAAATAAAGAATAGAAAATACAAAAAAATTTTGCAATACAAAAATAAATAAACATGAATTGAAATAGATACGCAATATGATATTTGCTTGAGTATCTATAGGTTTACGCCGGCTCACACTCTCTTAACAATACATATGAATAAATACGTTCATATGCACACACACACACGCAGACAATTTAAAATATTTATAATACAATCTTTTTTGTAGATGGCAAAAGAATTTAAACATAACTGCTGGAATTGTAAAAAACAAACTGCTAATAGAAAAGTATTTTAATGCAATACTGCACAATGGGCAGAGAAGTATATGTTTTTATTTAAAAAGAAAAAAGTTTAAAAACTTATATACACCTGTAGCACTTACATACTTACGAAAACATTTCTAATATTACAAAAATGAAGTCATTAATTCTACCGCCTTTTGATGTTTTCATGATATAAATAAAATAAAAAGAAAGAATAAAAGGTAGAAACAATTTAGCTTGTAGAAATCAGCCTTTTTTCAGCACTTAGTCTCAAAATGTAATTTAGTCTCTAACTTTTTCTCTAGCCTTTTTTTATTTTGAAAATAGCCTTAAAAAAGCTAAAATGATAAATTTATTTGTAAATCTTTTTTTTTTAAAGGTGGAAGAAGATTTGTCATTGAGCAACTGTGTTACGAACATTCGTATCGAAAAACAATTATAGCGCTATTTTATCTAATTCGATATTCAGTAACTTTCCAATAATATTACATTTAAAAATTTTATTAAAAATATTACTTTAATTAATTTACTTAATATTTTGCCTTTCCAAGCAAATGTAAGATTTTTTTTTTCTACAAACAATGTGACTTTTTCAGAAAATTTTAATGAAGTAACATTTAAATTCAGCATTGTGCAGATAAAATATTAATTTAATCTAAGTCAAGCTTTGAGTTAACAGAACAAACAAGCAGAAAGACGCAGACAGAAAACAACTTTGGTTGTGAGTACTAAATTTATCTCCAATCAGAAACTCCGTTGTGATAATCGAATTTTTTAATCTTGACAATAGAAATTTGGTCTTACAGTTCGAATCTTTTTTAACAGAACAAAACAAAATTCTAGTTTGCTATAACTGAAAAATTTTAATATCACACATGAATTTTTGATTGTAAATAAATTTAGTTGTCACAACCAAAGTTTTTTTCTGTGTGAGTGAATGGGCAACCACGAATTAAAAAAGTTATTTATAGCGATTGAAGCTTATTACCATATTACCAAAAATAAATTTTTTTTGTTGGCCTGCGTTATAAAGCGATTGCAATAGTTTTTAATTCTTAAGTATTTTTTTTTTTCAAATCTTATTTTAGAATATTAATGTGAAATATTTAAAAGTGTTTTATTTTTTTGCAGTAGAACTCTACTTTTAAGCAAAAATTATTTTTATAGCAAAAGCAAGTGTGTAAGCAAACTTATGCATTTCATATATTACGCATCAGCTTATAAAAATAATTTGCTATCTTTTTAGGAATCTGTATTATAATTTGAATGCTTTTTGAGAAATTTTCCATGAAGCTTTTACATGAACTCTTTGAAATGCCTTGAACTGCATAAGCAGGTTGTAAAGATGTTTTAGTTTCATAAGGCTATGCCGTTCTTTTTATGAGACAATTTATGTTAGGTGCCAGTATATACTGATAAATAATTGTACACCCACATATATATAGACTAAAGTGCTGCAAAAGCATCTTTTCAAGCATGTGTAATATTTGATAAAAAATTCCTTGTAAGCCATATCAAGAATGCTTGTGCAGCCCTCTACTATAGAAATGCAAATTTTTGTCTCATTGTTGTCCAGTTTTATATTCACATTCTGCAATCTCAGCTAATATAGTTAAAGCGTTGTATAGCAAATCAATGAGTTTTTTCTTAGTTTTGTTTTCGTTTTTTCTAACTATGCAGTTTAAGCAATTTAAAACATTTTGTATTCAAAAATAACCCCAAAGGTACTGTGATCAGTTTATCTTGTTTTAAATTAAAAAAAAGAAATTCTTTTTGCCCAACATACAGACATTGTGAGAGATTGAATTGCTTTGCTGTAAATGTTATATGAATGAGAACGTGAATGTATTCGTTTAAAAATAATGTTTACTTTATCTGAATGAAACAACCGTTTTGATTTTATTTACAAAAAGGCATATTTAAAGTACTCTTTGACAGAGCGACATACCTACTAAGCTCATAAATATTTTTTTTCCATTTCTTAAAGGCTAAAATTAAACACTCATTTTATAATATGTAGTACACATTGGATACATAAATTTTTGTTTAGCATATAATTGTAGGGTATTTAACTGTCATAGTTTATGTTGTGAGGTAAATTTTATGCCAGTGAAATTCCCCAGGCAAAGTGTATACAAAACAGAAAATAGCGCTTATCGGGTTTGCTTTGTACTCTGGTTTTATTTGTGCGTTTTTTTTTTCATTAGTTTCTAAATGTTATACAAAAACATTGATTTTCACTGATAGACACCGCTATAGTCATCATCATCACGTGGTATTTTCAGTTTGTTGGCAAATATGCCTATCTTTTTCCTCATAGAAATACTATGTATCCAACCTACAGATGCAATTGTTTGCACACAAATGCATTTATGTATTTAAATGAATGGCCAAATGGTGAGATATGTGGATACATAACTAAAAGGTGATTTTATAAGAACTATCGGAAATTTAAAAAAAAAAACACATAAAATTCAGAAAAATGCATGAAATATTTATTTGGATCGATAGTTGGGTCGATATAATTTAATGTTTGAAGATTATTTCATGCAAATGTTGGCCGCGGCTGCGCCTCAAATGGTCCATCCGCTTAGTCCAATTTTGGCATACTCTTTCCAACATTTCGGCCGGTATCTCACGAATAATGTTGGCAATGTTAGCTTCCAGTGCGTCAATCGAAGCGGGCTTGTCCCTATAGACATTAGCCTTAACATAGCCCCACAAAAAATAGTCTAGAGGCGTTAAATCGCACGATCTTTGCGGCCAATTGACTGGTCCCAAGCGTGAAATAAACTGTTCACCGAACTCGCCTCTCAATTGGTCCATTGTTTCGCGTGCTGTGTGGCATGTGGCACCGTCTTGTTGAAACCACATGTCATGCAAGTCAAGCTCTTCCATTTTGGGCAAAAAAAAGTTTGTTATCATCGCACGGTAGCGCTCACCATTCACAGTAACGTTGTGATTCGCATCATCTTTGAAGAAATACGGCCCAATGATGCCGCCAGCCCATAATCCGCACCAAACTGTTGTTTTTTGTGGATGCATTGGTAGCTCTTGCAATGCTTCTGGCTGCTCTTCACTCCAAATACGGCAGTTTTGCTTGTTCACGTATCCATTCAACCAGAAATGAGCCTCGTCGCTGAACACAATTCTTCGATAAAAAAGTGGATCTTCATCTAACTTTTCAAGAGCCCATTCACCAAAAATTTGGCGTTGTGGTAGGTCGTTTGGCTTCAATTCTTGTACCAGTTGTATCTTATAAGGCTTCACACCCAAATCCTTCAGCAAAATTTTCCACGTAGTGGAGTAACAGAGGCCCAATTCATGATTAAATTATAGACCAAACTGAAGATGTTTGACAGTGACACAAGATACAAAACGTGCGTGAGCTGTCAAAACTAGTGTTGCCAAAAAGATAATAGCAAAAAAATCACTATTTATGTGTCTACGTGTATGTATGTTTATCTATGAACAAATTTGTGAAAGGCTTTTGATTTGAGTTTAACTAAGACTCTTTTTTTTTTTTTGCGGTAAAGTTGTTTCCCTGCACTAAAATGTATTAACTGCAAAAAACAATTTTTTTTTCGTATTTTTTGTTTTTTTTAGCTGTTTTTGCCTAAATACATTTAACCAATATATCACACTGAAATTGTAATTTGATTTGCCACAAAATACAATTTTAAAATAGTTGTTCATACAAAAATGCAAACACGCAATGCAGCTGTCTTCTTTGGTCAGCAACGTTTATGAATTGTGCATACGAGCCTTCTATAAACAATACAAAAGTACATACGTATGTGTGTATGTATGAGTATTTATCTATATATAACAATGGTTGTTTAGATACGATATTCGTGTGTATGCGGTTAAATTAATGTTAAAGTGAAAACTGTAATTGGGTTTCAGAAGTAAAATATTTGTCATAAAAAATACCACAACAAAAAAGGATATTTTTTAATTCATGCGAGTTGTTAAGCATTGTTTATTACAGACTTGTGCTAAATAGTGGCGTTATCTCTTGATTATACATCAGAATTATAGTTAATTTGAACTAAAATAATATCTATTTAGCTAATTTTGGGGACTAGTTTAGGGAATAAATTGCTCAGAATATGTTCAATGACAAATTTTTAACTTTTGTTAAGGACACACTTGGCACGCATGACGAACTCTTCGCTAAAAAAAAAAAACTCATTTGTACAAATGAAAATGCACGCAGTGTAACATCGCGGCAAATTTTTAATTAGCGCACAACAGCCTATGACGAACATAAATAAAATAAAATTTGTTTTAATAATAATTTTTTTATTATTTTATAGCATTTAAAATGAATATAGGAAATATTATTATTTCTACACATTGTGTTTTTATTATGATTTAAATTCTTATGTATTATTTTTGGATACATATGGTCACACCAACAGGAGTTGTAACAAGTCGCTATTATGCTTCATACGAGGAATATAAGCAGCGATTTGATATCGACGTATTCGCCCCAGTTGGAACACAACATTTAACATTTTCATAATGCAACGACAATTTTATATGTTGCAACAATATTTTATTTATTTACCACATATTTAAATACATACTTAGCTTTCGTTAAGACCGACTTTAAGTTTTAAAATCTGAGCAAAAATTGTTTATCTACTACACAAAGTTTAAGTTTTATTTATTGGCTGTTGGTTATAATGAGCTCAAGAGAAATCGTTAAAAATTTACTTTAGGAAATTGAGTATAAATAAGCAACTAGAATCAGAAGCGGGAACAAGTCACTGTAGCCAAAACGTAGTTATTGTTTTAAACTCTAGCTAAGTGCATGTTACACGATGCAGAGGGTATTATGACTGATCCTTGTATTTACCAAGCGTTTCAGTAGACTGTAGTAACCGTTCATGAATCACCAATCCGACTCAGTAAGTAATTTGTTCGCTTCCGAACACAAAACTTAAAAACTAAATATTCGTAAATAAATAAATAAATTGCTTGTACTGTTATTTTTTCAAAATCTATATTTCAAACTAGAAAATTAATTAATTATTTTTTTTTTTTATTTTAAAACAAAATGAAATTGTAAAGTACGATGACCTAAAAATAATAACCCAGCAAAATTGTTCTAATAAATATAAATTAGCACCAGTATTTCACTTTCCATTCACTTAGCTACCAAACGTTCTTTTCTTTTTCCTTTTGTTGCTATCCTTTGTTACTGTCACTTGATTTCTGTTTGTTTGATTTTCTTTAAAAAAAATCTAAATTATCTTTTCACACACTTGCCAAAGTATTGAACACTTAAATTATTACAGATGGACTTACTGATCTATCAACCTTTTTAAATCACGGTCACTTGTCAGGTTAGTCTTGAGTTCTGTACATGTGACAAGTTAAAAAAGAAAATAAAGAAAATATGTGCACAACTTTATCTGTAACTTTTTCCTCAACTCTTTACTTATACTTTGGATTTCTCTTTTCTTAATTGTGAACTTTATGTACTTCAAACTTTCTTAATTAAAAAAAGAAACTTAATTTCTACATGTATTTAATTTTTTTTTTCATCTTCTTTTACTTGCTACTCGTACTTCTATGAAACATATTTTCTTTTTTCTTTCATTTAAAAAAGCTTGCATGTTCACTTATCTAGATTTAAGAAAAAGAAACATTAAATTGCATGTATGACTATTTTTTTCTTTTATAAAATAATTTAAAGTTTTATTTTATGTACTTGTAGATGTAACACAATAAGTTTCTGAGAAAAAAAAATATAGAAAAAAATCTGTGATTATAGATAATTGAAATTTATCTAGAATTTAATTAATTTTAACAAACTGAATTCTTAAAAAAATATTTCAAATAAAAATGTTTTTGTTAAATCAAAACAAGCAGATTTACTTTTAAAAATAGTTTTTGTAATTCTATTTTAAATGTTTATAAAACATGTCGAATATGAAGAGAGATAAAGAAAAAAATGAAATATGAAAAGACGCAAATTATACAGTTTTGTTCGTCATATATGAGAAACTTCACTAGTGCGATTCAGAAACTTTTATTACGAACGTTATTTGCGATGATTATTTATGTGCTGGTAATGTCTTCGCAAACTTTGAATATTTTTGATGGAAAGTCACTGAATACCGAATTCTATAAAACATCATTTTACTTGTTTTTTCGATATGAATGTTTGTAATACAAATTACTGAATCGCAAAGCAAACAAATTACAACAATTTTACACACTCAACTCGTTGATCAGGATCTCTCGGTAGCAATTTTGTAAATAATTGAATTTTGTACGGTAACATTTTCAAATCGTTTTAAACTGCGCGCAGAAATGTGCAACTAGTAACGAAGGCTCCAAATTTATGTTTCAGGAGACTCTGCAATACTATCGTTACGAGACGTCCGTTGTCTTCCAAAACGAGCCCTGCCTGCTGTTGTACCCTACTGTCTCAAATTTGCATGCCTTGTGGTTTCATAAGGCATTGAACAATTAGGATACTTTCGACGTAATTTACGCTGAGTAGCAATAATGAAACGATTATATATTGTCACTATTTCTGGTCGTTCTTGTGGCGTATATTTATCCATAGTAAACTTTTAAAGTCTACAGTACACAATATTTAAAGCGAAACTGAGCTAAGCGTCCCATAACCAAGACGGCGCGCAATAAAAATAGTAGCGGGACTTTTGCCCCATCAAAGAGACCAAAGATGGTCTCTTGCCAAATCAGCTTCCTCTGCGAGTAGACTGGTTTGTCTATCTTTCTGCCTCTGTCTACTTTGGTTCACTGCTTTGACTTTGCTGCTCATCTTTTTCAACATAAACGGATCTAATGGGAAATATCTATTAAAATTTTCAGTTACTTTCTTACATGCTTCGAAAACCCCGCTAGCAACGTTTGGGTTATTCTCCACGTGCTGTATTAAGGTCTCAAACTGCTGTTTGGTAGTAATTTAATTTATTTCTTTTTTTTTGTAAATATAAAAACATTTTTATCTATAAAATGTGTAATATTTTTACTACACAAATAACCGTAACCAAAAAAATTGGTTTACTAAAATATTACAAAAAGCAACTGAAATTGACAGTTTTTATTTGCCAGTTCTTTTCTGTAATGCCAATCTGGTAAGTGGCAACGCAAATTAAGCTTCGTTGCAAATGATAATCGACCCATAAGAAAAGAGTTATAACAAGAAGAAAACATTTGCTTTAAAAAATTGCAAAATTTTACTGTTCTTATCCAAAAAAAAAATTGACGTAGACTTTTAAGTAAAATTTTTTTAAATATTATATGAAGAATTTCGTTAACGTTGACATTAAAATTTACAATAATTTTATTTTGGATAAGAAAAAAAATAGAAAGCGCCCAATACTTACTGACTTTGGTAATAAGTCCCCAAACCACATATAAAAGAAATAAATTAAACCATAAATCACCACATGATACATTAAAATGCTCCCAAAATGCTTGTTTTTTATTTGTGTGTTATCAGTGAGTGAACATTTTTAAATATTAAAAATATGAAAATTATTACATATTATGCGCAAAAAATATGCATTTATAATAATATATGCAAAAATATGCTATATCAAATTGATTAAATTTTGCAATAAATTCTCGAATTCGGAAAAAAACTTGATCAGAATCGATTTTAGGTTACTAAGTAAAATCATGCATTTGCATGAAAACCCTTGCCCTACTAATGATTTTTATATTTAGTCGATCATAGAGAATCATTAAAAATTGTATTTATTCCATGTCAGATTTTGTTTTTGTTACATAGTGTAGACAATCATAGTTATATTAACTTAAAAAGATTTTAAGTCAAAAAATTCCAATTTGTTTAATATAATGAAGCTTCTTTTAATTTTTAAAGTATTTTTTCTGATAATTATTATTTAAATTTTTTCATAATTATTATTATTCCATGATATACATACAGGGGTAGCCTATTTTCATATGATAAAGTGGGGCTATATTACCACAATCGATAGTAAACGAAATTGTAAATATAATTCAAATAGAAATTTCGATAGATGTTAAATGTCGTAATTTGACTCTTGTTGTTTTCAAAACATTAAAAAAATTAAAAAAAAAATTTGAGCTAGAAATAAATCTTGTAATAATTTTATTATATTATAAATTTATTATAAATTTATTATAAATTTATTATTATTTAATATTATTCAAGCTTAAGATCTTAAAAAATTGTTTTTATTTAAATTTTCCGATTATAAAAATAAATTTCCCTGAAGAAGACCTTCAAAAGAAAGTCGAAGCTTGATTAATATTAAATAATGGAAATAAATTATTTACGAAGCCATAATATTATTAAACTTTTTATTAAATAGATAATTTTTTTTTAATAATTTAATAATAGTAGTCACACGATATCTACTTTTTTAAGTTTATTAACTCTTTTGTACATGTTGAAGACATGCTGGCTTCTAGCACAATTTTAAAATTTACTTTTTCTTCCTCTCTTTTTGCAGATAACGAAATGCGCGACTTGAGCGTAACATTTTATGGCGGAAAAGCTACTCATCTACAAAACTCCTGCTTTTTGCTACTTGTAATATTCAACGCCTATGTGTATACATTAATTTTAGGCAATTAAAAAAAATAGAATAAAGACCAAAGCACAAGCAGTTTTGAAAACATGTATATGTTTTTCCTTGAACCAAAAAGAAAATGAAAAAAAAACAAAATTTCAAATTAAGAATTTATTTGATTTCATCAACCAAAACTTTTTACAATCATTAAAACCAACAAAAAACGAAAAGAAAAATTAAACCAACAAATAAACTGTAAAACAAAGTTGTATTATTAACACTGAACATACATACATACATACATGCATTTATACAGACATACTAACACATACCAACATTATTAAAAAATTTATCTAGAAAAGTATAAAACATTTATCTAAAATATATAGAGACAAAATGCAGAGGAAAAACTTTTTATTTAATAAAACAAAAAACCTCATACACAACATAAACATAAAACATAATAGTTTAGAATAACAAAAACTTAATAATAAAAGAAAAGAAATTTAAACAATTTTTAGCAACAATTGTAAATGTAAATATATATTTAAGTATGTAATAGAAAATTTTGGATTAAAAAAAACTTTTTTATTTAGAGTCAGAGATTATAATTAATGAGTGTTTTGGTTTTTGTTAGTTTAATCACAGATATTTACGATTGCTATTAAAAATGAAAGTATTATTTATTGTTTTACGCCTTCTAGCTAATAGTTTTAATATTAATAAGAGAGTAAACAAATGATTGAAAGTAACTTTATTTAGTAAGAAAATAGAAAATTATTTTCTTCCATTAATTTTTATATTATAAATAAGACAATTTTTGTAAGTAGATAATTTTTTTTTATAGTGCAAGGCTTAAACAAAAAAAGAGATTTAATTTTAAAAGCATTTAAATTATTTTTGATATTTTCACTTGTAAAAGGTGATTTTATAAGAACTATCGGAAATTTAAAAAAAAAAACACATAAAATTCAGAAAAATGCATGAAATATTTATTTGGATCGATAGTTGGGTCGATATAATTTAATGTTTGAAGATTATTTCATGCAAATGTTGGCCGCGGCTGCGCCTCAAATGGTCCATCCGCTTAGTCCAATTTTGGCATACTCTTTCCAACATTTCGGCCGGTATCTCACGAATAATGTTGGCAATGTTGGCTTCCAGTGCGTCAATCGAAAAAATAGTCTAGACAATGTAAATTTGGTGCGAAATTTTGTTACAATAGCCCGAATAGAAGCCTCAGTAGGTCGATTAAACTGACCATAAAATGGAAGAAGCGCGCGATGAACTTTCTTAACAGAGCACGCATTTTGGTAATAAAATTCAATAATTTGCAAGCGTTGTTCGTTTGTAAGACGATTCATGATTAAATTATAGACCAAACTGAAGATGTTTGACAGTGACACAAGATACAAAACGTCCGTGAGCTGTCAAAACTAGTGTTGCCAAAAAGATAATAGCAAAAAAATCACTCTTTATTAAGAAAAACGAAATTGTGTTTTATTTTCTAATAGCAGAACTATTATCTAAAGAAGAGGAGTACGTATGATGAACTTGTTGCTTATACGGCGTAGATGTGCTAAAAAAATTCGAAGTTTTTGTTAAAAAAATTTTGACTTTTGCTGTGGAAGGTAAAATATTAAAAAAATTAACTGAAGCTTGAAGCAGATGAATTTGTGTGAAAAAAGGTAATTTCAGCAGTGAAAAAAGGTATTATCTGCATGTATTTAATTTTTCAAGACTCATATTTCAAAAAGGCTTAAGCAAAAAACTCTCACTAAAAAATAAAGTAACATGCGTTTTCTGGTACTAACGCTTATTAATGCTCAAATTAAGTGATTTTTAGTGCGCTCTTTTATGATCTTTAGTTGCACGGTGCAGAAACAGTTGCTGCCTATAAATTAACTCTACCACTATCCAGTTAAATTTAGACCTCTCTTGTCATTATTCATAAACTGCAATCAAATGGTATAAAAAACATCAGATCGATATAATGGAAAAGAACATAAACCCTTCTAACTCTTCGTAGCTTTGGCAAATTTAACAATAGTGAGCTATTGTTAAAGGTACATTAAAGAAAAGTCATACTGTTGTTCCTGACATTAAAAATATGTTGAAATGTTGTGCAAGGGAAAACGCGAAAATTAATAAGAAGAAATTAATTGTAATTTATTTTTTAATACTTTCTCAAGATGCAATTTTTGAGCTGAAAGCCTAAGATGTCATTGCTCCTTCGCTCCCCCCCCCCCTCCTTTTTTTCATCTTACCTTATAATTTTTAATTATAATTAAGAGAATTAATAAAAAAAAAAAATGCATTTATGTATAACAGTTTTTTAAATAGATTTTTTCCTTATTAAATTGCTTATGCGGCTACATTTTTTTGTGAACTGTAGAATTTGCGGTTTAGAAAATATAAAATGAATCCACGCTAAACAAATGTACCCACAACGAACAACTGTCTGATGCGGATTTTGGTTAGATCTTACTTTTTTGAAGATGATAACGGAACATGACAAAGAAATTCTTGTGGGGTTAAATGAATTGCATGGATCTGAACCACATGTGATTCAACAAGATTCACAGCACTTGAAAAACTCGATTTACTGCAGCATGAAATAAAAAACTTTTCTCCGACTGAGACACTCTTAAAGTTTTAGTTTTAATATTGAAGTGGAAAATATGTAAATATTTGTCAGGTTGAGTGCTTTAAAGTATGAGTAAATGTAAATTTATGAAAGAGTTGTTACGTAAAAAAGTCAAAAGATAGTGGAGCACTTTGTCAGTAGAATACGAGTGATTGGTTTTCTTTCGCTTTCAAAGCAGATAGCTTGGTTTTAATGAATGCCACTTAAAAGTAAGAATTTTTTTCAAACAAAATTTTTTTTATAATTTATAAAATGTTAGCTCGCATTTAATTTCTCTTTAATTTAATATTAAAAACGATTACAGCATCATAGGAAATATGAAAACCATTAAAAAAATTAAAAATGTAAATAAGCAAATAAAAATATATAAAATAAATTAAAAGCATTTTTTCAAACTTCAAGACCACCAATATAACAAGAAAGAAAAAACTTTATATATAAATAAAATAAAATATAAAATAAAATAAAATAAAATAAAACTACAGAAATTGTATGTAAAGCGAAAATTCTATTGTAATAAATAATTATTAAACAAATTTTTAAGCACTTTTTTAATGTCCGTGAAAAAAAGAAAAAAGTTTACAAACATTTTTATTATTTCAATCATGTTCATTTATTTTTCTACGCAAATAGGCTCTGTGAATATATATAGGAAAAAAATTGCCAATATTAATTAAAAAACCAATGAATAATAACTTTATAAATAAAAAAATATTTTTAATTAAGTCTTTAAACTAATTTCATATACATACACAAAAAAATATATATACAATATTTAAAACGGAAAACTATTTAAGAAGAAGTCAAAACCCAAAACTAAAACAAAAACAAAAAATCATGGAACAAATACAATGCTTAACAAAATTGGTGTAAGGCATTTACAAGTACATAATTTAAATTAAATAGATTGATTTAAACAAAATTAAAACTAAATATATGAGCGAGCATAAAAATAAAAAATAAACACAAGAGTTTAAATAAACATGAAATCTATTAAATGAATTTAGCTAAAATTGTGGTTTATTTGCAAGTGTAATAGGGCTCTAGCAACAAAAAAAAAAAACAAAATTGAGGAAATTATATAAAAAAATTTAACATAAAAAAAAATAATTATTAAAAATTATCAAAAAGTAAACAGAAAAGGAAAAAAATAAAATTAAAACAAAACAAAAAACTAACCTCACCTACACTCTTTAAACCAACCAGTCTTTTACGTAATTTCTTTTTCATTAATTAAAAAGTAAAATAAGAATATAAAAAAACAACCACAAAAATAAATTCAAAATTTAAACGAGATAAATTTATGTAGCATCTAAATAAATCTATAAATGTTAAGCAATTAAGCTAATTAAAAAGTTAAACAAAACTTTATATTCATAATTCTGTGTATTAAATTCTATTCGATCGATGTATATTAAAATATTTGTTGAAAACATTAATTAAAAAAAATTTTTTTGTTGCAGTTATTTAAAAAAAATTAAACTAAAATATATTGCATTTGTTCAAAAATTATATTTAATTTTAATATACAAGTGCTTTCCTATTAAATGACAAACACTACATTACATAGGCGCTTGAAAAATATTTCAATAAGAAAACGTTTCTTTATAAAAATTCTTTTAAAATCAGAGATTTCATATTTTGTGTAAACAATTTTCTTTTAAAGATTGAACATCAAACTTGTAAAAAAAACTCACTCAAATTGAATAAATTAAAAAGATTTGTTAGCTGTGCAAATATAGTTTCAAATAATTTTCGTAATTGAATTTTATTGTTTTTAAATTAAGATGTGTTGCTATTTTTTTAACTTTCCTTTTTAACTGGCACTCTTTTAGTTTATGGATAGATTTGAGGTTGTTCGCTTTTGAGTACAATAAAGCAAGTAAAATATCAGAAAAAACTAAAGCTTAAGTTAAAAAATAATTAATATTTAAAGTCATGTGGAAAACGACCTTATCCTCTCAAGCTTTTAATATTCTATACGCGTAATAAAAAATTTAAAAAATTTAGAATTTTAAGCTGTAGCCTTTTTACTTTTTGCTAACTTTTTTTTCTGTGTGATTTAGCTCTTTCTATCCTTTTTTAGGGCGCTTTAGCTTACTTTTATTCTAGCTCCTGGCTGTTGAGGAGCCAGAAAAATCATTTGAAAAAAAATTTTTTTTTTCGCTTTCATTTAATTTTTATATAAGAGGCCTAGCAGAAAAAGACTGTATTTACACTTTCCAACATAAGCACAGATAAATCCAGTTTTTTTTTAAAGAATGCTGGAGAAATCTTAAAATTAGTGTTTTATTTAAAATAAAGTTCCATGCCAAAAATTTAATTATGATAATCAAATAAATATTGCTTACAAAATCCTATTCTTTTACAAACAACTTTTCATTTATCACGTTAGCCTTTAATTTTTTTTAAATGGAATTGCAAATTCGTAGTAAAAAGTGGTGGTGGGTATTGTTTACCTACTATGGGTGATTCAAATGGCCAACGTAAACTTTTCAAAGAATTCTCTTATGTGCTGCTTTTATAACGCAAAACAATCAACCCATTTGGAATCTTATATGAAAATTACTCAAAATGCAAATACAAAGTTTTTAGAAGAGTCGATCGATTGTGTAATAAAAATAGGCTTTTAATATAGTAGTGTAGTAGCTTATCAATATTGGGGTTGCAGGTTTAATTTCTGCCTGGACCCTGGGAGCCAATGGTCAAAGTTACCAACGCTTATTAACAAATTTCATCTTAGAATTAATTTCTAATATTAAAAAATGATAATACGAATAATAAAAAAAATATGATAAAAAAATTAATGGCTATTATATGCGAAACAAAATATCAGCCAAATGCTCTCCACAGTTTAGGTGACATACTTCTATCCAATGGTTTATATTTTCAATGGCTCTGAGACTAAGGTTCAATGTCATCTATCTCTTCCTTTAGCTCTAGAACTGTTTTTTTTTTCTTATTGACGTACACCCGAAAGTGATGGGCGGCCAATTGAATTGCTCGATCAAAAGAGCCATTGTTTCGTTAATTGTGTATTAAGTGGCAGCATCCTGTTGGAACTACATAACTTCCAAAAATATATCCTCAATTTCTGACCACAAAAAAAAAATTTCGTTATCATCTCGCAATTGTTACGCACGACGATGAAGCGACGTGGACGGCAGTTCTGTTTTACATTTTTGTGTTTTCATATTCCTACAGAAGTGAATCGTAGCGCAGCCTAATTACATATATTAAATATTGATTAATTTTTTAAACAACTTTATTTTTATAAAATTTTAACAAATATTTTCATAATATTGAACAAATGCAATCTGTTTTATCACATTTTCTATTTAAAATATGTGTTGCTTTCAAAACATTTTTTTTTAACTTTCAATTTATAAATTATATATTTAAACATTTTTCCAAAATTAAAATAAAATACTTTAACTCTAAACCTGTTTATTTTGTAAAATTTTTTAGAAATGTCATAAGATGAACAAACAGCATAAGATACATATTATATTAAAACGGTATAAAGATAACAATTTATAAACAAAAAAAAAAAAAACTATGATAAAATAAAATATAATTAAATGTATTAATAAAAACTAAAATGGCAAAAGTGTTTTTACTTAAAATAGAGTGAAACTTTTAAAGCATTGAAAGTTTGACGAACGAAAACAAAACGAGGCAATCGTTTTTTATCTGTCAAAAAATCTTATACACGTGCAATATGTATAAATTTTAACAGGACGTTTTGTAGTGAAGTCGGCTGTAAAGCAAATGTTTTTTTTTATTTTTGTTTAGTTATTTTTGACCAGTAATTACATTTTTTATTAAATTTAGCATTTTCAGCTATACTTTTTTTGTCTTTAGTGCGTTTTATTAAACATTATGATTAACATTACTGTGGAGAATACGCACGGCCTGAATGCTAAGCAACTCTACGCTTGCCGCTCTAATTTAGTTCTAGAAGTTAATTATCTCATTTACTCATTTACAAGAGTATCACTATACAAAAAAACATGATTTCACAGGAGATCTTTTTTACAGTTTGCAATTTAATGTCTTGTCACTTTTATTTGAAAAATTTTAAAGGCCATTATTACAAGTTACCGATAGTTAAAGTTAAGATTTTATAAATAAAATATCAAGTTTTCAAAAATATTGATAAGTTAAATAGAGGATAATGTGTTTTAGATAAAAACCTATTATTTGCCTAATAGAATGCAAACTTTAACCATCGAAAGTTGTAATAAAGGGCCTAAAAATTTTATTCTGAATTGCAGAGGTTTTAAAATATTTCTTAGAAGTAAAATATTTTGCAAATATTAACTTAAAAACAAATTTTGAGAGCTATGAGCTACTGAGCCATAAATAATAATAAATTACATGTTTTGAATTGATTAAGTTGAAATATAATATATAAAATGTTAAGACAAATATTTAACAAAGAGTTATAGCAGTCACATAACAAGTAAATATTAAATTGATAAATAGTTTTTTTTTGACTGCTTAAACAGAAGCCATATGCAAATTTTTTCTATTCAGAATCAGGTTCTGATCACTGATCATGGTAGAGGGCACCAAATAAACAAACAACTGCATCAGCATTTCGAAAGTTCGAACCTTTAAAGTTTCTCATTTTTTACTAATTCTAATTTAAAGTCGACGTAGGTAAAAATGCAATGAAATTTTAAGCAAATTTATGTAAAAAGCTACAAGAAAAATTTTTTATTATAATTTTTTTTGACTCTTGATTAAAAAATAATAAAATAGACCAATAAGTGCAAGAGTTAAAGAATTCGAATGTTCTACAAAAGCTTTTGTCATGAAATTCTTAAATTAAATCTCGAACCACAGAAATAACGAAAATTTAACTTAAGTGCCAGAAATAAATCTCTTATTTAAGATGGGGCAAACACATTAAACAAAACTAGATTCAGAAATGTTTTGCATTAAATTTAATTATAAATCATCTTCCAAAAAAGAAAAGCTGTAGGTTTAATATTTTATTAATAAAAAGATAACACAGACTTTGGCTATTCTAAAATGCAATGCATATAGTTATAGAGTTTAGAAGTTTATATTGATTTAAATTAAATAGCTGCTTACTTATTTGCATAATTCAGTTGTATGTATATATTCACACATGCACACATATGCAAGCAGTTATTATTATTAACTCCGTTTATCTACCGCTAAGTAGTCGTATCAGATACAACTTAATTTAATGCATAAAGAAGACAATAAGCAAAAGATCAACAATAACTACAACAACGGCAAAAGCAATAGCAACAGTAGCAATAACAATAAATATAATGATAATAATACTAGTTGTATTCTTAGATAAGCACACATAGAAACTGCATATATGCAAGTGTGTATGCATTAGTTCAAAGAACAAAAAACAGGCGTTATACAAAGACTTGCAGAATGAGAGTATACGGCTAAGAACAATGATTATATAAGTATTGTTATGTAGGTTTAAAAATGTGCTTCAATTCCATACAAATGCAAACAAATAACAATTGTAGGTGGGCCTGTGTGTGTTTAAGAAACCATATGAAACATAGTGGTTGACTATTACCATGACAGTGGCGTCAAGACTACGAGATAAATATGATGCTTAAAGTGACAGCATATGCACTTAAAATGATATATGATGACATCGACCAAACAATATTCACAAAACCATTTACACACATAGCTACACATACATACTTGTTAAAATTAACACATAAACAAACCACACACGGTCTGAGGTATAGCTTTAGCTAAATAACTCTAACAAACATTCACATTAACATTTTATATCGAAAAATGGTGGTTTTACTTGGTTTATAAGCAGCCAGTTATAGCATCGAGTATCAGCAATTCTTTCACAAACATTAACATAAATATAAAAGGTCATGGACTGGGTGATGATTGCAGCATGACACGATAACAATCTGCACAATAAGGAAGTGTTAGTTATGCCCTTATAAAATGGCCTAAAGACAATATGCATTTAAGGCAATTGCAGCAAAACAATAATGTCAACATCATTAACAACACATACGATACTCAGTTATGACATCACAGTAACATCAAAAGCTATATAAGAATTTTAACTTCTTTTAGTCTTTTTCTTTTTCTTTTTTCTAAATGACAGCGGTAGTTAATGTTCAGTTCAGCTCACAAACTCTTGTAATGGAAAATAAGGAATTGATAGCATAAAATGTTGCACAATATTCTTGCAAAAAAAAAAGGTTTTTTTTTATAAAACACTTGGAGATGACAACAAGGATCAAATATAATGCAGCCAGTATTAGCGAGAAGAGCTGCTAAGATTTAAAATTGGTTTTTATTTTATTAATCTTATGTCATATGTCTACACTTGGAACTCTTTTAAAGCTCTTGCTAGTGTTTATAACATTTAATAAATGATGATAAAATCAGAAAATAGTGACAGTAATTTATTACTGGTTATCAGATTTGTAGGCGACTGTAATTTTTCTTTAGTTGATAAAAGTGATTTCTCGTAACTTTTAAAGCTGACAGGTGATTGTTAAATAACTTGCTGTTTAGTAAGCAGTAGCTCCAAGATTTTCAAAATTTAAATTACATAAGCACAGCAAAGCATTTTGTAGGGAAAGGAATTTAAATTAAAAAAAAAAAATATTTTAAATTTAAGTAGAAATAACAGTAACAGTAACATGCTTGTAATTGCATAGTTGTAAAGTTTTTTTCCTTGGGTACTGTAGAATTTATTATCTTACTATTTCTGAACCTTAATAGTGATACAGCAAGTCCATTTGTACATAAGTTGACTTAAACGTTTATTCTACTGAAGTTAAGAATTATAAGGATTAATAGAGTAGACAGACAACAGTCGTAACTCAAATTAACTTGTGAATTATCTAAATTTCTATGTGAATTGTCTTTAACGTAAATGCTTGAAATCATAATGAATTTATGGCTTTTTACAATATCCCAACAAAGTCGAAAATCTATCAGGGCCGAAATCACCACTTTCAATATCGAATTAAAAAAATCGCAATTTTAGTGTTTTTATATGAAAAAATTTTAATATTTCGACACGAGTTACTCGATATGGAACGCAGAGAAATTTTTTTTTTTATTTATTAAATTAAAATGAATTCAAAGTCAGCAAAGGCAAGTTATTTTAATTTTTTTTAGAATAAAGAAAAAAAATATAATCACAATGCATTTTCTAACAGTTTAGATTGCCATTATAAAGAAAAAAGTGTGTGGTTTGAAACAGATACGTAGATTCTATTGAAAATATTAATTCACAACAAAGGTTTATAATCAAACAGCTGCTTGATAAATGCAGAAACTGTCGTCTGTCAAGGTAAAATTTTAATTTGCATTAATGAGACTTTCTACGTTTTAATACTGATTATTTCTTGATGTTAAGAATTGGTGCTTAAGAATTTAATATTTACATTTTTCACAGTAAGTAATTATCTTTTGTTTGCTTTTTTATGTGTGTTATAAATCAAAATTTACATCCATTTCTACAATACAGGACAAAACTCACAGAATAACACTATTTTTAAAGGCTTAAAAAATTCATATTTTTTACCGGTTCCTTGTAACTTTAACTTTTACTTACTAAATATATTCATTTCAAATCATCTTCTGATTTATGCTTTAAGTTGAAAATCCGATAATCCAGATTAACTTTTTGTCAATGAATTTCACAGGAAATAGCATTTAAATTCACTTTTTTTCCTCTCTCACACTGTAACAACAACTTGAAGTAGTTCCAAGCATAATAATTAATTTCACTTTGAAATTAATGATTGTATACTTCAAAAATTTTACTTGTCAAAATCTATCATCGCTTTAGCAGTCTAGTATCCGTTAATTAATTATAATTTAAATTTTGCGTATTTAAAAAAAATAGTGAATAATCGTATATAATTGATGTTTAATTATTAATTGTTGTATGATAATTGAAAGTCACAAAACGAATTGTGTAAACGTAGTGCAATGGCGAATTCATTCAACTGCTTTTTTTTTTTTTGTTAGTTGTCAAAATTCAAATTACCAGCAATTAAAAATAGTAAAAATTTTTCGCAATTAAAAAAATATTATTAATATTATTATTTAATATTAGAAAGTAGTTCTAAGATTAACTTTAACCATCTTGCAGGGCTTAGGCAGAAATCGAATCTGCGACCCCCAGATTGATAGGTTAGCACTCTACACACCCATCAATCTACAGGGCACATATTAAAAAATAATTTCGTTTGCTAAAACACTTTGCTCTCAACAAATTTCTGTACACACATTTTAACAATTAGTTACCTTTCATTAATATAAATTTTTGTTTTAATAATTTATGGTATTTAATTCAAGTGTTATCTTCTTTTAAAAAGTCTTAAATACTTAAGAATGATCCAGTTTAAGTTTTATTTTCATAAATTAATTTGCTCCTCTTTTATTTTGTATTTTGCTTGATTTTTTTTTTTAAATATTTTTGTAATCAACCTCTAAGGAAATATGTCAAGATGAGAGTACAAAATAATAACTAAAACACAAACTGAGAAGTAAAATTAAACACATATAAAAAATTCTTTGGAGAAAACAGTATAAAATGAAATGAAGGTAAAATATTGTAAAGTGGAGATGTCAACGAGTTCCCTACAAATATTTCTTTAATACTCAAAAATTGCTTGATTCGACTTAAATAAAAATATACTTGTTGTTGCTATTAAAATCAAAAACTATCTTTCAATAAGATTTCTATTTTATTACACACATACCTGCACAGTTTTATATAAGACCAATTGCCTGGTTTCGTATTTGTGTGCACAAGCATTACACACATGTAGAGTTAAAAATTTCCATAAAAAAAGAAAGCAGAAATTAATGAAAATCTAAAATTTTCTTTGGTATTTTTGATTTTTCTTGGCCATATGATTTTTTGCACCGACATTATGACTATTATTTCTAAAAAAAACTTTATGTTACTTTTTTTTGTCCATTTTAGACAAAATATGAAAAACATGAACTCAAAAATATTTAAAAAATAAAGGTACTTTTACTTCAAAGCCCATAGCTCAACCATTTATGAACCGTTTGGACTGAATTTAAATAACAACTTGAGCACAGGAAGTTCCAACAAATTGCCAGAAAAGTTAAGTTTCTGTGGTCCTTTTAAGGACTTCAGAAAGTTGATTTCAACATGAACACAGACTGACGGAAATCACTAAATCGACTCCGCTATTTGTAAGGATCCGGATTATATATACTTTATAGGGTGGCATATGTACTGTGTAAAAACGATACAAGAAATTAAAAACTTATACCCTTCTTTCTTACAGTGAAGGGTACGCAAGACCATAGTATACAATCGCATAAAATGCGCAAGTAAGATGATATCGAATATGGGCTGTCCGAGTAATAAATCATTGCGCTGCGCTACTATTTTTATTTTAAACTAATTTAAACTTAGGTGAGAGACGTCTGCAGGGTCTCACTGCGCTGTCGAATGTAAGCGTCGACATACTATATGGCTTGGGTGACGGATTAACTTACTATCTTTCTCTATCTGTCTTCTCTATGTTCTTTGTTTTATCTTCACTCTTCTATTACTATCCTTCCTCTTCTTTATTTTCCTCTGTACATGAGCCCAGCTTCTATTTTTCTTATTCTGTTTAACCTAACCTAACCTAATTTAAACTGTAGTTCAAATAGTAACCCGAGTAAGCTATTCCACTACGAATTGCTTTAAAATTATTTTAAGAGACATTACTTTTCTCTGCCCACTTTTAATTATGAACCTTTAATTTCTGATAATTAGTAGTAAGTTAAAAATAAATTTTATTAAACTAACATATTCTCAGCAAATAACTAATTTTAACTGCCAGTTTAATTGTAAGGCTGTAATACAACAACATGTAAACAGAAGTAGAGAGCACATAGGTATCACTACAACAACCTATTAAGTAAATTTTTATTCTAAAGTTGTCATTGTTATCACAGGAGATTTAACACAAATTTTCTGAAAAAAAAAATTTTTTTTTTGTTGTTAGTACTTTTCATATATTTTTATTTTTTGTACTTATACACTGTTATGCTTCATTTACACGAAATGATTTTGAAATTTATATAAAACTTTAAACACCTAATTCTCTTTTTACACGAAGTTTTTTCCCATGATTTTGATTTAACACGAGTTAAAAAGAAAAACATTTTTCTTTTTTACAAAACGAGTTTTAATATTCTAGTAATTTTTGTTGAATCTCATATCAGCAGGAGATTCCCTGAATTATGCATAGAGTATATACGTAAGATGTGCATTTTTAATGCAATTCAGTTGGATTTTTTAATTTTGTTCACACCTAATATTTTTGGAACGTATCTGTCGAGTAAAAAGAGATTTAGATGTAATTGCATTAATTTTAAAAATTAAAAAAAAAAATAAAAAGTTTCTTAAAATGAATTAAGCTTTTACAAAGAAAGAATTAATTTCTAAAATTTAATTTAATAAAATGCTTTATTAGAAATAATTTTGTAGAGTTAATGCAAGCGGTATTCGGTAAAAACAGCAAGAAGCTGCTCAAATGTCTTTTTGCGGTCTGCGTTTCAAGTGTAGAAAAAATGCAAAAGTGCCAAAACGACATTCAGCGCAACAAGTAAAAAAATTCAAGCATATAAACGTTTCAAATCTGTAAGTTTTTTTTTAAATGCACCTAAACCTTCCAGTCTGAAACATTTTAAATTAAAGAAGCCACATCAATTTGAAAAGAAATGGCGGTGATTGAAAACAGTGCAAACGAATGCTCAATACTACAAAAAAATTTACACATTTGTTTTTTGCTTCATTTTCCTGCATTTTTGAGCTAAAAATGACGTCACCAAACATGACCGTTTATATTTGCTCACACATAAATGAAACAGAAACAACAAACCCATAAAGAAGTAATAGAAAAAGTTGAAGTTGCTAGCTTTTTTGGGGGGTTTTTACAAGCAAAAATTTGGGAAAGTAAAAAAAGACATTCACGTTTTAACTTTGCATTAAAAGCGTTGAAAGTCCTGAATTTAATATTAAAAAAAAATTGACAAGTTGTAAATAAGTTGCAGTTAGTTTGACATGTACATTCTACAAGTTTTATTGTTCTGAGTACATAGTTTGTGTGTTGTATATTGGCGTGAAAATCACAAAGTGAACATACTTCGGATACTTATAAAAAGAAGCAACTTATATGAAATTATTTTTCCAAACAAAAAAAAAATTTTTTTCTCTCTACATTTCCTTTTTATGGCATGTTTTGACAGATGCAACAACATGTTTAACAAAAATGCTGTAAAAATTATAGAAAAGGTAAATAAGAGAAATTTAGTTACAATTTTATTTTGCCAAATAAGACTTTTTCTTACTAGTTTCATGGGATTAATAGTGTATGGAGAAAAATCTTTAAGAGTTGCATCATTTTCTATCATTTTGCTTACTTTAAGTAAAAGGCTTCTACTACTTTTTAAGATCACTTAAAAAAAAATAATAAAATTATAATTTAAAAAATTAGGGAACGGTAAAAAATTTAATTACAAAAAAGAAATCAAACTATTCCTTTGATCTAGACTAAACATTTTGAGTTTTAGCATTGCACCTAACTCCATTGCCATACCATTCAAATTGACTATGAAACTTACGACAATAGTCTGGGGTAGCACCAGAAGAAACTACTCCCATTTGACTATTCTCTCACTATCCGTAATTCAATCGATTTTTTTTTTTTTGTTTTCAACGACCTAAAGTCGAAAGAATTAACTAAATTAACATGCGAATTTAATGAAGGAAAGAAGGAAAGAAGGAAAGAAGGATTGCTAAAGTCTCTAGTTGATTTACAAAAAAGAGATAATTGTTTCTTTGTAAAAATATACAACTACGCATACTATATATAATTAAATTAATAGGGGAGCTTACTACAGTGCTTGCCAGCAGGCAAATGAGTAGAAAATACTTCGATTTAGTCAATACAACAACCACATTTGTACTTTGTGACAGATAAAGTTAAGGCTACCAAATTTTTTCGGGGGTTTTGTCATTGGTTTCCCCCTTACATTAGTAGGTAGAGTTCTATCCTACCAATTTGGAAGTCTAGAACCTAAGGTGTTTTCTGCAGACAAGCCAAGAAACTTCGCGTATTTGTGTTGTTTAATAAAAATTACAAAAAAAAAATTTCTCTTGCTATCGCATTCTTGTCCGAATGCTAATCCATAACAATTTTAGATACATTTAAAAATAAAAAAATTTGGTAAATTTAAAAGGACACTCATGACCTAGTTAGTTTAGAAAGTTTATTAAAATGAAATTGTAGAAAAAGTAAAACATAAAAAAATTCTGTATATTATTAAAAATCAAAAAATTCAATAACTGGTGAAATTTTATTGAAAATTAAAATCATTAAAATTTTATTGGGAAAGAAGATGATTTTAATTTTCAGTAAAATGTATTGCAATTTTTAATTATTATATAGAATTTTTTTCTGTTTTTCCTTTTCAGTAACCAGTAATAAATTATTGAAAAATCAATAACCAGTAAAATTTTAATGAAAATTAAAGTCAATTTCATTTTCAATAAAACTTAATTGAAATTGTTTTCGCTAGAAATGAAATTGCTGAAAACGATTTTGTCTGTTATTTTCAGTAAAATTTTACTGAAAACGAAGTTAATGAAAGTTGATGAAGTTATTGAGAGACCAGTATCCAGTTGTGAAAATTAATATTAGCTTGTTTATATTTTTAATGCAGCATGATTATATTTATATGTATAATAATACAAAGATTAAAATTTTTTTTTTTCTTTTTTTGTATTTTTGTTTGAACCAATTTTAAAAACTCTTTGACTAATATAAATCTACTTTATTTGTAGGCTATTTAACGTCCATTATTCAATGAATTAACAATTAAAATTCTATTTTCAAACTATTTTTTTTTAGTTTGGTACATAAAATCAATATATTTCAAGAATAGTCAGAGACCGGGTGAAAACAGCTTACAAAAATCAAATTTTATTTTTACAATCTGCTTAGTATAAAAATTTCTACATACGGGGGAAGGGGTAGAGACAAAATAAAAACAGATGAATGACAATCTAGAGTATTTTAAATACAAAAATGATTTAAGAAATAAAAGATAAACAGAAATCTTTAATTTTTGAACCAACAATTTGACAAGGGGGCCGAAATTTTCGCCTTAAAATAAAATGAAAAAAAAAAATTTTACACAAATCGGAGTCTTGCAGAAAATTAAAAATTTTTAAATTGTAAAATACATGTATGGAACATTTAAAATTTAATATAATAAATAACAGACAAATAAATAAAATAGATAAAGACCAAGTGTAACAATATACAAAATTAAAATAAATAGAAATAAAATGAAAATGAAAACCTAAATAATCTGGAACATTCATATGCAGAAGGGTGATTACTTAAAGCAAAAAACAAATATGCACACAACCTATGGGTGTATGTACTTTTGTACATACGCAAAAAGAACGATACTGAAGTGGCACGTCAATTGTGGACATGAGGCTTACAAGTATGCTTACATGTAAGACTCATTGTAAACTTCTATAACAACAACTACAACGCCAACCATGAGAAGAGAGCAAATTTTCTTTTTTCTTTTTTTTTTTTTTTTGTTTTGCTTGAAAGCTTTTATAATAAAGACAAAAAAATCTTATAATAACATTACCCAAACAAACAAGAACAACATAGTATAGAATGCAAAAAAATTAAATTGGAATATTTGCAAGATTTGCAATTGTGTTTTTTTACTCTAATTTTTTATAAGTTTCACATTCATATGGTATATACTAATGGGCTGCTCAAGCATACTTGAAATGTCTTACAAGCACTTTTTATTTTAAAATATTACACACGTTGATTGTGATGTGTGGCTTTCAAGTATGCTTGTGCAGCCCTTTAGTATATACAGCACAATGTTGGATTGGTGTATATACTATTTACTTTATTACGATCATATACGACAGAATGGAATGAATGTTTCAAGTGTATTTCAGCTTGTCTTTTTTTAAGCAGTTTAGTTACTAGACAATCAAATAGTCCACTGTGTCATTGAAGTTTTTGTTGTTGTTTGTACATTGAGTGATGATTTGCCGTTGATGATGCTGAGAAAGAAAACCTCAGAAATTCATGAAAATCAGACTTAATTTTTGCCCCCAAACACACACTGCTTTTTGTATATCACATGTAACACCCACTGAAAATGTCATTCCTTCTTTTACCGTTTTGGTTTTTTTTTTTTTTTTTTAATTAAATTTCAAGTTTTATTAGCAGAACAAAGGAATAAATAAATGAAATGAGTCAAGTACTTCATTTGTAATGTTAAAAAAAATAAAATAAAATTTCTTAGTCTAAAAATTTTTTTATAGCGCACTTTACAATTACTTACAGCTTGGCTCAGCAGAGATTTACGGTAGAAAATTGATGGGACTCGCAATCTCTTTGCCAAGCGATATTGAGAAAATAACCATGAATTAGAATTCCCAAGACCACCACCCTTTACTTGAAAATATAATACATTTATTTGCTTTATCATGATTTGAGCTTGTGTAACTTAAGGTCCCCATAAATGAAATGTTTTTTATTTTAATTTTAAAATACAAAAATTTGTTATTTTGCAGAAGGTTTATAATTTTTGGTTACAAACAACATGTACAAGTACATCTGACATAGACTCTGATCCACTCAAAAATATTGAAATTTTGTGAAATTGATTTACCAATTACTTTTTTGAGAATTTGTGTTTTATTAAAATGAAATAAAATGCAATTAAAACAAGTTAATATCACTGTCTTAACGAAATATTACTATTTTTCACTTTGCACAGTCTTCTAAAATATCAAAAGCATACAAAAAATTAAGTGAGTGAAGATATATATGCCGAGTTAAATATGTTTTAACGTACATTGAATTTTTTTAGTATTCATTGTATATTTATCAAATATGTTTTACGTCACTAAATATATTTTTAGTAGTAATTTAGCGGAGGTCGTCTAGATTGGTACCCTGCTGCCGAAATACTCAGAAGTTACTTTGGACTATTTAAAAATTTTTTTTTTGAAATTTCCTTATATACCAGTGCTGTTGCTTTGAAGCTTTTTACCGTTCTCCACCTTGCCGAGGTACCGATTTTGTTCATGAAAATTACCAAAATCCACAAAGCGTAGACCTTTAAAGCATATGATTGTACATTAGAAAATGGAGCACGATCTAATTGAAATTTTGTCGGAAGTTTTCCTCTTTTTTTTTATATAGAAGCGCGACATGTTTATATGGGAATTTTTGAAAAAAATTCTTTTAGTTAAAATGCATAAATTTCCTTCAATTTATAATCAGTTATTAAGAATCCCATGCAAATTATTCCTTTATAGCTCTGCTCTAATTAATGTAAATTAAAAAAATTTAAATTGATATTTGAGAATTTATTAAAAATCTTTTCAAATGTCTATATAAGCTCATTTTTATTCTTTATACTGAAATTCTGCTTGAAACTAATCAAAAAAAAAAAAAAAAAAAAAAAAAAAAAATAAGGTGAGCAGCCAGTTAAAGCTGTGTTTTGTTTTAATTTTAAAAATTTCATTTTCAAATATCATATCACAAATATTTATAAACTAAACGTAACAGAAAAATGAAGTAAAAAATGTAAGATTTTATTAATTTTTTATTTAAATTACATTCACAAAAACAGCAAGTAGCATACATTGCTTTGTTTTATTTTATATTTCTTATACAGAAGCCGTGTTGGAGTCCTTACAGCCCAGTTTTATTTTTGTTTACGCAAGTCATATTTATTCTGTTTTTATTTTTCTTATTTCATCATTAAATATTTTTTCAGTGATTGCATTCTGTTTATTTTCAGTTGTTTTTTAATTTTTATTTTCTCTTGATTCAGATTTCTCTTTTTTTCTTAAGGCTATTGGAATCTGTGAGACTTAACTGTTGCAAATGCTGTGCTGTGGCGAAACACAGTTTCGTTTGTAAAAGTGTAATTTATGTTTTAAATGCCTTTTGCTTGTTTGTGTCAAGCAAGTTACTATCAGGCATATTTGTAATTGAAAAGATAAAAATAAAATAAATATTGAGTTTGACAACAGTCCGTTCAAATAATGAAGCTTAATATTTTCCGTAAGTTAATAGTTTTTCATAATATCTCTGTAAATTCATCCTGCAACCTTTATGTTCTACGTAGTAAATTTCAAAAATTTATTTGTTGGTTTTTTATTACAATTAATTAAATCATCATTAAATCGTGTACAAAATTTATTTAATAATTTCTTTAATTTTCTAGTAGATAATTTAATTAGTTGGCTTACAAAAACCTAAACTCTATTACTTAAGTATAACAGTCAGTTTGTCATTCCGTTTGTAATATTTATAGTATCCTCTTACCAAGCCTTCTAGCTTGCTTGTCTTTGAAGGAGTTAATATTAAGATTTTGATAGTGCCTTCCAAAGCCACAGAAAAAATTAGTATTTATTTGTAAGTTTATTTAACTTTTCTCTTTTTTTTTGTTAATTGAAAAAGGTAGCTTATTAATAAAAATATTCCGAAGAAGCTACGCAAGTTGGAGCGAAGTATTGGTATAAAATAAATTTATATAATTCAAAAATTTAGTACAAAAACTTACTTCCCCTTTGATTGCTGCTACAGTAGTATTTAGGCTGCTTAACTGATTAACATCTTAAGTTGATTGACTTCTTAATATGCTTTCAGATTATACTAGTGTTTTATTCTTTTTCGGTTATTATAAGAGATCCTGTCCAACGATTGATTATTAATATAAAATAAAAATTTTCTTCCAAGCATTAAAATAAAATTATTAAATAAAAATAAGTTTGGAGCCCTCAAAGTATATTTTTATAGAGCTTCCAGCGATACTTTGAATTGTTTGCCACTCATTTACAAAATGTCTTTTCTAGTGTACAGCTGTAACAAGCCGCACTACAAAAATATTTAAAGTTGTTAATCAATATTATAATTTTGATGCTTCTATTCTAGTTTATAACTTTTATAAAAGATTGGTTTTGTTTGAAATTTGTTGTTACGTAAAGCCACTCAGCAATAAGTCAAAAGGTAATGGGCCTTTTTGAATCAAAAAGAAGTGACTGGTTTCTTTCGCTTTCAATTGCCATAAAAATAGATAGCTTGACTGTTAAATTACACATGTATGTTATTCTATTAACATACAATTTTGAAATGAATAAGTTGTACTGTACGTATGATTAATAAAAAGTTAAGCTAAAGAAAATTTTGTATACGTACCGTATATCCATGTAGTAAAATTAACTTACTACTATAGGGTCCGCCATCGAACGTTTTTTTTTCAACTAGTGCTTATTTCGTGAACGGTAACACTTAGCTCATGTCTAATTCGACAGATAATTAGTTTTATCCTTCCGCTGAAAGAATATGGTTTTGCTTTCGCTTCGCTAAGTGGGCCTGCGATCGACTTACAGAAGATGCCGATTTTGCCAAAAAAAAATTGTCGCATTTGGGGCACAGAAAACCCACACGCATAAATTGAAAAGCCGACGCACCCAAAACGAGTCACTGTTTGGTGCGGATTTTGGCCCATTTTTCTTCGAAAATGAGCAAGGAGTGGCCGTTAGTCAATGGCGATCGTTATCGGGCCATGTTGAACGAATTTTTGTTCACAAAAATTGAAGAAGAGGACATTGGCAACATTTGGTTTTAACAGGACGGCACTACGTGCCACACAGCCGAAGCTACACGCGATGTTTTTATAGCATTTTCAAAAAAAAAAGTTATTTGGCGGACTCCCCCGACCTTAGAGTCAGTATATTTAGACAGCGTATGTACCAAGTTTTAAAGAATTTTATTTGTAAAAAAACTTATCCAAATAAATACTACTTATATGAAGTGACTCATGTTTTTGCTATTATTATTATGAGAGGCGCCAACCAAAGTGGTAAATAAATTATTTGAAAGCACAATTTCAGGCTTAATTTAAGTACGGGCAAACATCTTTTTAAACAGTGGTGAGTGAAAATCGTTGATAAGAGGGGTAAAAATGGGCGTGGTTGGTATAAAATTACAAAGCATCCTTCAGAATTCTTTGAAAAATAAAATTGTAGTTTATAAAAAATTTATTTTTTTTAATCAAAAATAGGCGTGGCTGGCTCAAAAGTATATGGCAACAAGCAAACATCAATTGAATTTTATTCATATAGATTTATCAAGCAGTATGGCTAATTATTAGAGCTCTGCACAAGCATGTATGAAATGCACTTTTTGTTATAAAATATTACACATATTTGTAGTGATTTGATGCTTTCAAGTACGCTTCTGAGTTGCTTCTTTAGAAAAAATTTGTAAAGTGGCAATATTTGCCGTATTGACAAAGTACTTCATATTATTTTCAAGTATTTGTTTTTAATATAAAAATTTTACAATTTGTTTTAGCTGTCACATAGAGAAATAAAAATTATATATGGCAAAAGTTGATAAATAGCTGTAAATCTCTCATGATAAATAAACATTTAAATCATGTGATTGGTTTCAAATCATGTAATTTAATGTCAATCACACTATTATACTCTTTGCCAGTAACTGGCAGAAATAAAAGAAGCATAAACAAGCCACAGTTAATTTATAGTTTATAGAAAAATTTTTAAAAAACGAAAATAAGTAATTTAATAATAAAAAAATATATTAAATAAATCATAAATACGATGTGTATTAACGTGCGTATAAATAACAAACGCTGGCAGCAATTTGTCATTCATTATGGGTCAGTTGTAAGTACTTTGAGTTTTCATTATATTTTTTTATTCGTATTTTAATATGAAATACAAAGCAGTTTTGTCAACTTTTGATTTTCAAAAAGCACTAAAACTAAGAAAAACAAAGTATTTATAATGAAAATTAAAATTTTAAAGCATGAATTCTACTCCCTTATCCAAAAAAAAAAAAATTTAACGTAGACTTTAAAGTGAGTGTTATCGAAATTTGCACTACAACTTTTTCATAAATTTTTCATATATTTTTTTTTTTTTGAATAAGAGATTAATCCATAAATTCATAAAAAATATTATGTGCTTAATAAGGGGTTATTTGACAAATACTGCTTAGAAGTCTGTCAAATAAGCCCTTAATAAGCACATAATATTTTTTATGAATTTGTGGGTAAGTATTTACTTTATTATTCACTTTTAACTAGAATTAAAATAGTCAGTTAAAAACTTTCTGAACCACATGTTTTCACAAACAGCCTCTCAATTATGTCTCTCAAAATTCTTTTTAAGGAAACAATCAATTAAAGCTTCATAACGTCATACGTTTTTAAAAAAGCCCTAAGTTACATTTAAAAATTATTACTGAAGAATTTAAAATTAAAAGTTTTTCAACTTAAAGTCAGTTTAAAAACGTTATTCTTAATTTAATTAATGAAAAATATTGTTAGAACTTTTAAAATGACACGATGCAGCATAATACATAAAGCAGTCGCATTTGAATTTTCGCAACTTTTTGTTTTTGAAAAACATATCACAAAAGTTTTGTCTAGTTTATTGGAAAAAGTAGCACTAATTAGAAAAGTTTCAGTTTATTAAAATTTAAAAGCACTAAAACCATTGCCAAAAACGGTTAAATTGACAACGCTAATACAAAATAACTAAACGAGTAGGGCAAAAGTAATATTATACATTCACTTGGAGTAATACAAACCTCAAGAGAGTGGAATTATTTTTATTGCTTATTTGATAAATTTTCACCGTTCTGTTTTAAATTTATTACAATGTGCGCCACCCTTTGTAAGAAGAAAATTATGTTACACAGAGTTTTTATTACTGAGCTATTGTTGCTTTTCTCTCTTTTTTTATAATATATTGCAATTTTTTCTTATTAAAATTAATCTTCATACTTGTCATTTTAAGGTCATTTTGCTGGAATTGCTAGAAAGTTTGCTGTTGCAAACGGGTAGCATGTTTTTTGTTTTTTTTTAAATATGTAAACTAGAGTAACTTCATTTTTTTATTATTTTTATATTATCTTTTTTAACATAATCAATTAAATTAATTTAAATTTTTCTTATTCAATAAAATTAATATACAAAGAAAAAATTGTATAAATAAGAATTTTAAACAGCAATACAATTTAATTTCTATATTAATAAATTGCTTAAATATTTTTCATATTTATTTACTCAGAAATATTTAAAAAATAGGTTTCTAGATGTTATTTGTGTTACATTATTTTATTTCATTAATTACATGGGTCGACAAAGAAATTTTTAGTTTTACAGCTTAAAAGATGTACAGCAAATTTCTTTAAAACAACAAATTTTTTAACGAAAATGACAAAAAATTTAAATTTAGTTTCTAATTTGAAACCTGCACAAGCTACAGATTAAATTGATTAAAGCAAAATTTTAATTAATGACATCGTTGTAATCTGCACACGCAGAAGTACCCATGGGCAATGTTAACAATAAGATTTTTGCTTAGATCAAACTATGTTGACCGTGACCATGTTCAATCAAAATTTTTCTTTACATGCAACGAAATTAAATTATTAGTACTGTTTATAGTAGATGTGTTAAACAGCTAAACTGTCTGTGCTATATAATATTTATGACTGAAGTATCGTAATGCATTTGAGCGTCATAAAAGCAACAAATTAATTGTTTTAGTTTTTATTATATGAAATGGCCCTAAGCCCCTGACCATTTGAATTTATTTTTAGATTTGTTCATGTCCACCCCCAAAATATATGTATTAAATTGGAAAAGTTTTATAGCAAAGAGTACTTACATATTAAAGCTGTTTGCGTGGAATGATCTTTGAGAGTTTTGTGCCATAAAAATGTATGACGCAAAAAAAACAAAAAAAAAATTCACACACAAAGAGAAAAGAAATAAAATTCATCATAACGAGAATAACGATGCACTTGAGATTTGCAGTAAATCTCTCAAAGATATAAAAAGTAGCCAAAACAGTGGTAGTTGAACTCTTTTGTAGTTTTTCATTAAATAATTTTTTTTTTATTTTTGCATTGCATCCACTTAAAATGCAACACAAGAAAAGGAAGCCTTTACTATCGTTATGAGAAAAATGAAAGAAATTAAAACGAAAATAAAATAGCACATTTACCCATTTAAACTTACAAACACTCACAAATTAAAACAGTGAAAATCAAAATATTGTAATACCAGAAACCGTAGGTTTCCTTCAATCCTTTAGAAAAACTTATTATAAAATCCGACTACACAAACAAACAAGCCCACTTGCAGCAATACACACATAAAATCAGATATACTCGTGCATACAAACAATATACACGTGCTGGTGTGCAACTGAAGTTTTACTTACAATTGAAATTTACAATCTGATTGTTGCTTAAGTTGAAAATTTATGTTGGCCCAGAAAATGCCATGAAATGTTAACAAACCTACAACTGTACGTTTCTATTAAAGCTGTATATATGTTTGTTTGCCTGTAAATAAAAAGCGGGGTCGTCAACAAAAACAGAGACATTTTAATTAATATTGAAAAACTTTTACAAATTTTAAAAACTCTGAAATTTACGGGACTAAAATTATAATTAAACTTTTAAGCTGAGATCACTTTGTAATATTTGACATGACCTTACAATTCATCGTTTGATGTGGCATCCATTGTAGCCATTATTGTAATTCTTTTGTCCAACCAAATATAGCGCCATATGAAAACAAAACCTACAAAAATACTGCAATATTTCTATGCTTACAAGGAAAAAATTTACTTGGTTGACGCAACCAACTCAATAATTTTATTGTTGTGGTTCAACGATATATGCCACCATCAACGCGATGACAATGATAACGCAGCGTTTACTACAATCGAAATAATGTTATAAAAAAAACTTTTAGAGCTTTTGGAGTTGTAGTTCTCTAAATTAACTTATGACAAATTTGACCACCAGCCATTTTTATAATTTTTAAATAAGAAATAATATTAAACAAAAAATTTTTAAAAGGGAGGCGATATCGAACCAACTTTCCATTCAAATTACAAAGAAATTTTTATCAATAATATTCTTATTAGTGTCAAATGGCTTTATGTTAGATGACTGCGATTGAGTGGGCTAATTTTTCTATTGTGCCTTAATTCAGCGCATAGTTGTTAAAATATTACAATTAACGTAGTTAGACTTCCCACCTTTAGCTTTAGTTAAAACATTTTAGTTTCTATACAAGCTAATTTCTGTAAATTTAATTTGTTTTGGTCGATTAAAACTAACAATTATGATATTTTATTAATTCATATTTTTATATGTAATTTCGAATTGAAAATTTAATTTTATGGTCTTCAAAAAAAAGCATGATTTCTAGTTTTATTTATTTTATATTTTCAGTCCATAGTTTTTTGTGCAAACATTATAAAATGTAATTTGTAACCTCGTGCTCAAAAATAAATTCATAATATAATCTTTAATGTATGGAAAGGAATTTTACACACAAAAACAACTGAGTGCAAGCATGTACAATGCAAGTCAGCCCAAGAAAATAAAGTAATAAAGGAAAACTCAGTACTACACACAGAAAAAGAGAAATATAGAATAAATATAAAAAAAAATTAGCAAGTCTCTCTAACCTTAATATGAAAGTATTTTAATGTTCAAGTTTCAGTACTTAATATCAATCGAAATTTCAATAAAATTCAAGCTGGGGGATGCCCCAGTTTGGCATCAACATTTTCTTCTTTAAACAACAATAAACAGGGTGTAAACAGGGTCCAATATTTTTTTTTGTTCCAAATCATTCAATATCAAATCCACTTGATGAACTTAATGCACGTTTGAAGTGGTTAATATTTTGGAAACACGTCAAGAAACTTATACTGACTACGAACAAGCATGTTAAGCTGCAAAACAATCATTCTTGAGAAGTATTTTCAAAGCAATTGCTGGACATTAGCAAAATCCTAGTTGACATTGACATACCGCAAAAAGTCATTCAAAAATACGTTCTTTTCTTCTCTTGTTAACTATTTTTATGCAAAAAAAAAAAAAAAACTTTTAAAAGTCAGATAGTTATTCTTACAAATAAATTTTAACAATAATTATTTTTTTCCAAGTGTAAATATAAAATAATGTAGGTACGTTGTACTTTGTATATACTCGTACATAGATATATAAACTACAAATAAACTTGTGCACATTCCTCATGAAGCAGAAGTAGTCGATGAAGCGTTTTATTGTTTTGGACAACAAATAGGAAAAGTGGCAATTCAGTTTCTATATCTGTGTGTTGTCGTGGGATCAGACTGCAAAGGATGTATTTAATACTTTAAGCAAATGTGGTCAATATGGTTGATAAATTATAGTTATTGTCGATTCGGTTAACTCTTTTATTTTAAATTGTGTTTGTCCCTTTCATAGTTATTTCTCTGAAACTTCTTTCAATGTTTGTTGCATGCTTGTTTTAAGTTGCATATTAATTTATAAGTTTGGGTAAAATGTTTTATCAATACATATGACGGCACATAATTTAATTACTTTGTGTTTTCTCGTTTTTGTTCATGTGAGTACAAAATAATGGGTGACCGAGTAAGAGTGAACGTTTTTGTGCAAGTGCCAACTTTGAAATTTGTCAGCTATCAAGTGTGTTTATTATGATTAGGGAGCGCTTTACAAAAGAAAAAAGCGTTGTAATTATGATGAGCAATGGCAATTTAAAAAAAAAATCATATTCTGCAATGATGAAAAGCATTTCCATATGACTTAGTGAATACAAAAAAAAACCTCAATTAATCCATGAAAAACAAATGCAGCTACCACGAGTCTAATCTGGATCTTGCTCAGAATTTACTTTTTTGAAAATAAAGCCACAATCGCGGTTACTGTGTGGACAGGAATATAATAACGGAGTTCTTGTGACCTCAACTAAACATCATGGTTATGGACAACATGAGGCTTAAATAAGAGGGGCCCACTTGTTGCACAGCACATTAAACAATTGGTTTGTTGCAGCTTAAAATAAAAAAGTGTACTCTTGACGGAAAATGGTCACAGCCGAAGTCATCTTCTGCTCAGAGACCTGTTGCATGCTTTGATCAGCCACCAGTAGCAGTTCTATCGACATCATTAACATGGGAAATGAAGTAGTAAGACATGAATCTATGTCTGATTTCACACTTTGTCAAAAGTCTACTCCTCAAGCAATCAATCAAAGTGAGTTAAACGATTTAATAACGCATTTGAATCTATTGAAATGTTGGCATCTCGCCTTACAAAAATATTTACTCCTACCCTATACAAAAACTACATTTCATCGGGAAAAGATTTTTCCTCTGAAAAGCATTTAGATGGAAGTAATAAAGTATAAACCAAGCGATTGGCGTCAGTAATGTAAATTTAAAGTGTATTCTAGTACAATGGAAGAACGTTACGAAAGAAGATGGAATTTACATATGATGACTGATATTAATAATTGCCGTTTTAATGAAATAAGGAAAAGGTATACGTTTAAGCAGGATATTCTTTATAGTAACGAAGTCGTTTAAAAGAATGCATATTTACGGGTTGGCCATTCCCAAGCCTAAGGTTCTTTTAACTCTGCATCACATTGATCATCATAAGAGGACTGTCTTACACCACTTCTCAAAGAAATTGTTTTAACAAGTCCGTTGAAATATAAGAAATTGCAAAGCCTACTATAGAAGAGATTTTCATTATATATATCCTTATATGGGCACACCTCTTAAGGTAAATAGAAGAGCTTGAAAATTATTTCTTGGTTTAATAGTTTTATTTTGCTTTTTCGCTGTAAACTTCTTAAAAAGCTCTGCTTGACATGAAAACACTTAAGAAAACAAATAGAAAACATATGAAGAACATCCGCAAATACAAAAATGTGTTCTTTAATGCTTCCCTGAAAATCTCTACAGAGCCACATGTTAATATGAATAGGTATAATTGTGTCTGTTCGCTTTTCCTGTTTATTTTTGTTTTTCCCCTTATAAAACTTTTTGGTCTAAAGTGAAATAAACTTTGAAATAAAAAGAGATGTCTGCGTGCACTTTTACTCGTACTTATGTACACACATCCGTAACTGAATGAGTGTGTTCAAACTTTTGGCTTATATAAATTACAGAAGTAAAAAAAATCTTTGCTACGTGTGTGGTGGCAGAATTGTTGCAATATAAAACACCATTTTATTTATGTATGAAGTTACACTTAATTCTTTTTTGTAAAACACACACGGGCTCAACCACACGTGCCATTTTAAATGGTTTTCTAATAATAAATAACATAAAAAATGTTACCTTTGATATACAAAAAAAAAACGAAAATCAATTTAATTTTTTTTTTATTAAGCTGTAAACAAAAGTTATTTCTAGATCTTAATAAATTAGTTGAAGATCACTAATCTGCACTACATAGTGAAACTTTTTTTTTTTTGGTTTTCGTTTTTCTTTGTTAAAAACCAGCAATTTCCGGTAAACCCTTTAAGGAAATATTTCATTCATTTTAAACTGAAGTATTAAGTAAATAAAATAAAGTGAAAGAAAGCAATAATATCTGCAAGAAACAACATGAAAACTGGCTGTTTCCTTAAGTATTCACTTAGTTTTTTTCACGTTTGAATTCATAACAACGAGTACAAAAATTTACATGTAGACAGATTTTCATTTAGAAACTTTTATAAAGTGCTTAAAAACTTGGAGAAATTTAGTGGTGATTACTCTTATTTAGGAATTGCATTGAAGACAAAATAAAGTGTCCAAGTGAGAGTGCACTTTTTCATTTCATGCTGCAATTAATCGATTTATTCACCATCGTCTTCCTGAAACCACATGCCGCACAGTTGATGTCACAGTCACCGCAATTTCGTTGTGGGTTCCTTATGGATTGGAAAAGGATTTTCTGAGCACTATATATGTAAATCTTCAGATGGAAATGCGTTTCATCGGAGAAGATGACTTTTTTTTATAATAGAAAAAGTATGTAATAAGTTTTGTACAAAGTAATGCATCAAATACACTTATTTTTATATGAAATTCATATTATTTTCTACACACTGTGCGTTTAATCCTGAATTTATGAAATTTGCAGTGTGAACGCAAAAGCAGCAATTAGTGGATTTATTATTAAATTCAGAATTTAATTAGTTAATTTCAGTGTGAAAATACTATTAAATAAATATAAAAAAATACATCTAATAAATAAGCTATTTTTGGTTGTTGCACAAGGTATTTGTAACCTTTTTGGTTGTTGTCCACGGTATTCATATCAGTGGTGAATTTTTAACTCCTAAAGTTAACTAAGAATTACTGAATCACACATAACAACAACATGTCGAACAACATGTCGAACCACACTACTGGCATCCTTATTTTGAAAAGCAGTAAAATGTTTACTGAAAGCATATTAATCATTATTTTAATGTGAAATTTGAGTAATAATAAAAAAAAAACAATTTTTTTTAATGAATTCGGACGTAAATATTTATTTTTACTTTTAAACAACTTTCAGCCAAATTATGAAATAAACTGCGTACAAATTTATTTCATACACTCAAATACGTAAGCAGTTAAGCAAATACACACATAAAAATAATTTCCAAATCAGAAAAAAATTTTTAATAAAATTTTTTAATAAATAAATATCACATCATTGATTCAGTGGAACACGACATAGAAATTTATTCAGATAACGAATAATCAATGAGCCAAAGGGGGAAACGTATAAAGTGTGTAACCAGCAATAAAAATGTGCCAAAGACCTACAGGCTACAGACAAATAATTAATAAATATTTGTAACGGCAATATTTTATTAACTTTTGAACAAATTACAACTCTAATTTAAAATTAAAGTTTTTAAGAGATACAATTTTTATTAAAAATATAAAACTTTAAATTCTTTATAGGGAATGCGGAAAAATTAAACAAATCACAACATATTAAAGAAAGTTTACATAAATTATTCTGTTTTTTTTTTTTAATATTTTACAACTGTCAAAAAAAGAAAGCAAAGACATTTGAAAAGGTCAACAGACCAGCAGATAATTTAAGCAAAATAAAAAATTTCCTATCTAAAATAAGTATTAGAGTCCATCCATCTCACTTGCATATATTACTGTTTACTTCAAAAGTAAAAAGAGAAGAAATGAAAAGCAGAACAAAAATTAAATAAACAACAGAGGAATACTTAAATGCAAGATCTATATCATGGATTACGGTACCTCATGAATTTCACACTCAACCAAACAGAGTAACGAGCTGTCAGAGATTAAATGTTACAAAATGAACGAACGTTGAGTGTTTTGTACTAGCAAATTTTAAAATTTGCTGCTCAAGGACGTTTCTCCCTCTTCTTGTTTCTTGTTGTTGAATTCATATCATGATGCAAAAATATGTTTATCCTTCTTTAAAGCTAAAGGTAACAGCAAACAAAATTGTATATTTTTGTATTAAAAAAAGGATGAAACTCATACAAAAATAAATAAAACAGGACAAAATATTTTGCATGTATACAAGATTAAACAGGTGATATAAGGTAAGCATGAATGTATTCGCAACAAAAAATATATATTTTTCACTCTTTGATAATACGAAGATTTTGAAAAGCTAAAACTTGGAAAAACCACACTAAAAGGATAATTTGCATTATTCTTCAATTAAAAACATTTCATTGACTCAATGAAATATTTCATTAAATCAATTAAATGTGTCATTAGTAGAATGAACATGTCATTGGTTGAAGAATATAGAAAAATTCACTTGGCTAAGGAACAAAATTCTTTAAGTGTATCTTTCAATTGTGGCGATATATTATTTTTTTTTTTTAATTTCATTGTTACCAATAAAATTATGTTTATGTGTTTGCTTAAAATTAGTTTGTATTCAAGCCATATTGTTTCAATTGTTACACTGAGAGTAAAATGTTTCTTAAATCTATTAAATTAATTTTTTTTTTTTTAATTTTTCATTGTTTCAAAATAAGTATGAGGAAATTTCAAATATTTTTTTTAAATAGTTCAAAGTATTACAAATCTAGACGACGTCCCATTTAAAATTACATATGTCCCATCTCGTAATCTTCTATGGTTTGTTCGGAAGTTAGTTTGGATTATATTGGCAGCAGGTACCAATTTAGACGACCTCCGCTAAACTACTAATAAAAATGTATATAGAAGTATTTAGTGACGTATTTGATATATATACCATTAATATATGAAAACATAAAAAACTTCAGATTTTACGTTAAAACATATTTAACTCGGCATATTTAACTTCACTCACTTAATCGAGGATATTCTGTATTCCACACGGATTTGAAAAAATGTAGAATTAAATTTTTTCTTCTTATTAAATTAAAACTTTTATATTTTTTTAATTGTACCAATAATTTCGTACCCGAAATAAAGCAAAAACAAAATTTTAAAAATCTTAAAATGGACCACAGAGTAGTTATGAGGTGCTGAATTTTTCAATTTTGAATAAAATATTTGGATTCGGAATACAAAACAGCACTGCATATTTTGTACGTTTTTTATATTTTAGAAGGATGTGGAAAATGAAAAATATTAATATTTCGCTAAGACAGTGAAGGGAATATAAGACTTGGCACAGCCGAATTTAACTTGTTTTTTATTAATGCAGTTTAAGCTATTGATAGTTAAGGTTAATATTTTATAAATAAGGCAAATATCAAGCTTTTGGTTGAACATTAAATTAAAAATATCAAAGACCAAAGTTTTAGCCAAAAGTAGATTATTTGTCTCTAAAATCCTAACTTTAACTATTGAAATTTGTAATAACGGGTCAAAGTATTTTTTTACTGAAATAATACGCTCAATATGTAATCAATATAAATGTTTTTTTTTTTTTTTTTAATTGAAGTTTTCATTTTAACTTTTAGAATAAAATTTGTGTAAAGTTAAACTTAAAAGAACTTTTGTGTACAAAACCAAATGTCATTACAAGGATAAGCTAAGATGCAACCACCAAAAAAAGACAGACTAAAATTTAAAAAGAATTACTCATGCAGCTGTGTAAATAAAAAGAAGAAAAAAAAACACTTCTATGAACTAACCATTCGTTTAAAGGTTCTTTATAAAATTTTATTTAAACGAAATTGTACAAGGGATGTACATTTGGACGTACATGTAAATAATTTCATTTAAAATATTAAATTTTTTAAGCTAAAGAAAACCTTAACAGTAGCCTCTTACTTTCTAACAAAAAATGTTTATGATGTCTTTTGTGCTAAACATGTAATATTTTACTATTTATAATAATTAAAAAATATAAAATTTATTTAAACAAAGATTTGATTAAAATAACTTATATTTACATAAAAAACCACAAATTTGATAAAATTTTCATTCAAAAACGTTAAAATTAGAATCATTTGGGCCCAGTCTTTCGGTATTAGATGCGTTGAATTTTATAACCGAAGGCTATTTCACAGCTCCATGACTTTTTAAATTTCTTTCGCAATAACTTAAAATGGAATACTGCTGACTTCAACCTCCATTTTTTAATAAAGTGTATTTGTCAGCCATTAAAAGCAGACAACCTAGTGAATTTTAGCAAATAGGGAAAGAAGTTTCTTTCGTTTATCAGCTGAGAATTGTGGAGGCAGTAGTAACAGGCGACTGCAATTTGTGCAACCATGCTAAGAGAATGGGTTTGTCATCAAACGACTACTGTAGGAGTTGTCAAGATGAGGAATAGCACCTTCTTGACTATATAGGTCAACATATATATCTTCATTAGAAGTAGCGGTTGGTTTAAGTGATGGCCTTATATTCTCTATCTGTCTTATTATTTATTTCCTTTCCGTGTACTCTCCCATATCCAGTGCTATACTTCTTCACTTCCTCTTATACAGGTATCACAAAGGGACCACATCAGAGGACCCAAGAGTACCCAGCTTCTATTTTTCTTTTTTGGGCGCCCTGTGTAACCTAGATTACTTTCGTTTATATACGATTTGAGTAAGCGTTATGGTGAAAATTCATATTTTCCACTATATTTTTTTTTAAACCTGAAATTTTGGTTAATAAAATATTTAAGTACACCAGTATGATACGCATTTATAAAAAGTGATATTAAATGCAACATTTATAACATTTGTCGCTTTTAACTTAAAAACTAATTTTACATGCTTAAATTATTTGCATAAAGTGAAATGCAGAAAAAAACCTTACACGTATTTTTAATACAACCAAAAAAAGTATTTATTTGGAGATTTCAGTTTTTTTAAGTGACATATAAGAACTGCTTTGTAAGATTGACTTTAATACGGATTTTATAATTAAAAAAATATTTGTAACGATACCAGATGAAATACAAGATAGAAAAACGAATTATAACATGTTCAACGGGGTTCCTCTGTATAAATTTAAATGTTCTACCTTGGCTATGATTGTGATACGAAATAGCAATCAGAAAACAACATGAATATATAGTATTTCAATTTTTACAGGTTAGTTGCTCTACTTGCAAAATACTGGTACGAACAAAACTACATTCAGTAGTGTAAAATTATATTTTGTATGTATGAATATGTGTAGTGTGTGTGTGTGTGTGTGTTTATGCATATAAGTATGTCTTTGCCCGTACATACACTCATGTATGTAAGTATTTGTATGAAAAGAAACAAGTATTTGGTTTAGTAAGTACCGTATGTATGTTTGTGTGTGTGTTGTGAGATGGAAATGTTGATATAAGCTTTGCAAGTGCATGTATGGCAAAAAAAAAAAGGATACAACATTTGGTATTGCATGTGGATTTATCCGCTTTGTTAAGCAACTAGTAACACTACCAAATAGTGTTGCTGCGACCAACCAACAGATCAGGAAAACGTTTGACCTAGTGAACAGAAATTTAAACCAAACCATCAGGCAGCAGTTGGCGGTTTGTAGTTGAGCTTACATTTAACTGCATGCAATTACACGCCAACAACATCATAATACACTTTTTGTTAGTAACAAACATGTGACTGTTCGTTAACATTTGTATGTTTATTTTCTTTCATTTATTCATTTGGATTTGCCGTTTTGTTTGTTTATTTTTTTAACTGCTTCTTTATTTTCAAGAGGTCAAGTAAATAACACAAGCTTTGAATGTTTTTCTTGTTATAGTTTTTTTTTTTTACTTTTATTTGCACCAATACACATAGAACTAATGAAATATGATCTCACATACACATACGTTGTAGGTTGTTAAAAAATATTAAAATTAAGATTTGTTTTGTTAAAAAAACTACACTAAAACAACTCAGGCACTGGCAATTCAGATAAAAATTATAACCGAAAATAAATAAAAGAAATATTTTATACACACAATATGCTTAAAACGTTACCATAATATTTTTACAGCTTTAACAATTTAAGCCACTTTGCAAAGTATCGGTTGTTCTGCAGGTGAGAAAAGAACAAAATATATAATAATTTTTTTTTTTTTTTTAATTTAAATTATTATTAATATTAAGTTTACACTTTTATGCCTTTAAATTTTTTTAATATTTTAAACGGGTTACCTAAAACTGCACAAAGTGATTTTTTTAATTGTTTCAACAGAACAAAAAAAAAAGTTTTTTATGTAAAATTTATAATTAATGCATATTTAGATTACGTTAGCATAAATTATTATTATTTATAAATTTATAATTAAATCCTAAAGAAGCTAAGCAAAGTTAGATCGAAATATTGATATAAGAGTTAAGCCATTTCAATTATCATAAAATAAATACATAAAATAAAAATAGATTGTGCTGCAAAAGTGAGCAATAATAGATTTGAAAGAAGAATATCTTGACTTCTTCACAAGTAACTTTTTCATATTTTTATTAGTTTTAATAATTTTGCTCACAAATAAAATAATTTGCTTCCTTGTATAAACTTGTAGCTGACACAGTTGAAAAAAGGGCATTATCTCGCTCTTACTTGTAAACATGTGACATGCAACATATTGAGAAAGGAACGTGATTTTGATTTTAACTATTAAATTTTTTCACCAAAGAAGAGTTTTGGAAAACTCAAATAAAGGAAAATTAACTGCAAGAGCAAAGTTTGCTAAAATTTCCTCAGTGAACAACACTGTCAACTTTTGAATTTAAAAACTAAAAAAAAAAAACAAGTCATAACTTTTTTAAACACAAAAATTTTAATAACTACAAATCCAAAGGTTTTATTTCTGCCAAATATTAATTTAAGTATTTCTTTATAATTAGAACTAAAATAATCAGCCTAAAAATAGATGGACTTGCGGACCGTGATCTGGTAAATATGTGTGGGTATAGGGGAATGCAAACTGGTAGAGGGAGAGTATTAGTTTTTTATTCTTTTTGTTTTGATTTGTTTTGTTTTTACATTCATTTCTTTTATTTGTCATTCTCCCTGCCTACAGCTGTGGGTTGGAACCCGGCTCTGAAATTGAGTTGGCCAGCAAAACACCTGTGGAGTAAAAAGGTAGGAAAATAACAATAAATCATAATGACCTTCATGCCTCTCAATTACCCAAAAAATTATTATGGTAGCGGCAGAATTAAAAATTCATACCCTTATTTTGCTTTAAGCAATTTCTTTTAGTCTGGGAACTTTCTATTTAAATTTTCTCTAATTAGTAAAAAGTACTAAGATCGTTGTTAAATTCACAGAGTTAAAAACGATGGTAGTAAATTAACATTTTGTAAAGTCCCTACACAAGATAGAAAGAAAATTTAGTACACCAATCCATCAGTTGTTGCTTTAATCATGCTGCTTTTAAAATCTGCTGATAAATACCTAAAATATTAAGATTTCTAGTTATAATTTTTCCCACTTCTTTCTTTATTTTATCTTAAGTATTGTTGTACAATAAATCAAGAGAAAAAAATTATGTTTTAAAAATTGTGTTATTAAAATTATTCTGCCTGGTGTAGATATACCAACGATATGTTTCGTCACAACAAAATTGAACTTATTTTTCCAGTTTTTGAAAATAATCAACATTAATAATCGTTGAGCAAAGATTTCTAACAAATTTTGTACCTTAAGGCTGACCACACTTGGATTTTTTTATATAAAAATAATTATTATTTTTATTACAGAAATCTGGTTACTCTCCTTATTATGATAAAAAGTACAACTAAAATTATTCAAAATTACTCTTGCAATATAAAATTTTATATCAAAAAATACAATGGACTTTAATTCATCATAAATAATATTCAGCCAACAACATGATTCCAAAACAACATAAATGTTAAATTTACGGTCAGTAAAATAAAAACTAATGGCAAATAAAATTAAATCTGGAACACTTTTAAGTACTAATAGCAAACGGGTAAAATTATAAATTTCAATATGCATGGACATAGGCCTTTTAAACCGAATTAGTACTTAAACCCTTTACAATCTTAGCGCAGTACTATATATATTGTACCTTTTATAAAATCTTATTTTGTTATAAATCATTTAATCTCGAGTCTAGATTCTGTAATACTTATAAAATCAAAAAGATTAAAATATATAAAAATTACTATTTTGTTTGTTTAACGGTTTGAGCTTAATTCTAGATTGACACTGATATCAATATATAAAAAAGTACCATTAAAAATTTCCCTTTGAGAATTTTTTTACTTCTTTCAGGACTATTTGATTATACTGTCTCAGTTCTAGGTTTGAAAAGAAAACAAAAAATAAAGCTAAAAAAGTTAAAATCATAAAAGTTATTTCTCTCTTTTGGTACTTTTTCCTCTCTTGAAAAATCTTTTTCAAAAAGTACCAACCTTATAAGAGTTCCGATTTATTTCGTTGTTACTCCTAAGCATTCGAATTTCCAAAAATGTTTTCTTATTCGTGATATCCCTTCTTATTCCTTTCACTTTTCTATTTCTATTGCTGTCCTTCTTCACTTCCTCTTGTACAGGTATCACAAATGACCCAAGAAATCCCATCTTCTGTTTTTCTGTGTAACCTTACCTAACATACCCCTTAAAAGAGAATATATTCATTGAATTTCAAGTCTGAAGAAGTCAGTAATTTTACTCTTTTATGAATATAGATTCAATAGTCAACTGAAATATGTCCATAACATTTTTTATTCTTGTGATTTAATTAAAAGCATATTTTTAGTTATTTATCAATAATAGTAAAATTGTAATAACTTCTTAAATTTAAATTATATCAAAACTACACGTTTTTTTCCGGTCTCGCCAATTCCTTTATTAAGTAAGTCGGTATCCTTAAGGTATAAAATTTTTAGAAAAATCCATTTACAAATCGACTTTTAATCGCCACAAAATATTCAAATAAATACAGGCATTAACTACTTTATAAAGTGAGCCATGAATTTGCTAGTAATGTGATAAATAAAATATTTTAAAGCATAAGTTATTTTTGTACAGTGGCTAGTGAATTTTGTTGAAAAGTTGGCGTTAAAAAGGGAGCGGCTAGTCTCTAAGTATATGTCGATCTTAATTTTTGTTTAGAGATTGCACATGTCAAATTTCAGACAAACTCGCTGGAAAACAAAAAATTTTTATAGCAAACAAAGAGAAAATTAATTTTATTTATAAAGATAATTGATTTTGCTGCTTGTCTTCTTAGCGATTTTCAAATAAAAACTTTTTTCTTGGAAAAATACCATTAAAGATATTCGTAGAAATCAGTTTTAATGAAAAGGCCTGAACACTGAAAGCCAACTAAGACAGATACCCGTGCACAATACAAAAACCAACAACATACGCACCACATTTTCACTTTGCAATTCTGTACTTTTTATGTGTTTATAAAGTCTAAACTTTCACATAAAATTGAGCGTATTCACTTCTATTCATAATTGCTGTTGTAAATTTACAATTTTATTATTTTAATAAAGTCTGCGTATCAAAATAAAATCCAAATTGAAAACATAATTAAAAAAGAAGGCTTAAATAAATACAATTTATAAATATACATACACACTTAACGGCTACATTTCAAGTGCTTTAATATTTATTTTTAATAAATGGAACTGCTGAATTACAAACACCATCAGCATCACTATTGGAAAATGGATATGAACATACAAATTATGTTATTACTGCAGTCCTTCTATGAACAACACAAAATTACTGGCACACTTTATGTATGTAAACAGCAGGAAAGCAAAAAATATTTTGCGTTTTGTATGGTAAAATAAATATTATGAAAGCAAATCCTTTACATTTTATTTATTTTACTTTTTTTTTCAGACAAAGTTTAAAACTCTTTTTTTAATTGTTTTCGATAAAAATGTTTGCAAGTTTTTTAAATTTCAGTAAAGAAACAGAGGAAAATTAAAGTTCTCTACTCAAAAATTATATAATTTTTTATTACATCAAATAATTGAAAGGAAAAATATTTAAAAAAATTATTTCATTATGTGAGAGAGAGAGAGACAGCCCGAGTTGGTAGGCTACAGTTAAAAAACTCTTTACTCTAAAACTTATTAGGGAAGAATCTATACTGAATTTCAAAATGAAATAAAATTAAACTCTACACTGAACGGTAGATAGAAAAATGAACAAGTTTGATATGGAGAGGATGGTTCATTCAAAAAAGTTCTGGGCGTGCACCCAACTCTCGAAATAGAGAAGGCATTAGAGTACTAGCCTAACAACAATATTTAATTACAAGACTTCTAAAAAGGCTGGTAATATTTTAACTGCTTTAAAAAGCTTTTTGCTTCTCATTAGATTTTTTTTTTAATAAAAATTACCTTAAAGTGTTTCTTTTAATTACAAAAGAGTTTTTCGTATAAGCATTTTTTAAGCACACAATACCATAAATCGAAAGTAAGAAGTATTATTGAAGCAATTAATTTTAATTGTTAACAATAAGATTAAAAGAATTTAAACCAAACAAAAATATAAAAGCAATTAAAAAAACTTAGTAATTAAAAACATATTTATTTTCAATTGAAATACTTAAATACTTATCTAAAATAATTTTAATCGTGTTTAAAATGTTTTCATAAAATTAATTTTAAAATCAAATGCAATAATAGAAATGAAACAAAAAAATTATTAATTTCATATTTAGCTGGAGGTAAAATAGATTTCTAAAGATATTTGTGTTTTTTGAAAATGTTTGTGTGTTTTGGGGCTTTCGATTTTTTTTATTTAATTTTCTGTTTTCAGAAATATTTTTAAGTACGTAAGTATATTTGTTTAGCAAGGATTTTTGCACAGGATATTTTCAATGCCTTCTTTATGCTTTTACTTGCAACAAACTCATTTGATGAGAAGCAGAGATGTCAAGCAGGACTGGCTTTATTAACTGAATCCCAAATCCCTAAGCGAGATTTTGAGGATTTTCAAATAAACATAAAAAAAAATATTTTTCACAAATCAAAACAATATTTATCATAATTTTTTTATTTTATTTTATTTTGATTAAAAATTTTTTGATTGCTAATTCAAGGGGTTTCTATGCGTTTTCTCTTGGTTTTGTCAGAAAATATATCTTTATCACAAAGAAAAAAAATTTTATTTTGTAATCCGCATAGATCACTGATTCATATAGAAATGCTGACGTTACTGTTCGATTTTCTTTTCATAAGAATTGTGGACAATGACAAAAATAGTAAAACATGGTTTATTACCATGTTTAAATTTTATAAAAAAGCATTCCAAGGGCTTGATCTTTGCTCATTTTAGCTGTTAATTAGTTAGTTACAGAAAATTAAAAATTAAATTAAAGTTTTGAACTCAAAGCGTAATCATTTCAATTAAAGAAAAGTAGAAATAAATAAAAACTTTGACAAAAAAATATAAAATTTATTGATTTAAGAAAATTTAAGTTGAACAGTTTAATGAACCTTCTGATTAAATGCAGTTTAAAAAAAAAATTGTTGTTTTTTTTTTCACTACAAAATACACTTAACAAAAACATTTAAATTTTTTTAAAGCAAAAACACACACACATGCACAGTTATAAAATTTATGCAAAAAGTATTGTATTAGATTCAAATTATCAAGGGTGTTAAATGCATAAAATTATAATTCACCTCAGTAAGCAGTAGCAAAAAAAGTTGTTGCGATATTGTAATAAGCAAAAGTTTTATTTTGAAAAGAGAAAAAAATCAAACAATCACGTATTTGTAAATATATCCACTCACATACTCCCACTTACCACTTCATCTTAATCGCAAGAATACAAAGGAAACTTTATACAAAGTAATAAATTGCACATTTATGCTTTAGGGCAACAGTAGTACCTACTCGTATGTACAGAATAAATATGTATAGTGATGCAGATATAAATGAACGTATTTATATGATTGCATACAGCAAATACATAAACACCTTGACTTAACTTGTGCAACACGCATCAGCATACTTTTACAAAAGGCAGAAAAAAATATCTAAAGGAAACTTATAATCACAGTGGATTTTAAATGAACTTGGCTAAAGCTAAAGCTTTAAGCATACACAGAGAAATATACTCTCACGCACACCCATGATTTAGAAAATAAAACTATAAGTTTCTGAGTGCGTTTGTGTGTGTATGTTTGAATGAATTTATATCGGTATGAATATCATCGCATGTATTGTATTGTATATGATTAAAAGCATAACAACTAACACTGGGTTAACTAACTGTAAAATTTTCTTATTTTTATGATTGCGTTTGTCGCTAACTTACTCACTCGCTTGCATAAAAAACTTTTATGCATAGTTACACAATTACATAAACGCATACACACACATACACACAAACTCCCAAGCTTGTCTACAAACCTAGAGTTTTAATACTTCTTTGTGTGTGAGTTCAGCAAATACAATTTGAAATTTTGTTGCAAAATATGTATTGCATTTAAAAACAAAAAAAAAGTTTGGAAAGGAGTTAGAAGTGTGCAGTTTATTTATTTATTTTTTCTTTTCTTCTACCATGCAGTTTGTGTATTTGTGTATTTATACTCCGAAAAAAATCTAGTAGTAGTATTTGAGTGTAGTGGTATTAAAAGAAATATAATACAGCTTAAGAAAGCTTTTTACGTTTATGTTTTTGTAGCGTAAATTAAAAGTATCAGAGGTGACATGATTTTGTGCGACCTTCACAATTTAAAAAGGCCCTCATGAAACTATTAAGCAAAGTTCAGCTAATATTTATTTGACAATTGAGGTACGGGGACCAAAAATAATTAATATTAGAGAGTAGTGATATAAACAGGAGCATAAAACTAATCTACATAAAAAAAATTCATTTTCTGTTTGTCTGTTCGCTAAACAACTTATTGTTTTCCAACGAATTTTTCTGAAATTTATTACGTATAATCTCTATACCCCAAAAATTGTGCCATATACATTTGGATCGGCAACTTTTAAACAACTTTTACAAGCCACTTAATTTATGTCTGAAATGATGCTTTGGTTGCCGTCCCTGATAATAATACTAGCAAAGGCTTGAACCACTTTATAAAGCAGTGAATGGCTGTATTTAACGGTTTTTTTAATGACCAAAATTCTACTTGTAAATGTAGTCTAAGGGTACCGTCGCACGTAATAAAGCACCGGACTGGGCAAAAACATCGAGTTTTATAATAATAATTGAAAGCAAATGGCACCAAGTACCCTGTACTTATATAACGGGTGGCCCAAATAAGAACAGTTGATGTGAAACACAAATAATTTTTTTATTTTTTAACATAATTTATATTTTCTTTTTGCAGATTATAACTGAACTCTTGGAAATTTAAAATGATTACGTACAGTCCACAACAACGCATTAAAATTATCGATTTTTATTATTCTTCTCAAAATTCAATTGTTCTGACGCAGCGAAATTATCTCAGTTTTATCTTTTGATGACGGATGAAGCGCATTTCCATTTAAGTGGTTATGTGAATAAACAAAACTGTAGGGCAATACATCAGCATCAGTCACACCCAATCAGATGCACTGTTTGGTGCGGTGTTGTGGCAATAAAAATCATCGGCCCATATTTCTTTGAGAATGAGGATGAAACGCCAGAAACGGTCTCCGGGGCTTCTTACAGAACAATGATCGACAACGTTTTTCGGCCAATGGTGGAGCAACATCCTAATTTGTGGTGTCAACAAGATGGAGCCACTGCGCATACTGCTAGGCAAACTATGGACATGTTGCGTGAAATTTTTGGTGAACGCATAATTTCAAAAAATGCAGATTTCCCTTGGCCTCCTCGTTCACCAGATTTAACTGCTCCCGATTTTTTTTATGGGGTGATTTAAAAGACAAAGTGTATGTTAACAAACCACAGACACTTGGACAGCTCAAGCAGAATATTCGAGACGAAATACGGCGCCTGCAACCAAAAACATTACGCCGTGTAATGCAAAATGAGCTAAAAAGAGCCAATGCCTGTATCGAGCAAAATGGTGGTCATTTGCCTGATGCCATATTTCACACATAGTCACGTTAAATTTGAATAAAATATATTTAACACATAAAAATAAATCATTTAAAAAAACTCGTTATTACAAGAGTTATACGTGTTTAACATCACTAGGTCTCATTTGGGCCACCCTGTACATATAGAGTGATACACCCCTCTTATTCTTTTCTTTTCATTTGTAATAATTTTACATTATTTTTGCTTTATCCTGTAGTAGAGGCCAGGTATTTAGTGTTTGGTGTAAATAGCCTTGGGAAAAGGCAATAGCAAAATATCATAATTATTTTCTAATGTTTTATTATTGAAATTTTATTTGCAATATGAGAAAATAGTTTTTATAAGACACTGATACTTTAATTGCTGGCATTTGCTATGAAATTTTTTATCTGGAATAAATTTATGTTGTAACTGGCGGCTTGAGCCGCCATTTGTAAGATTAGGTAATTACGATCGCCGTAAATCACACTTTTAACTTGTTATATTATAATTTCAATTCATTTATTAATTTTGTGGCTTAAGGTTTATTTTAGTTTATATTTTCTTAACTTATTCGGTTTGATGACCGATCAGTCGTCTTATGTCCTTCTCGTACTACATCTTAATCACAACTCTCCGTAAGTGGCTTAATGACCGATCTTATTTCTTCCATGTCTCGAACACAACTCCCTTGCTTTTTGTAATTTTAAGTATGTCATGTCATTGTTGATGAGTTCAGTCGTATTATTACACTGTTGATAATTTAGTACGTAATTACCCCGTTCCGTTTATGTGCTTTTTTTATAACACAAGCGATCAACTCGTCTAACAAATTTGAGTACTTTTTCCGGACAAGTTGATCTCTTTAATAAATTCACAAAAATTTTTAGTTAAAATAAAACAGTTAATGAAAGGCCTTCTCTAAGGAAACTCCTTGCACATACAAAAAATATTTAACTCAAGTATTGTTTTATTTTACAAAAATTGTATATGAATTATTCTGTAAAGTGCAACAAAGCGTAGAAGATAAAATGTTTACCATTAACTGTAAGATGAAATAGTAAGTCTTGGGAATTCTTTCAAACATAGAACGAGACTACAACAACTAAAATAACATGAGTTTATAAATATATATATTTTTCTTTAGCAAAATAAAAAACCAACAAGTAAAGAAAGCATTGAACTGTTAAAAACACGTAATTTATTTAAGGAAACAATACTGGAATGGCACCCCCAATCTTGATTTTTTTTTTTTTTTTTTTGGTTTAAGGTTTTTCTTTGTTTCCTCAAACAATAAAGTTGTAAGTGTGTTGGCTTAAACTATTCCATATTTTATGGACCATGTGGAAACGAGCATTGATACACAATTTCATGAAACATTCGTATACATGTTTATTTAGGAAAATTTAAACAAAAAACCAACAAAAGGCTCAAACCATTGCATTTACTTCAATTCAGTTTTTGCAAATTTTGTGTTACTAGAAAATTAAAAAAAAAAAGGTTAAAAATGCTCAAGAAACTTAGGATGGATTGTGAACTTCTACTTTAATATTTTGATGAATTAATTAGTTATTTTGAAAAAGCTTCGCAAATTAAATTCTAAAAATTATAATTTAATATTAAAGTCCTATTTAATGAAGTTTCAAAAAATTATTTGAACTTCTGTTGTAAATTTTCCATTTATTTTTTTCAAAACAATTTTTATTTACTTTTAGTTTTTTACAGGTAAATGGCTTAAAAGAAGTTAAGAAATGAAGCAACCAAGTTAATAGACTTGAACAAGTTGTAACAGCTTAAAACTCGTACGCTCATTTTTAGGTCACACAAGAACTCAACAGTACACCTTTAGTTTATATTTCATATTTTGTGTACTCGTATATACACACTAATAAAGTTATGAATATTTAAACATATATACATTAAACTGAGGCAGTAAGAATATTCTTTATTATTACAATACTTTTATTAGTTACAATCATTTTACTATTTTGTGGATAGAATTTTATTTTTTTTTATTTTTCAATAAATTCCCCTCTGAAACTTCATTCGACAACGCGATCACAAATAATCCGCAAAGCTACAAACTGTACAGTGAGACAACACTATAAAATGAGAAACGAATGTGGAAGCGAGATCATTTGGCTGGCAGCGCTACTACAGTTTCATACGTTAAGAGAAGCTGCGCAAGAGCAAAGAGCTTAAATAACCTATAGTTTGTGTAATTTATTGACATATTGTAGCCCATTCTAACATACGCACTTACCCTCCATACTGTCTTTGTGAATGGATTAATCTTGCACCAAATCACTATGATGACAATGTACGGCCACCTCATGAGTCGCATCAAATAGGCAGAAAAAATATTTTGAACGTGCGTATGAAGACGTCTATAAAAATTTATTTTCTGCATTCACATTTGGAGTTCTTCCCAGACAACCTGGGCCACTTCAGTGCTAAACAAGGAGAATATTTTCACCAAGAAATGGTTGCAAAAATTATTTCAGAATACTTTTCGTCACTAGACTGAAGATGCTAAGTTAAAAAAAACTGCCAAGCAAACATTTTTGAGTGAAACGCCAAAAAATTGTTTATCTTTAAATTTTTTTTAAATAAACAGTTTAATAACCCAAAATGAGGAATGGTAAAAATCCTAAATACCAAGAGTACTAGGGTATATGGAAATTTCCAAAACTTTTTAAAAATAGACATAACTAATTTCTGAGTATTTTGGCGGTAGATTCCCCTTTAAAATGATATACGTCTCACTCCGTAATATTTTATGGTTCGTTCGGAATTTAATTTGGATATTTTAAAATTTCCATATACCCCAGTGCTGTTGCTCTAAGTAATTTTAGCAACTTCCCAATGAACCAATAAAGATTGCTAAACTACTAATAAAAATATATATAGAAATAAAGAAGTATTTAGTGATGTAAGACGTATACCATTAATACTGAAAACTGCAGGTTTTACATTAAAACATATTTAACTCGGCATATTTATCTTCACTCCCTTAATTTTTGTGTATTTTTGATATTTTAGAAGAATGTGGAGAATGAAAAATATTAATATTTTGCTAACACAGTGAAGGGTATATAAGACTCGTTACAGACGAATTTAATTAAAATTAACTTTTTCGACATTCTAGCATTTTTGAGCCACTATATATATGCAGTTTTTTTCATGTTAATTTGTTCTACAGTTTTTTCTCCTAGTCTATAGTTATAATTGTGTCAAAGACACAAATTTTGGCTAAGACGACTTAAATAATTATAATTATTTAAAAAAAATATGAAACGAATTTTATTTATTTAATGTATTTAATTTAAATAAATTATTTAGTGCTAAAGTAAAGAGAATTTTTTTTTAAGTATTTTAAATATACTCGTAAATATGTAAATTTTTTTTTTACATTATTAACTTCTGAAACATAAGAAACAAATACAACTACAGAAATAATTGCTAAAACATTTTCCAAAGAATTACATTGACTAAAAATCAATATGAGACATTTTTATTGCGTTATTAACTTTTAAATAACTTTTATTTTGAAAATTTATTATATTTTCTCAACATCATGTTAGTAACTTTATAAACTTTCTTCTATTCGCATTTTGATATCATTAATTTATAAAATTCATGTGTACGTACGTACAGTTTATTTGCTATAAAAAGAAACAATCACAAAATTTATGTGGGGAAAAGTCCTCACACCTTTAAAATAAAATTTTAAAAACAAACAACCTTGAGAAGAAGTATATATAAAATATTATATTAAAAACTTTAACATTTTTAAGTAAATTTCAGATAAGAAATAGGAAATATTAGGGCTGCTCACGACATTACTATTTTTCAAGCACTAATTTGGGAAATTAAAAAAATCACTCTTGACATAGTTCAATATGCTCAGTATATTTGCTAAATAAAAATTTACATTTACAAGTATTGCATGAGCTTCACTCAGTCATTAAGTTAAATAATTTTTTGATAGTTAGAAGTAAAAAAAAATTGCCCCTAAAACTGCTGATTGGAAAATTGATTGACTTATTCTGAGTCTTAGTTAACGTCAATACTATGAGCCACTCTTGTTATGAAATGGGTAGATGTCACTGGCAACATTTTTGACTCTGTCATATTATATCGATAATATTGTCGTCTATTCGCTAAAATGGCATTATCACGCATTACTACAAACATTTGTAATATTTTACAAACAAAAGTGCTTGTAAGCCATTTCAAGTAAGCTTGTGCAGCCGTTTAATATTTACCATCCATGTTTGATTTCCCCCTAATAACTAGAAATACAAACAAGTGTCGGCAAGAAAAAATATCTGGGAATATTTAAATGCTACTTGTTTGTAATATTTTATAATGCCTGTTTAATAAAACGAAACGAAAATAATGATAAAAAAAAAGTTGAATTCAACTCAAAAATAAAGAAAACATCAAACTGACCAAAAATAAGTTAAAGTAACACCATCTCTATCCCATGTACGAGTATTTAGGAATAAGATTTTCAAAATTCAATACTAAATATATAACATTGAAGGCCAAACTGTGGCTCTTTGCAGTATTATTTGCGGCTCTCGATAAATGTACTCGACTTTCCTTTTTTTCTGCAACCAGTCCTTTGAATTGTTCGACTATTAAATAAGAAAAACTCCACGAGTACATAATAGGCTTAAAAGAATATTGATAGAGTTACAAAATAGCTTTCAAGACTTGAAATATTTTAAATCGTCTGTTGATTGTTTTTGAATCCTTTTGAAATTAAAGAGTTTTTCATTTACAATGTAATTATGACCCAAAAAGCATATGGAGAATTAGTATTAAAAGAGATGTAAAAAGACCCAACCCTACAGTTGAAATAAAAGTCTACAACGAATACTAGGGTCTACTTACTGCTTTCGATAGCTAGTAGACAATACTATCGAATGGTATTTCGATACGATATCTACCGAATCGAATTTTTTTCACAATGTTTGTCAAATGCAATATAACGGGTGGCGCAAAAGTAATCCTCCTATCAGAAAATGCTATAAATTTTGCGATTGGCCCCTAATGTCAGTTCTGTTTTGACATTTGTGTAGTAAACACATGCGAAATACACATTAATAAACAATGTTGACATTAGAGGCCAATCGCAAAATTTATAGCATTTTCTGATAGGAGGAATACTTTTGCGCCACCTGATTACTTTTGCGCCACCTGATATAAAAAGTAAAATATGAATTTAGGCTGCACTTGTGCACGTAGAATTTTTGTCCTTTAATAATATATTATTTAGTGATATATGGCTGTATGTAAATATATAAATAAAATTAGAATGTTTCTTTATATACGATGACTACTTTGCTATCGATTGATGTTTACTAAGATTACACACGATCGGAAACCATTCTCTCAAATTACAATACATTTTACTCGACATCGAGTGCCATGGTACCAAAATTAAAAATTTCTATAAATTTTACTTGATATCGAATGTGATGACTAGAGCCCTGAATTTTGAAAATTAGTATCAATATTCGGAACAACTTACTTATTTGATAGATTTTATTTCATTTTAAAATTCTTGAAATCCAAACATCGATCAATTGGCAATTGAAAAAATTACTGAGAAGTTTTGTGAAATTATCAAATTTCTTAAAAAAAAACTAACGAAAAATTGTAAGTGTTTTAAAAAGGCTCAGATCATCAAGGAGTTTGGCCTCCTCTGGTGTGTAATTATAATAAATCAATTTTGTTTTGGTCACCAATTAAAATAAAATATAATGCAAAATTGGTGATTTGCAGATGAAAGTAAACATAGCTTAAAAAAAATTTTTCATTTTAAAATGAGTTCAGATATTCTGTTGTTTAATTTATTTTTTTTTTCGTTTTAATACCGAATAAAAAAAAATCCTATGGGTTATAATTGAAAACAATAATTAAAAACATGACGAAATAGCACACACAATTTGAAGACTTTTTTATTTAGTTTAGAAAAACGGGTAAGTAAAAAAAAAAAAAAAAGAAATAAAAAATTTGCAAAACAATGAAATTTCTTGAAATTTTTGCTCGAAGTATAAAGATTAGTTTGATGAAAAAACAGCAACAGCAACTTTTTGAATAAATTGTTATGGCCATTAAAACAAAAGCCCCTTTCTGACAGTAGCAAACATTACCTGTTAATTTTATAGCACAACAAGCTGACCCAGCAAACGTTGTTTTGCCATATGAATTATTTCTAGAGTATGAAAATACGCGCATGCGTGTGTGTTATATGAGTGGAAGAGGCATGCAACTTTAACGGAATATCCAAATAACAACACACCAAATACTAATTTTTTTTTTGTTTTATTGCAAGTTTATTTTTTATTTTTATTATACATTTTTCCTTTAGAATAATTATTAATAATAATTACAGCACTGTGAATTTATAATAAATTTAGATAAAATTATAATTATAAACTGCGATGTCTGTACAATTTTACCGAAAACTATGTACGAAGTGAGATACAGCTTATTGCACGAGAGACATTAGAACTCTCCCGCCTCTACTACATGCTGTTTACGTGGTGAGAAGTGAAGCTGTTCGAGTATTAATTAGTTATCGACCGAGGTTGAAAGTCTTTGAATTAATAATATTTATCACTTTTAAAAAATATTGGTTAATGGTAAAAGAGTGAAAATTAGGGTTGCATATATTTTTTAAAGCTGCGTAAAAACATAAAGACAACAAACTCTGGGGAAAAAATTAAAAAAAAAAATTTTTTTCGAGTAAGCCATCTTTAGTAATAAAATCTCTTCAAAATCGGTATAAACACTAAAACTGTGACATCGGAATTTTATGTATTAGAAGAAGAGATAACTGGAGTTTAAAATTAACCAATAAAAATTGGAAGATTACTTCGAATGATGTCAAAGCGAAGTGACTTTAATAATACCAAATAGCCATTTACTCATTTAAAAACTTTTTCGGTTTTTCAAAACAATGCGATTTACAGAACAGAATCTTAAAAAAGATTTTATTTTTGGTACATTCTTGTTTTCTTTTTATTTTATGTAAATCTTTTCTTTTATTAAAAAAAAAAAAAAACCCCCCTCAAATAGCAGTAAGAGATGTTAGAGAGTAAAATAAAACATGTGATTTGTTTTTTTTTTTTTTGCATTTTGCTAATGAACAAAATTTTTCTCTTTTTTACAGAAGAAAGTCAAAATCTGTTTATTTTTTAACTTAAAAATTGATTGATACTTTTGTTTGCCTTATAAATTTATAACTGAAAATACCCCCTCCTTATTTGCTGCAATTAGTTTTTAATTTTCACCATAAATAAATAGAAAAAATTAAGCTTTATTTAATTCAAACTTTTTAAGCACTATTCTGCACAATTTCACAAATTCTTTTAACAACTTTACAAAAGACATTATTCATTATTACTTTGTTTTACTTTTTTTTTTTTTTTGCCATTTCTTTTTCTTAGTCTCTGTTAGACCATTAAACTTTTTGATTTTCTTTTCCTTTTTTTATTTTAATTCATTAAGATTTTTTTTACCAACAAATTCAAACTTTCGTCAAACTCATCAGTTTTATTTTTCTTATGTATTTTTATTTGAGTTTCTTTTCATTTGGACAAAGAACAAGTGTTAATAAAGGAATAAGGCGGAGCAACAAAACGGCCATTAAACACTTTACCATAAGTATTTTTTTTTTTAATTTTTGTAGTATTTGATTGAATATAGTGAATGCACCAAATTAATAAATATTAATCAAGACAAGAAGGTAAAAGAAATATTGAAAATAAGAATTATGAAAAAAAATCATTATTTAAGTTGAGCCTAGTTTTTACAGTTTTAAAAAATTTTTAATATTTATTAACTGTTGTTATATAAATCCAATTGCAAATAAGTTGTTGTCAAAAAGATATATTTTATTAAAAGTAAACCTTTATTGTGTTGCCTAAGTCTTAAAAGCTTTTTATAACACTGAAGGGTATACAACTATAGGAACTTGAAAAAAACTGGTACTCAAGTCCTTTCTTTAAATTATTTACAAATTTTTTTTATTTAATTTTCATGTTTTGAAAAATATTCGTAAATTGTCCTGTAGGCTTACTTACATACACATATATTGTATGAACACTGGCTGCTGCGAAGAGTTTGAGTTTTGATTAAAAAGTTAGATATTTCATTAAAAGCGTTTCTTTAACTTGATTTGTAAGTACGTTTGCTTGTATTTGAAGATGGAATCTTTTAAGTTAAGCTTGATCCACTTCTGGTGTCCATTCTGATAATTATTTATGCTTCTTTTAAATATTATTTACTTCAAATATTACACTCTGCTTGAAGCTAACCTGCTGTACAAATTACTTTTGTTCACAAAAATTCTTGATTAAATTTGTTTACTTTTAGTCTCCCAGCAACTACTCAGCCTTTTTCTCCCAATGCCGTAACATTGATCATGTCTTACTTATACATTTATGCTGTTTTTGATTTAAGTATCAGTTTTTCTGTTTTCAAACTAATAAATTGCTCTTATGTCATTTTCTATATAGAGAATAATATAATCCTGTATACTAAATGTTTTTTTTTTATTGTCCACTAGTTTATGCTGTCGCTTTTTTTAACTTCTCTCTTCATTTCTTTCTACTGTCGTTTGTTCACTTAGTTAGTTGTTTTTCTTTGTGTTACGTTTGCAATTTTCTTACTAAATACGAAACTTTTTTCTGTTAATTTTTTCTCAAGTTTTATTTTTCTATTTTCCTAAAGTTTAGTGATGTTTGATGAAGTAAATTTACCGGGAAATTATAATTGTTTTAACTTTTGTTTTCAGATGTTTTTCTACTATAGTAAATATTTATCTACTTTATACACATAATTTACTTGATTTTTATCAATTCTTGTCCAAAAGTTATTTGTTTTTCACAAAAGAAAAAAGTGTTTGACAGACACAAGTAAAAGAGAAAGCATAATTAGTAGCCCATAAAGATTTAAATAATCGTTAAATTAAGTTAAATTATACAAACAAAACATATAACTAAAGCAATTACAGTTTTTTTAATTTCTTTTTTATTTTAGAATCCATTCAATATTAAAGCCCCAGCACCCCAGCAATTAAAAAAAATTAGTAAAAAAAAATAATACTAATTAATTTATTTTATTAATAATTACTTTTTTTAAATATAAATATAAATATAAGTAGTTTTAGTTGAAGGCGCTTAAAATTGTTAAATAAAAAAAGGTATCAAAAAGTATACGCTGCGGACAGGATTCGAACCTGTGCGGGCATAGCCCAATGGATTTCAAGTCCATCTCCTTAACCACTCGGACACCGCAGCTTGTGTATGTGAACTGGATTTATACACAAATTTTTCAAAATTAACAACTCAAACAAATAAAAAAATTAAATATTTATTTAAAAATCACAGCAAATTTTACGTAGTGTCGTAGATAAAAAACGACAGGACTAATAATAAACAATTATATAGGACGTGGGACTCCATGTGGTAGGTGAGAAAGCTTTAAAATCAGATTGAAATTAAACTTATAAGTTTAGTTTAATTTTTTTTATTATTCAAGTTGCATATTTGTTAGAAATACAGAATAAAATTATTAAAAAACAATAACCCCCAAATCCACAAAAAATATTATGTGCTTAATAAGGGGTTATTTGACAAATACTGCATAGAAGTCTGTCAAATAAGCCCTTAATAAGCACATAATATTTTTTATGAATTTGGGGGTAAATATATAAATAAATTTGTATACTTGAAAGAAATAAAGTATTTATCTATTTAAATACTTTATACTATTCTATAAAATCAAGTTTATTTTAAGCTATCTGTAGCTTAAGAGTACATTTCATGTCTTCTTGTTATTTTAAATATTTGATTAAACCATTTACTTAATATTATATAAATAGATTGTAAATAAAAGTCTATTGAATAAAAAAAAGTTACATATTTTTTTATCAATCTTTTATATATTTTTTTTTCGCTTCAAGATAATTTATTTTTTATTTATTTTTTTTTATCATGAATTAATAAAATTTAAATTTTCAAGCATGTAAATTTAAGGTCATACTCGATAACCATCATTTACTCTCTTTTGCTTTTGCCCAAAAGGCAGACATTGACCAACTTTTTATTTAAAACATTAAAAAAATTTATATAAACATGTATGTTTATGTACGTATGTATATGTGTATGTAGAATTATATTTTTGTATGTATTTAATCTATCTTTCCTACCACTCATTAATTATTGGAAATACACATATGGATGCATGCATTTGTGTACACGAACATTTATACAAACACGACAGTTTATTTATACATTCATACGAATTTCTGTAGAAACACTTGTATGTTCACACATTTGCGTGTGTATGGAAGACTCTGGAGAGCAATGAATGCTTAATGTAAATGAAAATGAGTCGGGAAAAATATTTTTATTGCGTAAAACGGCTTCATAAATATCGCGGCTCATAAAACATAGTGAGTTTGATCAGTAATAAATTAGGAACGCAGATGTTAAATTGGAATTAATTGCGTATTTTAAATATATGAAATATTATATGATTTTTATTCAGACTCACTTTTCAGTGACATTTATGTTTTATACTTTATCCTTTTTTTTCTATTCAACTCTATTTCTTTTAAATCGATTGTTTTTGACTTTATTGAATTCTTTTTTATTGTGCTGGATTTTATTCGGTTTGTTTTTAGTTCCCTTTGATTAATTTCATAGATTCTTTATTCGATATCGAGTACAATTGATAGAATTTTTTTTTTTTTTTTTTTTGTTATCATGCACTACACTGCATTTCAACAAAAAAGGAAACTAAAGCGTTTTTTATCTCTTGTATGAATCAAACCGAAATCACGCTCTGGTTTTTAAATACACGATACTTAATGAAGTAGAATGCAAAAACATTTTTTTTATATTTATTGTTTAAAAATAAAGAAATTTTAGTAATTTTTTTTAATTTCAATTCTATTTCAATTCTAAAATTTAATATTATTAGTGAATATGCAACGTCAGCTATTTGTCAATTTGACATTTCAATATAAAGAAATAAGCGCTCAGATCCGAAAAAGGAGGAGGGAGTGTTTTAGTGGAAGCACTACATGATGCAGTGACGACGGTCACTCTAAGTGCAAAATCATTTTTAAACTTTTCAACTAAAAAAAAATTATGTAAGTCTAGCATTTCAATATTTTACCATGAAATCTGTAAGATATTTTTTACTTTTTTTCACTTAACAATAATTTTTTATTGCGCAGTTGTGTGTAACTTGGTACCAATTTTTATATAACTTAAAAGTTATGCTTGTGCTCGGCTCTACAAGGGTTAATATTTTTAGTATTATTATATGCGTGTATATACAAATGTCAGTGTATGGATGGATGTGTGTATGGGGCTGTGTATGTGTCCATGAATATTATGCTTAAAACGGATATGTGTGAATAATGAGTACCTGAGGGAATTCCACATAATGCGTATCCGCAAGTTGTATAAAATTGTCATGAATCGCATTGCCATTACTGATGCTGCTGTTAAGCTCTCTGTTGCGATGGCTACTGTGTGTTTTTTTATTGTTTATTTTCATTTTTGTTTTTTTTTTCTTACTTTTTTCACTGTGCAGATAATGGTTTTCTTCGGTACGGAAATGAGCTTGCCAAGGTTTATAATGATTATTTTCATGTCATACTAAATGGTATTTAGCAAATATTTTATCAGCTCAGTTGCACAAATATAATCGTATATGTATACGTATGTGTGTGTGTTTAATCTGTGTGTATTTTCGTTTATTTATAAAATAATATTTATCTGTGTGTCTGCCATAATGACTGCTCGCCTGTCAGTCTATCCTGGCTTATTTATTTAACCTACATCATGTTCTTTTTTCAATTTACTCCTCAAACACTCCTTCCTAATGCGCCATGCAAACATGTATCTCGTAAATATGTACTTATTTCATGCTTTTAAGCATTTTATCATACTAGTGTCATGCGATTGCTTGTTTTTTTTTAGCATAAACGAGTTATTTGTTATCCTGCCGTGTCAAGTTCTATATACATTCCTGCTTACCATTGTGTATTGCAGTAATTATGATTATTATTTTAACCCTAAATGATGTTCTCTATGGCCAGTTTTTGATTTGGCTTTTTGATATACATAAATTAATATTTTTCCATTATTGTTGTCAATTGCTAGTAAATGTGTGTCCGTTAAACAGCAAAAATACCACAAAAATGTAATTTTCTTAATACTTACACGAGTGCTAGTGCAACAATTGCAAAAAACAAGCTGACACTAGTTTATTCAAATTAATTTAATTTAATTCTTTTTAAGAAATGCAAAATAATTTATTAATTTTGTTTTTTGTGTTCGTCAATAAAAATTTATATTTGAGGAGATAGAAATTATTTCTAATGCAGTATTCTTTGCATTCACATCTGGTTAAATGAGAAATATATCGCCACTGACCGAGTCAGGCCTAGTAAGTCATTTTCCGAGAACGGAATAGCACGAATGTTTTCGCTACCCTGAAAAAAGCAATTGTTAACTTAAACAAATTTTGTAAGCAAAACATTTTTAAAAAATTCTTAATTTAATTCTAATTTTCTCTTCTGCTATCTCTTGGCTTCTTTCTTTCATGATTCCTATAAACTGCTGGCAAATTTATTTATTGCAGAATTACATTTTGTTAAATGATACAAAACATTTTCAGTGAATAAAACCAATGACCACATTGCAAACACAGTAACGAAAGCAAAAATCTACCACATACGAAAATAAACAAAAATCAATGCTTATCATTAGTACTCGTATCATCCACATTTTCAGACTTAAATACTGATACGTACGTACACAGCATGTACTTGTTGGTATATACATGCGTGTACGAGTATGAGCGAATGTGTAAAATACCAATATACAGATGTTTATAAAGTCCAAACTTAAACTTGCTACTACTGCTGCATTCATTTAATTCTATTTACGTGCTAGCGTAGTATCCACTATGTCTACATATCCTGTACATATAGATTGCCTAAGAAGCAACAAAAATAAAATTGTAAATTAATGGTAGAAAGTGAATGGTTTTACTATTGTGCTCGTTTGTATTCTCAATGTTAAATAAAAAAAATTTTTGCCCCTTAACTACAGGTATTTATCTCTGCATAAAATAAAAGTATTTAGCATACAGGGGATACTGAAGGCAATAGAATTTCAGTTTGATTTTTTTTATTTTATATATAAAAAGCTAAATACGAGTATATCCCACACATATTCTAGTATGTAGGACAGATTGCGGTATATGAATAAAAACAAAAACGTTATTACAGTAAAGCTTTTCCTCTGCTTTACAATAAATTGCAAAACTGTTTTTATTTTTATTTTTTTTACTTTTTGCCTCAATGAATGAAATGTATTAAATGCAATACGAACATTCGCATATTGAATGCTTTCACTAGGTTTTTCAAATACAAAAAAAAAAATAAAAATAAATGAAAAACAATGAATTAAAAACGCATTATCGTATTACAAAAATCTGACCTTATAAAAAGTAAAAGTTTTCCTGTTACAAAAAATTATTATTAAACATTTAACTGCAAATTATTTAGCTTAATACCTAAAAGCGTATGTGAAACGAAGAATGTTAGACACAATATTACGCATGATTTCCCGTTAAATGGCATAGTTTGTCCACTGGTTGAAGAAAAAAATTGAAGTTTTCGAAGCTATTTAGAAGAAACTGCCAGGAGTACAAAAAAGACGTACACATACATATGTACTTGTATGTGTACTTCCTGCCTATGTGCTGTTGTTATAACACAAGCGATCAACTCGTCTTGAAATTTTATATGAAAAGTACTCAAAATATTGGGAGTTTTTCATACACATTTTTTAGACTAGTTGATCGCTTGTGTTATAAAAACAGCACATTAATATTCACTTCAATGTCATCTTATAAAGCAAAAACGTACTTAAAACAGTGGCATCTCAAACTAAGTACGAACACAATTTAGAAATTAAAAACACATACTCTATATCTTAGGGGTAAACAAATTTTTTTTAAGTGCACTTATACCACTTTCAAAAATAACAGCTCAAATGTAATTAGTTTTTGCGTTCATTTTATATTGAAAAGTTTTAGTTAAATCCTGACGAGAACAAACAAGTGACCGGTTTTGACCGATATGCTTAGTCATATTTTGGTTAAATTTTCACATCACTATTTTTTATAATTTATCGCACCGCCAGCTGCGATTAATTCCCAACTAAAACAATACCCGACTACTCAAGAATCTTGAATTTTTTAAGATTCATTCTACGTAAGTCTTCTATTGCGAATGTTTGACTGCTTACGTATGTAGGTAACTCTGCGTTTTTTTTTTAATGGTGCCAACCAAGCACACAGAATCTGTTCTGACGTTTTCTCTATCTTTTGACATGTTTGGAATAAACTTTGCTTTGGCTTTAAAAATATTATAGACTTCCTTTGGGAAATTAAATCAAGTAAATAGTTTAGAAAATTTTTGAGAAAAACACTAAATTGTTTAAAAATTGCTTGAGTAGCTTTGAAACAAAACATCCTGACTATTTGACTATCTACGTCTTTTAGACCTTGTAAATACAAAGTCAATTACTTTGTTCAGCAATTGTGGTCTGGTTATTCTCTAAAATCACTCTTTAACCACAAGTTTTATAAATGTATATCCTAGAAAAAGTATGTTATAAGAATCATCAGATTAATTTAAATTAAAATTAATAAATAAAAGAATTTTATTGAAAATTTATAACTTTAAAATAATAATAAAAATATTACGCAATTTATTTGCATATTTAGTACAATTTGCATTGTTCGTTAGCACGTTGGCACACTTTATCACTCAATGTGTGCGTCTACAGCAGACATTGTATAACAGGACAAGCATAAATGATTATATTCATATTTTATGTTTTCTGCGTAGCCAAAAATATTGCTTTTCTGAAATTTACTTTAAATAACAACCAAAGCTACATACTGACAAGTCAATACTAGACCAGCATTGAAAGTTCAAAAATGCCCTGCACTGTTAAACGCAAATAAACATCATCAAACAATTACTAAAATAGAAAACCAAAAAAAGAAAAAAAAAATATTTTCAATTTAGTGAAATTTTGCTATAAAAGCGGTTAAATAATTGAATAAATAACCATGAATTATACAACAAATAGAATAGAATGGAATATGTGGTATTTCAAATATTTGCTTTATTTTACTTTATAAAAAGGTAAACTATTTGGAAATTTGCACGAATTGGTAACGCAATTCTATTTGTGGGTGTTCCGTACAATTTATTGCTATCTGTGGTTGTTGCTATTTTGACTAATATTCAAACGTGAGTTATAAATATAAAATAAGAGAAAATACAGGGAAGCACATTTTTCTAATATTCATTTTTTTTTTTTTTTTTTTTTTTTTGCTTTGAAACATTTATTAAAATAATTGATTGAATTTATAGAATAAAGCTAATAAAAATGATTCAATAAAAGAAAATGTTAAATTGAAAGGTGGATTTTAAATTTAGAAAGTGGAAAACGTACAAATTAAGCTTTGGTATTTTGCTAAATTGCTGAAGTTCCCAGAAATAGTACGAGAAGCATTTTTTTTTAGAAAAAAATTTCGTAATTCGAATAGATGATTAATGGTTCCGTACGGTGATAAATGTTTTAATTCATTTAATTGCAAAAATCATCGAAATATTAAAGCTTTAAAAAAAATTTAATTAAACATGTTATGCAAAAGTGAAAATGTCTAGCAAATGTTTATGTGTGTAGATCCTGCAGAAAAAAACTTGTAAATGAAACGCCTCCAGTAGTTGGTGGAAATATTGTGCACTGTAGCCAGTCATCAAGTGAAACTTCACAGAATACCTTAGCTGACACAAAATAATACAGGTCAATACAGTAGTTTCCTAACTTATATACAGTTTATCAGCTGTCACACTCGGTGCGACATACATGTACGCTAATTTAGCTAACTTCCTAACTAGTAACTATAAAACTATAAGACTTCTAATATATTTAAAAAATATTTTGGAATAAAAAAAATTTTAAAAAAATTTGGAAGTTTTGAAAAACTCATTTGAAATGTTTACTTTCTGTTTTGGTTAATTTTTTTTTCAAAATGTATTTTTTCTTATCAAAGAAAGAAAAGCAAAATCTCAACGAATTGTGAACCGTGATATTTTTTTAAATTTTTTTATTATTGGAAAATCTACTCAAAAAAAATTGGAATTTTAATTAGTATAATTTCTCAAAGGCCCATAACTTGAAGAATAAAAATCATAAATAATATTATGTACTTGATTTCATTCCCAAATATAAAAACATATATTACGACCCTAACGTTTTTTCGCTAAATGTGAAGTCATATTTTTAATAAAATTTCATCTTCTCTGATAATGCACATTTCCAACTGAATGACTTCATGAATACACAAAATTGTCAGAAAATCCTCAAACAAACACACCAACAGCGAGCAACTTTCGGGTGCGGACTTTAGTCAAACCTTACTATTTTGAAAATGAGGCCGAAATTATAGTTACAGGAACATGATAATGAAGTTCTTGTGGCCTCAAATAGACATCATGGATCTCAATGACATGTGGTTTCAGCCAGCTGCCACACAACGCGTGAAAAATAAAACTGAAATACATAAATTGTTGAAATTCTAAAGACACCAATTTAGTTTTGGATTTAGTTTTTCTTTTCTCTTTCTTACTTTGATAGGCTTACTTTACCACTTTGTAACTCCATACATACTCATATACTTATACTCATACATGTATATTTTTATTTTCGCTATGCACCCGTGTACGTTTTTTCATTTTGTAAAAATAAAAACGGCAGCCTAAATATGTGGTGTGGCACTTTAATTTGATTGTAGTTGTATTTTTAGTGATGGTTTTTTTTAACACAGACATTCGCCTGCCAAATTTGTTTCAAGTAGACCTATTTGACCATGAGCTGGGCGATTATTTTCTTTTTTTATCTACATTTTATAAAAGCTTAACTTAAATGTTAAAAACGTGTTTGAAAAAAAAAATAATGTGAAAACAAACTTACTTTTGAGCATATTGGTGAAAGTGGTTGAATAAATATCTCTTTTAATGTTTATAAATTTTTTATTTAATAAAAATCGTTTTTAGTTTTTGATATTTTTCTCAGAATAATTTAGTTGAATTTAAGATATTTAAGTAAATAAAAACAGATGCGATTTGGCCCAGTAATCAATTGATTTGGAATGAATAACGGATTGGGCTAAAGCAGCCAATTTTGGAACTGAAAGTTTCAGTAAAGGTCTCAGGCATGCACACAGGACCTCGTTTGTTATCGATAGTATTCATTATTCGTAACATATGACTAAGAATATCTACCTAATATATTGTTATTAATTATAATTATATCCTAAAGAAGCTACGAAATGTTGGGGCGATATATCGATAAAATAATAAATATTTATAAGTCGACCTTCAGCTTAATAAGCTAGTCGTTTCAATAAAAGTAGAAAAAACTCAAATACTCTTACAAATAATGTTTTTTGTTTGTTAATATTCAAGAAGAATGTTCAAAATTTAAAATATAGAAATTTAGCTAAAACTGTGAAGGTTGCATAAGATTCAGCTCAGCCTAATTTAACTTGTTTTATTATTTAAATTTATTAAAACCCATTATTATAAGGTTCCAACAGTCAAATTTGGCTTGAGTTTAAAACCAGAATTTGACATTTAACTTACTGGTTATTGTTATGGGGCCTACAAATTCCTGGCTTTAACTATTGATGCCAGCTAGTAAAAACTAGCTGATGTTAGAAAAAAATTGGAACGGTTCAAAAGTAGTAATAACAGCGTAAATAAGATGCAAGAGCAATAGTTGTGTACTGCTGGAGGTCTTTAAACAGGAAAGCAGGGTAGTGAATTCTTGAAATTATTTTAATTTTAAATTTTATAGGAAACACGTGCACACTCTCAAGCTTTAGTTTTTTTTTTACTTTAATCAAGTAAAGTGAATTTTAGATTAAGTCAATATAAACTATAAATTGTTTACCGACATGTTAAAATACCTATAATCAAGATACGGCAATTTGTATTCACTTACACAACTACAATTATCCAAAAATACAGCACAAAAACACAAGAATGCAAAACTAATTTTTCTAGTGGCATTAGTTTTTGATTTTTCCTTTTCATAGAGAAATCATTTAAGGCAGAAACAAACGTTGAATATTCACCTAATAGAGTTGCCAACATCAGGGTAATTTGTCACTTTGTTAGTAGTACCAATTTTTTGCAAATTGAAATTTGAGGTAAATTTTTTTATGATAGAAAAAGAAAAGAAAAACGAAAAAAAATTAAGATTAAATTTTACTAAGATTTAATGCCATTGCGTTGGCAACCTTAATTCTCTTCACTTACCTGCAGCAAATTTAAAGGTAAAAAAATTTGTAAATTCAATTTAAATTGATGTTAAAAAAGCCACAAAAATCGAGTCAAAGTGCCTGCGAACAAGAAAAAAAGTCTCCATTAAATGGTACTTGCATCGTATGCAAACTATCTGGTTTACCCTTTCTTTATGCAAAAAAAAAAAAGAAAAACAAAGAAAAAACGTAGAAAAAAAAGCTTAAAAAATTCAGAAGCCTTCTTAGTGCACACACTATTATACCGAAAAGAAATTCTGACAACCAACACAATAAAAAATTTAAAGTGCTTAAAATTTTTTCACATTTCTTCTACTTGTTTTTTTTTTTTGACAAATTTTTTGTTTTGCTGCTCGTTTCACAAGCTAAACAAAGATTCAAATTTTAAAAGAAAACTTAGTAAAAAACAAAGGAAAAATCTGCAAAAAATTTTAAAAATTGATAACAATACTAAGTAAAATGTAGCAAGAGGTAGCACGAATTGCGAGAAACATTTTTTAAAATCCTAAAACACACTTTACAAAACATTACGTTACATTGCATCGCGAGTGTGTGCTTGTAGAAATTAATAAGTTCTTGTACTTTTATTTCGAAAGACACTACTTTAGCATATTAGAATATAAAAACATAATAAAGAATATTTCATTTTATGTACTTTAAAATACATTCTCTACTATTTATACACTTCACTGAATTAATAAAAATATTTCTTTTCAAAGTGACAGTTCTACAAATTTAGAATTTTTTTTTCCTATTTTAACCTTTTTTAAAATGAAATTGAATAATTGAAACATTTTATTTTTATTTGTTTCATTACTTGAAAGTGAAAAGCAAAATTAATTTACTGCTTTACATTTGATTGTTAAAAGCAAAAACACTAGGTCACTTGAAAATTTAATGTTAGACAAATCGTTCATCTCTTAAGCCGATCCACACTTGAAGCAAAAAATAAACATTCAACTTACGAAGCAGTTAATCAAATGAAAACAAAATTCATTTTAATTTAATCTTAAAAATTGGGCTAGAATATGTGAAATAATAGGATTATCTAATACTCTTGAGCCAAAAAATTAGTTTTTATTACTTACGAAAATATTTAAAAAAAAGTATTTCTAACTAGATGTTTTTGGATTATATTCCCGTCCCAATCCTTAGAGCATTATTAGCAGAGGCGCCAACTAAAGTGTTAAATAAAATATCTCAAACATTATTTTACGCTTGGTGAGTAAAAATGAGTGTGCTTGATAAAGGCACTAACCTTTTTTGAAGTAAAGAGAATGTGTCACCCAAAATAGATTGGAAAACGAAAGCTTGAATGTATATTGAACAAGCAAACGGAAAATGAATTTTATTTATTAAAATTAAGTTAAACCAGCTGACCCTAAAAACGTTGCTTTACTTTCAAATTTTATTTACATTGAAATGCATAAAAATAGTTAAAAAGAGAGAGTGGCTCTGCTGAGTTATTTCACTTTACCGCTTGCTCTACACAATGCAACAGATTTGTTTGTATACTTCATTATTGTACAAATAGAGCTCACAATTGTTTTCTGTTATAAAAATAGGCATGGTCTGTTAAAAACTATAGAACAACTTTCTTAGATGAATAGAGAATATGTTTCTTTTTTTTAAAAATTGGACTTAAAAGTGAGTGTGGCCAGTCTAAAAGTAAGTGCCGAAGTTCTTTGTAGTATGAAAGATACATCTACTGCAATTCAGAGAAATCCGTTGAAAAACAAAAACGAATTTCTAAAAATATTTGTTTCATAAGTAGTTTTAATTTAAAACGCTTGAAATTGTCAAAGCCTAATCAACTAAAGTTAACACAAAAAAATAAAATAAAAAAAGACATACGCTGCGAACAGGATTCGAACCTGTGCGGGCATAGCCCAATGGATTTCAAGTCCATCTCCTTAACCACTCGGACACCGCAGCTTATGCATCTAATTCTACTTTATTTGCCAAAACAACTGCAATGTTTAAAATAGACCACAAGCCTTCAATAAGCCTATTGAACTTTCTGAACCATTAACATTGAACATTTTTAAGCCCAGCAGTAAATTTTTATGAATATGGCTGTTAATTTTTTGCTTAAAAATTCTCCACATACAAAATTAGCCAATTCTAAATTATTAAAATATTTAGTTAATTAATAATTTAATTTAAAAATAAATTTAGATGTGTGTTCATGTAATTTATTTTATTTGAATAATTTTCCAACTGTCGGTTTGCGGTATTGAAATTGCAATTTTTTTTGGTGTTTTTTGTATGAAAAATAAATGAAGCCTAAAACATTTTAAACCACAGCATTACCTACTACTACTACCACTACAATCTTTGTTTTATTTTCAATTGTATGCACGTATGTGTGAGTGTATGTTAAGTGAATGCATTTAAAATTTTTCTTGAGTAAAGAACACTTAGTTAAAGTGTATATGTTAAAAGGATATTGTGTTTATTTTAATTTTTTAGAATACCCGAACGGAAAATACTTCAATAGGGTAGAGCAGATTTGAGTGCCAGAATGCAAATGTCTTCCAAGGTGATTAAGAATAAAATTCTCTTTTGTTAAGTTTTAAATCAAAATATCCGTGCGTCAGCACCGTTAGCTACTTGACTGGTAGCTAGCTAGCTAGCTGCTTGACTGGTAGCTAGCTAGCTAGCTGCTTGACTGGTAGCTAGCTAGCTAGCTGCTTGACTGGTAGCTAGCTAGCTAGCTGCTTGACTGGTAGCTAGCTAGCTAGCTGCTTGACTGGTAGCTAGCTAGCTAGCTGCTTGACTGGTAGCTAGCTAGCTAGCTGCTTGACTGGTAGCTAGCTAGCTAGCTGCTTGACTGGTAGCTAGCTAGCTAGCTGCTTGACTGGTAGCTAGCTAGCTAGCTGCTTGACTGGTAGCTGGTGGTTGGCTGTCGATAGTCAACCAGAATGTTCGGATTTAAAAAAACTATTTTGCTATATCAATAATACCAAACTTAATTTGTTTTATATTCCTTTTTACAATTTATTGCTCAATCGAAATTTGTTGATTTTAGCAAAATTCATAATTTACATTCTGCAAAAAAAACATAATTGTGAAATGGGTGTGTGTATACCAGCGAGTGAGTGATGAACACAATTTGAGTGTTACAAAACCAAAAAGAAACAAATTTCCTGATATAATTACTTACTTTGTATTTTCACAAGACAAAATAAAAAACAATAAAAATAAAAGAAAAAAATTACATAATAATAGTAGTACGACAACAAAAAAAAAATAAAATGCTTATAAATTTTTTTTTATTACAAATTAATAAAACATACAGCAAGAAACAATGGTAGTAGACAGTTTGTCTCTTAGAATTCAAGCAACTTTTATGTATTGGCAGTCTGTGTATATTTTCCAACAAAAGAATTTTTATATAAAACAAAATATACAAAAAAAGGGAACTTTCATAAACTAACTATATTCGTATATATTTTCTTGCTAATAGTTGAATAGAAATAATTTTGTATCATACACAGCAGCAGCAAGTTGCAACAGCATCATCAGCATCATCAACAGAGTAGCATTTAAAACAAAAAGAAAAGTAAAAAGCTGGAAAGAAGAATTTATTGCCTTTTTGGTAGGAATTTTACACTTGAAAGATTTTAAGACGATTTTATATAAATAAAATATAAAGGACTGAATAAACATAGACACACACATACAATCTTACATAAAACGGCACAATTGTTAAGCTTATTTTGACATCAGTGCCAAAGAGACAAGAAACGAAATGGATAAAAGGAATAAAATTATGATGAATAAACAAGTAGAAACTTATTGAAATTTGTAGGAAATGTGAAAATGCAAACACACATATATACCTATACACACACAAGAAATTTGAAATCAGTTTTGTATTGAAATTAATCTTTTTAGAAAATAAATTTTTGTTCGTTTGCATTTTGTACAGGACAACAATAAGAAAATGGATTTTAAATAAAGAGTTTTAATAAAAACGTGTATGTTTTTTTTATTATTTCTTATAAAAATATAAAATTTGCTTACCTAAATTATTTTATGAAAAGATTTAAATTGATTTTCAAATTAAACTATTATTAAGTAATTTTCTTGATTTCATTTTGGTATTAAAATTGCATTTCTTAGTGTAATCTATTTAAATAAAATTCATTTTCTGTTTGTTGGTATAGAAATTTGTATATATTTTTTTAAGGATTTTTCTGAAATTTTTAACCAATGTTTTTTATGAGTGTCTTTCGGAGTAACTTTAAATGCAACACTGCTGGCGTCAAGCACCATCGTTTTATAAAATACTGTAAAATTTAGATCAAGCTAAAGTTTGAGTTTGTCAGTTACTAAAAACAACCTTGTGAATTGCTAAAATCCCTCAGAGCAACAGTACTGGAGTATATGGAAATTTAAAAATAATTAAACGTAATTTCTGAGTATTTGAGCAATAGATTACAAATATAAATGACTTTCGAACTTCTCAAAAGTTACTTTAGATTATTTAAAAAAAAATTTTTAAATTTCCATATACCCCAGTACTGTTTCTCTAAGAGATTTTAGCAACTTCCGGACATATTTTAGAAGATTACGGGATGGGGCGCATATCATTTTAAAGAAGAGATTGTCGAAGTTTGTAATCTACTGGTCAACTACTTTGAATTATTTTTTAAATTTTTTTGGAAATTTCCATAAACCTCAGTGTTGTTGCTCTGAAGAATTTTAGCAATTCACAAGGTTGTTTTTAATGGCCGACACACCCAAACTTTAACTTTTCTAACTTTGACAGTAGGTTATAAAAAGATGATGCTTGATGACAGCAGTATTGCATTTAAAGTAACTGCAACCTTCGTAGCATTTATAAATATTCCTTACAAAATTTTTCATTATAGAATTTAAAGTAGCAGCTTTTAGAACACTGCCTATAACAACCTCTCATTTTATGTTTTCTTGTCCTAATACCAACGTAAATTAAGTAAGTTTTATTACTTTGATATTCATTGAATTTAATATTCTTTTTTCAAATGAGTTGTTATTAATTGAACTAATTAGCTGTTAAAAACATTGAAAAACTTATTAGCCTTTTATTTATCAGTTATTTTAAAAAACAGCCTTTTGCCTTAAAAAAAATTAAATTGTTTTTATTTTTTTTTTTTTATTCACATTTTTAATTAGACTTTTATGTGCAACGTTAGAAACAAGTTTTGTATACATCAAGAGTGCTTTCGCCTTTGTATACACAAGATTCAAATTATGACAGGAAAGAGGTGATAATGACAATGACAAGTGAAGCGTTTATATCAATGTAACAGCATTAATACACAAATAAATTTCAAGGAAAATAATTTTCAAAAAATAGAAAGGAAAAGAAACAATTTTCTTATTTACTTATAGAGTGTCGTTGTTTGATAACGGAAACTTAAGGTTTGTACGACATCTATAAATAACATGAAAGACAATTTTATATTAAAAATAAAAGAGTACAATTTATTTTTGGTAAGCTGGTAGTTATGGCAAGACCAATTTAACAGAAGGTATTGCTTACTCCATACCATGCTTACGTTCTTAAGAAGAAAGGGTTCAAAAAAATATTTGAAGGCTTTAGTTTTGTGTGGAATGAATTGACTAATTTACAGTGAAATTTAATTACGTATTGCTAGCATTCGGATACAGACAGCATTACTTGAGCCATAATTTCAACATCAGCCTTCAAGTACTAAAAATATAGTCAGATATATTGACTTCTGGCATGTATTTTTAAAAGTTCTATTAGCTATTGGAAACCTTTATAAATGTTGAATGTTAAAAGTTCCACTTTTGATATTTTGTATTCACTGATCAAGTCAGAAATTCCTTTTCTTCAAACTTATTTAAAGTGACTCCCCATAAAATTAAATTCATTGTGTTTTTAATAAGTTCTCTAACTCTTGAAAAGAAGGGTGATTGCGAGAAATGTACGTCATTTTATAGAATATCTATTGAAGAGAAATTAACATATCATAACAATAACACAAACGGAAGGATATATGACGTTAGATGAATGAACGAGCAAACGAACAAAACGGATGTTTATTTAAAAAGAAAAAATGTAAAACAAAAGCCAAAAGAAGAATAACAAAGAAAATCTTTACAAAAGAATGAAATTATATAATAAAATCTAAATAAAAAAATACAGAAAAAGTATTGTAATACTTTTTTATGTAAAAACAAAAAACGTAGACACAAGGCTCAAAAAGTGTTGTTAAAAATTATTCACACTCTAATCACTTTTATTGCCTTACAAGAATACAAGTAAAATTATAGCAACAAATTCAATTTTAACAGTAACATGAAGGCGCGGTGGCATTTAGTACGTTAATAATTTCTTATAAATATTCTTCCAAATAGTGATGCCAATGTAGAGATTTTTTTTATAAAAAAATAATTTAATTTTTTTATAAAGTCTGTAATAAAGTAATTTTTAATTTATAAAATTAAATCAAAAATAAAGAAAAATTATTCAACAACAGCAAACATAATTGCAATTGTTATTTATTTTTAAAAAGTTTGTACAGTAAACAGCTGGAGCTGAAAGTGTTAGAAGCATTCAGAATTTTGTAAAAAAAAATTAATTTATTGAAATTAATTGTGATGCCAATTAATACCAAGAATAACATAGGGCACACTTTTTCAGGTGCAGGCGGTGCGAGCCGTCTTGCTGACACCACATGTCGTCCAGATTCTAGCTTTTCAGTTAAAGATACAAAAACTGTGTTATCATAATTCTGACCAAAATTCACAATAGACAGTTGCTCATTGTGGGTGCATTTGTTTTTTATGGATTGACCGTATATTTCCTGAGGCCAATACTTGACAGTGTATTCACGAAGCCGTTCACATGAAAATGCCCTTCACCGGAGAAGATGACTTTTTGCGAAAAATTAGAATTGACACAATTATAACGTATTCTTCTCTCCTAAAGCGTTAAACTGTAAATTATCGAATTAAATTTATATGGCAGCTGTCAAATTTTAGAGTTGGCACTTGCACAAAAAAAAATTAAATTTAAAAAGTGGACTCTTCTTGAGACGCTCATTAGAAATCAATATATTTTTCTCTTTACAAAATTCAACATAAACACACATCTAGACCAAAAAGAATATAGAGTAAACTTTTCTCGCAATTTACTCTTATACAGATGCTTAAATGAGCTTCACACTCAACATCTGAATTTTATATACAGAAAAATTTATTTAAATAAATATAATTAATTTAAAACAAAAAATATTAAATAATTTATTTGTTAATTTATTTGACCTTTTTCTTTTTAATTAAAATGTTTATTTTGTTAAGCTTGAGGTCTTATTTTATAAATTAATTTTTATATCGATATTTCGCTCCAACTTGCGTAGCTCCTTAGTCAAATTATTAAAAATATATATTTCAAAAATTTATATCGATATAAAAATAAATTTATAAAATAAGACCTCAAGCTTAACATAATAGACATTTTAATTAATATTAAATAATTTTTATATAAATATTTTTTATATTTTTGTTAAGTGTCATATCAGTCATAAAGTCATATTATTTTATGCTTCAAAAAAAAACTAAAATAATAAAAAAATTTCTACTGTGTTTAAATAGAAAGGAACGCATCTCGTGACGTCATTAGTGCTAGATGCGCAAAAAATTAAAATTTTGTGTGCGGTATTTCTATCATTATTGGCTCTTAATAAAAAACCTACTTTTTTATGAACATGATTATGGTCCTTTATTTTTATAAACTAATTTAAATTACTGACAAAAAACATAATTAAAATACCCGTCACCTAATCTCTTAAACATTTTCCAGCGATTTTTTTGGCCTCCTAAAAAGGTTTTAGTTTAAAAGAAACAACTTCATCAACACTTTCGCCAGGGAAGATTAAGAATAAGCCACTACACACTTGCACAAATTGCAAGTAAAATTATACACTTGAATGTACATTTAGAATTATGTGTGTGGATGTATTTTTTGCTACACCTGCAGAAGGTTATAATTTGAATTTGAAATTAATTTACGTTTACCGGTGCTGTAAGCACAAAACAAAAATTGGCATTTTATATGAAAATGTATTTTTAAATGTAGATAAAACCATTTGTTATATTCCTTTAGAATTTCATTCATTTAATTCATAATCATACTATCCCACACCAAACAGTTTAGTTTGTATTTAAAGTAAAATGTAAATGTTTGTGTGCACGAGTGCGTTTTGCACAAAAAATTTACTTTCTTCGTTTTATTTGTGCTTAGCCATCTCTTACTCACATTACACATTTTAATTTAAAAGATTTTTAACATCTTACAGACATAAGAAAATATTCCTTTTAAAACTAAGCTACAAAATGTCTTTAAAGTACAGTGGTTATAAACAGAAATTTTTATTTTTTTATAGTTATTTAAAATTTTGCTTCACACCTTCTTTTAACTTTGTTAGGCTACTGGGATGTACTGGATTCTTATTAAAGAGAGTGTGAGATGGAATGTTGCTTAAACATGTGACTCTTCATCCTGCACAAAGCCCTTATGGCACTTCAATATTTTCGCATTTTATTGATACAGAATTGATAGAAAGAACCAAATTTAAAATAATGTAAAAAAAAACTCTTTGTTGCTTATATTTCTTTTAAGTGCTGCTTTCTTTCTTAAAAAAAAAACACGCCAAAAATTAATTTTAAAAAAGTGGGCAACACAAGATTTTAAATTGGAAACGCTAATTTTAAGTTGAAAATTTTAAAAAAATTTTGACAGACAGTCATTTTTTATCGATAACACTGAATATTTATTTGGCATTTTCGTATTTATCTTGATATAGTTTCACTCTTTGCATTTGGTAAATTCTCCCATTACAATATATTTGGGCTGTTCTTCAAAAATTTATCAATGCAAGAAAAAGTAAGAGTCATATGGGCTTAAGCAATGTTTTTATTTTTTTTACTTTTTTATTGTATTTTTACATCCCTTTAAATTTAAAACTATAACATTTTCTTTTTATGTAATTTATGAATTATTTGAATCACTCCCGGCTCTCCGATTTCTATTAGACTAACATTATTTTAAGCACATTAAAAATATGGTTCGTTTTGCAGGGTTCAAATTACTTTTCTTTATACAACGATTTGCAAAGACTTTCTTTTTTTCTTCAAAAATATTAGTTGTAACCACGTCGAATTTGTGCAAGTTTGGATTTTTGCAAATATGCTGAGAGTATTGAACTATATAGGTTGTGAGTGTCCTTTTTAAACACCAAAATCAATGCTACCAGATTACATGCCTCCGCTTTAATTGTATCTGTCAATTTCGGCTTATTTACATTTGAGCAAATATGGTATTTTCAGTGCAAAAGTAGGAAAATGAAGCAAAATGCAAACGTGTTCAGTTTGTTGTTGTATTGATCAAATCGGAGCATTTTTGCAATCATTTCTATCGCTTGCCCTGTTTGAAAGGACTGTCACGAGTACTCCCATTATTATAGTTTTGTTATGTTATGGTAAGCTCTACCTGGGGCATCTGTTTGTACTGTAGACTATAGAAGCTGGTGTAAAGCATCAATCGTTATAGCTCGTGATGCAATTGATTCTCTTCACTACTTAATTTGTTTCTTTTCTGAATTTATCTTTATCTTTTTACCTTTAAAATTTATCAAAAAAAGGGAAAAACTAGAGAATCCATGTTTTAATCTTTTTTTTTTTTTTTTTTTTTTTTGGCGGCCTGTTGAGTCTAACCGAATCTTCTTGAACAATCAATAAGTAGTCATAATACCATAATAAGAAAGTTCTATTATTCATTTGAGGTGAAGATAATTTCAAATTTTACGTGGATTTATTTTATTGCTCATTCAAGATTGGACAGGAAATAACTGACATAAATCTCCCTCACGAAATACCTGTACAAATTTATCAGCAATCATGGCCGTCAAGCACCTAGATTCCTTATAATTGTAAATAAAAAAGTTTAAGTTTTTATTTATAAATAAATCTGGCAAAAAATATTGTGCTACTGTAATAGACTAATATGGAGTCGTTTGATACAGCGGACTCATTAGTCCGCCATTGCATAAGAAAGTTTCTGAATTCTTAATGAATAGTAGACTTAAGTTTATTCTGGCCGCAATGGCCAGAGTACGTACATATTTCTACTCTGACAACTAGACTTTCTAGCGCTTTGAGGGTTTTTTTTTTTTTGTTACTTTTTCTGTAAAGATTTACAAGTAGAGCGAAAACGCTAATAACATAAGATGCTAAAGCTAAAAATAATTTTTAGTATACTAAGTACCCTTAATTCTCAATAACTCAAGAATTAACTCCCATTAAACTTACAAAAACATTTAAGCATCAGTAATAAACTAATTTTTAAATTATATTATTATCAATTTTTTACCAGTTTTATAGTTATACACTTATTTTTCCAAAAAAAAAATTTCAAAAAATTTGTCTTAAAAAAACTAATTGAAATTTTGTTTTTAATGTTGATGCCTGCATATTTTACAAATAAAATTAGTCATTCTTCATGAAAATCGTTTCAAATGTTTTTAGTTTATTTTAATCGCTTTTTAGCGTTAAAATTTCTGCTTTTTCAGCTATAGAAAATTCTCAGATTTTAAGCAATTTTTACCAGAAGCAAAATTTTTCCAAAAAATATTTACAATTAAGCTAAATAAAATTGTAAACATAGAAAATGTTTAACATATATATGTTGTATAGATGGTGCCACTTTCAAAATTAACAGTTCATATTTTACTAAATTAGATTCGTTTGATTTAGCCCACTGTAAATTTTTTCGTATAACAAACTTTATGTAGACAATACCGTCGCATGGCAATTTCCAAAAAAATATGACAATTTTAAAAGGAAAGATTTTCATTTCAGTTGTTGAATGTACGAATAGATAACTGGCTTAAATTCTTTTTGTTGCTTTTTAAACGTAGCAATCATAAAATGACAAAAAAAAGATATTTTAATACAAATTTAGTATAAAAAAAAGAAGGTAAATGAAATTGTAAAGACATTTTGTGATTATGATTACTTGGGTATGAACATGAAAAGGGTACATTTTTTTCATGCTTTTTATTACTATTTTGCACAGGCAGGTATAATCACAGTCAATCACAGTGCAATTGTTTTATATTAAATATAAATTTATTCATGAAAATTTATTATATGAAAAGAAGATTTACAAAATTATTCTACAATACGAGTAGTAATATTTAGGCTTAAGCAGAACATTAAATTATTAAACGTGTAGAATTTTTGTATTAAAATTTAATGTTTTCCAAAACAAATTTTTTACACAACTTGATGACGACTACACAAGAATTTTCAAATTAGCTAGAGTCCATCAGCCTTATTATGATCGTTCTAGTAGTCGAATTTGCAAATATATAATAAAAAATATCGGTGGTTTTGTCATGACAACATTTTAATTTTTTTTAATTGACTACTGATAGGTCCAGATAAAAAAAATTTGTGCGTAACGTGGTGTTTTGAGATTAGATAAAGATGATTGGAGAGCCAATCGACTTGTTATGCTTATTATACCATTTTAAAAAATTATTGTTAATACTGAGGTGAATGGACGTGCAGCACAGCGAAGATTATCTGACCTAGACTGGAAAGCAATTGCAGCAGGAATTAACTGAGGCTCGAAAGGGCCCAGTAGTACGATTCAGTAACTGTTAAATGTTCCACAGTGTTATTTTTAAATCCAATGTGATTCAGTAATTTTTGGTTTAATTAAAGAGCTAAAAATTCACCACTAATATGATAACAACCAAAAACGCTACAAATTATTATGTACAACAACCAAAAATTACTTATTTAATTATATTTTTTTATTTAAGAGCCACTCACTTTTATTTTTTAATTAAATGAACAAAGCAAAAAATTCTGACAGTTAAAAAATAACAAATTCTTTAACCTTCGCATTCCAGATAAATGTCTTACAAAATGATCCCCAAAACCCACCATAAATTAAAGTAAAATAATGTAATTTTTTCATGTTACGTAAATAATAACGAAAAATTACATACTCTTTTTGAAAAGATGCTACATGTATTCTGAAAGGAAAAATCTGCTAAAAAGTTGAAAAAAATCCAACAAGATGATTTAGTATAATTAATTTGATTACATTTTGTGATAAAAGAGAAAAAATTAGTCACAAAATGGAAAGCATTTTTTGCTCTTGCAAAAAATTTAAAATCCCACTCGGGTAGGTTTCAGGTATGCGAAGGTTAGTTTTAAGGTTAACTATTTTTAACCCAACATTTTTTTCTTAATTTAATAGTGAGGACCGTGGCGACAGCAATAAGAAGTAACTTCAGTCTTGGCAAACTTACGAGGAGATTAATTTAGGCATCAAATGATAGCTGTAAAAGTTGTTAAGGCGAGAAGAACAAAGTAACTTTCTCTGTCTTTTCCCAAAACTATAAGATTAGGTAGCCCTACTTCTAGTGAGTAACTGCGCTGTCTTCAATTGAGCCGGGATATCTTTCTATCGGTATCTTCTTTCCTTTGTCGTCTTATACAGGCATCACAAAGTCCTCAGACTAGAGAACCCAAGTGAGGCCGTTTTTGTGGTTCTTATTGGGGCGCACTCTGAGAACTAGAATAACTTATTAAATTTGCTTCATAGTCCAGATATCTTGTACAAAAAAAAATATTTTTATTTATAAAATTGTCATTTTTTAAAATTGAAAACAAATTATGTATTCGATCTTTTATAATTTTTTATTATAAATATTTATTAGTTTGTTTTATTTGACCTTTTTCTTTTAAATAATATGACTATTTTATTAAGCTTGAGGTCTTTATTTTTAAAAAATGTATTTATATATCGATATTTCACTCCAATTTGTGTAGCTTTTTTTATAATTATATCCTGAAGAAGCTACACAAATTTGATATTTTTAAAAATAAGACCTCAAGCTTAATAAAATAGTCATATTATTATAAATATTATTCAAGCTTAAAAACTTAATAATTATTATTTTCCCTGAAGAAGACTTTCAATACAAGAAAGTCGAAATATTGGAAAATAATTATTAAAATATTAATATCTTAAGCTTGAATAATATTTTTAAGAAAAATTCAAAACAAATAAAAACACAACATTTGTTGTTCCCTAAATTTTGGCATCCGATATCGAATGTAATCAAACGAAATTTTGTTCTTTTTATATGAAATAATGTTAAAATTTCAATAAAAAGTGCTCGATATTGAAAACGGTTATTTAACATCAATATTTTCTTTTTAAAACATGTGACCAACTATTTATTTTAAAAGCAATATTTATGATGGAAAACCTGTAAAAATTACAATATATCAGATTCTTTATTACTTTACAATATAAAAAGGTTTTCATATTTAATTTTAAATCTGTTTCATGTATTATAAATAAACTTTTCAGCAAAAAAGAAAAGTAGAAAAAACATTTTTAAAATCAAAGAAAAATTATTTTAATATTAGAGTTTCTTTGAAAGGAAATTGTACTCTTTTGAAAACTTTTCTCTGAACAAAATGCTAATCTAAGAAGCTATAAAATATAATACTTGTTTTGTATAATTCTGGCGATAAAATAGTACTGATATTGTTGAAGAAAAGGTAGTGATTTAAAATCGCATACAATTACGGGTTAAATATATTTCTTCAGCACCTCAAATGTGCTAATCGCTTTTTTAATTATCTAAAATGCACTTTTGTTGTTAGGTTAACTCAAAATATTGACTTCTTTTAAAAAAGAATTAACTAATAGTTTTCTTTGAGTGTGAGGCAGCTTTAGGCTTTATTAGAGAATAAAACCTCTTTAGCAAAATGTCATGCGAACATGTGTGGATACGTAATAAGCACTAACTTCAAAATATAAAGACAACAAAAAGTAACTTGTCTTACACTCAAGCACAAAGCTATTTGCTGTCTTTCGCTTAGCACAAGAAAAGCTTTAAAACGCGTTTAATGAATGGATGAATGTTATGAGCGTATAAAAAGAGGCGGGTGCAAAACAGCAACAAAATGAAACACGAGGCATAAATAAAGCTTAGAAAAATAATCAAAGAAACCAGTTTAGCAAAATAATATACAAACAAACAAAAAATTAATAATCATTTTAGCAAAATAAACAAGATCCATGAGGAGTAACAAGAGAAGCTTAAAGAAACAAAAGAAAAGCTTTTTAAACAAAACAAAAAAATTTAATTCAAGCGGTAACAAACAGAGACTGCAAAATCTCATTCAACACAATAGAGCGAAATTACAAAGCGAACGGTTAGATAAAGCGGAGGAACGAAAAATTAATTGATTGATTTTTTTTTTTCTTAAATATTTATTTAATACTGTAATCATTTCTTAAGTTAAAATTTTTAATAAAAACTTTTAAAAAAAGAGAGCAGCAAAAATGTGTAAATAATAAAAAAAATATATTTTTTTGTAATAAAATTATCACAACAAAGAACTAATAAAAAAAAGTAATTTAAATTTAAAAAAGAAAAACTATGATCAGTGACAGTTTAAAAAGCCTGCCCTGTGTTTTTGTTTTATTTATTTTTATTTTTTTTCAAGTCAACTACATCATCTTTATATATTTAAACACACATTTCTGAGCTTATTTGAGCAGAGTGTTTCTGTTTGTTTGTGTTTTCATTTTGGCGATTATGAAATAGCTGGCGAATACCATTAAAATGAAATTTATGTAAAAAAATACTTTAATTCGAAAATAAAATATAAAAAAAATTATACAAAATGCAAATTATGATGAACATGAATAACAAGCTGTGTTGACTGGAAATTTATTTAAAATTAAATTAAAAAAAATCCAATTTATACAAAATAAACATTTTAAATAAAAATATTCTCTATAATATGAAACTAGTAGTTCAACAAATTATATTTATTTAAATTCATAATAACAAGTCAATAGAAAACGAATTTTCTTTTCTAGCAACAACAACTACACATGAAGAAACAGAATTCAAGTTTATTTAAAAAGTAAAAAAAAAGTAAATAAAAACACAGTTAATGAAAAGTGAAACAACCAAACCACATGCAAACTTGTAAAATAAATAAAATAGATAACAGTCAAATTGTTAATACAAGCACACAGATGCACATGGCTTAAACAATAGCAAATAGCAGACAGAAAATAAAACAAAAAAGTCAAAAAAAAAAAGAAAAAGAATGAAAAAAAAGTATATAAATAAACAGAATACAGCGCATGCGTCTAGTCATGCTAATAAAGATGATCATGTCGATCTTTGAAAATTGTGCACTGCACAGTGGATTTTAAATAAAAAAATAGTCAAAATTTCAATTAATAATGGAATATAAATAATATAAATTGGAAATCAAAGAGTTAATATGTTTAAGTTTAAGAATACATGAACGAAACATATCGTTCATTTACTTCATTAGTGAAATAACTTAAAAAAAGATTTTTTTCTTAATATTCTACTTTATGTTCTGTTAAAGTATCAAAAAAAATTCATTAAAAGTTTTTTAAGAATAAAATATTTGAAATTGTTCCCTTAAGAAAAACTTTAAAACTTTAACATATCTTGAATTATGATACTTTTGTAAAAAGGTTCACACATTTTAAGCCGATCCATTATGAGTTTTATAGTTCCTTCAAAATAATATAAAAATACTACATTGACTTATTCTAATATTTTCTATCTCAACTGGTGATATCTAAGACCATGCTGTTAGGAGTACTTAAGCCCATAATGATAATAATAAAAATTTTATTTTTTCATGTTCACATAATTTGCAAAAAAATATATTAAAATAATAATTGACTTTTAGTTTGCATTTTTTATTTAGATTTTTAAGCTTACTAATACTGTTAAATAATTTAGAACCCACTGTGCAATGTTGCTTACATTATTTATTTTTTAGATGAGTATAAAAGTAAAACTTGAGAAAAAAATTAATGAAAATTCGAATAAACAATTCAACGAAACAGCACTAAAATCTGCACAAAAAAATTAGCAACATCTCTTTACCAGGGGTTATGTTTGAATTTCCCAGAGCAACAAATAAGAAAATCACATGATGAGCCTGACAATCAACATACTGAAATAAACGGATATTTCTTTTTGACAAGAATTTTAAGACTTCTAAAAGCAAATGATTGGGTTTCAAGAGTCGTTTTCAAATAGCAAATAAATTTTTTTTTAATGTAAAAGCCACCAGAATCTACTACGAACTAAACTAAAAAAAATCTAGTTTAAATTTAGTTATTTCTACTACAACCAGTCAGTAGTGTTGGTTCATTTGATTTATTTGTGTCTGTCTCTCAGCGCTGGCAACAGCGATAACGATGCTGATAATGATGACGATGACGATGATGATGATGATAATGAGGACAACGATCATGAATTAAAAAGAAAACGAATTACAAAAACAATACTAGACTTAGAAGTAGCCATAGACACAACAAACAAAAAGAAAAAAATAAAAAAAAGTGGTGCAATTGAAATACTAATAAAAAAAAAGAGAAGAGAAAAAGATAAGGCAGAACAAGTAAACATCTTTGGTATTGAGGTTCAAATGGTTTTTGTGCACAGCTTCTTATTAAATTCCCTTTTTTGTTGTTAACACCAACTACAATAATCTTTGGAAAACTGTAACAAATAAAAAATATTCTCTTTTTCCACAACATCAGCAATAATATCAATATCAACAGCAATCACAATAACATCAGCAGATATAGTTACAACAACACCAGCAACAAATTCATTAAAGGTATGTAAGTAGAAATTAGAAAACTAAAGTAAGAATTTTCTATATAAATAAATCAAGAAAGCTAAAATACTTGTTGGTATTTATTTCTTTGGTTGGTTAAAGCTGTTGCAATTTCTGTGCTAATAAATAAAAATTGCACAAGTCGATTTAGGTAAAAATTGACTTGCTGCCGTAATTAATTCAATAACTTTATTATTGTGGTTTAAAAATGCTGGTGCGATATATTACACAATGAAAACAATAACGCTTACTAAAATCGAAACAATTTTATAAGAAAAAATTGTACGGCTTCTAAAGTTGTAGTAATCTAAAATAACTTAATAAGATATAAGAGCTTTTCTTTATATTCCCACGGATTTTTTAAATACTATATGTTTCTTATTACATAAGTTTTTACCCTTAGTGCATATAGAGCGTACGTACCAATCTTTAGAAAAATCTGTTTACAAAAAAAATTGTAAACGTTAAAAAACCCATCCAAATAAATACCTAATAAAGTGGCCCAAGCCTTTGCTAGAATTGTTAGCAGAATAAATAAAATATTTATAAGCATATTTTCAAGCTCAAATTTAGTACGGGCGCACATCTTCACGAAAAGTGGGCGTACAACTGGGCGTGGCTGGTATAGCAATTATATGCGGCAAATAATTTGGAAAACAAAAAAGCAGAAAATTCATTTTATTTATATTTAGATAGATTTTTGTATGTTTCGGATCACTCTAATTTAATACTAGAAATAGTGTGTAGAATATAGTAGGTAACACTTCTAGACTTAGAATTTTAAGATATGGATAACATAAACGATACGTTTTGCTTTTAATTATTTTTTTTCTCCTAACTTTTATTACGAACATTCGAATCGAAAAAAATGTATAACGATATTTTATCGAATTCCGTACTCAGTAACTTTCCGACAAAAATATTCGGTACGATAAAAATCAATATTTGCGATGATTATTTATGTGCTGTTAACTTCCGCAAACTGCATCATCGCAAATAACGATTTTTTTCGTACCGAATATTTTTGGCGGAAAGTTACTGAATACCAAATTCGATAAAATATCGTTATACTTTTTTTCGATAGGAATGTTCGTAATAAAAGTTACTAAGTCGCACTACTGGTCTGCATGAATTTGGATTGCAGTAGTGAAAATATATAATAATTTTTCACATTGATAAAAAACCATTGTCTAATGTTGCGCATTGGCACAGCTTTACTTCTCATATGACTGTGATAAGCGAATAAGTTAATCGATTAATATTTTTTATAAGCAAAATGAGTAGTATAGTTTAACTGCCAAGTTCATAGAAAATATTTTTGTTAAATAAATTTTTGTATGGGAAAATATTTAGAATTGAATTTAACAAAAATATTTTATAAAAAATATTACAACAACAAAGTTTGTAAGAAATTTTTTTTAAAAGCTGCATCTCAAAAATCATTTTCTTTTAAATAGTTAAAATGTTTAAAGCTAACTAAAAACTAAAATTTATAATTATATCCTGCAGAAGGTACACAAATTGGAGCGAAATATCGATTTAAAAATAAGTTTTTTAAAATTTAATTCACAATCATTAACTAGCTAGTATTCAATGAAAATATAGTGTTTTTTTTTTTTTAAATTCCAGTTTTTTAGTTTTATAGTGTCTCAAAAAGATTTAAAAAATTATATACCAACTATTCATCACCATTATGGATGCTCACTGTGTTTGTTACAAATATTTAGTTGGTTGTTTGATGTGTTTTTTTCCTTCGCTTTTCATAGTATGACCATAATTAGAGTTTGTTCTAATTATTTCTTTCTTGTTTTCTACCAAATGATTTACTTTATTTTCTCTATAAATTAATTCTTTAAACGCAATTAATTTTGTTAAGTTTCTATTGTTTTTCAAATGAATGTTGTTTTTTACACTTATTTTTTATTTAATCTTCTTTTATTGCATGTGTATTGGAATGTGTTTGCTTATACGAGTGTGAGTGTAAATTATAGCACTTTTAGCTAAAAAAAAGTCTAAATTGTGTACTGAGATGATAACCCCTACCCAGTACTCGACATTGTATAAATATATTTTGATATAAAGCAGTTTATTTTCTCTATTAGATTTAAAAAAAAAGTATTTTTGATTAAATTGAAATACTTATTGTTTTACAAAACAAAATATTTTTTATAAGTTTTGCTATTTTTGTAAATATTTATAAGACAAAAAAATAAAATTTTTTATTAATAAATTTTAAGCAAAAAAATTTAATCAAAGATTTTTTTAATATTGATAACCCTGTACAACACAAAAAAATTATAACTGATTATAGTATGGACGCTTCGAAAGCTTATATTTGGGCCTATGTCAAGTTGGGGTTTAAAGTTTTAAAATTTAATTATGATTCTCCATTTTAGACACATAAAATGTTCAGCAAGATTTCGTAAAACACTTCGGTAAACATTTTTGAGAGACATTTTAATCTTATAACTCTTAAATTAAAAGGAATTGTTGTACTCCTAATTAAAAATTAACACAAGAAATATAAATTGAAGATGTCACAAAAATATTTCTCATAAAATTCAATATTATGAAAATATAATAAAAGACCAGAAATAAGTCATAACTTAAAAGAAAACTTTAACCAATTTGTATCAATATTTCTTGACTTTTTTTATATAAAAAACAAGTTAAAAAATAGTAGGACTCATAAATTTATTATTTATTCCTCAAGAAAAAATTTTCAAATAATAAAAGGGGTGTAAACAAAAATTTTAATCAGAGAATCCGCATATCGTTCATGTCTCGCTACCTATATTAAAATAATCGAATTCAGTTTGGATAAAGCATTCAGAAGCGTATAGTATTTTTAAAGCAGCAACGATTCTCATTGAAAATCGTTAGGCCGCCATGTAACGTATGTGAACAAAAGTTAAGATTGAGTTTTTTCTAGAATTTTAACAATTTTTTCCAGGTTATTTTTTTTTTTTTTTTTTTGTTGAAAATTTTTTGATACAAAATTTTTTGAATACCTCGCAAGCTATATTTTTTTCAAGCTTAATAATTAATTTTTTTAACTTGTTTCCTTTGTTATGCACAAGATCTAAAAATTAAACCATAATTGTGAATTAAATAATTTCTTAAAATTTCATTAGATGATTTCTTCCCTCTAGAGTCTAAAGCACAAAGAGAAGTTTATTCTTAAAAGAACAACATTTATTTACTAAAAACAATTGTTTTCTACATAAACTCTTATTAGAAAAATAATGATAAAATAATGGAAAAAAATATAAATAAAAAAGCTGATATTCTTCATAACTTGAACTCATTGTTTGAAAGAATAGAAAACTATTTTTAATTACAACAACTTTCAATCTACTAAATACCATTTACTTTTCTTTTATTTCAATAGTTTTTCATTATTCAAAGAGAGTTTTTCATTTTATTTAGAAATACAAATCTTTGCTGCGTAGAAAAAAAAATTAAATAAGATTCTAACAATTAAGAAATTCATATAAATGACATTTTCACTTTAGCAAATGCTCTTCAACTAGAAACTTAAATGCATCCATACACAGAAAGAAAACAGAAAAAAAATTACTATACAGGCTGACGAACTAATAGATAAATGAATTGAAAGGATGGACAGACGAGCTTGTTTTGCTGGCAGACAAATAACAAATAGATAAGCAGTTTGTTAGTATGTTTGCTGCAGTACGCAGCAGTATCTAATGCTCATGACCATTTTAAAGATGACCAAAAAAACAGACATTGTTTTAGAAAATAAAATTCTTTTCATTCTATTACATACAAACAAACATACCATGTTAGAAACGATGAAGCCAATGCCTGCTACAGTCCATTCAATGACTTTTAAGTTGGTCTTTAAATGCATGCTAAGATGACACTTTACAAGAGACCTACTTAGGACTCTTTTTTTTTATTATTGTTGCCTTATTGTATGCTTGTGCAAGTGCTTGGAAAAATTTGCCACAAACTACTTCCATTAAAATGATCGTTGTTGTTGTTATTGTTGTCAGCTACATTATCATCGCAATCATCATTATCATTCACATAAGTACACATTATCACAAGTATTTCTGATAATAAATTTTCAATTGCTTACATTACAAAAAAAATTTAAAAATAGGCTGCTGTGTTTAACAACAACAACAATATTTTCTTATAGAAAAATCTTTCAAGACGTGTGTCGTGTTTAACACGCATCACATGAAAGTCATTTATTATAATTTTTTTTTTTTTTTTTTTTTTGAGAAAAAAAGTGTTAAAGTAAGGCTTTACACGTGGTTAATATTGCTAACGGGTGGAGAACTCAATGCTTTGGTATTCTTTTCAATACTTTTTTTTTTGGACACTATACCCTTATGGTATTTATACCAACTTTTTTGAAATAAAACAAATGAAAAATAAAAAAATTAAAAAACTTTATTAAAATACTTTTAAATTTTAAATCAAAATTATTATTTTCTTATTATTAAACATTAATCATAATCAGCGTTGCCATTTTAGCCTTTTTTAAGCTATTCAAGGCAATAGTAATCAAGTCGATATCTTGAAAACTAAGCAAGTTATGACCAAAAAGCTTGTTTAAAACGACCTTATTTTTTTAGTTTTTGTCATTGATTTTTTATAAAATTTATAATTATTATTATTTAATATTAATCAAAAAATTTTTTTTTTTTTAAATTTTCCAATATAAAAATAAATTTAACTTAAGAAGACTTTCAAAAGAAAATCGAAATATTGGAAAATTTAAATAAAAACAATTTTTTGAAATCTTAAGCTTGATTAATATTAAATAATAATAAATTGATAAGATCGAAAAATTTACTACAATTAATTATATTACAATTATTATTTTGAATTTTAAGCGATAGTTTTTTAACTTTTTCCTAGTTTTTTTTTGGAGTGATTTAGCTTTTTCTAGCCTTTTTTTAAGGCAAACTTAGCTAATATTTTTCTAGCTCCTAGCAACGCTTATCGCAATCAAATAAGTATGATAGTTTTTAGAAGTTAAAGAACTGCTAGATATTGCAGCGTACGATCAACCAGCTAATTGAGGCCTATATTTTTTAAAAAGTATTTTCAGCCATCCACAATTAATTAACATGCATTCTTATCTGTACCATTTGCTGCGAAACTAACAATTTTAACCATTTCAAGACTTCATTTTGGGTTCCTTTCAGCTGTATAAATAATACAATGAAAGCTTCTGTGATAACTAACCATTTATCTTTTATAAGGCTTAATCTATCTCTAAATAATTAACTTCTTCTCTTCAGACAAAAAGTACCATTGAGGCAGTAATAGCTATTAGCAAAGAGTTGCTATAAAAGTAAGTATAAATTAATTTCTTATACTCCGATTTTCAATTCTAAAGCCAAGCTGTAGTGATTTCTCAGCTTATGCTATTCCACTTGGGAATACCAAGTGAATATTACTCGTATTCGCTGTTTAGTTGTTATAGTCCAGCTATTATATTTTAAACTGGTATAAGTCCATTTTTTTTATTAAAATTATCACTCATTATTTTTTTTTTAAATGGACTTATACCACTTTAAAAAATAACGGATTATTTCGCGAGCACTTGTCTCTTAAACTTTTTTATATTACATTTTGTGTTCCACTGTACTTAAATTATATATATATTTTCTTTTAATTTTCTTCTTTCTCCCAACCTTTGCTTTGCGTTTTTCAAGTGTATAAAACGTTATTATGTGTGCAACGTGCAATTCTACTAACCCACTGCCACTGTCTCACTGTATGCATGTGTGTGCATTTTAATCGCATTGTTTATTTTATTTATAAAGATTTGTTGTTGCAGCATCTACATACTTGCTACTTACTTGGCAGCCTTGCTCATCTTTGTTACACTACCAGCTTGCTGCCTACTTAACTGCCCCATTAAAGTTCGTCTGCTTGTCTATCTGTCTGTCCTGCCATCTGTCTGTTTTATTACTCTGTTTGTTTTATTACTCTGTTTAGCTTTTTACAAAAAAAAAAAAAAAAAAATCAAAAAAATCAAAAAAATCCATGCAATATGGTCATAATAAAATAAATACTACCACTTAAAACAATTCTATAAATGCGTTCACGTATGTTTTTGCGTTATTCCTTTTGTTCATTTAAACTTTTTAAATATCGTACACCATCATTTATGTCTAAAAGGAAATGATTTTCAAATGACATAAATATGTAGTGTGTTTCTCTACAACAGCTTTATCTTCTTTATATTTTGTTATAAGTTTAGAATCGGCTTAAACTAAACGTGAAAATCTCATTTGCTGGCCTTGCCGTTAAGAAAAAGTTGTTTCTTTAACAAACACATAAACGCTTAATAATTTTAGTGTTAATGAAATGTAATGAAGAAAGTTCTCAACAAATAAAAAGTAGTTTTAATGAAAGAAAATTCTTTTTATTTTCGTTTAAATTATTTGAAAGAAAACGCTAAAGATATTTAATATATGGTTATAGCCATTATTAAGAAAAATAACTTATATATAAAACAAGCAACTATTGAAAAAAAAGACTGAATATATAATAACAATCTGAGAGTCGCAGATTTCATTCCTGCAAAAGACCCTGTGTGTGGGGCTGTACAAAAGATCCTTTGTCTAGCGATATGTACGACTTTTTAAAAAACAAAACTTTCAACTGAAAAAGCGAAAAAAATATTATTCCATAAAATTTAAAAAGGCTGTCGTTGACACCCATATTACCTCCAAACTTTACTGTTGAGTTCAGACTTTAGACCAACAGTTGATGTTAGCAACTATACTTAATACAAAGTCTACAATAGCTTTCTGTAATTGGTGTCAACTCAGCAGTAGTGTTTTTCTCTTGAAAGACTTGAGCCCTAACCTCATTAAATGAAGTTGGACAAACAGCATAAAAATACCTTGATCATATCCAAGTAGTCGCATGCCAAAAAACTGCTTAAGCACCATTCAAGTCTATATGAAAACAGTCAGTTACGCTATCATTTCTAGAAATTTAAACTCTAGTTTTTTGAGGCTTAAGGTTGAATTATAAATATTTATTTTGAATAATATCGAGATTTCACTTCAGATTTGTGTAGTCTTCTTAGGCTTAAATTACCACTGTACAACAAAATGAATTTTTTTTTTTTTTTATAAAAATCTAACTATGATATGCATACAAAACTGGAGATCTCTGTAAATTTAAAAAATTTTTTAGTAGAAATTTTTTATAAAAATATTAAAAATCTTTTTATTATATTTTTCAATACTTTGACAATCTTTAAGACAGCTTTTTTTAATGAAAAGGACTGCCAAAATATTGGAAAGTTAAACTAAGAGATTTTTAGTTCTAGACTTCAAGCTCGAAAAATATTATTTTATATAAAATCCTCAAAAAGTAAAATAATTTGGTAAAATTATTATTAAGAAATTTATATTGAAAGCGTTAGTGATAATAAACATTCCATTCAATTAAGATACACTAATAAAGGGTGTCACAACAAGAACGCAAGATTTAAATTTGGCGCCATTCGAAGTGTCATTGTTTGAAATTTGAACAATTGTTATTGTTTGCTAGTAGAAGGTACGAGGTTAGTAAAAAATTACCATGGACAGCGAAGGGAGTTCGTTAATTGGGTATTGGAGAGACAACATGAAAATGCTGATTTTGCCGATAAAATCATCTTCAGTGACGAGGCCCATTTCCATCTTGTCGGCTTCGTCAATAGGCAGAATTGTCGCATTTGGGGTGGGGAAAATCCTCGAGTGATTCACGAGAAGCAAATGCATCCTCAACATGTCACTGTGTGGTGTGGTTTTTGGGCTGGAGGAATGATTGGACCTTGAGGCAGGTCAAGCGCAAGCAGTCAATAGTGTTCGGTATCATGAAATGATAACCTAGAATTGAAGAAATGAATGTGGAGGGGTTGTGGTTTCAACAAGACGGCACCACATGTCATACAGCTAGAGAAACAATTCAATTGCTGCATCAGTCATTTATTTAAAATTTAAATCTTGAGTTCTTGTTGGGACCCCCTTTATTAAGCTTATTTTCTTAAAATCAAAAATTTAACTAGATTCAAGTAATTCGAAATAAAACAAAGAGCTGAAGTTCTATCTCCAACCGAGAACCAAGCTAATTAATATGAATTTAATTATTAGCTTTTGATGATATAAAAAATTTTAATAGTGTTTGCTTAATACATGTTTCTTAACATTGCAAACTCAAAACCTTTTAAATTTCTGGAAAAAAAAACATACAAATGACTTGTTCTGCATTTGCACTTTCGCTAGACCATTAATGTCTATTATTGAATTATACTAATTTAAAATCAAACTCTTTTGTCTCACTTAAGTAGTTACATAATTTTTGTTTTGTTGTTTTTGTTTTGGAAAATCCCATTACTGATAATGAATGTTTTGTCATATAATGCTGTCGCAACAATTTAGTAGCGCATTTAATTGCTAATTTAAATATAAATTTTATTTTTTTTGGTTTTATGTAAAACCAACGAAACCCAGCGGTAATAAACGCTTAAAATTACTACCTGCAGTATTTTATTAATTAATAGAAAAATTAATTCAATTCAAATTTAATGTCAAAATTCAGAGGTCACTTCAAGCAATTTGGTATAATACTCTCATACTATTTTTTTGATAGTTTTAGCGTATTTCAGATTGAAAACTTTCTACTAGAGAAACATACAGTTCTCTATGCAATAGACGAATTAAAACAACTACTACGCTATCCCAAGCAGTTCTTCTAGCTAAATGAAAAAAATTTTTTTAATAATCTAAAGTATATTTTGAGTATTTGGGCCATATGTTACAAAAATCTTAAAGATATCTTTTTTAGAATCATATGGATCCTAGTCCATAATCTTCTTTGATTCATCGAGAAGTTGCTTAAGTCCCTTAGAGCAAGAGAACGGGGCTATGCGGGAATTTACAAAATTTTTCAAAAATTATTTCTGAATGCTTGGGCGGTAAATTACAACTGTAGAGGACTTCCCCTTTAAAATGATAACTGTCCCATCCCGTAATCATCTTGAAAAATCAACGAATTTATACATACCTCTGCACTTATATTTCGCCTAAGCATATTTAGAAATATTTAATGAGGTAAGACGTATTTGATAAATATACCATAAATCCTGAAAAGATATTTACAAGTATTTACTTAAAAACGTAACGGGTTACGTTAAAAAATATTTAACTCGGCATATTTATCTTCACTGAATCTTATTTAATTACAATGCAATATAATTATATCAGGTGGCAATGAATTTTTATTTTAAGAGTGGAAAAATAAAAGTCTTTAAAAGAGTTTTTTTTATGACCGCAAGAGTTAAGAGTTTTGTCTGAGCTTTTTTACCGTCGAAAAATAATTGTTATATTTAAATGACTTTTTTAGGGCCTATTCAGCTAAATACGAACGAATGTTTCGTTCGAGTAATTGTATTGATAACAAAAATACTACACGAGAATGTGTTTTTGTTTTCAATACAATTATTCGAACAAACTTTTCGTTCGCATTTAGCTGAACAGGCCTTTAGTTTCTAAATAACTATTATAAAATAAATTTTTTTAACAAAATTTTATCTTTTTTCATGTTTAATTCCAAATTATGTTGGTGTGCAAAATGCATTATTTTCCATGATATTCTCATGGAAAATTTCAAAAAATTGTTTACTTAGCACAATAAGTACTAAAAGGGAAAGCATATCTATACAGCTGTTTCATCAGACGCTACTCTGAATCTTCAGTAGATTACTCCCAAATCTTGTTAAACTGCAACCCAAACATTTGAATACTAATTTCATTATACCAATCGAACTAAGCACGTATAAAGATTAAATTTTGTTCAACTTTATAATTCCAAATATTCTAATATGTTGTATAATTTTTTTATATCAATAACTATTATTTGCGGTCCTTGCATTATATGGGTTTAGTTCCACTAGCAATTTTTTTGCTGGGCAATATTTATTACTTAAATACAAACACCATGTTTAATTTAAACATTTTATTTTTTCGTTGTACTCGTATAATATGAAAGCACTTGTAAAACCAAATTTTACACTCATAGAAATTTATGAATTTGTTCTAATAAATTTTGCTTAAAAAAACAGTCTATTATTTTTTTTTTTTTTTTTTCAATTCAAAACCAGAAGTTATTATTAATTTTTTTTAGTATTGTAATGTGTGGTTTATATATTCAAATTAAAAATAAAAAAAAAATTTTACATTCATATTTATTAGCATTTGTAATAGTTTTATGACATAACTACAAGCATTTATATATATATTTTTTTTCAGCTGGCTGTTAAAAAATCTATTGTTTCAAACTGAATTTGAATTTTAAATTTTATTTTAAAAAATATATGTAAATGTGAGTGTGTATGACTTTATTTATATGAATGTTTATTTAACTAATAATTAAAGTTAATTACTGAACCAATGTTACAGCTTTTATGCACAAAAAGTAGCTTTTTATTATTTTATAGTCATATTTATTAAATTAATTTTTTTTTTAATAAATAACAGTAACTAACCATTTTACAAATGTTATATTAACCGCGATTAGTTTATTGTTATTTATAATATTAAAATCAAAAAAAATAAAATAAAAAATAAAAACAGCACGTGCATTAAAACTTTAAATTTGCTTATTGGTGTCGCGTGTATTTAGAAAAGAAAATTAAAACAAATTACTTATATATTTTCAGTTTCTATACATTTTGTATAAAATACGAGTCGTTTTTAAATCATTTCTTCAAATATGATAGATACATTTTCACCAAATGAAACTAAGCAAGACTTTTTGTTAAAACTACAAAAAAGGTGATTCCAAGAATTATTTACTAAAAACTAAAAACAATTTATTATTTTTTAGAGGGGTTTTTGTTGTTATTAAAAATATTTAAATACTGTTGCTAGAATTTTTCAAAAAAGCGTAAAAAATATATTTTTAAGTAATTGTAATGCGAACTTAAGCTTGAAAAATTAATCATTTTAATGTTAAAAAAAGCCATACTAGTTATATGTTTTCTTTGCATTTCCTCTTTAAAGTCTCGGCTAATATTTCACTTCCACACAGAAGAATACTGTTAGATGTATCCATTAGTAGCCTCCGTTTATCTGGTAAAGAGCCTCCAATAAATAAATAACTTATCCAACTGAGATGACTCCATACATTGAGTGGTCAAAAAAAAAGATCAATATCAATAAATAGTACTAGAGCTTCTTCTTAACTTTTTTTATATTATTTTTTTTTTTAAATCAGATATTTTTTCATAAAAGCAGCAGCTGAAGCTCTTTGATCCGCCTTTTTCGTGACATGTGGTAGAAATAATTTATAAGCTTTAAATATTGTTCTTTCAATATAATTTAAAATCTTTATTAATTTAAAAGTTATAATTTTTGCAACGAACACACTCAAAACTAGTTGGTGTGTATCGTTCAACTGTGGAGCATAAAGCCAAAAAGAAGCAATAAATGGGCTGATAACTTCTTTGTGACAAAACAAATTTGTTTAAGCGTCTTAAAATGAAAGCTAAAAAACTTACTTAAAAATTTTACACCAGGCCGGGTGAAGCTCAATTAGAAATCAATACACTGAAAGAATTTTCTTCATTAATCTCATGAAAAATTTTATTATTTTTTAACCAATGGCAACATTTTCATTTAATAAAATGTTGTGATTAGCCTAATGGAAGGTTTGCAAATAATTGTTTATTCTTTCAGTGTAGTATATGAATGCATATTTGCATTTACATGCAAACAGAACTTCATATATTTTTCCATTTTGCATGTTTTTGAATCATGTCCTTGAGAAAATTATTCATAGTGATTCATAGAATGCATAATTTTTTTACAGTTTTCTTAAAAACAGCCCCAAGACACTACACCTCAGTTAAATTACTTCCAGTTCTAATATTGAATTCATTGATATCCTCACATTTGCTGATTTGCAAACATTTTATCTTAGACAACATTGAACTGATTAGATAAAACGCCAATGCACTCTAATTGAGTCATATTTGCCAACAGGCTTTATATATAAATTAATCATTGTTTATACATTTTGGTAACTTGCACGTACTAAATATAAACTTGGTCAAATAAATAGTTATGAGTGAGATTACTTGTATTCCATAACTAATGAATAGAAGCTGTCGAGTTAAACCATTGCCATGAGTTGGACACAGCCTAAATGAAATTTGTTGATGATGTTATAGTTCATATGATTCTCTGGTATTTCAGTACAAAGTCAAAGTGTAATGTGTGTTTGTATTTTCCAAGTTAACACGCACACATGAACGCACACTCTATTATTATTGTTATTATGCTTGTTTGTAATTTTGGTTGAATATGTCTTTACGAATAAAATTAACATTTTTGCATATTATTTAATGAAACGAGTTATTTTGTTTTGTTTTATTTTGATTTTATTTGATATGATTTGATTTGATTTGGCTTAGGTTTTGAGCAAATCATTTTAAATTATATCTGTAAGTGACCAGAAGTTGAAGTTGTTATATTACTTTATGTAATTAATGATTGCTGAGTAAACATGTAAAACTAAATCATCATTTCATGAACACATAATTTTAATGATGAAAATCAATCATTTCGGATTCTAATTAAAATTAAAAGAGTAATGGTAAATTAAAGTACATAAATGAGCAATTATTTTCGAAAGGGGTATAAAACCTTTTTTTTTTAAACTAAGTTAGTGGTAATTTTAGTAAGATGGTGTGTATACTTTACTAAAATTACTGCTGATAAATTTTTTTTACAAAAAGTACACTTATACCACTTTCAAAAATAACAGCTTAATTACTTTAAATATTTAAAAAAATATATATATTTCTTCAAATTAAAGTAATAAAAAAATAATCAGATTAAAAACGTAATTCAAGTACTTAAAGATTTCTAATAATCAATTGCAAAAATATTTTAAATTAAAATGGATCACCATTTAATCTTACAACTATAGAAATCAGCTTAAAACTGTTTTATTTTATTTGTAATAATTTTTTTCTCAATTAATTTTCGCATAATATTTAACTATTCAACAGCTGGTTTTATTGTTACACATATTTTTGTTTTTATTATTTTTTAATAAAAATATTTACATATAACTCGTATCTACACATGTGCCGCATAACGTAATAGTTCTCAAAAATATGAGTTAAGTAAAATAATAAAATAGACAGTTAAACAACAAACAGTTGGAATAATTTAAAAAAAGTGTAAAATTAATTAATAAAATTTTTAACGAATTTTTTACAAAATATAAAATTTAAGACAACAAAAAAACCTGTTGAATTTAGTAAAAAAAAGCAAACTGCCCAGTAGCTCTTAATTTTTTTTTTTTCACATTCTAAAGACAACTATTTTGCTTTAACAACCTTATTTTTGAAAAATATTTTTGTTTAAGAACTGTCAAACGGTTGAAAGAGTTGGAGCAGGGGTATTTGATCAAAAAGCCAAGAAAAGCTTTTGTAGCAGTTTGGCTAGAGAGAACTGCGTTTTCAGTCTGAAATAGATAATATTGAACTCAGTCTAAGAGAACAATTTGAAAGAGTTACTAATAGCAGTCACATAGAAGAGCGTTGTCAAAAAAGTAAAATCGTAGCTTTTTTTTTTAAGTTGACAACCAACTGTTGTCGATTTGAAAACACTAGTTGACAATAAAATAAAATGACTACACACTCGATTTTTGGCTCACTCCATTAACATCTGTGTTCACTCTAACAAAAGGGAGGCATAATAAGCACTCAGTGTATTTCATGTAAAATCGAAACTGGCCTGAGATTGCCTTGAAAGGAGACTAGCGTCTAATAACAGGGTCATAGTGAATATGTGGTCAACCAGAAAGCAGACATAGAACTACTAGAAGTTTCATTAGCGCAGAAGCAATATCGGGCTCATCATTTTGTCATACCGACAAAAAATCTCCTTAATCTCCTCGAAATTGTTTTCCACACCAGGAAAATCATCTTCTATCTGTCTGAGTCGAGACTCCCCTCTGCTTCTTCAAGATTCATTATTGCATCCAAGTCCCTCAGGACGTTTGCAGATCCATTCCATATCTCCTCATCGCTTTTCATTTCTTCCGCTTCATAGTTCTCTGCTGGTCTAGTTACAACGGCAGTGTGCTCTGCACCACAAATAGTTTCCTCTCTTTGTGCTACATTTGCCCATCCTTTAGAAATAATTTCGTAAGTAGCCGTGTCCAGACCGAATCTGCCTTAGATAGTAGTTTACTTCTTCAGCTTTCCTCTGGACTCATTTCTTCTAAGTTCGAGATTAATCTGAAGATTCATCTTCCGCTTTCCTCGGTTGCCCATCGTATCTTTTGTTTTTTGGCTTCTATTGTTGTCGCAGCTGGTAAGTTCCAGAACCAATAACTTGAAACTCTATTAAGCTCAGATTTAAAGAGTGGTTGGAAAGGTAATAACAACAAAATTGATTGGATTCATTCATTTCTTAGAAGAGAATAAATAACTCCGTCAGGAATTCATATTTTCACGGGATTCATGACTCTACAATGCAGAGTATTGAAACACATGGCAAATATAAAGATCAATGGAAGCGACCATATACCGAAGACTGTAAGAAACTGGAGAGAAAATATATGTCATGGTAATAGTATAATTTTAACCTGTTTTCTTTACTTAAGGCGTCACTACCTACAACCATTTAAAATGGCGGACAAGTTACCTAAAATAAGTAATAGAATTTTTAATGAATACTAGACTAAGGGATAATTTGTTACATGAGACAGTGTCTATTCTAGACACAGTGAATAGGTGACTTGTTTCGGCTCATAAATAGTTATAAGTCTATAAGTAAGCAAAAATGTCAGAAGCCTACTTAAGATCAGAATTACAGTAAAATCTTTATATTAATTACCATGATGTTCTATTCCAGAATTTTTTTTTTTTTAATTAAAATTGTTCAGTTTTCTGTTATGTAAAGGAGAATCTAAAACCAAGTACTCGTATTAATAGCCAATACGCCTTAGTTTGTTATACGTGTTATGTTAACTTAACACACTAACCGCTTCTGCCCAAAACATTTGGAAAACTCTGTCCCATAACACAATGTGTGACGTATTGGTTAGCTATTGTTTAGATGAGGTACGCAAATTGTCCAAAAGAATTTTTAACACTTCATTATAAAAATGTTTATTTATTATTCTTATTTTTTTTTCCTAAGATTATTTTTGTTATTCTTGTTGATAAACTTGATTTTATTACATTTTTTATTGCTTGTACTGAAGCAAATTCTAATTCTATAAATTTAAAAGTTGCTGCCATTTATTAATTTTTTATTTTTTTTTATTATTAATGAAATAGAAAAAATTAAATAAGATCAGCTTTTTGTATATTTTTTATTTATGTATTGATAATTAAATAAATTTTTTTTATTTAAATTCAATATACATACACAGTAGGGGATAAAAATATTTACATACTTACACTTTGTATGTGCTAAAGTAAGCTAAATTAAGGTTTATTTGTGGTTTTATGAATATCCAGTTGGTAGTATTGTTTATTAGGTTTTATAACCAATTACTGAACCACGCCTTAAGAAATTTAATTATAATTTGTGAAAAGCAAAAGACAAAAAATGTTAATTTTTATAAACTGGATTTTTTTAATTAAAAAAAATAATTTATTAGAGTTTTAATCCAGAAATTTTTTTAAATAAAATATAAGTGGATATATGTATTTTGTTGTAGATGTAGTGTTAATTTGTTTTACAGAGTTTGTGGTTAGAAAATGTTAAATGCAGTTGGTTTTCAAATTTTTAAATAAATAATAACCATTTCAAAATAACTAAATCTCATATGTTTTGAGAACAAAGTCCTTAGGTTAGTTAAAGTTACACAGGGCGCCCAAATAAGAAAAACAGAAGCTGGGCTCACTTGGGTCCTCTGACCTGTATAGAAGGAAATGAAGAAGGATAACAATAGAAAAGTGAAAGGAAAGGAGATAAATAAGAAGACAGATAGAGAGTGTGAGTCCATCACTCAAAACAACTGCTACTAATAATGAAGAAATAAAGTCCTTTTCCCAATCACGTCCGATTTATTAGGGTTGGTTGTAGAAATTTATTATGAATGTAACAGAGGTCTAAGGTAATTATTATTATTATTTTTATAATTCGACCCAATATAAAAAAACTTAAGGTAAGAACTGCAAATATCAATAAGAATACAGAGAGGAGTTTTAAATAAGATACGATACGAACTTTGGCAGAGTGCACATTCATATAAAAAACTTAAGATGCTAACTTTTATTCGAACAAAAGTCAAGTACTTCCGACAAAAAAAATAGTGGCTTAACTTAAAATTTTTAGTATTTAAAAGAGAAGCAAAACTTTTAATCTCAAAATGTAGAATCTTATAAAATTCACAGGGCAAGATATGAAAATCCATTACAAAGACAAGAAGCTATATCTTTTAGCTGAGTTATGAAAATTATAATTAAAATTTAATTTTTAAATAAAAATACACAGTTAAAACTATTTTTTAATAAATAATAAATACATTTTTTTTTCACTATTTCGATTATAAAAAATCCATTTTCATCCTCTTAAAAGTAAACTAAGAGTTAGCAATCAAAGAGATTTTTGAAAAGTTATAGAAGTCATTCATACTGTATTATCACTCTGTGATACTCCTTAAAATTTAAAATTTGCCACTACTTAACAGAAGAGTGCTAAGTCCGGACTCTTTACAGCATAAACCTCCACGAATTTATATATTTTTTTATTGACATAATACAGTTATTCGTAATATTTTCTTATTAATAAGAGAACTTTAATTGATTATGCTTTTCTATTTATGCACAATCGAGTATTTATATATTTTTGTTGGGTTAAACCTTAACAAATTGCAAAATCCATTTTAACAAAAAATTCTTGTTATCCATTGAAAAGAATTTTAAAGAATTTTTCTATATTGAATTTGTCACAAATATTAGATTGATAACAAACATTAAACAAATCGCTTTATGCAGAACCATAAATAAAGGGTGCGGCTTATTTTTTATGGGAGAGGGAATAATAATATTTATTGATAAATTCTTGTATATAAAATATATTTTACACTTTAGTTTTACACACATAAACGCAATATACTAAAACAGCAATAAACTATCAAATACAAATACATACATACAGAAAATCAAACAACTTGTCAAGTTAGACTGACTTATCAGCTTGAGAAAGACTTCTTATTTGTTTATTTTTCCTGAAATAATAATTGTGGGCGCATGTTTTGAATAAAAATAATTACGAGCCTGTCTTGTACTGTAACCAAAGCGAGTGAGATGGAACATTTCGTTTTCAGTGTTGAGGTGTATTCATAACAAATAAATTCATTTCAAATTTTACTACTACAACTTAGTGAAATGGAAAGGAATGTTGGTTGTTGGATTAAAGAAAAGACAAAATTTCATCAACTGAGTGCTACTGATAAATTGTTCATGCTCTACCATTTGATTTTCCCTATAGATACTGATGTAGTCAAAATAAATTATAAAAGTGTTTGTTGGTTTTCTTAATTTCTTCTTTTTTTTTTTTTTTAAGTAGTTGGAAAGTGACGCATTTATCAAGTTAGTACAGTTATTAGGTTTAATAAAAAGTAACTATAGTTGACAGTTAAAACAAATTTTTTTTTAGCTATTTATTTGCTGCAGAGAAGAACATTGTATTTAATAATCTTAAAATTAAAAAAAAAACAATTTTCTCTATGATATTCTTTATATTGTGGTGCAAATGAATTTGCGATTGCTGAAGAATTTTGAACTGAAAAGTAACAAGATAAACAAGGTAAATTCGTTTGTGCCAAGTTTTATATATCATTCACTGTTATAGCCAAATATTCATACTATCAGTTTTGCTTGCACATTCATTTTAAATATTAAAAAAATATAAAAAAAGATTTTTAAACGAAATTGCAAATATTGATTAAAATAATTTTCTTGTTATATCTAAAGTAATAGTTAAATTCAGTTAAAGAAATCCAAATTATCGAAATTCAGGGGCCTAATCGTGGTGATTCGATATCGAGTAAAATGTAAGGTAATTTGAGATGATGGCTTTCGATTGCTAGTCTAAGATCGAGTGTAATCATCCGATAGCAAAATAGCTATCGTACAAACAAAACAAATTACTTTTTATTTATTTTTAGACTTATAAATTTATATTTATATACTTACATATACACATATATATATTACTTAATTAAAATATTATTAAAAAAATCCCTTTAATTTTCTTCATGTACAAAAATTCTTCATGCACAATTACTGTCAAAATTCATGCTATTCTCTTTAAAATTTTTTATTTCTGTATAAATCTATTACGATCCGACACATATCGTATGAGACGAATTGCTTACCCGACTTAACTTCATATAATTCTTATGAACAAAAAATGGCTCTTAATAAAATCCTACTTTTGTGTGACTGTGATTATGGCCCATTATTTTCAAGACCAATAAGACTACTGTAGGAACTCAACTGTTATACTTTTATTAATAATGTTTGATTATATAGTTCGTTTCGTTTAAACAGCCCATAAAAATTCAAAATCCATTAAAATGCTGGAATTTTTCTGAAAGCGTCGCTGTAGCAAACCTGTGTCTGGGAATAATTTCAATTTTGCTTATTCAATAAATTAATATACAATGAACAAATTGTATAAATAAAAATCTTAAACAACAATACAAATTAATTTCTATATTAATAATTGTAAGAGATTCAGCAATAAAAAAATAAATAACGGAAAATAATTAAATTTAATTTGAAATGTCCCATAATCATAGTAAAAAAAAAGTAGGCTTTTAATTAGAATTGACTTTTGTTGTTTTGTTTTTAAAAAAAATACCGACTTTAGTGTGGCTATGATTAAGAGCCAATGTTTATAATATTTCTTAAACCAAATATTTATTTAAGGGCAAAAACTATCTTTCAATAAAATCTTTGTATCTGAAATTCTTTTACACACCGGGCATTTAAAAGACACACAAAAACATACACGTTTATAAAAGGTGATTTTATAAGAACTATCGGAAGTTTAAAAAAAAACACACATAAAATTCAGAAAAATGCATGAAATATTTATTTGGATCGATAGTTGGGTCGATATAATTTAATGTTTGAAGATTATTTCATGCAAATGTTGGCCGCGGCTGCGCCTCAAATGGTCCATCCGCTTAGTCCAATTTTGGCATACTCTTTCCAACATTTCGGCCGGTATCTCACGAATAATGTTGGCAATGTTGGCTTCCAGTGCGTCAATCGAATCGGGCTTGTCCCTATAGACATTAGCCTTAACTTAGCCCCACAAAAAATAGTCTAGAGGCGTTAAATCGCACGATCTGGGCGGCCAATTGACTGGTCCCAAGCGTGAAATAAACTGTTCACCGAACTCGCCTCTCAATTGGTCCATTGTTTCGCGTGCTGTGTGGCATGTGGCACCGTCTTGTTGAAACCACATGTCATGCAAGTCAAGCTCTTCCATTTTGGGCAAAAAAAAAGTTTGTTATCATCGCACGGTAGCGCTCACCATTCACAGTAACGTTGTGATTCGCATCATCTTTGAAGAAATACGGCCCAATGATGCCGCCAGCCCATAATCCGCACCAAACGGTTGTTTTTTGTGGATGCATTGGTAGCTCTTGCAATGCTTCTGGCTGCTCTTCACTCCAAATACGGCAGTTTTGCTTGTTCACGTATCCATTCAACCAGAAATGAGCCTCGTCGCTGAACACAATTCTTCGATAAAAAAGTGGATCTTCATCTAACTTTTCAAGAGCCCATTCACCAAAAATTTGGCGTTGTGGTAGGTCGTTTGGCTTCAATTCTTGCACCAGTTGTATCTTATAAGGCTTCACACCCAAATCCTTCCGCAAAATTTTCCACGTAGTGGAGTAACAGAGGCCCAATTGCTGCTAACGGCGCCGAATCGATAATTCACGGTCATCACCAACACTGGCCGATACGGCTGCGATATTTTCTTCAGTTCGCACTCTACGTAAGCGTGTTGGTGGTTTAATGTCCAACAATGTAAATTTGGTGCGAAATTTTGTTACAATAGCCCGAATAGAAGCCTCAGTAGGTCGATTAAACTGAACTTTCTTAACAGAGCACGCATTTTGGTAATAAAATTCAATAATTTGCAAGCGTTGTTCGTTTGTAAGACGATTCATGATTAAATTATAGACCAAACTGAAGATGTTTGACAGTGACACAAGATACAAAACGTGCGTGAGCTGTCAAAACTAGTGTTGCCAAAAAGATAATAGCAAAAAAATCACTCTTTATAAGAGCAATTATCTGTTTTCGTGTTTTTGTTTCCAAAAAAACAGAAAGCAGAAAATAATAAAAATTTAAAATTTCGGTTGTATTTTTGCTATTTCTCGGCCATTTGTTAGCTGATCATTCTGATTTTTTGCACAGATATTATGGCTGTTATTTCCAACAAAACTGCTTACAATGGTTATAGTTTAGACGAAATATCCAAAAAAAAACCAATCAGAAAATGATTAAAAAAATAGATATATTGGATGTTTTTGAGTCGTACTTCAGCCATTTGTGAACAGATTTCTAATAAAACTGCGTACCACATTTTTTTTTTTGTGCTTTTTTTTTTTAGAAAATACGCAAAAATCTACTAAAAAAACAGTAAAAAATGAGCCGATTAAGATAAGTTTGAATAAAAATCTGAAAAAAGCAACAACTTACGGATTGATATATTGTTTTCTGTACCTTGCCTGTGGATGACAGAAAGTTGATTTTAATGACTACATAGACAGTAGAAAAGATGGAAATCGCTTAATCGACTATGGCGATTACAATTCTTCAGAATATATATTATTATAGGGTACGGTGTAGAAATTATAAAGGGAATCACAAACCATCTTACTTAAAGTGATGGGTATAAAGAAAGCGATAAAACAATAATTGTCTATTACTCTCAAAACCCAAACATTTTTAAAAAAAATTATTAAATAATATTAGTGTGTGAGAGTTATAAGTTATTATATTGTTAACCTGTTAGATTCTTTCTTTGAATTACACTGGCCAGTTTTATAAAAATCTTCATGGTTATTTGAAATTAATAAAAATATTTCATATTAGGAACAAGGTTTAAGGTAGATTTTTTTTCTTGCTTAGTAAATTAACACTATTTTTATTATTATAATTATTTATATTAAATAAAATAAAAAAGTTATATATACAATTTATGCATGCACTTAATATATGGCTGGGGTAAATTGTAAAGAATAATAATATTAAAAAGAATTTGCACTCCTACCTGGTCAACCTTGAGTGAGACAATTGCTTGTTGTTGTAGCTGCTGTTACTTTTGCTGCATAAAATAATCGTATGCATTAACATGCAATAAAACTTGAGCAAACAAATAAGCCAGCAAGCAAGCCACCAGCAACAGTAACAGCCACAACTACAACAACTAAAAGAAAAACGTAAGTTTTATTACTATTTTTTTTTTTTTTTTTTTTTTTTTTAACTCACGTAACAGTATAAACAGCAATAAGACATAAAGTAATGCGCACTTAAAATACAAATAAAAGATACATACAAACAAGAAGAAATATTTTTATAACTTTTAAAGACAAAAAAATGAATTTTTAAAACAAATAAATACGTATTCATACATAGAGTTAAACTGGCAAATGACAGCTGAAAGAAAAAAAATTAAATTAAAATATAAATTAATGAAGCAAAAATAAAAAACAGAACTGAAATTGTAAGAAATACAAATTTAATTATTTTTTGCTGCTCAACAAAACATTTAAGTCCATACAAAATGGTAACTTAGAACAATAGGCAACGGCAAATTGAAACATTCTATAACAGACTCGATTAGGCAAAGTCAGGCCAAAATCAAACTTAACAGGCCAAACATACGATTATTTACATTAACCCTGCAGGTGTGCAAAAATACAACAACTCTAGCTGTTTTATTTTAAAATACACAACATAAATGTGTACAGAGATAAGTGTATACAAATGTGTGTGCTGTCTACTACACGTTTCTCTACAATTCATAATCATAAAACCATGATTTAAACGTAATCCAAAATAATCGCATTAAAAAAAAATCATAAGAAATTCTAACGACACGAAAAGCGTCAAAAGTCACAATAATAAGTTAAGTATAAAAACATAGCACGTATTTAAGAAACGTCTTTTGGTATTTACAAACACTTTGTTGTTAATTTGTTTTCTGCCTTTTATTTTAAATACTAACAGATACTTATTGCATATAAAGATATTTTTTGTTTTAGAAATTTTTTTATAACAAACGAGTTTGATGTTGTGAATTATGAAAACATCATTTGTCGAAAATTGGACTCGTACTTTTTGAAAGCAGTCAAAAATATCTCATTAATCTTTGATTTTTACAAAACAGAAAACAAAAAACAAAAGAGCAAAAATTCATCAAATTTTATTACTAAAAAAATTAATCCCTCGCTACAGCAAAAATTAATGCTCAAACAAAAATTTTAATTTTTCTCGAACAACCACTATAAGCACAACATTGGCATTGATAGTAAATTTTTGTTTTACATAATTGCTATAGATGTTGCTCTTGTAAATTAAATGACTATAAAATTTCTATTCAAATTTTGTGACACAGACTTTCGATCGTTTTTATGGCCCTCACTAGTTTTTTGAAATAGTCGTATGAAAAAATTTTAATTTATTTTAAATACTTAACTCATCTTCTTCGTCTGTTTAAATAAATATTTTAAAGTCACGGGCTTTGTTTAAGTCCATTTGCTATTTCAAGACTTTATCTATAGAGTATGTGGTTCAAAACAGAATCTTGCGGTTCTAGTGCATGGCCGCTAGCAGCCAAATATCCCAAGTTGCTGATATTATTGATTTTAATTTGAAAAATAGTAATTATTTTTGGAAGGGTTTGGTATTAATTTAAATTTTTCTATATAAATAAAAAAAATAGTGAGTTTTCATGCTTGATTTTTCTTTGAGTAAAAAATTGCCAAGCAGAATTTTTATTTAACAAACAAAAAATAATCTAAAATCGTGTAATTTTTCTTAAATTTTTAATTTTTAGATAAAATAAAATATAAGGGAACCAGATCGAATTCTTATAAGATTATCAAATTTACTCATCATTATTAATTCCAAGATTAAACTTTTTAACCAGTACGGGTGGCTTTGAGCATTTTCTCCCAGGTTCCAGGCAGGAATCAAATCTGTGACCCGCAAATTGATAGGTTAGCGCTTTATATGCCACTCATCGCTCATCATTTTAATTGAAATTTTCTAAATTTTTAAATTTCAAAATTTTTATTTTTTGGTGCAAAATTTGTTTTTGTTTAAAATTTTTTTATTTTGTAAATTTAAATAAGCTTTTGCCAATTTCGCTGCTGAGCGAATTAACTAATGCTGTCGCCTTGAAAAGATGCTTGCATTTCGAAAATCATTAAAAGGACGAATTCATTATAACTAAAATTGTCAATATTAACAAACTATTAATCTCTATTTGTGCTTAATTCCAGAATTGTGTTGGGAGTAATCTACTGAGGATTCAGAATAAATAACTCATGAAAATATCGTGAGTAAAATAATCCATCACCTTTCTGGAATTAAGCACAAATAAAAATTAATATTTTGTTAAGCTTTTGAATTCCAAATAAATTTGTCAACATTTTTAAAGCAAAATTTCATTTATTTATTGACGCGGGATTGGTGCTTCTAAAAACATTATTTTTTTTATTGGACTAATTTTTCCGTTTCAAATTGTAAATTGAAATAAATTTTGATAATCTGTGTAATTTCTCTATGAATAAATTTTTGGTAAAATTTATTATTTATTAATGTTCTGTTTCACTAAATAATAAAAAAAATTAAATCGTTGTATTCGCTATAAAGCAACTTCTAGTAAAATTTTTAAATTATTTCATACAAAGAACGTCAAATGAAAACTGTGATATTCAATACTTTCGAAACAGGGTTTAGTTTTTCCGAACAAAAACATAGTATACATGGTTATTATGATAATGGGTTAAAATCGCTCCATGACCTTTAAGATCTATTATGCAGCTTACTTGGTTATGGTTAGAATATAAATTATTTTGTTGTTCACAGAGAGAGCACGCTGGCAAACGTCTATTAATTTGAGTAAAATTTTTTAGCAAGTTTGCAAGCTAATCTTAGTTTAGACAAGAAAACCCAATAACATTTATTTGGTGTCTCAATAATTCTTAAAGTTTCTAAATTAATTTATAAAAAATAAAACAAAATTTACTAAAAATTGTAAGTCCATTTTTTTAAATCTTTTATTTAGTTTTTAGCTCTGCAGATTTGTCTAAATCGTTAGCCCTAACAATTATATTACAAAATTAACATTAGCTACTTAAAAACTTCAAAGTATTTTGTATATTGTATAATTTTATTTTTAATTTTTTTTTTTTAATTGTTTACTTACTCGTTTTTTATTTTAGCATTAATAATGCGTAGGTTGTTTGTTGTTTGGTTGTTTAGAATTATTTCTGCTTGTGTAATAACAACAAAATACAACAAAAAATGTATACTTTGAAATCCATCATCATTCACTTGAAAAAGTGAACAGCAGTCAAGAAAAAACAACAAACAGCCAGGTACAGTACAAGTCATGTTTCTTAATTATGGCCAACGCTGTGCAAAAAGACGATCGAATGGATCGTGACATGTTCTTGGAAAAACCATGAGATACTTTTATATTTATTTTACTACATGCATATTTGCAAATAGTATAAATAGTATTTAATTGTATGCAAATATAAATCGTAGGCATTTTCAAATACGTATTTAATCATTTTTTTCTGTAACATTTAAAAACTTGCATATTTTTATGCATAGAATTTTACGATTGTTATTAAAGATAGAGAACTAAACTAGTTGTTATTTATTTTTATAAAATGAAAAATAAATTAAAATTTTATTAAAGAAAATTAAGTAACTTAGAATGGTAAAAACAAGACAAGTCTAAGTAATCCTTATTCTCTATTTCTTTAGCAACCGATTATAATATGATAAAATTAGTTGGCTTACAAAAAAAGCGAACAGAATACGATTATATTTAAGATATTGAGATGGTTTTACTGAAAAATATTTTAACAAAATATTAATCTTTATTTGTGCTTAATTCCAGAAATTGTGTTGGTTTTAAAACTTATTCTTTTACTCATGAAAAATATTTTTCTTTTAAATATTTTACTTAAAACATTTTTTATTTAAATGAATAATTATGCAAGTGAAATATAATTAACACCTTTTAAATTTGACATGTTTGCCATAAGCAAAAAGCTGCAGTATTAATTTATTAATCTCTAGCAATTAATTCAATTAATTTCACAGAAGTATGGAAACAGCATGCAGCATTTAATATGACGTGTGTATTGTTTCCAAATTCAATTAGCTGTATAAAATCAAGTAGAACAATTGAAAAGAAATTTTTCAGCCATGTACAAGGTAATGAATGATCCAGTAAAAAGCTATTTCGTTAAGAGAAATGTTGCGTTCAGTTGTCTTTGAAATGTTGCTGCATAAGTCGTTGAGTTATTTTGTAACAAATAAATTAAAATTAAAAATGAAAAATTTAAATAATTGCTGCATCCAGACAGTTCAAGGGTCTTAATCACCGCCTTCGATAATGAGTAAACTATCGTTTGGAATAATATTTCATTACGTGTCGATTTATATACAAAGGCTTATCATACGCAAGTAAATAAAAAAGATCTGTAGCATGAATTTAGGCAACAATTGTTTAAAAAGAATTATTAATAAAGTGAATGAACAATTGCTTTTCTGATATCTTTTTCTTCAAATTTTAAATATGAAAATTTATTACAAATTGCAATAAAGTACATTTATTTTACACGGTAGAATCCAAATATTTTTCTTCACTCCTTTCGTTCGACCAAAGTTTTGTCAAACATATTTAGTTAATTTGGTTGATACTTTGCAAATGTAAAAATTTTTTTATACAAGCAATGCGACCTTTTTTGAAAAAATTTAATGTAGTTGCAACTAAATTAAACATTATGCAGACAAAAAAAATTTAATTCAATTCAAGTTCGAATTTACAGAACAAGCTGATTTGTGTTTAGGAATTTTCTTCAGCGTTAGTTTGTTTATGCATGATTCGTTTTAATTTTTAGAAAAAAGGTTATTTAAGGCTATTTAGAAAAAGAAAAAATTCAAATTTTTGTTAATTTGACAAAGTTTTTATTTCATTTTTCATTTTATTCTGCTTTTTATTTATTTGATGTTTTTAATATTTTTCACATGTTTTTAAAATACTATATGTAAATTTCATAAAAGGAAAGAATTCTAAAACTTTAAAATTAAGAATTTTATCTAATAATCAAATATCACATCGTTGGCCACTATAAAATTTACTTTATTAGTAGAGCTTCATTTTTTAAGAATTTTTTTTATTTCTGTGATCATAAAAACTGCTTTTAATTAAATTTGATGAGTAATGATGAGCACATACATATTTACAGAACAAAAACACTTTTAATCTATAAACTTAATGCTTAAAAGAATAAAAAAATAAAAACTTAAAAGAAATAAGAGCAATGAGGACACTGTAATTTATACATACAGACATGCATACCTGTCCACTAAAAATTAAAAAATAAGAAGAAAACAGGTGCCTAGCTGCAATTTATTATATGCAAATAAACAATATTAGCGTAGCGAAAATAAAAAGGCTGGGCATGCGTAATGCTAACGAAGTGTGCTTAGAATTAAAAATTACTTTAAAAAATTAATTTGTTGGGTGGTAAGCTTGTAATTAAAAAAAATTATTTAGTTACTAGCATTTTTTATAAAGTTTTTTTAAACTAAATAAATGTTGTCGTCTAATAAAATTTTCTTTTCAAAAATCCAAATTTCTTTCTCACTTTTCGCATGACCCTCGTATACTTACATATACACCAGTCGGCATATATAATCCCAACTCTTCATTAGTATTGGTTTACGTTTTGTGTGCGTTGAACAATCATTTTAATTTTCTCTGTGTTTTTTGTTGTTTTTTAATTTCCATGTCATACCTTCAATACATTTTTTTACTACTTTAATACTCGTATATGCATTGAAGTGTCTATGAAAAAGCAAGTAGAGGCATAAATAAACTTTTATCTTTTATTCCTAATTAAATTCAGTAGTTATTTTAATCACGTGATTGTCTACAGATTAAAAAAAAAAAGTAGAAGAACATTAGAAATAAACACATAAAAATCTTCAAATGTTAATGTTAGATAAAGATTTAAGTACAAAATACTTCTGTTAATGGTTAATGACTCTTTTACTTAAAATTTTTTTTAAATATATTATATGTGTTTAATGTGAAAAAAAGAAAGAAATAAATTGCTTTTAGGGACCATGAATCCAGAAAAAAAAATTTTTAATCTATTTTTTTTTACACTGAAAATTAAACCAGTATAAAGAGACTGTCATGAGCAAAATCGTTTGCTTGTCGAATATAATTCCGGTAGTGATTGATTTACAAATTCTGATATACGATAGGAAACTAATCGTATTAAAGTTGCAGTAACGTATAGGTTAATTGTAAACTACTAAACTCCTGCTAATTATGTTGCCACCTAAGCGCATACAAAAAAATTTCATTGAAATCGGTCCAGCCATGTAAGAGGAATTACTGTACAAACGTACTCGTACAGTAGAATTATATATATAAGGATTTCTTATACCCCGCACTTTGTATATTTTAAATAACTCTCGATATTAATTTTTATTTATACCAAGAGATATAAAAATGAAACAATAAAAATTCTAAATTTTCCAAACAACAAACAGGTTAGCTGATCGTTCCGTTTATAAAAAAGGTGTTAAAATGGTAACAATAATAACAAAAAAAAAAAGTTTATTAATACCTTAGACACAGGTGTGATTGTTTGTTTCTATGAACAAACTTAAAACTAAGTCATGTTACAGCGGAATTTGATGAATTAGATCACTCTGGAAATTCCATTAAGAATAAATTTGAAATTTATTATTTTTATAATGGCTAATAAAAATATGCAGAAAAATTCTAAAAATAAAACGATACAATTTGCTGGGTAAAAACCAGTTGAATCACGACAGCATACTGTCCTCTTGTTTACTTATTGTCTGTTTTTAAATTTCAAAAAAAAAAATTAAACAAATAATTTGGTTTCAATAAAAAAAATTACAGTTTGGTAATTAAGAAGTGAAAAAGATTTCTTTGGAGAGACTTTTACCTTCCACCTTTTAAACTCAGGAATATCAATATATTACTTTATTTAGGTTGTAGCAACTTAAATTCTTAATAATAATAAATACTGAAGTAATAATTTTCTTAATGGTCATCTTTGTTTGCGCAACGCTTTAAATCTTAATTAAAATTATTATATTTTTAAATTAATTCTTAATAACTTGTAAGCAAGTAATTATAAAAAAAATGCAAACGGCATACATTAATAAACGAGTGTTTACCAGGTTATTTATTCTATTTTTATAACGAGACAATAGATGAAATAATATTTTTAATTGATTGTATTGCCATATTAAAAGCGTTTGCATAAATTAGATGCTGTGACGTGTGTTGCTATAGTCACAACTTTATAAAATGCAGGTATTGCCAAAGAACATGATGGATTTTCTCAGAAAATCATATGAGTTTCTTTTTGAAAATATCAAGTAGGAAGTGATTTTCAACTTTTCACTTGATTAAATTTATTCTAATTCAACATTAATTATTTTGCATTAATTTAACTTGAAAATTTCAAGTTTTAATTTCAAAATAAAACAAAAAAACTTTTGTTTTATCGTTATTTGTAGCTTTGCGAAAATTAAAAAAAAATTGGAAAAAAATGGTTTATGATTATTTTTTTAATTTTAATTAAGAAAAAAAACCGAATTCGACTTGTGGTCGCAATATACTTAAATAAATAAATATGTATATTGTATATAAAAAAAATTATAACTCGTATCTAAAATGATTATTATATACAGTGTTCACAGGAGCTAAAAAAAAAATAAGCTAAATTGGCATAAAAAGGCTAGAAAAAGCTAAATCACACAAAAAAATAAAAAATTAAAAGCTACAGCTTAAATTCAAAATTTTCTTAATTTTTTATGAGAAGTATAATTATGATTTTTATAAAAAACCAAAAAGAAAACATAAAATATCAATAACTAAAGAATATAAGGTCGTTTTCCACATGGCTTTAAATACTTATAAGCGGATTCTGGTATTTTTAACTTTAGCTTTACTTTTTTGATTTGAATTTCTATTCTGATATTTAACTTGCTTTATCGTATTAAAAAGCGAACAACCTCAGCATTACTAAGCGATAGTAATAGACATTTAGATACTAAATTTATCAATTAATGATAGTTTTCTGCAGCATTTTTAAGTCATTTAGAAAAATGTGTTTTGAAAAATAAATGCAAAGAATAAAGAGCATTTATTTTACCAGGTAGAATCCAAATATTTTTCTTCACTTCTTTCGTTCGACCAATTTATCAATTTACATGAAAGTTTTTTTTTTTTAATTTCATTAATGTAAACATTTTTTTATACCAACAATTCGACTTTTTCTGAAAAAATCGAATGTAGTAGCAACAAAAAAAATTTATTCATTTCAAGTTTGAAGTTTACAGCACAAGCTCATTTGTGTTCAGGAATTTTCTTCAGCGTTAGTTTGTTTATGTATGATTTGTTTTAATTTTTCCAAAAAGGTTATTTTGAAAAAAAAACGCTAGGAAAAAAGCTAAAGGCTAAGTCATAAATAAAATCTCTTTCTTAAATACTCGCCTTTTTATCCAAAAAAAATTAACACAGACTTTATTGCCAACGTTATCGAAATTTTTCATATAATTTTTTCATAAATTTTTTTTATGGAAAACCCCCTCTCCACAAATTATTTCCCTAATTAAAATCAATAAATTTTTTCAAGTGCAATAGCATTCAGGGAGCTTTTAATTGCATTTTTTAAAAATGAACTATTTTACGAGTATAATGCTTGACTAATAAACAATATCTACATGCACACAACTGTAATCGAGTAATCATGTCATTAAAACTAAATTGAAAATATAAATTATAAAATTAATACGTAATTAAAAAATTAATGATTCTCTATAAAAAAACAATAATAATAAAAACTATTTAGTGACGAGCATTTTCTAAATGATGGAAAAACCAATGACATGACATGAAATGTGAATGAAAATGTGAATTTTTTTTTTTAAATACATCTTACATTTATTAATAGTAAAATGTGAATTTAAAAAAATTTATAGTAAAACTATTTAATTTATAAAAATAAAATCACTGGGAAGTGTGTATGATTAAAACAATAAACACGAGGGTAAAAACCCTTTTTTTAAAACGTCATTGACAGCGCCTCAATAAATTGTAATGAAGATGTTAATGAAATAACTGTTGTAGTGGGCTTGTTAATTTAAAGCACAAAAAAATTAATGAGTTTATGAAATGAAAATTGTTTAACAAAACTGGTTACTGAAGTGTAAAAGAATTAAAGTAACGGGCTTTTAAAATATTTGTTTTTGTTTTAATACAAAAAAAGGGGGAAGGTGCTTATACAATTTTATGAGGTCATAAATTACATTAAATTTATGTATTAATGTGAATAATGTAAAAATCATTGGCGTAACTAAAGAGAAGGGGGTGGGTTATAATGCGTCATCAAGTGAACAGATGCTAAACAGGTAAAATGTATCCTTTAGTTGGCCTAGCTGAACAATAAAAATTAGGAATAGCGATAAATACTACTGAGTCAATATTAAAATTGTTTAAGTATTTGAATAATTAAAGAAAAAAAATTGTAATTAATTAGCAAGTACAAGTACTTAGTTGAACATGTCGACTTCCAATTACATCAGTTCCTTAACAAAATCGAAGTGTGGAAGCACACTTAAACTTAAATTACTACAAGACCCATATCCTGAATTCAATTCAATTGCACTTCATTTTATGTCTCCATAAGCAGTGGCAGTACGTCCAACTGCCAACAGTGGTTTTCTAAGATAACAAAACATTTGGTGAGTCATTGTTATTATCTTTCAGTAATTATTGAATTTTAGCCCTTCGACTTCATAAATGGTGGTTATAAGTAAATAAATAACGAATCTTATATGCCCTGTTTAATATTACAAAAAATGTTTAACAAAATATTAAACTTTATTTGTGCTTAATTCCAGAAATTGTGCTGGTACAATAAGTACTGAAGGGGATAGCATATCTATATGGACCATTTCATCAGACGCTACTCTGAATCCTCAGTAGATTACTCCCAACGTTTCTTGCAAACATTAGAACCTTTATATTGTAAAAGCAATTGACCAAATAAGAATTAGTCGTCAATAGTTACAAAAAGATTCAAATATTCAAACCAAAAACTCAGTAAGCATTGAACTGAATAAATAAATAAATTTCACAACCAACATTTTAATATTGAAAACTATATATTCTATTTTTATTTATCTCTTCTCTTAAATGCTTAAAAAATTATTGCTCAAATATGTTTTCTTTAAAAAAATATTTTTGTCTATAATAATTTTACCCTCTTTTTCTTTTATCAAAACGGCTAGTTTTTTGCAGCTTGATTATAATTTTTTGCTTAATTATGTGTTGCGTTTTCATTACAGTATCTTCAGATATATGCTGAAGAAGCTAGAAAAAGCGAAATATTGATTTAAAAAGAAATAATTACAATCTGACCCGAAGCTTGACAAAACCAGGCGTTCTGAAATAAATAATTAATTTCCGATAAAGAAATCGACTACACTATTTATAAGAATCCAACAAAAATTAAAAAATTAAATACACGATTCTTACTTACAGTGAAGGGTATTTAAATTTTTTGTTGCATTTTTAACATGTTTGCTTTGAAATTAATTTTTAAATCTAAAAATAATAACTAAAAAAAAGCAAAAATTTAATGCACGAAAAGTGATCACAACTGGCTCTTTTTTAACCAGCAAACAATCATAATTTTCCTGAATTCCTGTTATTTGCTGGATTATAATTTTAGTTCCCTACAGTCGTTTTAAGAATAGTAGACAATTTTATTTGCTTATCGCCTTTATTATTATACGACAAAATAACTGCTGTAATTGTTGTCCTGGCAATTACTGGCAACGCTCAAAGACCCTATGTAGTGGGATTCAGCAACTTATTTTTAACTCCATATTTATCTATTTGCTTTAACGAATGTGTGAATACCGTGGACAACAACCAAAAAGGCTATAAAAATATCATACACAACAACCAAAAATTCCTTTTTTATTTTTTGGTTAAGTAAACACCACACAAAATCCTGGCTTTTATTTAACCACACAGCTGACAGTTAAAAACTTTACTGAATCACAAGTTCAGTTTTAGTTTTGACGTCACAAAAATCACTGTAAACCTCTGTAATTTTGTAATGTCAACAATTAAAAAAAACTTTATTTAAAATTTTTTTTTTTTTTTTTTTTGGTATTACCAAGCAAATACCGAACGTTAATCAAAAACAAAATACATCCAACACTGTAATTACAAATAACACTCACCCATACATGCACTCACACACACACACATAATTTCAAATCACAATTAAAATTAATAAAAGCTTTCCCGCGTGTTTGTGTTTCTCTCATCTCTAGAGAAGAGTCTATGAGAAGAAGAAATGTTTTGCTTAAATAAATTAAAATACTAAATCATGTTTGGGGCTTTTGTTTTAATTCTCATTTTAAACAAATGACTGCAGTGTTATAACGTCATATTTGTAATTTTTTTTAACGTCATTAATTTATATTGTTTATTTATTCTATATTTTATTAGGGTTTTTTCAGCTTGTGTTTTTTTTTTTTTCTATGAAAAGGTTCCAGCTATAACTTGAGTAGCTTGTGTGTTTAAGTGTTAAGTAGTTTGGTTAGATTTGAGATGGAAGCTTAATAAATGTTAGCAAATAGTTTTTTCTAATTTAGTTGGCTTTTTACCGGCATGACGACTTGTTATAATTAAAAAGAACGTTTTATAAATTGAGTTTTAAACAAAGAAATAAATAACTACGTTTCGCGCTTAATTTTAGTTTATGTTCACTTTTTCTTTCGCGTTTATCTCAATTTGTTTGTGTTAGCTTTTTTAAAATATAAAAACAAATTCAATAATGAAAAATATTTAGGCCAACACAACAAAATCTTAATAATTTTCAGTGATTTTTCTATGGTAAACATAAAATCTGTTATCAACAAAGTAAAGGTGTGAATTGTTTTTGTTTATCCTAAAGAAAAAATCTGTTTCGTAAAATATATAATGATATCATTAGAAAAAACCTTTTGTTTCGTTTTCATGTAATTAAAAATATTTTTTGTTAAACAATTTTTTTTTTTAATAAAGCGAATAAGTTTTTGTTTACTTTAAGTTGGTAAGTTGTAGAGAATTGGTGGTCAAAAGATTTTTTTTTTATGTTATTTAAAAAAATAATAATTATAAATTAATATATTGATAACTTTTTAATTGTAATTGAAACTAAAAAAAAAAACAAAAATAATAATTAATAATAAAAAATATTCTTTTTGCTACTCTTTTCTTTCATCTAGCACTCTCTGCAAATAAAAAAAAAATAATATTTAATAATATTTTGCAAGATTTTTAATTTTTTTAAGTGTACCAGTACAAATACATATAAGCAAATGTCTGTAACTATAATTTACTTAAGAAGCAGCTTTTCATCAAGTATCATTTGATTAAAAAAATACCGCAAAGCTGGTAGTACATTTAGTTGGCTCTGTATGTTACTAGTACAGATGGCTTTATACCATGAGAGTTAAACAAGCATAGCCTACAAGCACTTTTTATTCAAAATAATGGACAATTTACAATTAACAAAAGTTGCAAGCCCATGCACTTACCGCTGGAAAAAAATTAAGTAAATAATTTTTTATATTTTTTAAAAACATAATGGGCCATAATCAGAGTCACAAAAAAGTAGGCCTTTATTAAGCGCTGAATTTTTTTCATAAAAATTATATGAATTTAAAGTCACTTTTAAAAAGATACCGACTGTAGTGGGTCTATGATTATGGCCCAATATTTTTGAATATAAAATGTGAACCTATATTTTGGAATTTTCCTTTGGAGCATTACATGCATAAGACCCATATGATTCCTTAAAAAGGTCTCTTTAGTGCGATTCAGCACTTTTACATGGTGCTTTTTTTAACTCCATATTTTTCTGTTATCTTTAACGAATGTGTGTTTGAGTAATTATTGATTAACTGTAGGAGTTAAAAACTCACCACTGGACAACAACCAAGAAGGCGACATATAACAATTACAATAATCAAAAATATCTTATTTAGTATATTTTTTAATTTTTCATACTTGAAATCCATTCATCACTATAAATATGTGTAGTATTTTACAATAAAAAGTGCTTGTAAGTCATTTCAAGTACACTTTTGCTGCATTTTAATAAACACCACACAAAATTCTGGGTTCTTTTTAATCCCGCAGCTGACAGTTAACAATTTTACTGAATCACAATCTCTTTAATTTTAGGTTTAACTATTTCGAAACAAACATTTTTCTTTAAAATTGAATAGTGAATCTCACTCCTGTTGGTATATAGGTCAACCTTCTAGTATATTTTTACTGAAAAATTTTTTAAACTTTTAATTTTACTAACGCAAAATGGAGGTGGAAGTTTAATATTATTAACTTTTTAAATGCATTAAATGCATTCATTTTTATTTTGAATCTGACCTGACTTGAAACGAAAAAGAATTTTATTTTATCATTTAAATGAAAATAAAAATTAAATTGAATTATTTTTATAGGTTAACTAACTCATATGCTGGTTCACAATATCTAACGTTTTTATTTGTTTTTTTTTTTTTTTTTTTTAATAATAAACAGTTGGTATTTTTATCCAGTTTATTTTCATTTGATTTGATATAAATAGCAAATGAACTGTTCAGTAATCATAATGAAAATATTTGGTATTGTAGAACAGTGTGTTTAATTTAATATAAAAGCGAACAATTAAATATTAAACAGCATAAATTAGTTAATAAAAATTTTATTTTTTGTTGATTTTATTCACGAAAATGTTAATTAAAAAAAAATCAATTCAAAACTGCTTAATTGAAAGTAAATATTTTTAATTTTAATTGCTTCCAAAACTCTTCAGCTCAAATATCATTTTTATTTTTTTGTATTGCAAAACTAAAACACATTTAATATTTAAGATCATGGGCTGATAATCATAAGTACACTAGAATGTATTAAATAAAAGTTTCTATTCTTCTACATGCGAACGATCTTTGCAAAATTTGTATTGTATAGAGAAATAAGCCGCAAAAGCAAGCTTTGAATAAAACAACACTTTATTGAGTCTTAAAGCAAAATACAATTCATGAAGAATAAATCGAATAAATTCAATGAAATATTTCACAAGCTACACTGAAGAATTTTTTCAATGGAAAAATTAATTATTTTATTACTTCAATGAACTATTTTCTTGAATGAATGAAATCATTAGTCTAGTGAAACAAAAATTCAAAGCTTTTAGACCCTCGAAATTACTCTTTATGTACACAAATGTCTACATTTCATAATTGATTGCTTGTTAGTTGTCGTTAGAGTCTTATTTTTCCATCTTTATTTACGACATTTTATCAATTAATTAGAATGGTATTCATTTATCCTCTTAAATGATTAATTCAATATAAAATCGAGTCAACTTTTATTATAATCTTAGAAATCTTTTACAATTTTGTATAAGCACACACTTATTTGATTCCCCTGTTATTGCTTAAACTCATCAATTTGTTTTCAAATCGTGTATTTAATTATAGTCTAAAGCACGGAGGAAGAAGAAAAAATCAGAGATTTTAAATACGTAAAAAATTTGTTGTAGTTTTTTACGATTTTTATAAATAATAGATTTGTTAATAGCATCACTTGATTATTATATTTTTTTTTCTTCTTTCTTTTGCAACTTGTGTGTTTGACTTAAAAAGTGTTATTTTTTTTTTTAAATTCAAGAAAAAAAAGAAGATCAATGAACTAGTTTCAGTAACAGTTATATGATATTTTAATAATTTCAATCATGAATTTTAATTAAATATTTTATGTGTATTCTAATTCCAGATGCTTCAAACAGGTATCAATTTAGCAACTCAATCAGCTGCAATTTCGTTTGAGTTTGAGCAACTACAACAGCAGTCAAACTTTACAGTCACAACGAGCACAACGGGAAATGATTCTTACGCAACATATACAGATAATTTTGATCTATCATTACTACCTCAGGATTACAACAATGCAACATCGACAAATACAACACTAACGAATCTCACAGAAAATGTAACGAATCTTACAGATAATAATCCTACAACGATTTACAATTTTGATACAACGACTCATAAGCAGCAAGAACAACAACAACAAACACTTTTAAGAGTACCCGATATAAAAATTGAAAATACTTGGTCCTCATGCCCTGCTCTCAATACAATAAAACAAGAAGAAATTTATCAAAGCTATTTTCCCATTAATACCAAACAAAATCACTTAGTACCTCCACCAAAACCACCAACATATGCTGCACATATCTATCCTTCGCCACAATCTAGCCCCGCTCAATCGGAATACAATTTTTCTCATATACAATATACCTGCTCACCTACTTCAACATCCTCTGTCTGTTACGAATCTTTAAGTTCATCTCGAAATTCTCTTTATAACGCTGTCTCATCACCGTGTCCCTCCGTTGATGCCCAAGCGGTTAAACAAGAACAGCTACATATTTTACCACCCTCACCACCGGAATCCAGCTGTGATACACCCACACCAAATACTGGCCATAGCAGCAGTAACAGTGGTTTCGATTTTAAATCAGAACCTTTCGATTCAGATGTTGAAACGTTTAATGATTTAAGCAAATCTCACAAGAGTGCCACTACAGAAGCAGACAATCATCAATTATTGCGTGAACATTTGAAAGATACAACATTCCAGAAACGACTCAATCTAAAACCTTTGGCTCTGGAGTCGTTTATTGGTGGCCTAGAAGAGGTTCGTGATAATATCGAACCCGTTATTTCATTAGCATTAGAACATGCAAAACGTGAAGCTGATGCTACTTGTGCTAAATTGCAAATATCACAGGGTGAGTTGAGTTTATATTAAAAGTTAGTCATTTCAAATTAAATTAATTTCTTAAATAACGAAACTTCACACAAAAAACATCTTAGGCTGTAAGAACTAAATTTATTTCCAATCAAAAATTCTGTTGTGATAATTAAATGTTTTCTTTGTAGTAATCAAAATTCTATAATATTGACCAAAATTTAGTTCTCCTAAAAATTTTTGAAACTGTAAAACTGCTTTCCTTTTGTCACGATTAAAAAAATTCAACTGTTCCAACTGAATTTTTGATTGGAAACCAATTTAGTTCTCACAATCGAAGTTGTTTTCTCAGTGTTCAATTTAGCATTTTATAAAAATTAATTTTTTTAGGTACAAAATTGTAATTGTATCTTCAACACTAACTAACAATAATTGAAAAGAACTTGGCTTTCAAGAAATGATTCATAGTTAAACAATTTATTTAATTATTAAAATGTTCATAAATACTTAAAAGCATTTTAAAATTACTTTAACCTTTAGTTTTTAAGTACTAAAAGTACTTAAACATATCGTCGTCATAAAAATTCTCAGTTACATTTAAAGAAAAAAATTTAAAGAAAAAAAATCTGTAAAAAAAAGTGTAAAAATTTTTTCTTTATTTTTTAATTTTTTGGCTGTGAGAACTTAATTTGTTAACAATCAGAAATTTAGTTGTACTAATCAAATTTTTAAGTTATAGTGACCACAACTGGTTAAAACAGTCTAACAATTTCCAGTTGAACATCTATTTTCACGATTAAGAAATTCAACTATTACAACTGAATTTTTGATTGGTTAGAAATTTAGTTCTCACAATCAAAGTTGTGTCAATCAAAAAGTCAAAATTAAACTTTTATTTCAGATCCCTCAGCTTGGTCAACAAATCAAGTACACGCATGGTTACGATCCACCTTACAACAATACGAATTACCAATAGTTGATGATATTGAAATTAAATTTAAAGAAAATGGTGCTGAGTTATTGCAACTAACTGAAGATGAATTTATGGAAAGAATACCCGAGGTAAGAACTTAAAAAAATCTACTAAAATTTTATTGGTAAAGCCCTTATATTGTTAAGTGGAATGTGCATATTATAATGACTTATAAATATGCTAAATGATGGAAAATATATGAATTTTAAATGAGTTAAGGTCGTACCAGCTGCACACAGTTACCAATTTTATGTTAAAGCTTTTTTACAACTTACAATTAAGTTTTTATATTCAGTTTTAGTGGTCAAAATGAGAGGAAATATAAGAGATTATTATTTGTTTTTTTTTCTACCGCAGACAAATTGATTAACAATAAAAAAAAAGCATTAATTAAACCAATAAACAAAAAGCTTTGTCTGTTGTTGAAAAAAAAACATGAATTACGAAATATAATGACGTCATTTACAAAAAAAAAAAAAAAAAATCATAAACAAAACAAACTTGAATAATGAAATTCGATTTCAACTATGACTTTGATTTTGAAATGAGTTCAAATTATTAAAAATATGAATTTAATGAATATCAGAATCATTTACTTTTTCTAAAATTTCATATTTTTGCTAAAATAAAATAACCGTATAAAAAAACCACAATACAAAATGAATTAAATTGAAATCATATTTGTATGAAATATTAAATTAAAAGTGAATGGAAGCTTTTACGAGTATATTAAATTTATTCTCTGTTATTTGTGCAATATGAAGCAAAATAATGAAACAAGAGAGTAAACGTTAAGGTTGTCTTCTGAAAATTTACAAGTTAAAAATATGCTTTTCAAAAGTGAATTAAAAACAAATTTCAAATTTAAGTTCTCAAAAAAAAAAAACACAAAAAGCTGCTTATTCAAGTCACTAACTCTCATGAACAAAAATCAAAAGACTTAACAAGCAAACGTTCATTTTAACTCATCTTTGTGTTTGTTTTCTTTACTTTTTTGGCAGAAAAAAAAAAATAAATGTAAACGTGAAAATAATATTACAGCAACAAAAATTAAAAAAAAAATTTAGTAACCGTGGTCATGGCTAAAGGTAAAGAAAAGAATGTGTGAAGGTTGTTTAGTGAAACTGTTGTATATTTGCTTGGAAAAGACAAACAAACACATAACGTATCTTATACTTGTATACAGTAGGTATTGTAGTGTTACACTGAATTGCACAATGGGCATTGAAACCTTAAAATAAACTTAACGTAATTTTAGCAAAAAAAATTTCTTTATTTTTCTAATTAAAGACAAAGTTTGTTGCTTTTGTATAACAATTCATCTAATTACACCCAGAAATTAAATTTTTAGATGAAAAAAAATTTCTTATTAATTAGAGTTTTAAAGAAATCAATTGAATAAAAAAATTGGCATAAATATGTATTAAATTCATATAAAAATTCAGTCAATAGAACAATTATTTTAATAACTGTTTTTAACTTTTTTCTGTGTTTAAAAACTATTTTAAGAAAACTCAGCTTAAAATAGAAAATAATAAAACTCAACTCAGTTGTTTGTACAACTAAATATCTAGTATATTTTTACATTATTTTTGTAAACTGATGCACAAATACGAAACTAAGTAAAATTTTAATTTTCTTTTTTCATACTTATCATTGTGTAATTGAAGGTAAATAGGTTCACAAACACAAACTAATGAATACTTCATTAATTCAATAAAATATGCATTTATTTAATGAAATAATTTCACATGTGAAATACAGTGTTAAATATTTAATTAGTCTAATGAAAGCTTGTTATTGCTTGAAAAATAGTCAATTTTTTTGTTGGACTAACAAACAAAATTCATTTCTAAAATTAAGTAAAAATTGACTGAGTGTATAATTATTAAAACATAACCCATTGTGCAGCAATTGTTAACAAAGAAATTAAAATACTACATATAAGAATGCATGTGAATGGGTGTGTGTTTGTGTATAAAACAAACAACAATACACAAACCCAAGACAAGTGATTGTATTTTAAGCTGAATGACGCACAATATTATAGAAGGTTACATTTAGTGCTACTTTTTATTTAATTTTTTTTTGTTAGCAGTCATTTGCAAGTAAAGAAACCTTTAAGTATCCATGCTTTTGCTTGTTAGAAACAAATACAATTTAGTCTAAAAGCAACAGTAAGAGAAACACAAAGGAAAAAAATTTTATTACATATAATGTAAGGCAACGACCAGCAACGACATTGCAAGGTGAAAGTGAATCAAACTGTAACAATGATCATTAACAGAACAATAATGATAACAGTAAGCATCGTTATAAAGATCACTTTACAAATTTAAAAAAATAAAATAAAGTAACGGAGCCTAAAAATAACTTTTGCCAGACCATAAATTCACTTGTACTTGTACGAATATAAAAAAAAAAAAACAAAGTTATACACTTACTCGCAGCTACGCAAAATGTAACACAACATGCACAATTTTTTCTATGGTTTACGGTGAATTTATGATTTTATTTATTGAAAGAGAAAAAGCTTTTTTCCTGCTAGTGGAATAGCTACAAGCTGCTTATATGACTAGTAACTTAAAAATAAAAATACTTTACGTCACATCTCCAAAATATAGTGATATACGATATAATATATTAATATTACTTATAACCGGTTTAAAAATATCCGAAACTCCCCAACAAAATTTCCTTTAAAATTGTCTCAGTATTTTCAGAAGTATAATTTTTTTTTAATGCAAAATATAAAAATTTTTCTTTTTTTTTAAATACGTCTTCTTCTCTTTGTCTTCTTATTTATTTCCTTTCCTTTCATTCTTCTATCTCTAGTGCTATCCTTCTTCTTCCTATACAGGTATCACAAAGGGACCACATTAGCGGACCCAAGAGAGCCCAGCTTCTGTTTTCTTATTTGGGTGCCCTGTGTAACCTAACCTAAAAAAAAATAGTACAAGATAAAAATCAGTAATTATTCCTTATACGCTTAAGGCCTCATGAAATCCAAAATTTATTGATTCTATCACACAGACACAGCAACGCCAGTTTGTCAAAAACAAATGATGTTTTGTTTTAATGTGTTTAATTGCCGGTTTTATACTCCTGCACTAGAATTGTTTCCAAAATTAGGGCAACTATACAAGCTAGTTCTCTATCAGTACCGTTCTTATTCTGCACTATATTTACATTATATATCTACTGCTATTATTTACTTGGTACTAAAGTAAAACAAAAACATTTTATGTATTTTTTAGTGTGGTAGTACATTGCATGCCCAATTGGAAATATGGAAACTAACATATTCACCTGAATATACAAGAAATACTAACCTGAATCAATTATCACAGCCAAACAACTTATGGGACAGCAATATGATGCAGGCATACAATAATAACATGGAAGAAGATACCGAAGGTACATAAATTTAAAATTTAAATTTAATTAAAATTAAAAAAAAAATAAATTAAATAAATGAAAAATTTTTTTCTACTGTAGATGAAGATGATTTTCTTATCAACCCAAATGTTAGCCAACCCAACTCTTTACAACCAAGAAATGGCCAAACTAACAATAACAACAATGTGGTGATTAATACAAATAGTAATGGCATTAATAATATTAATAGCCATACAAGTAATAATATTAATGAAGTCAATAAAATTATGCCAGCTAAACGTACTGGCACACGCAATGGTGGATCTCACATACATTTGTGGCAATTTTTAAAGGAACTTTTAGCAGCACCTCATATTAATGGCACTGCCATACGTTGGATTGATCGTAGTAAGGGAATTTTCAAGATAGAAGATTCAGTTAGAGTTGCCAAGTTGTGGGGTAAGCGCAAAAATCGTCCAGCCATGAATTATGATAAATTATCACGTTCCATACGTCAATACTATAAGAAGGGCATTATGAAAAAAACAGAAAGATCACAGAGATTGGTATATCAATTCTGTCAACCATATCATATATGAGTTGCAAATGCAATAGAAAAGTAAAAAAAAAAACAGTTTTTTTTTTTTTGATTTTTTTTAGAAGTAGAAGAGACACAGTAAAATGTAACAAAGTTGAGTTCTGAAAGAAAATTAAATTTATAAATTATTTACTTATTTATTTTTTTTATTTATTTATATATTTATCTTCATTATTATTAAATAATTTTAAATTATTTATTTATTTATTTATTTATTTATTTATTTATTTATTTATTTATTTAATAATTTTAAATTATTTATATATTTATTTCCAATTATTTATTTATTTAAAATTATTTATTTTGTGTGGTAAAAGAAAAAGTTTCTTAATAATTTATTTATTTCAAATAAATATAATTTTATTTATATAGTTTTAAATTTTTTTTGTAATAAAAATATTAATTTATTTAAATATTTATTAAATTATTTATTTTTTATTTATTAAGAAACTATAAACGTGCGAATATAATTTTAAGATTATTAAATATTTATTTATTTATTTATTATTAAATTATTTAAGCAATTAAAATTACTTATTTATTTTTTAATTTTATAACACAACTCCGATTTATTTATTAACCTGTGCACTTTAACAAGAGTTCAAGCTCTTGAAGGCCGCCTAAGTAGTTAAATGTCACATGATCTGTTGTCAACTCACATCACTTGATATTAGTTGAATCATTAAATCCCAACGTTAACTATTGGTAACTTGTAATAATAGGTCTTATGCTTTGTTTCGGAAGGAACAAAATTACGTCTGGAACTCTATTCAAAATATTTATTTTAAAGTTTTTATATGAAGTAATTGGCATATTTTAGTTGCTGAATCAGTAATTTTCAACGAATTCAAATAACTGCCTTTTCTTCAAAAATTTGTTTACTATTTTAGCATCAGAATTATATAAAATAAAACCATTTAACACCTTATGGTCAACGAATATTGCATTTTATGGGTTTTAAGATTTTATTTAAGCGAAAAATGTAAAAAAGGAACCACTGAAACGTTAAAGTATATTTGTTTTGTTCTCAGAAGTGGAAGTACTTCTAGTCTGCAGTTGTAGTCATTTTTTCTCACTTTTTTTTACTTGGAATATATTCAATTATACAGGGATAACGGTAACCCAAACCAAGAATATGATAAAACGTAAATCTTAATATATAAAATTCGACTGTACGTATGTTTGACATTGTACTCCTCCTAAGCGGCTGCACTTATTTAACTGAATTTCTGTGTATGCCTTTGGCTTATGCCTTGGAAGACTTAGCGTCACAAATCCGTCCGGCAGGTGTCGCTGCAGCCGGTATCTGGCTTATTGCTCTGTTACCTGCCTTTACCCGATCTTGCAGATCGAATATACAAACATTTTAAGGTAAGACAACGTTTGCCGGGTCAGCTAGTACTTTTATATTATATTAAAGGGAATGCTTAACTATTTAACATTTGCTCAGCTTAGACATGTATCCATGAGGTCTCATGTGTCCAATATTTATTTTTTAAAACAAAAATTTTTTTCATTTTTCTTCAAATATCTTTTTTTAAGACTGTTTTATATTCAGCACGCTTATGGTCCTGAACAACTTTGTTGTATTTATTAAAAGATTTTTTTCTGTTATGAAAACGACTAGTTGTTTCAAGCTTGCAGTCGGACTAAAATTATTTATTTTAACATCGATATTTCGCTTCCACTTTGTGTAGCTCTTCTTAAGGATATAATTACAAATTAAATTAATTATTTATTATTATTATTTAATGTATAATTACATCCTAATATTATATGCAAAAAAATTAGTACCTTAATTTCACATGCTCACAAATTCTTTTAGTATTTTTATTATTTAATAAAATATTTAATTTTAATAATATATTTTTGGCCTTTAGAATTAGATTATTTTTAATGTAAAGTTTTTTCAAGCTCGAGGTCAAATTTATGTTTTGTATGACCAAAACGTTGAACTAAACAAGCCCTGAAATATTGGCAATAAAATAAAAAGCAAAATGTTTTGAACATAAATTTGACCTCGAGCTTGAAAAAACTTTACATTGAAATTAATAATTATTTAATTAAGGTCTTACAAGTACTTTATATTATAAAATAGTACCCATGTTTATAGTAGTGTGAGGCTTTCAAGTATTCTTGTGCAGCCCTTTATTATTTATGTCATAAATTTACGGTACAAATGCACAAAAATTAAAATACTCTCACACCTAATACGATTTTTGATCAACAATTTGCTTGAAAATACATCAGTTAACCATTCTGTGCTAATAAATAATTATAATCTGAACTCAAGTTGGAAAAAACTAGCCGTTTGTCCGTGTGATCCACAGTTTCTCAAGTTTTTTCAATTTTTGCTCTAATTAAAAGAAACTTTATCAAGCTCAAGCTCAATTGACCCGCAGGTTCTTGCAGCCGTATTACTCTTTTTTGAACTTTCTTCAAACACAATTAATTACACACAGCAAATTTTTGTCTTATTAAAAACGCTAAATTAAAAAAAGTTGCTAAATGGCATTACTGCTCATAAATAAAAAAACTAAATAAAAAATGTGTTTTGCAGCCACCTTCACTACAAAGCTCACTGTCAAAATTGCATTCTCCAATTGCTCAGTGCTACCGGCGTGCTATTTCGGTATGTTCCTTACATTTGGTATGAACATGAGATAAAAAAATGCTTGCCGCACTAATTTAGATACGACTGTTATATGATATCCTATTAATTTTATAGTTAAAAAAATAACTTTTTGAATACAAAACGTGCTCTATTCAACAAAGATATTTTAGAATCATTTGAATAAAAATTTACTGCCTATTTCTGTATAAGTAAATGCTAACTTTTCTTGTACATTAAAATAAAAAACTTTAATTCGGTTATAGAGAAATATGGTCGTAGTTTCAACTAATTTTCAATTAAGAAAAAAGATGTTTAAATTAGAAATCATGAAAAAAACTAGTAAAAGCCAAACCAATAAAAATTTTAAAAATGAAAACTGCTCCAAACACCCCATAAAGTGTAAATATTTCAAAAATTAATATTAAAAAAAAGACAACATTTAGTCAAGCCAATGTTCATCATTTAACAGATATGCTATGTCTGATCATACATATAAATATATTTTAAGCAAACATTTATTTTAATATAAATAAATTAAAAGTTTTAAGCACAAAATTTAAAAAGTTAACAAAAACACTGCTGGTGTTTAAAAAAAGTTAATTATTAATTAGGAAAAAAAAGTAAATAAATATTTATATATATTAAGCAAGCTGTACTTTTGCAGCAACACACACATAAATGCAAAGTAAAACTATGCCATAAAATCATTATGAATATAATAAGTTTTAGAGAACATTTATGCAAAATATTAGTTTTAGTCTTTTTATTTATTTAACTATTTATTGCTTTAATTTTTTTTTTTTTTTTAACACATAGAAGAGGTGATGGTAATTTATTGCATTTTGGGGATTTATTTATTTGATATTAAGTTTTACTGAAAACAAAATAACAAATTGTAAAATATTTAATATCAATTTAATGAAGAATATTTTAGATTAATTGAAATGTTTTAAAAAAAAATCAACAGAAGTTTATTTTAATAAACATTGAATTAATGTTTTTTATGATAGCAGTTATTAATTTAATGTTAATTTATGATTTTAAAATTATTATTTATTTTATTGATGTAGTAAAAACACAGCAAGTCGAATTCATTTATAGATTCGCCTTGCAGCAACAAACTGTATTTGTGAAACAAATTGCCACTTATTACATACATACTTAAATGTCATATTTATTTGATACAATTTTTTAGAACACGAAAACAGTTAGTTTTTTAAATTAATTTTTTATAGAATAGTTAAACTTAATAATGTAATTACATATGGTTTTTTTAAAACAGACTATGAAATCGTGTAAAAAAAATTTTATTTAAAAAATTTATTTTTTTTTAATTTTTCGAGTAAATTGTGTAAATCTTTTACACAATTTAAATAGCCTGAGTTACAAAAACAAAAATCAATACAAATTTGTCAATTAACTTAAAAAATAGCTCGCTGAATAATAATTCCGCTTAGTTTAGGCTGGTTATGTTATTTTGCTAAATGTTTTCTTTTATATTATTTTTTAAATTTGTGTGTATAGTTTTTCCTATTTAAATGTTTTTTTAAGTTCAATTTGTATAATCGTTCAAACCTTCCCTAACACTTCTGTATTGCACTATGCAACAGCCAAAGAAACTTTAAACAATCGCTTTTTTTTCGATGTGCTATAATCGATTCAATATATTGTAAATTATATTGCGGGAATAAAATCTGGGCTCTAACCACCGCTTTCGATAATGAGTAGACTATCGTATGGAATAATAGACCTGATTATGAGTGTCGTTATGGTGACGAAAGCAGTGATATGGGGCAACGCCGTTTATATAATTTACATTTGCTTGTCGTAAATTCAACACTCGTAATTAGGCCTAATATTTCGCTACATGTCGAGCAAGCAAATCATTTATACACAAATGTTTTCCAAAGCAAGTAAATAAAAACGAACTCTAGCATGAATTTGGCAACGATTGTTTAAAAGCAATTTTTGATAATATAGAAGAACAATTATTTCTTCTGACATCTTTGCCTTTAAATTCAAGATATGAAAATTTATTAAAAATTTGCTAATTTAAAACTAATTGTTTTAAACTAAAACTAAATAACTCGTCCTAAAATAACGTAAAAATTTATTTTTTATGTTCATACAAAGCTCATCTGCTTAGAAACAGAACATACACATATGTGTGCCTTATGATTTCACTTGGACAAAATAAAAATATAAAAATGAGACATTTATACATCAACCTAGACGTTTGTGTAGCCCTTCACGGAAAAGGTTATTTTTAAATTTTTGTGCTCGTTAACAAAGAATATAATTTCTTTTGGATACGACAGTTAGCTTGTTATCGAATGATATTTTCTAAGATTATACTCGACTGAAGACTAGATATCGAATGCGGTGATTAGACTCTAGTATTTATATATTTATTTTGATGTTTTATGGTTTAATTTATTTTCATTGGGATTGTCTATTTTTATATTTTTTTTGTCAATATGAAAATATTTCATAATTTAAAAAAATATTTTTTCTTAATAACCAACTAAATAACTCGTTAAATAGTATAGTAATAGTAACATTTAAAAACTTTATAAAACTAAATTAAAGCATATACAATTTAGAAATGCGAAACAACCTATTAAAAATCTTATGTGGTGATAAATAAAAAAGAAAATATTTATCAATATGTACCCTTCAAAAATTTTTGTTTTTTTTTTTTTTTTTTTTAACTTCAATTTTATTTTGTTTTATACTTTCTTCAAAGCAAATTTTTATGACACAAAAAATACTTAATCACAAAAACAAATAAATATTAATTATAATAATAGCAATAATAATAAAAAATAATGCCAGTTGCTTTACTACAAATAGCATTTGAAATATATAGCGCATCATACAAAAGTTGTGGTTATTAAAGGTCTGATAAAGATGTTCCATTTATTGCATATTACTAAAGGTGAATAATAATTTTATTTTTCAATTTGGTAATTAATATTATTTTTGAATTGTAATATAGCATTTAAAAAACTTATCAATAGATTTACTCAAACTTATAAAAAAAAACTTTACAACCTTTTATACTGTAAAACCTTAGGGCCTATTACGACACTGTTAGTCAATTTTCTAATCTGCCTTGCTAAAGTTCTATTTAAATTTTAAGAGAAATATGTTATCAATGTCTTTTCAATTTGCTAATTTTTATGGACATTAAACTTAAGAAAATTTTAACATATGCCTTTAGATATCTATTGATTTTATTTTAATTTAAAGTTTTAATAAAATTTAATACTTTTTTTAGTTGTCTATATTTACTTGTAGCATAACTTTTAATATTAATTTTGAATTATTTCATAAAATATTTATTTCTTAAATATAAAATTGTCCTTTATTGATCAATCAAGATCCTAAATACTCAATATTACTCATGCCTTTACTTACAGCAGTTTTTTAAGTCTGCCTTTAGATAGTTAGTGTTTATATATCATCAAAATAAAACAATAATCAATTAAATTGATTATTTTATACTTATATTAATTTATTTATTTATTTAATACTAATTTATATAATTGTTTATTTATTTATTTATTTATTTAATTAATTACTTAAATGTTTATTTATTTATTTATATAATAATTTGCAAACGAACATGTAACAATAAAAGAAATTATAATAAAGCTCCAGTTCGATCAGTGTCATTAAAATTGATTTTTTTTTCATTTAGATAAGGTATTTTGAAAAAGTAATGTAAAAACAAAAGCTTGTCTAGAGAATTTTGATTTCAATATCTACAAAATTATTTGTTTATATTAAAATGTTTTACAAAATTAATAAGAAACATATAAATTTGCCTCTTACATTTTTTTTTCTTAAATAAATTGATGCAGCATAAGAACAATACATCAGCATTTTGTACCATCCATTATAAATCAATTTATAAAAAAAAATGACGGAGAAGACAGGTACCATAAGAAAACAATACAAATTAGGGCTTCTTCTTAGTAAATCATAAGCGGCTTTTCCATATTGCCACAGCTTTATTACAGAACCGAAAACTTAAATGACAAATACCCAACTTCTCAATTGAGCGGAATTGCTCAGTTCAACAGTTGCCCAACACTTACGTTTTATGAACGCACCGCACCTAAAGTCTTATGTGCTGTTTGAGTAAAATTTTTATCGAAAACATTTTGGAAAATGTAATTGTTTTTATGCAAATTCTTTAGATCTAATTATATTGTCTGTTTACTCTAAGCATTAATTTTCTTAATAATTGAGCTTTTATTTTTCAATATGGTATAAGTCCACTTTAAAAAAAATATATGATTCAGCTCTAAATTTAGTTGTTTAGGTTTTTATATCTATCAAAATAAAAACAGCTCAAATATTATAAAAAATTTCTGGACTTGATTGTATTATTAAATTTATTATACTACCAGCTGCAAGATTAAATTAAATTATTTTTAAAATGTAACAAAATATTTAATCGCAATTTTGTTTTTTTTTTTATTTTTTTCAAACGGATACAAATGCCAGTTGCATAATTTTACCTTTAAAGAAAAGCAAAATATTGTTCACAAAATAAAAAGAAAAAAAAATTGCTTAAGAAATGTGCACATTCACACATATTGATTGATTCCTTTCTAAAGAAAGTAATTCCATCTGTAATACAGATGCCATGTTATATTATCTACATACACATAAGATTCTACAAAAGAAAACGTACACATATTTATACTTCTACACCTAAACGCATTCATACGTACGAATTCCTATAAAAAAAATACTCATGCTGCAAATAAAATGAACAACACTTCATTTTATTTTCCTCTTCTGTGTATTCAATATTTTTAAATTTTTTTTTATGGCACAAAAAAAGGAAATGATGGAAAACATCTTATATAAATGAATGGCAGGTACATGCATTAAAAATATATATATCATTTGTACAATATTAAAAAAAAATTAATATGAGAACGTTGTAATATTTAAATGCAAAAAAAAAACAACAACGGCAGAGGTGACCAGATCTTAAACTACAAAACCGCATTTTTTTGTTTTTTATTTTAGATATCTAAAAAGCATGAATTCTTTAAGTTAAATTTAGTGAACTAATTTTTAATAATTAAATTTAGCAATGAGTGATTGTTTTTTTTTCTTTAAAAGTTTTATTAAAAATATTTAAAAGCGCTTTTTAATTAAATTTAATCTATATAAATAGAGTTCATTTGTTCTGTTTGCGTGTTTATTTGTTCTCTAAACAAATTGTTGTTTTTCAACGAATTTGTCTGAAATTTGGTATTTGTTAAAAATCTATTTTTCAATGAATTGCTCTTCAATTTTATGTACACTCTTACGAAAGGCGCCATACATTCAAGTACTCTATATGATAAGCTTGTGGCGTTCATGTGCGACCTAGTTCAAATGAACGATTCGAAAGCTTTAATTTTTTTAATCGTTCACTGATTTTTTTTTAATTAGAATAAAAACATCCAAAATTTGATGTAAAATAGTTATAATCTAGCAAAACTATATTGCAACCTCTACACTACAATGAAGGTCCCTATTTTGGCCTTACTATATGTAAACATGAAATTATGTTTTGAAATGTTATAGTTAGCACTTTGGTTGGCGAATCTGATAATAATACTAGCAAAAAAGTAATGACTGGCCCTGGGTACTTTCTGCAGGCAAGCGGATTTGTGTTGTTTAAAAAAGATTAAAGAAAAAAACTTTTAACAATTAAAATTCTATTTTTTTACGCATTTCTCTAAATATTGGTACATACGTCCTCTCACGTAATAATAGCCGGGTCGGATGAGACCGGGGAAAAAACATCTACTCTTGGAATAAAATTTTAATATTTATTATTATAAAAAAATTAACAATAATAATTCTTATTCCCTTTAGAGTCATCGACATAAAAGGACATCACCTTCTATCGTTTAAGGTAAATCGGTAATACAGTTCTTAATATTCTCAAATATTACTATTTATTATGTAGGAACATTTGCTATATGTAATGATAAAGTTTTCTTTTTTCTGCATCACAAATTTTTTTTTATTTTATTCATTAAAATACGTGTCAATGACGATAAAAAGTGATGTTACTAAGAAATTGATGACGATGTTGGCGACATTAAATGGAATAAGGGTGTATAATATTAACAAATATGTATAAGGCAGTAATGCATAAGAATAAAGCGATTTAAAATTGCTCATTAGTTGCGTTTATTTAACATGGAAAATTTTCTTTTAAGAATGCACCCGAAAACAAGTTTACAAAGTTTGTATGAGAACTACTAATATACTCGTATATGTTAGTTTATTTGACCTTTTTCTTTTTAATTAAAATGGCTATTTTATTAAGCTTAAGGTCTTATTTTATAAATTTATTTTTATATCGATATATTTTATATCATAAATTTATTTTTATATAAAAATAAATTTATAAAATAAGACCTCAAGCTTAATGAAAGAGCCATTTTAACTAATTTTTAATATTGATTGTTTTCCACACAATTTTTCTAAATGATCCGATAGTTGGTTTTATTAAACAGCGCAGAAGACTTTGGAAATAATTTTAAGTTGCTTTGGTCTGAAAGCATTACCTGATTTTTGCAACATTTTCTAAAATCAAATCAATTTTCTTCAAATTCGAATATTAATCAAAATATTAATAAACTGATTTTTTTAAAAATGTTCAAGAAACGATTGCAAAAACAAAAATTAATTTTAGTTTGAAAACACTTTGCCTTCCTATTGTCAAATGCAAGTGTGTGCGTATGTATTTAAAGTTATACTAATACATTTTAGAAGAAGATTAAGATATTTTTGATTTGATGATATTTTTTCTGTCATTTTATTGTTTGATAGTGATATTGTGGAATTTTGATGTGGAAGACAAACATACAATCGAATATGTGCTTTTGGTTAAAAGCATTCACCACAATATAGTTTATGAGAATTTATATTTAAACATATACTGACTGTATAAGTTTACAATTTATACATACGAGTACAATATTGTATTAAGGAAAAAGCATTGTTGCTCAAAAATTTAAGTTTTTTTTAATCATTTTGTAAAATTAATATACTAGATATTAACGATATTTTAAAATTATGTAAAACAAAACAAGTAATTTTTATGAAATTTCTTTTGTATAAAAATTATAAATAAATCTAACCGATAGTTCAAGTTAAGATCAAGTTAAATATCAATCTTTTGGTTGAACTTTAAATGAAAAATATCCAAAAGTTAAATATTGAATAGTGTGTCCTTAACTATTCACCCAAATTTGGGTTCAAAGCTTTAGCCAAAAGGCTTATTAGCCGTAAAAAATCCTCACTTTAACTATCAAAAGTTGCAATAATTTTTTTTGCTACCTACGACTTTCTTCTAAGAAGGCCGACATATTTTTTTATATCAGCAATACCCACTTTTAAAAAAATATTCAAATTAATATTGTATTTATTAAAAATCTATTTTTCAACGAACTGCTCTTCAATTTTATATAAATTGGCTGTCCACACTTTTACGAAGGGCGCCATACATTCAAGTACTAAATATATATGTATGATAAGCTTGTGGCGTTCATGTGCGACCTAGTTCAAATAAGCTTAAATTTTTTTAATCGTTCACTGAACATCCAAAATTTGATTTAAAATAGTTAGAGTGTAGCAAAACTATATTGCAGGTTTGAACGTAAAACGCCAAATTTAAAACATTTAAAAAATTGCTAGTAAATTTAAAATAACATTTGGCTGAAATCATTAATCAGTTGCAGTTACAGATCATTGAATGAAGTCTCAAGTTATTATACAGTGTATGAACGAGAAAAATTACCTAGCTCATTTAAATGACAGATTTTTGAAGGCATGGACGCTGGAAAATTTTAATTAATTACAATAACTTTTCTCTAAGATAAGCATTCACTGATGATCACTTAGAATAGCCTAGAGAAGTATAGAATTCTATACATCTTACTTGAGACGCTGAGAAATGGACAGTTACAGAAATACAGACATACTAAATTTGTAAAAGATTTTTGTAAGTGACAAGTTGTAGATCAGTGAGTCGAGGGAATACTAAAGATAGCGTAGCACAGGTCTTCATTACTTCTGAGATTGTTATTATTTTATTTTTGTCCAAATTATTTAGGAGGTAAGCTATAATACAAGTGATCCTTTTCTTTTTTAATTATCAGGGCGCCCGGAGCAAGCTACCCAGATATCATTAAATTTTGGAGAATCACTCAATAATTTTTTACCTTAAAACTCTTTAAATACATAAGCTACTCGTAACGCTTAAATGTTTATTTAAATTTAAATAGAAGCTTATCTAGATGGTCCTAGATCTTCTCAGATAGCGTTAAATATAATAAAATATCCTGATAAATTTATTATTATTATTAAATACTAGAAAATATATATAACTGCCATATGTGTGCAAAACAACACAACGTAAGTTTTCTTGAGGATGAGATGAAGGTTAATGACAAAGAATAAGTTGTTTTGCTTAAGCTGCCTTCAGACTATTGTATTTAGTAGTAATGTCAAAAATTCGTGTATTAAGTAAAAATCCAATAGTGTGAAAACAAAATGTTAAGCAAGTGTGGTGAAATATTTTTGGCAGTATTATGGTTTTTGTCATTTTTAGAACTTTTTCTCATTTTATCAGGGTTGCTTTTGTAAAAGCAACCAAAGAAAAAACTAGAAATCAGCTGTGAAATTATTTGCCGCGTTTTGTATTTTACTTGAAGTGTGATGGTATAAAAACAGAAAATATTTTCCTTTAGATTTTTTGACAGTCTATTTGGTTTGAATATGATTTCGGTCTCACTCGATGTCATGAAAATGTTAATACTCTGTGCTATCGCCACTGCATTTATCGAGTACCCCTGTTAAGTCGGGTATCAACTACCTACTAAATAATCGTACTCATTTAACTTTAAAAAAAATCATGTCTAGAAAAGGCGCATTTTATTAGAAGTCTTTGAAAGGTCAAGTACGACAGCTCCACCATTTTTTAAAACCTATATAGTACATTTCTATAAATTCATATTTTTTATTAAATTCATATTTCTCAAAAATTCGTATTTATACTCTCGCTTATGTTTTGCACTAAAAAGTACGTATGAATAATTAAACTGAACTTTATATATGTAATAATTTTAATATTTGTAAACAGGAATTATAACATACAAATATAAAACTGAAGTATTAAAATCTATATTTGGTGTTTAAAATCTAGCGAAACATAGCGACGGGAGAATTCCCGTAACACTCTGTATTAAAATGTGAAGCCCGCTTTAGTTTTATTTGCTATTCTTTGGCAATATAAAAAATGTCTTAAGACACTGTGTGTTTAGAAAGTATGTCAGGGGACTCAATTTAATACACCATCATTAATTCTTTTTTAAACAAATTTTTATTAATAAATCAACTTGAATTCAAAAACTTTTTCAAAAAACTTTTTAACAAAAAACAGGCTTTAAGAAATTCATAAAAAAAAAATAAGTTTTATTTTTTTTTCTGTACATTTTAAGTACGAAAAGTTTGTTTTCCTTTCGCTAATATGTCACTTTATTCTGTTAAGTGAACAATGACGTTCAAGTCGTTTTTACTTGTTTTGTTGCAGTAGTTGCCGTTTCTGCTGCAATAGTTTATTGAGTGAATAAAGACGAGAATTTATTGTCTCACATAAAAAATGGGATTGATTCACAACATAAAAGTTTACAATACGTCAACGGGACGTATATACACATACAAATATGCTATACAATACAAAATAACAATAACAACAAAACACAAACGAATACAACTTTTTACAACAAGATGTTCATAAAATTACTGGCATGTGTAAATTTACACCGACAGAAAATTATGCACATTAAGAAACGTTTACGATTGTGTATTTAGCGAAAAAAATTATTTTCTTTTAATTTGAAAAGTTTTTTGTACAAATTTTCTCGCTTACTTATTCTGACTAAAGTTTTTATTTTCTGTTATAATATTTTTCTTAGTGCATTTTATATATTGTTATATCTTCCTGAATGAATTGTATTGTCATTTTTATTGAATTGTTGTTATCGGCACACAGATATACACAGTCACACAAGTATTTATAGTCACAATGCAAGTGAATGACTTTAACAAGATGGCGGTTAAAAGGAAGCAGACTCTGCTCTGGTAACTACATAAAATACTTATTCTTTTTAAAAATTTTAACAGTTTTTTAGTTCTTTTTTTTTATTTGCATACACATACACTTACATTTTATTTTATTTTATTTTTCGACAAGTTTGCTGTATTAAAAGCAATATTTGTAGTTACGACTCAAATTTTCGCAAACCATATATAATTTATTCCTATTTTTGTCATAATTTTTTTGTTTAATAACACAACTACGTTAAATCTGTAACATTTAATTGTGACATTTATAAACAAAACTTGTCTTACCTTTTAACATTCATATCCGCAGATGAAACTTGCGCTAGATTTTTAAGTTAAAAAAATATTTATGTAATAACTATAAGTACAGTAGAAATAAATATAAAAAATATGTTAGTAATTTGAAGTTATATAAGAGTAAGGAAAAAATTATGCTTGCGAGCATAAAAATAAAACCCGCGAGCACAAAATAAAATTCAGAGAATTGTAATAAAACTCGATTTTACTCGCAATATTATACTCGCTCGAATTGTGCTCGTCTATGAGGTTAATCTTATATTTTTATTGATACCACACTAGAGTAACAACAAGATCCCCTAACTTTATGGCAATGCAAAACCAATAACTAGTTAATGCATATTTAGAGCTGCCACAGCATTAAAATATTCCATTTTGACCCCATTATTATACCAGAACTGTCGATCTTGCTGCAATGATATTACGCTATTTCGTCAAACTAAGCGTTCACTGATGACTACTTCAAAACACCTGGAGCTGGTCAATATTTTATTCATCTTGTCTGAGACGGCAAGATACGGAGTGTTTCAGACAAACTGGTTTTATGTACGAGTAAATAAAAAAAAGTTTTGCTTAGTTTAATTGCCGAATTGCATTCTTTTCACTAGCAACTTAAAAGTCTTCTTTTTTACAGTTTTAAAAGATACGAATAGAAGCTAAAGGGTTACCGTCTTATCCAAACAAAAAAAAAATTAACGTAGACCTTAAAGTCAACGTTATCGAAATGTTTCATATAATTTTTTCATAAATTATACTTTAAAGTCTACGTCAAATTTTTTGGATAAGACGGTAAGAGTTTTACAACTAAAATCGCCTTTGAATTGCCGTAGCTCTACCCAAAAGCTTGTTAAGTGACCAATGAAATCCTAATTTAAACTGGTAACTTTTTATACTATGCACTTTTTATACTCATGTTTTTGTAACTTTAACTATCTTTAGTACTATAGAATGTTGGATTTAGTATTTGTATGTCACATAAATACATATTCATTTAAAAATAAAAACTGTTCCATATAATTTCTTTTGTACTATAAATTTTGTTAAAATCTTGCAGCTGAACACTTTTGACAAGCCATAGATATAAGTATAAACTTGCTTGAAAATGTAACCAAATTTTTATTTTACTTAAGAGATGAGAACTTAAAAAAATTTATACATATTTGATTTACGTGCATATTTGAAAATAAACAACAGCAATAACAAAAAATGCATTAAATTAAGACTGTATCAAATTTAAATGGTTAAAATAAATAATGGAAAATGTATATAAATAATATTCTATTAATATTGTGTTCAAAAGTGTGCCTCAAACAGATAAATTTACTTTGAGTAAATAAAGCGTAGAAGAAGAACTTTGACCATTCATAGGCGTTAATATTGATATTGATTATTACGGATAATTATTATTACAATGGTCGATATTCGAAATTTTAACAACTTTACGATGCTGTAGCAACCAATGATTTTAATTTATAACAGAATCATATCACAGCTAAAAAATGTACCCAAATAGATTTAGTTAATGAACTCAATATGTAGCTTAAATTATGTCAAACAACAAAAAGGTCAAAATAGAGTTCACTTGGGAGGCATGAAAGTAAACTCTGGAACTAGAAAAAAAAATATAAGCTAAATTGGCCTAAAAAGGCTAGAAAAAACTAAATCTAGAAAAAGTAATAAAAAAAAAACTAAAGAAAAGAAGGTCGTTTTTCACATGGCTTTCAATTTTTTTAGTTTATTTCAATGCGATTTCTATTCTGATGTTTAACTTGCTTTATCGTGCTAAAGAGCAAGCAACCTCAGCATTACCAACCGATACTACTAGACAACTAAATACTAAATTGATCAGTTAATAATAGCTTTCTATCCATTTCGAAAAATCTGTCTTGAAAAATAAAGCTTCAATATGAAGTAAATGCAAAAAATAAAGTACATTTATTTAGAAGGTTAGGAGGCAAATACTTTTCTTCACTCCTTTTCCATTTATTCTGATCAAAGTTTTATCGAGCATATTTCACTAATTAGGTTAATATTTTGCTTTCAATTTTTCGTTCAATTGAGTGTTTCAAATTACAGTCAAGAAAACAGCTGACTGCAGTTTTTTTATTCCAAATTTGAATTCTTATTCTGCCGCCAGTATTGTTTTGTTTTTTTGAAAATATGCTTGTGAACATATTAAACATATATAACGACGTTTTGCGGTTCATAGAGTTAAACAGAACCCATGAAGTTCTGTGGAATATGAATATTCCTTCATATAGACGGAATGATTTAAAAATTAAGGCATATAACTCTTCTCCGCCTTCTGTTTTTCTTCAGTTTCTATTGTTTTTTTATTTCTTCCAATAATTTCAAGGAAGCAATAAATTTTATTTGTTTTCTTGATAACATCTTGTTGAAAAACTTGCTTTGAAATTGCGTGCAGCCTACGTCACAGCTTTAAATTTTTGTCAATTTTGACAAGCAGTATGTGTAAATTTCTTAAAAGAGAATTGTAAAAAAATTTGATCGTGGGACTGTAGTGTAAGTTCTACTTAGACTTTTTTATTTCAACTTTTATGATATTTTAAAAATTACGAAACAGATTTAGGTACGATTTTAGGGAAATTTTGTAGCGGAGCTTCAAATTTTCTTTATTAATAAAAACCACTAACCGTCTTTCATTTAAGAAATAAAAAGCCACAATTAATATTCGAAATATTATTTAAATTATACTAACAAAGAAAATATTAGTTTTTGTTACATGCAGCGGTGATCCCTGTATGCGTCGTATTTATTCTTCTGCATTTCTTTAGAATGCAGTATAATAAAAAGCTTTTAATGCAATAAAACATGCAATTAAAATTAATATAAAAATGTAAATTAAATCTCCCCAGTACAATCACTATTTTCTCCACATCTCCAAAGAAATTATATATTTATTTATTGTCTTAAATTAATAAATGTAATGCCAGCAAGGCATGAATAAAATTTATGTTAAATTGTGGGCATTACGTACGTACTTGTGTTGGCATTTATACTCTTACTATTAACAGCAAGTAAATTAAGTAAAGAGATAATGAAAGTTGAATTAAATGTTATAACAAATAAAACCAACAGGGGTAAAAAGTAATACTTCTGGAGGCAGCAGCCTCTACATATTTGTCGTACGTTAAACTTTTAATTTTTTATTGGTTTTTATTGTTTTTTTGGGGTCATCAAACAAACGAAATATATTTTTTTTGTTAATACATAGTTTGTATTCATGTTTCCATACTTATTTCCTGCCATATACTAGTATATGAATATCTTTGATTGGATTTGTTGGTAACAGTCTTTCATGTTCTTGGTTTTTATGTAGCAAATTTAACGACCGGCTGACGTGAGCAACTTAGAGATCTTTTTTGTCTTTTTTTAATTAAGAGTTCAAAAAAATTACAGATTTTTAAGAAAATATTCCACTAAACGTAAAATTATGAACGTTAATGAAATGTAAATGTAAACTTTCAAAACGCCGATATAGGTGTATGTTGTTTTGGTCTCCTCTAAAGTAAATTCAATTTTGCCGTACACGCAACAGGGTTTCATTTTTGTACTCGTCAAGAGTAAACTTTGTTTTAATTAGTTACTTTCAATAACAAATATTAACACTACGAACAATCAAAACATGCTAACAAAGAAGTAGGAGCTCATGCATGGGATTAATTCATTGATTAAGTAATTAAAATCAATTTGTGGTAATGATATCCTTAACTAACATTGTTTTCATTATTTATAATGGATTTTTAATTTTTTTACTCTAATTGTTATTAATTAAATTTTATTTATTTTAGGTCTCAAGCTATCTTTTTACCTATGAGTGGAATTTCTGAGAGCTATAATAATAAAATGGATATACAAATTACATTGTGACAGAGGCTGTATTTCAAAATAGTTTTCAAATACAAAATTTATTTTTTTTTTTATTTTAAAGCCTATTTCCTTTGTTGCATATACTAAAAAATTGCCTCCAACACTGGAGTAGGCGATATAAAACTAACCATTCATTAGAAAATTACTATCAGTCTCTAACTTTATTAATTGTCATAGCTGAAATTAAAATTATTTATGATAAAAAAACATTTTCCAGCTCTTCTACTTTAATCAGTATAGTTGCTTCTAAAATATTTGATCAGATCCTTTTCAACAATAGTCTTAAATCATTGCAAAATTAAATTTTTTTTTAATAATCCATAGTAACTTCCGAGTATTTGGTTGCTAGACTCCCTTTTAAAATTATATGTGTCCCATCCAGTGATCTTTTTGCGAAAGTAACGTATTTATGCATACTTGTACTTAGATTTCTCCTAAACATATTTATAAATAATTAATGACTTAAGACATATTTAATAAACATGCCGTTACGTTACATAATTTTAATTACTTCCTTTAAATAGTCGGCGTAGCAGTAGGCATGGTTGGTCCGGAAGTAGATGGTAGCTTTTCTTAAAATTTAAAGAATATTTGTACCAAATTTTAATCATTTAATTACTCTTTTTAATATTCTTGCTTCCAAAGTATATATCGATCTCCCTTGGATTATAGAGATCACTGAACGGTATCACAAATTTGTATAGCAAACAAGCAAACAGAAAAATTATTTTATTTATAAATAGAAGATAAAGTTTTCATAAGCTAAGAGAATCAAATTCTTTAAAATTTTGTTCACAAATATTAGCTTTTTTATAATTAGAAACAGCACATAATTAAAATTCTTTTAGTCCATTAGATTTAAAAATAGTTCAAGGAATGTGAAAGCCAATTAAAAAATCCCACACATGGTATACAGAATATTTCCTTCGAGAAAAAATGTTTGTCCTTTTGTTATTATGCCTTAGCATTAGCTTTACTCAGTTACTTGCAAATAGTTCAATACCTTGATGCTCATATAATGAAAGTAACCAATTTTCATTTATTGAAAAGCATGTAATACGTAGAGCTTCTTAACAACCACAATTACAACAAGCTGAGGTAGAAAAACATTTTGTAATCTCAAACCGTTAGAGAGTACAATTTCCATATATGCATAAGTATTTTAAACTTGCCACCAGTGTTGCCCAGAGCTAGAGAACAAATTAGATAAATTGTTCAAAAAAAGGCTAGAAAATGATAAAAAGCTACAGCTTAAAATTCTAAATTCTCTTCAAGCAGAATTATGATTTTTATAAGAAACGAAGAAGAGCACATAAAATATTAACAACTAAAGAAAATAAAGTCGTTCTTCACATGGCCTTAACTTGCTTTATTGTACTAAAAGATGGGGCACATCTTATGGACGGATTACGAGAGTAAGGTTACGAGATCTTCTCAGATATCTTAATGTAACGGGGTGGATCTAGGTCACTTTACGGCTACAGAGTCTTGGTGGTTCAAAATGGAATCTTTCAATTCTAATATAAGACCGATAGACCCCCACGCAAACCAACTAAACAACCTGATATAACCTTTCGTTCGACCAATTTATCAAGTAACATATCAAAGTTTTATCGAACGTATTTCTTTAGTTAATGTAAAAATTTTTCTGAAAAAACTTAATGTCGTAGCAACTCAATTAAACATTACGCAGACAAAATATAAATTTAATTAAATTAAAGTTCAAAGTGTACAGAACACACTCATTTGTGTTTAGAAATTCTCTTCAGTCTTAGTTTGTATATATTTGATTTGGTTTTATTTTAGAAAAACAAAAAAGGCTGGGGAAAAAAGATAGAGACTAAATGGAAATAAAAAGGCCTTAAAAAAGCTAAAATGGTAACGCTTCTTTCCACAAACTACAAATGTGTATATGCTTACACACATACCTGTACCTACGCACTTAAACACACCATGTAATCAAAGATTCAAGCTGCTTTAAAAATTAACAAATTTGAAGAAAAGTGCAATATTTTTGTTCACTTTGGTACAAAAAATTTAAATTTATAGAGCATCAGTGTAGAAAAAATTGGCAAACTAATCAATTCTCTATGTATTTAACAAAAAAAGTTTTACTTTACACAGAAACATGATAAAGACATCCAGAGGATTTGCAAACATTATGTTGTGCTAGTCAAATTATACAAAGTGCGCCTTCTTTGAGACTCTAAAAATTGATAAACATTTCATGTCAGAATATTGGCAGTAACAGAAAGCTAAACTCTAAAAATAAATGAGCAAATCTAGAGGTGAAGTCATAAAGATTTCATGATATTCGTTACCCCACATAGAAGTTATATACCAATTAAACAAATTTATTAAAAGAGATTATGCTGATTTATTACGGTTGTGGTAGTCGTAAGGAAAACGAATTTCGACTACGCAATCTTCTATGGTTCGTTCGGAAGTTACTTTGAATTATTTTGAAATTCCATACTGCTGCTCTAAGTGATTTTACCAATGAACCTATAAGGATTGTGGGATGAGACACATATCATTTTAAAGAGAAGACTGTCTAGATTTGTAAACTACCGTCCAAACACTCAAAAATTACTTTGAACTATTTTTAAAAATTTTTTTAAATTTCCATATACCCCAGTACTGTTGTTCTCAAGGATTTTGGCAGTTTCTGGTTTGAATCATAAAATAAAAACTACGAGTTTTTCCGAAAATGTTAAAACACTTTCAGAAAGCTTAGAACCTACGGACTAAATTATTTTTTGATTTTGGCAAAGGGGGGTATGTAAAAAGCCTCAAAGCAACAGCACTGGGGTATAACGACATTTCAAATTTTTTTTTTAAATGTCCAAAGTAATTTCTAAGTATTTTGGCAACAGGTTACCAATCTAAACTACTAATAAAAATATTATAGAAGTATTTAGTGATGTAAGACGTATTTGATATATATACCATTAATACTAAAAAACGTAAGAGGTTACGTTAAAACATATTATATTTAACTCGGCATATTTATCTTCACTCCCTTAAATTTTTGTATGTTTTTTATATTTTAAGAATGTGGAAATTGAAAAATATTAATATTTTGCCAAGACCACGAAGGGTATATAAGACTCGGCACAGCCAAATTTAACTTGTTTTTCATTAATCTAATATGGATTTTCTTCAGTGTTATAGCTACTGATTTCAACCGGTGTATGTTTCAATTTTTCTCTATTTTCATTTAAAATCATTTGATAAAAAATTGTAATAAGTAGATCGTTTTGTCATTCACTGTACTTATACAAGAGGAAAATAATTATTGCTCATTTGTGGCCATAACGAACGGAATATGTGTAAATACATCTACACAGGCTTATGGTCAAGTTTAACTACATTTCTTAAAGTCACATTTAGGTAGTTACATACACATACTGTCCTATACCGAGACTTATGCATACAAATGTACGTGCATGTAAGTATATGTATACGAAAGTATGTGTAGCTTCACATAGCTTGCATAATAAATTGCACAATAGATGCATTGTTTGTGTTAATGCTGTAAAGACATGAGGCGTTACAGCATACGCAATTGGATTTCCGGCAATTGCTAGATTTCCTGTATATAAGCCAACCATATCGATAAACATGAATAGCAGCCTTAAAATGTGTATATCTTGTGTAGTCTCCGGAAATCGACCATCAACAAAGGCTAAATGTTACTTGTGTGTCAATAATTCATCAGTTACGAAACGTTGCACAATGTGGAGCAGGTTGCCAAAATTTTAAAAGAAATATAAATGTTTGGCTTCCTTTTATTGATAAAATTTTTGCTGTAGCCTGTCTTAAAAACGTTATTTATTATGTGGGACATCTGCTAACAGACAAATATTTTTATTAAAACAATAATATAACCATTTCAGTTAAGGAATCATTTCACTGTGCTGCATCTTTATTAGAACAAAACTTTAACAAAATATTGCATGACTAGAGAAATATTTTATTTTCTCTACTACTAAACAAATAACTAAATCAAAGAAAATTATATGAATAATGCTCAGCAAGTCACTTTTTATTTGTTTTATAATCAACAGCATAAAATTATAAATAAAAATTAAAAAATTTTTTTTTTTAACAAAATTTTATCTTTATACGTGTTTAATTTCAATTTATGTTAGAGTGCATGATATTCTCATGGAAAATTTTAGAAAAAAATAATTTTCTTTAGTAATATAAATACTAAGAGGGCAAGCATATCTAAATATCTATTTCATCAGACCCTACTCTGAATCTTCGATGGATTACTCCCAAGTCTTGCTAATTTCCTGCTCAAACATTTGAATACTTATTTCGTTTTACCAAATGAAAATTTTAGTCAACAATCAAACAAAAAGTTTTAAAAAAAACTGACAAAGTAGTTTCTTAATCAACATATTATAAAAGAATATAAATATTACATTTTTATTCCTCTCTGCTCTTTTACATATGAATGCTCGTAGAGTTTTATATAAATAAAATGAAAGTAATAAAAAAAATTAGCTTCGAATTAAGCACGAATAAAAATTAAATTTTGTTCAGCTTAGTAATTCCAAACAATACATGGGGCACCCTAGAAAGTATATATATTCTGAAATTGAAATAAAACTTATTTCACATGCTATTATGATAAATGAACATTGCGCACTTCATATATGTATTTTATAACTTAAATTTTTGAAAACGTTGAGAATTAATGCTTCTAAATCTTACTACAGCTGGCGTGGGGATGATGAAAGCTGTGAGAATATCTTAATTATATTTGCTCCAGGGAATTGGAGAAATTATAATTAATAGGGTTGTTTTGTTTTGAGACAAACAAAGAGAAATAGAACCAAGAGAGTTAGTTTCCTTTCTTTTCTTCTTTTTTTTCTTCTATTAAAAAAAGTCAGTTTTTTTGTATACAAAACTATAAATTTCTCTGATCAGCTAACAACAAGTCTCTAACAACAAGTCTCTAACTGCGTAATTTTCTTTTTCTCTTGATCTCAAATTCTATTTCTTGCTTATCGACAGTTGACCTTTCAAAAAAAAACCATTTATTTAAAAGCTAAAAGCTCTCATACGCTCGAGTAAAATTATTTTTTAAAGCTACAATAATAAAAGGCAATATTATGATCCTAATATTTCACTGTGCGCTTAATTAGAACCCACCATTTCAAAAACAAAGACAAAACAACATAAATAAATTTCATTAATAATTACTATAGTACGTGTTTAATAAATTTTTATGTTATTTTTCTATATGGCTTAACAGTGTGAGTGACACAATTTATTTTTTTCTTTTTTTTCTGAGCAAAAAAGAGAAAACAATCACAGGCAATTCACAAAAGAGCTATTAAAATGTACTTTTTTTGACATCGTTCTTTCAACCATTTCATTCATTGCACCCAATTCTTATATTTGAATTAGAAATATCATTGTGTCAACGCAGACATATGCACGTTCATTTTCTGTTTGTATTATTATTGCTAGTCACGTTTAGAAAATCTCATTTTAATTTTAAATTACACATTTATAATTTTGAGTGAAATATTTATATATGTATATAAGAAAAGAATGTTTTTACAAGGAATAATTAAATACATATAGAGTTTCCTTTAATAAATGTAGTTTTTTCCAACTTTTCAAAAGGTTAATAATCTTTTTCCTCTCTCATGTGTGTATGTTTTTAAAATATTTTATTAAAATAATTAAAGCATATTTTTAACCACTTGTTTTTTATAAAAAATGACCATATGGCTATAAAATTAAATGCGGACTATTTACTTTGCAATTCTTTTATTGATTGAGGTTTAAGGCTTTGGCAGTAGTAGTTTTCAACAAGCACTTGTAAGAATCATCTGCAAAACTATTTTACTTGTACAATTTTTTTTTCTCTCTCTCTCTCAATAAACAAATTGAAAATTAAACTGCTGCGCAAGAAACCAAAATATGTTTTTATGTATTTACATATTTACATATTTAGTTATGTACATACGAGTATGCATACATGCTTACAAATAAAATATTCTTGCAATTTCTTTTTTAAAGTTTTAACGAATCCAAGCATAAATAATAAAAATATATAAAAATAAATAAGCACTTAATACAGATGAATTTACACATAACAAAAATATATAAAAAAATTTATAAAATTATTTACACTACAGTCAATTAAACCCTCATTCTGTTACTTTTATAAGTTGGTAAACGTGTTTGGGGAAAAACAATAATAAATGGGAGAGGGGACAACTTTTGACTTAAAGTTACTGGCAAAATCCTTATGGAAAACCAAAGCCAAAGTCAAATACAACTTATATGTACTTATATATAGTAAAAAAGGGGAAAAACTCTGAACTAAAATAGATGTTGTGAACTATAAGCTATACACTTTACAGATAAATAATACAAAAAAAGAAGCAGTAGAAAAACTGCTGATAAAAATCAAAGTTCGTTTTGTTATTTTTTTTTTTTTTTTTTTTTTACCATAGTTGAGTACAATTGCATCAATGAAGCATACAACATGTATAAATATACATACATTCTTACTTGTATAACACTCACAATGTTACCATGGTAATAGTGTATACACATTGCTACTCAAATGACTCCAGAGTATTGTAAAAATCAAAATGAAAGAATACAAAATAAAATACAAAAAAATAAAAAATAAAATAAAATGGAACATCATTTGCTTAGTAAGAAAGAAAAAAATATATTTTTTTTTGTTGCAAATGCCCTTTTTCTTGAAGAACTTAATACTTGTAAAATAATTTTTTTAAAGATGATTTTCACAGAATATTTTTTGTAGTTTTGTGGGGGGCTCAACTAACTAGAGTTTAATAACAAAAAAAAGCTGACTTAAATCTCTTTTATTGTATTTTGCTTGGCAACACTGTTAAAATTATAAAGCTCTTCATTAAGCCTTATTTTAGTTTACAGAAATCAATATAAGTTATACTTTTCCTTAGAAGTTGTAAAACACGCCCTAGTTCTTTACCCGGGGTCTATACCTGTAGTAAAGGGTCCGCCATCTAACGTTTTTTTTCAACTAGTGCTTATTTCGTGAATGGTAACACTTAGCTTATGTCTGATTTGACAGAAAATTAGTTTTATCCTTCCGCTGAAAGAATATGGTTGTATTTTCGCTTCGCTAAGTGGGGCTGCGATCGACTTACAGAAGATGCCGATTTTGCCAACAAAAATCATCTTTTCAGATGAAGCTCATTTTGATCTTGGCGGGTATGTAACCAAGCAAAATTGTCGCATTTGGGGCACAGAAAACCCACACGCATACATTGAAAAGCCGACTCACCCAAAACGAGTCACTGTTTGGTGCGGATTTTAGTCCAGAGGCATAATTGGGTCATTTTTCTTCGAAAATGAGCAATGAGTGGCCGTTAGTCAATATCGATCATTATGGGGCCATGCTGAACGAATTTTTGTTCACAAAAATTGAAGAGGAGGATATTGGCAACATTTGGTTTCAACAGGACGGTGCTATGTGCCACACAGCCGAAGCTACACTCAATGTTTTTATAGCATTTTCAAAAAAAAAAAAAGTTATTTGGCGGACCCTGTATTTCTATCATGCTAAATGTCAAATCCATATCATGATAGAAAATCACCAGGGATAGACTCCGGTTATTAGTGTTATCGTAGCGTTATGATAGAAAAAGCCTGCTATGCGGTATGCTATTGCTATCTTGATATCAAATGTCAATTTAGATATTAATTTGATTTTGAAGTTTGTTTACTTTGAACTTTTTGTTTAAGATAGCACCAAATAATTATTTTACAGCTTATGCAAGAAAAAAAAATTTTTTAATTTTAAATGATAAAAAATAATAATATTATAATATAATTCCATCAACGTCTTCCCTACTATTAATATAAAATTGACATTTGCTTTGCCGCCGTTATATCTATTATTATGATAGAAATACATTATTATAGACATAGTGTTTCGAAAAAAAAATTTTTATTAATTATCGTCCTATTATTTTATTGATTGTTTCTTGTAATATTTAGTTAAATCTACATCGCTTTCATATTATTTTTGTTTGCGGAGAAGTAAATTTTTTGAGAAATCAGCTGTAATTTAAACAGCTGACCAACATCATTTTATACTAAATCATCATTAACCAAAGCAAATATGCTAAATATGTTTAAAAAAATTATTACAATTAAATCGACTTAAATAAATACAAAGTGCAGCATCATCACATTTTTGTTATCAAATAATCTGCATAGAAGCAGCTGACTCGATATATATAAATTTTACTTGAACACGCAACAAAATTTGATTTAATTCATTCCTGCATTATTTTTGAATTGGCTAAGCGGCTTAAAAAATATCGTTTAACCTTTGTGCTTGTGGCAGAAAATTTATAACCGGGTATGTGATTATAATTTTATTAATTTTTTTTTTAATTTTTTTACTAAATCTTTATTATTCTTTTCACATATTTAAAAATTGAAGAAAAAATTAAGTTTTATTTTATTTTTATCAATATTTTTAAATTCGGTAAGGGCTAGAAATTGTAAAGTGGCCACATAAGTATATGTCCTTAGTTGTCTAAAAAACAAATTTCAAATCAGACAGTTTCTATTTATGTTATATAGTGATTTTAATATGTAGAACTTACCCGGGTATTCTGTCACTAATACAAAAGTTAAGTTGAGATAAAAGAAATTTTTGCAGAGTTTACAAATTTTTTATTAAAAATATGGTAAAATTCAGTAATTATATTTTATAAGATAATACATATATTACTGAAATCAATGGACAACGTTTCACTTTATGCATTTAAAATTTTGGCAGAGAAACGCGAGCAAACGCATTTGTTTATGGCAAAATCTTGTCTTTTGAAAAGTATTTTTTTTATTTTCCTTATAATTTTTTTTCTATAAAAACTTTCTTTAAGCCTTCACAACAATTTAGAAACCAAAATAATCAGAACTGGGTAAGCCGTTCTTAAGTTTTGAAGTTAATTATTTTAAATTTAATAGATTTATTTAATATTAAGAAATTATAAGATTAAATTGAATTAAAAAGCACTGGCTACTTTACTCATTTGCTGTAAACGTACTCCTTCTTTGATGAATTTAGACGCTATTTACCAATTTAAGGGGCTACTCTCATGTTTAAAGTTTTAAGTTTCACAAATACTCAAACATTTATTCAAGTTATTTTCTTACAAAAAGTATTGGTAAATAGTACCCTTAAACATTTGCGAGCAAAAATAATATTGTTTAAGACACAGGAGAAGAAAACTAACAATTTCTTCTTAGTACTAAAATAAGGAAAATGTAAATAAAAGAAAAGTTTTAATCAAAAAAAAAAATTAAATAAAAGAAAAGCAACTCCTTCAGATAAAAACTATAGATGCATTCGCTTAAAAGTAGACTAAAGAAAAGGACCTTCTTCAAAGGCAAAGGTGCATTGCTCTTCCATATTATAGTACAAGTATTTGTGTGAGCTTGTGCTTGCGCTCGGGTATATATGTATCCATGTGTGTAGTATATGCGTGCTATTGACTACATGAGCGGTTGTGGCATGTTTATTAAAATAGAAATGAAGATAACTAAGAGAAATGAAGTGTAACTTTAAGCGCTTTAAACACACACGCAGTCCTACATTCAACCATATTCTGTTTGCATAAGAAAATAACGCCAAAGTCAACTATTTACTTGCTTTACTACCGTTAGTCACTGTTAAATTTTCAAATATAAATTTTGTGTCTGTAGTTGGCAATGACTGTGAGTGTTGGTGTTAAATATTTTTCAGCTTTTATTTCTATAAGTGTGTATGTGTGTTTTCACTAAGCAATGTTATGAAAATGACAAATACTCGTAAATATTTCAACACTTTAAGTGAAGTTATATTGTTTTTCCTTGTTTCTTAGCCATTTTTATAGTCATAATTGTTTGCTAGTTTCCCTTTTGAATAGTTTTCTTTTATGTTGTTGTTGTTTTTGTGCTTTTAGTTAGTTTAATGTTGTATAATTTTTTTCTTCTGACTTAAATATAATTAAAATTATATGCAAATTCAAAATATTGTTTATGAGCCTGACACAAACACAATTTACAGGTTTTTTTTGTACTTTTTTTGTCACAATTTTTACTCAACACAGTGGAGCAACAAGAAATAAGAATAAATAGGCTACGGGATTCTTGAGTGAATATTGCAGAGTACCGAAACACTTGGCGAATATGACAATCAGTCAAAATGACCTCTGCAGGTTATGTAACGAAAATGAAAAGATAGTGTCACTATAATGGTCCAATTTGCACACATTCGCTACTTAGGGCAGTATTACCTACAACCTTCGGATATGGCGAACAAATCAACCAAAGAAGCTTTTGAATTCTTTGTAACTTGAAAGTAGTGTCACAATAGGTTGATTTGTTCCCGCTCCTCATTATAATTCAAGACAAAAAATGTCAAAAAAGTTATCTGTGTCCTAAAATAAGAAAAGCCGACGGCCCACAATAATTGAAAAGTTTTCTATTCTCTATCAGGTGCCCAGAAACTTCGACAGTACGAGTATACTTTGAAGTATAAGTACTAAATATCCTTCCTATTACTGCTCAAAACACGAAAAAAAAGCTTTCCACTTAATTAACAACCTTGCAATCTCGAGTCTCTACCAACTAGCTACACGCATAGAAAAAATATGGTTGAGGTATGGTGTTCACAATTTAAGTCCTGGTAGAGTCAACTAACATTTTAAAAAATGAATTCACACCGGCTGTATTATGTAATAAATAAATACAAATTAATAGAAAAGAAAAATCAATTGAGAAATAAAAAAAATTTATTTATACAAAAAATTTTATAAAATATTTTTTTTAAATTCATATTAAAGTTTTTTTTTTTAAATGTTTATATAAAATATTATGTATGTATTTAAAAAAAATTTAAAAATAATAAGAACCGCAACATCTGCAGTTGAAACTATTTTTAATATCTTTGATTTAAAAATATATATGGTTAGATAAATCTAACTATACTATGTTTTCACCAGAATATGGTTGCTTCAACCATATTTTTTTGCGTGTAAGTTGAAGAGTTAGTTTTTTTTTTTTGGTTTTGTTTTTATTTAGCTTTTTGTGATGTGTTACCAAAAAAATAAATTTATCAACAAATTAAATTAAAAATTTTCATATTTATTAAATTATGTTGACAACACGTGCAATTTTATATCCGTCAACGAACTACTCATTGTGTCAACCTTACGTTAATGTCGTTTGAAAAATCTAAGTGTAAAATAAGACTTTAATGTCAGGCTTTAGCTTGAGAAAAAACTTTAGTTAAACATGATGCCCTTCAGCAATTTTTTTTCCCGTTAAATATTACTGTCGATTTATGACGAAAACGTTTTCATTACACTGTTTATTCATTAAACTTCTTTCTATTTAATTTCTTATTCTTTTAATTCTGTTATTGTTAAGCATTTCTTTTTTTTTAATTTCGGACTTTGCATGTTTAAATGAAATTTTTCATACCAACGGCTTTAACACTGCTTTGTCTCTCCCTCTCTTTCTAGTACTCTCATGCATGCTGAGAAAAACAATTGTTAGTAGCCATTTCCTTGTTCTATTTCTTTACATTTAATTTTTAATTTTCTGTAGTTTTATAATTTTTTTCTTTTTTTTTACTTTATAAGTTGTTTTTCGCTCTCTCATAAATATTGATTATTTAAGTAGATGATAGAAGCAAGTATGGTTTTAATTAAATACTTTTAAGAAAATCCAATAACGAAAAGAGATTCTTTAAAACGTTTAAGAAAGCGTTCAATTTTATATTCAAATGAAAAATAAATAATAACGTAAAAATATTCTTACTAATATAAGTTGAAAAAAATGTATTTATTAGCCCTCCACATACATAGGCTTTTTTGACCAAGATTTGTACACACGTGCTCTGTATTACTCACCATGTATTTTCTTTTTCTTTGTTAAGTGTAATTGTATGTTTGTGTAGGCCATCAAAACTTTTACCTGACTTTTATTCGATATCCTTACGGTCAATTAGTTCTAAAAGCAATTCAATGTTAACATGAAAACACATAAATAGTTTAAAACAAAAATCTTAAGTCTGTTGATTTGTTTCTTCTTATTGACCAATTTTTTCTTGTTTCCCTAGAGTAAATTTAACATTTTATTGTTATACGGCTAGAGTTTTTTCTTACTTTTAATATGAGTTGTTGTGTTCAGCAATTTTATTTAACTTTTATTTTGCCATAAAAAACTAAAATGCAAGAAACATGAATTAACAATTTCACAAAGCAATAACCTTAATTGACCATAAATGAAAATAAAATTGAAAATGGTAGTGGTAAAAAAAGGCTGTTATTTGTTTTAAAAATTTTTTACAATACTTAGCCTTAACAAAACAAAAAAATTATTGAAAAAGAGATTAAATAAAATTATCCTTAATTTTTATTTTTGCAAAAGTTTTATCAAATTATTTTGACAATATTTTAAGCAGTTGAGCATTGGTTTAATAAGTTGTTATGTCGTACTCATTTTTAAGGTTCATAATTTTTATCGAAAACTGTTTCCATAGACAAAGTTTTGTAAGTAAGAGAAAATTTGAATAATTATTTTTTCTTAATTTTTAAAGAGAAAAAACTTATTACCGGGTCAAGGAATTTCATGCACTCAAAAAACGAAAACATGCTCTTAAAAATAAAACTTGACTTAATTCCCTTATATAAAATAAAAATATAATATATAATAGAAATTATGCACAAAAATATGCATTTATAACAAAATATGCAAAAATATGCAATATCTAATTGATATGACTTTAAATAAGAATTTTTATTAATGATATTTAATTTTAATAATTATTCATAAGATAGGTCAACTATCTTGTGAATAGTATTAATTTGAAAGTAAAGTTTTTTCAAGCTCGCGGTCCTCGAGGTGCTCCAGGTACTCCAGCTTGAAAAATCTTAACGTTGAAATTAATAATTTTTATTATTTAATGTATTGAAGATCATAAAAACGAGTTAAACTTGGTTGAAACAATAAAAATTTAAATCGACAATCTTTAATACAGAGTGGCAGATGAATTATGGTACATACATTAAAAAAATTAATATAATATCTGTGACAATATTAATAATTTTGGCTTAATAAGTCATTTAAAATCACTAAAAGTTCTTCTTATAAAATAATTTTGATTCTAGCACATGGTATTGTTTTTATTGCCATCACTTTAATTGGGGAATATGTTGCCCGCCATCTGGAGAACCAAATTAATCAAGTTGAATTCTAAGACTAAAATATGAAGTAAATTTTCTTGGGAAAATTTGTAATTTCTGAGTTATAGGATTTCACTTAACACAAGTGGAATACAAAATTTGTGATTTTTCATAAAAAATTAAAAAAACGAGAGATGACAGAAGATTTCATTCTTCGTAGAAAAAATTAATTACGATTTTTTGTGAAAATTCATACTTTTCTTTAAGCTACAATTAAATCACAACTTCAAATGTATTAAAAAACAAAACACAAAACGTTAAATTTGAATTAATCTTAACCATTTTAAGTTTTGACTTATTTTCTAAGTTAATATTAAAATTTCAACATTGGTGTGTTCAGAGACTTGTAGTAGAATTTTACGACGAATATTTTGTTTTGTGGAACATTTTAAACGCCTAACTCTTCAACTTATTAGTTTTTTTTTTTTGTTCTTTTTAAATTAAAATGTAAAAATTCCCACTAATTGAACAGTTAGAGAGCTAAAATATTTCTCCAAAATATTAATCGTTGTGTTTTACATAAGTTTGCTGAACATTGCATTTTTATGACTGATGCACAATTAAACTCTGAAAAAAGCGGAAAACCTTTTGTAGTAAAGATTTTCACACATTACTGCAATTATTAACTCTGTATGTGTCCATAAAAAAACTTCACTCTACCGATTAAATTATTTTAATAAAAAAAAGTAACAAACTAAAATTTAATGGCTTAAAAAAAATAACAAAGACAATGAAATAGTTTTCACGTCAAATGGTGTAACTGCATTAAAAATTATTTCCAACACTTTAAAATTTATTTCTCTTTTAAAAAAATACTGCTGGCTTATTGTCACAGATTTGTTGTGACAATCGCTTAAGTAAAACCTACAAAATAATTATTACTTTATTTTTTCATATATGATATTTATTTTTTCTTTGGATAAAGTCCTCTACCAATCACTGCATGTACATTTCATATGGATGTTTCTGTATAACTGAATTTATTTCATATTCCATTACGTTCCATTTCGCAAGTAATTTTTATACCCTTCACTGTTAGTAAGAAGAGTATATATAACTTTGTGATTCGTTTGTAATATTTTATAAATGTTTGCCAAAATTAAATGAAAATAAATATTTTTGGATTCCTGTTTAATATTTTTCTTAGAATTTCTTTTTTTTTATTAATTTAAAAATTGAATGCCTACAGACATTTTATTGTTTTTAAAAATGAGATTCTCAAAAAGGATTTTTCCTTAGAACTCGTTAATTTTAGTTTCTTGAACTGAAATTAAGTATTTATTTAGTTTATTAGTTAGTTTTATTTGACCTTTTTCTTTTTAATTAAAATGGCTATTTTGTTAAGCTTGAGGTCTCATTTTTCAAAAATTTATTTTTATATAGATATTTCGCTCCAATTTTATAGTTATATCCTGAAGAAGCTACAAAAATTGGAGCGAAATATCGATATAAAAATAAATTTTTGAAAAATAAGACCTTAAGTATTTATTTAGGATTAATAAAAATTATTTTTATCTATAATTTTTATTTTTATATAATTTTTTATTTCTAAACTGATGACTTTTTTTTATCGAAATGGCTACTGAGTTCGAATAAAAAAAATTTTACTTTCATATCCATATTTCTCTCCAATAATAAATAAATAAATTTTTATATTTAATATGACCTCAAGCTTAATAAGCTAGGCGTTTCAGTTACATAATTTTTTGAAGTGAGTGAAGATAAATATGGTGAGTTAACTATGTTCTAACATAACTCCTTACTTTTTTTAGTATTCATGACATTCTTATAAATATGTTTAGGAGAAATATAAGTACATACATATATAGAAATATGCATATATACGTTGATTCTCTAAGGGATTTTACTAATTTGCCAACAAACCATAGAATATTATGGGATGAGGCATATATCATTTTGAAGAAGAGGTTGTCTAGATTTGTAATCATCTATCGTCCAAGTACTCAATAAAAAATCAGAATCTATAGATTAAATTCATTTTTGGTTTCACTAATTTGCATGGTCAAAATAGGTAGTGGTAACTCGGCAAAGTGGGGAATGGTAAAAAGCCTCAAAGCAAAAGCACTGGGGTATATTTTTTTAAAAATAGTCCAAAGTAACTTTTGAGTATTTGGGTGGTAGATTACCAATTTAGACTACCTCCGCTAAACTACTAATAAAAATATATATAGAAGTATTTAGTGACGTAAGCCGTATTTGTTAAATATACCATTAATACTGAAAACATGTTTACAAATACTAAAAAACTTCACTCCCTTAAAATTTTTGTATGTTTTTGATATTTTAGAAGAATATGGAAGGTGAAAGATATTAATATTTTGCTGACACAGTGAAGGGTATATAAGACTCGGCACAGCCGAATTTAACTAGTTTTAATTTAATAAAAATTAATAATGAAATGAAATCATGTTAATAATAACAAAATCCCATTAAAAAACTGCAGTTTTTGCTTTCTTTTGTCATTGCATGAAAACAAATTAAATAAAAAGAATGTTTTACAGAATTGTACATTAATTATAAGGTAAGTAATGGCATACATACTGTTGACAAGAATAATAGTAGAAGAAAAAAGAAATGTACCTTTAATAAAATAAATAAATGTAAGTGCGAATATACAAATTAATGTTGCTAAATATTTTTTTTAATTTTTTTTATTACAAACAGTATTAAATGAAATGTAAGCATAAATGCAAACACCCCAGTATGCACTCCATTGCTCTGTTTTATTTACAGCAACCGAGTATAAACATGATCACAATTTCCTCAAACAAATAATGTGAATGAATGTACAAACTTGTGCAAGTATATAATCAAATTTACTTATATATAAATGTAAAGAACATTAATAATAATTCAGAGCGTTTTCCAGTTTACATAAACATATTGAAGTATAAAAAATTATTATCAACCATAAAGGATTTTTTCTTTAAATGGGAAGGCAGATAACACTATGTAACCAGGGAGAAAATTTTTGTTTTCCTTGAATAACTTAACCTGTTACATAACTCTAAAAATTATAAGTGTTTCAAATTCTATCCATAAGTTTTTTTTTAAGTACTTTTTTTTAATATATTCTTTTGAAGAAGTTCCTACATACATCCTATCATAAAATGGAAGAGACTTAGTCGATTTTGCTAGTAAATATCTCAAAAAATGTCAGTTTTATCGGCCTTAATTTATTTTTAGTTAAATGTTTTAATTTGTTAAGAAAGATGTTATAAAAAAACAATTTAAAAAAAATTTAAATTTTTTAATTTTAAAAATTAACAAAAATTAAAAGGTGTCCAATACTTACACAATTTTATTATTTAATTTTAATGGAAATAAATCATCAAAATTATTTTTTAAATACTAATTTCATTCCCGTTAAAGTGCAAGTTCTGAATAAGAAATTATGATCTTTTAGAAAATCTTAATGTCAGTTAACAAAAATAAAAAATAATATACGTCAATGTAAAATTTCATGATGAAAGCAAAATTAATTAAATAGTAAGTTCACTGTTAAATATAGTTGTTTTTTTTAATGTTACGTATTGTAATTGTATGCACTTTTTTACTAATGAATATTTAGAATATAAATATTTTCGGTTTTTGTAAAAGGAAAAAATGTGTTCATTCGTAAAATAAACAAACAAAAAGCAGTTTAGGTTCTTGCTTTCTAGTGGTTGAGAGATTTTTTTACAAAACAAAAAATATTATTTTTTGTCAAGAACCATAAATGAAAGCTTTGAATGGTTTTATAAAAATAAAATATTTAATGTGTAAAATGAAATGAAAATTTGAATTGAGTTTATTTATTTATATTTTATAAAAACAGAGTATTTGTAGCGTGCAAGTGACAAACAAAAAATAAAATATTAAGCTGATTTGATAGTTAATAAAAAATATTTCATTCTAAAATTTTACCTGAATGTGTTTACTGGGTATAAAAATGCTTTCTCAATACGCGCACACACATATATACAAACATGTATTAATAAGCAATCGTAACGAATGTGAAGCGTAAATGATTTACGTTACTATTTACTGCTTTTTAATTATACTTTCTTAACTCGATGCCCTTTAATTTTTCGTGCAGTAATTGTAATGAAACACAATTACTTTTGCCTGAGAAAAGGTCAAACGGTAAGTAAGCAGAATTTACGTAGTGAATAATAACTTAGTTAAGCGTTTTTATTTTTTATTTATTTTTAAGAAAAGTGAAAATAATTTCTGTGTATTTATTTAAAAATTTATTAAGCATGTTCCTGAGATTGAAGGTGATTTTTGTAAAAAAAAATCATTAATTAATTAGAATAAGAACTGGTAATAATTTTGTTTAAATTTTGCAACGTTTTAATTTAGGTTGAGCTTAAATCTTATTTTAAAAAAGAAAGTAATACTAAAAAAAAGTAAGTATCGCAATTTATAATTGATTTATTATGTTAATTTTCAATTTGTAATTCTTTTATAAGTAATAAAAATCAGTCCTTTTAAATTTACATGTGTGACAAATTTTTAAAGAAACAAACATTTGAATTACACAGATGTGTTAATGGCATAAAATATCTCTTTTTTTCTACTTCATAAAATATTTAAAAAAAATATATGTATTGATTTGTGACACTTTGTTTTGAAGAAAGCTTTTACTGCTTCTTTTTGCCAATAATTCCCTTCACAAAAAACCTGAATTTTTTTTTTTTTTTTTTTTTTTTGAAGTACCAAATATTACCCCTGTGGGTGCTTTGTGTCCTTATCTATGGCGTTAACGGCAATTCACAGGAAATTAAATTTCAATTAAAATTTTTTAATTCAAAAATGTTTAATTACACTAATTGATATTATTAATTACTTAAATATCTAATGTGCTGTAAATGCAACCATATCTTACAATACAATTGTAGCCAACAACTTATAAAATAAAATTATAATTACAAACACGTTTTGAATTAAAGCATGAACAAGATGTTTTACATGTGCTTTTAGTGTTTCTGCTTTTTATGGCATATTAAGAAGATTAAATTAATGATTTAAATACAACCAACATAATAACAAAACAAACGCATTTTTGTTTCTATCTGTGAACAATTGGTTTCAAATAACAAAATAACGTTTAGTAATTTTATTTAATTAAAATTCTTCCTTTAGTACGCATTATTTTTACGAAATTTTTTTTCATGGGTGGGGTTTTCTCTTGTTCGATTATTTCTTTTTTTGTTTTTATCATTTTTAATCTCTTCCCAAATTTACTTAAAGCAATTTGTTTTATCACCCTTCAGCACAGAAAAGTATTTATTGGTTTGTTGTTTTGTTTATTATATTTGAAATATAGTTTTCAATCCCCATTAAGAAAATAAAAAAAAGTTAACAATAATCAAGAACACATCATCTATCATTTAAATACTAGTATAGGATTTAAAATTATCTGTGACAAATTGCCTAAGAAGTTTTGTAAAATAACCTCATATTTTCCGTGTGTTTTTTCAAGTTAATTAAAAACGACCCTACAAAATTATAAGGATTGAAATACAGAAATATTCTCTTAAGGTATCATCTTTTTAAGTTTAAATTTGTAGGAAAGCACGAATATTACCACCTACAAAAGCCAAGGGTGCCCTTTAGATTGATGGGGAGCGTACTAGCTTATCGATCTGGGGGTTGCAGTTTCGATTCCTGCCCAGAGCTCGTTAACAAATTTAATCTTAAAATTAATTTCTAATATTAAATATTTATAATAATAGTAAGGCAAAACTCATCACAATATCTTCCTATGAAAGAAATAAATCCCTCAAATATTTAAATAAGCCCTCAATTACGCAACAGAATACCAATTCTATCAAGAACCCAATAAATGAAGGGCTTATGAAATTCGGAATGACTGCATATAATACTCTCTCTTGTTTATATTACATTTCATTTCACTTTAATGCAAATGGTGGGAGTAAATTTACGATATTCAAAATTATTGGTATTTAATGTAAAATACAAAAGTCAAATATACTTGTACATACATATATATGTATATACATACACACATACTTACATTTCAAAGAAACTTAGAAGATTTTCCAATGAAAATATAAAAAGAAATAAAGATGATATTACAGAACTTTAAATGTACGCAATTTTATGAAAGCCAAATTCTACTAAATATTACCAGCAATACAGAAGCTTTTTGCTATCGTTTTAGGATTTTGAAATTATTTATATTGAAAAATAAAACAGGGAAAAATATAATAACAAATAATGAACTCACTACACTTTACAACTACACTATCGTACTAATGAGTTCTACTAAGCTAATACGGACTAGAATTTGAAAACACAGTCAGTGTCAGTGACAGTGTCAGTGTCAGTGTCAGTGTCAGTGTCAGTGTCAGTGTCAGTGTCAGTGTCAGTGTCAGTGTCAGTGTCAGTGTCAGTGTCAGTGTCAGTGTCAGTGTCAGTGTCAGTGTCAGTGTCAGTGTCAGTGTCAGTGTCAGTGTCAGTGTCAGTGTCAGTGTCAGTGTCAGTGTCAGTGTCAGTGTCAGTGTCAGTGTCAGTGTCAGTGTCAGTGTCAGTGTCAGTGTCAGTGTCAGTGTCAGTGTCAGTGTCAGTGTCAGTGTCAGTGCCAGTGTCAGTGTCAGTGTCAGTGTCAGTGTCAGTGCCAGTGTCAGTGCCAGTGTCAGTGCCAGTGTCAGTGCCAATGTCAGTGTCAGTGTCAGTGCCAGTGTCAGTGTCAGTGTCAGTGCCAGTGTCAGTGTCAGTGTCAGTGTCAGTGTCAGTGTCAGTGTCAGTGTCAGTGTCAGTGTCAGTGCCAGTGTCAGTGTCAGTGTCAGTGTCAGAGTCAGTGTCAGTGTCAGTGTCAGAGTCAGTGTCAGTGTCAGTGTCAGTGTCAGTGTCAGTGTCAGTGTCAGTGCCAGTGTCAGTGTCAGAGTCAGTGTCAGTGCCAGTGTCAGTGCCAGTGTCAGTGTCAGTGTCAGTGTCAGTGTTAGTGTCAGTGTCAGTGTCAGTGTCAGTGTCAGTGTCAGTGTCAGTGTCAGTGTCAGTGCCAGTGTCAGTGTCAGAGTCAGTGTCAGTGTCAGTGTCAGTGTCAGTGTCAGTGTCAGTGTCAGTGCCAGTGTCAGTGTCAGTGCCAGTGTCAGTGTCAGAGTCAGTGTCAGTGTCAGTGTCAGTGTCAGTGTCAGTGTCAGTGTCAGTGTCAGTGTCAGTGTCAGTGTCAGTGTCAGTGTCAGTGTCAGTGTCAGTGTCAGTGTCAGTGTCAGTGTCAGTGTCAGTGTCAGTGTCAGTGTCAGTGTCAGTGTCAGTGTCAGTGTCAGTGTCAGTGTCAGTGTCAGTGCCAGTGTCAGTGTCAGTGTCAGTGTCAGTGTCAGTGTCAGTGTCAGTGTCAGTGTCAGTGTCAGTGTCAGTGCCAGTGTCAGTGTCAGAGTCAGTGTCAGTGTCAGTGTCAGTGTCAGTGTCAGTGTCAGTGTCAGTGCCAGTGTCAGTGTCAGTGCCAGTGCCAGTGTCAGTGTCAGAGTCAGTGTCAGTGTCAGTGTCAGTGCCAGTGTCAGTGTCAGTGTCAGTGTCAGTGTCAGTGTCAGTGTCAGTGTCAGTGTCAGTGTCAGTGTCAGTGTCAGTGTCAGTGTCAGTGTCAGTGTCAGTGTCAGTGTCAGTGTCAGTGTCAGTGTCAGTGTCAGTGTCAGTGTCAGTGTCAGTGTCAGTGTCAGTGTCAGTGTCAGTGTCAGTGTCAGTGTCAGTGCCAGTGTCAGTGTCAGTGTCAGTGTCAGAGTCAGTGTCAGTGTCAGTGTCAGAGTCAGTGTCAGTGTCAGTGTCAGTGTCAGTGTCAGTGTCAGTGTCAGTGCCAGTGTCAGTGTCAGAGTCAGTGTCAGTGTCAGTGTCAGTGCCAGTGTCAGTGTCAGTGTCAGTGTCAGTGTCAGTGTCAGTGTCAGTGTCAGTGTCAGTGTCAGTGTCAGTGCCAGTGCCAGTGTCAGTGCCAGTGTCAGTGCCAGTGTCAGTGCCAGTGTCAGTGTCAGTGTCAGTGCCAGTGTCAGTGTCAGTGCCAGTGTCAGTGTCAGAGTCAGTGTCAGTGTCAGTGTCAGTGTCAGTGTCAGTGTCAGTGTCAGTGTCAGTGTCAGTGTCAGTGTCAGTGTCAGTGTCAGTGTCAGTGTCAGTGTCAGTGTCAGTGTCAGTGTCAGTGTCAGTGTCAGTGTCAGTGTCAGTGTCAGTGTCAGAGCCAGTGTCAGTGTCAGTGTCAGTGTCAGTGTCAGTGTCAGTGTCAGTGTCAGTGTCAGTGTCAGTGTCAGTGTCAGTGTTAGTGTCAGTGTCGAATTTTTATTAAAAAACGAATAAATTCTTTTGCAGCAAAATTTTCGTCCAAAAAGCAAAAAATATTGATTCAATGATTTCGTGTAAAACTTCCATAATAATGGGAATACGTAAATAACGTTGGACTAGGTATTGTAAAAGAATAAAACAATAAGATAATGATACACACACACACAAATATATACATACATTAACATAAAACTATATATACCATTCGCATTCAGGTTCTTTTTTTAATAAAGGGCAATTGTTTAAATTAATAAGCATAAAGATTTTTGTATTCCAATAGGATCAACATGCACACCATCTTTGCCACCATTATGCTGGCCACCAATGCCACAACAAGAGCAATAATGGCGAAATAAACAACATTAAAAACAAATAAAAATAAGAGAGTACAATGCAACACAAAACAAAACAACACCGTAATCGTAAATAAATAAAAATAAAACAAAAAGGAATTTAAAAGAAAAAATTAAAACCAAAGTGAAAATAAAGTCTGAGTTTATGCGGTCATTTTGGTGAAATATAAGCACATTAATTTTAACACAACATTAAATTCGATATGCCTGTCGGTTGGCTTCTCTTTTAGTAGAACTACATTACAAACAAACACTCATACAAATAAACACAATGCAGAGCGTTCCTGGTGTTTGGCTTTATATGATTGGTATGTATTAAATTGTGTGCAACAGCTTTAATAATATGGAACCTTTTGTGATTGTATCGGATGTGTTCTTAAATGAAGGAACCTCTTGTTTTAATAGAGGGCAGCCAAATGGTTATAAATGGTACAGGTACAAGTACAGCCAAGAGAATATAAAAAACTTGTTTTTCAGTAAAGCAATTTGAAACAAAATTGAAATTTGCAATTCATTAATAAGCCAAAAGTAGTCTTTACACTTTTGTTTTTAGAATTAAAGAAGCAAGCTATTTAAGAATGATAAATAAAGAAAATTAATTGTAATACTTTACGTATGCTACTGCATACTTTTTATATGGGGAAAAAAAAAAGAAACTAAACATTTTGGAATTTTCAGTTTTTAGTTCTTTGGTTCTCTATAATAGAGAAAAAGAAAACATTTTGAATGTTCTTTTATACGCTCGTAACGCTTTGATGTTCAACCCCTCCTTCAATTAAATATAATCAAGAAAACTGACTAAAGAACGGCGACCTTAAATAATTTCGTATAATAAAAAATAATAACTACCATGTAATAATTGATTAAAATTAAAGTTCAACAATAACATTTCAACGCTCATTTAAAAATAAGCTTCTAGAAAAACTTTAACTACTTATAAAACTATACAACACCTACACGCGCACACTTCCTCTTTCCGGCTTTGTTGTTGTTTTTTATTAAAATTCTGTGACCATATATGAATACTACCTACATACGAGTACAAGCAAAAAAAAACATGTTTCAGTCAAACACATTTACTTGTACTCATGCTGAGCAGTAAACAAAAATTTATTTCAGACTGTGTTAAAGCGACAATAACGTAACAACCTTTTGTCCATCATTCACACAGGAAGTGTAGCAAACAATTCAACACAAAACACACAAGCCAATGCACACACAATTGTGTTAAACGTTTTTAATTCACAAACACCCGCAACAACAAAAAACAAAAAAAAAAAAACAAAACAAAACTACAGGCAAACAAAAATTAAGCACCAAAAAATGTTTCTTGTTTATTTACAAATGATTTGTTGTAGATTCGTGTATATTAAGTGCTGTATTTGGACTAGTTTTTGTTGCCAAAATGTAAAATTATACGAAATTTTCTTTTTCCACTTAACTTGTGTATTTATTGTCTTTGCCACTAGCACACCAGTGAGCTAATGGGTGTGTATATGACTGTGAATATTTACACCCACAAAAATACTTTTATTGTGTACATATATCATTTTGGCGTTTTAGCTTAGAAGTCCCTTTTTAATGGAGTTCTTTATTCAAATGGCTCCGAGTCTTATTTTCTTATACTTAATTTGTTTTTTAAGGTAAATTATGTTTAATTTTATGAAAGAATATTTTTAATGTATTTTAGTTAAGTCCTTAGCTAAATATGACATTGACTAACTGCTAAATATGACAATAAAGTCATAAAGATTTTTAAGAATGGCTTCTTATAATTTTGTAATAATTTATTCATTTGAAAAATTTTAATAAAATCATACTCATAAACATGAGGTAGTAATTTGCTATTATATAATTGTTTCGTTCACGTGGAAGCCTGTCGGCTTTCAAGTAGAATCGCAAGATTCCGTTTTGAACCACCCACTCATTATGACAATGGAGTTATAACTGACCTAGACCCACCCTGTGACATTGAGCCAAAAATAACGTTGCAGTATCAACAACTTATGTGGTCATTTTGACACCATCCCGTTGTCAATTTAGTTGACAACGAGTGTTTCCAATTTTTTAACAAGCGTGTACAAATCGACAACAGTGGATTGTCAACTTAGAAAAAAGCAACGATTTTACTTTTTTGTCAAATTGACAGCGCGTGTTGTCATTTTGTTAACAAACGGTGTCATTTCGACATCAGTATGGTGTCAATTTTGAAACTCTATTTTGTCAATAATGAGTTGTTAAACTGACATCATGCATTGTCAAAAGTGAGCACAAACGTGGTCGATACACTATTGACAGCATTTTTTGTCAATTTTTCTCTGGGTGCAGTCTGTCAGTAAAATGTCCACAAAGATATTTATACCGCAAAAGCAAAAGATCCGGGCACTCCCAGAGAAAGTGAAAAAGTGTCCACTAGCTCTCAGTTTTCGTTGAAATACAATCCCAGCCAGCGTATCGATCGGCCAGTGATCGGTTACCACAGACACCAGTTTGCAAATATCCTATTCCTGCTGAGCAGAGCGCTTACCATAACAGCAAGGCTATAATTGACGCGTAATCTTAAACGTCCCGAGGCCTCGCCAATTGCCAAATTCTACTTCTAACGAAGCCATATAGCATGTCAACCCTTATATGCAGTGAGACCCTGCAGGTAGCGCTCTCCAAAATGGAGCATGCGTCTCTCCTCCAGGCCAGGACACTAGCAGAGAAGCTGTTATATTCTACAGTTCTTCTTCTTCCTCACCTTGGCAACTTCTACAGTAGTCTTTTAATGGCAAGCACATCCTCCTAGTATGGTTGCCAAAATTGCAGTTTCTTGTTACTACTGCCACCATATTTCTCAACTAAAGTAATTCCCTGCTACGATTACTATCTAACCTAGACCTGATCATCTTCACTGTATTGTAATACCGTTTGTCTCTCCATCTGAACTGTGCTTTTGGCAAAAATATGCTCTCGATCTGCTGTTTACAGACCGAGAAAGGGATTCCGCAATAACCCTTGCCAGGTTATTTGCCATGTCCACGCACTCAGCTGAAGGTGACTATCGAATGTCCAGCATTCTCGGACCAGATGGAATGTCGATTAGATACATAAATGGACCTAATTGTACTTCTACTGTCGGTATAAATACGAATATTCCTGCCAAATATTCCATGCTATCATAGGCAATCTGCTGCTTTCTTAATCGCTATGAATTCAGCTTGTAAAACACTGTATTGGTCGGGGAGTCTGAAGGTCAAAGACTCTTCAAAATAGACTCCACCGCCAACTCCAGATTTGTTAAGATTTTTTAAAAAAATTTCATTAAAATCACTTGAAACTTCCTTTATACTTTATTTATTTTATATACGATTTGTTTTTTCATATTATTTCTGCTACCAGTAATCATTTTCTCTATTGCAATGAAGCACTCCAAAGTATGCTCGTGCCACATATGCACTTTAAACCAAAGTAACTTATAAAAGTATTCAAAAAATATGAGCATTATTTTAACATATAAAATAATTTCTTAATTTATTTTCAATTTTTCTTCTTTAATATTGCATGACGACACCCATTGTACATTTATCATTTAATTGACTTCAAATACATACAAATCTCTTACACATTGCCTCCATTCGAAGATAATCTTTGGAGTTCTTTTATTATTATTCTTTTTTTTTTTTTTTTCCTCTTCACCATTAAATATTCCATTCCATATTTATGAAGTATAATCACACTCATGCACACATACGTAGTAGACAATTCTTTCCTTTCTTTAGAGAATTTTGATATATATTTTTTTTTCTTTATTCAAGAATCAATGAAACCAACAATTGGTTTAGATGAGGTTTTCCTTAGTAGACATTACAAACTTAAGATTTTTTTATGTTTTTTTTTTCTCTCTTTACACCATTGACAATGATCATGTGGGAGGAGTTATGGCTTGAGTATTTATAAGTGCAAAAAATAAAAAGAGAAAAACTAAAAACTTTATCTTAAGGTTTTTTTTTACTTTAACATTGAAGGATTTATAATTTTCTTCTTATTACATTTTGGTGCAAAAACATAAAATGTTGGTAGAAAAGCAATTTCTCTTTAACGAATGACTTTAGTTCTTGTATTTATGTGTGAGTGTGAGTGTGAATTTTATGTAGGTGCGATGGTATACTTGGTATAAGTTCTTATTCATTGAATACTTTTACCAAGTCTTTTGCTAGCTTTAGCTGGCATTCAAGTACATAACGTTTGAATATTGCATGTGCAATATCATGATTTGACAGTAATGACATGATAAATGCGATTTCTTTTTTTATAACGTTCATTCTATTACGTTATTTTCGTATTCCAGTCGCATCTAAAAATTAAGTGGATTTTATTTTTGTTGTGAGCATTTTTTTTTTTATTTATTTAATTGAATAATCTCATCATTGCAAGCAATTATTAACGTATTTGTACGGATTATTCACTATGTACTTAAGATACATGGAAATAAAAAAAGGAAAGCTGGAAAAAACTTTTCAAAAATATATTTATGTGCTTTTTTTTTTTTTTTTTTTTTTTGATCATTCTAGCAGTACTTACATATTAAATATTTATAAATGTTAGTGACTTCACTGAGTTTTAAAATGTAGCTGTTTTTTTCTATAAAAATTAATTTCTAAAGTCTTTAGAAATATTTGGACACAAAATAGTTTCAATTTATGCGATGCAATAGAGAAACCGATAAAATTGTTTTATTTCAAAATTAAAAACTTTGATACAGCAGAAGAATTTTAATTTTCTTTTTTCTTTCTTTGAAAGAAACAGATAATATCGTACCTGCTTCAAGCAAGGATTCTTTTAAGGAAGATTAAAAGGTTTTTAATGATTAAAATTCTATTTTTACTGGATTTTTCTGAAATTTAACACACATGTCTAAGGATTTCAATTACTAAAGTAAACTACCAGGTGAAATCAGGTAAGTTTTAAATAAATCGAAAATTATATCTAAGGAGTAGAAAGTAGCTAACAGGGTAGGCCAACTTTATTTATTTTATATACTATTCAAAAAATATCCATATGACTATCTAATTTCTGTTCGTATTTCTTGATATGTATTGATTTCAATCTATCACATGTTTTCATAAGATTTATATTTAGGCAAGTCTGTGAAAAAATTGCACATACCAGCCAGCATCATATTCAATCATATAAAATCTAATATAAATGTGCTATTTTATTGGTCGCAACTGGACAAAAAGAAAAATTATTATTACTAAAAATCATGCTGTTGTCCCACTGTTACTATTTTCTACTAGAAACTGTATTTATATACAATTAGCAATTTGTTATTTAAGCTAATTCCTAGAATTTGTGTAAAAGTTTCATGTTAGTTTTAAGTGTTTAGAATTAGCTGCCCCTGTTATGGTTCACAACTGAAGCAACTGCTATTGAGGAGTTGTAGTTTTTGTCAACCGCGCTAACGCTATTACACGAGCATGATAACATTTCATCATACCGTAACTGACATGCCACGCAGGATTGTCTAATAGGAACTTTTGAAATAAGAGCAGAGAAACTGCACTTAATGTGTTTTATTTTACAATACCAAACCTTAATAAACAAAATAAAATTTCTCAACTTCCAAGTATTCTAAAAAAGATTTCGAAAAATGTCGCTTAATCGATTACAATTGTAAACAACCTAAATTAAAAATTAAATCAAGGCTTACACAAAACAAAAAATTAATCTTCATTTTATGTTTATTTACTCTAATTTTTTTTTTTTTTTTTGTAAAACAAAAAGTATAGAAAAGAAATAATTAAAAAATTTTTTTAATAAACTCATTGCACTCTCATTTTATCTTTCATCAAGAATCAAATTGTTTGTCAAATTATTACATAAATTTTTAATATAACCTTTTCAAGTTAATTATTTTGCAACATTTCATAAAACTTTGACTTTTTGGCTTAAAATACCCAAGCCAAGTTTAGAACTTTTATTGTTAATTTACCACAATTTCCAACAGTTTAGAGAGAGTTTGAAATATTCACAAAACATTTATTTCTCTTCTTATAATAATTTTTTTTTTCTTCATTTTCCATAGCAAAAAGAAATTATATAAAATTTTGTATGAGCTCTTGTATTCAATCATAATTATAGATTTATTTTGTATAAGTACTTACATTGCTCTGCAGCCTATTTTGAAACTTATTAAGCAAAAAAATAAAAAAATAAAAAAATTCTCAAATTGATTCTTTTATTAGTCATGAATTCTTTAATATTAAATTACTTTATTTAAACTTCACTTTTCACTAGAGAAAGAAAAAAACGAGTAATAAGTTTCACTCAAGTACACAAATTTTGTTTCCTATTTTTTTTTTACTTCTTTTCTTCTTTTTTAATATAAATAAGTATGTAGGGATAAAATTTTTTGCCATTCTACTATTTTTCTGTTCGAAAAAGTTTTCAATACAATATCATAATTTAACAACAGCTGCATTATAAACTTTTAATGATGCCACCAAACGCCATAGAGCAGTAACAGCAGTGTAACACTCACATCTTTATGATAATCAGCAGTAGATGCTTTATGGTGGTACACATTTTAGGCAATAGGGAATAGACCAACCAAAAAAAAAATCCCAAAACAAAATTAACGAAATCTATCGTATTTACTGTATAACACAAAATAGAAAAAAAGAAGAAATAAAATAGAGAATAAATTTAAGCAAAATAAGTAAAAATAGAGGCAGAGAATCGTTTATATTAAAAATATAAAAACTGAAAAAGTTTTGAAAGCCATCAGAGACAAAAGTTCCATATTTAAGACGAAAAAAAAAAACACTCTTGATGTTAGAGAGTGGAAAATTCCTTCCTGATTTCAAAGTTATGTAACTTGAAAATATAATTTATTTATGCACAATTATTTATAAATAAATGCAGCATCATTGACTTGAAAAATAAAGCTACGATACTTTTTTCATTCCTTAAATTAACTTTTCTGAAATGAATTTGTTGTCATTCCAAATTTCAGTTATGATAATCAACCAGTTGTGATGAAAGCACAAATTGTAAAAAGATCGTAGTTTTACACTGCGTTATTTAATTTCAATTGTTCCAAATAAAAACTGCATTCAGCATAACTGAGTTTTTGATTGGAAACAAATTAATTCACACAACCCAAGTTGATTTTAATGAATGTGCTATAATTAAAGAATTTCTACTCACATTTTATGAATCAATATACTCTGAGAAAAAACTTTGGTTATGATCATCATTTTTACTGATCAAAGTTTTTGCACAAAGTGAATAAAATTTTTTTCGGTGATATTTCAAAAAAAAATTTTTTTGAACCAAAATCCTTATCAAATTTCAGTCATTACAACTCAAAAATCGATTGTAACAACTAAAATTTGAGCCTCACAATTAAATTTTTTTTCTGTGCACAATATTTAACCCATCTTTAAAATTGTGATTTGTCGATTTAAAAGTATTTTATTGTTAAATATTAAAAGCTTTAGAACAACAGAAAAATTTGAATTTTTCTTAGAATTTTGCACTATTTTACTAGAATTGTTTCTTAATAGAATAACATTACACATTAATTTGTAAATGGTTTAACCCCAAACTATTACTGCCTGTTGATAATAATATTCTCAACAGACTTACTTTATTTGAAATGAGACAGAAAATATGATTTATATCCGTTAATTCGATTAGTTGTTGTAGTAGAGATGAGAAAAAATTTTTATTTATTTTTGTTGTATTTGGTTTTTTGACTTGATCATGCTTCTATTGTTATTGTTTTAAATAGAATTCCGTACTTACTATAGCAATAATGTGGTGACAATGTCACGTAAATGCTAAAAATAAAATAAGAAAATGTTTAAAGTTATTTAAAAAGTAAGGAAATGTTGAAGGGAGAACGCAAGAAAAAAGACGGAAATTTATACACAGCCTGAAGAAAAGAAATAGAAAAAATATAAGAAAGAAATTGAGAGCATAAAGTTTAATGTGATTCGTATAAGTAGGTATTCGTTTTAGAGATGACATTTGCATACTTTAATAGGAAAATCGTAAGTACTGCATGTATTGTGGCTTAACTTAAAGTCAGAACAAATTTATTTCGCCATTTGTCTTGAGTCCTTTTAAGAATTTATACGAAAAACTTTATAATCTTTTGCTTTTGTGCATAGAAATGATTTCTAAATTATTTGCGGCCAAAGTACTTATGCGCTAATATAGTTTTTAAAATTCTGTGTGAAGATTGATGAGTATTAAAGTCTGGTGAGTAAATAAATTAATGTGAAGAGTAATAGACAAAGTCGCCATTGATTTAATTTATTTTATATGTATTGTTTGTCCCTTTTTATAGTCGCTTTTATTTGCATTTTATATTAAAAGTCTTTTCAGAAAACTGGAATATATTTTGTAAATGGCATAATTTACATACGAAAATAAATTGTTTTAACAGATTTTGTTTTCAACTTTTCGATAAATTCTTGTAGAAGAAATTACAACAACATATTTAGTAGAAAGTTTTTTTAAATTATTTTAAATTTGAATTACTATAGTATATAAAAACAAAATGTATCTTTAAGTTAGGGTTTAAGGAATATAAAGTAAAACTTAGTTTCTTATTATTTAAAATAAAAAACGTTTTAATACTAAATTTTATAAAAAATATATTCACTTAGATATTACTATTTTCTTTTGTTTTTGGCACACGAAAAAAGATGTTTAAATGGTATTGAAAAATTTTAAATTTGTAGAAAACATTTTTTTTTTTAAGAATTTTAAGCGTTTTTAATTTTATTTTATCAAAAAAGTTTTATTACTTTCTTTTTAAACGGATGTAGCTTTCTGCATTCAAAATATCGCAGTCATCTCTTTGAATTTGTATTTAATATATCTGAACACGCGTACTGTATTTTCACCCAGTGATGGGAAGAGGAAAAGCTAACATCCTAGAGAAAAGTGACCCCAAGAAATCTGTGAGTAAAGCCAAACTCACATCCACTACGAGATTTGTCAAAATTCTACAAGTTTTTGAGTTATTTGTTGGGCTACACAACAGTTTTTTTTTTTCAATTGGTGGTGATCTTATTGCTTACAAATAGCAGTAATAAGAATTTTCAACATATCCCAAAAGGATTGATTTTTATCTATTTTTAACAACGAAATACTTTTAAATCTTTGGGTATACACCGAGAAAACAAATTAGGCTGTGTGAACTAAATTTGTTTTCAATCAAAACAATAAATTGTGACAAACAAATTTCATAGTTTTAGCAACAAAAATTCTATTACGCAGTCAAAAATTTAGTTCTAAAAAATATTTTGAGCTCTAGTTTTCTTAACAAAGGCTTTTTGTGATTTTAAAAGCAAATAGATGCTAACACCAAATTGTCAATAAATTTATAATTTTAAGGGCCATTATTACAACTAAACGATAACTAAAAGTAGGATTTTATCGAACAGATAAAGGCTTTTTGGCTATTACAAACATACTTTAAGTAAAAAGAGTATGATAAGCTGAAGATAGGTTTGTGTTGCTAATAACTTTTAAAGTGAACTTCAAGCATCTAAAGCTGCCATATTTTCGATTTTAGATATGGCAACCTCAGCATACATAGACATTGAATAATTTTTTCATTAATACACAAAAATTAAACAATACAATTACACAATAAAATAACAAATATTGAAATAAAATTTTAAAAGTAAAGAATTTCTTAGTTATTTGAAAAATAATCGTCAAAAAAAGGCATGCCGTTGCCAGTATTCACAGCAGTGGTGCCGTGCCGCATAACAAATATTATAATATTTATCTTATTGAGAACTTGTAATAATGGAAAAAAGTTATTCATCACTTTATCAGTTACTTTAACTAAAGTTAATTATAGCTATCTGAGACCTTATAAGTAAGTTGTAATAATGGCCCTAAGACTGATAAAAACTTGATAATAACAATCCTTTTGGTTTTGTAATTTTAATCAGGGAGCTAGTTCTCGAGTTTTTGCCAACTATTTTTCTAGATAAAGGCATATCTCGAGAATTACAATTGGGATTGAAAAATTAATTTATAGCGATTGCAACTAACTACCACAGCTGTTCAAAGTGGCTATGAAATCTTCGACTCCACTAAATTTATTTTGTAGGCCTGTGTTTACATTACCAGAATCAAGTTATAAAGAAACTCTCAAACTTGATACAAGTAACTAACAAAACATGATTAAAATTGTTTGCCATTTTCATTATAATTTTGTAAAACTAAAATGTAGTCCGTTCTTATATAAAAATATGACTGTTAATTAAAAATACATAAATAAAATTTAAATTAAAATTACTTTAATAGTGCAGTTATAATCTTAAATAATATAAACTAAATGAGTGAAAAGTGTTACATTTTTATGATGCAAGTAATTCAAGCTATATTTCAAATTAAAACTATTATATTTCTTTTTTCTATGTGGTAAAAAAAAATTTCCTAACAACTAAAATTGTCTGGAAAATGTTCATGTAAGTTTTATTGCAAATGTTTTTCTTATAACATATAAATTACATATAATTTCACATAAACGTACAGAAAGTTGAAAAATATGTTTAATTTTTCATATGATTGGTAACATTTTGTTAAAAAAAAATTTTACACAAAATGAAAAAAACTTTTTATTAAAACAAAAAAAATAAAAATTTAATTATTACTAGAAGTTTATTATTATTCACAGTTGTACATTATGTTAGCGGTTACATTGAGTTCGTTGCTTATGAACAAAACAATATTTTATACTCCTTTCTTAATAAAAATTGAACAAGAGCATCATCTGCTTTAGCACGCACAAGAACAACATCATCATGTAATTCCTAATACTTATATTGTCTTTAATAATATTTGCGCACAATTAGTGAGAATAAAACTTTCATTTCTTTCTTTAGATTATTTTTCACAAAAAAAAAAGAAAAAAAAAGAAAAAAAAAAGAAAAAAAAAAGAAAAAAAAGGGATAGAAACCATCAAACACATTCTCATACGAATAGCAAAAGAGCACATACATGTGTGATGTTAGACGTACACAAGTGGAAGCAAAGACAATCTCATAAATTTTTTTTTACAAGGATACTCACTAATTATGGGTTTCCGTTTAGAAAAGTTAAGGAAAACGGAAATCCATGTATAAAGCATATACATGTACCACTAACACATATAAAATACGACTACACATGCATACATCACGCACTAATTTCCGTGTATGAGCATTTTAATAAAATCTGTACGTTGTCAATCCCAAAAGATTTTAAAATATAATTACAAAGCAGAAGTTGTCAAATATTTGTAAGTTTATACAAAATATCGCAATCTTTTTGTAAAGTCAGTATCTAAAATAAATTTAAAAATTTATAAATTAGTGCCAGCTGATAAAATCACATGTTGAATTTGATTTTTATTTTTCTTTAGTTTTTTTGAGCTGCTTCGCTCAGTTTTTTACGGTGTGAGTAAAAATCCTTATGCAGCCCATACATACTCAATTTCAATACAAAAAAACGGGAAAAATTTAAATAAAATTAAATTCGTTTTCTTATTAAGTTATTTGAGAACTGAAGCTTTAAAAGCTCTAAAGGCTTTTCCTATAAAATTATTTAGCTGTTCTTGCCATCTCGATAATGGTGGAATATATCGTCCCACCATCTTTAAACCACATTAATAAAGTTATTGAGTTAATAGCGAAAACAAGTCAGTTTTTTCTTAAGTCGACTTAAGCGAGTTTTCTTACACAGAGAGGCTGCCACACTTTTGAACTAAAATTACATTGAATTTGAGTGTGTATAGCCCACATTAGTGCAAAAATAGCATTTGTATCAAAGTAAAGATTGTATCATGAAATTGTTCTATTGAACATATTATATGTATGTAGCAGATTTCAGAAAAAAATTTAGGAACACAAAAAAAGGCAAAGAAACTCTTTACAATTTTCTTAATCTTTTCTTTCACAAGAACTTTCTCCTAACAATACAAACACAGAAAGATTAAGAAAATTGGTGGAGCAGCTCTAGACTTTTGCGCTTACCGATGTAATTGAAGATTCACATTATCGACATGAGTGTTGTGAATTTTGATCTTTGCTTTACTATAAAGAACTTTCAAAATGAAAATTTTTTAATTTCAGCACAAAGTCTGCTTAACCACACAAGCATTTTTGTTTTGAACAGAAGGCAACTGAACGCAATTTCTAAATATTTTTGGTGTTAAGTTTCTTTTTTTTTTTAATTGGATCTAATTTTCCACCACTAAAAATGGTTCAGAAAATGTGAAATTCCACATTGAAATTTTCTTCAAATCGTTTTGAAATTGGCTCACTAGTTTTAAAGATATCAAAGAAGTTAAAACGGAAAAACTTATTTTTTTAATGTAAAATATAGAAATTTTTATTATTAGTTAGTATTATTCAAGCTTAAGATCTTAATGAAAAAATTGTTTTTATTTTAATTTTCCGATATTTCGACTTTCTTTTGAAGGTTTTCTTCAGGGAAATTTATTTTTTTAATTTTCAAAAAATTATTTAAAATAAAAAAAACCAAAAAACCTTTTGATTTTTCTCTACAAGCAATCTGAGGGTTGCAGGTTTGATTCCTGCCTAGACCCTGGATATTCCTTGTAGACCGGCTATGAGAAGGAGCATTATTACAAGTTGCTTATAGTTAAAGTTATAAGGCAAATATCAAGTTTTTAACGTTAAATATCGGATAATGTGCTTTTCACTATCCACTCAAATTTGATTTCAAAGTTTTAGCCAAAAGCCGGTTATTTGCCACACAATATCCTAACTTTAACTATTGAAAATTGTAATAAGGTTAAACAAAAACCTCTGGTCTAAAAGTTAACTTGAATTGCAAAATTCTTGTATATTTTTAGTGTAATTAAATGAAGAAAATAATTTTTACATATTTTTCTTAGCATCTCAAATCCACAAACTTGTGAAAAACTGAGAAGAACTTCTCCACTTTAAGACCACTTTTCAGAATGTGCTGCTATATAAACAAGCATGCGGATGCTGTGTCATAACAACAAATCGCTTAAGCATGTGTTAGAAAATGTAGTTTAAGGTTCATTCTGTTGCATACACACATGTGAACATCTGTGCTGCTGCACATACATACATACATACATAGTATATTCATATCTACACATGTGTGCATGTGTGAACGTTGTTAAGTGAAGAGCTGTGTATTTAAATATTTGTGTAAGCTTATATTTGTCTTAACAGAGTTTGAAAAAGTTTTGTGGTTCTCTAGCAGCCTTCATAACGGATGTGCAAAAAGTTAATGTAAGCTTCTTGTTCGTTAGAAACAATAAAAAGAAAATATAAAGAATTTATATAAAGTTACAACAAACACCTACATACATACATTTAAATCTTCAACCCACAAAAAAATCTCTCTGGAACTTAAGCAATAGCCCAATTTCTGTTACACTGTACCAACTTCACGCTTCCTTGTTACGGTTTAATTTTAACATCACGAGTCGTGTGTATATTTTATGGCACAGTTTTATGTACTGTTGATATTGGGAGCTTAAAGTTTGTATTAACAAAAAAAAAAAAGTTTTCTAAGATATAAAAGTTTAATTTAGAGCAAGTTCTGATGCGTAACCGTAAAGTACTCTACACTTACACGCACATAAACTCACGCACGTACAAATGTAAAGCGTTAAATTAAAAGTTGTTTAGATATTTTAACAAAACCACGCACTTTCTAAAATTTATGTGAATAAATGAATACACAATTGAGTTGTTATTATAAAATAGAATTATATATTGGCCAATTAACACCAAACAGAGAATTTTGTTTATACAGAAGCCAAAATTTAAATCAAAAATAAAATTTGAAAACAATAATATTTCATGTTAAATATATTTAAATGCTTTTGCGAAAGTGCAAAAGCAAAATATTTAATTTTTGCATATTTATAACGTTGCCTTACTTTAATTATTAACAGACAGAGAGAGCGAGAGGGAAAGAGGAGAGTAATGCCTTTGAAAAAATTTACATAGCAAAATAATTAGTACTACGGCTATCAATAAATTATGAAAACTTTTATATTTTGATTCATTTTCTGTGCTACTGTAAGGTGAATTAAAAACAATTAATTTTCGTCAACTAAATTTTATTTGAAAAAAAAAACTTTTTTTTAAATTGTTTATAAAAAGAATATTTTTTCTCAATAGTGATTAAATTATTCTACGTTTGCCAAAGATTTTACAAAATACGTATTTTAATTATGTATATGCTGAAGAAGCTGCTTAAATACCATTAGACAATCTATATTACCAAATTTATCTATGGGCTACATTTAGTTCTTTTAAATATAACTCATACGTACACAATTTCAAAAAGTATGCAATTGTGTTATTTATCAATTGAATATGTCACTCATACGTACTGAGTGCCTAATCAATATAAGCCCATATAAGTATGCAATTATATTTCTATATTAGTCTTGCTGCACCAAGCCAGTGTGTGCCGTTAAAATCAATCTTTCTGCATTTTCAAATAAATAATATCAATTGTTAAATTAAATAAAATAAAAATTTTTTCATACAATAAAAAAATGGAATTGTACGGTAGAATATTGATTTACGCTAATAAATAAATTGTTCACAAAAATAAAGAATTTTAATTCTATATAAAAACCAAAATGTATAAAAAAGTTTCAAATTTTATTTCCCAATATTTTTGCAAATCTAAGCGGTTTCTGTGCATTTTGTGTTAGTTTTATAAGACAACAAGTAAACAAGTGAAATTTCTATCCATACAAAGAAAAGTGGGCCCAAATTTTGTACCGAAACTCTTACGTTATTGTTCGATTTTCTTTCTCTAGTGAGCAGCTATTTATTGTTTAAGATAGAAGCAAGAGTTAGAGATGCTGGCTGTTAAACTCTAAATGCTTTATGTATAGATTCATTGATTATTCTTTATGATTATGACTTTCAAAATTTATAATATATCTGGTATTTGTATTGCTAAGAATCTTAGTTTCTTTATACTTTTTGTTATATTCTTTATACTTTTATATCATAATAATTTAAGTATTAAATAACTTTATTTTACAAATGTCTGTAAGGAAAATATTCCATAGACTACTATTTAAATAAATAAATGAAAAATTATTAATTAAATAAAATTACAAAAAGCCGTTAGAAATATAAGTTTTTGTTTATAAATACAATGCAAAGAGTTTATATACTCTGCTACCTCTTTCAATTTGTTTCATTCAAATCTGTCTTGATCTGTGTTTACTTTAAAAAAATTTAATTTTTATAATTCTCTTTATAAAATAATTTTGAAAATTAATTAATTAATGTAATGTTTTTATAACACAAGCGATCAACTCGTCTACAATTTTGTTATGCAAATTACTCAAAAATATTTTTATAATAAAATTGATTTTGTATACAAATTTTCTAGACAAACTAATTGCTCATGTGTCTAGAATAACATAAAAGCAGCAGGTTTTTCAAAGCTTTATTTAAGTACTAAGTATGTAATTTTAAGAAAAAACCATATTTTTTTTAATATCTTTGTTGATTTAAATATTTTAATATATAAAATTCGACTGTACGTGAGTTTGACATTGTACTCTTCCTAAATGATTGGACCGATTAAATAGAATTTCTTTGTATGCCTTTGTGTTACGCCTTGGAAGGATTAGCGTCACAAAACCGGCCGACAAATGGCGCTATAGTTGATATGTGGCTTATTTGCTAACTCCCTCTTTTTACCCGGTCTCGCACGTTCATTTAATCTATAAGTACGATTTCTTAGAGTAAGAAGATCCAATATACAAAAATTGTATATTTTAGTGAAAATCCAACTTAAGTTTTTATAAATATTAAAAAAGACCACGCCCAATTTTTAAATTTTTCTCAAATCGAAAAATCTACACCGATATGTTGAATATTTTATTATTTGTTCGGCGTAATCCAACTTATATTTTATTGAAAAAAAAAATTGCCACGCCCACTTTTTAAATTTATCTCAAAACGGACTGTTTTGCCTAATTTTTTTTTATTATATGTTCTGCATAGCCCAGCCTATATTTTTCTTTTCTTATTAATTATTTTTCAATATAAATAAAATTCGAAGGCAAAACAACATTTGCCGGGTCAGCTAGTAAAAATATATATTTTGCTATACAGCTATTGCGACCTTTTTCATATTTTTTAAATGCTTTAAATGCCAAAATGATGAATTTAAACAATTTTGTTGATTTATTTTTAAAGGAAGCTTATTAATTTTAATAATTAAAGTAAAATTATTTTGGTATATCTGTTTGTGACAAAATAAATAATTAAAATCCAAATAAAATCATTCAACCGAAAAAATCACTCATGCCGAAAATACATACACACTGGAAAGTAAGATTTTTTAACATACAAAAGGAATACTTGAAAGACATTTGAGTTCAGTACAAACCAATACTAGGCCCGAAGAAAGGCAAAAACAAATAAATTAAAATTTTTTTCATTACAATATATTTTAAAAAAATTAGAAATGAAAAATTAATTTAATTTCTTTTGTTTAGTTTTCGTAACCAATTTATGTAATTGATTTAAAAAAAATCATTATGTTTGACAAATAAAATTTTCTTTAAAAAAAATATTGCTTTGGAAATTTATTAAAAATTTAGCTAGTTTTGTAAGTGACATTATATACAAATAAGTGCAACGTTCAAATGTACCAAATAACCCCAATCGAAATGACAATCACTCCAAATGGTTGCGCATTACATCTTAAAAAACTTGAGACTCCAAAAACATTTTCAATAGAAAGTACGTGTGTGTCAAACACTTGGTTACATCGTCTTCAGTTTAAGTGGTTGCAAACAATAGAAAATGATAAGAATAAAAACTTACTTGAAGCAACAACGAAGACAAGATTTTCTTTGTTTGCTAAATTTGAGTACATAGTTGATGTTGTTAAGTTATACATCCAATTTCAATAGAAAATGATTGTATTTTTGTTTATTTAAAAAGAAAAATTACGAGAAAACACATAATGTTAAGGAGGAATAAAACCCCTTAAGTTTGTTGGGTTCTTTGTAAAAAAGTTGCCAGGGGTAAATTTAAGATGACACTTTTGTTACTGTGTAATGATTACTTGTATTGTTGTTTGTGGCTTTAAGCTTAAATTTAAAAAAAAAATAATCTACAATTTAGAATATCTAATCTTAGCTGTAACATTATAATTGTCTAAAGTGTAAAAAAAACCTCCAGATATTATTTTGAAAATATAAATGTTGTTTACTACATTATAGCCCTTATGCTACTGAGTTGGTTGTATTAACTTTTAGGTAGGATAGGAATGGTTTTCATCGTTTCGAAGTTATATTCAGAGTATAAGGACATGGCATAATTGTAGTAACGTGTACAGTAAATAACCTTGCAAGAGACAGATCAAGCCTGGCAGAGCAATTACACGAGTGTGTAATTTACTCTAAATTACACGAGTGTGTAATTTAGAGTAGATGATCGCAGTAGAGATTTACTAGGGCTTAAGAGAGCCCAGTTGAAGAATATGGTTTCATATTCTTCAACTCTCTTATTATTTATCTACTTTTCTTTATCCTCCTGCCTCCTATTTGTTTGACATTTTTCTATCGCTATTTTTCTTCAGTTTTTCTCTTATAAAGGGTGGTTCGCTCGACATGAATTATCTTAATATTTTTTACTATGATAAAAGGATCTATGACAATAATGTGTGAAACAAAATATCGGTCAAATGTTTCGGTAACATACCTCTATCCGATGGTTCGTATTTTCTATGGCTCTGAGACGTAACTGAGGTTTAATATCGTTAATGTGCAGAGTTATCTCATTCTTTAGCTCTTGAATTGTTCTTGGCTTATTGATGTCCACTTTTTATTTTATTTTTGGTTTGTTCACTTACTCTTCATAAAGAAAGAAATCATATGATCGCCACGACCTGAGATAACACAGCCACTGAATTTCTCGCGAAATTGTTTCGTTGTATGGCAAGTGGCACCATCCTCAATTTCTGATTACAAGAAGTCTGTTATCATCTCGCGATAGGGAACACAATTCACTGCAACTGCATAGCCAAGCTCACACACACTATCACGAAGAGCAGCAATGTTTTCCACAAAACGAACTAGATGAGCCTGCAGACGCCGTTTTGCTGAAATTTGCATACAATTCTGCCAATTGTGAACACATTTGATCGATTATGCAGACCAAAAATATCACGAAGTGCACGAAATGCATTTTGATTTAAACACTCATTTTCGTTAAAGGCTTTTCAGCAATATTACTGAGCTGCTTCATTTTGGTTGAATTTGTCATACACTGAAGCGAAAGAATGTCAAATTAAATTGGGCAAAAAACGTTAAGTGGTGACTCGGAATTAATATCGTGCATTTTGGTTGAACTACCCCTTACAATTCTGTTGGGATATTTATTATATTGATGAAATTTGGTCAGCAACTGTTATGGTAGTCCAAACAAATTTTATTTATCATAATCTTGGTAGCAAATTCCATCACAATTATAAAAGTTTTTCCATAACTTAAGTTTTAATGAAATCAAATTACAGCTTATGTTAGATTAAAGCAGGAGTGTATTGCAAAACAAGGAGAAATTAAAAATAGTCATTTAGTGGAAATTTTTTTCAATAAAAAAATTTTATTTTTAATGGAAACCATTAAGATTAAGCGGGATACGCTCTTCAATACTTGTAGATTTATGTTGTATGAAGAGAATACCTTTTCCCTTTACATTCTTGTAGTCCATACTTATTGTCATTTTTCTATGGCTACGTTTTAATTTAAATACTTTTTCCAAAAAATTTTTCTTAATAAATAAAAAATACATTGTTCACAGCATTGCAATACAAATTTTAAATATGTGTTTGTAGGTATGTTTATATATAATTTACTTTTTTTTTGGTTGTCTGAAAGATTTCTCAGATATAAGTTCACCACAGGACAATAACAAATTTCAAAGAAATTTTTAAAGTAAACATGTGTGTATTTCTTCCCCTTTTTTTATGTATTCTTATGATAAGATAGAAGATATGCTTCTAGTCCTTTGTACTCACCTTCAATTTAAGAAAAATAAAAAATAAAACTAGTATTTAAGTACACAAAAATTTTAAAGAAAAAAAGAAAAACTCTCTAAAAATTTACTTTAGAGCACAAAAATATTTTCACACAAAAATTCCAAAGAACACATTCCTCGCCTAGCCGTCATTACTTTGGAAATATTGGTGATGGCACATGTTTTTGTGTGTGTTATATCTGCCCATTACAAATACACATTTACTCATACTCATAATTTGTTGTGTCTGAATGCTTTAACCAAAGAATATTCTTGGTTTGAAATTAAGAGTGGACACAAAAGAAATTTTTTATTGTCACATAATAGAGAGATAACACACTACAGTATGAATCGATTCAAAAATCTTGCTTATTATTTTTTTTTCTGCTTTTCATATTTCTTTATCTGTTTTGAATTCTACTAACAGTAAAAATAAATTAGCAGACGTGCAGAAATACTTGAAAAAAAATTTAAAAATTATTAACGATTCAATGGTTTTTATGTAAAAGCAAAACTAGATGAATTTTACTTTAATACTCAATTTAATTTTTCTTTGTTATAAAATATTTCTATGTCTTAAGCTACGGTCACATTACACAAATATTTGCCGAAATAAGCGTAGCCACTACTTTTTGCCAAATATTTTTAAAGTCTAACATGGCTTATATTACATAAAATTAATTAAAATAATACAATAATGCTAGTAAGTTGCTTTTTAATAAAAAGTTTAACTAATCAAAGCGAATATTTCCTCGAAATATATAAACGCGTGTGTAGTTGACATAGTGGTTATGCTTATTTTGACAAATAAATACTTGTTGAATGTGAAAGGAAAAGGATCTCTTACTCAAAAATTAACAGGAATTTGTAACTAGTGTAGATTGATTAGATTAGATTTTTAAAATTTTAAAGAATAATTTTTACAAAGAAAATTTAAGAGCGCATATCTATTAAATCAGAATATTTCAAATATAATATTTATAATAAATTATTACATCTTGTATGGTTTTGCTTCAGAGCTCCTCGCAAGTAAGTACACATTCAATTGCTGAAACAAGTGAGAAATTTTTAACTTTAAGCGATCACTGCCTGACCAAATACAAACCCGTTGTCAGCTCACATATAAGGTTCGAAAACTCAGTGCTTGAAATGCTTAAAGCAGACACTAATAATAATTGACTCTGACAGCAAAGCAGTATTACAGTAAAAACAAAACTGGGGTCTAATTATTGCATTATATATCAATATTGAAGCAAATCTAATATAATATATATTTATATAAATATATATCGATTCGTAATTTTTTCAATTTGTAATAGATATAAAACACAAGTTATTTTTGAAAAACTTTGTAATATTTCTTAAATTTTTGAGCTTTTCGTTTTCTTTCCGTAAGAAAATTTAATAAATAATTAAATCAATAATTGTAAATTGCTGCCACACAAAAAATGCTTTCCGCAATCGCCGAATGGAATGAGTAATTAGACCCACTATTTAAAAGTAAACGTAAAAGTGTGCTTGTGGTGGTTTGGTTTAAAGAAAGCTTTAATAAATTAAAGTTGTGAGTTTTCCAGTTTCTTCTTTTGTGTTTTATTAATGAAAAATAAACAAAACTGCTATAATATGTTCCACATGCTCTTTATGTTACAGAGAGTATCTTTAGGAACAAATTTCTTTATAAATATATGTTTGTATATAAATACCAGAACCATATGTAACATTTTGTTCACACTTCACTATTTTTAATTCTTTTATTTTCACCTTTTTAGCTTTAAATTAATGGCTCTATATTTGGTAATAGTATAAGCTCACTGTTTTCTATGATTTATTATCTTCATATCATATTTCATTAATAATCTTCTTTAAAAAATTAATTTTTTTTTCTTATCTGCCATAAAACTAACTTTTTACCTTCTTCTAACTTAATTTACAAATTTTTTTTGTTCACATTTTATGCTGCAATTCTTAAGATTATTTGCCTTGTTCATTTTAAATTTTCCCAAGCGGCAATTTGTTGAAATCAATAAAAATTCATTAGTTTTATTGTTAAATTACTGCAATTACTCACATTCAAATCCACACCCCAAAGAGAATACATAAGTAAAACAACTTACCATTTAGATTCATAGTTACGTACTATGTCTGCACGATTCAGCTCAACTAACTTTCAGTCCAAGTGGTTGAATTATTAAGTGCAAAAAAGAGCAAGACAAAAAATTTATTTTGCACTGTAATACAATATGAAAAATTATTAGTATTCCAACTCCCTGGTAAAAACAACACCATCCATCGTTCGTCACATTCACTCAATCAAAGTTTGTAAGCTTCTTTATTTTACTGCTCCTATATTTCTTACAGTGTATGAGTTACTGCGTTGAAATGCCATTGTATGTGTGTACGTGTTCTTTAGGAAGAAAAAAAATTGTTTGGTATTTTACTATTTTTTGTTTGTTTTATCCTTGCAAATTGCGATGTGTACATAATTGTTAACTAGAAAGAAGTACAGGTCAAGTGTAGATGTTTAGGGGACGCAGTCAATACATGTAAGTAAGAGATGTGTTGTATCAGAAATTTTTTTGGAATTTAAAAAAATTCATTTAAAAAAATATATGGACGAACGAAATTTCCCAGATAAAATTTTTTATAAAATTTTTGATTGTAGTTTTTGGAATTTTTTTAAAACCGTGATTTTTTGTAATAACTGCTGGTCGCAAACTAGGTCGTTGCGATTGTTAGAGGTATCAATTTTCTATATCATACGATATGAAATATAATGAATGAATGTTCATTTTTAGTTCTCGTCAGTCAATTTGTGGCATTCTGCTTACGAAATGCTTGAGCCAACAGTTTCATTCACAATGAGCTAACAAATAAATTTGCTAAGACCAGCTCGAACATAATCCTATCAAAATGTTAGTTGTGGTAGCCGTATTTTTTTTTTTTTTTTTTTTTTTTTGTGACCATAGAAAATCGGTATTACAGGTCGGAATATTTTTAAGAGAATTAAATTTTAAGCTCCATTTTAGTATTTTGGTGGCTGCAATAGAAAAATTGTATTATCAAATAGAATTTTTGATTAGTAATAAAATTAATTCTCACAACCGAAGTTGTTTTCTCTGTATCTTTGGAAAATATGATACAATATTATAGTCCCATCACTAATGTGGCCTCTTTTCCGTGCAGGTGTTGAATATTAATCAGAAGGATATTTCTAGATTGCTGCTGAAATAATTGAATTTTATTTTATTAGTTTTGTATTTAATAAATCGCAATATAATTAAAAGTTTACAAATTAATTTAGGTTTTCTAGAATTAATTTCCGCACTTTTAATTATCATTTTAAACGCATTTAAAAAAATGACAAGTAAAATAATAATAATAATAATAAGAAAAAAAAGAAGAAGAGGAAAAAGAAAAAAAATGTCACAACTTGTTGCTGCGTAATTACTTGCAGCTCATTTATGAAAACAACTTGATGCAGCAGTGATAACATTTGCAGAAAATAACAATCAATAACAGTATTTTATTATTGAAGAAAGAATAAGAGTAAAAAAGATAACAAAAAGACTGGCTTTTAATGTCTAGAAAATGTCAGAGAAAATATAAAATAAGCAGAACATATAAAAGGAAAATACATTTAATTAACGCAAATACTTACTAGTACAATAAAATAATGAGACAATTGTTCAAAAAGTTAAATGACTAAACTCTTTGTACAAGAATTATTTGAATTGAAAAGTTAAAAATGAAAAAATCTAATAAAAAAAACGAAATTAAATAGTACAAGATGACTGACCATAAATTTTTATTTTCTTTAGGAAAGTACTCAAAGTTTGCTTATTCCTTTAACACAATTAAATTTGTGCAAAATTTACCAAAAAAAAACAATTTAATGAAATATTTTTACAACAAAATTATTTAAAATCAGATGAACAAAAATTTTTGGAAATAATTAACTTGATTGGAATAATCAGTTCGTGAGGGGAAAGAAAATTTCGCTTCCACAGCTGAGAGAAGTTTTATGGTTTTATTTAAAATTTAGGTAAAATTAATTGTAATTTCTTATAATCAGTAATTGTTTTTGCCCGGTCTCAGTCAGTATCTAACGTATGTACTAATTTTTAAAGTAATTCGTATATGGAAATTTCAAAATATTTTTAAAAATAGTCCAAAGTAACTTCTGAGTATTTAGGTGATAGATTACAAATCTAGACTGTCTTCACTCTAATGGTTCGTTGGGAAATTGAAAATATTACTTAGACCTACAGCACTGTGGTATATGGAAATTTCAAAATAATCCAAAGTAACTTCCGGACGAACCATGGGAAATTACGGGATGAGACATACACCATCTTAAAAGAGAGTTCGTCTAGATTTATATGCTCAAAAATTTAATTGGATTATTTTTAAACAATTTTTTAAAAGTAGGCTTGGATAATTCCTTGGAGTAAAACGATCATTGATACAAAATTTCAAAAAAATCCGTTGGAAAACACAAATTTGCATATCGAACAAACAGAAAATTAATTCTAAAAGGTGATTTTATAAGAACTATCGGAAATTTAAAAAAAAAAAAAACACATAAAATTCAGAAAAATGCATGAAATATTTATTTGGATCGATAGTTGGGTCGATATAATTTAATGTTTGAAGATTATTTCATGCAAATGTTGGCCGCGGCTGCGCCTCAAATGGTCCATCCGCTTAGTCCAATTTTGGCATACTCTTTCCAACATTTCGGCCGGTATCTCACGAATAATGTTGGCAATGTTGGCTTCCAGTGCGTCAATCGAAGCGGGCTTGTCCCACATAGCCCCACAAAAAATAGTCTAGAGGCGTTAAATCGCACGATCTGGGCGGCCAATTGACTGGTCCCAAGCGTGAAATAAACTGTTCACCGAACTCGCCTCTCAATTGGTCCATTGTTTCGCGTGCTGCGTGTCATGTGGCACCGTCTTGTTGAAACCACATGTCATGCAAGTCAAGCTCTTCCATTTTGGGCAAAAAAAAGTTTGTTATCATCGCACGGTAGCGCTCACCATTCACAGTAACATTGTGATTCGCATCATCTTTGAAGAAATACGGCCCAATGATGCCGCCAGCCCATAATCCGCACCAAACGGCTGTTTTTTGTGGATGCATTAGTAGCTCTTGCAATGCTTCTGGCTGCTCTTCACTCCAAATACGGCAGTTTTGCTTGTTCACGTATCCATTCAACCAGAAATGAGCCTCGTCGCTGAACACAATTCTTCGATAAAAAAGTGGATCTTCATCTAACTTTTCAAGAGCCCATTCACCAAAAATTTGGCGTTGTGGTAGGTCGTTTGGCTTCAATTCTTGCACCAGTTGTATCTTATAAGGCTTCACACCCAAATCCTTCCGCAAAATTTTTCACGTAGTGGAGTAACAGAGGCCCAATTGCTGCGAACGGCGCCGAATCGATAATTCACGGTCATCACCAACACTGGCCGATACGGCTGCGATATTTTCTTCAGTTCGCACTCTACGTAAGCGTGTTGGTGGTTTAATGTCCAACAATGTAAATTTGGTGCGAAATTTTGTTACAATAGCCCGAATAGAAGCCTCAGTAGGTCGATTAAACTGACCATAAAATGGAAGAAGCGCGCGATGAACTTTCTTAACAGAGCACGCATTTTGGTAATAAAATTCAATAATTTGCAAGCGTTGTTCGTTTGTAAGACGATTCATGATTAAATTATAGACCAAACTGAAGATGTTTGACAGTGACACAAGATACAAAACGTGCGTGAGCTGTCAAAACTAGTGTTGCCAAAAAGATAATAGCAAAAAAATCACTCTTTATTTATAGAGATTTTTCAAGATGCTTAGGAGAGTGCATAGATCCAATTTCCAAACGACCCATAGAAAAAAACAGAATGAGTCATCTATCATTTATAAGTGGAGGACCTCTAGATTTGTAATCTACTGGCCGAATAAATTTTTTTGGATTACTTAAAAAAATTATTTTTGATATTTCCTCATACCCAGGTACAGTTGCTCTGAGGAATTTGTACATTTTCCGTTTTGCATCATAAAATAATTTTAAATGTTAAAAAACCCATCCAAATAAATACAGTCATTTATTATTTTATAAAGTGGCTCATGCTTTTGTTGGCATTATTATCAGAGACGCCAAACAAAGTGGTAAATAAAATATTTTAAAGTATAATTTCAGACTCATATCTTATTGAACAGTGACCCAAAAATTGGCCTGAATTTCAATACCAACTGAAAGACAGAAGCAACTCACAGATTGAAATACTATAATTTTCAGAAAGTTAATTTCAACGACTACATGGACAGACATACGGATGTCGCTAACTCGACTCTGCGATTTTTAATTATTCAGAATAAAAAAAGGTCAAAGAAATTGCTTATTTTTCAATAATTACATGTAGAGGCTACATGGCTAGGAAAGCCATACCATTTGCCCGAGCCGAAATAATTTAAAAAAAAAACTTTTGTCTCTTTTAAAGTTGTAGTTCTTTAAAAGAACTTAATAAGACCAAAAAATCCACTAATTCTGCTATAACTACCAAAACTTCATAAAAAGAACTTAAATAGGACTCTGTATGCTTAATTAAAATTCATTTGCTCTCCAATAGTGGAAATAATTTTGTTTCCTTTTGCAATAATTAGTTTTTACTTCTAAATTAAATAACTTGTTTTCATATACATAAAAATGTTTCTAGGCAATCTACAAAATCAGCACTAAATAAGACACTGCAAATACTTGAAAGTTTTATTTTTTTATATTGTGCCTGAACCTTCCAAAGAATTTTTTTTTATTTTGTTAGCTATAAGCTTCCTGTGTTGCTTTCAGTTTTTACCATTTTACTATTTTTATTTTATTTTTCTAGTTTTATGATGATTATTATTTTGTGTCATTATAATTCATTGCTGTCTATTGTCCCTTTTATTTGCGACTGTGTGTATGGGTATAAATGTGTGAATTAAGAACTAGTGTGTATGCGATTGTTTGTAAAAATTCCTCTTGATCCTGACATAGACTTATTTGTCTTCAGGAAACTCGAGTAAAATTGCTTTTTCCTAACACACACACACACATAGTTTTATAAACCTATTATTTCACACTAACAGCAAACACCGTTATATACTCGTACTTTGTACGTACAATAGACAAACAGTTTTAGCTATATTTTTTGCCATGACAATAAGAAAATAAATAAACGACATTAAGAACAAAACAAAATAAAAATTTCAAAATTTGTTTTCTAGCAAAAAATCAAGCTCGTTGTATTAACGGGATTTACAGGACTTAGATTCTAAAAGTGTTTCTTTTTCAATTCTATATTTCTGCACTTTTGTTTTAGTTATTGTTGTTATTTTTTCTTTGTTTGTCGTTTTAGTCGTTAAATAAAAATTTGTTGTTTTCTTTAACAACATTATTGTCCAGTCGTTTTTTTTTTTTGCAAGTTTAATATTTACCCATTTTCTTATATAATTGCTTTATTGTTTTTTAACGCATTTAGGCAGACTAGATAAGATGTTTTTCGGTTATGGAATTTCTTTTTAAATTTATTCAAATTTTTATTAAAGTTTTATAAAGCTTACACAAGTTATGAGTTCATTACTAGACGTTTATGCCCTTTTTCGCCCGGCTTAGTCTTTTATTATGTTAGTTGGTATGTAGAAACTTTAAGAGAAATCCATTTACAAATAGAATTTTAATTGTTAAAAACCCATACAGCCGTTCACTACTTTATAAAGTGGCTTATTTTTTTTCTGATAATAATTATCAGAGGCGCCAACTAAAGTGCTAAATAAAATATTTCAAAGCTTAACTTCAGGCTTAAATTAAGTACGGGGACACATCTTTTTAAATCAATGAAAAGTATATAGCGACCGTTTCAATTTTATTTATATAGATTAGTTTTGGTTGGTTTTTTTCTGCTTTAAGGCTATAGCCTCTACTCCCAGTCTTCTATAAAAATTTTATTGCGACAAATATTGATGATGACTCTACTACAATTTTATACGCAAAACTCTTAAAAATGATTAAAACGAAGCGAAACGAAACTTTTAATGCTTTGAGTTTTATTTCATCAAAGCTTTTCATATGCTTTTATAAGCAAACTTGCTTTATAATTAAGATAAAAGAAGGAAAGAAATTTAAGTAAAATAAAACAGGCGATGTGAGGGAAATACAATAAAATTGAATGGTCTTTAAATTTACTTACTATTGCGAATTACCCACTATGCAAAGATTTTCAGAGGTATTTAATCAAAAGGAAAAAACTTCACAAAAGAAGATTGGAATTATTTTTGTATCATAAGGAAAGTTGGTATCAATAACATTGTAATTTTTTCTTTAGTTTCTTATTATATTTTTTCTTTTTAAGTTGTTTTTATTTTAAAGGAGTTTAATAATATTTAAAATTTTTATTACGTTCCTCGTTAATATATCTTTTCATTTGCACATTTTCTTTATAACTTTGCCATTAACTGCAATTATGAATTTATTATTATTTATATTTTCTGCTTTTCTATTTCATCTTTTTTCTTTTGCTGTTAGTTGTGGCTGTGCAAAAGATTTAGTTTATGTTACTTTTTTTGTGTCTAGTTGCTTCATTATATTTTGATTTGTGCTGGATAATGTCAGCGTTAATTTTTGCTTTTTTTTAATTCAGTAAATAGAATTTATATTTTGAAATAGTAAAGGCAAAAATATATTTTTATAATAATAAAAGCGGTTAACCATGGTCAAGTAACTTAAAACAAAAACGACATTTATATTTTGGGAATAAAACACACACACACACACACACTCAAAGCAAAAACGAGAACAATTTTCAAGATGTTTCACTTTGTTTTTCCTTTAATTTTAATAAATCTAACACAAAAGTTTTAATGGTTTCTTCTTAAGTTATTTAATGTGAGTGCACATTTGTTATTTTATGCTTGAAAAAGTTTTCTCAAGTACAAAAGATTTTATTTTGCTTTGGGTACTTTTCGTAACTAAATCAAAAGTACAATGTCATCAATCTTCCTAAAATTATTTTTACTTCTAAACACTTTTCTTTCTAAGTGGACTTAAGTGTATGAATTATAATTTGACTTAAATTAATTGCTTGGACATAATGCTATAGTTTGTTTATTTCTTCTGCTTTTTTGCTGGAGATATTTGCAGCGTATGAGTAATATTTTCTCTTTGACTTAATTAAAATTAATCAGACGTCAAAGTATTACACCATAAGTATTAGTGTCGATTTGAGGTTTATTTCAATTAGTACTTTTTGTTAAGGATTATATAGAAAATATTATTAAAAGAAAAACAAAGGAATGTGTTTTTAATCTTATCTTATACCCTTCAGTGTATACGGCTGAGGCACTAATTTTGTAGTATATTTTCTATTGAAATTAATAAATAAAACAGAAAAAAAAATTATATAAAAAATAAATAACAAAAATAATCTCAAACTCAAATTAATTAATTTAAATTATAAATTGCAAAATAAATAGATGGAATAAAATATTATTTTCTTTTATAATTTTTTATCATTTAAAACTTAAATATTAAGTTTTTTGTAAGGCACGTATAAGCCGTAAAATAATTAGTTGGTGCTATTGAGCTAGAAAATATTCACAGTAAACAAACTTCAAAATCTAACTAAAATGACATTCGATATCATGATAGAAATAGTACACCGCATAGCATGCTAGGGTAACACTAATAAATGGAGTCTTTACCTAATGATTTTCTATCATGATATGAATTTGACATTTAGCATGATAGAAATTCATCAGGTATAGACATACAACACTCATCAATAGCCGTTGTCTCAATTTCAACTCAACTGAGTGGAGTATCTTCAATAATTATAGAAAATAAGAGCCTTCAGTGTGTTATTGTTCTGTTTACAAAATTCAGCTGTCTAGATACATATTACATCTTGGTAAAGATGTGACGTTTATCGAGAAAGGTAAATTTTGTAAACAGAGAACTAACTTGCGGAAGGCAAGTATCTCTAAGTATTTATATATAAAAAAAATCACTAATTTAATTTAATATGTTTCTAAGCCTTCTTGTGTAAATTTTTTTGATTGCCTACTTTATTTCTCTTTAGCTAAAATTTACTAACTACCCTAATATACTGATTTACATTTACATACTTTCTATTGTACCCTTAATGGATGCTAAAATGACTAACGCACGTAAAATAACTAAACTTTTCTTATTCTTTTGAATAGAAAAAAAATAAAAATAAAGAAATATTGTTGGGTTTTACGTGAATTGTGTTAAGTGTGTTTACTTATGCCAATAAAAATATAAGCACAGTTGGTCATACATATAAGCAAATAAACAATAGCATGTTAAATTTAGTTTTAGATACCTACAGACATACAGTTTTATTTTTCCACAAAAGTTGAATATCATACAATGGTACTTGCAATTGCGAGAAAACAATAACAAAGAGCCTAGTAAATGCAAAACAATAGTTAAGTTCATTTTTATTTTTATTTTTCTAAAGCATAAAATGGCGAGATACTCATTTAAGCAAGAAAAATAAAAATTCACCACAAAAGAAAGTTTAAGCTTCTAGTGTCATTTTTTATGGGCACATCTGACCAACATGGTACTTGGTATTAAGATGCTATAAAAGAAAAACACTGCAAATAAATTAAACAAGAATAAGTGTTGGAGTGCTTGTAAATATATATTTGACTTTCCTGCTTATTTTTTGTGCACACATACATACAATATATACAACAGCTTGCTTACTGAGAGCCTAGAAAGTTTTATTTTATTAAGGTAATTTAGCGAACATGTAATGGAAGAAAGTCAACAACTAAAACTATTTTTCTTGGTTTTCAACAATATCCGTAAAGTGGTGGGCTTATAAATTTAAAAGTATCTTTTTCACTTTGTCAAGGGATGGAGGTTTTAATAAGAATAGGCGCAAAAGACAGTCGAATAGAAAGAAATTAAATATTATTCCAACCTTCTTTTTTATGCGAAAAAATAAATTACAATTTTTTTATAAATACAATAACATAATCAAGGCTTGATTTAAGAAATAGAGGCTGTTTTTATAAAATGAAAATACATTGTTACAAAATATCATGCTGTTGTCCTACTGTTGTTATTTTTCATAAGAAACTGTGTTTATGTATACGTAGAGCTTGTGTTTGTAATGCTTGTGTATGAGTTGTAAAGTAAAATGTGTGATAGGTATGTATTTATGTCTGTATTAGTGTATAAGTTTCTTATTGGTTTCAAATGTTATATAATTAGCTAGATTTAAAATGTCCGTTAACTGTGGTTCTATTACTTGATAAAACTAGAAGGCTCTAGCACTAAGCAACCAGAGATGAAACTTTTGAGGTTAGAATTTTGAAAAACTCAGCTTTTTATTTGCAGTTTGTATGTAAGAGACAGATATAGTGTTTTAATATTACGAATAAGAGAAAATAAGCAAAATGAAAAATTTTTTGTATTAAAAAACACTAATTAAAAAGTTCTTTCCGTAATGAAAATGCACATGCCGGAAATTCTTATTGTTATTTAGTAAGGAATTTAATGGAAGTAAGGAATGTAAGTAAGGAATTTAATGTAAAAGTGATAACAAACACAAATTTTCGTGTTTTAAAATTCATGTTTACGAAATGCAAATAATGAAAGTGTAAATTTTTTAGAAATGCCCGAGCAAAACAAAATAAAAATTTTGGGTTTGTGCAAAAAAGACAGAAAGAAAATGTATGCTATATCTGCACTCTGACACCTCGGGTTGTTTGGTGGCTCTAGGCTGAGCTGAAAAGGTATATAAAGCAATACTGAGATTGCCGGAGATGATGAGTTTTAGTTCAGACAATAGATAAACAATGTGTGTAATAAACAATAAAACGTCGTTAAGACGGTTATTATAAAAAAGCGTGTCTACAACAAGTGCTGAAAAGTGTGCTATTTGTGTTTTATTTTACAATACCGAACCAAAACGTTTTTATAATAAGGTAAGAACGTAACAATATGCACGTTGGCTAGAAAAATCAGTCTGGTAAGTAACAAAAAAAGGACTTTATGTTTTGCGCTTGTATTTCATTATTTTAAAAATCGTCGTATAAGAATTTGTTGTATCATTAAAATTAAAAATTGAAATACACATGTAAAAAACAACCTTTAGCAAATGATAGTATTATTTCTTACAAATTATTTTTTTTAATTTCATCGACACATTTCAATCACATACAAAAAAATATTATAAAAAAATTTATTTTAAAAAATAAATAAAAGTATAGGAAAATCAATGGACGATTAGTCACAAGATGTAAACCGAAGGCATGTTCTGTAATTCGCGTACCTAAAGTTAAATCTCTATCACTACAAATTTTCGGGCTAATACTTAAGAGATTTTGCCAAAATGGTATTCTGTAACTCTAAACGCTTAGCTAAAATATATTTTGTTTTGCCGTAGCTATTTTTCTACCATAACACCATTTCGTGTTACTATTGGATTAACTGATGTTAAAAAGAGACAGGTATATGGGTTGTTTTTTACTATACGTTATAATTTTTAGTCTTTTGACAATGTTTCGCATTTAAAACACTGTTTAGCTATTTAAGCAGACTAACAATGAATTGAGACCGTTGTCGACATCAATACGGACTTGTAAAGAAAAAGTTATACCGAACGGCCATAAACACACTATTGAAAGTGAGTATCGTTTTGTGTATCTATCCAAGAATGATAGAAATACAAAATTACGTCATACGGATGATTTCCCATGGGATATTTGAAGAAACAAATTTAATTTTATATTCGGAAGCGCGTAATCTTGTGTCCAACGTTCTTGAAAGTACCCGCACTCTTTTTATATTTAAAACCAAAGCCTTTAAATTTAAACTTTAAATTTATTTTAACTAGACAGCTTGTTAACTTTAAACGGATATTTAAAATTAATTTCACAGGTACGAGTATGCATTTGTATATGTTAAGTAAATAGCAGTGGTAGTTCTGTTTATTTTTTCTTCAAAAGAGAAAACCTCTAAGTAGCTTTACTTTATGTCTGACTATGTCTGACTTTATGTGTGTGTATGTATTTGTATATGCGTTTTAAGTAACCCAGCAAAAATTCTTTAGAAAAAGCAAAAGGTCACATTCAATAGTTTTTCAGCTTTCTATATTAATTTCAGAGTTTGTTTGAGGCAAGTTTTTACTAACAAAAACTTACAAATTAAGATTCTTTTAAGCAACTACCTGTGGGCTTATTTGTGCATGCAATAGAAAAGATATACCAAAAAATCTGTCCATAAACTAATGAGTTGTTTGTTTTATTCATTTTAAAAATTTACATCAAAAAAACCTCACATAAAAAATTATCGTAGAAAATTTTGGTTCTTATCATTATGATACATGCAAATTTTTTTATGACTTTTAAATTTATGCCTTTTTTGATAAAAGTCAAAAAATAACTTTTAATTTTAACTTTTATTTTTTAAGGCAAAAATAAAAGTCATGAATTAAATATAGCATAGTAATACTCAAGTTTTATTGCTTTCAATGCTATAAATGATAAAACATCCGTTATCACAATTTCAAGAACATTGCAAAACATAATTCTCTTATTTTGTTATTAAAAATTATTGTTGTAATAACTGCATCACTTTTAATTTTTTTCAATGTGAGTTGAACTGATAACAAATGATAACGTTCAATCACGAATTAGAAATCAAAGGAGATAGTGTTATTTTTTTATTTTCAATGGGTAGAAAACGAAATTTGTATGTGCGCGACTTTTTTATTATCGAAGGCTTAAAAGGGAAATGTAAGGTTTGTAACAAATATATTGATGTGAGTTATGTAACTAATATGAAAAGACATTTGAGGCAACTAAACTAGCGTATTACTATGCAATACTTAATTCAAGACTTTTATTTTTGCCTTAAAATATTAAAAGTTAAAAAATAACTTTTATTTTTTGAGTAAAATAATAAAAGTCAAAAATAACTTTTAATTTCTGTCTTAAAAAATAAAAGTTAAGAAATAACTTTTTTTTCTTGACTTTTTCGATAAAAGTCATAACAGTTACGGTCCCTGGTTTTATTCAACAATACAATTCATATTTGTAGGCTACTTAGTTCTTTTTTTTTATATACATACATACATTCTTAATGAGTAGTGTCACATTCTAATTCTACACACAAATCATTACTTAATTCAAGATTTTAAAATAATTCAACTTTTATCTAAGTATTTAGTACTAAAACTAAAAAAGCCACATTTAGTTTTTTTTGCTGGGAATATTTGGCTATATTTTAAAGAGAGAAAAAAAAAAACAACAGGATATAAAATGTTTAAAAACAGTTTGAGTTGAGGTGCCACTCTCAAGCGTAATATGTTTATAATGGATTTTAGATGATAGTTTACAAAAAGAAATCACAAATATTCTTTGGACAATATATATAATCAGCCAACTGTACTTACGTTATAATTTCATCGATTAAAGTTTATTTCAAGAATATAAAGATTTTCGGTTACAAAATAAATTGTTTAGTCGATTGTGTGGCTTTTTAGCCCGTCTTTGGCTGAAATCAAAGTCGTAACTCTAACCACCATATTGTGGTAGCGAAATTGAACTCACAGCGTGTGATAACATTAACTTGTTCATTTTTAAGCTATTAATCTGACAGTGTTTTTGCAAAAACAAAAGAGATATTAAAGAAAGTTTTCATATTTGTACTTTATTTTAGAATCAATGAAATAAAATAAAAATCTAAGGTGATTTTAATATAATTTACTTCATACCGTTGCAAAAGGGATTTTTGAATAATCAATGGCGCAGGGAAAATATTTTTTTCCTAGTACTTTTGAGGAGAGCTAGTTTTGTATATCTTTCTTCATCCGAATAGAGTGGGTCTGGTTAAATGTACAGAATTTTTTTTCTTTGATTAATTATTTTATTTGTGGACAAGTCAAAAAACTTTTTAAATTAATCCAAAATAACTTCTGAGTATTTGGGCACAAGATTAGATGACCTCTGCTTTAAAATGATATATGTCCCATTTCGCAATCTTCTATCGTTCGTTCGGAAGTTACTTTGGGTTATTTTGAAATTTCCACATACCCCAGTACTGTTAATCTAAGTGATTTTAGCAGCTTCCCTCCCAATGAACCTATAAAGATTGTGGGATGTGACACATATCATTTTAAAGGGGGACTGTCTAAATTTGTAATCTACTGTCCAAATACTCAGAAGTTACTTTGGACTATTTTTAAACTTGTTCTCTAGGATTGTGTCAGTTTCCGTTTTGCATCATAAAATAAAAACTACGAAGGTTCCGCAAATGTTAAAACACTTCCAGAAAGTTTAGAGCCTACCTTTTTGATTTTGGCAATTTTCATTGCCAAAATCGGGAATGGTACCTTGGCAAAGTGGGGAATGGTAAAAAGTCTCAAAGCAACAGCACTGGGGTATATGGAAATTTTTAAAAATAGTCCAAAGTATTTTCTAAGTGTTTTGGCAGCAGGTTACTAATCTAGGCGACGTCCGCTAAACTACAAATAAAAATATATATAGAAATATAGAAGTATTTAGTGACGTATTTGACAAATATTCCGTTAATACAGTGAACATATTTACAAGTACTAAAAAACTTCAGGTTTTACGTTAAAACATATTTAACTCGGCATATTTATCTTCGCTCTCTTAATTTTTTCTATGGTTTTGATATTATAGAAAAATGTGTGAAGTGAAAAATATTAATAGTTCGCTAAGACCGTGAAGGGTATATAAGACATGGCACAGCCTAATTTAACTTTTTATTAAGTAAAATTGTTTATCTAAAAATTTACCTTTTACGAAAAAATAGTCTTAAATAATATATATGTAACCTCTTATATCAGGACATTTCTTTTTGAAAAGTTAAAAAATCTATTTAGAAAAATAAAACAAATTTTTATTGGCATGTTTGTTATTTCTATTTTTAGTGTCTTTTTTTTCCGATTTTATATTTATTTTTTATAGAATTTATTTTAGTTTCTTTTTTTCAAGCCCTAGTTTCTTGTACAGACAATATAGTAGATAAAAAACTGAAAGTTTTTTTAATAAAACAAACAGGAGAAATATTAGTTTTTTATTGTTTTGACAAGGATTATGAAGAGAAACAAAATATATTTTAAGGTTGTTGTCCAAGGTCTACAACAGAAAATAGACTTAACTGATACAATCTGTTGACATTTACGCCTGCTTATACATATTTTATGTAGTTTCTGTTATTCTTTTTTTTTTCTAAAATTTTTTTAGTGCACTTAAGCACTACAGAGAAATCTTAATTATCTATATGGTTGTTTCCATTAAAAAGAGTTCAGTGTGAAAGATGAAACGGAGGCGTATACAAGAGAAAAAAGTAAAATATCACCTTCCAACTTTTTTAAAATAATTTTGAAAAAATTGATTTCTATTTTGAGCAAGTATTAGAAGAAAAAATGTTTTTTTATTTATGTAACGGATGGCGCAAATGTAATCCTCCTATCAGAAAATGTTATAAATTTTGCGATTGGCCCCTAATGTCAGTTCTGTTTTGACATTTGTGTAGTAAACATATGCGAAATACACGTTAATAAACAATGTTGACATTAGGGGCCAATCGCAAAATTTATAGCATTTTCTGATAGGAGGATTACTTTTGCGCCACCTGATTACTTTTGCGCTACCCTTTACTAGATGTTTTTGCTATGTCTCACCCGGCTTGGTCCTTTATTATGTTAGTCTGTATTCTTAGAGAGCTTATATACCAATTTTTAGAGAATTCGTTTACAAATAGAATTTTAATTGTTTAAAAGCCCTACCATATAAAGAGAGCCATTCACTATTTCATAAAGTGGATCATGCTTTTGCCAGCATTATTATCAGAGACGCCAACTAAAGTGGTAAATAAAATATTTCAAAGCATAATTTCAGTCTTAAATTAAATACAGGCACACATCTTTTTGAACAATCGCAAGGGAAAATCGTTGAAAGTGGGCGTAAAAATAGGCGTAGCTGGTCCGAAAGTATATGCCGTCTTTCCTTATAGTATAGAGACTAACTATATATACCAATTTTCAGATAAATCCGTTGAAAAACAAAAATTTCTATAGAGAATAAACAAACAGAAAATTATTTTATTTATATAAATAGAAGAAGATAGAATTAAATTTCTATTTTCTTGAACAATTTTATTTGAAGTATTTTTTTGTATATTTCCGCTAGTAACTTCTGTTCTATATAATTATATCATTCCGTTTTATTGAAGGTATCAAATATTTTTGGTGTTTGCCGCCACTACGAATTTCAAAATGACTAATAACTATTCCATTATAGTTGTTGTTTTGTGAACAAAATTACCAAGACCAGGTGATTTGTTCCCGCTCCTCATTATACCAACTATTAACTCTGTTAGTTATTTTTTACAAATTATGTAAATGTGGAATGGTAAAAAAACTTAAACACGTTCTAGTAATGATTAGAAAAATTAATTATAATTTAAAATTATGAAAATAGGTAATCAAGTGAGCTTGAAAAAATTTTAAAAAATTTTTTCAATATTATTGTTATATGTGTTAACAAGCATTATAACAAGTTTTGGCTTGTGAATTAAATTTCTAATAAGCTAGTTTTAAAATTGTAGAAGAAAAGTACTAAAAAAAATTTAATCATATTAAAATACAAAAAAAAAACAGGTCTCACATTCGGTTCAAAAGAAGTACGATGACGAGTTCGTTCGGCAACAATATATCACCTATATTCATCCAAAGTACGATGCCATACGAATAGCACAGAACAGAAACCGATTTTAATTTTAAATTGATTCTGTTTACTTTCAAGTCGCAGTATAGCGTATCACCATCAATTAATTTTATTAGTAATACTAAATGTATGCATATGATAATGCCTAATTCACTGTATTGTTAAAAAAAATTTTTTTTTATCTAAAACCGCCTTCGAAAGTCGTCGTTACCAAATACAATTATATTTTATAGTTCTTGTAGTAGATTTTTTCCTACAGATATTTTCAATTTTTATTTTTTTTAATGTGCAGAATCATCAACTTTGTAAAGTGCTATGGGGAATTAAAGTTATATTACTTTTTGTTGTTCAAGTCAATTTTAGAATAAATTCATGCATGGTATTGTTGCCAGTTGCCGTTGTGGTATTAATAATAGGGGCAAAAGAATCTGCTAGTAGCAACATAATTTTTTATAACTTACGCATAATGGCTTTATTTCAACTATGACATTTGACCCGGTGTCATTGTCAAAAATATATATAAACACATAAATACGTTCTTATGTATTTACATAAATACTAAGCAGCAAAATCCAGTGTCAAAAACTGTACATACATTTATATCTTTTGCATTTTAGTTTAACTTGAAATAAGTTTTATACATTGTATTGCGGTTGGCAAAAAGCTTATGTGTATGTGTATAGCTCTGTTTATGTATTTACGTGCATTCAAATATATATAGAATTATAGTTTAAAGAAATATCTTAAATCAAATTAAAATAATTTTTTTTGTGTTTTTTTGCAACATATATATGTATGTGTCATAACCCGAAAAATCCACAAAACAAAAATTATGTTGACATTTTTGTAGAAGAAACCGAAAAATGTGTCGTTAAAATGTTGAGGTTTCTTGAAATGACAAGAAAAAGTATGACATTGTTTCCATTATAAACTTAAATTAACACTAAAATGAAATAGATTAAAAAAAAAAAAACTTTATAGCAATTTAATGTAATGGAAATTTCTTCAATAGAAATTAAGAAAAACTGTACTCATATAGAGTACACACTTCACACTTCTCTACGGACTGTTTTTTGTTTTGAATAACAAAATAAATTTCTAAAGATTCACTTACGGCAATTATTTATGAAAAAATCAATACTGAAAATAATCAGAATGATGAATTGTTGTTTGCAATTAACTCAATAACTTTATTATTGCTGCCCAAGGATGGTGGGGCGATATATATATACTACACATGGTTACCGCAAGCATAGTTTGCTCTCCGTAAAAACATTATTGTTAACTTGAACCATCTAAACATTATTATGATCGCTATAAACATACTTCTAGTTATTTTAAGCCATTATAGATATGATTTAATTTATCATAAATTTTTTTGATAAAATTTTAACTGAAACCATAAATATGTTTAAAGTAAACATGTTAAGATTATCATAAATATACTCGTAATAATGAGAAAAGTAAATTGTTTTTTAATCTATCTCTTCCGCAGCCATATAAATAAAGTGAGTATAAAACAAAAACTGAATCGTTCACACACAACTGAGCTTTGTGGCTGAAGTGGTTGAGTGGCGAGTTAATGCTTCTTCACTTAATATTCAAAAGATCTAATCCTGGTAGAGTCAAATAAAATTTAAAAAAAATTCTAATAGAAACGAAGAAGTCAATAGAAGAAATAAATTTTATTTATGCCAAAAATTTATATAAAAAATTTATGTATGTAAGAAAAAAAAAATATATTTATAAATTGCAGGAAAAATTAAATAAATTTTTTTTTTTGGGTTGAACCGCGGCATCTACAGTTGAGAGGTATTTTTAATATGTTTGGCTTAAAAATATATATGGTTAGATGTAATCATAAATCTAATCATGTTATGCTTTCACCAGAATATGGTTGCCTCAATAATATTTTTTCTTTGCGTGCAGTGAAAGTAAATCCGTGTGCTAGAATCGAAAAACTGTTAGGGCTTTTTATGTTGTATTCCTTCAAAATTTCTTAATAAAATATATTTTATTTCCTTAATATCACACCTTGATACCATTCATTCTAACATATTTTTCAGATACATATGTTTCTTTGCCCTACCCCTTTTCTTCCCTTTAACCCTCATGTAAGCCGACTTTTTTTATTTTTCTGTAAAAATAATTTAACACACAAAAGTTTGGTGTTCAAATTTCTAAGGCATCTACGTTTTACTTTTTTTTTTAATTATAATTATAGGTTAAAAACTGTAATATGCTGTTTTTAAGAGGATGTATTAAGCCTTTAAGATATTTTTAATACCCCAAGTGTCAACAAAAATAGAGAGAAAAATATTTCTAGACCAAAAGAGCATAAGAACAAGTGTTAGAATAAATAAGTAGTCTTGGGTGTTATATTAGTTTGCTTAAAAACAAACACACACATACAAACATAGTTCCCCACACTCACACATTAAAACTTACATACACAAGTTATAAAAGAGCTCATACTTACATACAAATATTTAGCGGGTCAAATTGATATACTACACTATATTCACAACTCACCATCATCGTTTATAATACTGTGCGGTGTACAGTCTCTTACCTTCTTCCTTTTTACTAAACACTCGGGTACCTTTATAGTTTTAAAGTTTTCTTATGCTCATTCTTTGTATTTTTTTTAAAGTTCCTTTTTGTTGTTAGTATTTACCCAAGAGATTAACTGTAAATATTATAATTCCTTTATTTCTTAAGTTGATGTCAACTGCTAATGCTACTTTTTATCCATATGTAGATATATGATGCGTGTGTTTAAGCACACCCACTAGACCAGATTTGCTAAGCAACTTATTAGGCAAGATCTAAAAACTGTAAACACTTTTCGGTAAAGTAAACTATTTTCGATAAAGTTGAAGGCAACTTTTAAAAGGACTCTACAGAAAATAATTTGTTTCAAAAAAAATGTTAAATTTTTATGCCTGCATTTTAGCTATAAATTTTAATAAAAGTGTCTTAAGACTCAATATTATTTTTGTTAATTTTTTCCAAGTTTTCTAAGCTGTTATACTTAAATGAAAATTATTTAAAATTAAAAATGTCTTGATGAAAACGGGAGATTGGCTAAGTATTTTACAATACAATATAAATTACAATCAACAAAAAACCTTAAAAATTATTTATTTTCTTCCAAACACGTGAATAACTGCCACTTTTTTGCATTGAATGGTCAAGGTCGATCTTAAAGTAAGATCTGATGACGAAGCGAAAATGAAAATTAGAATATAAACAATTTCTCAGTTTGTTTGCTTAAAAGAATATTGATGGACAGCGTTGTCAACTTTTGAATTTCCAAAAGCACGGAAACCAACAATAAAAATATACTAAAATTTTAACAAGCATGAATCTAAAACTTTAGTTTTTTTATTATAATAAAAATATTCAGTTAAACAATTTCCAACCTCCATATTCACAGGCAAGAACTATTTTGACGAAAAGTAATTTATACGCTTATTATCATCTCTTTTTGTTTGGGCCACAAATTGAGTATCACTGCGAGTAGCAAAAAAAAATCATTAAAACTAAAAAGCACTAACTCTAAAATTTTCCTCTTAAAAATTTTAAAAAGCACTAGAATTATGGAAACGTATGATTATTAAATATAATGGTCAAGTGGGTGTAAGTAAATAAATATTATTTGCTTTCTTTTCTTATATTTTGTTCTACTTTTTTGCTCTGCATGTTTTTTATTTGACTTAGTTTTACTACCTAATGCGTATAAGAGCAAATGTGTGTGTTTTTGTTTACTTTTCTTTTGAATACTTTTTTTTGGATTTAAATTTTTATTTGAATCCATATATGAATATAATATATCCACATAAGTATAAGCACTGATTCAGTTATACTTTTTATATCTTAGTTTACGTACATACAAATGTATATTTGCTCGCTTCAACAAGGACTACTTAGCTTGCGTATATACCTCACGGCCATTTAAGTACTTCAATCCTTTTTTACGTTAAGGCAATTACTTTCATTAATAGTGGATGGTACATGCGTCAGATTTACTTTTATGCTAATGATAGTTGTGTTATGTTATCTTAGACTTAGATATAAAAAAAAACCTGAAATTGTATGTCGTCATATTAGTGCATAAAAATTATAAGTGACAATTAAAAAATTTTACAAAAGAAGCAACACATCTTAACTAAAGTTTTTAAAATTTTTCTCAATTTAAGCTTGAGTGTAAAAACGTTATAAAAACTTTTCCATTTTAAAGCTTTAAAAACTAGAATTTAATTTTCTTGTAACTTAGGGCTTCTTTTAAATCATATGACGATATGTAAACTCTAAACCTTAAATATCAAGTATACTATGACTTTAAACAAGGACTAAAAAAATACTTTTTCTTCATAATAAAATTTCTTATTTTCATGTTAGCATTCAGCCAACTACCATAACCAACTAACATTTGTACACAATACAAGCCTACAATAAATATACATATTTAAGCTTACAGTTTTCTAAATTTCAAGTCAAAAATTAATAAATTAATAAAACACTAAATTTAATGGTCATTTTTGGATTAGTTTTTTTTTTGGCAGGTGCTTCTCTCTCAAAACTCATGCCTTTTACTAGCTACCTGAAGGTTAGAACAACCTTATGAAAAAAAGAGAACTAGTCATACCATATATCATCAGACTGATTCTTAAGGTATAAGAACTGATATTTGCTTTCACGTAATAGACATTATCATTTCTTAATAAAGTGACACAGTAGGTCGATATTATTTATATACTTTATCACGAAATATTGCACTAATTTAAAGATTTATTTTACAATTATTTAATATCTAAGCATTGCTTTTCGATATACTAGCTAAACTAGTCGTGCAAGTGATTATAGGCAACTAGTTCCATAATTTTTTTATCTCCAATATATTTTTAAAAACTCATGAGACATATTCTTTTCCAACAATTGGTTCAGCATTTTTCATAGCGAACTTAAAAAGTGATAAAGACTTGCTTAACATTAAGAACTATTCATGGCTAACAAAGGGAAAATAATTGTTCAGTACACACAAAATTTTTTCATTTAAAAAATGTATCAAGTGGAACGAAACTAGAACTTTGCACAGTTTCATAACAGCTCTGATTTTTTTTGTGTCAAAATCTTTTCATTTGAAATTCATTCGTGAAAAGAAAAATTAGAAAAAAGATTCAGTAATTTTCTGATAATTAATATATATATTTTTTTCCTCATTAGCATCATTTATGACGTCAATTTTGCAATAATATATATTTGTTAGAATTAAGTATTTTAACTTATTAATGTTTCAAAATATTCTCTCAGCACTTATATAAACTATATTCTTATATATTATACGTACTTTTAATTTACTTTTACTTCTTCTATTGCGTATTTTAAAACACTAAATTTAAAGACACCTAAAATAGCATTCAAAAAACATTTCAAGTTAATTTAAAAATATAAAAATAAAAAAAACTTAAAAATAAACTCAGAATATTTTGCAAATCCTGCTGGTAGACCATTGAAAAATAAAAAAAAAAATTTAAACATGAAACGTGTACCCGTATTTTTTAAGGTATTAAAAATCAAACCACAAACTGTATAAAACACAATATTTTAACACAGTGGCGCTGGACGTAAGAAAATTAGTAACACACGAATCCTAACTACAATTTATTAAGACTTTTAAAGTGATAAATACTAGTCTTTGGTAGTACACGAACGATTTATTCCCATTGTATTATACTGTCACTAGAATTAAACGATAGTGCAAAAAGAGAATGACCTATAGATAAAGTAGGTAACTAAATGAAAAGATGAATTAAACGAAACTACGAAAGTTTGCTGATGATGCCAAAAAGAAAATACATTTTTCTTTTCGAAAATACTACGCATACTAAAAAATTTAATATCTGAATTTGTAATATGCTCATAAAATATGCACTTGAAATACAAAATATGCACTAATGCCTTTATGGAAAATAAATAAAACTTTCTTTTTTTGTTCTTATAAATATTTTTAAGATACATTTATTAAATGTTTAAGTTCAGGCACATAAATTACTTTCTAAAAATAATTTTATAAATTTCTTTTAGATCGAGTAAACGATTCAAAGTCTGAAAATTAAATGTCCGCAAATATGTTGCCTGGTAACATCATCAAATAATTATTCCGTAAAATCAACAGTCTCTTTTCTTTTGAAAGAAGTAAGAAAATCGGTGCTTTTCATATAAAGATCAACATTAATACAGTCACAAAATTAATGTGCTGTTTTTATAACATATTGAGTGTTTTTCTTAAAAAATTTTTAGACGAGTTGATCGCTTGTTTTATAAAAACAGCACATAAAACTTTTATTGTATGAATTTTGTTTCGGTATTATTTTGTTTTCCATTTTTCAAAAAATTGATTTCATCTCTTTATTGCAATCATTTGAGACAACCAAAAGTTCCCATGACTCTTTACTTTCTCTGCGAGTGCCCAGCTCTTATGGCTTCGAGTCACAATGTTCTCGCTGCATATTTAAAGGATGGAATGAATTGGGTCAGGTAATCTTTTCAGGTATGTTAATATCACAGGGTGAATCTAGGTCACTTTATTACTACATAGTCTTGGTGAGCAGGTGGTTCAAAACAGAATCTTGCAATTGCTGTTAGGCGGGGAAACTAACTCTACTCCTGATGAATTTGACCAATTTATAGCTTAAATACTAAATAAAGGGTGGTTAAATTTTAAGGGCCGATGTTGAATGTGAACCACACCTAAACGTCAAGTTTTTTTCTGCATTTCATTTGACATTTCTCAATTTCAGACTAACTCAATTTGAACCATGGAAAGATACACAATCGAGTAAAGCGTTAAAGTTATTCAGGATTATTATGAAAATGGGCGTTCAAATCAAAATAATTGAACCATACCATATTATCATAATGAAATGAAATGCTAATAATTTCCTAAATAATTTGTGTTTTATTCAACATCAACATCGGCCCTTAAAATTTAACCACCTTTTATAAGTAAAAACCGCCTAATTTATAAGACCTTTAAAAGCATATCAAAAACATTATTTAGCTTTTTTTTATTTGACTTTATGCATAAATAAATATATAGTTTAGTTTTTGTGGTAAAATATTTTCAAAAAAATTAAAAAAAAATAACATTTTTATTTAATTAAATAAGTAAAACAACTCACCTTTAGTACACTAAAAATGTAATTTATTCTATCAATTTTGTTTTTACTTCACACTACTGTGAGCAGAAAAACAAAAATTAAAAAGAATTATTGCCATGATACTGAATACAAAGAAGAATACAAAAATGCAATCACATACAAACGACAGAATTTTCTTTGTTTTACAAAAGACACACGTAAAAGTACGCTTTGTCGTTGAAAACTTGAAAAAAAAATATACAAAATATAAATGAACGTTACGCTGAAATGAACCACAAAACGTTCACACAATGGTATAATTCTTTCTCCCTTCTTTGTCTTTGTTGTTCTTGCAATTGTTGTGATATATTGTTGTATTCTATATGTAAATTTATATAAAAATTGTAAAATATTTTTTTTTGTGTTTTGTGTGTTCTGTTTGCTAGCTGAAAATTGCATGTGTAAGCTGTAGTTTGAATGCACATACACATGCTTGCACTTGTATGTATGTATTTTTGAAAACAAATATTTTGTTTGTGTACTTTACTTGAGTGCATATGGTTACTTTATATGTATGTATGTATGTATAATTTATTAAAAAACGCACACATACACATTTGTATAACACATATTTTTTCATGCACAGCTGCATTTGCAAAATGATTTTTTTACACGCTTCCAAAAATTTTTACTCAGCCAAACAAACATTCACATGCATACAAGCAGATGTGTTATTTTTTACTTACACACACACTCATTTATATATACACGTTTGTGTGCATTTATTTGCATGTGCTTCATTGTTGTGTTCGTAGTGTTGACACTGCCCTGCGTATGAGTAATTGTTGTTGGTTGTTTATTCCCGTGTATTTGTTTGTCCAGTGTGCAGGGTGTGTATATTTTACACTTTACTTTTTAATTATTATAAAATTAATTAAAAACTAAATATTTTTTGTAAGCACTTTTAGGGTTAACAAATGTTTTTAACAGAAATATGTTGTTGAAAATGAAATTAATGTACAAAAATTGAGAGAACAATAAGGCAGTAAACAAGTTACACAAGTCATCTAACTACCACATTATTAAAATAAACAGTTATGTGGCATGTATATTTTAGTAATTACTTGATTAGAGATTTTTTAATGACAACGTATTTTAAAATGATTAAATTTATTATATTTTAGAAATTACTTTTGTCAAATAACAGAGTGAATTTAATTTAATAAAGAGAGTTTAGATAAAAAATTTTTACCCAGAAAACTACATAACATACGTTATAGAACAGTAGTAAAACGGTTACAAATATATGAGCTGTTATATCTGAAAGTGGTATAAGTTAGCAGTAATTTTAGTAAGATTTAGAAATCATTTTCTCTTAAAATTATAGCTGATTTATTAATTTTTGTAGGTGAACTTATACGTAAGTAAATAATATATTTTGAAAATAAAAACTAATCTATTTTAAGCAAAATGTGCTCAGCTAGCCATTGGCTTATTTCTTATTATTTCAGAGTCATAGTAGAGTCTTTATCTACCTGCACCCAGGAAATATTAGTCATATTCATATTAATGTTTTAAACGTGGCTGGAGAATATAACAGCCCTTGAACAAAAAGTTTCTAGTGTTACTCTTTCTTAAATTTGGAAAATGAAAATAAATTCAGCTGCCAGTAAGTATAGAACTATAATACATTAAATCCAAATTTGTTATTATTCTAATAAGCAACTCATGCAAAAAATAATTACAATGATAATTACATCTTTCAAATTAAACCATTTAATAATTTAGAGTTGAATTATTATTCACATATTTAAGTCTTTTCTTTCAGCACTTTTTTACTCTTAGGAATTTTAGCTGGTGAGATATTTCAACTACGCGTTTATTTAACTGATATTATTGTTATGTTTATATGTTTCTCATTTCCTTTCCATTTTAAGCACAACATGTATTTCCTTTTTATTTCGTTGTTGGCTGTATGAAATATAAGATTGTGATTGTGAGTGTGCTGGTACATGCTCAAAATAAATGACAACAAAGCAAAACACTTTGCATAAATAAGGCCAAGACAATATCCTTAAGACACCACTGGTGTGGATCACAAATTCTATAGTACGCGTAAGGAAAACATTCGCACAAAAATACTTTCGTTTAGTTCACATTCAATATTAAAACAGCATGAAGCAAATGGGTTAAAGCAACTAAAATAAGCAGAAAACATTTATTTTGCTTGCTCACTCTTGCACTAACTCACACTCTTGGCTTAAAGCAAAGAAGTGCAATTTTCACAAACCATAAAAACAACTAAACAGACAACTCAGCGACCAACAAGAACATTTATAATGAAACCAAATACTAGTGTACAGTGGAACGAAGTGAAAACGTCGAAGATAAACATACTTCAAAACGGTGAGAGATTCAAATCAACTGGAAGTTGGGGAGTTTTCCAGATGGTCCTCATTGTGGTATAACTTTTCTATTATTCTTAAAGTACTCGTATTTTTTTATTTTATTTTTTTTGTTTCTTCTTCTTTCTTAGGAAAAAGTGAATGCTTTATTTTTGTTCGTGTTTGGTTATATTTAAAAAAATTAAACTTAAAAGCGGAATATGGGAAAAAGTTAGAAGATAATAAGATCTCTGAGTGCTGGCTCTTAAAAACTATTATAATTCTATCAGCAGACCGCAATAAGTCAACTTTAAAAAAACAAGTTAGCTGCACTTTTAGTAAAATATAGACACCAGCTAACTAATTTCTTTTAAAGTGGTCTTTACGAGTATAAGTAGTAAAAATCTAAAAAATATATAATTTCTAATTAAATTATTTATGTTTTTAATTTGATTGAAAGCCACTTTTCATTGGAAACAAACGAAAGTTTTTGAAGAATAACATGTGACAAGTCCTCTTTTCTTTGTTATAGTTATTGGTGCATATAATAGGTTTTATTTTTTTATTTTTTTTTGTTTTTTTTTTCTTGGCTTGCTTGTTTTTTTTTTAATGTTCCTCGTATTTTCTTCAATTATCAATTGGAATTGATTATAAAATTAATAAACAGATGTTCGTTTTGCTTAAGTAGTTGATATCAAATTCAAGCCCACTATGTAACGTTTAGGAAAACAAACGCTGACGATGCTATGGAGAATGGTGTCCTTGTTGGTTTTGGCTATGGTGTTAAATGACGATAGTGATGATGATGATAATGGTAACTTTTAGGTTTAACCACAAACATTGGCGCTTAAAAAAAGTTTATTAAAATAGAAATTACAATGACAAGCTTACGCACACAAATACAACCATACACACACAAAAAGCAGCACACAAATTTACTTTAAAGCAAAAAATACAATCCCGCGGACACACAAAAATGTTCCAATACAAAATGACACGCATAAATGATGAGAAAATGAGTATTGGGGTCTTCACTTAACTCAACAGCTGGATTGAACATAATTTGGTACATATGACGCATGAAAATACTTTTTTTTTAAAGCACAAGCTTACAAAATAAAGTATTTTGTTTGACTGATTTCAAATCTGCTCTCTTTATTACTTTAAAGTTGATTAATAACTTTTCATTTTGTTCATAATTTATCCGGTCTTGCCCGGAGTTGGAATATTTAGAGTAAAAGGAGGGTATATATAAAATTTCAGAAAAAATACGTGAAAAATGGGCATAGCCAATTCCAAAGTACCAATCCAGCAAATTTAATTAAAAAAAGTTTTTTCTAGCTTACAAACAAACAGAAAATTACTGTTATTACAAGAAAAATAAATAATTAAGCAGTAACTTCTGACGTAAGATTGTTATTTAATTTAATTTAGATAGTGGTGTTTTTCATCTTAAAAACATTACGTTTGTTTTAACGAAAATATGAAAACAAAAATTAACCAAATCTGTGAAGCTGTTCTGGTGTTTTGCGCTTAGCAACACATTTGGCTATACATATGTTTTTATCTAGTTTGAGTTTTGCTCTTATGTGAAATTTCTCGGCATTTTACAAACAAACACTTTTTTAAGCTTTCAAGTTCAATTAAAAGGCATTGATATTCTTCATTTATTTTTTGGTAAGACACTGAATATTTATATTGTCGTACATTACTTGAAAAAAAAAATTTATGAAATATAACTCAAGATCGGATTACGTGGCTTTTTCTAGATCTAAAAACTAATTTTTAATAAAATAATTCTAGCTTACAAGCTAAATTCTTTGGGCTTCATTAGTTTCATGTTGGACATTTCTGTCATGTGCTTTTGTTTTATTTATTTTTTAATACATTTATTTTTATTTCTTTATTTTCGTTTTATTTTAAAAGAAAATTCACTTAACTGAATTTTTTTGTTTTCCTCTATTTTCATATTATTTTATTTGGTTTGTTTTTAGTTTCGGTTTTTTTTTTTTTTTTTTTTTTTTGTTGAGCAACTGCTTGTTCGAGAGAAAATGTATTTTATTATTATTGTAATATTAAATTCCACCATTTTGTGAACTGAACAATGCAAAAAAAAACGCAATTCAGCAATGACATTTATGGTTTGTTCACACATACTTTGGGTTCACTAACATTAAGTGCTGGGCAGCATATGTATGTATGTGTGGGAGCATTTGTAAGGGTGTTTGAATGCATGGTAAAATGAAAGAAAAAAAGTGTTAGTTTTAAATTGTTTTATTGGTGTTATAATTTTATTTTATAAAAATTTATAAAATCAAAACAAAAATAAAATTTTTAGAATTTCATAAGCAAATAAAAAAAGCTACTCAAGTTAAAAATATGCATAGAAATCATGAACAAATAAATTATAATAAAACTACAACCACAAATAATAATTATTTTTATTATTTTACTAGAAATGCTACACTATCACTTGCACTACTTGCAGCTTCCCTCATCGGATTTTATTTTTCTGTTGGGGCTCTTTAACAAAAGACAAAAAAAAATTAATTAAAAACAAGATACATTTTATAACGCACTTTTATTTTATTTTCTAGTGGACATTAGACTGTTATATCAGGCATATTTGACTTTAAATATTTTTGCTGAAGTTAGTATTTTAAACATATAACTTTAATACTTAAAAGAATAAGTACGCATGAGTTTCTTAATAGTTAACTGAATTTGGCAATATAATGAAAGGATATCTCCCAGGATTTTTTGTTTTATTTTTATTCCAGGCAAATTACTTAAAACTAAAGAAAATTGTATAGCATAGAGTTTTTGGTTTTTTGGTTAATTTTTTTTTAAATAGATTTTAATAAAATAAGGAAATTTTGTTATTTTCACATTTTTAATAAATTTAAAAAAAAATATTAATTTTTCCTAAAGAAATATGCTTTTGAAAAAACTTTCTGAATATATCCAAAACTACAAAGCTAGGCCATATTTATCGCCATTCACTCTTTCGGATATAGGCCTGGAATGGAGCTAATTATCTAATTCAGTTAAAGCTTTCATAACTTTCTACGTGCCAGAAGTCTTTCTCTTCTAGAAATTAAGGCCAAACAGTCAAAAAGTACATTTTGTGAGCTTCCGCTATGTAAACTACATTACATTGGAGATAACTAAGACCGCAATGCGCGATCAACCATCCAGGTCATTTTAATTGAGTGAGAGCAACCAGTATGACCCCCATGTCTAAGCACTCATCATTACGTGAAGTTGTTGTGAATCCCAACTTCATTCAGAGATGATAGACAGTTCATAACAATGAATTATTTTAATTCAAGTGAGCGTTAGAACTGACTGTCTGATATCAAGTCTGACACAGTCCTTCTCCTCAAACATTCCCTAAGAACATAATTTAAAGATTATTCTATTCCCAATTTTTATGTGATTTTATTAATTTAATTGAAGAGCAAATTCTTCAGTTATTGCAAAATATACAACAATAAATCTGTAGAACCAGAGTCAATTCAGAAAGTTATTTTAAGGATTGCAATTTGACTACGAAACTTTAGAGCTTAAAATGCAGGCTTCTCTGAGTAAAATGCAGATAATTAAAAAAAAATAAAAATACAGTCATGTATAAAAATACAGTCATGTATGTATATTAATAAAATAAAAAAAGTAACGTTACAGATAAATTTCTTTGGTGCAATTTTCCAGAAATATTCTCCACTAATGGTATCAAAGACTTCGTGGAGTTTAAAAAGAAAAATGAATATCAAAATTTTTTTAATACTAAAATACAGTTAACATTTTAAATTAAAATTTCTAAAAAAATTAATAAATTAAATTAAAATACGTTTTACATAAGATTTCAAAATTTTCGTAATCAGTGTAATAAACAAAACTTTGTTTAAAAAAACAAACCGTACGTTTTTAAATTACAAAGCAACACTTGAAATTCCTTCAATGAAAAGCAAAAAAAGCTACAGAAACAAAACCAAATAAAAAACACATTTCACATACATAAAATTACTAAAGAGTGATTTTTTTGCTATTATCTTTTTGGCAACACTAGTTTTGACAGCTCACGCACGTTTTGTATCTTGTGTCACTGTCAAACATCTTCAGTTTGGTCTATAATTTAATCATGAATCGTCTTACAAACGAACAACGCTTGCAAATTATTGAATTTTATTACCAAAATGCGTTCTCTGTTCATCGCGCGCTTCTTCCATTTTATGGTCAGTTTAATCGACCTACTGAGGCTTCTATTCGGGCTATTGTAACAAAATTTCGCACCAAATTTACATTGTTGGACATTAAACCACCAACACGCTTACGTAGAGTGCGAACTGAAGAAAATATCGCAGCCGTATCGGCTAGTGTTGGTGATGACCGTGAATTATCGATTCGGCGCCGTTCGCAGCAATTGGGCCTCTGTTACTCCACTACGTGGAAAATTTTGCGGAAGGATTTGGGTGTGAAGCCTTATAAGATACAACTGGTGCAAGAATTGAAGCCAAACGACCTACCACAACGCCAAATTTTTGGTGAATGGGCTCTTGAAAAGTTAGATGAAGATCCACTTTTTTATCGAAGAATTGTGTTCAGCGACGAGGCTCATTTCTGGTTGAATGGATACGTGAACAAGCAAAACTGCCGTATTTGGAGTGAAGAGCAGCCAGAAACATTGCAAGAGCTACCAATGCATCCACAAAAAACAACCGTTTGGTGCGGATTATGGGCTGGCGGCATCATTGGGCCGTATTTCTTCAAAGATGATGCGAATCACAATGTTACTGTGAATGGTGAGCGCTACCGTGCGATGATAACAAACTTTTTTTTGCCCAAAATGGAAGAGCTTGACTTGCATGACATGTGGTTTCAACAAGACGGTGCCACATGCCACACAGCACGCGAAACAATGGACCAATTGAGAGGCGAGTTCGGTGAACAGTTTATTTCACGCTTGGGACCAGTCAATTGGCCGCCCAGATCGTGCGATTTAACGCCTCTAGACTATTTTTTGTGGGGCTATGTTAAGGCTAATGTCTATAGGGACAAGCCCGCTTCGATTGACGCACTGGAAGCCAACATTGCCAACATTATTCGTGAGATACCGGCCGAAATGTTGGAAAGAGTATGCCAAAATTGGACTAAGCGGATGGACCATTTGAGGCGCAGCCGCGGCCAACATTTGCATGAAATAATCTTCAAACATTAAATTATATCGACCCAACTATCGATCCAAATAAATATTTCATGCATTTTTCTGAATTTTATGTTTTTTTTTTTTAATTTCCGATAGTTCTTATAAAATCACCTTTTATTTAATTTTTAACATTTTGCTCCAAAGTAGCCTTTTTTTAGTTTTGCTATTGTATTTGTAAATTCTTTTATTTTGGTTTTCAACGACGACAGAATTTGTAAAACACACTTGAGTGTCAAGTTGAATTTCCTGTTTTCACATATTCTAGTCCTGAAAAACAAGCACTTCCGGTAACCAAAAACATAGAATAATTTAGAAGAAACAAAAACGTACAAGCACATACGTAAATTATGGAAACGTATAAAAAAGTAATTTGTCATGAGCTTGAATTGATGAAACTGGCAACGAAAAAAATATTTTAAATTGAAGAATGACTGTGTTGAAGAACACTCGTATGTGACCTTATAATAAAAAATCTATATAGCAGAAATTACAATAAGGAATAACAATATTATTCCGTTACACACTTATTGCGATAGGCCACAAAATAAATTGCTTAATATTTATTAATAGCATAGTTTTTCGTTGACCTTTTTTGGGAATTTAATAAATTGTTTAACAAGAAAATTACCAGTAGCTGTCTATCTCTCATAATTAATTTAATATTATTTAAAAAAAAAGCAAACATCAGTCGACCATATCACAAATACTTATAATACGATAAAACCACAAAAAAACCTTAAATTTACAATATTTTACATCTATATAAACTTAGTTTTACACAGCAGGCAAAAGAACTTTGTAACTTTCTAATTAAATTCAGTTGATAGAGAAAGTAAAACGTTGAAGCTTTTGGGTTGGTTTTCAAACGTCAATGAATGTGGTTACACAACGTACTAAATGTAAAATAATTTCAAAAAGAATTTTCTAAAAGTGACATTTAAGGTAGTCACAGCTTGTATGTTTGTGTATTTTAATATATAAAGCAGACACTTTTTTACAGTTTATTCAACTTATATTTTTCTGGAAGTAAGATTTAGTTTCTTTGGTATGAATTTATGCACACAGTGGTTTCATCGGCAACGAGCATACAGACAAAATGCCCTATTCTGGTTCTAACATAGAAGCTTCTAATTATGTCAGTGACGGTCGCTTTAGAGTTTGGTAGCATAATAAGCGGTATTTTTAAATACTATCAAAATATAGAATGCGCTCTGCTCAGCTAGTGAGTAGGAATAGTAGCATTACTTAGTAGGCAATAAAATCGAAAGTTAAATTTTTGACTCCTTCTATTTTAAGTCATTTTTTTTATTTAAAACTGTCAAAATTTTTTTTATAGGAACGTATTTTTTTCTCACAACTTTTATATGGAACTACAATTTCTTCGTCTTATTAAATAAAAATTTTATTTTAATTTGACCTCGAGCTTGAAAAAACTTTATTTTGAAATTAATAATATTCTTAAAAAAGGTAGAAAAATATAATTAAATTTATGGGATGCTGAATTTCTCAATTTCAAAGAAAATTTTCATATTCGGAATGCAGAACAGCATATTCAGCTTTCTCAAAGTTTTAATAAAATTTACAATAAAAGTTGTTTTTTTAATGCCTTTAATTTTTTATTTCATAATTTTTTTTTTTTTAACAATCTGTGCGTATCCTTCCTCTAACATTCTTTTTGGTTAAATTGTTAATGTGTACACCAAGAATTCTAACAACATAAGTTAATTGGTTCTGTTTGGTCTTATGACCATTTAAATCAGCAGCTTCTAAACTTTCTGATACTGTGACTCACATAAAAAAAAAAATAAAAAATTGGCGGCCCCTATATTAGATACAACAATACAATATAATAATATAGGGACTCACATTTTCAAGTTGTAGAATAAAACTAAACAAAAATTAATAAGAGGGGCAAGAAGAATATAATTCTCAAAGATTGTCTAAGGGTATTAGGTATTTTACAATTTTTCCATCTATTGGCTTGGTTCCTTGGTTTGTGAATAATAAAATAAATAAAGCAAGTAAAATACGGCAAATGAACATGCGTTCTGTAATTACACCCTAGCAAAAATGAATATCTTGGACTCTGATTGCTGCGAGCTCTGCGGATGTACTGAAGACGTTTGGCATATTATTTTCAACTGTAATAAATATGGATCACAAAGGTCTTCCAGTATAATATCTAAATACGACAGTTTAGAAGCTTTCATCAATTGTGAGGGCATTAAAAAATTATATATTATATCAGATTTCATTGCTGATATTGATAAAAATTTTTAACTTTTTCAATTAATTACTTATATTTTTCTTCAATCAACTTATCTTTATACTTCTTCAGTCAACTTTTTACCATTTATATCATTCAATTTTCTTACTTCAATCAACATTTATTCGATTCATTCTTCAATCAACATAAAGAAATTTTATTTTCATCATTCAATTTTTTTATATGATCATGAAACTATTTATTGATCACTCATAATTACTTTATTAATTTAATTTTAATTATTATTTGTTATGGCGTTATGAATATTCCGAGCCAAATAATTCCGTAATGGGTCCTCTTTCAGTTTTTTTAAGGAGTAATTTAAAGATCAAAAAAAAATTAATAAAAATTTAAAATGTTTATTTATAAAATTTGGTGGCTAAATTTTAAGGGCCGATGTTGAATGTGAACCACAACTAAACGTCAAGTTTTTTTCTGACATTTCTCAATTTCAGACTAACTCAATTTGAACCATGGAAAGATACACAATCGAGCAACGCGTTAATGTTATTCAGGCTTATTATGAAATTGGAAATCAATTTTCGAAGAAAATCATCTTCAGTGATGAGGCACATTTTCACCTCAGTGGATTCGTAAATAAACAGAATTGCCGCATTTGGGTGAATGATAATCCAAGAGTGATTGTCGAAAAACCAATGCACCCACAAAGAGTGACTGTTTGGTGCGGCTTATGGGCTGGCGGCTGGATGGAGGTGTGCCGCCGAGGCTTGTTCCATATACGAGTATAATTGAACTATACCATATTATCATAATAAAAAGAAATGACACTAATTTCCTAAATAATTTGTGTTTTATTCAAAATCAACATCGGCCCCTAAAATTTAACCATCTTTTAGCTCTGTCCGACAAAATAAAAAAATTTTTTTTTTTCGTTCCACCCAAAACTGAATTAAAGTTTTATAATCAAATTCCTGTTGTAGTGAAATATCGCCAGATATTTAAATCAGTTGTTGGTTTTCGAAAATTATCATGTTCCTGCAAATTGTTTCATTCTTACAATTCTAAAACTAAAACTGAGTACGTCTAAATTTTGCAGTTAAATTTCAAGAGTTGGCCAGAAATGAAATCAACTTTATTGAAAATTTGATTATGAGTGATGAAGCTCATTTTCATTTGAATGGCTTTGTTAACAAGCAGAACTGTAGGTTCTGGGGTTCTCAAAATCCAAGAGCCATTCATCAACGCCAATTGCACCCCATCAGGTGTACAGTATGGTGTGGGATCACATCTGAAAATGTCATTGGGCCCTACTTCTTCGAGAATGAAGATGGAAGTGCTGTAACCGTAAATGGAGAGCGGTATCGTTTTATGATAGAAAATTGTTTACGTCCTGCTCTTGAAAACAGACCTGGTATGTGGTTTCAGCAGGACGGAGCCACTGCCCATACTGCCCGAGACACAATGGCACTTTTAAGTCAAATTTTTGGAGAGCGAATAATTTCTCGAAATTCGGAAATTATTTGGCCAGCGCGATCGCCAGATTTGACAGCACCCGACTATTTCTTTTGGGGTTTTTTGAAGGAGCGAGTGTATGTGAACAAGCCAGAGACAATCCTTGAACTCAAGGCAAACATTGTTGCAGAAATTCGAACGCTACAGCCACAAGTTTTGAAAGATGTTATGGAAAATGCTCTAAAAAGAGCCCATCAGTGCGAAGCTGAAAACGGTGGTCATTTAAGAGACATCATTTTTCATACTTAGTGTAAAAAAATTTCCATTTTGTATATTATATAATCTGAAAGAAAAAATAAAAAAAAGTTAATAAACAAAAAAGTTATTAAACTTTTACACCCCTTGGTTTCTTTTGGCCCACCCTGTATGTATGTATGTCTGCTAACCTATAACAAAACATAGATCATTTTTAAAATACAATTATTAATGTCAATATTCTAAAAGGAAAATATTTATAAACCGCAGGCAAACAAAAACTTTACAATTATTTGCAAGCGAGAAAAAGAAAGAAGAAAGTAACAAAAAGCTAAGCAAACATGCCACAATAACAATAGATTTTAATAACAATAATTTGAGGCAACAATAAAACGACCAAATGAATGAGGAAATAAATCTAAGAGATTAAGTTAAATACGAGTACGTACATTGAAGGGAGTGGGACATAACAAAAGCATCGAAAATAACACAACATTCGAGTACATGTACGAGTATGTATGTACGTATAAATCTGTATATGTACTCGTAGCATGTAAATTATTCTTTTTATTCTTTCTTGTTGTTTTTTTAATACAATTGGAGGGACTGTGTAGTAACAGTGTTAGTAGCTAAGGAACAAAAGTTGCCTGTATCAATAAGAATAACGAACAAAAAAACAGATCTGGGAAACAAGAGTGGCAATGTCATTAAAAGAGGATTTTAACAATGAATACAATGCAGGCGGTTCAAGAAAACCACTACAATAAAACAAATAGAGAAAAATAGCAATAACTTTTAATTTATGTTTTAAGCATAAGTTATATATCGTACATATCACATGCTTTAAAAAAAACCCTAAGTTACAAAAAAATAAAATCTGACTTTTTGATATAAATACAGAGTACAGAGACACAGAGTATAAATTTACGTGTTCCTGAAAAATTTTCACTTTTCACTCCTACAATTAAAACAAGTTAAATTCGGCTATGCCGAATCTTATATACCCTTCACTGTGTCAGCAAAATATTAATATTTTTCACTTTCCACATTCTTCTAAAATATCAAAAATATACAAAAATTTAAGGGTGCGAAGATAAATATTCCGAGTTAAATATGTTTTAACGTAAAACCTGAAGTTTTTTAGTATTTGTAAATATGTTTTCAGTATTAATGGTATATTTAACAAATACGTCTGACGTCACTAAATACTTCTATATTTATTTTTATTAGTAGTTTAGCGGAGATCGTCGTTTTAAGCCGAATTTTTTAATTAAAAAAGTCTGTAATCGTAATGCTTTTACACTCAAGGCATTAAAAACAACACATACACATATACACTCTTTAGGATTCGTATTTGTGTGCAAAGCATTCCGCACATGACAGATTAAAAATTTCCATAAAAAAACAAAGCAAAAGCAAAACATGAATGAAAATGTGAAATGTCGATGGTATTTTTGATATATCTATCTCTGCCATTTGCTGACCGATTGCTCTCCTTTTTTGCGCATACATTAAGAATGCTATTAATGTTGACTGTTTTTTGACCGTTTTTTAGTTTAGACAAAATACGCAAAAACACGAAGCAAAACTTAATTTCGGTTGTATTTTTAATTTTTCTGGTCCATTTGTAGACCGATCTTTTTGATTTTTTGCACATAGACAATATGATTGTTATTTCATATAAAACTGGGTTACACGTTTTTTTGTCCGTCTTGTATTTTAGACAAATTATGCAAAAAAACCCACCAAAAATGGCGATTTTTGACTCATAGCTCCGCCATTTATGAACCAATTCAGCTGTTTTGATACAGATACTATTAGTGTGATGTATAAATAAACTGTGTTCTATTTTTTTAGTTTAGATAAAATACGCAAAAAAAAAAGCAGAAATGAATGAAAATCTAAAATTTATATTATATTTTTATATTCCTCGGTCATTTGTGGACCGATGGCTCTCATTTTTTGTACAGATTAATACTCAAAAACCCACTCAAAAAATGTTTTCTTCACTATTATAAGGGCAACAATTTTCGTAACCATTAAATTTTTTCTTATAAAATGATTTCGATTCCACCAAACGGTGGGATATGGCAAATTATGGAATATATCAACCTACCCTTCCTGAACCATAGTAATAAAATTATTGAGTTAATTGTGTCAGCCTAAACATTTGTACTAAATTTACTCAAGCCATTCTTCTTTATTTAAAAAAAATCAGAGTCCATTCGTGGCGCTTAGGTTTACATAAAATTCTTATTTCGGAAAACATACGAGTATTTGACGTAGTATGGTTACGTTATCCCTTCAGTACTTTTTGTATTGAGCGAATTCCCCTTGGACTTAAATTATTCATACGGATATCTTAAAAAAATAATTAATTTTTAGAAAACATAAATACTTATTTAGATTTGCATAGCAGCCACAAAAAATTATTAATTTTTATTAAAAATTAAATTTTATTTTTTCTTTATTTTCATATAAGATCCAAGAGCTTCAAAAGCAGAAACATAAGTTAAAGCATCAAATATAAAATGAATTATGCTTAATTGAACAATTAAGCCGCCTAACACATCAAATGTATTTAGCTAATGATTTTAAAATTTTTATTATTTTTTTTAATAAGAAACAACTGACAATTACAAACATATATGATATAAGTTAAGAGTGTGAAAAATGTTTTTTTGTTTTTTTTTTTTGGCAATAAAATTAAAATCTTTGATTTTTGTTGTTGTGCAATTCAAATATATAAACATATATTATTAATTTGAAAAGATGTTTTTAAAAAAAATGTTTTTAAAGAAATTTTGTATCAATATTTTCTTCTCTTTTTTTATATTTAAACTATGTTTCATTTTAGATATTAAATAAAATCCATTGCCCAAATAAAGTAATAATTAACACTTGGTTCCCCTATTCTTATAAATTTTAGGTTTTCACTTTCCAAATTTAAATTTTAAACAAGTAACTTAATTTTTGTAGGAAAAATTTTTTTAAGAAAATAATTAATTGAAAGTAAAATTTTTTATATTTATTTTGCCATGAATATGTTAGTACATACACAAAAAACATATTTTTATAAATGTACGTAAACTTCTTTCCATTAGAAAATCTAATTTAAAAAACTAAAATTTAAATGAAGTTCTGTAAGGAAAATATGACTAAGAATTAGAAGAGATTAGAATAAATATAATAACTAAAATTAATCCAATAAAAAATAATATATATATAATTTTTTTTTTTTTAATTTTAAATTATAGTTTCTTAACATTCTAGATAATTTCAGCAGTTTATTCGCGAAAATACGGAATAGCAATGCATTGCATTGTTTAATATTATAATCATCTAAACATCTAAAGTACTGAAACGTTAAACAAAAAAGTATCAAAATAAAGTTCTTTCAACTTATTTTGTTTCGCAAATAAAATTTCACTAGTTGTATGCAGGCCTCAGCATCTTCCGCACTGTCATGACCGGCATCTAAAAATATAATATATCAAATATCTGTGTATATTCGAAACTTTTTATAAATTTTTACCATTTTCTTGTATAATTCGTTTAAGATTTTCTATACATAAAGTTTTAAGTGCCCGTTTTTTGGGTGGACCCATTTTATGTGGAAACAGTACAGAGGTATCGACCACTACATTGTGTATTAATTTTAATGCCTTCAGATCACTTTCCAAGCTATGACCAATAAGTATAGTTTTGGAGTGAAACATTGACATTAGTATTGCTTGAACATCACGTAAAGTACGAGTCTCATTTAATAACATTTCTTCCGTAATACCAGAATAGCTAAGCGTAATAAAAAAAAAGAGAAAATATAAAAAATGTTAGATATCGTAAATCAAATTTAATATCATACACTCACATTGTATTATAGTCAACAATTTTATTGTCTGGTTTAACCAAGGCATCATAAACTGTTCGAGAATTAATATCAACTACAGTGACACGTGTCAATTCAATCCCATGGGTGGTATAACACATTTCACAATCTAAAGCATAAACATCCTTTTTAGTTGGTGTATATTCCCTGCCATCTAGCATTTCGGCCTTATCAATTGTGGTTACATAGCCGATAAGATTATCCATATCTACAAAATCAGTAACATGATAATTGGCGTAACTACAACCAGGTGTACCAGCTGGTTGTTGACAGCAACGATGATGATTATCAGCAAAACCTTAGAAGATAACAGTTAACATAAAAGTAAATAGTTTTGAGCACAAACAATTTTTTACATAAGTAATACATGTATTTATGTGTGTATAAATATGTATATAAGCCAACCTCTTTTGTAACCAGTACTTTTGGGGTGATAATTGCACTCATCTACACATATCTCATCATATTTTTTTAAATTGAATACTTTGCCACAACGACTGCAATAACGTTCAGTATCATTTGGTTTACGCATTGGTTTTGTGCATTGTATTACTGCCATACCTGGTTTCTTACCAGGTCTTGGAAAACCATTTGCAGTTAATAGCTCTTCAGTAAGACGTAGTTCATAAATCATTTTATATGCTTTAACGCTGGGCAACTTATCAAATGGTTCACCGCCTGCTGTTGCATCGTTTTTTCTACCAGAAAAAAAAATACATACTTTAGTTACTTCTATTTATTTATTTATTGTATTTTTATTTTTTGTGGATTTATCACTTTATATTTCAGTAGATTTTGCTTTAACAAAATGCATGGAAAAACATTAACATAAAAAAATATTTTTTTTTTTATAATTTTGTACAATACTCACATTTTCTTCTGCACACTCCATGACGTGTTATTCGCTAATTTACCAGCCAACACAACTTCATGTGATATTATTTTATTACTATTTGAAGGTTTATTACCTGAATCTACATCAAACATATAAAGATTGATTATAGTTAATTATTTTGTTTTCCTAAAAAAGTATGTATTTTCAAAAATTACCTGTTGCCTCTTTCCTTAATTTATTTATAGCTAGCATAGCACTACTTTTGTAAATTATAGGGGTGTTACATTTCTTAAAAACCGTTAATTCTTCTGTCTGAGCCTGTAAAAACAAAAATAGATAAGGAGTTTTTGCTGTACATGTTTAATTGTCTTGTGTTTGTTAAATCGAAAAGTGTTTGCTTATATGAATATTAATCGCATCTTATATTACTTAACATACATACCCTTTCCCAAGCATCAGCTGTATTTGGATACATTGCTAGACAATGTTTAACCATCATATCATAATACTGCATACGTATGTTAAATGAAATTTTTGTTGAATTTGATTCCAACACTGGTGGTTTTAGTTGCTTGGTAGTTTCACTAGTTGTAGACTTTTCAGTAACTTTGTGAGCCACTCGGGATCCAACTTTGCTGGTTTGTGCTGGTGTAAACGCTGGTCTTTTTTCTGCTCTCAATTCTTCGACTTTCTTTTTAGCCCGTTCTAAAGCTAACATATTTGCAACTGGAGCAATCGAAGACCGACCTATTAATAAAATTAGGCATTTATTTAATATTTTTCCCGACTTTAAATTACAATAATACGTTCTTTCCAGAACCCTATAATTAGTAATAATTTTTACTAAACTTTACTAAATCCTGTTCGCTTACACAAAGTTTAGTAAATGAGAGCACACTTTGTGAGATTAATGAGTATTTCCTCATTTGTACTGAGCGAAGTTTTGTTAGTGAAATTTAGTAAAATCAAAAACCATTTAAACAACAAATAAGACTTGATAAATTAATTACATTTCAATAAAAATAAAAATATAGAAAATAATGCATTTTGCACACCAACATAAATTGAAAGCACGATTAACGATTAAATTTTGTTAAACTTTATAATTCCAAATAATTTAATATGTTGTATAATCCTTAAAAAACTGAAAGGATATTGAAAAAAAAACACGAGGATAATTATTATTATGCTTTTAGTGTATTACATCCAATTTTCTTTTTCTATTTTCCATTATCAGTTTTCGAATATTAAGTAGTTCAAAAGCTATATTTTTTTATTTTCAATTTTATTATTTATTACTAAAAAGTTCGGGTACTTTTTTGTATAAAACCTTTCTTGAGAGAGTAAATTTGTTAGAATTTACTCAGCATTTGCTCAGTTACTAAACTTTACTAACAAAGTACTCGAATGAACCTAATTATTATTTTTATTTTTTGGGCTGTAAATCTTAAGACTTAAAAAAATAATAAATACTGTAAAGCATTTATTTTATTTTAAAATAATATAATCGTTAGTAATTTTACTAACCAATTGTTTTTAAAGGTGGTGTTAAGTAACTTTTTGGTATTAGAGGTGTAAGAGTTTTTTCCTTTACTTTTCGCAAAGCTTCGTTTGCTTCACGAACTTTTTCTTCAGCTTCTTTTAATGCAGCTGCTGCAACAGCTGCCTCATCTTCGTGTTTGCGTTTGATAGCAACTTGCCGATCATATATTGCCTACAATAATATAAAATACAAGTAATTAAAAACTTATTAATTAAAATCTACATAACTTCTCATTCTACAATTTCGAATAATGTTAAGCAATGCGAGCCTTTACAAAAATTTTACAAATTTGTAAAGGGAATATTCATACATAAACTTTGTCTAAAATAGATTATGTTGAATTTGTATGTACATATATGAATAAAAAACGGTTTCCCTACAATTCGAAGTTATCAAAATAACCTTTTTGATTAATAAGTAGAAATTTAAAAAATATATGTATTTCCCAAGGTTAAATAATAAAGGTTAGAAAACGAAGCAAAATTTTTTTCTTCGTTCTAATATTTTAGTAGCAGTAAAACTGTTGGTGAACTTAACAAATTTATGCAAAAACGTTAACTTTCCAATAAGAATTACATATTATATAAAATCTGTTATTTATAATGAACATACCTGCATAGCATTTTTTTTATGATCTGGTTTCTGTGCGACTACCGGTATATTGCTCCTGTGTTTATCTGCATTTTCATATGCTACACGTTTCCTACTCGATGCATTCAATAGATCGTCTTCCTCTACTGCCTTGCGTTTTAACGCATCTTTTTCCTTTACTGCTTCTTCTTTGGCTTCTTCACTACCTGCATTATTCTTCTGTGAAGAAGCAATTTCTAGTTCCAATTGGTCATAAATCATTTCACATTCTTTCATAATATCTTCTTCCGTAGTTGCAAATAGATGCATTGACTCATCATCACATAAATCCACATTTTCAGTCTTAATGAGCGGAGAGGAAGAGTCTTTTGAAGATAACTTATCACAAGATGAAGATGAATTAGAAGTTTTTGTAGATGAAGATTTCGTTTTTATAGACGAGGAGGATGAGGAAATATGTCGTTTTTTATCTGAAGAGTATTCTTTTGATTTTGACTTTGATTCCTTTCTGTCTTTATATCTTGTTGACGTTTTATGAGATGAAGACGAAGACGAAGACGATTTATGTTTTGAAGAAGATTTGTGTTGTGTTTTATCACTTTTTTCTTTTTGTTTATCCCGCACTTTAGTATCTGTGTTTTTTCTTCTTTCATTTTCGGGCTTGATTTTATCTGTTTCTTTCTCTTTTGATCTAGATGACGATTTATGTTTGCTTTTACTTTGCGAATGAGTTGATGTTGAAGAATCCCTTCGTTTACTCGTATCCTTGTCTAAACTTTTATTTACTATTTTGTTTGACTCTTCCTTTTTATCCGTTAAGCCGGCACTGCATGTTTCTTCTACTTTTATTACATTTTCCACATCTTCATCAGTAGAAAATTGAGCCTCCTCTTCTATAATGCCTGTCAACTCATTCAATTCATCATTGCAGTCATCGAGATCTAAATTAACACTGTCTGGGCTATTATTACAATACTGCGAAGTGGGAGCTGGGATATATACTGGAACAGAATCAAGTGATTTTCTTTTTTTTGACGGTGAAGCATTTATCGCAGGTTTTTCTGGTTGATATTCTAACTTTGTAGCTTTCTTCTTAATGGATGTTGGTAGTGCTAATTCTGGTAAAGGTAAAGATAACAATTTTGGTGTAGCCTTATATTCCGGTGCAGCCTGCACGCTTGTATTAATAGTTGCAGTTGTATTTTCACCACCTTCTAAAAGAAATCCTAATTTTTAATATATGTATTAGGAAAAACAGATTAAACTACCTTTGCGAACATGCTTAAAGTGGCAATAAGGTCGATGGCATGTTGCAGTCACAGTGACCCCTGTTTCAATGCCATTACCCACACTTGTTCCGACAGACCCATCATAATAGGGACATACATAGCTTTTAAATAAGCCTGTCGAGGGTAGCATGACCCTCAATAAATAATTAATTAATTAAATAAAAATAGTAATAGTTCTTTCCGAAGTTATACAAAACATTAATAAAAAACAAAGAATTTGCACGAGCATTTGCTGAAAATATAGTGCCTATTATATAGTGAAAATACACACTACACTGTTGCTCAAAAAAGTATTACGACATTTTGAGAAATATTTATATGTCTATATTTCAAAATTTAATTACATTTTCCTTTAAAAAGTTTCTATGAAAGTTATATAATTGATTTAAAAAGTCAAGCAGAAAATTATTATTAATACTTTTTTCTTTTATAAAGGACTCTTGTTTATAATACGCTATTTATTATGTTATGAAACACGAAGCCAATTAGTTAAAAGCCGCCGTCCATTTTTTTAGCAAATTTTAGAGCGGTAGTAAGTTATTATCAAACCGAATTCATATAAGGTGAAATCATGAAGCATCTGTTTTTAAAATTTTCTTGATTTGTCAAAAAGACAGACATAGCTCATATACTTTGACCATATAAAAGTAACAATTGTAACAAGTCAAGAAAGCGTTTGAAGCGCACATCTGCTTTCTTGATATCACCTTGTATGAATTCGTATTGGTAATTATATATTCTTAATAAAGCCGTTGCTCAGCTATTACCTGCCGCCATCCTCATCTTTAAATAGCTGTTTTTGTTCTCAATTACGAAAGCTGCCAGAGTTGCTTAAAAGCGGTTTTATAATCTTAAAACAGATTTTTATTTATATGAAAAATCGGTTTACAAAGCTAACACCAATTCAATCGGAATTGTACTTACGAAATGAAGTCCTCTCTGATTATAATTTATAATAGATCCAATAATATAATGCATTCAGAAGTTAACTTATTCAGGTAGCCGCTTTTAAATTTTTGTAGGCTAAATATTGAAATTATCTGGCAACAGTAAAAAGTTACTGTGGACTTTTGTTTAACTAGTTGTTAAGTAGTAAGCAACAAATAATTTAATCATTTTATTTATTCCACATCATTAAAATTTGAAGGTGATAAGCGTATAAACTTAATTTAATATAATTTTGTAATAATATAACATATTTTTATATTACAATATGAGTTAATAAATATAAACCGTGCAATGACAATTGAATATGAATAAGTTCAAAGTACAGAGTTTTGAATACATATGTATATGTGCATTTACGCGTAAGTAGATATATAAAACTTTGAATCCTCTTGGTGGATTCAATTTTGGAATTCGTGAGCTATAAAGTACAAATATATAAAATTACTGTAAAGACGGACAATAAGTAACCAAAGGTCTTTTTCTTAAGCCGCAGACTTAGTTTTTAAATAAATATATAAGAAAAAGTATAACAGAAAGTAAATACATTTTAAGTGAGTTGCGCTTGTTAAGTTTTTGTTCAAGGCAAATTCATATGAATTCGCCTTGTTTTTGTTCAAAAGCTTTTGCCGTTATGCATAATCGGCAAAAGCTGTTGTGGCAGTGTACAGTGAAAGAAAAAGCTTGCAGCTGACCCTACAAATAAAAGTAGTTATTCCATATATATTTCCCAATAGGTATTTGTCCATTATCATTTTTTAATTTTGCAATCTACATACGCCATTTGCCAGCTTTTAATAGTTCAATCGTGACAGAAAAACATTAAGGTAATATATATTCATATGTATATTCTAGTTATAGTACTCGTTATAAAAATCATTGTCACACTTCAATAGCTTTCAATTTTATTAGGAAATTAAGCGAGTAAAAGTACCGAACAACATAAAAAGCTTTCGTAAAACAATTAGCCTGTCATTTAAAGCTCCTTAAAGTATACACCGCATAGTATTTTTTTAAATGAACTTTAAAAATAACGCTTTGAAACTAAAAATTCCCGAAATTCTGAAAGTTTATTCTGAATTGCGATGAGAAAATCAATTCGATGCGCAAATGAAATGCGATGCGAAAGAAAATTGGTATTCTGTTAGACTTTCGCAATCGGATTCGCAATTTATTTTAAATCGTGGCAGCGCTGCTCAAATAAACCTATTAAAAATAATGTTGAAGTCAAATATTTTTGAACTGGCTTATATATTTCATACTTTTTTCCATCCTGAAGCTTCTGTAATAGGTGGTCCATTGATATTTAGTGCTTCAGTTAACGTTTGCCACAAAGAATTTGCCGACTGACGTGTATTCAAATGGTGTTTTCCAATGACCTCTTGCCAATTGGCTGTGCTTTATTCATAAATTCTATCATTATTTCAAATTGACGCGGCTTGGTGGTCTTATTGCTTGCTTCCCTGAATTAAATAATAAATATATGATGAATAAATAAATAAAATATTATCTTTCACTTACATGTTTGTACTTTGCGAATGCTATTTTGTTGTGGAATAAATTTTGCGAATTTAACATTTGTTTTCGCAATGTAGAATACCGACTTGCTACCTTTTCGCATTTGTAATGCGATTAAAAAAGACCTTTGCGAATATCGCAATACAGAATAGCAATTATTCGCATTTATGTATTTTCGCATCGCAATTCCGAATAAGCCTCCTGGCTGTTTCTGTAGCGCTGAAACAGGTACATATGTACTACCAACGTAGTCGAAGTTTTATTTTGTGTTTTAACGTAATTTAATAAAAGAATGTAATAATCAATACTAATAATATTTATATTAGTTCTTTCCATTAGTGTTTTTGTAAGAAACAATGAGGCTTTGACAAACACCTATGTATGCGTACATATATATGAGTTGTTATATTTGAAAGTGGTACCTATAAGTCAACTTTTTTTTTAAAAGAGTCAGCATTAATTCTATTTCGATGACGTCTTTCTCTTACTAAAATTACAGCCAACTCATTATTTTTTTTAAGTGTTTGACATTGTACTCCTCCTAAACGGCTGGATTTGATGAATTCTGTGTATGCCTTTGGGTTACGCCTTGGAAAGTTTATCGTCGCAAATCCGCCTAGGAGCTGGCGCTGAAGTCGTTATCTGGCTTATTTATTTACTACCTGCTTTTACCTGATCTTACATGGTCCTTTACTCTAGAGTACGATTTCTTAGAATAAGAAGATTGAATATACAAAAATTTTATATTTTAGTCAAAACCTAACTTCAAATTTTTATAAAAATTAAAATTGATCACGCCAACTTTTAAACTTTTTCTCAAATTAGAGAAAGTCTACACCGACTTGGCAAATTTTTTTATTATATACTAGATGAACGTTATCTTGCCTTAAAATTTTTGTATAATCGATCGTAATCATAGAGTAAATGATCGGGTAAAAAGAGGTAGTACACAAATAAACCAGATACCGACTGTAGCGCCACCTGCCGGGTGGAATACCATATGTACAGAACATGAATTTTATTTATTTAATACTTTTAAAATGCAAAAAGTGGTTTTAAATAAGGATTCTTAAATTTTCTAATTTTCCGCGCAATTTTTTAAATTTTTTCTGTCATAAGAACCTTTTCCTGACAAACACAACAAAAAAAAAATAGTGAAATCGGTACAGCCGTTCACGCGTGATGGCGGGACCAAGGGATATAGGGATTCATTTATATATATATATAGATTCGGAATAACCCAACTTTTATTTTTTCTTTTTAATTATTTTTCAATATAAAAAAATATGAAAGCAAAGCAATGTTTGCCAGGTCAGCTAGTAATATGTAATTATGCACATATTTTATTAAAATTTTAGTAAATGCACAGGAACTTGGTTAATGTTCAAAGTACAATATTATAATCAGTACTCTTATAAACTTATCAATACTTTTAAAACCTTACAGTTACTTTAGTAATTATTTTGTCAACTGCCTTACATAACTACATGTGTATGTATGTACATATTTACATACTTATGTAAATGAAACGAATGCAATGACCAACAAATGTTTTTTTTAACGTTTTACTACTCTGTTTATAAATTACATTAGTGAAGTTTAAATCAACGCATCATGAATCGAGCATATATTTATTTCACTGACGAAAATCAGCCAAATACCTATGACTACGATGAAAACTTACCACCACTCCCTTTGTCTGATTTACATGATACTATGCAAAGATATTACGAAAGTGTTAAGCCTTTTGGAACAGAAGGAGAATTGCTTCGTACACGAAGTGTTATAGAGAAATTTGAAAAAGGTGCGGGAGCTGACTTGCATGCACAACTAAAAAGTAGAGCAACAAAAATGAAAAATTGGTTAGGTGAGTGGTGGGATAAATATGCCTATCATATGTTACGATTGCCCTTAAATCCATATGTGGTTATGGCTATGCCAGTCAAAATGGAAGTTATTGGACGACCTGAAACCCAAGAAATGGCAATAAAGGTATGTAATTACTGTTCTAAATTTTAATTTAATTTAAAATAATTTGCCGCAATTTACAGAACTTAGCTCGTTTTACTTATCATTCAATTGAATTTTGGGACTTATTGCACAAGGCATCTATCAAACCCTTATCCTCAAATGATGGGAAAATCAGATATTCTTCTAATTTGTATAAACGTTTCTACTCTACTAGCCGTATTCCGGGCTTAGAATTTGACCACATTGAATCATATTTCAGAACTAGTAAGTAACAGTAATTAATTATTATATTATATTGTACATGAATATTATATGTTATATACTTTTATGTTATGTTTTAGTTAATGAAGGTAAATCTCCTTCTCATTGTTTGATTTCGGGCAAAGGCCGTATTTTTATGTTTGATACTTTGCATGTTAGTGATGGCTCTATAATTACACCTTTAGAAATTTTAGTAATACTCCAAAGAGTGCGCAGTATAATAGATTATGAACCTATGGGCGATTGTGTACCAATTTTAACTCATGATGACCGAACTTCTTGGGCAATGGTTAGTAAGTTTATATATAGAAAATTGTTATTTAATTATTGAGAACTAAGTCGAAAGCTTATTAATATTTGACTGAATGATATTCTTTAAAGAATCGCGCACGATTAATGGAACTGTCACCAAATAATAAAGATACTTTGAGACTGATAGAAAGTTCAAATTTGGTATTAGTGCTTGATGAAAATGAGCCACAGGATTATGCTGAGGTTTCCCAGATAGCTGTAAATGGGGACTACCATTCAAAATGGGGTGATCGAAGTAGTATATTAATCAGTTACAAAAATGGAAAATTTGCTTGTGTGGGAGAGGTAACAAGAATAATTTATACACAGAGATTTTTGCTTCTTTTATTTGTAAATTAACCAAAAATTAATGTACTCAATATGTATGTATGTATATAAAATTACATAAAAATTTCAATCTGAACTTAGCATTCTTGCTATGATGGCACAATCAGTGTCAGCTATGCTTTGTTTATACAATTAAGCTTAGTTGAGGTGCATGAACCTGATTGGAATAATTTTGAATCAGCAACTTTGATACCGATCAAGGAAATCCACTTTGATTTAAATGACACTATAAGATCAGAAATTGAACGCATGAAACAAATCTGCAATGACAGGGTAAGCCTGTTACGAAATACTTACATATGTTGTTATTTTATATAAACATAATATGTTTCAATCTATTATTATAGCGCACAGATTTGTTGGTAACTCATGAGGTCTTCTATGACTATGGTAAAGATTATATCAAATCATTTAAATTGCATCCCGATTCGTTTGTTCAAGTCATTATGCAATTAGCGTACAACGAACTGCACGACGAGTAAGTGCTATAATATAATACTTATACTAATGCTATTACAATTTATACTTTGTTGATTGTAGAATCGCTTCTGCTTATGAAACTGCTTTGATGCGTCATTATTATAACGGTCGTACAGAAACCTTGCGCTCTTGCACAAATGAAGTTTACAATTTTATAAGAATTGCTCGCAATATAAATTCTACAAAAGCGGAAATTGTTGATGCTTTCCGCAAAGCTGTTAATCATCACAATCTTATGATGAACGAGGCTCGTAAAGGTCATGGAGTTGATCGACATTTGTTTGGCTTGTGGTGTATAGCTTATGAAAATAAAATTGATATACCAGAGCTCTATTCGGATCCTCTGTATCTAAAATCGGGTGGTGGCGGTAATTTTGTTTTATCTACAAGTTCTTTAGGATTTTCTGTGAATGTGGGTTTTGTCGCCCCTATGATTTTGGATGGTTATGGAGTATTCTACACCATAACACGACAATGGTAAATAATTTATAATTTTTTTTCTGAATAATTAAAATTTGCATAACATTATTTTATTTTCATTTAGCATTTTTATACAAACTTCTGCATTTCGTGATAGCCAAAAAACTAGTGCTCACAATTTTAACAAATTTTTTATAAATTCATTCCGCAAAATAAAGTCTTTGTTAGACGAAGTAACTGATTCGAAACTGTAATTAAAAGGTTCATTTTAAAATAACAAATTTTATGGCTATTTTAAGTAAAAATGCTTAACTGTAATAATTATATTATTTAAAACCACATAATTCATATTTTTGACGCTGGAATAATGGAAATATTTGCAAAAAATTAATAAAAAAATATAAAATATCTTACTAATATAATTATGAAAAAAACTTATAAATATATTGAAGTTTTATTTAAAACGTTATAATAGAAAAAAAACTTGTTTCGCAATTTATTGTTTAAAATTTCATTATTTTACGTGCTATGTATGAAGCATGACTCAAAACTGCCGTTATTAAATTTGAGAACTATACCTTACGCATTTCTCTAATGTTTAAAATGTATTTATCAAATCTGCTAGATTTCTGTTCAATAAAAGCTGTAGTATTTCTTTACATTGATTGAACATTTTTTTACATGTTTAATTTTCGAAATTAAATTTCCACAATAAAAAATTCTCTGAAAAATTACAAACCTGCAGCGAAATCATTTCTACAAAAATTTTTCTTATGATACCCATCATTACTACTTTTAACATAAACTTTTCAATTTTGTATTTAATGATGCGATTTTTTTATTTAAAATGGATTTCGGTTTGATTTCGGTGCATACTTGTTTCTTACACTGCGTAGTTACCAAAAAATTAACATTGCAATCACTTACTTTTAAGACAACTTTTTTTTTTATTAATTTAATCACTTTCATTTTTTTTATAATAATGCTAATATGCAATATTTTCAGTTTTGATGCGCTACCTTTTTTTTCGTTAAAATGTAAGAAATGAAACAATGATTCTTTAAAATCATTATTTATTATTTTTTTGTTATACGTTAAAACTGTAAATAATAATTAAATTTCATTAATTTTTTATTTAATTATACATACATAGAGATTATTTTTAATTTTTTTTTAGTTATTCAAAATAGTTCCACACAAATAGTTTCTTTTTTTATAGTCGAATTAGAGTTATCAACTATTCGACATAATGCTGCCATAAAATTTGGTTTTAGTTTAGGTTAGTAATGGACCAAATAACCCATTTTTTAACATTTAATTAGAAAATAATCAATAGTACTACAGTCTTTAAAAATTTGTCAATTGAACAAATCATATCAAATCATCACAAATATACAGTTCACATTACTCAAGTTTTTGTGCTGCAAGTCTGATTTTATGGGAAAGAAGAAAAGACGATATGAATGCCATATTACTTAAAAAATTTAGGAAATTTTAAATAGAAGCAGAAAAATTGTATTTTCCTTTTTAAAATCAATCATCTTTAATAACACAGAAAAAACTTTGTTTTTAATCATACCTAAAACATGATTTAATTAAATGTTGCGCATGAAATTTATGGGCAACAGTGTCCCACTATCATCAATTTGAACGATTAAAAAGTGAAATAAGCACATACATAAAGCAATATGGCATATTCGATCAATTGTGAGTGGAAGTGTATCTTAATACTTCAACAAAAGAGCAATTGGCATATTTTAGCTGCTGAAGACGTCAGTTCAAGCACATATTGATATGCGATTTCAAGTCACTACCTTTTCTTCAACAATTTCATTACTATTTTAGCACTATAATTACACACTGATTGATAATATATTTTATGTTAACAAAAATGATAACGACTATTGTATTTATACAGCTTTTTAAATGAGTATTTTATTTAGTGAAAAGTTAAAAAAGAATCCTAATGATACGTTAATGCTAAATTCATTGTTTTTTTTTCTCAGATGTATTTCCAGGCTGTAGTAGTAAAGATTTTTCTACTTATTTTTCTTCACTTTTTTTGCTGTGTAATATCTATGTATTGTACATCTGCTACATACAAGGCTTTCATAATTTATAAAACATGATTTTGAGTCAAAATGGTCTTGTAGTAGGTATGCGATATACATATTATACATATGTATGTTCATATATGTGAAACAATGGTCGCATCTAAAGTTATAAATTAATGAAGGATAAAAGTAACAATTTAATTTAGAAAATAAGATTATGTATATTTAAAATATACCAAAATTAGCTCGTTAAATTAACACAATTTTTTTTAAATAATATTAACAATTTTTAAACTAAAAAGCGAGTATACATAATTCTTTTGAAGATATACATTTTTAACGGAAAGCCGATTTTTTTTTTTGCGCAATGCAGAATTTTATCAAGTTAGGAATTTTCACAATCTAATTTCAGACTTATGGCAAGAAAACTTGATGTGTGTAAAACGTGAGCTACTGAAACGATATTGAAGAAAAGAAAAAAGAACATATTTCGGCAGTTACCTTAACAATGATAAAAAATTCAAATTTACATATTGAGTAGCATGTGCATAGGTAATAATTATTTATTAGTGTGTTAATGCCGTATAATAAGTTATGATTATTGCTAATGTAAACGTTGTTTAAATAGAATTAATTATATAAACGAAGCTAAGAATTTGATAATTATTAAATATGAAACACAATAAATAATCAAGATTTTTAACAACTTGTTTCATAGTGTAAGTTTTTAAATTAATGCTCATGAAAAGAAAAAAAAAGCGATTCACTCTTAGACTATAAAATAAAAAGACGTAACAATAAAATATAACAATATGTATTCTATACTGCTTAGATTGAAGTCATATGCACAAGCATATACACACGTCCGTATGTACATGTGTATATGCAAAAACTTATCAGATGCAGTATGGGTACTTGATCCATTTTAAACCAAAAATATTACAATTTTGGAACCAAATTAGTTATTTTCTACGAAATTTCAAAATTTTTTATCAGATGACCTAAACTATATAAAAGCGTATTACATACTACTAATTCAATATCATTTCAATTTTAAAATATATGTATGTAAGTATACATTTATAGACAATTATAGGCTGTGTTGTGGAAATGTCGACGTGCAGTATTATAACGATTTTTGTTAGAATACATATTTTTTTTTTTTTTTGCAAAATCGCTTTTTCGCTTTTGATTTTAATTCAATAAAACTTACGTTTGTTAATTAATAAATTTGTGTTGTTATTATTGTTGTTATGATTGTGGTGATTATTATGTTGTAGTTGTTGTGTTAAATAGTTCTGATGAGAATGTGGATGCTGTTGTTGATTCTGATATTGCGTATTATAATAATAACGTTTCTTTTGTTCTCATTCTTGTGCTGATATTTGATTATTATTACTGCTTTCAGTGGTTATAGTAGTTATTGTATTAGCTACAGTTGATGTTGCAGCGGTAGCAGCAGTTGAATTTTCATTATTTGATTTAATATTTTCGGTTGTTAGAGTAGTATTATCCTGAGGGGAAGAGTTAGCGATATTCGAATTGTCTAAAGCTGAAGTTCCTGTTTCAGTCAATGATGCTGTTGATTTTGATGTTGCAGATGTTGTAGTGTTTACTAACGGTGGCGGTGGCTGGAAAACTGGCCGCTGCATAAACATATTATCTATAATATGATCGATATTTTCAGCTGAACCAATAGGTTGACTTGAGTTTGATAACTGATTTGTTAAAGACTTCGAGTCATCAGCTTTCGAATCTTGTGATTTTTGTTGTTTATTCTTTTCGGATGGTGGCAGTATGGGTATAGCATTGGTAGGTCTTCTTTGGGGTAAAGAAACTGGTCGAGAAGAGGCTTGTGTTGGCGGTGGTACAAAATAAGTAGTTCCGCCAACGGTATTGTAATTTTGGTATCCACCTGAAGCTGTTGAGCCCGTTTGAGGTTGTGATACAACACCTACTTGGCCAGAAGCACCGTAACCTGTGGCGGAGGCTACCGCTTGTGGTGCATTATTAGGATTGTTATAAACTAAGCTGGCAGCAGCTGCAGCAGCAGTTTGTTGTTGAGCTAAGAAATTTGGATTCGCTTGTTGAGCAGCGTATGTGGCTGCAGCTTGCGTAGCTTGGGCTGTAACAGCTGCAGTTGCTGCTGCTGTATAGGCATCAGGAGATGTAACGTAGTATGCAGCTGGAGCAGGCGTACTACCTGAATATGGCTGTGGGGGAGGCGCTTGAGGTCCTTGAGACACATAGTTAGGCTGCTTGGAGACTGTAGGTTGTTGTGTAACTTGTAGAGCTTGTATTTGAGCTTGCAAATTTTCTTGATGATACATTTGCATAAGATTCGCTTGAATCATTGCCTGATCGGGTGGCATCATTATAGTTGGAGGTGCTTGACTTTGCTGTTGTTGCTGTTGTATATGTATTTGTTGCAGCTGTTGTTGCTGTTGGTGATCAGCTATATGTTGGGCATCATGCTGAGAACGTCTAAGACTAGAATATCTTTTAGGTGGACCTCTTTGTTCCATTGGCTGTTGACTAATATTTTGATTTTGTGATTGTTGCTGTTGTTGTGTTTGCCCAGCCATTATTATATTTGAAGTTTGCTGCTGCATTATTTGTTGTTGTTGCTGATTTTGAGTAGCCAAAGAGTGCATTTGCACACTGCCTACGTGGCTGGGATCATTACGATTTTGAACCTGTTGCAAACGTTGAGAAAGGTTAGAACTCGGCTGTTGGAAGGTCTTGTTTTGTATTTGAGAATTTTGCCTGTTTGCACCATGATTTAGCATAGTTGGCTGTTGGGACTGCTGCTGATGTATTTGTTGTTGCGGTAATGATATTTGTTGTTGTGTACCTTGAATAGGCTGATATCCTTGTTCCAAGTGTTTCTTCTTATTATTGTAGCTTTCAAGTATTTGTGACTGCTGTTGATTTTGAACGGGTATTGATTGGTTGCGTTCCTTAAGATTTTCACTTCCATTAGATGTTTTCTTGATATTTTGTTGTTGTTGCAACTGTTGTTGATTCTGCTGTGGTTGCCTTTGAGCATCCAATCGGCTAGATAAACTACTAGAATTTTGATGGGATGATCCTGTTGTAGGATTTTGATAATTTGATCGATTTTTCTGTTTAAACTCCATAGCAGCCTGTCGTCCAACGGATACCTGATTTTGTCCTTGTCCTCGGCTATTAAATGATTTTTGGCGACTCTGCTGTTTGAAACCTCCTTCATTATTTCTTTCACTTTTATCACTACGTGGTTCAGCTCTGTTATCGTTATCATCGATATGATTATTTCGTGATGACGATATCACTTTATCGGTTTTTTCTGTCCTTACCTCTACAACTTTTCCTTCACGTTTTCTTTTTTCTATGCGGTTTTCTTTTTCTTCTCTAGTACGACGGATTCGTCTAGGTTTAAAAATTTTTTCAGTTAATGCAGGAAACTCAGAAGGCTTTGGTGGTTTACGTTCCTTGTTGTTGGTCTTCAAGTAGGCACTTTCATCTTCCCAATTGCGATTGTATTTGCTGGGTCCTCGTCCGTAACGACGTCTTCTTCGAGCTTTTGGAGGAGCATCTTCGGTACGTATGTCATACCCATAAGCGTTTACAAGTTCTGCTCTTGATTTAGGAGCCTGCTCTGAAGCATCGAAACGATCATGCGACCAACGATCCACAGTCGAGGCTGGTTGCCATTTTTTCATTGTTTTAGAAGCTGTTGAAATCGTAGGTGTGGTTGATGTTTTTGAACCGTTAACACTGCCAGTGCCACCTGTTATAACCATTGGATTTTCACTTGCCTCTTGCCCCTCTCCACTGATTCCTTCTTCTAATTCAGCAGTGCGGTCATCATGTTCGTAAAAAGTACCCCTTTTAGGTATATACTGGGGATTGCTGCGGTCTTCATCAACTTTCTTTTGGGCATCAGCATCAAGTTTTTCTGGTCCTTGTAAGTCTATGTCATCTCCTTCATCATCATCATCATCTTCATCATTTTCGGTATCAGTTTCATCATCAGTTTCGCCTTCATCATCATCACCTTCAGACAAACTTTCTATATCATCGTCATCGTCATACTCTTCATTACCCTCTAAATCACTGGCCGTGTCATACTCGGAATCATGGGGATGTGAATTACTTGATTTCTCTTGTGTTGGGGAAGTTCCTAAGTCGTTCGAATGGTTGGCTTCAGTGGCACCCTCACTTCTGACACTTATCCCCTCTGCACCAATAATCGGCTTTCCAAACGATCCCTGTGCAAGAGGTATCTCTGTTGGTGTTACCACCACGGCGGTTGTTGATGCCGCAGTGGGACTATTTTCAACATCGGCCATTATATTAATTTTTCAAAAACTACTTCTGTCAGCTGCCCTTGTTTCGATTTTTCTAGTGTCCGTTGTAGTGCTTCTTCTTTCTCCTACGGAGATTTTATTAATTTTTTTTTTCCAATTTTCGATATTTTTATGTAACCATTATAAATTCTACCATATTCTTGCTACTTACCTTTATTTTAATATTAATAAAAACACTGATATTTTCTCTCAATGATTATTTTAATTAAATTGGTTTTCTATGGTTCCTTTTTCAGTGAAAATTTTTAGGTGTTTTCTTCCAACAATGCAATCACCGAAAAAATAGAAAGTAAGAAAGTTAAGAAAACGAAATAAGTACAAATGTCATTAGAAAATAAACTGAATAAAGGACAGCCGTAGCTACATACTTCGTAAATTATATGAATAAAAGAACTAACCCGGTAGCCAATTTAGAAATTGGTTGCCTATTTGATTTATGTCATATTTAAATAACGTACAAGTGACCACAAAAGGTTTTTATGTAATATATTTTTATCTGGAGGTACATCGTTATGTAAAAACAAACTTTAATACAGGCAGTTCGTATAAATCAACTGTTTTCATCCAATACCTCTTGTTTGTTTATCTAAAAACATTTATAAATTCCACAAAAAATAGCTAAATATTTCTTTTCTGTAATCGAATTAAATTATTTATATCACAGTGTACTTTTACATAGTTGACGCCGAAAGACATTTAAGATGTACTAATTTTGGTGAACTGACTTCGAAGTTTGTACGAAATTTGTTTATGTATTTATAAACCACGCGATATTTTTTAATTATTTTAATTTCTCTCTTTCACTACCAAAATTTAACAAATGTCTAAAACTAAAAATAAGAAAAATGGTGCAAAACCACAAAATAACAAAGAACGGAAACAAAACAAATCAGATGGAGAGTTTTCAACCGACTGGGATGTTGAAAAATATCGCCGGGAATATGAAAGCGAAGAACATTGGCAGTTGAGGAAGCGTTTTATGGATGTGCACAAAGATAAATTTCCAGAAGACAAGCTAGTGTGCTTAGCTCAAGTCTTTACTAATATGGAATTTATGGGATGCAAATACCCCTCGGAAACGATGCGTATGGTGGGTGAGCTTTCACAGGACGTAGCTAAAGAATTTAGAGCAGACAGGGAAAATCGCTTGAAAAGAACATTTGTAACTGCTTCCGATGCTGCTGAGGCCAGAGCCAAAGGTAGACGAAATTAATCTAGCAATATTGTTTTCCATTTAATTTTAAGTAAAAATATGTGAGTACTGGAGAGATTTTGGAACAGGTGGCTTATTGAATGATTGCTTTTTTTCTATTTAAAAATCTTTATAGGACGTAAATCAGCACAGCCGACGAATAATACACAGAATCTTAGTTCATTTCAAAGCAAAAATAAAAGAAGTGGTTTTGGTAATGCAACAGTTCATGGTGAAGAGCCTACATCCAAAAAAACTTCGCAAACAGTTGATCTATTTTCTGATCTGAAATATGGTAAATTTATACTTTACTTGCATGGAGGCCGTAATTGTTTGAGAATGTCAGCACAACGGAGCAACTTTCAATATAAAGAAAAAGAAGTTGTTATGGCCAATGGACGAAAACAAGTGGAAATAAGTCTTGACGAACAATTAGTGGCGTGTTCGTGCGAAGAAAATCTGAAATCTTCAAAAGCAGAAGCCTTTCATAAAGCTCTGTCAATTTTAAAGGAACAATGTTACACAATAAAGGCAGGTTTAAATACAGCACCTAGATATACGTTTCTTTTTTTGTTACAGAATACACTTTATATATTCTCAAAAACTAGATCTGGAATATCATACATAAAACATAAAAAAGAAGAAACAATTTGCAGTATAAATTGTTTATATATTTAAAAATGTTCTGTACTTTTAATAATAGGCTTAATTTTTCATTTAGCAAAACCCTTCTAGAGATACTATAAAAATTGAGAAAACCAACAATAAAGTAGTTTGCGGTGTAGTTAAAACTCAGCAGGAAGACGAAAAAATCGACTCCAGTAACAAGGGCTACAAAATGATGAAGTTAATGGGCTGGTCGGGTGGTGGCTTAGGTTCTAAAAAACAAGGACGTGAAGATCCTGTAGAATATTTGTTGAAAAATAATCGCTCTGGCTTGGGTAATGAAGCATGTAAGCTAGATCGAAAATATTTTATGCAAATGCTGAAAAATTATGTGGAATCAGATGACATACGTGAACTACAGTTTGAGCCCACATTTACTAAAGAAGAGAGAGCTATGCTGCATGAGTAAGTAACTTCTTTTTAATGCCTGCGTTTGTTATTAGAAAAATATTTATATCTATTTAAGACATTAAGAAATGTTAAAATTTTAAATATATTGTTTTCTTTCGCAGAATTGCCAGTAAATTTAATTTGAAATCTACAAGCCATGGCCACGATGACCAACGTCGTCTCATTATCGATAAGAAAACTATTAACGACACGCAAATCCTACAAGAAGTATTACTACGCAAAAATTCACGATTTATAGATCGTTACTTAGTGCAAGTGCCGCAATCAAAGACAGAAATATTTCCTGATCATACTGTAGAGTTAACAATGCAAATTGAATGAATATAGTTTTTATATTTAAGTTGGTCTACTACTTTACGTCACTGCGTTATATTTAAAATAAAATTTAAAACTTTTTAATTATTCTCATGTAACAATGACTGCATTGCAAAATCATTTTTTTGTAGTTATTTGCATTCTTAACTATAATGAGGTTAAAAGTGTGTACATGAATCTATGATAATTATTTTTTCACTGCTCCCAACCGACTAGGATCTTGACTTGGATAATGTATTTGTCCGCCAGCACTTGGTGGTGAGGGAATACTGTCCAATGAACTTCCGCCGGCTACATGTGCAGTTGATGACGGTAGCGCCATAGTGTATGGTGCTGCATAAGCTTGAGAATACATTTGATACGATGACGCTGGTATAAGACTTGGCGGTATTTGATGTAATTTCATACCAGGTGGCAGAACCGTAACTTGTTCTTGTTGTAAGTTAAAGAAATCATTCGGATTTTGAACTACTGGTGGAGCTATGGCAGTAACTTCAAAACGTCGGTCCGTTTTTACTGCCCCCTGTTTGGCTTGAGAATGTGCCCATTTTATTGTCGACTTTTTGCCTTGCAACACTAGCTTATTGAAACTTTTCTCGGCGGCCAATTCTGCAGCAGAACGCTTTGTATACTGTATAAATGCACACTGTTGCCGTGGTACCAACGCTATTGACCGAATTTCACCGAATTGATAGAAATGATCTCTGAGCTCTGGTTCTGTTATATCCTCTGGTAAATTGCCCACATATAAAGTAGTAATGTTACGATCTTCAGGAGGCTCCAGAGTAGGCAACGAAGCCGCCCTTTTCATAATTTTTTCAGCCACTGGATCGTTGCGACCATAGTAACGATCTTTAATGTTCTGCTCACAGAGCGGATCATCCGGTTCATTGGGCTTGTCATGACGATATGGACACTCTTCTCCTCTTTTGCACTCACCTTTCACCCAGAATGAACAAATATGAGGCCTATTACGTTTATAATACGGAGCTGTTCGGGCCAACTTTGATAACATCTCACTTGCTGCTAAAGATTTACCCACAGCACCAGCTGCCTCGGTACCATCACCATCTTGCAATTCTCTATCTACATTTTGTATATAATATTCTTTGTTGACATCACTTTGTGGTAGATTATCGGCAATTTTTAATGCTGCATCCCTCACTTGAATGGGTAAGCCATACTCTAAATCAAGCAAGCATGTCTGACAAACGTTTTTCAAGCGCGCACAAGTTTGACATATTTCAGTCTTCTTAAAACGCATTCTAGCTCCAGGGCACCAACGGAAAATTGTAAATGGTCTTGTGCATATTTTACATTCCTTGCCAAAACGTTCCTTAATCATACGTACATATGGATTGTCACCCAAACATGTTTGACACAATATTGGAAACTCGGCATCTTCCCAGTTTTGACGATTGTAGGTGTTGGTAGTCTTTGACATAGACATTTTGCGAATTTTTCTTTAATTAAATAAATTTAAATGTTCTTTTTTTGCAAAGCAATGCCAACAAGATGAACAACGCAAAAGAACGATGTGATAACAAATAATAAGTAATGTCAATACTAAAGAGCTTTGAATGAAGGTATTAGTAATGCCACACTTTTCACATGATTATAGCACAGAGTTACCCTGTGGCATATAATGAACTATTTACATATCTGTGCTATTTATATATGCGGCTTATTTGCTTTCTTCTTATAAATCAAGACAACACACAGCAATTTTAGTTGGGTAATTCTTGCTTTTGTCGGAGAGAGGAAGGTGGAGTGGAAAGGGGTACAAACTGGCTCATACTCGGCAATTCCTATTTGTTCTCTCTTCGTATCTTTTATAAAGATGTAAAAAAGGAAGACAGGTAGCTTAAGGCTGATTGAATGACTGTATAAGAATGTTAAAATTGCCGAAATAAAATTGCTGTGTGTAGACATAGCTGCAATTTTAAAAAAGAAGTGAGAAAGAATTTCACAACAAAACTTGCTGTGTGTGGTCCTGGTCATACTTAACATAATTTCGCACTTAAATTTCTGTGGCATCACTAGATCTGAAATAATATATAGAACAGCTGACACAGGTAAACAAAAATTTTTTGAACAATTAATTGTGATTGCAAGCAAACGTTTACGAAGAATTTTATTTCTTGCAGAATAAAATGTCACCTCCTATTAAACGATATCGGCGCGAGGAAGATGATAAATCGTCTGGCGCAGAAGACGATGAAAAATACGTTCCTTATGTACCCGTAAAAGAACGAAAGAAGCAACAGCTTATGAAATTGGGACGCATTGTCCAATTGACATCAGAAGCAACACAACCAAAATCTTCGAGTGAAAATGAAAATGATGAAGACTCGCAAAATACAACTGATCACGAGTTGTGGGGTAGAAAGTATAATATCAGTTTGTTAGATCAACATACAGAACTAAAAAAAATTGCCGAAGCGAAAAAAATCAGTGATGTAGAGAAACAACTGAAGGAAGAAGAAAAAATTCTTGAAAGTGTACAACAGCAAAAAGCTCTAATGGCCGTATCCGAATTAGCTAAAGGAATACAATATGAGGATCCTATTAAAACTAGTTGGAAGCCCCCGCGTTACATTATGGAGATGTCGGTACACAAACGTAATGCTATACGTAAATCTTTACGTATATTGGTAGAGGGGGATGATATTGCTCCTCCCATTCGAAGTTTTAAAGAAATGAAATTTCATAAGGGTATTTTAAATGGTCTTGCTGCTAAAGGCATTAAACGACCAACTCCTATACAAATTCAAGGTATACCTACAGTATTATCGGGCAGAGATTTAATTGGTATTGCCTTTACGGGATCGGGTAAAACATTGGTATTCGTTTTACCAATAATTATGTTTGCTCTAGAGCAAGAATATCGTTTGCCTTTTGTACGCAATGAGGGTCCATATGGCTTAATAATATGCCCTTCGCGGGAGTTAGCTAAACAGACACATGACATTATTGCTGTAAATTGCTAATTTTCCGGCAGAAAAAAATTAACAAAAAATATAATTAATTTATCTTCTTTTTATTAGCATTACAGTAATCACTTAAAACAGTGTGGTATGCCGGAAATACGCTCGTGCCTTGCAATTGGAGGTGTACCAGTGTCAGAAGCCTTAGATGTGATTGCTAAAGGAGTCCATATAATGGTTGCTACGCCCGGTCGTTTAATGGATATGTTGGAAAAGAAAATCGTTACATTAGACATTTGTCGTTATCTTTGCATGGACGAAGCTGATCGCATGATTGATATGGGATTTGAAGAAGACGTTCGCACGATATTTTCTTTCTTCAAGGGACAGAGGCAGACGTTACTCTTTTCAGCTACCATGCCTAAGAAAATTCAAAATTTTGCACGTTCCGCTCTTGTGAAACCAGTAACTATTAATGTGGGACGTGCTGGTGCAGCTTCAATGAATGTAACACAAGAAGTTGAGTATGTCAAACAAGAAGCTAAGGTTGTCTATCTATTAGAGTGTTTGCAAAAAACTGCACCACCAGTATTAATATTTGCTGAAAAGAAACAAGATGTTGACTGTATACACGAATATTTGTTGCTTAAGGGTGTGGAAGCTGTTGCTATACATGGTGGCAAAGATCAAGAAGAACGTTCACGTGCTGTTGAGGCCTACAGAGATGTTAAAAAAGATGTTTTAGTTGCCACTGATGTGGCTTCAAAAGGTTTGGATTTTCCCAATGTTCAGCATGTTATAAACTATGATATGCCTGAAGATATTGAGAACTATGTGCATCGTATTGGTCGTACTGGTCGTTCAAACACCAAAGGTTTAGCTACTACATTTGTAAATAAAACCACAGATCAATCAGTGCTTTTAGATTTGAAACATTTACTGATTGAAGCTAAACAGAAAGTACCCGATTTCTTGTTGGAATTATGTCCGGAATCAGAACAATATTTAGACTTGGGTGATTCACATGGTTGCAGTTATTGTGGTGGCCTTGGACATCGTATAACTGAATGTCCCAAACTTGAAGCAATCCAAAGCAAACAAGCCTCAAATATTGGACGTAGGGACTACTTATCAAATACAGCAGCAGATTATTAAAAAAAACTATTTTTGTTTTTTTATATGTCTGTATTTATATACTATACGCAATATAATAATATTTTAATTTTAATTTTAATCGGTAAGAATAAAATATTTTCGATGTTTTTATATATTTTAAATAAAAAAAAAATGTTAAAGACTTATTTTATCAGAAATAATTATCTTTAGCTTATAATTATGCTTGTAGCTTCTAAAAAGCTAATAGTACGATATAGTAATGTCTGGCTGTGATTCACTGAGTTTAACGTCTAGGCATATGCGAGTTATTCTTATGTTTCGAATTTTCTAATTTGTTATCGAATGATCGAATATTAGCTATTCAGTCCTAATTTATATATTTTTAGTTGTCATTAATAAATTTTTGCTGTATGTTTCTTTTATGTTAAAGTACAGATGCTCCTATAAATTTCTTAGGTTTTTTTTGTATTCTTGGTCATTTTTATTAAGCAATGGCATCAGAAAAATTATAAAACAGTATAGATATAAATAAGTTACTTGTTCAATGGCTAAAAAAATTTCGTCATTTAGTGGTTTTAATACTTTTTATTAGAGAAATTTGTTTTGAATATATACAGTTAGGATATAAAAGTTTAATAAAATTCAGAAAATGGAGTTAATCACTTTGTCAAGTAAGGAATCTATATATGTATGTTAGAATGTGTTTAAGAGGTACGAAAGATTATATATCGATGTCCACAATTATATATTAACAGATGTTGCTATAATACTATAATTATAAATATGTATCTAATATGTTTCACGGAAATTACCAACATTTTTTTAGGTTTATGTAAGCGATTTTTGAATTGATGCTTAAAAAAAATTAATACTCGTGAGACATTTAAAGCTATAAGTTGCTCAATAATACTTTATTGAATTAGTTAAATACTTTATGAGTCTAATAAAACGTCATTGGTTAAAATATAATAAAATTTTTCAACAAAATTCTTTCAGTGTATTGTTTCTTATTGTGTTCTATGCGGTCTAATGTATATTTTTCAAATAATTTTTTTAGCTTTCATTTTAAGCCGTTTAAGCAAATTTGTTTTGTCATAAAGAATCAGCCGATTTATTAATTTTTTTGGCTTTCTGTTATACAGCGGAACGATACATGGTAACTCGTTTTAACTGTGTTCGTTGTAGAAATTAGTCATTGAGTCGAAAGCGTATTAGTTTTTCATTTCGTGTGTAATTTCTACACCATATATAGGACACCCTTTAAAGTATATCCCCCTTCTCCAAAAAAATTAATGCAGACTTTAAAGTCAACGTTATCGAAATTTTTCATATAATTTTTTCATAAATTTTACTTTAAAGTCTACGTCAACTTTTTTTTTTTGATAAGAGCATATAAATATATATATTCTGGATTATTATAAATTGCGATGTCCGTCAAATCGTTGAAATCAACTTTCTCAGGTGCACAAACAACGTACTGAAAAGTTTAGCATACCAATCTGTCAGTTGTTTCTGTCTTTCAGTTGTTATTGAAATTCAATCGGATCACTTCATGAATGGCGGAGCTATCAGTCAAAAACTTCTATTTTTGGTCATTAACAAATAAATGAAAAAGGTGTAGTGGTGAAAAATTTGCATGAAAAACAAAACTTTTGAATTTATAGAAGGAGAAATCAAATATTTAGTAATAGAAGTACAAATTATTCATACAACTAAAGTTGCCAGTATATAATAACCGAGAAAACAACAAATAACCTCCCGATTATGGTTCACAACACAAAAATGTTGTGTTGTCTCGCTTACAACACAACATTAATTGAACATGCGATTATGGTTCACAACATCTAGCTGTTGTGTACGTCACACAGTTGTATATTAATGTTAGTAAATTTTTTCTTAATAGCATGTTCACACGACGAGTTTCAATGCTGGTTTCGCTGTCTGAACCTCGATTGTGAAAATTTGCGTTCAGACGACACATAATGAGTTTCATTTGACAGTTGCTTTGTTTTGTTTTTTGTTGTTTCGCATTTGCCCGCGTTTGTTTTTTAGTTTTGAAATGGATAAAAAAGGTAAATTTTAATATATAAATATATGTATTTTTAGAAAAAATAATAATTTATAAAAAATTTATTTATTATTTCAAATAATTTAAAATGTTGTGTTATTTATTATGTTTATTTTTATATTTAAGCAATTTAACACTCTTTCCTTTGTTTCTTACTAATACATTGAAATGCTTGCAAAACAATAATATTTCTTTGTTTACAATTTGTTTTGTTGGACAGCTAGTTAAGATAAACTAGCGATAGAAACTAGGGATGATACTAAATTTTCATGGTTTCGGCAAGAGTTTCAAAATGAAACCTGCAGATTCGCTCACTTAATTTTGTATGGCGAATCTTCCTGTTTCATTCGAGATTGGGATGTGAACCCTCGAAAGAGAGCGAACCTTGTCTCGTCTGAACATACTATAACAGCCTGTTCAGATGTAAAAGTTAATGAAGTCAATTAAGTTTTAAATTGTGTGACTGATTTGGGTGTTCACACATATTCAATTAAGTTTACGCAATTAAGCATTTGACAACTGAAAATATTGTAAAATTTTTTTTTAAAATATGTTTAAGTATTTATAAAATAAAAATTGAAAAATAAGTCAAATTAAAAAAAAAAATTTGGTAGCTTAAACTAAAACTATTGAACTACTCCGATCAGTGTAATCCAGTTTTGAAGGCAAGCTATTGATTAAAAGAAATTAGTTATTTAAAAATTATTTTCCCTAACAATTTTATAAAATTATTTACCGGTAACTTCGGCTGCCATTTCCTTTTTATAACATTTATTTTTAAATTTATTTACGTTTTATTTTTTTTAATACTGAAAATATTAACTTTTCTTACTTTTGAGTTGATATTTAAAGGCACAACAAAGAGTTGCATTTTGATTTTGACTTCTTTATTTAATGGAAATTTGTATGGTAAATTGAGCTCAATAAAGGCGATAATTGCGTAAAATGCTTAATTGCTCAATTAAAGTGTATGTCTGAATAGCCTATAAAAATACAAACGTGCATGCAAAAAACTGGGAAGTTGAAAGAAATCAACATTAAAAAAAAAGAAAAACTAATATTTTGTTAAAGTTAAATAATACAAAAAACTTGGAGATTAACGTGTTTCTATATTTTTCGATAATGAGTACACAGAAAACAGATCGCACGAGTTCGTAAAAAAAAATTCAGAACAGTTCCAACCTATTAGAACTGCTAAATACAATGTTAGCAAACATTTTCTGGAATTACATTTTTTTAATTATTCCACATAAACTAGGATGGTTTTGCTGGTAGAAAAGACTAATTTTTTAAAACCATCAATCTGGATTTATTTTTTTTTTGCTCATGGTAATTATAAGGAAGTAGAGGCAATGATATGATGCAGTTTCTCAGACAACTGCTTGTTGAATTTTAAATTAATAAAAATCTTCAAACAAAATCCACTGAAAATACATTCCTTACAATTTATTTAAAAATTGTTCTACATTTTTATTTTTAAACCGACAAAAAAATTAATCACAACAATGAGACAACACCTAATAACCAGTTGTCTATTTTGTCTAGTTTTTACAACACATAAGACAACATGTTGTGGACGATAATCGCTGAAAATTAACATACACAACTGAAAAGACAACACAACAGATAAGTTTTGTAAACGGTAATCACAATTCACAACACACAACACCAAAATAGTTAAGTGTTGTGAACTATAATCGGGGACTAAGTTTTTCCTAGTACAACATAGAGAGTTGTGGATGGTTTATTTGTTTGTTCTAAATTTTTTAACAAATTTTGGCATAGATTAGTTAGTTAATTTTAATTTACCAATCAATGGACATAAAAATGGAAATTCCTCAAAACAAATTTGGAAATTTGATGTTAAAGGAATTTTATCGTTTAAATATGCTCCGATCAGCACACGTTGATGAAAGGTTATTTTCGATGTATGAAAATGTATTTAATAATGATAAACTGTCTTATATACTAAACATGAAAATATGTACTCACGTACATCTGCTGTTTGCCGACCAAGAGAGGGATACCATAGGGGGCGTCGGCCAACAAAATTCGAAAGAATTTAAAAAAGAAAAAACGTAAATTTTTTTAATTTCCTTATAATTTAATTTCTTTGAACTTCTTAGAATTTTGATTTGTTTTATAATAAAATTAAGAATTTGTTGTTATCAGTTACACTTCTTATCACTAGTTTTAAAAAATACAACCTCATAATATATTTTCTCTCTAGTAAAAGCCGGCTCAAAACGAAAAAATTCTCCTGAGCTTAAAAATAATCTAAAAGAGATTTTTTTGGTATATAGGCCGCCTTTAAAATGTATGTTTGTAGGCATGTATTATTTAAAATTTTAATTGAAAGAGAGAAAGAGAAATATTTTTTTGTTATATTTATGAAAAAGTTAATTTTTCAATGGAATGATGGCAAAGCAAAGCTTGACATACAATTTTTTGTATAATAAAACCAGTGACAGCTAAGGTTGAAGATTTAGTGCTTTTTAAGCTGTAGTTGAAAGCGTTACTTGAAAAGTGAAATTAATTAATAGAAATAAAACGATCGTTGTTGCTTTAAGGTAGTTAAATTGCTATTCACAACCGTCTTTCTCATTCTAAATAAAAATTTATTAATTAATTAATGTAAATATTTAAATTAACTGAAAGAGGATTTTAATAATTTTATTACTTATAAATAAATACTTAAAGGTGCATTATACAAAAATATAACAAATACATACATACATATGCATTAGTGAGTGTTTTTTTGCTATAAAACAAATAAAAAATGTGTTGTAATTTTTAAAAACTGGTAACAGGTCTCTATTGAAAACTTACTCGTATTTATTTATTACTTTTAGTTATTTTTATTGTTTAAATTTATTTTATTTAGTGCGTTTTTCTTTCACACGTACTAGATATTTGTCTGGGTAGTAATTAGTTTCTTTATTTGTATTCATAAACGTTCAATGCAATAAAAAAAACCGCTAATGGAAATAAAAACATAATTGTTTGCGTTACATTTTAAATTATTTTTTATTGAATTTGATTTTCATTTATTATGATGGATTTTTCATATACATTGATGATGATACAAAAAAAAAATTAGAAATTTTCTTTTTCTTTTAAATCTTATTTTTGTCAATTTAATCTTCGCATACTCGAAACAGACCCTGGTAGGATTTTAAACTTTCAATCACAATTTTTACAAAAGCAAGAAATGCTTTCGACTCAATGACTAATTTTTTTCTTTTATCGAAAAATATTGTTTAACTCATTTTACTAATTTATCTTCTGGGATTTTTTTAACTTTTTAATTTTTTCTGCGTTGTTTCCCGAAAGTTCTGAAAAACGCGCGTTTTCAAAACAAAAAGCATTTTTCAAAACGCCAAAACATGTTCTAGAAACCGCGCGTTTTGCTTACGTTTTTCTCATAGAAAGTGAATGAGAAAAATCCAGTTTATAAGTAAACAATTAACACACACAATTGATAAAATCAAAGTAAATTTTTTAAAACCATATTTTTTATGGAAAAAAGCCAATTTTCTTTCCAATTTTGGTTGAAATAAAAAGAAAATATATTTAACTTCAATTGTGCAACATTTTATTTTATCTTTAACTCTTAGTTTGTGCAAAATTCATCACTTCGCCTCAGTGTATGTATGCGGTTTGAAAACGCCAAAATTAATTGGTTTGAATTTTGCAGAACACCTTTTTTAAATTTCAAATCGTAATCGCCAAAGTTAAGCGTTTTGCGTTTTTCAGAACATGAGTGTAAGTTTGTACATTTTAATTGTTGCTAAACAAAAAAAAAATTATTTCAGATCTAGTATGTGTATACAGAATATATTTCATTTTTAATTATTAAACACAACGACTTATTACACTGTAAGACAAAAAAAAAAAACCTTAGGAAATGATAATACTTTTCTGGTAGATGCTGTTGAATACAAGAAGAATCTGTTTTTGGAATTTGCCAAACACCCCAAAAATCTTGAGTCCATGAGTTGCTGAATTTTTCAATTCCGAATAAAATATTCAAATTCGGAATATAGAACAGCATTGATAACATGTAAAAAACTAAAGCTGCCAGATTTTTCCGGGTTTTTGTGATCTGGTAGCATTGATTATGGTGTGCAAGCAAAAATTTGGGAAAATTAAAAAGGACATTCATGACCTATTTCTATATGTTCAGCATATTTGCAAAACAAAAATTTTGTCCAAATAATGATGTGATTACCCATAATAAATACAATATAATTCTCTATATACTAAATATATATTTAAAAGTCTGTGTTTTTTGTTTGTTTATTTCTAATAGCGCATAAAAATTGTCTTATCAATTTCTATTATCAGTTTAAACTTGACTTTTTAGGGTACAAATACAATTTTTTACATAATTTATTTATTTATTAAACTAGATTACTCAGCTATTATTGTGGCATTTAGGGGCCGATGCATGTCATGTTAACTTGTAGCTAAACTTAATTTAGGAATTTATTAACATACTACTCGTAGCATTTAACATAACAAAGTCATTTATTAACGTAAAATAGTTTATTTTAAATAAAATACAGACGCAGAATAAGCATATCGTTGATCTATTTATTCACAAAGGCGCATACACGTCTGTTCTCTTTGACTGACCCACAATCATTACCCTCTTTTTATGTGGAATAGGGAGCACCCCTGAAAAAGCCCATATAAATTTACTTCGATGGTAATTTTAAACAAATACTTTTGTTTTAAAACTGTTTTTCTATAAAATTTTCAAATTTTCATTTTACTGAATGTGCCTTTTTTGAATTACAAAGCAGAAAAAACCAGGCGAAATCTGCCCTACAACAAATACTGAATTAAAAAACTGGTGTCAAATGCATGTGCAGAAAAAGGTGAAAAATTAAATATTCAGATAAGATTTTATACATAAGTCAAATATCAAGCTTTAAGCTGGAGTTTAAATTAAATATAGGATAGTGTGTCTTGCCAAAAATCGGTTCTTTGACCCACAAATTCCTAACTTTAATTATCGAAAGTTGTAATAACTTATTAAATTAAAATTAATTATAATTTTTTAGCAATTTTTTTTTTCATTTCGACTTTTGTATCTGATACCATTTATGAAACAAATAAATACAATATTTGCTTAAATTTGTTTTAAAATATTCACTTTAATTCTGTTTATTTAAATCAAATAGAACCCCTAAAAATATCACGACTTTTTTCAACTTCACTGGTTGTTGTTGTTTTTTTGTTGCTTCAATTGCACTTGAAAATTGTAATGGAGGTAAAAGTCAAGTGCTTTTATGCTCAATAAATAATTTATTTGTTTTTATATGAAACAACCAGTAGCTTGCAAGCAAAACTGCAAAACAATGCACTAAAAGTAATGTTTTCAAATCACCCAGCAAGTAATTCGGCTTAAAAATTATTTTAAAATATTCGCGAAATATGCAACACAAAATTTTTTTTCTAATTTTTCTGGGAGCAGTCAAAATGTGAGCTATCACCCACTTTCGGCTTGACGTTGAGTTATGGGACACCCTGTATATGCCTCCCAACATATTTGTTTTAATTTCCTGACTTATTTTTAGAGAGACTGCATATAAAAAATTTTATATACCTATAAAAATTTTGTTCGGCAGAAAGAAGAGAATTTAACCTAAGAGTTTGTTGGAAAGCCAAAAAGAAATTTTAAAAATTTGTATACAAAACAATCCATATTTTGAGTACTTTATATATAAAATTTCCAGACGAGTTGATCGCTTTTGTTATAAAAACAGCACATAAAAAACCAAGGCAGCCGTTAAATAAAATAATAAAAATCATTCGGCTTGACTTAAAAATAAACAAAAATGATTTATTTAACTTCAAAAAATGGCACAACACGTATTTAAGTAATTTGTACTCTTTAATGTCATTTTATATAAAATATATTTAAAGTTAAAAACATGAATATTTAATGTTAAAATTCATGGTTTCATTATATGGTTTTTGTTTGCTAAAAAAAAGTTCTGATTAAAATACTGACTGTACAAAAAAACACTCTAAATATAAAATTTACAAAAACACATTCTATAAATTAAGATTAATAATGTATTATATAAATATTTTTAAAGATATTTTAATAAAATATTATTGTTGAGTTTTATAAATTACCTTAAAATTTTTAACATTTAACCAAACATAAATTGTAGGAAACAACCATTTTCTGTACAGTTTTGCACGTCCTCAAAGAATGTTTTATATTTGTTGTTGTCAACATCAGCCATATATTTAATTTGTTTTTACAAATTTCAATAACTCATTTATTTAGAAGATTTTATACAATAAAAGTTAAAGCTAAATTTATTTTACAAACAAAACAAACCACTTTTGTACTCATGCGCATAGATTTTGCTATGAAATGTAAGATCATGAGCGACACGCTAAAATAGTCATTTAAAATTGTAATAAAACAATTTTGTGCTTGTTAATTATGTCTTAGAATAAAAATTTTAGTCAAACCCTCTTGTAAAGCAGTCAAATGTGTAAAATGTTATTAGCATTTTAATTCATTTATTAATCAATCTCTTTGTTATTCATTGAGCTTGACTTGACGTTTATTGAAGATTTAAGTGTGTGTCTAATTTATAAAAACTGAATGTATGATTGCTCACATCAGTCCAAAATTCGATAAAAAAAAAGCATAATAAACGCGTTGATATATTTTCATAAATATATGTACTTTATAGTAATTTAAACTTTTAATAACTTTATATCCAGTAGTTTTAGAAATATTAAATAAATATTAACGAAAAATTGGTTTTTTTTAGAAAATTAAGACATTTTTAATTACTAAAAAATTATTGAAAATAAGCCCAGATTAAAATTACTCTTTTTTTTTATAAAAAACATAAGTTTTAAGCAAAACGAGCCATTCTTCATTGAAATCGATAGCAACTTTTAATATTATCTATACCAATATTTGTTTTTTTTTTTTTTTTTTTTAAAATATCAAAGCCACTTTAATAATTCTTCAATGTCAACGAGTGACCTACGCCCATTTTTACGTCACTTATTTAATGATTTAAGAATTCGGTCACGCCTACGAGTCAGTTGGCAGGTCGTTATTTTGTACGACTTTCTCTTTAAAATAATATATGTCCCAGCTCGCGATCCTTTATGGGTCGTTTGGAAGTTACTTTTGACTATTTTGAAATTTCCATATACCCCAGTGCTGCTGTTCTAAGTGATTTTAGCAACTTCCCAACGAACTTATAAAGATTGTGGGCCCATCCCACATATATCTTGCATCATTTGAGAAGAACAACTTTGGTTGTCTCACAATTCATCAAATTGCTTACCAATTAAAAATTCATTTGGGATTTTTTGAACTTTTTAGTTGTAATGAAAGAAATTAGGAAATTCCAGAAAATGTATTATAAAGAGAACAAAACTTTAGACTGTAATAACGGACTTCGATCTTAACAACTATTTATTAAATTGTGTTATACCAACTGAATTTTTAAGTGGTAACAAATTTCTTTCAGACAACCTCACAAACAAAGTTGTTTTCTGTGTGTAGTACAGTAGTAGTGATAACATTAGTCAGGCACATATTTTTATTAATTATTTTTCTTAAATCAAATAACAAAAACTAAAAACCGGAATTTCTTGCGGAGTGCTTATTAAGTTGATGTAAAAATGCTTAAGTGAAATCTGCTAATTGCGTACTTTTATTTTAAAATCAAAATTTGCTATACGTTATTAATAATATAAACAAATTTTATTTGAATACTTTTTAATACTTTTTAATACTTTTTAAAACGTATACATACATAGATATTTTTTGAACGCACAAAATATTTGTAGAAAAGTCAATAAACTTTACATACATATGACTGCTAATGTTTGGTTTCTTTTCCTCAAAAGTTTAATAAAAACAAGTTGTATTTTATACCAAATTAAAATTTTTTTTGATTATTATCTTTAAAAATATATAAAATCACAAAAAAATTTAATAATCATTTATTTTTTATTGATTTATTTGCAGTTAACAAAATTCAATATGTATAAGAGAATAAAAATTTAAATTATTTTTAATGCCAAAAATTATTTATGGCAATTCATTTCGCAACTAACATTTTAAGTACATATGTTAAAGTCCTGTTATCAAAAGGCTCTACATGGCAAAGTATATATTTTTATTTACATTTTGAATAGTGAATTGTTATTACATAACATTTTCGTGTAAAATAGAGTTCGAATGAAAAAAAACTGTATATAGAACGAATTTTTTCGAATTTCTTCGAACTTCGCTAAACTAAGACTTCACATATGTACATGCAAAGAAAAAGATGGTTGAACATGGTTACTGCAAACATAGTTTGTTCTTCACAAAAATATTACTTTTAACTTGAAGCATCTGAACATTATTATGATCACGATAAACATGTTTCTATTATAGTTATTTTAACCATAAAGTCTTAGATCAACCATATTATTATCATATTATTTTTAATAAAGTTTTAACTGAAACCATAAATATGTTCATAGTAAGCATAATAATGAGAAAATATGGTTGAATGTAAATTGTTTTCTATTTTGTCTCCACCGCAACTATATAAATAAAGTAAGTATAAAACAAAAACTTAATCGTTCAAACTCAACTGAGTTTTATGACTGGCGAGTTAATGCTTCTTAACTAAATATTCCAAAACTCGAATTCTGGTAGAGTCAAATAAAATTAAAAGAAAAATAGATTCAAACCTGTTGTAATATGCAATAAATAAATATAAATTAATAGAAAAGAAAAAGTCAATGGCATAAAAACTATTTATTTATAAAAAAAATTTATATTAATTTTTCTTTTTCTAAACTCATATTAAAAACTTTGTAAAAGTATGTATGTATGTATTAAAAAAAAATTAGCCCTGACCGGGGGTTGAACCGCAACATTTGCAGTTGAAAGGTACTTTTAATATCTTTGATTTAAAAATATATATGCTTAGATGCAATCATAAATCTAACCATACTTTCTTTGCACCAGAATATAGTTGCTTCAACCATATCTCTTCTTTGCGTGTAGTATGTATAACGAATCAATAGTTAAAACAAAGTATCTTTCCTGATCCCCTTCAAATTCGTTTTATTGAATTTTCACTGTATTAATTTTTTATCAGAATTTTAGGTTGTGAAATAAGTTTATTTTATTACTAAAAATTTAACAAAATATTAATCTTTATTTGTGCTTAAGTCCAGAAATTGTGTTGGTTTTAAAATTTATTCTTTTACTCCTGATATTGTCATGAGTTATTTCTGGAATTAAGCACAAATAAAGATTAATATTTTGTTAAACTTTTAAATTCCAAATAGAAATTATTACATATTACTAAAAGTTTTTAATAAATTTTTGTACTTTGAGAGAATTTATTTTAGTAATCGTCTAATCGTTATCATTTATTCAAGGAATATTTCGTTAAATTAATGAATGAAAACAATTCAACTGTCATGTATGAACCAGAGCTTTTAAGTCTTTTTTAAATCGTATACAAAAGAGAAAAGGTGCTCATGGGTGGTCAGTGAAGAAAGAAGCTTGTTCTACAAAAAAAAAAATTATTTTAATGTTAAAAAACTGAAATCAAATTTTAATTGCACATATACCAACTACTTGTAAAATATACGAGTATAAAAAATTGCAGAACGACTTATAACACAATAAAAAAATTTATTGTGCGGATACCAACTTTATTTTTTTTATAAGATACATATAAGTAAGAGTATGTCATATTGTAATGTATGTATTTATAACTTTGTAAGCATTTTAATAGGTTTAGGTTATACTCATATCCATCAAAAGCTTATATGATACATATTACATCAAATTGTTTAAATAGACTCTATTAACACTAATCATAATTATTTAGTAACACTTATATTCTACTATACATACATCCATAGATACGCAGTATGCTTATTTCTAGTTAAATACCACGTTTTGTGTTAGCGCGTTATTTCTGTGTGACTATGATTAAAATCATTTCCATAAATCTCTTACTAAATATGTAACATTTAAGTTTACAATCATTTTGTGTGCTATAAGTATAATTAAACCTAAATTAAATGGTTAAACATTTTCGTTTAGTTGTGCGTACAAGTATTTAATAAGTAAATGACTAACATAACATTTCAATTTCATTAAATAAATAGTTATGCAATTAATATTAATATACAGACAAGCGCAGAAACACACAGCCATACCTACAATAGAATGACTTACCGGGTATGTAGTATACAAATCCATATTTTACTTGGGAGCATGGCTATACGTATAACATACGTATGCATTTGGAAGTCATTATATTTTATTATATATACTACGAGTATAAGGATATATAGTGGGTATACATGTATGCAGTTCCCATGCATGCTTATAAGGTAAAATTATATTGTTAATGATGCAGGTAAAATTACGTCTAGTTGAAAAATAATTTGTAGCGCTTATTGAATTATTAATAGAAAATAGATATGAAAGCATATATGTATATGTGACCCTGGCTATGAATTTTATTGAAAATACAGAATCAAGATAATAAATGGAATTGAAAAATTTAAAAACAGGATCGCTCTTTATATACACACACGAACTTATCTCATTTATGCTCTTTTGGCTTTTTTGGTTGCCTTTTGGGCATGACTGTTCATAATGCAAAAGAAAAACTACTAAGAAACTGACGAAATGCATTGTTTATCTTTAACAGCTGTTTCTCGCAATTTCTTTTTTGAGTCATAAGCCACCTTTTCTTAGCCAAGGTCACATATATGTATGTCTACATTTGTATACGTTTGTTTGTACATGCTCGGGTTTCACTGTATGATTAGTCAAAATAACTGCAAACTTAACAGCAGTAGCATTAATAATAATAGTCAGCATTAATAAACAACTAAGATCGTTACATTCTGTACGATATTATGCCGGTAATAGTACTTAGTGCTGGTTAATTTAATGGTATTTTATTAGTTATACTTTTTTTCTAGAGAAAAAATATGGAAATGCCGCCTTGGATGGCTTAGATTGACAAATCAGATATGCAGCCATCCACGGCGACACTAAGCGTATATAAAATAGGTCATTCAAATCGGTGTAGCCGTTTATGTTGTATTGACCCAGCCAGACAGGTTAAAGACAGCTAATCAAAAAAAAAAATTGTTTTTTATCTGCATTTTTATACACATAATTTCCTTAGCAAGAAAAATAATAAAATAACCGAGAGAGACGGGGTAAAAGCAGCTAGTTACTTTTATAATTTTCATTGTCAGTGCATTCTTGTTCATTAACGAGTGAATTTTTTTTAACAACACAAATCTGCGAATTCAAAAATGAAAAAAAAAATGTATGAAAGCAAATGAATTCATCACTAATATGTTAATTTAAAAATTAAAACATTACAAATTTGAGTTTTATTACATCAATAAATTTTGCAAAAATTTGAGGACTTGATTACAAAAAAAAAAAAAAAAATCCGAATGTTTGGCTCAAAAATTACATTGTTACTAAAGATTCTTTCGTAGCTTTATATGTATATTTGGTCAATTGTGTGATCTAAAGGAAAACAATGAAACAATTGATTATTTTATAATTAATTCTTATTTAAATGAACACAATTTTCATATATTTTAACATTCAAATTCAAAATCGTTTGTATTATAATTGGTTAACTAAAAACATTGAATATTTTCCTAAAGAAAAACTGTTTGTAAAAAAGTTCCAAGCACAATTCCGCTTTAAATGATTTAAATTTTTACATATTCGGATGTTTTTGCATATTGTTAACACAAAAGATTAACCCCCTTATCCAAAAAATAAAATTAATGTATACTTTAAAATCAACGTTATCGAAATTTTTCATATAATTTTTTCATAAATTTTACTTTAAAGTGTACGTCAACTTTTTTTTGGATAAGAGCATAAATGTTTTCTAGCCTTTATTCAAACAAAACAAATTAAAGGCTAAAGTATGGACAACATTTATTTATTTGTCACTCCTGAATCTAGCACCCTACCCTCAACGCAAATGAAGTCAGTAGAAATTATGGCTTAACAAATAAAAAGTGAAAAAATAAAATTTTCGCTTTTCACATTCTACAAATCCAAATTTTCATACTGAAATAAATTAAAACACAATTTCAAGAATCCCTCGCATATTTATTTGACTGATATTTTAGCACACATGTTGTTGTTTTAAAAGTTTAAAAAATTTTTGTTGTTTTCATTTTATCTTGAATGTAATTGTTTGTTTTTTTTTCGTTTATTATTTATTAATGCGATTTTTTCTCTCATTTTTTTTATCTTACAGATTTTGGAGTAAATTGAGATTTTATTAATAAATCGAGAGCATTTTATTTGCTCTAGTAAATTGAACACAAAAACCAAAATTGTGAATCATCTTTTGGCTGTGTACGGTAGCCAACAATACAAAAATAAGTAACTAAAATCAGCTGAAACCGCAAAAAAAAAAATTCTCCAAAAATAAATTATATTTATTTTTTTTTCGTTTCTGCTGGAGCTGCTCTCTACTGAAACAAACAGCACAATTATGGCAGTGATCTACAGGTAATACACAAGTTAAAACACGATAACGCTTGAATAGATTGACATTAAAATTAAAAAAAAGGTTTTGTTTAAACATTGGTAAACAAAATTATATTAAAAATTACATTATTACATAGAGTTATACGTTTATACGTAGCAAAACCTAATTGAAAAAAAAAAAAATTGTTTAAGTGCATCTAAATTATAAATTTCTTTCGTTTTTATTGTTTGTACTAAAACTTGACACTTCAAACCAGTTTGCAGTTTATTAGTAAGTAAACACTTAAAAAGCAAAATAAAAAAATCCCACATTTGGCCAACAATTTAAGTTTTTCAGAGATTGTTAAAAATTCGAAAATACCGTGTAATTGTTGCTTATACCTTTTTTTTATTAACTACATTGATTTGTTAACTAAACAATTAAACCCTTCTATTTTCATTTGAGAGATTGTAGTGCAATTTTACTTTTGTTAATCAAGCCAATCAATTGTCTAAAACTATATTTTATATTCTATTTTATTACATTATATTTTGCCTTTTTAAGTTTTAATGATAAAGTTTTTTTTAATAAATTTTTTTTATTTTTACCTTTTTGTACAAGAGGGTCGAAAGTTTATAAATCTATTTAATTTTTAAACTGAGAAAATATATTTTCTCTGTCAATATTTTTGTATGTTAGACACGAAGTTTTCATGTTTTATTTTAATTTAGTTCAAGTTCACATTATTTCAAGGCCTTTAAAATTTTGTGCAAACACAAATTAAAGGGTTAAAACAGAAACAGAAATGAAACTATATTTTTAATTATTTATGCAAGTGTAGGTATAAACAATACATAAATTACTGTAATTTGTTTGGTAAAATAACAAGAGACAACTTAAATAATAGGAATCAATTTGGGTCTAATTAAAATTAAATATATTTTTTTGATCACACACACAATTAGCTTTATAGTTGCATTGTATACATTTGATACATAAAAGATTTCTGTACCTGTGATACACATAAAACTGCTGTACAAATTAAAGCAATAAATAATATGGATGATATAAAAGCTAGTTTGTTTTGAAAATGTACAAGGTAGGCTAAAAGAAATCACACTATTGGAAGACGCTCTTAATTTTATCAAATAGCGGCCAATGTCAAACCTCTTTTGACATTTGTGAACTAGACAGATGTAGAATACAAGTGAACAAGCCATGGAGCGATATACTCCCCAAGAACGCAGAATAATCAAAGTGGACGATTTTTCGACCAAAATCATAATGAGCGACGAGGCTCATTTCCACCTCAGCGGGTACATGAACAACCAAAACTATTGCTTCTGTGGCTCCGAAAATCCACGAGTGATGCACGAGAAGCCATTATACCTGCTCAAAGTGACTGCCGCAATTGAACGAATTAAGACTGGAGGATATGTGGTTCCAACAAGACGGAGGAACGGCACACATTTCATTTTCATTTAGCAAAAAAAAAAAAAAAATTAAAGCCAAACAACATCGGATGACTTCATTTGGCACACCTTGTAGTTATTATAAATATAGTTTGTCACCAGCGATAAAAGTTTTTGCTCTTATCAATGGAGTTGTTATTTTTGAAAGTCGTATAAGTCCACTTAAAAAATGTCAACGGTAATTTTTAATAAGATATCTACCACTGACTCATTTTTGTAAATCCACTTACACCACTTTCAAAAATAACGGCTTACTTAAAGCTGCAATAGTTTCTAGTTACAAGCGCAACAAATTTAAGTGCTTAAAAAATTTCCCTTTGCTTTAAATTAAATTATTTATTAAATTCTTCTACAACATGTAGGCTAAGGCTTGATACATTTTTTTTGTTGATTTTTAAATTTTGCTGACAACAGACATGTGTTTTTCCTTTTCATAATTTTCTCTGTTTTTATTCTGTTTATGATTTTATATTTTATAACTAGAATTAAAAACAAAAGCCAAACAATTTATCCTAACTTGAGAAATACATCTTAATTACATGTTGTTTAAAAATGATTTAATGAACATTATTGTTAATGTTTATATTTCACCTTAAATATACTAAGTACATTAAAAAAACCTCTTCATTAATATTTATTTATTTGTATTTTTTTATATTGTGCAAAGTAGGCATGAAAATTTTCTTTATCTTGAAATAAAATTATTTCATCAAACAATCCAACCAGAACCGTAATAACAATATCATAATTACCATTTATAAGAAATATAAAGAGTGATTTTTTTACTATTATCTTTTTGGCAACACTAGTTTTGACAGCTCACGCACGTTTTGTATCTTGTGTCACTGTCAAACATCTTCAGTTTGGTCTATAATTTAATCATGAATCGTCTTACAAACGAACAACGCTTGCAAATTATTGAATTTTATTACCAAAATGCGTGCTCTGTTAAGAAAGTTCATCGCGCGCTTCTTCCATTTTATGGTCAGTTTAATCGACCTACTGAGGCTTCTATTCGGGCTATTGTAACAAAATTTTGCACCAAATTTACATTGTTGGACATTAAACCACCAACACGCTTACGTAGAGTGCGAACTGAAGAAAATATCGCAGCCGTATCGGCCAGTGTTGGTGATGACCGTGAATTATCGATTCGGCGCCGTTCGCAGCAATTGGGCCTCTGTTACTCCACTACGTGGAAAATTTTGCGGAAGGATTTGGGTGTGAAGCCTTATAAGATACAACTGGTGCAAGAATTGAAGCCAAACGACCTACCACAACGCCAAATTTTTGGTGAATGGGCTCTTGAAAAGTTAGATGAAGATCCACTTTTTTATCGAAGAATTGTGTTCAGCGACGAGGCTCATTTCTGGTTGAATGGATACGTGAACAAGCAAAACTGCCATATTTGGAGTGAAGAGCAGCCAGAAGCATTGCAAGAGCTACCAATGCATCCACAAAAAACAACCGTTTGGTGCGGATTATGGGCTGGCGGCATCATTGGGCCGTATTTCTTCAAAGATGATGCGAATGACAACGTTACTGTGAATGGTGAGCGCTACCGTGCGATGATAACAAACTTTTTTTTGCCCAAAATGGAAGAGCTTGACTTGCATGACATGTGGTTTCAACAAGACGGTGCCACATGTCACACAGCACGCGAAACAATGGACCAATTGAGAGGCGAGTTCGGTGAACAGTTTATTTCACGCTTGGGACCAGTCAATTGGCCGCCCAGATCGTGCGATTTAACGCCTCTAGACTATTTTTTGTGGGGCTATGTTAAGGCTAATGTCTATAGGGACAAGCCCGCTTCGATTGACGCACTGGAAGCCAACATTGCCAACATTATTCGTGAGATACCGGCCGAAATGTTGGAAAGAGTATGCCAAAATTGGACTAAGCGGATGGACCATTTGAGGCGCAGCCGCGGCCAACATTTGCATGAAATAATCTTCAAACATTAAATTATATCGACCCAACTATCGATCCAAATAAATATTTCATGCATTTTTCTGAATTTTATGTGTTTTTTTTTTTTAAATTCCAATAGTTCTTATAAAATCATCTTTTATAAATTTTTATTTTAAATTACTCTTTGTTAGATATTCTTTTTCATGGCGATAGTATTTACAGGTTTATGCTGCAGATTAAATTAAGGTAGTTTTTTTTTTATAATTGCCTTAAGTTCAATTTATAAATGTCATAATAGCGGTTTTAAAGCAATGAGAGTCTTGGCAGACTAGTACTTATGTCATTATGTTATCCTCTCCGATCTAAGAAAAATATTATTTTGCAACTAAATGTTGTTTACGAAAATTTTAAGTTTACGACAGAGATGGAAATTTTGGAACTAATGTAAATTTTCCAGCATCTTCCAAGGAAAGAGAAGCTACAATACTTGCTTAATTGCAAAGGCATTTTGAAATACAAAATAAATGCAATTTTTATTTAACTTAACTATACAAAGCTACACTGAGCAAATAATTTCGGTTGTGAGAACTGGGAAATTTGCTTTTTTACCCGGTCTCATTCGGTCCTTTACTACATAAGTTAGAATTATTAGAAGAAAGAGTTCATGTGTATTAACCCTGAATAACCTATTCTAATTTTAATACGTTTATACCAATTTTAGTCATTTCGACTAACATGCACTTTAAATTGCATCTAAGCAACCGAGAGTGGACAAAGTTCTTCAAAAATGAATTACAAACAATATTCTATAGGTTTTAATACTTCTAAACTAAATTAATTGTTTTTGTAATTAAAAAATCAATAAGAGATAACGAGATATAAAAGTTACTATTAAAGAAGAAAATAATAGTAGTCGAAGCGACTAACATTGGCTATGCAGTAGACTTGTGCTCCGTAGTTCATTTTAGTGAGCGGTCTTCTTAGTTCAAAAATTAAAAAGAAATAGTTCGTTCATTTAGTTCATTTGATCTTTTTTATCTTTATCACTTTTACTTTTGATTGTCATTGAATGTTCTTTATTATGTAAAATGATATCGAATAGGGATCGGAAGGAATTTTTTTACGAAAATAGAAAGCAAAACAACAAAACAAAATTCGAAAAATTTTTAAATTTAGTTTTCGATTTCTTTTTTAATAATTTAATTCAAAATGTATTTTAGTCACTATGGTTTAATTTTAAAATATTAAAATCAAGATTTCTAGCATGCATAATTTATTTTCTCTTATTCAGTTTATTTGTAAAAGAAAATAATTTGCAACTTTCGTTCCTTTGTCATTGTTTTCGTTTAAGTTTAGTTCGTTCGTTCATTTGTAGGTCGTTCATTTAAAATAAAGAGCAAATTAACTATAGGAATTCAAAACAGGGACTAGTTCGTTCAGTTGCAATAAGTGAATAGTGCAATGTGAATAGTTAAATTTACCAAAAAATCTGTTGAAACATAGAATTGTAATCTTTAAAAATCCATCTAACTTGCTATGTTGAAAAGTGAGCGTGTCGATGGCGGGTATAGAGATTTCATTTCAGACAAATTTGTATAGCCTACAGACAAACAAACAGAAAATAAATAAAAAAGAAATTCGTTTTCTGCCAGGGATATAAATAAATTCATAAATATAATGGTGTAATAATACAAAAATAACAACAATATAAAAAGCACTCAAATTTTGTTATTGATTTTATGGTCTCTTCTATCAAAAATTATTTCCGTTAATTGAAATAAAAAAATGTGTTAGAGCAGAATGCATAATTTTGATCTCTCTTTAACACATGTTGCTTATTTTTTTCAATTATAAACAAAAATAAACCTTAACTTCATTTATTCTCATATTAAAGTTAATGTGGTATTTTTACTATTTTACTTACAATTTCAAATTTTTTTCTTTTCATAAGAATCTTCCTTATCCCTTGAAAAAAATATGAGAATATAAATAAGCCGAATTGTTTAAGCTGTTTTCGAGTTTTGCGCTTAGCAACACATTTGGCTTTTTATCTTTAATTTATATAGAAGACTTTTGTTGATATATATATATTTTTTAATTTTTTTGCAAAATGTGCCATTCAAGTTGGTTCCAACGAATGAAAAATTCAAAATTCACAACACAACAAAAACTTTTCAAAATCACTTTCTATTACGGATAGCGATTAAGAATAAACATTAAATTGTTAACAATATTATTTTCTCTATATGTAAAAAAGGAACGGATAGAATTTTACATCCTTAGAAGAAAGACTTTTAAGGACTTTAAGTACTCTTAGCCCCAAAAACTGTGCTATACACAGAAAATTGTATTTACTTTGGCTAAGCAGCAACAATTTTAAAACTATTTTATTCGATGCTCTATAAATAAATTTATGAATAAAAGCTTATCATATCAAGTCGTTATCAATTGAATTACTAAATTATGTGTAGAACTTTTTATTTGCAATTTAAGGAAAAAGTGTAAATCTAAAAAAATAACCTTATATGTTTGTTTGTTGCTCATATTTTCATTTGTTTGTTCTAGATTTATATCAATTAACTACAAATAAATTGTATAAGTTTTGTATACAAATTGTAGTAAACAGGGATATAAACAAAATTGAAGAAAAGCAAAAACGAAAACCAAAAGAGTTTTCTAAGTATTATAATTTTCTATGTATTTAAGTAGATTTTTTTCAAGCAAAATCATTTTAGACTTAGGTATATGTGCGGATGTGTAGGTATCGCTGAATATACAACATAAACGAGTCAATAATGACTTTATATTTCACAAACTTATTGTGTATAGATAACTAAAGGAATTAATTGCAAAAATTGAGTTGAAATTAGAATCTGTTATCAGATTCCTTTTTCATATATTTTATGCTTTAAAATACATGGAGAAAGCAATTTTATAGGCAAAAGAATAACTTAATTACAACATGACATGTCATAACACATCTGGTGCATTTACCCAGAGGTGAATAACTTAATTACGACATGACATGTCATAACACATCTGGTGCATTTACCCAGAGGTGGAAAGACACGAAATAAGCTCTCTAAACAGTGAGGTACTGGCCCTAGAAGTTCACTTGTAAAATTAATATTGCAAGAATTACGAGATTAGTAAGGAGTTTGGGATTATTTTCTCAGAGAATAGGGTTGTATTATACACCTTGCAGGTCATTGTGCTCTCATGGCCCTAGATGACACTGCGACACTGTAATTTGAATAGGTTTTCCTTACTTAGGGCACCACTACCTACAACCATCTGATATAGCAAACTAATCTCCCAAAGAAATCTATGAACTCTTAGTGAACAGTACATTTAGGGAGTATTTGTAACATGAGAGTAGTATCTTTTCTGTCCGCAGTGATCAGGTGTCTTTTTGCAATCTAGGGATTCTTAAAACTTTCCGGAGCCTGTTAGTTTGAATAATTATTGTTGATGTTGTTTTTGTTTGTGATAAAGTTTGCTTAAAAATAAAGCGAAAATAAGTTTCCAGTTATATATTATATATTATAGGTTTTGGATAATTTGCCGATGTTATAATGGTGGTTTAACACTGCATAATTTAGGAGAACATGTAATCAAATGGAAAAGTATAACAGTGTGTAAATCTAAGGTCACATTACACAAATATTTGTCGAAATAAGCGTAACCACTACATTATGGCAAATATTTTTATAGTCTACTCGTATTATTACATAAAATTAATATAAATAATATAATAATGTAAGTACATTGTGTATTTTAATAAAAAATAAATATTTCTTCGAAGGATGTCAATGTACATATACTCACTCGTATGTAGTGGATATGCTTATTTCGACAACTATTTGCTTAATGTGACCATAGTTTAAGCAGTAATTTCTGACACAAACACAAAAATTTCTTTTTCATAAAATTTTTTTAATAAAATTTCTATTTTATTAGGGTTGTTTTCGTTGTGTTGAAGCAAACTTTCAAAGCACTTTTGATGCAATAGTATAAAAACAACTTTTAATGAAATAACACTTTTTAACGCTTACATAAAATATTTACATTTAATTTGTTTTTGTAAAAATTTAATAAAAATTTAATAGCGAGATCCCCAACACCTTTTATATATATTTTCACCATTAATAATTGTGAATAAATTCATTTAAAATTCTATTGAGAACAAGTGTACTTGTTAGTTTTCTACACAAATATTTGCAAAATAAACTAAATGATATAAAATATATTTTTTAAGTTCTCACAGCATGTTTACAATTGTAAATTGTTTCTTTGAACCAAAAATGTTTTATTTTTATAAGCTTCTTAAAATAATCTAAGTTAAAGAAAAAAAAACTATATAAGTAGAATACTTATTATAAACAAACGCTTAATACATACAGAAACTTTGTTTTAAACTCATTAAAACTTTTTGATAAATTAATAAATTTGTTTATGAATGAACTGATAGTAAAGTATTCAACTCAATAAAAATTCAATAGTTAAAATATTTGTTTTCAAAATAATTGCCTTAAATATTTGTTATTAAAATTAGTTTATTTTAAAATTTGTTATTTGAAAATCTGTTTCATATGTGGCTTAGTTTTTCATTAATTTTTTTTATTTTTATGAAGAATAAGAAAAGGAATAGAGCTGAAATAAAAGGTGTGTACTGAATTTATAGGATTTTAATGATGCTCTACATATTATTCGTATATTAATTAATTAAGTAATTTAAATACTTTTTTTATACACACGATGCATGCACACATCTATGGCTCATTTACTTCAATTGTGTCATAATTTAAAAAAAATTTGTTTATGTGTAGGTTAGTAAGTAAATTTTTTTTTTATATTCTGTAAAAATATTTTTGAAAAATATTGTAAATACCCTTCTTTTCAGAATAAAATTTTTAAAATTCTCCTTTAAGAGTAAATGGTTCTGACTAGGCTACACCCAATCCATTTAAGCAAATTGTCTTGAATGTGTTATATCAATTTAAATGTGTTTAACATATTGTTGTTGTATGAATAAAATATTAGTAGGTGGTAGGTTAGCTGGTGTTCAGCAGACAAATTAACAAGTTTCGCTAAATTTGTATTGTGTTAAAAAAAGTTAAATTAAGGAAAAGAAATGTAGTTTGTAAACTATTCAAATTATTCGTAAAGTAAATAATCAGCTGTTTTATAAAAATATTTGGTTGGAAACTTCTGAGGCTATAATTTGACTTTTTATACCTTTCACTGTAAGTAACTTTGTGATTCCGTTTGTTATTTCTACATCGGACATGGGACACCAATCAACTTTCTGAAGTCTCTAGCCAATGTACAGAAAGGTTTAGTACACCAATCAGTCAGTTGTCTCTGTTGCTATTGAAATTCAGCCAGATTGGTTCATAAATGGCGAAGCTATGAGTCAAAAACCGCAACTACCTCTTTTTTGTCTAAACTGCGAAATGGACAAAAAAAAAAAAACGTGGGATGCAGCTTTGTTTGAAATGACATTCATAATATCTGTGCAAAAAATGAAAGCAATAATCCAAAGAGGCTTCCGGACGAACCATAGAAGATTGCGAGATGGGACATATATCATTTCAAAGGGGAAGTAGTCTACCGCCTAAATACACAGAATATACTTTGAACTATTTTTAAAAATTTTTTTAAATTTCCATAGACCCCAATACTGTTGTTCTCAAGGATTTTAGCAGCTTCCGTTTTGCATCAAAAAATAAAAACTACGAAATTATTTGAAAATGTTAAAACTCTTCCAAAAACTTTAGAACCTATAAATTAAATTCCTTTTTGATTTTAGTAATTTTCATGGGCAAAATTGTGAATGATATCTCGGCAAATTGGGGAATGGTAAAAAGCCTCAAAGCAGCAGCATTGGGGTATATGGACATTTCAAAAAATTTTCAAAAATAGTCCAAAGTAACTTCTGAGTATTTAGGTGGTAGATTAACAATCTAGACGACCTCCGCTAAACTACTAATAAAAATATATATAGAAATATAAAAGTATTTAGTGACGTAAGACGTATTTGTTAAATATACCATTACTACTGAAAACATATTTATAAATTCAAAAAACGTAAGGGGTACTTTAAAAAATATTAAACTTGGCATATTTATTTTCACTCATTTAATTTTTTTGTATGTTTTAAATATTTTAGAACTGCACAATAGATCTTAAAGGTCGCGGTGCGACTATAGCCCATAGTGATAATATTTTAGAAGGCTGTGGAAATTGAAATATATTAATATTTTGCTGACACAGTGAAGGGTATATAAGACTTGGCACAGCTGAATTTAACTTGTTTTTTATTGCACAGATATATTTTTGATTCTAGAAATTAAAATAAATTAAAATTGAATATTTTTAAATTTCTGCAAAGCATTTAAAAAGAATTCGCAACATTTTTGTATACCCCTTTAGTTACATATTGAGTTTTATTACTTACATTTAGGGGCTACTCTGAAAAAACGTAATACCACCCATAAACTTTTAAAAGTTATGAAAATAATAACAGTCTAGCTGTATTACTCAAAGTAGATAGACACTTATTAAATTTAAGCGCACATAGAAGGTAAATTTAAATAGAACTTTTGAAATTTTATCATATAGATACGAGTACGTACTGGTATATGAGTCACACATAAGCACATACTAATTATTTTAATTAATGCAGTTATTTATTACATTTAAAAAAAGTAAAACTAAATATTTTATTTATCTTTTATATGTTTCATTACAAATGAAATTGTTGATTGGTGTTGCTTGTATGAATCATCCATCTTGGGATATTTTCGACGTAATTATTTTCACTCTCTTGATTTAAACATGTGAAAACAGCTGTATTGTTTTTCTACTACTGGCAACTTTTAGTTCAGCTGGTACAGTACAGAATCGTCCAGCCTTTCCCGCCCAGCCAAATCCAACACAAAATACTAACAATAAATCAGCTGGTAGAAGAGTCATGCATCCAGCTTTTGCAAATGCCGGACGTGCACCAGGCTTAGAAATCTGGAGAGTAGAGGTAAGTTGAATTATTTTACTGAATTTGTATAAAATAATTTGGGAGCTCTCCTTTACTAGAAAGAAAAAATTTTTACTGTTTCTCTTTTAAGAAAAACAAATAAACTTATACAACAATAATGAAGCGATTTCATATAAAAAAAAAAAAAAATGCTTTATGTGTATGTTTATATGTACTCGTACTTTCTCATTTAAGGTCACATGTTCACCTTTTTCTCATTTAAAGTATTTATATTTACTTTTAGTTAATGATTTAAAAAATTATTTCCGCATCCTTAACTTTATGTGCAGAGAAAATGAAATTGAAATGAAAAAAGGAAAAAAATAATACAGAAATAAAATAAACATTAAGGAAAAGCATAAAATTAAGTATTAATTATTTAAAAATTGTAGCCACTGAGGGAATAAAAACACCGTTCAAAAATACGCAAGTAAAAAATAGGACCGAAAATAATCATAAGCTTATTTAAAATATTAACGGTATAAAATTAAAAATACAAAAAAAAAAAAACATTTTAATTGAGATTTCATAATAAACAGCAGGGACATGGTGGTATTAAATAAATAAGATACATTCGCTCGTTCACGAATACATGCATGCAAACAATAAAGGACACACTTGATGTGGTGAGTACATGTTTACTGGTAGCTAAACCGAATGTTAATCCTACGAATGGTATTGTTACGTTTTCACACTACTATAAAAACGTTTAGTTTATTGGGGTTCTCTATTGTAAAATAAAAACACAATTAGGTTTTATTTAACACTACTGTTGAGAATATGCACCGCTAGCACTCTTATTTAGGAATGACGCTTTAACATAATGCTGGGTCCTAAAAACGCTACGCTTACTGCTTTCATTTAGGTTGTACTGTAAATGTTTTCTGCAGACAAGTTAAGAAACTTGACGAATTTGAGTTGTTAAAAAAAAGGAAATGATTTGGTATTCAAGTTGGAAATTATGCTGGTTAAATACTCACTTTGTGGATCAACTTTAAAACTAGTATTGAGTGGCATTGCTTGTTAAGCTGTTTCCGATCTAATGCTTTCCATTAAAGGTTTCATATTTTTAAGACACTGAATTGATTAAAAAACATATTACTGCTTGATGTATTTAAATTAAAAACTGACATTTCTTGCACATAATGTCTCAGCTTCTACTAAAAACTCCTCTAATTAAATATAAGATTTTACGTAGCGGAATTTACTGTCAAACTAATTTCAAAATATAATCTGCATCGATCAAAGTCTTTCAGCATTGTAACTTTTTACCTAATAACAGAAGCTTATCTTATTTAGTTTCTGCAAAAAAATTTAACATTTCGAGTTTTTACTTATTTAAAAAATAATTTTTTTGTATATTTAAAAAACTTTTGCATTATTTTTATTAAATTTTAAGCAAGTTCTTAATTTCTTTTAGTTTCAATTGTTTCGAAAATTAACAATTTATTTTACCCCCACTACGCATACATTTTTCTTGTTTTACAATATGTACTCGTAGCTACATTAATATATTTATTAGTATTTATAAACACACATTTGTATTTAAATTAAATTTTTGTTCATACGAGTATTTAAGGCACAAACAATTGTAAAAATCCTCACAGAATGGTAAATGCGTAAGTACATACATACATATATTCATTTACACACACGCATACATCAATGTAAAGTAAATATCAGTAAAAATGTATCACTATATTGATTGAATGTCAATCAAACGATACAAACAAAAAGATATTTTCATGCAAACATTTATACCTAGAGATGTGAAACTGAGTGTCCTTGTTAGCGTTTTAATAAACGGAATTCAGTTTTGTTTGTGCCTATGTGTCATGGTATGTATGAGAATATGTGTGTAGATGTGTGTGAGTGTGTGCGTATTTCAGAATATGTATTGAAATCCATGACCATAATTGTTGTCAAAGTGTTGATGATGATCATATTTTACTTAAACAAAAAAAAAAAAAAAAACTGGACATTTGTCTAAAGGCTTTTAAAAATCCAGTCACATTTATGTCAATTACGTAGAGATTGTGCAAGGACTCAATTCTTAAGTACACATACATAAATAAATGCATATAGACGATGTAATGGAATGGATGAATGAATGAATCTGCAGGTAACAAGTAAAATGCGCTACGAATGTTCGGCATTTGTTTACAAACAAATATTAAAATTTTCATTTATTTATATGTACATATGTACCTATAAAAATTGTACGCATAAGCTACTACCACGTATAAACTTTAAATGTAATTCATTTTAAGCAATTGCGTACTATCCCTGACGGCTTTTATTCTTAAAAAAACTGATGACATAATTCAAAGAAGACCTTTATACAAACGGCTTATACCTATATACTGAATTGCTGAATGTGTCCCAAAAATATACAAGAAGATTAAATTAATTAAATTATTTGAAAAACAAGTTAAATTCGGCTGTACCGAGTCTTATATACCCTTCACTGTGTTAGCCAAGAATTCATATTTTCAACTTTCCACATTCTTCTTAATGTGCTGTCTTTGTAACATTGTGGAAAAGACTCAATATTTTGAGTACTTTTAAAATTTTCTAGACGAATTGATTGCTTGTGTTATAAATAAACACAGCACATAAATATCAAAAAAAAATTTATATAATTGAAACGGCTTGAGGTCGGTATATAAAAATTTCTTGAAGCGACATATCGATATAAAAATAAATTTTTATAATAAGATCAAAAGCTTAATAAACTAAATAGAAATGAGTGAAATTAAATATGTCGATATAAATATGTTTTAAAGTTTTTTAGTATATATGGCATATTTATCAAATAGGTCTTACGTCATACATTAAAATATATTTATCTTCACTCACTTTTTGATTTTCTAAGATTAACGAATCTACAACTAGAAAAATCATAAAAGAGACAAAATAACACTTTTTATATACTCTAATCATATCTTTTGATTTTATTAGTAGACTAGTAAGTAGAGTACTAACCTATCAACCTGGGGGTCACAGGTTCGATCCCTGCCTAGACCTTGGGTGTTTTCTGCAGACAAGCCAAGAAGCTTCGCGGATTTGTCCTGTTTAAAAAAAAAATTAATCTAGAACTGAGATTAAATGTTCTACAACGAAATAGCGATAGTATGGTAGTTCACTTACAAAGTAGCCAATTAAATGATAGTTGTTAATAAAACTGCATACTTAAGCTACGACCAAGTTACACAAATATTTGGCAAGTATTTTTAAAGTTCAACATGGCTTGTACTACATAAAATTAATTTGAAATAATATAATAATACCAGTACGTTGTATATTAATAAAAAATTTAATCAATTTCAGCGAATATTTCTTCAAAATATATTAACGTATATGTGGATGACATAGTGACTGTAGCTTAAGATTTTTTTGTCCGTTTTGAATTTACGGCAAGAAAAGCACAAAACCGAAAAAGCAAAAAATAGTAAAAAAATAAACTTAGTCGCTGTTTTTGACTCATAGGTCCGCCATTATGTACCGATAGGGCTGAATTTTAATAGCAGCTTGAAGACAGCAACAACTTAGAAATTCGTATGATAAACTTTTTTGTGGTGTAGGAACTACAGAAAGTTAATTTTAACAACTAGATAGATAGACGTACAGACTATGTATAGTTTATAGATTATACACACAAACATAATCACAAGCTTATACATATCCCTCTTACTTACAGTATGGTTTTTTTATTATAAAAATGGTTTTTTTTATTATAAAAATTTTATAAATGCAAGTAGTTTATAAAACCACATAATCTTTTAAGCATGACAAATAAACAAAAATAGATAATATCTTTTAATACAAATTAAATGAAAATTACCACTGAGGCATTTTGATTTAAAACAAAATTTTCTGGTTTTAAAAATACTTAGAAAACAATAATTTATGTAAGTATTTTTTAAATAAATCAGTTTTATTTAAAAAAATATGTTCGCTTAAGATTAAAAGAAAAAATACTTCAAGTTTAGCTCATCACAAATTCCTTTTTAATACAAACATTCAAATATTTATTAACAGACGACATCCATTGCCAATGCCACATTGTCACACAACGTTTCCTTTATAAAGCAAAATGTGTTTGAATATACTATATGCCGTGTGCATGTTTGTGCATGCAGATGTTTTTTTTTTATTTACGCGCTTTTGCGTTTGACTGCATCCAATTTACAATTGTGGTGATGTACTCTCTGTTTCTTTTTTAATGCATGCAGCTTCTTTATGCGGCCATTTGAACCTAAAGTTGTTTTTTTTTTGTGAATAAATTTTGTTGTTAACGTGGCATTTATTACAGGGAATAACTTTTCAGTTGGCTATTTTTATGTTCGCTTTTTGACGTATTTTTTGGTTTTTGTTTTTTTTTTTTTTACTGTAAAAGCAATTAGTTGAGTGACAGTCTCTTGGAAAAATAAAGGTCAAAGCTGTTTTCAATTAAATTTAATGATCAAGATTTTTTTCTGTATTTTCTGATATAAATAATAATTAAAAGTTGAAGAAGAAAAGCGGTAAAAAATATGTAATAGTTTCAGTAAATATAAATTTTCAAATTTATACTTTAAGTTTCCAAACCTAATGCTTTTTGGTTATTACAAACATACTTTAAGTAAAAAGTGTATGATATGCTGAAGATAGGCTTGCATTGCCAATAACTTTTAACGTGAACTTCAAGCATTTAAAGCTGCCATATTTTCGATTTTAGATATGGCAACCTCAACATACATAGACATTGAATAATTTTTTCATTAATACACAAAAATTACACAATACAATTACACAATAAAATAACAAATATTGAAATGAAATTTTAAAAGTAAAGAATTTCTTAGTTATTTTAAAAATAACCGTCAAAAAAAGGCATGCCGTTGCCATTATGTATTTATGGCAATGAAAAGTAATCGGTATTCACAGCGGTGGGGCCGTGCCGCATAACAAATATTATAATATTTATCTTATTAAGAACTTGTAATAATGGAAAAAAGTTATTCATCACTTTATCAGTTACTTTAACTAAAGTTAATTATAACTATCTGAGACCTTATAAGTAAGTTGTAATAATGGCCTTATGAATGTTATTTTTGTGCAGCGGTTTGGTCGTATGTGGCACAGTCCACATCAAACAGATTTTGATTTTTTGCAAGCTTGCAGCTATTTACGAGTATGTGCTGAAAATTGTTAAAGAGGAAACGTCGAATACTACGCATTAAAAACTTTATTAAATTTTAAACAATTTCTTTATTCAAACACGCTTTTTTCTTTAAAATTTTTCTCGTTTTCTTTTGTTTATTAATTTTATTTTTATTAGTATTTAAGTACTTTTACATTGAAGCTATACATATGGACCTTCCCAATAATTTTTTTGAATGAAATAAAAATTTGCACCAATTTGATGTCGTGTTATGTGGTATTAGCTTATAAGCTCTTGATTTGTTTGTTGTGGTTAATTTTTTTTTTAATATTTGCATAATTGCGTAAGGGGATAAAAATTAACAGCCCGATCCGGGATATTGAACATTGTTGTTCACTCTCACTTTAAATAACAAAATATATATGTGTAATGAAAATCTGCTGTTTTTCAAAGTATAAGTTGTTAAACAATTAAATGTTTCCATTTAGAAGAGGGTTGATCAAATTGACAATAATTCTCATCCAGGACAATGGATGAAAACGATAGCTAGGTTGGTTGGTTGGTTTACGTGGCGACTTGTCGCCTTTCAGTCTTCTTATAAGATGCATAATAATGAAGGTTTTGAGTGAAAATAAAATGATCTATAAATTTAAGTTAATTAAAATGAGTCACATTCTCATAGTTCTTAAATTTCTCCAGGTATACTGTAGATATTTAAATGATTAAAAAGTCCACAGTAGCTTAACGTAACAGTAATTAATTTTTAAAAGGATATGCCACAAAATGACAAATTTTATTTATTTATTTACCTTAAAAAGGTTTATAATACAGATCTTATGTTACATAAGAAAATGGTTGCCGCTTGAATATAAAAAAAGGAAAATTCAATTATTAAGTCAACAACAACAAATTTATACACACATATCCAGATCCAAGCTCATACAACACATGCTCATTAAAGCGCATAATGCTGTGTATTTAATATTATGTGTGTGTTAAGCATTTCAAGCTCAATATGAGCAACTGCAAATGAATAAATTTTTACATTACAAATGCTGTACGTACTGTGATAAATATGAGTACATTGTAGTTTGCCAGGTTATAATTAAAGAAGGTGTGTTAATTTTAAAATAAAAGAAAAATTAATACATGACTTTCACGCGCAAAGAAAGTAAAAAGCTGGAAATGTATATTTCACAGTCAGTCAGTCGTTTGTTCGTATGAATGCCAAAGAATAACTCGTAAAATAAAATTTTTTTATTTGCATGAAAATACAAAACGTTACAGTTACCTCATAGAACAGCTACTTTGCGTGCATACGTGCTCGATACACATACGTACCTACATACATACATACATATATAATCATGGCTTCTAGGTACTTTTGCAAGAATGTTTCAGATATGTTTGCTTTGTGTTGCATGCAACATGCGTTCTTAAGACGCATGAATGCGTATTGTATTGAGGGAGGATTTTTTTTGTTTGTTTTATTTAATTTTTGTTATTTTCTTGAAATACAATTTTTTATTTGTTTCTCTTTATTCAAGTTTTTAAAATATTTTCTTTTAAAAAATTTATTTAAATTTTTTTGGTTGGGATTTTAAACATTTAAGTGATAGGGTAAACGCTCCTAATGTCGACATGATCCAGTAGTCGTCATTTTTGTTTTTAAAACTCAAATAAACAGGTATAATAGAGAGTTTTCAATGTATAAAAAACCATTTTTGATTAAATAATATACTTAACTCTCTATATAAAATTAGTTCATCCTACTGAAATGAGTAATTTATTCATAATTTGCCTTTATCCATGTCGGCAGAAGTGCTTGTTTTCTTACTCAAAATTTAGTGGCAAGGCCAATTTTGAATGGGTTGGTAAAGCTATTATTTGAAATAATTTAAATATATTAATGGTTTCTATGGAAAGAAAAGAGTTGAAATATTGTTTTTGATAAGTAAAAATTAGCAAAAAATTATTTTTTGTTCTGTTTAATGATGCCGCTCTTAGGCACAAAAAATTTGTATCATTTCCTGTAGTCGTCATTGGGTGCCGACTATTCGTAAATTGTGTTTTGGCAGCAGTCGGCAGAACGTTTTATTAAGTAATTTCAAGGCTTCCGAATATAGGATCATGTTTCTGGAGTCGGCATCTGATTGCCTTGAAAAAATTTACAGGCAAAATGAAATGCCGACAATAGGATCACAGTCTGACGAGCTACTGGCGAAATTGGTGTATTTTTAAAAAACTATTAATTACTCAATTTTAATATAAAATTTTTTAAAAATAGCTTAATCCATTTAAAACTATACCCAATACTGTACCATTACAGAGTTATATCAGATCATGTATAAAATGGTAACAATTTGAAAAAAGAGAACGCGTTAAACTGCCGACTACTGGCACATTTACCCTATCATAGTATTCTCTAAAATCTTAAAAAAGTGCTAACAGTATAAACAGAATTATTTCTTATACCCTGATTAACACAACCTCTTTTCGCTATAGCGTTCTTTTAAATTTTTGAAAATAAATTATTTTAACTTTAAAATATTTTTTAAAATATTTCCTTTTTCCGATTTCAAATGAAAATTCATAAAACTTAATTTACAGTTCTAGGAGTTCTTGTTTTTGAAAAGAAAAAAAAAAAATATCAAAAATAATTTTAATTTGGGAAATAAAATTTCAGCACAGACACGTGTTACTAAGCAATCTAGAAAAAGCTTGACGTTGCAGATGAAAATAAAAACGGTGAACGACACTTAAATATTTTTAGAAAAGTGTCAAGTTTTGGTTATGTTTTTAATTTTCTTATAAAAATAAAGACATAAAAGAAATTTTTTTTTGTAATTGTTAAAATAATTAAAATATAAAAGAGGCAAAAATTTATTTGATTTAATACTGAAATGTGTAATACAAAAACTTAACCTCAAATTCTAATAAAAACTGAGCTTTTGCTATTATATCTCGGCTCAAAGCATCTTTTAAACAGTTCATTTGTTCACTGTAGCAGTTCTCGGGGTCGTAGCAAGTTTTTCTACTCCTCTGAACTAACTTCGGCTATCCACTAGTGAAAAACACTAACAGACATGAAATAAAAGTTAGGCCTGAGCCCACTTTTTGGTGAGAAATTGATTGCATTCTATTAACCTCTAAAAACTAAATTTTTAACAGAAATACTTTCTGAACTCTTCATTTTAGTTTTTTTTTAGTTCATTCCTCAATGTACGTATTAAAAAATTTTTTTTTATAATTTATTTAAAAAAAATCTTTTATTTACTTAAATATTTAAATTTTTCTATTGTCAAAATAGAATTCAATGATTTTTATTTGCATTTTTAGAAAAAATTTACTTACTTAGTACCATAAATACTAAGAGGTAAAACAGATCCTACAGCTATTTCATCTGACGCTACTCTGTATCTTCAGTGGATTACTCCCAAGTCTTATTAATTTCCTGTCCAAACATTTGAATACTTATTTCGTTATATCAATCGACAAAATGAGAATTTTAGTCAATAGGAAAACTAACAAAGTATTCACTGAATTAAAGAAACAAAATTTTCCAACCGACATATTACAAAAGAATAGAAATATTATATTTTTACTTGTATAAAAAAAAACTTATTTAAACGCATAGATAATAAATGATTTTATTCTGCATTAATAAGGAAAATGACTCATTAAATTAAATTTAAATTAAAAGAAGCAAATGGAAAATTTTTAATTTAAAACATGATTTATTACAAAACAATTTAAATATATTAAAAAAACAGATTTTAATAATATCAAGTATTTGCTTAATTAAACTCTTGAGTAAAAGTAGTAGTAAAGGATGCCACTTAAGTTGTACATAAAACTGTACATCATTTTGCCACAATTAAAATTATAGTTGCATTAATTTTGTAATTACTGTAAAATCTTGTCTGTCTGCTGCACATGTTAATTGTTAGTTAAGTGCTGAAATTAAAAACTTTACATGAACTATTGTAGGACGTGTATTTAAGCAAAAACATTGTAAAGTATTAATTAAAACAAATGCAAACATTTACATGTACTCATGTTAAATAAAAAATTAATATTAAAGAAAAATTAATACAGAAGATTAATATGAGTTACATATAACTTTGATTTATTTAATATTTTTATCTCTAAAAAAAGCGCGAACGAATTAATTAATAAAGATTAATAAAAAAATTATGAAAATATATATAAAAAAGAGAACTTTAAAATAAAATATGTTTTCTGTTTTCTTCATTTAATGATTCAAATTTAAATAGAAATAAATATTTGATATATTTAATATTTTTCTTACAACATGTAAACAGTCAAACTTTAATGCTGGCAAAATAAGTACAGTCGAATTTGGTAAATCGAAAAGGAAAATTGTTTGTTTATTCAAGTTCTTAATTAAAGAAAAGTTTGAAAATCATTTAAGCTAAGCAAGTTAACAAAAATTTTTTAATGTAAATAAAACATTGTCCTCCCACTTTTTAAGAAAACTATTTTGATTTGTGTTTCTAAGATTAAAATTTAATTTTGGGAATGTAATACATAAGTACAATTTCTATATTCCTGTGCTGGCCACGCACACTTTTTATTAAAACAATAGATTTTTTTCATTTAATAGAAAATTATTTATCAACTACATTTTAGTATTCTTGCTTTTACGCTTACTTTTAAAAATAACAATTTCTATTTGTGGTTCAATGATTAAAACTCTATTTTTCAACGGACTTTTTTAAATTTTAATGCACACTCTTTACATTCCTGCATCTTATACTTTTTAACATGTCACGCCCACATTTATTTTTCTATGCTTGAAAACCTATTTTGAACTAAATTTTATTTTACTTTTCAAATAAAATAATTTAAACCTATTTTTTCAACTGTTCTTTAAGTCTTTTTTTAAATTTTAGTACACAACTACAGTGTTTTCATACTAAAAGGCTGCACAAGCATACTTGAAACAGCTTTCAAGCATCATTCCTATATTCAAATACTGTCAAGCACTCTTCTATCGCATATCAAAACAAATACTTCAGTGACACAATGTTTTGCACTGCAGTAAAAATTAGAACCCCTAGAACATAGACCAATCAGAGCACAAATGCACTAGAAGAAAACTGAACATAACAATATTACAGTAGAACAAGCAACACGACAGCAGAAGTTTATAGATCTTTGCTGTTTCCACACGTATGTATGTGCTTTCACAGCCACATGCTTTGTTTTTTTAATGGAAATTTTTAAGCTATACATGTTTAACGTTTGTGCACACGAAAATGATGCCAGTCAGTCGGTGTTATATAAGCATGTGTATGTATGTGTGTCTTTAAAAGGCTGCCTAATGTGTTTGGTCACGCTCTTGTTGACTAAACCAATATGTGAGGATGTATGCAAATATATATATGCATGTATAATTCCGTTACTATTGTGTACTTGTTATGTACAATTTAATTTGATCACAGCTTTAAAACAAAATTATGTCTTGAATTTCTACTGCCGTAAAAAAAAATTCAAAAAGTGTCAATGCTTGTTCTGTTGCGTCATTTTTGCACAGAACTTTTTGGTCTACTGTAAAAAGGACACTAGAAACTGTGCTTTGTTTTAGTGTCCAGTAGTGTATCGCGTATTTCAAATGGGCTTGTGCAGCCCTTTATTTCATACCTAAACCACTTTTGTACTATCTCACTTTTTAATAAAACAGTTTTGTTTTGTTATTATATCCTCTTAACATTTGATTTCTCTAAAATTTTTTGTTACTTATAACAAAACAGATCAAAACATCTGGTTATGCAATATTACACTAGACATTTCAAAATAATTCAAAATTTTCTCTAGTTATTTTTTTACAAATATAATTCTTACTGTTTATTAAAAATAAACAAATTGTTTTATGTATTTATTGTAGGTATAACTAAGAGTACACTTTGCGCATATTTAATTTTAAAGAACTGAATTTTTAATAAAAATATCTGTTAAAGAAATTGGAATATAGCCAACAAAATGTCAAGCGTTTGAAAATAATAAAGCAAATATTTTATCTCTTTAAAATAAAAAAACAGGTGATATTTTGACCATGAAATCACCCTGCCACAATCATTTAAAATTCACACCAACAATTGATCATAAGGGAAATTAAAAAAAATAAAAATAATAACTATTAAATTTGAAAAAAAAAATAATAACATTTATAATTATTTAAAAGCTTAAAAAAGTAACAAAAAATTTTTAGCAAATTTACTAAAAGTGAATCTCTTTTTTTTCACTCTCTAATCAAAATCTATAACTACTTGCCTAAAGAAAAATATTAAAACCAATATATACAGTTAATATGACTATTTTATTAAGCTTGGGGTCTTATTTTATACATTTATTTATATATAAAAATAATATTTAGGTGCTTCAAATTAATAATAATATTTTTGCAAGAAACAAACAATATTTGCGGGGACTATATTCAACGATTTTCTTTTTGAGTGTAGTTAAATATTTCACTAAGAAAAATTAAATGTTTAAAAAAATTATATATATTTTTTGTAAGAAAACAAAATTGTTTAGTCTTTTTTGTTTTAAAATAATTTGTGAAAGTGATATGAAAATTTTTTTATCTACAATCAAACCGTGAGTTGTGCTGGACAATCAAGTTTGTGTTAATTTAAAATCGAATGAGAATCATTCCTATTACTTCAATTTAAGTTGCATTAAAGAAATAATTTAATATTAAATTTATAAATTTTGCAATGATGATGTTTATTGATGAAAATAATTTTTCATCAGTCGTTGATTTAATGTAAATTATATTTTTAATATTGTTATTTTTGCTGCTGTTCTCTCAGTTCATTTTAAATGTTTGAAACCCATTTATTAAAGCATGAAATGAATAATGTTGTTTTTATTTATTTAAATATGATTATAAAAAAAACAAAAAAAATTTGCACGCAATTCAAAGAGAAAAATTTAAAAAAAAGCAACCATAAAAAACGGAAACATACTGGCCACATAAAAAGTAAAGAAAATAAAATAAAATAAAAATTGTATTAATTTTCATTTGTGGCGTTAAACATAAAAGTGATTTTTTCTTTAATACTTTTTTTATGATTCGTGTTCATAAATATTTATTTATTTACTTGGCGCACATTTTTGTTTTTAATTTAAATTTTTGCAAATCTTTTTTTATTTTGTGTGTGTTATTGTTAATTTTTCATTTAAAGTTAATTGTATTTTTTGTTTCGCTTGTTGCATATACGTGGCCCATATAATTTGTTTATCGATAATTTAGATGCTTGTCAGAAAATAATTAGATTTTAGAATTTAAGGTTGAGACGATTGAAGTTTTAATGAACAATTAATTTATTTTTTGGAATAAAAAATATACAAAGAAGATTTAGCGTGCTGATAATTTATAATTTATTTTTAGATTTTATTTATAGATGCAATTAAAAAAACTGGATCAAAAAACTATAAAAAAATGTAATTAAAGCTGAGCTAATAAGCAAAAATTGCTTAAATTGATTTGTATAAAAATATACTTGTTGTCGCAGAATAGAGAATCTTAGGGCGATATATTCCACAATTAAAGAGATGGCAATAAAAGCAATAACGGTTTTAAAATTGTAGTTCTCTAAATTAATTTAATAAGACTTAAGCAGTTTCTCCATATTGCCATAGAAATAATGAAAAACAATTTTATTTTTCATTAAAATATTTATAAGTTCATTAAGGTGCAATATATTTAGTAAAATAAAAAAAATCGTAAACAATTTGGCTGGAGACTCTCTATATAAACAAAATTAATTTTCTGTTTATTTGTTTGATCGTATTAAAAATTTTTGCTTTCTAAAACACTCAAGTGGAATTTCAAAGATATAATCTCTATACTTAAAACAAGGTTGCCATATACTTTTATAGCAGAAACGCCTATTTTTACGCCTGCTTTTCAATGATTTTCACCCGTAACCATTCTTAAATATTATTTTAAATATTTACCACTTTAGATGGCGTCTGTGCTAATAATGCACTTTATAAAGCAATGAATTGCTTATTGAATTCTATTTGTTAACGGAGTTCGCTACACTCTCTATATTCTAAGGATACCGACTCAAGTAATAAAGTGACGGGCAGCACAAGCCGGTGAAAAATCTTTAAAATTAGCTACAACCAATATCATTTTGGTTTTGTGCCCTTTTAGCGCAACCCTTCTTTTATTAAACTAATTTAATTCAACTGTTCAACACATGTTTTTAGAAATAAATTTATTTTATAGAGCTCAAAATTTTTTTATAATTTATTTTTCTTTAAAATTTCTTTATATAAATATATGTTTGTTGTAATTAAAATGTTTTTTTTTGTTTACTTTCAGAATTTTGAACCTGTTGTTTATCCTAAAAATAACTATGGCAAATTTTACACTGGAGACTCTTTCATTGTTTTGAATGTGAGTAAACGAAAGCAAGCAATTTCATATACTATTTCTTAGTTTTTCATTGCGCACCTTAAAATTTTTCCTTAATAATTATTTCCCATACATTTTGAACATTTACATTTGTTTGTGTGCTGAAAACGTAATTACAGTGACAGTCAATTATTTACAAAATTATATTTTTTGAATTTGATACAGAAGAGCCATTTTAAGCTTGAAATTTACTGGCACTCTAATAAAAAAAATTGTGTATATTTTATTCTGAAAAGAAAAGGGTTTAAAATATTTTTTTGTCGAAATTTTTGCAGAACTTAAATTAAGTTAATGAGAAAAAATCAACTTATTAACTTGAATAAAAAAAATACTCTTTTTTTTTGAGTTATGACACTATTAAAATAAATGTATGATATAAAATTTTAAGCTCGCTTAAAAAATATTTTTACATAAAAAAAAAAAATCTAAAGTAAGAAGTTTTGCAAAAGCATAAATATTTTTAAGTCAACCAATTCTAAACCATTTAGTACTTGTAATGATAAAAACAAGTACATTACCACTTGGCAGTAGTAAAAATTTGACATCTTCAATAGTTATGAGTGCCAAAATTATGTTGTCTCTTTGCCACAATGAACAAGTGAAAAAGCTCAGCTTTTAAGTTAAGTATATCCAGCAAAAGGAAATGAAAAAAAAAAACTGTGTGACCGCTAAGAAAATGAACTGGTATTAAATAAAAATAATAGGCCTGATTACGACTGTCGTTATCGTGACGGAAATAGTGATATGTGGCAACGTAGCCGTTAATTCGACTACGACAGCGACACTCGTAATTAAGCCTAATACATTTCAAGCAATCGTTTACTGAAAAATATATAAAATCACTAAAATTTTAATTTAAGTTTTTGTTTTTTGTAAGGCCATCCATCCCATAATTATGACTGTGTGCTTTTGAGCACCACTGTTTTAGTGCTAGATCGATATATAATACATGCATACCTATTTGGGCAATGTGTGTTTTTCTCAGTGCATTTCAGCACTTTCTACTCTTACTGCAGCTACTTAAGTAAATATGCCGTTTGTTTAAACCTATAATTTCTTTATATATATTTACATGCACATATTGTATGAACTTGTACATGTATAACGTTACCTTAAATGTAAAAGTATGCGACTTTGACAATAAATTAAAAATTGCTTTTTATATTGTGCACACCAGAGAACTGCAAAAACTGCAATTGTATTTATAATCAATCAAAAAACACAAACGAAATATTTGATATTGCGGCACAATTAGAAACTGATGTTTGTTTTATGCTGCCCGACACGATTGAATCCAAAAAGCAAAATTCAAAAACAGCATGCATATACAACATACAACAATACAATACACTCCAACAAAAAAACCACCTCTATTTTATTACGTAAGTAGAAGTTTACTTAAATATTTGTGATCGTTGACTTAATGACATTTTGCATATTTGTGTTTTTGAATGTTTTCATTTTGCTTTTTAAATGCAATCGTTTCGAACAGCATAAAAAACAATTAGTAGTTAAATGTGCCTCTAACTTGATTAAATCAAATGCTGTGCAAGACTTTTTTGTGCGTTCAATAAATAACACACAACGGATTTAGCTTTCTGGTGTACAGATATTTAGAATAATCTAAAGATCGATTTAACAATAATAATTAAAATTAATTTAAATTCACATAAAATAAACTAAAAATTTCGCATCGGATTACTAGTTTTAAGTATGATAATCTTCTAGTCTTAGGGTTATGCCTAAGCACTGTCTGCTTAATACAAATACATTTTTTTATCTTTATATCATATGTTTTTTCATATGGTTTTTCATTGTAGCTAACGATATGTAGTTATAGAAGCGTTTTTCTTTTTAAAAACTAACATAAAAAGGTAAAAACACAAAATGTAAAATAAACTAAAACGACTGTGTAACTGTTTTTATATAGAAAACTCATTAAAGATTGACTTAATTGCACCATAGAGGAGTTAAAAAGTAAAGCTCTATAAAACATTATGCGGTAAAAAAGAACACTACTGAACAACAAACATACAAACCATTTTTTTTTGCTGAAACATTAAAATGTGGCACACTCGTGTATGTAAGTGGTGGTATATACGAGTACGTTGGCTCATTTTACGCGCACTTTGCCTTCATTTTACTTTTGCCTTTGTGTGTGAGTGAATATTGAGATGTTCAAAGTAAGGGTAAAGTTTTCACCTTAAAAAAATATTTACTTAAGAAATTATATGTGAAAGCTTTTCTCAGTTTTGTTCGCTCTTTCAAGGTAAAGCAGCTCTGACAGCCTAGAAATGCTATTTGTGTGATTGCAATTGTAGTGGTTAAAAGAGAAATTAAATGTGCATATGATATTATTTCTTAATAGATTTAAAATTTAATTCACAAAAAAATAAATATGTTGCTGCTAAAATATAAAAAAATATGTTGTCCTTGAGTTTTTCTTTATAGTTTATAATTTTAAATTAAATTAAATTTAAATTTTTTTCTTAGACTAGAAAATATTTTTTATTATAAACGCTTAGGAAATTGGATTTTATTATTTCATGGCATATGTAGTCTTGTAACTAAACTTCAATCAAATGGATATAATTTTGTTTTTGCAGTGACAAATAATTTTTCAATAACCTTGAAAAAAAAGTTGAGGTAGCTGACGTACATGTACGAGTATGTGGTATCTATGTATGAACTACAAAATAAATTTCAGGCCTCGTATGTTGTTATTGTTGTTATCGTTAAAACTAAAAAAATTTATTTGCTTATTCTTTAATTTTTTTTTAGCCGTAACTGATTTTGTTACCAAAGGCATATGTAGTTAATTTGAGTTGTTTAGTTTTATGCATTAAACACATTCGAGACAGCAGGCTAATGACTACAATCTGTCAAAAATAGAATATATGCGTTTATATTGAAATAATTATTTTTAAGACAGCTACACGACCAATGTTGTAGCTGTCGCCAACTTAGGCTAATTTCTATTTTCGTTAGCGGCAATGAACAATTTAGTGCTGTCAGTATAATAAAAAATGAGCGTTTGAAAATATTTAATTTTATTTGACAATCAAGAGATGTTAAAGAAATGAATCGAATTGTTTTTATATTATTAACACAAATGAATGTGTGTTTATGTTGAATATAATTGAATTGAATAAATAATTTTATTTTCACACATATTAAATTAAATCAACGTGGCACCACTGAAATATGTCTTTCTATAACCAATAACTATGTATTTACATTCCTAAACAATTGTTGCTGCCGCTTCTAAAGACCACACACAGCAAGCTTAGTTGGGCAATTCTTTCTCAATTCTCTTTTGTGTCTACACACAGCAATTTTGTTTCGGCAATTTTACCATTCTCATTCAGTCATTCATTGAGCCTTAAGCTACCTGTTTTCTTTTTCTACATCCTTATAAATGATACGAAGAAAAAACAAAAAAGAATTGCGGAGTACAAGCAAGTTTGTATCCCTTTCCATTCCTCTTTCCTCTCTCTCCCAAAAAATCAAGAATTGCCCAACTAAACTTGCTCTGTGTGCTCCTGGTTAAAAAAAATTGTAGCTAACGTCATTTGTAGTTTTGTAGTCGGTATCCTGCTGTCTCGAATGTGTTTAATGCATTACCGTGAAATTTGAGAGTTGTACGCTATAATTGTTGGTTTTTTGCATACGGTATTTACAACAGTGGTGCCTTTTGGTTTCACTTTTAACTATTTACGTTAAAAAAGTAGTTACTGAATCGTAGAATTGATAGGATAAACAACAAAATGAATTGTTAAAAGAGGCAATATAATGAAAGCTGTAGTCTTCTAAAATAACTTAATAAGACACAAACGATTTTTTCATATTGTCACAGAATTAATAACGACTTTATCGTTAATATTTTTCCCTATTAGTTTTACATTTTACATTAAAAGTTTCTTTTTTAAATGTACAAAATAATAATTCTTTAACGAATCCCAGCGCCCCACTTAACATTGTGTCACTTCTTTTAATATCCGCATATGTACTTGTATATGTGATACATTTTAATATCCAGGCCATTTTCGTTTTTCGTTTTCATTGTCAATTTCGTGCTATAACATTATTTATGTTTAAACTGTTTTTTTTAAATATTTTATTTGTGTTTTTTGTTTCTTCTTTTTTCTTTATAACTTATAGACAATCGAAGGTAAAGATAAAAAATTATCTTGGGATGTACACTTTTGGTTGGGCTCAGAAACGTCCGTTGACGAGGCTGGCACTGCTGCCATTTTAACCGTACAACTAGACGACCTACTTAATGGTGGTCCAGTACAACATCGTGAAGTTCAGGATCATGAATCACAATTATTTTTAAGTTACTTCAAAAATGGTAAGACACCTGACTTAAAACTATTTTCAATTATATACACACACGCATACCTACATACAACACATGATGCTGCTTATACAAGCTTACTAGTTGCTTTATGGCTACAAAAATAGAACTGATATCCAGTAAATATATATATACTCGTAACAATAATTCGTCCGCTGATGTTCCATTAATTTATTTATTTTTTCTTTTTGCTTCTTATAAAACAACACACACATTTCTGGTTGTTATCCTTAATATGCATTGCAGCGGTAGAAATTTTAAAGTTTTCCAATCTGTTTTTATACTCTACTGGGTGTTGCTACACGCTTACCTTTTTATACATATTTTTCTTTGGTTGTTGGTGTTTTTTTTTCATGGAGTTTCCTTTTTGTAAGTCGTTCAGCTTGAAGTTAAGTATTTTGGAAGCAAGTTTTTTAAGGAGTTGGTTAATGGCTGTATATTTTTAAAGTAATATTTTTGTGGCTTTTAATGGTTCACCACAAAGTGTGTGTGCTTTTATAAAATGTTGGTAATTTTAAAATAAAACTTTTCTATACATTTTTAATGGCAGCTTAAAATTAACAATTTAGAGAATGTGTATACAAATTATTTTTCATAAATTGTTAAAGTGAATAAAAGCAGGAAAAATTTTATATTTAAATTAGTAGAGAAATGCTTGAATCAAGGACACAAGAGATAAAAAGTACATTAAACAAAATATGTGTCTATTAGCACTGAAAAGAATTTAACTTTTGTTTATGATTTCAGTTAAATGCAAATGAAAGCTTATTTCGCATAATTGCATTGAAAACAAAAATCAATTTTCGGGTATTGTTGTGGTTTTAGCTGAACAGGTTCTAAGAATTTAAATATTAAAAAGAAACCAAACATACATTTTTTTCTAATTTAATAAATAAATTCTTCGATTGATATGCTAAATTGTGTTTCAAAGCCCACCCAAATATTTTTTCATAACTTTCATGATTATGAAAGTTAACGTTTTGCTTCGTTTTGTAGTACAAACAAAAACTATTAAATGCCTCAAAAGTGTTAAAACAAACAAAGACTGTATGTAGCCTATGTAACGCATGAAAAACAGAATATGAAGCTGGCTTGTACATAAGACACGTTCGTGTACTAATTAAGTTATTAAAATACTTAAAACAAAAAGTGTTTTTTTTTCTTGTTGTATAATATTAAATAAAATCCTGACTTGTGTGCCGTAGTCATCATTTGTTGTAATTAACGTACACGTACGCATACCATATGTATGTAACACACACACATATATATTTACATGTATACAACAACGTAAATATACATATTTGCTTGTTCTATAAACAATGCAGGTGTACGCTATGAGAAGGGTGGTGTTGGTACAGGCTTTAAACATGTTGAAACCAATGCCCAGGGCGAAAAACGTCTCTTCCAAGTAAAGGGTAAACGCAATGTACGTGTACGCCAAGTTAACTTGTCGGTGTCGTCAATGAACAAGGGTGATTGTTTCATATTGGATGCTGGTAATGAGATTTATGTGTATGTGGGTGCCCAAGCAAAACGTGTGGAAAAATTAAAAGCCATCAGTGCAGCAAATCAAATCAGAGATCAAGATCATAATGGCAGAGCTAGAGTGCAAATAATTGGTAAGTTAAAAATGGGAATATAACTGGATTAAAACAAAATTATCGTGTAACATGGTTTTGAATTTAATCTTTTTTTTTTTTTTTTTGGTTGTTGTTGGGATTTTTTTTTTACTTGAAAAATACAAATAGATGAGTTCAGCACTGATACAGATAAACAAAATTTCTTTAATGTCTTGGGCTCCGGTTCACCTAGTCAAGTGCCTGAAGAGTCGGCAGCAGAAGAAGATGCAGTCTTTGAGACAACTGATGCTAATTCAGTTACTTTGTACAAGGTTACCGATAGTTCGGGCAAGCTTAAAATTGATTCTATCTCTCAGAAGCCTTTGCGTCAAGAAATGTTGAATACCCAAGATTGCTTTATTTTGGACACTGGTTCTGGTATTTACGTTTGGGTGGGTCGTGGTGCTAATGCCAAGGAAAAGACCGATTCCATGTCTAAAGCTCAAGAGTTTTTGCGTACCAAAAAATATCCTGCTTGGACTCAAATTCATCGTATTGTCGAAGGTGCTGAGTCGGCTCCTTTCAAGCAGTACTTTGCTACTTGGCGTGATGCTGGCATGTCTCACACTCGTCTAGTACGTTCGGCTTTAGGCTATGATACGGATGATTCTGAATTCGAAGTTGATGATGTTGATTCTGTTTTGAAGAACCTTAAGGAACGTGGCGGTCGCGCAATTGGTTTTATGCCAGACAATGGCCAAAACCCACTGGGCGAAGTTTACCAGTACTACTCAAAGCCTGGTATGAAGGAAGTGATACGAAAAAATTATGCATTAAAAGAAAACATGGCTTTGTTGGACAATGTGGCTTTTGTTATTAATTATAAATATGAGTCGAAAGCTGGAGATACAGGGCATTTGATTTATGTATGGGAAGGTGCTAAAGCCACTGATAAAGTGCGTAAGCATGCCTTTGAAGATGCCATGACTATGGCTGTACAAAAAGATGCTATTTTGGTGCGCACGGTTCAAAACCATGAGCCCAGACATTTTCTTAAAATGTATAAGGGTAAATTGATAACGATGTCCTTAGACCATCAAAAAAAACCTCAACTGTACCACATTCGGGGTACTGATGAAACTACTGTTCATGCTTATGAGGTTGAGGCTGATTCAGCATCCCTATCATCAGCTGATGTTTTTATTTTGGTGTCGTATCCAAATAAAAAGATTTTCTTTTGGTATGGTTTGGTAAGTGGCTGATAAAGGATTTTGTTAGAAAAAAGAAAAAGCTTTTTAGTGTTTTGGTTTTTTTTATTGTAAAGGGCGCTTCTGAATTTGAAAAGCGTTTGGCAAAAGAAAATTTTGTAAGTCATTGGCGTAACTTTGAAATTGAAGAAATTGAAGAAGGTGCTGAACCCGATGACTTTTGGGAGTATTTAAATGGTGAGGGTAGCTATGATCGTAGTCTCACAGAAAAAGGTGCTCCCCTCTTGGAACCACGCCTCTTCCACTGCCGTTTGATAGGTAATCGCATAAAAGTCGAAGAAGTTAATCACTTTGAGCAAGGTGATTTGGATATGGATGATGTTATGCTTATGGATGCTGGTGATGAGATTTACATGTGGGTGGGTTCAGGAGCCTCAGCTGATGAAAATGGCAAAATATTAGACATGGCCAAGGTAAAATTAATTAAATATTTAATTGTTTTAAAAACTTTTTATATTAAAATCATAATTTTTGATCTGTAGAAATACATACAATCCGAACCCACCGATCGCACCATCGATACGGTTACTGTCATACGTATTTCCCAAGATCATGAGCCTCGTGTTTTTAAACAAATGTTCCCCACTTGGGAAGAGAATTATTGGCAGGTTAGTAGAAAATTCTCAGTAAATAATATATATCTATTTTAGTTGGTAGTTAAATTTAGTTTAATTTCCTTTTCTTTTGCATAATTTTTACAATTCATAAAATAATTAATTAAAATTCATTTGCATTGTATTGTTTCTTATCTATTTTGTTTGTACTTACATGTGACTAATTTTTATAAATAAATATTTTATTTATTACTAAGCTAAATAATAATTTAATTATTTATTGCTTATTGAATTACTAAATAATGTTATTTTCTGAATGCAATTTTTTTAGACGCAAAAATTTCTTACAGACCAACATATTTTAGGGCGGCAAGTACGCGTATAGTGTTCTTTTTAAGTTGATATGCTAAAAATGTAATCTATGCAGATTGAAATGTAAATTAAGATCATGCTTTATGAGTACGTCAGTGTGAAACTTTGCAGTCAAAAGGCGAAACTCAAGCAGAATGGAAACGAAAAACAAGATGCAGACAAGAAGTTCAAAATTTAACAAAACTGGTGACTTTTTTTAACGTACAAGACATAAGCAGCTACCTAAATAATAAAAACTTAGAGCGATATATAATAGGTTTTTCATTACGTTTAAGAGGTATGGTTGAAAATTCCTTCACACTTACAGTGACCGTCGTCATGTAGGGTTTCCACTGAAACACTCCTTCCGATTTTTTTTTGGGAAATCCTTCCCGGTACGGCTCTCTGCATTACTTCGGGAAGACTCAGAATATTCGTTACAGAGAGGACCCACTTTCGGGTCTTTCTATTTCTTCTAAAGAAGCTCCTGCTTCTGGTGCAGCATCTTTCTACTGCATTATAATTGGTCTCCCACTCTATCATTTTGTCAACTATGTTGACAGGAGTGACATCTCCGATCTGCTTAATAAAAATGTCTCTCCCAGAGTGCCATCTATTGCAGTTGAAAAAAGTGTGTTAAGCATCATCGTTCACTGTTTCGCAATATATGCAGCCTGGATCTCGTACTTTACCTATGCGAAACAGATATAGTTTCACCCTTTGTCCGGATTACTGAGTCGTCCAGACTACAGTTAAACTTTTTTAAAGATCAATACATAATTATAAATAATGGGCCGTAGTCATAGTCACAAAAACATTAGGCTTTTATTAAGAACTGACTTTAGTTCTTAAGAATTATATGAATTTAAAATCGTTTTTAAAAAGATACCGACTTTAGTGTGACTATGATTATGGCCCAATATTTTTAATTGCCTAAAAATTCAGTTAAATAACAAAAAGAAAAATATATACTACGAAAAATTTTCATTGAAAAAATTTACCGAAAACTTTTTTAGACGTTATACTAAAAGTAAAAATATTCACTTATTAGTAAGTTTTATTTGACCTTTTTCTTTTTAATTAAAATGGCTATTTTGTTAAGCTTGAGGTCTTATTTTTCAAAAATTTATTTTTATATCGATATTTCGCTCCAATTTTTGTAGCTTCTTCAGGATATAATTATAAATTAATCAAATTATTAAAAATACATATTTCAAAAATTTTCTTGACAAAACTAAATTAGGGTGTTCAATAAATATGAAATATGAAATATGTATTTTTAATAATTTGATTAATTTATAATTATATCCTGAAGAAGCTACAAAAATTGGAGCGAAATATCGATATAAAAATAAATTTTTGAAAAATAAGACCTCAAGCTTAACAAAATAGCCATTTTAATTAAAAATATTCACTGTAAAATTAAAACTTACTTTTGTTGGAATACACACAATCGTATCGTTATGCAATTTATTTGCTCTATTTTTAAATTCTTTTTAAAATTTCTTTTTCTGTCACTTTTCTATACTCAGCCCATAAAATAACTTTTAAAAACTTTTGGCCTAACGCTAAAATAACGAAATACTAAGAAAAAAAAAACGTTTGTACGGACTACAGAGGTAATATATTTAAACTGTTCGAAACATTGACTTTTCCGAATTACTGGATAGTCCGAACTATCGAGTTTCCGGATTATAGAGGCTGTACTGTACTTTCGAAAGTAGTTGGGTAAGGAAGTAATTAACTTCCCCGAATTTTCTTTGAATCCATCCCTCTAAGTTGGGTTATAGCTTCGCATTCTAATTGTGGATGGTTTAGCATCTTAGCTCTTTAGTACTTAAACTCTTTTCACATTTCTTCAAGTTCCATGCCTATCTTTGTTCACACGCCAAAAGCTGCTCTTAAAACCGTGCGCTAGACTGAGACAACTCTGAGTGCCACTGTGCACTTCTAGTACATTACCTTTACTTTTTGGTCTTAGAGCATCTCCCCAAATTTCTTTGCCATAATCAGCCTTTTTTTGCTCTGCGTTGAGCCGCCAACATTCGACATTAATCTGCTCAGCATATCCACCAGCTGCGTGTTTTATTTGTGCCCAATATGGGAACTTGTAGTCGAGTTTCACAACCAAATATTTCACCGCCTTCTGCGTGACTATAGAACGACAACTTGGAGTGGCATGTCAGCATACGTCATCAGGATAATCTTGCGGCAGTCCGTGGTCTTCAAGCCATATTTGAGTCTTTATCATGACTTCTGGCATCCCAGCAGATTTTAATGTTAATTTGCAATAAAACTACACGTCATGGTGTGTAAAAAAATATACTCGTATTAAACTGTTTCAGTTTTCTTTAAAAATAGAGTGTGAAGAGTGAATAAGAACTATAGCCCTGCATAAGCATAGCTTGAATGACTTACAGGCACTATTTTATTATGAAATATTTCATATGATGTAAGACTTTTAAAATATTTGTTGCAGTTTTTTTTAGTAAGAAATGACAGACAATAAATTAATTTTGTTCAGTGGGGAATCTTATATACCGCTCTTCACTGTAATAACGTTAATATATTTTCTAATTTTTGACTTTGCTTATTAAACAGAATTCTTAAAAACTTTACACTGAATATGGGAAATTTTTACAAAAAATTTTAAAACATTTTTATCGGCTCAGTTACAGAAACAGGATATAAGAAATTTAATTCTTGTTAACTTAAAGTTTAATAGGTTTTAGTATATTGTAATAAATTAAAAATAAAATATTTTTTACCTCAAGGTAAGTACGAAATTACTTTACTAACCCAAATTAATAAAATCACTTGCTTTTTAGTATATTTATATAATATTTGTTTATTAGTAAGGCTATTCACCGCATTCGATATCGAGTAAAATTGATCGACATTTTTCATTTTACTCTCATGGCACTCGTTATCAAGTAAAATGTATTGTATTTTGAGATGATAGCTTTCGATAGCGCTTAATCTTGGTAAATATCATTCGATAGCAAAGTAGCTATAAAAACAAATTACTTTTTTAAAGAGCACGATTACCAAAAAGTTAAAAAAAAGTTTTATTTAGTTATAGTTTAAGCAGTTAGTTGTGGCAATTTTTAAAATTTTCATTATTCGAATTTGAAGAAAAAGATGTTAGAAGAAGCAGTAAGTCATCTACATATGTTATCAAAAATTCTTTCTAAGCAATTTTCGCCTAAATTCATGCTAGAGTTCTTTTTTTGTTTACTAGCATTTGTTAAAGTTACGATTCGATAGATATCGTATGCGGTGATTTGCTTACTCGCTATCGACCCCAGTTTTTGATGCAAATTAAAAATTGGAAAAACAAAATATGACTAAAAATTACTATAAGGTGGGCTAAAAGAAATCACCTTATTGGAAGATTCTCTTATTTTTGCAAATGGTGGCTAATGTCAAATCTGTTTTGACATTTGTGAACTAGACAGATGTTGAATACAAGTGAGCAAGCCATGGAGCGATACACTCCATAAGAACGCGGAATAATCGAAATGGACGATTTTTCGAGGCTCATTTACACCTCAGCGGGTACGTAAACAACCAAAACTATCGCTTCTGATGCACCGAAAATCCACGAGTAATGCACGAGGAGCCATTACACCCGCTCAAAGTGAGTGCATCGGGCTGGCCAAACGACAACAGTGGACGGTGCGTGCTATACCGCCATGTCAACCGGGTTTTTTCTGCCGCAATTGAATGAATAAGGACTGGAGGCATATATTTATATCATTTTCATTTAGAAATAAAATGAGAGCCAAACAACATAGGATGACTTCTTTTTGCCACCTTGTATATTTGAATTTTATTAACATTATTTGCCTATTACACTGATTACCTTTAATATTAAGTTTTTGCTATTTAATTTACAAAATGAAAGCATTTTACTATCAATTTATTTAATAGATAAAAAAGCCTTATAATGTTTATATGTATATACGAGGGTATGAGTGTATTTTTGCCAAACTAAATTTCACATTGCATGTCATTATTTATTATATTTAAATACTTTTAGTCAACTTTTTCAAAAGTTCAATTTCAATGTAAATAATATAATTTTCTAAAATGTCTTTTCATTAACAACAACCACAACAATAACAAAAATAGGATATACCTTCCTATGAGGATGTACGCAAGCAAGTTTTTCAAGACAATGAGCGTATTGAGGACAATGATGTTTAAGTATACAACATAAAAATAATTTTTTTTTTTGCCAAAAATAAAATGGATTCTATGAGGTCTCTTTGTCTGTCACAAAAGGAAGGAAGGAAGCACAAAAATAGAAGACAAAAATAAAAAAATTCTACCAACTGAACAACCTTCAAATCAATCAACACAAATTCAACTAAATATATTTAAGCCACTAGCATGAAAAATTTATGGAAATTATTTTCTGTTTTTTTTTTCTATTATATATATAATATTTTTCATTATTACGAGCGAATATACTTGTTTTTGTTCCATTTTTTTTATCAAAATTTTGTTTTATTTTAAATATTTACAGACAAACGCATTTTTATAAAAAAAGGCACATACTTTAAACATACTTTGGACTTTTTTTTAAACATTGTTATTAACTAAAAAGAAAATTGTTTTATATTTTTATATTATATTGATAAATTTCCAATATTTCGCTTTCCTGTCGGAAGCTACTTCAGGAAAATAAAATAATTTAAAATAAATAAATAAATATTTTTAAAGCTTTTAGGTCTTTTTATATATTTTAATTATTATTAAATTAATTTCAAGATTTATAATTTAAAATAAATTATTTAAAAATTATATTTTTTTTCACACTTAAAATAGTTTTTAATTATTTTTTTTTCATTTTAAGGGCCATTATAACAACTAAACGAAACAGAAAGTAGGATGTTATCGAACAGATAAATGCTTTTTGGTTATTACAAACATTCTATAAGTAAAAAGTGTATGATCAGCTAAAGTGAGGTTTTTTGTGTTGCTAATAACTTTTAAAGTGAACTTCAAGCATCTAAAGCTGCCATATTTTCGATTTTAGATATGGCAACCTCAACATACATAGCCATTGAATAATTTTTTCATTAATACACAAAAATTACACAATACAATTACACAATAAAATAACAAATATTGAAATGAAATTTTAAAAGTAAAGAATTTCTTAGTTATTTGAAAAATAACCGTCAAAAAAAGGCATGCCGTTGCCATTATGTATTTATGGCAATGAAAAGTAATCGGTATTCACAGCAGTGGGGCCGTGCCGCATAACAAATATTATAATATTTATCTTATTAAGAACTTGTAATAATGGAAAAAAGTTATTCATCACTTTATCAGTTACTTTAACTAAAGTTAGTTATAGCTATCTCAGACCTTATAAGTAAATTGTAATAATGGCCCTAATAGACATATGTACCGTAACATAAAAGATCTTCTTACAGCCAAAGCAATATTTCAATGACTCTATCTAAATTTTCTTAATGATATCCCTTTTGCCTAGATACGTTAGTTTTCATTACTTTTTTGAATACAAAATTCATTCTGCTCTTTTGAATGCAAAAAAAAATATTTAACGAACATAAATTGTTTGCATAAGTCCTATTGATATCATGCACTTTTTATCGTTTGTATAAAAAAAACGGATTAAAAAAGTGTTCAAACAGTGCTTATGACCCAACAACATGATAAAAATACATCGCAAACAATTCACATTTCAATTGATTGTGTTCAATAAAATGACAGTGTTTATCATTTGCTGCTTATAAAGGAGAGCTGTTTAAAAAGAATTTTAATTAAGTTTAATTTTAAATTATTAAAAAAAAACTTTATTTTACATTAAAAATGTCAAGAGAGTATAAAAAATTTTTAAATAAATTTCATGCCAACCATAAAAAGTTTATTTTCAGATATATATATATACTAGCTGACCCGGCAAACGTTGTTTTCCTTTAAATTTTATTTAAAAATTACCATAAAAAAGTTATTAAAAAGAGAAAAAAAAAAAATAAAAGTTGGGCTTTCCGAATATATAATAAAGAAAGAGCCAAATCTGTGTAGAAGTTCTCTGACTTGGAAAAAAAACTTTAAAAGTGGGAGTGATCTATTTTAATTTTCATAAAAATTTAAGTTGGATTTTGACTAAAATATAAAATTTTTGTATATTCGATCTACTTACTCTAAGAAACGTAAGGACCGCGTAAGACCGGGTAAAAACAGGTAGTAGGTAAATAATCTAGATACCGACTTCAGCGCCACCTGCTGGGTGGATTTGTGATGCTAAACCTTTCAAGGCGTAACCCAAAGGCATACAGAGAAATTTAATTAAATAGGTCCATTCGTCAAACACACGTAAAGTCGAATTTTATATATTAAGATATAACAAGTTTTAGTGATGAAGCCCAGACCTTAAAAAACTGATACATTACTAGAAATCTACAGTATTGTAAACTGAAAAAACATTTGCTATTAAAAGAAGTACAATTAATCGATTTTATTAAAATTGTTTTATTGACTGAAAGTATTGCAACTTTATAAGTTGTATGAATTAATAAAATATGTTTCATGTTTTAATAAAATTGTTCCATTAGTCTAATGAAACGTGTTATTATATGAAAAATAATAAAATTTTCAGGGGATTAATAACAAAAATCAGAAGATAATAAGAAAAAAATGGGGTACAATGTGTTCACTCAGCTTAATCAGCCGGTATTTTTTTTTTTTTTGAAAACAGACCAGACAGACTGTGTAAATTTGTCAGCTCCAATTGTTTGCTATTTGAAAAAAAAAAAAAACAATTAAACTTAAAATTAAAAGCAATAAAAATTAAATGACTTTTAAAACTAATCAATATAAAAAAATGGTAAAATACACTTACATACTCGTGTGTATGTAATTGTTACAAAAAGAAAGAGGTAGTGAGAAACTCCCTGTTCTCTACATAATTTCTTTTGTTTGATATAACTGCCAGAGCAAAAATACCATGTCACAACAAAAATGCCCAACTGTCCAGAAAAAACTCAGAAGACTCATCAACACCATTATCATGGTCGTCTTCATAACAACTTGCTTTGTTTGTTGGAAAAATTCATTTCATTTAGTCGTTTGTTCGTTCTCACTCCACTCACTCAACTGATTTTTCTATCAAGTACTTTAAATAAATATTTACATACGATTAACATATATGAACTTGTGTGTATAAAAGTACAAGATGCGCTAAAAGAAATCACCCTATTGGAAGATGCTCTTAGTTTTGCAAATGGCGGCCAATGTCAAACCTGTTTTGACATTTGTGAACTAGACATTTGTGATGTAGAATACAAGTGAACAAGTCATGAAGCGATACACTCCCCAAGAACACGGAATAATCAAAGTGGACGATTTTTAGACCAAAATCATAATGAGCGACGAGGCTCATTTCCACCTCAGCGGGTACGTGAACAAGCAAAACTATCGCTTCTGGGGCTCCGAAAACCCACGAGTAATGCACGAGGAGCCATTACACCCGCTCAAAATGACTGCATGGTGTGCTGTTTAAGCTGGAGGAGTCATCGGCCTGGTCAAAGGACAACAGTGGATGGTGCGCGCTATAGGGCCATGTTAATCAAGTTTTTTTCTGCCGCAATTAAACGAATTAGGACTGGAGGACATGTGGTTCCAATAGGAGGGAGCAACGGCACACATTTCATTTTCATTTAGAAAAAAAAAATGAAAGCCAAACAACATCGGATGACTTCTTTTTGCCCACCTTGTATGTTTGTGCTAAGTGACTGATTTTGTATATGTTTATGTTAATAGTGCTTTTAGGTATCACAAAAAGAGAGGGAGAGACAACACACCAGTGGTTTCATGCAATGCAAAATATGTTAAATGCTCATAACATGACGTATTATTTATGAGCGTAAAACACGTGATATAGCGACACTCACGTGTGTTAAAAATGTTTTTACTGTTTCTTTTCTATTGTTGTTTTTATGACAAAAGGACTCTTTGGCTTTTGTTTGTTTGCTTGGGGATACACTCGCATACAATCACTTACACACACACACATTGACACACCCTGACTTCCAGTACACATTCGTATATTCGGACAGAGTCTCGCCCATAGTGAAACATGTGTGTATGGAAGCAGGAAATACGAAAATGGTTTCAAGTGTATAAGTGACTGTAGTACATTTGTTTGGGACATGGTAACTTTAGCAGATTTCTTTATTTCATTCTTGTTGTTTGTTTGCTAAAGCTAAATGCCACAGGTAAAAGGCTGTAATCAGTTATGGGATTTGGCTTTATGTTTTCAAAATGCTAATTTAACCTAAATTATTGGTAAAGGGCTAAGTAATGTTAACAACAATAATTATTAAAGGGAAACTAGTTGTTATGTTCTCTATTCTTGAAATAAATTAACAAGTGATTTATTTTAAAAATAAAAAAAAATCATTAATATCAGTTATTAAATAAAAATATATTTTAATTTTTTTTTCTATAAAACTCAGTGTCTGCTAATTTTTTATTTTGTAAAAACAATTATATTTAAATACAACATAGCTCACCGTTCCTTTTGGTTTTCAGTTAATTCACTTTAGGCAATAATATTTTTGCTTGGAACATTTAAAACATTTGGCTTGTGTATTGAAAAAACAAACACAAACTTTTACAACTTTTAATTTAAAAAAGCGAATGAAAAACATATTATATTTTTGTCATATTAAAGCAAAATATTTTTTTAACAAGAGGGAGGCTTCAAGCGTAATTAAATATTCGAAATGTTTTTGATTTGCACAACATTTTTATAATTAAAAATATTGGTTAAAAAAATATTGGGTGAGCTTCTAATCTTTTATTTGGTAACTTAAAAAAAAAAGTTAATGTGTTATATTTTGGAGCTTGATTTCTCTGGTAAACTCGTTATTGAGTCATATTGTTAAATTGGTTAATTAGGTGACAACAAATACAAGAAGCAATTAGTGATTCATCAACATATTTGAGCCTAATACTGTAAATAACATAATAAATTCAGTATAGTCGAACCTATGCCGCTGTTTCAGTGAAATGGGAAATGACTTTGTAAGACCAGCTTACGTATGATAAGTGTAAATAAATAAAATAACACGCATACGTACTAGCTTCCGGCTTGGGTTTCTAATAAACTAAAATGAAAAGTAACATGTAGTAGATATTCGTATACAATAAACACATTTTAGTCATAAGAAAATTTTCAAAGCGTTAATAGCCTCAACGTAATTTTTGTACTATAAATTTATGTGTTTGTATATGCAGTTGATGATATTTTTTTTAAATTTATTGTTGTTATTTTGCACGCGATTTACATTCTGCAAATACTTTGCAGTGTACTTATTGTTATTTTTGTGCTTTGTTTATGTTGGTATATGTCCTTGTAATTGGTATTAGTGCAAGTGGAATAGTATTGCTGGAAGAAAAAAAAAAAACCTAAAGAATTGTTGCCGTTGTTGTGGTTTTTTTACCATATTAAATTAGTTGTGGTTAGAGTTGTTGTTGTCGTCAATTAACGACATGTTTATTATACATGCAAATACTTATCAAGCTGCCTACAGTAGCTAAGAACCGAACAAAGAAAGTTTAAAATTATGACATTATCGCTTGTAAAAGAAAACAGCAACTGCATATAAAGGTAAGAGCAAAAGTAAACAACAATAAAAACTAATTTAATTTATAACCTGGCTATTGAAATTTAATACTTTTACAAATGGTTTTATATAAATTATTTTTAAAGAAAACTTAGATTTTAAAGCACATTAACCTTATAAAGGGTGGTTAAATTTTAAGGGCCGTTTGAACCACACCTAAACGTCAAGTTTTTTTCTGCATTTCATTTGACATTTCTTAATTTCAGACTAACTCAATTTGAACCATGGAAAGATACACAATCGAGCAACGCGTTAAAGTTATTCAGGCTTATTATGAAAATGGGCGTAAAAATCAAAATGCATAGTAAAACATTTGAGCAAACCGGGTCTGTAGGACATGTGAAAACACCAGTGCATGCTCGTACAGCTCGTACTGCAGAAAATATTGCTGCTGTTCGCGATAGTGTGGCTGAAGAGCCGGTGTCATAATTAGACCGTATATTTTGAAACACGACGATGGTAGCAACGTTACTGTGAATGTCAAGCGCCAACTTGCGGTGATTAAAAAAAAAAAATTTTTTTTAACATGTCGTTTCAGCAAGAAGCAAGAAGCATCCCTCAGAGGGCCAGTAAATTTTGGGATTTAGCCCTTTTAGACTATTGTTTGTGTCTATAGGGATAAGTCTGCAATGGTCGAAGTACTGGGAAAACTATTGAAGAATAAATTCGTGAGATACCGGCCGATATGTTGAAGAATGTGTCCCGCTGTCATCATTTACATGAATTATAAAGATCGTTCTAATGACTCAAATAAAAATTTCATACATTTCTATAATTGTATGTGTTATTTTTAATCAAATTCGAACAATAAAAAAAGTAAATTCATGCGGGTTCTCAAATATTTTATTTAGAAATTAGTAGTTATTCAATACAAGTTAAATATTTTTTATAAATTTGTCACCATCACAAATGAATTAAACAAAAAGTTAACGGCAAAGAAAAAAGCTTGAACGCAGTCATCAAGATCCAAACTTTAGAGGACGTTTCATCTGCATAATGATGAAAATAAATAGTTTAAATTGTCACATTTACAAATAACAAATACAATTTACTTACTTTACTTCATGCCTTTCTGCGATATTTTGCAACCCATGGTCCCACCGTTTTAAAATATTTATTTTTAAGTTTCAAACTTTGTTTAATTATTTTTTTTACTGTTGTTTCCGCAGTTGGTGAAGCATATTGAACATTTTTTACTTTTTCCAACAGAGCCAACAATTGATCATTCTGATGTTTATTGGTCACACCATACGCCATTCTAATAATTTGCTCTTTTAGAGGATTATAGTGGCCGGTACCAGGGTCTAACCTACTGTAAGCATTCCAATTTTCATCCAGAAATTCTATACAAGCAGAAAAAGTCATTTCGCTATTAAGACAAAAAAACTCCAGTATAATGACACGGTCGTCAAGCATTATTGATTCATCGATGGAGACTTTAAGTAGTTTCTTAAAAAGAGTTACGCTTTTAATGCAAGATAGAGCATTTATTAAATGCAATTTTGAAGTCTTGTCTTCTTTGTCAATAAGTTTCTGATAAAGAGTATTAAATAACTCATCATCAGCCATTTTCATAGCATTACAAGTTAGTTCTTTGTGTGTTAAAGTTTTGTTTTTTCTGAGAGCATCTTTCAATCTGTTGTAGTCAGGCTCCAAGCATTTAGTTACCTCAACTTCGCATGCCATAATACTAATTAAATGACGAATATCGTCACGGCGTTTTTGGATCAGGCTAAGGTTTTCATAAATGGGGCTAACCAGCTCAGCAAAAAAGGATTTGAAACCGTCATAGTTCTCATTTGTCTTCAAGTGATTATCCATGACATAAAAATATTTAACAAGCTTAAGCCAGCATATGTGGTCTTTTTCATGCTTAAAATAAGTAAATAATTTAAAGAGTACAGAAACATGCAAACGATTACTTTCAAAAAGTTCAATTGCATCTCTTACGAGTTGCGCACGATTACGTTTATGTATTCTAAGCGGATTTTCAATTAAAGATTTAATAATTAAATTCCAGTTCCTTTTATCATAATTGACGCGATAATAGCCAACTGCTTGTTTGTTTAATATTAACCAATCCTTGTTTGAGATTCTAACATCGGTGAAACTCATTTCGGTAACATTTCGTAAATAATGTGTAGCTTTTGTGTCACTAAAATTTGGATTTGATGCAACAGCATAGTTGATGGGTACATACCAAGTTTTTGAATCTTTCATAGTTTCGCTGAAGTAGTAGGTCTCTTGTTTAATTGTAAAAGTGCCATCGTTATAGTTACGTGAAACGGTTAAAATTGGATAACCTTTTTGGTTAGTCCAACTGCTAATCATTTCATTGATTGTAGCAGGGAGTTGATAATTTTCCTCTTTAGCCGCAGATTGAAGGGCATTAAACAGTTCCTTTTCCCCGACTGCTTTGTATTGGCTGTTAAATGATTAGAAATTTTACATAAATCGTTATCTATTATTAAATACTTTATAAAGATTGTTAAATCTTACTTTCTCTTAACAAAGTTACGTAAACCTTTCTGGAATACTGTGTCGGTAAGTGCATTGTTCCACATGCGCAAAATGTAAGTGCTTTTGTAATGAAAGTTTGATGTTAAATTGTCATCAACTTCTATAGGATTTGGTACGTAGTCAGTGAGTACACTTGAATTAGTATAAATAGCGAATTCCAAAGTACTAGGTAAGGAATCCATTTCGTACATTTCCCATGTATTCCATTCAGGATAAATCTATGAAAATGTTTTACGTCTTAAGTAAAAAAAATGCAAAAACAACTTTTCAAAATACACTTACATGGTCCAGTGCTTTGTTTGCATATAAGTTGGCCATACTTTCCGTTATCCAAAGGTATGCCCATGATGAAATTGTCACATAATTACCAAACCACTGCTGAAAAATTACTTGTGCCATATATTTCACAGTGCCATAAGAACCAGATAAATTATTTTGGAATTTACTCTTTTCATACATAATCAGACCCCAGTTCGTAATAGAGTCCTTACGGAAAACGGGTACCACAACATGATCTATTTTTGGCAGCATATATTCAACATCAAAATAATCCGACACATAATTCATAATCTTTATGGTTATATCAAGAAACCCTTCATAGAAATAACTCTCAGTCAAATATGTACGTATAGAAATATTATTATATTTGACTTCGGTGTATTCAAAGTCGCAAACCATAAATGCTACACTAAACGTTGGCATCGAAGGTGTTGTTAAGAACACAGTTTGACCAGCTCTAAGTGAGATATCAATTATTTAAATGGATTTTACTATTATTTCTAATAATTTACTTTACCTTGACAATTTACCGTTGACAGGCATATTTGAAATCGCCTTGTAATTGGGACTGTGATTAATTTTTATTGTAAATTTGGCACGTTTATCGGGCTCATCGTAGCAAGGAAATGCGTGGCGAGCATAATTAGTTTTAAAATTTGTAGCAGCGTAACTATAAGAAAAAAATCATCCACCACTTATTATCATTTTCATCATTCGACTGCAAGCTTGCAATATTTTAGAAATTATTGTAACTTTATAAAAAATTTAGTTTTGGGTTGAGCCATTTCTAGCATTCTAAAGCGCTTTTCATTGTCACATAAATATGAGATAAGTAATGTTAGCATTATGTAATTAACCATAGAAATTGGCTTTGATAACAATGAGCAAAAGTAATTTGGAAGCTGCAAACAACAAGCTGTGATTGTGTTCTATAAATATTGCACAGCAGAAAATAAATAACTAAAATATAAAAATTTGGATAAACCATTCACCGATAAATTTGTTATTTTGGATAAAATTTTAAAATTTTTCTTCTAATTCTGATGGTGTTTTTAAGATAAGAAATCCCACAATCGTAATGAAGTAGAGAAATTAAACTGAATTCTTCTTCAAAATTAGTTTCGTTTCATTTGTATCTTCGAACGCAAGTGCTGAAAAAATAATAAATCTTTTTTTACTCACTAGTTATTATATAAATAGAAACCAACATAGTCATTGCGCAGTTCACCATTATAAATAATTCTTAATTTCCATTTCGATTCAGCGGAAAACTTTTGACCACTTAAACGTGTTAGTGTTAAAAATTCTCGTCTTAATTCGTAAGCAGTTGACAGATCTTCGGATTCACCGGTGATAGCATTGACAATAGTCGCTTTGGAAATCTCCAATTTACCAGCATGTAAAACAATTTTGCTCGTGGTACTTACAACCACAATGTCTATTGTGACTTCACCGTTAAATGCCTTTTCCCCCGAATAACAGTAGGCAGTCAATTCGATATTATAATGTTCTGGGTATGTTTCGTTTGGCAAGCGATAGTTAGTATTATCAACATCAGTATTTGAGGCTGACTTTACTGTTTCGGTGAAAAATACAATGGCCAAGGCCCACCAACAAATTACAGAAATACTTTTCATACTACTAATGGTATGATAACCAAAGACTGTTTGCTTTCAAAATTTACTCCACAGACCTTTTATAGGCTTTTCAAGCTACAAAAATTAAGATGATGATGCGTCTATTTTTTTTTTATCTCTATAATATAAAATTTTAAATAACAAAAAGTTTCTTTTATTTAAACTTAAAAGTTTTGATAAAAAACAAGTTTATTTGGCTGTTCTGACTCTTATATACCCTTTACTGTGTTAGCAAATTATTCATATTTTTCACTTTTCACATTCTTCTTAAATATCAAAAAAAAAAAAAACAAGCTTATTAAGCTTGAGGTCATATTTAAAATATGTATTTATTTATTATTGAAGCAAAATATCGATATAAAAATATAATAAATTTTTATAATACGAACTTAATCTTAATAAACTAGCAGTTACAATAAAAAATTTTCTTTGAATATCTAATAAATAAAATCTTAAATAAATAATTGATTTCAGTACAAGAAACTTAAATTAACGAGCTCTAAAAAAAATTCTTTCTGAGAATTCCATTTTTGAAAGTTGTAAAATGTTTGTAGGTACTCAATTTTTTAAATTATAAAAAAATGAAATCTAGAACGATATGCAATAGGAATGAAAAAAAATTTTTATTTAATTTAATTTTGGAAACACTAACCTAATTAATTAAATATTTTATATCAATAAAGATTTTCAAATTAAAGGCAAAATTCGAAAATTTCTCTTTTTTATTAAGATGTCTGTATTCGTAATGCTATTACACTGTTATCTCTGCTAAAAATGCACTCGTATAAAGTTTTTTTGTCCGCTTTGCAGTTTAGATAAATTACACAAAAAATGCTCAAAAGATGGTAAAAAAATAGAGGCACTTGCACTTCAGAGCTCAAAGCTTAGCAATTTATGGACCGATAGGACTGAATTGCAATTACAAGCTAAGCTATTCTGTACGTTATCTAGGGACTTCAGAAAGTTGATTTCAACACAAACACGGACAGACGGACGGACAGAATATCCAGAATAGATATACTTTACAGGATATCCCATGTACGGTGCAGAACTTATATATACCCTCTTCACTTTTTTGTGAAGGGTATGAAAACAACGGAAATTTAATTCTATAAATAAATAAAAAAAACAGTTTTTTTATCTGTTTTTCTATTTTTTATATAGAATTAAACTTCTACATTTTTAAAAACAATTTTATTTTATGTATTTTCTTGTGTTTATTATACGCTAATTAGTTCTTAATTTTTTTGTATATACATACATATTTACCTATCTTTTTTTATCTAATTTACTTTTTACTAGAAAAACAAGTGCCAGAAAAATTTTACTTACGCCAGTTGCAGATAACATATACCCGGGTATCAATGTTTCCATTTTAGCCCTTTTTAGGCTAGATTTAGCCTTTTTTTTCTCGTACTTAACCTTGAAATTTATGACTTAGGCTCTAGCTTTTTTCCTAGCCTTTTTTCATTTTCAAAATAGCCTTAAGTAACCAGTTCTACTACTGCTTCTTTTCGGTCACTTTTTAGTAGAAGTCATAACTTGTTAACTTTTCAATATATCGATTTTATTTTTTTTTTTTGCTTTGGATAGATAAACGTATTAGCTTTAATTCGAATGTTTTTTGTTGCGGATATTGGGAAAATATTTTTAATAATTTTTTGTAGCTGTTGCCAACGCTGGTCTTGAATGTAATAGTATTACGAATACAGACATCTTTAAGAAAGACAACTTTTTCAATTTGTGTCATTAATTCAATATTTTATTAAATATGTTTGGCTTAAAATTTTTTTTTAAAATGTTTGCAAAATTAAATTCAGTTATATATAATTTGTATTCCTATTTAATATCGTTCTTAGAATTCAGTGCCTGCAAGCACTTTATTTCTTTTAAAAAAGAGGTTCTCAGAAATAATTGTTCTTAGAACTCCTTAATTTTAGTTTCTTGAACTGAAATTAATAAATTATTTTGGGATTTATAAAAAAAAATTGAAAGAAGTGAAGATAAATATGGTGAATTAAATATGTTTAAACGTAACTCCTTACGTTTCTTAGTATTTATAAATATCTTTTCAGTATTTTAAATATTTTGCTAATACGGTGAAGGGCATACAAGACTCGGCACAGCCAAATTTAGCTTGTTTTAAACATCTTATTCATAGTATTTGGACCAAAATTAAGCTAAGTCCCTCAGAGCAACGGTACTGGGGTATATGGAAATTTCAAAACGTTTTTAATAATAATCTAAAGTAACTTCTGAGTATTTCGGTGGTAGCCTATAAATCTAGACGATCTCAACTTTAAAATTATATTTTTCCCATTCTGCAATCTTCAATGGTTCGTCCGGAAGTTGCTAAAATTCTTTGGAGCAACAGCACTGGGGTATATGGAATTTAAACAAATTCAAAATAATTTCTGAGTATTTGCGCAATAGATTATCCCATTTAAAATGATGTGTCCCATCCTGTAATATTTATTTCATAGAATTTTTATTTAAAAGAAATATAAAAAATGTCTTCCTATTACGGCGATATTAATTATTTAGCTGCTACTCTTCGAATTAAACAAATGAGACAATTTAAATATACAGATGCAAAATTCTATTCAATTAATTCAAACATAAAATATAAAATATAAAAGCAAAAAATGTGTTTTTTAATTGTTCACAATTTTTACCCAGCATTTTCTCTCAAAACTATTTTCCATAATAATAAAAATAATTCATCTATAAATTAATAGAATTTCTAAAATTTTATTTTGGAAAACCTTCCCTGCATTCAAAAGTTTGTATCGGAGTGTACTAGAGTAATAAAGCGCATAGTGAAAATATGTTTTAAACTTAATGCTAAGGCAGTTCAATACAAATTATTAATTTTTAATCAATTTAAATGGGAAAAAAATTTTACCATACAAACTATATGATGGACTGTGTTAAGTGATATAAAATGCCAAAAAAAAAAAAAAAAATTTGAGTGCTTATTGAAAAGTAATCAATCATATTGGAACCTAAAAATAATTAATTTTGTTTTCAGTAAATTAAAGTTTATAATTTTAAGGCAAAATATTTTAAAACTGATGCTGTATTTTTTCTTTTAACTTTATAAGAATTTAACATTTCATGTGGATTTCCATTACGATGTCATGACTGCAACAAAAAAAAAAAAAAAAAAAACAAACAAACAATCGATAAATTCTGTTAAAATTCAAACTGAAACATCGATCAAATGAAATAAAACAACAGTTTCTCATTTATTATTTATTCTACGTTTTGGTTTCCTTTTATTTTTTGCTCGTATTCTCAACTCAAGAAAAGTGTAAATTAAAACCAATGAAACCCAAGTTTTCATTTCCTTCCTTAACCCAAATTATTAAAAAAAAAATATTTTTCTTTTTTTTTGGCAACAATTTCATAAAAAGAAATATAAAAACATTTTAAATAAAATTAACCCTAATTCTTACCAACAAAACTATCAGCAAGTGTTGCCTTCTAACTGGAATTTAGCCTAAATACCACAAAAATTACATATAATTGCATTCATCACACACACAGGTAATAAACAAGAAACAAAAAAAGAAAGTATAGATGTTTGTGTTATAATGAAATTTCTTTTTGCTACGAGTAAAGAACATAAATTGTTTATGACATGAAAATAAATACTACAATAATAAATAAATTTTGTTGCATGTCTTTTTTGTGACAAAGAATAATCATGTTACGGTATGCATATTGCATTTCCTTTAGCTTTTATTACAAACATTTTAGTTTAGATTTATGAATTGTTGTTTGCTTATTGAAAAAAAATGTTTATGTTTTATGTAAAGGTTGGTATTTTATTTACGTACGAAATCTTCATTGACAGGACAGCTTCATGCATTTGCAAAATTTACACGATTATTTGAAGGTAAATCTTAAAAAAAAAAATTGTGATTTATCTTTTGATTCTTTACAAAGACTTAAAGAGATTTACTTAAATCATTTTCTAAAAATATTTATCAAAAATTTTAATTCTTGAAACATATTTTTTTAATTTTTCATTACATTCATGCAGCTCAAATAAGAATAAATGACTTCCATTGGATTTTAAATGAAACTTTTTCGTTGCATAAAAAAATTTAATTTTTTGAACTTTTCAACTAAAGCATTCTCTAATGATTTTGACAATTAGACGCCTTCCAAACATATAGCTGTTGCTTAAAGTCTTTAGGTTTTCTTTTGGGTGTCATAAAGTTATCAAACTAAATGCTGATCTGTTTCAATATTTGCAAAGTGACTATTGAAATCACTGGAATAAAAGCACAAGTATATTTTTATTATTTTGGGATAATAAAATTAATTGACCTCATTTTTCTAATAATAGTGAAAGGAGGTATTTCTTTCCCAAATTATGAGAGATGAGAGCGTTATGAGCAAGTTCTGTTGAAAAACGCAAATGGAATAGTTTTGTTGTACCATGTCATACTTTTCTTAGTAATCACAGCAGCGACGTTAATGAATTTTTAAGTGTGTATGGTTAAATAGGTTGAAATATTTACATAAAAATGCATTTCCTGCATTCCCAAATAACCTGGGCCATTTCAGCGAGGAACAAGACGAACATTTTTAGCAATAAATGGTTGCAATGGAGAAACGTTTTGAAGTAAAAAACAAAAAACAAAAAAAAAAAATACTGAGAGATGATGCTGAGATAAGAAAAAACTTCCCATCAAACATTTTTGAGTGCAATGGCCAAAAATTGTGTTTTTAGAAAAAATTTTGACTCAATAAAAAGTTTAACAGGTCAGTAAATTATTAACGGATTTAAAAAAAAGGGTTTTACTCATAAATAAACATGTTTCGAAAATAAAATATGGTTTCTTTATAAAATACTGTGTAAAAACGTCTCCAAAGTGAGAAAATGGCGAAAAAAATTAAAAAAAATTTTTGTTTGGCTTACGAATATGCATAGGTTTCTCAATTTTACTTAAATAATACATGAATTCATGTGATGTTGTTTGGCACTCATTTTTTTTTTTAATGAAAATGATATGTGTGCCGGTGCTCCGTCCTGTTGGAACTACATGTCCTGCAGTCCTAATTCATTCAATTGTGGCAGAAAAAACTCTGTTCCTCGTGCATCACTCCATAGGGTGATTTCTTATATATATACCATTCAAACATCCTCAATTTTGAGAGAGAAGCTTAAAATCGGTTAATACTATCTTATATGTGCTTAAAGGTACGAAAAACCATTTTTTTACCCGTAACTCAAGATTTTACAGATATTTTGCAAATTCCAAAAGCAGATCCTTGTTATACGCGATAGAGTACAGAAAAATAGTAAGTCTGTTCATTGACTTTATTAGCAAAATAGCTCTCAAAAATGTTAAAAAATAAATAAACACTTTAAAAGTCAAAAATTGCAAATTGAAGTTGTTTTGTAATATATGAATACCAAACATATACGTTAAGGCAGGTCGATTTGTATGGAGGCAAAAAAATCGCTCAAATTACAAAGAAAATCCTATTCTAGGGATCAAAATAAGAAACTTTGCCGAAGGAACCATACCTCTACAATGTATTTTGATGTTTTGACTTTTGACCCAAAGGGTCAATAATTTTTTTTTTCTTTAGTATTGCTAAGTAAAATTAATTTTTTCATTTCATTCTGACTAAATAAATTTCTAAAGAGAAAAATAAACTCCACAAATAAAAAAACATAGTCATTTCGCTGGTTTTTTCTTGTAAAGTGCCAAAAATAGTGATTTTTTGAAATATTTGTATGGGGAACCCCCCAGGGGTGATTCCAGGGGGTGTGCCACTGGCATAGGTGGGTCGGCCCTCCAAAGTTAGTGGGGGTCGTTCATACATTTTGAATCGATTGAAGCACTCTAAATGGGTCAAAGTGAGATATTTCAAAATTTGACCCTTCGGATCAAAAGTTGAGACATCAAAATAGATTTCAGAGGTATGGTTCCTTCGGCAAAGTTCCTTGTATTTTGTGCGATTTTTAAATCGACTCGCCCTAATATACATATACGAGTATATGCAACATATTGTAACCTTGATGTACCAGATTCTGTCTTACTTTGTTAAACTGTTTTCTATATCTTACTTTGGTGCTGTTGCTCCTAAGTAAAACTAAAATTCATTTCTTATTGTTTTAATACTTTTTATAGCCTCAAGAGCTTATAAATATTTACTTAAGTTTGACAAAAATTATTTTTATTAAATTAAATTCTTAAAATGATAACGCTAAAATCTTACTCTTCTTAAATTAAGGTTTAAAAATTGAAGTTATTTTTCAAATTAAAAACTTAGAGCAACTAAGAAATAATAATTTATTTAATATTAATCCAATATCCTATATAACGAACACCTACAATAAGGGTTGTTCTTATTAAGTATCCCTAGCACACAACATATGACCAGGTAATAACCATTATGATTTAGTTTCAATTGACCGAATTTATGGTATATTTGAGGTGAATGATTTAAACATTGATATTGTTATACTTTACCCTCGTGGTTTATACTATTGAAGTCGGCATATAAGTAGCTACGATATACTCGTAAATGCAACTGCATACAGTTTTCTATGAGTGTGTGCAGACGAGGTTTATAAAACAATTTTACTTACATCACAAAATAAGCGATGTCGTTAAGACGTGCTTCTCAAACTACCTTAAACAAATTTCATGTTCTAAAAAACTCTAACACGCAAAACCTTTTGTGTTATTATTTTTTATTTAATATTGTTTATTTTACTTGTTACTTGCTTTGCAAAATGTGAATATTGTGAAATGTGCATATTGTGACGACAGATTTTTAAAAATTCTGGTAACTTACATTTTATCAGTATTTATAATATAATAGGTGTTGGCCAAATAAGCCAACAGTACAGTTTAAAAATATTAACTATTATACTTAAAATAATGTGAATATTATTTTGAAATAAAGTAATCAATTAATAATTTTATTTAAAAATTTGAGTAAATTTTAACTAACTTCACTCAACTGCTTATGGCTGTGACATGAGTGTGATAATGACTGGCAGAGGCCGAATCCCAAGGCTAGCCTAGCGACATGGCTGGCGGTTTTTTTTCAATGATGAAATGGTGTAATCCAAATAATTAATTAATATTATTACCAAAGCCAGAAAAAAAAAATTTATATTACAAAACTGTTAAAACGTTTAATTTTTTTTAGGCTTAAAGTCGGATTATAATTATTCATTTTTATATGGATATTTCGGTCCAATTTTGTGAAGCTTCTTCAGATACAATTATATAAATTATAATTATAATTTATTTGTTAGTTTATTTGACATTTTTCTATTTAATAAAAATGGCTATTTTATATAGCTTCTTCAGGATATAATTATAAATTACTCAAATTATTAAAAAAGTAATGAAATATTTTTTAATAATTTGACAAAATTATAATTATATCCTGAAGAAGCTGGAGCGAAATATTGAAATATAAATAAATAATTATAGTCTGACCTCAAGCTTAAAAACTAGCCGTTTTAATAAGAGAAGAAAAATGCCAAACAAACTTACAAATATGGAATGGAGTTCTATTGAAATTACTTGTATTGACCCATAACACTGGTCGACAAAAAAAAACTTTTTGTGTGTAACATGAAAACTTTTGTCTTGCTATGTTTAGGACAACGATATGGATAATATAAATAAAATTAGAATGCTTCCAATACAAATAGTTTTTTTGTAATTAGATGTTATATAAATTTAGAAAATTTGAGATTTTGTTAACAAAAGTAAGTTATTTTATTATGTTACAGTATTAATTTAAATAAAATTTTATGATTTTCTGCTGTATTTTGCTTCAGGTACATCTCGTTGTAATGTCCAACAGTAATCCGCTAGCATACGTGGACTCCAGTTGCCCTGGTATCGTTTTTCCATGGTAGAAATGTCTTGGTGGAATCTTTCACCATGTTCATCGCTGACGGCGCCCAAACTTTCAGGAAAAAAGTCTAAATGTGAATGAAGGAAGTGTATTTTCAATGACATATTACAACCCAAAGCCTTATAAGCAGATAGCAGCTCCGCGACAATAGTTTTATAGTCATTTGATCGGTGATTTCCTAGAAAATTGAAAGTTACTTTCATGAAAGATTCCCAAGCAGATTTTTCCAAATCACTGAGTTTTTCTTTAAATATGTCGTCTTTCATCAATTGTCTGATTTGTGGGCCAACAAATATGCCCTCTTTAATTTTTGCCTCACTCAATTTAGGAAACTTTTCCTTCAAATATAAAAAGCCGTCACCACTCCTGTCCATAACTTTCTGGTGGTTCTGGTACAGGTAGTTCCTCACTATGAGGGATCGGTCTTTTAGCAGATGGCAGGTCAGGATATGTTATTTTATTTTTTGTTTTAATTGTGATACCTTTCGTATCAGTAACACAAACATAGCAATCAGATGAGTGATTCGTTGGTTCTGTCCAAGTTACGGGGATTGCAAATGGCATAGATCGAGATCTCCTCGCCCATGCAGTAAGAAGACCTACACATGTAACACAGCAGATGTGTGGAACCCACGCTTTGTCTTGCTGTCCGACGGCAAAGCCAAAATACTGTTCATATAGCTTAGTCACTATTGGTGTCAAATTCCTTCGCTGAGTTTTAAAAGTAATGTTACCACAAATATAACAAAACCTGTCAGGATCATTTTTGCACTTTCTTGACATTATTTAACAGTCGCTTAACTCAATAAATAGAAAAAAACACTATACTATTCACATAAATAAAATCTCTGAATGCAAAAATGGAACAAAAATGGTTAATTTTAAATTTTACGGGTAGTAGCTGTAACACGAAAACTAGAACTGATGGAATCAAAATAAAATGAGGGTATTTAGGTAATTCCAAATTGGTAAGTACCTTTCTTGTTACAAAATTTTGTTGACCAGTGTAATGTGCATTTGAAAAAATATTTATTTTATTTTATTGTACTTTTGTTTTTCGTTAAAGTCTACGTGTAATAATCAAAAAAACATTTTTTTTTATCAAAAAGATTCTACCATTAATTAATGGCCCTAAATGTATTATCAAAAAATAAACACCCAAATTAAATCAAAAACATTTTAAAGATATGTATATAAACAAACTCTAATGTAAATAATTTTTATTTAAATTTTTATAAGTGTGTTACCAACAGAGTTGCCAGGAGCTAGAAAAAATAAGCTTAATTTCCCTAAAAAAAATTCCTAGAAAAAGCTAAATCTCGCCGAAAAAATATAAACTAGAAAAAAGTTAAAAAAATACAGCTTAAAATTAAAAATTTTCTTGATTCTTTATTACATTAATTTTTATAAAAAACCATAAAAAACATGCAATATAAAAAACTAAAAAAAAAAATAATATCGTTTTCCACACGGTTTTAAATACATATAAGCGAATTCAATCATTTTTCAACTTCAATGTTAAAAAATAATATTTAAACATTTTTTAAATTATATATAATTTTTTTTTGATTTTTAATGCTATTTCTTTCCTAATATTTCGCTCGATTTATCGTACTCAAAGCCGATTTCAGCGTTACTAAACGGTAGTTTTAGATAACTAAATACTAAATGGAACAATTAATTAATCAATTAGGAATAAAGTACATTTTTATTTTACAAATTAGAAGCCAAATACTTTTCTTTACTTATGAAATCACCTTCGTTCGACCAATTTTTTCAATTTATATATCAAAGTTTTATCGAAAATATTATTTTAGATAATTTGGTTTCAGTCTCAGTTTGTTTATGTATGATTTGTTTTTATTTTTTCAAAAAAGGCTATTGAAGGCTATTTAGGAAAATAAAAAAGGCTAATAAAAAAGGTAGACTCTAAATCGTACATTTTGAGGCTACAAGCCAGAAAAAAGGCTAAATCTGGCCTTAAAAAAGCTAAAATGGCTGTTTGTTTTTTTTTTTTAACAAAAGATTTTGCGTTGTTAACATTATAATTGCTTAATTATATGTACACGTATATGATAAGGTGTGTATTCATATAATTAACTTAATTTAACACGGTTACAGATATTTAAAAGTTAATTTTATGGTTTACACAGAGTAAATTGTAAAATAAATAGGGAAAGAAAAAATGATAATAGGGAGAGTTAGAGAGAGACAGAATGAAAAAAGGAGTATGCATCAAATAAATTAAGAAAATACTTTTAGGAAGTATTACATTAATTAAGCTTAAATTCTTGGGTTTTAAATATAGTTAATTGACTTGTTAGGTAACTGCATTACTTGTATAGTTCAAATTAAAAATTTAATATTATTATAAACTTCACTGTAAATAAGAAGAGTATATCAGTGCTGTTCTGTATTCCGAATACGAATATTTTATTCGGAGTACTCTGTGGTCCAATTTTGCTTTTACTTTATTTTGAGTGCGAAATTATTGGTAGAATTAAAAAAAACATAAAATTTTTCATTTTATAAGAAGAAAAAAAAATAATTCCACATTCTTTCAGTATTTATGACATACTTATAAATATGTTTAGGAGACGTAGATAGAAATGTGCATAAATACGTTGATTTCTCTAATAGATTGCAAACGAAACATAGAATATTACGGGTTAATACACATATCATTTTAAACAAGAGGTCTTCTGAGGGATTTTTACCATTCCCCACTTTGCTGAGGTACCATTCCCGATTTTGCCCAAGAAAATTATCAAAATCAAAAAGGAACTAAACTTTCTGGAAGTGTTTTAATATTTTCCGAAAAATTTGTAGTTTTTGTTTTATGATTCAAAACGGAAACTGCCAAAATCCTTGAGAACAACAGTACTGGGGGGTATGAAAGTTTAAAAAAAAAATTTAAAAATAGTCCAAAATAACTTCTGAGTATTTTGGTGGTAGGTTACAAATCCTCTTTAAAATGATAATGTCTCATCTCTCAACATTTATTGGTTCGTCGGCAAGTTGCTAAAATCACTTAGAGTAACAGCACTGGGGTATATGGAAATTTCAAAATAATATAAAATAACTTCCGAACGAACCATAGAAGACTATGAGATGGGACATATATCATTTCAAAGGGAAGGTGGTTTAAATTTGTAATCTATCGCGCAAGTACTCAGTAAAATCTTTGGATTATTTTTAAAAATTTTTGAAATTCCCTCCTACCCCAGTACTCTTACTCTAATAAATTTTTATCATTCCTCATTTTGGAACAGACTCTTAATGAAACCAAAGTGAAATAAAATTTGTAAGCTCTACGCTTTCTGAAAGTGTTTTAGCATTTACGGGAAATTTCTTAGTTTTTATTATATGATGCAAAACGGAAATTGTCAAAACCGTTCAGAGCAACAACAGAGTATATGAAAATTTAAAAACAAATTTTAAAATGATCCAAGGTAATATCTGAATATTTGGTTCTTAGATTACAAATATATATGATCTCCGCTAAACTATTTCTTAAAACATTTAATATTTAATGACTTAAGACGTATTTGATAAATATTCCATTAATACTGAAAATATATTTACAAATACTAAAAAACGTAACGGCTTACGTTAAAACATATTTAACGTGGCATATTTATCTTCCTTCACTCATTTAAATTTTTCTATGGTTTAGATATTATAAATAGAAGCATGTGGAAAGTGAAAAATATTAATATTTCGCTAATACAGTGAAGGTATATAAGACTCGGCACGGCCGAATTTAACTTGTTTACACTGTACTTGTCAATTTTTATAATGTGAAACAAAAACTTGTGTGTGCCCTCAAAAATATTGTTTCTGTAAATAAACACGAAGAAAACTTCTGACAAATTTTCAACTAGAATGTGTTCTATTTTCTCATGTTCAGCCATGTATTTTAAATTTCTACGCTTTGGGGAAATATTTGTCACCGTATAATAATTTGCCACTACCGATTTTGCCTATTGAAATTAATGAAATTGAAAGCTATCAAGAAGTGTTTTAACATTGCTTTGAGGGATTTTAGCAACTTTCGGATGAATCATAGAAGATTATAATTTTGTTTAGATTCTTCAAATTAACAAAGGAAAATATCGCAGCTGTATCCCCCAGTGTTGTTAGTGACCGTGTATTCTGATTCACTGCTGTTCGCAGCACTTGTATTTAGCGCCGCAACTCATTTTTGGTGTAATGAATATGTGCACAAGCAAAATTGTGTGAAAGGCAACCAAAACCATTGCAAGAACTGCCAATGCATAACGAAAAATTCACTGTTTGGTATGGATTATTTGCCGGTGTCATAATTAGATCGTACATTTTGAAACACGACGTTACTGTGAATGTCAAGCGCCAACTTACGGTGATTAAAAAAAAAAAATTTTTTTTTTGACATGTCGTTTCAGCAAGAAGCGAGTTCATCCATCAGAGGGCCAGTAAATTTTGGGATTTAGCCCTTTTAGACTATTGTTTGTGTCTATAGGGATAAGTCTGCAATGGTCGACGTACTGGGCCCACTATTGAAGAATAAATTCGTGAGATACCGGCCGATATGTTGAAGAATGTGTCCCGCTGTCATCATTTACATGAATTATAAAGATCGTTCTAATGACTCAAATAAAGGTTTCATACATTTCTATAATTGTATGTGTTATTTTTAATCAAATTCGAACAATAAAAAAAGTAAATTCATGCGGGTTCTCAAATATTTTATTTAGAAATTAGTAGTTATTCAATACAAGTTAAATATTTTTTATAAATTTGTCACCATCACAAATGAATTAAGCAAAAAGTTAACGGCAAAGAAAAAAGCTTGAACGCAGTCATCAAGATCCAAACTTTAGAGGACGTTTCATCTGCATAATGATGAAAATTAATAGTTTAAATTGTCACATTTACAAGTAACAAATACAATTTACTTACTTTACTTCATGCCTTTCTGCGATATTTTGCAACCCATGGTCCCACCGTTTTAACATATTTATTTCTAAGTTTCAAACTTTGTTTAATTATTTTTTTTACTGTTGTTTCCGCAGTTGGTGAAGCATATTGAACATTTTTTACTTTTTCCAACAGAGCCAACAATTGGTGCTTCTGATGTTTATTGGTCACACCAAACGCCATTGCAATAATTTGCTCTTTTAGAGGATTATAGTGGCCGGTACCAGTGTCTAACCTACTGTAAGCATTCCAATTTTCATCCAGAAATTCTATACAAGCAGAAAAAGTCATTTCGCTATTAAGACATGAAACCTCCAGTATAAAGACACTCTCGTCAAGCATTATTGATTCATCGATGGAGATTTTAAGTAGTTTCTTAAAAAGAGTTACGCTTTTAATGCAAGATAGAGCATTTATTAAATTAAATTTTGAAGTCTTGTCTTCTTTATCAATAAGTTTCTGATAAAGAGTATTAAATAACTCATCATCAGCCATTTTCATAGCGTTACAAGTTAGTTCTTTGTGTGTTAAAGTTTTGTTTTTTATGAGAGCATATTTCAATATGATGTAGTCAGGCTCCAAACATTTATTTATTTCAACGGCACATGCCATTCTATTAATTAAATGACGAATATCGTTTTTATTATCATTGTCACGGGGTTCATCGATCAGTCTAAGTTTCTCATAAATGGGACTAACCAGCTCAGCAAAAAAGGATTTGAAACCGTCATAGTTCTCATTTGTCTTCAAGTGATTATCCATGACATAAAAATAGTTAACAAGCTTAAGCCAGCATATGTGGTCTTCTTCTTGCTTAAAATAAGTAAATAATTTAAAGAGTACAGAAACTTGCAAACGATTACTTTCAAAAAGTTCAATTGCATCTCTTACGAGTTGCGCACGATTACGTTTATGTATTTTAAGCGGGTTTTCATTTAAAGATTTAATGATTAATTTCCAGTTCCTTTTATCATAATTGACGCGATAATAGCCAACTGCTTGTTTGTTTAATATTAACCAATCCTTGTTTGAGATTCTAACATCGGTGAAACTCATTTCGGTAACATTTCGTAAATAATGTGTAGCTTTTGTGTCACTAAAATTTGGATTTGATGCAACAGCATAGTTGATGGGTACATACCAAGTTTTTGAATCTTTCATAGTTTCGCTGAAGTAGTAGGTCTCTTGTTTAATTGTAAAAGTGCCATCGTTATAGTTACGTGAAACGGTTAAAATTGGATAACCTTTTTGGTTAGTCCAACTGCTAATCATTTCATTGATTGTAGCAGGGAGTTGATAATTTTCCTCTTTAGCCGCAGATTGAAGGGCATTAAATAGTTCCTTTTCCCCGACTGCTTTGTATTGGCTGTTAAATGATTAGAAATTTTACATAAATCGTTATCTATTATTAAATACTTTATAAAGATTGTTAAATCTTACTTTCTCTTAACAAAGTTACGTAAACCTTTCTGGAATACTGTGTCGGTAAGTGCATTGTTCCACATGCGCAAAATGTAAGTGCTTTTGTAATGAAAGTTTGATGTTAAATTGTCATCAACTTCTATAGGATTTGGTACGTAGTCAGTGAGTACACTTGAATTAGTATAAATATAGAATTCCATAATACGAGGTAAGGAATCCATTTCGTACATTTCCCATGTATTCCACTCAGGATAAATCTATGAAAATGTTTTACGTCTTAAGTAAAAATAATTCAAAAACAACTTTTCAAAATACACTTACATGGTCCAGTGCTTTGTTTGCATATAAGTTGGCCATACTTTCCGTTATCCAAAGGTATGCCCATGATGAAATTGTCACATAATTACCAAACCACTGCTGAAAAATTACTTGTGCCATATATTTCACAGTGTTATAATTATGAGATAAACTCTTTTGGAATTTACTGCTATCATAAATAATCAGACCCCAGTTCGCAATAGAGTCCTTACGGAAAACGGGTACCACAACATGAGCTATTTTTGGCAGCATATATTCAACATCAAAATAATCCGACACATAATTCATAATCTGTTTGGTTATATTAAGAAACTCTTCATTGAAATAACTCTCAGACAAATATGTACGTATAGAAATATTATTATATTTGACTTCGGTGTATTGAAAGTCGCAAACCATAAATGCTACACTAAACGTTGGCATCGAAGGTGTTGTTAAGAACACAGTTTGACCAGCTCTAAGTGAGATATCAATTATTTAAATGGATTTTACTATTATTTCTAATAATTTACTTTACCTTGACAATTTATCGTTGGCAGGCATATTTGAAATTGCCTTGTAAATGGGACTGTGATTAATTTTTATTGTAAATTTGGCACGTTTATCGGGCTCATCGTAGCAAGGAAATGCGTGGCGAGCATAATTAGTTTTAAAATTTGTAGCAGCGTAAGCTGAACTATAAGAAAAAAATCATTCACCACTTATTATCATTTTCATCATTCGACTGCAAGCTTGCAATATTTTAGAAATTATTGTAACTTTATAAAAAATTTAGTTTTGGGTTGAGCCATTTCTAGCATTCTAAAGCGCTTTTCATTGTCACATAAATATGAGATAAGTAATAAAGGGTGTTTTTTATAGACGTATAGAACTTTAAGTTCGCATTACGGTTCAAGATGGCGACCGATTTAACAGCTGTCAAATGATTTATTTTCAGTTTGGCTTGGCAATTCATCATGAATAGACTCACGCCTGAACAACGTTTGCAAATAGTGCAATTTTATTTCGAAAACGAGATTGCCGTTGTTCCCGATTTTCATAAGCGAATTTTGTTTAGCGATGAAGCGCACTTGAATGGCTACGTCAATAAACAAAACTGCCGCACTTGGAGTGAAGCTAATCCTCAAGGGTATGTCGAAACACTGTTACATCCAGAAAACCTGACTGTTTGGTGCGCTTTATGGGCTGGTGGAATCATTGGTCCGTACTTCTTCAAAAACGATGATGGCCAGAATGTTACAGTCAATGGTGATCGGTATAGAGCCATCATTACTAACTTTTTCATTCCTGAATTGAACAACCATGATGTCTAGGAGCTGTATTTCCAACAAGACGGCGCAACATGTCACACAGCTCGTGCCACAATCGATTTATTGAAAGACACGTTTGGTGACCGCCTAATTTCACGTTTTGGACCTGTGAATCGGCCTCTAAGATCTTGTGATTTAACACCGGTAGACTACTTTCTGTGGGGCTATGTAAAGTCATTGGTCTATGCGGATAAGCCACAAACGCCTGACCATTTGGAAGAAAACATTCGCCGTGTTATTGCCGATATACGGCCACAAATGTTGGAAAAAGTCATCGAAAATTGGATGTCCAGATTGGACTACATCCGAGCCAGCCGTGGCGGTCATATGCCAGAAATCATATTTAAAATATAACGCCACAAGATTATCTTTCGGATAAATAAAATTCATGTCAATCGAATAATCCATCGTTGTTTTATTGCAATTTAAAGTTCTATACGTCTATAAAAAACACCCTTTCTTAGCATTATGTAATTAACCATAGAAATTGGCTTTGATAACAATGAGCAAAACTTATAGATAACAAAGTAATTTGGAAGCTGCAAACAACAAGCTGTGATTGTGTTCTATAAATATTGCACAGCAGAAAATAAATAACTAAAATATAAAAATTTGGATAAACCATTCACCGATAAATTTGTCATTTTGGATAAAATTTTAAAATTTTTCTTCTAATTCTGATGGTGTTTTTAAGATAAGAAATCCCACAATCGTAATGAAGTAGAGAAATTAAACTGAATTCTTCTTCAAAATTAGTTTCGTTTCATTTGTATCTTCGAACGCAAGTGCTGAAAAAATAATAAATCTTTTTTTACTCACTAGTTATTATATAAATAGAAACCAACATAGTCATTGCGCAGTTCACCATTATAAATAATTCTTAATTTCCATTTCGATTCAGCGGAAAACTTTTGACCACTTAAACGTGTTAGTGTTAAAAATTCTCGTCTTAATTCGTAAGCAGTTGACAGATCTTCGGATTCACCGGTGATAGCATTGACAATAGTCGCTTTGGAAATCTCCAATTTACCAGCATGTAAAACAATTTTGCTCGTGGTACTTACAACCACAATGTCTATTGTGACTTCACCGTTAAATGCCTTTTCCCCCGAATAACAGTAGGCAGTCAATTCGATATTATAATGTTCTGGGTATGTTTCGTTTGGCAAGCGATAGTTAGTATTATCAACATCAGTATTTGAGGCTGACTTTACTGTTTCGGTGAAAAATACAATGGCCAAGGCCCACCAACAAATTACAGAAATACTTTTCATACTACTAATGGTATGATAACCAAAGACTGTTTGCTTTCAAAATTTACTCCACAGACCTTTTATAGGCTTTTCAAGCTACAAAAATTAAGATGATGATGCGTCTATTTTTTTTTTATCTCTATAATATAAAATTTTAAATAACAAAAAGTTTCTTTTATTTAAACTTAAAAGTTTTGATAAAAAACAAGTTTATTTGGCTGTTCTGACTCTTATATACCCTTTACTGTGTTAGCAAATTATTCATATTTTTCACTTTTCACATTCTTCTTAAATATCAAAAAAAAAAAAAACAAGCTTATTAAGCTTGAGGTCATATTTAAAATATGTATTTATTTATTATTGAAGCAAAATATCGATATAAAAATATAATAAATTTTTATAATACGAACTTAATCTTAATAAACTAGCAGTTACAATAAAAAATTTTCTTTGAATATCTAATAAATAAAATCTTAAATAAATAATTGATTTCAGTACAAGAAACTTAAATTAACGAGCTCTAAAAAAAATTCTTTCTGAGAATTCCATTTTTGAAAGTTGTAAAATGTTTGTAGGTACTCAATTTTTTAAATTATAAAAAAATGAAATCTAGAACGATATGCAATAGGAATGAAAAAAAATTTTTATTTAATTTAATTTTGGAAACACTAACCTAATTAATTAAATATTTTATATCAATAAAGATTTTCAAATTAAAGGCAAAATTCGAAAATTTCTCTTTTTTATTAAGATGTCTGTATTCGTAATGCTATTACACTGTTATCTCTGCTAAAAATGCACTCGTATAAAGTTTTTTTGTCCGCTTTGCAGTTTAGATAAATTACACAAAAAATGCTCAAAAGATGGTAAAAAAATAGAGGCACTTGCACTTCAGAGCTCAAAGCTTAGCAATTTATGGACCGATAGGACTGAATTGCAATTACAAGCTAAGCTATTCTGTACGTTATCTAGGGACTTCAGAAAGTTGATTTCAACACAAACACGGACAGACGGACGGACAGAATATCCAGAATAGATATACTTTACAGGATATCCCATGTACGGTGCAGAACTTATATATACCCTCTTCACTTTTTTGTGAAGGGTATGAAAACAACGGAAATTTAATTCTATAAATAAATAAAAAAAACAGTTTTTTTATCTGTTTTTCTATTTTTTATATAGAATTAAACTTCTACATTTTTAAAAACAATTTTATTTTATGTATTTTCTTGTGTTTATTATACGCTAATTAGTTCTTAATTTTTTTGTATATACATACATATTTACCTATCTTTTTTTATCTAATTTACTTTTTACTAGAAAAACAAGTGCCAGAAAAATTTTACTTACGTCAGTTGCAGATAACATATACCAGGGTATCAATGTTGTCATTTTAGGCTAGATTTAGCCTTTTTTCTCGCACTTAACCTTGAAATTTATGATTTAGCCTCTAGCTTTTTTTCCTAGCCTTTTTGCATTTTCAAAATAGCCTTAAGTAGCCTTTTTTATTTTTCGTAATTTGTTTTTTACGGATATTGCGAAAGAATATTTTTATAATTTTTTCCAACAAAAGCAAAAGGGGTAGTTCAAAAAACAAATTTCGAATTAAAGCCAACGGAAATCAAGACAATATCTATAAAACTATATTGCCTTTTTTCGGTCACCTTTTAACAGAAGTCATATCTTGCTAAGTTTTCAATATATCGATTTTATTTTTGTTGCGTTCTATTAGTTTTAATTCAAATTTTTTTTTTGTTGCGGATAATGGGAAAATTTTTTAAATAATTAAAAAAAAGAAGCAAGTTATGACCAAAAGGGAAAGTATTTTCCTTAGTTTTTGGCATTGTATGTTCTCTTTTTGATTTTTTTTTTAAATCAAAATTATTATTTTGAATTTTAAGCGATAGTTTTTTATTTTTTTTCTAACTATTGGCAACGCTGCCGGGAGAACTGTGAAAAAAAATTTGTTTTGTATTCTTTATATCAACATATTACAGTTCGTTTAGCTATACGTAACCGGGCATGTCTGCTACTGACATAAGGGACAGAAAGTGAAAAGTGCCCACAAATCTGTTCTTAGTTTTCTAAGCGCAATAATTCTCAAGAGTATGGCGTAAATCACTTGCTTAAATATAGTGATTTTAAAACGTAAAATATACCCGGTATGCTGCGACTGACACAAAGGTTAAATTTGAATGTGCCTAATCTTCTGTACCCTTCGCTGTAATAGCTACATAACTATTAATATATTTCTATGTTCACTGCAAGTAAGAGGGATTCCATTTAGTATTTAGTTTGGGATTCCTATAAAGTATATATATTTTGGATCCTTATGAATAGAGGAGTCGATTTAGTGATGTCCGTCTGTCTGTCTGTCTATCTGCCCGTCAAGTCGTTGAAAACAACTTTTTGAAAAGTACAGTATACGAGTCTGTCAGTTGTTTCTGTTAGATTCTTGCTATTGAAACTCAGCCAGATCGGTTCATATATGGCGGAGCTATGAGTCGAAAACAACAACATCTATTTTGTTGCATATTTTGTCTAAACAACGAAACGGACAAAAAACGTGATATGCAGGCGTAATATATCTACAAAAAATAACAACAATAGGTCCACATATGGCCGGGGAATATAAAAAATATAACATATATTTTACATTTTAATTCATTTCTGTTTTTTTTTTTGCGTATATTATCTAAACTAAAAAAATTAGTACACAGTTTTTGTATACTATCTGGATAAAAGCTCAGCTGAATCGGTCCATAAATGGCAGAGCTATGAGTCAAAAATCGCAACTACCTAAATGATCGGTTTTTTGCATAATTTGTCTAAAATACAAGACGCACAAAAAAACGTAGAATCCAGTTTTATATGAAAAATCAAATTGTAATATCTGTGCAAAAAATCAAAAAGATCGGTCCACAAATGTCCCAGAAAAATTAAAAATTAAATTTAAATTTTAGATTTTCATTAAGTTTCGATTTGTATTTTTGCGTAAAAAAAATGTGTCAACAGTCTTAACAGAAATAGCATTCGTAACGTCTCTGCAAAAAAGAAGAGCAATCGGTCTTCAAATGGCAGAGAAATTTTATAAATACCACCGACATTTCACATTTTCAATAATTCTTGTTTAGCTTTTGCTTTGTTTTTGTTTTGTTTTTTTATGAAAATTTTTAAGCTGTCATGTGCGTAATTTTTTGTGGACACAAACATGGAACCTAAAAAAAGTGTATATGTGTGTGTGTGATTTTTAATGCGTTGCCATTTTAGCCTTTTTAGGGCTAGATTTAACCTTTTTTTCTCGCATTTAGCCTGTAGTTTTTTTCCTAGGATTTTTTGATTTTAAAAATAGCCTACTTTATAAAATAGCTCACACTTTATTTGCAGAGGCACCAACTAAAGTGGTAAATAAAATATTTCAAAGTATAATATCAGGCTTTAATTAAGTAGAAACAGATATCTCTTTGAACAGTGTTGAGTGAAAATTGTTAAAAATTTTGCCGTAAAAAAGGAGTGGGTGCTCCAAAAGAATATGTTGACCTTCATTGGAAAATAGAAAACAAATAAAGATTAAGTGATAATACTTCGTTGTGACAAAAACTCCCACACTTCCCATCATTTATTTCTGTTGACTTTTACTTTCTGATAGATTGATTTAATTGTCAATTAAGGGAAATCGCGAGTTTTAATTAAGACTATGGACTAGTAATTTTCAAAAATCAGGGTTGGATTATTTATTTTCAAAATTGCTGAGGTAGCATAATTGCTATCGTTATGATTCTTTTTCGAATACTTTTAATATACGTTTTCAAAGTGGCAAAAAATTTATTCAGTAGTTGCTGAATAAAATCAATGAATTCACAGAAAATTTGTTCATAAAACATTTTTAAAATTAAATTTTATAAAAAAACAAACTCACAGATATATATAAAATTTTTTTTTTTACTGCTTAAACTTAAAAACTCATTAATTTGCTTTACATTTTATTGCATTAAAAATAATATTAACAAAAAATAAAGTAAATACTATTTGCGTATTCCCCAAAGCTTTTGTGTGTAATTACTTTTTTCCACTTTTAAATAAATTGTTTATAAATGTCATTTTATGCTTAAAATATGCTAAGACTTTTTAAAAGAAACAAAAAAAGTTTAAGGGGACTTCTAATTGCCCACCGATATGCAAATTAGCTTTTGCGTTTGAATTTTTCTTTTGCACAGAATTTATTTTCTTAATGCAGAGACAAAACCGCTGCAATATTATGAAAAGCTTAATATAATTTTAGCGCAAAAAATATTAACTCAATTTTACTTGCCGTTTAGTGTTTCTTTTTGTTTTTATTTTTTGGCTTAAGTCCTTACTTCAAGGCTGCAATGTGGGTAGATACTGTTGAAAAGTATGAAACTTAAGCGGCTAACTAAAAAATCAAGAAAATGTGTGTTTCAGTGTGTACGTGTAAGTGTGTATGTGTGTTTAAATGTATGCATGTGGCCTTGTACTTAATTTCTTTTTTAATTTTAAGATAGACGTCCATTTTTTTTTCTTCATTTCACCATCTTACATTTGCATTGAAGTTTGTTTGTATGACTGTGCTCTAAAGAAGCAAGGAAATTTATACTACTTCTAAAACACATTGAAGGCGTCGACGTTATAAGTAGTGAAGTAGATCAAAAACCGAATCATAAAAGTAAATATGTAAGATTCATTTAATGAATCACTGATGTGTCTGACAGGCTCTACTGAAAAGAGAAAATGCCGAAAAGTGGAGACTAAATATCCCAAGATAAACTTAATATTGAATTTATTTGAAGCTACTATCTATTCCTAAGCTGTCTGCTATTCTACTCGCTAGAATTGAAGAATAAAGAGAAAAAATGCTTTTCACCTCTTGTATATTAAGGTAATCACATGTATGTACATCAAATGCTTTTTTTTAAAGTTGTCAGGGTAATCAAGCAGAAGAGACCATAGAAAACCTGCTCTGACCTGATTTGGAATCAGGTGGATTCCACTGTGGCAAATGCTATCTGGGGGTCTTTACTGCGCTGTCGACTGCAAGAATCGATATGCTATCTGGCTTTGTCAGATTCAGTAATTGGTTTAGGTAGTACAGTGAATGAATTCTGTTCTTATTAGAATGAAAAAATGCATTATTTTTAAACCGATGAAAATATTTCATTAGACTAATGACATGTCTTATCAAAACAAAAAATTATTCATTTATTTGATGAAATAGCTTATTGAGTGAATGAAATTTTGTCATTAGTTTAATGAAACGTTCTCATTGGTTAAAATATATTAAGTAATTTCTCGTTTTCCTATTCTTCTTCTTATCTTCTTCGCTTTTACTTCTCTGTTGCCTGTTTTGCCGTCTTTGTATCACTACATCTTCTTCTGTTGTCCTCAGAGGACCCAAATGAACCTCTACCATATTTTTCCTTGGGACGCTCTGTTCAGCTTTACCTAATCTAATCTTGTATATTAACGACCAATACTCAGGCAAGTCATAGATTAAAATTAATATTTCAACAGTTTTTTGGGAAAAAAGACTCGTAAATAGTTAAAGTAGAAAAACAGAAATTAAGTACCAGTCATGTAGGCTTTTGTTTTAGTAAAGAGTGTCCCAGTAAAAGTACACTTTTACACTCCATACTGCAATACATCGAACAACTGGCATCATATGTCGTCCAAATCTTTAGCGTATAGTTGAGGCCACAAGAATTATGTTATCATAAAACCATTCAGATGGAAATGCGCTTCATCGGAGATGATGATTTTTTTTTTTTTTTCGAAAAAGTGGCTTTGTCTTCACTTTGTTCCATCAAAATTATAACGCCCGTAAAAGTGAACACTTACTGAGACACCCATTATTTTAATATCTTATTGAGGTAGCGAATAGGCGTATGTGTTTTCAGGTTTGATATAATCTGTTTTTTCCTTGTACAGATGCAAATAATTCGATTTTAATATACTGAAAGATAATTTTTTTTAATGAAAGCGATTTCATGAAAATTGTGTCGTTGATTCAATAAAATATTTCAAATATATGAAATTGAATTATTTTGTTAAATAAATTAATTCAATGAATTGTATAATTAATTTAAAGATTTATGCTAATTTTAGGAAAATTGATTAAATTTTCCATTGAGTTAATGAACAAAATACTTTAGAAACAGTTTTCAGTTGCGCTAGTCCAAGTCGTTATAACGAAAGTCTTGTTTCTACGAATCAACAATTGCAAGAACTATAAAACAAAAAGTATTACGCGAAAAAAATTTGCACGTTGGAATGAATGCATGAAGTGAAAAAAAACCTAACTAATACTAAAAAAGCGTATTGCAAATTAAATGCATTTCTGTAGTCAGTTGTTGTAAAATAAAATGTTTTGAAGCAAAACAAAAGTAAAAAAAATTTGCATTCCATTTTTACTAACAATAAAAGAAGAATACGTTAGCGTATTTCCGCCTTGAAATAAGACCCAACTTGCCCTAGACATAAAAAAGTATAAAATAGTATAATAAAATTGTGGAAAAAAAAAATAAAGAAACTGAGCAAAAAATATTGAAGCAAAAATAAATTAATTAAAAATTCATGATGGAACACCTTCAACTGACTAAAGAAACAACCGACCACCGAGCGACCACTGAGTGAAAATAAATTGTAACCGAATAATGCATTAACTGTGTGCCCGTTGAAATCAAGAAATATTTAAGAAGTTCTTTTTACTTTTTTTAACAGTCACAGCCAACGCTACTACGCTAAGAAGTAAAATTTTCCTTTATATTTTATGTAAATTTTATGTTTGTGTAAATACAAAAGTTTTTCACATTATAGGGGTCACCTTCAAGATAAAATATTGTAATATTTTTCCCTTATTTTGCTTTATTCTCCCTGTGGTTGCATTCTACTGTTTATACATGGTCAAATAATATATAATTTTTTCTTGTATGTCGTCATTTGTTTTTTTAATATTTTTCTGTTTTAAGGGGTTTTAATATTAAAAAAAAAACTTGCAAGTTCACTGTAAGATAAGAATTGTTAATAAAAAATAAAATATTAACTTTAAAAGCTCTGAATCTAATAGCAAAACAAAATCTTATCATTTATGTACATTACACTATACTGGTATGCAAATAGATTAGCTACACACAAACACGCTCGTACATCTATAAATTCAACCATCCATTACTTTATAAAGTGGCTCATTTTTTGCTATTATTATCAGAAACACAAGTTAAATTGGTAAATAAAATATTTCAAAACATAATTTCAGGCTTAAATTAGGTACGGGCACACATCTTTCTGATGACGAATGGAAATCGCTAAAAAGTGGGCTTAAAAATAGGTGTGACCGGTCCAAAAGTGTATGGCGACCTCCTTTGGAGTATAAGGACTATATGAACAAGCAAACAAACAGTAAATGAATTTTATTTATATGGATTATCTCTAGAAATTTTCTTCTTTAAAATAACTTGAAGGAATTGTCATAGTTCTAATTATGCATAAGTAATTTCATATTATAATTAAATAAGTGCATAATTTCACTCATTAAAGTTGCAAATTTATAATTTAATTTGAAATTCCCTAGAACTTACTACGTGATGAATGTTTACCACTGATGACATCATTTTTGAACAATAGAAGCTTGTGCGTTTACACTAGAGATGTGAGCATGAGTGTTATTTATGCGCTTCACTGTAAGTGTGAAGGGTATATATAAATTTTTATATATAGTGGAGTCGATTAATCGATGTTAATATATTTTTTTCAGCATTTTATAAAAAAGTCCAATGAAGTTTATTTACACAATTTAAAATTTATTTTTCAAACTAACAATTGATTGTATTGACACACAGTAAATATCGTCCTCATACTAATTTACGGTTTGTTTTATAGCCCTTCCTAAAAGCAACACATCACTGAAAGAGTGAACATTAAAAAAATATTCATAATCAAGAAATCAGAACATACATTTCCTTTTATTAAATTTAAAACAAAAGTAACATTTAGCATTATTCAAAAATTTTTGAAAGTTAGCAAGTCTATTGGTAGGAGTATAAAGTGTAAACCACGTAGTCAAGATAACAAAAAATTTTTTTTAACGTGGTCAATATTATTGACATGAACCATATATGTCGCATACCAAATTATCGAACCATATTGAAAAATAGGTCTTACTAAAAATGTATAGAATTGTTTCGTTATACAAGAGTCAGAAAGATTCTTAGCCCATCATTTTATAAATAATTCGTGCAGAAATATGTTGCAAAAATTTAACTTCACATCAAGCAGAACTCCAAGATCAGAAATAATAATTTCTTTATCAAGCTACTGGCCATTGACAGTATAGTTTACAATTAAGTGCTGATCACTTTTTGTGATTCAATACCATTAAATTAAGATCACACCAAGAGCTAAATGCATTTATATCATTCTGTAAGTAAATCTGATTTGCTCAGGCAAATTTTTACGTCGTTAAAAGACATGAGAAAATTTTATTATTTTCCGTAAATCATTTTAAATAAAAGCGGGACAAGATGACTACCCTGCGGGGCAGCAGATAAAAAGCAATTGTTTTAGAAGGAAAGGTTTTGAAACAAAATCTAATGAAACGTTTTCATTGGCTAAAAAATAATTTTTTTTTTTAAGTGTGATTTCAAATCTGCATTTTGTTTTTATTTTTTTCAAATTGTCTCTGGCTTCCTAGGTATACTGTTGTGCTGAAAAATTGTGTTAATATTTTTCCTCTGAACTTTATTTACTGTTCGTCTTCCAGTTACACGTTTCATTAGAGATATATAATATTTCAGTGAAATATTAATTACTTTAATGAAATAATTTCATAAAAACAATAAATATATTTAATTTATGAAATATTTTATTGAAATTGGGTGTCCCCCTATTAATCTGGGGCTCGCCGGTTCGATTCTGGATATTTTCTGCAGACAGAGAAAAACCTCCTCGGATTTATGTTCTTTAGAAAAAAAAATAATAGGGAAAACGAAAATCATTTCATTCTATTTGGCTAAGAGTTGTCATATCATAAAAACATTTCAAAGAACACTTTCTACACACAAAGTGACCACAAACGTTTTCAATAATATATCAACCACGTTTGCGCTCACATGGTGTCATTTGAACAACCCATTATTGACAACATAATTGACAACGAATAGTATCAAATTGACACCATACTGGTGTCGAAATTATATCATACCGATGATAAAGCGACACACAATTCAATTAAAATGGAAACATGCGTTGTCAATTCAACAACGTTGACAACGTGCGTTGTCAAAAAAGTAAAATTTTAGCTTTTTTTAAATTGACAACCAAATATTGTCGATTAGTATACGCTTGTTAAAAAATTAAAAACACTCGTTTTCAATAAAAAAAAAAGACCATGCGATGCTGTCAACATTACCACATACGTTTTTGATATTGCGACACAAAATTTTAGCTCAGTGTATTACTTAATCAATGAAATAATTTTAATTAAGTTGTTTCTTTTTATTTATAAAACATTTATCTTTGAATGTATCCCGTAAATAAGGGTACTGATAGGATATAAATATATGAGCGTTATTTAATAATTAAAAGCGCGAAACTAGCCAGAGTGACTAAAAAAACCGAAATAATTTACTAAAATTTTTATAAATTTTAAGGAATTTTTTTTTTCTTTTTTTAATTTAGAAAATTTTAATATTTGAAATAGAAAAAAAGACCATTCGAAATCGAACTCCAGTCCTCAGTAGTGATTTTATCTGGTTTCCAATTACTTAGAATTTTTTTTAAGTGGAAAAGTGTGCAGAGCATCATTTGCTAGTTAAAAGCGAAACCTCAATTTTAAAACATGGCTATAATAATGGAAATTTTCAAAAATTTGTGAAAAAAAAGTTCCTCAGAGCAAAAGTGAGAAAGACGTAAGTTAAGAAACTCAATTTTTATTTAAAAAAAGAAATCAACGAAGGACTTTAGAGAATTTAGAGAGTTAATTTATGGCAAAGTGACATTAAACATATGGGAAACCACTTATATCTATATAATATTTATTTAAAAATATACTTTTCTATTATGTTGAGGTGTATTAAAAATAATTTATGTAATTTTGGGAGATTTAATTACGAGTGTAGCACCAACCAAAATTATTATCCACGCACATCTCTGTTTTAAATTTAGAATGTGATTTCTTTACTTTTTTTTTCTATACAAAAAGAAACGTAGACACAAAAAAGTATTTCATAAAATTGTGTGTGTAAGAGTTGACAAAATGTAAATTAAATTCAACTTCTAAAATAAACTACATACTTCTAATTTACCAACAAACAAATTGAACTATTGAAAATAGTTATGTGTGTGTACATACAAAATTTGATGTAAGAAGCAACTGTCCAGAAAAAAAAACCTATAAAACCTCTTGTTAGAGTTACATATAAAACAAAAACAAGCAAGCAAAAACTTTCAATATATTTATTTTTTAATAAACAAGTAAAAACCATAAGATGACATTCTGATGCCAGAAGTAGTAGAAAACAAAAAAATTCCCCGACAGCAGCTCTCAGCTTAAGTAACATAAGGCAAAGAACTCTAAAATAAAATTGATTGTGTGTTTAAAAAGTAGCAACAAATTTCAAGTCAGAAAGAATAGTAGCAGCAGGCATGTTGTTACTTAAGCAAAAAACAAAAAAAAAAAAGGTTCATTAACTTTTACACCTTTTACTCTGATATTGTTTTTCTCCTTGCAGTCCATTCTCTTGTCCAGATAAAAAGCCAATGGAGGTTGAATAGAAAATCCCAGCAAAAAAAAAATTCGAGTTGAGTAATCCATTGGTAGACCATAAAGTAACCCAAACTCGTACAAATAAAATAAAAAACTAAAAAAAGTAAATTGTTAAACTGAAATGAACCAAACGAAACCAAAACAATTCAATTTGGCGCAAGAGCTAAAAGATGTTTTTTCTCTGTAAATATTTGTGTGTAAGGATGTTACTTCATTCACCAAACACTTTAAAACTTTAACTAATATTTAGAGATTGGTCAATAATATATACATTTACAACTATTAGATTGGGGCAAATGCAAATATTTTTGTGTGTTTATGTTCAGCAAACATATAATTAAGTATTATTTTCAATCAATATTGGTTTGGGATTGCTTAGGCAGAGAGGAACGCGTTTTAATTTGTTATGGAGGGCATGTGAAGAATGAAACGAAATACATCTTTTACAGATCTAGAGCCCTTCTGCAGGGTGAATAGCAATTTTATTTATGTCTTACTACGTACGCAGGACAAAGGCAGTCTACAAAACTGCTGGAGAGCCTAAATGGGCATGCGTTAGTCAATCAAGCTTATGAACCAGGAGCGTGTTAGGGCAAAGTAATTTTAAAATTCAGTTCAGTGATATACGACTACTCTCATCATTTCTATTGAAAAGCACTAGAAACGTCAAAATATATACTGCAACAATCCAGAAATATCGTAATTGTACGTGTGAATCGAGCTGTACAATTAATCTAAAAATTCTTTTTATAACTAGATATCTTTTAGAATTCGATATCGAGTAAAATTTATCGACATTAATTGCTTGCAAGTTGAGTATACGTATTAACTACGAAAAAGCCGAAAAATAGTCGAAAGTCTTGCAAATTGTATGAGTGTCTACACAGAACAGTGCAAGTTCATTTTTAAAATATCAGCAACGGCTTCACTTTTAATGAAAAAATGGTTGCACCATTGATATAAAGAATAAAAATATATGAATGAAGTGTTGCCGCGTTGCAAACACCGTGAATACCAACTAAAAATTTTGTTGTTAGTATTTTTTAAGTCAAAAATATGAAATTGATAATTAAATTTAACTTTTATATATGTTGGTGGGTCATTATGTTCTTTTTTTATTTATTAATTTTGTTAAATATGCTAAATATCAATTACTAACATGACTTCTATTTTTCCACAGACTAATACATTAATTTAAAACTCATACTCGGTAGCACTGTTTCTCATATGTCAATTTACTTGCTGCAAGTGTCAAAAATTTACTTACTAGAGAATTTGGTTGCCAGTTCAGCTGCAAGTTCGAAAAATATGAGTGTGTTAGTGAAAAATTGAGAGTGTATTGAGTTTTTCGAACTTGCACTTGCATGTGGAAACGTCAGTCGATAGCAAAGTAGCTATCGGTCAAACAAAACAAATTACGGTTACCAAAACGTTAACAAAAAAATAAGCTTTATTTAGTTTTGGGTTAAAACTATAAGTTATGGCAAATTTTAATAAATTTTCATCTTTTGAATTTGAAGAAAAAGAATTCAGAATTTATAAAAAATTCTCTCTAAATTCATGCTACAGTTATTTCTTATTTACTTGCCTTGTCGTAATCTATTGCAATTTGAAAAAAGTTACGATTCGATGGATATCGTATGCGGTGAGTTGCTTACTCGACACGTATAGAAATACTATTCGATATGATAGTATACACGTTTCGAATGTGGTGATTAGACTCTTGGCTTAAAAGCTTATTTAGCAGCTCTTTACAAATAAAATTTAATTAAATTTTTTTTTTATATGAAAATTTATAATTAAATATTTTTTTTTTTAAATTTAATTCTTTGAAAGAAAAAAAATTTTTTTTTTCGTTCAGAAACTCGTAATAGATTTTTTTACTTAACAAATATTCTTCATTTGATTTTACATTGTTACATATTGTTAAATTTATATACACACTCACACCGACTTATGTATTTACTTAGTTGGTATTAGAAAAGATTTTGTTGGTTTTTCTGTTTAGCTCACTTTTTGCTGTGAACCTGTAATCGTTCCTCTTTTTTTTCTCTTTTTGGTTTTTAATTTTAAAGTTTGTTTTAAACTTTCAACATTTCTTTTTAGTATGTTGTTTTTATACTCGTAGTAAACATCATGTGATTGTAGTTGTATGTTTTTAAGGCTAAAATTTTGCGGCGTTGCAACACTTAAGCTTCTGCCTTTCAAGCAAAATTATATGCTCTGTGTTGCTAGTTTTTAACTTTTCTTTCAACATATAAAATTTTTTTAAGATTATGATGATATTGTTGTTATATGTTACTACTATTTGTATAATATTAATATGGAAAATATTGTAAAGGCAAAATAAACTTAAGCATTTGCTACATTATTATAAGATTTTTTTTTTGTGTGTGGTTTTAAACACAAAACTGTTGACTAACACCTTGTTTTTTGTTTTGCTGTGGCTGCAATTAATATCAATCATAAACATTTTCAAATCCCAGAAAAGATCAACAGTTCAAAACAATCTTTATCTTAAGCAACTTTATGAAAATATTGGTATGGCTGGTATTTTCTATGTTTAGTTGCTTGTTAAATTGACAAAACTTTCTTATTTTACCACCTTGTACTGACGTTTTATTTAGCTTTATTACTTTCAAATTAGTTGGTTAGCTGAGCTTTTCTGTTGGACAAAAAAAAAACAAAATAATAAAAAAATAAGAAGAGGCTATCTAGTGATTTTCAAAGGTGTGGAAATTATACGTAAGTCATTCATGCCAAACAAAAATAAAGTTTTATAAAATATTTTGTTTGTTTTTTTAGAAGATGACCAATCTTTCTAAAAGATGCAGATTAAGACAGCATTCGATATTTTACCAAAAAAAGATACCTTGGAAAGTTTTTTGTTATTTTAGGCATGTTGTTTACATTTAATGAATAAGTTTCCAAATAAAGTGTGCAAAATGCAGTATAAAGAAAAGGGGAATTTTCATATTTTTAAATATTTCGAAGCACTTGCTTTTAGTCATTAATTTTTATGAAAGTAAATTTAAAAATCCTAATAACTTCCAATTAAAGTCACCCTAAAATAAAAAAAAAAGTTTACACATTTACTTTTTAACTCATTTTCCTTCATTTGCACTACACATACCTTGAGCAATCATCGCTGTGTAAAATAAATAAAAAAACACATTTACAATTGATAGATAAAGTTCAAATTTGTACAATTTTTTGGAAGTTATAGTGTTGGTCAAAAAAAAATTTTTGCTTAAAAATTAAAAAAAGCACTTCCAAGACCTATTGAAAAGTATGGTCCAACCATAATGCACAATGTTAATTGTGTCCACGTCAAGTTGTTTGCCAAACTTAATTTGACATTTCTTTGCTTCAGTGTTTTTCGGGGACTTTTTTTGGTCAGCGTAATCGAGCAAATGTGTTTGTGCGAGAAATTCAATGGCCATGTTATCTCAAGTCGTGGTGATGTTAGATGGGCTTCTTTTATTTGGGGATATTTAAAGAGCTAGAGAATGAGTTAATTTCCCATAATAACGACATTGAACCTAAATTATATATATGGACTATGGCGAGCATTTGGCCGATATTTTAATTCATGCATAATTGTCATAGGTCCTTCTAATAATAATAATAATACAAAATATAGAGATAATTTTCTAAAAAACATGTTGTTTTGTTTAAAATTCCCATCGTACAATTTGGTAGCAATATTTCCAGAAAGAGAAATTGCAAATTTGCACTTATAGCACCGTGAATACTCCTTGTGATTATGGACTATTGATTGTAAATTTGTTTTAAGTTTTGATTAAAATTTTTAATTTTTTGGCTTAAAAAGTATTTAATTTTTTTCTGTGTAAACATTTTAAAGATTTAACAAAATATTAATCTTTATTTGTACTTAATTCCAGAAATTGTTATTTTAAATTTATTCTTTTAATCATGATATTCTCATGAGTTATTTATTCAGTACAATAAGTACCGAAGGAGATAGCATATCTATATGGACCATCTCACAACCCAACACAATTTCTAGAATTAAGCACAAATAAAAATTAATATTTTGTTTAATTATTTTATATAACTTCTTGGTAAACTGTAAATAAAAACGAATTTTTTATGCCTTTCGTTTTTGAGACAAAAATTCCTTAAAAACATTTAACATTCAGCCATTCTCGATTGCTGCCTAGATCCAATTTTGTCTATTTCTTTTTTCTTTGTCAAAAAATAAGCACAATTTTACTGCTTTCTATAAATTGTAAATTCCACTTGTCAGTACTTTTTTTTTAGTTAAAAATATTAATTAAAAAGTATTTACAAATTATTTCTCTGAAACATTTTTTAATCGCAAAAACAGCTTGATACAATTTTTCCTTCTCAAAAGCAATCAAAACAATTGTTTTCTTGTTAACAATTCATAAAAAAAATTAAAATACTTATTTTTTATTGTCAGGAATTTACGCGTTCTATAAAAATCTTAAAAAAAAGAAGGAAATAAGTTGTAATATTTTGATATATTTTTTTTTTTGCTAAAAGTTTTTAATTAAGTTTTTGTACGTGTCGTTAGACAACAACTACGGCAGGTGGAGTTACAATGTAGAACAAGAAAAATAATAAAATAAAGTTTCTATGTTTTTAAGTGAAGCAAACTGCTTTAAAGTAACAAGATGTATATCTTTTTTTATTTGCTATATAGTGAAATACTTCTTTAAGTGGGTAAAAAAAAAGATAATTTAATTTAAAACATTTTAGTAACTGCAAGACACACATAAATTCGTCTTAAGAGTGATTATGAAAGCATACAAGTGATAATTAAATGGCCCATTAATGAAAAGGATTATAATTTCAAATTTAATTAGTTAAAAATCCTTTTTGAATTTTCTATGAGATTTACAAAACGATAATAAATAATTGCTTGGGAAATAATAAAACAAGTGTGTTGAGAAGGAAAATTTATTTTCTTTTTCTCTCTTCCTTTAAAGGAATTTTTTTCTCGACTGTTAAAAAACGCCTAACATTAACTTTTAAAAAAGAAATATTTGGTGGCAATTTGGGAAAGAAAATATTGGTTTTTTTAACCCATCCCCTTTTCTCCTTTACTAGTGTACCTGAATTTCTGACTTAAATTTGGTCTAATTAATTAAAAAAATATACGATTGTAAAAAGTATTAAAACTTGTACTTTTTTTAGCTGATGACAATAGATTGGTTGACGATTAATTTATTTTTACTTTTGGCTATACTTTTTCCACGTATGGTTATTCTGTGAACTTTCCAAGAATTTACTACAAGTTGGAAAATAAATGAGTAGCAGAAAATTTTAATCTGAAGACTAAATGTTCAGAATCAAATGTTATGAATGCAAAGCATTTGCATTTTAAATTTGCAGTTGACAACCTAGCTTTAACAACAACTTTTGCCTTTATTCTTATGGAAACAGAAAAGTCCTTCGAATTCGCAGCATATCTCACGATTCCTCGCTGCTGATTTCGCTCCATAAGTGCCTTCTTTCATCTTCTTGTCATAGTTTTATAAGAAATTATGCACATAATCTATCTAAATAAATAAAATTAATTTTCTGCTTGTTTATTTGTTCGCTATACAAATTTTTGTTTTCGTACGGAAATTTGTTACATATAAATTCTCCTCCATAAGCTTTTGGACTGGACATAATGATTTTTACGGCCATTTTTCAACAATTTTCACTCACCACTGTTCATAAAGATACGAGTATGTGGCCGTATTTAATTAAATCCTGAAATTATGCTCTCAAGTATTTTATTTTATTTACCACTTTAGTTGGCGCCTCTGCTAATAATTATTATGATGTGTTTCTTAAAGATTAAAATTTGGATATTCTGGGCCAAATAAATTCTTAAATGGGTCCCCTTTCAGTTTTTGTTGAAGGGGTAATTTAAATATAAACAAAAATTTAAATTCTATTTGTAAACGAATTTCTCTAAAAATTTATATATACGCTCTCTAACATATTTCTAACATTATTATTAGAGACGCAAAGTGGTAAATAAAATATTTCAAAGCGTAATTTCAGGATTAAACTAAATACGGACACACATCTTTTTGAACATTCCCAGAGTGAAAATCGTTGAAAGTGGGTTTGGCTGATTAAAAATTATATTTAAGCTTTCCTTGGAGTATAGAGGCTATATGTGCCAAATTTCAGACAAAACTGTTTGAAAAAAAAAAATTTTATAGCGAACAAACCAACAGAAAATGCATTTTATTTATTTAGAACAAAAATCATGCCTAATTAAATGAGCTGCTGTGCTCTATCTTTGCATTTCTTAAAAAATTGCTGCTAGGAAAGCGCTATTTTTTTTATTCATAGATTTATTAAGAGATTTGGCTGCCAAACTCTCACTTCTGTGCTGGTTTTAGTGTTGTCTGCTTCTATTCGCATGACTTTATTTTTAAGCATGTCTGTTACGCTTTTCCACAATAATAATTAAAATTGAATAAAATATATATGAAAGTGAACTAATTCTAGGCAAAAGTAAGACCGATGTTTAGTCTGCCTAAACTTGACAGAAGTAATTTATTAATTCTTTATTTGTTTTATTTTTATATTAAGTTGCACACATTGAAAATGCTGTGTTTTATTGCAAATAACTTATTTTTTTTTTGCTTTTGCTTACATCTTATGGCAAAGTAATGTGAGTCCTTTAAGAGAAATGCTGAAAACCAATTGGCTTTTTAACTTTTCTTTGAAATATTTCCTAATAAACTTTAATTTTAACTTGAAATTAAAACTCTTTTCTTAACTTTAGTTAACTAATGTGTAATTCTTGCTTTGGGCATTTGTCATCTATATTTTAAACTGCCTGTTACAAGATTTTCCAAAAGCATAGTTTGTGTGTGTGTGTGTTTTTTTTTTCTAGTTTGCACTTTTCAATGACATTACGGGTATACGAAAGACTTATGAAAAAAAAGAAAAAAATCTACAATATTGTGCAAACCTACAACAACTACTAGAGTCTAATCGAATTGTCTGCAAACGTCGAGGTGTAGAAGTGTTTGTGTGATAATATTTTAAGATAGTCACTCATCTGCAGGCAGGTGTTCTGTACAAGAGCTTTGTTTTTTAAGGCAAATATTTAACACATAGAAAACAGCTGGGAGAGAAAAAAACACAATTGCAAGCTATAGATTAAACAATAAAAGTGGCATAAGAATTTCATGGCATTTAAAGCCCATTCCAAGTGGGAGACTTATGGTCTTCAAGGATTAACAGTAAAAATGTATGTACTCGTATATTTGTTACCCTTCACATTGCTTAAACAATTGTATTAGAGGTTGGTAGTTGTAGCTTATTTTTATGTTTTTTTTTTTTTTTCAGTTATGTTGTTGATTGCTGCACATATATGCATATAACATGTTTGTATTTAGTATTTTTATGCTCAGCGGATAACTACAGGGTTATTGCTAGAATGTGTTCAAATTTATTAGCAAGGTTTAAATTAAATTAAAAAAACAGTGGAGACACTGTTAGAAAAAGTGGGCTTACTGTTGCCGAAACCACCGTCTTTAAAATATTTTAATTAAAATTTTCTTTTATTTTAATATTTCTTGACATAAAGAACGTTTTTTGTTTGTTCTTTTTGTAATCATTTTGTATAATTTGATATTTTTATTTTTCAATATTTTTGCTGACTTGTGCAATTACAGTCTCATGCTTGCAAATCTTTGGTTCACCTTGTACTTGACATTTCTATTTTATGTGATTCACAGTCTTCACATTAATTTTATGCTTTTAATTAAAATTTCAAGTCCAATAAAGCTAATGCAATTTGTATAAGAATTTTTAAGTTTAAACGGAAGAATTGCATTAAGAAAAAAATTAAAACTTAACTTTCTGCAGGTCTATTGTGCAGCTTAGTTACCAACTACAATCCAAGACCCCTTACGAACTTCGCAAATGTTGTAGGATTAATGCTAAATAGACCTTCTGGGAGTAATGTTCTAATGCGTCTTGTCACCATTGCGCAAATTGTTGTATAAAAAGTTAATCTGTTAAGCAGCGCAGGTCTAAAAATTATTTAAAGATTTTCCTTGTAAGGCTTTAAATCTTTAAACAAAAAGTATTCTCTCAAGTTAAAATAATGGTATTAGACAGATCATTTTATACTGTTAATATTTAAAATCCCTCATACTAAGCCGGAATTAGATCGTTCGATTATACAAAAAATTATTTCTAAGAATTCTTATTTCCAAAGTGAGGCTTAATTTCAGAACTGGGATAGTAAAAGAGATACTTAATTATCCGTGTTTTGCTGGAAGTTTAATTTCGAATTACCCAGGAAACTTCATTGGCAGAAGTAAGCCTAAAGAGAAAGTGAAGCTAAACAGACAAGTGCTCATGAAATATTTCTTGCTCTATTAAAGTGGAAACTGGAAGATTATGTGGTAGTAATTATCAAAAACAATTTCATGATTGATATATCATGCTTATGACAGGAAAACAACTGGAGTTGGCTTTTAATGTATAGACTTTTGCTTAGATATCAACACACATATAAAGCGGGGTGAGTCTACATGAGATTGTTAAAGTGGTCGAGAAAGAAATTATTTTATTTTTTTTTCTTGATGAACTTAAAAAGTAAGTTTCATAAAATCTCTCTCTTCTTGAAAGTCTGGGATATTTACTGAGCAAACAGCTGGTTTTATTACTGGTTTTATTATGAAGCTTAGGGCGTTAAGTTTTAAGAAAAGTTGATGGAGAGTTCGGGTCCCACATTAGTACAAACATATGTATAATTTTGTAATAAAATTTACCTGCAAGCCCTTTCAGATAAGCTTGTGTATCCCTCCAGTATATGCTCAAAATAAGTAATGTTGCGTCAACTACTACATCATTATGAATGACCTAGTACTTTGTAAATTGAATTTCAAATCCCATATCCTTTTTGCAAATGGAGAATAATGATACACGTTACAGTAACAAGAGCCATTGAAGAATTTTTGACCTGCTACCTATCGCTTCTGATATCGGAAGAGGATGGTTCATTGGGCTTTGAAGAATTTTTACAGCTAAAGTCAAAGTTAGAGAAAATGAAGTACTTTTAACATGAACTCCAAAATTTAAAAAAATGTTTTTTTATTATTTATAAGCGGCTTTTGTAAATTGAAATGCTTAGAGTAGGGAAAACATATTTCAGAAAAATACGTTAAAAAATAGATTTTAGTTATTAAAATTTTGAAAAGTGGTTTAAAAAGTGGATTTAATAGCTTTTCTAATATTTGGCATAAGAAAGATTAGGACAAAAATAAATTACCTGTTGCGTACTGATAGAATAAATCTATGGTGATACCATTTTTATTTTCCCATGTAGGTAATGATGCCCTAAGTAACAAAACCGGATATAAATTAGACTATTGCAGTGACACAGTATGTGTTCCGATATCTATTCGTGTCGTAGTATTTTGAAGCTGCATAGATCCTCATATTTGCATAGTGAACAGTCAATTCGAATTCCTGACCGAGTCAGACAATTTTTCAGAAAAGTGAAATGGCATCAATGTTTTCGTTACCCTGATATTTCTTTTTTCTAACCAATATTATTGCGATTCCTTTTCCAGTCACTTGAGCTTAATAAGACAGTCTGTAGAACGGTTCTAGGTCAATAAAACTACTAGCCACACCTTTTTTAGTGAGTTCAGCTGCCCCCTAGTTGCCTACTATGACTTAACACTTAAAACTATGGATCCTGTTGTTGGTTACTAGTCTCTTAGAAAGCACTGTGTGTTTATAATGCAGTTTTGGTGTGAAACTGAATGAAGATGTAAGTGTTTTTTTTCAAGTTCTTCTCTTAGGCAGAGCTTAATAGCTCATATTCAAGAGACAAATCCAACTTATCATAGATGATCAAAACCTGAGTTGGAAACGGAGTAACTAACCCGAATTTGCTTTATTTATAGAAATGAGTCATAATATCAAGGAGCAGAAAAATTAATTAATTAAATTCTTAACTCTAAGAAAGAGAAGGAAGGAGAGCTCTTAAAAGAGAATTTGTCTATTCCAGGAGCACTGTCTTCATTTATTAGTTTTTACATAATTCAAAAACGTTTTGTCGACAATATTCATATATTTTGTCTTTATTTTTGGAGCCTCTAAGTACATCCACCTTAAGTGCATGCCTGCAATGAATTGTTATTTTGCAAAGCAAATTTTAAAACAATTTCAAAATTATAAAAAACTCCTAATGAATTTCAACACAATTTGAATAACTTTTATACAACTTCGTTTTAACAAATTAAACAACTAATTGTAATTTTAATTTAAAATGTTTAGTTTTTGTAACTTTAAAATTGTCAAACTACAAGTGTGAACAAAATTTGCACATGTCTCGTTTGTCATACAAATTAAATATTTCTGCACAAAAAAAAACTTTTCTTGCCACGTACAGTAAGTTCATATTGCTGTACTGCAACTACTACATAAAAACAAAATTATATTATATATAAAATATACGACACATAAAATATTCTTGGCCATTACCGCTTCAAACTAGTCTATTTTTCTAGCCACGTAATGACATGACCACAGTCATGTCTTCCCACGAACCATAAAATTTATTCATTTTTATATGTGTTTTTTTTATACTCTTGTTTAAAAATTGTGTTTTATTAAATATCTGACCAGCAACAGCTGCTAAGAATATTGTTTTTAACCTTGAAAACAGTTTAAATAAAAAAACTTTGTAAAATGTGTAAAATTCTTTTAATAAGTTTAAAGTGGGTTTCAATGTATTTATTTAGCGTTTGTGAAACATTTAAGGTCGCTTTTATTTAATTTAAGTTTTTCCTTTGTATAAGAATTTATTTATCGATTTGCAGAAAATTATATCAAGATAAAAGCATGTGTGTAAGCATCTTTTGGCTCGTTCAATCATCTGTATCAATGGAACATGTATTTAAGCCAAAAATTCTTGTATACATACCCGTACATTTAAATATTTCTCTCTAAAATGATGTCTTTGTGTCTGCCCATAATATTCCCATGATAGAGTCATTTTTTATGAGAGTTTTATGGGAAATGTTTGGCAGCAAAAAGTGTGTTTCTATTTGTGTCTCTTTTTAAATTTTATTGCCTTTTTTTCTTCATACTCGTACATACACATTTATACATATAATAATTTTTTGGAACTTTTGGAAAAATATTTAAAAAATTTCTACTCTTCTTTCTTTGTATGAGTGAAAATACAAAAAAAAAAAAAAAGGATATAATGATACATGCATAATGATTGTAATTTTATTATTGGACATTTAAAACACGAATATATAAAAAATAAATTTCTGCTGTTTTTTTACTAGAAATGTTGATTTTACAAAACCAAGTCATACATCAACAAAAAATGGTTCCCTTGTTTTTTTGAAAAGAAATTAGTAGAAATTGAATGTTGCTGTAACTTAAAATAAGAAAAAAACAAAATGTACCACAAATTTACTTATTTTAATTTTCTAAAACTTTTTTTTAAAGAATAATTAAAGTTGAGTTCTTGCAATCGTCAGCACCAGCTTTTGGCAAGGAATTAACTAAGCAAAATATAGCGCAACTTTTTAAGAGATATAAAGATAGAGAATCATTTATTCAGCCCATACACACTCAATTTTAATACAATTTTAGAGCATAGCCTTTTGGTATTAATTAAAATTTTTCGAGTTGCTGAACCATTTCACTTGTATTGAAATTAAATGTGTATGGGCCACATTACAACAGCATATTTATAAGTTACTCGATGTTTTTGCCCGGCTCAGTCTTTTATTAAGTGAGTCGGTATTCTTAGGAAGTGCACGCACCAATTTTTAGAGAAATCCGTTTATAAATAGAGTTTTAGTTGTTAAAAAAAGCCATCATATTTTTGCTAACATTATTATCAGCAGCGCCAACTAAATAAATATAAATATTTCAAAGCATAGTTTAAGGCTTAAATTATTTATATATATATATATATTAAATTATTTATTTTTATTAAAAATTAATTATAATATTAAATTTGCTAACGAGCACTGGTAACTTTGACCATCGGCTCTATTAATTATTTATTCATTTCATCTACAGAATTAAATTCTTACAGATTACTATGTAGCTAATTATAGTAATTAAATAAAAGTAACTTAAACAAACTATAGCTTAAATTAATATTTAAAATTGGCTTAAAACAAACTTTGTGCAAATTGACCTATGAATGCCAAAAAAATTATAATCATATAAGTTTTCGAGTAGTTTTAACTGAAAATCTTTAAAAATTGAGCTTAAAAATGGGCGTGGCCTTTTTAAAAGTATAGAATAGACTTTATGTATCAAATTTCAGACAAATCCGATGGAAAACAAAAATTTTTATAGCAAACAAACAAACTGACAATAAGAAAGTGAATTTTATTATATAGAAGAATTTGGTTTTTGAAAAGTTGGAGTATTAAAAGGAAACATCTACAAAAATACTCCTTGAATTATTTTATACATATAAGTTTACTAAACAGATTTCATGTACCTAAAATATATGATTCACAACAATTGATATGTTGCCAGATGTAAACTTCTAAAAAGCTTATACAAGTTTCTTTTTTTTTTAAACCCTCTACCATAATCAGTAGCCAAAACCTTGTAATTTTTTTGTGTTGCACAGTGTTGTTAAAGTTAAAATTTTGTAGTTAAAGCCTGAATCAAAACGTACCGACATGTTAAGTATTGGCTGAACTGTCTATAGCTTAACTCACTCAATATTAGTTGAAACTATTTTTATTTGATGATATTGTTATTATTAGCTGAAAGCATTATGGGAAAAGCTAGTATTTATTATTTAATACTTCACTACTACATTATAGCTCTTAAATATTACATAAAAAGTATTAATTTTGTAAGCTAAACTAACTTAATCTCTAGTCAGTTATAAAAATATTTGCCAATCTAGTTAGTGCTTACATTTGTAGCATTAAACATTTGCCTAATGTGAGCTACCTTTAAACTATAATTTTACGCTTCATTTCAATTATACTTACAAAAATATTATTTTTTTTGTTTTCCTTTTTTTATTTTTTATTTTAAAAATCATCATTTTACGTTATTGCGTGCATTTTCCCATTTAAACTGCATATTAAATATTTATAAAAATTTTCCTCATTTTAATTAATTCAATATGTGCTGGCATTAAATTTAAAGACTTCAAGGTAATTTGTTATCTTTGTTAAATATGCATAAAATTGTGTTTTTTCAACATTTCTAAATTCAAAGAAACTAAGCTTGTTGACATGTTAAATACCAATAAATAAAAATGTTTTTCTAAAGAAAAATATGCTTAAACATTCATGTGAATCTCTTACCAAAGCTAATAGAATGAATTATTTTCAGTAAATGATTCTGTTTCATGTATGAAATTTTATTTAAAAAGTTGTTTTTGCAACTGAATTGAAAATAAAAAAGTTAACTTGTTAGTTATTGCAGCTACAATCAGTGAGCAAAAAAAAAAATATTTAAAGAGTTACTTTTTATTTACATTTCGAAAAATTGTTTTTTTTTTTAATTTTTTTTAATAATGCAATCTTTTAAATTGTCTAAAATAATATACATATAAACCATGATATATGGGTAAAAATTTTTTAAATTAAATATTTTATTAATCGGCATTGGAAATAATATTTATATTATAGTTATATCCTGAAGGAGCTACACAAATTGGAGCGAAATATCGATATAAAAATAAATTTTTTCAAAATAAGACCTCAAACTTAATAAAATAGTCATGTTATTTAAAAGAAAAAGGTCAAATAAAACTAATTAATAAATTATTGGAAATTTTCACTATTTGTCATTACATATTTAAAGAAATAAATCATTCAGTTAATTTTTTTAACTCAAATTTTGAACCAAAAGAAAAAAAAAACCACACTTTTTTGTTAAATGACGGTATAGATAATGTTCAAAACGTAAATTTACAATTCTATTTGAAGGCCACGCAAACTCCGCTACAGTAGAATAAGAAGTGGATTTATTGTTTTTAAAAGTAAATTAATAATACCGGTGCGTACATAAGACATAACTGTTGAGCTCAACTGCTACCCAACTATTGGCAACAATTACGTCTTAGAAACGGTTTCATGAGTATGCTACTGTATGAACAGCTGATATATGTAAACATTTGAAAAAAGGGAAAAATATAATAAATTTATATGAATTAAACCAATTTCTTTCACCAAAAGTATGGATAATACAGGTTTTTCATTCATTTTTTTTAACCAATGTTGAAGGAGTTGCCTTAAATTTAGTTGACATAACACATAACACATATATATATATATATATATATATATATATAGGTAGCTAAAATATTTTAAGATAAAAAAATGGCAACAAATACGCAACTGTTGAGTTGAGCGGAATTGCTCAACTATGCGTTTCTAAGACGAACACTTAACAGTTGCACAATAGTTAAGTCTTATGAATGCACCCAATGTATAAATAAAACTCATTTTCTGTTTGTTCGCTTTTTGTCTAAAATTTGGTACATATGGTCTCTATACTCGAAAACAGATAATATACTTTTGGACCGGCCATGCCCACTTTTCATTGATTTTCACACTTTACTGTTTAAAAAGATGTGTGCCCGTTCTGAATTTAAGCCCGAAATTATGCTTTGAAATATTTTATTTACCACTTTGGTGCGCCCCTGATAATAATATTAACAAAAACATTATCCATTTTATAAAGTAGTGAACAGCTGTATTTATTTATAAGGGTTCTTTAACAATTAAAATTTTATTTATAAAAGTATTTCATAATAAGCCCTAGAATGATACCGACTCACGTAATAAAGGACCGGGCAAAAACATGTAGTAATAAATAAAACGTTTAAAATAACCCTCTGGCTTAAAAACTCGATATTATATTTACCTAGATGAAATTAGTAAAAAAGTTAGTTAGTGATTAATAATTTATATATTGCCTAATTTAAAACTACTACGTTCCTTTTCCTGAAAACCTTGGAGATTACAGTGAAAGGTTTTACCAAGATATTTGCTATAGAGAGATTTAGAACACTTATGTAATGGGTGATTACTGCGCGAATCTTTGTTGGGATCTAAAACATTCGTGTTACTAAAAAAAAATCATTAAAATTTGTTTTTTCAGCTACAATAACTATATGATATAAGATGTATGATATATAAATAAAAAACCGTTGTATTTTCGTAATCAGCACACTTTAGTTACCCCAGTTCTTTTATTATTATCTTATGACTTGTCGCTTCTTTTTCGAAATTTTTTTTTTTTTAATTTTATTTTATTTGAGGCAGAAAGAAGTTGAGGAAGTTATAAATATAAAATTCTAATGGTTGCCGATAAAGGTGTGGGAAAAATCCCCTGAAGATCAAAGTTATTTCTGTGAATTAGACAATATGAATATGTTATCGTTTCAATTTTTATTGTGCCCACCAGAAATAAATTTTTGACCCAAAAAGGGATACATTTTCAAACAAAAAGATTAAAGTTATCAGTAAAAAATTTGTATACAAAATCATTTCTGAAATGGCACATATTTAAATAAATCGTCAAGAGTCATTACATTAGTATCACTTAAAATTTTTTCTTTATAAATATATACGCGATGACACACTTTTAATTAAAATAGTTTTAGCTCTCCACCAATTAAGCGATATTTTTGGCCCCAAATTAATTGCGAATAAAATTTAATTTTCTCTTCATCTTTGTTGACTTTTTCGGGCAAATAATAAAAATGCTTAATAAGACAAATGTTTCCATAATAGATTTTAATTCGAACAAAACAAAGCTGTAAGTCATAGCCTTTTAAAAAATTTTGTTAATTTTCTTCGTAAATTATTTTTACACTTTTCAAAGCACAAAACAAAATTTTCCATTGTCTGTACCCCGAAAAATGCACAAAAAGGAAATGTTAAAAACCAATTTTATACAAAATAAAGAAAGAAAAAAAATTAATATCAACAGTTTTGCGCTATTGGTTTTGGTCCTACCGCAACCTGTAGCATATTGTGTATTTAGTTTCAGAGACCATTATTGCATTAAATATATTATATCTATCGAGTGTGGGTAGTCCAAACCCTCATTCATTGTTTATATTTTTTATTTAAAAAAAATTTCAGTAAAAATATGCTGCACGCAATTACTCAGAGAAAATAAAAATGTCCTTTTTGCAGCAAATGGGGTAAAATACTAAACAGCTTAAACATTTTCAGCCATTAGCATTCGTATACGTTTGCAGAGACCCTCTGAAATATCCCCGTATTATTCCTGCTCTTGGAGAAGTGTGCAGTAATATCCTTCGTTAAATTTGTTTCAATGATTTTGCAGGTTTTGAAGAATGTTTTTATACTTGAAGGATATTTTCTCTTTAGGAAATTTAAAGCAACAGGTTTATTCATTATTGTTCCTTTGTTATTTTTAAAGAGACCATTGGTTAATAAAAAAAAAAATTATGTTTATTTTTCAATAGTATTTTTATTTCTTTCTATATTAACAATTCATTAAGGTATCTATAGATATTTGAGTGTGTGTGTGAGCATTAGTTGGTTTAATATTGTCGCATTTGTGTTTTAGATTTTATTATATGTGGGTGTGTGTGTGTGTTTTTTTTTTTTTTTTGATTCTTTAACTAACATGTTAAACCCCCATCTGTTATTCAATACAATATCATACATTGAACTTTTATTCATTTAGTTTTCATTGCTTTCACTGCTGTTTCACATGGACTTACACACATAAAAATATATTTAAACGTATTAGTATTTGTGCTTACGAAGCCAAGTTCTGTTGTCATTCAAAATATCATACATTTGTTTAAAATTGTAAGAGACAAAATGAAGTCAATAGGAGTTATGATTTTCTTTTTTTGTATTGAAATTTCAGTTTGTTAATTAACTGAAAACTTACTTCTTGTTATCATTATGTGCCATAATATCACCGCGTCCTGTAAGATCAATTGTGCATTTATTTCAACTTAATACAATATTCATAATTCAAAATGATAAATATGAATTTTCCTTCTTACAAAATAAGTAATTGTGGGATCGATTTTGCTTAGTTTTTATAGAGCCAATATACCAATGATAATGATTTTTTAGCCCTGTATTGCGATAAAGTAACTTTTAATGCTTAATTCGTGGTTAACTTTAGGAGTTTAAAATTCACCACTGATATGAATATCGTAGATAACAACCAAGAGGTTACAAATACCATGTACAACAACCAAAAATGGCTTTTTTATTTATTTATTTAATTTGCGGTTAAGTAAACACCACCAAAAATTCTGACTTTTATATAACCAAACGCTGACAGTAACAATATTACTGAATCACAAGTTCTTTAATTTTAGGGTTAATTATTCTAAGACAAACATTTTTCTTTCTATCTTGTAGCTCATGGCAGCGGCCTAGTTATTAAGATAATCTTTTTATTGTTAAAAAAAAAATGATGCTAAAAGTGTGAATATTTTCTCTCCATATCTAAGAAATCTCACAGATTATTTACAACAAATTCATCTAAAACTAAAGTAAACAAAATGTGCAAAATCGGTGTGAAATTTTATTTAATTTTCGTAAATTTGCATTTTTTCTCTCAAATTAATCATTTTCGGACAATCCTGACTGTAGAGCGGATGTCGAAATGTTTATATAAATAGTTTTAAAAGATTTTTCAATGTCAAAAAAGTGAAAAAAGTGAAAAATTAAAAAGAAAAATTTTTTTTTTGCCAAAAATATAATACAATATTAAAATTCTTTTTTAAATTAAAATTCAAATATTTTTCTACAAAATTATGGGGAAAAAATTACAACATTTTGTTGCCTGTGTTGGCACAGGGTGCTTCAAAATATAATGGTCTGAAATCCTCGACATTCAACCAGTCATATAAAAGTTCCTTTTATACTACCACTTTTTTCAATTTGGACCCACTCTGCGACGTATAACTTTTAAAGCCGAAACACATAGAATCTATCTTTTCTTTTTCCACAAAGAATTAGGTTGAAATACAAGTTCAAACAAAAAGACTAAAATTGTGATTTCGAATTTGGGCTTTTGTTTTCTTTTGAACTTGGTCCCCATATAATCTACGCAAAGTACTAAAAAAATTTTAACGTACGTTCAATATTTTGACTTTTGTCAGTTGGTTTTTGGTTGTTTTTGTTTAGGTTTTTGTGTTGTTAGTTATCAAACTGATTGTAGCTCTAATGTAACCTGAAATATGTAGCTTACAACTTGTATGATGCCAGTCGTACAAAAGTAACCCTTATGATGCTCATTAAGTACAAGTTAAAGTATACATACGTAAAGCATAGAGCTTAACAGCAAGTCGGGCAGCAGAGTTTTTGTTTAAAGACGAATTTTGTTCTGGTAGATATGAAAGTTGTATTTAGTTATTAGTATTATTTTATACTGTAGTCAGTTAGACGAGACTGAAGTACTTAACTCGAAGGAGTATTTTATTCATATATCTTCATCCAAGAGCCGAGGAAATACTAGACTGAGGTGGCATAAATATAAAGGAAGCAGACCTCTATCGACCGTGGACAGACCAAGTGCGTTTCAGTTGGAAAATAAACTGCATTTCCTTGCTCATTTAATATTCATTAAAAAAGTACTCAATGTGGCGACCTTCTCTGTTGGGATATTAATATCAGTTAAAAAAGGCAAAGTATAACGAATTCTATGTGCTGTGGCTTTACTCTTAATAAGTCATGGGATATGTGTTTTTTTAGAAAATTTTAGTCCATCATTTGTCTCAAAGCAGCTTAAGGTAATTTTTTGTGAGTTTCACAATGATATCTGCCTTAATAAGTTCGGGCTTATTAATTTTCTATGATGGCCACATGTCCACTCGGGCTTTTCAGTAATTCTTTATATTTTGTTGTCTTCTAATTAAGTTATTGTTTCGCACCCAAAACATTACTTGGGCTATGAAACGGCTGTATGCGTCTAGCATTTAACACAGTATAACACAAATAAATTATAATATTCTTCTAAAGATTAATGGAATTTGAACTTTTAATTAAATAATAGTTTTTTTTTAATATAAAAATAGCTTTTCAGATTACCCTCGCCAAAAAAAAAATAATATTTTGTGAATGAATTACATACAATGCCAGTAAGTATAATGTAATGAATCCGACATTGTTGAAAGTCATTTTATTCTATTGTTTGCTATTAAAAGATTATATAAATATCTTTATTCATAAAACGCACAGACACAGTTGTGCATTTTCATTTCATATTTGAAAAAAAAAAAGAAGAAAGAAGAAACATGTGCAGGGTTCAATATGATTAGAGTATATAAAAGGTTAAATAAGGTCATTTTAAATGCTCTATTAGTTATTTTTGAAGATGGTGATTATACGCAACTCGGAGTGTTTTGTTTGTATTTATTATTTATTTTGTAATAATATTAGCAAGATTTTACTAAAATCAATTAAATGATGTGTGTATACAAGAATTGTATTTAATTTTATATGATATGATATAAGATTATCTCAAGTTGTTACAAATTAATTATGTTAAAGATTAACATAAAACATTGTTATGCTATGTGCCATTTAAATTAAGTTAATTATATAAGAAAAAAAGTGCAACACAAATAAAATAAAAATAATTAAAACATTCAAAGTTTTTTGTTTTAATTTTGAATAGAGAGTTCCTAATAGAATTAGAATACGTTCTGTATTAAAATATTACATAATTTTAATATTATTAGAAAACTATCGTATAATAAAAATTATTGTGTGAAATTCAAACTTATAAACTGAAATAAAATGTTCATATCAATCATATCTCAAAATTTAAAGGTCATTTACAGTTCAGATAATCAGACTTAAAGGCCCAAAATTGCATTCTCTGCTTAAATTTAGATTTTTGCTTTAAAATAAATTCTAAAAACCAAAATGCTACTAAATATGTTTTGCATGTATGAGAAGTTCAATCAATCACAAAAGCACATTTTTATACTGAAAAAACAACTACAGTCATCAGCGTTAAATGTGTTACCAATCAATTATTTAGTTGTAACATGACTTTTTTAAAAATGATAAAAGAAAATAGGTCTTAAAGCTAAAAAATTTTTGACTAGAACTAAATTTTGTGCGCTGGTCTCGAATTTTGATTGCTACAACTGAAAAATTTGCTTATCACAACTGAATTTTTTTTTATTGGAAACAAGTTTCTTTAGTTCTCGAAGTTGTTTTCTGTGTGCCAAATTGGTTAGAATTTTTCTTTTAAACGATACGAGCGACACTACCTTAAAAAGAAGAGTTGTAACTTTTCCAAAAAAGTGTTTTGCTAAACTTCTTTATAATATTTAATTTTCCAAAGGACACTTTATTTCGAAGATTAAAAAAAGAAATTTTTTGGCAATTTATTTAATATATGGTTCTAAATTTCAAATGCCCAATGATCTGTCAAGTCAAAGTTAACGCATTTTTAATTTGTATTAAGAAATGCTTGAGGATAAATACGAACAGACCATAGAAAACCGGTGTTGTAACTCGAAATATATATAATTAGATTGTACTATTGAATTCTGGTTGATACAACTAAACTAAACTAGCATCAACCTACCACTCTGGGGGTCGTAGGCTCGATTCCTGCAGATTTATGTTGTGTTAAAAAAATTAGAAATTATTAATTAATAACAAATTTAGTTCTTCTAACTAAAGTTAATTACTACCAGCTATGCTGTGTTGGCCAAATATTCATATTTTTCACTTTAAACATTCTTCTTAAATATGAAAAAAAAAAAAAAAAATTATATAATTGAAACGGTTAGTTTATTAAGCTTAAGGTCGTTTTATTAAAATTTATTTGTTTATTATTGGAGCGAGATATCGATACATAAATAAATTTTTATAATACAACCTCTAGCTTAATAAACTAGCTGTTTCAATAAAAAATTATATAAAAATGAAATAAAGAAATATTTTTTTAACTTTTTTTGTTTTTTGTTTTAATTATTATTAAATTAAATTCCAATATTTGTATACTCCTTCGTGTATCTTTCTCAAGGATAATAATAATAGATTGTAAAATTAGATTATAAAATAGTAGTAGCGGTTTTCGACTTGTAGCTCGCCATTTATGAACTGATCCGGCTGAATTTCAATAGCAGCAGACAGACAGAAACAACTGAACTTCTAGGAACTTCAGAAAGTTGAATAGACCGTGACAGGCAGACGGAAATCGATAAATCGCCTCCGCTATTTATAATGATCCAGAACATATATACTTTATATTTTACTCCATGTGCGGGGTAGAAATTACAAACGGAATCACATACTTCTATATACCCTTTCACTTTTTTGTGAAGGTATAACAAGCCATTTTTCACATTTACATTAATTTTTATTTTGCTTTTGCTTTGTTTTTGTTTTGTTTTTTTATGGAAATTTTTAAGCTGTCATATGCGTAATGCTTTGTACACACAAACACGAAACCTAATAAAGTATGTATCTGTGTGTGTAGTTTTTAACCCTAGAAGCACTTTCTTATTTTTAATACACTAAGTACTTTCTTCGTCGCATCGACGAAGGCCATATTTAATCCGCTCCAGATCCAACACAATGTAAGAAAATGAATTTTTTATTTTTTATATATCAATTTAATTTAATTTTTATTCATGTAACGTAAAAAACTAATACTTAAATTTAATTAAAAAAAAAGTTTTGTTTTTGGTATTTTCAAAAAAGTAAAAACGATGTCCATGCAGGGCTAAAGCTTTGAGTGTAATAGCGTTACGAATACAGGCATATCTATGAATAAGAATTTTTTAGAATTTCGTCGTTAATTAAATATTTAAAGAAATATGTTGGGCTTAAAATTTTTAAAAAATGCTTTTAAGATTATTTATAATTTGTATTTCCATTTTAATATCTTTCTTAGAATTTCTTTTTTTAGTAATTTAAAAATTGAGTGCCTGCAGACATTTTATTGCTTTTAAAAATGAGGTTCTCAGAAAGGATTGTTGTTTCTTAGAACTCGTTAGTTTTAGTTTCTTAAACTGAAATTCATTATTTGTAAAAAATAGGCATTCCAAGAAAATTATTTTTATCAATGTTTGTCATTTCTTTTTTTATTTTTTTATAACTTTGTAATTGTATTTTTAAGTTGAGGTCATATTATATAAATATATTTTTTATATTGATAATTCTTTAAAATAATAACTAAAGAAATATTTATATTTAATATGACCTCAAGCTTAATAAGCTAAGTGTTTCAGTTACATAATTTTTTGAAGTGAGTGAAGATAAATATGCCGAGTTAAATATGTTCAAGATAAATATAATATACATAGAGAGAAATGTGAATAAATACGTTGATTTCTCTAAGAGATTTTACCAATTTGCAAACGAACCATAGAAGATTACGGAATGGGAAACTTATTATTTTAAAGAAGAGGTCGTTTAGATTGGTAACCTACTTCCCCTAATACTCAGAAATTACTTTGGACAATTTTTTAAAAAAAATTTTGTAATTTCCATATACCGTAATACTCCTGTTGAGGGATTTTCACCTTTCCCCATTTCGCAGCGGTGCCACTACCAACTTTGCTAATTCAAATTAATGAAACCAAAAGAAATTTAATCTGCAAGTTCTATGCTTTCTGGAAATGTTTTAACATTTACGGTAAATTTCGTAGTTTTTAATTTATGATGCAAAACGGAAATAGCCAAAACTCTTCAGAGCAATAGCACTTGGGTATATGAAAATAAAAAAATTTTTTTTTTTAAATAATCCAAAGTAACTTCTGAGTATTTGGGCAATAGGTCACCAATCTAGACGAACTCCGCTAAAAATATATACAGAAGTATTTAGTGACGTAAGACGTATTTGATAAATATACCATTAATCCTGAAAACATATTTACAAATAATTAAAAAACGTAAGCGTACTTTAAAACATATTTAAGGCGGCATTTTTATCTTCACTCACTTAATTTTTTGTTTGTTTTTGATATTTTAAAAGAGCGCGGAAAGTGAAAATTATGAATATTTCGCTAACACAGTGAAGGGTATATAAGACTCGGCACAGCCGAATTTAACTTGTTTTTTTTTTTATATCAAAACTTTTAAGTTCAAATAAAAGAAACGTGTTATTAAATAAAATTTTATATTATAAGAATAAAAAATAGACACAAATTTATGTTATCAGATAACGACGTATACCCAGCACGTTTTTGTAGATTAAAATATAGCTTGAAAAGCCTATAAATGGTGTGTGGAGTAAATTTTGAAAACAAACAGTCTTTGGTTATCATACCATTAGTAGTATGAAAAGTATTTCTGTAATTTGTTGGTGGGCCTTGGCCATTGTATTTTTCACCGAAACAGTAAAGTCAGCCTCAAATACTGATGTTGATAATACTAACTATCGCTTGCCAAACGAAACATACCCAGAACATTATAATATCGAATTGACTACCTACTGTTATTCGGGGGAAAAGGCATTTAACGGTGAAGTCACAATAGACATTGTGGTTGTAAGTACCACGAGCAAAATTGTTTTACATGCTGGTAAATTGGAGATTTCCAAAGCGACTATTGTCAATGCTATCACCGGTGAATCCGAAGATCTGTCAACAGCTTACGAATTAAGACGAGAATTTTTAACACTAACACGTTTAAGTGGTGAAAAGTTTTCCGCTGAAACGAAATGGAAATTAAGAATTATTTATAATGGTGAACTGCGCGATGACTATGTTGGTTTCTATTTATATGATCACTAGTGAGTAAAAAAAGATTTATTATTTTTTCAGCACTTGCGTTCGAAAATACAAATGAAACGAAATTAATTTTGAAGAAGAATTCAGTTTAATTTCTCTACTTCCTTACGATTGTGGGATTTCTTATCTTAAAAACACCATCAGAATTAGAAGAAAAATTTTAAAATTTTATCCAAAATAACAAATTTATCGGTGAATGGTTTATCCAAATTTTTATATTTTAGTTATTTATTTTCTGCTGTGCAATATTTATAGAACACAATCACAGCTTGTTGTTTGCAGCTTCCAAATTACTTTTGCTCATTGTTATCAAAGCCAATTTCTATGGTTAATTACATAATGCTAACATTACTTATCTCATATTTATGTGACAATGAAAAGCGCTTTAGAATGCTAGAAATGGCTCAACCCAAAACTAAATTTTTTATAAAGTGACAATAATTTCTAAAATATTGCAAGCTTGCAGTCGAATGATGAAAATGATAATAAGTGGTGGATGATTTTTTTCTTATAGTTACGCTGCTACAAATTTTAAAACTAATTATGCTCGCCACGCATTTCCTTGCTACGATGAGCCCGATAAACGTGCCAAATTTACAATAAAAATTAATCACAGTCCCAATTACAAGGCGATTTCAAATATGCCTGTCAACGGTAAATTGTCAAGGTAAAGTAAATTATTAGAAATAATAGTAAAATCCATTTAAATAATTGATATCTCATTTAGAGCTGGTCAAACTGTGTTCTTAACAACACCTTCGATGCCAACGTTTAGTGTAGCATTTATGGTTTGCGACTTTCAATACACCGAAGTCAAATATAATAATATTTCTATACGTACATATTTGACTGAGAGTTATTTCTATGAAGGGTTTCTTGATATAACCATAAAGATTATGAATTATGTGTCGGATTATTTTGATGTTGAATATATGCTGCCAAAAATAGATCATGTTGTGGTACCCGTTTTCCGTAAGGACTCTATTGCGAACTGGGGTCTGATTATGTATGATAGCAGGAAATTCCAAAAGATTTTATTTCATAATTATGACACTGTGAAATATATGGCACAAGTAATTTTTCAGCAGTGGTTTGGTAATTATGTGACAATTTCATCATGGGCATACCTTTGGATAACGGAAGGTATGGCCAACTTATATGCAAACAAAGCACTGGACCATGTAAGTGTATTTTGAAAAGTTATTTTTGCATTATTTTTACTTAAGACGTAAAACATTTTCATAGATTTATCCTGAATGGAATACATGGGAAATGTACGAAATGGATTCCTTACCTAGTACTTTGGAATTCGATAGTTATACTCTTTCAATTGTACTTACTAATTACGTACAAACTCCTAAAGAAATTGATGACAATTTAACACCAAAATTTTATTACAAAAGTACTTACACTTTGCGTATGTGGAAAAATGCACTTACCGACAAAGTTTTTCAGAAAGGCTTACGTAACTTTCTTAAGAGAAAGTAAGATTTAACAATCTTTATAAAGTATTTAATAATATATAACGATTTATGTAAAATTTCTAATCATTTAACAGCCAATACAAAGCAGTCGGGGAAAAGGAACTGTTTAATGCCCTTCAATCTGCGGCTAAAGAGGAAAATTATCAACTCCCTGCTACAATCAATGAAATGATTAGCAGTTGGACTAACCAAAAAGGTTATCCAATTTTAACCGTTTCACGTAACTATAACGATGGCACTTTTACAATTAAACAAGAGACCTACTACTTCAGCAAAACTATGAAAGATTCAAAAACTTGGTATGTACCCATCAACTATGCTGTTGCATCAAATCCAAATTTTAGTGACACAAAAGCTACACATTATTTACGAAATGTTACCGAAATGAGTTTCACCGATGTTAGAATCTCAAACAAGGATTGGTTAATATTAAACAAACAAGCAGTTGGTTATTATCGCGTCAATTATGATAAAAGGAACTGGAATTTAATTATTAAATCTTTAATTGAAAATCCGCTTAGAATACATAAACGTAATCGTGCGCAACTCGTAAGAGATGCAATTGAACTTTTTGAAAGTAATCGTTTGCATGTTTCTGTACTCTTTAAATTATTTACTTATTTTAAGCAAGAAGAAGACCACATATGCTGGCTTAAGCTTGTTAACTATTTTTATGTCATGGATAATCACTTGAAGACAAATGAGAACTATGACGGTTTCAAATCCTTTTTTGCTGAGCTGGTTAGTCCCATTTATGAGAAACTTAGACTGATCGATGAACCCCGTGACAATGATAATAAAAACGATATTCGTCATTTAATTAATAGAATGGCATGTGCCGTTGAAATAAATAAATGTTTGGAGCCTGACTACAGCAGATTGAAAGATGCTCTCAGAGAAAACAAAACTTTAACACACAAAGAACTAACTTGTAATGCCATGAAAATGGCTGATGATGAGTTATTTAATACTCTTTATCAGAAACTTATTGATAACGAAGACCAGCTTTCAAAAACTGATTTAATATATTCTCTATCTTGCCATAAAAATGTAACTCTTTTTAAGAAACTACTTAAAGTCTCCACCGATAAGTCAATTTATTTGACGAATAACGGCCGTACCTATGTACTGGATATTTCATGTCTTAATAGCGAAATGACTTTTTCTGCTTGTATAGAATTTCTGGATAAAAATTGGAATGCTTACGGTAGGTTAGACACTGTTACCGGCGACTATAATCCTTTAAATGAGCAAATTATTAGAATGGCGTATGGTGTGACCAATAAACAACAGAAGGATGAATTGTTGGTTGTGTTGAATAAAGTAAAAAAGAGTAAATATGTTTTGCCAACTCTGAAAAGAACAGTAAAAAAAATTATTAGAAAAAGCTTGAAACTTAAAAAGAAATATGTTAAAAAGGTGGGACCATGGGTTGCAAAATATCGCACAAAGGCAATGCACACGTCTAGTGGAATGAAGTAATTAAATTGTATTTGTTTTTTCTAAATGTTAACTTTTTGCTTAATTCATTTGTGATTGTGATTAATTTATAAAAAATATTTAATTTGTATTGAATAACTACTAATTTGTAAATAAAATATGCGGGTGCTCAGCATGCATTTACTTTTTTGCTTTTTTTTTTACTTTTTTCAACATGCAAAGAAATAATATGATTGAATATACTGGGCGATTTTTAAAGAAATTTCGAATTTGATGAAAAATAAAAACACATAAAATTAGAGAAATGTGTGAAATCTTTATATGAGTCGGTATAACGATTTTTATAATTCAAGTAAATTTTGACAGCGGCTACGCCTCAAATGGTTCATATGTTTGGTCCAATTTTGGTCGATATGTTGGACCGGTATCTCAGGAATTTATTCTTTAATACAGGTTACAGTATATACCTATAGACATAAGCCTTAACATAGCCCCACAAACAATAGTCTAAAGGCGTTAAACCGCATGGTGTATGCGGGTAATTTACATGACATGTTTAGTGTCATCAATACGACATAGAATACACAATTATATACATACGTGTGTTTAAGACCAACTGCCTGGTTTTGTGCTTGTGTGTACAATCTCTACGCACATACCCAGCTTAAAAATTTCTATAAAAAAACTAAAAAATCAAACCTATCGCGAATAACAAGAGAAATTTCTGCTCCCACGAAATTCACGAAAATTTGTATCATGAATTCCCCGTGAGTTGTTTCTGCCATTCACATTTGAGAAATAAACTGTTGTTCAGAATAATGTAAGCTATCAAGGCATGCTGAATGTAAATAGGAAGAAGTTTTATAAGATTTTGTTAAGACAAAATATTAATTTTTATTTGTGCTTAATTCCAGAAATTGTGTTGGTTTTTATGATTCCCGATTGCAACTCTGCGAAAAGTGAATGAATAAATATTCACGATAGGGGTGAATATTAATGGAAATCTACAATTTCAGTTGTATTTTTATTTTTTCTCGGCCAATTGTGTTTCTATTTTTTTTCACAGATATTACGATTGTAATTTCTGATAAAACTGTTCTTATTCGTTTGCTTAGAAACGCACTTAGAAAATAGTTTTTGACTCATAGCTCCGTCATTTATGAACTGATCGGGCTGAATTTCAATAGCAACTGAAATAGAAAGAAACAACTGGCAGATTGGTATGATAAACTCTTCTGTATGTTATCTAGGGACTTCAAAAAGTTGATTTCCACGACTACAAAGAGACGGACATGGCTTATTCGACTCTGATATTTAAAGATTCAGAATATATAGATATATATATATATATATATATATATATATATTATAATGTGTTCCATGTACGGTGAAGGGTATAATAAAGCGAATTTTAAATAAAAATCCAAATTAGAGATGGTCACCTGTACAGTCATCAGTAAATATTTTTTTCTATATGTGAAAAGAATTTTTAAAGTGAAAGCCTAAAATTGTGAAGAGAGAAATTAAGTTTATTAAAGCTAACCACCATTTTAAAAGCAAAATTATTTACTTAGCTTTCGACAGCAATCGGTAGACACTCTGGGCAACACACAATTTTTAAATTTATGATAACCAACAACCCTTAGAAAGCATTTTAAAAGCTTTTAAATAAAGTACAACAAAACATTGGGAGCTTAGTAATATGAAACAAAGCTTTGCTTCTATTATAATAAAATATTTGAAACAAATGTAAAGTACATTTTGAACAATGTTTGTTTTTAGAAAATAAAATTAAATGTGTGTCATTAGAAAATACAATAAGAAAAAGATCATTTAAAAATAAACTATTCTCGTGATAAGAACAACACTTTAACCGAAAGCGGTGATTTTTATAAAAAAAAAAAACACACATACACACATCAACACAGAATATGCAAAAATCCCAATTCAGTTTGCAACTTGTGCTACAAATTTTATTTATTGCCTTCTTGGGACACAAAGGCATGGAATCAAAAATTATCTATCCCAACATTGATGATTTTCCAACGGACTGTAGAGTGCCTGATGGTTCCAAAGGCACCTGTCGCAATTTGAAATACTGTCCGGCAGCTATAACAGCAAAAAAAGTGAATTCTTGTTATTTTGAGGGCAGTGAAGAGTACGTGTGTTGCAAATATAATATTTGGGATGAAATTGCAATGAGACCTTTTACTGCAAATTGTGGCGCTAGGCCACCACGATTTGGAATTATTGCTGGTTATTACACGGAATATAAAGAATTTGGTTATATGGTGGATAATGACATCTTTTTAAATGTGATTTCTTAATAAATTTTAATTTAGGCAACATTGGGTTGGAGATCACTTGCTTATCCTGATGCTTATGAGTACAATTGTGGAGGTGTTTTAATTAGCACAAAATATGTTCTAACTGCAGCCCATTGTGCTGATATTGACAGGTAAAAATATATATTTTAGTTGATATTAATGGCATATTTTCATACAATTTAAATGTTTGTTTTTAAGAGTTCCTCCTGATGTGGTTTTAATTGGAGGCACTAATCTGACTGACACTTCAAACACGCCCATACCCGTCTTGGAGGTAAAAGTACATCAAGGTTATCAAAGGAATGAGTCTTATCATGATATAGCATTGATTCGTTTACAAAAGGATGCTGAAGAGGTTCCAGTTTGTATTTGGGGATCTTATTCATTAGATGAAGTCAACGTTACAGCAATTGGTTATGGACACACGAAATTTGGTAAGCATTTGCTTAAATAAATCTACCCTGTTAAGTCCTCCTAAGGCCAATTAAAGTGTTATTGAGGCCAATTATAAATTACAATTTTGCCAAGAATTTTTTTCTTTTCTCTTATTATAAATTAAATTTCTCTCTTTTGTTATCAAATGATCTTTGAATTGTAGAAATTTTTTCCCTAGGAAAAATTTCTTATGAATGTTAATAATTATAATGATTATCTACTAGACCGTAGGCAAGGCAACCGAAAGAATCTTTTATACAGTTTTTAAGTTAATTTTTTAAAATGTAGGATGCGGTTGTAGTCAATTGTAAAGTAATCAAAGAGTATCTAACGCTAAGTCGGGTGTTCACTGTGCTGTACTTGTTGTGCTTCTAAAATAAATTTATTATTTTATAATATAATTTTTTTATTATTTTAAGGTGGTGCTGGCTCCAAAAGCTTATTAAAGGCATATTTGCTAATTGTTTCTAATGAGAATTGCTCTATGTACTATAAAGATGAATCTACGTTACCTCATGGAATAGTTGAAACCCAAATTTGTGCCAAGGATCCTGAGAATATAAGAGATACTTGCCAGGTACTTTTTCAAGAACATTTCAAACGCAACATTATCATATTCGCTTTTTTAAGGGTGACTCTGGAGGCCCTATAATACTCTTCTCGACTGATAAATATGGTGTGACGCGACCATTTGTAGTCGGTATAACTTCATTCGGGAAAGCTTGCGCTCTAGAGCCACCTGGTGTATACACCAGAGTATCAGAATATGTAGATTGGATCGAATCAATAGCATTTAACAGTTAAGAAGTTCATAAAGTATATTTGTACCTTATTATTTAACTAGTATTAAGTTACAAAAAAAATTATATATATTTGAATAATTTAAAGTAATCTCTCCAAACAATATGCTCAATCCAATCCAAATAAGAATACACTCTGGTATATATACTTGGATAACCACTACGACAGTATAGGCCATAAGATGTAATACCAATTAAGTGATAATGTATACGATTTTGTCTTCTTTGTCCTCTTATATTCAATTGTAATGGACCACCTGAATCTCCTTGGCAGGTGTCACGATTTAAAGCATAATCTTTAGCACATATTTGACTTGATAAGATGCCACTTACTGCTTGTGGCATTTGAGGCATTTCACGATTACACTGATCATTTGGCACAATAGTCATATTTAAATTTGTTAAGCGATTTGTATGCTCTTTGGCAAAGCCTGTTGAACCATATCCCATAGCATAAGCTAAATTAAAAGGTAACGATTCTTTGGTCCATAGACGTATGGGACGCACAAACTCTGTTAAGCTATAAAAAATATATTTAATTTTTCAATAATTAATTAAAAGTATTTTTTTTTTTTTGACTTACTGTACTTCTTTTTCTAGTTGTAAAAGTGCTATATCATTGTAATAGGAATTTGTTGTATAGTTTGGATGCACAAAGATATTTTTAATATCTCTTAGTTGTGGCTCCAGAAAGCTCTCTTCGATCACTAAATTTAAGTCCCCTATACGTACTCTAGAAGGTGAAAGTCTATAAAAAAAGATTTATGTTCATTTTAAATAAAATAATAAAACCTAAACTATTAATTTTTTATAAATATGTACCCTGTAAAATTGGTGCAGTGAGCCGCTGTAATAACAAAATTTTCGCTTATTAAACTTCCACCGCACTTATAATCCATTTGGCCGTTATATGAACGGAAACCTATTGCCGTCTAAGAAATAAGTAAAAAAAAATTTATTTTAAAATTCAAAAATAGTTCATTATGATAAAAATTTAAAAATATGGACCCATACTCACAGTCATACCTGCATCGGTGTCTTTTTAAAAACGTTTTTAAATGTGTACATTGATATGAACAAAAGTAAACCTAATTTTTTTCTGCCTAATAATTTTTAGCTTTATAAAAAAAATTCCTGTTTTAAATAAAAAATTGCTTTTACACTTACACATCAATGGGTTACAGTTTTTTTTTATGTGGACCCTAAAGCACAGAAAATTTATCCTTCACAACATAATTTAATTAAGAGCATATTTTGAGTCTACAGAAAAATTTAAATCGTAGGGTTTAGACTACCTAATAAATAGTAAGTAAGTTTCTGTTTACAAAATTCAGAAGTCTAGATACATGTCACATCTAGACTTATGTATAATCGTTTGTATATTTAATTAAATTAGTAGCAAAAATTCTTTCTATTGCTCTTGTTTAAAATGTATCATGTAAACAGAGAAACAACTTGCTAAAAGCCTTGTCTTCTATTCTCTTATTTTTGAGAACGCTGTGAATTTCTTAGTTATTCAACTATCTGAGAAATGATTATAATCTGATTTTTATTGTATATGAATCTGCTCATATTTAATATTCAAAACAGGATTTTTTTAGGCACTTTCGTCTCTTCGCTTTTAGCTTTATAACTCACATCAAACACGCTATTTTAAATTCATGTAGTTGGGGTTACTGTTGTTGGTGTAACAAAACAATCAGTGTCCATACCTCAGAAATTGTATGCGATTCCTCTGCTGTTTATTAACTTGAATTTATGTATTCGGATATTAATAAAATAAAAGTTTTCATATTTTAATAAGGCAAATGCAGAACTATGTAGTTTTATAATAAAAAAAAAGCATATAAAAAACTACATATTTTCGAGCTTACATTTTTGCCAAAAGGTTTACTAAAACCACTGAACACTCCTATTATTTTTAATAGTTCTTATCGCTAAATCTAAATTTGTTGGATTTATTTCTTTATTTAGCTTTAGTAAACAAAACTAACAGTCATACCTAAATTAACGCGGCAAGCCTCTTTTAGCTGTCAAAAATTGTCATGCTATACAAAATGTATAGGCGGGAGCACTGAGCAATCGGAAATAATATTTTGATAGAGTGTTTTGTAGTGAAGTTGGCTGCAAAACAATCGTTTTTTTTTGTTTTGCTATTTTTAACCAGTAATGACACTTTAGCAATTTTTTAATTTAGCGTTTTTAACTCTATTTTTGTTTATCTTTAGTGGGTTTTATTTGCGGTAAAGAATACGTAAAGCCAGCGCTCTTATTTAAGGATGATACTTTAATATAAATAGAAGGCGTTAAAAAACGCTCCGCTTGCCGCTTCAATTTAGGTTGGACTGTAACATATATTTTACTGTTTTTTTAATTTCCAATTTAGGTTGGAATTATAGTTTATTTTACGGAATTTTTCAGATTTTTCAATTCCTTTGAAAGAACTAGGTATTGAACTGAAGTGAGTATGAGTCCCACAAAAGTTAGCGAATGGTAAGCAGTGCAACGAAAGGTACGATTGCACAAGACAACAAAGCAAATGTATTCATTTAGTCAGGTGAAGCATACGAAATGTTAAATGTACTGAATTGAGAGCTACTACTTAACTCACCATGTGCGGATATTCTCCTGGAGCAGCCAAAATACGACCATTGAATTCAGCATCAGTAGCATCGCTGGCTGTATCAGATTCTTGTGGAAATATGCGCTCAATATATTCAGCATATTCTTGCGTTTTATAAATCAGAAAAACAAAAATTATCGTTAATAATGAAGAAAAATTTGGCATAAACTTAGAGAAATGATTTTATTAAAATTTTTCATTAACTCAATGAAATATTTCATAAATAATGTCCATTTATTAATTTTTTTAATTATTTCACTAAATGAAATATTTCATATTGTTTCAAAAAGAAATTTTTCAAGCTCAAGGTATTTTGAAATTAATTTTGAAATTCACAATATTATCAAAAATGGTCAAAAAAATATTAGCAAAATTAAATATTTCATTAGTTTAATGAAAAGTGTAGTCAGCTTAAACAAATTGAATTTTTATTGGATTAATTTATACGAACAAAATTCTTTTAGAGGAATTGTTACAATTTACCAATAGTTAAAGTTAAGATCTTATAAGTAAAATATCAAAATTCTGGTTAAATATCGGAGAGTGAGTCCTTAACTTTTTTGGCTCCAAAATTTTGCTCCACAAAATCCTAAAGTTATAACAAGGGGCCTTAGTTTAATAGAGGGCCAGTCTCAACTGTATGTCACTGTCTTATTTGGTTTTTAAGAACACAACTTACTTATTTCGCAAACTCTTAATGAAGATCTGGCTGTAGCTGAGGCCATAATAGAAGGAGGTGGTATTCTTGTTCTATTTAATGTTAATCCGCTTGAATTTAATGCTTCAGTTTCTTTCACAAAACTGTCTGTTGCAACTTTAAAATGTGAAAAATTATTACTCCGTTCATCTTTAAAATTTTTATGTGATTTAGTTTCGGGCTCATATGATTTTTCACTAGAACTTTGATTTGTTAATTTTATGTGTTTTTTAAAAGATGGAAATCCATTATTATTATTTTCAATAAAATTCTTGTTGCTGTTACTAATAAAAGGTTTTGTTGTTGTTTCTTTTATATTCGTATTTGAGTTTAATAAAATCTTATGTTTATAATTTGAGATTTCTTTTTGCTCTTCACTTTCATTTTCAATATGATTTGAATTGATTTCATTTGTAAAGCTAGTTAATAAATGTTTGTTCAAGTAATTTGAATATAATAAATCTGCATTCGTTTTAGCGGAAAAACAGTTTAATTTATTGTAAGATTCATTAATATTTTCGTTGGAAAAAACCCGCTGAGATTTTACTGTTAACAAAAGCACAAGTAGAAAATTAAGTAAATACATTTTACAAATCAATTGTTGTACAAATTTATTTATTCACTTTTTTTAATTGTGTTTTAGTTGCTGACAAGTCATAAGCTCGACTGTTGGGTTTTGCTTTGTTGCACAATTCTTTAATGAAATTGTGGCTGATATAAATAAATATTTTGAATATTTTGTTTTAGTTTAATTTTATTTTTTTAAATTTGAGGATTTTTTTTTAGCTTTTGTCATATAAACCTTATCAAAGTTATTTTATTTTGCAGTTTACTAATCTTTGTTTATAACGGGGATGTACCAGCTCTTTACTAGAACAAATTTTAAATAGCAAAGCTTTTTTTCAAGTTAGTATTTTTGAAATGCTATAAACACTGATTTACCCTAATATAATTTTATTTATTTTAAATTCATATAATATAAAAAAATTTAGATTAAAGGTTGAATTGATTTTTTTGATGCTCGAATACAGAATTGCCACTTCATAAGTTATGCAATAATGAATGAGCTTTGCTAAATCTAGAACGAATTAATATTTTTTATTTATTACACAAGTACAACTTTAATTGCTTTGATAAAAAATTTTTTTATAAATTTTTTGTATTCATTTTTATTAATAAAATTATAAAATTATTTTCCTTGTGAAAGACACACGAAGGCGTGTCGAAATATTGGAAATTAATTTAATAATAATTAAAATATATAAAAAGACCTGAAAGCTTACAAAATATTTATTTATTTTCAGATAGATTTTTATTAATTTTAAAAATTTAATTACTTTGCTAAACTAAAAATTTGAATTTTAAAATTTTTGGGATCAACAATTGGAGCAGCTTGTATCTTGTGCACTTGTGATGAGCCTCCTAAGTGATCATACTGAGCTAAATAATAATAAAAATGTTTATTTTAAAGACACTTTTATAAATACTTGATTTTTTTTTCTACTCACCAATAATTTGTTTTTGGATTTCTTCAAATTCTTTATCGTCTTTGTATTTCAAGAACTGCACTTTAGGACTGCTTTCATTAGGAGCAGCGTTACCCAAACATAAACAGCAAACAATTATAATCAATAAAATCTTAAAAGAAGTTTTATTTTTATTAATTTTATTTTAATTCATTAAGTTTTTATCAACTTACTATAAATATTTTCATTTTTATAAAATTTTTTTGCTGCCAAATAAATACGTTGCAGCTTTAAATGCCACTAAATTTGTGTTATTGTGCGACGTGACATTTTATTTAAAATTTTTGATTTCATTTTTAAATTGAAAACTAGTTTAGAAATATATTTTTTGTTTTTATTTTTATAGCAGGTATTGTCTTTTATTTATTGTGAAAACTGTGCTAAATAAAAGTTATAAGCACACATTTAAATATTTGTTTATAAATGCTACTAGTTTTATTTATTATTTGGGTGTCATATCTGTACGCTTACACTGTGTAACAAAATAAAACAGCCAATCATTTTTCTGATCACTCAAAATTATCGTCGAATTCCCTGCATTAACTAGTCATACTTGAAACATAAGCACAAAAATTTTTTTGTATATTTGATCAGACTACCTGGTCTTTTTTCGAGCAGCTGAATCTGAATTTGATAATATATCTTCAAAATTTTAAGAAAATTGCAAAAATTTGCAAAATTGTTCAATAATCTTGAGAGTTTTTGCATTTTAATTAAAATTTTCAAGGCATATTTGCCAAAATAGGCATAAATTGGGTAGATATACATGGCGAGCCAATATATTTATATGGCGTTAGGTGAGTCTAATCAAATATATGGACCCCTTTTTTATTTTGCATGTCGGTATTTTTGTTAGTCAATGTACAGCTGTATTATGCAATCTAGGGGGCCATTATTTAGTATAATTTCAGAGGCATTTAGTATGTTGTTAGAGCTAGGCTTGATTCTATTACCAAGTACAGCCTGGTAGTAAATAGCAAAGTCAAGACACCTGCACAGTTGCATGGCAGATTTGGCCTTGCTCTCATGGAGAACCCTTATACTCTAATATTGAACAGAAATAGCATTTGTCTAGGATTGTCACTGTCAGAAACGTTACTTCCACCAACAGACTACGTATGCAAGTTCCGAAAACTTAATACAAAAAAGAAACTTATAGCTGATCTTGCAAAGAAATTCTGTAGCCAGTAAATTTTTGACACTTGCGAACAGTAAAATGACAAATGAGGGAATAGTGTTGCCGAGTATAAGTTTTATATTAATTTATTATATTAAAAAAAAAAAAAAAAAAACAAATAAATTAAAAGCCAACGTTAAAACAACAAGCTTAGGAGAAACATTTTAGTATCGATTTCATATCTTTGACTTAATAAAAATTCCCCGAAAGTTATTTAATTTTTCAATTTCTTTGTATCGTAAAAAAAATTCTCAATTTTTTAATTTTTATTTTAAAATCAAAAATTTTTTTTTATTTTTATTAATATATATTATTTTCCTGACGAAGCTTTCCATTGAGAATAATAAAAGCTCAAAAATTATTAATTATATATAAAACTAAAAGTCTAAATAAATAATTATATGAATTTAAAAAAAATATATATATTTATGATTGGGCTGATACGAACAATGCTGTAACACTCGATTTATATGTTTTTAATTTCTAAAACCAGTAGCAATTCATTTAAACCAACATTTTAAAAATGAACTTGCATTGTACTGTTAATTTTTTTCATTGATCAAGATTTTAGACTATTTTCTCAGCATTTTCGTATAATCAAAGCATGTGAGTGCCGTTTTAGTCAGTCTTTTATCTTCTCGGTCTTCTGTCTTAATGACATAAATTTCTCGATTCATATTTTATGCACAACCAAGTTAGGTTAGAGGACCTTCTTAGATATCTTAATGCTACAAAATGTTGATAGCCATTGGCTGTCACCTAAACCAACCAGGAGATATCATATAAATCGACCTCTTCATATTTTTAAATACGTTTCTCAAAAAAAAAAAAAAAAATCCAACTCTTAGCATGCTGTGCCTTTACTTGATTTCCCTATTGCTTGTCTATTTTTAAACACTTTCAAGCGATTCATCATACTATATCAAGTTACACAATGAAATTAACGTCTTTAATTGTATCAATACTCGCATTTTTAAATTTATTTTTATTTATATATAAAAAAAATTGTTTTTTAAAATTTTTTTATTCATATTTCTACCAACTTTACTTCAACATTTATCACAATTTAATTTACTTAACAAGTTAATGTTTTCTGGCTTAATAACAAATATAAATTGGTTTATGGTGTAAGCCTTTTCAAATTGATGATTGCTTAATGGCAACAACCCATCAAAAGTCAGTGGCTTAATATTTGCTGCAAAAGTGAGCGGTTTATTTAATTTATTTAATTTAAAAAATATATTAAAAAATTTATTTACCATTTGTCTTCTTTTGGGATTTTATTAAAAAAATATTTGTTGTATTCACATTTGATGCTTCTACTTCGTGTAAAAGCTTTTGCTTATGCTTATCTGAATCTTGTAAAAGTCTTGAAGTCAATATGTTTGCAGCTTCTATAATTTCAGACCCAAAGAAATTAAAGCTAGCATTATTTTTCACCTGTGCTATGGATTTTGGGTGCTGCATTTCTAATTCTACTTCAGGAGGGTAGATTGTCTCAAAACCTGGATGTTTAGTAAAGTCTTGTAATGTTGTACTTATTGGCCATAACAGTGGTAGTTTTACATTTTCTGTAAAAGGTAATTGTACGTTTTTATATGAAACTAAACCTGAAGGTGGTGGAGCATATGAAGTGTACTGAGCAGACACTAAAGGATCTTTAAATTCTGCCAACTTTAGTTCAGGATGTGTACTGAAAGTTTCAATAGATCTTAAAGGCTTAGTCATATAAAACTTTGTTTGAAGAGCTGTTATATTAACTGGAAAAACAAAGGTAATTAAATTTACCTTTAAGGCTTTCAAAAAATGTGTTTTTTTGATTTTACCATTTCTGTGGTTGTTGCTTGTTGCTACCGGTGACATATATTTCTGTTGATCTAACACATATATACTTTTAGTGACCACTTGTGTGTTAAAGAAAATTTGCATAAACACTAGAGAAATTATAAGCACTTTTCCACAGGATTCCTAAAATTATAAATATATTTTCAATCATTCTTAGTTTTTTTTTTCACTTTTTATGTTTTACCATTGCTGTTGTTAATAAAATTTTGTTTCAGTTTATTTTTTTAGTAATTTAAATGCAATAGCTAAGTTCACTTGCTGTTAACAACTAAACCCCAATTGTTCCATAACTACACTATTTATAAATGTTTCAAATAATGTTGCTCTTTTTTATGTTCAAACATTAATCTCTACGACTCAAACTTTAATTTATTTTGTGTGTAACATCATTATACAAGTTAACGTAAATAATAGTGATTTATTTAATTGAATTAAAGAAATGTTGTTAATGAAATAGGTTTGGCTACCTGCTGTAATGTTTGCTTCATGTTTCTATAATATTTTTAGTTATTACAATCAACGTTGGATTTAAATAACTTGTTTTGATTGTTTCAGAAATCAATACAACTGTGGCAATATTAAACAATTGCTTATAATTTAGTATTTCATTACAGAGAATCATAATTTTGAAATCTTAAAATTTTTACTTATAAAAATACATTTCTTTACCATTCCTGAAACGCAATAATAATAAAGTTACTTGCTGTCATTTTTTGTTAAGCCGAGTTTGGCAATTTTTCCGTATTAGCACAGATATAACGAATTTATAGACCGATCGACTAAAAGATTTTATGGCACGTTTTTTTTGACGTAAGGACGTCAGAAATTTTATTTCAAAGACTACACAGACGGACAGTCGATAAATAGACTTCGCTCTTTATGGGTGTAGGTATTACAAACGGCATCATAAACTTAATGTGAATAGTATAAAAATAATTTTTTATAGCTTCTGAACATTAAAATTTTCCATCCCTGGTGAAAAAAAAATTTTAACTCTCTGACCCTGCTTAGCACCCATTAGCAACTGAAGTACCACATGACCATGGTTTTATTTAGCGCAGCACTTTAACTGTTTGTACAGAAATAGAGCGCATCTTTTGTTTAATCACTCAGAAATGTAATAAATTCCATCATTCCATCAATTGTTTTATTTTTATTTTACTATTTAGTAGTTTTTATGTGTGCAGTAAGGTGGATCAAATTGTAAGAAGACTCACACTGGTTCCTTGATATTCAACATAAAGCTGAAGTCAAAATAAGAATTTAAAAATAATTACTGATTACTAGTGAGTGTTAGTTTTTATTACCAATTTTATATATGTATCTTAAAGGTCGTGGTGCGAATGAAAATAATACAAAATCACGCTAAGTAGATTTTCTTGCAATTTTGAGAAATAAAAGAAGATGCAAGATGCTTGTTGTATACTGTTATTAATACCATGAAAAATTCATTATTGTTGAAACAATAATTAGAATAATGAAATATTTCACTAGTTCAATGAACATTCATTAAGTTAATGAAATAATTTCATTAATTTCATTTACACTATGAAACATTTGATTGAATCTAAGACTAATTCTAATGCAATTAAAAATTCAGTGATTTTGGAGTTATGCCTTAGTTTTCTTTCGAATCGAATATGATTTTTCTGATTTTTTTTTTTTTTTATATTAAAAGTTTTCTTTAGTTGATCCACCCTAATGTGTAGTATAATTAATGCAAATATGAATATCATTTCAATGTGTCAGTTTAAACACTTAAAATAATTCAATAAACGTCAGAGCAAACAAATTTGTTATCTCCCACTCTTAACACTGTTTGTTTAACACGCGTAAAAAAACAAGATTTATTGTAGAAATTATACTTGTACTCGTATGTATGTATGTACGAACGCTTGTTAGTCTGCATTCAAATTCTGTCTTCTTAAATTTTTTCAAAATAATCTTTTGAGTAAATGGAGTTCGAAAATTATGTCGAGTCTAAAATTATATTATGATTTGTCTGTATGGGCAGGTACTCGTAGTACTTAAACAACTTATCGCTGCCAAGCTGTAGCAAATTTTTAAAAAATTTGGTTGATCATTTTAATAAAGAGAGCGTACTGAGATCGTAAATGTAGATTAATGGAAAGAGAATTAAGCAATATGTGTTTAAAATAAATTAAATTTGTTGTAGGGAATCTTTTTACATATTTAAATTTGGAAAATTTTTGTTTAATGAGCTGTTATTTTTGAGAGTGGTGTAAGTCCAGTTCAAAAAAATATTACACTTAAATTACCGCTGGCTCATACTTTTTACAAATATTGACTTACAACACTTTCAAAAATAACAGCTTAAATGTACAAAAAATGAAAAAGAAATTTCGTAAAAAGCTTTGTAATGAAACAACAACATTTTAATTCTGAACGGATTAAAGAAATCAAAAAATATGTTCTGGCATTCGTTTTCTTTCTCGTTATGCGATGTGTGAGCATAAAGACGCAACTACAGTAAAGGGTATATAAGATACGTCACTGCCAAATTTAACTCATTTAAACACACCTTACAGAATTGACTGTTTATCGAAATGTGGAAAAAATATTTGCTTTACAAAAAAAGAAAGAAATTAGTTTCTATTTTCAAAACAAATATAAAAAATAAATGTCCTTTTTAACTATCTACGTTTGTATTGTGTTTTTAAAAAGCATTTGACTACATAAAGTGCAGATTTATACTTATTTATTTATCGACAACAAAATTACTAAAACTAGACAATAACTAACAATATATTTTCTTATCTAAATATTTGACCAAAAGCAGCTTAAATTTATATGCGCTTATTGGCTGGCAGGTAAGCATTGCCAAGTACAACGGGAGAGCTATTAGGACTTAGAGAAGCTTTTGAGGCAAAATTTAGAACGGATGCCACACCACCATCGTGACTAACAGATGATCCGCCCAAATTATCATATTCATTTTGTATGGCATGCTTAGCATTTTCAGCATCAGCTGGAGTGCGGTATTTAACAAAATGAACTTCAGGTTTATTGTTATTGTTCTTGTTCAAAACATTGAATTTGTTAGATAAATCTCCAAGATCTGATTGCTTGTTTAACACATAAATGGCAGTATGTTGTTCCACGGCCGATTTAGCCAATTGTAAGGCAGCATTTTCAAGGCCAGAGTTTTCGGGACCCTTAATGAAAATAACACGCAAGCCACGTTTTACATCATTGTTAAATTGGTGATTGACATCGTGATCATTAAACTCGCTTTCGGGAGCTGAAAAAGTAAAGAACTCCTTTTCAAATTCGGCAACAGGAGGTGGTGCACTATATTCAGGACTTTTAGCAGCACCAGGTGTAAAGCTTTGAACAGGATTAAAATTATTCGAAGGCTGACGGACAAATCCATTATTTCCCACAAATTGACTACCATAATCATAACCCAAACTGCCAGCATAGGCAGTAGCCAAACAACTTAGAATCTAAAAAACAAAAACAAACAAATAGCAGCATAAAAAGCTTTTTTTAAGCCATACTATTCAGTACAAGTACTTACAATGAAGGCAAGCATTCTATTAGTTAATTGTGATTGTGGTATGTTTAACAAATGACTGTTTACTGTGTTCCAGTAGCAAAAATTCCAATATTTATATAATACAGAAAACAAAATTAAAAACAAAAAAATTATAGAGTCGCCAACAATATTTGTGACGAAATTTTAATAATTATAAATTTATCCTTCGTCGTTAAAAAAAAAAAAAAAATAGTCAATAGTAATTTAGCCAATTTAGTATTTATAAAACAAAAGATTTGAAATTAACATAAAAGTAATAAATTAGATTTTTATTTGAATTTGTATAAACCTACTTTGGCAAAAAGTTTTAATGACATTTTTTGCATTTTTCACACACCAGCAAAACATTTTTTTTTTAAATATTTGTTAATAATAAAGTCTGAGTATGTTTTTTAAACTCGTTTATGTATTATTTATTGATAATTTTTAATTTTCACCCTCAAGTTTTCGGTGGTTAATTGCTTTTATTTCTTTTTGTTGTTTGGTTAATGCTTTGACACATGACACAAAATAAATTAATAAATTTATTAAATTAAACATTATGACTTTATAGATGCATTCAAAATTAATATAAAGATTTTTTAATTTTTGAATTTCTACCACTTGAACTTTTATTAAACAAAGATTTTATAAATTGTAAAAAATCTGTTGTTGATGGCTTATTCAGTTTACAAAAGTGTATCAAGTCATTATTTTAATATTGAAAAGCAACGTTATTATAAAATTATTTCAATTCTAAAAAACGGTATTGTGTTCATTGCCATCTCTTTAATTTTTACACAGAAAACAACTTCCGTTGTGAGAAGTACATTTGTTTCCAATCAAAAATTCAGTTGTGGTAATCGAATATTTTCATCCTGACTATAGAAAATCGGTATTAAAGCTCGAATTATCGAATTCTGGTTGCTACAACTGAAAAATTTGATTATCACAAATGAATTTTTGATAGGAAACAAATTTACTTCTCACAAGCGAAGTTATTTCCTGTGTGTTGGAATAATAAGGTTATTGTGTTAATTGCGACAACAAATCAATTTTTAAGTCGACTTCAAAGATTTTTTCTTTTTACCAGATATATTTATTATACTCCCACAAGAGATGTACAGGAGTTGATTCGCTTTTATAAATCTACTCACTGCTTTTGTCTAGTTTTCAATCATCATGAATAATATTACTTGCAGTACTTGCTCTCCCACAATTGCTTTCCACTTTTTTAAATATGCCTTTAGCAATAATACATCAAAAATTACTACTGTTTTTTATTTTTATGCAAAGTATTCATAAAAGTTCTATGATAAGTTGAACGCATAGTCTAAAATCAGTGGATTAATTTGTTTTAAATAAGATTTCGAGTGTTATTTAAGAATCATAATTCGTTTATTTTGAAAGAATGAACTCCGAAATAATAAAAATGTTGAAAATGGTGTGTTTCGATTTATAAAAAAATAGACAAGGCAAAAGAAAAATTTAAATTTTCAGAAGATGCTATACGAAGTATAGCGAAATAGAGCGAAAGAACAAAATAAGTAAATATTTAACTTTTTTATATAAAAGACGTAGAGCTCGTGAATTAAAATTTAAATAAAATTGTAATATTTATTTTGAAATAATAAAATTTTTAATTTGAAGTATTGCCTTATTTCGTCTTATAACATCTGGAATTTGTTTAAAATAGTTTTTCTGTAATATAACACAATTATTATTTATAGTGCATACAACTAAAAAATATATTTTCTTATAAAGCTTTAATTAAAAATCTTCTTAAAATATCAATTGATTCGTGCCTTTTGTGAATATTTAATTCTATAGAATATGCAAGCTATGACATCCATTTTGCAACAAATCACATTGATATGCAGAATCTGGCAATGACACCATTCATTTAGTTAATGTTTAATGACAATTCAATACACATTTTTTAAAAATAAAAAAAAAGCACTCGAATCACATTCATGCACATCTCTGACTCCCAATTTGCGCTTTTTGAAAAATTAAACCACAGTGCATTTTTAATTGAGTAAAGAAATGTTGCCTACTTTGTGGAAAATTTAAGAAAACGTTTTAAAAATGAGGGGAATGTTTATTAATGCAAAGTAAATACATATAGAAAAAAAAATAATTTTTTATTATACCCTTCGCTGTAAGTATATATTTATATGGTATATATATATCGTTGAAATAAATCTTCTGAAGTCATTAGGCAACATAAAGAAGATTTTAGTAAACTAATCTGTCCGTTGTTGACATTGATATTCGTGAGTCTGACTCAAAAATCGCTACTACCTCAACATTTTTTTTACCATGTTTCTGAGTGGGTATTTATCACTCATTAATTTCTGTTTTTTTTTTTTTTTTTTTATGGAAATTTTTAAGCTGTGCATGTTCGCAATGTTGCCTTTCGTATAACAGAACTACAAATACAGAAATTTTATTAAAAAATAGTTTTTAGTTTTTTTATTTTTGTCGTTAATTTAAATTTCTTAATTTGAAGTTACATATTTATTGAAATATGTTTGATTTAAAAAATGTTTTGCAAACGTTTGAAAAATTAAATTAAATTTATTTTGCATTCTTGTTAGATATTTTTTTAAAATTTTCTATTTGTATATTTAAAAATTGAGTATCTTCAGACATTTTATTGCTTTTAAAAGTTGTTTAAATTTGACAATTGTCAGAATTATAGGTAAAATTTTCCGTAATATATTTTTAAGTTAAAAAAAAATTCGTATGTTTTCAATGCAACCAAAATGCTTCAGAAAAATGTATGAAACAAGTGATGTAAATCACTTCGATTGAGGTATAGGGGTTGAGATATTTAGAGTGAACGAAATTCGCAGAAAATTAAGATTATTCACTATATAAAATATTAAAACTTTTATATAAAATGCTGTCGTGTTTCGTTATTGTTGAGAGATCGTACATACTAATTTTCAAATACAACATTGACAAATAAATATCAAATAAAAAGTGATAGTAGCAGGTATATATGTATATGACGATCAGAAACAAGTAGATAACATTTATATACAGATAATAAAATTTAACTTAAATAATTTCAAAACTTCAAGCCCACGTACATGTAATTGATTTTCTTAATCAGGCTTAGGTTCCCATGGTTTTCTTCAAGAAAAAAATATTTATTTATTTAATTTAATATGCTACTAATACATTTAAATAGTCATAATATTTTTTACATTGTTAAATGCACTGTAAAAAAAAAATAGAAAAACTTGTTTTTTTTTTTATTTTATTACTAACGTGAATATGTATATTCATATATAATTAAATTATAATTTTTAATTAACTGTAAATGTTTTATATAAGTTATAAGCTATTATGAGTAAACAAAATTAGTGGATCTTTGTAATTAAGGGAAATTTGCTCTAGTTTTCGAGATAACCCTTTATTTTCTAAATTCAAGAGGTGACATAACACCGTTACATTTATTTACAAACGGTTTGTTATATGCCAAGATAAAGAAAATCCGAAATTCCGGATTAAAAAATTAATGATGTTGTAGAAGTTGGGACGGAAAAAATCGTTTTTTATGCGAAATTTAGAAATTTGTTAATAAAAAAAATATTGAAAAGTAAAAAATATCCATATTTTATTGACATTTATGTACAACTTTTGATTTTATTCTCAATTAAATGATTATATTTCGTTGTGAAAAAAAATTACTGTACACTTACAGCAGTATCACAGTATCACATTTGTTAACAAAAAAGCAGTGTCTTTTATTCCATGATAGATTAACTTTATTTTGACTAAAATCGAAAGTTGCTTAATGATTTTAATAAAATAGGGCTTGTTTTGCTTGAAACTTATGAGGCTATGTTTTCAGATAAAAAGATCTTTGCATTTTTGTCTTCTACGGTGTCCCCGCAATACTAACTTACTAATCTGAGAATCGATTCCTGCCGGGACCCTGGGATTTGTATTGTGTTGTTTATTAAAAAAAAATAATAATAAATTTTTAAAGCTTAAAAGTTTTTATTTAATTTTTAAATTTAGTGTAACTTTTTGTGCAGGTGGCAACTCTAAAATTTAACAGCTGTCACATATGCAGAATGGGCAATTTGCAATGAAGCAAAATGAAGTCATTGTTAATTTTTCGAAAAAAGTAATTTCTCCCATGAAGCGAATTTCCATCTAAATGTCTTAGTGAGTACATAAAATTTTCGAATTTGGAGCATAAAAAATTCCCATGCAATCCATAACGAGCAATTGTCTGTTGCGGATTTTGGTTGGGGGTTACTTTTTTTTAAAGATAAGGCTGAAAATGGGGTGACGTCAATTTGTCAGTATGGATATGGATGACATGCGGTTTAAGCCAGAGGGCGCAACTTACAATTAAATTTTAAGTTTCTACTCCGTTATAGTTTGTTTGTTTATAAAAAAAAATTAAGAAAAAAAAAACCTTATTTAGTTTACAGCAATAACAATGATTAGTCAGACTTAAGTATTTAGTGATTTTTAGTATTGGAAGACAGAAAATGCCTAATTATATTTAGTGATTTAAGCGACGAAAGCATTATGTAGTAACAAACATCCATAACTGTGAGATAATATGCAAATAAGTCTTTTAGGAAACTTAAAATTTGTTTTAAATTTATTTTGCATAATTATATGAATATAAAACAAATTTCTATTCAAGGTGAAAGAAGAGCAAAGTGATCATGGATTTTAATGAACAAAATCAGCAAAACCTTTTCTTACATAACTTTTTTTTATTGTAATCAAGTAATCAAAGCCATACATTTACATAAAAAAGAAATAGATGCATTAGCTGTAAACAAGACAAAATAACTTTAAATTTTTTAATGAATATTAAAACTGCTTATATTAATTTTGAGTATATTAGTGTTTGTGTGTGTGTGTGTGTGTGTGTGTGTGTGTGTGTGTGTGTGTGTGACTGTGTGTGCCTATGAAATGTTATCGTTTTGCAATTTTGTCAAAAATTTTAAAAATTCAAATAAATTATTTGCTATTGCTTTTTGCAAAAATTAAAAGAGATTTTTGAAAAAGTTGCCAATAATTTTTTATTTATATAAAAGCAAAGACAATCTCCAAAGGCAGCATTAGTTTCACTTAACATTTCTCTCACATCACAGTTCGTGGAATAAGAAAAAGTCATTTAAAAAAATGAAAACACTATTGCTTATAAAAGTAATTATTAAAAACTTAATTAATTTTTATTCTATAAAATTAAAAAATAATATAAATTTTTTCTATCTTGTTAGTGCTTTGTTTGTGTAATAGTTTTTGCTAAAGCAAAACCTGGCTATCAACCACAAAGAGTAGGTCAATTTTCAGGAATTAACACTGACCAACAGGCTCCACCATTACCTTCATTTAATGTTAATACTCTACCAGTAGCCACCACTGCTCCTGCACCACAATTTTATATACAACCTGCACCACAAGCTGTCAATCCAACTGCACAATATGTAGGTCAAATTCCACAACCCCAGAATTATGCCGTTAAAATGTTTCATCAATCCCAAACACAACAACAATCTGCACCACAACATTCTACTATTATATCTAAAGATATTTACATACACTCTGGTCCTGAAGAAACTGAAGAAATTGGAGCCAGTTTAAGTGAAACTGTTCCCATACATAAAAACTATCGCATTGTCTTTGTTAAGGCTCCAAGTCACAATATCAAAATAAATAAACAATTTCTCAAGCAAAGTCAAGCTCTTAATGAAGAAAAAACTGTCATCTATGTTTTGTCAAAAAAACCCGACTATTCCAACATTCAAAAGGAATTGGCTTCTGTTCAAACTGAACAAAAGGCTAGCAAGCCCGAGGTGTATTTCATTAAGTATAAGACCCAAGATGAGGCCGATCGTGCTCAACAGAAAATTCAGGCTCAATATGATGCTTTGGGCGGCACCACACGAATTTCTGATGAGGGCATTGCTCCTATTGCAATTGCTAATGGAGGCTCATTTACCAGTGGACCTAGTTTTGTGAACTCTATCAACAGCAATCAACAAAATTTTTTACCACAATTTGTTCAACGTAGCCAGAGATCTGCCTCTACAATGAATTTGGAAAAAAAAATTAAATAATAATAGATTTTGCATTTAATGTTTCTCTAAATAGTACTTTTTTCAGTTTTATAAATATTTCTAATTTTAACTTATTTTAGTTTAATACAAAAATAAAAATAATTTAAATATGGGTTTCAAAAAACTTAAAATTCATTAATTTCAAAGGAATAGTTGTCATCTGAAATGAAAATGCTGATACAGAATTAAAGTAATCAGAGTAGGTATATTACATTAGTGAGTGACATTTCATTTCAGCTAATTATGCGATTCCTCTAAACCAACATTTAAATATTGTTCATTTGTCAGAGTTATAAGCTATGAGTTTGTAAAAGCACAAAAAAAAAAAAAATAAAAAAAAAGTGTAGATAGTTTTTCCTTAGGTTTGAATAACCACGAATCCAAATCTTAATTTTTTTCCAAGTCTTTAACTTTAACTAGAATGAAAAGTACTAGTTAGAAATTTCATATCCATATACTCATATTTTTAGCAAAATTAATTCGCGTAATTCATTCACAGCCTCTCAACAATTAAAAAATTATACACGAATTGGAAAAAATATTAAAAAAGGCCCCTGTTGAAAAGAGCGGTATATAAAAGTAAATTTCGTACACACAAAGAAAAAAAAAATGATTGAGGCAAACATAATATAGGGGAAACAGCATATGTTTAGATCAAACATTATCAGCCATATTCACTAAAGAATTTTAATATTAGTTTAATACATATACTAGGTAATAACCATTTTAAGCTTGATAAAGGTTTGTTAAAAAAAGAGTATAACAAAAGCCTTTATAAGTTAATAAACAAATTAGGAAGTTTTCTAATATCAGACTGGCAATACACTGTTTTCAACTTGTCTTGTAAATTTCCTAAAAAAATATAAAATGAATTATGGAAGTAAATAATAAAAATAAAATATTTTTACCAAACTGAATAAAATCAGTATTCACCCGTGCATTTTGCCGTTAAAATTATTTCTATTATAAATGATTTTAAGATTAAGTAATACAATTTTTTAGTACTGGGTGCTTTCTATTTTTTGTGAATATTTGAAAATTAAAAAAGTTTTTTTAAATAACTCGAAAAACAATAGTTGTACTACAAAAAAAAAAAAAATGTAAAAGCAAATTAAAGTAAATTTTTGAATTTATATTTTTTCTAGCTCCTGGCAATGCTGATGATTGTATATGTATGTTTAGATCAAACAAATTAAAAATGGTTTTCAATTGCAGATACTAAAAAAATTAAATTTTTTTTTAAATAAATTTTTTGTATAAATAAAAACTTTTGTTTATTTATTAGATTATTTAACAATTTTCTTTTTATTTAAAATGGCTATTTTATTAAGCTTAAAGTCTTATTTTATAAATTTATTTTTATATCGCAGCTTCTTCAGAATATAATTATAAATTAGTCAAATTATTAAAAATAAATATTTATTTTAATATTTTTACATAAATATAATATATATTTCTAATAATTTGACTAATTTATAATTATATCATGAAGAAGCGTTGGAGCGAAATATCGATATAAAATAAGACCGCAAGCTTAATAAAATAATTATTTTAATTAAAAACTCTTATATTGGCTTTTTTCGTTTCTATTAATTTATTTATTTATTATATTATACGGATGTTATATTTTCTTTAAAAATTTACTTAACCTGCCAGAATTCTAACTGGGGCATATGCAAGTTAAGAAACTTTGGAGTATTTAGTTAAGAAGTATTAACTCGCCACTCAATCACTTCAGCCACAAGGCTCAATTGAATTTAATCGATTAAGTTTCTGTTGTGGAAGAAACAATATAAAAAACAATTCACTTTCAACCATATTTTTCACATTTAATCAAACATATTGGGCCATAATCATAGTCACAAAAAAGTTATACTTTTATTATGAGCTGACTTTTGTTAATAAAAATTTCATGAATTTAAAACCGCTAAAAAAAATACCGATTTTGGTGTGACTATGATTATGGGCCACTATGTTTGTAGTAATCGTAAAATGTTTACTATTAACATATTTATAGATAAATTTAACCATATCTATGACGGTATGCTTCAAATTAACAATAATATTTTTCCGGGTAACGAACTATTCAACCATATTTTAAATTTGGAGCAATGTTTTCATTAAAATTTTATTTGAAAGTAGTTTTATTAAAGCTCTGTCACAAAACATTTTTAGTGATTATATAAAACTAACTAGTTTTGATGTAAATATTTTACATTCAATTAAATTTATATTTGGTTTTTTAATTTTTGTTTTTAATTTTAAACATGAAATACCGCTTTCTTTTTTAGCTAATTTTTTTATAATTAATAATTCATACAACTAAGTAAATTAAATAATAATATTTTTATATTTGTTGATATGTAGCTCAGCTGTGATTCGGCACTGTTAAATTTTAATTGTTAATAACTTTGATAAGTTTTTGTATTTTTTATTAACAGCCACAATACGTATTTTGTGTAAAGAAGCAATAAACGAAAGCCTAATGAAAATTTGCTGTAAGTTCATTTATGTTAAAAAAAAAAAACGGTGGCAAAACTACTAAGAAAAGAAATTAATTTTTTTTTGAAAACTCTGGATATTTACATATCTAACACTTTAATTTTTCATAAAAACACATACAAAAATAACAAATTTAAGTTAATGTTTATAAAAATTTACTGTTACAAGATAATCTGTTTTAAAAAAAATTGATTTATTGTTTGTATAAACAAAAGCTAAATATTACGGCAAGGCTCCCTAAAATCCAACGATTGCATCTGTCTCTATTGTACGAGAGAATTTATCGTTCCCTTTTAATGGGGTGCCCATTAATATTCATGTTTTATATAACATTAGTTTGTGAGTCACACACAAGCATACTCGCACAATGCCGAAGTTACCCACCCAGCCTTGTAAATACAGTTCAAGTGACCGTTAGTACCTGCTTTTAATGCAATAATATGCAAATGAACTTATTAAAGAATGATTTAGTGAAAACAATGTCATAAAAACAAACAAGTTTAGTTTTTTTTCTTTATTGTTTATTTAACATCTAAAAATGTATAAAAATGCAGTTGGGCTTGAAAATACATTTTTGTTATCAGACACAATTTTTAAACAATTGTATGTATAAACGAATCTTGGAAAAAAGCGATGCATTTAAAATATAAACGTATAACCTCAGTAGGTATAAAAAAATTATATTAATAAGCGACAAGTTTGGATTTTCTTTTATACGTCAGCATGAATATTTATTTATGTTGATTTAAATGAGTTTTGCAATAAAGATGTACGTAGCGATAAAAATTACAGCAGTAAATTTGGAAACTGTTACATCAGCATAACTGGTCAGTCCCACTTAAACTTGGAAGTTGTACATTGTGGAGCATATTGGTTGCACAGATGATACCCATGCTAATGTTTACCTTTTGTATAAAAGTCTTAGGATTACCTAGAGATAGTATCAGTTTGAAAACATATTTTAAACAAACAATAGCTTCTATTTGGAGTATTAAGAGAAAAAACAAAAAGAAAACAAAATGAAAACATTTTTACCAATATCGGTATGTATCTTACAACACAAATAATTTTAAAAGTTAAATTCGGCAAGACGCAGTGTAGTGTTACATATACTCGTATCTACAGTTAAATCCTGAAATTAACTAATTAAATTCACACTGCCAAATTTTATGAATTCAGGATTAAACATTAACCTTTTTATCCAAAAAAATTAGCGTAGACTTTAAAGTCAACGTTAAAAATAAATTTGTACAAAATAAAAAAAAATTTTCTCAAATATATAAATGTTTTGTTTAAAAAAAATTAAAAGTTATATCAATGTGTTCTAAAATGGAATATTTTTAAAATAAGTATTTCAAAGTTAAAAAAAAAGCAAATAAATAGATTTTTAAAAATCTTAGTGGCTTTTTAGCTTCAGTGCTTATATTCTTGTTTTTTTTTTTTTTTTTTTTTTTTTTTTTTTTTATGCCAGTGTTTTAATATGAAAGTTTTTCAAACAAAAAAGGATGTTAATAAACAAAGCAAGCATTTTAATTTTTTCTTAAATTTTTAATACAATTTGGAGGCTGACTCAAATATGTGGGCTAGAAGCTTTTAACTTGTTATTTTAATTCTAGTTCAAAATAAATAATGAAATGAAGACATGGAGAAAAAAAGTTTTGGATTCGTGATTGTCAACACTTTAGTGCTTCTTTCAAAACAGTTCCTTCTTGTTTTTGATTTTTTTTTTAAACTCTAATTCAAAAGCTCAATAGCTAACAGATACACATGCAAGCACATTACGCACATGTGTGGCTTAAAAATTTCTATAAAAAAACAAAACAGAATTTTTGAATTTTCTCTGTGATTACTGACAAAACTACATAGCACGTTGTTTTGTCCGTTTTGTATTTTAGACAAAAATCAAAAAAAGGTGAAATGGCTTGTAACCGATTAGGCAGAATTCCAATAGCAGGCTGAAAACAGCAGCAACAAAGGCTTTTTTGTACATTTCAAGACCTAAATGGATGGACAGACGGACATTGCTTAATCGACCCCGCACGTTAATGCTGTAGAAATTACAAACAAAATCACCAACTTATAAATATCCTTCTTGTCTAAAGTGGACAGTATGAATAGCAATAAAATAAAAATAATTTTTTCTCCTTTTAGTGTTTTGTTTTAATAGCTGTAGTTGCAGTAAACTCTTATTCTAACTACAACTATCAATCGCTTGTAAGTGGATCATATTTACCAGCTAATAATAACGAAATTTACGCTAAAAAACCGGCTCTGTCATTAGATTCAAGAAACCTGCAACCTCCAATAAAAACTCCTCCTACAAAGCAATATGCTGTACAACATAATAAACCTGCTTCACAATACAATATTCCTTTGGAAGCACCAAAACAATTGATTGCTCAAGCTTCCACAATTGATGAAAAAATTCAACAATCTGCTCCTCAGGCAAACATTTCTACTGATCAGTCTACAAAACCCCAACAAGAAGCCATTATATCTAAAGAAATTTATATTCATACTGCTCCCGAAGATACTGATGAAATCAAAACTAATTTAAGGGAAACTGATTCTTTGCCTATTCGCAAGAATTATCGTATTGTTTTCATTAAAACACCAGCTAACAAAATAAAATTTAATTCGGAAGCTCTTAAACAAAAAGAAGCTCTTATTGAAGAAAAAACAATAATTTACGTACTGAGCCAAAAGCCTGACTATTCCGGTATTCAGGACGGATCATCATTTTTAAAATTTAACCAAAAGACTAGCAAACCTGAGGTGTACTTTATCAAGTACAAGACCCAAGATGAAGCCAATCGAGCTCAACAGGAAATTCAGACTCAATATGAAGCTTTGGGTGGATCCACCAACATTTTTGACGAAGGTATTGCTCCCATTACATCAGCCACTAATTCTAAAAAAATTGTGAATGATGCTTCTGATATAGTCATTGGCTCCAATCTCATTCAATCTGACAGTAATAGCAAGCAGAAAATCACACAGACTACTAAGCCACATATTGCACAAGTTATTGTTAATCTTCATCAACAGCAACAACCTGCACAACAACAATCTACTAATAATCAGCAAGAGCAATTCATACAATCTGCAAATAATAACCAACAAGAATTCAAGCAACCTGGCAGTAACAGTGAACAGCAATCTGTACAACCTGCCAGTAACAGTGAACAGCAATCTATACAACCTGCCAGTAACAGTGAACAGCAATCTGTACAACCTGCCAGTAACAGTGAACAGCAATCTCTACAACCTGCCAGTAACAGTGAACAGCAATTTATACAACCTGCTACTAACAATCAAGAACAATTTATACAACCTGCTACTAACAATCAACAGCAGTTTTTACAACCTGCTACTAACAATCAACCGCAATTTGTACAACCTGCCAGTAACAGTGAACAGCAATTTATACAACCTGCCAACAATCAAGAACAATTTATACAACCTGCTACTAACAATCAACAGCAGTTTATACAACCTGCTACTAACAATCAACTGCAATTTATACAACCTGCTACTAACAATCAACAGCAATTCATACAACCTGCCAGTAACAGTGAACAGCTATTTATACAACCTGCTACTAACAGTGAACAGCAATTTATACAATCTGCTACTAACAATCAACCGCAATTTATACAACCTGCTACTAACAATCAACCGTATTTTATACAGCCTGCTACTAACAATCAACCGCAATTTATACAACCTGCTAGTAACAATGAACGGCAATTTTTACAATTTGCTACTAACAATCAACCGCAATTTATACAACCTGCTACTAACAATCAACCGCAATTTTTACAATCTGCTATTAACAATCAACAGCAATTCATACAACCTGGTAGTAACAATCAACCGCAAGTCATACAACCTGGTAATACCAATCAACCACAATTTATACAGTCTGCTAGTAGCAATCAACAGCAAATTGAAAATTGTGTGTTTGAAAATCAACGGCGTTGTATTAACTCTCAATATATTGATGCTTACACTACGAACAAACTATATCTACCTTCTAAATCAACATAAATATCATTTTCTTATAATCTTTTTTTATTATAATCTTTCATTAAATAATTTATATTAATTTATTACATATATTTGTGATTTTAATTTGCATTCGTTTTTCAAAATGAACTGGTATTTTGAAATCCATTTATGAAAATGTAAACATTATTAAAATTCAAGTAGGATATCAAAATTTAAAAATATCACAAAAAAAAAACCAATAATAAAATTATTTATTAGTTAGTTTTACTTGACCTTTTTCTTTTTAATTAAAAATTAAATTTTGGAGCGAAATATTGATATAAAAATAAATTTTTGAAAAATAAGACCTCAAGCTTAACAAAATAGCCATTTTAAATAATAAAATTATTAAAAGAAAAAATAATATGCAATAGAATAATCTTACTTATACACTTTAAGTTTCAGAGCTTTTAATTCTTTTTAGCTTTGAAAAAATGCTCTGAAGCGTTCACACACAGAAAACAAATTTAGCTGTGAAAACCAGATATAGCTAATATTTAATAAAGCAATTGCTATAATAAAATTTAATAGGTGTAACTTCTGAAATTAGATTTTTAGTTCCCTTAAATAATAATAGTTTTGCATCATCGAATTTATTTCATCATAAACAAAAAATTCTATTGAGGTAACTACTCATAAGCAAGTTTTATGGATTCCATTACCTAGAAGAGTTGCATTCTTCAATAACGCACGCTCATGGAAATTGTTACTTCGAAGCAACCAGTTTGTAGATGATTGAGTGTTTTAAACAAAAATTTACAGAATTGCTCAATTTCTATATACATATGACATACTGAGAAAATTTATTAAAATTTACTCATTATATTTTTATAAAAAACATATAACTTTCTGTTTTCCAGACAACTTATTCAGAATTTAGAAATATGTGAAAGTTTTCTGTGACTCCAAAATCTAAAATATTTAAATATTTATTCTTATTTGCAGCCCCTATTTGAAACAGAAACACGTTTCAGATTTAATGTTTATTTTTTTTTTTTTTTTGCAAATTTAAATTTTGTTTTTCTTTTTATCTAAAAAAAATCCTTTTTTTACATTGAAAAAATCTGTTTTATAATTTTAGTTTTTAATAAAGCCTACACTCAGGCTTGATAAATTTCGCTTTTTTTTAAATTAAGTTTACGTTTTAAAAAAATTAATAACATTAATAACAACACAAGTACGAGTATACCCTCTACAGTTATCCAATTCACATATTTTTATATATAAGTTGATTTTGTGTGTCTGCTATTTTTTTATGTTTTTCCTTATGTATTTAAAAGCTTTAATTTTTAAGTCATATTTAATAGAATAATTTTCTTAGCAAAATTTAATTATTTGTTTTATTTTAATGTACTTGCGCGTATATTCTATTTATATTGTATTTCAAAGTTTCATTTCATAAATTATTTTCCAAAAATTACATAATGTTACTTAGTCATATTTAAAGAATTAAATAAAAAACATAAAAGACTTAAAGCACAAGTTTCGATACTCAAAATTATCAAAAGCCTTAACAAACAAACTTGAATATCGTAAAATTTTGTAAAAAAATTACCCCTTTATCCAAAAAAATTAACGTAGACTTTAAAGTCAACGTTATCGAAATTTTTCATATAATTTTTTCATAAATTTTACTTTAAAATCTACGTAAAATTATTATTTAAAAAAAACAAATTTCAATACACCAGTTCATAAAAAGACTTCAGATACATTTCAGATTTATTTTATTTGATTTTGTTTTATTTAGAATTTTCTTTTGTTGCTCCTAAAATCTATTGACAGTTTTTTTTCTAAATATTTTTATAGCCTTCACAATTTTTGCCATTTCATAAAAACATTTTTTTATAACTTATTTATTTTTTTGTTGTTAAATATTTAAGAATAATGTGTAAAATTAAAAAGATTAATATTTGGCGTCTAAATTGTAGGTTATATAAGACTCGGAACAGCCATATTTAACCTTTTTTCTTTTTTGTTTTTAATTTTGTTACATTTGGAAACGAGTTTCTACTTAAATTTCGTGTTGTGCTCAGTTTTATCTTACATGTAGCGGAACATACCTGGTTAGAAAAACTCTATTGCTTTTTTCTTAATAAATTAGTTATTGAATAATACGCTTTGTTCGCTTTGATTGTTTTTTTTATTACATAACGAAACTCCCGCATTATCTGCTTTTGTGTGTGTGTGTTTTTATTTTCTTCTTTTTATTATATTTATATAATTCTGTTTTGTTATCTTAAGCATTTGATTGTATCACGTTATAAAATGTCAGCGTTACATAAATAATAATTAATTAGCTTTGCTTTATAATATTTATTATTTATATACAAATCATGAATATTTATGTTTTAAAATTAGTTACGCGTTATGGAATATCAGCTCATACTTACATTAAGCGACTGTAAAATACAAAATCATAACTTTTGATAAAATTTTGGGTCGCAACTTAATTTTTAACTGATAGCATATCCGATTCTGATAACTAAAATTATTTTCTCAGCATATAGAAGCTAGATCTCTTTCGGGGTTATTTAAAGGATTTTATATATATATTTTGTAATTATAAGTATTTAACTCTTCGTCATACGTACACATGTTGCTGTTTTCACAATCATAACACATGTATTTCCACTTATTTATAAGGGAAATATCCTGAAAAATTAGAAATAACACTAAAAACACGTTTTATTTGTACCATTTAATGTTTATTTCACATCAAAAAAAATATAACATAAAATATGTGACCGAAAGGCACTTCTTTTACACCTTGGGTTACTTTACTTAAAATATAGTAAGGATCCTTAATCTTTTCTAGCAATAAATATAGCCTATGTTACTCAAGATGAATGAAGCTTTCCAATGGTGAAAGTATTTTTGAAATTAGCACAGTACTTTTTGAGTTACTTCATTACAAACATACACAAATTTTTCCTCTTTATAATATTAGTATAGATAAATTTCCCTGAAAAAGACCTTCAGAAGAAAGTCGAAGTCGAACTATTGAAAAATTAAAATAAAAGCAATTTTCATCGAGATCGTAAGCTTGAATATTATTTACTAATAATACATTTTTAAGATCGAATAATTAAATAAAATTATTAAAAAAAATCTAAAAAAGGAGCGAAGAAAGTGGTCTTTTCCATGGAATTACTAACATGTATGCATGTCAGCTTTGTTAAAAAAACTTTTTTTAAATAAATATATTTTCTCTTATTATAAAATTTGAATGAGTTACATAAATTAAAAAAAAAAATTGGGAGCATTTAAAACTCAACAAAACTAAAAATTAATAAACGAACTTTAACAAAATACGTACGTAATATTAAAATAATAAAAACATTTCTTCAAATTTTCATTGTAAAGCTAATTAATTTCATTATTAATTTGAGGTTAGAGAAATTTTTTGTGTTTTGAATTCGCCTATTAAAGACAAATAAACTATTGAGTTTTATTTGTCTAAATTTGTTACAACATAATGAAATTTGTTAATTAAATGCCTAAAGAGCTAATTAAAAATAAAAGAAATCAATGCAAATACATTTTAGTGTTATGAAGATACGAAGTCAGTCATATGCAAATAGATTGGATGGTAAACAAAAATTTACACTTTATAGAAAAATGGTTACAATTTCACAATTGGTGGTAAATATTTTATTTTATTTATCCGACTGGTTTTATTGGTAGTAGAACTCGTTTCAGACGAAGCAGTTGCTAATGACTTGCTAGTATGTCGTCCAGAGCCAATAGAAAAATTAAATGAGAGTTTTGGTTTTTGTGTTTGCTGTTGTTGTTGTTGTTGTTGTTGAATACCATCTAAAGAACCAATGACTGAGGTTACGGGGGCAATACCTTCGTCAGATACTTGTGATGAACCACCAAGTTTTTCATATTGTTCTATTGAAATAAAAATTAATTCTCAGTTAGACAAAGCAATTTATTCACAAAAACTATTTTTTTTTTAAATTTATAGAATTTTGGCTATAATAAAGGAAAAATGTTATTTTCTTACTTGAAAAATTTTCGTTTCGTTTTTAATTTTAAATTATTTTTCAAAAGAAAATTTATCTCGAGCCAAATTACGACACGCGATATGAATCGAAATTTCTCTTTAATTTCTATTGAAATTTCATACTCTATCTAATGTGTGTAGTAATTTGGCTCCTGTCTTTTTTTTTTTACCTTGAATGGTACGTTGTGCATGTTGTGCCTCTGCTTGGGTCTTGTACTTGATAAAATATACTTCTGGTTTGCTTAGCTGTTTAGTTTGCATGTTCTGTATGACAGTCTGCAAGTCTATAGGATCTGGTTTCTTTGTCAGGACATAAATTATGGTCTTCTCTTCAATGGGAGCTTGCTGTAGACGTAGGGCTGCTTTATAATTGTTTTGGGTAGGTGCCTTAATAAAAACAATACGATAATGTTTGCGTGGTGGTGGTGGTGGTGGTGGTGGGGGTGCAATATGTTGTTGATACTGTTGATCTTCAGGAGCAACATGTACATAAATATCTTTAGTTACAGTGCCTGCTGCTGCTGCTGGTAGTAGTGGTGATGGTGGTGGCGGTGGTAGTGATGGTAATAATGGATATTGTTGCGCTTGTTGTTGAAATCCATTAACTGGTTGATATTGTCCAACAAAATTTGTTGCAGCAATAGCTTGTTGTTGCTGTTGCTGTTGCTGTTGATAACTATTGAAACCAAAGTTTTGATTATAGTTGGGTGCTGTTGCAAACTGTTGACTGTTCTGTGGTGCATTAATTTGTTGTTTCGGTGGCGCCTGTTGTTGTAAGTTGAATGTATTACTGGTAGTCTGTTGCAAAACTCTATTGTTTTCAGAATTTTTTTCTGTTAATACCAATTGTGGATTTACTTTCAAATGGGGTAATTCAATTGAATTTTGAATGTAGCCTTCAGGTGCCGCTACGACTGATGTAAAGAGACAAATGACCTAAAATAAATTTATTATGGCCAATTTCAAACGTTAATTTTTATGTTTGTTTTCAAACAATAAATAAGTATTTGTGGTTGTTTTAGCTTTTTATTATCTAAAATAAAAGCAAACAATAGCCTTCGAGATTTTGAATCACACTTTTGTGCTGATACTTAAAGAAAGAGTTTGCCTCTTTGGTTTGCCTCATAGCAAATAGCTTGAGTTTATAAATCAATTTGAAATTTATTTGTTAGATTAATAATGCTAAATTACGCTTAAATTAGACTTATTAAGCAGTAATGACATCAAACTCTACACTGAACTAATGACAGAATCATATCGATAAAATTCTTGTGGTGCATGCTGACTAATTTCGTATCTGTTGAGCTGGACAGAAAATGTAGAAACACATTCTGTAAGTTTGACTAGTGGTGCAAAGAGCCAGCTAACAACAATTACCAGATTCATAGTGTTTTAGTTTTTGTTTTTGTGAAAATTGGGCTGCTCAATATATTTTACAGAGCACGGAGCTTTAAGGTCACCTGGTGATAATAACAATAATAGATAAGAAGTTGTAATTTAAAAACTCATAGTCAAACACTCATTTACGCGATAAATTTTTTGCTGCTGCAGGTAAACAATACATTTGTAAAAAAAGAAAGTAAATTTGATGCAGCAATCATTTAAACATAAAAGCTATAAATTGTATAATAATAAAATTATAGATAAAAAATTATTCCATTATCGCTGCGCGAAGGTTAATTTTTTCACGATTTTGGACATTAACATGTACATTAATGACCTGAACCCAAATCGTCACGTTGGATATTGAATAAAATTTTCGTATTTTTTGTATGAAATATTTTAAAAATCTATAACAAAATATTAATCTTTATTTGTGCTTAATTCCAGAAATTGTGTTGGTTTTAAAATGTATTCTTTTACTCATGATATTTTCATGAGTTATTTATTCAGTACAATAAGTACTGAAGAGGATAGCATACCTATATGGACCATTTCATCAGACGCTAGTCTGAATCCTCAGTAGGTTACTCCCAACGTTTCTTGCAAACATTAGAACTTTTATATTGTAAAAGCAATTGACTAAATAAGAATTATTTATCAATAGTTACAAAAAGATTCAAAAATCTTGATAGAACTTGTTTAACAGCGATTGCGGCAATTTGGCCTCTGATTATTTTGAAAACATGCTACACAAATGAACACTTTGTAGTTCTATTGATCTTAACTATTAATCTTAAGCGCCCAATATACACGCAAAATAAGTGAAAAACTGGCATTTCATTGCAAAAAAAAAAAAAAAAAAAAAAAAAAAAAAACTACTGCAAAGGTCTTTAAGTCTAACCACAAGTTTTTAACTATGAATTGTAAAGGTATTTAAACTACTAATAAATTATAAAAATAATAAAAAAAAATTTGAGAAAAAATCGTTTTGATGTGAAGAAATGGCTTAGTTTTCAAAAATTTATAATTTTAGTACGTAACATCTTCCCTCAACTCAAAATATTTTGATATACACAGCACCTGCAGGCAAATTATTAAAATAAATAGATTAGCAAAATTTCAAAATCCCATACAAGCTCAAACCACTGGCACAATGATTTGATTGCGCATGCATGCTGCTGTCGTATATAATAAAGTCAATATTTTTTTTTTAGTTTAGTGTTAACCAACAATAACAAAAAAAATATAAGCTCTAGATTTGAATATTTTTATATGTTTAATTTGCATAAAATTAATTAATTAAAAAGTTGGTTTTTGGAAATTAAAAAAGTATTCATTCATTTCATTGTTGGTCAAGTACGGCAAGAAGAAAGTTGCTGTACGGAACTTGCATAATAATTTAAAATAATCTTATTTACTATGGTGCGTCCTTTAAAATTTTCTAAGCACCTGTTTAATAACGTGGAAAACGTAGGATTGAAAAAAATTTCTTTTAATTAAAAGAACCACAAATATTTGTTAATTTTGCTAAGCAGCGAGTTCAGTTAAGCCACTAACTGAAATCTACAAGCAAAGCAATTGTTTATTATTTGTTTTATTTTATATGTTATTCTAAATTATTTTTTAAGCAAATATTTTGCACCATTATGTGATGGAAAATAATAAATTTTAAGCCCAACATAATGGAAATCAAGCACTAAGAATTTAATTAAAAAAATTATTTAATACCATCATAATTGGAATGGAGATTCTTTACTTTGCTGAGTCTGCAAATATTTTATTATATCTATTTTTTTAGTATTTAAAATTCACTCACAAAAGTTTTTAATATTTTTCACTTACAGTTAAAGCACGCATTTTTTAAAATAAATTATTACAAAATTTTTTATAGTTCACAATCTATGCCGAACTTTGTGTATCAATTGGCAAGCTGAAATCTACTAAATAAAACTAAAAAAAGCACAAGCTTTTATAAACATGAACTGCTTGACAGAGTTTTAATTTGAATATCTTAGCTTGATATTCAAATGACCACAAAAGCATCAAAACCTTTTTGCTGTGAAGACCTAAAAACAACAGAAAAAGAAAAATTAAAAAAAAAGGAAAAAACAAGACAGCAGTAGCAAAAGACACAAAATTTAGAGCGTTGGTGTGTTAATTTATTACTATTTAATATTAACACTGGGCAACAATAAAATACGTCTACTGTTTTTAGTAAAATAAATTTATTTAATTTTTGAAATTAATTGATTAATTAATGCAGTTATATAAAACGAAAAAATTAAAAATTTTTTAATACTTCATTTCAAAGTTATGATAAGAGTTCATATTTTAGAAAAAAAAAATTCAATAAAAGAATCAGATGATTTTTGCTGTTCAGTGACTATAATGTTTTGACTTTAGAAGGGTATATTTTTAGTTAAGAAAAAGAAACAATTCATTATTGCCTCTTCTATTTTAAATAATTTTTTAAAAATTAAAAAGTTCTTACAATATTTTTGAAACTGTGCAGTAAATTTAAAAAGGATAAATAAAATTTTGTTAGGGAGTTTCGGATTTTCTTCTATAACAAATAGAATCAAGTAATACATTGCGGGCTATTATGAAAAACATGAATGACAAATTTAAAATACTTTGGCAACAGTTTTCAGTTGGTCTGTCTCTGAGGAAATAAGCGTAACCACTCCTTTTTGGCAAATAGTTTTATAGTCAAACACAATTAATTCAAATAATATAATAATGAAAGTTAGTTGTATTTTAATAAAAAGTTAAACTAATCTAAGCAAATATTTCTTCAAAATATGTAGACGTATATGTAGGGGACATAGTGGTTGTACTTATTTCGACAAATATTTATTTGTTGAATAAGGCCGTAGCTTAAGCAGTGATTTAATTGGGTCTTTATCATTATTTTTGATAATCAACATTTGCTAACTCTCAAATGCATTAAATTAATTTAATTTTAATCGTTGTTTGTAATTTTTGTGCTATGACGTGTTCTTTTCTAAAAAAAATGTTTCATATATTCTGCCCTCCAAAAGTGTTTGCGTTCTATTGCCAAAAAATGGAAGAGTTAAAATCAAAATCGCGTTCTGCTCTCAACATGGTACATGTTTTGCACTCAATTTATAAGTGAAAGTAAAATACTTCCTTTTTTTACAACTGTGTGAACTAGCAAATTATTTAATTTGTATTTATATGAAATAGGAAATTCAACATGTCTACGTAAAGATATTCTTCATAAAAAGCTATTATTGGTCATTTTTAAAGTATACATTTATTTTTCTTTTATTTTAAAAGGCATCACTTTATGCAGTTTTAGGCAACCTATTTAAAATATTACATTATTCAGAGGTAGAATGTCTTTTGAGAATAGAAAACACCATTAGTTCTGTATTGTTTATTTTTACTTGTTGGTTTAATTGTATAATAAACTGTCAACGGCTGATGAACATGTACATCTCTGAGATTAGCCCTTCTTTTATTTCAATGCTTCAGATAATATTCGTATATAACATTTCCCGGTAAAGCAAAAAGTCTAGAAACAGAAGAACTGTGTACTTGTGTTGCATACTCGTACATAGATAAAAATTGCATAATTTTTAACTCTGTAAAGTTTTTTAATGGTTTAGGTCAGACTTAAATTTCAATGGTGCCTTTTCATTGAAAGTAGTTAAAGAAAACTTAATACTAATTTATGAGTTTTAATTAAAATAAAGAAAACAAATTGCCTTTTTTATAAGCAACGGGCATAACTAAATTTATGCTTCATGCTTACTTCCTTCGTTACCTAAATGTAGTAGATCTAACTCTTCAAGTTACGCTTTTGCTGTTGTTAAGAAGCACTTTATAATTATACAATAATTATGAGAAACTTCGTTATAAGCTTTTTAGCATTTTCAAGCTTGATACCTGCATTGACACTCTTGACTATTGAGTGTTCAGTGTCGTTTTTTAAGTAGAGAAAGAAAGCTGAGAAAGAGCGTTAGTCACTTATTTATATCACGTTTTTTGGTTTGCTTGGCCAATCAAAAGATTTATTTATTTTTTAATCTCAAACATGCTTTTAGCATGGGACCACAATTTTGACTGTTGCCTTTTGGCATAAAAATTTTATTATAAAACATCAACTTTCATTAATATGAATTCTTGATTGCCTAAACTCTTTTCTATGCTTCTTTGAATTTCAAACTATCGAGAGTAGACTATAATACTTGTATGTTATGATAATGACTTTGTTATCATCTTAAAATCATTTTTATGTGAGATTGTATTTGATTCATTTCAAACACTCTATTGCTGTTAATGATCACTTTATTATATTTGATTTTTGTTTGCTTAGCTTAGCCATATCTTTTTAAAAAAAAGGTATACTAAGTTTACATTGTGTTCGTTATTAATTATAAATATTCCCCCCATACTTTTTAACAAACAATTTATTAACTTTTTAAAGCGTTTGTACTGTTTGCTACCAACGCCTTTAAGTTAGTTTTTCTTCAGTTTTATTTATAATAAAAAAAAAAAAAAAAAATAAATAAATAAATAATTAATTTTCTTACAGATAGTTATTTACAAGACAATTTTTGTTTATTATACCCTTCACTATAAATAAGAAAATATGAGTTTGTAATTTGTTCACTGTATACCTGAATATATCTTATACATAGTACGTATGTTATAAGGCCATTAACAAAAATATATATAGATGAAAATACATACTAACAATTCATGACAGAATTAAATTACATTAACCCTGGAACACAAATTTAAATTTAGTGACTTAAAATGTTTGTGGTTTTTTTTTTTTTTTACTTAAAAACTGCTGTTTTAAGCACTTGTGAAATTTCGTAAAATTAGTTGTAATGCACGTGTGTAGTTACAATTACATAGAAATACCTACACGTGAATTTGACGTACACTAGTATTGTAGGATTAAACGCTAATAACGACGGGCAAATGAAAAATTAGTATTTCATTAATAAAACTATAACATGTATATATATTCTAGATCCTTATTAATAAGGGAGTCGAATTAGCGATGTTCATCTGCCTTGAAGTCCCTGGGCAATGTACAGTATACTAATCTCTCAGTTATTGACGTCTTCAGTCCGATCTGTCCATAAATAGCGGAGTTTTAGGTCAAAACCCTCGACCATTTTGTACAAAATTTCATAATACAGTTTTGCCAGATGTAATAGTAGTAAGATGTGTACGAAAAGTCAAAACAGTTGGTCTACAAATAGGCGCGCAAAATCAAAAATACAACCGAATTTTTTTGTTTTTTTTTTATGGAAAATTTTAAGTTGTCATGCGCGTAATGTATGTACACACATTCGTATTAACGAAAGCAAGCATTCATCCGAAACAAGGCAATCGGTCTTATATAAACATATCATACATATGTACACACGTTTATATAAGACGTGAGTCTTTTAAATGCCTTCTGTACATCTACGATCTCATTGGAAGACAATTTTTGCCCTTCTATTTGATATTAAATGTTTTAAATAAATATGTTTGGTTTAAAAATTGTGTGCAAATAGTTTGTTTTAAATAAAATTTATTTTGCATTATTATTTGATCTAAAAAATTCTTATTATTTTTTTGCCGGAGTTTTTCGTGAATTTGGTTAGCTTGAATTTTTTTTAGCTGAAAGTAATTATTTATTTTAGAATTAACGAAAAAATTTCATGAAAAATCTTTTTAAAAAAATTTTTTAAGTGCAAAATGAAAAATTTGAATCACAGGGTATATAAGACTCGTCATAGCCGAATTCAACTCAGTTTTGGTTTTTTAAGTTTATGCTCGATTTGTAATTATTCATTTTCCTATCAATATTTCGTTTTAACTTTCTATAGCTTGTTCTTTGGTTTCTATATAAAAGCAAATCTTAAAAACTGCACGTACCACTAAAAATACTTCAAAATCATTTAAAAAAGAAAGTTTTCATATAATTTTTGCATAAATTTTACTTTAAAGTTTAAGTAAATTTTTTTGGATAAGAGCATCAATATTTCATTTGTATTTTTACCAAAAATTCCAAAAAAAAATTTTTAATACTTGGAAACTGTTAACTGTTTTCTACACACAAAAATAGATAAAATTCCTACTAAAAGCTTCAGTTTTAAAAAGCTTTATTTTTTATGTTAAGAAGTACACCGGAAATGTATTTTACTGAAATATGATTTTGCTTTGAACTAAAAAAGCTTGCTGTTATTCTTATACACACATGTAAACACATACATGTACGATTTAACAGCACGTGAAACGTTGTGATATCGTTAGGAAGAATTTGTATTATGTATGTACATTAAACTTCAAATATTTCAAATTTTACCGTTTGCGTGCATGCGTTGTATTGGCCTACATAAATATTTTTAACGAAATTTCAGATAAGGACTCGTTTAATTTTAATGAGAATTCTAAGTAAATGACAAACGCAAAAAAGATGTGTTGGAATTTATATAAGTTTAAATAATATTAAACCAAATATAAAAATAAATAGCTGCCAGGCTCAATATTTCAATGCGAAGTGAAATCAAAAAAAAAAAACAATCACAACTTTTGACTTATCGCTTTACATTCTTTATTGCAAGTTTTCACAATAACAGTTTCACAAATTAAACGCCAGCTTCAAAGAAAATCCGCTGTTAACTATAAAAAAACTACATGATACAATGCTTAAACTCTCAACGAAAGAGGGCAAAAAGAAATATATAAAATATACCTACACGCTCACATTCACAAAAACAAAATTTTAAAAAAGCTTCAAATTTAATTTTTTATTTAAAGTAAAATTGTATGTTGGTTGCTAAAAAAATCATTATTGAAAGATAGAAAAGAAATTTTTTTTCTAATTTTAATGGTTTCTGTGAGTTTGGTGTTAATTTTATAAGAAACAAATTAAATTCGGCTGCGCCGAGTTTTATTGTTAAACTGTGTTATTTAAAAAAAATCAATTAAAAAAGCATATTTCATAAATTAAATTAAATTACATTTGATTAAAAAGGTTTTCGGTGCAAAATACCTTAATTTTATTATTTCATAAAGAAGCACAAAGTTATTTGTTAGTGAATAAAAACCAAAGATTTTTATCATTAATTATGGTTTCTAGCAAAGTGAATTCAGTTTGCGTGAAAGCATGCTGGGCATTATTTAATTAAATTATTTTTTATAGAGCTTTTATTATTGCCGTTTGCAAATTTGTTATTGACCTGATTTCAAGCCAACAACATATTTTTTATTTTTCAAATTTAATCGTTTAATCAAAGTGGAGTTTTAAAACAAAATTATAAATCAAGCTAGATCGCTGTAATAAAAATTATTAAAAGAGGTTATACAAAATTCACTCATTTGAACAAAATTTTACAAAAATTTGTTTTAAACTTTTTATATTAAATATAAAAAGCTATTTTTTTTATAATTTTTTTAATTACTAATAAATTTTAGTTGCATGCTTGACACTTGCTTTAAGCTATTGCCATTTTAACCTTCTACAGGCTAAGCTCAGCCTTTTTTTCTAGCTTTTAATTTCGAAATTTGTCTTTTAGCCTTTTTGTTTCTCAAAGTAGGTTTAAATAACCTTGGCAAAATTAAAATAAATCATAAATAAACAAAATATTAACCAAATTAGCTAAAGTAATATTTTCGATTAAATTTTGATAGGTAATTTGATAAATTGACCTAAAAAAAGGCAGTGGAAAAAATTATTTATGTACATACTTCATTTTGCCGAAGTCCATTCCTGAATTTGCACTCGAAAAATAGTAAAACCAAAAACTTCTTTATATTTAAATTTTTTTTTAAACTTCCATATACCCCAAAGAATAAGTTTTATTTTCCAAAAACATTTTTTCGAATTATCTTAATATTACTTCAGAAAACTATCGTTAATTGATTAATTTGGGATATTGTTGTCTGGTACAATCGTAATGAAGAAGTTGCTCGCATTGAAAGTTAAAGTTAGAAAATAATTGAATTCGCTAATACATATTTAAAGTCATGTGGTAAACAACCTTATTTTCTTTAGTTTTTAAGTTTTTATAAAACTCATAATTGTACTTGTAATAAAAAATTAAGAAAATTTTGTATTTTAAGCAATAGCTTTTTAATTTTTTTCTAGCTGTTTATTCTCCGCGATTATATCTTTTTCTAGCCCTTTTCTGTGGTCAATTTAGACACCGTTGGTCATTAGTAAAATCTTTGGAGGCACTTTAAAATAATTAAAATTAACATGAAAATATTATTTAAGAAAACAAACTCAAATAAAGTTTGCCATCTTAAAAAAAATTTAAATAAATTAAAAACAAAATGCAAAACGTATTCACTTTTTTTTTTAGAAAAGTGTTATAAAAGAAAACAACTTAAAAAAGCTACTAACAAATAATACTACCTACCGTTTGCATAACCTGATGAAAATTTATCTAAATAAAAAAGATTGTGGTAAATGCTAACAAGTTGCTTGAATATTTACATAAATAACAATAAAGATCAAAATAAATTAATAAAAACAATTAAACAACAAAAAGTGTAGGTTTTTTAAAACAGTGGTCTCAATCGCTACTCACAGTGTTGATAAAAGCGAAAAGCATATTGAGAAAGATCAGTAATGATCTACTTCTAGACGGCAAAAAAAAAAAAAAAAAAAGCCAACCATAAACATGACCGGCTGTAAAATACTCTTCATTAGAAATAAGTAAGCATACGGTTTGATTTTTTTTTTTTTTTTTTTGAGAGAAGAAACTCTATTTAAATTAGTCACACTTTTAAACTTAATTATAATTTATTGTTGATTGGTCACATGCAATAATTAATGAAGAAGTTGAATTATGATACTACACGCATATTCTATTTAAAAAACAATTATTATTTTTTCAGTAGCAATATTATTAAAGTTAAAATTATACAAAGTTTCAATGCTTATAATTACCCATTAAATTATAATTTGTTTTTGTAACTGCAATAAATAAGTTAGCGTTTATACACAGAGAAAATTTTAAATGAAAAAAAAAAAATTTAATCAAACACAATTTTTATCTACATTAATTTTACTTTTAATTATTCTTTATTCAACTAAATAAATTTTCATATTGATTAAAAATTTATTTAAAGTGTAATCAGAATCACAATTTATTTGAATACAAGTTATTAATTGGCCTATTTATTTTTTTTGTGTATCTGCTACAAACTAAAGCGATGTTTTGATTTTGCTATTAGTTAATAACTTTTTTCCCAGACAACACAAAACTTAAAAAATTTTTGGTTGGTCTGCAGATACTACACAGATTCTAGGCAGGAATTTAACCTTAAATTGTAGCCTTATTTTGAAAATATTTTAATTTTTTTACTTTGGCGTTAGTAGATTATCTTACGTTGCCTTTTCATAATAATTTTTATTATTGCAATTAAATTATATTTCTACTTTATAATTTAGATTACTTTTGGAAGAGAAGAAAAATTAAAATAGACACTGTCGTGGTGAAGTGATCACTTCGTGAAAAAGAAATTTTTTCGTTCAAGGCATTTTGATTAATTTTCCTCCATTTACTCTAACATACTTGTACCTTGAGCAAACATCGCTGTGTATATGTGACGCGCAAAATATAAAAGGACCTATGGGTAAAAACCGGTTTTGTTCAGGAGAGCCATTTTAAAGATTTAAATACGTGCATCTTTGGTGTACTTCACTTTCATAAAACGCGCATATCTCTGGGAGGGAACACTTTTGGGGCATGGGATCGGCCTCATTCGATGCTCAGATGTTGTCCACATCAAAAAAAAAAAGTGAAAAATAATTTTTTTACCCTTAGGTCCCTTTCTCTATGCGCTGTCACATATTTGCTGAAATGAGCCAAAAACAACAGAGCCATGTAGAATTGATAGATAAAGTTATGGTTGCCATATTTTTTTCCTTCGGATCTTGTCATTTGCTAAAGTTGATTATGGAATAAAATAAAAAAAGCACACTGACGACCTAATTTAATTTGCCCCAATAGCTTCGTGCAGTAACTAAAGTTTTTAAAATTCTATTATCTGGTTTTCAGTATTTAGAGAGTTAACTTAGCAAATTTAAAATTTTTTACTAACAGCGTAGTAAGTACCCTTCATACACTTATATATTTTTTATTTGTAGTGTGCATTAAAGAGAATTTACTAAAGATAAATCTATTGGCTTTTACTTTATTTTGTAGCGTAAAATTTTTAAAATTTTTAACTCAATAATTTTGTTTCTTTGTCCTATCTAATATTAAGCTTGGGTTAAGAGTGGGCTTCACAGGGCATTCCAATAATTGCACTAGAAGGAGTCTCTAATAGGTTCTCTTTGTGTTATTTTTGGGAATTACTATCCCGCATTTCATATTTTAATTTTAAACTTGACATTTATTTTAAAATTTTGAAGTCGTTTTATAACTTAAAATTTTTTTTAGAAAATAATCATACACATATATGGCCATTGGCGCTTTAATTTTATTTAGGTCATGTGATGATGACCTTTTTTTTTAAAAAAAAAACGGATGCAAAAGTTTCAACATACTCGTAGTCTTACATTGTCTTATTAATCAGTCATGCTGATGTGTCTATTTGAGTTATTTTTTCAAACATCTTCGTCTATAATTAATTGACTTAAAAAATATTTTTTTCTGAAAATGTTGAATGAAATTTTGTTGAAGAAAAAAAATTTGTAAAAAAGGTTAAAAATAAAGTGATGATAATGTAATAATAATGCAATAACATATTTTTATTGCTGTTTAAAATTTATAACATGTGTAGAATATGTGATAATAGCTTCTGGTTAACATAAATTAATTGTACGCATTAATTTTTAGGCTTACGTTGGCTACACATGAATTACCAAAAAAAAAAAAAAATTTCTTCTTAATGATCTTAAACAAATTATATTTCTAATAATAGTAAGATTAATCAAGCTCCCATATAACTTCATCACAATATATTCGAGCTAAGTTAATTTTTTGTTGTTTTAAATAATTTTGAAATTGTACTAACATGAACTTAAACATATTTAATAAAATTATAGTTTGCAGATATTTTTTTCTGATAATAAGATAAATCTGAGCTGTATTGTTTTAGTAAAATCTGAAAATTCTTACTGGCAATTAGTAATGTTGTGCTTTTTATAAAAGTGATCTAGAATTGATTCTTAATTAGTTTTACACTAGAAAGAGTGAAGGGAACTGATGAGTTGGTTGACCAGCAGTGAAATGTTATAGAATGAATATTATGAGTGTAAACATGCCTACATAAACATTTTTTGAAGTCGTGCCATTTATGTAATTAAAAAATTATCTTTTCTTGAGACGTAAAGAATTTCTGTGTTCCAAAAATTAATTAAAATACAATTCACTGTAAATAAGAAAAGTAGATATATATATATATAAGTTTGTTATTCTGCTTGTAATTTCTACAGCGTACTTGTGCCACTCTGTCTATTCGTCAGTCTGTCTCTCATTGTAGTTGTTGAAATTATTTTTCTGAAATCCCTAGGCAACTTAAAGAAAAATTGTGGCTGACCTCAGATTGCTATCGAAATTCAGTTCATTTGGTTTATAAATGCCAGAGCAATGAGCCATGACTACCTCTATTTTGTGGCGATTTACTTATAAACAAAAAAATTGTGATACGCAGTTTTATCAGAATTGACCATCGTAATATCTGTGTCAATAATCAAAACAGTTATTAATTTCTGCTTCAATATTTTTCATATCATTCAAAAAATTTTTAAATATTTTTCTTTTGTTGAATATATAAGAAAAATGTGCAAAAATTAGAATATTTGAAGAATATACAAGATAGCACAGTCGAATTTAATTTGTTTTTATGATTGTTTCTATACCATTTGCGAGCACATCAATTTTCTACATAAGCCAGAGTAAAACCGTGTTTTCTGCTTTCTTTGCTGTTAATTTATTTTACATTTAATGCATAAAGGATGATGGAAAAAGTGTATTTTCTAATTGGTAGTGATCATGTTCAGCTTAATAATTTTCTATATAAATTTTTTTTCTTTTTGAAAGCTCTATGTGTGATTTATACAAGGCACAAAAAATCGTAAACTATAATTGATTAAATCATTTTAGAGGCACGATTAAAAATAACTTTTTATGTTGTTTTGCATGATTGAATTTAAAAAGTAAACATTAAAAAACACAAATATTAAAAAAGGCATAAAATCAACGATCACGCATATTTGAGTAAGCTATAGCGTAGTAAATTAGTGGTATTTTTGTTTATTTGTTTGTTTGTGTATTATTGAATGTTTTAATCAAGATATATGCTTTTTGGAGTCAATTGTGTCGAGCCACATAAAAAACAATCACTCAAATAGGATTTAATCAAATGCTATGCACGATTTTTACTCAAGTTTTTCGTTTGTGTAGTTTGATTAATTATAAAATTTTTTAACCATGCGCAATCAACACAAAAAATGCGATTTCTGCACTTGTCTCTTGTATACCAATTTTAGCTGGTTTTAATGTAATTAAAAAAAATAAATACCTGGTGGTTCAGCTTTTTTTCGATTTTTAGTCTATCAAAAATATTGTCAAACAAAGTTATGTATGTTCTGGCCTTATCAATATCTACTATAAACGTAGGGTTAGTAGAATTATATTAATATAGTTAATTACCATGAAATCAAATTTCATGAATTATAGCAAACAATTTTAATTAAAACTTAAATAAAAAAGTAATTGAAAAATGAATTCCATCTCTTAATTATTAGAAAAAAAAAAACAGATTATCATTGGAAATTAATCATCTTTAAAGAAATGTTTTTACATACATACTCGTATTGCATATGAAGTTGTAAAATAAACAATTTTAATTAAGCTTTCGATACACAATAAATTTCATTTTTAGCTAGTTATTTTGGAGGTAAATTATTATGAACTCGTAGGTAATTTACTTCACTATATTACAATCAGTAAATCACTATACGAGTAAATGTATAAAATTTGCTTAAAAGAATTTAATAAGCCAAACTTACGTTTTTATTGAATTTTTCTCTCTTACTATTTTTTTTTTTTTTTTTGATCATGAGCATTTCAAACAAACATTTGTTTGGTTGTTTTTTTTTTTTTTTGGTAATTTTTGGTAAAATTTTATTATTTTGCTGATGCTGGTATATAAATAGTTGGCATCTTCTTGCAGAAGTCAGTGCAAGTTCAAAAGCTTAAGTAAGCAAATAAAACTTTCAACTGTTTCTCTAACAACTCAAGCACAGAAATGCGTGGATTCATTGTACGTCTAAAATTAAAATTGGAATCTTGTTGTGCATTGAAATTGTTGGCTCATTTTTATGTTCACTATTGTCTCCTTTTTTTAATTTTTATAGATATTATGTTTATGTGCGATTTCATTGGCTGCTCCTCAAGGTTACAAATATAGCCAAGGCGGCGGCAGTATAGCTGTGCAACAGCCATCATCTGTTGGTGGCTATGGCAACAGTTTTAGTGCTAGTGCTCCTAGCGCCATAGGCGGCAACTTCTATCAAGGTAACCAAAATTTGCAACATTCAAACTTTGTGGGACATCAACATATGCAGCATCACACACAACAGCCACAACAAGTTATTATATCAAAACGCTTCTTTATACACTCTGCTCCCGAAGATGTAGATGATGATTACAAGGAAAAGCATATTACAGTGGGTGTGCCTAAAAAGAACTACAATGTAGTGTTTATTAAATCACCCTCGAAATCAAATAGAAAGGCTGCCATCAAGATTATTCCTGCACCAAATGAGGAAAAAACCGTTATTTATGTGCTCAGCCAGAAGAGTGATGCCACTGATATTCAGGCCGAAGTTATTGAACATCCTACAACTACTGCCAAGCCTGAAGTATTCTTTATTAAATACAAGACCAAAGAAGAGGCACATCATGCTCAAGAACAAATTCAAGCTCAATATGATGCCTTAGGCGGTAGTAGTCAAGTTACAGATGAGGGTACTGCTCCTGTTACTTCAGTTATTGGTGCATTAAGTAGTAGTGAAGCTACCGGCAGTCAAATAGGCAGTTCTGCCCAACCATCTGCTGGATCTGTTAATCTTGCCGGCTCTCAAACTGGCCCAGCTCATAACAATGCTTATTTACCACCAAATTTCTATTAAATAGTTGAATAGCTTGTAGTTTTTTTAATTTGCTTTACTTGCGTAAATAATTGTTGAGTATATTTTTTGTTAAATCATTTGGTTATATTTTTTAGTTAAAAAATAATTTTTATAAATAAATAAAAGAAAACATTTTTAATCTTTTTAAAAAAAAAATAATTAATGCATATTTGATTTTAATTTTTGGCCACAAAAAATTATTATAGCTTTACCTAATGCTCTTGACCTTTTATTTATTTGGCTCCAAAACCTTAATCAATTGTAGCTTTCTTCTCTTATTAAATCACACCTTTGCTGCTGCAACGTTTATTTTTTATCTATTAATCATGTTTTTTTTATTGTTTGTTTCGGTTTTTTTTTTTAACTTTTGCTGGCTGTTAGTTTTGGATTTCTTCAGTAATTTTGCCATCAAATCAAATTGCTATTAAAATTATTTATGTTTTCCTAAAATTAATGATTTAAAATTAACTAAAGCTGATTGTTGCATACGAGTAAAATAATCAAATTATTGTCATATTTCTTAAATGTTACAATGGAGAGAAAAAAAAAATAGTTATCGACCCCAAGATTTTTTCGCTCAAATTTACAAGGGAATTTTAAATCTAAACTGTTGTTCATATCTGTGTTGGTTTCTCAGGATTGTTTGGAAGATGATCTTTGCGGCTGATTAGTAATTGCAAAAATAACAGGATTTTGAGCAATTTAATTTGTATATAAATTAAATTTTTATTTTCATTTAAATGTTGAAAATAGTTGTAAATGCATGTGATTATATTCAAGTATGTACGTACATTACTGCTTGTTTTAGAAAGCTTTTGTAACCTCCTTGATAATTAAGCTATCTTATTGTAATCAAAATTTACAAAAACATATAATTACCTCAGCCATTTCTTAGTCATTGTAGGAATTTCTAATGTGTTGACTTTTGTTAATGACAGAAATATGATAGTAATTTAGAAGTCACTGTTTCCTACGTAGGATATTTTTTAATTTAGTTAAAAAAAATTTTAAGCACGATTTCTTCATAGTTTGTGTTATGTTTTCGGAGTACAATAGAAAATCTGTATAGTGCAGAAAACTATGAGCACACTAAACAAATATTTGCTGATCACCTACATATAGTTATTAGTTTTTTCTGAAATATTTTTTATTACAATTTTATTAATTTTTAAATTAATTTTATATAATGTAAATCACAGTCGCTTTATAAATATTTGCCAATAGGTAGTGCTTACAACTTACGGATAACTTATTACTTTTTGTAATTCTGATATGTTATGTTTTATACTTTACATTTGAGCTGTTAATTTTAAAATAAAAAATGAGTTAACGGTAATTTTAGTAAAATGGTGACTATATAAGAGTGCCCTTTTTCACTTTAAAATAAACACACGTATATTTTTTTTAAGAAAGTTGTGATTTTTTACTGAATTGTAGAGAAGACATCTTCCGAGTAAGTGTGAAGTAAAATAACCTCCAACGGCTCTGATGAAAGGCATTACTCTTTTCATGAAATTTTCTATATCTCGGATTTTGGCCTTAATTTCTGGTATCGTTTGTGGGATACTCAGATAAGTCCCAGATTTCGCAGAAAATACTATAAAAAACATTGCACTATCTTAAAAAGCATGATTTTGATAGCCCGTTAAAAATAGAAATTCTTGAAATAATTTGGTTTGTTGCTGCAATATGTATATCGATTGTGAAAACGTAATTAAAAATTTCATAAGGAGAGTAAAGATCTGATATCAAAACCATGGCGACTATACAATATACATTTTATTTCATACCTACCCCAAACATGTCTTCTTTACAATCCAATAAAAAATCTCAACATTCTTGAAAAAAAGATAGTTTTATTTAAAAATGAAAAGAAAACTATTACTGAACATTCTTTATTACTAAAATTACCGCTAACAAATTTTTTAAAACGTGAACTTATACTACTTTCAAACATAATGACTCATTTCTTTTTAAGTCGCATATCAATCTCAATAAAATTAATTTTCTTTTTGTTTGTTCGCTCTACAAATTTTTGTTTTAGAGAGGATATGTCTAAAATTTGGTGGAAATAGTCTCTATAATCCAAAGAAATTCGACATATATTTTTGGATTAGGCCACGCCCATTTTTACGGCCGCTTTTCAACGACATTCACACGCCACTATTAAACAAATGTGTGGACGTACTTAATTTAAGCCGTAAATTATGTTTTGAAATATTTTATTTACCACTTTGTTCGGTGTCTCTGATAATAATGCCTGCAAAAACCATTAACCACTTTATAAAATAGTGAATGGCTGGGTCATTTAAAAATAAAAATTCTATTTGTAAACGGATTTGACTAAACATTTTAACATATGATTTCTGAGGATACCAGCTTACGCAAAAAAGGACTGGGCCTAGATCTATAAATAATTCAGGTCAAAAACAATTTAAATTACCTTCACACAGAAAACAACTTAGGTTTTGAGAACTGAACTGTCACCAGTAAAAAAGTCAGTTGTAATATTAAAATTTTTAAAATTTCAATAATACAGTACAAAATAAAGTTCTCTCAATAATGTTTCTAACTGTAGCACCGAAGTTTTGATCATACAACTGAAACATTTCAACTATCACAACTAAATTTTTGACTGCTAATGAATTCCGTTCTCAGTGTTCAAATTAGTTATCGATTGCGAAATGAAAATAAAAAAATCTTTGAAAATAAATAAATAGACTGAAAACGAAAAACATGAAATTTTATAGTTGTAAGAAAAGAAATTGTGTTAACATAATTTCAATTAACAAAGCAATTTTACAATCTATTTCAATGAAAATTAAATTACTTTATTACCCATAAAATTGGTTGTCACAATAAAACTGTTTTCTTTAAGTAGCTGAAAAGAATTATTTTAAAAATATTACCAACCTTTCAGTATACGAGTATGATTTCCTCTCTTTATTTTTCTTTTAATTTATTCTTCTGCAGGTAAATTTAAAAATCTAGCCACCTACTGTGTGTTACCTTTTTTATAATATTTATCACTGCCAGTAATTAATTTAAACAATAACCCGTTATTAACAATCTTTATGGCAACATAAGGAAAGAAAATCGTAATATTTAACATTTGTCCATAGAATGCAAAACAACTGACTACAACCCTAGATATCATGTTGACAATCATTCACTCAAGCTGTGACTTACCACAAACACAGTTAAATCAACAAGCAAACGAAAATAAGTGTCTTTAAGCTTTGCTAACTTTTATATAAATAAATTTATTTTCTCTGGCTTTAATTGTTTTAAAGTGAACCAAAAATTAAATAAATTTTTTGTTTATTTATTTGGCTGTTGTTTGTTTTTTTCCTGCATCAATTTAAAATGATTGCGTTATTTGGTACACAAAGGCAATGCCTGCGTGTAATGGGTCATCATTTTGTACGTGACAAATCGGTGTTATTAAGTAACTGGCGAAACATTGTATATTTTGGTGTGTTTATGTTGGTAATTTCAGCCCAATGGCCTTTGATGAATTATACCATTTATTATATTGACAACTTGGAATTAGCAACAGCAAGTTTAAGTATTTCTTTCACAAATATTCTGACTGTTATAAAAATTGTAACATTTCTCAGCTACAAGCGGCGTTTTGTAGCCTTAATGACAAAGTTGGAAACAATGTACCATGAAAGTGAGTATTTTAAGGTTTTTTATTTTACAAACCTTGTGGCCCACACATGCTTATTAAATAGTGTACAGTAATTGTACGTGCTACGTACTGAAACTGAAAGAGGAAGCATTTGATAAATTGGTTGATATGCCTTTTTAATGTTTCTCAAATCAATCAAAAGTTTTTATTTTATTTTTCTTTTGCAGTGCACGATTCAGCTGGTAAGAAAATTCTGGAAAGAGCAAATCGTAATGCTATATTAATGGGAAAATTTTACAAAATATGCTCTTGCACTACTGGCTTGTATTTTATGTTGGATCCTTTTCTAAAAATCATTTGGTCAAAAATATTCAAAGCAGATTTTGTCTTAGAATTACCAATGCCAATGAGGTAATTAGAAATTTTTTTTTTTATTAAAATGATTAAAAGTCATCAAATACAAGTTATGCTTACTTGCTATTAGAGCGAGAATACTAAGTTCAAAGATAGTTGTTGTTAGTTTGATGTGTGTTACAAACGTGAATAGTGAAACGTTATCAATTGTTTAATAAAACCTTTTTAATTTTTTTAATATTTGCTCCTTTCTCCCTCCCTCCTATTTACCACTTTTTTTTCCCCTTTATTTTACAACTTCTGCTGTGTATAAAATCAACTTTTAAATATCTGTGACCATGTTTAATAAAGTTAATTATATGGATACACACCTTATCATACACACATGTACATATAATTAAGCAATTATAGTGCTAAAAACACAAAAAATTTTGTTTAACAAAATAAGAAAAATGTAAGTTATTTACATTAAAGCATGTTGTTGTAGGTTCTTTATTATAACTAACGGAAGGATGTTCTCGGACAGATTACTTTTGATTATTGCAAATAGACTTTAAGCAAAAGTTTCCGATAAAAAAAATTAAAGTATGTTTCACAGTCAATGTGAATATTAAGCGTTTCGTTACTGTTGTACACGGTACCTTCAGCGTTTTAAAGGCAAATTTATCCTTCACTAACTATCTAAGACTTTATTCGCATGTTATAATAATCTATTTACGATATAAATATAAATTTATTAATGCTTATTCTTCATTTTATTTTAGATTTGCTTTCGATTTTGAATCTTTTCCGGGTTATGGATTTGCTTACATTTATACAGGCCTAATAACGTTATGTGTCCTCATGTATGCCATTGCCATAGATGCTTCATTTTTATCATTCGCTATAAATTTGGTATCACATTTTAAAATACTACAGAAATACATTACGGAGAATACATTTCTGAAATCTGAAAGAGAATTACAACATGATCTAAAGTCATACATTCAGTATCATAATTTGCTATTAAGTTTGTCTAATGAAGTACGTGACATTTATAGTCCGATATTGTTTGGACAATTTTTGGTAACGTCGCTGCAAGTATGTTTAATTATGTATCAAATGGTCACGGTAACTAAAGCAATTTGAATAAAATTAAATACATAATTATTAATAAAAAAAACCATTTAATATTTTCAGAATATGGATAAATTTTTAGTTTTGGTAACAAATTTTACATTTCTAATATCGATATTGATACAGCTTTTCATGTATTGTTATGGCGGTGAAATTTTAAAAATTCAGGTGAGCATACATGTGTTCAAAGCTATGGCCAGTTCATAGTTTATATTAGCGAGAGAAAAAAATATTGGAAAGGTTGTTCTTATTCTCTAATTCTCTCTTCGTTGGTGTTTATAAAAAAATACGATTAAATTATTTAATCATTTTTATTTGGAATTTAAAAGTTTAACAAAATATTATGCTCTTATCCAAAAAAATTTGACGTAGACTTTAAAGTAAAATTTATGAAAAAATTATATGAAAAATTTCGATAACGTTGACTGTAAAGTCTACGTTAATTTTTTCGGATAAGGTTGTTAATCGTTATTTGTTTGAATATTTGAATCTTTTTGTAACTATTGATAAATAATTCTTATTTAGTCAATTGCTTTTACAATATAAAGGTTTTAATGATTGCAAGAAACGTTGGGAGTAACCTACTGAGGATTCAGACTAGCGTCTGATGAAATGGTCCACATAGGTATGCTATCCCTTTCAGTACTTATTGTTCATGAGTAAAAGAATAAATTTATGAACCAACATAATTTTTGGAATTAAGCACAAATAAAGATTAATATTTTATTAAATTATTTAAATATGTAGAACAATGGCAAAATTGCAGCTGCCAAAGAGTAAGTTAAAATTTAATCAGATTATAATTTTTTGGATTTTGTTTTTTTATAGAAAATAAAATTATTTTTAAAAGCTTAATAAAAAAAAGTCAAATTCAAATTTATTAATAGAAAAACATTGTTCTTCTAAAAAAAATTAAAATTTTATATTATCGAACACCCTAACAAATAGGCATGTATTTATATTTAAATGTAATCTTTTGTTTCTACTTTGTTCTTACTTAAATAGAGTCTCATGGTTGGAATTGCTGTACAACTTTCTAGTTGGTATAATCTAAAGCCATCACATCGTCGCATGCTGTTTTTGTTAATGTTGCGCTCGCAACGTGCGGCCACTATTAAAGCTGGTTTTTATGAGGCATCTTTAGCTAATTTTATGGCGGTACTTACAAAAAGATTTTACTTTTTATTCTAATTAATTTTTTTTAGTTTAGCATTTTTTTTAATTTTACTTGTTAATAACTGCAGTTTTTAATCTGTAAGTTAGTATCTATATATTTTTTGTTTGTTTGTTATTTCTTTCAGATTTTAAAAGCTGCTCTCTCTTACATAACCTTAATACAATCGATTGAGTAATTGTAGTTTTGTGTGTTCTTAAATCTGTTGCTTAGGGTAAAGTTACATTAAGAAAAAGCTTTTTAAGCTCTTTTTATAATGATTTATTTTTACACATAAATAAAACTACTTTCTTTCTTTACATCTATTTGACGAAAGATGCCGTTATTGAGCGAAGTAAATGGCTGAAATTTTCGAATAAACTTATTTATTTTTATGTTAATGGAAAAGTGGTGGCTTAAGAAAATTTTAGTTATTATTTTAATTATAATACTAAATGCAATAAAGGCATAAATCACAATTTTTCTTTTTCTTGAAACTCATTTAAATGAGTCCTGATCCCAGATTACTAACGACTACAGTTTCCTCTTTCCCTAAGCAATTATTGTTAGCTATTTAAAAATTTTAAACCCAGGTATAAGAGAATTCATATGAGATTTATTACTTAGAGGGTTTGCTACTGTTAAATCTGGTGTACGTAATCAAGTAAAAAATTGTTTAATCTAAAGTTTGAAATGCTTTTGATACTTTACTCTGCAGCATCAGATTTGATTTTTTTCACACATTTAACCAAGCAGAACAAATTCAATTTTAAAGTTTTAAAGTATTTTGTATGTTAAATTCTTTATTAATTGAATTCATTAAAAATATTTTTACAAAAAATTCTGTTTCATAAATTTTTCGTTTTAATTTTCTTTTGCTTCTAAAATTTTATCGTAATGGCTTAAATGTTAAAAAAAAATTTCAATAATTTTTTTGTTTTTGTTTTATAAAACAAAAAGTGTTTGCTTTGTAAGAATTGCAAATATCTTATGCTGTTTTATACTTTTGTTTCATCTTGCTGGTAATGCACAGTAGTTAAGCAACACAACTCTTATTTAAAGAAGAAGCCATATTACAGATTCCCTAAAATGAAATTAATTTATTTTTAAGAGAAAATTTTATTTAATAAAAATATTTTTTACAAATTTGGCCTTAAGAATTGAATTGAGAAACCAATTTCAGTTGTGAAAACTGAAACCGTTACTAAAAAAAAAAAAAAAAAATTCAATTTCGATAATTGAATTTTGTAACTGGGACACAAGAAGTTCTTTAAAACAGCTGAAAATAAATTGGGGACTGTTTTATGGAATTTCGATAACCACAATTTAGTTTGCGACTGGCAACAAACTTAAATCTCACAACCAAAGTTGTGAGAGTTGTGGAAGTAACTGTGCCTGTAAAAGATTGCTTATTAAGCATTTGCAAATATTTATAACTTCAACAGGACTTTATGAAAGCTTAAAAGAATTTTTAATTAAAATCAAAAATAAAATAAAAATTTTTTTTTTTATAAAAAGGAAAATAAATATAAAAAATATTAACAAATATTTTTCAAAGTAAAGATCTTAATAAAAATTTTTGCTATTTTAATTTTTCAATATTTCGACTTTGCTTGGAATGTCTTCTTTAGGGAAATTAATTATTAACACATTCAAAAAAGGCAAAATATTGAAAAATTAAAATAAAAACAATTTTTATTACGATCTTAAGCTTGGCAATTTTTTGTTAATATTAAATTTATAAGATCGAATAAATTAATTTATATTTCGTTTCGCTTACTTGAAAAAATGAAATGTTGTAGGTCCACTGTATATTGTTAGAGAGTATCCACCTACCACTTTATGAACATTTTTTATCTTTAACATTTGCTTCCTTTCCTCTAATATACTTAGTTGTGCTGCTGTTTGAAATGGTTGTATGTGCATAATGTGCACTGAGCCGCATTGTAAGTAAATGGTATATAACACTTTACATTTGGGAAAATTATGGATTTTTTCGGCACTTTATTGCTTTACACAAAAGTGCACATAAAATGTTCAGCAAGTAAAGCAAACTAAAAATAGCTGCATATTTTTTGATAATTTTTTTTTTTTTTTGCCTCCACTAGCAACGTTATAAGCATAACAATTTAAAGTGTGCATTAAGCAAGAGTTTGTTTTTATCAATAAATTTAATTTTTAAAGAAATTTACTTAGAGCAAAAACTTTTTTCAATGAGAATTTTTTTTTATTAAAAAGTATTAAATTCCAACAAAAAAGTTAAATTTATGATCAAAACCTATTAATTTATTGAAAATATTTCATTACAATATCAACGTTAAAAAGGAAAGTATCCTTCAAGCTTTTTACTCACTTTAATAATAATGAAATTAATATATATTAATTATTATTAAAAAAATTTTGTTCAAGCTCAAGTCAAATTTGATTCTGTTTCATTTTTTTATTAAAATAAATTTGTTGTTAAAAGAGTCTATCAACATTTTTAATTTTTAAACTTTTAAAGCTGATTTTCTTTGAAACAAACTTAAGAGCTTTAAAATGACTCAAAACTAATAGTTAAGAATACTCAGTTTCTATTAAGAGATCTTTCTTAATTACTCAAAATAAGCTTTACTTAAAAATTATGCTGCTTTATGTATAATTTTTAAGTAAATTATTTAACATTAATTAAAGTAAACACATTTCAAAACTTTGTTTGTTTTTATAATTTTGCCTTATGAATGTAGTTTTATTCATTTTATTTATTTTTTTTTTTATTATTTTAAATTGATAATGTTATCAATTTTAAGCTGATAACATTTGTAGAAAGAAAAAACAAATGAATGAAGAATCTTTTTCATTTATTAATCATAAGCTCGTATTAGAGTGTTTAGCATAATTTAGTTTATTTGAAAACTCATTTCAGTTGGACGTTTGTAAAGCAGTTGCCAGCCAGTTTGTGATCTAGAACAAAGAAATTCAATTCAAGTTTGAAATTTAAACATAAAATTTGCGGGTTAAAATATTTAAAAAAAAAAAAAAAAAAAAAAAAAAACAACAAAATTTGTGTAAACAAAAACTTTTAAATTAGGCCATAAATCCGCCTTATACTTTCCAACGCACACATAAATCAAAGTCAAATTTATCTCTAACAGCAACCAACTTTTCCGTCTCTTTTTTCTGTTCCTGCTAATTCCCACCAGCCAACCAAACAAACTCGCATGTTAGTGTGCATTCTATTCTACAAAGAATTTATTATTTAAAATTTCTCCAACATTATAACCATGTGTTGTTTATTTTTACTACTTTGTCAACATCATCATTGTCAGCTTCATGCTGTATGTATTAACCGCCGTTCAGCTGTTACACAAGTTTATTCACTATTTCATTTTGTATTTGTGTTGATGTTGTTCAACTTTTTCTCTTTGTCAAATGCTCAAATCGCATATACACGTTATTTATCAGATTTACGCGTACAGGAGTTACATAATATGGCAATACGTTTGGAACACTCCATTGATATGGATAAATTTGCCTGTGAGAGTTATTTTGATTATGTTTGTGGTCGAAATCGTCCTTTATTTTCAATATTAGGTAAGTATGTTATGTAAGCAGTGGATGTTATGGTTTTGTATGCACTGAGAGAATTTTGTTTATATATCTTCTGATGAAAAATTGATTATTTTTCCAGCAAATGACACATTTCAAAGGCTAAAGTAGAAATATATGCAGTAACATATTTCATTAATTTAATGAAATATTCATTCATTAAATGAAATTTTTTAATACTCGACATTTACGACATATTCTATTAAATTAAGGGAAAAAATTTCAATAAAATCTTCTCATTGAATTTATGCCACATATTTTCTTTCAGTGTAGAGTATTGATAGATTGTACTACGGTTGTGTTGATACAACCTCATATTTAAATTTAAATTATTTACAGACAAACCTCAGTTAACGCGGCAAGTGTAATTTAACTAAAATCAAAAACTGTTTAATGAAAATCAATTAAGTAATTTTTCTCAAAACAATTTTGTAATCCATTTCCATTCCTTTCTGTTTAAGGCCACCTTCCGGAAATACATGAAATTATAAATCTCATGACTGAACTACAAAATGATAACACATACTTTGAGGCCAAGCGTAAATTAATGGACTTTTTTATGTCGTGCAATACCGTTAAGGGACTTGAGGATTGTTATCGTGAAACCTTTCAATATTTTAAGCCTCTGTTTGCTTATGTAATCACCAAAAATTACATTGATAGTTCTTCTCATGAACATCGTAATTTTCTTGATATTCTAACAGAATTTGTGAAAAAAGCAGAACAAACGGAAAATTTTGCCAGAAATCCTATACGCTTGAAAATATCATCACTGAAAGACAAATTTAAAACACCACAAATATACTTTCGCTCGGGTGATTTAAATTACGAATACGAGCCCCTTAAAATGTATAGAGAAAGCTATCAGCATAACATAAAAAATTTGGAAAAATTCCGTAAACGAAATTCAACTTATGAACATGGAGTTCATCGCACAATAATGGATTGGAGTTTGTATGTGTATCAGAGTCGTAACAAGCCCATGTCATATTATTATGCCACCTTAAATGTTCATCTTTGGATGACTTTGTACAACACCACAGAGCGCTATTATGAACCGAAACGTTTTACAGAAATTGTTGAATGTCTAAAATTGCCACAATTTGTGAATGTTTTAGAGGAGGCACGCATTTTAGCTGTAATCTATTTGAAAAGTTTCCGTAATGCCTTGGCAGACTTTAATGAATGGATGAGTGCTTCGGCCAAGAATCATGAGATTGTTGAGCAAGAGAATGAGATTTTGAAACAATACCAATTGAATAATAAGAAAATATTTTATACTTTATATGCGCAAAACTTTTGTGAATTTGGCAAAGATTTAGCGGAAAGTGTTTTCTTTTTGGGTTTAAAACATAATCCTGAATTTTACTATACCTACTCGTGTGGCTATCAAACGGAAAGAAATCAAAGGTGTATTTAAAAAAAAGAAAGCTTTGTAACTATACATAGATACTAAGTGAAAAGAGTTTGGTTTTTTTTTTAATGAAATTGAAAGTAATTTATTCTATAAAATATTTTTCAAATATTAAAAAGTGGAGTTAAATAATTTTTTTTATTCATAATTACGTTTGATAAATTTTTTCTTCCCACCGCTTTTAAACTTCCGCTTGGATTGAATACAAAAATAGGCTAAAAATATTCTTTTATTGAGAAAATTGTATCTAAGGTGCCGCCTTACAAAAGCTATTTAAAAAGACCTTTTATAATTTTTAGAGTATAAATAATATATATTTAAAGCTTTAAGAAAATGGAATGATTGGTTCCGGATATATGAGATGGTAAGTCTAATTACCAAGTGGCTTATAAAAAATTCAAAAATTAATTTTTATGTGAAATCTTTTATAAAAAACACAAGAGATTAAACTAAAAAAAAAATATTTTTATTTATTTATTTATTAATTCTCTTAAACTATAATTATAAATTATAAGTAAAGAGGAAAAAAGGGGGGAGTAATGCCTTCAGCTATAGTAAAAAAAAATATATATATTTTTTTTTTTATAAAATAAATAAAGAAATTCAAGTAAGCATGATGGAAAACATTTTTGAAGGAATGAGTATGAGAAACAGCACAGTGTCTTAGATTTATTGTACTGCGGTATAACAGCAACAAAAAATGACTGGATATTGGAAAAATAAGTAACTTAAGCTTAAGAATTACAAGTACAATTTTTAATTTAAACTTTATCCTTATTATCATTCAGGGCTTTTAAAATATTCAGTTGCTACTTTATTACCATAAAGGCGTGCCAAATCTTGACAATTTAAATCATTCATATCTTTGCTTTCCATATTGGCACCAGATATCAACAGTAATTTCAATATGCTTAAATCTGAGTTCATAATCACTACGAAAGAAGAAAACAAATAAAAATGAACAGCCATACAAAAATTTCATTCTCAATTTTTAATTAAACTGTGTGTGTTGCAATACGTTTGCGAACATTGTCTGTGTTAGTTATAAAGTAGACTTTTTGTTGTTGTTATTCAATCGCTTACCTGCACGCATTAATAACGTCCAGCCGCATGCATCTCTGGCCTCAACATTCGCACCATTTTCAAGTGCAAATTTTAAAATCTCACCCTGATTTGCATCTACCGCCAAATGGCTGGCAGTTAAACCATAGATATCTTTAGCTTCCATATTGGCTTTTTTATTCAATAACATGCGAGCCACTGGCAAACGTCCATAGTAAAAAGCCTGCTGTGTATAAGTTTTTCGATGACCAAAAACAAAACAAAAAGTAGTAGAAAATATGCAAATAGTCGAAACAAGTTTAAGTTTATATTGAAATGTTTGTGTGAAAGATACAAATAAATACCTTTGAAACAGGCAGAAATACTCGCATGCTTATAATGTGATCATGTGAGTAAGTGTGCAAGTAGTAGCATATGAGTTTTCTTCTGTAACATAAAATGTCACATATGGTGCTACATACTTTGTAAAAGAATGATTTTTAAGGTTTAATAACACAGGCCTACAAAATGAATTTTTTTTGTGGTGCCTGAGGTTTAATGTTTAATTTGAGTACCTGCGTTAGTAACCTCCAATGGCTGCAATTACTTTTTTAATCCTAAGTGTAGTGCAATAACACATAAGGATCCGCCAGAATATAATTTTTAAATTATGTTATCATCAATTTATAGCTGAGATATTCGCAAAGCTTGGCTTAAATAACAATTTGCTTTCAAGAAAATTTAAAAATAATTTTTTTCTTTAAAAATTTATTGAAAATCTAAGATTCACAAAATCTTAAATTTTGTTATCTGCGTGTGTTATAAAAAAATGATTCATGTTTTATCAAAAGCCATTCACAATTCAGAATTTAGTGATAGCATCTAAAACCTTGCAAGTGTTTTCTTGTTATTAAAAAAAAAAAATTATAAGACAGTGTCTTAGGAGTTACCACTAAATTGTGAATAAATTAGGAACTTATAAATTAATTTTTATGAAAAATGGCTCATTTGGTATTATTGTTAAGGACAAACTTTAAAGAAATTTTTTGAGAAAGATTCGTGAATATCTTCTTCTTAAATGTTATTTTATTCAGCAACAAGAACGCAAGATTTAAATTTTAAATAAATGACTGATGCAGCAATTGAATTGTTTCTCTGGCTGTATGACATGTGGCGCCGTCTTGTTGAAACCACAAGCCCTCCACATTCATTTCTTCAATTCTAGGCAAGAAAAAACTGGTTATCATTTCACGATACCGAACACCATTGACTGTTTGACCTGCCGCATTTTCATAAAAAAAGGTCCAATGATTCCTCCAGCCCAAAAACCACACCACATAGTGACACGTTGAGGATGCATTTACTTCTCGTGAATCACTCGAGGATTTTCCTCACCCCAAATGCGACAATTCTGCCTATTGACGAAGCCATCAAGATGGAAATGAGCCTTGTCACTGAAGATGATTTTATCGACAAAATCAGAATTTTCATGTTGTCTCTCCAATACCCAATTAACGAACTCCCTTCGCTGTCCATGGTCATTTTTTTACTAACCTCGTACCTTCTACTAGCAAACAATAATAATTGTTCAAATGTCAAACAATGACACTTCGAATGGCACCAAATTCAAATCTTGCGTTCTTGTTCGGACACCCTTTATTTGATTTATTTATACAAATATAAGGGTATATCTCGAGAGCTACACGCAGATTTAAAAAATTAGGTATACAGCTTCGATCAGGGTATCAGTTTTAGTTTTGGCGGTACAAACACAATTGTAGGCCTGTGTAATAGTTTTTTTAAATCACTACTTGTTCTACCTAGAAAAAAACTAATCTTATTTCAGGTTCAAGAGAATGCAAACCCAAATATGCATAACACAGCAAAAAATCTGGGGAAAATAAAGTTTAAAATCAAAAACTAGAATTAACCAAATATTTCAGTAATCTAATGAAATGTGCCACTTTGTGAAAAATAATAAATTTTTCATTGCATTGGAGACAAAAGTCAGAGAATATATGAACCAAATTCTCTGAGTGTATCTAAAGTAACAAAATTAATAGTTATTAAACCAGAGCTAACTAATTCTAATCTTTATTAAGTTGAACAAAAATTAACATAAAAAAAAATTATTTTGGTTGAATCATGTGGTTTAAGGTCTTTTGTTTACGCATGCAGTTATCAAGAATATTTTGTAGTTTCTTTTTATGTCTTTTAAGTCATAAACGACATTGTGCATTTGAAAATTGTAATAGCATTTTGATTGATTTGTAGATGGTTTATGCTCACATGTAATGGTGTCCGGTTATTATTTGGATTTCCCACATGAACACTGGCCCCACACGTAAGTATCATATCCACAATGTACATTTCACTAAAAGCAATAGCATTAGCTAAAGGCAAATAACCATTTGGTGCTGGATATTCAATTAAAATGGGACGACGGCGTAGAATACGCTTGACCAAAAATTGTTGGTCTTTTTTAATGGCACGAAAAAGACAAATTGCTGTTGGTTCAGCAGCCAAAGTACAGCCCTTAATTCACAAAAAAAAGTTAGAGATTTGCAATTATGTTACCTCATTTGTTAAACACCTACCCCTTGATCCAAAAAAATTAACGTAGACTTTAAAGTCAACGTTATCAAAATTTTTCATATAATTTTTTCATAAATTTTACTTTAAAGTCTACGTCAATTTTTTTTTGGATAAGGCGCTAATGTTTACCACAACGTTAGGAGACATTTGTAATATTCTATAAGCCCTAGTATTGGTATCAAATTTTAAGGCTTTAACTCGCAGCATGTAACCAAAGTTTTCATCTAATTTTTCAGCATTAGCTAAACAGTTACTGGTCCTTTAAAAAAAGGAAATATTAATGTAATACTTTTTTTTAATTTTATATAAAAATTTTTTACACCCACCAATTTAGATGGCGCCATCCTTTAACTTTTTGATGAACATCGATTTCATACACATCTGTTTCAGAAATTGAATTCCATTGCAGCGTAATACTATTATTTGTTTCCTTTACAATTTCGACATTAAATTCGTTTTTAGCATCTTTGTTGGCATCTTCAGTCATCCTGGTTGGTGGCCTTTTGTTACTTGGTGCCTTCAAAAGGATATTTTCTTTAACATTTTTCGTTGCTCATTATTAGCGTTGGTGCTGATGATGAAGAAAATGTTGCTGTTTGTTTTAAAAATATTTCTTGTTTTTCTTTTATATAAAAAGTATAACATTTACAATATTCCTGTATTTACTTTTTTGTTATTGCTTTAGTTGACGTTTGTGCTGTGTGTGTGCGTGTTTTTTTTTTTTTTTTTTTTTTTTTTTTTTTAACTGAGCTGAAACTCCTTTGAGTGCAAATTCTATCTGCTGCTACTGATAATTGCCAACGAAAGCAAATAACAGTATTTACTATCAATAATAGTAACAAGAGGAAAAAGTATGTATGTTGCATTTGTGCTTTGTAAAATTTCTGTATTTAATCAATATTGCATTTCTATGGTTACCAGGTATCAGTAGCAGCAGTTGATTAAAAAAAAGGTAAAAATAATATTCACATTTCTGTGGAAAACAACAAGTGAAATTTTATATTTTTTATTCACCACTGAAATGTGTGAAATTGAATGGGACACATACATTGGCAGTGCAAGAAATTTATCTAGTCATATTTGAATCAACAATAATTTTTTATTTCCTTTTTTTTTTTAATAAATAAAATAAAAAGGAAAATAATTCTGAAAAAATTACCAGAAAATACTGTAAATCAGTAGAACTTTACAGTTTGATTTATATAAATAATTATTTCGATTGCAGGTATTAATAAAATCGGTTAATATACATAAAAATTGGAGTAAAAATTAATAATTAAAGAATATTTTTGTTCAATTTTGATGTTCAATTTTATTTATGTAATAAGCTATTGCCTGGCATTTCGATAAAATGAAAACTACATTTTAAAATGGATGAAACTTAAAGAACGAAACAGCTAACAGATATTAAACCATTAACCTGAATTTATAAGGCTTAGTCAAAGTTAAGAATGAGAAATTATCGGCAATGGTAAGGTTCATTTAGGTTGCACAGGGTGCCCTGAAAAAAAAAGAGAGGGGGGGGGGCCTCTCTTGAGTTCTCTTATATCTGTATAAGAAGAAGGACAGATGACTATGGAGTGAAAACTTGAGGAATTTGAAAAGTTTTTTTTATTTAATTGCAAGTAGTTGTTCTAAAATGAATAAAAGCGTCTTAAAATTCTATGTGTTATTAGTTTTTTATGTTTATTAGTTACTTAACGTTAACTTTAAAGTGCAATTTATGAAAAATTTCCATAACGTTGACTTTAAAGTCCACGTTAATTTTTTTTTGGGTAAGACGGTTAGTATTTACAATTATACACCATTCGATTTATTTTAGAGAATTTTGTTTTTTCGGTTTTAAAATGAATAAAATAAGTGAATTCGTTTTTAAAACGGAAATTTTTTTAATTCGTTTTGAAGATTTGCGACCCATCTTGTTTAATTTTTTTGAAAAATATATATTGTGCCGTGTAATGAAAAATTTATTAAATTTATGATTTAAATTTCTTTTACTGTGCGAAGCCTTTGCTATTTAGCAGGATGTTATTTTCATCTTTATGAGTAAACTAGATACTTCTTTCAAAAATGGTCCTTTTTTGTTTTCTTATTTCGTTTGATTTTGGTATCAAATTTAAAGGCTTAGAAATAACTCAAAAACATAACACTGAAAGAGTTGTTAAGTTGATGATTAAGTTTTTATAATCTACATCAATTTATTAATTTATAAACTTTTTAACTGCTTTGGAAGTAGTAAGAGATTTTAGCCTTAAGAATTTAAAAAAAATTCTTATACAATACATGTTGCGACCTTAAAATTATTTTGTGGACTTGTTTTTTTTTGCAGGAATGTTACCCAAGTATTTCATCTTCTTAATTAATAATCAAGAAATTAAATGATAGCTTAAGGCGACTAAGTAAAGTCATAGCATTTTATTAATTCTCTATGCTTGTAAAAGTTTGACAATTAAATCAAGAGCCTAATCATGCGTTGCCCTATATGAATAGAACTGCTCACTGTATTACAGAAATTACCTTTGCACAAAAAAATTATAAAAAAGAGAATAAATGCTGTAAATAAAATTAATCAATTCATTAAAAGTGTCAAGCAAATATTAATTAATCAGTTGCGGCAAAGGTTCAAATATTAAGCCAACACTGAAAAGGACTATCTCTTCCCTAAGTTAGTGCAATATGATTAGAGTAAAGCTGACTTTCTTAAACTATTTTGTTAGTATAGCAAAATTTATGGGTTGGATGTTTATGAAGCAAAAGATTTGCAAATTCGTACAATTTTTGGAAAAAAAAAAAAATTAACTTTAAAAACCTTTTTTTCATGATGGTGAATACTCGTTTAGAAATTTAAGTTCAATGAATTAATCATTTCTATGACTCTTTCGGGTTTTCTTTCAGTGTTTATTTTTATGCATTAAATCAGTAGGTGCATTCTATCACAAAACGTCTTTTTTTGACACAGTAACCAAGAGACTTAATTCCGCTTTTGATAGTAATTTTAAGCTAATTAAAATTTTATTTACCCTTAAACAGCGTGTAGAAAAATTAAATAAATTTTGAAAGCAAAAGTTATAAATTTAACAATTTCTATTTAATTTTCACAAAAAGAATTAAAAAATGTTGCTACTAACGAAATTAACACAAAATGATGTTACAAAAATAATTGTCTATTGTTTTATAGCATTTGTATTGTAAATATCAGTGCGACGTTGGCCAAATAAAGGAATTTGACGCCGAACATCATCTACTAGTTGAAAGTCTGCAAGAAGTATAAGAAAACAAATTATTCGTCACAAATATTATTTAATCAAACACACAATTGTAAACCCCAACTACAAATTTACTTACCAATTTCCTCAATAATTATTTCACGCTTGAAGTCAGCTTCACGCTGTACACGAGCCCATGGGTCAACAATCATTGAATGTCCATATGCAACATAACCGGACATATTGTTGCGTGAAGGTGCGCAAGTTACAACAAATAATTGATTGTCGGTAGCACGTGCACGTTGCAAAAGCTCCCAATGCATCGGTCCCTGGCAGATACAAAAGGCCGATGGATAAACAATCATTTCACAGCCTATTACAATAAAACAATCCAACAGAGAAAACCTGAATTACACAGTTTTTGCAATAAAACATATAAATGAGAGCTGATGGCATTACGAATTGAAATTTCATTTTATTTAAATGATGACACCATTTATTTTGCAAGAGCAAAAACAACACATAAAATTTTGATTTAAAAAGCAAATTATTAAAAAAACGTACTTACCCTGATTACGATAAATTTGAGCCAATTCAGCAAAACGCTTGTCATGACAAATGCCAATGCCCACCTTATGGCCGAATATATCGACAACAGTAAAATCATTGCCAGCTGACAATGCTAAGCCCTCATTGACCTTTACACCACCATTATTCTCTACATCAATGTCAACATTAAATAAATGAATCTACCACAAAACAAAAAAAAAGTGTGAATAAATCACTTAAAAAAACTGTTTTAATTAACCACCTTACGATGCTTGCCAATCAGTTTACCCTCAGGTGAAAATACCGGAGAGGTGTTGTACAGCTTATCAGAATCAGCACGTTCAATTATACTGCCACCAATGATGTAGATGCCTAATGATTTTGCTAATTTGGAAAGTTCTTGACAAGTAGGTCCTTCAGGTACTTTTTCAGCATAATTGGCAAAACACTCAATATCATAAGGTGCATTAAAGCATTCAGGCAAAATTGCTAATTGTACTTTTGGATTTTTTTGTTTCGCCTCCTTAATAGCATCTATAGCATTTTGTACTTTTTTTGCTACATTATGGCCACCAGGTAATTGACAAATTGCAATTGTTAGTTCTGCATTCAAAATTAAAACAATGAAATTTTAACAAAATCTTTGAAAATATATTTGAATATGTACGAGTATTTGAAAATAAAATATGATTAATAGAACTGACTTTTGTTGATTTGTGACATTGCTGACTTGCTGGCTTCTGGTTTGTTTCGTAAACGTCCACTAACTGCATTAAAGTCTTTACTCGCTTGGGTTTTAAATTAATTTATTATTTCATTATCAGTTTTAATTTTTTATTCATATAATTAATCGGTCGGTCAGCGTTTCATTTATTGGTTATTATATTTTTTGTTTTCAATCAAATTATTTTTTATTTTTACTTTTTTAATCTGCAAACAAAATTTGATAGCAGGGTCTACAACGCAAGGCATCAGCTTTAAAAAAGCGATAACCAATTTGCTGTTTATTTTTAATATTACAAAATTAAACTGCAATTCTAAAATACGGAAGGCAATTATTACTTTTTTTTTATATATTGTAATCAAGTAGCCGTACATCGTTTGAGTAAAAAAAAATGTATTTTTGCTTGATATCGCAGTATAATTTTAGGAAAAAATACTTTTAATTTCACATTATTAATCATTCCAATTATTTTCATGTCTGCAGTAATGAAGACAAATTAGACTCGGCTACAATTTCATCGAATTACAGCAGGATATCATATCTAGCATTTAGTTTCTAGAAAAGTAAAAAAGTCCCAAAACAACTTTTCGGCTTAAAAAAATTTATTACATTTCTAAAACGAATGTAAATGAATCGGCATTAAAAAAAGTATATTTAATTTAATTCAATATACTAATACGACTGTAAACATTTGGTGAATAAAAAATGTCAAATATATAATTTGCCACAAAAATCATACGCTCCGCTAAGTGGAATACTTGAATACTCGGTCTATTTGATGAGTTGTTGGCACAAAGTAAAATATAAAAAAAAGACAATTTCATGTTACTGAAGTTAACAACTTGTATCCAAAGCAACATTTTATGAATTTTAATTTGTTTTAGAATGAAACATATTTGAGGATATACTCGTATTCAATTTGTCCTGAATTCTTTTGGCTAGTTGTTAAATTTAAAGAAACCATAGAGTTCTTGAGTGTTGTAGCTTTTTGTTTATTTTATTTTTTTTTTCTTTATAATTTTTTATTTTACCCTAAAGGTTTATTGGTTTCATTTAATTTTATTTCTTTTCCATTTTTTACATATAATTTATCATTTTCAGTTTCTAATCGATTTATTCACACCAGTGGTTCAATTGCTGGCTGAACGTGAAATTATTTTTAGGTCCTTTTCCTTTCGCATTTCTTAAAAGCAAAATTTCCAGTCATACGTTTTCAAAAAAGCCCTAACTAACATTAAAAAAAGTGTCTATTATGAAAAATTAGTAAAATGTTTACAGGTTAATCTTTAGTTCAAAAAATTATTTTTTTAATTTTAGAAGAAGTGGCAAATGTTGTAAATACTTGTAAAATGATTTTGTAACTTAGGGCTTTTTTGAAAATGTTGGCGATATGATGCTGTGCTGAAATATTATTTATTAACATTCTTTTTGTTCAGTATTTGATTAGAACGCATTATCTGCTGGGCCTTTTTTTTTTTTTTTTTTTTTTTTTTTTGTTGCAAAACAGCAATTATATGCAGCGTTGCCATTTTAGCTTTTTTAAGGCTAGATTTAGCATTTTTCTCGCATTTAGCCTCAAAATTTATGATTTCGCCTCTACCTTGTTTTTCAAAATAGCCTTAAATAGCCTGAGACTGAAACCAGATTATTTGAAGTAATATTTTCGATAAAATTTTGATACGTAAATTGATAAATTAGTCGAACGAAGGTAATTTCATAAGTAAAGAAAAGTAAAATTTGTCTTTATTCCTAAATGTTTATTTTACGAACAATAGTCTGCGCCGCCTGGTATATAAGAAATGAGAGTCATACGACTCTAATTGAAGGCCGTTTAGGCCGGCATATTAACCAACCACTTGAAGGAATTTTAAATATTATTTTTTAACATTGAAGTTGAAAAATAATTGAATTCGCATGTAATTATAAAAATTATAATTAAGATTCTTAAGCTGTAGTTTTCTAACTTTTTTCCAGCTTTTTTATAGGCGAGATTTAGCCTTTTTTAGCGTTTTTTTTTAGGAAATATAGGTTATTGTTTTCTAGCTCCTGGCAACGCTGCTTATATGCCAGCAAGTATATGTATGTGTGTGGGTATGTATTGGTATTGACATTATTTATGTATGCCAATGAGCATGTGAGAATGTATTTGTTGTCAGTGTAGTGTGCTTTAGATATTTTCACTTCATTTAGTGTAAATTAAAAATTTGTCGTTTTATCAACAAGCACCATGAATAAAAATGAAATCTAAGCATCCTCTACTTGTCTACTACTTGAATTGCATGTCATTCTTATGATGCTGTGAAGTTATTACTCTCACTTTTTTTTTTTTTTTTTTTTTTTTGTGAATTGCTGGTAGTGGCAGTAATTATGTAAGGGATTTTATATCTCCTAATTTGTAGCAAATAGTACATACAGACGTATTCATTATTTCATTTATTCATTTCACTTTGGCTGCCATTGGCTTTGGGAAATTTTTACATTAAACAAAACACTTCATTGACAAATGTTTCCTTGAAGCAATAGTATTACTATCCTGCTATTTCTCTTGGTTTTGCTGCTATTATTGCCTGAAATTATTTGTAGCAAATACCATGTTATGGTATTTGTCTTGTCTTTGTGCCAGTTACTGCTGCCGGTGGATCTGGTGGTTCGTAAACAAGTTTTTTTTGTTGTTGTTTGCATGGAAGTGTATACGAACGTTTTGTTGTGGCAATAATAATTGACTAATAGTCATTCTGGCTAGATTATAAGCTTTTATAAATTTATATTGATGTTATTAATCATTTATGAATTTAAGCAGAAAAACGAAAGCAGCAAATTAACAGAGAACGTGAGGTAAACGATTTTATATTAAAATAAAAACCAGAAAAATTTTGATTTATGATTTAAGAATAATATTTAATATTTTTTTAATTTTCTGTGGTATTAAATTGTTGACAAGAAGTTGTAAATTAAAATTATTAATTTGCAAATAGTTGTGGTAAAGTTGAGAGATAATCCGAAATATTTTTTCTATTTATAAATAAATTTCAAGAGTTTGTATTAAAAAATAAAATTCAGATTCCTTTTTTGATAGAGAGTCAATTAGATGTTAGTTGTTATTGATTAATGGATTAACCCATCAGATTAGATTTCTGCCTAGACAAAAGGTTTTTCAAGTGGGAGTACATACAACCTGATTTAAAAAAGACTCAATTAAAAACTTTAAGTTAACTTTTGTGACTTTTAAAAAAACAACTTAGAGCCTTTTATAAAACTAAATTTCAAAAAGCTTAAACTTTAATTTTTTAATTTTATTAGAACAACAAAAACAACTTTCATAACCAAAAAGCATTTTCAGCTTAAGATAAAAACGTCATAAAAAACAATATTTAAAGCGAAAACAAACCCTAAAGGAGTCTTCTTTCTGTAATTAACCAAAAAAAAAAGTTTTTCATAAAAATAAACAAAAATAAGTAAGAAAAAAGGAAGATTTTCCACAAAATTAGTATTTATGTTTGAGTTGGTTGTTTTAGCATTTCTTTTGTATTTGATATGCTTCTGCCAGCAGCGACGTCAACCAAAATTTTATATATATATTTTTTTCAAGTTATTTAAGAAAATATTGCAGACATTTTTTAAAGTAAATATAAGTAAAAGAATATTTTGCTATATGAAAAAGAAAAATTGAAACAAATTAATCCAAATCACCATCCCATTATTTAACAGCTTTTGGATGAAGTTTAAAAAACAAAAAATGTAATGAAAGTATTTTATAAGCAAACTTTTGGGTTAAGAAATTAATTGTTTTTAGACTTATTTTAAATATTAATTTACCAAGAACAACATTATGCACAAATAAAAACAACAGAGAAATTTGTGTACAAAAATCTCAGCAGGCATTTTTAATTATTTTTAATAGGTTATAAATTAAAATTTCTTTTATTTCTTTTCCCTTAATCAGAGCTTAAATAAAAGAAAAGTTTTTTATGTCTAGAATAGATATTGTAAGAGTGTTTGTCAGTAACGCATATTCCTTTTGATTAAATACAACAAAAATGTGCAAAGCTGATCTTTAGAAGCCACCCAAGGCTTTGGTATGAACCAAATTCACACACTTTAGACTGGTAAGCTAGTGTACTATCCGTTAGTCTATGGTTGGTTGATTGCTTTACATGTAGCATTAAGATATCTTGAAAAGACCGTAAATGTGACTAGAATACAGAAAAAGCGAGCACTTGCTTAGCAGGTGAATAACTTAATTCTCTCTCTCAGATGCCCGATATCTGCGGCAGCTTACCTTGAAGGGCAGCCCCAGCCAAGTAATTAGTTACTGCAGCCATTAGTCTAGAAATAATCTTCCCGTTCTTGCTTAACAGCTAAACAGAGAATTTAGCATCAAAGTGAGTGTATATTTGATGTGCAATCTTGCACGTCTAGAGATCTCGTTTTTCGTATTCCTATGGTAGAATTCAAAAATTCTGCTTCTGATGCTACTAAGCGGTGTAGCCACCATCACTGACATAGAAGCCTCCATGTAAGAGTCAGCCTTAGTCACTATGTGCAGGACTTTATACGAAAGAGAGATTGGATTGGATAGCACAGCCCTACATTGGACAGAAGATTAATAGTCGGTTATTTGTCAATGAAGTTCTAAAGCGATTTTATTTGCCAAAATGTCGTTTCGACATTTTTTGTATTCAATATGTAAATATGGACTCAAAGGATAGTTATTCTATGAAAAACCTTTTGTATTTGTGAATAATTAAAGCTAAAATTTTGTAGCCTAAACAATTGGTTTTTATCTAGACTTCAAAAATAAAACTACGTGCTAGCAATAGTTGAAGTAGAAACCATTCTTTTTTGGCTTATTTTGGTATGTGATTTTACTTTTACTATTGCTTACTGGTATTTTACTAAACGTGATTTTATGTCATACGCCAAAAATTAATTGTTTTATTTTTATACTTATTTTTCCAACTCTGTCTCTTTTGTTTCTTGTGTATTAGTTTAAAAAAGTGAACAATTTAATTTTGTGTGTGTAATATAGAAATCAAAAAAGAGTTTTTAAACGAAATCAGTTGTTTTTTTTTGTCAGAAAACAGAGTACAGAAAGTTAAACAGTGGAATTACAGAACTTAAAAATTTGACTATCACAAAAAAATTTTTGATTGGGAACAAATTAAATCAAAGTTATTTTCTGTGTATGCAAGTTAGACTTCTCTAAATAAAAGAATAATAAAAAGAAAAAAATCTTTATTTAAAATTCAATACTTCATTTGTATTTTAACAACAAGAACCCTTTTCTTATTTTTCTGCATACGAAAAACCAAAAGCAGCCAAAATAAAAGTAAAAGAGAAAATCAGAAACGACTTGTTTATACACGGTTATAAATGTGGTCAATTAAAATGCCAAATGAATCGTCCATGACTATCATATAATTATTTTGTAGCCATTTTTGCTGCTATTTCTTTTATTGTTTTTTTCTTGCTTTATTACTCACGTTGCACAGTGGTCAGTAATAGAGGAATGCTATAAAATTAAACAAAATACTATAATTTTTCTGAGATACTTCCTGTTTCTTGTGTAATATTTAAATATAAAATGGCTTTAAAAAGTTGATTATTATAATTTTTTTATTACAATTAGAATTAGCAGCAGGAACAAGGCAGAATAGTAAATCTAGTGTCATGTTACAAATACTCCCAAAGTGCAATGTTACTGACTCACTGACTGACTAATCATCAAGGCCTGAACCTAAAATTAATCAAGCAGGTTCCTTTCAAAATGTGTAGGGCAAAAGAGGACAGATTTTTGTAAATTGAAATATTAAAATTCAAACAACAGAATTCTACTAAAAAAATAAATGGATGTGTGTTTGGTAAAACACTAATATTGATACATTTTTTAACTCCATTACATCAACAAACACTAAATTGTATTTTGCTTTTATTAAAAAGTCTATAATATACTAGGGCGGATCAATAACTCACTAGAGACTCAATCCGGAGAATATAGTGGATGAGGTAGCAATTCGTAGCCCAATTCAGAGAGTTTTGCCATTGAGACTGCACACATTACACGCTTACATTTATGGTCAATTGCGAGCAAACACGGCACCCATCTTACAGACAACTTTCTTAAGCCCAGCTGATCATTTAAAATTGAAATCACACTGCCATATGAAATGCCTATTGCATCAACGATCTTACGCACTTTTACTCTTCGATCGGCCAACACCATATCGTGGATTTTTTTGACATTTTCGGGTGTACTGACCGCAATTGGCCGTCCAGAACGTTCAGCGTTATTTGTACTTGTGCGACCACAACGAAAGTCAGTAAACCAATTTTTTACCATCGAAATCGATGGTGCAGAGCTCCCATAGTATTTATCGAGCTTTTCCTTGGATTGATTAATGATTTTTTCTTCATAAAAAATAATGTTTAATAAGCACTCGAAATTCACTTTTCCCCTTTTTAGAAAAATACCCGAGGTTGTATGTTTTGAACAGCTTTTAAACGCAAAGTAAATGGCGACACTTGCTCAAAATTTGACAGGTGGTACTTGATGGGAACAGTGTTGCATTTCATATAACTATGAGGGAAGTTCGAAAAGTTACGGACTTATTGATCCGCCCTCGTATATTAGCACTTTTTTTTTAATTCGAGCAAAAAAGATATGTATTTCAATGTACCTTTTTATATAAATTAATGCAGCATATAAGAATTTTATTATTCATTAAAAATCAATAAAAAAAAAATTTTTTAGGTACGAAAAAAGTACCAAAATTGATCCTTTTTGATTTTTTAATATTAACAAAAGTGCTTAAGAATAAAAACAATATTTTAATAGTACTTTTTGATATTTTATTATTAACAAATCTAGAAGTACGAGATTGGGCTCAAACTGTCTGAAGCAAGATGGAAAACCATATATCTGACAAAATGGTACTTTTTCTATAATAGTTTTTATGAGTACTTTTTACTTTTTCTTAATAACAATCCTAGATCTAAGATATTGGGTTTAAATGATCTTGAGCAAAATAAAAATTCCATAAAAAGATAAAACAGTACTTTTTATTCAATCATTAAACTGGACTAAAATGTTCCAGGGCTAGGTGAAAAATAATTAAGAAGAGAAAACGATACTTTTTATTCATATACTATAAGAGCGATTTTTGAATTTTTAACGTTAAAAATTCTAGAACTTAAGAAAGAGACAAATTGGTACTTTTTATATACTTTAATGATACCTTTTGCTATTATTAGTATTAAAAAACTTAGAACTGAAATTAAATGCTCTACAACGAAATAAGAAATTATAACAGCGACAGTATGATATTTCGCTGACGAAAAAACGAATTAAATTGTAGAAGGTATATTAAAAAATGCAATTTAATAACACAGAGTACGTAGCAAATACTTTACGCAACAGAGAGGTAACAAACTTTTTTTTTTATTCTGATGAAGCCGCACAAGGTTAAAAAAATATATCATTATAACAAATTAGCTATAACCCAACTTTTTTTTTACTGCTTGGACCAGCAACCTAAATCAAGTCAAATATGTTAAGCATATATTATATTAAGTTTCATGACATTGAATTTATAAAATAGTCATTATAAAAACAAAATCCCTTTCACAAAATATAGTCTTGTGCTTAATTGCCTTACGTCAAAACTACTATCTATGAATACTATCTACCTTTTTGTTATTTCAAAAGCCATCGAAAACAAACATCATTATTATTTTCACAGATGGTAAAGTAACAGTGGCATGTTTTTTGTATAATTTCCCTTTTTTTGAATATTTTCTCTAAGAAATTTATATAAAAAAGAAGTAAATCTCAAATATTTGTTTGCACCATTAAGTAAATATTTAAGCAAAAGCCACCAAAACTTAAGTAATTTTCTTCTTTTCTAAGATTAAAAACAAAAAAGGCACCAACTCACATACAGTGAAACAAATATAAAAACATGTTTTTCACAAAAGCTCATTTTGAAATGCAAACTAAGTTGAGAAAATAGCACCCAAGAATTTTAATAGTAAAACTTTTCTGCGAGAGAAAAGAAAGTTCTAAAGGTAAAATGTTATAAATATTGGAATATTGTCATTAGAGTAAACACACTCTTAATTTGAAATAGCGACAAAATGAAGTGAATAAGGAAAAAATAATCAAACAATAAAAAAAAAAACTGTTTCTTTACTGTAACCCTGCTGTAAGATACAATTTGTACGAAAACTGAAATATAAATTTTTTGATTTAAAAGATGTGGTACGTATGAGTAATTTAATCTCAAAATACAAATATTAATCATACGGCTAAATAAATTATACAAAAATAAAATTTTAATATTTCATGCTAAAATAAATATGTATGCGGTAGTGTAGCTTGAATGACTTACAAGCATGTTTTTTTATTATAAAAAAGCGGCCCATATACACAAAAATTCAATACAAGTTAAATGCAAAAGCCTGGCCTGGTTTTAATTTTTCTCAATTAATTGATCAATTAAAAACAAAATTCTCTTATCAAATTGCGAAAAATGCACTAAGGGTTACCGTAGCTTTGCCCTAAAATTGAACTTGAGTGTGTATGGAGCGCAAAAGTACATATTAAAATTATTTCAAAGAAGTTCGTGAATTTAAAATTGAAAAATATGTGTATAAAACATGCAGCGAAAATCGCAAAATATGCAAAAATTAAATTTTAAATATGCATTCAAAATTTATTTATTTAAAAATTTTCCCCCTTATCCAAAAAAAATTAACGTAGACTTTAAAGCCAACGTTATCGAAATTTTTCATAAATTTTACTTTAAAGTGTATGTCAACTTTTTTTGGATAAGAGCGTTAGGTATTAATTCCTAAACTTGTAAAATCTTAACAAAAATAAGTTAAATTGGGCTGTGTCGTGTCATATATACTCTTCACTGTGTTAGCGAAATATAAATGATTTTCACTTTCCACATTCTTCTACAATATCAAAACCATAAAAATATTAAATGAGTGATGATAAATATGCCGCGTTAAATATGTTTTAACGTACCTCATTACGTTTTTTAGTATTGGTAAATATATTTTCAGTATTAATGGCATATTTATCAAATACGTTTTACGTCATTAAATATTAAATGTTTTTAGTAGTAGCTTAGCGAAGATCATCTATACTTGTAACCTGCCAACCAAATACTCAGAAACTACTTTGGACTATTTTTAAATTTTTTTGAAATTTCCATGCACTGTTGCTCTGAAGGGTTTTTACAATTTACGTTTTGCATCATAGAATAAAAACTACGAAAGTTCTTGCAAATGTTAAATCACTTCCAAAAAGTTTAGAACTTACAGATTAAATTCTTTTTTGATTTTGGTAATTTTGCTGTACAAATGGGAATGGTACCTCGGCAAAGTGTAAAAAGAGTATGAGGGAATGAGGGAATTTCATAAGTTTTTTTAAAATAATCGAAAAATTTTTCTGGGTAATTGGGTGATAGATTACAAATCTAGACGACATTCCCTTTAAAAAATAGTTGCAATAAAATTAAATTTAAAATTTAATAGTTTCTTAGTGATATTGCTAGAGCAGGTAAGGTAATGTGGAATACTTTCAGGGGATTTTTTTTACAAGAATACATTTATTGCCTTTAAAAGTTTTCATACGAATTAATTGATGTAACTGAATAAATTCCATAAATTGAAACAAAGTACAAGGCTTACGTTAAAAGAAAAAATCTAAAGACTACTTTTACAAAACACTTTAATTTGCATAAAAATTCCATTAACATACATAAATCATTAAAATTTGCTTGTAATCTTCGTATTGCTTTATTGCGATTTAAAAAAAAACGATTTCTAAAATCTTAAAAAATACGTGCTGTTTTCGGCTTACAAATATTAAATTACATTCAATGTTTTTTCTTTGTATATTTAAGTACTACTAAAGTATATAGCTTTAAATGAATGACTGTTTATTTTTTCCCTAAATATTAGAGACAAAAATTGTTTGGAAAATTTTGTTAACTTAAACTCTGTTGGTCGGTAAAAAAATTGTCAATAAATTGAATAAAAAAGTTTTTTTTTAAGCAAATAAAAAATTTACTTAAACTTTTCAATTGAAAGTTATTGAAGGAAAATATCAAATTACCACTAAAACTTTTTAACTTTATAAAAATTTAACACTCAGCCTTAAACAGCCATGCATGAGTAACGAAGAATTTTCTTAGTGCACAGCTTTGCATTTCGCTCTTATTCCAATCAACTACAGTATGTTGAACTATTAAATATTATTTTATCTCTTATTTAATTCAATTGTGTGTCAAAAAAAGGAAATCTTGTTAGGGATATAAGGGATGTATGCAAGGAAAAAATTAAAAATCTAAATTTATTACAAGAGCTCGATTAGATTAGATCAATAAATAAATTTTACTATATAAAAACATAAAAAAAATTAAATTAGAAGTATTACCGTACGATAATGGAATTGTGAAAAATTTAATATGAAAATAAATTTTTTAAAAGAAAAATCTCGTTTTAGCCAGATATAACTTACGAGAGGCTTCACTGTCTATCAAAGTTCTTTACTGAGTTCACTTTTTGTTATACTCGTACGTTATCCTTTGGCAAACAATAATAAATAATTGACTACTAGAACAATGTTACCACATTAACCTGGAATAAAAAAGTTCTACAAACAACCAATTTGTTCTAATGCATAGTAATAGGCTTTTTGGTAATTGGTTTGGGAATGCTATAGGCTTCTCGAGAGTAACTCGGTTACTTTGGCATGGATATTGAGACATAAAGGGCATGAGGGCAATTAAATGTGCAGACTATTTAGCAAAAAAGAATGCGAAAAGCCTTCTCATAAGTTCAGAATCCTTCTGCGAGGTATACAATAACTTTAATTTGTTCCTTACTATGGAAAGGGGGAAAACGAAGCTTACAAGATCCCTGGAGCGCCGCAGTAGGCAAAACGACTCATTAACCCCGCATATACGAAGGCAAATGTTATAGTTAATTTTAGCAGATACGAAATCAAACTCTACACTGAACTGTAGAAAATTACCACATAAATAATAAAATTATAAAATTGTAATGGTACATGCTGACTAATGTCGTTTCTGTCAAGAAGGATATAGAACATTTCAACATATTCTGTTCCTTTGCCCAGCTACTTAAGCGCAGTGATATATGTTCGTGAAGAGTCCTGGATAGTTTCAGTTGGAAATGAGACTGCACAACAGATCTTACAGGATGTGCTGATATTCTAGAATAAAAAATATTTTCTGGTCCAATTATATTAATTCCGTGATATGAAATGGAAAATGTATTACAGTTTGGTCTAAAAGTCATGCCTGGATAACTTTTTGTTTTTTTAATATTAACTTTGAATGTTAATTGAATTTTTTGAAGTGATAGTCTATCTCAGCAGACTATTTTGTGAAAGTTACTTCGAACTTCAGTATATTATTCATATAGATTTTTGGCCCACATTAGAATTTTTCTATTGTATACACATTCGAATAAATAAGAATTAAGTTAAATAAGAAAACAAAATATGTTTTACATTTATTTTGAATATCCATAATGAATTTACATGGATATGAGCAAATTATCCTTCAACTGAGATAGAGAGAGACATTTCATACTACATAAAATCTAAATGACACCTCACCTCACCTCAGTGTGTCCTGAAAAAAATTTAAAAAAGTTATTTTCAATATCCCATTAATATACATTGAAACTTTTTTTTTGTTTCATTGAATGTATGATTATTTTATTTAATTAATGAAATATTTTATTAGTCTAATAATTGATATTATAGGTTCAAAATTAATTTATTTTTTTAGTTTTAGATTAATAACAAAATTCAGAGAAGATTATATAAAAAAATACTCTCAGTGTAGTGACCTGAAAAAGAGACAGTCGACATACATATTTTCTTGATATAATCGTACTTTTGACAGTTTTTTCTTATTTTCACTATGAACCAGAATAGCACTATAACCCGTGAAATTTATATCTCAATAAAATGCCCAACTAAATCAATGAAAAATTACAGACTAAACAAAAGTGTGGAATAAGGTAAAAATTTATCGATTCGTCATTAATCTAAAGAATTAAGAATCGTTTTAAATATGGAAAATATAATGTTCAGAATATATTTCCTTAACAACAGCCACAATCTTAATATATAAAATTCGATTGTACGTGTGTTTGACATTGTACTCCTCCTAAACAGCTGGACCGATTTAATTGAATTTCTTAGGTTACACCTTGGAAGGTTTAGAGTCACAAATCCTCTCGGCATGTAACGCTATAGTCGATATTTGGCTTATATACCAACTAAATGTTTTTAGCCGGTCTTGCACAGTAATTTACTTTATGAGTACGATTTCTTAGAGTAAGAAGATCGAATATACAAAAATTTTAAGGCAAAACAATGTTTGGCTTAAATTTTTGTATACTTTTTTATAATTTCAATTACTGCCGGGCTTCAAAAATACTACTTAAATACTCGTCAAATATTTTTGGTCTGTTTAACTAATATTCTTCTAGCTCAGTTCATATATTTTTAAGCTACAAACAGTGCTCTTACTTTACGTAATTGTGTGCTCATCTCAGAAATATCTTGTTGCTTTTTGATGTTTATTAAAGTTTTATTTTTTTTCCAACTGGAAAAATCAGTTTATTTTATTTTCTAAGTTTATGGCCAGCATAGCATGTCCATTTTGTGTGCTGCTTTTGTTATGTTAAACTTCATAATCGAACATATTTAATATTTTGAGTGCATGAGCAAATTGTTTTATAATATTTCAAGAATTTCGTTACGTTTTAATACTTGTATTTTTAAACTGCTTAAAATTTATATTCATGTATGTGCTAATTAAGAAAATTCACTCAAGTTGACTTATCTTTATGGTGAAGCGATATATCCACAATTAAGGCCATGAAAACAATATCGTTTGCTTAAATCGAAACAGATTTATAGGAAAAACTTTTAGGGCTTCTAAAGTTGGAGTATTCCAAAATGACTTAATAGAACATAAGCGGTTTTCATATATTGCCACAGAAATATTGATGAAACATAATTAGCCTTAAGCTAAGATAAAACTCGATTAATACAACAGAATTAATTTCGCTATGTAAACGAATTGGATGCTATTTTGTAGGTGAATCGAGCAAAATCTTAATGTGTTGTTTTCATAACACAAGCAATCAACTTGTCTAAAAAATTTTTATGAAAAACACTCAATATTTTGAGTACTTTTCATATAAAATTTTCAGACAAATTGATTGCTTGTATTATAAAAACATCACATGAATGTAATTTTAAAAAAATCTTAATTTTGTTTTAATATGTAAAAAAAAATCAAGCAAAAATATTCAGGAAAATTAAAATTAATTTGAAATTTATTTAAAGTCAAATTTTGCATACATTTTTTTTAACCTATTTCAAATAGAATTGGATACACGCCACTGTGACATATTTTAATTTTTAAGCTTTGCATTTTGTTTCATGCGAGAAAAACTTTGCAAAACTCTCTTTCTCTCTCTCCTGCTCTTTGCTCTACAATGCCACACGTACATAGTATATAAAAATGAATCCTAAAACTCAATTGAAACATTACATTGGGCTGATACGTATAAAACGCCCGGCCTATAAAGAAAATTTAAAAAAAAAGCACTGAAATAACCTGCAGTGTAACAAAAGATGTTATTAAAGAAGAAGCGATAAAGAAAAATAATAAAAGAGACAAGGAAATATTGTAAACACATTTACAACAAACAGTGTCTATTAAAGAAACCCTTATTGGTACGGGCACATATAGACATTCTCGCGTTCATGCTGAGCTTTTTTATTGAGGTAATAAAAAGGAAAATACTACATAATAAGAAGCAAAACTGTGCTAAAGAAAATAAAGAAAAATTTTTTACATAAGCTAAAAAGGAAAAATTAGCACCTGCACATTATACAAACGTTTATTCAGTTGTCAGAGTAAAAAGCAGTGAGGTTTGAGCAGAAACTGATTTCAATCTAAATTATCTCGTGTGTGTGGGTAGGAAATTGAGGGTATTAAGGAAATTTTTCCAAAAAATGAGTTTCATTTCTTAAATAAGTTATAATAATTTAACAAAAAAGAAGAAAAAAAAAATCAGAATTTACAGTTAAACACCATAAAAAAATTCCAATGAATTTCTTTCAAACATGAAATAATATGGTGCAATTATTAAAAGAAAAAATATGAAATAAAAGTGTGAAAAGCCATTTCAACTATTTGTTTACTTAAATAAAAAATAATTAGTTTGTTCAGTTTAATTTCCTAAATAAAACAATAACAAGTTATTTTGTTTATCTTAACAAAAGAAAGCAATAGATACAAATTTTCAAACAACGATAAAAAGTGTCTTTTTTAAATTTTGTGACAGAAAATATTTAAAGATTTGAATACGTAATTCAGATTTTTTAGTAAAAGAAATAATTTTCAGTGTTTGTTTTTTTTTTTCAAATTTGTTATACAAAAAAGTGTTTATGAATTTATAATGCCAAATGGTAAAGTATTGATGTCATTCGTCTAATGAAAAAAAAAAAAATATTATATACCAAAAGATAAGAAACATAACAAAAAACCGGATAAATATCAAAGGTAAAATACAACCTACAACAATTTCTATACTGCACTACTACTACCAGCTCAATATATAATTCGTTTTTAGTGTTCATATGAACGCAGTCGTACTCACCAATACACTTAGAAATTTTTGATGTTAAATACTGAAACACTATGTAGGATATATTCAGAGGGCTTTTATATAAAATGCTACCAGAGTTTTTTTCGTTTTCATCTTTTTTATTACACAAATTAAATAAAGTATATTTATTGGTACTACTATTTAGGATAACAATTACAGATTTTATTAAATATTTTTGGTTTAACAATACTTTATTGTAAATTAAAAAAATAAATAAATTTTAATAGTAAAAAGTTCTAAAAAGCAATAACGAGTGTCGTTCTCGTAGTCATTTTGACTACTAGCCAATCTAAAATATAATTTTCCAAGCTCATTTTGATAACGAATAAAAAACAAATCTAAAATGAATTGAATAAATTCATGAAAAAACTATAAACACATAAAATTTTAAGACGTTTTTTTACTTACGCTTTAATTTAAGTTTCTCTAAACTAAAATTATGTTTTATTGCATTAATTATATTATTTAATTAATAAAATATCTGATTAGTCTAATACGCTATTCAGACATACACGTTAATTTAGCAATTAAACATTTTACGCAATTATCGAGCTCAATTTACCATAAAAATTTCCATTAAATAATTGCGCAATTAAAAATTGATTGCACGTTAATGAAGTCAAAATCAAAATGCAACTCTTTGTTGTGACTTTAAATATCAACTCAAAAGTAAGAAAAGTTGATATTTTCAGTATTAAAAAAAGAAAACATAAATCAATTTAAAAATAAATGCCATAAAAAGAAAATGGCAGCCGAAGTTACCGGTAAATAAATTTTATAAAATTGTTATTGAAAATAATTTTTAATTAATTAATTTCTTTTAATCAATAGCTTGCCTTCAAAACTGGATTGCACTGATCGGAGTATTTCAATATTTTTAGTATAATCCACCAACATGTTTTTAAAATTTGACTTTCTTTTCAATTTTTATTTTATAAATACTCAAACATATTTTCAAAAAAAAAAAAAATTTTACAATATTTTCAGTTGTCAAATGCTTAATTGCGTAAACTTAATTGATTATGTGTGAACACCGAAATCAGTCATACAATTTAAAACTTAATTGACTTCATTAACTTTTACGTCTGAACAGGCTATAATCAATTAATTTTTAATTAATATTGATTTTTAATTGGCTTCATAACGAAATTCAAAAATATATATAAATAAAATTCTCTCAGTGTACTAACCTGAAAAAAGCAGCTGACTTTTCTTGACATAATCTTACCTTGTATATATATTTTTTTAAATATTTTCTAGTAGCATTGTTATAGGCCAAAATATTAATATAATTTACGAAATCTATAATTCATTAAAATGCCCAACTAAAACCGAATCTCTTAAATGTCGTGGAACTTATTCTGCTAAGATCAATATTTCACTGGATAAGTAGCTTATCATCCTTCTATCAGACAAATTGTATTAAAACATTTTACTGCTCTTATTGAAAGAAACTAAAGGAAACCTTATATACCATATCAGCTATAATCATGTCGTAGTTGCAATTTTGTGCAGAGTGGCGCAAGCGCTTTAGTGTCAATTTTTTATTTGACCTGATTAGTCACAAATAAAATTAATGTACACCCCGGAAGGGTAATATATCTGTCATATTGAAACATTTTCATCAACGTACCTCTACTTATAAACAATTTTAATTCTTCCTTTATTAAGCTAGTGCTTTAAGAACAAAAAAATGTTTTAGGATTTATATGAAATCTGAAAATTTTATTTGAAAAGTTCTCAAAAAATGTAGTGACTTTTATACAAATTTTCTAGACGTTTTATAGAAACAGCACATTAACAAGAAAAGAAAACAATTTCACTAAGGCCAAATAAACCACTTTCTTTGTTCAATAAGGGTGGCAGTACCATATCTATAATTTTAATAATAAAAAACTTTTATATAAAAAGCTTTTAAAAGCTTTTCCTCATATAAATAAGCTTTCCATGATTTTTGGTAAGTAAGTGAACAGCAAAAGGTAATACGAAAACCACCCTCTGCACTGCATTGAAAGGTTATTGACAGTCACAATGAAAAAAGAAAAACTAGGAAAAGCATAATAAAGAAAAACAACTAAATACATTAAATACAAATACACTTTTTACAAAATCCCTTTTATTTACTATATTCGTGGGTTTTGTAAAACTTGTATTGAATTTGTTGTCTGCATGTACATGTGCGTGCATTTTGCGTGTTTTAAAGAAGAAAACAACAAATAAATCGTTTTTAAATGTTTACAAAAATACATTTTTCCAAATACAACAACAGTAAAAATAAACAAACAAGCAAACAGCAATACAATAGCATATTTAGAAGCCGTGTATTTTCATTTTCCAGACTGTGAAAATTTTTGTTATAAACAATTAGAGCCTTTAAATAACTTCAAACGAGTAAGTTTTATTAAAAACAAGGAGTGGTTGTTAATAAAGTTTTTCAAAATAAATAACTAAAAAAAACTTCTAGAAAAATCCATAAACTATAAAATTTCTACTAAAAATTTAAATAAAATTATTGTGAACATTTTAATAATAAAAATCAGAAAATTAACACAAAAAAAAAAAAAAAAATACAATAAAAGAAGAAAAACTTTCTACTCACATTTTTGTTTGCCACACAAATAAATGAAATCCTAAAAAAAAAAAAAATAAATAAAATCAATTCAAGTAAAATAAGAAGAATTATGTCAGCATAGACATTAAATTTTATGTAGAGAGAAAAAAGTAAAGCCCACAAGACTGTATATTTTCACAAGTATAGTGAGTGCAAGACCACTCATCCATTTATTTTTTTAACATTCAACTATCAATCGTCTGGCATTTTAACTGCAGAGTCATCATTTTTCCTTAATATACCTAGTAAGTCAAATATTGATGCTTTTACGAGTATATGCAAGTTTGTGAGTAGTTGCACACAAACATGTAAATGTTACTACACAAACATGTAAATGTATGTAAGCATGAAATACACAGAACATCAAGTATCTGTGTAATTTCAATTGCAGGCAATTTTTCAGTAAAAAAAAATTGCAAATAAAATAATTTTTAGTACATAAATAATAGCATTTTTTCTTAAACACTAATTGCCTTATAAACCTTCTCTAAGTTAACAAATTTTGACAAACATAAGGAAAAAATGTGAATTTCAAATATAAAAAACACATTTAAAAAACATCTCTTGTTTAAGCAACTTAAAAAAAAAAAAAAACTCAAAATTACAACATTCAAGAGGAAACTCATTCTGGCATTTTATTTTTATGTATAACAAATAAATTGTCTGTACTCAAGCTTGCAGATCACAAAAGACAGTTCTTAAATAATAAAAAAAGTATAACTAAAAAAGTTATATTGAGTGGTTTTTTAGAGCTGCACAACTTTGAGTTGGCAACACTGCTTTGTTTGACAACAAATTTAACAGCTAATAGTTGCTTTTTGTTTAGTTGGGTTTGCCATTTTATTAGGGATAGACTTACACCAGAGTAAAACTTGCAAATTGTAGAAATTATTTATTAACTTAATTATTTTGCTCGTCTAAATTTCCATTCAAGGGGTATGTAAATAACCATACCAAGATCGTGTGAAAATTGATTTTGCAGATTGCGCCACTCAAGGCGCCTTCCAGGCCGGAATCAACATTAAGTAAATACGCTTCCTTGTTTTACCAAGATTTAAAAAAAGAGCACAAAATAAATTGAATTGAATTTAAAATTTTAGCTACTTTGAACCAATTAAGAAACACACATGCACAAGTCTGTATTAGCACGACTGTCTGCTTTTGTTTAAAATATAGATATTTATCGGCAATTTGTTAAGATTGTTATATCTAAAAAAATTTATAACGTGTTTTTTTTTTTTTTTGGAAAAAACCCACTCAGAAAATTAAAAAAAAAAAATAAAGGTAGTCAAGGTTTTTCGTTTATAGTTCTGCCATTTATAGATCAATCAAGCTAAATTTAAATAGAAACCTGAAAACAGTAACAACTGAGAGATTGGTGTGCTAAGATTTTCTATGCGGTGTTTAGGGACTTCAGAAAATTGGTTTCAACGAGCTGATGGACAGACAGACAGAGGAACATATAATCGACACCGCTGTTTATAGAATATGTATACTCTATAGGGTGGCACATGTAAGGTATAGATATTACAAACGGAATTATAAGCTTATAAGGGTGTCATAGTAAGAGTGCACTTTTTCATTTCATGATGCAATAAATCGATTGTGGCAAGTGGGGTCGCCTTGCTAGTTGAGGCTCTAAGAGCGGTGTTATTAAGTTCCTGTAACGAATGCCGTTCACAGTCATCACAATTTCGGCATTATTTTAAAAAAAGTAAAGACTGACCAAAATCAGCACCAGAAAGTTGCTGGTTGTGGGTACATTTACATGTATTGCATGAAGATTTTCTTAGTCTCAAATTTTGTGTATTCATGAAGGCATTCAGATGGAAATGCGCTTAATGAGAGAGATGACTTTATTTCTAAAAATTGGAATTGACTTAACGCTGCTCCATCACAATTATAATGTGTTGTTCTTTTTTAAAGCGTCCCGTTTTTAATAAAAAAAATATTACACAAAATTAAAAGGTGCCCTCATAGTGAGACACCCATTATTTAGAATGTATAATCTTACTAACAGTAAAGGGTACAAAAACCAGAAAAACTCATTTATATCACTCTTTAAAATATTTATGATGAAATGTTACTGTGTGGTATGGCGGTATGCACCGAATTTACGGTATTTTTCTGTTGGGAATAATTGCTGGACACACCCCGTTTTGTGATTAAAGAACAAAACCTAGTACATATAATTTTAAAGGGTGCGATCTCATAGGGTACCTACATATGTTTTTCACTCTACATGTGTCTTCATCTCTAATATATAGTTCGAAAAAATTACTAAATTTATTTAGATATTCGAAAATGATCATCATTAATTTTTTTTTACTTGCAAATATTCTGCAAAACCACTTCTAATTGCTGCATTTTAACTTACACCAAAAAATAATATATTTTATTTTAATTACATACTGCATTTTGTGTAACACAAATGATCAATTTGAGTAGAATTTTTTTTATGAAAATTACTCAGTGTCTTTTATAAATATTAATTTTTCTAGACGAAGCATTCAACAACTGCTTTTGTTACAGAAATAGCACTTTAATTTATAAACAATTATCCTATATTTTTGGATTTATTTATTTTGACAGTTTACATAATAGACTGCATCCTCAGTAATTAAAATTCAGTACAAAACTGTCTTTAGCGAAAACTTTGCAATTACCCCAGTGAACTTGTATTTATTTGAAATTTTTCTCTTGGGGCAAATTTTAACCACTTGCTAAGTCCTGTCAATTAAGCCCTTCATTATTAATGTTGATCTTAAATTCTTATTTTTGTATTCCTAATACGTGTAAATGACATATTTTATATCAAGGGTTTTATATGATTTAAGTTGTTTTTTTTTCTCTATTATTATTATATTTCTATTCTGCCAGCATTGTTTTTTGTAAAGACCCTTAATAAACCATCTCTCAGCATAAGCACAAAAAAACTATTAAGTAAAATTTGCTTTATTCATCAATTTTTTCTTTTTATACTTAGACATACGAGTACATACATTTTTATTTCTTGTGATTTTATTTTTAATATAAAAGCAAACAGTTTGTGTCATAACGTTATGGTTTTTCTCATAAGCGAAAGGTTGAATGTTCGTTGTGTCTAGTTAAATTAGTGTTTGGTGCAAAATTTTTCATTTTACTGTCTTCGGCTGAATTTTTATTAGGTTTTTTTTGTTTTATTTTATAACGATGCATAAAAAGAACATCATAATAGGGCAAAAAAGAAAAAGTTTATCTATTAACTTTGACCCTTTTTATAACATTCAATTTTTTTTTTTCGATTTCGACCTTTATTGGATGTGGATGCTTATAAATATATTGAAAAAGTTTTTGTTTTGTAGTTGATTTAAAAAAAATTGTATATCTCGTAAAAAAAAACATTCATGCCATTCACATTATGATAAGTTTCATGGAAAATATGAGTATTAGTCTGAACTATCTCTGCAGGTTATATAACAAAGAAGAAGAGACAGTAGAACGCGTAATATGTATGTCACTTGGACACGTTTTCGTTACGCAATCCATCACTAACTAAACCCTCTGCTAACAAATCATCGTAGAAAGTCTTAGTGAGTACTACACTTGAGAAGTATTTGTAACATGGAAGTATCTATTTTGGCCAAAGTGATCAGGTGACTTGTTTCCAACTGCTAACAAAAACTCAAATTCTTATTCATCATGTAATATATGTATAACAAGAATGTTTCACACATTCCGTTCAGAACAGTTTTAATTTCGAAGTACAACTCTGATAGTATTCTTATTTAGGCATTCATATTTAGCAAGTATTAGATATTTTTGCATAGGCTGGTCCTTTATTATGTAATTCGATATCTTTACAGACCCTATGTAATAATTTTAGAGAAATCTCTTTATAAATAGATTTTTAATTAAAAAAAAACACCCATACAAACATATACAGCCATATAATTTTATAAAGTGGTAAATAAAATATTTCAAAACATAAATTACACATTGGAAAAGGCACACTTCCTTTTGAATATTGGTTGTAAGAGTAATTTTAGCCGGTCCAAAAGTGTTATATATGATGACCTTCCTTGGAGTATAAAGACTATATGTAGCAAAATTTCATATAAGTTCATTGGAAAACAAAAATATGTATAGCGAACAAATAACAAAAAAAAAAAAATTATAAAGACAAACCAATTATCCTAAAACTGTAAATCTTTTATAATTTTAAAAATAATCAAGCTTGTAGAATTAGTGTTTGTCAAATTCACACATTTTGAATTAATCTAGTGTCAGGCCGAGGCAAAAAAAAGGCCCATGGTCTTAACAACTTTTGTAGGAGTTATTTATTTTCCTAGAATTGTTACCGAATATCCAGAAACCTGCCATTTTACTTAATTGAGTTTTTTACAGCTCCAATAGAAAACTGATAATGGCTAGCGTGATCAGTCTAGAGCCTATCCATTCACTTAACAGTAGATTTCAATAGACAGCATAAAAAATTACTATTAAACTTTGCTAATTTTTTTGCTCACTGAGTATGAAATACCCTCATGTTTGTGTTACACTATTCTTTCAACTTTATGCTACATATTACAAAATAATAAATGTCATGATTCTTTTAGTTTTTAGAAATAGTTTTTGTTTTGTTTCTGTGTTTTATAGTTTCTGTATTCCTTGATGATGATGTACAAATGTTACAACATACACAATAGATGTTTATTAGATATTGCCATCAATAATATTACTTAAATATATTGAAGGGAAAGAAATCTTGTTTTTTTTTTTTTGATAATATTCATCATGAACGATAAAAACAGCAGATAAATGTGTGTTTCATTTTGCTTTATACAAAGTTAAAAAAAAAAAGATTTAGTTTAGTAGTAAAAAAAATATAAATAAAAAGGAATTCTTTTTAAAAATTGATCACAAACTGTTGACTTTATTATTTGAATTACTTTTAAGTTCTATTGTTGTTAATTAAAAATATTTTTTTTAATGTTTTATAATTAAAACTAAAAGTTAAAAATACTAAAACTTAAATAATGAATTATTAAGCTGAAAATATTGCTTATAAATTGAAATCTATATAAACATTTTTAGAGTTTACAAAGATACGTTTGCTTTCGTTTGCTTTTGTAGATTTTCAGAGTAAAAAATAAATACAAATAAAAGTATTGCAAATGCTTACTCTGATTTATTTTGTATTTGTATTGGTACATAGTAAAAAAAACAGTGCCATACACGTAGGCCGCTTTAACTATTGGTAATTTGTAAAAATGGACCTAAGTTTAAGTACTTAAAAAAACACAAAAGGTACATTGTAATCAAAAGCGCATTACTGAATTGCTTTGAAATGATAATGCTGAGTTGCAGCTTACAAAAAAAAATTACAATAATTTTATACAGAAAATAATTTAAAAATCTACTTAAAGTTCATATTTGAAGGACTTCTTGTTTTATTTTTTATTCTTTTTATTTTTTGCTACAAGGACAAACCTCACAACTGCAATGATTCCGGTTTTTTTTTTTTTATATGTCTTAAGTTTATTCACAAAATAAGTCATACCAACAACTAACTACATGTGCATTAATTTTTATCTGCTGTATTAATGTGTGGTTGCTTTTGTTTTTATTTTTTATATTTTTTGGTTAGTCTGCTGGTTCGTATGCCTCTTTATGCACATAAATTTTGCTCGTTACATATAAAATCAGTGTCTAAGGTTGAGTAAAATTGCATTATAATTTTTTCCTTTTGTTGAAAACAATTTTGTATTTTTCTAGCACAGCACTTATTCAGGGTAGGAGTAAGAGAAAATTTCCTCTCTCAAAATCACAGAAAAGTGTGTGCTATTTATTTATAATTATTTAAATAATTTATAACTAACAAAATAAAATTTTGAAAACGCACCTGCTTTTAGCCTACAAGTTTTTTTCTGGAATTTTTTTTTTAAGTTTTCTTTACATTAAAGAAATTAATTCAAGCGAGATTTTTAATTTTTTAATTTCATATCCCAAAATTTCTATTACAAATTGTGTGGCTGTGTGCTTTTTTTCGTAAAAAACAACAAGGAGCCTTTATTTTCTTTGATAAGTGTAAAAGAAGTATTTAAATAAATAAATTCTTATAATTTTTGACAAATTAAATGAAAATAGTTTAGATTTTTAATTTATATACTCAAAATAATTTCGTAAATATTGTGTACGTCCCGGTACATAACCGAATTCATTTCTGTGAAATGAAACGACACTTTACTAACAAGCCAAATGCATATAATTGCAACTTATACTACACCATTTAGACTTCCCTTCCTCTTACAACTTTTATGTAAAACAAATTTTAAATAAATGAATTAATTAAATTGAATTTTAAATGAACAACTTTCTATCAAAGCTTTGAAGACATTATAGTAATAGCAGCTTGCAATATATATTTAGAGCAGTTTGGCTAGCCGAGAGCATGTGTTTGTGTCAGTATGACGTAAATATTTCCTAGCAAATATTGTCGGTATTTCACACAAATTATCAAAAAAAAAAATTACCTTCTCTTAATAAAAAAACTATTAAAAAACTGTTTCTCCAAGTTTTGCATTAACTGCTAATAAAAATTCCTGATAATGTCACCTTCTAAAAACAAAACATATGAACAGGTAGATGCCTCTGTCATCTTAACCGTAAGGTATAAGAGATTATTCCCTTACGCTCAAACTTCTACTCGATGCACCTTATTACCAAATATAGGCTAGAGGCAGAGGTGATTGACTATTATTTTTTTTTAACTACACTGGAACTTTAAGTAAGTAAGTAAACTGCTATTACAATAAAAGTTTTCTTTTCATGGTTTGCAAATAATTATATGTCAGATTGTTCAACTAAACACTTTTTAGAATCTGTGCCAAGATTTTTGTAAAACATTTTTTCTATTTTTATTTTAATTTTTTAAACTTTATGCAAAACATATTCGAACAAAAAAATAATGACAATGAAATCCTCGAACAATTCATAGAGACTTTTAAAACATATATTCAATGAAACTTGACACAGATGTTGTACACATTTAAAATTTCATAACAAGTCCAAAAACCACTTAAATAACTGTTTGTATTTAGTGTGGAACAAGTATTTTGCGGAAATGAAGAACAGTGAAAAAAAATAAACTGAATCAATTAGTTTCATCTTCACTGACAATGATTTTTTAACTCCTCCATTCAAAATACACATTGTAGGGAATGAAACGCACTTTAGAACATTTTAGTAACCAACACATGCACACACACATATAATATTTCTCGACAAGTTGGTTGTTATTTGGCAATGGATTTTTTTTTTTCCAAATATAAAGGGTCATTGAAGCCATATGCTATGCAGTGAATATGTCATACCAATACTCTTATATAAATTCATATACTAACATACATGCATACACATGTACATGTTTAACTACATTATCTGTATGCATATCAACGCATCATTTTATCAGATGACAAACTTGCAAATATATATGGATGTGTGAATGTAAGTATATATACGCAAGCATGCTTATATTTGTAGAAGTACTAATTGATTCATTTCCTGTATAAGAACCAGCATGTATGGTATGGTATGTGTGTTCACACTTGCAATAATGCATACAAGTTTTCATGTTCTCACTTCAAGTCACTGGCAGATGTGGGAATCCGGTTATCAAATAAATAAGAAGAAAAAAAGAAAAAACTTTATGATGCCATAATTGAATATCTATTTTAATATTTAAAGAAAGTCTTCTTATACCGACAGTTCTAAATTGTTTAGTCCTGGTAATTTACATAAATATTCGATTGTCTCTATATTGGCTCGGTAAATTCCATCATTCATTTCTTGAATCTTTTGTTAATTTCTTTAGTTTCTGCAAATAAATATAAGGTCTCATTATAATACCAAAAAGCCTAACTAATCAACACAAGCTGACATCAAAATAATTTGGAAATAAAATTTTTATTTTCACAAGGCAAGTCTAATAATAAAAGAAACTAATCCACAGACTAATAGAAAAAGTCTAATTGAGCTTAAGTTTTGATGTTTGCGTTTAAAATCTTTGTTGTAAGAAAATTTAAGGACATTTTTTTAATTGCCAGCTGCAAAACATGATATTTATTTTGAAGTTATACATTTATATATAACCAGAATTTACCTCGCTACTTCGTCAGCGAAGTACCATACTGTAAAGATAAATCTGCCGAGTGAAATATGTTTTAACGTAACCCATTACGTTTTTCAGTATTTGTAAATATCTTTTTAGTGTTTATGGCATATTTAAAAATATGTTTAGGGGAGATATAAGTGCATGGATACAAATGTGCGTTAATAGGTTGACTTCTCACAAAGATTACGGGATCTGCGTCAAAGGATTCAAGAGGCAGTTGAAGCTATCAACTGTACTAGATACGCTCGTCTTATTAGTAGATCTGTTTTAAGAAGATGTAGAGCTTGTATTGCAGTTGAAGGCAAACAATTTGAGCTTTTGCTATAAATTTTGTAAATGAACCTTTAGCTAAAATAACTGAGTTTTATTTGAATTTTTAGTTTAAAGGAAAAAAAATTACCTGTTTAATTAAAAAAAAATTTATTTTCACTGTTGCAAAAACCAATAAACTAACTTTTATACCATTTTGAAATTGAGACTAAATGCGCCAACTTTTGATGCAACTTTCCAAAAATTTTTAGTAGATTTTTTTTTCAACACGGTCGTTTAAAGTTGGGTGTAATAATAACCTTCAAAACATAGTTGGCCAAAAAAATGGTATTTTCCTCGAAAATTACTTTATTGTGGTAAAATTTTTTATTGAAGTTTGCAGAAGGTATGATTACAATAACATAATGGGAAATTTTTTTTTTTTAAAGTAAAAATTTTTAGCTACAACAAGAGATATATCAGCAGGGTACAAAAATTAAAAAATTATTCCGAATGGCAGTTACTTACAATGAAGAGTATAAAAATTAGTCAGACGTAATTTTTTTAAAATCGTATCTAAAGGGTGTCCGAACAAGAACGCAAGATTTAAATTTGGCGCCATTCGAAGTGTCATTGTTTGACATTTGAACAATTGTTATTGTTTGCTAGTAGAAGGTACGAGGTTAGTAAAAAATTACCAAGGACAGCGAAGGGAGTTCGTTAATTGGGTATTGGAGAGACAACATGAAAATTCTGATTTTGTCGATAAAATCATCTTCATTCACGAGGCCCATTTCCATCTTGATGGCTTCGTCAATAGGCAGAATTGTCGCATTTGGGGTGAAGACAATCCTCGAGTGATTCACGAAAAGCAAATGCATCCTCAACGTGTCACTGTATGGTGTGGTTTTTGGGCTGGAGGAATCATTGGACCATTTTTTATGAAAATGAGGCAGGTCAGGCGCAAACAGTCAATGGTGTTCGGTATCGTGAAATGATAACCAGTTTTTTCTTGCCTAGAATTGAAGAAATGAATGTGAAGGGCTTGTGGTTTCAACAAGACGGCGCCACATGTCATACAGCCAGAGAAACAATTCAATTGCTGCATCAGTCATTTATTTAAAATTTAAATCTTGCGTTCTTGTTGGGACACCCTTTATATCTTACTTATACCATAATAAAACTAAAGCAAAAATAATTTCATAATTTAATTTTCAGATAACATTGTATTTAAAACTCTTTAACATGACATTAAATTAAATCGAATATATGTGGAATCAAAGTAGCCTTTAGTTTTTCGAACATGTAATTCCACTAATAAGTATTCTCCTATTTATTTGGGAACACTCATAAATATGACACATTACAAACTTACTCAATTTTTGTTGCAGAACTCAGAACCTACAAACTAAATTTAGCTAGAATTGAGTATAAATTTACGTGAAAATACGAATGCACATTTGAGGAAAAACGACAACAGCTACAGTGTACAAAATTGGGCAATTTGCCAAGTAGGGGAACTTGAATCAAACACACACACTGACGCAAGGAGTCATATGTACACTCTGCCATGTCCTACATTGTTGTGTATAGCTTATTCATTTACACCAACAAGATCAACTTTTATTTAACGTATAAAAAAGGGAAATGTGTACATACCTTGTGGCATGTGCTTTGATGTTTCTATGTATTAAATTTAAAATGAGTAAGTCAATAAAAGTAGGCTCAAAGTAAAAAAAATATATAAATAAATTTTAAGTTTATTGAAAACAAATACAATTTATATTATTTTGAGTAGAATTGCTCTTATTTTTATAAGAAAATGAGTGTTTCAGGTTGGCAAAACAACCGCGTTTAAATAATAATGATGATGTGTGGTTAAAGAGAATATTGTTGGTGAAAAGATTTAATTTTTGTATTTACATACACTTTGCATCGAAGCACAAATTTGATGTAAGAGCACAAATTTTATTTTTTGTATCATCATCACATGGTATGTGCAATTTAGCTTCGCCTAAAATACTGCTGCTGCTTTCAGTTCTAACTGTTGTTGTTTGTAATTGCGTGCTCCGAACAAAAAAAAAATATAAACATTTTGAAATCCAATACGAGCCCGATGAAAACCGATGTTGCTTGTAAGCTGCTTCTTCTACTACTTCTGCTTCTGCTTCTGATTTGTATTTGTTTTTCAAGCAATTGTTTTTTTATTTTGCTGTAAATTTTTTTTCTGCTTCTGCCGTTCAGATTATTTTTTTTTTCCCAGTACATGCATAATTTTGTATGGCAACATTGTTTGAATGTTGTTGATATTGTTGTTGTGCTTTTACTAAAAGTCGGCTATATATGCTTCTATAAAATAACCAAACCAGTAGTGTGTCACAGAAGAGTGCAAACGTAGCACAGAAACACAGTTAAAAAGAAGACAGTCAGCAGAACGTTCTATATACGATTATATATTTATTTTTGTAACAATCATCAGTCATCGTATATACAAAATTAAAAAAAAAAAGAAGAAAATAGAGTTGAAAGAAAGAAGTTAAAAACAAGTAAATTAAATTGAGTTGATTCTGTTGTGTTAATAGAAAAAACTGTAAAAAAAATTAATTTCTGTAGGTATAAAAATATAAAACAAAAACAAATAAAACTAACTCCAAAATAAAATGTTGAGTAAAGTTTCAGCAAAAAAATAAAGTGAGTGTTCTAACGAAACTTAAAAAAGAATTTACAGAAACTTAGTTTAGTACAACAAAAATAGAAAAACATGTAAGAAGGTTTTTTTTTTTTTTAATTTAATCCAATTAAATTGTAATTAAAGAGCAGTTCTATTTCTTTTGTAAAATGTATTTTGGTTTTCTCATTTATAACTCCTTTTGTAATTTTCAAAAAAAAAAAAAAAAATTAAAACTTGCCCTTTATGTAATCAATGCTTTTACAACCTCTTTTGGTGCAAAATTAAAAGTAAAAAAAATCCTTTCTTTTGTCAATTCAAGAAATGTCTGTTCTATTTAATTAGCTATGGCAAAGTTACATACAAGTTTCTTAATTGTTTTCTACGATCTGGCACTTATTCAGGTAATTTATTTTATTTCTTAATGCTCTTTTAAGATGCTGTTCAGGTCAACAAAATGAAATTTCTTTACGGTGGCTAGTTAATTTGACTACTTATAACAGTAAGCTTCATATTACGTCCTTAAAGCTGCGTATAGTTTTCAAGAAAAGTTCACCCAATTAATGTGCACTAACCCGAAAACTAGCTCTTCGATTAAATTACCAAAAACACACAATTGTCGGGCGGGCATAAAATGAACTTTAAAATTTGTTTGTTTCTAAGATATTGAGAAAGTTTTATAAAAAAAATAAATTTTTTTTTTATTTAAGAAAACTTTATCTTTTTAAAAACTAACAAAAACTCGACTATTTTACAGTAAAAATATTTTTTTTTTGGCATATGATAAAATATGCTATTCGTAGCCATGGGTCAAAACGACTTTATTTTTTAGTTAAGAATTTTTGTAATTATGTTTGCAATAAAAAGTAGAGAAAATTTTGAATTTTAAGTTCAAATTTTTTTAACCTTTTTTCTAGCTATTTTTGTAATTTTGATTTGTAATTTGCCTTGTGATTTCATTTTTTGTTATTACAATTCTCATATCAATATTGATATTAAGTAAGAACGTTTGCTAAAAATCATTTTATCAAAAATTGTAAACTAAATAAAATATCGCATATGAGAATTAAAATTATAAACAAACCGTCGACGTCGTCATGGTAGCGTTAGAGAACAACAAATTATAATTTAATAGAAGACTATGACGTGAAGAATTGGTGTTACTTTAAAAATAATGAGGATGTTACCGACGCCATACGGAATATTTAAGTGATTGTTTTTGACAAAATTTTCTGATTTATTTTATTTCCGATTTTTGTTTGTCTGTATAAAAATATATCAGGTATTTAGTTTTAGATTTATTGCAAACTATATAGCATAACGATTAATCTCAGAACTAAAAGTAGGTATAAAATTTTAACCATTATATTGAATATACTTGATGATTTTGGTGCTGAAAAAACTAAGACTGATGTTTTTTCAGCACCATAATCATTTTATAGTTCTATTATATAAAAAAAAAATTTTACATTCTCTTAAAAATTCAATTTTATTAAAAAAATTTATATACAATAAAGTTGTAAAACTTTTTTGAAAACTATGTAATTTTTAAAAGAAAAATTGAATTAAAAAAAATATATAAGTTGGCCGCAATTTTAATAAGATTTATTTTCTTTATTTTCTTAAAACTACAGCTATTCGATTTTTTTAAAGCGGATTTCTACCACTCAGAAAAATAACAGCTGACTGAAATTTTAGTGATATTTTTTATCATTTTTTATTAATTGTATGCACTTGTAATTTTTTTTAATTCTTCTTTATTAATATTATAAAATTTGTCATACTGTATTGAAAAAAATAATAATAATATTTAATAATAATAATAAAATAGCGCTTGGTGGTCTTTCAAATTTAAAAAAAGAGAGTTTGCATCACAGTTACCTAAATATAGTCTTCTTCTTTTTGGCCCACACAAAATCATAATTATTTGTGTTAAAAATCCAGAGGAAAATAGAGTCTTGATTATGTATTCACTGATAAAGGATCACTTGCTGATAATGTAGCTTCATATTGACGAAAGAATTTGTACATTTTCTTCTTAACCCATTAGTGCATAAGGTTCCCCAGAAATATTTTAAATATTTTTTTTGTAACTTTAGAAGTAAGAAAGACTACTTAAAGTGTTTTTACAAGTTTTATTAAAAAAAAGAGTTAAATATTGGTTTTAGAAGGTGTCCCTTATGAGGGACACTATGCTGTGTTATCACTAAGCGAATGAAAAAGTTTGAAACAATCTTTTGGATGAAGACCTTTATTGCACTTATTGCAAATGAAATTAGATTTCTTTCCACAATGTGCACATCGCTTATCGGTTTTTGAATATTCGATCATGTGGTTTCTGCCATCATACCTGACATCATCGTTGATACTCGACACTTTAGAGCCTTTTACAGATGGAGTGCCATACGTTTCTAAATATGTTGTAGCAATGTAGCGACGGAATTGTAACAAATTGGCGCAGTTTGGATCATTTGGATGAATTTTTTTCATAAGTAACCATCTGTTTACAACTGATGCATCCAATAAATATGCAAAAATAGGCCACCACCACTTACGCTGTCTAATTCGTGAGCGATAAACAGCCACCAGTTGATCCATTTTATCAACGCCCCCCATGCTTTGATTATAGTGATTAAATACTTTTGGTTGGTCTATTTGAATGGAACCTTGTCCTTTTGCATATCTCTTACAGGATCCAATTTCGTGGTTTTCAAAATTAGTTGCAAGAGTGACTACATTATTGTCTTTCCACCTAACTATCAATATATTGCCATTATCGGTAAAGCGATAGTCCGTCGATCCTCTTTGGTCTTTTTTCATTTCAGCTACGGAGCGCAGAGGACATTTCTCAGTTCGACCATCTCTTATTGTACCAGATGTACATATACCAGCATTCGATAAATAGCGAAGAAGTTTTACAGAAGTAAAGTAATTGTCGATGAAAATCTATACGAAAGCAGTAAATTATAAGAGTCAAATGTTAATAATGTAATTTTATTCTTACTTTAAATCCTTTATTACTTGGAATATGTGCTTTTGTTATAAGATCAACAACTTTGTCACCACCTACACCAAAACCGTGGGACACAACATTAGCAGTTTTACCCATATAGATTTCAAATTGAAGCATATAACCTTCACTAGTATTGAGGGCCCAATTTTTGAATCCAAATCTGATAGGTTTTCCCCGAATATATTGTTTAGCATAGTGCTTACCGTAATAAGGTATCATGCTTTCATCAATGGAAAGATTTTCATCTAATCCACCATGTTTTAAAAAAACTTCATTTAAATGATCAATTATTGGCCGGATCTTGAAGAGACGATCATCAGTGTTGAGTTTAGAGTTATCATTGATATGAAAATTATTCAAAATCTTTTCAAATCTGTTGAGACGCATGCTGTTAGCTAGTAGCTTTGGGGTGTCACTTTTATCAGACCAGTACATGCGCTTGTTAGGATACTTTGCATATCCTGACATCAAAATACCACCAATGAAAACCTTCATTTCGTCCAAACTAACTTTAAGATTTAAATTTTTTTGGAAGGCATACAAATTAGTTTGTTCAACAAAATGATTTTGTATTTTTTCAACAAAAAATAGATGAAAAAAATCTGTAGGAGTTTTTGCTAATTGTGCTTCAGTGCTAGGAGAAAGAGCTGTACACTTGGTTTCAATTTCATATGTGGGACTTATTTGATTCCAACGATTTGTCATGCTACTTTGCGTCCGTGAATATTTTGCTAATGGTTCATCGTCACTGTCACTCCAATAATCTTGACTTTCAACACGTTGAATTTCACATTCTGTATTTAACAGCTTTCTACCTAGATGATTCAAATTTCCTTCATGTTCATCGTCACTTCCATCCGAATCATGATCCGTGTCATTTCCGTCCAGGGGCGGAATTGCAAATATATCAATATTTTCGATATTATCATCAAGTTCTTCCAATTGATCCAATATTTCGGCCACTGTTAGTCTAAATAATAATGTAGGTAAAAATTATTCAATCAGCATAGCGTCCCTTATAAGGGACGTTGACAAAAAATACAAATTGCACATATTGAAAAGCTTTTTGTTTTTTTTTAAATACTAGAAATAATCACTTTTAATTATTTAAATAGACGAGAATCAAAAAATATGTATAAAATGCTGAATTGCTATATTTTTTTTTTAATTATACTTACCCTCTACGAGCCATTTGATTTTTGTTATTCCCCTTATACACTTTTTACACAAAATAAAGCACTTAAAGCAAACAATTTAAACTGTACACTTCCTATTGCAACTGAAGACATTCACTTGAGTGTGATAGCGTATTAAATTTAAATTTATAATTTAATGGTCCGTTATAAAGTGGAATATTGTTAGCGTCCCTTTAAAGGGATGTTATGCACTAATGGGTTAATATATAATTAATAATTATTGAGGTTTAGTTTTTTTTTTATAAAACTATTTTTATATTTGAATTTTTTAGCAACATTTCACTTCAACGTTATTTATCTTTTTCAAGAATATTCTCTAGGAATTTGTTGTTAAGGAAAATATTTATTTTTGAAAAAAAAAGTCCTAAATTAATTATAAGAGAAAAAATAACAGTGAGGAAAAACTCAAGGTTAATTTTTATTTATAATTAAACTGATACAGTCAGGTCTCCTATAACGCGATTGCTCGTCCTGAGTTATATGGAAACTGTGTTATGAAAAACTTCAAATTAATTCAAAATCGGATAAGCGTTCTATGCAAACACGTTTTGATAAAGGTTTCTCAAAACGTGTCAAATCCGATTAATTTATAACGCGTTATAAGAAACTCAAAATTATATTTTTATTATATAAATTAAATGAATTTGTACCGTGTTATACGGAATCTCACAGAAATATGTATTTTGTTCAAACTCTTTTTTTTTTTTAGCAAAAATTGGCATTTTTTAAAAGAATAATAATATAAAAAATATTAGCTATATAAATTTCTATTCTGTTGTATGACACTTGAATTAAAAAAAAAAACAACAACATTTTTTTATTTATCAACTGCGTAATTTTAGTGTCATAAAATTATTTTGCTTTTAGAAGATTAACGTCTTTTTTTATAAATTTTTCGTTTTTCTTAGGTTTTTTATTCTTTATTCTTGCAATAGCATTATAAAGAGACCGTCTTATAGGAGACTTGACTATCTCTCTTAGTACTTATTGTACTTAGTAAACCATTTTTTTTTAGATATTTCATGAGAATATCAAAATGGACTTAGCACCAACATAATTAAATTAAACATAAAACAAATCAATTTTTGTTAAACTTTTTAATTCCAAATAATTTTTTTAATAATTATTTAATAGAAATTTATGACAAAAGAAGCAATTGTTAATTCATATTCTAACATACAAAAATTCATATATACATACATACACATATCAGTCATTAAAATATCCTTTTAATTTTCTTCAATTTTATAAAAATTCTCTATCTACATCAGCGTTGTCAGGAGCTAGAGAGAAAAAAAGTTGGGAAAGGCTAAATCAGTCAAAAAAAATTTAGAAAAAACAGAAAATTCGAATTTTCTTAATATTTTATTATAAAAATAATTATGATTTTTATAAAAAGCAAGAAGTGAACATAAAATATAAAAAGAAAATGCAGTCATTTTCTACATGGCTTTAAATACTTATAAGCAAATTAATTTGTTTTTTAACTTTAACTTTAGTTTTTTGAGTTCTATATGATTCATATTCTGGTATTTAACTTTGCTAAAAAGCAATCAATGATAGTACTAGACAACTAAATATTAAATTAATCAATTAATGAAAGGCAGCATTATTAAACTAATTCGACAATGTGCCAAGAATAAAGTCTATTTATTTTCCAAGTTAGTAACGAAATACTTTACTTCACTGTTGAAATTACCTTTCATTACACCATTTTATCAATTTACATCAAGATTTTTTTAAGCATATGTAGTTAATTTGATTAATATTTTGCCCCCCAAACAAATATAAAATTTTTTTATAAAACCAGTGCGACTTTTTCTGAAAAAATTTAAAGTAGTAGCAACTTAATTGAACATTATATTAATTTAATTCAATTCAAATTCGAAGCTTACTGTTTGTGTAGAATTTGTTTTCATTTTTCCAAAAAAAAACTATTTAAGGCTTTTTTGAAAAGCAAAAGAGGCTAAGAAAAACCTAGACGCTAAATCATAAATTTCTAAGGTAAAGGCGAAAAAGGCTAAAATATCAACGCTAGTTCACACAATTGCTGTCTAAATTTATGATATACTTTTGATTTACTTAAATTTTGCAAACCTTTGTTCGAAAACCAAATAAAATTGGATTGATATCGTGACTTGCTTGCTTCAATTGTATCACAACTTCATACAATACGATAGTTTGTTCATTAGAGAAAATAGTGATGAGACCTCTTTAAGAATCCTTTCAAAAAACGAGAAAATTTTAAAACCGAAAAAAGACACTATAAACCATAACATTCTTCTTACGATATTTCATTCCCAGTAAACTTAACTCTTTATAAAAATATTTTATTTTTTGACAAACTTATTCCAAAATATGTTTGGTTATTTGAAATTGATCGTTTTCCTCAAAATACTCTCATGAATTATTTATTCAGTACAATAAGTACCGAAGGGGATAGCATATCTATATGAACCATTTCATCAGATACTACTCTGAATACTCAGTAGATTACTCCCAACATAACATTAGAATCTTTACATTGTAAAAACAATTGACTAAATAAGAATTATTATAGACAAATAGCGTCAAATGTTCAAACAAAAAAATCAGTAAGTATTGAACTGAATAAAAAAGCTTGCCAACCAAATTTTAATATTTTTGGTTAATTACTACACACTAAATTCAACTATTACCTTTTTTCTAATAAAATTTATGAAACACCATCAATATTTTAACACATTTAAGATACTGCAATTTTCAACAAGAAACGTATAATATTTGATAAAAAATATTTCCCGTTGTGGTTTTTTATTTTTTTTTTTTGCTTTTCTATGGTGCACGGTTTGTTCTACTTATGTTAAAATGCTTACAATATGTTGGTTGAACAGTCGTTTTTAAGAAATGTAACATTACAGTCACATGGTCAGATAAAGGGTTAAGTGGTGCTATAGGGCACCATTTAATGTTTTACTCATCCAACTATACACAACCTTGATTTTTTTTTTAATTTAGCCTTAACTAGTCTTTTTTTTTGTTATTTCTTATGTTTAGTTTGAACTGAACTCTTGAATGCTTTAAGACACCTTAATTCTATTCTATTTGCTTTATTTAAGAATTTTGATTATACCTTAAAGGTATGTGTGTCAAAACAAAACTGAACTCTATAGTATAGGGGTATGTATGTGTAACGTCATTAGTTTTACTGTGTAAAAAGTGTCACGCTTGTTTTAAGTTGATATTGATTTTGTTGTAGAGAATTCATACAAACAAAGCCACCACAACTGTGTTGTGTTTCCTTCAGGTTGCCATAAATTAAACTACGTAAATCATATTAAAGGGTTCGTGTTTAATGATTTAATGAATTTTTATTTTAAATGACATAATACAGAGTTGGAAATAAAATTTATGTATGTAGAAATATATTTATGTATTTATGAATACATATTTTTAATACGAATTTATTTTTACAAGTTTTGTTTAAAAAAAAAATTAAATTTATGTGGCGCTTAGAAGTATGCCAGAATAATCTTGTGTAATACATTTTGTTGTTGTTGGAAAATAACAAACTAACAAACAATATAACATGTTTATGTTTGGGTATGCATACACGCACACACACACCCAGACATATGTCAGTTGCTCTAAATATTTCAAATGGTGTTTATAATACTTAATCCTGTGAGGTTGCAAATACATTTCCACATGTGTAGATCTAAATGTGTGAGCCAGAGATGGAAAATTTTAAATTAGCTTGTCAGCATTAATGTTTAAACAAGTTAAAGCATATTATACATCAAATGAAAAAATTTTTTTTTATAGAAGAAAAGAGAAAACTTTACAGTAGAGACAGTAAAATGCCTTTCCCCAGCTGTAGTAATTGAGCCTTCTTGCGCTCTCATCCTTAACAGTTGGAAGATTTAGTGAGCAGCAGCAGCTAGCTTATCTCGTGATAGACGCCTTCTATTCTTTGCTTTTCGATTCTAAATTTTTTTATCTGCTACTTGTCTCTGTTCAACGTCGTTCTAGTAATATCCCCACCTCCTTGGTCTTTCCTTTTTTCAGCTATCTTAAATAATTCAATTGTTTTATGTCAGTATTTACTACTTTATTCACTCACAATTTTATTTTATTATTCTTATTTTTATAATAAAATTACTTAATTCTAAAGTGCTTACTTACAAAATACCCTCTAATTATGTTAAAGAAAACCACCTGAGTCTCTTTTAATCTTACTCCTTGGGGACCCTATTCAACCTAGTCTACATATTTAAAACTTTTTTTAGATTTTCCCAATTTTTTCTTCTATTGGTTTTATATTGGTAAATCTCTACACGTCTTCTAGCCTTTCCGAGAGATTACAACTACCGCACAATCTCTCTTTTTTTATAATTGATATTCCCTTTCCAACAAAATTAATAAAATCTTTTAAGAATTTTATTTTAAGCAAACGTTTTTAATATGTACTCGTATGTCTCAAAAAACAAAAAGTTAACTTAGTCGAACTGGAATCGACCCTGAAAAACATTTAAAAAATATGCCCGCATGCAAAGACGCATAATCTTGCCAATCCTGCATTTTTGTAAAACCGATTTTACACAAATGTGTTATTTATGTTTACATTTTGTTAAACTGTTTTATGTGTGCGCGTGTGTATATAGTTGACACATTAAACTCAAATGTTTCTTGTTTATTTTCCACTCATACTCGAATGCACATTAATGTTTTCATGCCTTTAAAACTCAAACAACACAAAGTTTTTTTAGCATTTTTTTCTTTTAGTTTTATATTCATTAATTTTATTTTAAGTTCGTTGTAGGTACTTTTAACGAAAAGCAAATTCAAGCTTTATAATCATTTTCTAGCATTTTTTCATAATATATTTTTTTACAATTTAAAAGCCTTAAAATTAACTAATTATTTGATTTTCATAAAATCTAAATTAATAAATATTCTTTAAGTTTGAGGACTTCAATAAGAAAATCCTTGTATTTTTGCCTTTAAATATTTATTAATATGTTCTTATTGAAGGAAGCTTGAGGTCTTCATTACAAAAAAAAAATATATTTATTTATAATAATTACACTATGTAACAAGATTTTTCTCATTGAATTAACAATTTAAGGTGTTTTGACTTAAAATTTTTTTTTTAATTTTTCACGTCACACTTTTCCAAATGGGGTAGTTGACAGCATATAAATATCTATCTGAAACAAAATTTTCTGTAAGTGGTACTTCCACTGTTTCAAAAAATTTCATTAAAAATTTAAAAATTTTTCATTTTTCAAAAATTCTAAAAAATAGAAAAAGTAAAAATAGATCATTATTTGGTGAGTGTCTAGCAAAACGCGACATATGTTACTTAAATTTATGCAAATTTTGATTTAATATACAACCAATTAAGTGCAGCTACAGTAGGAATCAAACACGGTAAAGAAACACAAGCGAACGCGTGTGACAACATTTCTATCTGACAAAGTGATGTCTGTTCTGTGATTGTATGAAAAATCAACTTTATGTAATACGGTTGGGTATCTGGTGTTAATATTTTGCATTTATTCGCTACCCCACTTAAAAAGCAAATACTTGTCTGTCTATCCTGAAATCAATTTATCAAAAATAAAGAGAAAATTATAGTACAGCAACAAAAAACCAAGACTAATGAGATCATTATAAAAATAAGCCTTTCCACACATTTCAGATATATATTTTTAAAGAAGCCTTTAGATAAACTGACATATTCTCACACTTTTTTCAGATTTTTTCCATTGTGGTCTTTTTCTTATATTCAATTACAATGAATTAATCTCATCTCCGATTTGAACCTCATTTAATTTTTTTCAGGCAAATCATATGTTATCAGTTCCAACAAATGTTTTTCTTTTTTTTTACGTAAGCTTACATAACTATGTTATGACACCTCTCTTTATGCCTTCATATAAGCTTTTGGTTTTTTTTTTTGAGTCCTTTGTTATATTTTTTTTTCCAATTCAGTTATGTAGAAAAAAATTAAAAGTTGTTTATTTTTTTCTTTAGCAGAAAATGTTTTTCAATTTACAATAACCTGATATAAATATATCAATTTAATTCAAATTGTAAAATAGCACTATGGAACAAATAAACAAAAACTTCTGACATTTAATAAGCGATAGTTTTTCTGATGCTCTCTTAATTTAGACGTCGTGACTGCTTTGAGTATTTTTTACAAGCAAGTCCAGAAGCTTTTTTTGTTAATAAAAATTTACTTTTTGAAGTTGATCCGCAGATAAATATTTTCGATTTTCAAATTGTTGGAAAAAATAATAACTTTTTTCTTTATAGTTAGCTTACATAATTCCTGATGCATATCAAGTATAATCTTAAGATATCGTTTCTTTCCAGTACTTTATTACTATTTTTTTTATAATCTTTATAGTTTTATCTTTAATTTAGTATTTGTAATTTTTTTTGTCAAGTAAATAAAGCTTGTGAGTTTATTTCTTATAAAATAAATATGTATTTACAGAGTCTAAATTATTAAAGCAAAATTTTATATAGTTAATTTGATTTTTCTTTCTTTTTTTGTTTCTTTGCAGATTTTCTCTTATCTGTGTGGCTTTCACAGTTAAGGAAAACCTCTTCAACTCTTTTCAAATAGAAAACTTTGTTAGTAACTTTCTTCCTTAATCTTTTTTCTTGTTAAAAAATAAAGTAAATCTACAATTTTGTCACTGTGTTTTGTTTAAACTTGCAAAAAAAAAAAAAAAAAAAAATCTAAAACCAAACTTCGACGACTACACTTCAACGAATCAACTTTGTGCACTTTTCTTACACAACAATAAAAAATATGAAGAAAACCTAAAAAAAATCTTCTCTAATACTTTGGAAGAAAAACAAAACTTGTCTTTATATTATGCTAAAGGTAAGTTTTTCTTAACTTAAATAATTATTTTACAACTAATGAGCTAACAGCAGCACTGAATCTACATCAAAGTGAATAAAACCTCTCCACTAATACTTAACATTAAACATTTTGTTTGTTTTAAAAGTAAAATATTTTTATTTTTCAAAACTCTAGAAACTTCAAAGGTTAGAAAAGATATACAGAGAAATTTCTTTCTTCTTATTTGATGCTTTTTAGTTGCTCTAAATCAACAATTTAAGTTACATCAGTTAGTGTTTAAGTATTTGTTAAATTCTTCACAAAAATTAACTTGAAAAGAACTTTGCTAACAGAGATTGTTCTCTTAATTTAGTTTTCACTTAAGTTTTTTTTTTTTTTTTAACTAAAATAATTTAAGCAGTTATATAAGAAAAAAATCCTTTTCCTTAATGAAAAAAAAAAAAAAATCTTAAATTAAGTTGTTGCTAGTTTGAAATGAACATTTCAAACAGTTTTTTTTTTGTATTCATCTACTTGATACATAATTTTAATAAAAACTAAAAACAATTGAAGCATGAAGCTTCTTTTGATAAAATTTTATTTAAAGAAAAAATTTTTAGAGCATTTTTCAAGGATATTTATGTTGAGCTAGTAGATTCTGGATTATGAAAATATTATTAAACTTGAAAAAGAAAAAAATATTTTTGCAAAAACATTCACTTAAAAATTAATTAAAAGAAAAATTAAATGAAATATAGAAGATTGCTTCTTTTAATACAAAAAGAAATTTAGTTTTATTTGACCTTTTTCTTTTTAATTAATATGACTATTTTATATCGATATTTCGCTCCAACTTGCAAAAAAAAGCCAAAAACAAAAGAAAAATAATTTAAATAGTCCAAAGTAGCTTCTGAGTATTTGGGCGGTAGATTACAAATCTAGACAGTCTCCCCTTTAAAATGATTAATTTCTTATCGAGTTGCATAATTTGCAACTTTTTTTTAAGTTTTTGTAAACGAATTTTAATATTAAATGTAAAAGAAAGTTATTTTATACACAAACTGTGAATCCATTTTAAATATTATTTTTACGATAAAACCTGTTTTTTATCTTTTTTATCACGTTCATATACACGTATTGGTGATTACACACATAAAAAAAAATTTATTTCCAAACCCGTGAGTTTGCAAAAAAATTTCAATTTTTTTTTTTTTTTGCTTTATCATCATTTTTTTATGGATTTTATTGAGCCTAAAAATGAATCATAATGTTTCTTACAGAGTTTATCATTTAATAAATTCATAATGATTATTTCAACAAGTTTTAGGAAGGAATCAGTCAAATGCCTATATATAAAATACATGATTTTCAAACGTATTATTGTAGATAACATGTAAATTAAATATGTCAATTTGTGAGGATGAAATTAATTACAATTGATATTTTTTATATTCCATTATAATTGCATTATTAACCTAAACAAATTATTTTATAGAAAACTTAATCATGGTGTGTGTGTGTATTTGTTAAATTCTTCTAGTCATTTATTATTAAAATAAAGAATTTACAAACAAAGAGAAATTTCAAAATTATTGGGAGAAAAAAGTAGCAAAAAATTTAAAGAAAAATTATGGGTGTTGCGATATTAGTTTGGGGACATAATTTCTAGCCAACTTTACGACATTTTTTATTCTGCGTAAGAGAAGAGAGAGAGAGAGAAAGAGAGAAAATTATGGTAGGTGGCGTAAGAATAAAAGAAAAGTAAACAAGTTATTTCTCTGTTTACAAAATTCATCTGTCTAGAAACACTTCAGATCGTTCCTTTTAAAAACACAATTGCTAATAGAAAATTTGAAGTCAATGATATTGGATCGCTTTTATCTCTTATACTTTTTCTAATCGCAAGACGATAAAGATTATAAAACAAGTACAACCGTTTTTTTATATTTTTTTCACTTTTATATTCAAAAAAGTTTATAAAAAATACACTAAGGTCTTAGTTTTTCGCAGTGACACTTTTTGCAGACAAAAATATTGCATTTTTGCCAAACCAAATACAACAAAATCTTGTAATTTTTTTTAAAAATACAGCGAATGCAATAATCCACGCATTTGATATGTAACAAAATTTTATTTCATACAAAAGCTTACTTGATCAGGAGTGTGATAATTCAGCTCCAGGCTAATTAATATTTTTTTTAGCAAGATGGAGTCATAAAATTCAATTAAAATCAAAATTAAATCCAAAATTTTTCTTTAAACTAATTTGAACCATAATTTTTCGATTTATTGCACAGAATTTTTTTTTTTGCCAATATTTTATAAAATATACGAATAGATAATTCCTGCCTGGATCCTATGTGTATTTTGCAGACAAGCCAAGAAGCTTTGCGGATTTGTGTTGTGTTGTTTAAAAAAAAGAATTACTTTCTATAACAAATTTGCCTGCTCAAGTGAAAGGTCCTTACAACTCGATACAACATAATTTGATTCATTTTAATTTATTTTGCTCGTAATGCTATTTCCATCATTTTTTGTAAAAGTGCCTTGTAGATCGATGCTAACCCGTTAATTTGGGACTCGGAGGTTCGATTCCTGCCTAGTTAACAGTGCTCATTTCTAATATTAATCACTCTCTGTAATAAATATTCCTTCTTGAAGGTGAAATAAAAATTTATTTGTTTTTGGCGATGTAAAAATGTTTTAACAAACCAAATGTTGTATTTAACGTTAAAAACAAAATCAGAATACTACAATAAAATTTAATATGAAATTAATAATTCATTTCTCAACTACATATAAATAAATCTATTTTTTTGTTTAATCTTTATCTCTTTATTTATGTTTTATACTTTTAACTTTCATTATCAGAAATGATGATTTTCCAATATTAAAATTTTCCAATACAAATCATGGCAAAATATTACCATTCGATACATGTGTACAAAAATCGGCCACAAAAAGAAAATGAAGTCTGCATGAATTCACAAAACAACATTTAACTTTGTATGTTTGTCTGTACGATATAAGTAACAAAAAATGGTCCCAGCTGCAAAGAACATATAACATTTAAATCAACATTTACCAGCAACTATGCGAGTATGCGTTAGAGTATTATGCATATGAGTATGACTTTATATAAAATGTACTTTTTATGCAAATATTTGTTTTTTTTTATGTTCATATACACACATGTGTGCTTGCATTATAAAGTGTTTAAATTAATGAAAATGTACAAAACTGTATATGATTGTGTGTGAGTAGATGCTTACCAATAGATGTGCAAGTGCTTATGTATTTTTAATGCTGAAAGTCATTATCATAATGTTTTTTGGGTATAAAAAAAAAAACAAGACAGAGAGGAAAATATAATGCAACCAAGATGTAAAATTTAATAATTTTATAAATGGTGATCAAGGCGATTATATTGAGTGTATATATTTGCTAAAAATTAAGAGCTTATAGCAGTATTTAAAATTGATGGTTAGTTTGAGTTTAAAAAAAGAAACATTTTATAGATACATTAAAAGAGTGACGTTTTTATTACTTATTTTTAAGCTTTTGTAATTTAGGAGTAAAGACAAAGAAGACGGCAAAACTAAGAAAATCACATAAAAATGAGATTGATATCAATCAGTGTGATTTAATTTTTTTACCAGCACAAATTAATAATTTGACGTTGAATGATTGATCGTCTAGCACCCCCATTAAAATTAAAAATAGGTATAAGTTCTTAGTATGTAGAATGTGCTTTGTCTACGTATGTTTGCTGTATGTCTTTGTGTGTATATGGATGTCGGTCGTATGTCTTCCCATAAGTATGCATTTTGCAATCGTTTATTCAAACAAGTTCGAGCGGTTTGTTGGTATTCATGATCCCACATAGATAATAGGCCTGATTATGAGTGTCGTTGTCAGGACGAAAACAGTCATATGTGGTAACGCCGGCCATATGTTTTATATGGGCTTGTCGTGCATTCGACTATGACAATGACACTCATAATAAGGCTGAATATTTTTAATTAAATAAAGAAAATATGGTTGAAAGTAAATTGTTTTATATTTTTTCTCTATTGCCCCCATGTAAATATAAAACAAAAATTTGATCCTGCAAGTATAACTGCGCTTTGTGGCTGAAGTGGTTGAGTGGCTTCTTAACAGCATATGCCTTAATTCGATTTGGAAAAAGTTTAAATTTGCTGTATAATGTAAAAAATAATTATAAATTAATACCAACGAAAAAGTCAATAGACTACAAAATTTTTATTTATACCAAAAATTTATATAATTTTTTTTTTTATTTATTATAAAAGTTTTTATAAAAATGTTATATAAAAACTAAAAAAATTTATACCTGGCCGGGACTTCAACCTGGAAATATGCAGTTGAAAAGGGTTTTTAAAATATTCGATTTAAAAAAAAAAAAAATCTGACGTAGTTTTTAAAGTAAAATTTATAAAATAATTATATTATTTTTTTTTTCGTTTAGTTTTTAAAAGTTTTCAGAGTGCCTGGAGTTCAAAAATTATGTCTGCCTAAAATTCTATTTACATACTAGCCCTGCCTGGCCCTATATATATAAAAAATTCAGAGTAATCTGTTAAAAATCTAGTTTTTAATTAGTAGAAAACAAACGGTACATGTTAATTTATTGAAAAGTGGTCATGCCGACCTTGCTGAGAGTACTCAGGCTGTATTTCTGTATATTGAACAAATTATAGAGACTATTTAACGACAAAAAAAATTCTATTTATTTCAGAGCTTTTGTGTATACAAGATTTCAGGTTTTTTCGTTTGGTGTGTCTATGAAAGGATTGACTATCAATTTTGAAACAGGCGACATAATAAAACAGAAAGTATATAAGTTAATACCTGCCATAAGATGTTCTCCTTGTGCTTTACTACTGGGAATTGAAATCATTTGAAAAGAAAATTATTCTTGGTACAATATGATAGCTTTAAAAGTTCGCATGGTAGTTCAAAATATATACGAGTTCGTCAACTTAAATAAAATTTTAGTTATTAAAAGACTCATCTTAGCAGTGGGCTGCTAAAAATGGTCGTAGTCAGTTCAAGAGTAAAGAAATCATTGTAATTAATTTTAAGAAAAATGTTGTGAAGCAATAAAACAAAGAAACAGAAAATGAATTTCATTTATATAGATCGTTTACATGATTTTTTTAAAGAAATATAGGTTTTTTTTATAAGTCCTGGCAACGCTGCTCGTAACTTGTAGTAAGTTTTTAAATAGTTTGGCTCAGCCTTATAAGCGAATGTATAAAAACAATTTTTGTTTTCCATTTTTATTAAAGAATACAAGATCTTAATAGTTTTTTTTTTGCTGGGAAATTTGTTCTGCACCATTTAAGCATCATTCCAACAAAACAAAAGCTATTGTTTATAAGGACTTGATTTTGGAAAAAATTTCTAATGTTGTATTTTCACTCCTGATCAACAAAAAAACAAAAAACTATATCTATTGAAAGTCCAAAAGCTGTGCCAGGGCCTACTAAACTATTTGATATCAAAACAAAAAACTGTTACATTTTAGAGTGGAAGTATTTCATATGATTCTTACCAATATTTTTCATTAACCGTATCTATATAATATTTTGTTAAAACGAATTTTTAGAAAAGTATTTTATGCGATAAAACGCATTGTTAGCGTTAAATTGTAAAAGAAAAAACCATTAAAGCTGTCATTATTATAGTAGCATCAGTTAATTAAAAAATTGTGTAGATAAATGTTTATTAGTAAATTTAAAATATAAAATAATTTTATTTTGTTGCTGTACTTTACATTTATTTCCTGTTAAAATATGCATGTGCTTTATGCCTATTCAACTATACATAACAATTCATTTTAATAAATAATCTTTACAAAAAAAAAAAAAAAAAAAGGGAATACAAAACTTTATATTTAATCCGACATGTTTAATTTGGATTTAAAAATATGCTAATTTATACAAATGATTTATACAACTGAGCACGTACTTTTTGCTTTTTTTTTTTTGGCTAAACACTCATATGGCAATGAAAATTGTTAAGGGAATTGAATATTTTTTTTATCTGAATTTGTGTAGGCCATGATATAAGTAAATAATTATAAATCTCAAATTTTTTTTTAGTATAAAATATATAAATCATTTAGAATATTACAATAATGCTTGTGTTAAAACCTAAAAAATACATAGAGCTTAAATATGTAAATTTAATATGGAGGGTAGTTTAAAAAAAAAATTTATTAAAATTTGGAATGAAGTTGTAAATAAAATAACAATGAAAAATGTTTACTGTAAATATGAGTGCTTATATATACGAGTATTACGGTTTATTTTGTTTCATTAAGTGCATATGAAGAGAGCATTATTACACTATCAGCTATTAAAATAAGGGGAAAAAGCCAGCAACAAAAATTTGCAACTGAGAATTTAACAACTCATGTGTCGTTTCGGTAATGAAATAAATTTATTTTAGGCTAATTTAAAACCAACACTTGGGATTAACACCTCCGTATAACACTTATTCACTGTTTTATATCTTTAAAAATTTATTTTAAATATCTGGTATACTTGTGTTGGATGAAAAGCTAATACGCAGCATATCCCTACAGAACAATACATATACGAGTATGCAGTAGATTATAAAGTACGTGTTTATTTGTTTATGTTGTTAATATATTAAAAGGGGTCTTTTTCGTTAATGTAAAATGAATTTGTATAATAGCAAACAAAAAACATTTATTTATTAGTTTATTTGACATTTTTATTTTAAATTAAAATGGCTATTTTATTAAGCTTGAGGTCTTATTTTATAAATTTATTTTATATCGATATTTCGCTCCAACTTGCGTAGCTTCTTCAGGATATAATTATAAATAATTTAAAATAAAGAATCTATGCAAGTTGGAGCGAAATATCGATATAAAAATAAATTTATGCAATACGACCTCAAGCTTAATAAAATAGCCATTTTAATTAAAAATGAAAAGGTCAAATAATTGTTATTAATTTTTCCAGTTATGCAAAGCATAACCTGACTTTAAAAAATTTTCTTTGATTTTGTCAATTGTGTTTATCAACTTATAAACTTGAGCTTTTATATGCATATTAAATAAGAAAATAGATATTTTTAACTTTCTTACTAATTTTTTTTAGCATCAAAAGAATCAATAAAGATTGTAGGTTAATATAAATATTTTCTACTGTTGTAACATTAAAAAAAATCTTTATCAAAGTGGTTGAAATATTACAACAGAGTTGGAAAACTTTTTTTTTTAATTCAAATATACGCATTGTACTCCTAAAGTCATAAAATTTTAAAAGATTTCAAAGAAGCATTAATATTATCAATAATTTTGTTACATCTTTCATTTTATTTAACCGGCAGTATTATTATTCTTTTCTTTTGTAACTCAATTCATTATTCTAGTTCTTTTTAAGAATTGAGTCCTATTTATGAAAGAAAATTTTAAATGATAAAAGAAAGTTATTAGAAATAAATCCAATAAAAGTGTCTTATTCTTGATGGCATATTGATTTAAAACAGAATTTTGTGGTATTAATAATTCTTACACAAAATAATTTTTTAAAAAATTTTTAAGAAAAACACTTAAATGACAGGGTTGCATATGAATTTATAGTATATTCAGAATGTTTTTGAAAGTTTTATTTTTTGTTATTAGATGGCGACACGTCCAAAATTTTTTTTGGTGACCAAAAAAAAATTTAAATTTAATATTTAGAGGCTTATTACTTGAAAGTTTCCTTTTCGATAATTTAAAATTTAAATTATATTTTTCTATAATTTTTTTCAACTAAGTCTTTTTTTTCAAAAAACTTTATAGTTTTATTTTAAATTTTCTTTGATATTACGCTAAAATTCGTTTAGAATCAGCAAGAAAAACTTTAAAATATCATCTGTTAAATATTAAACCTTAATTTTTTTTTAAAAACAATAAGTCTTTAAGAGATTTGGGTAGCGTTACAAATGATTAAAGAAAAATAAAACCGCATTTATTTTCAGCAATTGCAATTTTCTTCCTTAAAAATAATGAAGAAGCCAAAAACGTTGCATAAAAAAGTTTTCTACTCCAAGTACAAAAAAAAAAAAAAATAGAAACGATAAATGCAGCATGTACGATAGAATGGCAATAAGTATATTGTGGTAATTCAGTGTTTAACAAAATTTTATTTTAAATAAAGCAGTAGAAAAAAAAGGAATGTAAACAAAATATGCGTAAAATTTTCTAATATATGTAGTATTGAATGTGTGTAGGAAGCAAAGGATTTAAAATGAAGTTATTTACTTAAAAGAAAAGCTTATTGTGTTTTTTTACATCTTTATAAGAGAGAACACTTCAAAATAGAAATGTCTTAAGCACAAAAAAAAAAAAAAAAAAAAACAACAGTGGAAATAAATCATTAGTTTAGCATCAGAAAAAGAAAATAGATTTTGTTGTTTTTTTTTTTTAATTGAGAATTACAGAAATATGTAAATTTGGAAAAAGCATTTCTTTTTGCATAACATTTTTAAAACGTTTTATCACAATTTGTTTTAGTATAAATTATTTATTTTTTGATTTATCTGAGTATTTAAAAAAAATTTCTTTTATATTTACAGTTAGGATTTCTAAAATATTTATTTTTTTCGTATTCTAAAAGGCTGTTTGATAGCTCCATTATTTTTATATCAAAACATTTAATTCAGCGGTTTTCCAATTTTGTATTTCATTCAAATAATAGGTTTTCTCAAAATAGGCGCTTGTTTTGGTAAAGACCTCTTAATTCTATACAAATCTCTTACCACGCAGTCAGGTCAGGAGAAAGAAAATAGTCCCAGGGGCCTAAATCTGGATAATATGCTAGATGGGGTAATAGTTCGTAACAGTAATGCTTAACAAAAATACGAAATTCAATTTTTTCTATTTTTGTTAAAATACTGACTTACGTAAGTGCCTGCAGAAAGAAAGAAATTTTAAATTTAATACTGGTTTGTCTTTGTAATAGAATTTTTTAGATTTTAAAATTTTCGTTAATATTAAAAAGACATCATCTTTATTTATATAAAAATGTGCTTCAAGATTATTCTAATTCTTTGAAATACATTGACTTATACTATTGTATAGCAGAATTAAATATATTGCTTTCAATCGTCGCTGTTGCTTTCCAATTAAGATCTTATTTACTTTGTAGTGACATCTAAAAAAGATTATTATTATTTTTATTACTCTGAGGCCAGTAGGTAATTATACCCCTTCTCTCTGTTGAGGAAAGCACAGCATAAGTGTCGATGTTCCTTGCCTTCTTGACTGCGTTCTACAGCGGCGCATGAAGTCTATGAACTTATACAAGAGATATTCGCGCCTTTGTTAGTCAGATATTTCGCCATGTACAGAGGACATCGAGTTGCCTATAGCAATCCCAAAGTAACATAAATATTTAATAGGTTTTTATTGCATTAAGAACCGCTTGCTTACGTGAGAGAATGTATTTTTCAGTACCATAAGTGGCGTTTCGTCAACATTCCTTGACACGTAGCTCTAAGGCATAAACCTTCTCTTGAAAAATGGTAATTATCTAAACTGAATATTTTCAAAATTTATACAATAGTAAACAATAAATAAATTTATGCTTGAAGTTTTCACGTTTTCTAAAACGTATGAAAAGAAAATTCATTTTGTACTCTAAAAAGTTCTGAAAATTTTTGTTGTTTGTTTATTTGAGTGAAAACCCTTAAATTCATGTTTTGTGTTCTTCCAACTAATATATATAAATTTTTATTATTTTTAAATAAAATAATAGTATAAATTACGAATTCCTCTTTAATCATTAACATTAAGAAACTAACAGCAACTGCACCTAAAATTTTTTCATTAATAATTAGTTTATAGAAAAAAATTTATGTAGAAATATTTACAAGAAGCAAAATTAACATTGAAAAATAAATCGTAAGTTAAAGAGAATAATAGTAAAAGTTAAAAAGAAACTAAGTTATTGGGCTGTTATATTTTAAAGTGGTATAAATTCACTGTAAAAAAAAAAATAATCTACCGCATGGTATGGTGTCAGTATCTTTGCTAAAACTACTAATTATTTTTTTTTTCTAAATATAATAGCTCAATTATTTATAAAACAAAAGCTAAGAAAGAGAATTGCTTTTGGTATAAAAAGTAGTATAAAAAATGAAAAAAAAATAAAAAATATTTTTTAAAAATTTAATCAACGCCTGGCGGGCTTACCTTTTTCTAATAAACTATTATTTCCACAAGAGCCTTTAAAAGTTGTGTAAAAATAAATCTAAACATTTTCAACTATTTTCTGTTTTATTTTTTGCTTTTACTTTAATAAAGGATTGAACAAAATTTTAATTTAAAGCAAAAGTTTTTTTTTTTTTTTTTTTTTAGAAAAACAAACTTACACTTTCAAGTGTTTTACCTTCCTGAATTGCAGTTTGCTTTTCTTTGCTTTCAGGTACTTTTCCTTTTTTTCTCTATTTTTGTTGGAAATATAAATCAATAAATTTTGTCATATAAACTCTAGTTCGCTTATTTTTGCAAATGGTTTTTTATACCTTTTATTTTCAATAAAAATTCATTTTTTTCTTGCACGTAAATTTCGTTTTATGAAATATGAAAAAAAAAATCTTAAAAAATCTTTACTGTGTGTTTTTACTTAAAATGTTTTCGTTATCGAAACTTTATTACAAGTAGTTGGTTTTTTTTGTTGTTTTTATTTAGTTCATAGTTAAAAAAATTCATTCTTTGACTTTTTAAATTTTTTTTTTTTTTTTGGCTTTTGATAAACTCATAGAAAATACCTGGTGGGTGTAACCTTCAAGTGTTTCCTGTATTACATGTTATTCCATTCCGCAGCTGTGTTTAACTATGTAAGTGCAGTACTTTAAATACACTCAAAAAAATAATGCAGCTAAAAGTGTTACTTGGGTTGTTTTACACTGAAATCAAATTGTTAACCTTCTTACAACACTAAAATGTATTGTTATTAATTTTTTTTTGAGAGTAATACCAAAATAGTTTATAATAAATCAAGATAAATATTCCAAAAAAAAGTTTTATGAAACTTTTTTTATCAAAATTCATTTAATATTAAGGGTGTAATTATTGTTTAATATTAAAAAAAATAGTTGTTTCAATTAAAGCCGTCAATGAAAATAAATATACTTAGAATAGTTGGTTCGATTCTTGGCTATACTCTTTGTTTTTTGTTCTGCAAAAAAACCATTTGGTCGTGGTATATATTAAAGGGCTGCACAAGCATACTTGAAAGCGACATTTTATATTAAAAAGTGCTTGTAAGGCATTTCAAGTATGCTTGTGCAGCCGTTTAGTATTTATCAAAAAATTAAAAAGAAATATTAACCACAAATCTATAAAAAAAATTTTTTATTGAAGTTGATGCAAATATTTTTCTGTTTATGGTCCCAACATAATGGGTTTGAAACATTTTTTGGTTTTAGGTGTGTAAATGTATAAAAAAAATTAGTTTTGTTTCTTTATTTTTGAATTTATATTTACTTTTATTTGCCAGATTTCAATTTTATGGCATCTAAGCAAAACGCGAAATTAAATTTTCTTTTAAACCTATTATGCGTTCCACTAAGAAGTAAAGAATACTATTATTCTGTTAGTGTGTAAGTTTATTATGAGTAGCACATGCTTTTGATTAAGGTTTTTTTGCAAAACATATTAAATCTTAAATAAGAAAACATAAACATGAACAGTCTTAGCAAACAGTATTGCAAGGCCATGCTGCACCTTTTTATTTTTTGTGTTTCATTTCAAATAAAATCTTTTGCAACATTTGAAATTAAGTGTGTTTCTCGGCATTATTTTTTAGCATTTTTTGTTTGTTTTGGAATTCAGGGTTTAAAGCATTCAAAAACAGAAATGTAAAAAAAGTGTAAGAAAAAATATTAAAATTTATTTTTTCATGCATACAAGTCAAAAGAATTGTGTATGTACGTGTCATTGTGGAAAACAGAAAAGAAAAACGTTAATGGAAATAATTTTTCTTTGAAAACTTGATGAAGAAAAAAAAAATTAACAGACAAATCTTTTTTTTGTTTTTTAAAACTTTATCATTTATTTTTGTTTAAAAAGATATATTTTTCAATTAAAAAAAAAATCCTACAGAAAATTAATACTTAAATTTACTAATTTTTACTTTTTTACTTTTAATATAAAAAGTTTTTGTACTAAACCGACAATTTTTGATTCTAAGCAGACAGTAATATGGTTAAATAGAAAGTTAATACTCATATTCTGAAAATTTGGTTCGTGTTTTTCTGAATTAAACAAAAAAAATAATAATAGCAATTGCATTTGTAGTTCTTTTTCCTCATGTAAAATCACAGTACAATTTAATTCAAACGTAGGCAGCCAGAAAAGATTTGAATGAAAATAAAAATAGTTAATAGTTCTTGGCAGGAAGCATTGTAGTGTGCTATTCCTAGTATGAATGATTCATTAAACAATAAATTTTTGCTTTTGTTTTGTAGGCAAATGTGTCACTTATAAAAATAAGACTTAAATTGTTGTTTTTTTTTTTCTTTTTATACAAAAAAGCATAAAAACTATTTAAGAATTTTTAAAAACCTTTTGCCGCTTACAAGACATTTCGTTTTTTTATACACAAATTTTTGTCAAAAGCAACTAAATAATAAAGTGCAAAAAGAATTTTTGATAAAATAGATGAACAATTGCTTCTTCTGTCATCTTTTTCTTAAAACGCAAAAGATGAAAATTTGTTAAAAATTGCAACAACTAATTGTTTTAACTTAGAGTTAGATTGTTAAAAAATAATTTGTTTTGGTTTGCTATCGAATGATATTTACTAAAATTATACTCAATCGAAGACTACCAAAATAAATTTTACTCCATATTGAATTCGGCGTTGTCTAGTCAGTCATTTTTTTTTAATCAAACACATTCAAAATGTGCCACTTTTTTATTTAGAAAATAATTATATATGTCACAAAGCACATAAAATTTGAGAAAGCTTAATATCAGCTTTTAGGTGCTCTGGTTCTGCCTAAAAAGTTTCAAATCACGAATATAAAAATTTCTCAAGTTGTAGTAACCGCAAAGTCTGCAATAAATGTTGTACAAGGTGACCGATATCTTTAAATTTGTAGTTGAAAAGTGATAACGAGCTGTAGTGGTAATTTTTATAAGAATGTTTGTAAAAATAAATTTATTTCAAGCATTCTTAAATATCTTTTACATTGAACAGAATTTTATTTCAAGCATCGATTTATTTATTTTATGATTACGAATTTAATAAGAATTCAAATTCTTACTTATTATTTTAAAACTAGTTTTTATAACCAATTAATTTTCATTTATTTAACAATTTCATTTTTGTTTCAAAAAAATTTAATTAATAACTTAAAGTTTTTTTGGTTTATTGATTTAAGCAATAGAAATATTTTTACAAAGCTATTTTTCATTTATTTCAGAGTTTTGCAAAATTTGCTATAGATTCTTCTTTAATTTACTGTTTCTATATTTGCACTTTAACAAAAAAAAAAAACTGTTGCAATAAGCTTGTAATTCATAAAAATCCATGATGTTTGTTGCTTTTTTTATTTTCTTAGTTTTTGCCCACTTCTATTTGTCGAAATTATTCAAGTAGTTGCTTTTTTTTTTCTCTTGAAAGTCTTTCTTAATTATTTTATGTCAAGTACAAGTTTTATCTTGCTTATTTTTAACACAAAAAAATTATTTTCCAATGCAAATAACAATTGGAGAACTAGAACAGAAAAGTAATTCTTAACTAAACAAAGTGAAAAGAAATATGAAAAATATTTTATGCTCTACACAAAATGCTTAATCGCCATAGCTCTTACTATTCTACGTTCACTCACCAAGAAACTTTATGTTTTATTATTGTGGAATGAGTTCTTTTTACTTTTCTTTTATTTTCAGCACTGATTTTAGTATCTTATTAATTATGTATTTAATTTTTTTTCTTTCATTATTCATTAAAATATTTTTGTTGTTGATTATTTAATACAATTGATTATCAGAAAAGTAATTAAAAAGCGATTACTGGTTATTCAAATAATAAATATTTTAGCTGATACTGAAACCCCTTTTTAATGCTTAATTATTATTTTATTTTTAAATTTATTCACAAATTATGTTTGTTAAAAATCCAATTAAAAAAATATAAAAATAATAAAAATTTATAAGAACCATTTTAATAAAATTGTGAAGAAACTTTTGGTCCATTGTAGTAAAGTTGTAGCAAAGAACTTTTTTATGAGTTCCTTGGCTTTAGATTTGAATAAAATTCAAAGATTTACGAGAATGTTTTTTTTTTTATATAACAAGAATGTCTAATCAAGACTATAGCTAAAACTAGGTATAAGTCCAAACTTTAAAACAAATCTATTATTTCATAAAATAAAAAAGTTCTAGACTTAACCAAAATCTGTCAGAAATATTTACTATCTTGCTTTGTGTGCATACAGACATCTTCTTTCACCATTTTTAAGATCCCGTACTTATGCTTGCTTGCCTTCTCAGGAAACCTTTATGAAAGGCTGAAGTAGTTAAGTGGCTTGCTAACTGCATATGCCCCAGTTCGAATCTTAGTAGAATCAAATACAATTAAAAAGAAATAAAAATTCAATGCTGCTGTGTAATGTAATAGTAAATGTAAATAGTAAAAAATTCAATAGAATAAAAAAATTTTTATACAAAAACGTTACAAAGGGTGTCCCAACAAGAACGGAAGATTTAAATTTTAAATAATTGAATTGTTTCTCTGGCTGTATGACATGTGGCGCCGTCTCGTTGAAACCACAAGCCCTCCACATTCATTTCTTCAATTCTAAGCAAGAAAAAACTGGTTATCATTTCACGATACCGAACACCATTGACTGTTTGCGCCTGACCTGCCTCATTTTCATAAAAAAAAGGTCCAATGATTCCTCCAGCCCAAAAACAACACCACAGTGACACGTTGAGGATGCATTTGCTTCTCGTGAATCACTCGAGGATTTTCCTCACCCCAAATGCGACAATTCTGCCTATTGACGAAGCCATCAAGATGGAAATGGACCTCGTCACTGAAGATGATTTTATCGGCAAAATCAGAATTTTCATGTTTTCTCTCCAATACCCAATTAACGAACTCCCTTCGCTGTCCATGGTCATTTGTTACTAACCTCGTACCTTCTACTAGCAAACAATAACAATTGTTCAAATGTCAAACAATGACACTTCGAATGGCGCCAAATTTAAATCTTGCGTTCTTGTTCGGACACCCTTTATAAAAAATTTACTTAAAATATTAAACAAAAAAATTGTATGTATAATAAAAAAATGTTGGCTTTGACTTTGGTTTGAACATTTTTAAAAACTCTAACTATACTTTGCTTTCACCAGAATATTGTGGTCTCAAAGACATTTTTTTTTTTTTTGGTGTTGAAGAAGACCAACTAAGAAGTCTGTTGAAGAAGGGAACGCACAAGGCTTTGTAATGGGCTAATAAGACCTTGCGTCTGACAAATATGAGCTTCAAGAGGGTATGCTTACCACTCTTTTGTGAAATATTCGATTAATGTAAACATACTTTAGTTGAAAAAATGTAAATTTTTATTTATATAATTAAATAATTTAATTGCCACAAAAAAAATAAAATTAATTTGTTAATAATGATAAAACAAACTAGAGTTTTTATAATAATTTTTCTGCATACGTATTACAGCTTTATGTGGTAAATTTTGTTTTTATTTTATTATTTGAATGTGTTATTGACAATAACTAAGATAATTTATGGTTTTTATTAAATAAAATTTTACTCTCCCTCAAAACTCACGTGCTTGACATATCAAAATTAAAATATTTATTCAAGATTAGAATTGTCTATCATTCATTTGTCGTTAGAGAAAAAAAATTAATCAAATAGATTTTCTTTGTAAATCTACTTTAAGTGTCTGAGAATTAAAATTACCTTTTATCATTCCAAATGTTTATCATACCCATTTCATGTTTACTAAATTAATTAATTGTATAGTTATCTAGCTGGGTATATGAATGCATGTGTCGGCGTATTGTAGATAAGAAGATAAATGGTAATTGACATTTCCAATAATATCAGGTAATATGCTTGCGTGTAGAATTATAGAAAACAATTTATTCCTATACAGGGTGCTGGAATTTTTTTGTTTTATAGACGGTAGTAAGAAAAACATACAGAAAATGTCTAAAGTGGCCAGAATAGATCTTATGTGAATGTACTATCCAGTTACAAACTCTCCCTAAGCCTGTAGTAAATTTTATTGCGAACAATCGTATCGAATTTGCCGATAAAAATATTCAAAGTTTGCAAATATTTTTGTCGGAAAGTTACTGAATACCGAATACGATGAAATATCGTTAAACTTGTTTTTTTCGATACGAATATTCGTAATAAAAGTTACTGAATCGCACTACTGGTATTCATTAACAATTCAAAGTCTTTTTTGGATTATTTTTTGGGCCATGCCAGAGGGTTGTAGGTAGTGATTAAAACGAATCCAAAGTATTCATCTTCGTTACATAACTTGCAGGATGTCCTTTAGGCTGATCTTAATTTTTGCCAAGTGTTGCTTTATTTCGTGTATATTTTTTTCAAAACGTAATTCTAAAAGCTTTAGTTCTTTGAAAGAAAAATTCCCCAAACAGCTTATTCTATGCTACTCTGTTTATACATATTTGCTCAAACAGTTTTATTATCATCATTTTTTCCTATTCAATTGTTCTTGAACTGTTTATTATTTTAATAAATCTACTCTTTTGATTAAATTGTCGGCTCCATGTATAAGTTGCCTCAAATATTCATTGTTTGGCTGGTATCTGGTGTGTAGCATATGCTAGCATGTCATTTTGAAATATGTAATTTATTTCTATTTTTTGTGTTTTAGTTTCATGAGGAAATATTATTTAATTCATTAGATTAGAAAATGACTAAGATTAATTATGATAATAACTAACATTTCTCAATATAAATATTTGTGTGGATGTATGTAATTTTTATTTTTCAAATCGAGCAAATACGTTTAAATATTAAGAGCAGGTGCGGATCTAGTTTAAGCTACTAGAACTAATTGAAAACTTGTTTGCTAATCCTTTGAAGTGAAAAATTTCTCTTGTTCAAATTTAAAAAATTTTTTTTTTATCTTCTTAATATATAAAATTCGACTGCACGTGTGTTTGACATTGTACTCCTCCTAAACGGTTGGACAGATTTAATTGAATTTCTGTGTTTGCCTTTGGGTTAAGCCTTGCAGGGCTTAGCATCACAAATTCGCTGATATCTGGCTTATTTATCTACTATCTGTTTTTATCCGGTCTTGCACGGTCCTTTACTCTATGAGTACGATTTTTTAGAGTATGAAGATCGATAAATTTGAATTCAAAGCAAGTTTATTTATAAAATTCACTAGACGCAAAAGGACCTCAGCGCCTGTAGGCATTATAGAGGCAAGTAATAATAAATTAGATAACAATAAATTATAAAATAACATAAACCAATTGTTATTTATATTTATTTATTTATTTTCTATATACAAAAGATAGAAATCATATATTACTCGTATTTGTTATTTTAAAGGGAACTTAAACTTTCCATTTATTAAATATCATAAAATTATATATTCTTTCTATGTCCAGGGCTGAGATGTCCCCATGTTATTTACAAAAATGTATATATTCTACATGGTTTTTACTTGATAATTACTTACGTTTTGTAATAAGCTTTTTTTTAAATTTACTTTGACTGCAGAAACTAAACGCACTAAGTAAATGATAGCACTTCATAAAAAAAAAGAAAAACTTTGCAAACAAATTCTTTCTCAGATATAATTTTGGCACAAATTAATTTTAACTTTATCAAAAGAAAAAACTAACAAACAATCTCAGTAATTTAGTTTAGTCAATTCATAAGCTTCTTACTTTTCTTTTTAAATTTGGTTTAACTATTTTAATTTATTTCGTAAAAAAAAGCAAGTCTTAAGTAAAGTGTTGTAGCGTAAAAGAATATGTTTTTATAAGCCTTTGTTGATGTTTCTGATTTCATTTGCATTCACGAGTACTTTCAAAATTCATAAGTTCAACATCAAGAGCATCTGTTGTCTGAAATCAAAAAGTTATTTAAATTTTGAAAAATATTTAATCCAAAATAATTTCTGAGTATTTGGGCGATTGATTACAAATCTAGATGATATCCCCTTTAAAATGATATGTATGACGTGCCTCTCATAGTGTAAAAGGCCAGACGAGACCGGGAAAGTAACAGCTAATCAATAATATTTTGATGCAATTCCATATTGTTGAAGATACATAATATTGTCTCGTCTTTATTTAATTTCTGATAATTTGTTAATATTTAAAATGCAGAAATTAACCCACTTAACACACTTTTTTAGAAATCCCTTACTCTTTATCAGCAACATCTGTGTCACTATTTAAAGTTAATACGGTATTATTTACCTTGATCTACAATACACAAAACTACATTTTGTTTTAATTAAACAAAGTTATGACGGATTTACAAATCATTTTCATAATTTAGACATATGCTTTATTAAGCATTTTGCTTAAGCAGTTTAGCACACTGAAGTTTAACAAACTATATTGCAAATAAGCTTTTGTTTTTAAATACTTAAATCAATAAGCCTAGAATTCGAATATTCTGTAAGGCTCCAATTTGGCTTTTAGAAGTCATTATTTATAGTTAATTTCAACTTTCATTATGTTACACAAATTGTTTTTGAAGTAAAAAAATATAATTTAATTTAATTTGCTTGTTTATTTACAGATATTTAATTAAGTTTATTCTGTTAATACTTTATAATCAACTGGTGAGTTATAATAATTATATTTTGTGCGACATACTTACTCATATATTTTTAGCTTATCAATACAGAAAATTATAGAGACATTGTAAACTTTTTACTCTATAAAATAAATTTGGTCTTGCTATGGATTTATTATGATTTTTCCATGAATTTTGTTTATAATTAATAATTAAAAAATTAATTAGATGATTTCTTTTCCTTGTATTTAATCAAAGAGTCAAACTGATAGCTAAAAATATCTTAAGTTGTGAAAACTAAATTTATTACACATAGAAAATTCAGTTTTGATAAACTATTTCGAACTGTAGGATCGATTGTCTATTATCACTATAATAATAGGTCACAAAATTATTGGTGCAATTATTTTTGACTAACACAACTGAATTTTTAATTTAGTTATCAAAGCACACATAGTTTTCTCCGTGTAACAACCATACGGAATCAGCTGTTTATGATGTTTCAATTAGTTTGTATGAATATCAATACAATCAAACGATTTCATTTGGGTTTTTCATTAAAATTTGTCATTGGTTCAAAAGAAATATTTCATAAATTATATAAATAAGTTATATATTTTCAATGTACTCGTATGAATAAAATGAATTTATCTTTCATTGAATTAATAAAATTATTTCAATAAATTAATCAATATTTCATTAGTCTAATGAAAGGTTTTCATTGAAATTAATCAATGAAATTCTTGCAGTTATTGAAGAGGAAGTTTAATTTTATTCGACCTCTAGCTTAAATTAGACTTAGCTATGCTTTGTATGGGTAGACACTATTTATCAATTAGTGTCTAGAAATTACTTAAGCTATCAACGATTGCCAGTAGAAAGAAAAATAACATAAAACAGTCGGAAAAAGCTTAAAATTTTATTATAATTGCGAATGGAAGGATTTGATAAAAATATTTTAATGAAAATAGGCAAACAAATGACTGATCTTGGCATTTGTATTCGTACAAAGAAAAAAGTTTTTCTGGTATCTTTAGTTTTTACAATAAGTTCCAATTCTCTTACATATTTCAAATCAATTTTTTTATCTTATTTTAGTAAAATTTAATGTAAAATTGGAGTTTTTTTATGTCATGTTCTTTATTCTTGTTTTAATTTGTGTTTTATGAATTTCATATCAACATTTTTCTGCTTGTTTTTAAACTCAATATATTGAACATCATTTAAACTAAAATTGTTCTAGAACCTAAATTGTAAAATTTTTATTTTTATTTTATTATTGTTTGCTTACGTTATATATATATATATATATTTTGTAGAAAAAATCTTGCATATTTTTTCTTGTCTATTTTTATTACCACAAAAATATAATTCTTTATCTTGTGAACAACAGATCCATGAATGTGGTACCTTTCAGAGACTATTTGACCACATTTCTCTACTTCAAACTAAAGCTTGTTTTTTATTTGCCAGTTCTTTTGCAATATTGTGCATATAAAATTAGGTTACAGGCTGCTATTTACAATTCAAAGCACAGTGTAGAAAGAAACTCAATAAAATTAAAAAAAAAAATTAATAAAAAAGAAGTAAATTTTGTTTTATATAAAAATAAAATAAAACATGCAATAAATTTAAGAATGAAAAATGTATGTAATCGTATCCTCTACTCTTAGGAACATACCAATTTTTGTAAAGAAAGTAAAATATATAATTTGAATGGTTGGTTGTTGCACAGTTTTGAAAATAAATAACCAGATAATAAAATGCCAGAAAGAAAATGTAGGCCAACTTAAGATTAATTCCACATTTCATTAAAATAAAACTGGAGTAAGAGCAAAAGGATTAGCAAATAAATTAAATGAAATGTTTAAACAATTTTTATCTTTACAATATCAATACTTATGAAAAGGTTTTCGAGATTTTATTATAAAACAAGTTAAATTCGGCTGTGCCGAGTCCTATATACCCTTCACTGTGATAGCAAAATAATAATATTTTTCACTTTCTACATTCTTCTAAAATATAACAAGGTTAGGTTAACAGGTCGCCCGAAAGAAATAAAAACAAGAGCTGGGCTCACTTGGGTCCTCTGACGTGGTCCCTTTGTGATATAAAATATAACAAACAAGCAAAAAATTAAGTGAGTGAAATATGTTCCAACGTACCCTTACGTTTTTTAGTATTTGTAAATATGTTTTCAGTTTTAATCTCACATTTATCAAATACGTCTTACGTCACTAAATACCAATCTAGCGGAGGTCGCCTAGATTGGTAACCTGCTGCCAAAATACTCAAAACTGTTGCTTTGAGGCTTTTTACCATTCATTCCCCATTTTGCGGAGGTACAATTCCTTCCACCTTGTACCAAATTTCAGAAAAATCCATGGAAAAACACAAATTTGTATAGCAAACAAACAGAAAATAAAGTTTGTTCATCAAGCCTGAATAAGTTAAGTTGAGTCTATTTTTATATAATATGATATGTAATATAAGTCCTTTTTGCACTAATTTTTTTAATGATAAAATAATGACTCTCATAGAAATTTATAATTTTAATATTCTGCAATTTGAATTAAAAACAAAATTATTTTCAAATCACATTTTTGGTGTTGCTTAAGTAGGATTCACAAAATTGTATTACATTTTAAAATTGAATAAACAAACTTTATGAAATTTCATAAAATTTTTGTCCAAGTATGAAAATTAGTTCGTTGATTTTTATGATGATCACAACAAGAACCACTTTCCGACACAAGAATTTATTTTGTTTTTTGTTTATTTTATATAGAATTAAACTTCTATATTGTCCACTAATTTTATTTTGACCATTTAGTATTTTTTTTCCGTTTTGAAAAATTTTTTTAAATATGTATTTAAAAATTAATTATGAATGCAGCCTTTGGAAATGTTAAAATTTAGCTAATTTGTTATTTTACAAATTTTGTTAATAAAACCATTCGGAAAATCTGGGTAAGTATTTTCTTGAGATATTAAAGTGCACAATTTGAGGTATTTAAATTAAGCTTAGAAGTACAAACTCGGTTGATACGCCCAAGACAAACGTGTTCCTTTCGTAATGCAATACCATGTTTTTAAAAAGAAATTTGAATTTTGTTAACACTTTTATAGACTTTCAATTAGTTTTTGCTGGAAAAAGTAATTCTAAAAGATCATTAAAAATTCCTTATTTTAAATTATAAATTTTTTCAGTGTATCAAGTAAACACCTTTTGCATTATACACTATTCAGGGATAGTCTCACATCCTCTTGTGTATTTTAGAACGCGTAAATCACTGCTTTAAGTTCACTGAACCGTAAATGTTTTAATTTTAAAACAACCATAATAAAAAAGCAAAAGAAGAATAGCAACAAAATTGGCAACAGACAACATTACAACAGCTAAAATGACACCTATAGCAAAAAAAAAAAAAAAAAAAACAACGACCAACTTCATTGGTAACTAATAAGTATGCGAGCAAGGTATTGTATTAGATCCTGTGTCCTCATAGCAGCGTCAACGTCATTATTTATGTTGGTGGTAATGGTGGCGTTATTATTACGTTTTGTTAGGGCGGATGTTATGCGACAACCTTGTTCCTATCATACAATATTTATTCAACTAATTAGAGATCTTTATTTTTTATTTCACAGAAAGGACAGTTTCGTTGCATTCTAGTTTGCGTTTAGCATTTTTATTTTCTCAACAGAAATTAAACATAAAAAGCGAAGATATAAAATAAAAGTGTCTCATATTAAAAACTTACAAACTTATTCGTTTTGTTTTAATATTTTGTACAGTTTGCTGGCTGGTTTTCTGTATAAAAAAAAAAAAAAAAAAAAAAAAAAGATGAAACAAAGTTGAAGGTAAAAGAAAACTAAATTAAATTAATACATAAACTTGGTGTTATATTTAGCCAAAAGTCAATTTTAAATGTTCAAGGTAAACGTAAATTGCGCAAACTTAAAATTAATTAATTTTATTTGTGTATTCTTTTCAGAAAGTAAATTTTTAAATGTCTTTTAAAAGATAACTTGTTTGATAGGAAAATCTCAATCTAAATTGCTTCTCTTATTATAAATAAATTAAATGCCTAAAGCAATATCACATCTAAAAATTCCAAGGTTAAGTTTATTGCAGGCAATATTTTATACATTTTACAAATAAATATTTGACAGACTTAAAGCTAAATTTAAAGTCTGCTTACGTAGGATATAATACGGATAATACTTGATTGCTTTTTTAAATTGCTCTTTTAGTTAATTTACATAAAAACTCATTAAGGATTTTTTTTTGCGGAAATCTGTTTAATAAGCAATTAATAAAAAATATGTTAATAAACTTTTTAAGCTAATAAGGAAAATCGCTTAAGTCGATTTAAGTAAAAATTGAGTTATTACAGCAATAAACCCAATAACTTTATTATTGTGGTTCAAGGATGGTGGGGTATATGTTCCAAAATTAACGAAATGGCTATAAAAACATTAGAAAAATTTTGAAGCTTCGAAACCTATAGTCCACTAGAAATAACTTAATAAAACCTAAAATATTTTTCCACTTCGGCACAGAAATAAAAACTACAACTTTCAATAATCTAATTAAGGCTCAAGCCCTATGATTTTTACGAAGAAAATACTACAAAGGTTTCATACTAGAAGATATATTTTTAAAGCTTTTGGTATTTTTTTGATTTTTCATTTTAATTTTTAATTAATTATAAAAACTAAGGTAAAATTACAAAAAAGTAATTGTGTCTTATTTAATTAAGGTTTCCTTTATTAAAATCGGATAACGAGGTTTTTTTATTAGGCTTAATTAAGAGTGTCGCTGTCATAGTCGAACTTACGACAAGCTAATGCAAATGAAATGGCCGGCGTTGCCACATATTACTGTTTTTGTTACGACAACGACACTCATAATCAGACCTATTTTATATTGAAAATAATAATCAACCCCATAAAACATAAAACAATAAAAAAACCCGTAAACTAAACGGTCAAATTTATAAATTTGAATTTTTGGCTATGGAACACATATGGGACGTACGACGAACTTAACGCCCTGTCGCCTTAAAATAAGTATTTTAATTTAAGTATTTCAATAAATAAATTTAGTTTTGTTGCAATAATTTTTTATTTGTTTATTTTATAACATTTAAAATTAACGTACAAAATAGTAGTATTTCTTAAGATAGTGCTTAGTTGTGTCTTTATTATAATTTCATTCATATGGTAACACTAACATCAGTTAGTTGTAGCAAAACAAAATTTTTATTTTTATTGTATTATCAGCATTGTGCATCCCAGTTGTATTCCTAGCCTTAAGCAAAATAAATTTTTAATTCTAGATAGAATCCAGTTCACAAAGTAATTACAAGGTCAACCTGTATTATTATTCAAACCAACCTTACGCTATCAATATCATCCGTTAACATAAAGCAGCTGCTCCAAATGCCGAATAAGACAAAAAAAAATTATTTTCATAATCAATAAAAACAAAACAACCTTTTAACCTTCATATTTACAAGGTCTTTTAAATATTCAGTTCAAATAATAGCTTAAAAGGTTTAAGCAAAACAATGGCCTGTATAGCTAAAAAAAATTAGTTTTTCAAAAACGTGTTCATAAAACAATGAACAGCTTACTTATACGAGTACATATGTTGTGTATTTTAATTATGTAATTAAAAAAATAGTTTCAATTCAAGCAATCAATGCCTTCCATTGGCTTATCAATAATAAATTTAAAACTTTTTAAAACATGGAAGAAACCCTTATTTAATTATTATACCATAAAAATAATAAAATAAAAATAAAATGCTATTGAAATTATAACATTAATGACAGCATTAAATAATGAAGCTGTAGTAAAATATTTAGCAATAGATAATGACCAAGTAAGGTCATCTATTTTTTATATTTGTTTTTTTATTTCTACAATTTTATAATTATAAAATTATAAACAAAAACATTTTTAATAATAAGTTTAATAAAAGGTTTTCAAAAGTTATAATGGTGCCGATAAAGAAAATTATATTTATCTAAAAGTAATTTAAATTAATAAAAATTAAGAAATAAAAAAAAATCAGTCATTTAATAAACACAAAATTTTCCTGACGCGTGCTTTGCTTGCCTCTAAATATAAAAATTATTAGTTTTTAAAATTATATGGATAAGTTTTTTCTTGATAACTTTTTCTGTGTAAGTTGTGTATTGATTTGGCTTTAATTTTTTCATAATTTTTAAAGCAACTATTGTCTTTGGATTATTGAGAAATAATTAAATAATGAAAAAGTACAAGACAAACGTAAGAGACTTTCGCAAGTCACTTGCCAAGTGTGAAGCCCTCATATTTTTGTGGTGTCAGTTATGTATGAGTTTTAAATAACTTTAAACAGAACAAAATTACTCATACGTATAGTAACTTGATATTTGTTTACACTTTCTTGATTTAATAAAAGAACATTCAAATAAGTGTGCGTATGAGTTTTGTAAACCTAAACTTCAAAAGTTTTATCGCGAAAAATGAATTAAAAAATAATGTGATATTAATGCTGTGCATCTTCTCACACTATTAATTTGCAATTAAATGACTAATGTGATGTACAAATATTTTTGTAGTAAAAAATATAAAAATGTCCCGATAATAAGATAATTTGGTTTCTTAATACATATGAAAAGGTATGTGATATATTCATAAAATCCTTAATATGTATTTGTTTAAAATAATTAAAGAGAATTAAATTAAAAAATTTTATTAAAAAAAAGAATCTTTTTTTTTTTAACTTCAACCACAAGTAGTTTAATATTAGGGCAAAAAGGGCACGAGTAGTACGATTCAGTATCGAAAAAGCAAGTATAACAATATTTTATCGAATTCGGTATTCAATAACTTTTCGACAAAAATATTCAGTACGGTAGAAATCGTTATTTGTGAATTTTGAAGCATAATTAAAAAAAAATTTAATAAAAATATACTTGTCACCTCTCTTGCCCGCCAATATTCTATAATTTGAAATATGCCGATTGAAATTATACAATTCGAATTGTTTTTACCCACTGTTACCGCCACTATAATTTTTTTATTCCGAGTTATGAATTTATCAATTATGAACGTGTGAATTTAATTGACAACACGGTATTGTGTTAACAAAACAAAGCTCAGATAAAGGAGAGAAAAAGGCGCCATTTTTTCTTTCTTCTATCAACTGAGCGACGGCAAGAAAAACAAGAATTAAAACACACAGACTTTCTTAAAACACTTTTCACATTTTGTAATTATTTTAAATAATTTGATTGAATAAAGTTTGAATTTTTAGAAAATAACGAATAGAACGTGTGTTAAAAATCCTCTACTAGTCGCTTAGTTCCGGAGCAGATTCTCCACCAACACCCACAATATATGAAATTTTATTTACAAACAATTACTTCATCCTCTATTTTCTATTTAAATACTTTGAATTTGTAAAAATGAGAAACCTAAAGAGTATTAAACGATTCTTATTTACAATTTATTTAAATTTCTTTAAATATGTAATGCATGAGCATTTATATCATTTTCATTTACTTTTATTGTTAACAGTTTTGTCATTTATATTCTAAGCATTTGTATGCAAAACTCAAGGACATCATTTGTAGTTGTACTTTTTTCTTTGCAATTGATGCTGCCTTTTATGTATTTAACAAGCGAGATACATTTTTGCTTAATGCTGCCAGTAATGCATTTTTTGTTTTATTCTATTTTCAACATTTACATAGAAAGAGCATCAATCAAAGCATTTCTTTATTTAAATGCATTCCTAAATTTTCTCAAATGCAATATGAAGTGTTTTATTGAACAGAAGAAAAACGTTAATACATTTCAAATAAATCTGCTGTATTATTTAGATGCCTTAGTAAAATAAATTTAAAGCCTTCATTTGAAATTGCTAAAGCAAAGTGATAATAAATAATTTTTTTTCTTGAGGTGTTTGTTTTTACATAATTATTTATTTAATTGAAAATCTAGAAAATGTATTGCACAGCTTAAACTAAATTTATCAGAGGCTTCTAGTGTGGGCTTAACTTTATTCATTTTAATTGAATAATTTTCATTGGTCAGAATAGCATTCTATACCGTACAAAATTAAACTAAGTTTGTGTACAAATCTCTTACAATTAAAAAAAAAAACGATTCGATTTATATCGTTCTGTACTTTATTTAATTTATAATCTTATCGGGTTTTTATTTCAACACGTTAATTTTGCCTGCTTGCCGCAGTATCTAGAGTCACAATGGGTCTATTCTGGGTGATCAGTAGTACCCTTCAGTAAATTTTATTACGAACATTCGTATCGAAAAAACAAGTATAACAATATTTTATAGAGTTCGGTATTCAGTAACTTTGCGACAAAAATATTCGCTATGATAGAAATCATTATTTGCGATGATTATTTATGTGTTGTTAACTTTGCCGCAAACTTCAACAAAACAATGCAGATAAGCCATTAAAATAAATTATTTATTTTGTACTTTTCTTAATAATATTTCTCGTTTAATTTTAGATTAATGTGCCTTTCAAAAAATGTTTTTTTTTTTTTTTTTTTTGTAATAAAAAACTTTTTATATGTTTCAATTTCCTGTGGAAATCTGATTATCTACTAAAACGCTCAGATTGAGAAGCCAATACACCTCTTAAACATTTCGTGAAGTGAACAGAAAGCCAAATTTAAAAATAAAAAAAGTTTGTATTGATACAAATTTAAAACAAATTATTTATGTAAATCTTGGATTTAAAACTCTTTTTAAAAGACATCAAAAAAAATTTTCTTATTCATATTTAGGATTTAGTAAATCAAATTAATGTCTCTAACTCTATGATGTGTTTGAAGTTATTTCACAGTTTATTTTTTATTTATTTAATTTTTTTTTTTTTTCATTTATGTATCTAATTTACGAATTTGTGTTAAAGTTCTTTTCCGTTTTTCCCACATTTACAATCTCTTGTATTGAAATTTTTTTTTTTAACAATTTACAATAAATAAAACGCAATTTTCAATTTCATGCTTCATAGTGCAAAAATGCTTTTAGTGCCAAAGAATTTGAAATAAACGTTTTTATTTTATTTTTTCATTTATTTGTTTTTTTTTTTAACTTCAAATATGTAGAATTTTGGTAAATATTGAAAAGAAACAGGGTAGATAATAAGAAATATGGCAAATAACAAATACAGGGTAATTTTATAATAGAAAAAGAAAAAAAAGCAGATTTATGCATTTTTACTACGCTCTGATTTAATTTTAAGATTAAAAAAATATTTTAATTAATGCAAATTAAGTTTTTAATTTAGAGAACTATTTTGGAGTTGAGTTCTTTTTTTATTTACATTCCAAAACTCATTTCAAAGAACTTATTAAAATGTAATTCAGCTCTCAACGAATTTCTAGACAGCAGCAAATAATTTTCAAATAAGTATTAAATTTAACTTTTTTAAAAATAACAAATTCTGGCCACTGATTATAGTAGAGGAGATCAAAGCAAACGTACACGTGTATCAGCGTTTTTAAAGTTTACATCTGGCTCTATAACAAATTGAAGTTTTAAAGTTTCCCCTTTGTTCAAATTGTTATTGTGAATCAACATAAGTAACTGTGTAAATATTTCATTTTAGCTACATGAACTGTTAAGCAAATTTGTGTAAAATACTTTTGTAAAATATTTGTGTAAAATATTTTTGTGGAACTTTTTAGCCCTCTAACTTTTCAATTTGAATGAATTCATGGTTACCAATAAGTTAAAGAGTCAGAGAGCTTAAATATTTTAGAAAAATAAGCCTCGGAACATAACAATGTTTAATTTTACTAACAAAAGTAAATAAAAACTTAAAATAATTGTTAGTTCATTGTTATTTAGAGTTGGAGCAAAAATATTCCAAAAAGCAAGATTTTGTGGAAGAGAAATATTTTGCATTAAACTTAACTACAAGTCATCTTATCAAAAAAACAAAAGCCTAAACTGAGCTCATTGAACATGACTAGCCTTGAAACTGCCAGAAGAACTGAGAATATCTTCCACATAATAATTCCTTGATTGTGTTTTCTACTTCCAAGTATTTCCACAAAACTTAATATTTGAATGAAAATTATGAGTAAATTATATACTCATACATACATACCTATTTATCTATGTGTTTTCATAATTTTTTAAGGGAAAAATATTACCTGAGGAATTTTTTGCCAGACACGTTTTTCTTCATTTTAAGTTTCCCTCATGAAATATTGTGGAATAAATTAAATGAATTTTTTTCCAAGTTAAAAAAGTTTCGATTTTAAGAATTTTCATTTAAGACAACTTTCATTTGTTTTGGCAAAAGATGCTAAAGCCAACCAAAGTGATTTATTTACACTTGCTCTGAAAGCGCGTAAATGAAAAAAAATTCTTATTCAAACAGAAATACAAATAGCAAGTCTGCATGGTGCTTTTTACTTGCTACGTGTGCTGGTAATTAAAATTGCCTTTAAGACCATAAATCTCACTGGCAAACAAAATAAGATTTTTGTAAATATGTAAATGTGTTTTCCAAAAACTCTACAAATTTATAACCATAATGGAATAAAAATAATGGCATAGACAATGTTCGTTACTATTGCCACGACTACGAGGAACGTTTTGACGTAATTAAGATTTTTTTAATTGTTCACCTCAACAATTGTTTGTAAAAAATCCGTGAAATAATATTCCCTTTAAAAATATTTAGTTAAAACTTTCATAAAATTTTTTGTTTATTAATTTGTGAGTATTTGCGTGATATCATATAACTTAATCTTAGAATACATAAAAAAATAAAAATATGCAGAATTTCAAGTTGATGATGAATTTTTTATGAATGACAATTCATATTTCTTGATAGTCATGCACACATATCGCACCTTAAATAACAACGAGACCCAAACCATTGTTCTTACAAAATGGAGTCGCTTTATAAATTTTTTTTCTAAAACTATTCACCGATATTCTGTAAAAAAAATTAAGTCAGTAGTAGCTTATTTGTAAGCTGCGTTAGCCATGCAAAATCCAAATAGAAAATAATATTCTGCATAAATGTCTTGACAATCTGTTATAGTCAGGCGTAATGATTGCAAAAATGGGATTCATTAAGTCAAAAACGCATAATCTGATAAGGGGAAATGATTTTTAATTTAATTTTGAACTAGCTGACCCGGCAAATGTTGTTTTGCCTTAAAATTTTATTTATATTGAAGAATAAATAAAAAGAGAAGAGTAATATAAAAGTGGGCGTGGTCTATTTTTATTTTAATAAAAACTTATGTTGGGTTGTTCTGAATATATAATAAAAAATTAGCCAAATTTGTTTAGCTTTTCCCCGTTTTGAGATAAATTTAAAACGTATTGAAATCAGTCCAGCCGTTCTCGAAATTGAAGAAAAATGTAAAAAGTAGCTGTAGTAATGGGCGTGGCAAATTTTTCTTTTCATTAATATATAAATTGCCTAACATATAATAAAAAAATTAGTGAAATTAGTTAAAACAGGCGTAGTAATAGGCGTGGTATGTTTTTATTTTCTTCAAAATTTAAGTAGTGTTTTGACGAAAATATAAAATTTTTATGTATTCGATGCAAAGGACCGTGCAAGACCGTGTAAAAAGAGGTATTGGATAAATAAACCAGATACCAACTGCAGCGCCACCAAATTTGTGACGCTAAACCCTGCAAGGCTTAACCCAAAGGCATTCACAGAAATTCAATTAAATCGGTCCAGCCGTTTAGGAGGACTACAGTGTCAAACACACGTACAGTCGAATTTTATAAATTAAGATTTTATTATTTCTGACAAAGCAACAAATAACTGTGAAATTAAGTACATACTTAATAGCTTATGCAGTTCCAGTTTGCGTAAACAAAGCTTTATTATAGCCTTAGGTTTTATCAATAACTATTTTACAAAACATATCTCTGCTAAAACTAGATTTTTAACATTGACTTAAAAATATATTTAGAAGAAAACAATTATATTTTTCTTTATAGTAATTTTGTTGTGTACTAATCCATACAAAAAAATAAAAATAATTTTAATTTGACCTAATTTGTTTGTATAAGCAAGTTTTTTATTGTATTATTTATAAAAAAAATTCCTCCATCTTGAGTACTTTTATTTATTTTTTATTCCACCCTTTTTATGTTAACCATGCGCTATATTTATACTAAACAAATTTTGCATTTGATTGTCAGCACATTCAAAAAGGATAGTAAGTGTTGGAAGACATTAATTTTACTGTTTAAAAAACCAATTGTGTTCCAGTTACGAGTGCTTTGAGAGCTACCAGTATTAAAGTCCATAAATATCATATGTAATAAAATTTAATAAAATTCCAAATACGAGTACACATAAAAAGACATCTGCATAAGGTACTTTCATTGAAATATTTATGAATTTATAAAAAATAATTTTTTATCAAATATTAAAAAAAGTAATAAAGAAAAAATTTAAAAAGTAGCATAAAATATATCTTAGAAATAGTGACTATACACACAAGTACATACATATTTCTATGTAATGTTAGTGACATATTTATTTACTCTTTTTTTTATTCATATTGAGGTTTTTAAGAAAATATTTTTGATCAACAACTTTCTATTTACATTTGCTTTAGAATAAAATTAAACTAGGCACCTTGATACTTGATGTCACATAAATCATTGTGTGACATTTCAATATTTTGTTTATTTAATAGAAACGAATAATTGAATTTTTTCTAAAATTTAATTTTAAGTATGACATGAGAAGGTACTCTAGCATTAAAAATGCTTGATTCCTTGAAAGAAAAACTATTCAATATGCCTAGAGTTAATGATAAAATGGAATAGGCACTAATTCTTTTAATAATTTGTTTTTGATGTATAAACTCAAAAAAACATTTTAAATTAAAATGTTCTTATTATAATAGCATTGTGCCTTGTAGCTATACTGTTATTTTTAAATAGAACTATTTAGCTGACCAGGCAAACGTTTTTGTTGCATTCAAATTTTATTTATATTGAAAAATAATTAAAAAGAGAAGAAAAATATAAGTTGGGCTATACTGAACATTTAATAAAAAAGTTTGCCAAATAGGTCCAGCTGTTTTCTGTTTTGAGGTAAATTCAAAAAGTGGGCGTTATAAATTTTTCTTTTCATAAAAAAGTAAATTAGATTTTGCGAAACATGTAAAACAAAAATTAGCCAAATTGAGGTAGAAGTTTTCCGGATAAAAAAACAAAAATTAAAAGTGGGCGTGGTCTACTATAATTTTCATAAACATTTAAGTTGGGTTTTGACTAAAACATAAAATTTTCGTATATTCGATCTTATTACTCTAAGAAATCGTACTCATAGAGTAAAGGACCGTGCAAGACCGGGTAAAAACAGGTAATAAATATATTAGCTGAAGCGCCCCCTATCCGGTGGATTTGAGACTCTAAGCCTTCCAAGGCGTTTCCCAAAGGTATACGCAGAAATTCAATTAAATCGGTGCAACCGTTTAGGAGGAGTAAATATAATGTCAAATACACGTACAGTCGAATTTTATATATTAAGACTAAATTTCTATTTTTTTTAATTTATTTTAAATATGTAATAATTTCTATTTGGAATTTAAAAGTTTAACAAAATATTAATCTTTATTTGTGCTTAATTCCAGAAATTGTGTTGGTTTTAAAATTTATTCTTTTACTCATGATATTCTCATGAGTTTTTTATTCAGTACAATAAGTACTGAAGGGGAGAACATACCTATATGGACCATTTCATCAGACGCTACTCTGAATCCTCAGTAGGTTACTCCCAACGTTTCTTGCAAACATTAGAACCTTTATATTGTAAAAGCAATTGACTAAATAATATAAAATAATAATTCTTATTTAGTCAATTGCTTTTACAATATAAAGGTTCTAATGTTTGCAAGTTTATTTTAAATATTTTTTCTAAAATTTTTACGGTATAAGTTTTGCTGTGTTATATATATTATATCACACAATTTCAAATTATTTGTTTTTGTAGCTTGGTCTTTGACATTTTAATAATCGCATCACAACGCCTTATTGCAATCCAACCAAGTATAGAAAAATTGAAATTACTCAAAAAAACACCGAGTATTGCTCGAGCGATGCTTTCGGAAAAAAATAAATTTTTTTTTTTTCATCCACAGCAATCCAGTATCTGGGAGTTATTTCTATTTTTCTATATTTCTAAGAGAGAAAGAGAGAGCTATCTCTCTGATGAAATATATAAAATATGTAGAATAAATTTTTATACTACAGCTTAAACATTAACACAGTTGTAAAAATTAATATCTAAAATTTCGGTTGTATTATTAGTTTGGTGATACTAACCCAAGCCTTCAATTTTATATGAAGAGTCTTTTTCGTACTCGATGTCAAAATCGCAATTTAATGGATACACTTAATGATTATCTGCTAAATAGGTAAACATAGAATTGTTATGACAAAATATAAGTTCGAATAATTGATATTGATTTGCACAACCAATCGTTTTTCTGTGTTTACTTTCATTATATTATCGGTACAAGCTGAAAAACGAAAACCTCAAGGTTACACTAAACTTTACTGAGTTTTTATATAAAATCTTTTTTATTTTCTGCAGCAATTTAGAAGCCATTATGTCGAAGATGTTCATAAACTATTGAATGATTTTTAAATTAAAATTGCTTAAAGATTTTATTTGATCAGTTAGATAAACTTCCGTTCTACAGTCTACCAGCCAAGCTTTTTATTAAATATTTAACTTACGTTAAAGTTAATTCGAAAACAATTTGAATAAATTAATTAAAGATGCTCAAGTACTTGTGTATACCACACCAAAATTGAATATATTATATTTCAAATAGCCAAACAAGCTCTATTAATTTCAGCATTATTATGTTTATGTAACTGAAATATACTTGTTCATACAACAGCTTCATTTATTCATGATGTTACATTAATTCACAAAGATCCTTATAATTCTTAGCAAGCTTATATTTTACCATTTATGGGTGTAAGATGATGTAAATTCAAGTTTTTTTTTTTGTTTCTCTAATACCGCATTTCACAAGAAGAGAATTATACAAGAATTTGTTAGTTTTACTCAATGGTAAAAACAGAAATATTCCCCTTAAGTCTAAAAGGATACACGATTGTTAAGTAGATGGCTAGTGTAGTGACACAACGCACTCAGGTTGTTCTTATTTCAAAGCTTCTTAAATAAGCATATTGTTATAAACGTACTTATTTATTGTCCCTTGAGTAGAAAAAAAAAATAAAACTTGTTGGATCTAAATGAAATGACATTAATACTATTACCGGAAAACACTAGACAGCATTTCTAAAAGTATTAAAAAAAATTATTTATAAGTTGAGAATATTTTTTTAACAGTAGCAAATTTAAAGACTTTATTCACATTTTTTTTTTATTTCAAACATATTACACTGTAATACTAAATATAACGACTTGTCAAAAAATTTAAAAAAGGTGATAGCGTGAAAATAGAAATTTGACAATCCTATATCTCTCTTCATTTTTAGAACATTTTCAAGGGGTTAACGGTTGACACAGATATACTGGCGCAACTCTCCAAAAATCATGATTTGCTTTAAGTAGCCACTCGCTTACCTAAATTCGTTTCTCTATATTTTTTATTATTTGTTTTTGTTTTTTTATAAGAGCATTTCAATGCTTTGGACCGTAAAGGGGGCAGTTCTTTATATAGTTTAAAACTGAAAAAAAAAATTTTGAGAAATTGAACAATAAAGCGTAAATGTTTTTTTATATTTTTAAACAAAAAATTTAAATTTTTCCAAAAAAAAAAAAAAATATTTTTTGTTTTCTTTTCTTTATTCCGTTGTTTGAGAAGTTTACTAAAGGTAGCAAAGGCTATCTAATTCTGTCTTGTTCTCACACTAATTTCTGCTTATGAATGTCAAATTTGACATTTCTCTGTACGCTGTGTCTAGGTCGTTTAGTTGCTTCGTTCATGTTAAAAGTCATCAATGAATAAATAATTTTAAAAATGTAAAACTCTAAACTAATTCTTTTAGTGAGAGAATAGTAGTTCGCTTGCTTATGCTGACCTAATACCAAACATTATTTATCAATCATCGTGTTAAAAAAAATGTTTTTAAAATCTTGTTTTTCTTTAAAAAAAAATGCTTGCTTGCCATTGTTTGTCTTGAATCAAGTTATAAAAATCGGTTTGTCGTTTATTTTTTTTTTTTTTTCTCTCATGGTAAAATATATAAAACAACAACATTTTGCTAACCCTTCAACAAAAGTATGTCGAAAAACAAGTGGAAATTTCTGTAAACACATGCTTTTCCATCTATTGTTGAAACTCGTGCCGCTGGCAGCTGATGTTGATAATAATGATGATGATGCTGACAAAATTCTAGGTCACAGCCGAGTTTCTGAATCTTTTGTTCTCTTTTATGTTTTCTTTTTTTTATTCACTTTTCTAAAGAGAAAATAAGAAAAAAAAAAATAAATATATATTCGCCTTGTAAACATGCAGATGGGTATGCAAGTTACTCGAGCTACGTTTGTATGCATGAGTATGAGAATTGTTGACTTTACGAATAAAACTGTCAGCCACACACACGCACAAGTATCATTATTGTACAACTAAATACTTATACATACATGCGTGCATTAAATGTAAAAAAAAATTGAAATACGTTACATACAAATATTTACTATAGTTTAGGTGTGTAAATGTAACCAACTCACACTTGCATGGAAATAGCAGAGCATGATTGTTTATTGTAGATGTTGAAGGTACAAAGTACAAAAACCTGAACAATAATCACTACGTTTTTCTAACTACGTCATCATTATAATCATCAACAACATTTTTTAATGATGATAACTATTATCAAGCTTTTTCATGTTTGTTTTCCTTTTTTCTTCACTTTTTCATTTACGTGACTTAACACATGAAAAGTTCTAGAGCATTGTACGGAGGCTATCTTTAAAGTATGAAAGCATTTGTTAAATCACGTCTTCTTTTGTTGATTTTTAATGTAAATATTTAGAAAAGTTCTTAATTTTTTGAAAATATGTATGTGTGTGTTAGCTTCATGTAAAATTGTAAAAATCTACATTGTACTTTAATATGTTTCAATTTACATAAATCATAAATGTGATGGGTTTTTTTTACAAAAGTAGTACCATAAAAATTTATAGAAAAAAGGAAAAGTAATGAGCCATTTTGTTAGAGAGATTTGTTGGACAGTCATTCACAATGCTCGTAGTGTAAGTTTCCGGCAAAAAAAAACTCTTAATATTGAATTTTATTCAGTGATGTCTCAGTTTTCGGAAGACATTTTGCGTACCTTCTTTTTATGATAAACGAGAGCACCTTTAAATAAATAAAGATAAAACGACTGCAGTTTTAAATTGTAAAAAATTCTATAATAACAACAAACCAGTTTAAAATTGAAATTTATTGCTTCCGAGAAGCACTAACATCAGCGTACATACATATATGGACTTGCCCGTTTTCCTTTCGCACACATAGTAGCTATTAATTGAAAGTAAAAATAAAGCAAGAACTCAATCATTCACACTTAGCAGGGTTGTAACCACGTATTCGATAACTAGTAGACCCTGGCAAAATTATACACGGTAGCGACAAATCTACAGCAAACATTAAAATGCAAAATCAATAGGCGTCTTGTTTCTCCTATCTGTCAAACACATATACTACTAAAAGAGAAAATATCAATGTAATCCACTCATACACTTACACTTTCTATGTATGTATGGGTACAAAACATCGGCTCGCAAACAAATTTTGACGTTTACTAAAGATAGCAGGAGATGTGTGCTGTTCTACTGTCAGTACCTTGTTAATTCTGCCATGTAGTAGACTATCTTATGGAATAATATTTCAATACGTGTCGAGCAACCTTGCCAGGAGTTAGAAAACTCGCTTTCGAATCCAGTCATCTGAAATTACAACACATTTTACACGATATCGTGTGCCATGATACCAAAATTGAAAGTTTCGTTAAATTTTACTCGATATCGAATGTGGTGATTTGACCTCAGAGCTACGTGACTTAAGTAGTTGAGTGGCGAGTTAACTCAACTTCTTAACTTCAGATTCCTTGGTTCGAATCTTAAATTCGAAAAAAAATTAAGTAGTTTTTTGTTTTTCTTCTACCATATCAATTTAATGCACCATAGAATGTGCAAAATACGAATTATTTGGCAGCTAAAACTATTTCTTTTAGGTGGCTCATCACAAACAAAAATATTGCCTTATAAATGCGCTGTTGTAAGTGATTCTCTATAATTTTTTTTTTAATAATTATTCTACTGCTTAGCTGACTTAATCTGTTCTTACTGTTACTGGACAATCTTTCACACATATGCTGAAGTTTTCCCTGAGAATTTTCTATAAGAGTAAGCAAAAATTATTACTTTACTTTTATAAAAAGTTTACAGTAGAGTATTTTGTCACTTCCACTGAGGTTCAGACTAACCTACTTCATCATTTCTTAATCATTCACTAGATAAAACTTAAAAAAACAAGTGTATTATTTTATTTATTTTTCATAAAATAAATACTATCACTATGTGAGTATAAAAGATTCAAACATTTGTCTGCTTGCATGTTAAAAATTAAAAAAAGGAAATGTCAAATAGTCGACACATAAAGGGAGCACAAGTATGTGTAAATTTTGTACAGTGAATGAAAAAGAGCTTGTTAAAAGGTTAAAATAAAGCCAAGTGGTAAAAGTACTTACTCACACAAATAAAACGAAATGTGAAAATAAAATAGAGAGTATAAATTCCCCATAATATAAAATTGGTCTATTTGCTTGCACAGAATACATTTTATGTGAATAAAAAACAGATAACAAATTATTTAATAAATTACCGAAATTACAAAAAAGTTGTACTTAAAAAAATTTAATTTTATAATCGGTTCTGTTCGCTTTTAAGATCAAAATATAGCTATTTGGTGGCCTGTGTTTAGAAATTAATAGACACGGCTTGCTATTGTGGTTCTTGTTGTAAATCAAATTATTTGAAATTTTGATTTATCTTTAATTTCTGCATGGGTTTTGTATATAATTTTTTAATCAGTACATGTGCGTAAGGTGTGTGCACTCAAGCACGAAGCCAAACACTCGTGTGTTAGTATGTATGTCTTTTAAATGCCTTGAGTATAATAGAACTACGAATACAGAAATCTTGTTGAAGGAGATATATGAGAGAAGAGGTTTTGTTTTTTGTCCTTCATTTTGATTTTAATGCTTAATTAAAAATGTTAATTTAAATTTAAATAAATTTATTTTGCATTCTTATTGAATATCTTTGTAATAATATTATTTTTTATATACATACAGATATTTTATTGCTTTCAAAAAAAAAAAAAAAAAAAAAAAAAAAAAATTAGCAGTCGTTATATTGAATTCCCTTAATGAATTATGTATTTTAGCTTTAACATAAAAATTGCTGATCAAAGAAAATTATTTTAATCAATATTTGCCATTTCATTAAAAATCTTGTTGAATTGGCTAGTTGATTAAGCTTGAGGTCTTATTTATGACACATATTTATTTTTATTTCAATTTAAGAAGAAAAAGTTGAAATAAATTTTCTAGTAATAATAAATAAAAGTCTTTTCTATATATTTTTTTTTTTTGGATATTTCAGGAAAATGCGCACTTCAGTGAAGGATATTTTAGATTTCTTACAAAACTCCCTCTAAAATTCTTTAATGATATTTTCCTGTACTTACTATTTTTTTTTTTTTATTTAATTTTATTTTTTTTTAAAGATGGATTTAAAATATTTAACAATTTTCAAAGAAAAGTGTTTACTTTAGCGAAAGTAAAATATCAAAAAATTATAACTCAAGCAGGCATTTGTAAGCCTCTAGAAAGAAAATGAAAATAACTCAGCTTTTGGTGTTTGTCATGATTAAGATATCTTGGTGAGCTAAACTGTGCCTTATTAAAGCCCATTTTGCTTAAATAATTTATGGAATTATAAGCTATTACAGTATAAAACTTCTTTATGCTTTATTGGCGTAACAACCAGATGTCATCAAAAAAGTAAAGGTAAAGGTAACATAAAAATTTAACATATGGCTCTAATATTTCCTTATTCGTAGGTATGTTGGTTGATATGCAAGTATGCCCAAAAATATATTTATTTATGCCCATATACATATGTATGAATTGAAATGTTTTTTTTTTATTTATCCTACATTTTCCATGTAAAAGACTTATTACGAAAATGTTTGGTACCTACCACGGTCTTCGTACAATAAAAGCTCAATGTGTTTCCAACCATAAAGCCAATTTATTATACAAACTACATACCTCTGTTGGAAGAAATAACTATATTTTTACAACTGCATGTGTAGAGTAGTGTGTGCTTGTTTTTTTTATTATTATTGATGTCATTGTAGAATTTACGACAGCACATACCTACATACATGTAAAATGTTATATGGAGCATACGAAGTTGTATTGAATATTTATAAGTTTTACAAAAGGTTAATTCTGAAATTTTTGTTGTTAGCGTGTAACCATATTTTATTCATTTATTTATTTTTTGGACGTTTTTTTTTTAAGTATTTTCCATTAGTAAATATTTTTTAATAAAATTTTTACGCATGTCTGTACTCTCCAAAAAGAAACTTAATAAAAATAATAAATAATTCAATATCTTTACTAATATAAACACAAAAATATGAAACTTAAAAAAGCAAGAGTAGTTTTTCTTCCTCAAATGAAGTTGTTGTTCACCCCGTAGAATAACTCTAGAGCTATGAAAAGAGTATACATACCCTTTTTAGACAGATATTTCGCCATTTAATGGCCACATGCCCTTCATATCGCAACATCTATAACAAAATAACCGAGTTCCTCTCTGCCAAACCTTAGAGAAGTTTGTATCAACCAGCGTTACCAAGAGCTAGATTGAAAATAAGCTATATTTCCCAAAAAAAGGCCTAGAAAAAGCTAAATCACGCCGAAAAAAAAATTAGCTAGAAAAAAGTTAAAAAACTATAGCTTAAAATGCAAATTTTTTAATTCTTTATTGCATTAAGAATCTTAATTCTAAAATTAAAAAAAAACATGGAATATCAAAAACTAAAGAAAATAAGGTCAGTTTAAACACGGCTTTATAACTTTTTCCGACGTAAAAGTTAATGAAGTCAATTAAGTTTTAAATTGTGTGACTAATTTGGGTGTTCACACATATTCAATTAAGTTTACGCAATTAAGCATTTGACAACTGAAAATATTGTGGCATTTTTTTTTTAATATGTTTGAGTATTTATAAAATAAAAAATGAAAAGAAAGTGAAATTTTAAAAAAAATTTGGTAGCTTATACTAAAAATATTGAACTACTCCGATCAGCGCAATCCAGTTTTGAAGGCAAGCTATTGAGTAAAAGAAATTAGTTATTTAAAAATTATTTTCAATAACAATTTTATAAAATTTGTTTACTCCGGCTGCCATTTCCTTTTTACGACACATATTTTTAAATTTACTTACGTTTTCTTTTTTTAATACTGAAAATATCAACTTTTCTTTCTTTTGAGTTGATATTTAAGGGCACAACAAAGAGTTACATTTTAATTTTGACTTCATTAACGTGCAATCAATTTTTAATTTCGCAATTATTCAATGGAAATTTGTATGGTAAATTGAGCTCAATAAAGGCGAAAATTGCGTAAAATGCTTAATTGCTCAATTAACGTGTATGTCTGAATAGCCTATTAAATATCTACAAGAGAATTCAGTTATTTTTCTACTTCTATATTAAAAAATGATAGGAATTTAATCCTTCAAGTCATAATTTATGTGTTGGTTTTTAGTGCGATTTCTTAACTGATATTCCGCTTGCTTTGTCTTTCTAATACTATATGGTAGTTTTAGATAACTAAATACTAAATGGGACAATTAATTAATCAATTTCATTTTTATTTTGCAAGTTAGAAGCCAAATATATTTCTTTACTTGTGAAATCACCTCCGTTCGATCAATTTATATATCAAAGTTTTATCGAAAATATTTATTATTTTAGCTAATTTGGTTTCAGCTTATAATGTCCATAAAAAAACACTTAACAAAAACTTTTCTGAATTGTTATATTATTTTTAGTTTTTTAAATGCAATTTAGGGATATAATGACGATATTGACTTGTAATAAATTAATTTGAGGTGTAGAAAAATTAAAAAAAAAATAAGAAATTGTAAAAAATGTTAATAGTTCCACAACATCAGTATCATAATAAAATTCCCTGAAATTTCTGATTTTACTTTATTTTATTTTGAAAATTTTTAATCATATTTAGTTCTTTCTTTACCCCTTAAAACTTAAATCTTAATTTATTAAATTTGGTGTACAAAATGCTTTTACTCATGTGAAAAATATAAATAAATTGAATGAAAAAATATTAAACAATTTCTTTTAATAACAAAAAGGTGACCTAATGTAAGTTTTAATATAATTATTTCTTCCATTTAAAATATATTAGTATTAATAAAATAAAGCTTCAAAAGCTCAATAACCGAGTCAACATTTTCAAAATTAAAAATTAATAGCAAATGCAAGAATTAATACTTTAATGACCTAAATAATATTTGAAAGCATATATTTACGAAACTAACGACGTTTTTTTGTCCTTTTTCAGCTGCTATGTAATGCGGCCCATTTAACCAATTTCAATGCAAGTTAAATGTTAAATTAAGCATTAAATTCTGATTTTTGCAAGTAATTCATTAATACATGTACTATACAATTGCCTCAAAGCCTGCCATACATTTGCACTAAAATTGCTTTGAACTTGAGCGTGTGTGAACCGCATAAGTCTAGTATTTATTGCTTTATCAAAGTCATAAACACTTCTTAATAAAGTTAAGTTATACTAATTTGTACATGCTTGTATATTAATGTTGAACTGTGATACAAATAGCACAATATGTTTTATACATGCACCAGTGATTTTAAGATTTTGCCAAAATTTAAAAAGCAGACATGCATTTTTATGGTTTGACAAGCATAAATGTTATTTTAAAATATGAAATCAATATTAAATTATGTTTTTTTTTTTTTTTTTTTTTTTTATACCGTGAGCCTTAAGAGTACTTACTCTGTGGCCTAAAGAAAAATCATAAGTAAATGAAAGAAAACCATTTGTCTCACATAACAGCTTTTTTATTTAAACACAACACAAACTAAACACAAACATCAGGATTTTTGTTCTAGTTGCTTGTGTTCAAGAATCAAAAAGATAAAAAACAATGTTAGAAACCAAAAGAAATTATGTAAAATTTATTTATTTATATACACAATCCTGCATACATACTCATACTTACGTAAATATATTTCTATTTTTCATATTAATTTTTTTTTTTGTTTACAAAGCGACATTTGGTCTAGACGTTTGACGCCAAAGTTATTGTGTATATTCTATACATGCTCATATAAAACTAGAAAGACATTAACAAACAAATACATTTACGTATCTTAGATGCTGTGTATCCAAGCAACGACTACAAAAACACTAATGAACCGAACCAAACAGCTGTAGCTGAATAATCTTTCTTTTGAGCAACATACACACGTCTACACATGATGGCAAAAAATTTTTCTAAGAAACAAATGCACAAATAAGAAATATTAAATTAATTGTTTTTTGTTTTAATGTATAGTTCAACTGCATGTTAAATTCAAATCATGCAAAATTTAAATCATTAATGTTTATCTAACGTATGAAAATATTTGTAAGGTTTTTAGCTTAAAACTAAAATAAAACTTCAACTCCTTCGGGATTATTACATATATATTTCGATTTTCGATATACAAATTTCCGATAGCAAAATGCCATTTGAAAGAAATATGTATGTACGTTAATAGCACTTTTGCGTATTTGCTTTCGTACGAAATAATTGCATTTGCGAAAGGGATTTTTCTACTTTCCGAAAGAGAGTAAAAGTCCGTTTAATTTACAAAAATTCGAAAATCGTATTATGTAATGACATTTGTACGAATTCGTATATTTTCCGATTCGAATCGAAATACTCGTACACAATAACCCCCGTGATGAATTATTTTCCTTGAAAAGAAAAAACCACTCAGAAAAAGACCTTAAAATCTGTATACAGAAAACAGCTTCCTTCGGTTGTGAGAACTGAATTTGTCACTAGAAAAAAATTCAGTTGTGATAATATATTTTTTTTTAGTTACATAATTAAAATTCGATAATAAGCAAATTTTTGTCTGGTAACATATTTAGTTCTCACAACAAAAAGTGCTTTTCAGTGTTATAAAATTTAATTTGTTACCAAACCTGTAATATTATAATTTATTTTTATCAATTCTGAAGCTTATGTTGCGCAAGTCGAAGTCAATGTCGTAAAGCACAAAGCAAGCAAGTTTTGTGTGTGGAAATTAAATCTAAAGAAAATCAAATATTCATTTGTGGTAGCTATACATACATGGAAGTTCGAAACAAAATTCAGTAATACATTTTTCAAGAGCAACTTTTTTATTTAAATTTATTTGAAATAAATAAAATTGAGGAAATGAGTGAAACATTTGATTGCTTAAACACAATTGCTTTCTTTGTGTTTATTTCAATAACAAATCTAGTTTTTAAATAATGAAATAGAGTCGCCAATAATCTGTTATGTGCTTGCAATACACACACATCTTGATTTTGAAGCAATAGCGAATTCCATTGTGGGATGCAATAGCGTAAGGCAATGGGTTTCAATAAATAAAATTTTGTTTAGTTTTGTACTTCCATAGAAGCATTAAAGTCATAGTTTTGGAGAAATTTTTTCAAATGTTCTAATTAAATAAATACAACAAAAAACTTAAATGTAGAAAATTATATTCCAAGAACAAACCAGTTTAAAATGGAAATTTTTTGCTTCCAAGAAGAACTAATGAAACGAGAGTTCAACAAACATTTGTACGGACACTATTTTGTGTGGGAACAAACAAATATCGCACACGTAGTATTTATTGAAAGTTAAAACAAAACAAACCCTCAACACTTTATACTTTACAGAGCTTTTGAGGCTGAAATGGTGGAGTGACGAGTTAATGTTTCTTAACAGCAGGGTTGCCCTGGTTCGATATCAGTAAATGTTATGAATTAAAAAAAATTTAAAAGAACATAAAAGCTTTGCTTTTAAGTAGCTCATGGCAAACAAAAATCATGCATTATTAATTCGCAAGTACAAGTGATTCTGTTCTGCTGTTTCCCTTGCAAAAATGCTTCCAGGCAAGCACTAATTTTTGGATGAGAATGCATACACTAACCCAAACTAAAACTTTTTATCAGTTTTGTTTATAAATTTTAATTATTTATTTCTATGGTTTGCTCAGAAAAATATTATCGATAGATGCTTAATTTATTCTTAAAAAGTGCTACAGACTTTTCAAATAATATATGACATATAAAAGGGATAAATTTTCAAAATTCAAACAAATACTTACGTAAATGACCCTAAACAAAACTCGACGAAGAACGAGAGATGAGAAATTTTAAAAACAGTAAAGTAAAAAGAAAACATGTAAACTAGACAAACAGACATTTGCCTATAAAAAAGAAACTATTAAGTTGTGTTAAGAGAAACACACATTGAAATATTATTTTAGGCCAAGAAGATTATGACTTTAGTTGGAAAATAAGACAAAAGCACTTCCTAGATTTTTGCACAGTGGGAACCTAAATACTAAACTTTTATCATTTTAAATTAAGAAAATTTATTTTTTTATTAATAATTTTATAAAAATGTAATTGTTGGAGAATCGAAGTAATCAAAACTATTGTGTCAAAATTTTTTAATATATACGTTTTACATTTGACATAATATTTTTCATTCTAATTTTATACCTCAATAAAATAACTTATATTAGAAACAAAACACATTCGTTTCAATAGGTTATGGGCCCAGATTGGCTTACATAAACTGTGACCAAGGGAAAAATAATTGGAAAATATAATTAAAATCAATTAACGGTATGGCCAGTGTGGTGCGTATAGAGCCGCTAAACGCGGACAACTATGATACGTGGAAGATGCAAATGCGTGCTATCTTAATAAAGAATGATTTGTGGTCATATGTTGACGATAGTTTGAAATGCCCCGAAGGTGAGGTAGAAGAAAATTTGTGGAGAAAACAAGATCAAAAGGCAGCTGCAGATATAATGCTTGCTATGAGTCCATCAGAATTGGGCTTAGTTGCGGAATGTGTGACTTCAAGACAAATGTGGTTAAGATTGGAAGGTACGTATCAATCAAAAGGACCTGCACGTAAGGCAACATTATTAAAAAGAGTGGCACTGTCTCGTATGCGAGAAAATGACAAGGTACGTGATCATTTAAATGAATTTTTTGATGCTGTGTCAAAATTAAAGGAAATTGGTGTCTTAATTGGCGATGAGCTTTTAGCTATTTTACTTTTGTATAGTCTTCCGGATTCTTTTGAAACTTTTCGGTGTGCATTGGAAACACGAGATGAGCTACCAAAACCAGAAATGCTTCGTGTAAAAATTTTAGAAGAATATGAATCAAGAAAATCAAAGGAAGATGGAAATGATTGCAGTGCATTATTTACGAAGAAAGAACAAAGAAAGCCAGGACAAATGAAATCGAAACAAAATAGTACATGTTTTAAATGCGGTAAAATTGGACATTTTGCAAGAAATTGTAAAAATAAACCTAAAAATTTAGAAAGTTCTCGCAACATTGAGGGAGAAAACAAATCGAATGTTTGTTTTACTTCAACAGAATCAGTGTTTTTATGTCCTAGCACTAGTACAAAGTGGTGTTTAGACAGTGGTTGTACATCTCATATGAGTGCTAGTATTAATAATTTTAAAGAATTAAAGCCAATAAATCAAAAACTTAATTTAGCAAATGATAATAATACTACAATCAGTGGTATTGGAAATGTTGAAGTTTCTGTAAACAATTATGGTTCTGATACCAATTTACAACTAAAAGACGTTCTTTACGTGTCTGATTTGCGAACAAATTTATTGTCAGTTTCAAAAATAACAGACAATGGCTATAATGTAATTTTTCGCAGAAATGATGCTGTCATAATTGACCAGAATAAAAAAGTTTGCCTCCATGCGGAAAGAACAGGTAATTTATATTATATTAAAAATTACGAAAATGCTGCTAATGTAGTTGAAGCTAAAAATGAGCTTGATTTATGGCATTACAAAATGGGTCATTTAAATGAAAGAGATCTAAAAGATATGGCAAAAAGTGATCAAGTTTATGGTTTAAATTTTAAGAAAGATCTTAAGTTATCAACTTGTGATATTTGTATTAGTCAAAAACAAGTATGTGGTAGTTTTCCAATAAACAAAAATATTCGAACCAATGATATACTGGAGATTGTTCATAGCGACGTATGTGGTCCTATGAGATGTGCATCTATATCAGGTGCGAAATACTTTGTTACATTCATCGACGACAAATCTCGGTGGTGTGAAGTATATTTTTTGAAACAAAAATCTGATGTATTTTCAGCTTTTCAAAAATATAAAGCAGCAGCAGAGACATTTACAGGCCGAAAAATTAAAATGCTTCAGTCGGACAATGGTCGCGAATATTGTAACAAGGAATTTGATTCATATTTAGAAAAATATGGAATAAAAAGGCGTTTGACAACACCTTATACTCCGCAGCAAAATGGTACGGCGGAACGTAAAAATAGAACTCTCGTTGAAATGTCGAGATGCATGATGAAACATGCCACTTCGCCGCCATCTTTTTGGGCGGAAGCTGTTAACACAGCATGCTACATCAGAAATAGATGTGTTACAAAAGCAAATGGTAAAATTCCTTATAGCCTTTGGACAAATAAAAAGCCTACACTTATACACATGAAAGTTTTCGGATGCAAAGGTTATGTACTGAACAAAAATCCTGCTAAAAGTAAATTTGATTCTCGTTCAAAACAATGTATTTTTGTAGGATATTCGTCAGAATCTAAGGCTTATCGTATGTGGTCCCAAGATAAAAGAGACGTAGTTATTAGTCGGGATGTAAAATTTATAAATGAAAAGGGTTTTAATGATACATACGAAGATTTTTATGGGCTTGAGTACAATATTGTTGAAAGTGGAAATGAAAATTACTCTAAAGAATTTAATACGATGCAAAAATGTACAGAAAATAAGGAATCTAATGATGATACTAAAAATGTAAAACGTGCTCGAGGACGGCCAAAATTACAAAGATTAGGTACACGTGGACGGCCTAGAAAATTATTTCAAACCACAAAAGACGATGAAAGTGATTCACAAGAGGACGGTAGTGAACCATTAGTTCAGTCTGAAGAAGAGAATTTTGAAGAATGCGAATTGGCATATTTGACGACAACAGATGATCCTATAACGTATAATGATGCTATGAAATCACAAGATGTAACAAAATGGATAGCTGCAATAGAGGATGAATATTTAGCGCAAATTCGTAGTAAAACTTGGGAAATTGTTGAGCAACCTGATCAAAGAAAAATTATTGATAGCAGATTAGTTTTTCGAACAAAAGATGATGGTAGAAAAAAGGTTCGTCTAGTAGCAAAAGGATATGCGCAACGTCCGGGTGAAGATTTCCATGAAACGTATTCTCCAGTAGCCCGATCATCATCAATTAGACTTTTAGTGGCTTTAGCAGCTGAGTTACATTTAGAAATACATCAAATGGATGTCATTACAGCATACCTGAATGGAGAGCTTAAAGAAAGCGTTTATATAAAGATTCCGGATGTATTAATGCCTGTATTGAACAAATTTAAATCAGGACAGCCTATGGGTTCTAGTAATATTAAAAAATATAACAGAAATGTCGAAGAGACGGCTAATAGATGGCTACATGCAATATCTAGTATGAAAAATCCTGTTTGTTTGTTAAAGAAAGCGTTGTATGGCCTGCGTCAATCTGGCTTAATGTGGTACAACAAGTTAACAACAATATTAATTAAATTAGGACTAAAACCAAATACGAAAGATCCGTGTTTATTTTCGAAAAAAGAAAATGAAAATATTTTACTACTACTGATTTATGTAGATGATTTATTATTAGCGACAAATAATCATAAATGGTTAAATGATACTAAAACGTCATTATCTCAGTCATTTGAAATGAAGGATTTAGGTCCAGTTAAGCGTTGCTTAGGCATAGACTTTTACCAAAATCTTAAAATTAATCAGATTTTTCTATCACAGCGTAAGTATGCAGAAGCAATTTTAGACCGATTTGGTATGGCAGAATGTAAACCTGCATTAACTCCAATGGAAACAAACTGCAAGTTAGTGCATCCATTGACAAAAGACGGTAAAGCAATGTCTAAATATCCTTATCAGCGACTTATAGGAGCACTTATGTACTTGGCGGTAACAACACGCCCCGATATTGCTTATGCAGTAAATTACATGAGTCAATTTAATTCAAATTATAAGGAAGAACACTGGAAGTCCGCTAAACGGATTCTACGTTACATAAAAGGAACACTTGATTATGGAATATTATTCAAAAGTAGCAATTTGGAATTGTATGGAGTAGCCGATGCAGATTGGGGAGCAAATTTAACAGATCGTCGATCTTATTCTGGTTACGCATATATTTTTGGTGGTGCAGTTATTAGTTGGGAAGCACGAAAGCAGCGAACAGTGTCATTATCCAGTACCGAAGCTGAATACATAGCTATTGCTGATGCAACCAAAGAAGCTCTTTATCTCAGAAGTATTTTTAGTGATATTGGTATTAACTGCGAACATGTCACTATATTCAACGATAGTCAAAGCGCACAAAAATTAATAAAAGGTTTTAGCTACAATTCGCGCACCAAGCATATTGATATACGCCATCATTTCGTACACGATTGCATAAAAAATAACAATATAATTCTTGAATATTTATCAACAGAAAAGATGCCAGCCGATATGCTAACGAAGCCACTTTGCAAAATCAAACATCAAACCTGTTTAAATAATTTGGGCTTGAAATCATATCAGCAGCAATGATTTAGTATTTCTACTTCGAGGGGAGGTGTTGGAGAATCGAAGTAATCAAAACTATTGTGTCAAAATTTTTTAATATATACGTTTTACATTTGACATAATATTTTTCATTCTAATTTTATACTTCAATAAAATAACTTATATTAGAAACAAAACACATTCGTTTCAATAGTAATTGATCTTTTTTTATTAAAAAAAATTCTTGTTTTGTGATGTGTTTTATTTTTCTAACAAAAATGTTCCATATATCCTGCCATCTAAGAATGTTTACATTCAATTGTCAAAAAAATGTAATAACTAAAATTACAATTTCACTCCGTTCTAAACATTTTGTATGTGAAAGATGTGATTTGCACTCAATGTAAAAATGAGAGTGAGATAATGCTTTATGTCAACAACTTGTTTATGCAACTACGAAAATTATTTATTATGTATTTATAAATGTAGGAAATAAAAATCTCTTATTAATCAATTTTGAAGCAAAATTTATTTTTAACCACTGCTTATCAGTGGTGTTTACATAATCAGATTTTGCAAATCGCTTTAAAAGCGTTAAAAAATATAAAAAGGCATAACTTTGTGCAGTTATAGACAATCTGTTTAAAGGGATAATACTTTTTGAGAATAGAATTTTTGATTATATTTTTAAGAAGCAAAATATTATTATAAAAAAATTTCCATTTTAATTTTAAGAAAAATTTTAGAAATGAAGTTTTAAAACTTTTCAACTTTAAAGGAAACAAAAATTTGTAATAGAAACTTGTCAACTGGAGACTTACATAAATCAATACCACTGTGCGTTAGTATTTTATAAAACAAAATTGGCAGCAATATTTGTTGTTGATTTTTTATGTAGGTTATCTTGCTAACTTCCCCCACAATTCTTAAATGCGTGCTACAAACTCACAAATACTCATTTAGGATTGTGAAACAGATTCTACTAAAAAAAAAAAAAACACTCTGGTTTTCATGCTCTTCCTGCACTCTTGTTTATTTCCATGATTAGCATACTTTACAATTTTTTTTTTTTTTTTTTTTTTTTTTTTAGAAACACAAAATATTTTCTATTGAAAATCATTCGCTTTGACCGGAAACTAACACGCACATACATTTACAAACAAAAACGACAACATCCACAATAATAGGAAGTAAAGAAGGAAAGCATAAATACACAAAAAATAAATAAAATAAAAAGAAAACAAGTAGAAGTGGAAAAATAAAAATGAGTTGAAAGAATAAAGAAAAAGAAGGATTTTTACAAATTTTATTTTATTTTACTAGAATTATAAGGGTAAGAGAATTTCTCTACATAGAAATTTAGTTTTAGTATTTGTTGTCATTTGTTGGTTGCTGTTTTTGTTGTAGCTTTTTTTTTGGTAGATTTTGGAAGGGTTTTTCGTTTACGTTGTCAATTTATTCGTGCTTGAGTTTTTTTTTTTTGGGCGTCTGTGTTAGTTACGAGTGTGTGCGTACTTTGTTTGTAGCCAAAGCAGCAAACAAACCAAAGTAAACGAAACGAAAATATTTTCGGCTAAAAGAAGGTCACAAGAGTCATATATTGACACAATTAGTTAGTCCACTAGACATCTTGGAAGCAGCAGCAAATATTATTGTCAGTTTAAGTACTGCTACACAACTTGAAAGATTTACGTTTTGTTTCATCTATTTTCTAAAATTTTATACGTTTAAAGTCTGAGCTACAGTCGATTGTTTCCATTTAACATTAACATTATTTCATTAATTTCGTAAAGTCTCTTTCAAAGTTATACTAAATATTAAAACAATCTTGTTTAAGCTAAATTATATAAACAAAAAGCAAATAAACAAACAATAAAAAACAAAACATTTAATTGATTAATTAATGCGAAGTAATGTAAGTTTTTAAATTGAATTTATCTCTCAAATGTGATAATAATGTGTTCAAGTTAATGTGATTTTATTTAAATAAATTATATAATATTATTGCAAAATGTTTGTGTAAAAAAATATTTTTATTAAAAGAAATTTTTTTATAAAGAAAAAAAAAATTTCTAATTAAAATTAACATTTTGAATAAAAGGAATTGAAGATTGTTTTCAAAGTATTTTGTAGTGGTGATGTCTTGGTTCTTGTTAAACAGGCTTTAATTTACTTTATTTAAAGCAGTAGCTGATGTGATACATGTGAGATTTCATTAAAAACGGTTTGTTTTAAAATCCTAAATTTTTTAAATTTTATTGGTTGCTTCAAAGATATTGTAGAAGTTGTGAGTGAGAAACACATTTATATGCAAGTCTTAGAAATATTTAATTTTTCAAAAAAATTTCAAAATTAAGAAAACCCCAAAATTTTATTTCTTATTAAACTTATAGTCTCATGAGCTTTGAACAAAACAAAAACTATTGTATAAAAATGGATGAGCAATATTTGATGTTATTTTCAATTGAGCTTGTGGTACTTCCTAGTAGCGTTGTCAGGAGCTAGAAAATAAATAAACTAAATTGGGAAAGCAAATCTCAAATAAAAATCACAAAAAAGCTAGAAAAAAGGTTAAAAAAATTAGAGCTTAAAATTAAAAATTTTCTTTATTTTTTATTGCAAGTTTAATTACAAAAAATATTTAACATAATTGGCATCATTTACCTAATCATTTTAGAGAGTAGCTAGTGGACGGCATAGTACTTAGAGTTCAATGTGATTTTTTGGCTTAGAATATCTGTAACACACTTTATCATAGTGAAAATCGAGGAAGAGCAGAATTACTAAAGGTTCCAGAAAAGTAATATAAAATTCATCAAATCAATTAACGTCTGTTTTTTTTAATTATGCGGAATTATTTAGAACAAAGTTTTTGTTGCAAGAAATTTTTTTAAATTTCACTTAATAATAAAACTACGATTTTCTGAAAATAAAGCACATTTGTTTATTGTGTTTCATTCCTGAAATTAAATTTTGTCTTACCAAATTATTCAACATTGTGTAGATAATAATTTTAGTTTTTTTTTAAGGCTATTTTGAAAACGAAAAATGGCTAGGAAAAAAGCTAAAGGCCAAAAGCTAAAAGCTAAATAATAAATATCAAACCTAAATACTAGAAAATAATCTAAACGCTGCTTCATACCGAAAAGTACACAGTATTTAGTATCCAATTCAATTTATTCAAGGGACGGCATTAGAGAATTCGCTCATCATTTTTTTTCCAGTGTTCAAAAGTTTTAAAACAAACTTTCTATTTTTTATTTTGTGGTGCGTGAAATTTTTACATTTTTATGTATGTGCAAGGTTTGTGATTTTAAAATGAATTAATTTTTATAATTCAAATTGGGAATGGATTAATTTTCGACCATTTTGAATTTAACAACTTCTGAGTAAATTATGTAATGCTGTCACATTGTATATATTTGCCTGGGAATAACAGCAAATTAATAGAATTCGGAGTGTTAACAAGTCACCTAATCATTCTGCATAGAATGGACCTATTACGACACTACTCTCATGGTACAAATACTGCTTCATTAAGAATTCATTAAGAATTCACCGACTTCATTGGCAGATTTGTCAGATGGCTGGAGCTAATAATGAAGCAACAAGTAACGAAAAAAAGGTTAAATTAAATCATTACAGTGACACAGTCTCCTGCAATAATCGTCTTCATATTTACTAAAGAGTTCACACCCTGAAATGCCCAGTTATGAATTCCGTGGCAATGAGCTTGTAAATAAAATCCAAAAAAAAGTATCTAGCGAGTTGTGCTTAAGAAACTCGTCATTTAAATGATAATTTTACAATGGCCTCTCAAGCCGAAATTTCAATAGTGTCTTAGCGTAAACTTGTTTACTTAATAAAAAACTCATTTTATATTAAATTAACTTGTATATAAACAAGCTGTAAAATAATTATAACTTAGACATTTTATAGTCCCAAATTTCTAGCTTATGAAATGAGATCATGATAATTTCACTACTCAAGCTTTCTGCTAATTGCATGGGCTTATCTTTGAGATTTTAGACAACTAATAACGTTCGTACCCTCTAAACTTTAATGCAATTTTAGTGCAAAAGTACGACAGAGTCTTACGCAATTAATCCAATTAAAATGATTTCCATACATGCTGCAATTTTTCATTTTGTCAGACTTTAGCATTTGATTTGTATTAAAATTAGACCGCATAAGAACTATTTATTATCAAGGATTCAAGGATAGCTTTTGGATTCTTAATGTTATTCAGCAGGCTTCAGAAGGCTATAGCTTTTAACATAAAAAAATTAAAAAATAAAATGTGATCTGCGTTAATAAAAACTTTTCATTTTATTTTTGTAACTCTTAAATTAGTCCATTGTATTTCAAGTCATCGAGTTAAAAATTATTGTATTAGTTAAAATATACAAATAAAATTTGTTCTTAACAAAAGATCAAGACCACGAATAATAATAGATAAAAAAAAATATATTTTAATTAATTAAATATTCAATCACAATAAGATTTAAAAAAAGTGTAAAAAGAAAAACAAAGAGAAATAAGCTAACTAACAACTTAAGTTCAGCTAAGTTTTTAGGGAAAAGAAAAGGGTTGCAATACAAAAGGAAAACATTTCGTTACTTTAATTAATTACTTTTTGCTTTAATGGCTGACAGTTAATTACGTTTATTTATATTTATTTTTTTTAAGTTAAGAGAGAAGAAGAGCTAAAGTTTTACAATAGTGGCTTGAAGAAGATTTATTTTTCAATAGCTCTATTAATCTTTCTTTTATTTATTGAAAAATATATACTCGTACATAGTAAATTTCCTTAGAATTATTATATAGATAAATAACAATAATAATTTTAAATTTTCTACAATTATTTTACTTATTGCATTATTCACCCCTTATCTTTTTACCAGTCAGATAAAAGTTAACATTTCTGTTTGAATCTGGTAGTATCTTATACAAACATATATCTATATAAATAAAATTAATTTTCTATATGCTTGTTCGCCTCACAAATTTTTATTTTCCATCGGATTTGTCTGAAATTTTGTACATGTAGTCTCTATACTCCAAGCAAATTATGCTTTGAATTATTTATTTTATTTACCAATTTGTTTGGCGAGTTTGATAATAATTCAAGGAAAAACATGAACCACTTTATAAAGTAGTGATTGACTGTGTTTATTTTGATGAGTTTTTTAATCAATTAAAATTGTATTCGTAAATGGATTTCTCTAAAAATTTGTACATACGCTCTCTGAGAGTAAAAGACGAAGCCGGAAGAGACCGGCAAAAGCATCTAATTTCTATATAAATTTCTTTTTTAAATGTAGTTTTATTAGCATTCGCACCTCAGTGCTATTAATATTGGCTTATAAATATAATCGATATTTTTTCAAAACCGATTTTAATATATAAAATTCTAATGAACAAAAATAAAATCTAAATAAATGAATATGGTTATGGGCCATTGTTATTTTCGAATCTGAAATTTGTGCCTAGTGTTTCGAAAATCGAGAAATTTTGGAAATTAGTCATTGAAGAAATTACAATGTTTTTTGTAAAGTTTTTTTTAGTCTCATTATTTGTCTTCCAACTTTTACTGTTTTTAAGAAGAAATAATGAAAACAAATTGTTCAAGCCGTTATCGAGTCTTATAATAAATTCGCAGATACATTTTGCATCAATAATTTATTAACTTATTTGTTTTATCTTTTTTATTTCATTTCAGATTTTAAATAAAACAACTTAGCAACGAAGTAACAACACCCAACTCCGAACAACTTTATAAATTCGAGAAAATACTTAATCAACAAACACTACTACAACAACTAATCATCAACAAACGCTTCACCTTAAATAAAAACTAAAGCAAAAATGGCGGCATTTATAGCGAAACAAATGGTTGGCAACCAATTAAGCGCCGTTAAAGGTAAGTGGAAAACATTTTCAGTTTTCTCATTTACCTCTCAAAATGTTTATAAACAAAAATGACGGTGCAACATAATAATTTGTTGAGAAAGTTTAATTAGGAACTTTTCTTAATTTTTTATTACTGAAATTTTAACAAACTTAATTTTGATAAAATCATTCAAGAATTTAATTTTTTTTTTTTTTTTTTTTAAGATAACAACTGTGAAACAATATAAAACAAGTTGAATTGCTTTTATAACAAAATGTAATAGACACACCTTTCGATAAAAGTTTGTTTACAAAAGCATGGTGGTGTTTTACTCGAATGCTTTTTTGTTGTTGTTGATATTTTTGATAATAACCGAATGTGCGTGTATTTTGTTCATCAATGTGGATGGTTAAAGTTTTAATTATCTCATAATCTCGTTTAATATACGTGTTCTGTTAGGAAGTAATAAAACGTTTAACATAACCGTAGATTTTCATGAGTGGATTTTCAGTTTTAGTTTTATTATCATGTGTGTATATAATTCACACATACATATCTACACATTGTGTTGTAGCATGTAGCCGGAGTTAAATACTCAGAGGGCTCTTTTGAATAATAAAGGGACGTTTGCTAACTGTTCTAACCAAAAAAAGTATTTCAGTTACTATAGTAAAATTGGAAAAACCCATAAATGAAAATTTTCAGAACTATTTAAATTTGCACCGAAAAGAAGGTAGTTCAGAGATTTCAGAACTATTACTAAAATCGTAATTTAAAAGTTAAATTATATTTAAATATTTACTTTTAGAACTGCATAGTTTATTTTGATATTTAAAAAAAATATTTTTACATTTTATAAATAAGGTTTTTATTTAAAATCTATTTACAAATTTTATCGGTTAATTAATGAAAATGGGCTCACGTTAGTACTGTTTGCCATGTGTTCCATACCACAATCTTTATAGGTTCGTTGGGAAGTTGCTAAAATCACTCAGAGCAACAGCACTGGGGTATATGGAAATTTCAAAATAATCCAAAGTAACTTTCGAACGAACCATAAAAGATTGCGAGATGGGACATATATCATTTCAAAGGGGAGGTTGCTTAGATTTGTAATCTACCACCATAATACTCAGAAGTTACTTTGGACTATTTTTAAAAATTTTTTTAAATTTCCATATATCCTAGTACTTATAGATTTTATTTCATTGTTTAAAAACTTTAATTTTTATGCTTGCCAGTCTAAAGTTTTTATGTTAAATTCAACAATTTTCTTTTTCATTTAAAATAACCTTCTGTCGTTCAGAACATCACCAAATATATGCATAAATATTTGCTTGCTGGCATTGTGTATATGGTGAAAAGTTGAGGGACATGGTAACTTGGTGACCTTCAATAAGTGCATTTTGTTTCTGCTTTGTTTTTCAAATTGCCACAATCAATAACATGTACAAGGTGATATATAAAACATGTTGAAAAATAAATGTTTAATTTCGCTAAACAAAAATACTTGTTTTTTTTGTTTTATTCACAAAATTAATACAATTTTTGTGGACTTTAATTTTATTAAAGTAAAACAAATTAATTATTTGCAGCACTAAATATAAATATTTTTGTTAAAAAAATATTTTTGTTAAAAAAATATTTTTTTAGGTTTTAAAAATAAGAATTTAAAGTGATCAATGTAAATCATTTTTTAACTTTAATTTTATGAGTCTGTGTTGTTGACTATTATTCCCACAGTAGTTCAGCTTTTACAAATACAAAAAGAGCCATAATCATAATCACAAAAAGTAGGCTTTTATTAAGAGTTGACTTTTGTTCATAAGAGTTTTATGAGTTTAAAGTGTAACTAAATATAATTAAATATTAAATTTTACTTGCTTCCCATGCAAATATAGTAGTGACATGTTTATTCATTATGAATTGATTATGAAATTTTGCCAGTAAAATCACTTACGATTATTATGTGAACTAAAACGTGAGAAACAATTATATTACCATAAAATTTTTTTGGGTGTACTCTTTCTGTTAATATATTAGGGAAAGAATTTTCTTTTGTTCTTCTTTTGTCTTTTCATGGTGTGTAAAATTGCTGGAGGGGCTTCTCTTCAATGTTATCTAAGTTAAGATTTCCTTTTGTATACAAATTTTTGCTGTGTAATATGGAGGTTGAGCATGTGTTATATATATTAACATTTGTAATTACATATGAATTGGAAAAAACAATTTTTTCAGCTATATCCTTCTAAATCTACACATGTTTGGGCATGTCTCTTACAACGAAGTATAATTTTTTTTATTATTCACTGAATTGTTATTTCATACGAATAAGATAGGGCCATTCAAGTACTTAATTTAACTGATGCCTTTGCTTGATATTTATTGTACATCCTTGAAGACAAAGACAAAAACGAATCTTCTACTGAAGCTATTAGTTAATATTAAATATATAAGTATTATTTTTTCTTTATCGAGCTTTAAGTATAATTGTGGTGGATATATTAGACTATTTGTATGTATTGATATTCTAGATTTAATTTTAATACATTCGTTGTGGTAAAAGTATTTTTACACACTGAACTTCTAGAAATAAATTAGTGAGTATAGAAAAAAAAAGAAATATCAAAAGCACATAAGAATTATTTAAGACTGTGGCAACTTTAAAATCCACTTTAAATTTTTTTTAAACTTAAATGCACTCTTTTTTTAACCCAGTAAAGCCGATGGCTCATAATCATAGTTACATAGTTAGACTTAAGTCGGTATCTTTTTAAAATTAATTTTAAATTCATTAAATTCTTATGAACAAAAGTCAGCTCTTAATAAAACAACACTTTTTTCTGACTATGATTATGGCCCTATACTTGTTCAAAATGGAATTTTAAGACCAACCGGGAAGTAATTTAACAGCTACATATAATTCTAACAAATTTATTTTCTAAGTATAAACACTGGTACGTTTATACACTCCTATAAAAGCGATTAGTTTATTAAGCTTCGTCTTGTAAAATAAAATACAGGAAGTTCCCTTTTCTCAACACACTTTATTTTAGCCGTCACAACAACACTTTGTTTACAGTTTAATGTCTTCACTACTACTGAACTGGTCTGTCAATCTCAACATTGCTCGTCTAAGTCTAGAACCCTCTAGATTTATCTAGCTGTAACGGTAATTTTGCATCTTAGCCTAGAACCCTCTACAAACAGCTAGATATTACTGCATAGTTCTAGGTATATCAAGTTATAGAACCAAACTAGCATGAAACTTATACACTAAACAGATTTAATAAAACACATTTTACTTTATAGCTCATACACAAGCATTACACACACAAATTCTACGCATTAAATTGCTATATTTAAACACATATATACAATTTCTTATGAATAATAATACAGTGGTTCAACAGAATGATTTTTCGTAACAATACTCATAAACTAAAAATAAAAAATAAGTGATATTCGTCTGTTCCGATTCTTATATACCCTTTACTGAGTCAGCAAAATATTAATATTTTTCACTTTCCACATTCTTCTAAAATATCATAAACATACAAAAAATTAAGTTTAGTGAAGATAAATGTGCCGAGCTAAAAATGTTTTAATGTAACCTATTACGTTTTTTAGTATTTGTAAATATGTTTTTAGTAGTAGTTTTTCAGCTCTGACCTAAATAAAAAATTATATTTACAGAAATAAAAAAGAAAGCACAAATAATGATAAAAATTATTTTCAGTTCAAGAAACTAAAATTAACGAGTTCTAAGCAAAAATTAATAAAAAAAAAATTCTAAGAAAAATATCCAATAGGAATGCAAAAAAATATAATTTAATTTAATTGAAAAAAACATATTTAACTAAATATTTCGAAATTGAATACAGACTTACAAGAAAAAAATAAAAATAAGAAAATTTGAGAATAAAACATTTATAAGCATTTCTAATCAGTCAGTTAATGTGTGTCTATCCTGTACTCGACAACTCTATCACGGTAATATAAAAATACAATAAAATATTTAATTAAAAAAATGGGTTTTAAATGATAAAAATATCACTAGCTGCAGCATCCTTCAAACATTTCCATGTTGTCAAGTATTTGTTTGTTAAAAACAAAAAATACATGCAGCTAAAGGAAATTCCTTTTTTATGTTTTTCTTATTTCCTTTTTATACAGACACATGCACTGTTTTTTTTCAATTAAACTCAATATCATTGCTTGTTTTTTTTTTTTTTTTTTGTAATTGACTTTGATTTATATGTACATTAATTATACCAAGTATGCATTTAATTACAATAATTGAATTTATTCAAGTGTTAAAACCTAATTTGTTTTATTTTTTCCTCACTTCAAGTACTTGCTTGTTTGTATACATGAAACAAACTTTAATTTTTATTATTTATGAGAAATGAAAATTAATGAGACAGTGTTTAAATTAAAGGCATATAAATTTTCAATTTAATAAATTAAGAAAATTTATGCTGCAATTGAATTAAAAAAAAAATTATTTATAGAGAATTAAAAAAAAGCAAGTATTCATATTTGGTTGACTTTCAATATATAAACAAAAATGTGAAAAAATTAACTAAAATGGCCACAGCAGCCAGTTCCTATAATGTTATTAATACGTAAATTTATTTACTATTAATAAATAAAAATAAAAATAATTAACATACAAAATTTAGTGTTTTAAATTATTTTATAAAGAAAAACAGTTAAAGCCAGAAAAGAAAAATTGAGAGAAAATAAAATTTTATAACTGAAAAATTTAATGAATTGAATTAGACTAAAAAGTTTAGAATATTTTTGTGCATATGTTTGGCAAGTTTCTTGAGTCTCTTCAAAACCAACTCAAAATTAAGTATTAAAATCATTAAGTTATGTGAATTATAATATGAAAAAATTTTACTTCATATTATTTTTTAATTAAATTTAATAATAATTTCTTTTTAAATTAATGTTTGTTTTTTGAAGCCACTTTAGATAATTAAATCTTAAATTGCTAATAATTTAATTTTATATTAAAAAAACTTAATTAGCAATTTTTTTTAAAACTCCTCTTCTTTTGTTATTAAAAAATAAATTTTCATATGAATTAATTTAAAAACTATTTATCTCTATAACAAGCAATTTAATTCACAAACAAAAACAAATTTGTTACTAAAGTGTAATAGAATTTTGTGTTTTAATTTCAAAATTTTGGTACTGAAGTTTTGCTACAGAAAATTGCTTATGGCACAAATTACAAAATATTTGCAAACTATTACCGAATAAAAAAAAAAAACAAAGTTTACATGGTATTTATGTAATGGATATTAAAAGATTTCAATATCATGGAAAACATATTTTTTTTTTGTTATATAAAGCCAACAAGATTTTTATGCACACCTCAACACAGAAAATTTAAAACATGAAATGATATAAATCATACAACTACATACACGAGTTATATACTCGTATACTCTTTGTGAAATTACACTGTGTCACAAAAGTGACATTATTTTTCTGGTAAATGCTGTCTTGTATAAGAAGAATATGTTTTTGTATTTTGCCAAACACATTCAAAATCTTGAGTTACGGCTAGAAAAAGATATCAGAATATAATATCACTTTTCAGGTGTTTACACTTGATTATTTTTTGTTTCACTGTGTTGTATATATATTACCAAGAATCGAGTATAAAGTTGTGTATATTGTTTTTATTTTGTTTGCAAAATGTGCATGCAAATAAAACAAAAATAAACTTTTGAAGGGAAATATTTATTCCTGCTTTGTTTAAATTTATTTAGCTCAAACCAAGTTTTTGTTAGTGAATATAAAAGCTTTAAAGACGAAAAATATATATATTCTGAAAAATAAGCATAAGAGTTTTAAGCTAGTGATTTAAAAAAGTAAAAACTGCTATTTAAAATAAAAATCTTGTGATTTCCAGAACGCCAAAAAATCACTAAAGTTATTTTAAAATTCTTCGTGGTTTGAAGTCATCGCCACAAATAAATAGGTCTTTTTTCTACAACTCATTGTAAGGTTTACAGAAATTTTTATTAAAAATATTTCAAGTTTAAAAAAAATTTTCAAAGAGTTTGCTTATGCTTGGCGGTTTTGTTTTCTTAAAAATGGTTTAGTTTAGACTCACCACATACTTTCAGTTAACTAAGTTTAGTTTGAAATTTAAAAGATTTCAGTTACAATTTCATACATTTGCAATTTACTAAATTGCAAATCACTGTACGAACTGCAGGGTGTAAAGCTTTTAATGTAGAAATACCATTTAAAAAGCTTAAAGAGCATTCATTTCGATTATTGACAATGTTATTCAAGTGCATGCTAATATACTCGATATCCATCAACTTACATAATCAAACAAATAGAATTTTCCTACACCAACACATTTTAATATTATTTAAGGGGGTTATTTCTTTTTTTTGTTTTTTTTTTTTTTTTTGTCTATTATGTTATTTATTGTGAATACAGTGAAGCTAAATAAAGGTAACACTAGCAATGAAAAATTTTTTTTTAAATTTTGCTTACTGTACAGCTTAAAGAAGGCTTAAATTTAATTTGACAGATTTTCTTTTTGAAGTCATGTAAGTAATTGCAATATAAAAAAGTATTCTTCTAAAAGGCGATTTTTGTGAAATTTGGGATATATTCAAGTAAAAAATTAAAAATATGTGGCAACTTTATCTCTACAGTTTTCCAGCAAGCATGAACGATCATGAAATTGACTTTGTAATATATAAAATTATACAATTCAAGATGTAATTTCATTAATTTCAAAGACAAAGAACAATAGATATAGAAATTCCAACGGTTCGGGAGGAAATTGGGAAATATTGTACTAAGTCACAAACTGATGACCTATCCAAATGCCCTCGCTAAAGGCCTATTACAGTTCGAGGGACACAGGAGGCTTAAGAGAAGTGATACCTTGCGCCTAGTTAGAAGAGATATTTAACTTTTTTATTTATATGTAGTCTATTTCTTTTATTCCTAAGATTTGAGCACAAGAAACTGGTTATTACATTGGTAATAATTATTTAAGTATATTATTTTTTTTTTTTTTATTTAAGATTTGGATACTTATTATAATTTTCTTATAAATATAAAGATTCAATAAAAAAAAATATACGTATATAAATCTTCTGGTACAGTCATGGAGCCAGATCAAATCCATCGAGAATACTTGCACGTGAACCATAAGCATAACTTTCCAAAGAAAGCCCTAAATATTATGCAAAAGCTGACTTGAACAGTTGTGCGATATAATAAACTTAACAACAGCGAAACTGATCGTATATGCGGTATGGAATAAGCTGCTTTTACATTTGTTATACATTCATAAATAAAAAATATCTTCAATTGCACATATCACTAATTTTATTGTCTTCAAAAGTTTTAATTTTTTATCCGTTACTCGAATTTTAATTTGTAACACAAATCACTTGTAATATTTGAAATTTTTATTTTCTTTTGTTTATTTACAGAAGCATATTTGCATATTTTAGTATAATACTTTTACCAAAAACAAAAAAATAGCAAAATTTCTTAAAATAATTAAAAATAGATCTTTATATATTTTATATATTTATGGTATCATACAAATCACTTATGCTTATTAAATAAATTTCCATTTATCTCTAGACAAATAATCTATGACAAAAATTCATAAGTACTTTATAGCCATTTAAAGTTGCGGTGCTTTATGGCCCTGTATGATAATTATAGCTACTTAAAAGTTTATTATAAATTGATAAAAAAATTGGCAAGCTTTTCGTTTTATTTTGACAGTAGGTTAGTTAGGCTTTAAAGAATTGTTCTTAAATAATTTTTATTAATAAGAATGAACATATGTTGACTTTCACAAATGAATATGAGAATAAATTTACAAGATAGAAAACTTTTACTCAAACACCCTTTAGTTGAGAAACAATCATGTATCATGTTTGTATCAAAAATACCCTTGATTACAGCCGATATGACTTTAATTTTAAAATATTACTTTTGATATGCTATAAAAATTATTAAATCAAAAGTATAATCTCTTAAGATATTAGCTTAGTAGTGCGATTCACTATTCAATTTCAAAGAAACAAATCAAAAAAAAAAAAAAAAAAACAAAATCAAAGAGCTTGTGATTCAGTAAAATTTTTAACTGTTAGCTGTACAGTTAAGTAAAAGCCAGAATTGTGTGTGGTGTTTACAAATGAGCCATTTTTGGTTGTTGTACCTGCTAATCTGTAGTCTTCGTCAAATTCGGAAGTTATCCGAAAATTAACGAATCACACACATTTGTTAGTGCTAACAGAAAAATATGAAGTTCAAAATATTATTATTATCACTATGGGCTATAGTCGCACCGCGACCTTTAAGATCTACTGTGTAGCCCAGTTCCTAATTACAGTCCGAGACTCCTTACGAATCTCGTAATTTCTGTAGGACTAATCTTGCCTAGATCTCCTGGGACCAATGCCTCACTACCCAAGCAGCTTATTCTGGGTCTTGCTACCGCTGGGCACTCGCAGAGAATGTGTTCCGACGTTTCGTTTGCTTCGCGGCAGAAACGACAGGAGTCGTCTTGTACCACACCGATCTTACTCATGTGATAGTTAAGTCTACAATGGCGCGTAAGTAGCTCAACGTAGAGTTTAATGTCTTTTCTGCTGAGGTTCAAAACAACATCTGCCATAATGCGCTCGGGGTTGATGAGTCTCTTTGACTGCCACATGCCCACTTCCGCCCTCCAGCAGTCTTGTAGATTTTGTTTCTCTTCCTTGCGTAGAACTGCACTAGTGAAGTTGTTGGTCAACCCGCAGAATGGCTCTGGACCTATGAATGGAGTATCCGCGCCCATTTTAGCCAGATAGTCCGCCATTTCATTGCCCACATGCCCTTCATGACCCGGCACCCAGAGTAAGGTAACTGTGTTTCTCTCTGCCAAAGCATTGAGAAGTTTATAGCAGTCCCAAACCAATCTTGATCGAAAGGAACAGCCCGCCAATGCAAAATAACATCATATCGAAATCTTAACAGTTACTGAATTTCGCCCATCTTCTTAGATGTGCTTCAGTGCGAAAGTTGAGAATGTTGTACTTCTAAAAGCTATAAAATAAGTAAAGATAGTCAATGTTAAATATAATACTCTACATCTATCATGAATAAGAGCCTTTATATTCCAAGAAAGTTGAGCATATATTTTTTTAGTCATGTCTGGTTAGTTTAAAGTCGTGGCATACTGATGGCCTTTGGTCATGTCTACTTTTCAACGAATTAATTTCATTTACTTGTTTTCTCTGAATTAAAAACCAGATTTTTAACAGAACGTTCTGAGTTTTATATTACGACCTCTTTACCCAAAAAATACTCACTCATAAATTAAATAACCGGAGTGGACCGGGAAAAACACATATAATAAAAAATAAAATAATTTTAGTAAAAAGAAATGTATAAAGCTCTAATCTATAGTTTTTGTATAATCTGCCTAAAGTATAAATCATTCATCAAAACTATAAATTAAACTTTTTTGTTTGCTTAAACTATTTCAATTTTAATTTATAGTTCCTATAAAAAATATATATTTACAAGCTTAGCATTGCACTACCACCTACATGTTTTTTATATTTTCTCCCTCTTATTCTTTAAATTGTATATTTTGGGTGGCTGAGAGCACACATTTTGCAACTCATAGGAATCAATTGTCTTGTATTTTTTTAATGGTTAAAATGCAATACAGTTTATCTAGTATTCACTACTTTTCATACGTTTGTGTTATCAGCCACAATACATACAGTGATGTTAAAAAATAATTATAGTAAAAAAAAAATATAATACAGTTCAAATTAATAAATAAGTTACCTTAAATGCATTGAGATAAAGGCTAAAGGAAACCCCCAGATACTGTTTTGTTGCAAGCCTGTAAATCGTCTATAAATTTTATTTGAAAGCATTCCGTTTTTTGAATACTTTTCACATAAATTTTTTTAATGACTTGGTCTCTTTTGTTGTATTTAAGGCATGTAAGCACAATGAATAAATTAAGTAACAAGAAAAGCCTTATATCACTAACATTTTTTTTCTGTAACACAAGTGATCAACTTCCATAGAAATTTGATATGACAATTAAAAGATTTAATATTTTCCATAAAAATTTTGTAGACGAATTCATCGCTTCTGTTATGAAAATAAAACATAAAAATCAAGTAAATTCGTATTACCTTGTACTTTTTCTCAATTCTTTTTTATTTTTCAATTTTTATATCTTTAAATTTCGTTATTGCAACTTCCATTTTACATTTATTTTGATATTTAATTTTTAGTTTTGTGTACTTTTCTCAATTTTATCTTCTTTCATTCTATTTTATTTTTTGGATGTCCATATATTATAAGCAACCTACTTTTGCTATTGTCTTTTTTAAGTATTATATTACATTCCCTTATTCTCTTACAGTTGAAAACATTTTTGTGTCAGTGTCTGTATTTTATATTTTTTGGCTCAATGCCAAAATCGATATTGTTATTTTTAACATTGTTTCTCAAATTGGTTATTTAATGTATCTAAAAAGCGTTCTCTTTGTAAGTTACTACGCGCAAAGATAAAAATTTTTGAGGCAATCATTTTAGGCCCATTATTACAAGTTACAGATAGTTTAAATTAGAAGATTTTAAGACACGTAACTGGCTTTTTGATAAACTTTAAAGTAAAGGACATCACTAAGCTACGGTCACAGTACACAAATATTTGTCGCAATAAGCACATACTTTTGTTAAAATGGTAAAAAAACACTTTTTTTCATCATGGGAACGTAAGAGTGCTTAATAAATTAAATTAAATAATAATCATACGACAGCGATCTGGTAGAAAACGGACATCTTCCATGTAAATAAAATTTATTTATTTATTTAGACCTGTATTACATAAAATTAATTCAAACAAAATGATAATGCAAGTATGTTGTATTTTAATAAAAATTTTAATTAATCTAAGCCAATATTTCTTTAAAATATATAAATGTATATGTAGCTGACGTTGTGCTGATATTTATTTGTTTAATGTGACTGTAGTTTAAGTGTTATACAACTCTATTTTAGTTTTAAAATTTAGTCAAAAACAAGCTTATAAAAATATATACTCGTATTATATATTTAAAAATTTATGCAGGTATCTCTTTGTCGTATGATTATTATTTAATTTATTAAACACTCATACGTTCCCATAATGAAAGAAATTTTTTTTTTTTACCATTTTAATAAAAGTATTTACCTTTCTTATGCTTAAAAGAATTTTTTTTAAAGAAAAGTTTGTGGCATAAGAGTTTTGAGCTTAAGCAGCCAATACACGACAGTGTCATACATTAAGAATGAAGGGTTTTTGATAGAATTTTGGTCGTATATTGGCATTTTGTGTGTGTTGTAGGCTTGGCTGTAGCGGTACTAGTTTGCTAGTAATGTGTATTATAAATTTAGGTGAGTTGAAGAATGTTGTCATTGAGTAACTAAACATCAGGATACTGCGCATTAAAAAAAATTGGCTGTTAAAACTAAATCGTCTAAGCACTCATGTTTCCTTAAATTTTTTCTCTGTTTCATTATTTTTTATTTTAATAATTTTATTAAATTATTCGATCTTATCAATTTATTATTATTTATAAATAAATAAATAAATTTTCCTGAAGTAGACCTTCAAAAGAAAGTCGAAGTATCGGAACATTTAAAAAAGAAACATTTTTTAAGATCTTAAGCTTGATTAATATTAAATAATAATATATATTTTTTATTTTGCAATTTAGATTTTTTAACCATTTTATCTGAAATTAAATAAATAAATATAATTTGTTTGGTATTTTTTATGTTTTAATTATTATTAAATTATGTATTTCTCAAGGAAAATAATTTTATAATAAGAGAAACAAATATTTTGAAAAAAAAATTATTTTTGTTTTCTTTATTTTTAAATTTTTTTTAATTTAAATACTTTGACGATTCATATTCTATACTTTGTTGTTATTTATAACGATTCTTTCAGTAATTTTACTTTAAATGACATGAGTATTTTACCAGTTTGATGTTATACGTATTATGTGAGTCGATTTTATTATATTCACAACTTTATTGAGCATGCATTCTGCTGTCGTATATTGACTCCTTTAGTTTTTAATTACAAAAAATTCAAATGAATTTTTGTTACAAAAATAAATAGTTATAACCCGACCTTAAGCTTTAAAACACTAATCGCTTAATAATAACGATTACTTTTACAGTTTTAATTCATTTCGATTTATACTTTAAAGAAGACATAAATAAAATCCAATTTAATTATTACTTATTGCAATGACATTAATATTTATCATGTTCACACATCTGCTGTACTTTGTCTTTTACTATATATATTTTATAAGTCATTAAAGTCTCAACAAATTTATGGTGACCACTAATGATGATAAGTGTCGTCTTTATGCGGTAGAGAAAAAAATAATTAAAAATTTTATACTAATATCAGTAGTAAGTACGTGCACATGTGAATATACCCAGTAAGCAATTTAAAAAAAATGGTTTAAGAAGTCATTTTTAAGTAGAAAATGTTTGTTTTCCGTAGTCAAAATAATACTTTCAAAAAGGCTTTTGTGACATCCATTTCTCTAATATTTCTGATAGAGAATAAATGCTCCTGGCAATGTGATTGTTTGATCACTTCTATTTCAGTTATTTCTGAGTTATGTTTTAAGCTTCAACTGTTTCCTCAGCTTTTGGTTACTATGGACAGTTGCAAAGGACTCAATTTTAATTCTGTGACTTCTGCCAAAATAGTTTTACAAATGCTGGTTGGGCTATAAATAATATACTAAAGCACTTACACACACACACACAAGTACATATGGAAAGTCATAAACATGAAATGAATGTAAAATGTTTGAAAATAAAATTGCTAAAGACATACACATTTATTGCAAAAGCTTCATTACAACATTAACGTTTTCTTCATTATTTATTCCTTTGGCGGTAAGGAATGTGAACAATAGTTTATATAAAAAGCATATATTCTCGTAGTTGTCATTTAAAGGAAAGTAGTTTTCTACGTGACTCTTAAATAAAAAAAAAGTTTATACATAAATAAAAATAAAACTGAATTGCAAAAGCACAACTCTAGAAAAATAAAAACTTAAACTAAAATGACAGATAATAAAAATTTTATTTGGAGAATTTCTATTACAAAAATCTAAATTTGAAACAAAAAATTCTGCACAGTGAAAATTATTTATTTAATTTCTGATAACCACTATTTTTTTCTGATATGCCATGGTCGCCTAACTGTAAAAATCAGCAATATTTAAAATTCTAGTGATGTTTTTTTTTTTATTAAATAATTGAGTTTTGTGAAGGTACTGCTTCACATATCTTATCATAACTTTAAAGCTCCTTAAGGGGTTTTGCTACTCTATGTCTCTAAAAGTTTTAAATTATATTGTAGCAATTTTTTAAATTACTGAGCAAAATATTATTTAAAATTAAATGTGTTTTTAACAATTATGAAATTTTTGATTCTTAAAAATTAAAAAAAAAATAGAAAGTGCCCAAAGCTTGCAGGTTTTATTATTTAATTCTAAAGCTGAACATAAAAAATAAATCCATAAATCATCACAATCTATAAATAAAAATTGGTTTTATGTATTACCTTATCTTGTTTTGAAAAAGAAATTGGTTTTTCATTATTTTCAAAAATTTCAATAACTTGAAAATGTTATTTTTCAACAAAATGAATTTTTTTTGTGGTGCCTAAGGTTTCATAGATAATTTGAATATATATGGTGGTAGAAAGCTCTAAGTGCTTTAATATACTTTTTAATTATACTTTCAGTTCTCGAGAAAGGAGCTAGTTCCCTAACTAAATTTACAAAATACAGAAGGATCGGAAATAACATAAATTCTTTTAATAACGACCATTATTACAAGTTATCGATAGTTAAAGTTAAGATTCATTATGTCAAATATCAAGCCTTTGTTTGGACTTTAAATTTAAATTTTCGATAAGTCAAATATGCATCCTTAACTATTCACCAAAATTTAGTTCCAAAGTTTTACCCAAAAACAGGTTATTTGAACGACAACATCCTAACTTTAACTATCAAAATTTGTAATAAGGAGCCCCAAGTGTTTTTTTTTTTTTTTTTGTTATTTTAAAATATTAAAAATTGTATGGCTAAGGGTCTTACCTTCTATGTATCACTAAATTGTGAATAAATTTACAATTTATGAATAGATTTTAATCAAATATGGCTCTTTTTATTTGCATAGCATGCAAGTAAGAAATACAAAGCTTGTTAAAACTCTGGGGATATTCCAGAAACTACAAGACCAGTTAACAAATTAAATAATATAATTTAAAGTTAATTATTGCTTAATAAAACTCATGTGATGTGTAAGTTTGATAATTCTTTCTTTCACTCTAGATTCCAACGGAGCACATTTTATTAAACATTTTACTATTACTTTGCTAATATTTTAATAAAAATAATGTTTAGCTTCAAACTCTTACAGTACATAGAGTTTCTGGGCAAACATCAAACTATTTATTTTTTGTTCATCATTTTTTTTTTTTTATTTTACTTTAATAAAAAATATACATCTTAAACACTTTATTTTATGTGAATGACAAGCCATCAATATAATATAATACGATATGAAAATTTACGTATAAAGCACATAATTAAGATAAATTTATTCCAACACTTCATGATATTTTTTTCTGTTGTAATAAGCTGCCTTTTTTTAACAAGATGGAAATTTTCTTTAACATAGTTTCTTTTAATGACGTTTTACTATTTTCTGGTAAAAGTTTATTAAAAAAAATCAATAAAATACTCGCATAAAGAAAAAATTTTAATTATCATTATAGTAAAAGTCATATTTAAAATTTGTTTTTTTTTTTTTGTTTTTAATTGTTTAAAGGAAATTTCTTTTCTGTATAAAGTTTTCATTTTATATACCCCAGCAAAATGTTTTATTCATATTTTATACCTTTATTATGTAATATTGAATATTAATATGAAAATTTAAATTTTGAATTAAAATAATGATATCTCGCAGAAGTTATACAAAATTGGAGCTAAATGTTGATATCAAAATATATGTCAGTAAAGCGAACTTAAGCTTAATAAATTAGGAGTTTCAATTAAGAAGAAAAAAGCCAAAGAAACTTAAATTTCATATAATTTAAACATTCCGTTTTATCTGAAAGTAAATAAATAAATATTTTTTAAGTTTTTAGGTCTTTGTCTATATTTTTATTTATTATTAAATTAGTTTCCAATATTTCTACACGCTTTCATGTGTCTTTCTCAAGAAAAATAATTTTATTCGAAACTACATAATTTAATTTCAGAAAATTTATATTTTTAAAAAGAGATAAAATTAAAGAAGACTTTTAAAATATTTTCGTGTAGCTTCTAGATTTCTCTTCATTTCTGTGATAATAAGGAAAAAGCGTTTATGTCTAATTTTCTAGCAATTTTAAAGATAATTTTGAAAAAAAATTTAATTTTTAAATGTGACTTTGATCATCTATTACATTTTTTGAAAAGAAATTTGTTTAATTTAATGAGTTATTCATAAGAACAAAACTTAAACGCGTTTTTAAAAACAGCAAGTTTTACTTCTGTAAGCTGAAAAATAACAACTAAGTAGTAACGACATTTAAGTTAAGTAAAATCACTTAAGTCATTTAAGAATTAATAAAAAAAAAATGATTAGGTATTTTGGAAGAATATCTATAATCGCAACGCGACTATATGGCTTATAGGGTGTTAAGTTTTTATTGCAAACAAGATTACGTATGGAAAAAAGATTTTGATTTAACTGTCTAAAAAATCGTACAAACTGATTGAAACTTTATTCATTTGTAATTTTTCTTAAGTCGACTTTACCGCTTACTCCTTAGTGCCAAAGTATTAATGAGTAAAGAAACCGTTGCTGGGATTTTTTGTTCACTTTTTTTCTATCGAATAATTCTTAACGATTTCTATACTTAACACTTCTTGAAAGTTAAGTTTTATTTTAAGAACTTTTTTTATTGTTGTTTTTTTTTTTGCATTGTTGACAAGTAGCGTAATTTTTCATTCCATTAAACTGTCAGTTATAATTCTCTTAGCACAAAAAAAGGTTTTGTACGTGTCTACTTTAAAAGCAAACAACAAAAGCAACTACAAATACAACAACATTAAATGCGTGCTGCTGGCACAAAACAAAAAAAAAATATGTACTCGTACTTTATTTTGTAAAAAGAGGGAAGACTTAAAATCAAGTGGTAGTAAAGTTTTATAGATTCAGCTACTATGCTTGAGATACTTTCTCAAACAGCTAAAAGCTTTAAATAAGATTTCGTATTAAGTGTAAGGAGTTTAAAAACATAAGAATCAGTTAATGACAAATGATTCTTGGCGGTTTACTCTTTTAAAAACATTTTTTTAGCTTAAAATTTATTTCAACGATCGAGCTTAAAGCTAATTTTTTTATTTTTAAAAAATTTTAATTTTGTATTAATTTTTGCTAATGAAAACAAAAAAAGTAAATGTTCCTTAAAAATTTTAATAGAAAAATTTGTGCTCAGGCACAAAATGTTTAATTTTAATAAAAATATTTTCATACTGTTTCATTGTTTAAGTGATTTTATTATATATTAAATATAAATGACAATTATTATTGCGTATTTAAAATATTTAATCAGGGTAAAATTATTTGCTGTGCAACTGGAAACAGAGTGATATCGATCTGCAATTTATTTACTTCATTTGCTACACGGAGAAACTGAATACATAGACTTTACTTGTTTGTTGACGATAAGTATCGTTGTATTTGTTTAGAAAAAATTGAATTGAAATCTTTTCAATAAATATTCAATCATTTGGAAAATGCATTCATGGAATTAGAACAGCTCTAGGGAAAAAAATGCTAGAGAAAGTGTAATAAAATAAACCAATCAACTGTTAAAAATACTTATCAGCAACAAAACAGTTCACTTTGACTGACAAAGTGTTTTTACCCTGCGACTAACTGTTTGTCACAAGGTTATCTGTAATTTGTATCTCTTTAAAGTGAATCATAGACAAATGCCACTTTAATAAAATAAATAGAAGTAAACAAAAAAAATTAGTTTATTTTATTTTAAGTTAATTTATTAAAACCTTTTCTTGTGTTCTCTTATTTATTTTATTACTTAACTCTGTCTGTGCATTGAAGTAGAAAAATCATTTTAAAATTAAATGATATAAATTATAAAATCTGGGGCTTGCAGGTTCGATTAAAAAATTAAATCTTAGAATTAATAATAAAAAAAAAAAAAAGAATTATATTATAAATATAAATGTTAATTTAGCAACTTTTAGCAAGGTTGATTTAATTTCCAGAACTGAATTTGTTTAACCCATAATATTTATTGTATTTATTTTTTAGTTTTTTAATTTTTCATATTAAGGTGCTAAAAAAAAAATTATTTTATTTTTCTACTTTTAATGCATTATTATACATAATTGACATCACTGCTTAAATGCAACCACTTTGCCATTGATTGTTGCAATTATTTAAATGTCCAATACCAGTTACAATACATTTAAAATACATAACGCCACTGCCTATTATTAAGTTACGTTAATGCGGTTTCTCATTGTTAGTCTTTTTTTCAAGTTTTTTTCTCTTTTCATTATTTGCTTGTTATAAATAATTCAATTAATTGACACAAAAATAAGGCAAAAGGCTGGCATATAAATGATTTTGTATTCTGAAATACACAAAACACACATTCGTGTAATTCATTCACAAACACACGTGCCAAGATGTACGAATAACTAGTTAAAAAAAATAAACCTGACCACCCTAGTAATCCATTTAAAGTGCGCCATTTAATTGAAGAACCATTTTTTATTTTGGTCCTGAGATTTATGATTACTCAAGGTTTTAGTTCAAATTAAAGAAATTTATTTAATATTCGAAAAAAAAAGAAAAAATATATATGACATTAATGTGTGGCTTTTATAACACAAACGATCAATTCGTCTGGAAATTGTATATGAAAAGTACTCAAAATATTAAGTGATTTTCATACTAATTTTTTAGGCGAGTTGATTGTTTGAAACATGACATCATGCTAGTGAGCTTTTTTTGTTGAATAAGCTGTTTTTATATACTGTAAGATTGCCTTAAAATGAACTGTATGGAAATAAGAGCGGAATAGCAATAGCGATGCAATATATTATAATAAAAATCGAAAAGAAACAGAAAAATAAATAGAGAAGTAAAAAGATTTCCACGATCAATAGCATCAGGAAACCATGTAGCACTCAATCGATTTGGACTAGCCACTGATCCTCTTGTAGAAGCTGATAAGGTTTTCCAAAGCTCTTACCACATAACATATCACTTAGCTGGTATAATATTTATTTCATTAAAGAAAAATTATAAGAAAGTTATTTATAAATAGCGGTAAGGTTTTCGTTTTAAATTATAAAAGTATTTAAAGTTTAAATAAAGAAATAAACAAATTAAAAAAAATAGGAAAATGAGAAAAAATTAAAAAAAACTTGCTGGCACGAATATATTGCTTAATTTTCAAATAAATAATCTGTGGCGTCCCTTTGTTTCCAAATCGACTACTTGCCTCATCAGTAAGCTTACACCAGCAGTAAAAAATATAAATCTGCTTAACATCGCTCTAGCAAAGCGTACAATCACCCATAATAGACTTGAGTACAAAACGTTCAGCCGATCTTCAATGATCTCAAACTTAGTCTCAAATATACTAAAGTTGAAAATTTAAAAAATATTATCATTTTAATTGAAATTTTTCAAATTGTATTAGCACAATAAAAAATTACTTTTTAAAAAAAACTTACGATAAAATTATGAAAAATATTATAATTATATCCTGAAGAAACTACGCAAGTGTATAAATAAATTTATAAAATAAGACCTCAAGCTTAATAAAATAGCCATATTAAATATGAAAAAAGTGCGCAGTAAAGGATGTTGAAGGCGATTTTTAATTTAAAATTATAGACATCCTTAATATGTTTGAGATGGAGTTTGAGATTCTTTGACATAACCAGAACGAGTTGAACCTACGTATAACACCAGATGCCTATAGTTAATAATTTTTATCAGATAATCAAATTTAATAATACAAATTTTGGCACAAATATTTGTAAAAAATATATTTCCTTGCAATATTTTTATCGCGCAACATTTTCCTTTCTCTGCGTAATAAAAAATTAATGGAAACACTTTAAACGCAAATTAATGAATAAAGTTTGCGGTAACATAAATAATTATATTTATGTTTAAATGTACGTGCTTAATTAATTTATTAAAATTTGTTTTAAAGCCGCAATACATACACACACATACTCGTACACACATAAGTTAAAGAAAGAATTTTATGACAAGACTTCATAAATTTAATATATCAAAACGTTTATTCATATAAGTATAATATATCAGACTTGTTTTCCGTATGCATGCACAAAAACTACTACAACATAATATGTGTGTGCTGCCACAATACTGTCATAAATCAAAAATATTATTAATTAAAATTTTCTATTCGGAGTACTTCAGTCAAGTTTCTTATTTCAAAGTCCTAATTTGAAGGCCACTAAAGATGTTTACAACACAATTCTAATGAAAAAGAAATTGGTATCATTCGAATTCTTTTTCATTAAACAATAAGCATTTCAGTGCAAAATTGCGGTTCGATATAAAAAAATTCTGAAACCAAAGAACACTCGTATTTCACAAATGTGAAACATGTTTCCTTATTTAAATAGACAAAGATTTTATTTTATTTAATTTTTTTATGAACAGTCTTGTTCTAAAATTTAATTTCTTAAAACGAAAATTTAAAAATTTTTCATTATGACAGTCTTGTGCATACTGGTAAGGCTTTAACTGTGTGCGTGATTAATTTTACTGTGGGAGTTATCATACATTTCAATGTTAAAAAGCAGCACTTGCTGCCTTTATTCTACATTATGTCATGTGTGTATGCACAAAATACATCAAATTATTCGTTAAGTAGAGTTAAAATGCATTTATATGAATATTGTTACTTGTTTAATTAAAATTTAAGCATTGAACCGTATGTACGTGCATGCACATAGTCATGTGTAAAAACATACATCTGAGATATTCTTTTATACACACCCATTAACCATATTCGTTTATGAAATATAATGAAAATTATTAAACTTAATATCTTGCTGGCATTAAGCAAATATTTTTAAGTAATTGCTTCAGCAGGGTAAAGTAAAAAGAGAAGAAAATATTAATTAATTTGTTTATGAAAGTTCAAATATGTTTACATAAAACCTATTTTTACTGATGCATTTTAATCATTTTTAAATGAATTTCATGTTAATAATGAAATACCAAAAACGAATTATTTTAATCTCTACTGGTATGGAAATGTTTTTTACAAAATTAATTAAATTTTAGAAAGATACTAACTAAATATATTTCATTATACCAATCAACTAAAATATTCAAATGTTTGGGCAGCAATTTAACAAGTCTTGGGAACAATCTACTGAAGATTCAGAGTAGCATCTTATGAAACAGCTGTATAGATATGCTTTCCCTCTTAGTTCTAAATTTTCCATGAGAACATCATATTGAGAATTTTGTACACCAACATAATTAGAATTAAGCACGAATAAAGATTACATTTTGTTGAACTTTATAATAACAAATAATTTAATATGTTTTACTTAACAATTTTTAAAAAATCTTTAGTTATTAAATAAATAAATATTTTTAAACTTTTTCGTCTTTTTTATGTTAATTATTATTCAATATTTCGAATCGCCTCCGTGTGTCTTTCTCAAGGAAAATAATTTTAGATAAAAATATCAAAAAATCAAATACTTAAAAGCAAAAATAATAAAAATTAAAAATTTATTTAATTTCAAATAAAAAAGCCAAAAAACCAAGATTACAATTAAAAAAAATTTTTTTTTTAATTTAAAGACGATTAAACGACGAGGATATGTGATAAGTAGTAGGCTCGGAACCAGTTTTAGGATATTAATTTCTTATTACTAACACAAAAAACTTCCGTTTCCTGAATACAAAAGTGCCAAAAAAAATTTTAAAAAATCGTATAAACTGGCAAATTAAATTTAATTAAGAAACTACTGTAAGCAACCATTAATAATAACAACAACAAAGTGAACCTCAAAACTCATTGGTACAACAAAGCAACTTTCAAATTGTAGAGTGAGAGTTATAGAGAAATGTCTCATTTTATAAATACTTATTTTTTGAGAAAATTTTGATTTTTTTTATTAATTTGTAAGTATGCTTAGGTAATAGAGCAAAGTGAAGTCAATGCTAATTTTTTGAAAAAAAAAAAAACATCTTATTAAATGAAGGGAGTTTCCAATCTGAATTGAATCGTGTATTCAAATTTGGAGCTCAGAAAGTCCTTATGCAATCCATAAGAAACAATTTCTGGCACGGCTTTCCATCACCCATACTTTTGGGAAAATTAGACAGACAAAATTGCCGTGTGTGTGTCTAGAAGAACATGATAATAGAGTGGCCTCAACTAAACGGCATGGCACCGAACAACATGTGTCAAATGTGGCTTAGTAAGACAATGTGACCTGTCACACAGTACACAAAATAATCAATTTATTTGCAGCATGAAATGAAAAGGTTCACAAAAATTTAATTAAATATTTTGATCCTAAACACAAACACCATTATCCAAAAAAAAATTAACGCAGACTTTTAAGTCAACGTTATAGAAATTTTTCATAAATTTTACTTTAAAGTCTACGTCAATTCTTTTTGGATAATTTTTTTTTAAACCACAAAACATTTGTTATTTTCTACTTTGATTTAGAAGCAAAACTAATTCAATTTAAAATGTCTAGTCATTTAATTTGTTACACTTACACTCACCTACACATCCAGTTTGTTCAAAATTTTTAATTTATATTTGATTTCACTTCTGGTTTTAATAAAGTTCATAAGCTATTTGTCAGTATTGATTTTTTTTCTATATCGTATTTTGCGGCAAACGCAAACAAACGTTTGTTTGTATGACACTAAATTGGAAAACAATTGTAATAATTTGACTTAATTGAATTGTGCAATTTTGTATACAAAATCAAAAGTAGAAAAGAAATAGAAATAAAAGATGAAATTCATTTCCATTTTGTTGTCTTAACCCAGGCTACACAAGAAAGGAGCCAACGAGTACACAAATCAAACGCACACATACATTTCTTACATATCTTTTGCATGTGGAAAATATAATTTGTCATCTACTGTATGCAACGGCAGCAGCAGCAAGTTGTCAGTTATTCTTACAGTATTACACACAATGTGTGACTTTATGTGGCAGCCAATTTTGTCACATTCAAGTCAGTCAATCAATCAATTGAACAAACAAATATAATAAAATCCAAAACAACATACAATATTCATGACATGCCATACAATGCCATGCATGCATGCATACATCATTAATGAGAATAGTTAGAAAACTATATAGCATATGAGTATATGCTAGTGTGCTTATATGTTTGTGTGTGTAGTAGAAATTACATTTATGCGTGCATGTTTGAAAAGACAGTTTCGAATGTGCATGAATGTTACTAAGTTCGACCACATTTTAAACAGCACGCAACATGCAAGAAAATTATGAAATAGTGAACAGTGTTTGCTGAACAATAGTGTTAAATGACATTCAATTTATCATTTATTTTTTTTGTTTATGTGCAAGCAAAAAAATAGAAAAATATCGAAGAAGAAATGAAAGAAATGAAATATTTTAGCGCATGAATATCAAAGCAATTTGAAGTTTTAATTTAAATTTAAATGACTTCATGGCTGGACTATTTTTTTTGCACTTCTTGTATTCAATTCAAATTGGCAGAACGTTATACAAAATTATGCTTAATATACTCAATAAAAGAACAAATATCTGTAAATTTTATTTGTATTAAAGCTGACGTACTAATAATACAAATGATGGACTAGTGCACATGAACTACGGCCATTTAAAAAATTTAACTAAGACTGCTTAGGCAAAAGAAAATATTTGTGGGATATGAAACTGCTCTACCATTTATATTAAGAAGAGCAGTATACAGCATTTTAAACAAGCATCTAATGCTGCCTAAAATATTAGCAAGTTCACTGCTGATAGACATAGAAAAAATATTTTTTTTTAGAAAACAACACAAATTCGAGGAGCTAGACCTGCAATCGCTACTTACCAATCCCCATAGCCCTTTCATGAAAAACTTTAAAATTATACTGGTGGAGGCTAATAATAGATTTGTGCCTTTTTAAAAAAATAACTAAAATGAAACACTATTAGCTAGGAATATGTACTATGTGCCCAAGAAAAATTCTTTTTCTCGTTTATTTAGCAGAGTCGATGTACCAGTCGACTTTGAATTTATCTGCCAGGTTCTCTTTTGTAATTCCAAATGAAAGTGAAAGGAAAGTAGCTGACTAAAATTTGGTCTATCGTTTGATTGCTGTTACATTTTTCAACGTAAACCAACTTCAAACACCGCATTCCCACAACAACAGTTTTAAAGTGTAATCATGAACTTCCAAGAAAAACCCTTGTAAAAAGTACTGTGAGAAAAGTAACATGATACACCACCTAAAATATGAATGATTGCCAGTGCAAAAATGGTTGCAGGTTACACCTTAATATATTAATATTGACTCTGTACGGTATTATGGTCTCATAGGCCAAGATTTCTCGATGAATACCTACAGAATTAGAAGTAGAAGTGAGAACAATTGACCTGGTCACTGCGGGCACTACTCTCATGTTATAAATATTCTCTAAGTCTAAGACTTCCTTGGGTGACGACAAGAGCTGAATTCAGAATCCTTCGATTGGTAAATTAATACACTACCTACCAAGCTATTATAGCAAAAGCAATTTTCTATGTGTGTTTTTGTTCATCATTTAGTAATTTAAAATTTTTGAAGCAATTAAATTAAATTTTATTAATTCTGTTTTTTTCATAAATTTTTCCACAATAAACAAAAAGCCTTTTCAGAATTTTTACAATTATAATAAGCCTCTTCCTCCTACATAATTGTTTTAAATATTTAAAAGTTCTATTGTTTACGTTTACAAATATTTATTTTGATTTTAGTATGTGTGTGTGCATTTAAATACACAATATTAAGCACTTGAAACCAGCTGTGCCCTAAAGTCGTCGACACATGAGTAACTGTCTGTCAATATTGGAAATTATTTGTTTCTTTGTATATTTAGGAGAATAAACAACAATTTATCACAAAGTTGTTATTGTAGAGGAGTAGGTTATAAGCTCTTTCATAAATTACAAATGCATTTAAAAAAAAAATATTTCAGACTAGTACTCGTACATTTACTTAAGGAAACTTGAATAAATTAGTAAAATTGTCGCTACGTTTTCAACATTAAAATTTAACTACAAACGAGTACGTTTAATGTGAAAGACACTAAATAATTAATCAATGTCATTGATTTGGCTTTCCCTTGGACATTTTTTTCAGGGAAATTATATTTTATAAAAATCTTAAGCTTAAAAAATGTTTGTTGTTATTGAATTTATAACATAAAATAATTAAAAAACAAAAAATTTTTTAAATCAGAAAAATAGCTATTTGGTGTTCTGGAATAAATTAGCTTTGATATCATTCGAAGTTCAAATTTTAGTTTCACTTGGAGTGAAAACTTAAAAGTGTTTTTAAAAATTTTTTTTAAACTTAAATATATTAAATTCCATTTTTCTAAAACGAATAAAGAAAGCTTCAAGTTTTAGGTCTTAATTACTTTTTTCATGTTTTTTTTTGTAAGTTATCACAGTAATAAGCCATTCGATTTACTATGGGCAAGTTTGTTTATTCGGTTTTAAAACGAATAAAATTATGTGAATGCAGTTTAGAGAATACCAAAGAATGTTAATTCGTTTTAAAATAAAAATTGTTTTAAAAGGGCTAATATTAATTTAGCTGAGATTTGTATATCTTTCTTGTTTTCAAAATAAAAATATTAATTTAAATGAATCATTGCAGTTACCTTACGAACAGCAGCAGCTAAGTAATATCTGCTAAAGTTCAGGGTACGTGAAGTCATAATAATCAATAATAATTTCTAAAAGAAAGTTATTTTAATTATAAATTGGCCTAAAAAATGCACTTATTCCACTCTCAAAATTAATATTTTTGGGGTAACATTATATAGCCAAATTTGTTTGATTACCTTATGAAGGAAACGTACTCCATTGAATGTATGCATCTTAGCAAAAATATCACTATTTCATTTTTTTTTTATAAGTGGACTTATACCTCATTTATTACAAATTATTTGTTTAATAATAAATAATAATTTACACACTTTACTTTTCTTTTGTTTCAGGTATGTGAAATTTTGTCTTAAAAATCAGCAGTAATTGTAAGTAAATAAAATAAACTTAAGTGAACAGACAGGAAATTGATTTCAATAGCCAACTTTAAAACTATAAGCCTTTAGTATAAAAAGTTACAACTTAAGTCGCATTACTGCTGGGAAAATAATTCCTGTTTAATTTAATTACTATTTTTTAGATTCTTATTTGCAGTTTTAGTTTAATTCGAAATTGGTTGTGAAAGAAATTTTTAAAATATAATTTTAATAAATGAATTAAGATTTTGAAGACAAAAAGTTATTATGTTCAGCTGGAAACCATTCTGCATGATATTAAAAAATCTTTTTAAGTCTCACAAAAAAAATTTAATCAAAGTCTGTATAGCAAGTGGATTTACAAATTAAAAAAAAAAATTAAATCCTAAAAAAACTTTTACGTTCTATCTGATGTACAAAATTCAAATTGATTTTTTTGACTAAAATTTACTTTGACGTCAATAATCTGAGATTGCAGTAAGGTGGTTCCTAAAATTTAGTTTCTATTAACATGAGAAATTTGCTGATCGTATAATTGTCTGATAAAAGCAAAATTAATTAATTAATTAATTTAGAAATAATGCCATTAGAGTAAAACAAATTTATAACATTTTCAACTCTCAGCCTAACACTTATTTGTTGTAACAACTGACTTTTGCAAGCTTATAACTCAATATTCGTGTGTCATACCTGATTACATAATTTTTTTCTCAACGGCTTTCATATTAGGCAACAGTATTATGTTTTCATTGAAACAAGTATTACAAAAAAAAAAAAAAAATTACTATTCAACTAAGTCAATGTAAAGATCCCTTAACATGGCAAAAATAATTGAAAAAAATGAGAACACAGAAAATGAATTGACCGCAAATCTTTCGGAATCTTAAAAGCTCATGAACATCAGAAAAAAAGCAGCTGAAACTCTACAAACACACAATTTATAAATCCATAAAGCACACGGCTTTTTAAGCATGAATGAATCATTTAAACTTACCCAACAAACTCGCGAAAAAATATTCGTTATATGTTAAAAAATGTTTGAAGAAAAGGAACTAAATAGTCAGAGAATATGGCACTGGACTATTGTACTTAAGGTAAATAAGGACCAGTCTTTATTTTGCATTTTTTATTATGGTTTATGAATACCAGTTAGTTGGTGTGTAGCTTTGAGTTAACATCGCAATAGAATTGAAAATTAAGCAATTTGTTTGTCCAAACACTCATTTTCCTATAATTTTTTTTTGTCATTATGATATTTATTTTTTACTAGCTGACCCGCCAAACGTAGTTTGCTTACAAATTTTATTTATATTGAAAAATAATTGAAAAGAGAAGAAAATATAAGTAGGGCTATGCTGTTCTCCAATTTAAGAATAATTTAAAAAATGGGTGTGGTAATGCGCGAGGTAAATTTATATTTTCATAAAAAAATAAATTGGGTTATGCGGAATATGTAACACAAATATTAACCCAAATCAGTTCAGCCGTAATAGGCGTGGCAAAAATTTTTTTTTTCATTAATATATAATAAAAAAATTAGCCAAAACGTCTAGAAGCTTTCCAATTTCAGAAAAAATTTTAAAATGGGTGTGGTAAGAGGCGTGATATATATTTATTTTCTTAAAAAAATAAGTTGGATTTTGATGAAAATAGGTATAGAACTTTTGTATATTCGATTTTCTTACTTTAAGAAATCGTAAAAGACTGTGAAAGATCGAATAAAAACAGTTAGTAGATAAATAAGCCAGATACCGACTGCCGTGCCAGCTGCCGGGCGGATTTGTGACGCTAAAGCTTCCAAGACATAACCCAAAGCTATACACAGAAATTCAATTAAATTGCAACCGTTTAGGAAGACCGTACAGTCTTATTTTATATATAAAGATTTATTAGACTTTAAATACTTTTACAATTCATAGCAAAAAAAAAAATTTATTAACGAATAAAGAATTAAATAAATTTTGTACTACTACATAGGTCACAGCTTATTAGTTTAAGCAATTGATTGCGTATGCGTTCTGTAGTCGTATATAGGCTGCTTTGGTAAGAAATAATTTCGCCAGAAGTAACTTGAATACACTTAACATAATCTACTGGCATTTAAAAATTTTTTTTTTTAATCTTTGAAAGAAAATAAAGCCCCAAACTACATTAAATTACAAAATACAAATAAGAAAATCAGATACATAATAAAAGTTTTAAGCTATTTTTCTTTAAATATCACATTTTTCCAAAGTATAGTTCTAAATAATGTCAAATTGTTTGCTGGACATCACCCCCAGCATAGACTTGATACTTCCACAAAACCACAGATTTACAAATACAAAAAAGAAATTTTGCACGAATACAAGTAGGAAGAGAAACTACTGAAATGAAACACTACACATACGAGCACGTGCAAAAAATAATAAACAGTCTTCTTCAAAAGCATCATACGTTGCAACAAATTTTAAAATTGTCAGGCAAGATTAGTTGTTTAAAAAAATATAGAAATTAAAATTATATATAAAGAATGTCTGTATTAGTTGAATAATACCTTGAGTATGCAGTTTATGGAACAAAATATATAACTATTAATATACTCTTATCCTTATTACAAGTCCTTTCTTTCCCACAGGTAATATAACTTTAGTGTATTTTAATAATTTTAATGATATCACAACAAAAGTAATTATCAGTCCACCAACTCCAACATGAAGCGTGTCTTTGTTATCTTCTTTATTATTTTTTTCTGTTTTGCAATGCTGGCTTGTATTTTCTCTTAAGAACACATATTCATTTCCCAAGTACTTTTCTACTTTATAAGTTAATCCTTAATACATAAATGTCATTAAAAACATGCTGTGTAAACGTAACACTAACATAAAGTTAAACGAGAACATATAGCAACAAAAACCATAGTAAAGCGAAGTATAGAAACAGAATACAGGAAAACACTATTTGTGTTTGTGGGTATAAAAAGCGCACACAAAAAATAGAGAGAAAATTTAGTTGAACTTAAGATGCGAAAGGAAAAAAAAACTTGTGTAGAGATTAATTAATTGCAAGTTCATGTAAATATGTAGTTGGAGAATCATACAGTCATACATATTATGTAAATTAGAAAGTAGTAAAGAGATTGTATATGTAGGCGCCTAAAGGTGAATTAAAGTCTTAGGGAATTTATATCGAATATGAAATTATTCTACAAAAGAGGGTTTAATTTGATATATTGAGTTTGAATTTATGGAGTACGTAAACAATATTAAATTAATGGGTTACTTACCCAGCTTTTACATAGCTTGTAAAGAAATTAAGCTATAAAAACGGTTATGAGGATTTTACACTATAAAACGGAGTAATATTACTTGTCAATAAATCAAATGTCAAATGCTAGGGTATGATAATGTGAAAAAATATGAATAAAAATGTAATAATCGTAAGCCTTCTAACATTTTTATGCGATTTTCTACACTTTTATACTATTTATTTTCTCAGGGCTGTACTTTTTCAATTGAAAATGTTAACAATTGTCTTTCGATCAATAGTAAATGCCGTTGAAAAAGATTTCATTGAGTTTGTTGTGACTTATCTTTGAATTGAATGTTGGCATATTCGTGTTAATGATATTATTTGCAACCTAACAAATGTGACCTTTGAGATTTCAGTTTAATATGTTTAGTTTAATATTTGTTCTATTCCAGAAAGAGCAATAATTTGTTTGTGATTTTTTTTTTTACAAACAAACAAAACTTCATTAATTTTTTAAAATAGTGCAAGCATTCAGTTGACGTATGAAACATTTTAGTGTCTTGCAAATTGTATTATAATACTTAAAAATTAGTCAATATGGTTGCCAAAACAAAATTTGGCATTATAACATATTTACTCATAACAAACAGGACATTTATAAGTCATACACCGACTGCCAAATGTAGATCTCTATAACAAATTGTGCTAAATTTCTTTTAAAAAAAAGCAAACAATTCTGCATTTTATTTTATTTTTCTCTTTAATTATTTTTTATTGGCAATTTTAATTTAAAGTAACTTTTTTTTATGGGTTTGTTTGCTTTGTAATTTTCTAGTTCTCCTCAGTTTCCCATTTAATTGAAATTGAAGTTCATTTATTTTATATATCCTTGGCAGTCTATAAGCATGTGAAGCTGATAACTCATTTTCTATTAAGAATTAAATGTTTTTGTCGGTTCTTTTAATTATTATTATCATTATGGGCTATGATTGCATCGTGAGCTTTAAAATTTATTATGCAGCCCAGTTCCTAACTACAATCCGAGATTGCTTACCAATTTCGTAATTGTTGTAGGACTAATCCTGCCTAGATCTTATGGGACCAATGCCCCACTAACTTTTTACGTGAGCCGGTATCTTTAGAGTGGGTATCCTTAGAGAGTATATGTACATAGTTTTAGAGAAATCTGTTTAAAAATAGAATTTTACTTGTTAAAAAAATCCATCCAAATAAATACAGCCATTCACTACCTTATAAAATGGCCTATGGTTATCAGAGGCCCCAAGCAAAGTGGTAAATAAAATATTTCAAAGCATAACTTTAGGCAACATTAAGTAAGGGCACTCATCTTTCTGAACTGTGGCGAGTGAAATCGTTGAAAAGTGGGCCTACAAATGGGCGTAGCGGGTCCAAAAGCATAAAACGATCTTCCTTGGACTATAAATAATATATGTACTGAAAAAAAATTTAAGAAAAAATTTTATTTTTTCATATTTTCATTATTTCATAATAGAGTTTTTTTGCTTTTCTTGCAAAATTTTGTTTTTAAATTTTACTTAAAGTTATACGAATTTATATTTATGATATGATTAATATATTTTATTTTATGAATTTATAAATACAAGTATACTATTCATAATATATTTACTTTGCCAAATACACCAAATGTTTTAACATATTTTTTGTGTTCTTTTGATATTGATATCTTAATCATTAAATCTGACTTATAATACAGCATTAAATGCCCATTTATGTATAAAATAAATATGAAATATAACAAATATTAATAATGTGAAATTATATCATATTATTTTGATTGAAAGACACACATTTTCTGTGCGAAATTTTTCTTCTGCTAAATATATTCTAGTTTGTCAAAAATACTTGCTTCACTTAGCAAACCGGAATTTTTTCATTATGGATTTTTACAACGTCTTTAAACCATAAAAAATATGCTTTAATAATTATTATAAAACTGGCTGATGAGATATGAGGAAGTAATGAGTTTAAGGCATTAACTTTCCATAGTTACAGTTAGCATTTCGTGGGGTAAATGAATGGTTTTTGGCTATAACTTTACAACCAAGTGTGCGTGGATAGTTCAACCCAAAAGCTTGATATTTGACTTATAAAATCTTAACTTCAACTATCGCTTAATTGTAATAATGCCATTAAATAAAATATCTCTCAAGTTATAGATCAGTTGATACACAAGGATCCTTACTAAACAATAATATAGTCATAAATATATTGCTTGGAATCGAATTTTTTCATTGTTAATATTAATTAATCTGCTAACTTCACATATAAAATTTAATCATTAAAAAAATAAAAAAAATATATATTTTAAGGATCTAATCGAATTTAACTAAAAAAATTAAAAAATTTTATACGAAAGGCTGAAAATGAATGTTAAATAAAAGTCGATACAAAATTTTTACCGTACACTGTAACATATAATTTAAGTTTGTGGTTACTTGTACTTCAAACCCATTCACAAGATTTTCCTTTATTTTTTTGTTTTGTTTTTGTGCTTATTTATACAGAAAAAAATATATATTTTACTTAAACTTGTGACATGATGTTTCTTTTGATAACCCATTTAATACAATAGCGAAATAGCACAAATCCTGAAAGGCCAAAGCCAGTTTTATGTACAATTTAAAAGTATACACTTGTCAGTGTATAACTTTCTATCTATTTCTTTTCTTTATCTTACGGGACAAGTTAAAAAAGATAAACTATCATAAAATATTGTTTTATGGTTTTTGTTGAAATTTTTTGGCTTATCTTTGTCAGTTTTAGCTACAAAATCATTTTCTATTGTTGTGGTTTATTATAAAATTAATCAACGTTGTTTATAACCTTCTGTATTATTGTACAGCACTTGCCTACAGAATTTGTAAGTATAAGCAGGCAATTTGTTCTTCTTGGTTCAATAATAAAGAAAAAAAAACGTTTTGCTATAAATATTATAGTTAATGTTATTAGAGAGTCACTTAACGCAAAGGACTTGTTATTTAGTAAACAATTTTAAAAAGTAAAAAAAAATTTAGATCTAGAAAAATTATGACTTGAAGACCATACGAGTACTTCTTTAAAATAAGAAGCAACACTAAATAAATTTAAAATTTAATAATATTATAATATTAATATTTTATATTAGAAATTAATTATTTGTTAGTTTATTTGATTTTTTTCTTTTTAATTGATATGGCTATTTTATTAAGCTTATTAATAATATTTGTAAGACCTCAAGCTTTGATAGATTTCTTTTAAGTAGAATTTATATATAGAATGTTTTTAAGCTTAGGGGAAGTTTTAAAAAATTAAAAAAAATTTGATTGTGTATCCTCGATTTGACGAAGTATGACTTCTAGGGTTAACAAAAAGCATTTGTATTAATATCTGAAAATGATTTCAACTGCTTTTGGCTATTGTTGCTGTTCTGGAGGAAGCGTATTTTGAACGTCAAATTTTGGGTCACTTTGTTGAGTATTTCTGGCCGGCGGTATGACATGAATAAAAGGAAAAATTTGTTTTCAAATTTTCATTTATAGCGGGAATATTCTCTCCATTGCGCATATTCTTTTTATCCAGACTTGCTCAGCTGAACAATTAAAGTCGCCCCAGACGTGAAAGCATTTATGTACTCATGATGAACAAAAATAACAAAAAGTGAGTGCAATGTAACAACTACCCTTTGAAATAACAAGCTGCTTGCAAACCCTGATGCAATTTACTTCATTTGCACTAAAAATACCTTGAGTAAATATCGCTGTATATATGTGCTCAAATATAAATAAATCAAAAAAAAAATAAACGCATGTAACGCTTAAAAGTTGACAGATTTTTTTTTTGGCAGTTTTGTCATCTATTGTGGTGTTTGGTTAAGCGACAAGTTAAAAAAGGTCCTTTACGATCCAGTTCAACATGATCAACATATCCTGCAAAAATCAATTTTGGACTAAAAGCTTCATGAATCTTATTATCTAAAGTTTTTTTTTTACTAATGGTATCGCTATTTCAGCAGCAGATTTTTTTTTCAAAAAATTATTATGAAATTTTAAGAAATTTAAAACGAAAAATAAACTTGTCTCTTAGTACAACTTAACATTTGTGGGTCTCAGATCCTCGGAGACTCACTTCACAAAATATGAAAAATGTTTTACAAAGTCTAACCGAAAACTGATTAGGCTTAGTGTGTTTTTTATCAAATACATATCGCAAAGAAATTTTTAGAATGCTATGCAGCAGTTCCTTTTTTATGAATTAAAGTCTGCAATTAATGAATTATAAATTTAATAACTTGTGCATAAGAAATTTCTTTCAGTTCAGTCATATTCGTTTCGTTATTTTATTCAACAAAAAGAAAGTTAAACAACTAACACAAGCAGTTCTTGTACAATTTCATCTTAAATCACATGCGTATTAAGAAATCAATATACCATTATTAACAGTCCAAGTATATCTTCTTCTACATTTTACACAAAAGAAATAAAAAAAATAAATAAATAAAATAAACAAACAATCCAGAACAATCCAGAACAGAACAGGAAACAAAATATTAACATTACAAACAATAATGTTTAACATTAGCTCTTCAATAAGGAAAACTTGGAAGGGAATAAAAAAGGAAAAAAAAAACTACAATTATATTTACGTGTTTATAATTGTAGGGTATGCAAGCTTTGTTAAAAGAACATTTCACAAACACACATACTCACACTCATACAGAAGCACACAGATAAACGTACAGTAACAATTTTATAAAAAGCCACAACAAACTGGAATCAAATCAATTTACAAACACAATGGCCACAAAATCCCCTGTGGCAAACCCACACACATACTTGTCAAATCACAGCATTAACAAGAAACTTCAATACACGGTACAATACAAAATGTAAACATTTTTTTCCTTCTTTCTCTCTCTCCTCTTTTACTTGTTATTTGAACAAATCTCTATAAAACTACAGCAAACAGCACTAAAGGCATTTTGAATTGGTAGAAGCTGAAAAAATCAAATACGAAAGTTTTGCAAGATCAATAGAGAGATACAAATTAAGAACATAACAAATTTTTTTTTTCTTATGCTGAATCAATGTTAAAAGAAATTTTATTTTCTAAATATTTTTTCGAGCTTAAAAATTAAAAAAAAAAGTAATAATATTGAAATTGATATTTGAGCTTTTATTTTTTAAAGTCATATAAGTCTATTTAAAAAAAAATATTTAGCGGCAATTTTAGTACGATGATGCCGATATCTAGCTAAAGTTAGCGTTAACTATTTTTTTTTTAAATAAAAGCGTTTAGTTTATTAAGGTTAGTTATTGTACAATAAAACACATTTCAACACACTTTTGTTATAAACGTTACAAAAAACTTTATTGTTTATTGCACACCCTGTTTACTGTTTAACGTATCTCTGGCAATGTCACCAGCTTTATATACCTTTTCAGCTAAGCCTAGAACCTTCTAGATTTATCAAGGAACAAAACTAAGACCAGGACCACACACAGCAAGTTTAGTTGGGCAATTCTGTCTCAATTCTCTTTTAAAATTTTGTTTCGGCAATTTTAGCATTCTTATTCAGTCATTCAAGCTACCTGTCTTCTTTTTTTACATCTTTATAAAAGATACGAAGAGAGAACAAAAAGGAATCGCCGAGTAGGATTAAGTTTGTACCCCTTTCCATTCCTCTTTCTTCACTCACCTACAAAATCAAGAATTGTGCAACTAAAATTTTTGTGTGTGATCCGGATCTAAACTGTAACGGTCATTTTAAATCTAGCAAATTGTATAACACTTAAAACTAAAGTAAAACTTATAGACACAGATAAAAATACTACACATTTTACTTTCTAACACACAAGCATTATTTTAAGCATTATTTTAAGATCACGTACACACACACACATTGTTGTTATTTCCAATATAAATGTGCGAGTAAAGCTCGTATTAGCTTATGTAATTATATTTTCTGCGTATTAGAAACCTATTGAAAAGTTTTATGCTTTTTTTTAACTAATTTTTCTCTTTTATTTGTATTTATTTTTTTGCTCAGAGAATAGTCATAGTTAACAGTGAATTCAATTAAGCTTTAAAAAGTTTAAAACAAAAAAATTTATTTACTTCATGGAATTGAGCAAAAATTTGGAAAAACAAAAAAGTTTAAACTTGGCCGTCTATAATCAGCTTCCAATTGATTTTTGTAGTTGCTTTTGTTATTTATCTTGTACAAATATTTGATATTTATATTTTTCAATGCACAGCACTTTACAAAATGTATTTCTTGTTTTTATATCCCTCATATAGAGAGTTTTGTAAACAAGAGTTTTAAGCATAAAAGTTACAAGTTATTTAACTTTAAATTTTTGTTAAAAAGTTTTCCTTGGTATAAGCCAGTGTTGCCAGGTTAGCCTTTCGGAAGCTAGCTTTAAATTTTTTTCTCGCATTTTGCATCGAAATTTATGATTAAGTCTGCAGCTGTTTTGTTAGCATTTTTTAGTTTTCAAAGAAGCCTTGAAAAAACGCTTATTAAGCCCAAAGTCAACCCAAAAATTTTTTTCGGAAGAATTCTGTTTAAATAAAAAATCATACCTTCATGGAACTGATCAAGTTTTTTAGTACTATCGTTTAGTAGTCCTGAGGCTGCAAGAAATCGCATTGAAATCTTATTAGCGGCAACTTTAAATTGAATTGAAAAATAATTAAGCTCGTTTATAACTTTTTGAAAACAGTTGGAAAATGACTTTTTTTTTATTGCCTGTTTAGCTAAAGGCGAACAAAAGCTTCTTTTGTATAGTTGTATTTTTGTATTGTTTATGTTTTCAAAACAATTGTACGAAAGAAGCTTTCTTTCGAATTTAGCTGAATAGGCCCTTGGCTTTTATTATTTTATATTCTCTTCTTAATCTTTTTTTCTAAAAAACATAATTACAAAGATTCTTAAATTTTGTTTCTTATAAAAAATTTATTTAGCTCTTTCTAGTCCTTTTTTAAACCAATTTAGCTTATAATAACTCCTGGCAACTTAGGTAGAAATACGAAATATATGAGTACTCGTCTGTATTTAATAAAAATTTTAGTTCGTTATGTTTACAGTTCAATATTTTCTTTAAATAAATCGCTTTATTTATTTTCTTTTTTCAATTAAAGTACATACTTGAAAAAGCAAGTATTTTTTTAATAATTTGAACATGTAGTTTATACGTATACAATAGTTATGTTGTATAAATCGCTCATTTACAATATTTTATAAAAAAGCTACTTAAAGAATTAAATTTTCAAGAAATGTTGTAAATAATATGATTATTTTATTAAGCTTGAGGTCTTATTTTTAAGAAAAAATTTTTTATATCGATATTTCGCTCCAATTTGTGTAGCTTCTTTAGGATATAATTATAAATTTTTTATAATTTATATTACTTAAAATAAAAATAGTTCAAAATAAATGGAATTTCTTAATACATCGTTAACTTGTCAAATGACATTGATTTATGATGGTACAAGAGGGAAATCAAAAATTATTTTTTCCATAGATTATTTTTATACGTGTGTATGTAATTAAGTTTACTCATTAAATAAATGTTTTGTATTCTGTTTTTAGAAAACAAAAGTTTTTTATTTAACATTTGTCAGCCTGTCATGTTAAAATTTAATTAAATGTAAATTTAAATTGATGGAAGAAATTTATATAAACAAATAAGAACTGTCAGGCAATCGCAACACTTGTACAAAAGTAAAATAGACACTTTAACCAACATACAAATACGTGTAGATAAATATGTACATTTGAATGCTCCAATTGGCCAAATTCTATTACTGATTTTATAAAATTAGTTCCTTTTGTAAAGAGATTCTTAGCTTTATTCATGATAAAATTGATTAAAGAAAAAATTACGTATCACAAAAATTGTTAAAAATATTGTTGAGCGTTTACTAAAATAAAAATTTATAAAATCGTTAAGCTTGCCTTTATTGATCACCTCTTGCGACGTAGTTAATTCAATGGTCTTTTCAAAACTTAAAACTAAAAATTAACAATTCAAAGGAGTGCACCCATGTACATATTAAAGAAAATAAAGAACAAAAACTTCAAAAATGCAAAGATAAATTAATTATGCTTTCTGAAAGAGGCCAAATTAATTGAGAAGAAATAGATAAATAAAGAGAAATCAAGTTAATCTTTTAAAATCAAACAAAATAATATAATTTCAAATCTGTCTTCTGATTGAAGCTCACTGGAATAGCTTAAAAAACATGTTTGCATAATATTGTCATACTTCTTTTTATGTTTATGTTTATAGAAAACAACCAATCTAAACGTCTAGGGACGCTTACGAACAGCTCTTAGTTTAAAAAAAAAAAATTCTTAGTGCTTATGTAAAAATATGGTTCTAAATTTAGTGTTTTCTGTAAAAAATTTTCTAGCCATTCTATATGTTCCCGTTTCATAGACTTCATGGCTAATTGGGTTATATGTACAAACGAAGATGTTGCTGTGTAGGCATATTTACAATTGGTTTGCTTGGTAAATATTGACAAATAGTAAAATGAGTAAAATAAATCATTAAATGTATCTTAGTCAAACTGTCGCTTATATAAAATTTTATTTTTAGCGTAGTTTTTAATTTTCTTATATTTGTTGGTTTTATGTTAAATTAAATCATGTACGTAAGATATTGATACCCCCCAAAGACATATTTGCAAAGTTATGCAATTGAAATACGTTTATTTCAATAAACATAAACAATTTATTTCAAAGTGTCTGTGTTGATGTCACTAACGGGCACATTTTTTAAAATATTTAAGTAGCCATTGAGGTATGTACACACATACATATATGCAATTGATAAGTTAAAAGAAATAATTAGCATTCATTTATATAAACAATTTAAAAATTAACTGTTATAGTGAAATAAAATTTGTTATATAGAGTGATGATCTTTGTTTTGAACAGAATCAAATAAAAATATGTTGAAATTAGTTTTTCTTTCTTCTTGTTAAAACAACTTTTGTTATTCTTTCACATTTCACTAACTATTTCCCAGGCGAAATAAAGCAAAAAATTGTTTAAAAACAGGAATTGAAGTCTGCACTTCTGAATAAAAGTTTTTGACTCAGAATATACAAAAGATACTGAAGCATCAGTTTATTCATGTGGTTATTTCACAAAAGCTACTTCTATCATCAGTGGATTGTTTCTAATTACTTATTTCTTGGCAAGCAAATAATTATATTTGTTACTACTACTCATATGAATTCATCTTTAACATCTTAATAACACAAAAACTAAATTAAAGTAATAAACAATAAAAGAGTAATTCACTATTTTTCAGGCAAAACTGCTTACGTTACTTTATACTAAACTAAATTTGTTTGAAATCCAAAACTCAGTTGTGATAGTCGGTGGAAATATTTAAAAAAAATTTAAGCTGTATTATAGTATTATGATTGCTACAACAGAAAATTTGATTGTCACGAATAATTTGGTTGTTTTCTGTATGTAGAAAATGAACATCAAGCAATATTTTTAATGATTCTTCTGAAGAGTTGCATAGTTCTAAGTAGTTTTCAGCCTCGAATCGAATTCTTTTTTTTTAAATTTTTTTCTCTACTACTAAGAAGTTAAATTACCGTATGAGGTAATTAATAATACAAGTTACAACTTTTATGATCATTTACAAATATACCAAAAACTCTCAGAGTTCATGAAACTTAAAATTACGTCTTTAGTCAATAAACGTGTAAATAAAATTAGATTTTAAATATACAAACACTCATTTCATTGAAAGTTTCTTTTTCAATACGATATGATATTCTCTAATTTAAAAAAATGTTTCTAATTAAAAAAAAAAAATTAATTAAAAATCATTACATCGGATATCATATTTTTTTTTAATTACACAAAAACTTTTTTAATTTCTACAACTTTAGCAACTTTTTCAGCTTTTATGTATTCCCCAAAGGCGACAGTTAACATTAAAATAGAAACAACAAATAAAAGATTTTGTTACATTCGTCAGTTAGTCATTTATATGCAAATAAGTATTTCATTTTTAGCAAATACCATCAAGAGTATTGTAAAAGCAACCATGTACTGGTATGCGAGTACTGCAGAAAGTAATGCTTGTTTTGTTTTAAAAATCTGTCATTACAATTACAAAGCAAAGTCATTAACATAATTGTTGTCTAAAATAAAACTGTAATTATGTTAATTTATAAAATTAATGCAAGTATATAAAACTTTTTTTCAAATTTAACTTTTGTTTTTCTGTTTTTTCTTTTTTTTTTTTTTATTCTATGTAATTTTAATACCATTTTGCACACTTGCCTGGAAAACTGTAATTGTGTTGTATATGTGGCTTCAAAGTTTATTTTAAAATGTACACTTGCCGGCAGAAAAATATTAAATGTGCTGCTAACATGTTTTCACATATTAAGCATGGCCAGGCTTATTAGTAAGGTGTTCCCGAAGAGAGTGTTGTTAGTAAATTAGGGTGATCACTAAATGTAGACACTTTTGTTATATTCTGACTGTTAAATATGGTGCTAAATGTAAATACCATATTTCAATTTCAATGTGATAAACAAAAATTTCAAAGAAAATTTTTCATAACTAATTTAATATTAATTTATTTTTATTTAAATATTACATATAAAAAATTAGCCAAATGTGTTGCTACACATACCATAAAAGAGATTCCTATGAAGAGAAAAAATTTTATTTTCATATGGCAGCGTATGACTGTTAAGTAAATTAAATGAAATAATTACACTATGCAACAGTCAAAACAAATTTGGACAACCAATTTTTTTCTACTACTTTATGGTATCAGTGTATTTTATTCTATTTATAAAAATTTTGTATTTCTTTTATGAATTTATACGACAACATGCAGATAAATGTTAATGAAGAAAAAAATATGCTGAAGTACCAAAGTAGTCAAATAAATAAAATTCACATGTTAACCTTGTGCCCCGAAAAATTGTTGTCAAATTAATTTTGTTTCTACTTTAAGCCACAAGTGGCAAAATGACACTCTTTTTTTTACTAATAAACTGTTTTTGTGTTGTTTATTTTAAGAATTTATTGTGAATTATGCTACAAATAAGTTCTCGTATGTGCCTATCTGATGCTTGTGTCTATTTTGTTTTACAGCATTAGCAAAATATTTGTTTTACAGCAGATGGTATTACATTTATTTATTAAAAAAAAAAAAAAATAATAAAATTTTATCACAGAAAGAACAACAACAACATTGAAATAAATTAAGTAAGCATTTCAGTTCAGAAAATTTAAATAAGTAAATAAATATTGATGCATGTATGTATTTCCATTTAAAATATTTAATTTGTTTTTAAGTTACGAACAGCAACTCAAAATATATAAAAATAAGTGCGATTGGAAATAACTTCGGTTGAATGCACTGAATCTATTACTAGTCAACAATGCTTTTGAGATAATCGAAATTTGCTTATACGGTCCAGAAGCCAGATCCCTTAGAACTACCAAATTGTTGTAGCCACTACTAAAAATTTGTATTATGACAATTGAATTTTTGGATAATAACAAAAACGATTCTCATAATCGAAATTGTTTTCTTTTTTTTTTCAATTCAGTAATAAAAAGAAAAAGGCTTTCAATAAATTAACTATTTTCGAACACTGTGTAGTGGATGGCTGAAACCACATGCCACATGACTTTTTTATTGTGGTCTTGTAACGAATGCAGTTCTCAGTCTCTGCAATTTCAGCCTCATCTTCAAAAGTAAGGCTTGACCAAAATCCGTACCAGACAGTTGCTTGTTGTGGATGCATTTGTTTCTTATGGATTGCATGAAGATCTTCTGAGCTTTAATTTAACAATTTTGTGTATTTATGAAGCCATTGCAAATGCGCTTCATTGGATAACATGATTTTTTTTAAATACGCATTGACTTCACTTGAATGCTTTGCCGGAATATATATTTTATATCTCTCTTTTTACAATCTAATAAAAAAAACTTACAACTCTCTCAAAAAATAAGTGTTTTTATTTTCAAATAAAATAGCGCACTCTTCTTGACACTCAAATTCAGCATAATTTTGTTTTATTTTCGAATTAAACTTTTGAAAAAGAGGAAAATTTTAAATAAAATAAAAATAAAAAAAATAAAAATAAAAAATAAGTCAATGTTGAGACAAGATTTACAAGGTTACTAAATTTCCATTATATTTACTTAAGAAAATATTTATTTTAAAGTTCCAGAAAGAAAGCTTAAAGGTTGGTTAACAATGACATCAAATGTTAAAAATAAGTAATATATTTTGAGCTATTTCAAACGGCCTTTATCAAACTACTTCTTCACGTTAATATTGACTGGATATTTTTACCTGGCACTTAAAATCGGTATTTTTAGAAAAATCCATTTACAAATAGAATTTTAATTGTTAAAAAACCTCTTCACTGATTTATAAAGTGGATAATGATTTTGCTAGCATTATTATTAGAATCTCCAACCATAGTGGTAAATAAAATATTTCAAAGCATAATTTCAGGCTTCAAAGTAGGCTTCAAAATGGGTGTGGTCGCTTCCAAAATATAGAGACCGTATGTCAAACAAAAATTTGGAAAAGAAAAATTTTTTCTAGCTAAGAAACAAACAAACGAACAGAAAATGATTTTTATTTATATAACTTAAAATTTAACATTAAATGGTTGTATGTGTATTTAACACAGACTTTCCTAACGAGCTAGGGTTTAGTTTGCATTACATTTTAAATTACTCTCTTCTTTTATTTGATTTTAACAAATTAAAAAGCTTCTCAATATATTTATGTGCACTTGAAATGTAATCTTTACAACCACTTGATTTATTTAATTTTCAGTTCAATAAATTGCAAACTAATTCTTAGTGTGTTGTGTTAGCAAGAGAAACAAAACAAAATACATTTGAAAGCAAAAATATCTACACTTTCTGAATATTGTGGGGTAAAATATTATAAAATTTATAGATGCAGTTGATGAATTAAAGTTGCGTTGATGTAACAATATTTATTTACTTCAATATAAAATTTGGTAAGAATTAATTAAACCTTTAGGTTTGAAGGATGAGGAAAAAGTACTTTTAAAAATTACAATATTCTGTGATTTGACCAACTTAACAACAATATTATTCATAAATTGTAGATTTGTAGTAAGATAAAAAGATGGGAAGTTTTACAAATAAATTTTCCCTCACAGTAATAATTCAATAATAATAATAATTTAAAAAAAATATTATTGTTCAACTAGCTTGAACACTTTCATTTTGAAATGACATGCTATCATCTAATCATATTTTATGTTACACAGCACGTGGTAATTTTTTCTGAATAAAAAATAAAATTATTTTACAAAAAGAAAACAATTTAAATAAAAGCTAAAAATGTTCAATGATATTATTTTACAAAAACGCTTTTAGTTAAAATATAAAACATAAAGATATAAAAAATATTCCATATTTAAAATCAAATCTAAGGAGATTGATTTCAAAAAGTAAAATTTTTAAAATAAAGGATGCGAGAAACTGGGTAAACAAAATTTTTTTTTTAACTTAATATTGGATTAATTTTTTCTAGAATTTTTGTAATTAATACGGTGTGTATATAACATAATCCACTTTACTTTAACTTAACAGAAATATTTACATTTCTGATAGAAGTGTAGAAGTTAGTTTTACACACGCACGTTTTAATTTAATTCAAGTAACATATTTATGTATATTTATTTCTTGTAAATTATTTTATTGTGTAGCAAATGCAATAACTAAATAAATATAAACGCCCCTTTTACGTAATGCAAAAATTTTGCTTCAACCTTTAGCTGCATACATCGATTTTATGTGGCTACATGCTTTCATTTACAATCAGTGGTGAAGTGCTTTTTCTTGTATTTTTTTTTTCTTTCTTTCTTGCTCTTAAGATTAAATCAATGTTAACATTGTAATATTTCGTTTCTTTGATATTTTTTGTTTTACTCTTATTGTAATTTTTTTCTTGTGTTTTAAGGTCAAAAGAATTTTACTTAAAGCAGAAAAATAAAAATTAATTTAATGCGAAATGATTTTTTTTTCTTTAATGTAGCTATTTATTTTGAAGTGCTTAGGGCTATTGAAATAGTAAAGCCAGCAGCCACTTTAAATTTAATTTTTTTTTTTTCTCAAATAAAACAAGTGATGAAATATAAAAAAGAACATCGTCAATTGGAAAAAAAAATTTCTGTTGATTTTTATTAGCAAAAAAAAAGTTTAAAAATGGCAAACAAATTAAGCATTATTGTACTTTTAATATTAAAACAATAAAATATATCGTTTTAATTGTGTACTTACAAAATGCAAAAAAAAAATATTCTTATTAAATTATTTGGAATTATAAAGTTTAACAAAACTTAATGCCAATTAATGTTCCATGATATTCTCAAAGAAAATGTTAGAAAGTTTTTTACTCAGAACAATAAAAACTAGTAAGGAAAGTATAGGGTCCGCCAAATAACTTTTTTTTTTTTTTGAAAATGATATAAAAACATCGAGTGTAGCTTCGGCTGTGTGGCACGTAGCGTCGTCCTGTTGAAACCAAATGTTGCCAATATCCTTCTCTTCAATTTTTGTGAACAAAAATTCGTTCAACATGGTGCGATAACGATCGCCATTTACTAACGGCCACTCCTTGCTCATTTTCGAAGAAAAATTACCCAATTATGCCCAAACAGTGACTCGTTTTGGGTGCGTCGGCTTTTCAATGTATGCGTGCGGGTTTTCTGTGCCCCAAATGCGACAATTTTGCTTGTTTACATACCCGCCAAGATCAAAATGAGCTTTATCTGAAAAGCAAAATCGGCAAAATCGGCAAAATCGGCATCTTCTGTAAGTCGATCGCAGGCCCACTTAGCGAAGTGAAAACACATCCATATTCTTTCAGCGGAAGGATAAAACTAATTATCTGTCAAATCAGACATGAGCTAAGTGTTACCATTCACGAAATAAGCACTAGTTGAAAAAAAAAACGTTAGATGGCGGACCCTTTATATCTATACGGCTTATTACGCCCAAGTCTTGTTGAATTCCTGCCCAAACATTTCAATACTTATTTCGTTATACCAATCGATCAAATGAGAATTTTAGTCAACAGGCACACAAAAAGTTTCAATATATTTTAATTAAGTATGAGTAAATTTTAATTTTGTTAAAATAAAAAGTCTTGTGAAAAGAAAACACATAATTAAAATTAAAATTAATTTGCTCTTCTGGTTGAGACTATTTACATCACACGTAATTATTATTTAAAAAAGTACATTTAATTATACATATTTTCTTTTGATATTGAAATTCAGCTCTGTGTAGTGAATCGAAACATTTTGTAAAATAGAATAAATGGTTACTGGCAGTGTTGTCAATTTACTATTTTTTGCCCTGGTTTTGGCGATTTTCAAAATTTTAGACTTAGTACTTTTTTACTTTTAATACTGTTTTTTTGCTTTTTTCACTCGGCAAAGGTAAATTGTTGTGCATAAGTTGACCAAACAAAAAGACATGGTAATAAGCAAAGCAAGCTTATGAATTTTTTAAAAAATTCCTTAGTGGGAATAAGATACGTGAAATAATTTTTTTTTTGTGGTGCCTAAAGCAGCAGAAATTGATTAAAAAAATCCTAATCGTCCAATGTCTCACAAAACCACAATTTATCGTTTACATGGGAATTTTCAACAGTACGCTACGACAACAGACAGATGAGGCTCTGGAAGACAGCGAACGTCTCGTAACGCTGAAAATGTGGCTCTGGTGCGCGATATTATTGCAGAAACATTAATTTGTAGATGTGGTTTCCTGTTACAAATTTCTGCACGCCGTTTAAGGCGAATTTTGATAACTGATTTGAAAATTTTTCAGTAAAAAATTCAGTTAGTTAAAAAATTGCTAGCGACAGATCTTAATCAACGAGTTGAGTGCAGTAATGCAATTTTAACTGGGTAACTGAAGACTTTTCGTCTAAATTGATAATGAGCGAACTTAACAGAACCAGACTTATGGTATTCTTATGGTTTATTTGAATAAGCTCCAAACGATTCAACATCTTAACGAGAATATTCGTCACGAAATTGAAGAAATTCAGCCTGAAATGTTGCAGGATGTCATGAAAATGCCTTCAAAAGAGGCAACAGTTGCATATCGAATCGTGATCACCATTTAGTTGATATAATTTTCCCAATCATACGGAGAAAAAAATATAAAAACCAAATAAACTTTTTATGAAAACCAAGCTAACTTGTCTTTTCTTCCAACAAAGTTATAGGCAATCAAAATAGGCCACCCGTTACATCTTTAATTTGATTATAAAAATATATAAGGATGAAGAAGAAAATCATTTATAAATTGCAAACAGTTATGTGATAAATAGAAAACTGAGTTACTTTTCTATTTAGGTTCGTTTAAATTTTATAGTGAATCGCCGATTATTAAATTTATTATTATTTAAATGTTAGTAAATATTAAAGAAAATTTTTAAATAAGAAGCAATTAATATTTATATGATTCTAAAATATTACTTTGAATTGTAAAGTAATACAAAAAATTAAAAAATTAAATTCAAATTTTTAGAAAATCTAGAAATAATAAAATAATTTTCTTTAAAATAAAATCTTAATCTTAAAATTTCTAATATTATTCATAAAATATTATCCTTTTTATTTTTCTTTTTATATTTGTTGTTTTTTCAACTTTAGTTTAGTTAATGTTTTCCATCAATAAAATTATGCAAAACAAAATCAACTCAGCAACCTTATTCACTCAACGGAAAATAAAAAGAAATATTAAACTCAATAAATAAAATGTTTAATCTATACAAAAAATATTAACTGTTTCCTCAACAGGCTACACCATTTCCTGTTGAATTGATACAATACAAAATTAAGCTGAAAAATACTTAAAATACATATTTAAACAATGAATTTTTTAAACATTGTAGTCAATTTATCAAAAAAAAAAAAAAAAAAAAAATAATAAAAAAAAAATTAAAAAGTTGAATTAGACTTTAAAGTAAAATTTATAAAATAAATTGAATTATTTGTTAGTTTATTTGACCTTTTTAATTTTAATTTATTTTATAAATTTATTTTTATATCGATATTTCGCTCCAACTTGCGCAGCTTCTTCAGGATACAAATACAAATAAATAAAATAAATTCCATAACATTGACTTTAAAGTCTAAATTAATTATTTTTGAATAAGAGAGTTGGAAAGTGGTATAGCTCCATATTAAAAAAAAATAGTTTGCGATAATTTTCGTAACATATAGACTTCATCATGCCAAAAAAATTTTTAAGAGAATTTATACCACTTTCAAAAACACAGCCCAAATGTTAAATTTCATGATTATATATGTAGGCATCTGTCAAAATATGGTGCAACAAAAAGCTAAATTATTGACCTAAAAAATGGTTTACCTTTGGTAACTTGAACACTGAAACAGCACCTTCAGTTCTGAGAATTGAATTTGTCAACATTCAAAAATTTCTTAATTTTATCCTAAGATCAGCTTGCTAATGTTCATACTAGATACTTTCTTTTAAGTAATCATTTCACCAGTCATAATGTAGATGCTAATAAGAAAAAATTGACTTGTTGTCGAGAATGACGCACTATCCGTCTGACATGGCGTACAAATCACCCAAAGAAGTATTTGAATTCTTTAGAACTTGTAGCTTGACAGCATTCTTATAATAATTCTATTTCGACCGTAATGAAACAGAAGCTTGTGCGCATTATATTCTTCGATTAACGATATGACAATCAAAACAATACCGTTTTCTAGAATCGAAATTATTTTATAGAAAAACTTTTAAAGCTTAGAGTCTTTTAAAAAATGTTCCATATTCCAACAGATATATTCCTTTTTCACAAATCACAGGCTATAATCTTTTGCAAAAATTAATGCATAATTTTCTGATTTGGTACATGTTTTACTTGAGCCATTTAAAATCCAGCTCTCTATAACAAGCAATTTGTTTTGTGTTTCAATATAAACGCTGTGAGTATTAACCATAAAATATTTTTATTTATTTTTCGTTCTCAACAGAGTTTGTTTCTTTTTTTTTTTTTTAGAATTTTTTTTAATAATTTAATATAAACCAACAAGAAATTGGCTGGTAACAGAGTTGCATTATTTATTCAAGCGGAAATATGTAGATGCTACACGTCTTCACCATATTGTTCATACTACTGCTGGTAACTTTTATTGCTTCTCTTAATATTAATGATCAGAATATTGCAAATAAACTAACTTTTCTGCGTGCGCTTTAAAGCCATAATAAAGCATCTGATGAATTTGTTCAAGTTACTCATGTCATGCACTCAAATCAGGTGTATGGAACATTTCCTTTTCTTTCTCTCTCTGTGCATACACTCTCTGTTGTTTACCATAAAAGCCATTGAGTTGCTGCTTAAAGTTGGCATGTTTGCTGGTACTTTTGAATGCTTGCAATGTTTGATGACAATGATGATTGAATATTTTATTCAAGTATTTTTATAGCTTTCCTGTGGAATATTTAACTTAAATATTAAGAAGTAGATGAAAAAAACATACTTTAATGGTTGAGTGTGTATGCCTCAGTTTCTTTAAGTTTGAATTTATTTATTTTTATGATTGTCAAGTAAACATTTTGCGAAAGAGGATATAGAGTGGAGTGTGTAAATGTGCAATCGTCATATTTTATAGTTTACAAGAAGAAAATTATATTTTAAATGGAAGGCAATTGCATTTATTTAACGAAAGTTTCTGCAAATTATAAATTTACAAATAAAACGTATTTTCGAAAAAATAAAAGCAAGTCCGTTTTAATAATTAAATGACTGCAGAGTGGACTCCAACTTAGACTTTCAAAAATAATTCAAAACTAAAATTAGCCAAAACCGATAAAGTCTGTTTCAGCGGCTCTTCAGTTTTTTTTTATTATTTTTGAAACTAGTATAAAACCACTTTTTAAGAAAAATGAGTCAGTGGTAATTTATTTTATAAAAATTACCGCCAACTATTTTTTTTTTCAGTAGACTTACATCCATGTTCTAAAAAACGCAAAACGCTTAATTTTGGCGTTTTCAAAGCGCAAGCACACACTGAAGCGTGAAGTCATGAATTTTGCAAAAACTAAGAAACGAAGAGAAAATAAAATGTTGCACAGTTCAAGTTAAATTATTTTTTCTTTTTATTTCAACCAAACTTAAAAAGAAAATTTAAATTTTTCTACAAAAAATTTATTTTGATTTTGTCAACTGGGCGTTTTCCAATTCACATTCTACGACAAAAACTGAAGCAAAACATGCGCTTCTCCAAACATTACCGTTATACTACCTTAATTTTTTTTTAGTTTAAATTAATGGTATAAATTTATTTTTTATTGAGTTTAAACAAGCTTTATTAAATCATTCTTTTCTTTTTTTTTTCAAATTGACTACAAAAAGTTGGCCAATATATTTTTTTATAAGAAAACTAATCAATCAATCTAGAATAAAAGAAAAACTTCTTCCGGCAGAGAACAAGTTCAATTACCTAGTTAGTAAAATAACAAACAGAAAAATATTTTAAAGTAAAAAATAAAAAAACAAAACATTTTTCAAAATTGGCAAGCCTTAAACAAACAACAAAATAATAAAAATCACTTGAACCAAAATAAAATTTACAAGAACATTTCGGCACTAAATATGAACTCACATTTGCAAAAACATCAATCACTTTACAGGTTACAACAAGAAAAAAATAGAAAACAAATGTCTGTAATTTTTCCTTTTTCTTTAATACCATTTACAATCCAAGTGGATCTTTACTTTTCTACAAATTCAACAACAATTGAATATTTTGTAAAATGGGCAACAAACAAACAACTAAACCAAAATCACAGTGACACGCAGTTGTTATAAATCCAAGCTTTTAGCAAAATGCCAAATACAAAGAAATTATATTTCAAACACCTTTTACATTAAATAATAAATCTTCTGAGTTTGAATATTTAAGAAAAAATCATACAGACATACATAAATATTTATAAAATGTAGCACTTGGTAAAAATTTAATATGCGTTTGCGGAAGATTAATTTTGGAAATCATATAAAATGAAATTTGCAGTAAAATAAAATATTTACATGTAGAGTACAAGTTCCTGAAATATGTTAATGTCTAGTAAAAAGAGTGACATAAAAAGCATAAATAAAATACTTTAAAACTTTAAGATGTTGGATATTCTATCTGTACTTTTTCGTTAGGTAAAGGGTGTTTTTTTAGCAACTTGAAAATTGATATGAATATTGTCTAACTGTGTTTACATTTCTTTTCATTTTAACATTCATTTTTGTCTCGGGTTACCCGTTGCATACGAGTAAAAGAACATTTGAGTGTATGTTTTCTTATTTATGCAAAGTGTATCTGTTCCTTTTGAAAAAAAAAAATGTTGTGCAATTTATTATTTCATATTTTATTCTATTAAATTGAAGAGAACAGTTATTCTTGGTGTGTCAAGCCAATTAAATTTGCCAAGTTGCTATCAAAATGTAAATTATTTATATATTTTGCCTTGATATGCTAGTAATGGTTTAGCACTAAGGCAGAAGCACTTGAATGAATACCTGTTTTTATTAACCTAAATCAAAAGCAATTAAATTGAAGGTGTAAAGTTAAAAAAAATAATAATAAATTTGTATATTTTAGTACTTACTACATGCAAATGTATGTATTTTCCTAGAACTTTTATTTTTTAAAGTGGTATAAGTCCACTTAAAAATAAAAGTTTGCGGTATTTTAATAAGATATAGAGATTTTACTGAAATTACCGCTGACTCCTCTAAATATATAAATAAAATTAATTTTCTCTTTGTTGGTTTGGTTATTCGCAAAACAAATATTTTTCCAAAAGACTTGTCTCATTTTTATGCCAAATTTTCAACGATTTTCGCTAGCCACTAGTCAAAAATATGAGTGCTCGTACTTAATTTAAGCCTGAAATTATGTTTTGAAATATTTTATTTAGCACTCTGGCTAGCGCCTCTGATAATAACACTAGCGAAAACATGAATCACTTTATAAAGTAGTGAATAGCTGTATTTATTTAGATGAGTTTTTTTAACAATTAAAATTCTAAAACACTAAAAGCCGCACATCAGTACAGATATGTATGTGTAATATTTTATAATAAAATTTGCTTGTAAGCCATTTCAAGTATGCTTGTGCAGCCCTTAATTCATACACAGAGAACTCAAAAACATTTCTATAAATATAGTCATCAAGTAAGCTTGTGCATTGCACTATTATATACATAATATATAAGTATTTTTTATAACAGTTATTTTGACCATTTTTTTAGATTCTAAATGACTTTTAGAGCACAAAAACGTAACAATCCTTTTACTAAAGAACTTTTTATTTTCAAAATGATTTTACGGTTTTTTTCGGTTGTTTAAAAATAAACAGTCTGAAAATGAAAAAAAAATTTTTTTTTAAATATACACGAAGAAGCAATTGTAACGTATTCTACTTTGTTGTAGAATTACCCAACCCCCACATCCTAGACATATTTTGCAACAATTTATTTCATTAAATAAATAAACTAAACGAGAATTGTGAAAAATAACAAAGAGAAAAAAGTTTATGTAATTGAAAAAAAGAATGAAAGAGAGAATTGCGCATTCTACTTTTTTAGCGGATTCTAAATATTTCTGTTGTTTTATAGTATTTTTAAACAGTTTTTTTTAATATGTAAAAAAGGTTTAAAAAAATTTTGTGTTTTTGTGACTGACATTTATTTGATATGTTAATAAGATTTGGACTAGTAGAATCACTAGTAGAACTAGTGAGTTTATTTTAAATTTCAATTAGTTTTTATGTGTAATAAAGAGCTTAAATATTTAAAAAGAAAAGCGGAAAAGAAAATAGTATAAATTTTACTAAAGTGCTTTAGCTTTTTTTTTTTCTTTTAAAAATTATTATGAGAAGTATAAAGGTGATCATCTTCTTCTCTTTGTAAAATTTTTTCATATATATTTACTTCAAGCAAAGTGCTATTTTTATTTAAATTACTTTTTTATTTTTAATAGCTTTTGAATTGAAAATAATTTTAATATTCCTTTTAACCCAAAAACTGAAATAAAAAATTAAATTTAATTTAAGTGTTTATTTTATAGCAAAACGCACATTTATTTCAAAATGTCTTCCCATTCTATGCTTTAAAACAAACCATTTTCAAACTGTAGCTACAGCAGCGTTTATCATTCACATTTTCTTTTAAGTGACACATAAAAATTATTGTTAAATGCATTACGTTAACTAAACATTTCCTTAATTTTATATTTTATTTTATATTTAACATTTTTTTTTTTTTTTTTTTTTTTTTTTGTTAGTGTTTTTAAAGACATTTTTGGATAAAACGTGTGTATGAATGAACAATTATCCTTGTCGTTTTCATGCTTTCTATTATTAAGAAGAAAAATAAAAAGAAAAAAACTCAAAACCATCATTCCCTTTTTATACAAGTACATACCACGCAATCAGTTTTTTTTCTCTACTGTATAATTTTCTATATCCGCAATTCTCATAATTTTTACTTTTTTTTTTTGTTTTGCTGCTGCTTGCGACATTAAACTTTTATAGAGTTTTCAGTTTTTTATAGATGCTGCTTAAATTGATGCTTGGCTTCTTATACGCATAGAGGATGACGTTTTCGCACTTAAGATGGAAATTTAAAAAAGTTTTATTTCTGCTTTAAAATGAATAAAATTTTTCAAATAAAAAATCACTTTGGTTGGGTATCGTAAATTGCAGATTTTCTTTGATATTTTTTTTTTTCTGTTATAAAAAAGATATCATAAAATTTTATTTAAAAAACATAAATACATGTACCTATGTGCACATATGAACATGCGAGTGTATGTTTATATGCAAGTCATGTATTCTCAAAAGTGGTAACGAAGGCAACATATAAAATGAACAAATTGGCTGGTAAATTTTAAATGTGTACTAAATATAATTTTTATATAATTTAGGTGCATATTAGTGTACCCTAAAATTCTGCTAAAGAATAAATCATAAATCAATAACAATTACATACAGAAAATATATTAAAGGCCTCATTCTGTATAAGCAAACGAAAGCTTAAACAGATTTGAAAGATTTGGGATGTACATTCACAAGATACTCGTACCGTATTACTTTGAAATTATGTTTGTGCATTGGTTATACCTCTTATCTCTTTAGTTAACCATTTCATTTTATTTTCATATAAAACGTTAGCAGCTGCTTATTAAAAAAAAAAAAAACTTGAAAATTATTAATTAATATCTTTTTTTCATATAAAAAAAGTGAATACTATATTTCATTCATTATGTTATATGCATATCGTCATATAAACTTATAAAATCCCTAAATTAATTTTAAAAATTTGACAGAAAAAAATTTCTTCAATATTGTGATGTGTTTACTAATTATAAATATCGTTACTGTAAACGTTCTTAATTAGAGTAAAGCTTCTAGTCAGTCGCTTCACATATATGCGCTAGTGTACTTACGTACGCACATTATATTTAATCAGAGTCGTAGAAACGCATGGTATTCTTGTAAACAAAAATGCAATGAACCGTAATTTTTTGTTTAATTTATAACTTTAATTTAATACTAGATGTTTTTACGTGAGTCGATATCCTTAGAAAGCGTATAAACCAATTGGTAGAGAAATCCGCTTACAAATAGAATTTTAATGGTTAAAAAACGCAGCCAAGTAAATACAGCCATTCACTACTTTATAAAATGGTTCATATTTTGCTAGAATTATTATTACAACCAAATATTTCAAAACATAATTTCAGGTCAAAATTAAGTACGGGCACATATCTCCTTGAAGCTAGTGATAAGTTGACATGAAAAAATTTTTGTTTGCTGTAAAATATAAATTCGATGATACAGAATCTAGTTCGGTCTAAATAATATTATGAGCGCTATTATAAAATTGTTAGTGACACAGCTAAGAAAAATCAATTATTTCAACTGAATTTAAATTTAACAACCGCAGTTCATTTTTCAGTGTTGAAGTTAAAAATATTAAAGAATAATTAAATTATAATAATCATATCAAAGACGAAAATTGTTTGAGGACATCTCAGCTCTGGACCCATCTCACAACAACATACAAGGAATATATATTTTTATGATATATACCAAATTGAAAGCTTAACAGTGCATTAATACTTTAGTCGTAAATTCTATTAGACTAAATAAATAAATAAATCATCATAATCAAAGTCGGATATTAATTTTTTGTAACTTGAAGCTGCTTTTGTACTCATATGACAATATTTATATAACCTTTACAATTCTCTCACATACAACAACCAACAAACCATATACTATACACATGGATGTCAGTCAGTATGCAAAAGAAATTATCATAAATAATATCTTTCATTTTATTTTACTATTTTGATATAAAATTACACTATAAATTAAATTCTTTTGTTAAAATTTATTTTAGTCCTTTTGTATGATTTTGCCTTAAAAAATATTTAAAAAAATTAAAAAAAAAACAGCACCATGAGCACTTCACAACTAATAATAATGATAATGATAATGCGTTTCTTTTTTTTTTTAATTTTTAAAAGTAATTCATGTGTAAAAAGAGATAATTCTCACAGTATTTCCTTTTTTTATTTATTTTGCAGTAATTTTATAGTCGAAAGTAACATGAGTGGTTAACATTGAGATAAAAAACAAAAAAAAATAATTTATTACAGAAATTAGTAAAAAAAATATGTTTTCAAAATTTAACTAAAAAAATTCTATTAATTTTTTAAATCCCTTGAAAGTAAAAAAAAAAAAAATAGATCAACTATTTACATTAATTTCTTGTTGAAAATAATAAAAATCAATTGACTCCAATTAATTCTAGAGAAATTTGCTAAAATTATGAATAATAAAAAAAGAAATATTTTCTAAATTTTCATTAAAAAAAATTTTATTGAAATAAAGAGCATCACTAAATAATCATTTATTTGTATAGTTACTGAAATGAAGATATTTATCGTTATTCTGTATTCCGAGTAGAATTAAAATATCAGAAATTACATATTTTTCTTAATATTAAATAAATTTTTTGTAATTTCGCTCACACAAAAGTAATTTTAATAAATTTACAAAAAAAGAAAAGCTGAGGTGCTGAATTTTTCAATACCGACTATATGAGAAGCAAAACAGCATAAAAAAATTACAAAATTTTTTTTTAATTGATTTATTTTCTGTGCTAATGAGGAAAAATCGCTCAAGTTGACTTTATTATTTTGGTAAAAGGATGGTGAGGTTAGAGTAAAAGTACCATTTTAACGATGGCTTAATAAGGCATATTGCCACATTTACACAGTCTCACTTTTACTATGTGTTAGAACCCTTGGAGTATCAAGCTAAATAAATTTTTAACGAAATAGTAAAAAATGATTAAAATAATTTTGTTTGATCACCTTTTTTTTCTTTTAATTAATTAAGAACTTCAAATTAACGGCATTCACAAAAAACAACGTTCTGCGATTTTCATTTCTGATGTCAATAAAATGTGGGTATTCAATTTTTAGATATAAAAAGAAGAAATTTTAAGAATAAAAAATTAATTACATTAAATTTAATGTAGAATGTTTACAAACATTTTTCAAACCAAACATAATTATGAAATAAATATGATTGTACTTAGCAAAAATAGATCTTAAAGGACACGTTGGGATTAAACCAAATGATGAATGCTTGATTTCTTGTGTTCACGAACACACATTACGCATGTGTATGTGTGCTTTCGTTGATAGCAACCTGTACACATACGAGTACATTACGCACGTGCACAGCTTAAATATTTCCATAAAAAAAGATATTAATAAAATACTAAAATTTCAGTGATATTGTTTATTTTTCTCGCATATTTGTGGAGCATTATTTTGATTTTTTGAATAAAAGTTTTGACTGTTATTCATAATAACACTGCATTCAACGTTTGTTCTTTTATTCATTTTGTACTCGTATTTTAGACGAAATACACAAAAACCTACTAAGGAAAATGGCCAAAAAAGAGGTAAACATTTGAGGTTTTTGACTCAAAGATCCATAATTTATATACCGATCAATAGCAACATTAACACAGCAATATCTAACAAATTGATATATTAAACTTTTCTATGCGTTGGCTATTTACTTCAGAACATTGATTCCAATGCCTACACAGAGAGACAGATCGAGTCCGCTATTTAAAAGGACCAGAATATATACTTTAAAGAATCTCAAAATTATATATACTCCTCTTAATTTCAGCAAAGGGTTGCGTATAAATATATTAAATTTCACAGGAATCCGTTGAAAAAGAGAATTTTAATTATTAAAGAGCTCCATTTAAATTTTTCGATTACATTTTATCTCTATAGTTTGCATGCTTTTTAACCGGCCATTAAAATTCTAATAAAAAAGTTTACACAAACTCAACAAAAGAAATTAGAAAATAAATTTTATCTATACAGAAGAGGTTCGTTCTGTGCCAGAAATATAAATAAATTTATAAACAATTATTTTACTAATATTTTGCCCTTGTCTCTTTCCATAAGAACCTTCCTTATGCATTAACGAAAACATAAAAACAAAAATTGAACGCATTGGTCCAACCGTTTGTAAGTTTTACAGTACATTTAAGGATTCATTTTTAATTATCTAAACTTATAAAATCTGCTAGCCCAAATGTACCTGTATGCATTTTCACAACATGCGATACTGTTCGAATATAATTAAGTTAGTTGTTTTTTTATCTGGCTTTAATTATTATTTTAATATAATTAATTTGTTATTTCATCATTAACCTGTTAATACATTATTTGCATAAAGATGTAAATTTGTTTCACACAAATATTTATTTTATATTAAATTTTTTAATCATATAGAGTTTATTTAATCTTTTAAGAGAGTTTTGTAATTAAATTCTTTTCATTCATTTCAAAATAAATAATTATAAATATGATAATTATATTTTTATTAATTTCCTTTGATGGCTTTTATTTTAATTGTTGAGGGAATTTTTTTATTATGTTTTTAATGTGCTTATTAAAATATCTGTTAAAAAAAATTAAGAAAAACAGCAGTTAAATATATTCACGAAAATACTATATTGTTTCGCATTGAATTTTACAATGGGCATTTTAATTAAAAACGAATTATAAAATTACTTTTATTTTACTATGTTATTAGAATTTATTATATTATTTATTTCATTTAATCTATATATGTATTATCCCTACAGATTATTGTTTGTAATATAGGTACATATATATGTTTAATAACAAAATTTTAAAGATTATTTACACATTTGCTGATAAATTACAATTTATATAAAATTAAAATTAAATCGTTTTTAAATATTAAATCAATAATGTGATAAAACTCATTAAATTTATCTTAAATATGCCGAAGTAGGTCAGCATTAGTAGTGAATACTTACTTACAAACTTATTATATATTGACCAATCAATTGGAAAATTGAAAATAATTCTACTTAATTAAAAAGACGAGTTTATTAAATAATTTTAACAAAAATTTCTATAATTATCAGACGAACCAAGACCAAAGAGGCAAAACAACGAAAACAGTTTTTGTATGCACACAATTAAATTTATATATATTGCATATTGCGGGTCCCATATTACAGGGCCATATTGCCGAATTGGTCTCACAAGAGCAGTATATAATATTTTCATTATGTATGGATCAAGAAATTCTTTGTATCATCTTTTTATAAAAGCTAGTACTCTTGAAGTTTTGTTTAAAGTTAAAGATATCGATTTTTGTCGAGAAGAACGCCAAGATCATTAATTGAGTCTAGCTTTGGTAAAAGTTTCTCATTCATTATGTAATTTCCTGTAATAGAAGATATTCTTTTTAAAATTTTTTTAATTTCATTTCAAGGTTCTTTAATTCTAATAAAATCAAAAAGTACCATGAATGTTTAGCAAAAGTACCAATTTATTTTTTCAGAGTGCCTTATAATTCTCCGTTCGTTAATATTAAAAATCTAAAAGTATCAGTAAAACCAATAAAAAATATCATTTTGTTATATTAATGATATTTCACTTTGTTGATTAGCTTTTGAGTCCGTTTTTATAATTCTAAAAATTATAAATTTTACTCTTTGCTGCCACAATTGACTTTATATTTATTATATAAATCATAATTACTTAATTCTATACTAATTTTTTTTTAATTATACCAACTGAACTAATTGTAATTTAAAATTTTTTCTTTTCAGGTAAGATGGCGGCTTAACTTAACAAAGTTTCTTCCCTTTAATTTATTTACAATCACAACATATTTTCTTTAGCCAATTAAAATTTTTAATAAATTTCGCTAATGCATTCGATTTATATCAATAAATTACCTGTATTATATATCTTATAAATGATTGCCTAATGCAACTCAAATAAAAATCACCCATTCGAATTGAAATTTTTCACCAGCTTAATGTGTATACTAAATAAAAGCTAAACCAATAAAAAATTAAGTATTGGCTGGAACAAAGATCCTTTCAGTATTTTAAATAAAAATAAAAATGTTTTAAATCATAATTTTGTATTAAAATGAAACTTGATTCATTTTAAATTTAATTTTGTGATTTACAGCTTTATATTAAATATGATAAAGCTGTGAAGCTATTTTACTGTACTGAAATATTTTCCACTTGTGCTAATCAATTGAGGTTTATATTTACTTGGCAGGAGAGCAGAGAGAGTAAGCTTGAATGCTTTTAAGTGCTTATTAGTTAATAAATACTTTAAGGGATTAATTATTTAAAGAGCAATTAAAATAGATAAAATTAACTAATTACCATAAAATCCTTCAAGGGTTATAATTATATGACAGTCATGGAAGCTTGAAAGCTTTTAGCAGAATTGTAATTTAAATGTTTTTGAAATTCAAAAAAAATTTTATTGCAATTCAAAAAGTTTTAATTAATGACTTCTTTTCAAGGGTTCTTAAATTTTTATTTTTAAATAAAATTAATTTATTTCTAAAGCATAGGCTGCTTTTTAAGATAAAAATTAACTCTTACAAGAAAATTTTAATTTAATTTTTCCCGTATAAGAAGATTTATTCTAAGAGGTTTTATTGGAATGAAAATTTTTATGGTACAAATTTTGCAAAAAATTAAATTTTTCAAAACATTATTTTTTTGATGCTTAAACAACTTAACTAGAAAATTAAGTTTTGATATAAAATTAGAAAATTATTTACTTAGCACAATAAGTACTGAAGAGCAAAGCATATCTGTGTATACCATTTCACAGAATTACTCCTAAGTTTCATTTATTTAATTGTCAAAGCATTTGAAAATTTATACTGTTAAACCAACTAACCAAATGAGAGTTGTTTCAATAAGCAAAGAAAAATATATCAAACATTCAAAAAATCAGCTTTATTATACATATAATATTATTTTTGCTTTACAATTCAATTATGTATATAATAAGAGTGACTATATTTGATAGCAAATTAGTTTGTTAATAAAAATTAAATTTAAATTACTGCTTCAAAATTTATTATCCAAAAATATTATTTAAGAGAAAATAAAGATTTGCCTTTTTTTAAGGATTATAAAAATTTAGTTAGCAAAGAGTTGGGAAATATTTATTACCCCATTTTTTTATTAGATTTTTTAAGTTTTACTGACAGGATATGCAGCTGATGATATACAGAATAATAAGTTTTGAACCAAAAATGTAGAATGCGAATGAAATGAGTGACGGCAACAAATTGCCATGGTAATCGAACAAATTGTGATGGTAATTTAAATCTGGGACATCTGGGACCAAAGTGCTATACTTGCGATAGAATAATTTCAATAAAAATTTTTAAATTACATTTCGTGTAAAAAGAGTAAAATTTTTATTGTTTTCATACGATATCAAATTTTCTAATATCGCCGCTAGTCTTTTTGTAAGAAATAATATGAATTTTTTTATAGAAATTTCTAGATATAACCTCAGTATCCAAGTGCTTGGCAAGATTTGTTTCTTCTATGTGCTCATGATCTTTAAAGCCTTTTTGTTAATAAAAGTTTACAGTATGCTTGCTGTACGTAATTGTTTTTTCTGTTGTTTTTAATTTGTTGAAAACAAAATTTTGCATTCAGTGGAAAAAATTAAGTTCTACTGATGATAAATACAACATTTAAATGCCAAAACTATAATTTTTTTTACTTAACTAATAAATTTATTTTAATTATTAATTGTAATTTTTTTATTTCTTAATTAGCTTTTAATTTTCTCAGAATTTATATATATTCTTCGATGTTTTAGAAAAAATACTGAAAGGATATCAAAAATATATCAAATTTTAACGAAATACGTTTATATACACATTTAAGAAAAATAAAATTACTCTAGAAATTTCTTCCTTTTGCCATGACATAAAAAAAGAAATTCAATTTAAATTTTGGCCACTACCATTTCGTTATGCAAAATAAGTATTAAAAGAAGGTAAAGCAAAAGAAAGAAAAGGAAAACCGAACAAACATCTGCATTCTTGCATAAGTATTTTTTATCCATTTACTGGCTTTAACATGCATTATAAACTCATAAAATAAGAAAAATAATAGGAATGACAACAGCAAACATCACACCCCTCACGAAGCAAATATTAAGGAAAGCAAAATATGTAAAAGTTATTGAGTATTTTCATACATTTAAAAGCACCAATTGCAAAATATATAAAATTTATTTAAAGAAAATTCATTAAAAAGAATAAAACACCAGCATACACTCACTCACACTCTAACTTAACATAAACATCATAAAATAATAACAGAATCATAAGGAAATCATATTCATATTTATATATTTTTTTGTTAATTATATGTTAAAATCCTTGTTAATATATTTGGAGGACTGATACGAGAAAATTTGCATCTCTAGCAAAAACAGACTTTCATATAGTGAGGAGTTTAAAATTAAACACATTTTAAAAAGTACTCTAAAATGCATATAAAATAACATATAACAAAACATACACATAGATACACGTACATTAATTAGTTAAGTAGAAAAGCTTATGGATCATTTGTCATTCTCTGTTATCTCTTTTTATTTATTTTTTTTACAAAAAAAAATTTTTTTGTTTTAAAGTTGAATATGTCATGGTGATGCTAACTTTAATTGACACTTTTTCTGTTAAGCATAAAATAAGGAATTAGGAAAAATTTTAGATGTAAAATGCATTACAATTAAAACAAGCTAAACTCACTGTTTGCACTTTCAGTTTTGCATATTCTTCTTAAATATAAAAAAAAAAAATATTTTTACAGAAACGCAAATATTGATTAAAATAATTTTCTTTGAATACTTAAAATAATAAATTTATTTCAGTTAAAGAAATCCACAATAACGACATTCAGAATAAAATACCTTCTGGTACTCAATTTTTATATATTAAAAAGGAAATTCGAAGACAATTAGATGATTCGTTTCGTATAAAGAGCACATAAGAATTTTCAAAATATTTAATATGAAATAAAATATTTCAAATTAACGTCAAAAATTATCATTGAATAAATCTTCGGCTTCGTGTTTGTGTGAGCAAACATTACACGCATGCACTAGTTAAAAAAATCAAACCTTTAAAGATCTATTGTTCAGCCCAGCTCCCAACTATTAAAATCCGAGACTCCTTACAAATCTCGTAATTGCTGTAGGATTAATCGTGACTAGATCCTATGTAATCAATGACCCACTACCTAAACAGCTTCTTCTGCGTCTTGCCACCGCTGTACTCTCGCAGAGAACATGTCCCGACGTTTCCTGTTCTGCTAGACAGAAACGACAGGAATCGTTCTGTACCACACCTATTTTACTCATGCGATAATTAAATCTACAGTGGCCCGTAAGTAGCTCAACGTAGAGTTTTATTTTATCATTTTTGCTGAGGCTTAAAACAACCTCTGCGCCAATGCGCTCAGGGTTGATGAGTCTCTTTGACTGCCGCATGCCCTTTTCGACCCCCCAGCAGTCTTGTAGACTCTGTCTCTTCTCCTTGTGAAGTAGAATTATTATTTTTAGTTCTTTTAAGTTTTTCCAGTTGCCAATATCAAACGGCTTTTTGTTAGCACTGAGCTCTTGCAACTCTATAGAATTTTCTTCTAATTTAAGCTTGGAATTCCTAAAGCCGATTTTAAATACTTTATATAAAAACAAGCAAATACTACTCATGCCGACTTATAAAAATCTTAGTGAAATTAATATTTAAGACCCAGAAGCACTTAACTGAAACGAAAAGATAGTTGTTGAGTTTTTGGAACTTTCTTTTTTTATGTAACGGAAAATGTCGAGAACAAGTCTATTAAAAAAGTAAATTATAAGGACTGCAGCTGAACCTTAAAGCATGACATTTGTGTTAAGGGTGTTTTAGATCGCATAAATCTTTAACTTAAAAAACTTTTTTAACTCACCCCTCAATTTAAATTTGAAAGTCCTGTTTTGTACCATACAGAATTTTATATTTAATCAATAATTGACCTAAAAGTTGCGGTCGTTTGTGGCATGTAAAACTTTATATACATGACGACGTATGCATATAGCTAGAAGTAATATAAATAAATTGCATATATGTATATATAAATATAATGCGTAAAATTTGATAGTATAAATATTAAAATATAAAAATCCTAGCTAAAATGGATTCCTGTTAATATAATTAAATTTAGGAAGCTTCTCGCAGTTCACATTTTTCTTTTTCTTGTGTGGGGCACCTGTTCAACCCAGCCAAAATAAGAAAAAACAAAATAACTTGCTTGAAGTCAGCCTTACACTTCTCTTATGTTGATGTTGAATTTTTTCCTTTTCCTGACAAAAGTGAATCATTAGCATTTTCTGCAACTTTCCTATAGAAACAAAATGAAAGGAAACTTGTACGAGTATGCATGTGTGTTGGCTGGCATTTTTATTCATACTCATACACCTGAAATTAAAACATTTATCCACTTCATCTCTGTCTGTCTGTTTTGTGTATGAATGCAGCTGCTATTCCGTGCATACGGTTAAAGTAGGCAGTGGTTTTCTTTTGGTATGAGAGTATGTGAACGTTATGTATCCTTAACATTTTGAGTAGTCAAAATAATGTCAAGTATATGACATCTTCATTTATTCACTGAGTTGGTATCACTTTTTTTCTTTTTACTTTAACATTTCATTATCTTTATTATTAGTCTATCCATTCAGAGGAGGAATGGTTAACTTATATATACGAGTGTACTCATATATAAATATATTTATTATGCTTAAAATTTTGAGTATGTTGCATACAACGTTTGTGGCTTGTTAGAAAATGATTATTATAAGTTTTTTGTTTTCTATGTGCAGACAAACCTCGTTTAGCTCATATTGCTTTAATGAAAATTGTTATTTACAGTAAAATGTGGGGTTCAGTTTCTAAATAAGACACTTCGGACTATCATTCACCGTTCTCAAGTTGCCTAATAATATTCATTTTGATCTCCAACGTCAAGCTTTTTTTTAAATAAAATTTCACAACCCAATTGACTTATTTATTTAATTGTTTTTAATTTAATCCCCTGAAAAAGTTTGAAACAAACAAACGAAACGTTGGGAGAAAAATATAATTTAAATTAATTTTGTTTAATTTACATTTGAAAACAAATAATTGACCGGAAATTGCCCGTAGAGAACTCCTACTCAAATAATAAGAAAATGTTATATTTTTTTAACATCAAAGCCAATTTGAAAAGAAGTCAATTTGTAAACTTGTTTAATGTTCATCAAGGTTAAGCGAGTTAACTAGGATAATATGAATATTTTTAAGACAACATCAGCCGTTTGACTTGCTAACCGATTGCACCCTGGACTAGAGGAAGCATAGAACTAACGACCTCTAGATTTAAAGAATACTAGAACAAATTTCAGTTCGCTTTAAGATAAATCTGGGATTGTTGTTGTTGCATAGCATTTGGCTGGTTAGGAAAAAATGTATATTAATAGTAGAGAGAAATCAATTAAATTAACGCCACCTAATGACATGAATAATTTTAAAGCTAAACAAAATTTAGCACTCACATATCCACAAAAACAATCACACATATGCACAAACTTGCATAAAAATACAATTATTCACACACACACACACACACAACTGAAGCCGTAAAACAGATAGTGGTAGCAAAATCAATATTTAAGCTGTTATTTGTAAAAGTGGTATAAGTCCACTTAAAAAAAAAATCAGTTGGCTGTAATTTTAAAACTACCGCTAAGTATTTTTTCTTTTTAGGGGAATTTAAAACAAAAAATAACATTTATAATTTTAAATACGAAGCGAAATATTTAATTTTACAAGCATTTAAAATAAACTCTTTGCAAAAGAAAAAATTCGATTTTGTTAAATAGAAAAGGCCATTTTTCATTAGTTTAATGCATCATTCTGCTCTTGGCTTTTTACTATGTCTTTCACTCATTCGAATACTAAAATCATTGAAGTGTGTGTTGAACTATTAGTGAAATGAAAAAGAAATACACATACACAAATATATATTTTGTTATTTGCACATTAAACATACATACATACACACATATACGTCTCACATTAATAAAATATCGATTTATTTAATGAAATCAATATTATTTATTTATGTTAAGAACAATCTAGTTAGATACTTTTAAATAAATTACTTACATTAATAAAGTGTTTCTAAAAATATTGTATTTTCTATTATTCTTTCCTCCCTCTTCTCTGATGTTACGCTCTAATGCTCTACAGATGCTGCCGGCGGTAAATGATTTTGTTTCCGATACTCTTTTTCCTTTAAAATTATTTGATCATTTTATTCATTTCTTTTTTATTGAATTAAAAAAAATAATAAAAAAAAAACAAAGAACTGCATCTGCCACAAATTTCCTTTCTATAAAGTATTTAATCAAAAAAACATTTTTAATATATTTTTATGACACATTTTACTTATATGAACCATTTTAACTAAGCTTGTTCTTTTTTTTAATTTTAATTCATAATTGTTTTAAAATAATTAGCAATTAGGAATTACTTTTTTTTAAGTTTTAATTTAAATTATTTTATTGGGTTTCAAAATTAATTGACATTAAAATTAATTAATTAATTTAACATTTTATTACATAATAAAGCTTTTTGCACACCCAGAGGCCCTTTTAATATTTTTAACTATTTAATATTATAAATTTGTAATGAAGCTATTATTTTCAAAAGTGGCTTAAATCCAAAGTTAGTTAGCGGTAGTTTTACCGTTGACTAATTTTGTTTTTAAGTGGACTTTAGCACTTTTAAAAATAATAGCTCAATTATTAAGAGGCATATGAATATACATAAATACAATCCAATGCCACAGCATTTGCATAATCTTTAAGTAAAAAGAAATTTATTGAGCAAAATCTGCATGTTTTTTTATAAAATAAGCAAAAAATCGTAACTCCAAAAACTAGTAACAACTTGTACTGGAATATAGCCTTCACTTTAATTTTGCAGCTTCAAGAATATGTTGATAGACTAAATAATGAAATAACTTCACCTTCATATATTTTGCTTGCAATGTTTTTTACAGCTTGAGAAAATAAATTTCTAAAATTTTAATTAAAAAAGTGAATTAAGAAACAAAATTTTCAGCTATACGAAATATTTAAAAAAGTTTTTTTTTTTTTTTGTATTAATAAAAAATCGTGAAACAGCAACATGACATGTGTGACTTTTAAAACTTCCGTAAAAATCATGAACAATTTTTCGATTTGAGTGTGTTTTATTTATGCTGCTATAAAAATACAAGACGTAATTGTTCAAGTAGATGTAATTTGTAACCATAAATAAGCCTGCTGTAAAGTAGCAAATTTTGATATAAATTTTAAACTCAAAAAAATATTTCAAATATAAAAAAAACTCGTATAAGCACGAAGTAAAGTTTTTTATCAATTAAAAAATTCTTATTTGATATTTATTTCGGTCAACATTCTGATGTCTTCTTCTAAAAAAAATTTAAATTAAAAATAAAACAATTTTTAAAAACTAACATAAATAGTCAAATTCGTGTAAAACTACGCTGAAAATCATCGTTAAGTAAAAAAAGCTATATACTCGTAGCTTTAGAATTAGAATCAGTGGCTTGATCACTACCAATATCATGTTACAAATACTCCCTAAAGAACTCAAAGACTTTCTAGAATGAACTGCCCACCATAACAAATGGTTGTAGGCACTGATATCCTAAGTAAAGAAAAGGGGTCCAAATTAGACAAACGAAAAAGTTAAAACTTAATTTGGTTTATCTTTATTAAGCCCAACGTATTTACGTTTGTTATTTCCTGCTGTTTCTATTTTTCCGTTAATAGTCAGGCCGTACATTTCATAGTATGTTTCAGCTTTGTTTTTCGCATTTAGAGAAAGCTTTTGATTAAAAGGTATTTTTAAAATCAGAGATTTAACTAAATCATTTGGAACATTTTTTTTTTTAATTTAAGCACTTGCTTAAATTCGCTAATAAAAAAAGGCTTAAACGACAAAATTTACTTAAATTTTTTTTTTTTTGGGAAATTAATGGCCTGTTCAGCGATGTCACAAGAAAACCAAAGCGAACGAAAGCAAAAAAAAATTTATATTAAAAGCAAAATCAAATTAAGAAAATTTGTTTTTGATTTCTATACAAATGTGCTTCGCTTTCGTTTTCTTGTGACATCGCTGAACAGTTCATAAATTTTCTATGGAAAAAAATTTTTATGGAAACTATGAAAATTTTTAACACCCAAGACTAAAATAAAAATTTTTTCCAACAAAATTTACTTAATATTTTTTTAGAATTCAATATTTTTTATTTGCGTGCGTAAAATAAATTTTTTTATCTTTCAAATTAAAAAATGTAAGTTAAGTCAAAACTTATTTTTTAGTCTTTTAAAAGAATAAATTTAAAAAACATGACTATAATCTTTAATAAAATTATAAAAAACTAATTAATAATTTTTGCTGTTGCAACCATCCATATTTAGGACTAATAAAATTTTAACGAGCTTTTTTTTACTGCCAAAAAAATATTTAAACTTTATGACACTCTCATAAAATAATTAATGAAGTAAAATAAAAATTATATTTAAGTCAAGCAACCATAATAATAAAAAAAAGGTTAATTTATTATTTTGTGACCTTGCATTTTGGTTATTGTGGTTTTATTTTAGTTTTCCATTTTGTTTTTTACAGAAATATTTTCAAATTGTTGCTCAAGTTTTTTTTTAATTTTTTGGTACTAAAAAGCTTGAGTTTATTATTTAAATTTCTGTATAAATCCACTAAGGAATAAAATAAAAGTGAGCATGTAGTCATGCTTTATACCCATAATGTAATTACGTTTCATTTAATTAACGTGATACATTAAACAACTTGCTGAAATTTATTTATGAATATTTTATAACACCATTATAAGGCTTTTCAATAATTTAGAATTAATTGAAAAATAATTACCTTTGCATATCATGTTCTCTAAAAACAACTGACTACTTTAATTAATATTAATTTTGGACTTTTGCTACGCTTAAAATAATAAAAAAGAAATACTAAAAATTTCACACTTTAACAACAAAACACAATTTTCTTGCAAATATCAAACTTTTTAACTTCACATATTTTTCGTTTAGCTATTTGCTTGAGCTTAATTTAATTAATTTTTCAATATTGGCTTGGTTTTTTAAGTCTATCATTTTAATTTTGTTATTGTTTTACTAGCTTTTTGCTGAATAAAATCACGTTTCTTCTTTAAAGTTAAAGTTTTCCTTTTTTAGAATTTTAAAAATCACATTTTTTTAAATCTAACTTTCTCGGCACATTTTTTCATCACTTTTGATCATACTATTTAAAATTCTATTCTCACTAGTATCTTATTAAAAAAATATTATTTTTTGTAAAAAAAAAAAAAAATTATACCCGAAATACTAACATTTAATTATTTTATTTTTAAAATATTATGAAGAATTGTAAAACAATTTTAGTTCACTGCAATACATTAAAGATCCCTAAAGAATCGAGCAACTGTTTTAGTTATGGTAAAATCATATTTTGTGCAACAATATGTTTCGATATGGTAGACTTCACTGTTAAATTAATTTTTAGTTACAAGTATAACTAAAGCAGTAATCCTTGTGTAATTCATAAAAAACACAATTAAATAAAAGAGGTATCTAATTAATTTTCTGTAAAATTATGAACCAAAAAGAAATATAGTTTTTCGAGATATTTAAAAACGGTTTTTTATTATTATTAATTTTGAGCCTGATCTACCATCACCCACAAAATTTTTTATACAGCCCACAAGGTCATAAAAAACATTTCAACGGCAATCAATGAAAATTCCCTGAAAGGTATGAAAGTGAAAAAATATTGTTTTCTTTTTTAAAAAATGTGGATTAACCGTGTCCAATACTTTTAGATGTCTCTAATTTTGTACGAACGAACTTGATTCAAACAAAATATTCAATATTGAATAGTATTTACTGTAAAGTCTCCTACAACGCAGTGTTTTTATAACGCGAATCCCATATAACGCGATGTGAAAAGTTCTCCTATAACCCGGTTTTTTTTATTGCGCTATTGCAATAGTAGAAAATGAAAAACAGAACAAAAACACAAAGATTTTTAAAGCAAAAGATAAAAGGTTAATCTTCAAAAAGCAAAATAATTTTATGACGCAAAAATTACGCAGCGGATAATTTAAATGTGTTGTTGTTGTTTTTTTTCTTTGCAAGTGTCCCACAAGAAAAGAAATTTTTCCATATTAATAATTTAAAAAAAAAAATTTATTTTTGCTTAAAAAAATGTAAGCAAAATATTTCTGTGAGATTCCACATAACACGATACGAATTTATTTAATTTATATAATTAACATATAATTTTGAGTTTCTTATAACGCGGTGGTGATTTCCATATAAATTAATCTGATTTGCCTTATTTATAGGTTTCTCGAAACTTGGTTTCCATAGAACGCATATCCGTTTTTGAATTAATTCGAAATTGTTCATAACACGGTTTCCAATCGCGTTATAAGAGACTTGCCTGTAATTCACCTGGCTAGTTTCATGTTAAAAATACTCCTTAAGTTTAGTATTTATTAAGAATTAAAAAATTTCTTCAAGTGTTAGTTATGCTCCAAGCAGCGAAGACGGGTCCAAATTAGACCAATAAAGTGACACAATATAGGTTCTGCTGTCTCTTTGCAGAGGTGACATTGCGAATTCCTAACCGTGTCAAGCTGTATATATACTTGTTCTCCTTCGACCACAGAATGGCATGAGTATGAATTTTTATTTAACTTTGTCTCCCTCCAATATTTTTTTCAGCCGCTCTCTTAACTCTCCCACAAAAGTCAAATATAGCTAAATTTCAAAAGCCTTTAAAATTTAATCCAAAAGTGATTTGACATTCAAGGATAATAATAAAATTTTAAGATTGTGTTCTGTTTTTATCGAAACATGTTGGTAAATCCAAACTTTTACAGTTAAGTGCAGGCAAAAAATTATATAAAAAGCTTCAAAGTAAAACTAAAACTTTATTCACATGTAAAAAGACAAAATCCCTAAAAAAAATACAGTTATGGTTGTATTATCGATAAGAAAAATTAATCTTATTCATAAGTACTATAGAACAGATAAATAATCAAATAAATTTCGCCTTTTGCACTATTAAAAATTCGTAGAACCGATAGTACGTACTATTGAACGAATACTAAAAAAAAAATAAATATTCTTTAGTATTTCGGGTGAAGTATAAATTTTTATTTAACATCTTCAATGAGATAATGACTTGCGATAAATTGAGCGTAAATTGAGTTATTTAGTGTTTAAAGCAAATTAACATGCACAATTTGATTTTGAAAATAAAATAGTTTCTAAAGACTAAGTCTCTTAACCAAAAAAATTAACGTAGACTTTAAAGTCGTACAATTTTTCCATAAATTTTACTTTAGGTCTACGTCCGTTTTTTTGGATAAGAGCATAAATGAAGGCTAAAAAGAAAGATAATTTTATAATTTGCCTTAAACACTGAATAACTATTATTATAAAACGCATATAAATTATTATAAAATTAAAATTGCCTTTAAACAAAATCAAAAGTCAATATGTTTGGTAAAATTGTAAATTAAATTAATTTGTTACAAACTGAATTTATATTATTTTCTCTTTTCACTTTATAGTAGAATTTAAATATTCCTTTTTCTTGCCTTGTTAATTATGTTGTTAAATGGAAAAAGAAAAGGAATTGTAATTAATTTTTTTGCATTTTCATTTAAACCAAATTTTAATATTTTTCTTTCTTTATCTTCTTCTTTTGTGTTGTACTGCTTTTGCAAAAAATAAAAATAATGAAATGAAAAATTTATGTTGAAAAAACTGCTTCTTCTACTACTTCTCTACCTATTCTACTACTACTACTACTACTACTACTACTACAACAATTTCTACTAAATGAACTACTACATTAAAATACTGTGAATATAACAAAATAAATGTATAAATTAACCATGACAAACTGCGGATTTAAAATAAAAAATTATTTATGTATTAAAAAAAAAAAATACAACTACTCTACAACAACTATTACTACTACATCAACAACTACAATATAATATACAACTATATTTAACTACTACTACTATTACATCTTTAACAAGAACTACAACTATTTTCTTACAACAACAAAAAAAAAACAACGCATTTTAATTGAGGTAAAGTATAAATGATTCTTTATTTATATTTAACTTCCACCACTCTGCTACTACTACTACTACTACTTCACCCGACACTTTCATTTTTTTAAACTTTTTTTTGTTTTTGTTATCGACAAACCCTTTATCTTAACCTTGCCCTCCACATCCGCTTCATCGAAAAGCCTCCCTATAAAGAAAGTCAAACATAAAACTCATCATCAATTATGTTTTAAAAAATCTGTTGGTTGAAAGTTTATTTTACGATTTAAATAAATGGCAAAGTCTAAGGATTTCAAATAAATAGTTAGAGATCAAATCAATTTTTTCCTAAAACAAAATAAATAAAAAAAAGGTTTATTTTTTTAACAATGAAAGTTAGATCCTTTATTAGTATTTATTGAAATTTATTTTAATTTATGTTTTAAAAACATTTACAATTTTCTCGAATGTTGCTTGCCATCCTAACCATTAACCAGTTAAGTCAGTTAAACCAGTAAATATTTATAGTTTTTTTTTTTTTTTTTTTTTTTTTTTTTTTTTTAAATCAACATAATCACACATAAAAATGTTTTATATATTTTTTTTGTCATATAAATAGACTTGTATTTTAATCTTACAACGTACAGTTTTTATAACAAAATTAACCATTAAAAAATTATATGAACAACTTCGATATGTTATGCTGGTCTTAAGTATGTTTACCTCGAAATCTAATTTCTGGCAGTTATTGAAAACTCATGTGAGTAAAACTAAATAAAAAGGATTATTTTAAGCATTTATTTAAATTATTAGTTAGTTTTATTTGACCTTTTTCTTTTAAATAATATGACTATTTTATTAAGCTTGAGGTCTTATTTTTCAAAAATTTATTTTTATATTTTTATTTTGATGTACAAATTAATTTTTTTTAAATAAGACCTCAAGCTTAATAAAATAGTCATATCATTTATTTAAATATTAAATTTAATTAGTTAATTTTTAATAAATGTGTTAATTTCTTTCTTTTAATAAAGAGTTAATTAATTTCTTCCTTAAATATATAAAATGAAATTTATATAAATTCAAATTAGTTGCGACATGAATATTTATTAGTAAAAAATGTTTAATTTTGTTTATACAGAACTGCATTTAGCTTTAAGGCAACATTACAAAAGAGCAATTTGTTCATTTAAAAAACAACAAATTATGTTTATATTTATGTAATATTGAGTTAATTAGGGTGGTTCAAATTTTAAAATTAATGTCAAGGAGATTCATTAACATTGAAGGTATCAGAGCAGAGGTTATTACAAACTTTGGCAAAAAATTTATCAAATTCTACCTTGAACTTCTGACAGCCAGTGGACTATTGACTTTTGAATATTTAGTTACGGGATTCATGGACAGTCTTGGATTATATACGTTGGGAACTGTGTTGTTCAATATAACTTACAGGCGCGGTGCTGTGATGGCTGATGATATTAAAGTCTCATTACAATAATAATAAAAATATTACTAGTTGTGTATATAATTTTTGAAAAATTTAACAAATTCTAGTAACAAAATGAATAAAAGCACAAGATCTGCTGCATCTGGCTGTCTAATTATACTATTTTATATTTCTAGCCATTACTTGATGAGCCTGCCACAATTACTTTCTTATGCAACAATATCTTAAACACAAAGAATTACAATTGCTACTAGATTAATTAGAAGAAGAGCTTTGAAGTTTTATTGCTGCATTGGAATTGTTACTTTTATATGCAGAAGTGAGTTCTACTTTATAGGTCATTCACCCATTACTATGGGCTTGTTGCTGACCATACGCCACAAAATAGAAACATCTAACGCGCTGAGCAGTAAAAAAAACAATTACCCAAATGTAAACACTAAAATAAATTATTGCAATTTGGTTATTCAAATAGTAATGGCGAACGACAAACGTTTTGAGAAACTTCAAATGAAACAACGACACCTTCTAAGATTTTTTCAGATATTGCAGACAAACTTGATTATTTACTTTTTTAATTTGTTTTCATTGTCTTGCGATGAACAAATATATGAAATAAAAATATACATATATAAAATAAATACGTTTTCATCAGTTTTCATAGAGTAATGTACTTTATATATTTAAAAAAATTTAAGTTTCTTCTAAATACAAGTCAGAAGCTGCTTTGTATTATTGGGTTATTTGGTGGCCAGTAGGGATTGTATTAGTTGTTTTCTTTCTAGGTTGCAAATGTTCAAGTTTTGTCACTAGCCTGTACATGGGCAGTGTAGTTTATATGTTGAGGCGAGGGGAAGCCACAGGGTCGGGGGATCTACTTCTGAGCTGCTACCGGCACACAATCTTTCCATGTTAGTTGTTTTTTTACCTAGCCTTCGTACAAAAACGGGGGAAATGTAGTTTAATTAAACTATGAAGAAAGCCTGAATTCAATTAAGCCCATTGTGGCTGGCAGCGTTGCCAGGAGCTACAAAAAATAAGCTATATCTCCCTAAAAAAAACACTAGAAAAGGCTAAATCACGCCAAAAACAAAAATAACCTAGAAAAAATCTACAGCTTAAAACTCTAAATTTTCTTAATTCTTCAGTACATTAAGAATCTTAAATATAATTTTTATAAAAAAACAAAAAAAAAAACATGCAATATCAAAAGCTAAATAAAATTATGTCGTTTTCTCCAAGGCTTTAAATACTTACGAATATAAGCGAATTCACTTATTGTTCAACTTCAATATTAAAAACTAGTATTTAAAATTCCTTCAAGTCATAATTTATTTTTTAAATTTTTAATCCGATTTCTATTCTGATATTTCGCTTGCTTTATCGTACTCAAAAGTAAGCAACATCAGCATTACTAAACGGTAGTTTTAAATAACTAAATACTAAATGGAAGAATTAATTAATCAATTAGGAATAAAGTGAATTTTTATTTTACAAGTTAGAAGCCAAATACTTTTCTTTACTTATGAAATTTCCGTCGTTCAACCATTTTATCAGTTTATATATCAAAATTTAATCGAAAATATTACTTCAAATAATCTGGTTTCAGTCCCAGTTTGTTTAGGTATGATTTGTTTTAATTTAAAAAAAAAAAAAACTATTTTGAAAAAATAAAAAGACTAGGAAAAAAGCTAGAAGCTAAATCATAAATTTTAAGGCTAAATGCGAGAAAAAAAAGGTAAATCTAGCCTTAAAAAGACTAAAATGGCAATGCTGGTGGTTGGTAGCAATGTAAATCTGATACACTTATTTTTTTCATGATTTTGGTTTTCTTCAATTAATATTGGCATAATTTTGCACTAAAATTGAACAGAATTGGAGCCTTAGACTGCGTAGCCTAAAAAAAAACTTAAATTCAGTAGCATAGACATCAAATAAAAAGATAAAGATAAAGACTCCAAGCGACATAAATACATTTTTGTTTTGAAAAATATCTTTAGTAAGTCTTTTCTCCAAGAGGATATATTGTGCATTATGTAACACAAGATAACTTCTTGCCGCTATCAAGGTCGAAATGAGAACAAAAAAATGTGACAGCTAATTTTTTTTTATAATAATTATAAGCTCTGCCGTAATATTTTCTTAAAAACATTAAATTACACCCTCCGAACTCATAAACGCCTTTAAATTAAGTCAGTTCTATAATGCTCAACAACATGTCTATTTACTTATATACCAACCAGCACTTGCAACTTGCAAAACACAAATTTAACATTCAAACTCAATCGCATATGGTATTAAATACTTCTATCTAAATAGATGAGAGAGAAATAAGTAATAAAATAAATAAAATCTATTTACATCTACTTAAGGCTATTTACATAAAAATTGACAAATATAATAAGATTTAAATAAATGATTTGATTGTAAATCATTTTATTACAAGTTCAAAATAAAATGAAATGAAAATCTATGATTCTATTTATTTTCTAGTTATTTGCTCTGTTGCTCTTTACAAATAAATGTTTTGCTGTAGACAAATAATAAAAAAAGAAGAACAAATTTTTTTGAAGAAAAAAATATTGTTACCATAAGATTTTATTTCAGTTTCAAGTAAAATTAAAATTTATACACAAAAGAAAGAAAAATTAACTTAAAATGTGAGACAATAAAAATAATACATGTTAGCTTTTTTATTATACCAACTGTGAGGGAAAATTCCTTTACAAATAAAGAAATGTGGAAATTGTTCTTATTTAAGTAAAAAAAAATCAAATGTATAAGAAATAGATAGAAATATTAAATAGAAAGAAAAGTCCAAGCTAATGGAATCATAAATTTAGATCAACACTTAAATAGTATTATGATAAATCACTTTTATTATTTTTTATAATATTATTTAATGACCTTTTTAAAAGTACAAAGGAATTTAAAAAAATTTTCAGGTTGTATTAGCTGAAGGTTTTCAGTAAGAACTAGTCAGCTAATTTTTATATTAGAATCAGAACTAAGAGGGGAAAAAAGTCACTTGGTTACTGTACCCGGAATACATTTCTTTTGACACTTTTCTTTGGGTGATGTGTCTGCAATATCACATGGTTGTAGGTAGTTATGTTCTAAGTAATTAAAACATGTCTTAATTAGGCTATTACAGTGACACAGTTAATGTTCTGCTGTGGCTTCGTCTTCGTTGCAGAGATCGTTTCGACTGATGCTTATAATTGCCAAGCTATTTCAAATAATTTTCAAAAATCTTGTTTTGTTTCTTAAGAGATTATTTAGTGTATATTTTTTAAATAATTTCCATTCAAATATAATAGAAAAAAATTTTTAAATTGTGTAACAACCACAAATACTGTAACCACCATCTCAACTGGTAGAAAAAGGAAAGGTCCCCCGCAGTAAATTTATATGAAAATTTTAGGAAAACTGATTTTACTATTTTTGTGAGTTTCAAATTTAAGATTTTTATTTTTACACACAATAATGATACTAAATTATGGTTTTAAATGATGGTTTTAAACTAATATTAAAGCGAAAATAAGAGAAGAACATTAACCAAAAGAGTTCTTCTTTTAGTAATAGATGATGACTTGGTTGAACTTAGATGAAACATATTTGCTTTGAACACAGGCTTGAGATTGGAGTTCCTTTTGCTTAGTTATTTTAGTAGTTTTGTATCTCAAAAAATTTGTTTTCTGAACGTTATTAAGGTAATTTTTTTCTCAATATCTTATTGCGCTTATAATAAAATTTAATATATTTAATGGATTTAAAATAAAAAAATGTTTTTTTAATTGTAATCACTCTTTACTTCAGAATAAAATATTTCAAATTTGTTACATAAGAATGAAAGCAAATTGCAGATTTTAAATGCCTTTTCTGTAAAATCAAGTTTCCTATTGAATGCCTTTTTAAATATATATATATATATTTTTTTAAGAAATAAAAGAGTTATAAGCCCTCAAAAAAAATATGATTTGTGTTTTTATTCATTTCCAATTCTGCACTTAGAAAGCAAGTTCGGTTGGGAGAACTAAATTAGGTTGTGTTAATAAAAACTTATAATTTTAACAACAGAAAATCTGTGATATAACTTGAAATATTTTTAAGAAAAATAAATTTGTTTTACTAAATTTAGGTTGCTCCAACTATAAAATCTGCTTATCACAACGGAAATTGTGGTTCTCACAACAAAGTTGTTTCTATATACAGAAATACGAATAAAATTTAAAACTAATTATAAGTATGGATAAGCTTACTTGTTGTTCTACATAAACACCACCAAAATTCACCACCTAAAAAGCAAGATTACTTTGACTCAATCTAAAAATCTCACCAAATATAAAAAATTTAGGATTTAATAAAAAAAAAACTACTAAGCTGACATCATTTTTATTATTTATTTCAAAATAATTTAATTATTATATTTTCGTGAAAAAAACAAAATGACAACAAATACAAATTTCAGAATATTTTAATTTATTTGAGTTCAAAATACACCAAAAAAAGAAAATCTTAATTTTATTGAAAATCTTACAAAGATGAAAAAGTTTAATGAGGAACTGAGTACTACAATATTACGCGAATTGCTACTTAACTTAACAAACATAATATAAAATCCCCCCAAAAAATTATTAATTGAATTTTATTTAATTGAAACTAATTTTATATTGTTCTTTATCCCCAAAGTACTTTTACTTTGCCGTTTACAAAGAAAAAATTGAAATCAACACTTACCCTCAGAAAATAAAAAGTTTTTCCTTCCTTTCAAACCTAACTGCGTAAAAAATTTTTGTTTTTGTGTTAAGTTTTAATAAACTTCAGATAAAGACAGAATGAAGGCATTATTTCACTAAATGTTTTCTGTGTCAATTTCTTGCAAATTGAAAAAGAAAAAAAAAATTAAAACATTTCTCTTTTTGGAATGTTTTCTAGTTTCCTTTTTCATTCAATGTTAAAACACATGACAGTTCAGACATTTAACCAGATATAAAGACAACTACTTAACAGATATTTTCACTTAACAAAAATGAAAAAATTATAAAAAAGACGGGAATATAAGTACGTTTCACTGTAATTATTACGTTTTTTTCTTTCTTTGTATACCATATCTCTGTATGTTGTTTTTGTTTTACTCGTATATCAACAGTAGAAGCATATATTTGATTAAAAATGCACCACTTGCTTACTACACATTATCCCTTTCAAATTTGTTGTTTTTGCTGCTTCAAACAAATCTGCCACAAACCAAGGAACTGGACCATTTGTATTGTGGTCTTTAATAGAGTTGTTAAATAAACTAAACACTGTTTTTATCTGTTTATTTCTAGGAAGCAAGAGAAAAATATTTTTTTAAGATTTAATGAAAATAAATTGTTGTTCATAACATCCATTTAAAAATACACGTTTTCCCGATTTTGTTGTTCTTTTTTTTGTGTTATGTTAAAGTTAATTGCTAATTGTAATTAAAATGTATAAAGAGTTTTTTTTAAAAAGACAGTAAAATGGATATGTTTTTTAATGTGAAGAATAAAATGCCCTAGCTATTTTAGCCATCGACTCCCAACATCACTAATAAAGATTTTTTGGTTTTTGTTTGCGCATTTTTTTCTTGGTCATAGTAAAATATAACCTTTGTAATTTGAGTCAGTGGTTTATTACACTTACACAAAAGCATATAATATAGGGTGGTCCCACCAAAACGCACGATGTGTTTTCAAAAAATTATCTTAATATTTTGTATTATGATAAAAGAATCTCTCACAAGTAAATATGTATGAAACAGAATATCGATGGTCAATATATTTGATGACGTTAATGTGCCGAATTAAATTTTGAATTTTTCTTTGCTTATTGACGTACAGTTTTTCTTTTAAATATTTTCTTTTAAATATTTCCAACTGTCTCAAATCACTAAATCATGGCGGCCAATTAACATCAACATGACATGTTATTTCATTCAATTTCTAGTGCAAAAGAGCCATTGTTTCTTTGGCTGTGTGGCAAGTGGTTTTATCCTATTGGAACCACATATTTTCTAGATCTATATCGTAAATTTCTGGCCACAAGAATTTCGTTATCATTTCGCCGTAGCGTTATAGTGTGACTCACAATTAACATCTTTCATTATGGTTGGACCATACTGAAGTGGGTTTCAGACTATTGTATTTAGTATTAATACATGTCAAAAATTGGTGTATTAAGTAAACTTCCAAAAGTATGAAAACAAAATGTTAAGCAAGTGTGGTGAAATACTTAAGTAGTTTTGGCAGTATTATGGTTTTTGTCATTTTTAGAATTTTTTCACACTGCTCATTATATCAGGGTTGCTTTTGTACAAGCAACAAAAAAAACTAGAAATTAGTTGTGAAATTATTTGCCGCGTTTTGTATAAAAACAGAAAATATTTTCCTTTAGATTTTTTGACAGTCTATTTGATTTGCATCTGATTGCAGTCACACTCGATCTAATGAAAATGTTAATACTCTGTATTATAATGTGAAACCCGCTTTAGCCTTTACACTTATTAAACAAGCAGTAGTGCAACACCCGGTATGATGAATGACTAAATTAAGTATACGTACTCTGTCAATAAAATTAAACCAAAATTAAATTTTTCTAAGATACAAATTTCTTAGTTTTAAAAAGAATCGGACTAAGGATAACACTCGATAGCACTTCAATACTAAAAACCTAAATTTTTATCAACCGTTCAGTATAAAAAATGTTATATAATTAAATTCAAAATTTTTTATAATTCAAACACAAGCTGACAAAATCTTAAAAATTTTTAAATTATTTTATTAGTCAATTAATTTGTAAACATTTAAGGTTTTATGCAAAAAACAATTTGCTTAGGCTTTAAAATAAAATTTCAATAACGTCTACTTTAAAGCTAAAGTTAATTTAATTTTTTTTTTTTAAAGTAACGTATATGATTAACATTTAGTTTTATCTTAAGTTGCTAAACATTAACAATTATTAGAGCCCTTTTCCGGCATTTTAATTTAAATTGTATTTTATTGTCAAATTTAAATTGTAATTTACAGCTTTAAATGCAAATTAGCAGCATGTAGTTGCTGTCGAATAAGCACAAAAGTTATTGACAATAAATTTAAATACAAACAAACATACATTTTGCAAATAAAACATCAACTAATGCTTGGCAAAATGATAAAGCCAGTAGTGAATAAAGAACAAAATCAGTTAGCACACCATATGAAGCTCAGTATCAACGAAGCGTATATAAAAAATAAATAGTGAGATAAATAAGACATTGCAGCAAGAAAAACAAAGGAAGCATTTAAACAAACCAGTGATAATAAATTACTGAATTCACTTTTTATAACTTGCCTGGGTTGATTTTTATTTTTTTTTAAACTGAAAACAAAAAAAAATATATAAAATGAAAGGAAACAATATGATCCTTTCATAAGAATATAAAAATAAGTGAAAAATAAATAACAAACAAACACAGTATATAAATATAACAACCAAATTGAAATCGCCACAAATACCAACCATAATATGGTTGGTAATAATATAAATAAAAAAATGAAAATGAAAACTTATTTGTATTTGTTTACGCTAAGTTGTAGCATAATGAAACTGGGATGAAATAAAAAAGAGAAAATGTTAACATTGAATATGAAAATGCATCAAAAAATTCTTTTAAAATCATGCTGGCATAAGAATAAAAAAAACAAACAAACAAACAATTTGCTTCCAAGAATACAATATTTATTTGCAACCCGTTGAAATATAGTTACAATGAATCTGTATTAACACTTAGATACAAGCGTAAGCGTACAATTGTCATACGAGTACTACGCAGCACACTCTATTGAGTAAACATTTTTGTTTGCTTGTGTTTATATAGCAATTTAAAGCGATTTTCAACAAGTTTTCTTTAGAAAATTAAATAACAAGTAGCGAATTTATAACATAACTTTGTATACCATTCACTTTAAAGAAAAACCGTACACAAAAATTGTGAATCCTTTAAAATAGCGGAGTTGTCCATACTGTTGAAGTCAACTTTCTGAAGTCCCTAAACAACGTATAGAGAAATTTTGTAAACCAATCTGTTATTTGTTTCTGTCTGCCAGCTGCTGTTAAAATTCAGCCGGATCGCATGTCAAGAAATTATTTTTAATGAACACCCAACAGACGTTACCTGCATATGTAAAAAAAGTTCTATTTTTGTTGTAAAATAAAAGTTTGAGTATTTTTTTTAAATAAGTATTTTCCACTCAAGGATATGCAAAGAATTTATAATTAAAGCGTTCATAAATAAAATTATAAAATGAGCTGTTATTAATTGATGTGTAAATTAAGTGGTTAAATGAAATTATTGAATAAAAACACCCACAGAAATTTTTTATGTTATCAAAGCTTTAACAATTTTAATTAAATTTACATGTGCAAAATATACAGTAATTTTTTGTTGTTGGATATTTCGAAACCATAAAAAAATTTTTAAATAAAATTACCAGGTAAAATTTGATGGTATTTTGCATTCTGAAATAGAATAGTTTATTCGGAAGAGTAAAATCCATTATCCAACTCATTTTAATTCTAAATATCTTTTTCTTTTGGTTTTATTTAGAATGTAAAAAATTTTTATTTTTTTACCTTTTTATCTGAAATTAAAAAAACAAATAATTTTTAAGCTTTTTATTCTTTTTTATTTTAATTATAACTATTCTCCAGTATTATATTATCCTTGAAACATAGACATAGGAAGTCTCGTCGAAATACTGAAAAATAATTTAATGACAATTAAAATAAAAAAGATCAAAAAGCGTAAAAAATATTTTATTTATTTATTAAATTTTTGAATGTAAAACAATAAGAGTAAGAAAAAAAAATTATGTGTAATAATTTTATTTGGAATTCAAAAGTTTAACAAAATATCAATCTTTATTTGTGCTTAATTCCAGAATTGTGTTGGGTTATATGAAATTTATTGTTTCCCTCATGATATTCTCATGAATATGTACCGAAGGAATTAAGCACAAATAAGGATTAATATTTTTTTTTTTTAATTATGTTAATAATAATAATAATAAAGAATAATAAAAGTGATATTTTGGTGATCAGCTTACTTGGCGGATTAACGGCCATCAAGACATCAAGACAATGTAGCCTCTCTCCTATCTCTTCTCAGGTAGGTGTGGACAGAGAAATTTGTTTTCAAAAAAATTATTTCTAACATTTTAATCACTAAGATAGCCAACTTAGGGATATCCCTCTTTATTGATTGTATTTTTAAATTGTAAAAAAAAAAATTAAAGAACAACTGAACACATAATAAAATTCTAATTTATTAAAACTATAATTTTCTGTATAGTAAAAGGACAACCGTTTCTATGGTGAAGATGAATGAATTTAATTTACGAAAATATTTTGTACTATTAAACAATTTTGTAAGTGAAATATTTATGCATGCATGATGCATGCATTCCTTTTCAACAGTATTAAAACATAACATGAAAAAATTATTCTTCCTTTTTTTTTATACATATTTGTATAAAAAGAATTTCAACAACTGTGAGTTATAATTGTAAATGCAGCAGTGTATTTCATATTTTTTTTTTTTTTTTGTGTACCACAGCTTTCAGCTTCATTTTAATTTTGTTGTATAGCCATTACAACAATTTAAGCAAATAGAAATTCCAGCATACTTTCACTACATGCGTTTTTATCTTTTGTTAAGTGAGATAAATGCAGCATCATTATTTGTGATTCAGTGTATGCAGGGTGTGTGTTTTTAATTATTATAAAAAAAAGTAGAAAAGAAAAAAAGTATTTTTTATTTAACATGACAATGATGATTTTTGTTGACAGTTTTTATAATTTTATTTTTTTTTCTAATACCCTCAACATAAGAGTTCAACAAGCAACCCACCTTTGCTAAATATTAAAGGTGGTTGTGAATGTGACTGTGGCTGGAGTATAATGTTTATCACGACAAAGAAAACAGTTGAACATCGCTAACAATAGGAAAGAAAAACATTAAAAAAGATTGATAAAAAGTTTTTTTAAACAAATTTGCTCATTAAAGTACTTTTTTGTTTCCTTAAGCAAATATTTTTTCCTGAAGATATTGTTGTGTTATTCTTGAGTCATTTTTTATTCAAATGATAGAGTTGAGTATACACAATGCTGGTATTTGTTTATTTTTTTTTTCATTTTGAACAAAAAGAAATATTTTAATGTCATTGAGGTAGTTAAGATTTATTTTTCTGCATGTTAAGCACATTATTTGAAAGCAAATACATGATATCAGTTTTTTATTTATTTAAATCATTATAAAATGACAAGCAAAACTTAAATAAAGAAAAAAGTTTTTGTTTTTAATAAATGTCATGCTAAATTAAAAAAAAAAAACATGTTTGACAGCATTTCAATTTAGTGGCCATAATAGCCTTTTTATAATGAGAACCATTAAATAAATCAATTAAACACGTAACACTTTTAATTGACAGAATTACTCGTATATTTTCAATTTAATTTGGAAAAAAAATTTTACCGTCATTTTTAAACTTAAAAATTATGATTTTTGCTTGAAACAAGAATTATATTTTAAATGTCTAAATAACTAAAATAAAAACATGTTTTCCTTTTTTAAGCTACATACATACTTCTAACTAAAATGTTCATCTTCAAGATGTATAACAATAACTTTGTGGGTGCCGTACTATGTGACAGATCAAAAAGAAGTATTAAAAAATTGGTGAAAAAACCAAGCCAAAAGATTAATCCCGAGCAAACTAAACCAAATGTAGACTCAATTTTGTTACAAATTGAATTTTTATGGTACAGGATGTTACCTCTCGTCTCTTTCAAAACATTGAAAGTTAGAGCATGTTCTCTGCATTTGTCTGCTGAAAGGCAGACTTTTTTAATTTTCTAATTTTAAATGTGGTTTTTAAAGGACCTAAAATTAGGAAATATCGATATGATTTTTTTGTTAAAATTTACAAAACAACAGTTTTTGGATTGAGAGCAATGCCAGCAGGAATGGAGGCTGTCGCATTTAAGTCTTGTCGTGATGAATTTTTTTTATTGGGCTTTAAAGTTGATTACACTAGAAGGTTCACATAAGCTTTTTATATCTATATATACTAAAAATATATGTAGAAAAGAGTATTTAGTAACGTCAGACGTATTTGATAACTATACCATTAATACTGAAAACATATTTATAAATTCAAAAGAAGTAAAACATATTTAACTCGTTATATTTATTTTCACTCAGTTAAATTTTTTTATGTTTTTGATATTAATATTTCGCTAAGACTCGGCCCAGCCGAACTTAACTTGTTTTCCTTCATATTAGATTTTATGATTTGGAATTATGAAAAACAAAAATATAACTTGTACAAAAAAGGATTAAAAAAATCTACCACAATTTTAATGAAGCTTGTTGTAATGATGTTTGTTTTACTATTTAGAAAAGTATGTTCTAGTAATGCTAATTTAAAAATAAAATATTTTCTATTTTGTGTTATTTATTCATAAAATTTTTATTTTTTTAATGCTTGTCACTCTAAAAATTAAAGTTTTCAACCCAATTAAGGAAAAAATACAAATACAAAAACTTTTCTATTTTAAATTACTTAAAAATAAAAAAACTGAAAATCGTTTTTGGTCTTTGAATAAGTCAACAACACTATTCTGTTAATGATGGTAAAGTGCAGGAAAAAGGAAGCCAATTTGTATGCCAAAACAAAACTATAGCAAACCTTTTCTTAACTTTTATACTGGCCTTAAAAAGTATACAAAATATGTATAAAAATAAAAAAAGTACCCACACATAAAAATAAATTCGTAAGCATAACAAGGCCATATTGCCTGAATTTGTTTCAAGGAAAATTAAACAATTTTGTATGTTTCCTAATCCAAGTTAGAAATTGTTTATTTTTTCAGGTTAAATCTTTTAAGTATTGGGTAACAAAACTCACTCAAAATTAGATTAAATATGGCAAATTTTTGTGTTTATTAAATTAAATCCATTAAATGTTTTATAGAGATAACGTTTAAATTCAAATTTAAAAAAAAATTTCTTCTCCAGCCTCTTATAATAATCTGAATATTTATTAGCACAAAGTTATGAAGGCAAAAGTTTTGTTAAAAAAAATCACAACATTGAAAGTTTTTTTAGCCTTAAACTTTTATTGGTTTTTGCTTTAAAAGGTTTAGGTTCGTTTTCTGTTTCATATTTTCTTAAAAAAATTGTTTTGCTTATTTTTATTCTAATTGAACTAAATGAATAAAAAATACAGGTGTGCTTAAATTCAATGAAAACAACTTAAAAATTAAAACTGAATTTGTTATAATCACATTTTCTACTTAATTTTTTTAATTTTATTATATTCTTGCTCTTAAAATTTAACAAAAAAATTTTTATAATCAAAAATTTAAACTAAAAAAATATTTCTAAAAATGTATTGTTAAAATAATGTAAATAGCCGTCAAAAGAATATTTAAATGGCTCAAACTTTTGTCTCATTAATACGTTTAGTTTTTTCTCCCAATAGAACCTTTAAAATTAAAAATAATAATCATCATTTAAAAAATTGAAGTCATCTGAAGAAATTTGCTCAGTCACGTCTAATAAATTTATTAAAAATCAACATAAATCATATTTTTGGCATCATTGTAAAATAATGTTCACAAAGAAAAATTGGTAAAGGAAAATTAATGAATGAAAAGAAAAACATGTCGAAAACAGTATGATATGAAAGACTTTGTGACTACACATTTTTTAACATACACTAAGAAATAAGTTGTTGTCACAATTAACTCAATAACTTTATTATTGTGGTTCAGGGATGCTGGGGCCTTATATACAAAATGGCAATGAAAACATTAGCTTTTGCTAACACCGAAATGATTTTAATAGAAAAACTTTAAGCACTTCTAAAGTTGTAGTTTTTGAAAATGACTTAATAAGACATAAGTGATTTTTTCGTATTGCCATAGATATATGTATTTGTGTTCTTTATTTCCGCCCGATATTTTACCCTATGAGGATGATTTTAGCAACTTCTGGACGAAGGCGAGTTCATCTAGATTTGAAATCTACTGCCCAAATACTTAGTAGTTACTTTGGATTATTTAAAAAAAAATTTAAAGAACCATAAGTGTGCCCCAGCCTTCTTAGTTATTGAGGGTTTGATCAGTGACTAAATACACTAGTACCAAGGTAACCGGTTCCCCTATAAAGGAAGCCTAATTGGGTGGTTAAGTTAAGAGTTAAAGTTGACTAATTGATATGTTAAGTGTCCGTGGTCTAACGAAGTTTAATGTATGATGTTCTGCAAGTAAAATCAATTACTCTAAGTATGTTCGTGTCCGTGGAATTCAAATATACCCAATTATCGATTATTGCTGAAGTAACCTTCAAGAATACATGTGGTGGCTGTGGTTGAAATCTAAAAAATACTCAGAAAAATGGTTTTTCATCTCTTCTTGCACAGTAACAGAAATCAGCATAATGCCACCACAAAAGCAGTGTGGGACTTAGCTTTAACATACATGATTTGCTGTCTGTAGCCCGGAGAACGTGGAAGTTGTAGTGGTATATCTATCTGCTATCTATGAAATAAGACCCAGGTGGGAGTTATTTACTCTAAATCATTCACTCAGTAGAGAAACTCAAATGAGTTTGTTTTTAAATTGAAATTTATATATACGATATTGAAAAGGCTTATTTTATATCAAATCATTTAGATATTTCGAAACGACTTGTTCTACATCGAGTATGTCGTAGGTAATACTTCAGTTTCTCTAAGATCTATTCTAAAGCCCAATCACCAACTAAAATAATGCTAGAATTTTAACAAATCTTTTAATGGTTATGGTTTTTATTTCATCTCTGTCTTCTGAACTGAACTTAACATACACACTCAAATTCAATACAAATTAAATGTCAAAGTCCGCTAATTTTGTTTTTAATAAAATTTAAAAACAAACGAAAACTTTTATGGGATCACTAATTATAAATTTAGTTGTGATGACAACAGAAAATCGGTCTATATTTTTAATAAAACTAAATTTTGAAATTTATTATAAAATTCTGGTTGCTACAACTAAAAAGTTGATTATCACAACTAAATTTTTGACTGGAAACAAATTTAGTGATCACAGCCGAAGTTGCTTTTTGTATGTTCTGATTCGTTCTGATTTATACACTCTGCATTGCTTATTTTTTAGATTCAAATGGAAAAAAATACAAAATTAAAAAAATTAATTAAAACTAAAATCTGTTTGTGTATATGTGTGTGTCTTTTGTGATACCTATTTCCTTCATAAAGAACTAAAATGCCAAAATTTTCTCATGTGCTTTTGAAAAGTTTCAATTCCGCATTAATTTAATTTTTTTTTTTTTCAAATTATTTCTATAGCTTTAACTGCATAAAAACTGAAATTTTATTGACAGATATAAATGATGTTACCCTCATCAAATGTAGGGTACCCAAAACAGATTATTATGTTTTCTAAATTGAGATGGGTGTAACTGTAAAGCACAGTCATTTACTAAAAAAAAACACACACACAAAAAGAACATCATCATGACAAAATAAAAAGAAACTAAATATTTTATAAATTTTATAAAAAGCAAAGAAAATGTGATGAAAATATTGATGATGACTGGGATAATAGTGATGGTGACAAAAACAGAAAACATATAAAGGAAACAAACAAACAACAAAAGAAAGACAAAATGTTAAATGATAAAAACAACAATTTAAATAGAGTAGTTTGAATGAAAAACCTATACCAAGAAACACAACTTCAAATATTTTAGAAACTTGATTATTTTTTTAAAGAAAAATTACTGGGAAGAGTTTATTGAGTGCATGAGGATGAAAAATGTAATACATGAAATTATGCACAGAAAAAACACAGTGTGCTTTAGCCAAACGAATTTTTTTGTTAATGGATCGATTTCTATAAGTCTACTGGGACCATTCTAAGTCCCAGCTAACACAATAACATGCGTCTTGTAATTGTTATGGGATGCATTTCAACTTGGAAATTTTGTGGCAGGTAGCTACTTCTGCATCTTCCCCCCGGTAGGCAAACTCACATAATATGTTTCAATGTTTTTTGTGCTTCTTGACAGAAATAACAGCAGTTGTTATAAATCATGTAGTATTTTGGTCTATAATATCAACAATTCAGTGTCGAGTTAAATGTCTATTGCTGCTTAGGTTAAAAATGTTCGAGGTTAATGACTGGCTTTGACTGCCACATATCTGCTTCGACTCTTCAGCAATCTTGTAAATAATATGATTTAGAATACTGCTATTGCAATATTGAAGAGCAAAATTTTATTTAAAAAAAATCTGTTTAAAAAAAGGTGCTACTCCTAATGAAGCCATATAGAATACCGACCACTATAGTCGACAGAGCAGTGAGACCCTACACTTAGCGCTCCCTAAAAGAGAGCTTGCCCTGATCCGCCAGTGCAGAGCAAGGGCAGAGGACGTATTCCATAGTTTCCTTCTCTTTCTCGGTTTGACAACTTCTACAAAAGTCATTTGATAGCAAACCCATTCTCCTTGCATGGTTAAAGTTAAAGTTTTATGTAAATTTTCTAGAGTACCAATTTTCGCCCAGAATTTTTGGCTTTACTTAGCTTGAGCGTTGCTATTTTAGCCTTTTTAAGACTAGATTTAGCCTTTTTTCTCGAATTTAGCCTCTAGCTTTTTTCCTATCCTTTTTAATTTTTCAAAATAGTTTTAAATAATCTTTTTGGAAAAATGGAAATAAAATTAGCTAAAGTAATATTTTCGATAAAACTTTGATATATAAATTGATAAATTGGTCGAACGACGGTAATTTCATAAGTAAAGAAAAGGATTTGGCTTCCAACTTGTAAAATAAAAATGCACTTTATTGCTAATTGATTAATTAATTCTTCCATTTAGTATTTAGTTATCTAAAACTACCGCTTAGTAATCCTGAAGTTGCTTACTTTTGAGTACGATAAAGCAAGCGAAATATCAGAATAGAAATCGCATTAAAAATTTAAAAATAAATTATGACTTGAAGGAATTTTAAATATTATTTTTTAATATTGAAGCTGAACAATAATTGAATTTGCTTATAAATATTTAAAGCCATGTGGAAAACGATCTAATTTTCTTTAGTTTTTAATATTTTATGTTTGTTCAATGGATTTTTTTATAGAAATTATAATTAAGATTTTTAATGTAATAAAGAATTAAAAAAATTTTGAATTGTAAGCTGTAGCTTTTTATCTTTTTTCTTGCTTATTTTTTTTTTTTTTGGCGTGAGAGCCTTTTTTAGCGTTTTTTAGGAAAAATAGCTTATTTTCTAGCTCCTGGCAATGCAGCTTAACATCAATGTAAATCTAATTTAAATTAAGGTTTTTATTATGATCAGTCATCTCTATGGTTAAAAAGTTTCGCGTTTGTTTAAAACGGGGGTTTTATACCAAAAAATTTTAAAAAAAATTAAATAAGCTTGAGACGTCTAGAATGCATTTAATTCTGCAAAACTCTAATAATTTATATGAGCTATGCGGCAGCTCCTGCAGATGTTGGCAATATTGTATAAATATATTCTCTCAAACTCCGGTACAATTTTTAAATATTTTTATTTAAAATTAATAGAAAATTTTGAATATATTTTTATAGCCAACTTAGATATTACTTAAATATTTATGTATGGCCGTTTTCGAATAAGGTGAAATTGCTGCAGATATTTCTTTGTCTTGGCAGTAGTTTTTTGAACATTACAAATCCATAAAGCTTCTGAACTTATCTGCAAAAATCTAGTCAAAAATCATAAAATTATTAGGGTAGTACACTACCCACTAATCTACAGGCCTCCGAATTTAATCAAATGAAATGTGTGTCCAGCCTTAAGACAAGACTTCTGGTGGAAAGCTCTCACTGAACAAGACAATTGGCTTAATTTAAGGCTTAGATCTAGAAAAGCAAATACATGTAGCAATAATAAATATTAATCTACTCAACCCAAGCAAGTTAATATTATTTTATAATAAAAGTAAATTTTATTATCAAAAGAAGTTAACCACCACCGATTTGTTTCCTACATGAATACTAACATTTAAATTACAAAATAAACATGATATTTTAATTTGAAAAACCTAACTTTAATTAATATTTTTTTTTTATAATATTTATTTCAAATTCGTTTTAAACTGTTATGTTTGCTGGGAAAGCAGACACAAAAGAACTTTAAGTCATGTACCAAGAAACAACTAAATTGCTGATACAATGACAAAGCCTTTTAAAAGAACTATTTGATTTGTAGTTAGATTATTGTAAAATATTATTTAAATAAATTTAAGAATTGTTCAAAAACATTTCAAAAAAAAAATAATTGAATAGAAGACCTTTTAAAGAAAAAACTGTTTTATTAAAATTTAATTTATACGGCTTATGTTCAGAGGCAATTTGTTATTACTAAAACATATAGAATCCGTCGTACCTTTTAAATGACAACTAGATAACTTCAAATACATATTTTCTTAAGAGCTTTGCAGCACGTCTACGTCAACTGGAAGTTGTACAATTTTGTTTTCTTTTCATTTAATTTAATTTAACACATGAGATTTAATATCCGTCAAGAAAATACTAACTGTATCAATCTTCTCCATTGCTACGTTAATTTCTACTGCAAAAGGGGAAGTATAATGTACAACGGAATCTACGTGTCCCAGGATTTAACACACTATTTATTTACAATACAATATATTCAGAAAAACAATTAATTTTCCAAAGTTATTAAGTAACAATACGACCGCAATTCGCTGCTAAATGACTCATCAGCATTAATGAAGTAATAAATTCAAAAAAGTTTAACTTCTAGTCTGTCTTGCCTGCATTAATGTAGTATCGTAGCTATTTTTTTTTTTTAATATTCTTTCTGTGTACTAGAGGAAGGCAGGATCAGTGTGAATAATTTTTTTTATTAATTTTATAACTTCTTAACGGAAAACTAACCTTTTGTATGAACTAAAAAAATACTAGCAATGAATCTGTGAAAGTGTAAAGACAGCACAATATTTACCAAATGATAAATAAATTTAATTTGTTATTAAATGATGACAATCGATTTATGAGTTTATATCTGCCTTTATTGAAATTATAAAGAGTGATTTTTTTGCTATTATCTTTTTGGCAACACTAGTTTTGACAGCTCACGCACGTTTTGTATCTTGTGTCACTGTCAAACATCTTCAGTTTGGTCTATAATTTAATCATGAATCGTCTTACAAACGAACAACGCTTGCAAATTATTGAATTTTATTACCAAAATGCGTGCTCTGTTAAGAAAGTTCATCGCGCGCTTCTTCCATTTTATGGTCAGTTTAATCGACCTACTGAGGCTTCTATTCGGGCTATTGTAACAAAATTTCGCACCAAATTTACATTGTTGGACATTAAACCACCAACACGCTTACGTAGAGTGCGAACTGAAGAAAATATCGCTGCCGTATCGGCCAGTGTTGGTGATGACCGTGAATTATCGATTCGGCGCCGTTCGCAGCAATTGGGCCTCTGTTACTCCACTACGTGGAAAATTTTGCGGAAGGATTTGGGTGTGAAGCCTTATAAGATACAACTGGTGCAAGAATTGAAGCCAAACGACCTACCACAACGCCAAATTTTTGGTGAATGGGCTCTTGAAAAGTTAGATGAAGATCCACTTTTTTATCGAAGAATTGTGTTCAGCGACGAGGCTCATTTCTGGTTGAATGGATACGTGAACAAGCAAAACTGCCGTATTTGGAGTGAAGAGCAGCCAGAAGCATTGCAAGAGCTACCAATGCATCCACAATAAACAACCGTTTGGTGCGGATTATGGGCTGGCGGCATCATTGGGCCGTATTTCTTCAAAGATGATGCGAATCACAACGTTACTGTGAATGGTGAGCGCTACCGTGCGATGATAACAAACTTTTTTTTGCCCAAAATGGAAGAGCTTGACTTGCATGACATGTGGTTTCAACAAGACGGTGCCACATGCCACACAGCACGCGAAACAATGGACCAATTGAGAGGCGAGTTCGGTGAACAGTTTATTTCACGCTTGGGACCAGTCAATCGGCCGCCCAGATCGTGCGATTTAACGCCTCTAGACTATTTTTTGTGGGGCTATGTTAAGGCTAATGTCTATAGGGACAAGCCCGCTTCGATTGACGCACTGGAAGCCAACATTGCCAACATTATTCGTGAGATACCGGCCGAAATGTTGGAAAGAGTATGCCAAAATTGGACTAAGCGGATGGACCATTTGAGGCGCAGCCGCGGCCAACATTTGTATGAAATAATCTTCAAACATTAAATTATATCGACCCAACTATCGATCCAAATAAATATTTCATGCATTTTTCTGAATTTTATGTGTTTTTTTTTTTAAATTTCCGATAGTTCTTATAAAATCACCTTTTACAATAACCTGCATATATAATTCCATAGGATTTCATCTGCTTACTAAAGAAATCACACCTTTAAATTTCACTGAAAGGAAAATACAAGTTCCATATATAGAAAAATTCTATTCATATTTCAGTACGCCAGCATAACTGACAATGATGCAGCAATACCATGTACTAGCATGTTTTTCAAAGAGAAAATATACTTACAAAACAAAAGTAAAAATATTTTCCAACATTTAGTGATTTAGAAAGAAAATGTGCCGTAAAAGTTTTCATTGGAAGGAGATTGTCTTTTTTATCTACTGTTGCCAGCTGCTAGTTGTGAAACTGTACCGGCCGGGATATCATTATTATTGTATTTGTTTGAACGAACGTTACGTCATGTCATTTATTTAAGTTTTAGATATTTTTTCATCTTTGTTTGCTTTTGTTTTCTATTTGTCATTTCATACAACCAAGTCAGTTGTCGTTCAGTTGATGTAGAAAAACTTAAGCAATTTCCTGAACCGCACAGGCATCAACAGCAATGTCAAGTATTTCCGACACTAAACAACAACACAAAGCCAACAACAGGAGCCGACAAAAAAACACAAGCGATATTTTTAGAATACTAATACAAGTGCTATGCAAATCATTTCATTTTGGAAAATAAAAATTATCATCCAAAGAATTTTTCCATTTTTTTTTTTTTTTTTGAATTTAAAAGAGGAGAAAAGAAGCACAACAACGTATGTAACATGAATTTTTAAATCACCAACAGCAGTAACAAACTTTATCTATAAATTTTGTATAAAGTAATTTTCATTTATTATATTCAAAATGGACAAACAGCAAACAAAAGAGTTCTTTAATAAATTAGAAGGCCTGTTAAATTATTTTTTGTTAAACAAAACAAGATTTTACAAAACATTTTTTTGTGTAAAACAAGTCTTAAATATGCACAGTGTACTAGGCCATGCTATTGCTTTCTGAAATAATTTCTTTTCAATAATTTTACAATTTCTATAATAAAAGCATTTTCGAAAATAAACACACAAACACAACGTTTTGTGAAGTTATTTGTATTACATGTTAGCTCTGCCATCTAGGGTTATTAATTTGCTAAATTATACTTTTTTCTTGTGAAAGTCAACTTTAAATAAAACACTGCTGGCGTTAACCACCATCATTTAATAAACTACTGTAAAATTTTGAGCAAGTTGCGCCATTTAGTTTGTTTTTGACAGCCATTAAAGTAGACAACCTCGTGAATTTTAACAATAATTTCTATTCCATCAACCCAATGACCCAGTGCACACGTGTGTAGTCGCTATGCCAAAAATTGATATACATATTGGGCTGCGAACTTTATACTCTCCACACATAGCAATCTGCCTATGCTTGCTTTTTTGAAACCTGGGTAAGAGATTTTGATCGAATGTAGAGGTCATTATCGAAACAAACGCCTGTTTTAAGGGCTTTCAGAAAACCTTTTATTTGAAAGAAATAAAAAAATTTGAAAAACTGGACAAAATGTGTTGATCTAAAAGGAAAAATAAAACGATTATTTTTCCAAAAAAAATTGCTTTTTAAAGAAGTAAGAGAGTTATCAAACAGCCCTTGCAATACTCAAAACTGAGTCTAATTGAGGCCATTAGGCCGCCACGTAAACCTAAATAGTGTTAATTTTTTTTCGTTGTGTCTTTAATTGTTAAATATTTATAATATTAATGTTATGTTAATACCATGTCAATGTCATACTAAAATCCTGTCAATGTTATGTTAATGTAATGTCAATGTCTTGTAAATTATACTTAAGTAACATATGAATGACAGTTAATAACATATTAGTGGTATGTCAACGTCATGTTAATGTCATGTAAATGTAGTGAAAGTGAGATGAAAATGCCATGTCAACGTCTGGTCACTATTTTCATTCGATGTTTCCATTTCCTTTTAAAATAAAATATGTAAGTATGCACATCCACGCGTTCAAAATTTAATGAAATGAACAATTTTTTAGTTTTTTTTTTTTTTATAATTTATTATAAATCATAAGATTGCTGAGACAACTTACATATTTTGCGGATTAAAATTTTTTCCAATTTCAATTTCCTTCCTCTCCAGAGTGAAAAAAAAATCCAGCAACATTTTGCGGTAACAAACATATTTAAATCACTTTGGAATTTTTCATACGAACATGCATATTTAATTTACAACAAAATTAAGAATGTCGCATTCAGCACATCTTTGCTCAAGTGCTCGCCTTCACCTCGATATTAAAATATATAAAATATTCATGCAACGTCATAGCTGTTGTGATGCTGATGAATTTGTACGTACGTATGTATGTAATGAAATGAAAATGTGAAAAATGTTTTGATATTAAGCAAAATTCCTTTATGAAATGTTTTCTAACTTAAGGAAGAAAAGGAAAAAAAAGGCACAAAAATTCTTATTTCATTTTGAAAATATTTAAAAACTTTTTGTGTTCAACGCAGTCACACGCACACACACAATCTCACAATTTATTGTTGTGGAACTTATGATGCATATGACATCATTCCATAACAGATTTGGTTGTCATTCATTTCTTACTAGTATTTTTATCCATAAATACGAAAGTGTGTATGAATACCTAAACATTTGTATGCTTATGGCTGTGTATTTATATAAGGATATGTCGGAATATACGCCCATAAATTCATTTTTGTGTAAATATATATAAACGTGAAGTTAAGCGTTCATATGACAATATCATATTCATAGAGTACGAGTATACAAAAAGTAAAAAAATACCCGAGTTTTTGCTAAAAGTACAGAGAAGAATACGGTCCATAAACGGCACAGCTATTACTGGAATAAAAAACCAAAAAGAAAAAGTGTGTCAATATATGACACAGTAAAAATATGCGTTCGCAATTTCACTTGAAGCAGACGGCGACAAAAAGTAAATAAGATTGTAAAATTTGTTTATATTTAAATTAGTTATAATTTTAGTGGGTATGAAAGAAACAAATTAATATTTTTTTTTTTTTCAAAAATAATGCTAATTGAAATTCCTAGTAGTTTTGCTAATAAGAAAAATATTTAAAAAAATATCACTATTAACAAATCGCGTTAATTTGTCTTTTTATTTTTTTATAACAAATTAAAAAAAAAAAATTTAACTGCAACACCGGAAGTAAAAAATTTCCAATGAGTTTTTCAAAAACTTAGACCATTTTTCTTTTAATTGTTTTTTATTCTCATAAATGTATGGTTTTCCACTTACAGTGACCATGGTCATGACGTAGTGCCATGTGCTGTTTCCACTAAAACATTCCTATCTCCTTCTCTGGGGCACGGCTTTTTGTATTACTGCGGTAAGGCCCATAATTTTCGTCCTAAAGAGGACATATTGTTATGCACTATGCATACCAAACACAGAGATGGATACTTACTTGACACTAATATGCCATTAACATGACTTTGGCATAACATTGTCATGGTATTAACATGACATTGATATTATATTTAATTTGAGTTATTTAAAAAAATGCTTAACTAACGTAACGTAATACTTAAAAAAAAAATTTAATGAGCAAAAGTAATATCCTGTTAAATTAAATTAAAAATGTGAATAGAAAAACTCATTTATTTTAAGCAAGTACAAAACTATTTTGGGCTAAAATAATTCGGTGTAAATACACTCTATATCTTATCTTTAAAACGTGTGTAGACTTAGAATTTTTTTTATCAGAATAACATGCAATTAATGACATTGACTACTAGACTTTATCGACATACATTTGCACTTATACACACTCAGGTACTATGGGTTCTCTGTATTTCTCTGATTATTATTTTCTTATTTAAGCTTACAATGTACAAATGCGTTCATACCTAACTTTACAACTTTACGACAAACAGCCTTAAAATATAAATTTACTTTCTGACAAAATATTTTTAACAATATTTTTTGCACAATTGTTTTCGTAAAATTGTCAATTTATATGTAAATTTACAATGTTGTTTTGTTTTACAAGGGGAAAGCTTTTTGGAAACTTTGATAAAATTTGTAAATATTTTATATATTCAACAAACACAATTTTTTTGTGAATTTTTTTATGTATGTGTGTGTATTTACGAGTTACAAGAGTCCTAAAACTATACAAAAGCAAATATTTAGGTGTTGAAAATTATATTTGTTTCATGTATGTAATTTTGTTTAAAGAAAATTCACTCAACTTAAATAAAAACTGATTCCCAAGCAAATGTGAAAGCTTGCGTGTGGTTTTTGTTTTGAAAACTGGTTGCAATTTCACGAAAAGATTACAAAAAAAATAATTCTTAAATGGTATGAAATTAAATTTGCATAGACTTTAGAAAATTAAATTAAGTAAATTCAAAAAAATTAACTTCTTGCTTATTAAACAGCCCAGCAAATGTCAGTTTCATAAAATTTTCCAAACAAATCTTATTTGGTGTGATAATGTGTATGCCTAATAATGTATGTCAAAATTGTGTTGTCTGCTTGCTTCAGTCCAAAAGTGAAAAAAAAAATCTTCTACAGCCATGATTTAGCGGGAGGCCTGTAATCATCATAGTAATTGTTATTTTTGTATGGTAAACAAAAACCAAAATTTGGGCAAAAAGACGGAGCCGGTAAGAAAGTCAAAAATTGTTGGCAAGCAAAATGTTGTAAATCCTACTTAAGTTAATTATCTTGCCATCACTTATAATTTTGTATTATGAAGGAATTTTTTTAATCTGTTAATAAATATTGTAAAAATTTTTTGGTCTTACTAATGAAAAGTTGTAGTCCATTGACCACAAACTAGACAGTCTCAAATATTTAAACCAATAACGCCACAATACAATTTTAAATAGATAAATTTATATTATAAAAACTGTATGGTTGTGTCATAGGTATGAACAGATTGTGATTATGAAAAATTCTGGTATTCCATTTTCACTGTTGTTCTGTTTAAATACAGTATCCCAAAGTTGTTGACACAAATGGTGCCGATAAGGTAAAAGAGATTTTTCCGAAAGCATCGCTCCAGCAAATCAGTATCTGGAAATGATTTAAATTTTTCTTATTCAATAAAATTAATATACAATTGTATAAAATAAGAATTCTAAGCAGGAATACGAATTACAATACAAAACAAAAACCATCATGTTTTTTAACAAAGTATTTAATTCAATTCCATTCTATTTTGTTTAAAGCTTATTGCATAATGGAATAGTTTTATAATTTAAAATATAAAAAAGAGAAAATAGATACATGCAAAAGAGTAATAACAAAACTTTTAGAGAACAATTTTTTTTTTCAATTTAATAAATTTCAAGTTTTATAGCATTTAATCCGTATACTGCTTTCACTGTTACTTGAGAAGCTTTTTGTTCAAGTTTATGTTTTACTTTTGGTTTAGTGTTCCAAGAATTATAGCTGAAAACACCTCTTGCAACAAAAGAGAAACTTTAACGAGATACACAACAACCGTGTGTGAAAAGTATGCATTTAAGACTTACATACTTGCTAACAAAAGATAATTTCATGTACTTGTACAAGCCCAACACATACGAGCACATAAACTTTTCAATAACTAAAAGATTCGTGAGCAGTCTTGAAGTGCTTTTGATCTTCCAGGAAGCCCAAAACAAAAATTTAAAATTTTTATCTGTTTTTTTTTTGGTAACTGTAACCATTCCTACTACGACTACTGGGCAATATCAAAATATTACAAAATATTTATTTGCATAACATTTTTCAAAGAATACATTTGCAGGATTGTGTTTACTACAAGTATTTACATATCAAACATGTTGTTTGTACAAGTTGCTTATTGTAAACAACACTGTCCATAAAGATTTACATTTTAAAAGATACCAACGAATATTTTCATACCTCTTGCGTATGTTACCAACATAACAAGAAAAGTTTTTATGTTATGCTTTTATGTTACGATTAAAGTAAAGTTTTCAAGTTTTGGTGCTTCAGTAGACAAAATATAAAACTTTTAGAAACATTCTTAAGAAAGATTATTTGTGTTTTTATGCACTCGGATCTTGTTGTTCATTTTTAATAAAAGAAAAAAAAAAACTACATTTTCCACGTTTCGAACAGACTTTGTTAAAGTATATTTCTTTCTTAACAAGTACATAAACACATAAATATTATAAGTAAATTAGGAAACAAAATATGTAAATATGAGTGATAAAAGCAGCAGTGATTCAAATAAAAAAAAAAATTCATTTAACAATTTTTAAGTACCCAGCACATTAATAAATAAAAAGAGTTCAAAGAGAGAAGTTTTAGCATGGGATGCGACAAATTTTTACACCATTTACCTAAGCAAGCAAATGAAAAACTTTTATTTCTTAAAAATCTCTCAAGAACCAGAGTTTAAAAAAGCAAAAAAGGTTTTTGTTGCCATTAGAATTATAAGAATATACCTATTGTGACACCAATCTCAAACGTATTTATTAAGAACTCAAACACTTCTGTCATATCAGATTTTCAGAGGTCAAATGGTAACAAAAACGGTTACAGTTTAAACCATTACAGTAACATGGTGTTAGCACTGGTGCTAATATAGAAAATTCCTTAAGTCGAATTAAGCTAAAGTGAGTTGCTGCTTAATTAATTATATTATAGTGGCTCCTTAATTAACCAGATGGCTAGAATCGAAATATTTTAATAAGCAACACTTTTCATAGTTTTAAAATTGTAGCCTTTTATAATATCATTTTAATTGTCAGAGATATTATTGTTAACATAATTATATTTATAAAAAAATTTGTATATCCAAATGAAAGACTAAACAGCATTGGTAACAAATGGAAAATATGTTGATGCTCATTTGTTTATGTGTGCCCACTATGATTTTTTTCACATAGTATAGTGAGATACTCGTATTAAAATTTGACGGTTCCAATGTACTCTCTTGAAAAATTTATTTAAGCACCAGCAAGAAATTTTTTTTTATACAAGCTTTCCAGCTCTCTTAAGGTACTAATAGATGACATGCTTTTTACACTGTATTTGTCAATTTTTACAGTGTAAAACAAAAACATGTCGTGTGTGCTTTCAAAAATATTGCTTCTGTAAAAAAACATGAGGATAATTTCTGACACAATTTGAATTACAACCTGCTCTATTTTCTCATGTACAGTCATATGTTTGAAATGTCCACGCTTTGTGGAAATATTTGTCGCCGTATAATAATTTTCCAGCTGAATAAAAAATTTTAGAAGAAAAATATATCGAATTTTTTTATGTAATTTTGCTTTTTAAATAATATTGAAGCAAAGAATATACAATTTTTTATACAAGCCGTTTGTGACCAACAATTATAAACCTTCTGTAAACTAAATGGCGACAAACATGAAGAAAACAAGTGTATTTTCATATTAAAATACACATGTAAAAAAGATCTCATTTATTAGTACTTTTACTCTTTTAAGTGTATGAGAACTGATATTTCATTCGTTACTGTTGACAACCACAATCTATCGGTCTTAATGTCTAATACGCAAATAAATTTTCAATTTTAGTATCATCTGTAGCTCAACTACCGGCCAAAATTCGAAAAGAAGACTTTCGCTGAAATATTTTACAGCTCGTCACAGTAAAGAGTGGATCACATAGAATTCGTTTTACGTTATACTTAAAATTTTTTAACAGACATTAATGAACAGATATAAAAGGTTGACACAATGAGTACTTCGTTAACGGATATTAAACCGAATATATTAAAAAAAAATTAATGAAGAAAAAACGTTCAATGGGATTCCATTTAATTATTTTATATTTGGTAGATTGGGTTAGGTTAGGTTGCACAGGGCTTGCGGGATCTGGGCATTAATCTAACCTGTAACATATATTTTTAGTAGGAAATTTTTTTTTGTGAATTTATTAAGCTTCTGTAATACAATCAATTCTTTTGTTAGCTCGTTTTCAGAGATACAATTTCTTCAATATAAAGATGAAATTTATTACAGAAATGAAATTTTTCTTCTTAGCACGATGATTTTATGTACCTCGTCCTTAAATAACAAGATAAGACTATTGAGCCCAAATTCTCCAGTCATTTATTTAATCATCTACAGCTTTATTTTTTGTTTAATATCAGCGTATACTAACTGTATGATACCTAAATAACGAGTTTTTTTTTCAAACCTAACTTCTCGAGCAGTTGACATGCATATTGTACAGCTAATCTAAGTCTGTAGTCTGGTACATAAGTGCCTCACTTTTTATCTTTTAATACCTTTTAAAAAATATTAAACTCACACATTATCATCTTGTTGTACTTAAGGTGTTAATTTCTTTTAATAACTGATAACAGAAACTTATTTTTTTAATTATTATTTAATTTATACACTCACTCAGTATCAATTTGCTTAACCCTAATCTTAACAACATGTGTCTGTGAGACAAATTTTGATGTTTAATTTAATGTAAATATAATAATTGAAAATGGTATAAAAACTTTTGTATTCTAACAATATATTTAATTAAAAATGTCTTGTGGGTTACGCCTTGGAAGGTTTAACGTCACAAATCTACCCTTAAGGTAACGCTGCACTCGGTATCTGGCTTATTTATCTGTTACCTATTTTTACCCAGCCTTGCACGGTTCTTTACTCCATGAGTGCGATTAAAAAGATCGAATATACAAAAATTTTAAGGCAAAAAAACGTTTGCCAGAGAGCTAGTTAGCTATAGATTTTTCTTAAAATTTTTACTCGTTTGTAAAATTTTTAAATTTTTTTTTGTCGGTACGAATAGGGTTAAAAAAAAATTTTTGCTGATAATTTTTAGTTTTAACAACATATTTTTTGTTAGTTTTGCTACGGCTCAGTTTTTGAAATCAATCTAAAAGCTTCAAATTAAATTAATTTTAAAGAATATTTAAGTATAAGTATTAAATATGAAAGGATTATTAAATAACTTAGCATTGAGTCCATTGAATAAAATTGATAAATTTTTAGATGGTAAGTGTAATGACTTCGACTATTGTGCAATATAGAAAAAGTAGTAAGAATTTTTCAAAATGTTTGACAATTCCGCGCTTGCATTTTGTCAAATTAGTAATGGCTGATTCAATGGGACACAGTTAAAATTGTACAAAACAAAATTATTGCTAGAAAAAGGAGTGTCAAGGTTTGCTAAGATTTGTAATGGTGTTAATTAAAAATAATAAAGGTTATGTATGATCTTCTTTCTGCTTTTACTACTGCAGAATTTTTTAGCACCCTATTTAGTCGTGCAATGTTACGGTGAATAGAAAAAAATTTTTTTTATAAAAAAAAAAAAATATTTAGAAAAGCTTCTCTTGACGAATGACTTTTTCATTTTTGTAACTGCTGCAATTTGTTTTGTAGAAGCCAGAAAACTGAATCCAATAAAAGTTTTTATTTACTTGTGATTGCAAATCTTAACTGTAAAAAAAAGGTTAAAAGTTAAGATTTGGATACTTATTGTAATTTTCTTATAGAAAGATTCAATAATAATAATAATAAAAAAAAACTTGTGATTGCACTATATTTGTAGCATTTTTTTTAATTTTATCTAATCAGAGTACTATTTGGTTATTGTTTTACTATTTATTACAACAACAACTATCAACGAAAGAGTAATAATAAATTGTAAACACCCTACAGACGAGTACATATTTATTTTGAAAAGATGAATGAAAATTAGACTGGTGTTTTTAGTTTCGAATTAGCAGCTTTTTTATACTTCGACAGAACAAAGGATTAAAAAATTCGCATTTAAAGTATTATTATTAATTAAAAATTCCTAAAATTTAAAAGAGGAGTAAGAAAAAAGTTTTTGTAGTTTAAAATAAAAAACCATTTTACTGTTCGATTAAAATATCAAAAAACTAATCAATTCACCCGAATTTAAACTTCAATTCTACGTTTATAATACCCCATCAATGTGGTGTTAATTATGCTTTTATAAAAAGTAAAACAAAACCAAACTGTTTTGGAATATTTATTCAGGCAAAAAACAATTTGTTTACTTCTATTCCCACAAGAATGTTTTAAAACTATGAACTTGTGTACCATAAATTCTATTTACTTGAGAAAATGTTATTATTTTAGGCTTTACCATCATAATATTATTACCAATTATTTTAAAAACCATATTGTTTGTTAAAAGTAAGTGAATGTGAAAAAAAAACATGAAACTTCAAAAACAAAAAAAATATAAAACTGGAAATTAAAATTCGTTAACATAATACTCGTAAGTAATTGCAGTCATAAAAGAAAAGAAAAATTATTAATAAAATATATTTATTTAAGATAAAATTAGGTTTATTTTATCGATAGTAAAGTGAAAGTATAGAATGATTAAATTCTTGTTTAAATGTGTTTTCTATAACTTTCCAATAGTTGTTACAAATCTTTAAATATTTTAGTTAATTTTTCATTTCCAAAAAAAAAATTTTTTTTTTAATTTTTTTTAATAATGGAAAAATTTATTTTAAATATGAGCTGTTATATTTGAAACTGTCAATAATAAAAATTATAAGCTGTAATTTTAGCAAACCTTTTTAAATACAAACGTCCAAATTCATAAAAAACATTTTTGCTTATTAAAAGCTTAATAAGCAGTTTTTCTAGGAAAAAAAATGGTTTAATAAGCGCTTATTATACAAAAATGTTTTTTTTAGGAATTTGTTTGTAAAACTATTGCTAACTAGATTCTCTTATAAGACCATATAACGTCCGCGCTTTCTTTGTCATTATCTCTTTTCAATTCAATAATGGATTTTTCTTTTTTCCTTATTTTTAAAGCCGCTGGCATCTTAAAGTTAACTAAATAAATATAAACTAGAAATGAGACACAAAAAGTAATTTGAGAAAAAAGGGTTTAGTAATTGTTTTCATAAATTATTTATAAGAAAATAAAAAAGGCAATAATAGGCGGATGTTGTATAAAAGCAAAAGAAAAAAAAATAAATTACTTGAAGTAAGGAAGTCAAAGAAAATAAAACGGAAACCGTAAGCATAATACTTGCTAATTAAACGCATTATAATTACAAAAACGTTTTTGATAACTTCCTTAATATTTTTTTTTTTATTTGAAAAGCTCTAGGGTATAACCGCAACAAAAAAGTAAATAAATTAAAGAAAGAAAACTCCTAGAAATGTATGTATGTACATATTGTTTCCTGCTCTTTTGTATTATAATTTTATTGTAAAATATATTAAAATTTCACCATTAAATAACACCAAGTCAATTTCTTACTTAAGAATTAAAAAACAAAGTACAGATAAGGGAATAAAAAAGTGTCAACCTTCTGAAATAAATAAAATTTTCTAAATAAAAAATAAACACAAAGAAATTTTGGCTACAGCTAAAATAAAAACTAAAAAAAAAAGATTTTGCCAGAAGACTTAATACGTTCTTTTTATAAAAAAAATTTTACATTTAACACTAAGATAAAAAAAGGTTTTTTTTATACTAAAGCCCATATCAAAAAAAAATTATATTTTAAATGTATTTAAATAATAATATGACTATTTTATTAAGCTTTATATTTATATCCTGAAGAAGCTACACAAATTGGAGCGATATATCGATATAAAAATGTATGTAAACAAGCAAAATTGTCGCATTTGGGGCATTGAAAAGCCGACGCACCCAAAACGAGTCACTGTTTGGTGCGGATTTTGGTCCAGAGGCATAATTGGGCCATTTTTCTTCGAAAATGAGCAAGTAGTCTCCGTTAGTCAATGGCGATCGTTATCGGGCCATGTTGAACGAATTTTTGTTCACAAAATTTTAAGAGAAGGATATTGGCAACATTTGGTTTCAACAGGACGGCGCTACGTGCCACACAGCCGAAGCTACACTCGATATTTTTATATCATTTTCAAAACAAAAAAAAGTTATTTGGCGGAAAAGTCATTGTTTTTAAAATAATACGTTACAGTTTTAGTTTTTTTTTATTAATTGATTTTATTTCGTTTAAACTTAGAATAATGAAAAAAATGTCTCACTAAAAATATAATAATAGGTTGATTTAACTAAAATGGCACAGCAAGCGCTTTTTATTTTTAAAAATATCTACTCTATAGAGTTTACTGATACAGCGAGGCTGCAATGCTGAGCAATTGGAAACTCCATTTTTGATAGGGCGTTTTCTAGTGAAGTTGGCTATAAAAAGCAGTTGTTTTTTTTTTTGATCAGTAATGACATTTTACCTACTTTTTTTAATTTAGCGTTTTCAACTCTACTTTTTTTTGTCTTTAGTGGGTTTTATTAAGCAAGATGATTCTATACTATAGAAAATGTAAAAAATTATTCGATTTTCAAAAAGATTCTTAAGAACCTTTATGTCGTGAGTTCAAAATAATCCAGCTCACATCTGTGGCTAAAAATATTTATAATCATTCGTATGGAAATTGAAAAAAAACATTTCATTTGCATTGATTTCTTTCAAAAACAAATTTCAGGTTTAATGAAAATATTACACACACCCTTTTTTTCCTTATACACATGCAATAACAAAATTATCATATTAAATGGCTAATTAATTAATGAATTCATTTTTTCGCTCTCCTTTTTCGTTTTAGGTGAGTCTTTGAATACTTTATTAAAATAAGCTTAAAGGAAACACCTAAAAGTATACACCTAGTTAATTAAATTTAAAAACGTAAGTAATATTCTTTAATAATTGATTGATTTTATGGCAAAGGGTGGTCGAACCAAAACTAACAATGAGAATTATAAATAAAACAAAAAGAAGGATCTATGACAATTATGTCTGAAACAATATATCGGCCAAATGCCGGCATATCTTTATCCGATGGTCCATATTTTTAATTACTTTGAGAGATATAATTGAGGTTCAATGTCGTTAATTAATTATCTCATCCTTTGGCTCTTGAATTGTTTTTAGCTTATTTTTTTAATTAAAGGCTTAAATAAATACTGAAAATTTTAAAATTATATAAAAACAGCTAGAGTATTAAAGCAGAAAAGCAATAGCCAGTCTTACTTATATTAAAGTTTTTTTTACATAATTTGGAATCATAAAATTTAACAAAATTTAATCTTGCTTAATTAGTACAATGAGAAAAAATATTAAATTCTGTTTTTTTTTTCTACAATATAAATTAACATATTTTGTCTTTTTGTCTAGTCTAAAAGTAAATAGAACAAAATTGTTTTTAAATTAAAACGGCTGATTTTTTCAAAATTATGGATTATGATTATTTATTTTTACAACAATTTTGTGTAGCTTATGCAGGATATAATTATTTTATATCAATTAGTACCATTAAAATCAACAAAACGCACCTGAAAAAGCCACACAAAATTTACTCGAAATTATAATTCCATCTCAAGTTTGAAAAAAATTAACCATTTTAAAAAAAGAAGAAAAAGGTCAAAATATACAACAAAAAAAAAAGTATTTTTAACTCATCAACAATAAAACTAAAAAACTATAAAATTTGGTTAGAAATAGTTTTATTTAATAAAGCAAAACTTCCTATATACATCGATTTATGTTCATACATACCAAAATTTTTATTTAGTTTTATCTAAAAGCTTCTGTTAATGTGTTGTCTATCTTAAAAAATGATTTTTGTAACTTAGCAACCATTTACATTAATTTGCCCATACTTAAAAGCATCAGTGTCATATACAGTTACATTGAGTTGTCCAAATATTCAAGTAAAAAAGTTGGCAGATAAAATTAAAAGCATAATATTATAAAAAAAACACACACATACAGGTTTTTATAACTGTTGGAATACAAGTAACTAAGTATTCAACAAAATAAACTTTTACAACAACCAAATATTGTGTCATTTACAAATACGAAGGGTGCTCAAAAACTAACGAGTATTTAAAACCATTAAAAAAGTAAGTGACGATTTTTTTTTCTATAAAAAAAGCTAAAAATTAAATTCATTAGCGTATCCTCCTCCAAATTGATTGAAATGTTAATACGATTTTATAATTGTCATAACTTTGCACTGTCAAATATCTACGAATTGCGACATATAAAAGATATTGTACAAATTTTGCTTGTTGGCTTCGTTAAATAAAAATAAAATTAAAATGGCTATTTTGTTAAGCTTGAGGTCTTATTTTTGAAAAAATTTTTAAAAATAAGATCTCAAGCTTAACAAAATAACCATTTTAATTAAAAAGAAAAAGGTCAAATAAAACTTACTAATAAGTAAAAATACAATTTTTTGGCATTTTTATTAAAGTAAAAGTAACAAAACAAATTACAAGTTTAAAAAAAAATTATATTATAAAAAGGCAAAATATCTACGCCAATAATTAAAAATTGCTGAAGTTGTTTCAATAACTTTGTTATTGTGGTGAATATTTCACAATTAACGACATGTTAATTAAAGCATCGAAATAATTTAATAACACAAACTTGTAGGGCATTTAAAGTTATAGTCCTCTAATATGACTTACTAATCAGTTTTTGCATCTTGCCACAGATGGGTGTATTAAAACTCACAATAGATTAAGTTGAATGAGTAAATACTTGTGAATAATGTTTTCCCTTTCTTACATTTCAATGTCTGTTTGTGAGTAGTTACAAAAGTAAATACGACCGTACACACAAATGCAAATAGTACATATTAGAAAAATCACTATGTATGAGAGACATGGAACACATAAAGTTTCCATATGCTTTTGTAATCATGATAAATGATTCTTGCATGAGTTGTGTATAAACTTTTCTAGCGAATTCTTTTAATCTTCTTTGCTACTAAAAGAAATGTTGCCATAATCATATAAATTTAAATAAATATAAAAAACTTTTAGGTTTAATTAAAGTCAACCACTTTAACAGCTTGAAATTTAGATGAAGAAAAAATTATTTTTTTTGGGTGGTCTGGCCAGACCAAGAAGTATTAAAAAATCCCCAGTAATCCTAAACAATTTGTATTGAAAAATTATCTCAATTCTAAAATCTATTTTCTGTACCGACAAGAGTAGACACAAAAAAAAATTATGGTTGAATATGGTCACCACAAACATAGTGTGTTCTTCGCAAAAATATTATTGTTAATTTGAAGCATGTAAACATTGTTAGGAACACGATAAACATGTACATATTTAGTTATTATTAGCCCTACTATGGTTAACTTTATCCATCAACATGTTTATGGTAAACGTGTTATGATTATCATAAGCATAATGATCGATAGCCATAATTACAAAAAAGTATGATCTTATTAAGAGCTTACTTTTTTTAATAAGAATTTCATGAATTTAACATTTATTTAAAAAAAAATCCGACTTTAGTGTGAATATGTTTAATTTAATGAGAAAAATATGGTTGAAAGTGAATTGTTGTCTACTATAAACTAGGTATACCATAAAAACTTAATCGTTTAAATTGAATTGAGGTTTGCGGCTGAGTGGAGAGTTAAGGCTTTTTAACTGCACATGATCCAATTCTAATTCAGGTAGAGTCAAGTAATATTTAAAAAAAATTCAGCCCGCTATATAATGCCATAAATAGTATATTAACAGAAACGATAAAGTCAATAGAACAAAACACTTTTTATTTATACAAAACATTTATATAACAAATTTATATAAAAAAATTTATTTTAACTTTTTTTATGAAAACTGTAATCTTGGACCTGACTCGTATTTGTACTTTTAAATCTGCAGCTGAAAAGCATTTCAAACATGTTTAATCCTCTAGATTATTTTTATCTCAACCACATTTTTTCTTTGCATTAACAACAAAAGTTAATTTAAATACATAATTTATAGTTTATAGTTTATATATAAAGTATAATTTTTATTTATTTATGATTTTTAAGCTTGTTAAATACTTTTCCTTCTTTTTAAATTTTATTAAAAATAAATTAAAATATTTTTATTATTTTTTATCTGACCAATTAACTGCCAAAAAGTTATTTTACAAATAAAACAAAAATATATTCTTTTAATAATTTCCATTCATTTTCATTTTCACGAAAAAATGTTATTTGCAAGTACGAAATCATGTATCTGCAATATTTTTCTCATTTAAAGGTTTTTTCGCTCTTTTTTTTGCCTCACTAACACTGGGTTTGAATGCGACCATGAGAAGGGAACATGAAAAAAGTATGATTTAGTGCACATATGCTACAATAAATATATTTTAGTTTAAGTGGTATTATATGACTATTTGAGTGGTTAAAATAATGTTTGTTTTTGTCTTTGTTGGGCTATGTTGATGTATTATTTATATACGAGAGAGAAAATAGCAAATGGCAAATGGAAGGAAAGCAGTTTTTATTTGAATCCAATTATTAACCCTTATGGTAATAAAACTTTGTTTCTGTTTAAATTTCACTCATTGAACTACATTTCTTTGGGTAAAAATATATTTAAGAGAAATATTATGCACTTAGAATGTATTTTTAATCGTTAAATTGACTTTTTATTTCAAAAAAAAAACTAAACTATACATTTTTTAAATTCAATTCTCTTTGAAAAAAAAAAGAAATCAACAGAAAAACATATTTTTGATATGAAATTATTTAAAAATTTAATAAATTTGATTTAATTTAAGGATTTACTCCCTTATCCAAAGAAATTAACGTAGATTTTAAAATCAACGTCATAGAAATTTTTTACAGAATTTTTTCATAAATTTTATTTTGTGCATTAAACAATTTCTTTGATTTGTTTCAACTAAATTCTTTTAACAAAATGTTAAATTATGCAAATAGTTTGATTTGATTTTGTGTTCATTTAAAAATGTCACAAATTGCCTTACTTTTAACCATTAATTACTTATTCCTTTTAAGGGTTAAATATTATATCCGTACACTGACGACACATATGGCACGCACGTAGAAAACAAATAATTTTTGTTGGTTTACAAGTAATCAAAAATAGAAACAAAAAAGATTTTAATATGAGTTGTTATTATTCAAATTGGTATAATAAAAATGAGTGAGCGGTAATTTTAGTAAGTCTACTAAAAGTGGACTTAAACCACTTTCAAAAGTAACAACTAATATGAAGAAGTGAAAAATTAAAATAAAAAAAATATTTTAATAAAAAAATATTAATCTTTATTTGTGCCTAATTCCAGAAATTGTGTTGGTTTTAAAATATATTCTTTTACTCATGATATTCTCATGAGTTATTTATTCAGTACAATAAGTACTAAAGGGGATAGCATACCTATACTGACCATTACATCAGACGCTACTCTGAATCTTCAGTAGGTTACTCCCAACGTTTCTTGCAAACATTAGAACCTTTATATTGTTAAAAATTAAGCACAAATAAAGATTAATATTTTGTTAAACTTTTAAATTCCAAATAGAAATTATTACATATTAAAAAAAAAAAAAAATAAGCTACTTAAGTGCTGTCAAGTTTATTAAATTTAAGCTAAGGATGTATGTATGTAAATATCAAAGCCAAGTAATTTTTTTTGGATAAGAGGGAATAGTCTCTATACTCTATAATACGCCAATTTTTGCGCCACTGTTCAAAATGATGTATGCTCGTACTTAATTTAAGCTGTGGATTAAGTTTTGAAATATTTTATTTATCATTTCTTTCTCGCCTCTAATAATAAAACATGAGTCACTTTATTTTATTTAGATGGCTTTTTTAACAATTAAAATTCTATTTATAAGCAGATTTCTCTAAAAAAAAATTGCTACATACGCTTTCTAGGGATACAGGCGAACATAATAAAGGAGCGAGTCAGACGATATCGTAATGGTTACGCTTATTTTGACAAATATTTGTTTTATGAGACCGTAGCTTTTGCTTGAAAAATATGTGTTGCTACAAAATTTATTTAGTATTTTTCTTTTTAAGAATGTTTTAAATATTCATTTTAATATAGACGTCAGAGAAAAAAAGTGAGCCCCTGTTTTACTTTTTTAGAAATATACCCCCTTATCCAAAAAAATTAACGTAGACTTTAAATTCAACGTTATCGAAATTTTTCACAAGTTTTACTTTAAAGTCTACGTCAACTTTCTTTGGATAAGAGCACAATATTTAAATATATACAAAATATTCACTAATACATAGAAATGTAAAAAAAATATAAAATCTAGACCACATCAGTAGTCTGAGCTTAATTTCAAACTTTCTGCATTTCAAACAAATCATGTTGATTATCAAATTGAAAAATTAAAATATGAGTTGCCTTCAATTAAGAATTATATAGAAAAATTATTGAAACGTTACAAAATTAAACTATTAGCGCAAAAATAAAATTAAATTTAGTTTTATGACAATTTTTTTTTTAATTTTAATAAATGCTTGACATTTTGTGATTTAGCCGTTTATGCAGAATGAAAATTATATTGAAAAGAATAATGTAAAATATATAAATACACACACACACAACTAAACTTATTTTGCAAGAAATGAAATGTCATATCACAGAATATATTTTAAGTGGTTAGCATAATTAAATTTTATCAATTACTAAATAATATTCTGAAAAGAAGGAAGAACTTCAGTCAAATTAAATATAATATGTAAATGCATACATACATTACAGCTAAGCTCGTTTCGTTTAGTTGTTTAAAAAGAAATCTCGCATAAATGTTAGAAAATTTATCTGAATTAAGTCTTAAATGCGTTCAAAAAAATCTGTCTTTATTTAAACTATGTGTGTATATTTATATCTAAGTAAGTAGATATATAACATTTATAGTTTTTATGTGGTTATTAATTTCTCTTTTCCTATGGCGTATGTGAACTGTGCAATAGTCCGTAACACATGCAAGCACTTCTCTGTTATGTGAGTTAAACAGCAAGAAACGTGACTTTGAAATAAATTTCATGGATAATTTATTTTTATAATAAATCTCTGTCCTTTTTTTCTATATTGCGATTATTATATTATGAACACAGAAACACATTTTAGGCATCATGCATTTTCTAGTTTAACTAAGATGAATTAATTATGTTATGTTTCATTAACAGTCAAAAAGAGTTTAAATTACTCATTAAACTTGTGCTCCGTAGTTCATTTTAGTGAGCGTTCTTCTTAGCTAAAAAATTAAAAAGGAATAGTTCGTTCATTTAGTTCATTTGACCTTTTGTATCTTCATCACTTATACTTTTGATTGTCATTGAACGTTCTTTATTATGTAAAATGATATCTAAAAAGAGTTTAAAGGAATTTTTTACGAAAATAGAAAGTAAAACAACAAAACAAAAATTGAAAAATTTTTAAATTTAGTTTTCGATTTCTTTTCTATAAAGTAATTCGAAAAGTACTTTAGTCACTATGGCAAAAAAAATTAAGGTTTAATTTTAAAATCTTAAAATTAAACTTTTTAACACTCATAATAAATTTTCTCTTCTTCAGTTTATTTATTTTAAATACCATTTTTGTAAAATAAAATAATTTACAACTTTCGTTCCTTCGTCATTCTTTTCGTTTAAGTTTAGTACGTTCGTTCATTTGTAGGTCGTTCATTTACTGCTAGGCTCTCTATTTCGATGTGAAGCGAAGGCGAAACAAAACCAGTCACTCATTTTCGATTGAAAAAGGGGCTCACTAACTTTTGACTTATCGTTCGCTTGGCTTTGCGTTATTTATTGCAAACCTTCTCAATATACTATGTTGTCACAACACCAGTTTTATAAGAAAACCCGCTGTAAACTAGAAATGTACTTTAAAAAACACTACATGATGATACAATGATACACTACTTAAACTCTCAACGAAAGAGAGCAGAAAGAAAAATATAAAACACAGACACATACATTCACAAAAACAAATTGTAAACAAAAAAGCTTAAAAATTTTATTTTTTAATTAAAAAGAAAATTTCATATTGATTATTAAAAAATCAATTTTAGAAGATAAAAAAAAAATTATTTCTAATTTAAGTGATTTCTGCGCGTTTTGTGTTAATTTTATAAGAAAAAATAGCCAAGCGACAACAAGAAAACAAGTGAATGATTTTGGCGTTTCTATTCGTACAAAGAAAAAGAATTTCATACAGAAATGCTTACGTTAGATTTTCTTTTCATAAGAATTTTCTTGTAAAAATGTTTTAAGGAGTCGGAAATCAGCTGTTTGTTTTCTGAAGTCGAAGAGAACGATAATTTTCTTCATAGGGAGCCTGGCCGTTAAAATGAAGAGCAAGGAAATGAACTATAGGAATTCAAAACACGGACTAGTTCGTTCAGATCAAATAAGTGAATAGTACAATTTGAATATTTCGTTCATGTACTATCCAAGACTATTACTCAGCCTTAAGTAAAAGTAACTAAAATGGCATATGTCACATGTTTTCTTAAATTACATGAACTATTGATATGAAACCAGATATCGGATGTAAAACAGCAAGTCAATTTTAAATTAATAAATATAACTATTTATCAAATATTTTACAATATAGAAAATTTTGAATTAATCACAAACACTGGCTTGGGAGTGTCATCATTTTTCGTAAAATTTCTTTTCTTTTATATTTTAATAAAATTCTTTCTGTTTACACAATATTTTATGATAGTTTTCATGATGAATTTAAAGGAATTTTATTTTTTAATATATTATTTTTAATAGAAATACTGATTATTTTTACTATTTTACTTGCTTGTAAATCTAATAGAAATTAGTTAGACCACAAATTTAATTTAGACTTGTGCATTTTAATTTGTAAGTCATGGATAAAACTTTTCTAGCAAATAGTGTTTCTACTTTAATATGACTATACTTACATACACATCTTTCATTCAATGTCATTTCTTATTAAAGAAAAAAATAAATGTTTAGAATTTCATATAAAATATGTGTGTTGAGAAGGTGTTTAAAAGGCATTTCAATAATTCAGTAAACATGCATCATACTCTTGTACCTTTTTTTGCTCCTTAAATATTTCTATTTATTAAAAAAAATGCTTATAGTTGATGCTTAATACTGCTAGCTGAGGCATAAAAATGGCAAAATGTGAATATTAATTAAATTAAGGAAATGTTTTGCAGAGATAAGGATTTTTCATAAAATTCAATTAAATTGTGAAAATTTTCTAACAAAATAATACAAATATTTGAAAGATGTAAATAATCTATTTACAAAAAAGATTTCAAGTTCTTTTTCTCTTCCAAGTTTATTTATTCTTATAAATAAGAGGCTGCAAAAGAAAAATTCATGCGCCTACATATATGCTAGTATTAATGTTACACTAGATGTTTTTGCCCGGCATGGCCTTCATTACGTGAGTCGGTATCCTTATTTTAAAAATAATTTTAAAAATAGAATTTTAATTATTAAAAACCAGCCATTCACTACTTTAAAAAATTGATCTTGTTTTTGCTATTATTATATTTAGGCTCAAATTAAATATGGGCACACACCTTTTTGAGCAGAGCTGAATGAAAATTGTTGAAAAGTGGGCTTGGCCTGCCCACTTTTCTTGGAATATATGTACTAAATTTCAGAAAAATCCATTGGAAAACAAGAATTTGTAAAGAGAACAAACAAGCAGAAAATAAATTTTATTTATATAGATTTCTTTAGTATTTTCTCTGGCTATAGTTAACCAAGTGTTTTGTTTTATGTTTGATAATAATATATTTTATATAAATTTTAATCTCCTAGATTATTTGTAGAAATTAATTAAACCTAATTAATTACATATGCGGCCCATAAACATACAAACATTTGTATTGTACATGTTTTGTTTTTATTGATTGACTATAATCAATTGAAGAAATTCAAAATTATTTTAATATTTTCTTAGATTTTTCATATTGCGTTGACATCAGAAAATTATAACACAAAGAATATTTTAGACAAAATGTTTACTATATTAATTCGCTTAAAGAAGGTGCCTGAATGAATAGAGTCATAAATAATTATTTAATAAATTATAAATACTTTTATTAATCTTATATAAAGTGCACTGTTTAAAGTATTATTACTTATTGTTGTCACATGGTTTTCTTCTGGAAATAAAGTTGTTACTAAATTGATTTTGCAATAAATCGATTTTTAAGCGTACTGATTTGATTTCTGGAAACAAAAGTGCAGAAAGCATAACTCCATAGAACTCATTTTGAAAGAAATAAGAACCGATAATGCTGCCTAACTCTAAACTTAATCAAAAAGTCTGAGGTCTAACCACCGCATACAATAGTGAGTAAAATTTATTAAAATATTTCCTTTTGGTATCATGACTTCTGGTGTTAAACAATTTATTTATTGTATCTTGCCAATATCAACACACTTTAGATCATCTGTCAGTCCTTGGTAATCGATATCACTAATTCTACAGTTAAAATAAAAAAACAATTTTTACTTACTTAGAATGATCTTCTGTCAAATGTACTAGATTTTACTTACTTTTTGGTAATACGGTTTATTGAACTCTGAAATAAAAGAAGCAGCCTATTTATTCAGTACAAAAACTTACAATGTAAAATTTGGTCTTCACTAAAACTTAAAACTATTTAATCTTTAAATTCTGATTTCAATACTTGCTATGCCCATATAAATTTGAAATAATTTAATGTTTAAATAAATTATAATGAAGCTTTTATCAAGCTAATAAAATGCTTAAAGGATTATAGCAAATACATTTTATATTTAGAAGTTCAAGGGATTTATAAAAATAATGATGAGCAGCATCCTGCATTTAACTGTTATTACAAATGTGTAGGTATAGAAAATGAATAAGAAAAGATTAACAAAACATTTGCAATGGTCAGCTCTACAATATTACTTTCTTAAAAATATTCATATACGTATGAATATGTATGTGCATTTGCAGCCATAAACCACAGCAACTTTATCCTCTTAGTAAGCAGGATGAGTTTTTTTCTTTTTTATTAAAACAAATTAAAAGAGAAGTAAATGTATTAGAGGAATTGTTGTTTTTATTTGAGATATCATTTTCTTAGATTTTTTCCTTTTTTTTTTTTTGGTGCTAAGAATGTTAGGTTGCGTGTCTTTTAGGTGATGAGGTTACTTAATGCCTCTGCGTGCTTTTTGCGTAAAAAATCCAATATTTTTAATGCTACCTTTTTTTTAGTATACCCAGCAAAGCACTTAATCGCATTCTTTAATAAATTCTTAGGTTGACTTTAATCCTTCTAAAAAGACATTAAAGCAAATAAAAGAAAATTTCAAATGTTTTAATGGCATGTTGTGAATAGTCCGAAACTTGTTTTTTTCTTTTTAAAAAAAAGCCTAGATCGTAGCAAAATGTCATGTAAATAAATAAAAAGGCATTTATGTGTAATGTTAAGTAGAAGTTAAAGAAAAATCCAAAAAAACCAACTAAATATGAAATGCTTAAAAAAAAAATTAAGCTTAAGCTTCAAAGTGTAGGTAAAACAGTATCTACGTTAATATGTAAGTGAGTGTGGTTGTTTTATATGATTTTTTATTGCTTGAACGCTTCTATTTTGAATGCTTAAGTGTGTCCTCATTATACCAAACCATTTAGAAGAATGTGCGTATGTATTGGCATTTGATAAAAATCAGCAGTGGCAAAGGATGTGTACTCGTATTAAATAAAAACCAAAGCTGTAGCCGTAGCTGTAGCTTAACAAATACAAAAGAAAAAAAAAGAAATCCATTTAGGTATTTGTTGAATAGGCACGCATTCAAAATACATTTCTAAAGACTTTACACGTTCGTAAAACCATGAAACATCTCACCAAAAAGACAACGTTGATTCATAATTTCTTTCCCCCAGCCCAGCAATTTTTTCTTATATTTGTTATGTGTTCTTCCTTTTTTACTAAAAATAAAATTTTACTTATTCCACAAGAATTAACAACACTACAACCCATTAAAACATATTTAAGCACAGACACACACCAGCACATATAAAGTTATGTTTATAAAAAATTCATTTTAATAAAAAATTTTTTACTGGTTTAACTTCATTCTAATGGCATTTAGTTTGTTTTATACAGGGTGTTAATCTCTTTTGTAAAGCTGAATTGGTATGTCAAAATTATCATGAGTATTTTTCTGACATTGCAATAAATAAAAATTCATTATTTGATTACTTAACATTTTTTCTAGCTTTTTAAAATTATTTTCTTTAATAAACCTTAGTACTCTATTTCATTGGAGAAAATTTTTAATTAACATCAATTCTGTTTTAATATAGAAAAATCATTTAAGATGACTTAACTAACATTTTACTTGCAATCACAATTAACTCCCAAACTTTACTATGTATTGCGGTTAAGTGACAGTCAAATGGTATATTTAACAAAAAAAAAAAAAAAAAAACACTGTTTTGCTGGAATTTAAATTATTTTAAAATAAAAATTTTTTTGGCGTTTTCAAATGGAAGTCTTTTGTAATAACATAACAAAATATAAGCGGTTTTTCCTTGATGCCACATAACTACATATTTTGCATGAAAAATTTTACAGGCATTTCACTGTATATTACTTGTGCTCCGTAGTTCATTTTAATGAGTGATTTTCTTAGTTCAAAACTTAAAAAGGAATAGTTAATTTCGTTCATTTAGTTCATTTGACTTTTTGTATCTTCATCACTTATACTTTTGATTATCATTGAACGTTCTTCATTATGTAAAATGATATCGAAAATAGAAATTTCCAAAAAATTTTATATATAGTTTTCGATTTCTTTTTTAATAATTTAATTCAAAAAGTACTTTAGTCACTATGGGAAAAAAATAGAAAAAAATGAAGGTTTAATTTTAAAATCTTAAAATTAAGCTTTTTAGCATGCATAAGCATAATACATTTTCTCTTCTTCAGTTTATTTGTTTTAAATAACATTTTTGTAAAAGAAAATAATTTGCAACTTTCGTTCGTTCGTCATTGTTTTCGTTTAAGTTTAGTTCGTTCATTTAAAATGATCAGCAGCAAATGAACTATAAGAATTCAAAACACGGACTAGTTCGTTCAATTCAAATAAGTGAATAGTACAATATGAATAGTTCGTTCGTGTACTACCCAAGACTACCAGGAGGTTAATTCTTGTTCTGTGATAAAGTGACGTGAAAAATTTCTTCAGGTTTTCAGAGAACGTTTAATTCTGGTTCAGTGAAAAGGTGAAAAGCATTTTAAAAATTTCTTTAATATAAAAAATGTGTCAAAAGCAAGTAGAACAAAACAGTTCAACAACACTGTTGATTCTTGTTTTGTCAAAATCTTTTCATTTGGAAAAATAGTTTTTATTAGTGAAAAGGAAAAATGGAAAACATTTCAAAAGGAAAATGCACAAGTGACGCCCAAAAATGTAATAGTATTTATTTAATTATTTCTATTAGAATAATATTGACGTCGCAAATGACTTAAAAACATTTGCTTCCTAATTTGAAAAGAATTCGTTACGAAACTTGTATGAGTATTCACAAAATGTGTCGGAGTCGCACTAGAAAAATGAAATGTCAGTGTTACATTTAATTTCATATTTTTTTTCAGTTTGATATTTTTAAATAAAAAAAATATTAACATACATAGATGTAAAAGTTTCACAGGTACATGTTGAATGAAACATTTTTTTACTACAGGAACGGGAATTATGCATTTGAGAAAAGTCAGAGTGAAAAGAGAAAAAAATGAAAAAAATTCATTTCACTTCATCACAAAACAAGAATTGTTCGCCAGAACTCTATTTGAAGCAGTAATTTTTTCTGCAATAACATCAAGCTAGTTGTTATTTTTAAAAGTGGTATAAGTCTTCTACAATTTACAAAAATTACCATTAGCTAAAATCTTAAAAAAAGTGGTCACTTTTTTAAAGAAATCTCCTGAAAGGATGTTACAATACTTTAGGTTTAACAACAAAATTCTTATGTTTACACACAACAAATTTAAAATAAGGAATTTAGATCCGGGCTCTTGTGGAATGTGTAAAAAATCATTTAAAATCATACTAAAAACTTAGGTAGACACAACTGTTTTTGTTAAAAAAAAAATGTATTTTATCGCCAACAACATTAAAAATGTTTATTTTAAATTTCTATTAAAAAAAGGTACATTTTTTCTCTTTTTGAAAATGTTGCCTTTGATTTGAGTGTACTTTTGTATTTATTTAAAAATTTTATTTAATCCTAAGAAAATGTCATTTAAATAAAATTTTTCTGTATGCCATTGATTATATTTTTTCGAAGTGCAAAATGCCTCATCTATTAATATTTTTTTCTCTTTTACTTAAAAAAATTCTTGAAATTAAAAATGTAAAAACATTTAACTTTTTAGTTTCAGTAAGTAGTAAATATAACTTTAATAAAATCTACTTAAAAATTTTTCTAAATTATGTAGGAATGGCTCAAAAAGCCCTTTTGAAAAATATTTTTATTCTTCTGCTCTGCATTTAAATTATCGTTGGGAAAATTGATATTAAAAATGTGTGTGGATTATAAATTTTTCTTTAGCGTTACTTTACTCTAGTGCTAATTTTACACATTTACAGATGTAAGTGTGCATATATGTGTGTGTGTGTTGCAATGTGTCAGGCTTAATAGTATTTCTTTCATTTTTATTTAAGATTATTTTCATGGCTTGGGAAGATACAAACAATAACACCATGAACAACAATATTGAGTCGGAAAAAAACTACTTTATAAAAACTATGTGCTTGTGTATTGTATTAACGGTTTAAACATAGCAAACATTTAAGATAAACTAACTTGTAAAGCTTTTTAAGGTAGTGCTTGTGGCCCGCTATCCTTATAAAGCATAACAATGACCATATAATACACATAACAATTGAATGCAGTGGCTTGTGTTTAACGCCACTATATTTCCCATTTGGACTCTCTGGAGTCTTCGTAAGTCCCTACTGCTATTTCTGTCCAGCATAGCCCAGATCAGCTTTGCTGTATTAGACGTCCGTCATATATAACCTCAATCTGTTGTTTGCAGACCGGTATTCTGCTCGACCCTACCTTTCCTAGGTTATACAGCTGAATGTCCCACCATTCTATTTAAGAATGTCCAGCATTTGCGTGCAGGATCGTATGTCGTATAGACCCACTAAAAACCTAATTGAAGTTCGAGTGCAAATATTCCTGCCAATATTCTATGATAGCCATCAATTCAGCTAATAGTGTGATGCATTGATTGGGGAGTTTGAAGGATATACTAGTCCCAGACTCCTCAATATATACTTCACTATTCTTAAAGCCATCGTGAAGACACTTTTATCCTCTCTCAGAGGAGGAGACCTTATTGTGATTAACGTTTTGTCCGAAATAGTGAATCGAAATTATTTTTGTAGGAATGGCTTTGGAGCGACGTAGTTAATGAAATTGCGGGCCGCATGTAATTGTGCGGAAGCAGCCAATGCCAATTTCTCAGCTTATTTATCAGCGTTAAGAGTACCATTTTTTGGCGCCGATCTCACGGCACCGTGCATCTAAGAAGCCTTTCAAATTGGTATTTATTCGCAGTCGTATTTAGCGTTTTCCACCACACTACGCAAAAGTAATTAAGAATAGATAAATAATTGCACTCGCTTAATACTTGCCTAAAGAAATTTTTGTTCTAATTTTTTTATTTTTAACTTAAATTTTTTCGTTTCTTTCCCTAGCAAATGTTTGCTGTGTTGTTATAACTTTTAATTTTGTTATACGTGCGTTTGTTTTTAGCGACGTCTGTGTTATATGTGCGAATATTCTGTTTCTTGTTCTTATAAGCCTTAATAATTTTATTATGTTTATGTCCCTAATGGAGTTTCCTTTAATAAAATAATTTAACATGACAAAGGCACTCACAGCACTAAGAAAAATATACCCACAAAATAATAAATTAAAAAAAGACACTTAAAAAAATAAATAAAAGGAGACATTTATACAGAAATTTGCTTGTTATGTATAATTCATAACGCAGAAAGAATAATTTTAAACAAATATTAAAAAGAATAAAAAAATTTAAAATTATAACTTTTACAGCCAAATTCATAAAAAAAAATTATTTTAATAAGCGTTAATTATCTAAATTTTTTCTCATGTTACAAATACTCCCTAAGTGTATAAAGAAGTCAAAAACTTTCTTGAGTCAAACAAATCTATTTCAATACTTTGTAGTCTCTTAACAATGCAAATTTCTGACTGAGTCAGGTCCAGTTAGTCATTGGTGCTCGTTTGAGAACAGCATGGCATTAATGCTTTAGCTACTCTAATGGCGATTCTCTTGTCAGCCACTCACTAAAGCTAAAGTGCGATTCAGTAACTTTAATTCGTCGCAAACTTCGAATATAATGTTTGTAATAAAAGTTACTGAGGCCCTAACGCAGTTCACAGATTTTCTTCTTTTTGTTTTGGTTTAAATTTTAAAACAGTGATTTCTTATTGAAAAAAAGTAAAAGATATTGCTGTTCTTTAGCCGATTGTTTTAAGTTCATCTTAAATCTAGCCACCCCATTCGATATCAAGTCAAATTAACCAGTATAATTTTAGTGAATATAATACGAAAGCAATTTAGCTATCGTAACCAAAATAAATTACTGTTTTACTGATTAAGCTCACCAAATAGTTAAAAAAGGCAGATATATCTAGTTTTATGTTAGAACAATTAGTTACTGTAATTTTTTTAAAAATTTTTATTTTTTGAATTTGAAAAAAAAGATGTCAGAAAAAGCCACTTTTATCCATATTATCAAAAATTCTAAATTCATGCTACAGTGTGTATAAATCTGTTATAGTTTGAAAAAAATTACAATTCGTATGCGGTAATTTGCTAGCTCGACATGTGGGGACATATTACTCGACACGATAGTCTACTCGCTAGCAAATGCTGTGGTCTAATCTGGCTGTTGCTGGGCTTAAAAAATTACATTTTTTTACGTTTATGCCACAAAAACATATTTTTATATCAATGAAATGAAGTAGGCTCAGCAGGTTTTTTCTTTAAAAACAAAATTTTAAATAAATTGATTTAATAAATTTTTATGTTAGAAATTGACAATCACTTACATACTGTTTATTATAATTAAATTCTTCTTAATTCTGTTGTAAATATGATTTAACTGTCACATTTATAGAAAAAATGATTTTGGTGGGTATAGTGTACTATTGCTCGTTAAAAAAATTTAAGCTTAAAAATAATTTCTAATAATAAATAAATAAATAAATCCTTTCTAGAAGATGCTTCTATAAGTTTTTTTCTATATTTATTTATTTAATCTGTAACGAAAAACAACTTGTGGAACCAAACTCAAGTAAACTTTAAACATTTTCTTTTAAAGTTCGAAAAACAAAGAGTAAAATTTGTTAGCTCAAAAAAGAAAAAGCATTCTTATACTCCTTACAATACATAAACTCATTTGAAATGTTCCCCTCATTCAAACAAATGAGCATTTCTTGAGCCAATTTTTATGCTTATAAAAATTAATGAGTCACAAATACAGTTGTAAGCACGTGCGCCTAAAAATACACTCAAAATAATATAAAATTCTCTTACAAAATTTAAGAGAGACAATCTAGCAACTGCGCACTTTAAATAAAACTGAAACATTTTGAATTACAAATACGATTACTATGGAAAAACAATGAAATCATGAGATTACAAAGTACAAGAATTGTGATTGCAACATTGTTTTTGTTTCAAAATCATTGAGCGTTTGTTGGCAGCTTTGTAAAGCAAAAACAAAAAAAACAAACACAAATTTTCATACTCAATGTAAAATGTTTTATTCGTTGCATTTCCTTGGCACATCGTCAGCACTCGTAAAAATATAAAGCATATAACAACAACAAATTGAAAGAAAAATATTTGAAACGAGGGTTGTTCTGAGAGGAAAACAAAAAAGAAGCAACAAAAATAAATAAAGTTAATTGTTGTACAACACAGTGGAAAACGATGCCAACAACTAGCAACAAAAACAAAAATTAAAATTTACTCAACAAAAAAAAAGGACATAATATATAAAAAAAGAAACAAACACACATGATATTTTCGCATAAAAACCTGATGAAATAACTAAACTACTCCTACTCTTACTACAACATTACTTTCAGCAACACCACATAATCTTTAAAGTTTTGTTGCGCTTCAAAGTAAATAAAGTTTTGTTAAGAGTGTTTTAGTGTTCAAGAAAACTAGAAAACAGTAAAGTTTTTATTTTACAAAATATAAATAATAAAACAACACAACTCGAAAAATAAAAAATAAAAAATTAGTGGCACAGTTTTTTAACACGCTATGAAGCATATAAATCACTTTTAGAGAATAGTTTTTTTTTTTGCAATGATTTTTTCATGTCTTAATTATTGAGTGCAATAGTTACAAATACTCGTATTTGATTTCTGGCTGTTGCGACGACTCGTGTTTTGAAAATCTTCACTCTTTTGGCATTGTTTCGTGTATTTGGCTACGACAGGATTCTGCCTTTTAGACTGTTCGCAAATAGCCTGCTGCTGCATAACCAAAAAAGCAATAACAAACAATAATGACGACGCGAACGTCTACTACAAAATAGAGTATAAATTCTGTTCAATACTTTGTGTGTGAAAATATTCCTCAACGTTGACAGTTGACAACTAGTAGCATGTACGCTGTTAGTTTAGTGCATAAAGTGCTTCAAACCAAGTGGTACTGCCGCTTAGTTTATATTTATACTCACAAACAGAAACGGTGTTGGCGACGGTGGTGGTCTATACTATTGCTTATTTTTCCACATTTGCATAATATAAAAATTCAAAGAAACAAATTCAAATTTAACCAAAACACATGTCATTGCGAGTACCACTACAACTACTACAACTACAGCCACAATCAACATCAGTACAACTACAGTAACAAAAGATATTACAACTACAATGACATTTACTACTACAAAAGTAACAAAAATTGTTTAAATTCATATACAAATTCGAAACTGTCATCATTTGTCCAGAGCGTATGCCACATATACAAATACGTGTATCGTTAAACTCACCACACAGATGTACCTAACACACAAACAATTTGTTATTATTAAAATTGTTTTAGTGATTACCTAAAACTACCTACAGCAACATAGAAAGTGTTTTTGTGAAAATGATTTAAGTGCCACTAATAAGAACTAATTAAGCCACAAAAAATAAACTTGATTTATATAAAAAAAAAAAAAAAATATTGGACAAGAAAAATAAACAGTTAACGCCATCCAACTAACCACAAACACTCACAACAAAACGGTGTTCCAGGGGAGATAGTATTCAGTGAAAGCGCCAGCGAAATATGAATTTCATTGGTATGAATATTTTTAAAAAGCAAAATTTTAATATGATTTAAACATTTATAATTTTGTTTAAATTCTTTTAAGGGTATTCACAAAAAAATATATATATATTTCTAATTTGGTAACTAAGTTTTCAATGGAATGAATATATTTTATTTATTTAAGAAAACCAAAAAAATTTTGTGAATACCTCTTTTATATACAACTTTTACTGAATATTATAAAACTTTTTTTAATTTTCTACTGCCACAACTTCAATAACTACTTACTTGTCTACTTTAAACTAAAACACAACAAATGCTTACAAAACAACAACTCAAATAATAAAAACAAAAAAAAATATATATCTGCGTTTCTAAACATGTAAGTTTTCTATATTTTATTCTTTTCACTTCACTTTATATATTTTATATTTTATATTCATAAAAAAGTGTTTGCCTATTTTTTTTTTTTTTTAAAGAAAGAAAGGAAAGAAAAAAAGCCATAAAGTATACCAGATGTTAACATATGTTTCATTATGGCCATAAAAAAGAAAACTTTTGAGGTGAAGGTTTTTGTTTTTCGTTTCTGGCTTATACAAAGAACAATAAAAAATTTAAATTTAAAAGAGAGAAAAAAAATTACATTTTAAAGGGTTTGTTCAAGCATAAAACCTAATTTTTCTCGTACTTATAAATTAAGTTACCCTAAAAAATCAGGTAACAGTTTTTTCAAATTTTTGTTGTAGGAAAAAATTGTTTGTCATCTGCTCATTCAGTTAATACAAGCTTATTAACCTTAAACTGTTAATAGGCCAATTTTATTATCTGTGTGTAGTTAAAAAAAGTTTAAATTAAAACAACAACAATATCAAATTTCCGTTTATTTAAAATAAAAATTCATTTTGAAGTAAACTCACCTTTTTTGATATTCTCTAAACAAATAACATGTGAATGATTTGAAATCAAATTAAAAAAACTTGTCGAAAGTAAATCAAACGTTTGCAATTAACACATAAAATTTCAAGACATTTAATTAATTCTGCATATTAAAACTTAAAGGGCGAGGTGCGATTATAGCCCATAATTCTAGTAAAATTAATTACTTTTTCATAATTTAAATTTTAAAAAGACACACTGAAATTTCTTCAAATTTTCGCTCCATGTGTCAAGAAAATTATTTCAATGAATAAAATTAAATTTTTATTGTATATAATTTTTATTAAAATAATAAAGTTTTCTTAAAAAAGCAAATATCTCTTATCCGGTTTCATTCGGTTTTTTATTTATGGGTTAGAATACTTAGAGTAAAGAGAACGTACAAGTCAGAGAAATCCGTTGAGAAATTTAATTTTTAATCATTGAAACACTCAATTAATTTTTCTATAGAAAAATAAGCATTAAAGAGCGAACGAACAAGCAGAAAATAAATTTTATTTTAATAAAATATTTATTATTATTTATGCTTAATTCCAGAATAGTGTTGGGTTATTTTAAATTTATTATTTCCCTCATGATATTCTCATGAGTTATTTATTCAGTACAATAAGTACCGAAGGGGATAGCATATCTCTATGCATCATTTCATCACATACTACTCTGAATCCTCAGTAGTTCTACCAACATTTCTTTTCTAAAAAATATTTTAATATTTATTTAGAAAATAAATAAAAATTTGTTTCGCATAAAATATTTTTTTAGTAATTTGTTTGCTTATGTTAAAAGAATTTTTATTATTATTAACATAGTTTTATTAAATGATGTTTTAAAAATGGAAAATTCTTTAGTATACTTTTTAATTAACTTAAGAAACCAAGAAATTTCTTTCTTTTTAGCTGTGAATAAATAGTTTCTGTTATTATTTTTGAAAGAAATAACACACAATGTTAGTTTTCCTTAGGCAAAAAAAAAAAATAATTCCAAATTTTATTTACTGATCTTCTCATAATTAGTTGCAAAAGTAATATTTTGCAGATTTTAAATACAGTGTAAGTGAAATTTATTGGGCAAATCTAAAAATATAAATAAAATTTCGTTATAATCACTTGAAAACTGATATAAAAATCAATAAAGTTAGACATAAAAAATTTTTTAAATTTTTTTAATTACCCAGTACAAAAATTTCTTATTTCAAGTCTTAAAAAATAAAAATAAATGTAACGCAATCAGTTTTTTATTTTGATTTAGGTAGGAGTGATTAAAATATAATTACACTCCTAATCATTTTATTGAACATTTTTAAAGTCTATGAAAATCTTATTTATCGACATTTTAAAATATTAAATAAAATTGCAATAAAAAAAAATTTTGTAAATCATTTAAATTTCAATGAATTTTTAAGTGTTTCCTTAAAATTATAGAAAAGTTAAACCCGCAAATATTCTGATAGAAAAACATATGAAACCTTAATAAAATACCTTTTTTCTCCTGATTAAACAAACGTAGTACTCGTAGTTAACGAATTATTATATAAAAAATATAAATTATTCAAAAAATAAAAAAAATATATATATATAAAATTTGTTCTCACTTTTTTCTAACACATTATACAAATAAATATATAACGAAATCATTGAAATCCCTACTTTTTGGCAAATGTTTTTAGAGTCTTAAATGCCTTGCATTACATAAAATTAATTTTAATAATATAATAATGCAAGTATGCTGTATTTTAATAAAATATTAAACTATTCTAAGGCAAAATTTCTTCTAAATATATAAACTTTTGCTTACTTATTTTATTTATTTATATCACATACAACAAGAAGCGGATAACGCACCTGAGAAGCTTAAAAATTTAATCAAATATAATTTATTTCAGAATTTAATAAATTGTCTGCTTTTACCCAGTCTTGCCCGTTATTTTACTCTATAAGTGTTTTATCAAAAAGTGTGGGCGTGGCCGCCTTAAAAGTATATGACTACCTTTTTCAAAATAAAAAAATTAAATGTACTAAAACTAGTTTTAAAATAAAAATTTGTATAGCTAACCAACACACAATTAAAAAATTCATTTTATTTACATCAATGAACTGCTTCTCAGTTTATAATTTTTTTCTTTTCTCATGGTTAAATGTTTGACTTCCAAGCCTTACAATTAAGTAGATTTGGAAAGTTTAATTTCTCAAGTATTTAAGTGTCGATTTTTTTCTATGCCTTATTCTCATATTTTTCCTAATTAAATTAGACAATAAAATCAATAAATTTTGCTTAAGCTTACACAAAGAGACTTTATACTAACAAAAGTTTGTTTAATGAAAACTAAAAAGCTTTTCCAATAAGTTTACACAGCAAAAAAAAAAAAATAAAATTCAAGTAAACTAATAAATTCTTATGAACTGTAGTAAACTTTTAATAAAATCCAATTTTTGACCATTTTTTTATTTTAAAACGTTTAATTAAACTTTAAAAATATTTATCGGGTACTACAGAAAGAGACATAACCCACCTCGCATATTTAATAACGGAAAAGTTTACTCAGAATCTCATGGAGAAAATTTCTAAACCTTAACTGGCTCATTTTTTAATCACAGATGATTCGTTGGGATGAGAGCAACTGTAACTTGAACTGATACCTCTATGAGACTCTTTCACAAAATACTGAAAAAGGGCCATAAAGACTTATTATACTGAATACAAAATAACTCATGAGGAAAAGAATAAATTTAAGAAAGCCCACATAATTAGAATAACCAACAACAAATATTAATATTTTTGTATACGGACAAAATAATTAAAAATTTTTTTTTTTCGTAATTAACAAACAGTCATTGTAGGAATTTTTCAAAGTGTAACTCAAAAAAAAAAAAATTCTAGTTTCAAAATATATTATACAATTTCAAGTTACAAAAAAAAATATTATAAGCCCTCAGTAGTTGATATAAATGAAGCTTTCGAATGAAGTTTCAACGCAAAATATTAGAATTCTTTTGTTTCAAGTTTAAGCAAATTAATTAAAAGTTTTCAACTATTAATTTTTTTATTAGGTTAAGATTATTCATTTTACTGGTGTAAAACCCTTTTATTAAAACAATGCATACTTCTAGGCAAATTTTTTTCTAACTAATAAAGCATATCATTGAGCTTTATATATTACACGTTATTCTATTCTTACGTAACTAGCACAAATTAAGTCTTATTAATGGCAAAACTCTCTTAACAGGCCATAACACACATACATATATATTTAAGTAAATTAAATAGAGCATACGAGTACATAGTTTTATATTTGTTATTATTTTTGTTTTCTTTTTTATTTTGCAAGTTTTATTTTATTTTCAAAAACTCTTCCTTGTGTGTATTATTTCATTTGTTTTGATAAATCCCATAAAAATACGCTAAAGTAGTTATTATCTTGAACACATACACATGATATGCCATGTGACTTAATGTTGTGTTTGTATACAATATATGCAAGTGTATGTTTTGTTTGTTTTTTTTTTATGATTATTTTTAATTTTTTTTTTACTTTTCTCTTTATTATTTGATTTGCTCATACAGCAACGTGCTAGTTCTTTGCCGCATTTTATTGATTTTTTTTTTCTTCTGCTCACCGGATTTGTTTTCTGTTTTTGTTGAGTGCTGATGATGAAAACAACTAAAATAGAGAATATGATATTTTTCTCCTTAAATTTTATTTATGGGTATAGTTTATTTTACGAAACGTTTGTGTGTATTTGTTTAGCTTAAAGAGAAGAAAAACAAAAAAATTTAGCTTAAGAGAAAGAAAAGTTGGTATTTTTGTTTTAATTAAAACAAACATTTTAATTCAAAGCTATTAATTTGTAAAATAAAAAATAAATGGGTCATAATCATAGTCACAAAAAAGTAGGCTTTTATTCAAAACTGACTTTTGTTATTAAGAATTTTATGAATTTAAAATTGTGTGACTTTAGTGTGACTATGATTACGGCTCAATGATTTTAAAGAAATCTGTGATCTATGTAAATAAAATTCATTTTCTGTTTGTTTTTTCGTTTTATAAATTTTTGTTCTCCAACGAATTTATCTGAAATTTGGTGCATTTAGTCAAGGAATTCGACATATACTTTTGTACCACGATTTTCATTCAGCCCTGCTCAAAAAAATGTGTTCCCGTCTGAAAGTATGCTCCGAAATATTTTATTTACCACTTTGGTTGGCGCCTCTGATAATAATTGCGGAAACATGAGCTAATTTATAAAGTAGTCAATGGCTGTATTTCTCTAAAAATTGGTATATACGCTCTTTAACAATAAACTACCAGACCGGGCAAAAACTTGTAGTTCTATATAAAAAACGAATGAAATTTCATTTCATCTTAGTTTACACTATTTTATGAAATAGAACATGAAATATTCAACGAAATTCCTTTCATACAAATAACTTAATTGATTAAATTTTTTTTAGCAACTAACTAAATATTAATCAAATGAGCTATTCAAACTTTCTGTAATGCTCTTTCTTTCTTCTATACTGATAGCATGAATACATACATATCAGCATGTAGTTATTTGCGCCTGATTTAATGTCAGCGTTATAATAAATTGAATTATATATTTATGTGAAAATTTTCAACTACAGTACACAAAAGTCTGCTTTAAGTATAAAATAAATAAAAAAATGGGGAAGAGTTTTTTAAGAAAAATAAATTGAATTTTAGCTTTTAAGTTCCTTTAAGTATGTTAAAAATTCAAGAATGCTTTACATTTTATTTGGCAAAAGGCCAAAAGCACGAGAAACTTTATCTAAAACTTTTTCTGCCAACTTAAATAAAAAAAAAATTATAAAATAAAGATTTACTTACAAGGCTTTCTAACTATTTTAACAAAAAACTATGCTACTTTTTTTTAATATTTGGTTTTTGTTTTTTATTTATGTGCGTTGTTTCAAGTTCATTTGGCAAAATGCCCAAAAATTTTTTACACACCCTGAAAAATTTTATTGTGCCTGCTTTCAAGCTCATTCATTCGTAAAGATTTATTTCATTCCTCTTTTTAGCAGCGTTGTCATACAAATACGCATAAAAATTTAGCCTTGTTCCACTTAAATAATTTATGTATGACCTCTTCAAAGGCGTTAGGCATACATAAACATGTAACACATACACATTCTGTACAAATGTATGTTGTTGACACTTTATTTGCCACCACCACACAAAAAATATGCTTTAGCTCTTAATATATAAAATTTTATACATCAAATCCTTATGTATTTTGTACACACAATTTTTAATAAAAAACATTTCAAATTGAATTAGTGTTTAGGTTCATGTTCGTTTGCTGTGTGCGATATTTATTGAAAAAAAGCCATAAATTTAATTGGATCCTAAACATAATTCATTTTAAAATAACATATTGTATAATTTATATACTTTTGTTTATTACACAAGAATATGGTCGTGTATGTATTTTGTAGACATTTTTTTTAGCTGTGAACGGATTAGTAAAATTAAGGATTAAGAAAGAAGAAGTATAATTTAAAAAATTATATTTATAATGAATTTTTGTTAATCTAATAAAATTAATTTCACAACTAATTTCTTTGATCTTTTTGTGTAATAAAAAATAACTAAAATGTTATTAATGCCTCAGTTGAGTTGTAATTGAAACAACTGCTATTGATGAGTTGGCATTTTTGTATGTGTTTTTCAACTGCATGAACACAGAGTTGTAATCTGTAATAACACAAATAGGTTGTAATATCAAAATTTTAACTAAAGTAGAGGGGCATTAGCCGTTTTTCCCTTTTTATGTAAAAATTGTTTTAAAAATTATTTTTATTATGCTTCAGAAAAAATTAATTGATTATAAAATTTATATACAGACAGTTTTGAACAATTGTAAAATAAGAAAAAAATACTTCTCTTGAATACATTTTATTTAATTAATAAATTCTCATCGTTATATTAAAGCCACAATTTTTTCAGTGTATCTAAATTTTTTTTTAATAATTTTTAATATTTTTTTAATGATGCTAACTAAATAAATACTCTAGTTTCTTTTAAAAATTGTACCTGACATATTAGTGAATTTTTCAACACTACTAGGAACTACAAGTAAGGGAATTTATATTGTAAGCTCCAAACTAAAAAAATTACACAATTTATCAACAGCTGTTTTGGCACTTGTATGCAGGAGGTATTCAATAATATTGCTTGTCTTGCAGAAAATTTACAATAAATTTTAAATCTTCAGAACCAACCTTGTAGCTTTACACTAAAGCTTGAATTCTGGTAGTATTTTTTTTACGTACTAAATAATAATTTGTTCTAACACACAGTTTTGAAAATACGTCCTTACGCACATTTCTACTTGTTTACAGAAAATAAAATACTTAATTTAAATGATTTTCATGGACAGATATGCGAATTGATGATAAATACCACAAAATGCTGTAATAAAAGCCTATTAAAATACAACAATATGTACTTTTCCAACTTGAAAAATAATCATCATTTTAGTCAGTATAAAATACAATTTCTGTTTTTATTATAATGAAACAATCTGTTAATTTAGAGTTTTATGTAGTTGTTTTCAATTTTACTGTAATAATTGCATTAACGTACAATATTTCCAATTTATATGATTTTTCATTTAGTTTGTATCTAAACATCTGTTCGCATGGCTTAGAACAATTTTTATATTTTATACAATTTAGATAAATGCAAGTGTGTGCACGAATAATGAATTGATATTAAAATAACAATTTAGTAACTTTGTGCAAGTGTGCGTGCTGTTTGATTGTTGTGCAGATTTTGTGTTCATACAAAATTAAATATAATTTTAAATTGATTGGTTGTAATTGTTTATGAAAACTTAAGCTAATTTTAATTTAATTCAATTTTAAATAAATTACTGACTGGTTGCCAGCACATTATTTTTAAATTAACAATTTGGTAAGCTAGAGCACAATAAATTTTATATTAGTTTTGCAGTTTAGTTTTTTATAAAAAATAAAAAAAATAAACAAAATTGAAGAAAAGTATCTACAGAAAAATTAATTATATATTTTTGTTTTAATATTCACACGTTTATTTACACACATTTTTATTTCTTTTTATTTTACCTACCCTGACCTTTCCTTTTTAAAGAACCCAATAAATATATTTGTAGGTCTCACATACGAGTGGTCAGTGAATTTTATCTTTTTGAAAAACCACATGTTCAACTAGTATTATTTTTGTATGTTGAATTCGATAGATTTTATACGAAAAAATCCCAAAGCAATAAAAATCAAAAAAGCGACTTAGTTTCAGTTTTACATTCGTACAAAGAGAAAAAATATATTATTTTTCGATTTTTCTTTCATAAGAATTGTCGTGTAATAAATTTTTAGTGAGTGGCAAATCAGCTGTTTGTCGTCTGAAGTAGGAACGAACGATAGTTTCTTCATAGAGGCCCTGACTTCAACAGTCATTTTTCCATCATGCATTTTCATGATATTTTCCTTAGAAAAATTTAACGTAGCAAATGAAGAAATTATATTAAAAATTTTGCTATCCTTTACTTTAAAGTCAACTTTATTTTTTTTTTTTTGGTAAAATGGTTTATGTCTTGCATATTCGTTTTCAAAATGAATTAGGCATCGTAGGTAAAACTACGGTCACATTAAATAAATAGTTTTCGAAATAAGCATAACCACTATGTCATATAAATATACGTTTATGTAATTTAAAGAAATATTTGGTTAGATTAGTTAAATTTTTTATTAAAATTCAATATGCTTGCATTATTATAGTATTTGAATGAAATTTATGTAATAAAATTCATGTTAGATTAGAAAACTGTATTGGTTTAGCTTTTTTCGACAAACATTTGTGTAATGTGACCCCAGCTTAACATAATTTATTCCCAAGCCACTGAACCTAATAATATACCAATTTTTTGCTTATATCGGCTACACACTTTGGTGCCTTAGGGGCATAAATTTATGTAAACAGCTTGGCTGTTTTTCGTTTTCATTTTAAATGAATTATAAATCTCTAAAATAACATAAAACTAAGACCCCTTATTACAACTTTCGATAGTTAAAGTTAGAATTTTATGGTTAAAACTTTGAAACCAAATTTGAGTAGATAGTTAAGGACACGTTATCCAATATATAACTAATTTTTTACATTTGACCTATAAAATCAGAGTTTTAGCTATCGCTAACTTGTAATAATGCCCTAAGCTTTATTAAAATACCAATCAACTTTAACTTTTATTTATTTCCATATTCTTTTTTACAAATATTTTATAATTTTGCGTAAATATTTGGCTTTAAAAAATGTTTAATGAATTTTTGCTTTCTCAATTAATTTTGCATAAATTTTTAAGCCTTAAGAGGTTAATCCAAATGAAATTAAAATGTTATATTTATAACCATCAATTAATATCTGTATAAATCAAATACATTTAAAGGAATTTTTTATATATTTTTTTAAATAAAAATATTTAATTTTTTAATGTGCTATTAAAAAGCTATTTTAATTGGGAAAAATAAAAAAATAATTAATTTCATTCAGTTGTGTCAAGTTTTTCTTTTTATTTATTATTCCTATTTTAGTTGTTTCTTTACTTGAAAGTCACATCGAGTACAAAAATCTATTCTGCTTAATGGATACAATTTAATATGAATTCCTGAAAAAAATAAATTTGTTCTGGGCAGAAATGTGTTTTTTGGTTTACAATCTCTTAAGAACAATTGCTTTTAGGTACATGAGGGCTTAAAATGAGAATAACAGACAGAGATATAATTGAAATGATTTTTTTTTATTATAATCTGGCAAATAATTTCATGAAATTATTTTTTTTTATAAATGTGTCCACTGCGTCTATAAATTACATTGTCCTTTCAATCGGCCCAATTTTTGGCTATTTTTTTTAAATAAATCTGGAGTATTCGCTAGCGACTAGACTATCGGGTTGATAGTATTTCGATACATGTTGGCTAAGTAAATCACCGCTTGCGTTATCTATAGAATCGTAATTTTTTTGAAAATTGTAATAGATTCATACAAAAATTTTTCTCAAATGCAAGTAATTAAAAAAAATTTTAGTATGAATTTAGGCAACAATTGGGCAAAAAGATTTTTATTTGAAAAAACAATGGCTTTTTTGATTTTTTTTTTTTTCAAATTAAAAAGATGAAAATTTATAAAAAAAATGGCAATAACTAAATGTTTTAATCTAAAACTTAAAATTTTTAAACTTTTTGTTGGCCGTGTTAGTTGAAAAAGTAAAAATTTCTTTTGGTCATGCTAAGATTATACTCGAGCGCAGACTCGTTATTGAAAGCTATTAATACACAAAAAGAAAAATTACGATCAATTTGACTCGGTGTTGAGATTAAACCCCTATCTGTATAGCGCCAATGTTGGCTTCCAATGCTTCTAGAGTTTCTGGCTTGTAGGCCACATAAAAAGAGTAATCCATAGATGCATCGATTTTCAAGCGTGATGTATGACATCCTTTTGCCATTGATGCTTAGCTGCTTAATTTTTGGAAACAAAAACTCCTTCACCTTAACGGCAGCTATTTGCTCATTTCAAATGATGCCGCCAGCTTGTAAACAACACTACACAGTCAATATTAATGGATTTAATGGTGATTTGTTAGAGGCTTTTGCTTATTGATGCAGCCATTTAAGCATAATTCTTTATTAAGAAGATTTAAACAATTTGAAAGCTTTACTTTGGCGCTACGAGATTCACAATGACTTGCAAACACTTATTGAACAGAAATATCAACACAACTTGACATTCTCAATAATACTCTTACAGCAAAAAAAAAAAAAAAAACAAAATTATAATTACGAAAGTGGTGAATTATAGGGTTTTTATACCAGAGAAAATCTTAGAAGAAGGCGTGAAAAATGTTTAAAAAAATTTTTTAAAAGGAATTTAGAAAAATCATTCACCAATTCTTGCTTAAAGCTGCAAAATTATTACGCTGATAAATGAAATTAAATTTTTGTTTTACTGAAACTTAATTAAGAAACCAGCAAAAATATGGAAAAATATTTATGTAGCTTCAAATATAATTTTCTTCTTATCTTTCATTTTTCAAATAAATGTGAGTGTAAAAATATTTTCCATGACTTTTTTTTTGGTATTTTTCTACTTGTTTGTCTTATGCAAGCCCTGAAGATATGTTTTTATATGATTTTTATTAAATTTTTTCAATATTTTTATGCATTTGCTTAGTGTTTTTTTTTATATTATTAAAATACAAAGAAAAAGAAAACGAAAAACAATAACTTTTTAGCTCCCACTTGACTTGCACTTAAAGTAAGCAAAGTTAAAGTATGACATTTGTTCTTAAGTTCCACAAAACAAAAACAAAAATAATATTTTACAAATGGAAAAGAAATAAAAAACAAAACCTTTTAAAATTTGAATTTTTATTTATTTTATTTTGTACAACAAAATGTTAACATGTTAAGCTTACACACACACACACACACACACACACACATGATTATACTGTATGTATGTATGAGTATAAGTATTAAAAAAAAACCCAACAACAACACAATGATGTTCTATAGATTTTTGTACAAGAATATTTTGTTAAACAAAATTGTTGACACGTTTCATGCATGCAAATGACGCTAAATGACGATGATGGTTGAATGTTGAATGATTTTAGTATTATACTTGGTAGAACAACTACATACTTCAGCTACACATGCACACATGTGTCTGCACAAATGCACACCCCCTTGTTTATTTGATTGTGGAAAAATCTGTATTTTGTATTGCGAAACTAAATATTATTTTAGCAAGTGTGTAGCACATGTGCAGTATGTCTAAAGAATAATAATAAAGCATACTTGACTACTGCTACATGCACACTTGTCAATTTAGATGTATATCTGTGCATTTAACACAATTTGTAGTTTTATTTAATGTCAATCAAATATGACTTTCAGTTAACTCTTTAGACGATTTATAAATGGCTTAAAGCATACATATATGTACTCGTATATATTAAATCAATCAAATCTACATTGAATATATGAAACTTAAACTTTTAACTTGAACTAAAATGGGGGAATAAAATATTTCAGAATTTTTATTTGAAATTTTTTAATAGAAAATCTTAACAAGCAATCAAAAACAAAATACATAAAAGCCATCATCAGCAAAAGAAGAAAAAAAAAGAAGAATTTATTTATTACAAACTTGATATGCAACCATTTAACCATATCATCATATTCCCGTCCATATTCTAACCCAAAAGAAACTAGACCACGTTCAAATGGGGTTGTCTTAAAAAAACAGTTTTAGTTAGCAGGATTTAAAAACACATAGCACAAACATGCACATGTGGATGTTTTAACATTTATCGAATTGATTTTTGTTTACTATTTATTTTGCAAAGCAGCAGTCATTTGATTTGAATAGATTAAAAACATTTAATAGATTTTTATTTTACTTTCAATGCATTTGAGTGAGGATTATAGATTTGTGCATTTATTGTACTGCATACAAGGATGCAAAATCACATTAGCATTGTAAATGATGTGAGCCATTTATATTTATAAGGAATTGTAATTTTTGGAAACCTTTTATCATTTCCATACAAATATTAATTAAATATGAGAGTAGAAAATCACTTAAATTGATTTAAAATTTAAGAAAAAAAATTAAAAAGAAACTAAAAATGGCATCACCCACAACATACAAATAAAATATCCTTTTTTAATATATTAAAATGAACTTAAAGTACCCAAAGATTTCATCATATTTACTTGAATAGCTATTCAGTATTATTACAAGAGTCGTTTTCGCGCCGGTAGCTAAACTAAACATTTAGTCAGCGTTGCCATATATCTCTGTTTTCGTCATGACAAAGACAATCATAATTCGAATTTATATCTACCCTGTGCTGAAATTTAAAAAAGGAGAAATTAAATTTTTCTTTTTTTATAATTCTTGAAATGGAAATTATTTTTATTATTTAATTAATTTTACTAATTAAACTTTTTGCCATTCAAAATAAAGCAAAAACTATTTTAAAAAAAAGTCCACAAATGAAACACAAAGTAGATAGTTATGAAGGGCTGAATATTTTTATTATTATTATGGGCCCAGGTGCACTGTAATCTGAATTTTTTATTCTGAAAATAAATATTTGGCGGTGGCTTATAGATAAGTTTAATGTAAAATGTTTCTCTCATAAAAAAACCGAATGAAATTCAATTTTATTTTTGTGCCGCTTCTAAATATCAACGAATTCAATTTTAAAAAAATTTTAACTTTTAAATTATTGATGAAAAGTATTGGTGGTCCCACGAAAAAGCATGAAGTGAACTGTAACTAAAACCAAATATTTCATCAGATGATTATCTTAATATTTTTATTTTATAAAAGAAGGATCTATTCAAATTATATGCACCAAATGCTCCATATTTTCAATGACTCTGATACATAATTGAAGTTCAATGTCGTTAATAATTTCATTCATTTAGCCCTTGAATTGTTTTTGCCTTATTGACATACATTTTATCTTTTAAATATCCCCAAAGAGGGAAGTCCAACGGTGTCAAATCACATATCAGCACGACATGAAGTAACACGGTTATTGAATTTCTCCCGCAAAAGAGCCATTATTTCGTTGGTTGTATGGCAAGTGCCAATATCCTGTTGGAAACACAGATCACTCAAGCTCATATCTTCAATTTTTTAGCACAACATGTCCGTTATTATCTCCCGATTATTGGGCAAAAAGGTGAGTCAAGGTTGACGTCTCTGCTGCTATACTATCGTGAACAGCAGCAATGTTTTCCGAAGGAAGAACTGGGAGGTTTTACATTTCGAAGAAAAGGGTAAACTTTAGGCCATAAAATGACATCGCACGTCAATATGTGTGTACATTTTTTCGGGATCAAAAGTTATTTAATTTTTTTTTTTCTTTTTTTACACAAAGTAATTTAAATGTTAGAATCATAATTCAAAAAATACATATACTTGCTCATTTTTACACACATACTTCATATGCTGGTATATGCAGCAGTGTACTGCTTAAAGGAAACTATATTTTCTTTACAATTTTTATTTTTTCTTCAGCACTTTTTCTTTATAATCTTATTATTGTCAACAAAAAATGTAGTCCAGCTTGCAAGAATTTTTTTTCAACAACAACTAAAAGCACTGACTGCCTTTGTTTAGTACGTTGTCTGTTAAGAAGATAATGGCAAAAAAGAATATAAATATAAATAAAGTTTATGCTATTTTAAGCTATAATAATATTTTACTAATTTTGCCACATCATAAAAAGTAAATTGACTTACTTTTTACAAAAGTGAAAAGCAAAAATTTAATGCTTAAGCAACGTTTATTGTTTTCTTCATTTGGTTTAGTTTACAATTTTTTATCTCTGCACACACTCTTATAAGCTGATCTTGGCACTACAAAAGAAAGCAGTTACAACAACTCAAAAACAAACATGCGGAAATTAAGCTTAACATAGAGTTTAAGTTGAAAAATGATTATAGACTTATAAAGCTTAAGCTGTATTGTGTTTTATTTTCATAAGGAAATGTAGGGTTAATAGCTTGAAAAAAAATCATCAAAATATTTTTTTTATTTTATTTCATTTATAATTTTTAGCGAATCACAACGTTCGATATCGCTAGCCCGGGTGTGTAATTGCAGCCATTTTTTATAAGCGGATGATAGCTCTTTCGTATCTTTCACTTATAGAGAAATTAACAGTGTGTGTTTGTTGCGTGCTCGAGTTTTCATAAATAATATTGCATACGAGTATGTATTTGAAAGGGCTGGGAAATATTTCTAATAGAATAGAATATAACTTATTTACCGAATATTCCTTTTCTTTTATTAACTTCATAAACTGCTATATAGCTTTGATGAACTTTTTAAAATACCTTGAGTGGCTAACATTCCCAAATTACCTTGGTTACTGGCCATCACAAAAGAAAAACACTTATTTTTAAAACCTTAAAAAAAAACAAAATAAAAATATGCCACAGCTATTGACAGTAATTTAAGTTGTTAAATTAATTTTTTTTTATGATAAGCTGAATATAAATTTAATTATATATTTATAGTATGTGTGCAACTAAACAGAGTCGTGTAAGCAAGAGAGATAAAATTTAAAGTGTAACATTATTTGACCCTTTATCGTTCAAAACTTCATTTTTGGTTTTAATATATATTTTTCTTTTCCTCTTAATAAAATAAAATAAGGACTTGTTTATTCAGAAATAATTTAATATGTTGTATTTGTTTGTTGGTTGATTATTTTTCATTAAAAAAAAAAACTGGAGCATTTCGAAATTTTTGTGTTGCCACAGCACATTTTTTGGATAGAATTTTTAAGATCAAAATTTTAACACTTTTTTTCAACAACCAATCGAAAATATTCGATTAAAACGTTTCCTGTCCTATTTTATTTATTATTCTTTTTTTTTGCTTTTTTTTTAAATGTTATTATGTTTACAATATTTGTATCAGTCATTTTAAAAGCATGTAACATTATTGTCACATAGCTAGATATAGGGTTAAACAACACTTTAGTATAATTAATGCGAGTTTATGTACCGATATTTACGGGAGAGTCTCGTGTTAAGGATATTCATTTTTTAGGTAGTTAACGGTAAACGCTTATCAATCAAATTAGTTTGTTTTAAGAGAGCATGTAAGCCTGCCTAAGGATTCAGTATATGTAAATGTATCTAACAAATAATACAGAAGTTTAAAAGTAAAATAATTTTAAAAATCGTAGCAGTCATTTCAAAATAATTAATTCGAAAAAAATGAGGAAATTTTAATCAAGTCAGGCGCAGCTTAAGCAAAAATTTCAATAAAATGGTAAGGGCCGATATCACCGCATTCGATATTCAATAACATTTTTCGTATTTTAATTGTTTTTTTTTTTAAATTTCGATACAAATTGCCCGATATCGAATGATGTGACTTGAATCCTGTTGATATCTTATACCTGGCTCATGATTTTAAATATTTTAGTGGCATTTTAGTTTTAATATTGTAATATTAAAATCTGCAAGTTTGTTACAGAATTTCTGGCTAAAAAAAGGGTCTTTCAGAATAAAAAAATATCTTGAGAGTTAACTTCCTTACAAAAAAGCTGTGATATAGTTAGGATTTTGAGGGCTAAAACTTTGGTACTAAATTTGGATAGGACACATTATCGAAATTTTTCATTTAATGTCCAACCAAAATCTTGATATTTGACTTATAAAATCTTAACTTTAACTATCGGTAACTTATAATATGGCCTTTAAAATGTTATTTTTAATTGGAGAAAAGAAAACCTACAATTTTTTGGCGTCTTCTCCTCTTTAATTGCATAAAATTGATTTATTTGTATTTGTAACCACAAACCTTGATAAAGCACTCAAAATAAAAAAAAAGGTTATCATTATCTGAATTACAAAAAAGAATTGTATTCGTATGTTGTTAAAGGCATTACATTATGAGTAAGCTTTTTGCTTACGTTTAAATTGTCTAAAAAAGGATTGGCAGTTGCAGCGTTTCCTCAAGAAAGTAATTTCAAATTCCTAATAAATAATTAATGATAGGAATTTTGTTGCAATGTTGTTGACTTTTCCAATAAAAACACAAAAAAAAAAATTAAAATGTACTCAACTGGGACTATTCGTATGTTTAAATAAAAAAACTTAAAAAAAATAATTGTCAGTCGGTTTATTTAGAATTTTTAATCAAAACCTGAAGCATTACAGTTGCTCACAAGACTCTGACAATAGCGAAAGCAAGTGCTTAGTACGAGTATTAGATTTTTGTACTTCGAATAAAGTAAATAAATTTATATACCAAAATTTGCGATCTATTTGCAGAAATAAGTAAAAGAATGAAAGGTAAAGAAAAAACTTAAATTAAAAAAAACCAAAAGCAAATTTCTAGAAAAAGTATGGAATTCCCAAGAATAAATAAAAAATTAACAGGCATATTCGCAAAAAAAAAATTAATTTAAAAAAACAAATCGTTTGAAATCTTAACTCAAAACAAATTTCACATCAGCACAAGATGTGTTACGGCATTTAATATCGATGGAAGTTTCGTGAAATTTCATACATTTGGTGTCATCAATTTCAAAGCAACATCAGTTCTTATAGTCATGAACAACATTTCAATTACAATTCCTTGACACAATCATGAAGACGTCGAAGATTTTTCGACAATTTTAACTCACATATCTAATATTTAAGTCAGTTGTTTTAGTTTTTGATCAAAATAATATTTTTTAAGTTTATTTCATGAAAAAACATGGCAAAAGTTCTTATATAACACCAAATTAGTATTGACCGACATCAACATTTGTTAGTATTTAGAACTGTAATATCGATTTATCATAAACGATGACGCCAAATAGAATAAGGTAGGATATTATTTGTTTTTCTTATAAAATTAATTTTTTCTTTGAAGTTCTCTGAATGAAGAAAAACCTTTTTTTTTATTTTTTATTTGTTTTTTTTTCAAGAAAATTATAATATACTAAACTAAAGAGTTTGAAATATTTTATGAAAAATTATAAAGTTTAAAATTTTTTTTTTTTAATTTTTCTTAAACACTTTGTGCCATGAACTATATAGAATATGTCAGCACATTACAAACGATTTATTTATTATCACCATGAATCATAACGTCACCCTTACCTATAGGATCTATCTCTGTGCAGCCCGATCTCACTGAGTTGTGAGAAGTATCCTCATTCAATTAAGCTTTACGTAAAAAAAAAAAAACTTTACATAAACAAAGCATTAAAAAAACATACAAAATATTTAGTTTAATTTAATATTTAGCAAACAATTCACTTTTGTATTCTTTTAATTCTCTTTTAAAACCAAACATTTGTTAGTATCAAATAATTTTTCTGGTGTCTGACATTTAAATGTCTGTTGAAAATCTTTGTTTTGTTTTAAGGCGGTGTGTATAAATTGTCTTCTGTGTTCGGTGGGCTGCAAATGACAATCCACCAATGTGGCAGCCACAAAATATAATTTCTCCATAGACAACTGCAAACGTCCAACTTTAAGCAGACTGTTTAACTTTTGCGATAATTCTTCATTTTGTTGCAGCCATAATTGATACACTTGCCAGCTCTGCTTTTGTGCCAACATTTTTAAAAGCAAATTATTCAAATTAAAATTTCTAGCTGTTAAAGGCTGTTGTTTTTGTATACATTTATCAAATAACTCAAATTGTTTATCAGAATCAGTACTGCGCCAAGCTCCGGGGGTATCATAGGCGCCTCCTATCATTAACTCTGAGAAATATTCGCCCAACATTAAGTAATTCAAGGGGGTAGTTAAATTTTGCTGCTGTTGCATTAAGCTGTTAATGGTGAGAAATATTTTCATAAATTCTTGAGCAGCTTGTGTCACCTGCGCTGCGCTGTTAGTGAGCGGTTTCGTGCTGCCAATATTAATTTTCATTTGTTGGAACTTGAATCTCTGTACTTTTTCTAGATTGCGATAAAAATTACGTTTTGTTATGGTTAAGGACTGATAATCATTATCAAGTTTAGCATCTCCATTCAAAGTTAAATGCATTATGCGTTCTAGAAATAGCTTGGAATTTTTTTGAGTGATTTCATCTATCCAGCTGGTGTGAACCAAGAGTTGGTCGTATTGTTGCCCTAACACGGAATACATGTGAGCCATTTGCACTTTATCAATGCCAGTACGTTCTACAACATGTTGATAAACAGGGGTAAAATAGATTTCAGAAAGCTTTTTGCAATCTTCGGGTGTTTTGTCTATGAGAAATAACAATTAAATTAACAAACTGGAATATATTTTATTCTATTTGTATGTTCTCTTTACCATATTCCTTTTGCATTAATTACATTCTACACTTACCCATTAAATAATCAATCCACAACCAATTTAAAAATCTTGTTAGAGTTGTTGCTTGCAGCATTTCAAAATATTGTACAAGTTTTGGCATTTCTGCAACAATAATTAAATCTGTTGATTTTAGAGGTTTACCCATGACTTTACGAAAATAAGAATCCCAATCTAAAGGATACACTGAACCAAAACTCAGGAGCTTAAAATCAGCATATGAATACTCTTGAATTTTCTCCTTTTCACTGACACTGGACTGCATAATTTCTCGTGAGTTGCGTTCAAAATTTAAAATCTCCAAGGCCACCAAACGGGCACGACCAGCATCAACGTTACACATATGCATTATATCACCAGAAAGTTGCTCAAATTTACGCAAAGTAAAACGCAAAGTATCATCGGGCTGTATGTGTACCACTCGTTTATTAGAAATTAACTCAATTTTGGTATTAAAGAAATAGGGTATGCCGGTTTCGTGAAATATGCTTAAGACCTGCAGCCAGGTTATATTGTGTCGTTTGCGCACCATAAGCACAGAATCATCAATGGCCGGCCAACCACCTACAGAACGATACATTAAGGTGGATTTTAATTGTTCCATAGTGCGGGCATTGCGGCAGGAATCATAGAATTGTTTTAGTTTCAGTTCAGAATCTAGTAGCTCCTCATCATTGCTGCTTTCCAAAAACTTATTAAATTTCAATTGTTCCAGCTGCTCTAACAGATCATATTTGGCTTGATGGGTAACATTTAAGGAGCGTGCACACACATAGCCAAAAAAATCATCACAGGGTTTTTTTGAAATATCCAACCAGGTTTCAAGTTCATAAGAAAATCGCAATACATCATGTTCTATGGTAACCTTATCGGCATCTGTCAGTGCCCAGCACTTAAACACTAAAAATAATACCCCAAATATTGATAGGAACTGCAGCATTATTTCAAGTCAATTTTAAATGAACTAGACAAGAGTTTAATTTTAATTTGTTTGTAATTTTTTCTTTTTTCACCTAGTGAAACAAACTGTTTAGTATGTTTTCTTAGGCACAACTTAACACTTTTATAACAAAACTACAACTAACATAAACTTATTTCTTTGGAATTTAAAAATCTCTACAAAATACAATCCTTTTTTTCTCTATTTTGGTTCTCTTATTCTCTGTTGTGCTAACGTTAGAAAAAACGTATGTTTTTTAATTTAAATTTAAATAGACCATATACATACTCGTACATATATAAATTTGCCCTTTGTTATATTATATTTCCATTAAAATTATATTCTGGCAGAATTTATTATTGCACTTTTGTGTAAATTTTACTATTTTTATTTTTTTGTTATTTTTATTCACTTCTGGTTTCCAACTTTGTGTTTAATTAAATTTTATTGCAAAACAAGGACCCAGTTGAAAGGTTTGTTTCCCTTTTTTTTCTTTTTAAATCCACCTTAATTTCATTAAGTTTTCTTTTTTGCTATATTTTTTTGCTTTTTTATATTCATTTCTTTTACTAAATGTTTTTGTCTTGCTGTGTTTTTGTATTAAAATTCAAATGAATTTGTTTTTTTTTCTTCCGTGTGTGTTTTGAGATTTTATTTTAATCTCTTTCTAAAGTTTAATCTAAACTGCCACAGAAAATAGTTCTATAGATGCTGGAATATTTTTGTTTTTTGTTTTTCATAGACAAACCGCAACCACTAGAAAAGCAATAGAAATAATATTAAATAAATAAACCACACACATGTGTGGTTGTATGGGTGAACAAACCTAAGTAATTTTTATATGTCAGAGATAAGCAAGGGTTAAGGTCGATAAGCTGTGCTGCTCATAATTAATATGATATTGATTGTAAATAATAAACAATTCAATTTAGCAAATTGGTCTAATATGGACCTGTTTTCTTTACTACAACCGTCTGACATGACCGACAAATCACGCAAGTAAGAGTTTGAATTAGAGTTTGGCAGTACTTCTAACATCTATTCTGTTAGCAGTAACCAAATGACTTGTTGCGGCTACTAATTCTAATACTAACTGGTTTGAAATTAAATAGATTTGACAGTTAAAAAAAAAAAAATAAAATTAAATAAAAGCAAATATTGAACAAAATTTATTAACAATTGTGAGTTACTGAATTAATTTAATTCATTTTTATTTTACAATCTATGCTTCATAGTTCACTAATCATTCAAAAAAATATTCTGCCCAACTAGTTCTAGAGCACAAAGTCTCTCAAGCTTAATCAAATATTTAGAACACGTAAGCTAAAAAAGACTTTAATATTATTTACTAATCAATAAAACACAACAAAAATATATTCATTCACCTTCACCTTAGTGTAAAATGTTGTTTAGTTTTCATTCAGAAAAAAATGAAAATTTTTAATGCAAATCTCTAAAAGTATATAATTTATTTAAAATTTTAAATAAATTCATAAATTTTGTGTTGATAAGTTATTTAAATTTAGTTTCTTTTAAATGAGACTTATTCCAAGTCTTTTTGAAATAGTTTTGTTTTTAAATAAACATTTTCCGAACGAATTCATGCTTTAAGTTAATTTTCATGTTGTTCTAGACGTCAAAAGGTTTTTTTTGGTAAAATACTTAAGTTTGTTTTTCTACTTCAAATGACTTTTAACATTAAAATATGTTAACCTAGTTTATTATAAACTTTTTTTTTAACTAATAGCATGTAGTTTTCCTTTGTGAAGAGTTTAAAAAAGAAAAAAATATCTTAATTTGTTTAATGAGTGTGGAGAAATAAAGGAAATTACAGGTGAATTAGTTTTGAGAATAATTTTTTTTTTGTGTGATGGAAAGCAAAGCTTGTTGTGATTTTTCTTAACTCTTCAAATTTAAAAATTTATATAACTTTGGGCCAGTTGTGTATAAAAAGTATGTGAATAAATGTAAGTTAAATAAAAAGATTTGGTAGCAGAAGCAAAAATAAAATGGCCCATATACAAAAGCAAATTGAAAACTTAAAGTAAATGCAAATGAAAGCTTCTTTCGGAATTGTATTTATGTGAATATATAAAATACTGAGGCCCTCTAACAATTTCTTTTGAAATGTTTAAATTATTTCATACAAAAAGGCTGGAATTTCAATTGATATCACTTTAATGAGAATTAGCCGAACGTCCCGTAAAATTTCTTTATCAGCTGATCGTGCTTATTGAAATCAAATGTCACGTTGACTTCACGGAAATATTTGTATAAAATAGAATTTAGCAAAGTTTCTATAGGACGTTTTTATTGTAACAAAGAAAAAGTAAAGCACGTAAAAACAACTTTAAACCAATGAAATACTATTCTGTATCCATTGCCGATATTTTTTTTTTTTTTTTTTTTTATTGAAACTCCACCACATAATGAACAATATTGTTTAATAATTTTATTTGTTTTCTTATGACAAAAGCATAGACACAATTTTATATATATTTTAACTGCACAAATGTTTTAACGACACGGAACGTGGCAGGACGTTTTTAAAACGGTCGGATAAAAAAGCCTGACTTTTAGACTTTTAATTAATAAAGTGCTTTGTTCAAGATGTTTGTAAAGTCACAGCCAATTTTCGTGACACTATGCAATTAACAAAAGAATTTATATAACAACAATTTTTTCTAATGCTGTAACTGTAAAATCTATCAGTATTTCAAATTCTATTAATTAGTTTTTTTTTTCTTGAAGAGGCTGCTTCACACATCTTATCATAACTTTGAAACGACAAAATATATTTATAGGAAAAAATTTTCTTTTTATATTATTTTTTATTTTAGAGTTATTTTTTTTATAACTCTGAAATTTTTAATTTTTCAAAATTCACAAAAAATTGAAGGCGCCTCATAATTACCAGTTTTATTACTTAGTCTTAAAGAACCATACAATAGACCTAAAAAAAAACCTAAAATCACTACAATTCATGGATGTAAGTAAACAGTTTAGTTGCTGCCTATACGCTGGAGGTTTTCCCTGGAGAAGCCAAAAAAAGTTTTGCAGATTTTTTTCTACTTGAATTTTATTTGTCATTAATTTTAATTGCTTAACTTGATGGCATAATTGCTTTCAGACCACTGACTTCTGGCTGCTTTAGTTATTTTTGTTTTTAATTGTTATTGTTTAACATTTTAATATTTATTTAACAATTATTTTCTTTTAGGTTCTAAGAACTTCTATAAATGGAGACATAATTAAAAGAAATTTATGTGTAAACTTTGGGCTTATTGAAATTTTTCAAGCAAACAAAATGGCTAATTGAAAATTATAAACTCTATAGTTATCCCCTGATTATCTTCACTTTATTTGAAAATTTCTCAGTCTTTTATAGACTTTATTTATTTTATTAAGTAGCCAGAGTTTATTGTTACAAATTATTTAAAAAGTTTGCTTAATTTACCCTTTTAACTTTTGCTGAAGAAATATTTTTGCTCATATTTTTTTTTTAATAAATATTTATAAAATAAAGTAAAAAAGAATTTTCGAGAAATTATAAAAAAGTAACAAAATATTAAGCATTTAAAAATATATAGACAATCTTAAATTCCAAGGGTAATTGTTGGCTTAAGCAAAATAAATAAATTTTGCTTGTACGAGCTAAATTTGTTGTCATAAGAAAGGGTATTTAAGTGACTTTTAAAATAATATTGAAAGTTGCTTTCGTATTAGTCACTCTATGATGTAGATGCACTCTGTCCAATAAAATAAAAAAAAAAATTGTTTTTTGAAATTGGTTGAGTGTTTTTCATTAAATTATTTGTCACAAGTCAAAAGAATACTTTATTGAAACAAAATATTATCCGCCAGTAATTTTGTATAATTTAACATGAAATAATCACTTTGTTTGTGTAAAAAAATTAATTATTTTTCTTTTTATGTTTTATATGTTTAAGCTGCCGCACATGCAATTAATTTTAGCAAAATTATGCAAAATACAAATAGAAAATTAATCTGCTTTTAAAGCGTTAACAGAGAGTTAACCTTCAAATGGTTTTTGATTGTGCATTAATTTTGTTTAAATGAATTTCAAACTAAAATTTTAATTGAATTAAACCGCAAAAATATTTTAAATGCTCTAATCACATTAAACCTCTGAATAAATTTAATAATATAGTTTGAACAGCAGTTTAACCACAAATAATAAAATTTATGACAAAAATTCTTAAAAAAAAAATATAAATACAAAATTAAATAAAGGAAAAACTATTACATGACATTAATTTGAAATATATGACTTTAAAATGAATAATAACAAATTTTGATTACAAGTATACATTTGGGTCGTATTTAGAGAGAGAATAAATACAATTTTTGTTAGAAAAAAAAAACAGTCCTTCATCTCACTAAATATGTGTTGTAAAAGATGGGTATCTATTATTATTTTAATCTCCTACTTAATTTCTTAGAGTAGAGTTCATCGGAAGATGTTATTTCTACAGTTCCCATCTTGGCATAACCTGACTTGAACTTGCAACGCTTTCATACATTTTGTTTCTTTCTCCGCTAATAATATTTAATTTAAAATTTTACACAACTGGTGTATACTATGGCTGTAACCTAAGTTGTTTTTCTTTCACATATTTGTCTTTTGTTTTTTTTATTTTAACTAAAAATTTGTTATCATGTAATTATTACAGGCGCCGTAGGTGGTGATGGCGGTGATGATGCCGATGATAAGGAAAAGGCAGAGGAGGAGGAGAGAGAGCGTCAAGAGGCCATCCGTGAGGCCGAAGAACGACGCAAGGAGAAGCATCGTCGCATGGAAGAAGAGCGTGAAAAGATGCGACAAGATATACGTGATAAGGTGAGTACACAAATAAAACAGAATAACACTTCTTCTACAACCTATAAAAAATTGTGCCAAAATTTTGATAAATCATATATTGAACTGCATACACAATAAAGATTCTCGCCGATTTCGATACCGAAGCAACTATCGTATCATATGACACCGCATACGTGATTTGCTTGCTTCAAATTTTAATAGATTTATACACAAATGTTCGCCAAATGCAAGTCAATAAAAATAGCGTAGCATGTACTTAGGCAACAATTGTGCTCAAAAAAAATTTTTAATTTTTTTCTTCAAATTCAAAAGACGACATTTTATAAAAAGTTTCCAAAGCCTATTTTTTTTAACGTGCTTATTAAAAATGTGATTTTTTGTTGACGATAGTTACTTTGCTATCGAATTATGTTTATTAAATTACACTCCATCGAAGACTCACTATCGAAAGTCATCATCTCAAGTTTTGTTTACTTTTGCAAGATATCGAATCGAAATGATTCAATAATCAATCCCGCTTTGATTAGATTTGTCAAATATTAATGCTAATTAGCCTTATTGTTGATGTCATAATATATCATAATGTCATATGCTTTATATTAATTTGTTGAAAATTCGGCTACCAGTACTGCACTCGTTTTAAGAGCGATTACTTTCAAGCTATCAAATTATATTTAATTATATTTTTATACAGCGCTTAAACAAACGTCTGCGCTATGGGCGTGTCACTAAAAGTGGAGAAAAATCTAGCTTAAAATAAATTATTATATAAAATTGATCATAACTTAATTTTGTCACTTAAATTATTGATTTAGTGATTTATATTATTTATCTCAAAAAAGAGAGCAGTAGAGAGTAGATACAATAATATGTACTAATTTAAATACTTTAAACAACATTCGACTACGTTAGCAATGAAGCCCAATTACAATTTTAATTTATATTTAAAGAAAACTTTATTAATTTCTCAATGTAAATTAAGCCAAAATGAACACTTTTTTAACATGATTCTGGTTTAAACAAATGCAAAAGTAATATCTTCTATTCAAAAAATAAATAAAAACAAATAAAACTAATTGCATACATCCGACTTGCTACTACAAACAGTTCCAAAAAATATGCTTTCATAGAATTTTATTTTACTTTCCTCTCATTATATTCGTTTTAATTATATCCTGTCTTTTGTTAAATATTTTTCTTCTTTTTTCTTAATTATTTGCTACACGTAGAAAATTAAAAAAAAAAAATAAATTATAAAAGAAAAATGTTATTTTTTGTTTTCATTTTTTTAATTAGTGTATTGCGAGTGCATTAAATATGTATATGAAAATTAGTTTTTGTTTTAACTGTGAGCAATGAGTAAAAACAAAAAACAAACTAAAAAATAAAAAAAAAACAAAGTGAACAGTGAAGCTGCTTAATAATACCCTTGGAGTTCAAATTGACTCTAGTAGGGAGTCCTTTTATATGAGCGACTCCCTAACGGAGTCAGATTGAATTACATACAGGAGTGTAAACACAACAACTTAACAAATTATTACTGCCACTGATGCTACTACTACCCTATAGCTACTGTTTTAACTTGATGATGGTGTTAAACAAAAAGTTATCTACAAATAATGAGTCTGTTTTACAAAAAAAAATTTCAGTTCTATTGTATCGTATACAAAATGCATAAAAAAGGGAAGTGTTTTGTTTAAAATGCACTTAATTAAAGTGAAAAAAAAATATACAATGTGTTAAAAATGTGTAAATCGCTTAAATATAATTCACTAAAACTTTTGTTTTTTAGTTGCATAAAACTATGGCTGATGATATTAAAAATTAATTTAATTTGCTTAAACGGGTTTTTATACAACATTGAAGCTTAAAAAAAACAAATATTTAAAGTGAACAAGCCATTTTATTTATTAATTTAATTAATTATTTTTTCTTTTGCTTTTGTTTTTGTTTTAATTAGATAATACGTTTAAATTAATTATGTTATTTGATTATTATGTTGCTGTATGAGTAGTTTTTACATACATTTAAAACTATATAACAACAAAAAGAGTGCTTAGAGAGTTTTGAGAAAAACAATTTAAAAGAATTTTTTTTAGAATTATCATAACACTTTAATAATGTACAGAAAGAAAGTGGCTATCTAGCTACTCATTCTAACTAGCTGGCAGTTAGACTGCAGTTAGGGTGACCCCATTGGCAGGTGGGTAATGTGATAACCTATAAATCTCAGGGTCGCAGGTTCTATACCTGCTCTGACCCTGTGTGTTTACTGTTAACACAGTATAATTTTATTTAGGTAGATTAAGCTTACTAGATATAATATATGAAGAATTAAATGAATTGTTGGGCGACAATTTCCAGTCATTCGGGTTTTAATTCTTCGTGCATACGGCGGACCAGATACTTGCTCTATTTACTGAGACTTGGCTTGCTCAGTTGACCCAAACTCTTGTTCGTTACACTGCAGGTGACTCGGATTATTCGGGCTGTGAAAGTAATTTACGTTTGACTATGAATATATTTTTATACGGTATGTTTGATTATTCAGGTTACGAGCAAAAAGATACTAGTTTAACTACAATATGAATAATAACTATTGCAAAGTAATTTCCAGAGACTTTACCCTCGACAATTTACGGTACGAGCACTAAGTAAATTCCAGAGATTTCGTGTACTACATTTTTTTTTTAATAAACTTAAAAATTGCTCTCTTGAAAAGTCAAAAAACTAAACTCCAGCACTTTTTCCTTATTGCCGAAGATATTGTCTTCATCTTTCTTATGTTGCTTTAACTTAAATTATACGTTCTAATAAATAAACTTTATCTATTTATCTATTATTTTAAGTATTCAATGAAAGACGCCATAGTCTTGTTATGGCAATAAGTAAGGCATATTGTTAATTAACTCAATAAAACTTTAATTAATGGCCACCCACACAAGTGGAGAATACAAATAGCAATACTATAAATAAAGTTTAAATAAAAAAAAAGTGGGAAAACTAGTGTTGCCATGGTTTATTTATCATAAAAAAAGTTTACAAAAAATTATATGTGCAAACTTACATCAGAAAATGGTAGATACAGTATATCGAAAATGTTCGCAATTTTTCTTTTTGAAATAACCGCATTCGTTATCGACTAAGTAATATCGCTATTTGTTGTGACAGCTTACAATCAAGTATTAGCTATTGAAGCTTCCCTAGTTAGCTTTACAGGTATCGCATGCAAGCTTGTTTTATTTGCAAGTGCAAAAAAGTATTAAAAATTTTATTTTCCAGACAAAAATTCTTATTTGATTTTTCAGCACGTTTTTGGTTTTGAAACTGTTAAATAAAACGTTTCAGTAAAAAATTTGATTACAAAAGAATTTTTCGACTACTACGTAATTAGAAAATGTACAACAATTGACTTAATAATTAGAACTTTTAATGAAAGAACTCGCTCTATATACTTTCATGTTAAAAAGAAAATTTCAATTAATCGTACACTGAACCAAAAGTCGCGTCAGAATATCAACAACGTATGTGGTCAGTTTGATATTATCCCGTTGTCGAACGTTTGCAATTTTTCTTTAACAAGAAAGTACAAATCGACAACCGTTGGTTGTCAACTTACACAAAAAGCTACGATTTTATTAATTTATTTTTTTTTTTTGGACAATGCACTTTGTCAATTTTTTAAGGAACCTTGTGGAATTAACAACAATGTGTTGTGAAATTTCTAACTCATTAACAAACGTTATCATGTTTGCTTTGGGAGCAGTCACACTAAAGTCGGTATCTTTTTAAAAACCTAAAAAGTTCTTATCATCAATAGTAAGCTCTTAATAAAAGCTTAGTTTTTTGTGATTATGATTAAAGCCCATTTTTTCAAATTTGATTATTAATATAAAACCGCGTTTTAGTTCAAATAAAATCCACAAAAAAAATTTGTTCAGTTAAAATTAATAAAAAAAAAACCCCCAATTAAACCAATGTTTCAAAATAAAATTTAGAAGTATAAAATAAATTAAAATTCCAAAACTTATAAACATCAAACGTACATTAGAGATTTTGCTTTCTAAACTCCACCTAGTATCCTTAAAATTTTCTTCATTTTATTCATGTAATTAAAAAATTAAATTTGTGTGTTAAGAAAGATGAAAGCAGGGCATTGGCAACATTGATAAAAAGTGGCATACTAATGCTTCACAGAATTCAGTTTGTGTGATGGGAGTGGGTAAACATAAACTAAGTAAGAAACCATAAGGATAAGGTACGTGTTTGTACTCGTCACTTTTGTTCATGTTTGTTTTGAGAGTGCTGAAAGGGTTTTCTTTCATTTTGTAATAAATGTGATATGACGAAGCGTAATTGGCTATTTACGCTTTTCAAACATCTTATATGTTAATGATAAACTTTTGGATTTTAATTAGAATAATAAATATAAAAAACTGAATTTTGGCAAGTGTGTATATAAAAGTAAGTAAGTAAATGCGTATGTACTTATACTTTCTGTGATAACAAAAACAATTCATTTTGTTGATGAAGTCTAACCAACATACAGTTAATGACAAATGATGCCACTGAAGAAACAGGAATTTTTCTGAAAGCGTCGTTTCATCAATGCAATTTCTCGGAGTAATTTACATTTTTCTTTATTTTATAAAAATAGTGTTGGGTTGGTTGACTTTCAATGGAACCACTGACAAAGGCATTGAAAATAATATTTATGAATTATTCTTCTAATTTAATTTAACATATTAAAAAAAAAAATTGGAAAATTTTCTCTTTAAAAAATTTACAAATTTATATAAAGTTTAAATAAGTTTTGGAGAAATATTGCATAATAAATTCACCAAAAAAAAAAAAACAAATGCTTATAAACATTTACTGTTAATTGGGTTAGTCCAAAATATATAAGAGTTCTTACACTAAAAACAATCCTTATTGTACTGCAAAAAAAATATATTTTTCATTCGAATACTTAAATCTTAATTCTCATTAATGTTACTACAGTTTTTCTTAATTAACTGAGCGTTTTAATTGTGTTTAAGGTTCAGTAAATGGCTAATAAATATTTTAAGCAAACTTATTACAAATTAGCTGTATTTAATTGCTGTTTAATCCACTATTCGTACAGGCATATGATCCAGTTAACTTCCTAATTAATTAATTTTATTAACTAAAAAAAAAACCTTTATGGAAGAGCTTCTCAAATATTCCACGCAAAAGTAAGTTTGCTGTTCTATCAATACAATTTGCCTTGCCAATACGTTATTGTTTTTATTTTATAGAGCAAAGGAAATAAGTAGCTAAAATATAAAATTTTCTTTCAAGTAATTAAATAAATAATTTATAATAATGTAAATAAAACAACACGTTGTTAATGGCAACTTTTAAAAGTCTCCAGTTAAATGTTCGTTCAAATAGAAAAACAAATAATTATTTAAGAAATTAATTCAAGAAACAATTTCGTTTAGTTTGCTTTACAAATGAGCTGTTATTTTTGAAATTGGTGAAAGTCCATTAAAAAAGGAATTAGTCAGCGGTCTCAAATAAAGAAAAAGAGGGAAGAGCTCACCTGGGTCCTCTGATGTGGTTCCTTTGTGATACCTCTTTAAGAGGAAAGACGGATAACAAAAGAGATGGAAGAATGAAAGAAGGTAAAAAGATGTTAGGAGAAATAATAAAAATAAAAGAAAGACAAGTACAAGTTCTAAAAAAGCAAGTGCAGCAAGAAAAAGAGCTTGCGCTGATCCTTTAGGACAGGAAAAAACAAAGAAAGTGTTCCACAGTATCCTGCTCTTCGTCATGTTGACAAGTTCTACAGTAATCACACGATGGTACACCCTTACTGGCTTGGTTACCAAAACTGTAGTGGCCTGTTCCAGAAAACCCCTACTTCGATTACAGTGTAGCCTAAGCCAGCGAGTATGATGCTGTATTGCACGTTTATTCGTTTTTTCATCTGTAGTACGATTCAGTAAATTTTATTACAATCATTCGATAAAATAAATATTTGTTATATTATATTTGTTTTTTGATACGAATGTTTGTAATAAAAAATACTGAAGTGTGCCTTGCGCAAAAACTCTCAATTTGCTGTTTGCATACCGAGAGGGGGATGCTGCAAGGTGTTTTGGTATTTTGCACTGACTGTCTGGCCGTTTCCCTTGCCAGGCTTCCCGCTGGTCCCGTATCTATACACGCAATATGATGTCTATATTTTACTAATATTTTTAAATATGACCTTATGGCACTTTCAAAAATAACAGTTCAAATTTAATTAAAAGTGAAATATTTATTTGTTAGTTCATTTGACATTCTTCTTTTTATTAAGCTTGAGGTCTTATTTTATAAATTTATTTTTATATCGATATTTCGCGCTCACTTCAGGATATAATTATAATAATTGAAATAAAAAGAATTAAAGTGTAGTGATCAAACAATTATGCCTTATCGGAAAAAATTTAACACAGACTTTAAAGTGCACTTTAATTTAAAAATTTTTTTTATATAAATTTTTCATAAATTGTACTTTAACGTCTACATGAAATTTTTTTGGATAAAAGCATTAGTGTTTATGAAATTACATTAAAATACATTTTGTCACTTCAGCAATTTAATTAAATAGTAGCAATTAAATCTGTAGCAATGATTTATATAAAATTTTATTATAATTTTTGTGTGTGTTTATTTCTTATTTCAGTATAACATTAAAAAGAAAGAAGAGGTAGTAGAAATGCAGCCGCAAGAGGAACCAAATCCTCTGATGAGAAGAAAGAAAACACCCGAAGAATTGGCTGCTGAAGCTGAACAGGAAGAGCTGGATGATTTTACAAGTAAGTACTAAATTCCTTACAGCAATGCTTTTTTCGTATTTTTCTTTTCAGACACAAAACAAACATCCAAAAGTAAACTTCTGTCTATTTTTTTAACTTGCTATTACTAACATTTAACTAACATATCTTTATCTTTAAAAGAATATAAATTTACTTTATTTTTCAAGCCTTAAACTACGTAAACATATTTTTTTTATATTTATTTTACAAAAAAAAAATCTGTTTCACTTATATTTATCTATTACGAAGTACAAAATATTTGTTTTTTCAAATATTACTAACAAAACAACTACTACAAAGTCACCGAATGCTTCATTTCTTTTACTTTCAATATATGTAGTGAAATATAGAGTTTTATATATACGAATTGAATGTGAGTGTGTAAATAATAAAAAAAATAAAAATCTAATTAAACACCAAATGCACAAAAATAAAACAACAAAAACTATGTGTTTCTATAAAATAAATCTAATTATCATATCTAACTACTATTACTACGAAAAGATGTACTATTGCTACTAATACTACATTAACACTACAACTACTACTACTAATACTGTTACACAAATACTACTACTACCCTGCAGGTAACTTTGTTAACTATTTATCACCAATTAGAAGTTGGTAGGTAGTGTACAGTAGTTACTATCTACTTTTCGTTTGCCCATGACTTTTCAGTGACCAGTGAAAATTTCCTTTTATTAAAAGTTTAAAAGAGGTGTAACAAAGTTTTATAAGGAAACTTAAAATAAAAACACGATTCCTTCAGTATTTTTTATTTGTGTTTTATTTTTATTTTTATTATATGTATATCCATATTAATACTTATATTTTTTAATTTTCTTATTTTATTATTCGATACCTCAAGAATACTTTAGATACTTTTCGGAAAACGAACAATTTAATTGTTTAAAAAATTTATAAGAAAAACACTGGATTTTTAAAATATTTTTGAGTGTTCTTCATACAAATATTTTAGACGAGACTAATTTTTTGTACTCAACTTAACAACAATTAAAAACGATAATTAATAGTAATTGTATTCGAGTACCGAATTGCTTGCAGGGTATAATATTGCTCATAACACTACTATTTTGGTTTTATTAAAACTACTACGAGTACTACCACTAATTCTAATACTTTACCATGACTACAACTGCAACCTCTACACTATTATTACTATCGATACTACCACACATTCTTCAATACTACTACTTTCGCCACTACTAAAATGTTTACACTATTTCTATAACTACTACTAAATATCTACTGGGGTCTAACCACCGATTTCGATATCGAGTCAAATTTCTCATTTTGGTACCATGACATTCGATAGCAAGTTTTCAAACGAGTATAATTTTGATAGCAAATTAGCTATCGTAACTAAAACAATTACTTTTTTAACGAGCACGGCCAATAAAAAGTTTAAAAAACTGAAGTTTTAGCTGAAAAACTTTCTCATAAATTTTAATTTTTTGAATTTGAAGAGAAATATGTCAGAAGAATCGATTGTTTATCCATATTATCAAAAAAAAAATTGTTGGCTAAATTCATACTACTTTTTTTAAAAAACATTTTTGTATAAATCTATTTATAAACAAATACGATTCAATATACAACGTTTGCTTTGATTTGCTTACTCGATATGTATCGAAATACTATTCGATACTCGCAATCGAATGCGGTAATTAGACCCCTAAACTTTATTTATAAAAAACTACTTCTACAACTTTTACTATCACCGATATTATATTATGTGCGTGACAACATTTTTATGTCTATATAAAACAAATAATATAAGAATATGTACAATTTTTATTATGACTAAATACTTGATTTATTAAATATTGAGGGTTTTTAATGTTTAAAATTTTTTGCCAGCTTGAGGTCGGATTATAATTATTTCTATAGATCGCTTCAACTTTGTGTACAATTATAAGCTAAAGAAGCTACACAAAGTCAAAGCGAAATGTCGCTATAAAAATATATAATTATAGTCCCATTAAAAGCTTGAAAAAACTAAAATATCAGACAAACTTAAAAATAAATTTTGTCATTTTTTATTTTTTTGTAACATTAAGATCCTGCAATACTTAAAACAAATGACTTGAATGCTAATAGAAATTATTAAATTTTTCAATTAAATCTTTATTATTTTATAAAGAAAAAAAACTCATAATATTCAAATTTTTTGCCTTTTTTTAAAAACTAAAACTAAAGCTTTGCCAAATTGATACATATAAAGAAAATATGTTAAAAAAGCATTAAAATTTTTTTTAATATTAAACATATTTCTTCAATTCACATTGCTGTATTATTTTGAACAAGTATTTATCTCACAACATTTAATTAAATTAGTAAATTAAATCTTGCTTAAAAAAAGCTTAACTATTTTTTAGATGGGCCTAAAAAAATCTGCAATATTATTCTTAAGCAACTAATTCATTAAGGCTTACGTATTTTTACTTAGATTAACTTAAGTAATATCTCCTATAAATTTTCAACTACTCTCTCGCTATTTTCTAATACTACTGTTCGAAAACTACGCTCAATACTCCTTCTAACTTAAAATCAACAAACAAAATCTAGTGCTAAAACTATAAAACAAATAAAATCTAATATATAAATAAATAAAGCATTTTAAATTTCATTTGAAAAATTCATGTACCTAAATGTAATAGTGCTTGTCTCAATATTCATAGTTGTGCACGTCTGTCGCTTAAGCACCTTATTTAGTTTTTTAATTTGTTTTAGTACCTGCAACACATTAACATTATTTTACACTTTTATTAGTCTTTAGTTTTTTAATTATGTTACTACTTAAAAAATAAATTTTATTTGAATTAAAAAAAAATATATCATTAGTGCGAATCAAGTTGTGATTCAGTAAAATCTTTAATTATCAGCCGTGAAATTATATAACAGCCAGAATTGCTTGTGGTGTTTAAATAAATTAGCCATTTATAGTTATTATACAGAGTAATTTGTAGCCTTTTTGGTTGTTGTACATGGTATACATATTAGTGGTGAATTTTTAACTCCTAAAGTTAACCACAAATTACAAATTATAAAAATATGGAGTTAAAAATAACAGCATGTCGATCACTTAAAAGCTACTGAGTCGCACTACTGGATTGGTAAATTTATATTTTAAAATGTAATAAGTCATAATCTTAGGCACAGAATTAAAATCGTTGTTAAAAAAATACCGACTTGAGTGTGATAATAATTATGGCATAATATTTTTTTTTTAAATTAAATTGAAACAATAATTTATTAGCACAAAAAGTTTTGGAATTTTTTAGCTTAAAAATTTTATAAGGATTTGTTTGATAATTTTTCCGACTTTTAAAATCTATAGGCCATAATCATAGTCATAAAAAAGTAGGCTTTTATTAAGAGCTGACATTTGTTCATAAGAATTTTATGAATTTGAAGTCGTTTTTAAGAACATAAAGACTTTAGTGTGACCATGATTTTAATTTTTATTTATTGAAACCTAGAAGAAATAAAAATATAAATCATTTAAAAAATATCTGTAAAGGGGATAGAAATATGTAATAATTTTTATTTGGAATTTAAAATTTAATCTTTATTTGTGCTTAATTCCAGAAATTATGGCAATATCATGAGTAAAAACCAACATAATTTCTGGAATTAAGCACAAATAAAGATTAATATTTTTTTAAGGGATAGAAATATTTAAAAAAAAAAAAAAAAAAAAAACAATTACTTTTTATGGTATAATACAATAGTGTCCAAATAATTTTTTAAGTACAAAGTAGAGAATATCTGAATTCAATAACAGAAGACAAACTCGGTTATGTAAACTGAAATTGCATTATGAATCAAAAGATCAACTGTGATGCGAATATTATGGTAAGAACAAAATTTTTCCAACAATTCCTTAGTATTGAAGGCATATTTTGTATGTTAATCGAATCGTTTTAAAAAAACTAAATTTTTTAAACACCGTGGTGCTCTGCAAATCACTAGTTTTTTTTGTTTTAATTTTGTTTCATAAAATTAACAGCCATTATTTGCTATAGGCGGTAAGTGGTTCTTTTTTTTAATGTCCATTAAAATTTTCAGCAAAAATTTTTAAGAAATTTCCAATGGTTTTTTATATAATTTTTTTTTTTTTAACTTAAATGTACTAAAACAAAAGTAATTTTACTAAAATAAATAAAAATTTTTAAAATTTGTTAGTCTAGCCAGTCGGTTTACTTTCGACATGTTTAATTATTCGATTTTAAAATGAATAAAATTATATGAATTCGGTTAAGATTCGTTTTAAAACGATAAACTTTTTTTGAATTCTAGGAACAGAATATGGCCGTCTATATTTTTGAAAAGCAAAAATAAATTAAGGCTGACTTCCAAAACGTAATAAGACAATTCTAATGCGGTATTTAAACTTTTTATAAATACAAAATCGCAATAATTTGTACAATGCTCTGTTTCAATATAAAGCAATTGCCGTCAGCATAACGTTTTATCTTATGCGGAATTAAGCTAATCATAGAGTAACAAATACTATTTTGTGATTAACACATGTGAGTCATATAGTTTCTCTGATGTTTCTTAACTGTGTTTGATTCCAAGTTTAGCACTGCATGAAATAAAATTATTTAATTAGAAATGGAATCAAAACTTATCCATCATTTATAATAAAATATACTTTATTATGGTACTATATGTTTGTAGAAAGTATGTATTTGAAGATTTTGAAATTATTGAGTAAATTTAAAAATAAGGAAAGTAAGACTTAGAGAAAATTTTAATATAAAATGAATAGTAAAAACGGTTTTCAAAGATAGCTTATGTAAGCACAAGTCCTGTCGCTTCTCTTATTTAAGTAATAAATCCGCATATCGGAAACTATAATTTATTTGAAATACTGAACGTAGATTTAAAATTAGAAGCAGCTTTCCGTTGTTCTAGTTTAAAATTCTATACATTTGCACATATTTTATTAATTTTCTTTCGTCATTCAATTGTTTTTTGTTTTTAAAACCACTTTTCTCTTAAATGTATCAAATTTCAAATAAATAATTTTATTTTCTTAACAAGAAACCGTGTGGCCACTTTACACATAAAAAAAAAATTTCCTAAATTTATAACACAATATTTCATGATAAACAAAATGTAACACTTGAAATAACACCTTCATAATCGTTTAAAAGGAAAGCAAAAAACAATTTATATAAAGAAAATGACATAAATATTAGAATAGCAATTTAACAAAATTTATGTTTTACATATGGATTTAAAGATCGTAACAAACTAGATTTTTACAAAATATACTATGAAAATATGTACGCAAGCAAGCAATAGACATAAATTTTACTTTAAAAATAACAATTATTATTTAAATTAAAGGAGCATAAAAAGCAATTCTAGTTAAACTGAAATACAGCAAAAGGTATTTTGTTATCTTTAAAATTAATATGACCAAAATGAAATATAAATGTGTATTGTCACAGCCAAATTTAACAAGTGTGTCTTTATTGTCTTCCTGCTGGTTGTAAATAATAAATGAAAGACATTTATTTTATATTTAAAAATATGCAAGCGCACAAACACGTACTATTTAGTCTCCTGGCAGTTGTTTACAAATACAAACCAGCATACAAATAAAATTGTACGGGCATTAATTCTTATACAAGATAAACTCATTTTGTAAGTGTTTGTGTTAGAGTAAAAATGCTTTTAGTACTATATGCCAGTCAGCTATGATTATATTTTTTCTTCTTTTTTGTTACCAACAATTGTCAGATAAGACCAGCAACCACTTTATATTTGTATAAGAGTAGTAGATATGTATATGTGTATGCATTTTGTGTTATAAAAGTTTAAAACAATTCATTTTTTGTTTCTCTTCATAGCAAATGTGTAAAACTATTATGAAATTGTTAAAATATGCAAATAGTGAACAGGGTCGTAGAAAAAGATTTTTAAAAAAGATTTCAAAAACCAAGAAATTTCTGAGATTATTAAAATTCATTATCTAATTTTCAAATTTATTTCATTAATACCAACTACATGTCTAAAAATTTAATTTATAAAAATATAACAAGATAGAAAATCTCTTTAAAAGGAACGCCTTCAATACCCATAACAATAAAAAAATAATAAATCAATAAAAAATATCTACAACAAAAACAAGTTATTGTAAAGGGTGGTTAAATTTTAAGGGCCGATGTTGAATGTGCATTTCATTTGACATTTCTCAATTTCAGACTAACTCAATTTGAACCGTGGAAAGATACACAATCGACCAAATAATTTATTTACTAAGATGATCCAGAATAAATTGTTTAAGAAAATTTTGGGTTAATTCATAACTTGTTCCTGTTTGTTTTGGGCCCACATCGAATGAAATCCATCAAAATTTCTGCCTATTCTATTCTTTATTCCTAATACAATTGTGTTATATGGAAGAAGAAATTTCCATACCATTTTCAAATATAATAATAGTTTTTCGTTTTATTTCGAATTGAAAACAGTTTAATAAAATTAAAGAAATAAATATTTCGGTGATAAAGAAAAATGTTTATAAGCATGTTTTCTAAAGAATTGAATTAAATAGAAATATGGTTTTGCTGTAAATTTTACTTAATTTTCTTGGGTCAAAAAAGTAAAGTAAAATTTTTCAAAACTGCAATTCATGCTTCAAGTAATTACTCCAATACTTTGCATAACTTTGTATTTCTTACTCATAAAGTTTTAGTTAATGAAAGTTTTTTTTTAATATTTTTCATTGAAATTAAAATATCATTTTACTTTGTTTAAATTCTTAAAATGTAAATTTCCACATCCTTATTACTGTAAATGTAATTTATAGCCACGATGGCAAGTTTTCCCAGAAAAATAAATGAAAAGAAATAATTTATATAGACAATTATAAATGAAAAGAATAAGTTTAAGGTAAAATGTAAATTTAATGAGTTTTAAGAGATTTAAAATGTAGCACAATTTTCATCTTTTTTTTTTTTTAATACACGAATATCAAACTACTTAAAAAAAACTTTCAACAATTACAGCACTTTGGTTTTAGTATTAAAAAAAAAATAAATTCACCAACATCAAGCTTAACATAGGCAGCTTAAATTAAAGTGATTAAATAAGTACTTGCATACTTGCTATGCATGGAAAATCCTATTTAAGTGAAAAAGGAAGAAGCATGAAAATTTAAATGATAATTAAAAGGCATCTGGTATAAATTTGGACCATTTGGGAAAATAGTAGAGAATAATGGGGTATTAAATTTTTGTTTAAAAAAATGTATCAATAAATTCAGCAAAAATTAATAATTCAAGCTGCAGCTTAAATTTAAATTATTTATTTGCCAATGTTTGGATACAATATCGACTAGCAGCTTCAGGGGTTTTATCTATTTTAAAAATAAAAATTAACATGAGTAACAGTCAGAAAACTTTTTATTGCAAGTAAGTTTTATTTGCGTTATGTCTGTGTGCGAAAAGTATTTTGCAAGCGATTGAGCGATTTAAAAAATGGCTCAAAGACACTACTTTTGAAATATTTGTTTTTACCTTATAACTTGGTAGAGAGTGTCTCATTAAGAGTGAATTTTTGATTGTTTCAAGCGCCATTTTTTCGTTTTGCTGAAACCATATATCGTTTAGATCCATGCCGACCACAAGAACTTCTTTATCATTTTTCTGTAACGATTGTCTTTCACTGTCACATGCAATTTCTGCCTCATTTGGAAAAAAGCAAAGAATGATCAAAATCCGCACCAAACAGTTGATAGTTGTGGGTGTATTTGATTTTTCTCATCAATTGTATGAAGATTTTCTGAGTCTCAAATTTGGCAATTTTGTGTATTCACTAAGCCCTTCAGATGGAAATGTGCTTCATCGGAGAATATGACTTTTTTTTTTTAATTGCCATTAAGGCAGCCGGGAGCTAGTGAAGAAGTAAGTTAAATTTGCCTAAAAAAAAGTGCTAAGAAAAAGATAAAAAACTATCGCTTAAAATTCAAAATAATAATTATGATTTTTATAAAAAAATGACACTCCTATAAAGCTGATGTCTACATTCTGTGACAGCAATAAACACAAAAAAAAATCTAAAAAATTCAATTTAGAAAAATGAGCAAACTTAATCAAATTCTTTAGAAGTCTTAGTAGTTCCAATCATTTGCATCTTGCATTCAATTCCAAACAGCATCAATATGTTTCAATAAGAGCCACACTTTCTTTTGCCTCTTTGCATGAATGGTCTGAATTATAATAAAAAATATATAAATATTTTTACAAAATTATTTTTTAAGGTCCAAAACATTAGTTTAAGTTTCATACAAAATGTTCTTTTTAAATAGTATTCTGCTAGAATAAACATTTGGCTTAAAGTATAATATATAAAAGCCGAGGCAGAGTTCTTAATTAATAAAAGTGGCCTTAATGTTAATTTTAAGTATAATAAAGAAAAGAAAATGATAAAAAAAAATTTATCCTTTTGGCGATGCAATTTTTTTATGCAAGTCTAGAAACGTAAATTAAATAATTTATGCAAAAATGAGACTCTCAGGTTTTGTTTAATTTTCTGTTATAAAAAAAGAAAAGAGTTTTTCATTTTTTTCGGTAAAAAAAAGGAATTAAATGAAATAGAGTCACAGACTATTTACATTTAATTAAAAGTAACAGATTCATTTTGAAAACTTTTAAAAGGACATTCAGATTCCTCAAAAAGTTTTGTTAAACATTCAAAAAAAACTTGAAATTAATTGATTGAATTGTAAAGGAGATTTTCGTTTACTTAAATTAAAGATAAAGTAAAAATTAAAATAAAATGTCGTTCATGTGTTGAAAAGGCTTTCATGGTTTTGAGCAATTAAGTTTAAATCAGATATTGGCCAAATCAACACACGCATTAAAAGTATTTGATTGATTTAAGCCCGCATATAAATCTTGTAGCTGTTCTATTTTAAGCCTTGAACAAAATATTTTTTTCAAAGTCCTAAACAATTGCTGTTGTCCCTTCTAAAATACTTAAGTATCTGGCTACTTGGCGTCATTTGTAATCGTGTAGTCGGTATCCTGCTGTCTCGAATGTGCTTAATGCATTTCTTCATTCTTCTTCCTAAACAGGGACCACATCAGAGCACTCAGTAAATATACTGAAATATCAGTTTTTATCAGTTGCAAAGTTTTTTTTTAGTTCTCCTTCAAGAAAATCCACTTAATTCTTCTTAATGTTGTATTTTCTATAGACATATATTTCATACCTTCGTTTAATTTCAATTGAATTGACTTCATCATGTAACTGAAATTCTATTTATTGAAAATATTAGACAAGCAGGAGAAAGTCTGTAGTTTTCTAAATTTTATGATAAACTTACAACCGTAATAACTTAAATATAAAACGAAGTTATACACAATTTAACTTTTTATCACATTTAGCATTCTCTCCTTTGACTATCTCGTAAGAAAGTAACAAAGAAAAAGAAAATTATTAAAACAAATAAAAAAAAATTATGCTGACAACTCAAAGTGAGAACTACTCGCATTTATTAAAACCATAAATTATATTTTTAAGGTAAAAGTTTTTAGTTTTTCTTTTATATTTTTATTTCTGTTAATTTGGCAATTTATTTTATTTCAAACTTATTTTTCTTTCCGCACCATAAATTTCTGCACAATCAAATATAAACAGAATATAAACTTTTAAGCCAAGCAAGCACTTTTTTAATTTTATATTTAAAACAAACAAAAAACACCTATTCTACATCTAAAATATCATGCAAAATAATAATAACATTTTCAATATATTGCTAATAAAACTAAAAAAAATAACACACACACTAACAAAAACAAAACAAAATATAGTTTTATATATATAAAAAAACGTCAACAAACTACAATTAAAATCCAACATAAAAAATAATATAAATAATTTTGTCTATTAAAAACACATAAAATATGTACAAGCTTTTTCCCTCTTTCTACTTTTTATTGGCTTCAATTTAGTTTATTTAAATATTTTGCTAAACAAAAAATGAACAAACATTTACAACAATTTTTTAAGGCTAAAAATCATTTTTTATTTTTTCTCTATTTCACTTTTTTTTATTTATTTTGCTGTCTCTTTTAAAGCAAAATATTTTGTTTAACATTGACATTTTTTATATAAATAAATTATACAAAATTTTGCTAAATTATTCACAAAACTTTAACATGAAAAAGTTTATACTCAATTTGATGTATTTATTTTAGTTTAAAAAAAAAAAATATGTAGTTTTTCATGCAATAATAAATTTGTAAATAACACACTTTTATACATTTTAATGTCGCTATTAAAAATTATAAAAAAAGAAATTCATGCTTAAATCCATTTATGATCAGTTTATTTAACAGTTAAATGAAAAACAAATATAATAAAATAAAATTATAAATTAAGAAGCTACAGGCAAGCGTGAGCTGAGTTTTTAAAATTCAGAAAGTGAAAATTGGTACTTTTGGATGAATACGAAAAATATGTTTATTTTAAATATGGCCATAATAAAATAAAATAAATCATTTGCTCTAATATATTTTATATTTGTTTTGGTACATAGTAAAAATAGTACCATTCACTTAAACGTAGGCAGCCAGAAAACCAATGAATAAATAAATTTTTGCATGAAGCATTGTGATATAAAAGGTAACGACGAATGATTCAATCATTCAAAAAATACGTTTCTGCTTTTGTTTTGTAGGCAAATGTACGATTGTGTTGGTACATAACAAGAAGGACAAGACTGTTCCCAAAGCCAATCGTTTTATTTGTGATATTTTTGCTGTAAATTTGTTTGTATTTTGTTTTATACATTATACAACAAAATTTAATAATTTGGAAATACTTGTGACTTCCCAGGACACTTTTATGAAATGTTTCGTTCCTTTTCGAACTCTGATTAATATAAAATTGACTAGAACTCAAACTAGGGGTAAGAACAAGTCACCTGATTATTACAGCCAAAATATACCCACTGTGACCCAATTTCATGGTCCAAATACTCGATATGATTAGTATTCATTAAAAATTTGCCAGCTATGTATCATATGCCTTGAGTAACAAAAGCCGGTCCAAATTACACCATAACACAATATACATTCTGCTGCCTCTTCGTCTTCATTACGTAATCTGCAAAGGTTCTTATATTTGCCAAGTGCTTTAATATTTTGCAATGTCTAGTCATTAATTCCATGACAATAAGTCACTTAAAACCTTTTTATGTGATTAAAAACATTATCAAAATTTTAGTCTAACCTGTAACGCTTACAAATAATTTGGTATAAGTAACTACGCGGGATTAAAAAGAAATAAATTTCCATACCAATTTTTAACTTTAAAAAAAAAACGTTTTAATAATGAAAGTATTTCATTAAATGCATGAGTATTTTATTAAATTAATAAAATATTTCATCAACTTTATGTGAATTAATTTCCATTTTAGTAATGAAATTATTCCATTAAATGAATGAATATTTCATTTAATTAATGAAATAATTTCATTTAATTAATGAAATATATCCATTAAATGAATGAATGAAATTATTCCATTAAATGAATGAATATTTCTTTGAATTATTGAAATAATTTCATTAATTTAATAAAATAATTTCATTAAAAATAATAAAATGATTTCATTTAATTTATTACATATTTTTAAGTTCTTATAATGAAATTATTTAATTATATTAACTAAATTATTTCATTAAATTAATGAAATATTTAATTCATAAAATTACTGAATACTTTATTAAATTATTGAAATATTCATTAAATTAATGACTATTTCATATAATTAATGAAATGCTTTTCATTTCTTACAATGAAATTATTTTATTAAACTAAAGAAATTATTTCATTTAATTAATTTATTATTTATTAGTTTTAAAAATATATTAATTTGATTAAATTACTGAATATTTTATTAAATTAATAAAATATTAATTTGATTAAATTAATTACCATTTCATTAAATGAATGAATGAAATATTTCATCAGCTTTATACAATTTAATGCAATATTTTCATTATTTCATAAAAGAAATGAATACTTAATTAAATAATGAATTATTTTATTAGCCAAATGGAACATGTTGTTGCTTTGTTTATAAGATTAATGAAACAAATCTAAAAAAATATGTTTAATTGTTAAAATTGTGTGATATAAATGGATTAAAGATGGAGTGTTTCATGTTAAAAAAAAAGCTGGCATTTATCCCCTCTACCACCTCATTTTCCTTAATCACCATTGCCTTTCTTGTTAGTAAATGTTGATTTATATATTTTTGTTAGAAAAATGGTAAAAGTATTGCCTACGCAAAGTATGCTAAATAAAATGAATTAATTAACAAAATTTCTATTAATATTAAACAAATAATATGCATTAAATATTATTAATAATATTAATAATTTAAGATCAAATATGAAAACTGTAATAAAACACAACAATTTAATTATATTTGTGTGTGTTAATATTTATTACAAAATACCAAATACTACATACATATATTGTACAATTCTTATTATTGTTTGTATTATATACTATACATACTACAACTATCATAAGACGTGCTTATTTATTGCTGTTTCCATTACTCAATTTCTTTTTACAGAACTGAAAAATCAAATAGAAACGCAAGTAAATGAGCTAAAAACCCAAATAGAGGGAAAATGCGTCATGCAGTGATATGTCAACATAATATTTATTTATTTAAATATAAACAAAACAAATAATAATAAAGATATATATTAAAATGAAATTAAACTAATAAACTAATTCCATATATTTATAATAAAATAAAATTAAATAAGAACAACAACAATAATAATAACAATAGAATTATAAATAAATAATATAAACAACTGGCGGATTATATATTTAAACATAAAGTGTTATGAGTCATAAATATAGAAGAAAAACTGCTGAATTGCATCAAAAACAAATAAGGCTACATACTTATATATAACAAATAAACTAAAAAAAAAAAACACTTTACATAAGCCAACAAAATAAATTAAATATATACAACATACTTACATATACAATAGTCTATACAAAAGAAAATTAAACCAAAAAAAAGAAGAACATATAAACAAGTAAATATTATATATATATACAACAAATCTACATATATGTAGTATGTATATGGTGAATAGGCATGCATGTATATACATACATAACAACAACAAACAGATCCATTAACAACTACAGCACCACTACAACCACAATATTACTTAATACTGGTAAAACAGAAACCAAAACCAAAACATAAGTAGTATATAATCCTATATACTTACTTATATATTTAAAATTTCAACTTCTTTTCTTAATATAATAACAACTGAATATTTAACCCTATAAAAGAAAAACAAAACAAGCAAAACAGCAAAAATTAATTTATATATAAAAAAAACAATAATAACAACCAATAAAAATATACTAACTATAATAACTGCATTATTATGAATTAACACAGTAATTCAAACAGTAATAAATCTTCATAACAAAAAATAAATAAATAAAAATAAAACTACGTTTAGTAAAACTTAACTTAACCTCTTAAAAAACCAAACGAAACCAAAAAGCTGGCTAATCTTATGCATCTTACAAACAACTTCTACCACCACCACCACCACTTATAACTATTACTATCTAAATACTACAAAAATAACAAATACAATTTTATCTATATACAAACCGCAAAAACACCGGAAATAGTTATGTATCTATCTACTCTATCTATTAGAATATCAAGCAACAAACAACAATTAAATTTAAACAACCGTTAATTTGATTGGCTCTTTTGGAAACCAACACTTTCTCTCACCTGCTTATTAGTAAACTAAAAGAAAAATTAAAATACTTCTCTTACCTACTTACACTCTAATACCCGAACAAAATAACAAAGAAAACAGCTGCTGCTTAAGTATGTGCTCTCTTTCTCTCTCTATTTACTTATCACTGACTTTTTATTAAAAATGAGAAAGCTCTTTGAACAATATATTTTTTAAACCAAACTTAAAAATTGTCCGTTATTTTTTGAAACATAGTTAAATGAAACAGAAGCACTGCGTTTAAGTAAAATAATAAAATGAAATGAAATAAAATAACATAATAAAAATAATTACATAAAATAAAGCCTTTAAAATAAAATTTAGAAGAAATTTATGAAAATCATTTAAACTAAATAATTTAAATAATACCAAACAAAACAGAACTTAACAACATTTAAGTAATTTAGAAAAAAAACCCTTTAAATCTTAAAAAAACGAACATTTTTAGTAAAAAAAAAACCAGAAACAAAGCATTACTTAGGCTGTTACAAAATTTTTGAAAAATCCAACAAAAAAATTTAAATGAAATTTATTATTAATTATAAATTTAATTAAAACATAGCTAAGTCGTATTAAAAATTTGTTTCTCTTCAAATAAATAAAAAAATAAAATAAAAAATCTTTAGCTTTGAAACAGCTGCTAATCTGTTGATTACTTTTCATTTTTAACACCTTAAAATTCTATTTATTAACTTATTATAACTTTTTCTCTTTCTCTTCTTTTAATTTTGTATTCTGAGATAGAAACAAAAAAAAATTTTTTTCTTAAAAGAAAACTAATCTTTGGTAGTGATGATTTTATTGAAAATGTAAGTAAATCTTTTAAAATCCTTCATTAACTACAAGCTACATACATACATATAATTGTCATTGTAACTTATTTATAATTTTCTGCACCAAAATCATCATTTTTCAACTAAAATTTATTTTTCTGATACAAAATTAATTTTAGTTTTCATTAAAATTAGCTAAAATTTCATTTAACTGAAAAGCAATTAAAAATTTTAAGTTTTCTTTGAGAATTTTAGGCCGCATGTCTACAACTTTGATTTTGAGAACTGAATTTGCTAAAAAAAAAAAAAAATTTCAATTATCTTGGACGAATTTTTTAGTTGAGATATTAGAAAATATATTTAATAGAGCTAAACTTTGGCTTGTATTATCGAATTATAATAGCCACAACTAAAAAATGTTATTGTCACAACTGAATTTATATTTTCTGTGTGTACAAATATTGCTTTAGTTCCATAACTAGAAGCAGATCTTTCTAATAAAGATAAATGAATAATGTAGGAACTTTACAAGTAAAAGTTAATGTTAAAAATTTATTTGTTGTACGCGATATTTGTAGCTATTTTTGGTTGTTATACAAAGGCTATCCTCAGCCGTAATTGGTTATTTACAGGGTATCTAATCTACAATCTTATTGCGACAGCTTTTCTTCAAATTTCTAAAAATATGTGTAAATATGTACATAAAAATGCTTGCATGCGAGTGTAAATCCTAATTATAAAAAACAAATACCTAATTTTGTTTAAATGTTAGTAGAACAGAAAAAAGAATTTGTCTTTAATATAAATTTCTTTCACTGTGAACATAAATATTTTACTTAATACATACATACATACGTACATCTTTTTTTTGCCAAAGCACAAGAACTTATTCATGAAAAATCACACATTTTTTTTTTTAGTTAAATTAAAGAGAAATCGATTCTTGTTCTATAAAACAAAAAATGGAGCAAACTTTGCATATTGCAAAAGTCTAGGAAAATAATTTTTATAAACTGCTTTTTAGAGATGGGAGATGGTAATTCTAAAGCTCTCTTAGTACTTATTGTACTAAGTAAAAAAATTTTTTTAAATTTCCCATGAGAATATCATGGAAAATAATGCATTTTGCATTAAGCACGAATTAAGTTAAATTTTGCCAAGTTTTATTTGTTTTATTAGGCTTGCCTAATATGCAAAATTTACTGCAAAGACTGATTTCTCCTTTTACAAAATTTGTTAAATATTTCTCTAACCATAAACTCTTTATTTATTCACAGTTAAAGAGGGAAGTATTTACAAATAGCTAAAGCTGATTTGTGATAAGATAAAAGTAACAAGAAAAATAAACAAAACTTTTATAATTATAGAAACAAAATAAAAATAAAAAGAAAATCCGTATTAAATAGCTTAAAGAAAACGTAGAATTTTTGGTAAATTTAATAGATAAAATTTATGCAAAACAGCTGTGATAGTTTAACAAATTTGCCCATAGTGAATTAACTAAATAAAATAACCAAAGCACTTCAAATAATTAAGAAATAAACAGCTTATAAAGGCATTACACTTAATGAACTTAAGCTTTTTCGTGGTCTCAGCTTGTTTAAGTTTTGCTTAATAATTCTTTTCTCACATTAACGTTTTTTGAAAAACTATCGAAAGATTAACGAGGCATGGTTATCTTTAAAAGGTTTAAAGAACTAAGAAAAATAAGTTTACATGCAAATAAAGCAACCAAAAAAATTTTTAAAGCAAATATTACAGCCAAAAAGTAGTTATGCAAGTGATAAAAAAGCTTTAACAATTTGGAAAATGAAAAAAAAAAAAAAATAAAAGCGAGTGTTGGGCAGCGGATAGGCTATGCATCAGATAAAAATAGTGGTTATTCAAAGAATTTTGAAGGAATTTTGAAGGAAATCAGTTAGCCATAAATTCAAATAGACGAAATTGTAATAAAATTACCACTCATTTTTTAAGTGGCCCTATACCACTTTCATAAATATTAGTTAAGAAATCAGAATTATTTTTTTTAAATCTTTTTCATACTGTAATAAAAAAATCTTTTGTTTAGACTTTATGACTCTACCAAAATGACTAATACGACTTCAAGTAGAAATTATGACAAATTTTTCAGATTTGGCACAACATCGATTTCAAGTCTACTTTAATTTTCTTTGAATACAAGCAATATTTTTCTATGCCTTTACAATTTCTTTATCATTTTGCTTTGATTTAATGAAGCATGAATGGAATTATTGAAATAATCCATTAATATAATTCATTGAATTAATGACATCTGTGAATAAAAATTTCTGGCATTGTATTTAGTAAAAGGTGGCCCAACCAAAACGCACGATGTAAAATGTGAATAAAACAAAAAGTTTTCAGAGAATTATATTAATATCGTCCAAATGTTCGCCGCGGCTTCGGTGGCATACCTCTATCCGATGATCCACACTTACAATGGCATAATTGAAATTAAATGTCGTTAATAGGTCGAATTATCTCATGCTTTAGCTCTTGAATTGTTCTTAAGCTTGTTGACATACACTTTTTCTTTTAAATATCCCCAAAGCAAGAAAGTCTAACGGTGTCAAAACAAATGATTGCATAGGACGACGAGTGGAGGCTGACGGCTCTTCTACCACACTATCACGAACGCCAGTAATGTTTTCCGCAGAACGACTGGGTAAGCACATTTCCTACCGACCCGGTTTGTTGAAATTTTTGCACAATTCTCTCTAAAAGGGACATATTTGGTCAATTATGATGACGAAAAAAAGCAAAAAGTGCACTAAATTAATTTTAATTTGAACGCCCAATTTCATAAAAGACTGTAACAATTTTAAAGCGTTGCTCAATTGTGTACCTCTTCATGGTATTATATATCAAACAATAAAAAAAAGAATGTCAAATTAAGTTAGAAAAACTTGAAGTCAAAATGTGACTTGCAATTAAAATCGTGCATGATGGTTGGACCACATTTATAAGCACAGTAATTGTAAAAAGAATTCGGTATTATTTTTTTCAAGTTTTGTTATTGTTGAAAAACTTTATTTTTGCAATGTTCTTAGCAAATACTGTATCACAGCAGCATTTTTACAATGTGGAAGAGAAAACAAGGGCTTAATACATATGTTTTATACACACTTACAGTCCATGATTTTAAATATTATTTTTAACTAGATGTTTTTGCTAAGTATTGCCCGGCCCAGTTTAGTCCTGTATTACTTGAGTCGGTATCCTTAGCTCACAGACATTCACTACTTTAAAAAATGGATCATGTTTTTGCTAGTATTATTATATTTCAAAACATAATTTCAGGATTGTTTTGAGTAGTGGCGAGTGGAAATCGTTGAAAGGTGGGCCTAAAATTTAGCTTGGCTTTTCAAAATTAAATTACGAACTTCCTTGGAGTATAGAGCTGAAAAACAAAAATTTGTATAATGAACAAACAAACAAAACAAATAGCTTTTAAATAAAAATTAGTATAAATTGATTATTAGCTTACAAAGCAGTTTTAACAATAGTACAATCAAGTTTACACCAAAGTAAGCGACTTCAATAGTGACATAATTCAAAAACACATGAGCCATTTAAAGCTTGCAATCTGCTAGCACTCTTGTGAAATTTTTTTGGGGAAAGCAGGCCTTTTAAAATATATTTTGAATGTTTTTTTTTAACATGGAGTACACTAAAGAGAAAACCTTTATTAAATTAAATTAAATTAATTATAAATTTAAAAAAAAAAAAACTAATGTTGCAGTTATAATTTTGCTTCCGTTTTAGATATTTAACTGAATTAAATGTTGCATTAGAAAATAACAAAAATAAATATAACATTTCCTGAATGTAAATTTTGTCTTAGTATTAATGATGCCAAGAAATTAAAAAAAAAACATAAGAATGGTTTAATTGTAAAAATTAAATTTTTATAAAAATAATATAAAGTATCGCAGCATTAACGAAATTTTCATTGCATTAATGGAATAGTGTCAATATAAGGGTTTCACTGTGTTTTTCTTACAGTATAAAATAGTGAGCAAAACTACATTTTTTATAATTTTTTTCCATAATTCCCGAGCTAACAATGCAGCACAGTTTTACTAAGCGTTATGGGTTGCCATAATGTTTATTATCATGATAGGCCTTTTAAATTTTATCTGTGAAACATAGTATACAGTTCATAAATAATTCCCAGGAATTTTTCTCAAGAAAAATTGGTTTTCTTTAAAAAAAAAAAAAAATCCATAAATCAAAGAATTTTCTATTAAAAAAAATTAAAAATTTTATACGTCATAAGAGAAGAAGACAAAGCTTAACCTCGTGGGGAATTTTAATTCATCATTTGATTGATAACTAATTATGTAGATATAAAAACAATTTTTTATACTTTCTTGTTCATACTCGTACATATAACAAGTATGAGTTTCTTTTTAGAAACTGTTTAACACAATTAATCATTTTGTTTTTGTTTTTTTTTTTTAATTAAATTAAAATAAAATGTCATTGTATGTATTAAATACTCGTTTTATGTGTTTACAAATAATTAAATATTTTATGTATGTTTTCTATTTACAACTTTATTTATAACTTAACTATTTTAATCTCTGGTTTTCTTTCTTTCTTTCTCTCTCTCTCTCTTTCTCTCTCTACTTCTTGCTCTTTTAAACTTAAACTATTGATGTGTGTGTATATTGTGTTACTCTATATAAATCCACTACCATCACGTACAACATAAACTAAACAACAAACATAAAAATGCCAGACCAACATTAAAAAAAAAGTTTAAATCAACAGCTGTTTTTTTTACAGTGTGTAACAACACCCCAGTCTACGTAAATTAATTATTGTTCTCAACTTATTTTTTTATATAATTTTTTTTAATATCCTTTTATAAAATATTTACTCTATTCCTATATTAAATAATGTACAAATAATTTATAAATTTTATTAAAAATAGTTAAACTTATTATGTATATGTTAAGTGATAAACAGGATTTAGCAGCTTTATGTTAGGTTGTTTTTGTGTTGTTATAATACACTGCGTTTAAGTTTTGTAGAAAAAATATATAAATAAATTGGTTGTTATTAATTATAATAAAAAAGGAATTTTTAATTTTTTTTTCTTCGCTGTTAAATATGTGTATATTAAGAAAACCAAATAACTAAAGCCATGCTAAATTATTAAATAACAAATATACGATTTCTTATACATAAAATTTGCTAAAAAGTTCAATGCTACTCTAAATGACTTATAGTTTTATGTTGATGTCTTTAGTTACCAAACTATTTAGAGTTAAAAGGTTCTCAATTTTAAACTGCCTTGAATTATTTTTCTCTAAGAAAAGTATTGCTCTAAAAGAATTTGAGAACTAATTAATTTCAATTTCACAAACAGTATTAATTAAAAATATGGGAATATTATTTCTAGAAATCAAAAAAAAAAATAATTTAATTAGCACCACTAAATAATTTTTCAACTTTAAAATCAAATTATAGTTATTTATATCGTTAATTTCATTTCAGTTTTATTGTGGCCAAAAATCTATTTAAAAATAAATAAGTATACACCCAAGAGAGTATACAGCTCACAATTAAAAAAATATGTTTATTTTTTATAAATTTTAAAGTGAAAAATTTAATTTAAAAAAAAATTAGGTTTGTCTCTTTAACACTTTTAATAACAAAATGGCTTTAGTTGTTAAGTTTTGTGGCTTAGTTAGATAAGTAAAAGTTAAGTATAATAGCTAAAGGGTTACCAATTAATTTGCAAAGCTTTTTATTAAATAAATAGCTCTTTTATAATTTACAAGTAGTACAAAAGCTTTAATAATTTTATTCAGCTAAATTTCACAAGCCAGCTGGTAACCTATGCTTCATTTAGCAAACAGCTTTTCTCTAGCAAACTTGCTCACTCTCTCTCGCTCTCTCTCCTTCTCACTCTTCTACTCTACTCTAAAAATAACAGTTGTTAACAATTTCACTTATTTTTTTCTTAAATATTTAGATTTTCAAAAAAATTGGTTACAATAATTTTAATTATTCGATCTTATAAATTTATTATTAGTAAATATTATACAAGCTTAAGATCGCAATGAAAATTGTTTTTATTTTAATTTTTCAATATTTCGACTTACTTTTGAAGGTGTTTTTCATTGAATAATAATAATAATAAATTTCCTTGAAGAAGACCTTTAAAAGTAATTCAAAATATTGGAAAATTAAAATAAAAACAATTTTTATTGAGGTTATAAGCTTCTATAATATTTACTAATAATTAAAATTGGTTACCTTTTATAATTCAGTATTTTTCTACTTTTTGCTCTATTATATATTTTTTTTAAAAAAAGAAACATCTATAAAGAAATTATAGCAATAATTATTAACTTTAAATAGTATGAGTAATTTAATTTATTTTAAAATTAGAAAAAGGCAACCCAAGTTCTAAAACTTAAAAAGAAATAAAAATTAATTAATGTTTTCATATTGTAAAAAAATTTAAAGGGTTAATAATTATTTTCTTAAATACATAAACTTTAATTTATTTTGAGTTTATTTTTATTAAAATGATCAGAACATAAAATAAGAATAATAGTTTTTTTAACAATTTTAGAGAGAAGAGAAAATTATATATATATTGTATGTACATACATACATTTATTAAGAAAACAAAGTATAGGGATTTAATATTACAACAAACAAAACAAATTGAAATATATTTAATATTAAAAAAAGAAAAACATATAAAACATTTATTAAAAAAAAAACACAAAACAAACAAAATTAAGTTCATGTAAAAGTTATATACAAAAAAAAAAACCAAAAAAAAATTACAAAAATTATAATGTTGAATAATTATTGTTACTTTGAAAATTAAAAAAAAAAAGTTAATACAAAACAAAATCCAATAAAAATTATTATATAAACTTAAAAAGAAATCCATGTTTTTTTATTTTGAATAATACTTACATACAAGTATTACAGCAAACTACTTATCTGAACTATTACATTTCGTTTCTTATAATCTTATCAACACGAACTTAAGGCTATTTTACACGTAGTGTTTCTTATATATTTTTAATTACTTGTGTTTGTCCTTTTCTGTTAAAATTGTAATTTTAAAAACCCCTAACAAGCAAAAAGAAATAAAAACCATGTCTGAAATGAATTCATTTATATGTAAGTTTATTTGAGCTTTTTTAAGGACACTAATGTCCCAAGCCAAAAAAAATGATAGAACGTAAATTATGTCAGAGTTTTGTGGATTTTATGTTTTTGTATTGATTTAACAGGTACGCTATTCACCATCGACAAGTGCCCAAAATTTTTTGGGATTTTTTTTTCAAAATCCTCCTAATTTAGCTAAATTAAGACAGAGGTATACCCCTGAAGAGGTTATTAAAACGGCCACTTTTTCAAGCTTAAAATAGGATTATGATTTGTTTGCAGCTTTTTCAGGAACAAAAATTATAATCTGACCTTTAGTTTGAAAATATTACTCGTTTTAATGAAATGAATTCATCAATAAATTTAATTGTCACCGTTTTTTAATCAATATCACAGAATAACCTTTTATTCAAATTATATTATACAATTTTGACAACTGCATGCCCTAAATAGGCTATACCAAATGGAAGATTACACTTTAAAGCAAGCTGTTTAGAGGCCCGTAACATCTAGACCAAAGACAATTGAAGAATTTTGATTCTCAATTTAATCGCTGTGACGTGTATTCTAGAGTGCTGAATTTTTTAAACAGAGAAAAACTTGCTAAAGCCGTAATCTTATTTTCCATTAAAAAATATCACAAGAAAACACTGCGTGCAAAAGTTGCTGAACTAAATTTAACACCTCTTGCTCTTTTTTAAGGAGACTGCAAGTTCTATTTAAAAAACAAACAAATTAGGGATCTGTTTTATATCTCTCCATCTCTTCGTTTTCCTACAAGTTGTATTGAGTGCATACATACATATATTCAGACATGTTTGCTTATTATCCACATTCATACAGCAACAACAGCAATAAATTCTATTACATGTACAATTATATTTATGTGTTTAAGGATAATTAATTACTACTGGTACTTGAAATTCTAATTATATATCTATGTTTTTCTATTATATTGTGTATGTGTATGTGGTATGCGTGTGTGCGTATTATTTGTATGTGTGTTAGTACTAGATTTGTTGTATTCGTACATTTGTGTGCTGTTTCTGCTTATTAAACATAAACACAATGTTGTTGTTTTCATAAAATGGTTTTGTTTCACGGTAAGTTTTTCTCTTTTTTTTTCCTTTCTATATTATGTTGGCCATATAATTTTAGGTGGTTGTGGTTGGATTTGGAACATATGTAAATAATTAAAGTAAAACAATAACAACTACTATAGCAATAATAATAAAAAAATAATAATAATTGAAATCTCACGAAACATTAATTTTTATTGAGCGGTATGTATGTAGATAATTTATTTTCCTACCTTTCACTGTAAGTATGAAGGGCATAGAGCGTAAGTTTATTATTCTGTTTGCAATTTTTACCCCAAACATATGCTATCTTAAAGAGTATATTTTTATTGTGGTTCCTGTCTGATTGGCTAGTCCATCTGTCCGTGTAGTCGTTGAAATTAACTTTGTGAAGTTCTTAGAAAACGTACGGACAAGTTTAGCATATCAGTATAATAGTTGTTGTTGTCGTCACATAACTATTGAAATTTTCTATTAATATGAAAAATGTTTCATAAATTCAATGAAATGATTTGATTACAATTTTTTTTATTGATTCATTGAATTATTTTACAAATTTTACGAATTAATAAAATATTCGCAGTGTATTAACTTAACGTTTCATTGCTTAAAAATTAATGAAGTTTTAATTGGACTAATGATAAAATTGTTTCAGTGTTTTGCTTTGTAAGTAAAATGTATTTCACATATTTAGCTCCCCAATAAGAAATTATAGTTAATAATAACAAAATTATATATTAAACACAATAACGCAGCAAACTACAGGCTACACACAATCAAAATTTAAATACAGACGTTTATATGATGATTTTTGACGATTTCATAGTTGTAGAAAAATTAGGCTAATTTCCATTTTCGGCAGCGGTACTAAACAGATTTAGTGCTGCCAAATGCAAAATAATTTTTTTTTATTTAACAGAAATATAAATTATAAAAATACATTAAACATTAAGATGTTTTAAAAAAAAGTATTGTTTTGCTTGTAAGTTTTTTATATTTTTAATAAGATATTTTCTGTTTCAAAAAGTGAAATATTTAAATGTAGCAATACTGACATATGTTTATTTACAATAAATAATTACGATTAGGGTAGGCTTTTGAGGCCCCTCCTGTCAAAAGCTGGTTCCGAAACTCAAAATTTTCATCTGATCTTTCTTTAACACATTAATTTCTCTTAAATTTAGACAGGAGGCAAATCAATCATGCAGCATTCAGCTGCCGTATTAGCATTCAGCTGGCGTATTATTTACACCATGCCTACGATGTAGTTGCCGTTTGAAATATATTTATACAGATAACGGCATTTGTAGTAGTAGTCTGTAGCTTGCTGCGTTCAATGTGTTTAATTCATTGTGTTATTTGCTTAATAAAGAATTAATATTCAATTTATACTATTTTGCATCTCCAATATCGTCATTAATTTCAAAACAACATCACTTTTTATCATCATCGACATAAATTTTTTTTAATACATTAAATACTTTCTTCGTCGCATTCACGAATCGCATTTTTAGTCTGCAAAAGATGCAACAGAATATAAGAAAATATTATTTTTTTTTAAATATCAATTTCATTTTAATATATTTTAATTTTATTTAAAAAAAAAAAAAACAAACAAACAAAACTGCACTTCAATTTTTTTTTTGGCATTTTGAAAAAAATTAAAAACGATTTTCGTCGATTCGACGAAGAAAGTGCGGGCAGATTTAAAGTCGTGATATAAAAGTTAAATAATTTAACAAAAATAAATATCAATAAACAAACAAAACTATCAATTCGTATTCCTTAACACTATTATGAGGATTTTAAAGGTTTATCGATAGTTTTAACTCACACATATAAGCTGGTATTCAAAATTGTTAATAACGACTTGAAGTAGAAATTATGACAAATTTTTCACAATATCTATTTCAAGTCTTCTTTATTTTTCTTTGAATACAAGATATAATATTTGATTTAACTTTCAATTATTTATTAAAATATTGAGAGCAATAAAAACATTTGTAGTACCAAATTAATATTGAGAACTGGTATACGGATCATCATGGCCTATAACCGCAGTATTGAAAATATTAAAAATATAAAAATTATACACAAAAATATGCATTTACATATATAATATGCAAAAATATGCAAAAACAAATTGATGCCATTTTCCCATATAGTTCTCGAATTCGGAATTGATTTTAAAAATCCTTGCCCTAAAAATAACATTTAAAAACGCACTCATTTTTATTTATTTTATTTTAATTTGTTGTACATGATTAAAAAGTGGTGTTTGGTGTCGATAACACACTAGTATTACAGACAAAGGCATGTTAAAAGTTGCACTGAAAGGTAGTAAATTAATCAAATTAGTTAATATACAACTATGTATGTACATACAATGACATTTATTTTAATTTATTTAAATATTTTTCATTCATTCATAAGAATTATTTTGCTTACTAAATTTAAAAAAAAAAAATAATTAATCAACTTTATATTTTATTTCCAGCGAAATTAAAAAGACGTTTAAGTGATGTTTTCAAAAATTGTTCCTTCAAAAATTTATTTTAAATTTAACACCCAAAGTCACAAAAAAATAATGTTTTCTATTTATTTTAAATACATATTTACTATTTTTGGAAAATAATTTTGGATAATGGTTTCAAAATTTAGAAAAAAAAATTAAATTTATTTTAAAATAATACAAATGAAAATATTAAAAAAATTAAAAAAATACACTAGAGCTGAATAATAAAAGTAATTGGCGCTGTTTTACAACAAAAATTAAAGCTAAAATGTAAGAAAATAATTTACACACATACATATACATGCATATATGAACTAATTTAGACTAATAAATAGAAATAAAATTGTTATCGTTTATTTAAATAAAGTTAATTAATCTTAACATTCTTTAAAAACAATTTACATATTACTAGTATTTACAAAAAAAAATATATATAAAAAATAAAAGATTCTAAATTGCTATGATTTTGTTGAAGATTTTTTTTAATTGGGGTTTTGTATTTTATATATTCCCCGAAAGCCATGAAAATAAAAAAAACCAATTCATTTATAACAAAAATAACTTAAGCCTTTAAAACATTTTTTTTTAAATGAATTCAAAATATGTAATAATTTCTATTTGGAATTTAAAAGCTTAACAAAGTATTAATCTTTATTTGTGCTTAATTCCAGAAATTGCGTTGGTTCTTAAATTTATTCTTTTACTCATGATATTTCTGTATAGGAACAGGGAACCTATTAAAAAACTGAAGATCTCTCTAGCAACATATTGAAATTATTTTTTTTTTTACATAATCTTGCCGGGTTTTTTATTCTACAAACGCTGAAGGATCTCTTTAGCGTATGTATTAATTTGCAAAAAAATTTAAAAAGAAAATTTTTAATCATGCAAAAACCCTCCTATTCAAAAGAGCTTTAAAATGGGCGTGGCAAATTCAAAACTATAAGTGCAAATATGATACCCGTGTAGACCGTCCAGGTTCTACAATATTAAGAAATTTTTATCAAATTTACTTTCATAATCATTCGCCTAAAGATTACTTTTAGAATAATATAGAACTTGCATATGATCCCCAAGAAAATTTAATCTTAATTAAATTACATAAAAATGTTGTTTTTTTTTTTAATTTTCGAATTGAAAAGCAATTATCTTTAAACTCAAAATAGATTTTAAGACGAAACTTTGTGTGTCTGCTTAATAATTTGGTTGACTATTAACTAAAAAGCTTTTTCCATAAAAATTGGGTCGAATTTAAAAAAAAAATGGACTTTTAAATGTGTATAACTATTTTTTATAGGTAGTCACTAACCCCCCAAATTCAAAAAAATATTATGTGCTTATTAAGGGTTTATTTGACAGACTTCTATGCAGTATTTGTCAAATAACCGCTTATTAAGCACATAATATTTTTTATGAATTTGGGGGTAAGGCTTTAAGACAGAATGAAACTTTTGCAAAATCCAATGAAAAATAAAAAAAAAATTTAGCGCTTTAAAAAATTACATGCTCGAGTTACCCTAGTTTTCAAAAGGATAGAGAGATGCTCTGCGTCTAAACCTTAGCTATGTAAAATTTATGCATTTCAGATCAACTGTTTAGAAACATCTAAATTATTTCCAAAATATTTTGATTCTGCCCCCTTTCTCATTTTTTAACCGCCCTTCTCTTTGGTTATTTTCATGTTTTATTATCAATAAAAATCATAGTAATTAATTAAAAATAAAATTAGTTGCCTTTTCCCGAAGAAAAAATTTAATTCAGTAATTCAAAAAGAAAAAACCAAACTTTTTACTTAAAACTTAAAAAATATTATTACATTAAACAAAAAATTATGTTAAAAAGAAAATTTCGAAATTTCTGAATTTATATTATAAATTGCATATAAAAATTATATCTTAATTGAAAATATCTACTAAATGAAATGTGAGTTCGAGTTTATTTATCTTTAGTATTAACACAGTAAAAATAAAAGTAAATTTAATAAAAGAAGGCAAAATTCTCTAAGCCAGCTAAAACGACATCAAGAGAGATTTAATATATAATTGCAGATCAAGTGGAACTTCAATAAACAACGACATTAGCTTTTAGTAAAATTAAATAATTAAATATAAAACCAAAGTTTACTTAAACTTTACATTTAAAAATAAACAAAAAAATTAAGATAACGTAAAAACTTTTTATAAAACTAAAAAGGCATTGAAAAAATACATTTACAAATAAATGCAAATTTACGTAATTATGAAATACACTTAGCAAAAAGAAAAGAAAATTCCCATGATGTGGACAGAGAAAAACTGATTTTTAACAAAAACATTTAAATAAATATGAATTAAAAATATTTCAATAAAAATTATATAAAACTTGATATAAACAAATAAAAAATAACAAAACTGTTTGTCTTTTATTGTACACAAGAACGAAATTTATTAAAAAAATATTATTGCCCTCGTATACATAAATGAATTTTAAACTCTGAAAAAACAATGGTTGTAGACAAATATATTTTTTTTTTTAATAAAAAAAATGTCTCTTTTAGTTCAAAAAAAGTTTAAAAGAAATTCACTGTTAGCACTATGTATTCTCTTGTTTTAGTAGAAATTGTTCAGATTATTTTGTTTTGTTCAAAATGTAGAAATTTCCTTTCATCATGTAAATTTATTCATTTTAATTAACTTAATTGTAGACAGGCTCAGTTTGAATGCTTTTCCTCTTTTTCTAAAACTAGTTTAATTAAACAGCCTAAAATCATTCGTCGTCGTGTAGGCACTTTCATGAATATGTTTAAACGGAAGCCACATCGTAGAAAGCTGGTATTTATTCTATATTAATAAATTTTAGTGGTACCACTTTTTTTACAAATATAAATATTTCTTATTCAAACGGTGAAATCTTACTGCTAGACTACCTATTTCGTTTTGCAGCGAAAGCGAAAGAAAACTAGTAGTTTTTTTTTCAACATACCAAAGAGGCCTAGGTACTATTATAGTTCTGTAGAACCATTAAATAATTTTTTATATTTACAAACCTTGTTATGCAAAAGTTACTCTTAGCATTTGACTGGTTATGCGACTCATACATCTTTTCAGACAGTGTTAAAAATAGCAAAGTGTCTTAATAAATATATTATTGCTTATAAAAATGATTCTAATTAAAAAAAACATGCTATTTTTTAATATCATATGTTTAGATAATTTCTTTAATTGAGTGGCATTTTTTTCGGTGTAAGTGGCTACTATGAAATTTGACAGCTGTCACATATGTTATTAAAAATTTAAAGCTGTATAAAAGAACTATTCATTTAATGCGTGATGCAACAAAGTCAATGACAATTTTTCGAAAAAATGCATATTCGCTGATGAAGAGTATATCTATCTGCATGGCTTCGTGAGTGCACATAATTGTTAAATTTGGGGCTCAGACAATCGTCATACAATCCATGAGAAGTATATGTACTTACAATGGTGCAGCTTTTGTTCTGTGGAAAATTATTTGAAAATTTCATGGTCTGTCATCAATTGATTCTGAGAAATTTTGCTCAAGAGACCATAGCTCTAAGTCGGATTTGGAGCCCCCCAAAATTTCAAAATAGATATTTTTCCATATATACAACCAAAAAACACTATTTTTACATTTTTAATTCAATTTTTTTTTTAATATTATTTTCGACCTTTCAAACAAGCCCAGATTGAGAAATCTACTACAATTCTATCCAATTTTATGACGAATTTAATTAAATTATTCTATGTATATATGGAAAAATATCTATTTTGAAATTTTGGGGGGCTCCAAATCCGACTTAGAGCTATGGTCTCTTGAGCAAAATTTCTCAGAATCACCTATAGATTACGTTTGTGCTATATACTTCATCAAAAAAAAAAAAATTAGCCCGCCCTAATATACATATATAAATACTAGCTGACTTGACAAACGTTGTTTTGCCAACAAATTTTGTTTATATTGAAAAATAATTAAAAAAGAGGAAAATAACTTATTTTTGATCTTATCACAAATATTTAATTGGGTTGTTCTGAACATATAAGAAAAAAACTAGCCAAATCGGTCTAGCCGCCCTGCAATATAAGAAAAATTTGAGAAGTGAACGTAGAGAGGAGCGTGGTAAATTATTTTTTCATAAGCACTTAAGCTCGGTTCCTCTGAACATATAAAAAAAATCTCCAATTTGAGAAAAATTTTAAAAAGTAGGGGTAGTAAGAGGCGTGGCAAATTTTTCCTTAAATTAAAATATAACTTGGGTTTTAATAAAAATATAAAATTTTTGTATATTCAATCTTCCTACTATAAGAAATCGTAATCATAGAGCAAAGTACCGTGCACCGGGTAAAAACAGATACAGACTGCAGCTCCACCTTCCAAGGAGGAGTACAATGTCAAACGCATGTACAGTAAAATTTGATATATTAAGATTTATATTTATACAATACGACCTCAAGCTAAATAAATTGTCATTTTAATTAAAAATAAAAAGGTCAAATAAATTTTTATTATTTAGTAATTTCCAATTTAGTTAACTAGTCATGCATGCCAAAAAATTGTTAATAAATAATTCTTTCAATAAAATATTTTCTACTTAAATTCAAACTAAGCATATTTGCATAAAAACTAATAGCGACAGGCTCAGTTTGTTATTTTAATAAATTAAAAACATAAACATATTCATAAAAAAAAAATTATATTTTATTTTTATTTATTTATTTTATTTTGAAATGCCATAATAATCATTTTAATCATGACAACGTACTTAAATTTAAATTAAAAATAGAAATATAATGCGAGAAAAAAGAATAACACATTCATTTATTGTTCATTTAAAGCCAAACACTAACAAGTGATAACACTAAATTGTATTAAAAACAATCACAACAACATGTAGTTGTAGTTACCTATTTTTATACACACCCGTATGTACCATACGAGTACATACACACGTTACAAATGATGAGAGTTTGATTTTATTTATTTTTTTAATTTAAAACATGATTTATATTTTACTGCGAACCCTTTAGCTTCATTTGAAAATAAATTATGCATTCATAGGCGAGTACATACTTAAATAAGTACTAGAATATATTGAAAATTTTAATGCTGCATAATTTTTAAAATAGATTAACTAGAGGTTATGCCTAAACCTAAAAAAATTATACAATATACAAAAAAAAAAAGAATTGTAATAATAACAAATGTGTAAAATAAAGCAAATAATTTATTGCGTACTTGTACACTTATAGATATGGTGTGTAGCAAAATGATAAGGTCACTTTTTTTAAATTATTTTCATAAATTTTTTTTTTAAATAAAACAATAGAGACATGTTTCCATTTTGCTTAACTTTAATAATAAATGTAAAAGCGAATTGAAATTTTAATAGAAAACTTTAAATTTTTATTTAGCTGAAGGCAGTAAGTCCATATTAAAAGGGATTGTAATCTATTACGCAAATACTCAGAAAATACTTTGGATTATTTTAAAAATTTTTTGGAAATATACTTATACCCCAGTGCTGTTGCTCTAAGGGATTTAAGCAACTTCCGAATGAACCATAGAAGTTTACGGGATAAGAGACATATCTTGTTAAGCCAACAATGCAATGTTTCTTTAATTTTATCTAAAATTTATTTAAAAAAAATTTAATTAAAAAAATAATAAAAAAATTAATTAATTTGTTTAATATAAAATATGCCCACAAACTTGTCATTTTGTTGCTAACCACATGTATGTAATGTTTACTTGTATGTTAGAAATTAATTCAAATACACAAAAAGCATTTAATTTTTTTAAATGTCACTTATGTATTTGATAAAGCAAAAGTATTATATTACATACATAAATAAGATAAATAAAAGTTAAATAACATAAATCTTACTTATAAATAGAATTTTTGAAACAAATATTGTATTGAAATTATTGTTAAACGAATTATATAAAAATGTTTAAAGCAAAAAAATTAACTTTAAAAAATTAACACATTTTACCAAAAAAAAAACCAATAAAAATCATTTAATGAGAATTTATTATATAGAAAAAAAGTTTTTAATATACATGTTTCAATAAATTGATTACTAAACAAATAAAAAATATATTGAAAATGACTTTCTTTTAAGTGATGGATATTTATTTGATCAAAAAGGTTTGTTGATTAAGATGACAGCCGTTTTGCGACACCTACTCAAAAAGATCATAGAATAATTATGTGATCTAAACGAGCCCTGTAACATTGAGATATCTGAAAATTTTTCGAAGTCCTGTACCCTGTCTAAACCAAAAAAGCCTCACAGTTACAAAGAAACTACAGCACTGTCTCTTAACTGTCAGTTTACGCTTTTTTTTCACTTTTTAGGTCTAAGGAAACCAGGTGACTACAAGAATAGAAAAATAAGAACATGACAAAAGCCCTTATATGCTTTCAGGCTCTCCTGTTAAAAGTTATTTCTGGTGGTTGATATCAAGAAGTGTGCTAAAGCGAAACATAATTTTTTTCCGCTATTGATTAAAGTTTGACAGAATAGGCCTCAAGCATGCAGAATTCAAATGGCTTCTCATTATACCATGTTTAGGCTTCAAAAAAGTCATTAAAAGCTTTTTTATTTCGAAAAATACACTTAATTAGTTCATGTTTAATTATCTGCCAGTGTTAGTCATTTTGGCTGCCACTGTTTACTTATTTTCTCTACTGTCATTCATTGATATCAGGTTGTTTTTCTTCGAACTTAGACCAGGATCGCACACAGCAATTTTAGTTGGGCAATTCTTGATTTTGTAGTAGAGAGAGGAAAGAAGAATTGAAAGGGGTATAAACTTGCTCGTACTCGTATCTTTTATAAAGAAGTAAAAGAAAAAGACAGGTGGCTTGAAGGCTGAATGAATGACTGAATTAGAATGCAAAAATTGCCGAACCAAAAAATTTGTGTGTGGACAAAACGACAATTTTAAAAGAGAATTAAGTAAGAGTTGCCCAACTAAACTTGCTGTGTTTGGTCCTGGGTCTTATGAAACTTTTGTTGTCAGTACACGAATGCTTAGACAAGCAAACGATAAATCAAAAGCTAGTGAGCCGCTTTTTCAGTCGCATATGCATGACTGTTTTGCTTTTGCTATAAGAGAAGCTAGAATTTTATTTTATAATTTAATTTATTTTGTGCCTCAACTGAAATTTAAAAAACACATTTGTTGAGTTTGAATGAAATGTCAACAAACAGTTATAAATCTTATTTAGAAACAAAAACTTTGTTGGAACGTGTTCAAAAGCAAGGTCATGCCTTAAGCCATTTTTACTAAATCTACAAAATCTGTGGTAAAAACAATTCAATTCTTTTACGACATGAAAATTTTATCTTCAAATCTTAAAACAAACTTTCTTTTCCATTTATATTAACAAGGGTATCGGTTGATGTACACGATAAAAATGACACCAAATTTCATTTAAAAATAACAACATCTTAAAGGTAGAAAATGCTAGGAAAAGGAAAATATAAAGAGCAGGGAAAAGGAATGAAAAATTAAAATTTTTTTTAAAAAAAAATAAAACTCTCGCACCTAAAGAAATTTAATCAAGATTGTATATCAAAAAAAAAAAAAAAAAACAGAATCGAAACCAGAAACTCATGAACATGAACATAAAATTAAAAGTTGACTTATCACACAAAAGATTTATAACCTTAAAACAAATTTTTGTTAAAAAACAAAAAGAAAAAAATAAATTCACTTGGATTCATTTTAGATTCACAACGAGTGCACTACACACGACATTATTGATAACAGTGTCTGACTTTACACACAGCCATGAATAAAATATGTATTTAGAAATGTGTATGGCTGCAGGCAACCTCGTAGAAATCTTATTTGTCATGTTTAGAAAATTATTTTACATAATAGGGAGATATTAATGCTTAAAAGTGACAATAAAATATGAGTGTGTATTAATTAATTAATTAAAATTTACAGCTGCTAATAATAGCATAAATAGTTTGCTTTAACAATTACAAAATCTTAAGCAATCATACGATACATTAGTGAGTCCTTTATTTATTACAGTTCTCATTTACACTAGTAAGTGCTTGTGGTTGTGATGAAATGTAGAGATGCAAGTATAATTTGAAGTATCTGTTATAAAATACAGGGTGTTTTAAATACAGTTATGCGTAACATTTCAATGAACTAAAACTCAACCAATTGTTCTCAAAGAATACTCGTATGTAACATAAATATACAGTGACTTGTGAAATGTATTAATACAAATGAGTACGGAAGTACTCCAGCACATCCAAGAGGAAAAAAGTTTTTATGTTTGTTATGGTTAAACTCTTAAGCTACCGAACTGAATTTAAAAATTCTTTCACCCCTATAAAGCTATATTATCAGCTACGTCCACGTTCATTATTCAATAATTCAGTAATTAAAATCCTCTTTTAACAAAAAAAAAAAAAAATTATTTTAATTTTGTACATAAAATCAATATATTCTAAGAATGATCACTATATCTAGAATAAACGCTTGATGTTTAAATTAAATTTAGAATATAAAATTCAGTTTTGTTAAAGTACAAAATTCATTCTTTACAATGTCACTTGAGACCGGGTAAAAATATTTAGTCAAAAATCAGATTTTATTTATACACTAAGCTAAGTAGAGTCTAAGAATTCCTTACACACGGGACACAGAGCAAGAAATGAATAAAAAATATATCAAAAATACTTGTGTTTTTGTGCTTTTACCATATGTAAAGAGTTGCAAATTGACTCTTCCCAGACCATTGGAATGTTAAAGTGACTAATCTCTTACATGAAAAAAATTAAAACCGATTTCTATACTTTTGGTTTATGAATTAATGTGCACGCTAGTTCAAAACTACAGTCCAAGACTTCTTAGGAATCTTGTGATTGTTGTACACATAGAGAACAGCTTCGGCTGTTAGAACTAAATTTTTTTACAATCAGAAATGCAATTGTGGTACTCAAATGTTTTAGTTGTAGCAACTACAAGCAATAATTTCTCTATTGTCTTACTTCGGTTGTTGGAACTAAATTTTTTGACAATCAGAAAATTTTTTTTAGTTGTAGCAGCCAGAATTCTATAATACAGACCAAAATTTATTTCTCCAAAAAGTATTTCGAGCTGTTAGACCGATTTTTTATGTTAATGGTTAAAAAATTCGACTACCATAATTGAATTTTTTTAATTCTAACAACCGAAGTGGTTTCCTGTCTGTAAGACACGTTTTTAAAGCAGTCCTTAAACTACTATCCCCAATCTCCCTCTCATTTACAAAGACTGCTTTACATCTACTACTTTGGCTACACACATATTTTGAGTTAATAGCTCGCATTCATACAAATAATTCTGCTGACATGAGCATGATCCAGAAAACTCTAATGTAGTGTGTGGTTTATGTGGCTTTTGAAATTAAACTCTCCTGCACAACTCATTAATCAGCTATTTAGTAATAAAATCAACAGCCAAATTATTCTATTCTGCGAAATCCAACGTACAGCAGTAACAATTAAAATAATGCAGGTGAACATGGCTATAACAACTACAAAGGCTTTACAGTTTTAAACTAAAAGTGTTTTAACAAATTCTTGTAGCTCATACACTGAAAGAGTTTTATTCATTAATCCAATGAAAAGCTACATTCTTTTTCAACCACTGGCAACCTTTTATTAAACTAAGAAGATATTTCATTAACTTAATGAAATATTTCATTGAATCAATAAAATGTTAGGCTATTTGAGAGCAAAATTTCATTGGTACAACAAATGTATTTTCACAGCCTTGACTTTATAGACGAATTATAGATCCCAATACAAATCAATGCAGTTTTAGTGCAAAAATACGTCAGGCTCTGTCGCATTTATGTAGTGTTTGTAACTATTTGTCTTGATTGATCAATTAATTAAATAAATTCAAAATTATTTTCATATTTGCTTCAGTTTTTGAATATTGAAAACCTGTAGTTTGTATAAATTTAAATGAACTATTATAAAATGAATCTACATTAAACCAAACATTGCAAAACTAATGAATTTAATTTTTGTGTGTGTGTATGTATTTCTCAAAATAATTTCTTCAATAATCATTTTTGGTCCTTAGGTTTGCAATTCATATAAATTATTTATACTTGTTTTGCTTTTGCTTAGGACAACTTCTTGTATGTATTTTCTGTGATGGTGTTAATATTCCAAGTCTTGTTATTAACTTGTTTTCCTTATGGAATTAACATGATAACCTTAGCTGAAGTATGGTTGCATAAAGGAACATGTGTGTTTGGTATTTGGTGTTTGGATTAAAATTGGAATATTGTTTTTTAATGTTACACTTACGGTGTAATTGTGTATAAAACATTCTAAAATTCAACAAAGTAAAGAGCAAGAGTTACAAAAAAAAAGGAAAACAACATCATCGCCATCAGTAGTTGAATTGTTCAAAATGTAATCAATTACTTTCAGAGAAGCAAACATGACATGCTAAATGGACATGTGTTCAAAGCCCTTTATTAATCCGTTTAAAAATGTTAATGCTACTAATAAGTAAGAAATTAAGCTTCGTATCATCATTTATCATAATTATACAATTAAAATAAAGCAGATAAAGCATTAAACACATTCGACACAGCAGCCTACACGACGACACTAAAGAGAGTGCGGCATTCTGCAATTGTTGCAATGTAGCGATTTAATTAAATTTTTTGAACGCGGCTGCGACATTCCTAAAATTATTAAAAATAATAACACTAAAGTTAATTCTATTTTGGTTTTTTCTTTTCTTTCTTCAGAATAAAATTTATGTCTTGAGAATAAAATACATTTAAGCACTAATTTATTTTTTATTGCCGCCCTCAAAAATATAAATAGATTTAACTGGACAACAACAGTATTTGCCATCGTGTCGTCGTATTGCCGTGAAAATAATCATTTACATATAAATACATATATTATATTTTGGACATATTGCAGTCGGTAGTCTGCTGTGTCGAATGTGTTTAATGCTTAAGGCTGTAAAAAATTAAATAACAAAAAATTTTGTCTAATCTACTGTTACATACCTTCGTAACATAATCACCCCTATCGTGAATATTTTTTTCCTCGAAATATTTCGCTTTTCCCTAAAGTTGCAATCGTAAATTACTTGTAAGTGAAAAAACTCGCATGTTCGAGAAAATTATGGTATCGCCGATTTTTATTCCCGTGAGTTTTTTCCCAAAAGTATTGTGACATTTTTCACAAAAATTTTGTTTGGGAAAAAAATTTAGAATTATTGCAGCGGCAAATAAAATTAGAGAAACTGAAAATCAAGCAATCTAATAGCAATGATGGACTGTAAACATGTAAGAATGTGATAATGTTTTAGTTTTAAAAACGTATATTAATTATGAATTAGAATTTTTGTTGTCTGTTTTACGTGCTTGTTTATTAAAATTTTTTGTGGTACATGAAGTACATACAACCAAAAATAACACAAATGTGATTTATTGTTTTTTAGATTTAAGATTTCGTATCTTTCTAAAGAATACATTTTTTTTTTAATTTTTTGTATCCTATAAAAACCGTAGACCGTAAGCTACACAACACGACGACTTTCTGGTAGGCAGTTCTGGTTCAATATACATATTTAAAAGGTATTTAAAAGCTGCTTTGTTAGCTGGAAAATGTTGTTAGAACCTGCAAAGAATTTATTTATTTATATGTAAATACATATATTTCCATAATGCCAACAATTCTTCATGTTTTCACTTACATTGTTTCCGGAAAACGCAATGCATTTGATGCATTTCTTAAATCCCGTCTTTTTATTTTTTCCAATAATTTCTTCTCTTCTTCTAATAACATAAATCGGAGCAAAATACTATGCATTTTATTGAATAATAACAATTTATTAAGGAAATTACAAAAAGAACACACAAACAATTAAACTACATCAATTCACAATAGTATGTTCGACTTGCCACATATGTTTCGAAAATGTATTTTATTCCCTAACAATTGACGATACCAAATTATTGTTCATGGGAATAAACAAATTATTACCTAAAATTAATCCCTTGAGATTCGCGATAAGGGTGAATGTTACGTTTTTACGCTATAAAAAAACGTTTAGTTTATTTTTGTTTTATTTGTATAAAAGACACACAGTTGTCTTAAATACACCTTGTTGTTTTTTACACACCTGCCTTACTGTTTAACATCTCAACTAAAACTGATCATCTCTAGCAAGCCATAAAAACGTAGTTTTTTGTTACGAGTTTTACAATATTTTTAAAACTACTGAGCAGAGTTAAAAACAAGTTTTGTTGCTAAATTTCAAAATTTCTTTTTCACAAAATACAACGAACCGATTTTGATTAATGCGTGCTTCTGAAATTTCATGTATATGTACTCTAAAGGACTTCATAAGCATACTTGAAGGCCACACATTACTACAAACATGTGCAATATTTTATATTAAAAAGTGCTTGTAAGCCATTTCAATTATGCTTGTGCAGCCCTTTAATGTACTCTTTGCTCTAAAGAGCAAGCGAGATCGCTGAGTATAGCTGGCCTTTTACAAAATTAAAATATTTTTATTTTATTCTACTCTTATTGAACTCTAGGTCAAATCTTACGTAACATTTTAAAACAAGACAATTTTATACAGTCACATTAATTTAAAAATTAAAATATGCATTTTATAGCTTGTAAACAACAATTATTACAAACTTAAATACACAAATGTTCTCTTTTTCTTCTTCTTGAAAATTTTCCAAAACATCAGTCAGATGCTGTATTTAAACAATAAAAATGTAACATGAGTTTTATCTTTACATACAAATCCAACAACTTAGAAACAAAAGTCAAATGTCAGATATATAATAAATTCATTTATTCTATTCCAATTTACCCCACACAGCCATACATGTACTCAAAGTTTTACTGATACAATTACTCAAATATTAACCCAACAAACAAACTTTTTTAAGCTTAAAAATGCAAATTATTTGATGGTGGATTATTTTATAATAACATAAAATTAAAATTTAATTTCCAATAAAAATTTATTTTAGTTTTATATGCATTTAACTGTGTGTGTGCTTATTAATTTAGTTAATTTTTTTTTTAAGGTATAAAATCAATTATTTGAATTTGTGTTAATTGGGTTTTAACAGTCACATACGATTGTATTCATTTTCGAAAGTCATTTGAAAGTTTTCGACAGTAATTAAAGAACTTTTATACAATTTAGGAAATTTTTCATTTAGTTGGTTCTTCTGCTTGTATGATATTTTTCGTTTAGTTGATTGTTTGAATAAAGTCTTTACTTCGTTTCAATTTTTTTTTTTTTTTTTTTTGCTTCTAATAATTGTTTCTATAGTTTATTAATAGTAATGCTGTTGATGCCGCTGCAATGCCGTAAAGTAAAAAAGTATGAAAGCAATAATGATGATAATGGTGATGACGATGTTCTAGTTAGAATTTTCTTTTACTTCTACGAGCTGTGCCTTTTCCATCATCATCGTACTATTAACTACAATTCTGTTGCAATTGAATTAAGGTTCACTTTAAAAGTTTTTCTTAATTTATTTTTAGAACTTTTTTTGATTTTCATTTTAGTTGTCATTTTTTTATACATTTTGTTTAAATAAAAATATTAAGTAAAACAAAAAACATGAGTGCAACAGAATTAATTGAGTTTATATTTCTCTGAAAGATTTTACACTATTGCTTTATTGAAAACCAAAAAAAGGGAAAATTTGCACTTTGTTGTAAAATTTTGGGGTTTTGAATTGAAATCAGAAAAGTATATTTTTCAATCATGCATATTCGTTTATGGAATATTAACATTATAACGTTCGCTAACGGAACCGGAAAGAGTAACCCATAGGAGAATTATTATAGTACATAAAAATAAGCATAATTTTTAGTGCTCCATTTTGTACACATATTTTTTTAATGATATAAGTCGTTCACCGAAATTGGCTCCATATACAGCATATAATTTGCAATAACTCGATAACTAAATGTTCAATTAAATTAAAAACACATCCGTTTCGCATAACAATCTTTAAAATATATTCTTATTTGTTTATTTATTTTCGTTAATGAATTTAGAATTCTTACAGACTATTTAATTATACGTATAATACATTGATATGTTAAAAAGAATGATACTAACAACAGTATTTATTCAATTATTCAGAGATAATATATTTTATTACAGAGGTATTTAAAGAAAAATAAATTTTATTGAAGTTTCTACATAATCTGATATGGATCATTATTCGAGTAATTTGTTTTAAAAGATTTAATTGTTATTGGGTACATAAAGCGACATATTGCCATTTAAAAAAATCGGAGCATATATTTTCATTGATTATGTTTAGCATTTTCCTTCGAGTCTAGCATTATAAGAAGGCAGACTATATGAATTTAATTGTAATCTTCAAAGACAGAATAATAAACAAAATTAATTTTTTGTTTGTTTGTTTGATAAAACTAGCCTTACAAAGGCTGAATCTAGCCTTCGAAATATTTAAGACACAAACTTTAGTAAATAAGTAAAAAACTTAGAACATGAACTTGCAGTTCAGCAGCGATCAAAAGGCACTTTTGCAAATGCTTGGTGAAAAAGCTGTAGATTTTTAGCTGATTCACTGTTTGAAGATTTTATTCATTTTAAATTTTTAATGTTTTTTTTTTTTTGTTTTAGAAAAAAAGAAGCTTTCAAATTCACTTGTAATTTTTTTTTAACAAAACTTTCTTATTATTTATTTCCTAAACTACAGTAGTAGTAAAAAATTTATAATTTTATTAAAATGTAGTTCTGAAGTCATTGCAAATTACTTTTTTTATAAAACGGTAAACCTCTAGAGCTACAAGCTGCATTAAAAAAGTAATTTATAGCGATTGTACTCGTATACAAATTGACTTTCAAACCTTAGATACCACAAAGGAATTTTATTTTATTGGCCTGAGTTATCAAAACTAAAATCCATATAGCGGTCCCGCTACCATTTTGATTGCCTATAACTTTGCTCAAAGAAAAGATAAGTGAGTTGGGTTTTCATGAAAAGCTTATTTGGTTTTTACATTGTTTTTTCATTATGATTGCAAAGTCATATCAGCTAAATTGTGACTGCGATTTGATATGCAGCTTTCAGCCCTTTTTAAGGAAATTTTCATGACATTCTGCAACATCTTAGGCTAAACTTCTTCAATTTCGTGTCTTTAAGATGTTGAAGCGTTTGTTGTTTTCTGACATAAACTTTTGATTATAAAAAACCTTATAAGAAAAAAGTCTGGTGCTGTTAAATCCGTTTATTATCAATTAAAAAGAAAAATCTTTAATAGGATTGCATTACTGTACTCAACTCGGTTATCAGAATCTCTCGATAGCAATTTTTGGACTACTTGAATTTTGTACGGGAAAATTTTCAAATTAGTTTTCAAAATTCACCTTAAGCTGTCTGCAAAAATGTCTAACTGACAACCACGTCTCCGAATTGATGTCACTGGATGGTTAAAGCAAACTGAGCTAAACGTCATATAACCAAGATGGCGCGCAATCAAAATGGTCGTGGGACTTTGGAAACTGTAATTTTATATATCAACATCGTTTCTGCACATTAAATAATAAAATTTCAGAACTTGTTTTTTATGACTCTTATGTTTTGGTGGCTCTTAAGGAGACAGCGAGGTTGCATTGGCAACCTAGTCCTACAGCATTTCCACAAAAATTAATAACCTTGAAAGTGGTCTGTACATTTTTTAAATTCATTTCAATTTTTATTACATTTTATGTTTCGAATTTAACAAACATTAAATTCAAAATGTTATTGAAAATAATCTTTAATTAAAAAAAATTTCTTTTAAATAAATTAATTTAACATCCTTATAAAGGAAAAAACTATTACTATTAATATTGTTTTGTGTTTTATTATTGTTATTATTTAGACGTACTTTGTGTTTAATTTAACATTTTCATTTTGCTGACAGTATTTTTAAGCGCTTTTGGTTTAGAGAAGCTTATGTTTATATTTTTTATATTTATTTTATTATTTCAATGATTTTAATTTAAGGGTAGGATTGCTGTCATACCACATGCATTGTATTGCAGAGGCTGCTGTTGTTGATGCTGACATTGTGTTGCTGGGATACCATTTTGTTTCTGTCTGTTTATTGTATAGAAATTCCACTTAATTGAATGGACTTATTAAGAATTATGTCAATTCCTACTAGACGTTTTTTTACGTTTTTCATTCTTATTGAGCATTTTTATTTTTCATTTTCATTTTTTATAGTTCGAGTTTATTTATACGTATTAGCAGTGGGACCATTATGTCTGCATTATTTTCTTTTTTTAATACAATATTTGTGGAAAAAAGTAAGCTTATTTTTAATCTGCGACTTCTCCCTTGTTCTAGTTTAAGTGAAATATTTTAAAAATTTTGCAAAATAAATAGTAGTAATTGGATTATTAAATAATTTTCAAGTTAGAAAAAATTCAAGGGCTTATTGAACAAATTTTATATTAAAATTTATATAACGAAAATGTTTTTTTTTTTCATTAAAATGGCAGTTGAAATAAAATTAATTTTTAAAACTAATATTCTACAATCAAAATAACTGGGCCAAAATTATTACGCTCAAAACGAATGCAAACAAAAATTTCTATTGAAGTTGTTCGATCACTAGTGTGACAGTGGGGTCTCTGATTTTTTACTGATAAGCTAATTAGCAGAAGAATTCTGCTATTTCTTGGAAATAAAATTTTGTGGTTTTTAGTTCAATTGAGATGAGCAAAACACAATTAATTAATTCGGTCAGTTACTCTCAGAGTTTGTGCTGGCTATAGAAATATTTATGTAGATTGGAGCACACTGAAAACGATTTCGGTTTTGGCACTGAATTCATCATCAGTCATATGCTTAGTTGGGATAATGGAATTTTTCACTTCTTTTATAACTCGACAATGATTCCAACAGAAATGTATGTGCCACCCTATTTGTTAAAGTTCTTTTATTGTACGAATATCTTGATGAAACCTATCGCTCTTGCTCTTTACTCCACAAGGTGTTCAGCAAATGAATAAAAAATGAGAATGTAAATAGTGTGCAGTGTAGGCGTTTTAAATTAAACCACATATATTTAGTTTTTTATAAATATTGTCCTGGTTGACGATTTCCTAAAAAATTTTCATTACTGAAATCAAACATTCCAGGATTTACTGTTCAAGTTGGTTCATAACCGAGATAACTACTGATCTCGACTTGCAAAGTTTATGCTCGTAATCTTCCCATACAAATGTAATAGTTATCACGATGTTTAGGAAGGAGTTTGTGTATAATCAAATATTATAAAAGACTGTTTCCAGTTTTCGCTTTTTTTAAGAGCGATGTGAATTTAAGTTCGCAACAAACAGCATTATTCAGATTTTCCATCCCTGATCTGCAATCTATACAACGTATGTATAATAAAGGGCTGCAGAAGCATATTTGAAAGCCACACATCCCTACAAACAATGATAAAAATTGCTTGTAAGCCATTTCAAGCATGCTTGTGCAGTTCTTTAGTGTATACTCAACCAAAAAGTTTTTGTTCCTTCTGTATATTGACTTAATTTTAAGAGTACTTAATGAACGTTTGCCATATTGTGTGTAAAATAAAGAAAATCATATGACACAATCATATGCTAGTTCTTATCAAAGTCCTTTATTTAAAGTAAATCTTGAGTGTTTAAAGTGTATCTAATCATAAACTCTCACTTGCCTTAAATTAAGTTTTGTCTAAAGAGTTAAAGTTGATGATATTTATTTTTTTTTTTTCAAAGTAAATTAACTTTTAATTATTACTTTTATCAGCTGCTGTAAAAATCTTAATTACAAACTGTTTGTTAGTTATAATTCACTTACTTTTTTAGATTTTTGTAAACAATTTTATAACTATTCATTTCTTATGTTATTTTTTTCTGTTGTAGTTTAGTTTAATTTAATTTTATTTAAAACAAGTTACATAAAATTAAATTTTCTTTAGCTAAATAAGATTTTTTGTTCGTCTGCCATGTGTACAAAGTTTGCTATGACATTATGTAGCGATGACAGTGATTATCATGATGATGGTGCTATTGATGTTGGTGTTGGTGTTGGTGTTAGTGTTAGTGACGATGATGATGATGACGATGGCGATGATGCTGGCCATAAAAACATATCCTAGTACAACTTCCTTTTACACCCACACATACACACATTTAAATGGGCAAGCAAGCATATATTGGCCCCAAATGTGTTGTTGCAACTTCCTGACAACAACAATTCGCTACACTGAATTTGCACAGAAACATGTACTCGTAAATGAACATGCCACTAACTAAGCGAACATGACAAAAAAAATTGATATCAAAATACAAACAAACGGCTGTAAAAGTAGTGGACAAAAAATAACACAAACAACAACAGCAGCAGCAGCAATTTTAAAATTATGTAAAACCATGTTACTAAATGCAGCAAAAACATTATATGCCAGTTAGCCAGTGAGCCATTCATTCACCCAGTCAGCCAACAGTCATTGAGCCGAGCAACCAGCCAATGAACTAAACAAACCAACAGCTCCTCTATTGTCATCATCTAGTGAGGCAAGTAAAATAAAAAAGGTATGCATGCTTAACGACTCGGAAGGATACCCTTTTAATTTACTTTTGTTTTTGTTGCAAGTTGTCGTTGTTTTATTATATTGTTACCGTTTGTTGCAGTTTTCTTACATAAATGGTTTAACACAACAACAAAAAGTCTTAAAAGGCAACCAATACTAGCATAGACACATACTTAACTAAACACATTAAAAACACACACAGGCAGATATAAGCATATGCAAAACTTAAAACAAAACGTATGAAAGCCTTTGCTAACACTCTGCCATCGAAATGAAAAATGCTTTATCAGCAAAATAGTTATAAAATAGTAAGCAACAAAGGATAATGAAAAAAAAACACTTTAATATAAATAAACAACATACAAAACTGAATAAAATTTGCAGCCACTTAGTGAATTTGTTTTGTAAATGACCATGCATGTGTGAATATAAAAATGTGTTTGTTAGTATATATGTGCTTACACATCGCAAGCAAAAAAACTACAGTAGTGTAAGCAAACGGTTATAAAAAATACGGTAAACAACATTCATTCATTTAGATCTCTACATTTAGCTTGTTAATTATTTTTAATAAAAAATTGTAAAATAGCTAAATAGTGAGACAGACTCTTTCAGAAAACATTATCAGGATATAAGGATTTTAATAAATTAGAAAAAGAAAATATTTTATTTAGTTTTAAGAATTAATTTTGTTGTCATTAAAATGATTTAGTTTCAATTACTTTTAACCCATTCAAAGGAAATAGTGGCCTTCTGCCGTTCTTATAACTAACAAAGTTCAAATGGCTAAACTGAATTTTTAAATTACAACAATCTGAATTGTTACAATTTAATTTATTTTGCTTATAAGCAAAAAATATAGAGACTTAAAAAAATAATTAGTTACACATTAAGATACTTGTGTTTTTATATGAGAAAGGATGGTGGACGTCTTAGTTACCAGTTTTAGTTGTAGTTTTGTTGAATTTTTGGAACCACCTTGAATAAAATTTTTGACAACGTTGGTGGTCTTTTTGCATTTTTCTGCCAAGATTATTAGTAGTTTGAATAAAAAAAAATTAAGCAGTGTTGCGTTTTAAGCTTGTTTAAAGAATAAAATAAGGTCTAATCAATCTATTTTTTCTAGGTGGCCCATCGCAAATAAAAATCTTGACATAAAAATGCTTTCAGCCAAACACTAATTTTTGCTTATTTAGAAATAATGAAAAACATTTTTATTTAATTTTAAAAAGATCCAAAAACTTACAAAAATTTTTTATTTATATAGAAATTTTAAGACTCAAAGTTGGAAAAATTTTAAAAGGTTTAAATGTTTTTTTTTTATCTAAAAATGGTTTTAGTCTTTCTAATTCGATTAAAAGTAAAACTCCATTCTGTCTTAAAGAAGAGCAAGAGCTTTTGTTAGCCATCTATATCTTTCCTTTCTGATTTCAAGCTCTTTAATTGTCTCTAAACTTTAAAGTTTAAAGTAGGAACCATTTTTTGATGCAAAAGTTTTTATTCCATACACAGCCATACGAGTACATGTACATATAACTCACATATGAGCATTTATTTGGTTCATTTAAGGGGGGTAGGTGAATGAATATGATTTGTGGCTTGAAGTATACAAATATGATTTTCATTTAATTTATTTTTTATATTGTTTTTATTTCGTTTACATGCTGGAATATACCATATGGTAAACGAATATAAAAACATTTCTTTACTTTCTTCATCATATTATTTTTTTATGTACTTTCAGACAGATTTTATCGTTATGGCTGAAGTCTATTTTAATAAAATTTTCGTTATGCTTTTATATTTGTTTTATATTTTCAATTTTTCATTTAATTTTCATTTCGTTTTTTTTTTTTTTTTTTTTTTAATAAAAAAATCCCTTCAGAATACAAAAAGAAACAATATAATTATAAAGAAGAAAAAGTAAATAACAAGAGTATTTAACTTGTTTTCTATTCTTCTCTCTCTCTCTCTTGATCTAAATCTTTTGTATAAAGGACTATTAATGCTGTTACATTTAGTTGTCATTGTGTTACATGAAATTGTTATAAGTAATACTGTTGTATTGTACGTGGTAAGATGGTTCCCATTTTTGTTGTTGCTTTTCTTTTTTAATATTATTACTGTGCATTTGCAACATCATTTTTATTTGTGTTGCCTGCTTGTTACATGCTTTGTTTGCCAATGCCTCTGTTGATTTGTTAGAGAGTTTTGCAATTTATGTATGAATTGTGTGCGCCACAGAAAATGTTAATGACATGCATCATTGTAATCTGTTCACTGATTGTGTAATTTGTTTATGTGTTCATGTCCTTCAATTATATTAAATTGAAATTATTTGTTACCCATCTGATGCTGGCATTTACTATAAGAAGTTTTATTGTGTTCAAGCACAACAATATTTTTTTTTATTTATTTATTTAGTTGATTGTGTTTGAAGCTTAATTAATTTGTATTGATATTAGCAAGTTTAAATAGAAATTTATATTAAGCATTTGTTGTATTTTTATTATTTTCAGTTGAAGCTTAATGAAACGTACTTAAAAAAAATATTTAAAAGTTAAGTTGGTTTGTTCCACACAGTTGCATACAAATCTGCAGAAATCATAATTTTAAGAACAAAGAAGGGCTCATTTTTAGGCTTATTGTAAGTAAGAAGGGTATATACGAGTATAACTTTGTTTTTTTAATTTTAATGACGGTGTCGTCAACTCAATGATTTAAACCTCTGCAGTTTGGTTATTGTCCTGACTAAACCAATAGTTTAAGTCTAATAAATACTAATTGAGCTAGATTTTAAATATTTTTTACTCTGTTTATAGCGACTGTATTCTTTGTCGTTAAAAATGTTTACTACATCTTTTTTTTAGCATAATACTCAGCTGGCTCCATTTAAGTACCCCATCCTCTTAAAATTGGTTGTAGTGAAAGGTTCAAGTCAGTATATTTTTCTTTAAATAGTGGAACATACAAAGAAGACTTCAAGAATATTTTTTTTTACCACATGATATAAATGAATCTATTGTATCAAATTAATTTTTAATTTCTTCAGCCACATGTGACATGTGACATGTGACATGTAACATTTTGGGTAAAATAGCTTTAAAAAATGTTCAGACTTAGAGTAAAATTTTATATTTGTTAAAGTGGAGCTCGTAGTGCTATGGCCTCTTTGACGATAATAATAATAATTTATAGTGAATTTCATTCTTTAACAATAAATAATTCTTTTTTATCTACACTGTGAAAATCTACATTTGCAAACTAAGATATAAATTTCGGCAATGCAAACTATAAACTTTTTAATCAGCTGATCTACATTCAAGAAAAAAATTAAGCCCCAGAACATTAACATTAATTGAAATTAAGAAGACCTTTATTTATGCTCTGCACTATACTATTTTCATTCATATTTGTACATAAAAGCATGAAAGCATACATTTGTTAGTTAAAAATTTAAATAATGACTAGAAAGGAGAGAGAGAGAAAAAACCTTGCTCAAGTTAGATTGTACTTCAATTGTTCAAGTGTAAATTGAAATAAAAATGAAAAAATGTAAAAGTGGTACATATCCGTATCCTTTTGCAACAACCAAATATGGAATTTTAAACACTTGCATATGCAGTACAAGCCCACACATTTTTTTACATGCTTGAACATACATATTTTGAAAGAAGCAACTGTGCTTAGATGATTTTTTAAAGCCTCACACAAATACATAAGTACAGTAAAGCTGTACAGCTTTAAGCATTCTATACTATTTGTTTTTTGTATAGCAGCCGAGTTGGATTTCGTAAAAAAAATTATAGAAAAATCCTTAAGAAAACTTTAATACTTTGAATAATACTCACATGCAAGTACAAATTGATTGTTACAGCCTTTTCTAGGTTTTGTTTTAGAAAATTTAATGAGATTTTTTGTACAAGCTGGGCTAAATTATTTACGCATTACTGTAAAATTATAAATGAATTTTCATCTGAAGCTCATTATTTAAAAATGTATGCGAACTGGGTTGGGTTGCTATTGTTTTACTACCAATAATGCAAAGCATTGTTTATATGCATGCAAGAAATTAATTGTTTTTTGAAAAAAAAAGAAACTTTTACAATTTTATTAAATTTTCATATTAAAATGAATTTATGAAAATCTGCATATATAAAAAAATATTTAGTTAAAATGAATACGCATAAAATATGTAATCGTTGGAGTGTGTAAAACAAATTGTAAGTATTGCAAAGCATTTTGAAATTAATTTAAAGTCATGAAAGAAGCAGTAAAGTCAAATCAGTGCCAAATACTTGATATCCTTAATATATATTTACTAACATTTTTTTTATATTCTATAAAAAGTTTAACATCATGAGTTTGTTGTTCTTGATTTATAAAAACGTAAGAAGCTGTGTCACGCAATGACAGTCAACCCACATTTAACTTAAGCCATTTGGCTTAATTTAAAAATTCAAGTCAACTTTTGCACCAAAGCAACTGCAAACTGTTTTTAAAATATTTTAAAGCCCTGGCTTAAAATCTGTATTTGGTTTTTCAAATTATGTTTCGTGTTCGAGGTCGATTAATCAGAGTGAAAGTTTTGAGATTAAGATTTTGAAAAACTCAGTCTTTTGAAAGAATAATCAATAGAAATAAGCAAAATGGAAAATTTTTTATTTTAAAACACAATAATTAAAAAGTTACTTCTATAACTAAATTTGACATGACCCATTTTCACGTTTTAGAATTCATGTAAACGAAATGTAAATAAAGACTGTTAAGCTCTGTAATCTACCGCCCAAATACTCAGAAGTTACTTTAGACTATTTTTAAAATTTATTTGTAATTTCTATGTACCCCAGTACAGCTGTTCTCAAGGATTTTTGCAGTTTCGCTTTTGCATCATAAAATAAAAACTACGAAGTTTTCAGAAAATGTCAAAACACTTCCAGAAAGAATTCTATTTCGGATTAAATTCCTTTTTGATTTTGGTAATTTTTGTAGACAAAATCGAGAATAGTACCTCGGCAAAGTGGGGAATGCTAAAAAGCATCAGCTTTGTAGTATAAGACAATTTCAAAAATTTTTTTAAAAAAACAGTCCAATGTAACTTCTGAATATTTTAGCGATAGTTTACAAATCCAGATGACCTTCGCTACTACTAAAAATATATATAGAAGTATTTAGTGACGTAAGACGTATTTGGTAAATATGATGTTAATATTGAAAACATATTTATAAATTCTAAAAAACTTCAAGAGTTACGTTAAAACATATTTAACTCGGCATATTTATCTTCACTCCTTTAATTGTTTTGTATGTTTTTGGTATTTTAGAAGGCTGTGGAAAGTGAATATTATGAATATTTCGCTAACACAGTGAAGGGTATATAAGACTCGGCCCAGCTGAATGTAACTTGTTTTAAATAGAGTTTATTGGGTGTCACAAATTAGTAATAGAATGTTTATATGCTACATAAAAGTACATATTTAGAAAAGGTTACATACTTTAGTTTTTATTTGCTCAAATTTTAAAAAGTGCCAATTTATATTGGAGACCTTTTTAAGAAGAGAAGAATTCAATTTAATTTTTGTTGCTGTGATTGTTATTTTGAAAGATAATGTACCAACATTATTTTTTAACCTTTCTATTCCGCAAAAATACAAATATCGATAAAGTACCAACAAATCTTCCGCTTATTTTTTTTAGTAGAATATTTTGTAGTTTGAACTTTGAGTTTATCTGTAGTAGTTCTGGATATATAAGAATTTCGATTTTACCCGTTTTTACACATTGAAACAGGAACCTGCTTACCGAATTTCAAGAATCTTCAATACCAAGCATGTATTAAATAAATATTTCAACTACGAGTAAATTGAAATAGTTCTTCATTAATTGAATCATTAATGTAATTACTATTTTTTTTTTGTTTTGTGACATATAAAATTTCACTAGGATTGTGTTATATAACAGGTATTAATATTTCACTGCGATATGTAGAATGTTACGCAATTTTTTAGTTTCCTTGCAAGAAAATTATTTGTTTTTTATTCCTCCTGCAGTATAAAAATGTTAATACACTGTAAAATAAATTGAATTATTGCTTCTTGATGCATTTCGTATGTTGGCAACTAGTTATATGCTTCGCTAAACTGAAAACATTGATTAAAAGTTGTAACATTCCTTGCATTGTAAGTTTGTGTAATCACCAGTACACTGCAACAAAAATTTTTAAAGAAAAAGTTATTTTTATGTTTAATTCAAAGAAGTGAATACATACATATAATTTTGCATTTCTATATTTATCCATGTATGCGTGTCAATAGATATGGCTACGTTTATTAAAAAGGAGTGCTAAAGCAAATAAAAATACGTACCACAATACGTATACGCAATATTTATTTTCAATTTACTTAAAATTTATTATACGCTTCGCAGTTTACTGCTGGAGCAAATAAATAATTAGGGGATTCACACTGGTGTACTATCAGTCATAAAATTTTAAAGTCATATTAAAAAAATTTTCCTATAATTACTGTGGTTAATAATTTGTCGTAAATTAAATTAGGCAGCTGAATTTTTGTATTTACATATTTTTTTTTATTGAAAATGGAAATTTCTAAATATAGTCAGGAAAGTAGTAAATATGTATTTGTTGTATTGTATACATAATTAAAAATATTTTATATTATAAGCTAAACCTAAACGGATTTTCTAAGCCTTAAAATAGGCTGTTTAAGTATAAAGGCATCAAACTGCCTAGGAACAGTTACTTGGCAGTGGCTTTGTCAAGAAATGACATTATAACCATCCTCCTTTCCCTCCTCATTATATGTAATGGTCAAATTTTTTAACACGTCTTGCTGCCACTTAACAGACCCCAAGATGAACGCTTCTACGATCAATGATTAATAATTTATTAAAAACATTTCATTAGTGTCTGCTTCCTCGCTCTTTCGTTACCTACAATAAAGGTCCCTTAGTAGAAGGTGTTATTAGGATGGCTATCAGGAATAATTTGTAAAAAAGCTTCAGTAAATAGTCACAAAAAGCCTACTTATTTAAAAATCATTTTATATGCGTGGTTACATTTAATCCATTACAATGGATTATGATTGAAACATTAATTAGCAGTCGATTTTATGCTGCCTTTACATTTTTCTCAAATTTAATTTCTTGTAAATTACTTTCAAATCCAAAGGCATTATATCATCAAATATATGACAGCCACAGGTATGCTGTACAGAAATGTTAACAAGCAAAGCAAAAGGATAAAACTGTCAATAACATGTAACGAATTTTCACTATTCTCAGCATGTCTGCATTTATGCAACTTCATGGCTAGTGATGACAAAGCTCACAAAATTAAAATATTATTTTTCCATAAAGAAACTGCAAAAAAAAAAAAAAATAATACAGAAATATTAATTAAAATGATAAATACTTTGAATAAAATAAAAAAAAATGCAAGCAAACAAAGAAATTCAATAAAGTTTTATTGTATCAACAAACGCAGTTTCATACAAAATCTTTGTCAATCAAAATATGTGACACATGAAGTTTTTGTAATTAATTTTATATGCATAATAGAAATACGAGTATTAACATGTGAAGCATGATGCAGCAATACAAAAAGCACATACATATTGTTATTGCCGTTTTACCTGAGCTAAAACTTCGGCATTCGATATCGAATAAAATCCTTTGAATTTTAAGTTGTTTTGGAGGGAATAATTTTAAAATTTCTAAAGAGTTTGCTCGATATCGAGTTCTGTAATATGGCCTTTTGCCTAATTTCACCATGATATAAACTAATAAAGATACTTACTGGCTAGCAATGAACCTAAGCTCTTTTAACTGGAATATGAGTATGAACATCAGGGAACTACTTAGCTAGTTAGTTTTTTAACTAGTTCTTGAGATGCCTCGCAATTTATTTCAATACCAAAGAACGTAAAGTTCAAGCAGACGAAATATTTTGTGAAGTTAATGCGATCATTTTCGGTATTAATTTTGCTGTGTGTAGGGAATGAACAATCAATTCATCTAAATTGCGATGCATTAATGTAACTTTAGAGCAACTCTAATCGCACCCAATCAAGGGTTATATATAGAAACAGCACATACATTTATTTTTTTATTTAAACATATATTATTATCACTATGGGCTATAATCGCACCGCGACCTAAACATACATACAAAACAAAATAATTTTATAGATGAACCTATCACAAAGGGACCACATCAGAAAACCCAAGTGAGCTCAGCTTCCGTTTCTTACTTGGGCGCCCTGTGTAACCTAACCTATCAGCATAATTATTTTTCTTAACACATAAAAAAAGTAGAAAATGTGTTTTATTTTGGAATTATTCCACTAAAAAAATTATATAAAACAATTTTGTTTTAACAAAGACACGATTTATGTACAAAAAACTTATGTTTCAACTCTTTTATCAACATCACAATAAAAAAAATTAAGGCACCTAAAATGTACAAAAAAAAAAAACTTGTGAGAAATTCTGGTTAAATAATTAGCAATTATACGCACCAACAAACTTAAAGAAATTAAAAACATTTTTAACATTTCCATCAAATTACTTGGGCGACGGTAAATTATTTCAAACAACTTTTTCATTACACAGCAAACCGTAAAAATGTTTCTGTTTCTTCATGGTACGTTCAAGTTTTTTTTTTTTTTTTTGGGTTAAATTTTTTTGTTATTTTTTATTAAAATTTCAAAGATTTTGAAATAGAAATTTATTACTTAAGGCGGTATCCTTAGCTTCGGTGTCCTTAGAAAGGGCATGTATCAATTTTAAAAGAAATCCTTTTACAGAATTTTAATTGTTAACAAGCCCACTTATCAGAGGCGCCAAAAATAATGTGTTACCACTAAATAAAATATTTCAGAGCATAACTTCACGCTTAAATTAAGTAAAGACACACTTCTTTTTGGACAGTGGTTATTTATTCTAATTTAAAATAAACTTTTACTGTACATAATCAGACAAACTTTTAGAGTAACTTTGCATGTGAACGGTTGTATAGAAAAAGATAGTGTTTACAATAAAAACTGATGTAGCTTTTCTACAGAACTACAATACCACGAATGGTCAGATAAGCCTCCCTTTTTCTTCTGAAGTAGTCAGTTTTTGGTAGGAAGAAAGGCGAATTAAAAATAACAACAAGCTCACATAAAATGAAACAAGGTGCTTTGGATAGCTGGTCTGTTTTTGAGTAACAGAAGCAAATAGATTTGTACTACATTACCTTTGGAAATATTCAGTATGTCTCTATTTTTGGAACCATCCACATTTCGCCATCTCAAGTAGGATGCATAGAATACTAGACTTCTCCAGCCGAGTCCAAGTGATCATCTGTGAGTACTAATTTTGGAGTAACGTAATATATTTCAATATTCAAGCGTTCATAACTTGCAACTATATGTCTCTCATGATAGCCAAGTAACTCTAAGAGTATTTTCCTATCAAAGCTGAATAAAGAATTATATAGAGTTGTCGATGGTTTGTCAAAAAAAAATTATTGCATTATTCTACTATAGTTATGGAGACTGCAAAAGTATACATGTGGGCAATGAAATTGCCCTTTATTGGCCTAGAATTCTTCTTCAGGAGAAAAACAAAACCAACTAGACTATTGGAATGCCAAAATGAACATGTGATAGTCAAAAAGACTTATGCTGAGCGGCCTGAGTCTAAATCTTAGCAGAAACGACTTTAATCTTTGATAAACTATTTACAGAACATTTTGGACTCAACTGAGACATAAATTAAATTTACGCCGTCTCTGTCAAGAGACATTTTCCAACGTTTAAAAGATGGAGTATGGTCATCCTAGGCAGTAGGAGTATCAAGAGAGAAATATTTGACGACAAAATGGTATTAAAATGCCAAATACATACACCATACATGAGGGTGATTTTTGAAATTTTTCTTCAGAAAAGCTTTTTTTAATTTTTAAATGTGTTTTATATAATTAAATAAGTCAAGACATTTCGAGAGAATTGCTTTATTTTTTCTGTTTAAAATTTATAAAAGAAACGTTGCTTGTGTGGTTTTCAACACAAAGATGATATGAAGGTTAAGACCATCCACTATAGGTTTTGTGGTTTACATGACCAAGCCTCAGAACATGCACTTTGTAATTGTGTGGCCTTAGCATTTCGCACGGCAAGACTTCTTGTTGACTGCTAAAAAGTTGGGAAAGCTCTCACTGAATATGCTTCATTCAAGATCTAGAGCTGAACGCATGGAATGTACAAAAGATCCTTTGGGTATCGGTAAATATGGCTCAATAATAATAAGAATAATAGCTTTAAGAAAAATGCATTTTAAAATTAATCTTTATTTGTGCTAAATTGTAATTTTTGTTTGTGTACTTTCCATGATATTCTCATATAAAATTTTAGAAAATTTTTTACTTAGTGCAATATGTACTAAGACAGAATGCACATCCATATAACTATTTCATTAGACGCTACTTTGAATCTTCAGCAGATTACTCCCAAGTCTTGTTAAATTCCTGCCCAAACATTTCAATACTTATTTTTTTATACCACTCGACCAAATGAGAATTTTAGTCAATAGACAAACAAAAAGTTTTAAAAAAAACTAACAACATAGTCATTGAACTAAATAAACAAAATTTCTCAACCAACATATTTAAAAAGAATAGAAATATTCTATTTTTATTCCTCTCTTGCTTTCTTTCTGCACATTAACAAATATTGGAATTAAGCACGAATAAAGATTAAATTTTTTAATCTTTATGAATACAATAACGGTTCAATAATACAGGCCAATAAAATTTCATAGTTAATTTTTAAATTGATCTCTATTTTTCCAATCAAGGACCACGTTTCATTAGTGAAGACTTGGAATCACTTCTTCAAAATACCTAAAAATTTTTATATTTTTTTTTTTTGAGTAAATATTTCACAACAGATTTGGAAAATTTTTGAATGTACAAATAAAACATTAAGGGGCTCCGTAAAAGCGAACGATAACGTACAATTGTTTTTTTTTTTTCTTTTGAAGCTACATATCTTTCTTTTTTATGGGACCTGACCGTTAATTATACATTTTGTGTGCATGCACGTTTGTTTACTCTAGTGAAGGGTATGTAAAATGCTCAGTAGTGGCGCATTTTATTTGTAATTTTTTCATTTTGTTATGAAATCCCATTAAAATAAATAAATTAAATTTAATACCCCATTTTACATTAACTGTAACTAAATAACTGGTAAATAAAAGCAAAAGTAAAAAAAAAAAATAATTCTTGAAAATATCACGATTTTTTATTCATTTTTTTGCAACTGTAAATAATAAAAGGTCATAAATGCGTTCATCTTTTGACTTACTGGCCTCCGAAATTCAATTAACCATGTTGTTAAAAAGCTTTTAAGCAAACTGGCACAAGATGATAATTGGAAATTATTACTATCGTACCCTGAGACTTGTTATTTTCTACATTCACACGACACACCCTTATCTTTTTAAAAAATTTGTTGCTGTAGCAACAGTATCATCATCAGCAGCAGCAGCAACATCTGTATTTACTTTGGTAATGGAAAACAAAACATGTAGACAGGAATACTAAGGCATCATGCATTTTGCACGTAAATGGTTACAAAATATTCGGAATTAGTAAACAACCAACTCAAGTGTCATTTATTAGATGTGTAAATATGCATATAAGGCGGCTATGAACGAGCAAATTGATATAAAAACAAAATTTCTTTTCCCCTTCAGGGTACTTACAAATGAACAGGAAACTTTATTTGAAAAAAAAAAGAAAAAACGCTTTTAATTCTTTTTATTTAATTTAGGACTCTTGATTGTATCATCTTTTACTTAAGAAAAAAATAGGTTTGTTAAACAAACAATGTTAAGATTTTGCTTTGACTCTAAATTACAAAAATCATAAATTTTAAACGGTGGTTTGCTGCTTTGAAATAAAATATTTTTAATATAGAAATTAATTTGAATTAATGTTTAGGATTCGTATTAATACAATTGTTTTATAGAATTAGAAAAAAATTTTAATTATTCCCAGACTTTGGATTGTGGGAGCGAGGCTTTCAAAAAAATTGCTTTTTCCTCAACTACAGCAGCATTATATTTAACTTGCTCAAAGCTTGCTGAAAATTTAAATTATTTTATTATTCACTTTACACGGTTTCTCTATAACAAACTTAAATGGCGTAAAAAAAATCATAAATTCATTAAAAAATTATTATTGTTAACCAAAAGAAATCTTTTTAAAAAAAGTGTTTGCATTCAAAATATATACCATAAAATGCCAAAAATACGCGCAATAACAGCAAAAATATGCGCAAACACAAATTAAAAAAATGTTTATTAAAACAACCTTTTAAAATATTTTATATTTATTTTTCATGCACTTATTGCCGCAAACTTTGCAACTTATTTAAGACAAATAAGGCCACAAACTTATATTTATAGGATAATAAGAAAAATGACGCAATCGCAGCATCACCTATTAAATTTTACCATTCCATTTTTTGGTTTTAGCTTCAGGTTAATCAAAAGCTTTTTTTTTCTTAATTTTTATATAATATAAGCCAAATATACGGAAATACATTTAGTCATTTCTTTATTCCCCCTTTATAATTGTCTTCATATGTATTAGTGTGAAAGCAAAATTATATTTTTGCTAAAGATATTGGGTGCATTCATAAAACGTAGCTGTTGCAATTAACTGCTACACAGTACGGTAGCACTTTAAAAACAGCTGATACATATATCAACAATTGAAAAAAAAGACAAAAAAAAATTATAAAATAAATAATAATAAAATAGTTTAAATCAACTAAGCCAACTTTAACCAAAAGTATGGATAATAAAGAATTTTTAATGGATTTTTTTGAGCGAGTTTTTTAAATTTAGTTGACTTTAGGTAGCTAAAATATTTTATGATATGGCCACAAATACACACTCAACAGTTGCACAACAGTTATGTCCCTGCAGGAAATGTCAATAGTGAATCTATACTGAGTCTCCAGTGCTATTGATATTTAACACGTACGTGTCATTGATAATACACTAGTTCTATATGCACTATTGGCTACGTACCGTCACTTAAGCTTATAATATTCATATATTTACTGAGACAGTAGTACTACTGACCATGTACTTCTTTTGGAGATATTATATATATAGTCAATATAGAGACATTGGAACTACTGATTTGCTATACCTTTTATTTATTTAACCAGAGATTCACTGTATTTAATATATTATTTATTTCAAAATATATAAAATTAAAGAAAAAAGTACAATTAAGGGACAGTTCACTAATTCTTTTTGCTGAAATACACGTTTGTTTGATATCAGGGTCTTGGATTTTAGATTTTCGTTACACTTTTATACTCTTGAGTCTTATATGCCAAGCCAGCAAATTAAATATTTACAATTAAAATACATTTTAAATAAAAACAAATATTGTAAAACTCTATGTACACAAATGTGTGTATGTACTTACAAATAGATCTGGCTGGGAAAATAGCCAACATAATTGTGGTAACTGCGTTTTGTCTTTTGCTAAAATATATAAAAATATATTACATCGCTTTTCAGCAATATCTGAAATATATGCAAGTGCTCTTTATTAACAAAATATCTACATAATGCAGAATTTTTTAATATTGAATAGTGATGCAATAAATGGTCGTATCTATAGCGTTATATGTATGGATTTTTGAAACTCGTCGCTTCCTTATCACTTTGAATTTATTTAAAAATAACAATTACAAAAGTTTGGCAGTATATTTAAAAAGTCATAATTAGGAAAAAGAGCAATATTACCTTGTTGAGGAAAATATTTAAATTTGTCTTTGTGAAACTCTGCACTCGTTCAGACTACAATTTTGAGGAAGAGAGATGTGAAAAATTGGTATTATTAAAAAAATTTTATGGAAAGTTAGACATAAATGTACTATCTAATGGAGCTTGCGTAACCATACTAAATGATAGTTTTTCCAGTTTAGTTTTTTTTCCATATTGGAATAATTTGCTAAGGTCATTTGGTTATTTTCTTGAGGAAAAGTCTGCATCAGACATTAAACTGCCGCATTGGAAATCTTGGACACTTGTGTGCACTTAGTGCAGCTATTAACTAATATGTGACCTAGTATCCAAACCTTTTTATTTAATTCCCCTTGTTCGTACTTCAGCTTCGCATTCGTATATAATTACATATATTAATCAAATTATGTTTATTAAATTAATAAGATGCAATAATACACTTTCTTTTTACAAATTGGGCAACTAAATTTAGTTACTTAATAACACTTTTTTGCACTTTTGCGTCTTAAAGAATACAAAGGGAAGCATAACGTTACAGAAACTGAACAAAGCCAATTCCTTCCTGTATTGTTGACAATTTCGTCAGTAAGACACCATATATATTTTGAGACACAAAACCCCAGGCTTTCTTCGGGGATTCTTTCGATGTTACATTTGTATAAGTTAAATAAATAAAAAATACTTGGAAACATGTTACGTTTTGTTTATTTTATACTTTTCTTTTCTTTACTTAAGTTTAATAATTAAAATAATAATTATCCGCCTGAAAATTTTCAGGCAGTTTCATTTTGTTTTAAAATGTAAATAAAAAAGAGTGTAAAAGAAAACTGGTGGAAATTAATACGGAATAAACTTTTATAATTATTTGCTTATACGTACACACAGTCATGCACATACACTCTCTTTCTTTTGCACAGAAATTGTTAAAAGTAGATATAAATGCAAACATTCATTTTAAGTGAATAAAATGTCTTGGGTTCAGTTTTAAATTTTTCCCTTAATTTGTCTTAATGATTTATAACTGCTATCTTTATTTGTAATTAATAATTTTAAAATTTAAAGTCCAATTTCATTCTTATTGATTTATGAATATCCGTGAAATGAAAGAAAGTTAATTTATTTTAATTCTTTTCATTTTTCAGGCTGGTTTACGAAGAGGAGCTGGAATAGCCAAACATCTTGGGACTGCCACAGCCTGGGACATGGGAAAAGTGAAATTGTAAATTATCTGGCTTAAAAGTACACAAATACCCGCTTTCATAGGCTCAGAACCATTCTGAAAACTGAACAATAGTTTCATTCGAGCCTTACTACGGCAAGGAGAAGAACAAAGTACACAAGATTGCTATAGAGCCGAAATGGGAATGCGGCAATCAAAGAGATTCATTAGTCCTGTTAACTGACTTAACTATTACTTCAAAAGAAAAGCACTAGCAGCTGTCTTATGTAAAACAAATCTTATAAAAATGTTTATTTTTCTCTTTCAGTAAGACAATGACAAACATATGACTGCTGTTTTTCTACTTTATTTTTTGTATACTTAAAATGCAATAATACAATTGAGCTGTTACATTAAAACAACTTTCAGACGACAACCAGCAGGCATTTTTCTAAGCATAAAACACGGGCTAAGTTTAAATTTGTGTAAAAAGTAAAATAAAAGTTTTAAATCAGAATATTGTAATAAAATCTATAATAAATTATTGTTATTATAAAAATAATATTTAATAGCTACCCAGCGTCAAAAACAAAAAAATTTTTATTACTTAATTGTTTATTAAAGTATATAAAAATTATTTAAAATTAAAAATAATATAATTTTAAGTATTTGTTTATTGTTTTTGTAGAAAATTTTAAGTAAAAGTTGATTTAAAATTTTTATTTATTCTTTTTTCTCTGTTTTATGTTTTTAAAAGTAACAGAAAAACTTCTAATCGTTTGGCCTAGTTTCTATGTCACAATTTTACTATTCACCATAATTTCGACTATGGCTTCTATATACCAAAATTTAATGTTTCTCTAATTGAGCTCTTAAATATTAAGTTATCGTGTGTTTACTGTATCTAAAAATTAAAATTTCTTTTATAAGAAAAAATTTTAAAAATTTCAATTCCAACAAGAAATTTTAGGCGAATCTGTTCAGCTCACTAGTCTCCAGTGAAAATGGTTCATGCTATGTCTTGCTCAATTTTTTTGGAGTTTTTCTTTTCATTAAAAACTTTTCAGAAATTTATAAGATAAATTATGTAAAACATCAATAAACTCGTTTCAAAGTTATGGCTCCACCAAATTGAGAATTTTGATTTGATATGATTTGTTTGCTCTTTTTTAAACAGTTTTTGTTAGATAAAAAAAAATCACTAAAATTTATTTTACATTGAATTAATGCTCAAATAGAAAAAAAATAAACTTAAAAAAATTTTTTTTGCTTAATAAACCACAGTTAGAGATGATGTGTTACTTAGGGCCATTATTACAACTTACTTATAAGGTGTCAGATAGCTATAATTAACTTAAGTTTAAGTAACTGATAAAGTGATCAATAACTTTTTTCCATTATTACAAGTTCTCAATAAGATAAATATTATAATATTTGTTATGCGGCACGGCACCACTGCTGTGAATACCAATTACTTTTCATTGCTATAAATACATAATGGCAACGGCATGCCTTTTTTTGACGATTATTTTTCAAATAACTAAGAAATTCTTTACTTTTAAAATTTTATTTCAATATTTGTTATTTTATTGTATAATTGTATTGTTTAATTTTTGTGTATTAATGAAAAAAGTATTCAATGTCTATGGATGCTGAGGTGCCATCGAAAATATGGCAACTTTAAATGCCTAAAGTTTACGTTAAAAGTTATTAGCAACACAAACATTTAAAATATGTGTGTAATAACGAAAAAGCATATATCTGTTCGATAACATCCTACTTTTACTTATCGTTTAGTTGTAATAATGGCCCATAGTGTATATTTATCTCTTGTTTTGCATGTGTTAAAGCACTTCACTATTTATGCCGTGTTGCCATTTCGTGTTTAAAGCTTCTTTATAGAGAAATAAATATTTTATTAAAAGTGATTTCTTTAAAATATACAGAATTTTTTGTACACGTGTGTGTATTTAAATATTATTTAACTTTGCTTTGTAAGGTTCACCGCAAAAACTCGCACGTTGGCAAAAATGAAACCAAACAAGCAGATCTTCCAACTTAAACTCATTTTTATTCCTACTCATACTCGTACATTTCCGCAACATACATTCTTAGCGCTCCTTTGCCATTTCACACTATTATTATACAATCGCACAAATCCACTAGAATAAATATTAAGCCACAGAGCAAAAGACTTTTTCTATTTGCTTAATACACACACAATCACACTCATATTTGTCTATATACTTTTGCGTGTGTGCATGTGTAGCTTTTTATTTAAAACGTTATTTTTTTTTTTTTTTTTTTTTGTTAACTTTTTCTTTTGCCGTGTTTTTGCGTTCCATATTGTAAAGTGAAATATTTCTAATTAAGTTGTTTTATACCATTGTTTTTCTTTTTTATATCCTTCACTGTAAGTAAGAAAGGTATATATCAGCTTTTGATTCTGTTTGTAATTTTTAAATTAATAATATATACAAATATTCAGGATCCTAATAATAAGCGGAGACGAATAGGCGATTTTCGTTGAAGTCAACTTTCTGAGATTCATAAAAAAGGTATAGATAAGTTTGGTATATCAATCTGTCAGTTTTTCTTAAAATTCAATCGGATCGGTCTATAAACGATGAAACTATGAGTCAAAAACCACTACTACCTTAATTTTTCTGAGTCAAAAAGGATAGTTGTAATATCTGTGCAAAAAATCGGAATAAATGAATCTCTGAGAAATATCACAAATGCATTCGAAATTTTAGATTTTCGTTAATTTCTGCTTTATTTTTTATTTAAATTTTGAAGCTGTACATGTGTGTAATGTTTGTACACACACACGAAACCAGTTAATCCCTCTCATAAAAACGTGTGTATAAGTGAAATCTTATTGAAAGATAGTTTTTGATTTTTGCTGTAAATATTGAATAAAATGTGTTTCGTTTAAAAAAAAAATTTTTATAGACATTATAAATTAAAATAAAATTTATTTTGCATTCTTATGTTTATACGCAACGAACCCTGTAACAATATAAAACAATTTATGGAACATACTAAAAATTATTTTAAAAATTGTGAGCTTCCTTAAAATTAAAATTTCTCAGAATTTCTTATTTTTAATATATACAAATTGAGTACCTAAAGTCATTTTATTGATGTTATAAATAAGGATCTCAGAACGTATTTTATCCTGAATGTTCTTAATTTGGATTTCTTTAACTGAAATTAATTATTTATTTTAGGTATTCAAAGAAATTATTTGAATTAATATTGGCGTTTTACTTAAAATCTTTTTTAAAATATTTTTTTTTAATATTTAAGAAGAGTGTGCAGAAGCAAAAGTATAAATATTTGGTTATAACAATGTATAAGGTGGGCTAAAAGAAATCACCCTATTGGAAGATGCTTTTATTTTTGCAAATGGCGGTCAATGTCACATCTGTTTTGACATTTGAGAACTAGACAGATGTAGAATATAAATGAACAAGCCATGGAGCGATACACTTCCCAAGAACGCGGAATAATCGAAGTGGACGATTTTTCGATCAAAATCATAATGAGCGACGAGGTTCATTTCCACCTCAGCGAGTACGTAAACAAGCAAAACTATTGCTTCTGAGGCAACAAAAATCCACGAGTGATGCACCCGCTCAAAGTGACTGAATGGTGCGCTGTTCACGATGGAAGAGTCATCGAGCTGGTTAAACGATAACAGTGGACGGTGCGCGCTATAGGGCCATGTTAATTGAGGTTTTTCTGCCGCAATTGAACGAATTAGGATTGGAGGACATGTGGTTCCAACAGGACGGAGCAACGGCACACATTTCATTTTCATTTAGAAAAGAAATGAGAGCCAAACAACATCGGATGACTTCTTTTGGCCCACCTTGTATTTAAGACTCGGTATATCTGAATTTAATTTGTTTTCTTTTTTTTTTCTTATTTTTCCCCCACAATTGCTATACATACATAGAACTTTTGCACAATTTTTGCATGCAATAATCTTGGTAACACAAATATGTTGAAAATTGCGTCTATTTTCACGGCGTTGGTTTCATTCTTAATATAATGGCTTTTGCTGTAATGCTCAAAGGAATATTATACGAGAGTTTGCATGTATGTATGTATTTAGACGCAAAGGGATACCAACCAAAAAAAGTAACTTGTGTGTTAGCAAGCAATCTTAGCATTTTATCACGTAAAATATCATGTGGCAGTTACGTGACATTAAGAACAACAAAACACCATACAACAATTGAGATATAGAAATATCTATGTAAAAGAAAAAATTAAACATATATTCTACACTATACTTTTCTATACTATAAAAGGAGATTTAATTGGGAAAACGCTTAATACTATCCATAAAAATAAAGTTCATTTTCTGTTTGTTTGTTCGCAATACAAAATTTTTTTTCTAACGCATTTGTTTCAAATTTGGTACATATAGACTTTTTACTTTTGGACTAGTCGCGACTACATTAAGGCCCACTTTTGAATGATTTTCCCTCAAAACTGTTCAAAATATTGTGTGCCCGTACTTAATTTAATTTTTATTTAACACTTTGTTTGGCAAAAACATGAATCACTGTAAAAGGATTTCTCTAAAAATTGGTAACGACTCCCGTAATAAATAATCTAACCGGTCGAGACCGGGCAACAACCTCTAGTCATATAAATGTGATTTCTAAGTGTATGAGTTAAAAAAATACAATGCAGTGTACACACCGCACTCCTAATTAATTTCAGATTATTTACTAATTAAACAATGAAAACGGCTGGCTAGTTTGTTTTTCAAGCTTAAGGTTGGATTACAAATATTTATTGTTACATCAATGTTTAATTTCGAATTCAAGACAAAATTACATATTAAATTAGTCGAATTAATTTATTCAATTAATCAAATTAGTTAATATCGATATAAAACTAAATAAAAATAATCCAACCTTAAGCTTTTTTAATTATAAAAGAAGTGGTGCAATAAGCTTACCAACTAAAACTGTTTTCAACATATTAAATTATTTGGAATCGTAAGGCCAAAACATAGTCACACTAAAGTCAGTATCTTTTTAAATAAGACTTTAACTTCACATAATTCTTATGAACAAAAGTAAGCTCCTAATAAAAGCCTACTTTTTTGTGACTATTATTATGGCCCCTACAGTTTAACAAACTTTAATTTATATTGATATGATATTCTCATAGAAAATTTTAAAAATTGTTTTCTTAATATATGGTAACCATATAACAATTTTATCAGATACTACTCTGTATCATCAGTGGATTACTAATATTATTATTTTCTATGAGAATAATGCATTTCTCAAAACCCACATAAATTGGAACTAAACACGAATAAAGATTCAATTTTACAAAACTGTTTCAATTAATTGAAGTAAATATTCCATAAAAATTTTACTTGTTTTTTTTTCATTACAATAAAAGTTTTTTTTTAATATTTTCAAACAATTTATAAATTCATATAGAATGGGTAAGCAAAAAAGCTTAACAAAAATTATTATATTATGGTGCTTATTCGCAATTATGTTGGTATGCTAAAAGCATTAGTTTCCATGAAGTTCACATAGAAAATTTAAAATTATTTACTTTGTACAATAAACAGCGTTGCTATTATATTTTAGCCTTTTTAAGGCTAGATTTATTTTTTTTTCACGCATTTAGCCTTAAAATTTATGATTTAGCCTCTAGTTTTTTTGATATATAAATTGATAAATTGGTCGAACGATGGTAATTTCATTAGTAAAGAAAAGTATTTGGCTTCTAACTTGTAAAATAAAAATGCACTTTATTGCTAATTGATTAATTAATTCTTCCATTTAGTATTTAGTTATCTAAAACTACCGCTTAGTAATGTTGAGATTGCTCACTTTTGAGTACGATAAAGCAAGCGAAATATCAGAATAGAAATCGCATTAAAAATAAAAAAATAAATTATTACTTGAAGGAATTTTTTAATATTATTTTTTAACATTGAAGCTGAAAAATAATTAAATTCGCTTAGAAGTATTTAAAGTCGTGTGGAAAACGACCTTATTTTCTTAAGTTTTTGCTATGTCATGTTTTTTTGGGGGGTTTTTTTTTATAAAAATTATATTATAATTAAGATTCTTAATTTAAAAAAGAATTAAGAAAATTTTGAATTTTAAGCTGTAGGTTTCTAACTTTTTTCTGGCTTATATTTTTTCGGCGTGATTTAGTCTTTTCTATGGTTTTTTTATTTTTTTCTACTTCCTGGCAACGCTGGCAATAAGTACTAAGAGAATATCAATATAAACCATTTTAGGGAATCCATTGGTTCAATTCCTACTTTGTTAAAGTTTTTCAAGTTTCCTTTGGTAAAATTTTTTGTGTTTTATTTATTGACTCAATTTTCATTTAATCGGTTGGTTTAACAATACAAATAATTTAAATGTTTCATTAGGAATTCGGGAGTAATCAGTTGAAAATCGAAGTATTTACCATGAAATGGACCACACAGGTATGTTAACCCTCTAGAACTGAGGATATCATGGCAAATAACGCATTTAGCCATTAGTTTGCTTTAGTGAACGCCATATATAATATTCGACATAGCGCAATGTAACTTTTACTTTATAATGAATCACTAGCTATTTCAGGTATTGCGATATTTAAAGAAAAATTCGGCTGAAGTGAAGTGGTATGCTAACCTCTTATATAGGTTACCTAGGGACTGACGAAAGTTGATTTCAACTACTACACAGACAGACGGAGAGACTAACATCTCTAAGTTTACTCCCCTATTTATAAGGATTCAGAATATATACTCTACATATGTACGGTGTAGACTTACAAACTGATATTTACCTTTCTTACGAGTACTTACAGTGAAGGGTACGAAGAGTATAGTTTAAAAAACTGACTTCTCTGATTTAAAAAATAAAAAAAGTGTATATTCTAGCTTTGCTATCATACATACAGGTAATGACTTTCTGAGTATGTAAGCACTTCATTTAATTGATTTTGTTATCAACTCGTTGTTATAAACTTTATGAGTACAGTTTCTAAGTATAGCCTATAGTTACTAATACTTAATTTTATCAATTAAAATCGCATGCATGTATGCATGTCTATTACTTCTTTGTTTGTTTTCTACTTAAGTCTACTAAAATGCAGGATTTTGAATATGCGAAAACCTATGACAGCATAAAATCATTAAATTTTCTAATAAAAGTATTTAGACTTTTCTACAAAATTATTAGCAGTAAAGAAACAGCAAAGGGAGCACACATGTACACTTTAATTTAATAAATAACAAATTTATTTTATCATATTTACTGTAGATGCAACAAAGTCCAGCTAGAAGTATACATACGACTTGTGCAACTAACCAGACAAGGAAAAGCTTAAGTATTTTGGATTAATAGAGATTGCCAAAGGATGAAAAACAAAACATAGAAATTTATAAATGAAATATGAAAAGCTAAAATAATGAAAATAAAATGCAATAAAAAATAATGCTGAAAAGCTTAGAGAATTTCCTATACCAAAGTGATAGAAATAAAGATAAAATAAAAAATAAAATAAAAAGAAACTTAACAACCAGTAATATATTCTTAAAGGAATTAAATTGAATTTGCAACAGCAACAAAAACTTTTAAATGTACGTAGCAGGTTGTGTAGTAGATCGAAATATGATTAAAATGAAACTAAAGATTGCTTGGGAAAAAAGGAAGATTACAGGCTATTAAGGACCCTTGCAATATGCTTTTAATAACAATAATTTATTTATAAAGAATTATTCCTCTAAAGAAAAATTTTATTATTGTTTCTTACTGGCATTAAAATTTACATAAACTTGTATTTTATTTTATTAAGTCCATCAGTACTTAAAAAGCAATGGAATCTTCTTAATTATAAAATATAATTGCTATTTTTTTACTTAATAAAACCATTTAGGGTACATAGAAATATTTGAAGGTAAAAATTTATTACAAAAATTCTGCTTTTAACAATTTTGATTAAAATTTATTCTAAAAGCTTTGCTATTCAAGGCGAAACAAACTAAAAAAATTAGAAAAGAGGCAGATACCACAATGGCAAAAGAAAATTGTTGTTGGAGCTGAAGCTATTGCTTCTAAGTGATTCTCTATCATCGTATGAATTATATAATTACTTCTAGGCAAGCATAATTTTTTGTGGATCAGTACTTAAGAAAGATTAAAAAAAATTTCGTATCATTTTCATTTATTTATTTTTTGTCAGCTTTTTTTTGCAGTGTGTCCCCTTCATTTCATTTATGAGTGGAGTGTATATATCAAATTTTATTAAAATTAATTTTAAAATAAAATCTTATTCGTTAAGTCATTTGATTTAGTTACGAAACATGTTTAAAAAATTTAATTAGATACACTGGCATTAATTTCATTTTTTTTTTTTTAAATATTGTGCTATTAATTTTTTCAGGTTGTTGAGAAAATTGATTAAAAAAAATATTTTAAAAAAATTATGAAATTTTTAAAAATAAGCGCCCACTATTTAAAAGTTCCGCTACTTGTCTCAAAACCATACGAATTAAGTCATAAATCATCGCAATCTGGGGATAAATACGGATTTTATTTTCGATAAAATTTAAGTACTCAGTTTTTAAAAGAAAATTAATTTTTTTTACAAAAATTACTACAAATGTTCTATGGGAAATTTGTTTAATAAGCCTTTATTAATTAAAAATATTTTTTATGAATTTGGTAGTAAACAAAATTAAAAAAAGCTTTCAAGAATTTTAAAAAACTATGATGCTGGAGAAACTACTGATCTCATCAAAGTGCAACAGTGCACAGTTTGTTCCAATTAAAAATTTAAGTAATTTGGCGATTTTTTATTAAAGTTTTTAATTTTTTTTTAAATTTTGGATAGATACCCATATCCAATTAATTAAAGAAATTAATTCAATAATTGTCAAAACAATTAAATTCAAATAAAAATAAGTTAAAAATTGAATAAGAATTTTTTTAATGAGTTTCTGTTGAATTTTCCATATTACAAATAATACACAATTTTTTTAAAGCCAAATTCTTAAAAAATTATTTTTTTTTACTGCCGGCTTATTAAGCCCCAACCGTTTATTAAACAAAAATAGTTTTTTATCAATTTGGCTGCAAGAATATAATTTATAAAATATAAACTTTTTTCATTATTTTTTCATCTTTATTTTTAGTTAAATACATTCTAAGATTTATCCTCTTAATTCCTGTAAGTCCGGGATTTTTAAGATTTTTAGTTTCTCTTATTAATACTTTTTATGTTAAAGTTTGTTACTGTTAAAATTTAATTTTTTTTAATAACACGTTACAGCATTAAACATTCTTTTTATCAATGGATTTTATTTTGTTTAAAATTAGAATAATAAAAATGTCTTAATAAAACTAACTTTAACTTTATAAAAAATTATTTTAAATAAATGAAACAAATAAATTTTGTTAAACAAATCTGTATTTTACAAAAACTACAGTAAATTTAATTTTAATTTTACTTATTTTAAAATCTTTATTCAAAATCTTAACTTAACTCATTGTCAATACTGTACTGATATTTTTCATTGTATCATTGTTGAAAATAATAAAAAAAAAATTCAAACGCAACAAAGTTTTATAATTGCTTTGCTCTCTAGTAGTATTTATGCAGGCCATATACACATTTGCTCGTAATCACCAACAACAACAAAGTAGACTAACAGTATTAAAACGCAAAAGTTCTGTTTTTTTTTTTTTTTTTTTTTTGCTTTTAAAATCAGTTTTTACCATCAAAGGCAGCTGTAGTGGCCTGAAAGTCTATGTCATATTCTTAATCATATTTTATGTTCCTTTTTTTAGGCACATGTGTGTATGAAGAAAAATAGATGGATCTATTTAATGGGTAAAGGTCATTTTGCTAGTCATGTATGCATGAACTCATTCATGTGTATAAACATTATCATGCTTGTATGTTTGGGTATGTGTGTGTGTGTTTGTTAATATCCAGGTAAATTATAAAATTCGTTCAGTGTCGACTTGATTTAATTTTAAACAATAGCTTGTTTACTACTTAAATGCAGCACGCCATTAACAAGGGAATTTTTGTTATACCTCTCAAGTGATGTAAATTTACAAAAAGTAAAATTTTATCAAAATGTTTAATGTGGATTATTATTGAAATTTTGGTTTAAAAATGGAAAGCTTAAAGTGATTTCCGTTTTATGTGAGTACATTTTTCACAAAAATTAATTCATTTTAATTAAATAATTGCTTAGAAGAAGCAGTAAGTGGTAACAAGTATTAAGTAAAAAATATATATGTAAGACAAAGTCTGTCAAGAAATGGAAAGGTAATTTTTTCAAAGTCCTGAAACCTTCCAAGTGTTGAAAAAAGCTCAACTGAAAAATGATAGCAAACTCCAACTTATTTTGTGAACAAGAGAAAGTGATTACAACTTCATAGAAATTTATTTAAAATGTTAATAATAATTTTCCTATATCATAAGTGCCAGTAAACTTTAAATTTAAAGAAATATAATTCTCATTCTTTGCACATTTACAAGTACTGGGATGTGTGTGTATTTAAGATATTTATTAGCTTTAACTGTTTATTTAGTGGTTTATGATGATACACAACAAACTTTATCCGTATTAGTTAGTATACTAATACATCGACATATCATACATACTGCAGTGTACTAAATATATATAGTAGTCACTGTATGTTTGTATGTGCAATAGCAAGTTGAAGTGTTTACTTGTTAACTTTTTTTATGTAAATATTAAGTAAAATGATGGTGTGTCTGTGTTAGTATGAAATGTGCCATTTTGTTTAGCAATAACTTGCTGTTATTTACATACTCGTACATTGTATACATTTTACAAATAAATACGTCATATGACATACACACAAGCTACATACAATTTTTAATAACAAAGTCACAGTGGGTGCAAGAAAATTTATTAAAGCTTTTAAAATACAAATACTAAAATTATAGATTTATAAGATTTATAATCCGAACTTATGCTTGAAGTATCCAGCGTCTCTTACGATGCCGTAAAGTTCAGCTTAAAAGATCGTTGGGTATTTTTCCATAGAAAAATCATTTTGAAAAGGGTATCTACTAAAGTACTTTAAATGGCTTACAAGTACTTTTTATTATAAAATATTACACATGTTTGTAGTGATGTGTGGCATTCAAGCTTGTGCAGCCTTTTAGTATGTAACCACTCTAGTAACACAATTTTGCAACTCAGAAATATTAGCAAAGTTAACTTCGTATCACCCCGTTGGATTTAACCATCTGTCCTTTTCACATATTAGTTCATATCCTAAATTTTAGTAAAAGCTTTAAAATTTTAATTTTTTATAATTGTTATTTAGGAAAGTGAAGTTAAAGGCAATTTTTGTGAAAAATGCATCTTCTATCATGAACAACATTTTCATTTGAATGGTTTTGTAAATCCTTCTGTAACACATTAGAAACAAATTCACCTCAGTGGTACGAATTTTGAACAGGCCTTACTTTTTTTTGTTTAAATGAGGCCAAACTGTGAGGTGACTCTGAACGGCATTCGTTATAAGAATATGATAACAGAGTTCTTGTGGCCTTAACTGGACGGCATAGATGTGGACCCCATTTATTGCTCTGAGATACCCTTTATTTAATCTATTCACAATTATAATCATCTTAAAAATAATATTTTTGATAAAAAAATTTTATTTTTAGCTTTTTTAACAACCAGCAAAAATTTAATAACTACAACTGAATTTTCATTTGTTAAAAAAAAATTTAATTCTGACAACCATTGTTGACAACATGTTTTCTCTTCTCTGTGCAGCAAAATTTAGGGTACGCGTATTTTAAATTCAAGCAATTAGTTGAATTTGTTTTGTTACTGCTGAAAATGTTCAAGTTTCGCAAAATGTGTCTAAAAAACAAATTTTGTATATTAATTACATACATTTGTGCGCAATATGCTTGCTTTTCAATATTTATTTTGGAAAGTTTTTTTTTTTTTTTTTGTGGTATATGTGTGTTCGCATATGTGCCCTCGAACGGGGCATATGTATGAGCCAGTATTTTGTTTGTGTAGATTGTATCACTACACGCACACAATTAACAAATAAACGACGTAAAATGTTTTACAATAACAAACTATTAGACATATTAATTTTAAAAATATGACAAGTAAACAAACTTTTAAATAAAAATTCATTAACATAGAGTGACAAATGTAAATATTTCATTCAAGCATTAAAATTAGTTACCTTTCAAATTACCATATTACACAATAAATGGAAATTAACTAAAATTGAAATACGAGTTGAAAAAAAATTTAAATATGAATTAAATTATTAAATAAGAAATGTATGCACAATCTTAAATGACCGGGCTGTCATAATTTGCTGAGCTTTTTTAACAGTAAAACACCACAAAGTGAGAGTAAAATGGAATTTATATGATAAACAAAAGTTAAACATTTTTTATTTTATTTTTTCTAATTAGTTTGAAACCCTCATAGCAGCTAAAGAATTTTTTTAAAGCTTTTAAATGAGTGCCCCTTTGGACTAGTGAGTTGTATACTAAGCTTACATTCTGCGGGTAGAAGGTTCGATTCCTGCCTAGACTCTGCGTATTTGGCTGTACAAAACATTCTTTGGGTCGAGGTAAATATGGTCTTAAAAAATATGTTTACCCTACGTAGTTTTTAAATCGAAAAAAAAAAATTTAAATCATTTTCAAAAAATAATATTGTAATAAAATATAATCACCTCTATTATGTAAGTCGATAGCGATATCCGTTTGTCTGTGTGTCCGTCAAGTCGTTGAAATCAGCTTTCTGAAATCCCTAGGCAACGTATAGAAAAATATTGCATACCAATTTCTTAGTTTTTTCCGTGAGATTATTGCTATTGAAATTCAGTTATATCGGCTTATAAATGGCGGAGCTATGAGTCAAAAACCACTACTACCTCTATTTTTGATCATTTTTTCAGTTTTTTATATATTTTGTCTAAACAAAGAAACGGACCAAAAAAACGTGGTACGCAGTTTTATTTGAAATCACAGTCGTAACACCTGTATAAATACGAGAGCCAAAGGTCCACAAATGACCGAGAAATATCAAAAATACAACCGAAATTTTAGATTTTCTTTAATTTCTGCTTTGTTTTTTAGTGTATATTAACTAAACTAAATAAAAGTAGTACACAGTCTTATTTTACATCACATTCAGCTGAATCCGTACATAAATAAGGTAGCTAGGTAGGTCAAAAATCGCGACTACCTCTTTTTTTTTGGCCATTTTGCGTATTTATCTAAAAAACAAAACGGACAAAAAAGCGTGGTACGCAGTTTTATCACATATAACAGTCATAATGTCTGTGCAAAAAATCAAAAAGATCGATCCACAAATGAACCAGAAAAATCAAAAGTACAATGGAAATCGTTATTGCGATGATTTCTTATGCGCTGTTAACTTCGTCGCTAGCTTTTTGCGAATATTTTTGTCGGAAAGTTACTGCAGTTGATAAAATATCGTTATAAATGTTTTTTCGATGCGAATGTTTGTAATAAAAGTTGCTGAATCGCACTACTGGTTAACTTAAAAAGTCGATATTAATTAATTTAAAATTTTGTTAATTAGAAGAACAATTATTGCAGTTAAAATTAAATTCCCAGCAAAGGTAAAAATTGAATATATGTATTTTTTTATTTTGATCAAAATATTATTAAACAAAGTTATTATACCTTTTATTAAACAAAATTAATAAGCATTAAACTTCAAAAGGAAACAATTCCTTACAAATCATTTTATTTACTAACAGCAAAAATATTTTTAAAATATGTATATCATTATAAAGTAAATGTGTACATACTTAAATCTATAATAATAACCTTATTTAGTAATATTACTTTTGTATAAATGTAACTTAAAATTAATAACCAGAATTAATTTAGTATTTTCAAAAGGCATTCAAAGTAAATATTTTGAAATGTAAATACAACTTTAGTTGTAGTTAAAATACCTTGTTGTCCAAATATTATGAACGACTGCTCACTTAATACAAGGTGTATCAAGATAAAGCAAACAAATGAATTTACTTAACTATTTAATTGCAAATTATAAGTAGTACTAATTATAATGCACCATAAATTATTTTAATTAAAAACATTGTGATATTGATTCAACATATTAATTAAGTCAACTAAATGTTTTATCAAAATAATGGTTAGAATTTGTTAAACATTCAATTGCTTTAATTTAAAATTTAATCCACTCAATCTTTTTTAACTTAATTATTTCTATAGGGCATCAGAATATAACAAAACTGCAATTACTTTTTATGGCACCCTATACAATTTACAACTTACCATACTGATATGATTTTCCACCACATCAACCAAGTAAGTAAACATGATAAACATTTTCAATTTGCTAAGCATTTTACTAAGAGAATGTTTGCAAAGATTATTTGGAAAATGCAATTTCAGTATTGGTTTATATGCTGTCTTACCTTTGTTAAAATAAGCTTTTGAAAATTAACAATTTTGTTTATGCTTGGGTGTGTGTGTATGTAATATTTGAAACAAAAAATTTTCATTAATAAATTTTAATTAAGCATTCGCAAAAAAAATTAAACAACATTTATTTTGAATTTATTTACATTTAACCAAAACTAAAATCACGCAAACAGAAATAATTTTTTTTTTGTCTCATGTATGTATATGTGTATGGCCCCACCCAACTTTAATGAAAAATTCTGTTTTTCAAAAACAAAATTAAATATTCATTAATACTCCATTTATCACTGACAGACAACCAACAAATGTGTTTTGTTTTGAGATAGAAACTCTTGTCGTTTCTACCGTTTTTCCATTTCATTTTTCTTCTTCTTATTACTATCAGTGCCAGTAGTTAAGTAAAATATAATTAAATATTTTTGCGATTTTTCTTTCTTACAAAAGGCTATTATATATAAAATAACGTTTTTTTTTTACTTTATTTTTCTTAGAAGAGCTACAAAATAGGAGTATAATCAAATTAATTACATGTCTTAGTACTTACATTTACAACTACAATGTAAAAATTACAAAAACAAAAAGAAATTATATGTTGTACAAGCAAAATAAGGAAATGTATAAAGTTTACCATTCGTCAACAATTAAATCCTGAGCATAGTTACATAAGTGCTCTGCTAATTAAATAAAACAGACATTGGTTGCAGTGTAGCACACTTTACGAGTTAAAAATTAATCTAAAGTAAGAATTGATATTCTCTTTTCTCTGTGGAGTTATTTAAGTTTTAAAAAGTAAAAAAAAAAAAAATTTATAATTTTATTCAATTATTCGATCTTATAAATGTATTCTTATTTAATATTAATCAAACTTAAGATCTTAAAAAATTGTTTTTATTTAAATTTTGATAAAAATAAATTTCCCTGAAGAAGACCTTCAAAAGAAAGTCGAAAGATCGGAAAATTTAAATAAAAACAATTTTTTAAGATTTTAAGCTTGATTAATATTAAATAATAAAAAATATTTATTTTAAAAAAGTTAAATTCGTCTGTGTCGAGTTTTATATACCCTTCAATGTAGTAGCAAAATATTCAACAAAAACAAATTAAAAAAGAAAACTTTTTAATGAATAAACAAAACTTGATTTTAATAATTTTCTTTTAATTTCAGTCAATTTAAAAAAATTCTAATAAGAATGTAAAATAAATTTAATTTAACATTTTTAAATAAATATTTAATATTAAATTAAAAAAACTTGAAATTAAAGGCCGACTGCTTGGTTTCGTGTTTATGTACACAAACATTACGCACCACATATGCAGCTGAAATTTTTAAATAGAAAACTAAACAAAAAATTAAATTTCGGTTTTCTTTTTTTGTATTTTCCTCGTGTCTGTTGTTCGTAAGTTCTTGCAATTTGCACGCAAAGAAAAAATATGATTGAAGCAATTCTGGTTTAACAATAGTATGATTAGATTTATGATTGAATCAAACATATTAAAAATACCTTTCAACAGCAGATGTTGTGGTTCAACTCCCGGTCAGAGCTAAAAAAAAATTTTTTTTTATATTTTTATATACATACACACATCTTTTATATAAATATGTGTAAAAGAAAAATTTTAATATAAAATTTTTGTATAAATAAAATATTTTTTGTTCCATTGACTTTTTCGTTTCTATTAATTTATATTTATTTACTACATAATACAGCTGGTTTGAATTTTTTTTTTTCAATTTTATTTGAATCCACCAGGATTCGAACCTTCGAATATTTAATCAAGAAGCATTAACTGGCCATTCAATAACTTCAGCTACAAAGCTCAGTTGAGTTTGAACGATTAAGTTTTTCTTTCACTCACTTTATTTATATGGAGGCGGAAGAGACAAAATAGAAAACAATTTACATTCAACCATATTTTCTCATTTTAGTATAAACATATTTATGGTTTCAGTTAAAATTTTATAATATAAAAAATAATATGATAATGACATGGTTGATCTATGACGTTAAAAATATTATGGTTAAAAATAACTAGCAACATGTTAATTGTCATCATAATAATGTTTAGATACTCTAAATTAATAATATTACGAATATATTGGGGTGACCATATTCAACCAACTTTTTTTTGTTTTTTGCGTGTGCAATTGTTTAGGCAAATATGTACGAGCTGCCCAAAGTTGTTATTTACGATTGCACATATCCTTTTCATTTAATCATTAATCTAATGGACATTTCATTAAACTAATCAAATATTTCTTTAATTCAATGGAATACTCATTCATTTAATGAAATTATTTCATTTATACAATAAACGTGACTTATGAAATATTTAATTAAATTATAATATAAATCTAGATTATTTGACCTTTTTATCTGAAAAAAAAAATAAATATTTTTCAAGCTTTTAAGTCTTTTTATATATTTTTATTAATTATTAAATTAGTTTTCTAATAATAATAATAATAATAAATAAAAATCTATAAAAAGACCTAAAAGTTTAAAAAATATTTTTTTATTTATTTAATTAAATTAATTACAGTCTATCTTAAAAAGGTTTGCCAGTTTCTGGGGAATGACAGTGTAAGTCCTGTTTATTTTTTTTTTTTTTATAAATTTAATTTTATATTAAAAAATCTACTTACAAATTTATCTTGCTAATTAGGGGTAAAAAATTTATACGTTGATGTTTATTACTCAAGCATGAATGTGTGCATAGCAAACTGGTTCAATATTTTTCACCTCAATGTTGAAATACAAACAAAAAATGCAAATTTTACGTTACGTCTATTAAGAAGTTGGTATTATAAGCGCTAAATGGTATTGACACTAGGTAAGTAATAACACAAACGCACACATGCCCAAACACAACCAAAGAAAGTTGTACATATTGTAGGTGTTTACATATTCAAAAACACACATTGATTTACAAACAAATAAAATTTAACAATAAAATACAACTTAAATATAAACCTAAACACATAACCCTATTTTGAGACAACAGAAAAAAATACTAAACGTACTTACCAAGAAATACTAAGAGCCACCAACATGTAAACACACACAAGCACATACTTACATTATTATAATATTGTGAACAAAGGGTGTGTTGGACATGCACATACAAGTAGGAAATGAGGATCAAAAAGAAATTGTAAATTTGCTAACAATTTATTAAATAAACTATAGCAGCTAAAGGAATAAAACCGAATCCAATTTGAAATGGAAATGCAGCAACGACAACAAAAAAAAAATACCCAAACAAATACACATAAAATCTCTAATCATAATACAAACATTATTTAATAGAAAAAACCCAAGAAATGAAATTGAAAAAAAAAACGTGTAAAAGAAAATAAAAAAAAATATAGAGAACAAGGAAATATATGCGGCAGCCATGACTGACTGGATTGGCTTTGATATTTTGTAAAACTATACTTTTAATACACTTCTGGCTTTATTCAACTAGCACATGTATTTATGCATGAGTATAAATTAGTGTGTGAAGATTTGCTGTTAGTGTAAATGCTACTGATATAAAATATTCTCCTTGCTGCGAATAATGTATCTGCGTTCGTAAGGATTGTCCACAGTGTGGTATGAAATTAATACAACGTTTCTACATAATTTAAAAATAATTTTAGTTTTATTACAATTGTCTTAAATTTAGAAAAGTTTATTAAACAAATTTCCATGAAAAAAATTTATTAAATTTTTAATTAAAAAAACCATCTTATACAAAAAATAACAAAAATATCAATAACGCTAATTTTTTCGTATAAGAGGAGTATAAATGGTTTTGTCCGGTCTGGCCCGGCTCGTTCCTTTATTATGTGGACGTTTATTATGTGAGTCAGTATCCTTATAGTATAGAGAGCGTGTGTATCTATTTTTAAAGAAATCTGCTTACAAATAGAGTTTGTAAAAAAACCCATCCAAATAAATACAGCCATTCACTATTTTATGAATTGGCTCATGCCTTTGCTAACATTATTAGCAGAGGCGCTAAATGAAATATTGGCAATCATAATTTCAGACTTACATTAAGTATGGCCACACATCTTTATGAACAGTGGTTAGTGATTAATCTTTAAAAAGGGATCGTAAAAATAGGCGTGGCTGCTATCAAAGTGTAGAGACTATATGTAATAAATTTCAGACAAATCTATAGAAAAACAAATATTTGTAAAGCGAACAAACAAACAGAAAATTAATTTTATTTATATAGCTTAAAGCTAAATTTAAGATTAAATATGCTTGCTGTGTGTTCTAGTAAAGCTTATTCTTTTTAGTACTCAGGGTTTTTATCCGGCCTTGCCAGGTTCTTTACTTTATTCAGAGTAAATTAAAAAAAAAAAGAATTTCAACTACTTTATTGAAGGGGGCCATAACTAACTTTAAAGTACATGGAGCAGCCAGCATATCATTGTCACTGACAAAAATAGAAAGTCTCTAAGTTAATATCTTCTACTGTAACAAATTAAACTTGTATTTTTTTTAAATGTCATAGCAAATGCAAGATCTGCTAAGAATTTCAGTCGCTTACAATCAAAGATATAGGTGACAAGTCATAGTGGATATGTCGGTAATGAGAAGGCATACGAACTCGTAAGAAAAGGTGCGGCTAATAGATTCAATAGCTCCGGACCATTCTACGGACTGTTTTAGAAAATCACAACAATGCTGGCTGAAAAGAAAAGGTATCAGGGTAGCAACAAAATTCATGCCATTTCCATTTTTTAAAAGAACACATTAATTACTTGGCTTGATCTGGTCAGGAATTCGTAATATTACAGAATTCACGACTGAACATTACAGAGTATTGAAACATTTGGAAAAATATGAGAATCAGTTAAAATTACCTCTACACGTTATGTAAGAAAGCTGAATAAACAGCAGAACACATGTTGTATCACTGGATGCCTACAACCGTCGGACATGGTGGGACAAGTCACAGAAGAAAGATTTTGAATTCGTAATTAATACTAGACTTAGGAAGAATTTGTAGCTTGCGAGTAGTGTCACAAAAGGTCTTAGTTGACCACAATGATGTGTTGTTCTTGCTTCTCATTCTAATTCTACAATCAAAAAGTACATCAGTTGACATCAAGAGTATTCTTGGTACAAAAACTGTTTATATTTAAAACAGTATGGTTGCTTCTAAATTAAGTCTATAAGAACTTCTTCATCAACAGTCTTCAACCATTGCAAAATTTTAAGTTACCAATATTTCTCTCAACTTTTAAAATGAATTCATGCAAGAGTATTCCCAGGGAATTTGACGAATTTAAAAATTGTAATTGAAAAACAACAATTTGATCTGGGCTTGAGGCTCTATAATAAGTCTTTGAAATTCTTAAAATCATATCTTCATTTTTAAATTTTTAATCATTAAAAATATAATTTTAATTATTTTGTTAAGAACCAGCTATAAAAGTGGGCATGGTTAGATGTAAACTCAATGTCATCCTTTAAGTGCAGAGAACGTATGTACTAAAATTCAGAGATAATCATTGAATTATTAAGTTTTAATTTTTAAAAGACAGATATCAATTATTTTTTTAATAAATGGGCGTGGCCCACAAATTATAAAAATTATTTTTACCAAATTTCAGAAAACTCTGTTCTAAAACAAACATTTGTACACCAAATAAACAGAAATTTGAAAAATTCTCATAAATGAAAATTATAGTAAAAATCAAGTAACAGATTTGATTAAATCATGTTCAGCACATGAATAAAAACTGCAGTGTTTTGTGCCCTTTAATAAGATTGAAATTAAAAAGATCAAATTCAAGTTTCATCTTTTTGTTAACTTTATATTCATATATTTTTTAAAAATTAATTTTATTTGTTTTAGAGTATCAAGTCATCTTTTATTTCACTTTCACTGTTTAAAAAATTTTGTATTAGTGTATGAGTTAGCACATGTGTGTAGTTTTCTATGGTCTTAGATAATGTATGCAGACGATTATGTTTGTTTACTTGGGCCAAAGCTTATTGAATTGCAAATCAAGAAGAAACGCATAAATAAAATACTTCATTGCATACACACTCGCATTGACATTAATAAATTTATAACCAACACATACACATTTGAAGCAAACCAATGAGTATGTAAATAAACATACATGTGTGTTTTAAATAATGTAAAGGCAAAAAGACACAAAGACACAGACTGTATGCCACAATGGTTTTAAATAGATACGCACACACACTAGAAGCTGCAGCAGCTGTTTAATGTCGACACTTTTACTTCCCTTCAAAATAACACACTGAAGAAAAATTACATAGAGAATAAAATAAATAGAATTCTATTTCCGTTTCTTGTCTAAAAAATAAAGAAGAGATAAATAAACTTTTGCCATTCTGTTACATTTTCTAAAAAATTTTGCTGGCCAGTTAAGTAACCCTCCTGATATAAAATACTTGAGATAACTGGTCAGTTTACATTAAATAAGGCACTAAAAGGAAAAAAAAAACTAAATACACAAACATCAAGCTCAAAAACCTCTTTTTGCACCACAACAGCAACAAGAAGTTTTAGAAAACTGTTTTAATTAAAAACAACTTAAATTGAATATTTTAACCATTAAATACGGCAACTATTTATTAGCTCGGTTTATGCACACAAAACACAATTTCGGTTATAGGAATTGAATCACTAGTTCAGTTATGAAAATGAACTTTTTTTAATTGTGTTGAAAGATATTAGGTGATGAAGCTAAAAATAATATTAAATAAATCATCTTTTGATCCCAGATCAAACTGAACTTCAGTTTAGACAACTAAAAATTATATTCAACTTTTGGCTGGAAAAAAATTCAGTGGTCACAACGAAAGTAGTTTTTAGTATGCTGTTATGCGTTTATGTAGAGATAAATTTTAACATTTCAAAGTAAAAATTTTTAAATAATGTCTCAAACCAAACAGTGAGTACAGTTAGGGCCATGCAAAGCAATTGACGTTTAGGAAGACAGCCAAATTTTTTTATGCGAAGGCTTCCTAAAGCATTATTTAGAAAGTTCCCAGCATTAATGCTTAAAATTTGTTGTTGCTACAACGCAAGAGATCAACTCGTCTGAAAAAATGTTTATGCAAACCAATGAAAATTTAGTATTTTTGATAAAATTTCCTTAATAAAAATGATTAATTCTGTACATAAAAAAATAAAGGTGGCCGAAACAAAAAATAAATAAATGAAAAGAAATTAAACGCATAACATTTAATTGATGTTTTGTTGAGTTTAATTTAAAGCAAGAAAATAAAATGTTCGATAAGCTTTTCGTTATATTTAAAAAAAAATTGAATTGCAACAAAAATGCTTTCCGAAATCGAAATCATTCCTCTTGCACATCGATCGATATTTCTTTCCGTTAAGTTTTCCTTTCCGTGCGGAATCAATAATACGACCCATTATTAATTTATTAAACACTCATATGCTACCATAATCAAATAAAAAAATTTCTGTTATATATTTTTTTGTGAACTAATTGTTTTTAATTATGTATTTTTAATTAGTGCTTTTTAGTTCAGTATATGTACCTATTACGAATTATGCCTTTTTCTCTTCTCTTGCTCCTAACTAAAACATGAAAGTAAGAATTAACTGAACTGGCCGAGTTTTGCAATTTATATTATTTTTACTGATAAATCAGCCAAGTTTTCAGCTACAACCTAGAGGCTCAAAATAACTTCTGACCTAATACGCTCTAGTTTAATGAAACTCTTTGATTGCCAAATACTTTGTTATTATTATATTTATATTATTTTTATATACAAATTATGCACATATAATAAATTTTAAATGATGCCATGCAAAAATATTTTAGATCTAGCAACTTGTCTGTCATATCAATTTTTTGTTTATTTTCTTAAGTAATACTAGTATGAAATCTAAAACCTTTTACACATTTTCAACAAGCTGTTATGAAAATAAACTTTCATTCACAAACCCACTCACACTCACACACACACACACACACACACACACACACACACACATAACCATGAGAGAGCATCATACTAACACATTTAATTCTATTTAATTAAATAAGTAGTTTCAAACGAAAACGGAAATTAAAGAATCCTCCGGCACACTCGTTTTCTCTTCCCAAAAAACAGAAATTTGTGTGGGTGTTTGTGTGTGTATGTGTGTGTAGTATGCATATCTTCTTTAAAATTTAAATTTTAAGTAAACATACACAAAAACACAAACAATTACAGATTGTATGTACAAGATAAGAGTAGAGTAGAAGTACTTAAAAAACAAATGCAGATGTATAGTTTTCATTTTGTTTGCACTAAAAAAAAATAAATAAAATTTCTAAAATAAAGATTTAAGCTTAAAAAAAATATTTGGTGCTTGATCCGACTAGTATCCACATGTTTAAATTATTTAGCGAAAAAGAAATAAAAATTTTAGGCTGAACGATTGTTAACTACTAGCATTTGACTTGCTACTTCGTTAACGAAGTACCATACTCTCGCTAATGTAATTTAAGTGAGTGAAGCGAAATCTGCCGATTTAAATATGTTTTAGCGTAACCTGTAGTACCAAAATACTAGAATTTATTTATTATTTTAAGCTTTCTTTACTATTTATGAAAGTTTTTTTCTAATTAATTAAGTTCTTAAATCAAAACAATATATCACTATTTGATTCCTTTATTTATTTAAAAAAAATAATTAAGGTTAAAATTTTTATATATAAAAATGCTAAAATTTATTTATTACAAAATTAATATTAGAAATATTTGTTTTCTTTTATAGCACGTATAACAATTAATCACAGATGTTACAAAAGGAGTGACTTAATTAATACAACACCCATATTTTGGATAATGGATTATAAAAAAAGAATTAATTAAAAAAAAACTACAAACATATGCCATTTATACACACAAAAGAAATTAAAATGCTAAGTGACATGAACAATAACAAGAGAACAGTAAAATATCATTATCACTGTTTGAAACACCATCTTCTGCAACATCAAACACTATCAGCACATTTACCAACAGTAGCTTTGACGTGGTACAAGTACTCGTATGTGTGAAATTAATAGCATTTTTCGTACAAACGCAAACAACACCTACACACAAATAAAGATTATAATTCACAAACACTAACAATGAATTGAATAGAATAGAGTAAAACACCACACACAATCCAACTCACAATTTTCTGTTTTTTTTTTTTTTTTTTTTCATTCAAAATTTATTTTATTCTAGAGCCCCCCTGCATCTAAATGGTCTGAATAGTTTTATATGTCTTGTGATTTATCAACAAATTTAACTTACAAAACACAAAAAAAGGAAGTAAATTCAATGATATGGGAACAAAAAGAGTAAAGTTGATATAAAAGAACAAACAGCAAATTGTAAAACCATCCATATGCGCTTATAATACAAACGATATATGGAAAAGTATAAGTTTTGGGGGGTGGCAGAAAAGACAATGTGAGTGTTAAGTTCACACTGATGTTGTCGTGCAATAAAGTTCCACTTAACAGAGTGTTAAATCCAGCAAATAAAACAAACAAAAAAATGAAAACAGCAAAAATTACTTTTTACTCTTTCAAACCATATAAATATAACTCAACAACAACTGCAAATGGCTTTTGTAAATTTCTCACATCCATGGGTATGGATGTATTTATGTACACAGAAAAAAAATAAAGAACCAATTAAAAATTTTAATTAAAATTTTTTTTAAATCAATTAAATTTTTAATTGAGTTAATTAAATATTTAATTAAACTGAAAAATATTTAAAATTAATTAAATATTTAACTGATTTAATTAAAAATTTTATTGATTTAACAAATTTTTTAATTAAAATTTTTAATTGGTTCCTAATTTTTTTCTGTGTACTTACATAAATGAGTTTTTTTTGTTACATTTAAATTTAGATTATCAAAACAACCTTTTACCTAAAATTGTCCTTTATGCAGAATACATAAGCGGAAGTAAAATTTTGTAATTGTATGTACTTATTGGCCAAATCTAGATTTAATTAAATTTCTAAAAAAAATATATGAAGTAGAAGGAAAGACAATTTCCATATGCAAATAAAAAATTATTTTTTTGACTAAAACAAGTCAGACATTTGAATAGTAGTGTTGGTCATCAGCGTTGCCATTTTAGATTTTTTTAGGCGAGATTTAGCCTTTTTTTCTCGCATTTAGCCTAAAAATTTATGATTTAGCCTCTAGCTTTTTTCATAGCCTTTTTTCATTTTCGAAATTTTTTTTTCGGATAGTGCGAAAAAAATGTTTTTATCATTTTTTCAAAAAAAAAGCAAAGGGGGTAGTTCATGGTAATTTTTGATGAAACAAATTTTTTTTCGTACTATAAGCAAAAAAAAGTTTTCAGAAAAGAATTAAAGCCAATACGTTTACCTATCCAACGCAATAGAAATCAAGTTGATATCATGAAAACTAAGCAAGTTATGACTTAAAAGGTAACCACTTCTACTACTGCTTCTTTCCGGCCACTTTTTAGTAGAACTGGTTACGTTTTTAGTCATAACTTGCTTAATTTTCAAGATATCAACTTGATTTCTTTTGCAATAGATAGATAGATAGATAAACGTAGTGGCTTTAATTTAAAATTTGTTATAATTTTTTCAAAAAAATCCAAGTTATGACGAAAAAGGAAAGCATGTTTAACACAAACTTATTTTCTTTAGTTTTTGTCATTGTATGTTCTCATGTTCTTCATTTTTTATAAAAATCGTAATTATTATTTTGAATTTTATCAAAATAATTTTATAAAAATATATTTATTCAATACGACCTCAAGCTTAATAAAATAGCCATTTTAATTAAAAAAAAAACAAATTTTATTCAAAAAAAATATTTTTATCAATATTTTTTGTCATTGTAAATTTTTTTTCTTTTTTTTCAAATATTTATAACAAAATAAGTAAATCATTTAAGCCGACTTAAGAAAAAATTGACTTGTTGTTGTAATTAATCGATATAATTTCATAAGAAAAACTTTTATATTTTTTTTTAATTATTGTCACAAATTTAATAAGAGTATGGGAATTTATATGTAAAAAAATTTGACTGCTGCACTAGAGGATATACAAGATTTGCCACTGCTGAATGTAACTTGTTTTTCTAAAAATTATTATAAAAACTAAAGCAAAATTTTAATTTGAAGTAACACTCCAAGCGCCAGGGCCTGTAGATTTTTATATTTTGTAATGTTTTTATTATTCACACGTTTAAAGCATTAATGTAAAACAATATAACTTATCATTATTAAATTTTCTTTTAAATAAATGTTCATCTTCTTCCTTCCTGCACTCTATTTTTAAAGTCCTCCCTTTCATTCAATTCAGTTTTATTTACCAGTGGGAAACTACTTAAAAAATCAATGTAGACCAATTCCCTTCCATCATTTTTCTCTGTTCAAGTGGGTTGTTCATCTCAGTTGAATGCATTTAATTTTAGCGCTACACTTTATCTTCGAATTTCCTGTTTTCCACTCTGATAGACCAGTCCTGACCCCTTGCTTTTCTTTGCCGCAATTTATGTTTGTCAGTTTTTTCATGTTTGTGTCTATTTAAGAGGTTTTTACACTTAATTTGTTAAGTGGGTCAAATAATGTTGCACACGCTTATCTACAGCACAATGGATATAACCATTTTTTAAGACATACATGTACTCGTACACACATATACAGGGTTGTCAATAGCTCTCAGCTTGAGGATATAGGGAAATATGTGTGTGTGTGTGTGTGTGTGTATATGAATTGTTTGTACATGCTTATGTGCTAGAGTTTTATTGTTAAGTTAACCACACACTTTTTTTCTTTGTTCTCAATTCACAATTTCTTCCTTTTTTTCATATTGCTTGTATGCCCTCTTCCCTTACTTTAATTTTATACTTATTACACTTTAACTGGTTATCTGGTTATTGTGTCACTTTTTTAACTTACTCATGTTTATACTTAAAGGTTAAAAAATACCAGCATTTATTGGTTGCATTAGATTGCCAGCTACTGTTATTTAAAACGTGGCCGGAATTGATAAGTCAAATGAAATTTTAAAATACGCACATCAATAACTTTGAAAATAACGGCATGTGTACGTAAGGTCTTTACGAAGAAAAAAATTGACCACGCCAGTTCTTACGCCCACTTTTTAAATTTATCTCAAATCGAATAACGGCTGCATCAATTTAGCTAATTTTTTCTTAAATGTTTGGCATAACCCTGCTTAGATTTTTATAGAAAGAAAAATTCGCTGAGCTCATTTTTATGGCTTCTCTTAAAATGTATTTCAAATTCGGGAATGACTGAACCAAGTTTTTAAACACGTTGGAATTACCAGGATCACCAATATTGCAAAATATAATAAATATAACAACTGATAAACCACGTTATTGAAGCAACAATACAAATGAGAAGACATTTTGATACCTTTAACCTTATTGATCAAGAAAACTATAGTAGACCCCACCAAAAATATACTTCTCACCGTTTATATTCACTAAATCTTGCCTGGCTGTTTCTTATACTGTGCACAAGTTGCTTTAAACTTGAACGATTAAATTGTTATTGCCATTAACTGCAAACAATTTAAATTTCAGTTTGCTTAACATACATGCCACGAAATACCAAAATGTTTTGAATACTCAATTAATTTTAATAACTATTTTTTTTTATCATTTTAACTTCTGCCACGTACTCATATTCATATAACATGTGATGAACATACAACTTTTAAACCAAAAGTCTTGTGGACTAATCTGAAAATCTTCTGTGTGCGTGTATGTGTTTGAATTTGTGCATATTAGCTTATATAAGTGTGTATAAATGTATGAGTGTCTGTATTTTGAAATGAGTTTACACAACTGATTTGTGTTACTGTATGGCGCTGTTTCCGGCCATACAGTGTGTTTTGTATGCGTGTGAGTGTATATGTTTATGCTGAGTGTATTTTCTATTAAACAAGTGTTTGTGATTATTTGCAAATTAATATGGTCATGCACATACTGACGTATATGTTATGATTTATATGAATTGGATTTAAATATCCCAGAAAAAAATTATACTTGCTTAGAAGCAGTTATATAAGGCATGATAAAGCTTGATTTTTGTTTGAGAAGCCATAACTTTAGCTGCGAAATAATGCTTATTTTAGGTATTTCTGCAGGAAAAATTTAATTTTTTCGGATACGCTCCAAGTAAACTGCAGTTAAGAAGAATTAACTTGTCACTCAATCATGAGAATTTAGTTTTTATTTTATTTTTACTGTCAATTAATACTGCGTGTGCTAAAGATAGCAGGCACGAAGTCGATGTAAGTACAAATGTATTTTGAAATCTTACTTACGTTAGTGCTTCTCAGAAGCAATAAATTACAACTTGAAACTGGTTTGTTTTTGTGAATTTAAAAACTATTGTCGTTTCTTGTCGAATTTATTAAAGGATGCTTTCGTTTATCATAAAAAGAACATTTGAAAAGTTTTTCGAAAATTATGAAACACAACGCTTCTGGGCAAGCACAAAATAAAATTAATAACATATTGCATTGTGTTACGCTCTTGCAGTTCAAAATGTAATACATTGCTGTCAATCATCGCTATTGCTGGGATATATAAAATGTTTCTTACAGTTTCTTGTTGTCACTGATTTGTAAATTGATGGGATCTGCATATTTTTTTGGAATTTTATCACACAACAATGTTTGTACACTAAATGTTATTAAAATTAATTCTTAACAATAATAACAACCAAAGTCTACAATATAATTTTTATTCTCTATCAGTTAAAATTTATTTTCTCTAGAGATTAAACAGTTGAACGGCAAGCCAAGCGCAAGAAAAGTTATAATTTAAAAATTTTAAGCTTAAGTAATTTTAAAATTATATATTTTCTTTTTTATTAATTATCTTTTAAATGCATTCCGCTAATTTGTTTTACACTCAATAATGTCTCATAAATGTAAAAAAAAAAAGATTAAGCGAGTTTTGTTATAATTCTCGTGAGTTTTATTTTAAGCTCACGAATTTTAATACAAACAAAAGGTATCATTAAAGTATATAAAAAGTACCATTTTGTCAGTTTATTGACTTTTCTATTTAACGTTCCCTTAACGTTTTTTCACTTTACATAAAAAAATCAAAAAGTACCTACAAAAAAAATATAAAAAGTACCAATTTGTGCCCTAATGATTTTTCACTTTGACCTGAAACGTTTGAGCCCAGTTTCATAGTTCTAAAGTTTTTAATACAAAAAAATTCAAAAGTACCTTTAAAATCAAAAAAAAAAAAATACCATAATGTATCTTTTACAATTCCTTACTGTTAAATTTAACTCTCATAATTCTAAGTTTGCACATAAATAATATAAAAAATACCACTAAGCTGGTTTAAATTTTAAGTAGCAATCATATTTTTCCCTTTTGGTACTTTTTTTCACCCTTAAAAAAAATATTTTTATCATTAATTTTTATTGGGTGTTACAAATTAATAATAATATGTTTATATGCTTCATCAATTTACATAAAAGTAGATATTTAGAAATAGTAGGAAAAGGGGTACATATTTTACCCCCTATTTGCCCGAATTTTAAAAGAGTGCCAATTTACATTAGAGATCATTTTAAGCAGAAAAGAATACAATTTAGTTTTTGTTGCTGTGATTGTTACTTTGAAAGATAACTTTAGTTAAAAAAAAGTAGAAATATTAGTTTTTACCCTTTTTATCCCGCAAATGTACAAATATCGAAGATGTACCAAATACCTATCTGCTTCTTTTTTTAGTAGAATATTTTGTAGTTTGAATTTTGGTACTATCTGTAGTAGTTCCGGTGATATAAGAAGTTAGATTTTACGCTTTTTTACTGCCTTAATTTTTGAATTTTCAAAAATTCTTTCTTATTCGTCCTACACATTGGGACAGGAACCTGGTTAACGAATTTCTAGTCCTTTGCTTTAGCCGTTTGTCAGTAACGTTACTCTTTTATATGTATAGATAATAATTAATACATATTCATTTTATATTTCTACTTTTATATTATTTATAATATAAAATTTCAATTATTTAATAATTTTATTTATTCTCATATAAAAAAAATAAATACACACACACACACACACACATTATTCATTACATAAAAACCCAATATTATCAATAAATGAGTGTTGTAAATTTAGAAATACATAAACTGCAGATTATTTTTATTATATTTTATCATTAATGTTTAATAACAACTCATTTTTGTTTTTTTATTGAGAGTCACGTACTGAAACTAAACATGATTTTTATGTAAATGTATTTTGCTAACAAGTACCAGTGTATATGTGTGTCTTCCGGTTGTAGTATATAAAGATTTTGTAGCTAATGATTTTGTTTGCTTGCTTCTTTGTTTGTTTATTTTTCATTAGAAATTTTTTAGTAAAATTATAATATTTGGAAAATAAGTGCATGTGTATTGGCAAATATAGTGAAATTACAACATTTACATGGATTTAAATTAAGCTTTAAAAAAGAAGAAACAAAATATTGCAATTCGATTTGCATATCAGCAGCAGTGCCAGGTTTTGAAAAAGAAGTGCGTGCAAGAATATTAGAAAAGCAGATTACGCTTCAGCAAGTTATTTTTATTTTTATAAAATTCACATGATTTGTCACATCTTTTTTTATTTAAGTTTTTTCCTACTCTTTTCTTTGTTGAAACAACATAAGTTTTTCCTTTTTTTTAATTCAACTTAAGTGTTTTGAAACACTTTAAATTTTTTCAATGATTAGATATCAATATCTGTATTAATTATAATAGTTTGATATTTGAAGAAATAAATTGAATTAAACCAATTAAGTTTTGTTATTTTTTTACAGGAAACATTCAGCAAAATTCTTTGTCACTTATTTTAAAAAGTTAAATATTTGATCTAATAAAACTATAAAATCTATAAAAGCTTAAAAGCTTTCAAATGCGCCATTTGTTTAATTTTCAATTTCAAAATAATTAAACAAAACACTTTATTACTGCAACAAAATTCTAACTATTAAATAAATAAAAGCCCGTCATAATAAAAAAAATAACAGTAAATATCGTTAAGTCAACGCCAGAAAACTGTCAACAATATTACATTAGTTTGCTGAGTTGTTTCTACACAACTACAGAAGTTGTGAACGGAATATAAAAAAGGAGATAAAATTTACCCACAAACTACAAGTAGCCAATCTACTGATTGGCTTGAGCTCTAACAAATTCAATAAACTTTTTTTTTACTTGTGTTTTTTGTTGTTGTTATAAATATTCAACCTTATTAAATGCTGCATGTGTGGATACAGAGTGTTTGTTTGAATGAACGTATAAATAAATGAAAATACAAATGAATCCTTGAATAATTGATTCAATGAGACTGAATATGTTTCATGTTAAATGTAGGTTTTTGTATGTTTTTGTGTGTTCATCCTGCTCTACAAAAATTGGAGAGTGATGCTTTATTAGTTAGAAATTTAATTTATTTTTTTCAATATACAAATTGATTATATAATTTGCAAAACAATGTTATTATAAATTTATTTATTTAATTGTATGTATGCGTATAGGCGTCACCGGTAATGACTGTCACATTATATGGAAAATAGGGTGTTGTTATATCTGTTATAAAGTTTGCTTAAAAAATAGCTAAAGCTTAGATAACTTAGAATATCACAAGATGACTACATCAGTCCGATATAGAATGCCATAATTCTCTTTAGATTTTTTTAACAAAAAATAGTTGATAAATTTCACTAAACAGAACCCTAATCCGCACATTCAATATCAAAATTTTAGATTTCGACATAATTTTCTCGATACCGAATGCTGTGATTTAACATTATCAGTAAAATATGTTCATAAAAGACTGATATATAAGCATAAAATTGTTTTGAGAATAAGAAATAAATACATAATTTTTCATTTTGTGTAAATTATGCATGCAAAGCAAAAATATGGTTGAGGTAACCATATTCTGATGGCAACTTAAAGTGGTTAAATTTGTGATATTGCATCTAACCATATTTATTTTTAAAAATGCCTTTCAACAAAAAATTTCTAGATTTTTATCTAGGTTAGGTTGAAAAAAATTTATTTTTCTTATTTTTTATATGATAAAATAAATTTTTTATATAATTTTTGGTGTTCCACTGACTTCTTTTTTTTTATTACTTTATATTTACTTTTTATATAAGGGGCTTGAATTTTATTTAAATCTAGTAGTGTTCGAACAAGGGCATTTGCAGATAAGAAGCACTAACGTGACCCTTAACTTTTTCAAATAATTAAACATATTGTGTTTATGATAATCAAAACATGTTTGCTATAAACATATTTATGATTTCAGTTAAAATTTTATAAAAAGTAATATGAAGTAAACATGGTATGGCTAAAAATACCTATGATCGTAATCATAATAATATTTAGATGCTTCATATTTACAATTATATGATTGTGGCAAACAAACTATGCTTGCGATGATCATATTCAACTATATTTTTTATTTGCGTGTGTTTGCCTAATGCATTTACTTTTACCGAACTCAGCAATAAATGTAAATTTAATTAACTCGATAGCAAATTAACTATCGTTAACAAAATAAGTTAATTAAAAAAATGCAAGTTTTATTAAGTTTTAGGTTAAAACAATTAGTTACTGCAATTTTTTTTTAAATTATCAAAAAAAAATTTTTTTTTTTTTTTTTCAAAATTGTAGTCGAAATTCATGCCACATATTTTTTTTAATTACTTGCATTTAACAACCATAAATCTATTACAATTTGAACAAACCTACGATTCGATAGATATCGTAAGCGCTGATTTATTTACTCAACACGATAATCTACTAGCGGTGATTGGACATCTGTAATTTTTATTAAGACCCATAATTTTTAAAACTGATGTTGAAAACCCAACATTTAATTAAACACCCTTTACAATTAGTTTTTTGTCATTAGTCTAATGAAAGTATGTATTTGAAACAGGAAAAGAGATTTTATTTATTTTATACACACATACTCTTTAGCGCTTATGGGTTTTTAGTACAAATCAGATATAAAAATGGATCAAATTTGTTATTTTGTAATTTTCTTAATTGTGTTTTTCAATTAGCATTTAGCTATGAAATTACAATTGTTGTTATAATTCATTTTCGATGGTCATTTAATAGACAATTATGTTGCTATATAATTTAACATAAAAAAATTAAAACTCAAAACACATTAATATGAAATTTACATCCTTAGTTGTGCTATCCACAAAATTGTAAATAAGCAAAATACATAAATTAAAAATTGGGGAGAAAATTATGTAACGTAAAGTTAACAAATTTTTGCAAATTAGAAAATGTAATTGCTACTGCACTTTTCATAATCACTAGGAAATTTATTGCAAAAATAGAAAATAAACAAACTAAAAATTTTAATTATCCCGCTTAGCAATTTGTTAAGTTCTGCTAGTTTCAATATCGAGACAATAAAGTCAGTAACATTAGTTACATGCTTTAGAGCACAAAGTTATAATTTTACATGTCCCATCTTGAAAAAAAAACAACAAGTTCATAAAGTCAAGTTTTGTCACACTAAAATTAAATAAAAATAAATATTTTAGCGGTCAAATTCACAACAAAAATGTATTTGTTGAATAAATTCTTATTAAAGAAATTTCGCTTTGTAAGCCTTTATTATAATATAAATGGACATATAAACGTATGCGCAATAAATGAAAGGTTTCATTCATTATCAAGTATACGTCATCCAAAATTTTATTACTACAAAGTGGTTGTGTATCGAGTAGGGTCGCACATAGAGTTATGAAAAAGACGTTTGTATTTTTTTAAACGTTATAAAATTCTTTTGATTAAATAAATCCTTATTATCTACTATTTTTTAGGCGGGATATCTGTCCTTTGTTGGAGACAGTAGGCAGAATTCGCTCTTGACGTAGGGAAAATTTAATACACACGGTAAGTAATCCCTCTACCCACTGAATGCTTCCTACGAACACCTGGATACCGGTCACACGACCAACAAAGGAAGAAAAAGAATAAGCGTCTTTTATTAACAACCACGACTGGAAGTCTTGGTAGTCTCTCTTCCGAGTACTCACCAGGCACAAGAATACTTAGTAGCGCACGGTAAATAATCCCTCTACCTACTAAGCAGCTCTTGTTTCTTTAAGTTAATGTTCACAGCTTCTGTACAGCTCACTGAAGCGTACAGTTTGATTCACTGTTTCTTTTTATTGGTACCAATATTAAGTTTGAATATTTAAGTATGTGTGTGTGTGTGTGTGTGTGTGTTACTATGTGATAGTTTACTTTGACTAATGTGTGCAATGATAAATTACTAAATTAATTCAATATCAAACACATTTACCAATTTGTCTTTCTCTAGCCAATTTTATTCAGTTAAAAACGTTTATGTGTTATAAAGGATATGTGAATATGAAAAGATATACATCCCATACTAATTTATATAAATGTATATATCAAGAACAGCGGTGACATAAGCCATGTATAATTGTGAAATACATATCGTCACGGAACAGAAAATATATAAATGAATGTCAATTATGCGGGTTTTACTCGTACACTATAATACTGAGTAAAACGACTTGTCAAAAATTTAAATAAAATGAAAAAGTAGAATAGTCTGAAAACAATACATCAAAAAAACGGGTAGCAATATGAGTCGTGTGGTTCTCACCATTTTTTTGAAAATTTTCTAAGCGTTTATACTTTCCATCGTATCAGGGTTGCATTTTTGCAGACGAACACAGAAATACCAAAAACAAATGACAAAATCTAATGAAAATTTTAAAGCTTGTATTAAAGGTTAAAAGTCCGTACGATTTTGCTGTTTCAAAAACTAACGAAAATCTTAAAGCTTGTATTATAGTCACTAAGCAACCAGAGATGAAACTTTTGAGGTTAGAATTTTGAAAAACTCAGCTTTTTATTTGGAGTTTGTATGTAAGAGACAGATATAGTGTTTTAATATTACGAATAAGAGAAAATAAGCAAAATGAAAAATTTTTTGTTTTAAAAAACATTAATTAAAAAGTTATTTCCGTAATGAAAATGCACATGCCGAAAAACTGATATCTACGTTTTTTTGTTACGAAGTATGGAATTTAATGTAAAAGTGATAACAAACACAAATTTTCATGTTTTAAAATTCATGTTTACGAAATGTAAATAATGAAAGTGTAAATTTTTTAGAAATACCTGATCAAAACAAAATAAAAATTTTGAGTTCGTGCAAAAAAGACAGAAAGAAAATGTATACAATATCTGCACTCTGACACCTCTGGTTGCTCGGTGTTATAGTGTAAAGCCCGCATTAACAGAATATACACATTATGGGTATAAATCTAGAAAAAAAATTAAAAAAAAATTTTTTTTTGCTACCTTAGCGGTTTTTCTAAACGTTTATATGTTTACAGTGCACCATGTTATGAGAAAAAAGAAAGAAATTGAAATATTAATGTGATGTGGAAAACTTTAAATTTTATGCATACAAAATTCCCCGATAAACTTAGCTAGTAAATTTTTTCTCTTGGCATTTGCTGTAACAAGTCTCTTTAAAATAGTTGGGCGACCTGCGTTTTTGCCAACGCTATATTTTTACTAGCACGTTGCTTGTAAATATGTAAGAAACATGTAAAAGTTAGGACATATAAATACTCATGGTAGAAGTTACATAAAAAAACCTGTATTGAAATTGGATGTGTTCAGAGCATACGTTGAGAGATTAATTGCTAATGGAATTAAAATTTTCTAGCTTCAAACGAAATGTGGGATTTTCACTATTATGTGATTTATAACAATAAATTGCTATAAGCAGGTTGTAAAGAAAGAGCTATTGACTTTATAAGAATTTATTATTGTGTGAAACATTCATTCCAATATATTTGTCGTAGACATTAGATGTGCTATAATGATCGAAATGAATATGAATTTCTTACAGACAAGTTAAAATTAGTGCGGTACAAGCGTTTTTTATCTGCTAAAAATTAAACTGAAATAATGTGTTGGCAACTTAGAAATCTGATTTTTATAGTGAAGTTGGCTGCAAAACAATTATTTTTTATTTTTGTTTTTTTATGGTGGAAAAGCAATGATATTCAAGTTATTAAGCGTTTTAACTCAATTCTTTTCAAAACCTTTACGTCAAAACTAGTAATAAATAACTTAGCAATAAGTTAAAAACGTAATTAGAATAACGTATAAGAGCACATAGTTAAAAACTTAAAAAAAATCAAAAAGCACAGACTTGCCAGTTCTTAAATTTAAAAAAAAAAATTTTAATTTTTTGTTTAGGTTTTGCTATTAAAAAAAATTCAAACTTTCAGATCAGAAACTAACACAAAATTTGTAAAAAAAATTATTTTCAACTTGCTTATACTATATAATCTTCTGTTTAATTAATTTGTTGGAATCCATTTCTTTAAATATTAAAGAATTTGACGTTTTACTCGTATCTCCGCAATAATTTTTATTGTGGAATATATTTCCTGGCCATAACCATCACCATCCCTAAACAGCAACAATGAAGTTATTGAGTTAATTTCAACAATAAGTCTGTTTTTTCTTAAGCCTACTTCTTATTAAAACAGATATTTTGTATATTTTACAATTAATTAATTGTTTTTTTAAGAGTTCTTATCTTTATTATGACCAAATAAGAAATACAAAAAATAAATTCACTATAATGCTGTGGAAAAATTAATTGGTAAATACACAAAGTTGATAAAGAAATGAAAAAAAAATTACAAAACCAATAAAGTATTAGCACGTAGAATGCGAAATATTAAAGTTTAGTAAATAAGTAATTTATATAGTGGTAACACAATATACTGTGGATAACCACACAAACAAACAATGAAACATTTATAAAAGCACACATACACATCTACAGGAATGCAGAAACACATGTGTACAATAACAGTGGCAAATAACGGGTGGGGCAAAAGTGCGGCTACCATTTTGATTAACTATTTATAACTTTGCTCAAAGAAAATTAATTTGGTGATTGCAATTCGCTATGCAACTTTCGACTCTTTTTAAGGCATTTTTCATGACAGCTTGCAACATCTTATTCTGAGTTTCTTCAATTGTCTTATTCACATAAACTTTTGATTTTATAAAACCCCATGAGAAAAAATCTGGTGCTGTTAAATCCGGAGATCTGGCTGGCCATGCTAAATCGCCAATGCGAAATTAGTCTTCGTGCAAAAACGTTATTCAATTGTTGAACGAGATGTGTGTGCTGTGGCCCCATCTTGCTGAAACCACGTGTCCTCTATTCCTCGCTCTGATGAAACAATTTATAATCATGCCTTGGTCATTTTCAAAAAAATACGGACCAATGATGTTTCCAGCATGAATATCACACCATACAGTTATTTTTAGGGAAGGTAATGATGTTTCATGGATTAATTGAGGATTCTGTGTACTCCAAAACCGACTGTTCTATTTATTCATGAGGCATTGAACAATTATTATATTTTTGATGCAATTTCAGCTGAGTGGTAATAATGGAACGATTATTTTCAATAAATATTGTTACTATTTCAGCTCGTTCTTTTGGTGTATATTTATCCATGATAAAATTTGGAAGTCTACACAACACAATAGTTGAGCTAAACGTCACATAACCAGGATGGAGAGCAATAAAAACGGTAGCGAGAATTTTGCGTTACCTTGTACAAATAGAAAGTGGGGTTTATTTATTTGTATTTAAGTTTAAGTGCGCATTTTTTATTTTCTTTTCTGGTTATAGAGAACATGTATGGCTTGCATACTAAATTAAGAAATTATTTAAAAGTATGTTTACATACACGCAAAGATAAAATATGGTAGAGAGCAACCATATTCCGATAGAAACAAAACATGGTTAGGTTTCATCCAAGCATATATATATTTTTAAGCCAAACACATTAAAAATAACTCTCAACTGCAGATATCGTGCTTGAACATCCCTTAGGACAAAACTTTTTTTTAATATTTCATACACAATTTTTATTAAAAATTTTTGTAAAACTTTTTTAAAACAACAGTTTTATGTTACTAAAAATTATTTATTCTATTGAATTTTTTGTTAAAATTTATTTATTACACTGTATGGTACGGCAAATGCTGTTAAGTAGCACTAACTCGCCCCTCAACCTCTACAGTCAAAAGGCTCAGTTAAATTTTAACGATTAAGTTTTTGTTTTATACCAACTCTATTTATATGGTTGTGAAAGAGAAAAAAAAAGAGAAAATTTACTTTCAACCATATTTTTCTCACTTAATTAAACATATTGGGCCATAATCAATATCACAAAATATTAGTCTTTCATTAAAAACTGACTTTTGTTCATAAGAATTTTATGAATTTAAAATCATTTTTGAAAAGATACCGACTTTAATCTAACTATGCATGATTGTAGGCCATAATATTTATTTTAATATCAGTTAAAATTTCATCAAAAATAATATAATAAATTCGACGATAAACACAGCATGGCTAAAAATAAATAGAAACACGTTTATTGTGATCATAATAATGTTGATCTACCTTTGTTTGAGGTGACCATATTCATTAATTTTTTTTTTTTTTTTTAACAAGCAACGAAATACATAATTTATTATTGTTCATATTAAAATTTGAAAAAAATGTCGCTTTAGCTTGGACACGAGTGATATAACTAAACTAAAATGTACTGCAATAAGCTCGTCTAGAAACTTTAGAAAAGCATTGAGTGTTTTTAGACGATTTGATCGCTTGTGTTATGTTAACAACACATTGACCAACGAAAAAATAAAAAGCCACCTAAAGGTCGTCAAAATATTTTAAATGGCAAGATTTTGTAATTGGCATTAGCTACAGTAAATGCTTTAACATAAAAATAACGCAGCACTTTACATGAAATTACATTACGTGCAGATTAAGAGCCCTAGTCGTGCAAAAACGAAAGAAAAAGCATTACTTTACTAAACAATTACGCAAAAGAATGATATGAAAGAACTAAATTATACCCTTATCATTTTAATTTGTACTTGCATATGCAAGTGGATGTACAGTGTGGGTATCTGATTGTATATGTATGAGTGTGTGTCTGCATGTTTGTGAAAACCACGTATATTCTAAAACAGAAAATAAAATTCGTGAAGGAACAAACAAGATTCATGCTAGTTAGTTAAATAAACTTTGCAAATATTAAAAACAATTATATTTCGCATGAATAAAAAGAAATTTAAATAGCGGGAAAGCAAGATAGTCGATTATTATAAGAATTTTAGTAGCTCTACACTATTAAATAAAAAGCTAAATTGTTTACAATCGCCATAATTGGGAAATTAATGAAATTTGAAATTTTTTTATTAAAATAAAATTTTATTTTACTAGTTTGACTAACAGTACTGAATGAGCTGGATGCATGAAGCAGCATTTTTAAATACAATTTAGATATGTAAATGGCAAAGAGTAGTACCAGTATATTATGTATTTAGAAATAAAATTAATAATTTTCTTCAGTTTCAAATGTACATTTTAAGTTCTTAATCCAAAAAAGTTTAACGTAAGATTTAAACCTATCGAAATATTCCATTAAAATTTTTTCATAAATTTAGTTTAAAGTCTGCTTCAATTTTTTTTTAAAGCATGAAATATTTTTTTTTTTAATTTTCCAATTTTACTTTCTTTTAGTTCTTTTTTAATTAAAGGCGCTTGTAACTAAAATTTATTTACTAATAAAATATTTTTTATAAAAAAAAAAAACAAAATGAAGAAAAAACTAACGATTAGTAATGCTGTACTCAATTGTGTACACTAGCCGCCTTGGTGTGAGAATTTTCGAAACATGGTTTTAAGGCATTTTTTCAATTGCCAACCTGCCATGGAACGGCAAATGACACCATCAACATCATCTTAAGATATGCCTTGGCGTAGATAATATCAAACGATGTGACAAGGAAACATTAACTGGTCCATGTGATTATTGTTAGTCAACAAATTATTGGCATAGTACTGGACAACAACTTTTTGTTTACAAGTTTACTCATCTTAAACGGCTATACTCAATTGAGTACAGTGACTTCTAAAAAAGTGGGCGTAAAGCAAGGCGTGACCAGTGAAAAAGTATGTACCAATCTTCCTCAAAGTATAAGAAAATTTCTGAGAAATCTGTTAGAAAACAAAGAAACAAATAAATAATTATTTTGACTCAACGGGATGGCAGGGATCTGCAGCAAGTTCTGATATCAACTGGACATTTTTTTGAAAAGACTCATCAAAGCCGAGGGGGCTATGGAAATGTTGGATGACCAGATAAATATCTTTTTTTTTTTTGTATTTCCTTTTGCAGTTTCACAAAATTTCTTCTGCCGATTCTAATAAGACTTTTCTAAAATGCTTCAACTTTTTTAGTTTTTTCAAAAAATAGTAATTTTGTTTTCTAATATTTGTAACGACCAATTTTTTGGTATTAATTGAGATTATTAAATAGCCTAAGGTAAACTCTTAATAGTCTCAAATATTAATTTCATTTAAATACTCTTGACTTAAGCAGGTTTTTCTAATTGCCACAAAACTGTGACCCATGGTAAATAATAATGTAGGGTAACATAATTTTATACGCAAAACATTCTTTATTTTGTAGTAAAAATAAAAAATTATGTTTTTAAAATATCAAAAATTTCACTAAAGGAAAAGAAAAAAAAAACTCATTCGTGCGTTACAGAAAACAAAGGAAATGCTGTAGTAAAAAAGATAAACATTTCTTTTATGCTGTTTCTCCATTTTCCATGTGAATGTTTTTTGTACTTACATCACAGAGCGTGTTTTTTTCATTTGAGGTTTTATCGCTTTTTTGTAATTTTGTTGGCTACTCAGTTTGTTAGTCCTTTTTGGCTCAAACTCAAAAACAAATATTTTTCAACTTCTGTAACAGAAAACCCACAGTTGAAACCACCGAAAAAAAAATGTTATATGAAATAATAAAAAATTCAATAGTGATAGTGTCATCTAACAAAGTAATGAAGATTCATAAAACTAAAACTGAAATATAAAAGGCAACAGCAGAAACATAAAGAAGTAAAAGTTTTATTAAAAATTATTTAAACACAAAAATACTGGTAGCAATTTGTTAAAATTTTGAATTGCGGTTAAAATAATTGCATACCCGCATATGAAAGGAAAGAACAAAAAACAAATATAAAACAGCAACGAAGAGTAACACTTGCGGAGGTTTTAGGTGGTGATTTTTTATTACTACCACTACCCACTTAACGTTTCTAAGAAGTCTAAAGTGGGAGAAAGAATGCTTTTAGAGATTTTTTAAAAGGGTCGTCCGACCAACGTCAAGCTTTTTGCCCAACTTAATTTAATATTTCTTTGTTTCAGTGTTTGATTGTTGAAGCCTCTTACGAAAATGGGCATTCAAATCAAAACACATTTCGTGCACTTCGTGATATTTTTTTGTCAGCATAATTGACCATAATAGAGAGAATTATTCGAAAACTTCATTAAACTATATCTGTAAGAAATGTTCTTAAGTAGCTGATTCTGCGGAAAACATTATTGACGTTCGTGGTAGAAGAACAGTCAACTTCGACTAGTCGTAGTATTTGCTATATCAAAATGTTAAAAGACTTCTTGTAGCCAGAAATTTAGGATATGGACTTTTAAGATATATGATTTTAGCAGGATGGTGCCACTCGACACTCAAACGGAAAAATGGCTCTTTTGCATGTTTTTCACAACCGAATTTGTTTTCTGTGCGGACATACCAGCTATCTAAAATTATTTAAGAAAAGACTTTCAGAGTTTATATGAGAAAACAAAAGGTATTTTTGAAATACGAATTGAATATGCCTTTGAAATTTATTAAAGCCAAAAAATCCTTAAAATTTTTCTTAATTTTCCTATTAAAAAACTTAGACATGATTAATGATACGTAATGATAAAGTCTTTCTGTGATATTAATTAAAGCCAGCAGAGAAAATCAAATAATGTGTTAATTTACAAAACTCTTTGTAAGCAAATTTTACTTATTAATCTCTCTTTCATAATTTTTAAGTTTTTATGAGTAAAAAATTTCAAATTTAGTATTAAAGCTAAAACAAAACAAAATCGTCAGCACAATTTCATGGTTATTTAAGATTCTAGTCAAATACAAATAAAGTCATTGTCGGAATTCACCTAAAATGAAACACAGGCACAAACACAATGACTTTCAATATTTTGTAGGAATAGGAAACAAGAAAAAATTCAAAGTTTTATGGTTGGAGGTTTATGAAAAATGATTATTTCTAAAACATAAAAAAAATCTTGCATATAACGCGTACATGCCTCGCAAAATTCATTCATATTCAAATATCGTTTCCTATTTTTCAAGGGTTTATGGTGATTGTATACCATCAATATGACATACAAAACATAAAGTTACACATGCAAACACACACGTCCATTTTTTTAGTCAAGGTTAAATGTGCTTTATTGGGGTTTATTTTTTTAACGCTTAAACCAATAATATGTGAGAGTAAAAATTTTGAGTCCGCGCTCAGTGAAAAACTAAATTTCGTTTTTCGTTAAGAAAAGCTATTATAAATTTTCTTTTCCTTTTTGTTTAACATAAAGTTTAAATTTAATTTGAAAATATTTTTTTTAAGTTTATGTAAAGGTTTTCCAGGTAAGATATGCAGGCATATACACTTTTCTTTGGTACTAGAGCTTCTTGCTTTAAGTTTAAAGATAAAAAAACATTTTCCATTTTAAAAAACAATTCAAAATCCGTTATATAAATTTTTAAATAGAATAGAGTAACAAATTATATTTTAAACTTAAGTTAACTACGCAATATTTTACTATACACCTGAAGGTTGGAACAGAGCTATCTCGTTAACAATAAATAATAAATTTTGTTAAATCCGAAATGTTAGTCAGTATTCGTTAGTTAGTTTATGTGACGGAATAATACGGCTATCAACTAGAATCATTTGAACCAGCCAACGGCATAATGAAGTGAATTTAACCCACTCTATAGCATTGAGATATCTGAACAAGTTCATTAACCCTATCCCCGATATCTCAGGTAGGCCATCCATCTGTAAAATGTACACCAAGAAATTTGGGAATCGAAGCAAAAAGAGCCGAGCACTCACACAGAAGATAGAGAACTGTGCAGATACCCGGCAGCTGCGGCAGTTTACTTTTTTAGTATTCATTTATTTATTAGTATTCATAAAAGACGCTCTTAATGCTGTTATGCGGAATACCCAACATCACAGGCATAAAAGCCTTTTTGTTTTAAACGCCAAATCACTGCCAAAGAAGTGGACAGTCATCTAAACTAAACATACGAAGAAAACACAGTCAAGAGCCGCTTGACTATCTACGAAAATGCCTAATATTTTTATCGCACAGAGACTCGCATGGCTCCCTGATGGCCAATATCTCCTCTACGAGGAAAGCCCAACATCTACCCGGGAGATGGAATAAGAGTCGAATATCAAGTTCCCTGTAATAAGCGCCATAGTTTACACCCATCATTGGTTATGTACTCGTATGTACCTGCCAATCAAATTTAGCGACTTTACTGTGAATCATTGCTAGAAAATATTTCAGACTTTTTTTAAAGGGAGTTTATTTCTGAAGCTCTGAGTTCTTTCAAAATAAATTTTAGCTGAAACACGGTTTGTGGGCAAAATTCGTAAGACTGACTACAAGTGAAAGTAGCATAAATCCAACGAAACAATTTCATTAAAATTGTTTCATTGATTTAATTAATTAAGCTTTAAAAAGTATCGAATACCTGTATTTATTTGTGTAGGTTTTTTAAAATTAAAATTCTATGGATTTCTCTCTAAAGATATCGAATCACGTAATAAGCTACCTGCTCGAACGATAACGGGCGAAAACATGTAGTAATTTAAATAAATTATATTTATATATATTCTAATGATTTATTCCTAAATTAAGAATTAGTAAAGTTTATTTTTGATATAGAAAAAAAAATTATATCAATTCAGGATATTAGCAAATAATATCACAACAACTAGTCCGTTTATGTATTTTAAATAGCAACTTTACGAAACATATAATAGTATTCCTGCAAATTAAAATAAACTTTCACTGACTAGATAAACCAAAATAATAAAAAAATATACAACTAACAATGTATACGCTAAAGGGCCTTATTTATTTTCAAAAGTTAACACAAACTTTTTTCTCTTTTGTAAAAACTACAAATTATTTTTTTTTTTTCTAAATTAGATAAAAATTAAATTAAAACCGATATGAAAATATACTGCCAACTGAAAAAAATAATATTTAAATAAACACAGATGAACAAATTCATATCACAAATAAATAAAAACTCTGAAAAATATTTTCATTTTAGCATTTTAATCTAAAATAGTAAAGCAAAAGAAACACAAAATGAAAGTAAAAAAAAAAAGTGTAATTTGAAAATATAACAGAATATTCACAAAAGTCGTTTTATAATGCAAAACTCAAATAACTTGTATGAAAAGTAATATAAAAAGTATATAAAAAAATACTCGTAAAAGTTAGAATGTACCTTTATTTAACTTGAAACGTATAGAAATTTTTTTAAGCTCTAAAAAATACATGATTTTTTTTACGTTTTGAAATATTTCAATGAAAAACAAAAACAACAAAATACTGTTGAAAAAAAAAACAAAAATGTACGAGTATTAAAGAATAAAAATAATATTAAAAATTGTTCACACAATATGTGGTGTATAAATGAAAAAAAAAATGTGTAGCCACAGTTTTAATCCAATTTGCTAACAAACAAATGAATAGCTAAAACATAAAGCAAATCAACCACAGATGGGAGAGCTCGACCCATTAAACATATGAACTAGAGTTATTGAATGTTTAAAAAAGATATTATGAATTTTGTTCATTTTTAGTTTCACTTTTGCTGAAAAATTTTATTGAAATATTAGTGTTTTGTTAAAAACTAATTTAAAAAAAAAATGTTTTCCTATATGATTAAATAATAAAAAATCATTTATTTATGAATTTTGCAGATTCAAAATAAAATTTACTTATTACTTTGTATTTAAGATTTATTCATTTTTCTTTACTTTTCCAAGAAACAGCAGACAAAAGCCATCTAATTACTCAGCTCACATGGTATAACAGAAAAATAAAATTTACCCCCGAGGTTAGACTTTTTTTCTATTTATTTCGAGTATCTTCAAAATGCATACAACAACATAAATATTAAATAATTTTTTACAATGAAATAAATTCATTAAAATCTAATTTAAAGACGTCTCTAGCATTTGTTATTACAATAACATTTAACTACCTTTTAATGTATCGAATGTACTATTTGTTTAATAAACAAAATCAAATTCACTTCACAATTTTAGTTGTTGACTAAATACTGAAATAGAAAATAAAAACTCCATTTTCACATTTACATTGTCCAAAAAAAAAAAAATAATAACTTAAAACTAAAGTCAATAACACTTAATTTGTTGATGGAGTTGAAAAAATTCCTTCCATGTCAACAGCAATTATCATAAACCAAGTGAATATAAAAAGGACACGTGCACACTAGCAGAATTTCTAAAATGTGTTTGGCAAACAGTGCACAATGTGTAGCTTTAAGCAAATATTTAACTTTGGACTTGAGTTTTTGTCTAATATTAGTCTACTCCATCTACTAAGAGAAGCTAATCAGGAACGTTTATTTAAAAATTTACATATTCTTTAAAGTAATTTTGTAAAGCTTTTGACTTGCCTACTGTGATAAAAAATATTTAGAAAAAAAACATGACTTGATATTTGAGTTAATGGAGGTCTATCATCAAGTTCTTACTTCCATTACGTTATAAATTTGTCTAATGAAAATCATTTAAAACATATTAAAATTATATTAAAATACTAGATGTTTTAGCCCAGTCTCGCCCGGCCCAAGCCTTTACTACGTAAGTCGGTATTCTTAGAGAGCGTATGTACCAGTTTTTAGAGCAATCTGTTGACAAATAGAATTTTAATTGTTAAACACCCATCCAAATAAATACAGCCATTCAATACTTTATAAAGAGGCTCAAATTGATAAAGAAATTATTTCAAGCCTAGTTTCGGGCTTGAATTAAGTGAGGGAAAATCGTTATAAAGATGGGCGTGGCCTGTCCCACAGCAATGAGACCATATGCACCAAATTTCAGACAAATCCATTGGAAAACACAAATTTCAAAATGAATTTTATTTATATAGAAGTTGAAAATCTAAAAAAAAATTAAATAAAGTCCACAAAAATTAAACAAACTCATGTCCCTAAGTCAGAAAGTGATTTGTTTTAACCTTCTAAAAAAAATAAACGGTAGAGAAATTTTTCATGTAAGTATAAGAAAATTTTAGAGCTTTTTAAATAACTAAATAAGACATGAGCCATTTTTTTTACTTATATATTTCTCACACCATAAATATAAGAACTTATGGCCTGTTCAGCGATGTCACAAGAAAACCAAAGCAAACGAAATCCAAGCACATTTATATTGAAAACAAAAACAAGTTTTCGTACATTGGTTTTTGCTTTGTTTTCGTTCGCTTTTGAACATGTTTCTCTCCTTGATTATAAGTGCTTTAAAAGCCAGGTAAAAACTATAATTAAGATCCTTCTATTTATAACAGCTTGAGGAATAGCTTATCACCAAGCATTGGAAGATTTAGAAATAAAAAGCTTATTTTATGCAATACAATTTTTAAAAATTAATTTGTTTTAAAAACATTTAATTTATCACAATTTTTCTTTAATTACTTGTATTTATTTTTATTGAAATCGAAGACGATTTTTTTTTATTTGAGAAAATTGCTAAAATTCCCCACAGTGCAAAGTTAAATGGAAAAGTGAAGAACTCTAGAAAATGTTCAATGGTTTTTAACAAAAGAAACTATTAACCGTAAAAATGGCTTTTTGGTGATAATGTTCTATAACTAATGTGGAGGTGGCAATGACGATGATGATAATGGTCTGATACAGGCCAAACAGACGAATAACATATAAAAAATACAATAAATTACGTACGCACTTCAATAAAAGCAATACTAAATTGTTATTGCTCACCATTTTATAAGTATTTGAGTTCAGTACAAAAACATTTATTCAAAATATACGAGTTCAACACTATTAAAACTATAAAAGTGATAGATGCAACCATTTATTTTGCAAATAAATAAACCAAAACAATATTTACGAGTATGTTTGTAAATGTTCGTTTAAATTTACATACAAATCCCGGACTTGAACACTTAAATGTTTAAACGTTTAAACGTTTAAACACTCACATACGTAGACCCAGTAGTGTTATATCAGTCATAACGTCTTAAAATTATATTATTTTCTGATAATTTAAAAAAAAATAATTTGTTGTTATTTAAACAAAAAATTCATCAAATATTAAGACTTTATATTTTTCCATAAGTGAAATAACACAGCAGTCATATATTTTCGTGACTTTATAGCTACGTTGTGAGTCCCCTAAATGTTTCTTGGTATTTAATGCCATTTAAATTTTAAATAGAAATTGTTTATATATTTCTAATCTATGTATATATCGCTCACTTACTTCAATAGTGCTATAGGCAGGGCAAGGAATATATATAAATATGCTCATAAAACATGTACTTAAAAATAAGAAGATATAAGGAGCTTGGTAGCATGTGGTACATGATTCCATCTACCTAGCAAGGATCTTATATGAATACCCGAAAGCTTAATGACGTACTCACTAAGGCCATTTTAAAAGCACTTACCCTGCACACATATAGCTTGGTAGCGTACGGTAAATGATGCTCTGTACCAACTAAGCAGCTCTTGGTTTATGGTAAGCTGCCGGCCAAATGATCCTGCTTCAGCATTTGAATCTCCTTTCATAGTGTTCTCGCACTGTATGATTTGTGGTTTTGATAATGAGGAGAGTTGTCGAGAAATCTTATTCTACCTACTTATTTTAAACTGTTCAAAAAAAATTCTAATTACAAAATAATATTATACAATCACTTTTAATAAAATTCATAATTAATTTAACGGACTAAGTTACTGATAAACAGAATAAATTGTTGTGTTGGGGGTGTACTCCAAAAACAAGGGCCCGAATTTTGTGTCATTGTAAAACTGCATTCACAAAATATTAAGTTCGAATAATGTGTTATTAGTTCAGCTTAGATTAAGTACTTTTAATCATCAACTCCTTGATCATAATTGAAGCCTTTCTACTGCTTATCAAATTCCAAAGATATACTTACTGCAGGACTATATAGCCGAAAATTATGGGTACATACTAAATACAAGCCCATTCATCAGCATTAATTTATAGTTCACATATGTTTTTTGTTTATATTTTGTAACTTATTCGTTGTTCAGTATATGAGAATTTTTTCTTCTTTTTATGCTTTTTTCAATTTCTTAGTTTCGCTTTTTTTATTAAAACCATTTTAATTTGGTATATGAGTTACACATTTAATAAAAAGTTATAGTAAACTATTCTCGGAAGTTTGTTATTCCAACTACATACTTTCATTTAAAAAGGATAATTTCTGATCAATTGCTTTAAAACAAAAAGCAAAATATCTGCAGCAATTTGTAATTCAGAATAATATTTGTGCGTGTATATGTAAAGAAATGTTGCATGGTTGATTGCTTAAACAAAAAGGACACACAAAAAAATGAAAACAACAAAAATGTATACTCTTACGCACACATATTCACATGCTTGTGTTGGTATTAAATGCACACTTGTAAACGTTCAGTTGTAAATGCTGCCAAAATAAAATGAACAACTTCCGGCAATAATTTGCAATATTTAACAAGGATATGTGTAAATGTAAATGTGAAAAAAAAAAATTCTGACCGAGTTAAACATAAACGTAACGAAGAGGAAAAATTTTATGTTTTTAATTTGCAATATCACATGTTATTTATAAAGATTGATTATGTGTGGTTGTATTTGCTTGCATTCATTTTAAGGAATGTCCAGAAAAAAAAATTAAAAGTACAAATAGACAATTAAATGTTACAGGCAAAATGACTAACGGCTGCAGAAAGTAAAAGAGCAAAACTATTTATTTTAGTGAATAAATTTTCTCTAAAACATTTGTTGTTTGATTTTCTCTAAAAATGTTACAAATGTTTAATTTTAAATTTGCTTAAATCCTTTTAAACAGATTGTCAGATAAAGAAATTCCATTTAGATAAATGATATACAAAATTTCTCATTTCAACAGGATGGATACTTTGTGTAAAAATTGTTACACATTTTTATACCCTTCACAAAAAATGAAAAGGGTATATAGTTTGTCATTACGTGTGTAATTTGTGAAATTGATTTTGTCCGTGTTGATGTTGAAATCAACTTTATGAAGTCCCCAAAAAATCTATAGAAAATTTTAGTATGTCAATTTATTGAAAGTTCCTGTCGTCAGCTTGCTATTGGAACTCAGCCCAATGGCTTTATAAATGGCTGAGCTATAAGCTCTAAAGTGTAACTTTCTTTTTTTACCATTTTATTGAACGTCTAAAATATTTACGGTCATAAAAAATTTATACGCACTTTTATCAGAAATAAAAGTCGAGCAATTGGTCCAAAAATAGCGTCTAGATTTGTAATCTATCGCCCAAGTAATCAGAAAAAACTTAGAATCTATAAATTAAATTCTTTTTGATTTCATTAATTTGCATGGGCAAAATAGGGGAATGGTAAAAGTCCCTTATAGCAAAAGTACTAGGGCATATGGAAATTTCAATTTTTTTAAATAGTCCAAAGTAACTTGCGAGTATTTGAGCGATAGATTACAAATCTAACTGACCTGCCCTTTAAAATAATATAGGTCTTATCTCGCAAGCTTCTATGGTTCGTTCGGAAATTACTTTGGATTATTTTGAAATTTCCATATACCCCAGTGCTGTTGCTCTAAATGATTTTAGCAACTCCCCTACGAACTTATAAAGATTGTGGAATGGTACACACATCATATTAAAGAAGAAACTGTCTAGAATTGTAGTCTACCGAACAAACACTCAGAAGTTACTTTGGACTATTTTAAAAAATTTTTGAAATTTCCATATACCCCAGTTGTTCTCAAGGATTTTGGCAGTTTCCGTTTTGCATCATTAAATAAAAACTACGAAGTTTTCAGAAAATGTTAAAACACTTCCAGAAAGTTTAAAGCCTACAAATTAAATTCTTTTTTGATTTTGATCATTTTCATGGACAAAATCGGGAATGGTACCTCGGCAAAGTTAGGAATTGTAAAAGCCCCTCAAAACAATAGCACTGGGCTATATGGAAATTTCAAAAATTAATTATGGAATCGCTCCACCATCCCTGAATCTTAATAATTAAGTTATTGAGTTAATTGAGACAAATCTTTATTAGCACATATATATGGACTATAAAAGCACTACGACATATAATATATTTAGGGGATTCACATCAGTCAGTCAAAAAATTTTAAAGTAAAACTTTTTTACTGACTTTAATATGTTATCAAAAGTACTCAATAGACTCAGCTGACTTAAATTGTCCACAGCTGTTTTATATTTTCATTGATTTGGAATAGGTTCTTAGTAAAATGCATGTACAAAATTTTACTCGAAACAAATTGTAAATAAATTTTATTGCTCATGAATATGATACCCAACTAAGCAATCTAAGACTTGTCATGAATCTCGTAAGCTTTGTGGGCTTCGATTTATGTAGGCTTATAGTGACAGTGAGCAGTAATGCACTTTCTAGGTACCTCATTTAATGTCTTTTAAATAAAACAATTTTACTCATGTGACAATTAAGCCTACAAGGTATCATTAGCGGGTCAATGTAGAGTCTAAGTTTAAGCACGTTCGGGATTAATAGGTTTCACATACTCACTTGTGATTTCTAGTAATCCTGTACATCTCACTTTTCTTCTTTACCAAGTCAAGCATAAATAAAGTTATTATTTACTCCACAGAAGTTTAATTGTTCCAACCTAACTTGAAATAAATACAATTCTCACAACCAAAGTTATTTTAGGTTTTTTTATACAATAAATGTTTTCGATTTTTCCATTTTCTTTTTACCATTTCAAGTAAAATAGAAACTCATTGCCAACATCAGTTACTGATTGTTAAGTCAGCATTCTCTGAGTTGAATAAATCAACTTTTGGCAAATAGCAATTTCAAGATAGTTTTTTTTACATTTATTTTCCATTTGTATGTACATTTTGCTTAAACTATTTCCATTGTCCATTTATCTTGTTTATTTTTCTACTTTTTCAGCGAGTTGAAAACCTTTCAAGTGGATACCGTTCCATTTGCTACCAATTTTTTCTTATACTTTTTTATTTATTTATTTTTTTTGAGCACATTGATTCTCCTACATTTCATGCGCTTTAATTCATGCATCATTTAAATTAAATTTTTTGCCAGATTTTATATATTTGACTAGGGAGGATATTTTTAAGAAAATTTACTTTGTAACCTTAGAAACAGTTTTGTTTTTATTTTTTGGCTTGGTGGGCTTAAACAAAGAGACATGGTTTTGGTTTAACATAAGGATCTGTGTATATGAATATTCTGGCCATAAGTGAAAGTGACTTGAGACTAAGGCAACTCATAGAAATAGCAAAAAACTGCTTAAACACATTGATGAAAGAGTTTTTGTTATTTTTTTTCGGAATTCTTAAACATAAAATATTTAGGTTTTCTTGTGCTTAAAAGAGAAATTTTTTTCATGGCTTCCTTAGGGCTCAAGATGAAGGATATTAAAACACTTTTATGCTAAAGTTTCTTAGTTTGTTTGTCGTTTATTTAAAATATTTTTTTTTTGTTTTTACTCTTTACTAAGCAAAGAATATTTGCAGTTTTTCTATGTGTGTTTACTTTTCTTTTGCTTTAAACTTATAAAGATATTAAATTCCTAAACAATAGCAAAAAAATAAGCCTGAAATGTGTTAAAAAAAAGCAAAAGTTGCTAAATTATAAAAATCACAAAAAAATTCTATAGAATGTGTAACTTTTTCTTTCTTCTTTTTTCTGCCTTGAATCCCATTTGTGCCCTTATTTCCGTAGTTAACAGTGCACTTCCGTGGCCTATACATAAAATTCACTCGCATTTATCCACTCAGGCCTGGTGCTGAACAATATCAGTCTGTAGCCTCATTTTGATTTTACTAACTTTGTTATTGTTATAATTTTCAAATGAAAAAAAATAAAAAACACAGATACAAAACAAACAACTAAACTAAAGAGAAACTAAGAGAGGTTGTGTTAAAATAATAACTGTCGCTGCACGGACTAAATGTACAACCTGAGGCACAATTAAAAGCGGTAATAATATGTTTTATCTAGGCACATACATATAGATGTTTGTGGTGTAGGTGAGTAGGTATTAGTGCATGAGCTAAATGTTTGCAACATTAAAATATTGTTAATCATCAATCACACTCTTTAAAGACGTTGACAATTAACAAGGAAATAATATTAAGCAGTAATTTTATTAAAGGATCCCTGGCGGATAAAAAAGATGAAAGTGTGTTGTGTGCTTACTTTCAAACACCTACGGTCTTGCTTAATGTGTGGTAAAATTAATTGAGAAAAACCATTTGGTTATCAAAGACGTAGTAAGCGAAAATGACTGATTAAGTGAAAGATTGATGTTGGAACAATTTTGGAAATTAGATTCTAGAACTGCTTGCTGCCTTGGTAGTGAAACTTATGGCCTGTTTAGCGATGTCACAAGAAAATCTAAGCACAAATTTTCGTACATTGGTTTTGCTCTTAATACAAATGAGCTTTGCTTGCGTTCGCTTAGGTTACGAGTATCTTGTAACTAACACTGCTCAGCAGCAAAATCCTACTTTAAATAAAACTATGTGGACTATATGGATTTTGTTGTGCGTGGCAATTTTTTTCCACTAAATTAGTCAGGTACGAAGACATATTGCAGCCTAACTCGAGAACGACTTATCCGATTTTCATAAACAAAACACCAAAAGATGTTTAACAATATTATATTTAATTTAATTCCTTATAATTTTGTTCTATATTTTTGGAATTATTCAAAAATTTAAGAGGGGAAAATTAATTTTTCTTTTTGCAAAATTCGTTATTTTTTTTCAGTTTAAAAATGCAATAAAAAAAAAGAATAAGCAATAATTTTATAGTTTGAGAATCGTGGCTTTTTAAAGCCATGACTCATCCAAAAATCAATGTAAAAACGACAGAATATTAACAATTTAGGTGGAGTTCTTCATACTTCCATTTGGATTCAGCTCTATGAAGGTAATACTATACATGAATATTTACTGCATACATTCTGCAGTGAGCAAACCGCTTATCTAGCAGAGGGTGCCTACTTCGGCACCTCTTTGTGCTACATTAGGGAAAATCTTGTTCTTTTATAGAAAAACAATTCGTAAAGCTATGGAAATCTTTGTCTAGACTCAGACAATCTACACTCTTTATCACGCTACAATAGAGCACACTGCTTAGCACTCAGCAAGAGTAACCTGAGACTTCTTATGAAATTAATCAGCGATCATTATGGTGAGGTGCATCTCTAGTGTAAAATAGTAAATATTGTGGATTTGCCAGTATAGGCTAAATCAGAGCAGGCCGCACAGTCTTATATGCTGCTTATAGGCAACGAACAATCTAATCGTCTAGAAATTTTTAATGAAAAACACTCAAGTTTTTCATATAAATTTCTTAGAAGACTATATTGTTCGTTTCCTGTAAACAGAACTTTTTTTAATTTTCTAGACGTGTTGATCCTTTGCATTAAGTCTTCGAAAATATAATGGAAAGCAACCCTTTAAGTCTTAAATTTTTCTTAGGGTACTTTTCCTTTTTCCTTGAATGCTTGAATACTCAACCAACTACAAGTAAATTGTGCTCTCAACTGTTGACTTAAATATACCAAAATTTTAATTATTTTTCTATTTTTAAATGCGTAAATTAAAATATATTTTATGACACTCCTTTGGGTTTTTAATATTCAACACAATTTTTTTTTTAATTTCATTTCACTATAAAAATAAAAACAAAAAAAGTTTATTTAAAATAGTTTTCATCAACAAAACTAAAGTTTGCACGATTCTGTAATGCATACACACAACATAAATGAAGATGATTATGAAGCTGGTTTTTACTCGTGATAAAAAGGCGAAGACGTAAGACGGTGAACAGAGCGTTAGTGTTGCGGCACTTACGTGAAGGTTTTCATATCAAAATGTATTTAAATTTTCTTAATCATTAACAATGATGAAATAAACTTTTTTTTTTTAATAAAAATCATATGATAAACTAACAAAAGACAAAAATTATCAAAGTATTTATTATAAAATTAAATATAAATAAATTTTTGTAAATGTTTTTAACAAAAAAAGAAAACATTTGTAGATTGCTTAAATAGTTTTTAATTAATATTAAGTAGAAATTATCACAAATTTGAATAAAAAATCAATTTCAAATCTACTTTAATTTTCTTTTGTTCCGTTTGAACAAAATAAAAATACAGATTGCTGAGCACTTCGGCCTGTACAACCTTCAACTGTAGGGCAACGTATTCAACTTAATTTAACTTAGATTGCTGATACTGTTAAAGGTACTGACTCACTACCCTACACGATCGTACGATTATGTCAAAATAATGTGTGACAGAATGGCGAACTTTATGCCACACTATCATACAAAAAAAGGTGCAAAAACATATGTTTACTCAGCTTAATACTTTTAAAAGTATTCATTTTCTTCTTTGCCGCAAAATATTTTTTTTACAAATATGTACAATGAAAAATAACCTAAAAGTTTGTATAAACAAAACACAAGCTTGGTATTGTTGCTATTTTTCTGCCTTGAACATAGAAAATGCAACTCTGATCGCACAGATAAAATTTATTTTATGAAAATTTTCATAACATTAAAAAATCGGACAGACCTGTCAAAAAGTCTGCTTGTTCAGTACACACTATCATACTTTTTTAGCACACATGCGTTTTTAGACAGATCGTACGACTAAGTAGGATAGTGAGTCAGTACCTTAACGTATTAAAAGAAAACATCATAAATCTGAAGTTTACTTTTTATTATCAAATTTTAGACATAATTTTTTTAAAATTGCTATGTGCTTAACTCCAGCTAAACATAAAAAAAAATAATTTTTTGGATTCCAGCAAAGATTCAAAACCTGTTTGTTTAAAAATGATCCTATCAATAAATTTGTATACTTAAACAAAATATTTTGTAATTCTTCTATTAAAAAATATTTTCATTTTTCAGACAGACTTTTCAACAAAAAAAATTTTTTAAACAAATGGCTTAGTTGAATAGAACCTAAAAATTATTGGCCATAAAAAAATTTTTAGCAAATAATTTTTCTAAATCTGTAACGCAGTTTACTTTACCAGCCAGGGTAAAACTCAGTCAACCCAGGTTCTTACAAAAAGTCTGCTTCTTTTAAATTAAAACACATTGATATTTTTATTTACGAAGATTATTGGTTGCAGCTCTTTTACCCACGAAGAAAAATATAAAGAGAGAGAGAAAATAAAGTAAAGTAATTAACAGTTTTTGGATTGTTTACTTGAAAATATTACACTGAAAACTATTCATATTTAAATACAATTCTAGTAAAATTTGTGTTGGTATAGTTTTACTAAAATAATTTTTCATTTTGAAAAATTAAATTTTTTTGTGTTACATTTATATCACTTTTCCCTTAAAAATGTTGGCACATTAAATAGGAAAAATTGCATTTATTTTTAATGCTGTGCGCTGGGTAAGACTCATCTGCTACTTTTACAATTTTCATTTATTGTAATAATTCAAATTGAACTTGTTTAGCTGGTTTTTTTTAAACATTTTTAACAAATCAGTTTGCTTCTAGTACTGGTAGCAGCAGCTGTTTTCAACAATTATCTATAATTGCAATGGGGTTTTAACATTCAATCCAGTTTTGTGTCATGTCGTTTTTATATTTTTCCTTCTCCTTACAGCATTCTTTCATTCATTCATTTATTTTTGTGTTTATTTGTTTGTTCATTCATTCGTTTATTTTAATTTCAAAAATTTGTATTATTGAAATGCAAGTACGTTTTATGTTTATATAGGGTAGCCAACTTCTAACATTGTTATTCAATAACTGTCGAAGCAATTGAATTTTATATGAAAACATTTGCAAATCAACTTTTAGAATGCGCCGCAGCAACATTCTGGAGGTTGCTAAATTAATAGCACATTAACAAGAAGACTGATTACGATACCTTTTTTACCTTTTTTGAGAAATTATTTTGTCTTTTTTTATTTAGTTTTAAATATGATTTTTTTTAGCTTTTCCTTTCTATTTTAAATTTTCAAAAAAGCTTTAAAAAAAATTAAAATGATATATTTATTAGAGATGTAAAAATTAAATGAAAGGTGACCCCTTAGACTAGTGAGTAAACAGTGTACTAACCTTATAAGCTGGGGGTCTAGGTACATATGACCTTCAGAAAAATCCCCAAATGAACTATTTCCCCGTAATAAAACTTTTTATATTGAAAAACAAGTTATTTATTTCCGTATTCACTTCATTTCTAATTCTAATTCTGATTCTATTTTGATGAGTTAGTATGTTTTCTTACGGATAGGTATGTTTCACTTACTTCAATTTTGCAGTTTTCTAACTTATTGATATGTTCCCACCTTAGTTTACTAGACCCTACAAGCTAAAATATTCCGACGACTTCCTACGAGGAGAAGCACGAGTAAAAGCTGATTATGAAAAATATAAACAATTTATTAGAATTTTAAATTGGTCAGTGTAAGACGGCCACCTTCTTCTTTTTTTATTGTCTGTACTTTGTGTTGCATTGAAATGAATTTGTATACAAATTTCAAATTTATTTAAATATTTAATTTTTTTGTTTTACAAAAAAAAATTAATTTTTTAATGTTATTCTTTTGTCACGCATTTGTGAATTGTTTTCTACACAATGTATGTAAACACATACGTACATATTTATTTATATATTTTATATTCAATTTTTAATCTATTAAAACTAATGAATTAATACTTATTTTTTATGTTACACTATTTTAATATTATTTAATTTAGTACAGTCTATTTGCATTTAGTACATTTACTTATGTTATTTGAACATAGCAATTAAGTTTTTATTGTCATTTAAAATTTTAATAAAATTGTTGTAAACAAAAAAATTATTGTACGCTATTCGACGAACTGAGTTTTTTTTACATGATGTTAAATTGCAAAAAAAACAGCTTAATTGAAAAATCATGTTGTTTATGTCAGAATAAATTTCAAAAACATCAGCTCAGCTTAAATTTAGAATTGGCTTAATATAGAAGTGGCTTTTTTAGCAGGCATATAGTTGAACACCGTTCAGCAATTGCCACGTTATGGTTTTTATACCCTTCGCTGTAAGTCAGAAGGCTAGGCTGACTTCCTAAATGTTTAATTACAATGTATCAATACAGTATTAATACCAAGTTGATACATTGTGTAGTTACTTTTCTAATACTTTGCATACTGATATTTTGCAACCATGACATCGTTGAGGAACATTTACCTACATACACATTCCGTTTGTAATTTCTACATCGCACATGGGACATCTTATAAAGTATATATATTCTGGATCCTTATGACTAGTAGAGTCGATTTGGCAATGTCCGTCTGTCTGTCCGTCAAGTCGTTGAAATCAACATTCTGAAGAAAAGTGTAGCATACCAATCTATCAGTTGTTGATGTTAGATTTTTGATTTTAAAATTCAGTTCGATCGGCTTATAACTGGCAGAGCTATGAGTCGAAAACCGTGACTACCTCTATTTTTAACCATTTTCTGAGTGAGTTTTTTTGCGCATTTTGCTTAAACTGCAAAACGGACAAAAAACAGTCCACAAATGCATTACAAAAATCAAAAAAACAACCGAAATTTATATTTTCATAAAAATTTGTTATAACAGAAACAATAACAGAAACAATAGTCGTAATGTCTATGCAAAAAACGAGAGCCGATATTTAAAATTATCAATAATTATACCCTTCACAAAAAAGTGAAAAGTGTGTAATTCTACACCGCTCATGAAACATATATTCTTTATCCTTATGAATAGCGCAGTTGGCTTAGCGATGTCCGTCTGTCCCCGAGTATGTTGAAATCAACGTTTTGAAGTTCCTAGAAAACCTTCAGTAAAGTTTAGCAAGTCAATTTGTTGGAAGTTCCTGTTGCCAGCTTGCTATTGAAATTGAGCCCAATTGATTCATAAATAGCTGAGCTATGAGCGCTGAAATGCAACCACCTATATTTTTTAATTATTTTACAGCGTTTTTGTCTAAACTACAATACGGACAAAAAAACTTTATATGCAGTTTAATGTCTTGCATAGACAATCAGAACAATCGACCCACAAATGCCCGAGCAATATCAAATAAATATTCAATATTTCACATTTTCCATAATTTTTGCTTTACGAATACAGACTTTTTTATGAAAGACAATTTTTTTCGATTTCGCCTTTAATTTTAAAATCTTTATTGATATTAAATATTTAATTAATTAGGTTTAGTTTCAAATATGTTTGCAAATGTGTGCAAAATTAAATTAAATTATATTTTTTTCACTTTCATAAATTTGATTGAATCAAACATGTACAGCATGCAAAATATATCACAATCAACATACATATTTTTGATAAGTCAAAACATGATCTTGATTGATTCATTATTTTCTGTAGGCTGTTTAACATTAAATTTTTGAAAATATGTAGGTAATAATGTTCATATACATACATACTGTTAAAGTATCTGAACTAATTTATTTAATTTACAATTTCAACTTGAATTAGTTTTGAAAAGAAAAACCAGGGCTGCTAATCAAAACGATTAAGAGAGACTTGAAATGGAAGTTATGACAAATTTGTCACAATATTTTTTTAAAGTCTATTTATTTTTCATTCATCATTAATTTTTTTTTTTTTTTTTCATTTAAAAAAAAACAAACACCATTTATAAAAAAAACAGTTGCAATAACTGAAATCCTTTAAATACTTATATTGAATTTATTTTAAATTAAAAATATGCATTGTTGTAAACATTGAATACTTTCAGTTTATCCTTTGTATTTACAAAATTCAATTTATTAAAATATTCGCAACGAATTTCCATACTTTGTTTTACAAAAACAATAAATAAATTCATATATAAAAAAAAGTGTTTTCAAACAAACTGAGAAAAAAAATTGGAAAAATTTTTCCTTATCATTTTTAAATATGAAAATGCCTAATATGAAAAATTCCATACGAATGATTCTACCAATAACTATGACTACACACACATACACACGTAAATAGGAATATATTCATCCTCTTGCAAAAAGAAAAAAAATATTCAATGGAATTTTTATGCAGTTATTGAACAGTATGGGAGAACACGTGAACATATAAGGGGTATTCTACCTAAAAACAAGTGGCAAAAGGTCGATAATATTTCTCATCCTGCATACATACTTGTGCTCGTGTGTAGTAGTGCACGCAAAGAAAAATATTATCTAGTGAAATCAAACATATAAAAAATGCTTTCCAGGTTCAATCTCACTCAAGTCCAAACAAATTTTTTTTGAATTTTATAAAAATTTTGTGTTTAAATAAAAATTTCTACATTCTTTGACTTTTTCGTGCTATTACTTTATATTTATTTATTACATTATACAACAGGTTTGAATTTTTAACAATTTTATTTGACTCTTTCTGGATTCGCACTATAGCATTTGCAGTTTAGGAGCTAATCAACTACTTTAGCTTAGTTGAGCTTGAACGATTAAGTTGTTGTGGTTGCAGAAGAGACAAACTAGAAAATAATATACTTACAACCATATTTTTATCATGTAATTACACATATTGTGTTTATGGTAATCATAACATAGCTAAATTTAATCATATCTATGACGGTACACATAGTATGGTTAAAAACAAGTAGAACCATATGTATCGTGTTTAGATGCTTCAAATTAATATTTAATATTATTTCTGGGAAGAACAAAAAACTATGTTTGTGGTGACCATATTCAACTATATTTTTTCTTTGCGTGTGGCAATGATAGTTGTACTATTGCTATAGTCTTTTTGTAGTCCTGCTGTTGTTGTTGTAATTATTATTATTTTTTGTGGACACTTGTAGTAGTGCAAACACCAGTGGTTGATAATGATAGAACTCAATACCAATATTTTATGAAATTTCCGTATGGCATACATTCCGGCAACAAAAATACCATGAATTAATACTGCCAATACTAAATACAGTAAATTGAATAATCGACGGTAGCATACACACACACACACATGCACATCTACACATAAACAAGCGCCTATGAAAGAAAAAATAAAACAAATAGTAATAGATGTTATAACAAAAGGGCACAATGCGGCCATAGGAAATGCCTTATTTAATCCTTAATTACAACGAATTCATTTTTTTACAAATGACAAATGAATTCTAAAGCTACTAAATACTTTTTCCATACTTAATATTTTAGCTCTTTTAAGCAAATTTAGTTGCAGTTGCAGGCTTAGGGTCTCGTAGTTAAGACTTCTCAGAAACTTTTACTTGACTCATACAGAAATAGCAGAACTCTTACTGAACAACATAATTGGCTTTTAGCAGTGAATTTATAACATTATTACACACAGAAAAAAACTTTAGTTGAACTGGTGAGAACTGAATGTGTCACCAGTCAGAAATTTAAATGTGCTAATCGATTTTTTAGTTTTAAAAATCGAAATTCGGTAATGTAGTTTAAAATTTAGTTCCCTCAAAGCTGTGTTACCGAATTTTTATTAATACAAAAAATTCAACTTTTCATGACAACTTCAGTTCTCACAACCTAAAATTTCTCTTCCCAAAAACTGTAAGCTGATTGGCTTTCAAAGAAAAGTTTAGTAATGATAATCAAATTTTTTAGTTGCAACAACTAGAATTCGATAATACAGCCCAAATTGAGTTCGTTTAAAAATATTTGTAGCAGCAAGACCGGTTTTCTATTGTCACGATTACAAAATGCAATTATTGGGTTTTTGATTCGTAATAAATTTAGTTCTCAAAAGCGAAGTTGTTTGCTCAGTGCATTTAAATAAAATTATAATTAAATATATATAATTACTTTTTAAAGGCCCCTAATCAAAATCCTAAGACTACATACTTGCACATTCAGAAAGTGCATACTCGTATATACTTTTTATTGTTTTGTATATTAACATTCAGAAAGATTAAAATCATTCGTATATAAAGTGGTAACAACCACAATCCTAGCCATAATCATGGAGTTATGCTGTTGTATGACAAAACTGCGGCCGGAGTTGTGCGGAAATGGATATGGATTGCTTACCACAAATAGAAATTAAAATATATGTGCACATATTTATGTGAATATGTATGCAATCATATGAAAATATAGTTGTATTTATAAATATAGATAAACAAGAATATATTAAACAGTTGAGTTCAAATGTTTACACTGTTGTTGGTTATAAAGAAAATGTTGTAAATGTTTTTTTTTATTGCAATGAAAATGACAATATTTTAAAAGTTTTTTTTTAAATAAATAGTTGTTTTTCATGGTTAGCCAAGCTTTTGAATCAGTAAGCGAAGATATTTTTAGTTGTATATGTGTGGCTAAATAAATTTAAATATTTACTGACTTATTTGATTGTTGCCTATTAAACTACTGATGCTCTATCAGATAATAACATAAAGTAGTCTTTATGTTTTTAGTCTTTCGATACAATGCATTGATAAATTAGCAGATGTACAGTAGAATCCTAAAAAAGTAACAGAAATGTTTCACGGGCTACTAACTTTTTTAAATTTTAATTAAAGTGACTATTTTATTAAGCTTGAGATCGTATTGCATAAATTTATTTGAAATATCAATTAAAAATAAATTTATCTAATACGACCTCAAGCTTAAAAAAATAGCTATTTTAATTAAAAACAAGTTAAGCTCGGCTGTGCCAAGTCTTATATACCCTTCACTGTCTTAGCGAAATATTAATATTTTTCACTTTCCGCATTCTTCTAAAATATAAAAAACTTACAAAAATTTAAGTGAGTGAAGATAAATCTGCCGAGTTAAATTTGTTTTAACATAACCTTACGTTTTTTAGAATTTATAAATATGTTTTCAGTATAAAATACGTCTTATGTCACTATATATTTTTAGTAGTAGCTTAACAGAGTTCGTCTGGATTGGTAATCTACCGCCCAAATTACTTGAAATAATTTTAAAAAAATTTTTGAAATTTCCATATGCCCTAGTACTTTTGCTATAAGGGACTTTTATCATTCCCCTATTTTGCCCATGCAAATTAATAAAACCAAAAAGGAATTTAATCTATAGATTCTATCTTTTTTCTGAGTACTTGGCCGATAGATTACAAATCTAGACGACCTCTTGTTTGAAATGATATTCTATGCTTCGTTTGAAAATTAGTAAAAATTTTAGAGAATCAACGTATTTATGCACATTTGTATTTGTGTATGTACTTATATTTCTTCTAAACATATTTGAAAGTTTGTCAAAATACTGAAAAGATATTTACAAATACTAAAAAAAAGTAACTGTCGACGAGATAAAACCGAAATTCTTTGTCAAAATTTGATGTTCTTAGAATCTGTGTAAACTTTAAACTGTGAATTTTTTTTAACAGGGCTCACTAGTACAAACTATATTAGTGTGACAATAAGGAATAAAGGGGTAAGTCGACTTAAACAAATATTCAAAAGTTCAATTCAGTTTGTCCCATTTTTTAGTAACTCAAAGCGAAACTACTTTTTGGTTATCTTTCTCAGTTGAAATTAAAGCTTTTTTTTTCAAATCACAAAAACTCCGCAACAATTTTTCTTAAATGGCTAAAACGATTTTGCAAAATAAACATACGAGTAATGGATTAAACACATATAACACAGTAGGCTACTATAAATGCCATTGGCTTCATGCGTCGTTGTGAAGTCAGGGACATAAATATATTGAAAACGACGCTGATATTTTTGGTATTTTAGTGAGGGCGCTTTAAAATATTTAACTTTTACAAATGCTGCCGATAGAAAAGAGCTATAGCAAACCAGTGTCTGGGAATGATTTAAATTTTTCTAAATTCAATAATAATTAAATAACAATTAAAAAATTATTTATATTCTAATCATAGGTTTTAAGTCTAACTTTTGTTTTCCTTTAATAAATGAAAATGTCAATTTTTTTATAAGAACTATCGGAAATTTAAAAAAAAAAACACATAAAATTCAGAAAAATGCATGAAATATTTATTTGGATCGATAGTTGGGTCGATATAATTTAATGTTTGAAGATTATTTCATGCAAATGTTGGCCGCGGCTGCGCCTCAAATGGTCCATCCGCTTAGTCCAATTTTGGCATACTCTTTCCAACATTTCGGCCGGTATCTCACGAATAATGTTGGCAATGTTGGCTTCCAGTGCGTCAATCGAAGCGGGCTTGTCCCTATAGACATTAGCCTTAACATAGCCCCACAAAAAATAGTCTAGAGGCGTTAAATCGCACGATCTGGGCGGCCAATTGACTGGTCCCAAGCGTGAAATAAACTGTTCAACGAACTCGCCTCTCAATTGGTCCATTGTTTCGCGTGCTGTGTGGCATGTGGCACCGTCTTGTTGAAACTACATGTCATGCAAGTCAAGCTCTTCCATTTTGGGCAAAAAAAAGTTTGTTATCATCGCACGGTAGCGCTCACCATTCACAGTAACGTTGTGATTCGCATCATCTTTGAAGAAATACGGCCCAATGATGCCGCCAGCCCATAATCCGCACCAAACGGTTGTTTTTTGTGGATGCATTGGTAGCTCTTGCAATGCTTCTGGCTGCTCTTCACTCCAAATACGGCAGTTTTGCTTGTTCACGTATCCATTCAACCAGAAATGAGCCTCGTCGCTGAACACAATTCTTCGATAAAAAAGTGGATCTTCATCTAACTTTTCAAGAGCCCATTCACCAAAAATTTGGCGTTGTGGTAGGTCGTTTGGCTTCAATTCTTGCACCAGTTATATCTTATAAGGCTTCACACCCAAATCCTTCAGCAAAATTTTCCACGTAGTGGAGTAACAGAGGCCCAATTGCTGCGAACGGCGCCGAATCGATAATTCACGGTCATCACCAACACTGGCCGATACGGCTGCGATATTTTCTTCAGTTCGCACTCTACGTAAGCGTGTTGGTGGTTTAATGTCCAACAATGTAAATTTGGTGCGAAATTTTGTTACAATAGCCCGAATAGAAGCCTCAGTAGGTCGATTAAACTGACCATAAAATGGAAGAAGCGCGCGATGAACTTTCTTAACAGAGCACGCATTTTGGTAATAAAATTCAATAATTTGCAAGCGTTGTTCGTTTGTAAGACGATTCATGATTAAATTATAGACCAAACTGAAGATGTTTGACAGTGACACAAGATACAAAACGTGCGTGAGCTGTCAAAACTAGTGTTGCCAAAAAGATAATAGCAAAAAAATCACTCTTTATAATTTGTTTATATATTCAATATTTCAGACAGCTAATAAGAATGAATAATAAGAAAGAATCTAGAAAAACAATACACATTAATTTTAATTAAGTTAAAAATAAAAAAATTAAATCTATTCGTTTAAAAGATCTTGATTTTAATTTTCTGGTATTATTTTCTGTTATTTAAATCTGCTCTCTTATTTAGCTTAGCTTGGCTATAGGGACAATGGTAGCCATGTACTTGTAAAGTCTTCAAAATAAACGACAGTTTGTAGCCTGCTGCATTCTATGTATTCAATGCATATTTTGGCTATAACGCCAAAATAATCATTTTCATATAAGCGAGTGTATTTTAATTGTGAGTACTTGTTGCCTGCTGTGTTCTATGTGTTTAATCCATTACTCGTTACTAGTTACACGTAAGCTATTTATTTTTCTGCTTGCATATGTAAGTAAGAGTCATCATTTTGGTAAAAGCGCTTAAGTGTTGTTATACTGATTAACTCATAAAATTAAATACATTTCTTTTCAAAACGTATTCTTAGCTTAAAAGAAAATCAAAAAAAAGTGATTGTCTTTATCAGAATAGGACTAAATTTTTCAAAATTAAGTTTAAAGTTGCTGTCCAGACAAATAAAAAAATTAGACATAAGCACTTTTTCTTTATGGCCTCAGATTTACAATAAACGAAAAAATCTGCTGCATATAATTTAGCTTGTGTAGAAAATTTAAAATTAAATAACAAGCAAATTATCTAATAAGTGCTTATATTTTTAATCACCTGCACAGACATGCTTAAACAAATCTATAGCAAAAAGAATTCCTGATGAACATACATACATACACCCGTACAATAATGTTACTAACACATCTCAGCCATTACAGTTTGCTTGTAGGTATTTACGGCCAGCACATATTTTCCTTCCATTTATAACTATGAAAATTATATATACACACACACAAACAGTTATATTTTTATATAACAAATGCTTGGAATACTTTATTCAGTTATTGATGGAAATTGTAAATTTGTTCTGTAGATTATTGTCTGCAGGAAAGGCTGTGCCACGATTAGATGGTATTCAATGGGTACTTATATTCTATTCAGACATACTTCAAACTTTATTATAAGTAAACACATGCAACCTTACAAACAAATTGTAAGTTCAGTGTAATTTACACTTAAAGTAAACGCTCACAATGATGTGGATGACACAAATATAAAGAAATAAATAAATGAACAACATGATTATAGTATAGTGCAAAGGAACAGTACGAATACAATAAGCAGGAGCGGTAAAAATATTATCACGAATACTTGCATACACAGTTACATACATGCAATCAAACAGACTGTCGGTTGAAGAGACATCATCTTTTGTTTATAGAAACAACAAAACTTATATGGCAAATACCGCAGCAAGAGTAGAAATACTTTTAAATTAAAAAAAGGAAAACTTATCGCTTAACAAAAATCAAATTGCTTTTTCTTTCCATCAAAAAAGTTTTCTTTTTGGGTCTTTTTTTTGGAGTTCTGTAATCCATATTTTCAGAGAAATTTTCCCCTGTAAAAATTTATTTTTATAAATGGCAATTAAGCAAGTACATGAAAATGAATTCTTAAGGAATACTAGGCTTGGGGAGTATTTGTAACATGAGAATAGTGTCTTAATAGATCTATTCTAGCAACAGTAACCAGGTGACGGATGTGTCAATTAGAATTAGAATTAGAAGCGGAAACAAGCCACCTGGTCTCTGCAGCCAAAATAGACCTATTGTGACACTACTATGAAATCCTTCCAGAGTCTAGTATTTATTAAGAATTCAGAGACTTCTTTGGTTGATTTGTCCCCCATCTCCGACATTTGTAGGTAATGTTGTCCTAAGTAGCGAAAACGGGTCCAAATTATACCATTAGAGCTATACGTTACATAACCTGCAGGGGTCATTTTGACTTGACAATGCGAATTCCTGACCAGGTCAAGCTAAGTAATTCCCTTGTTCTCTTCCGAGATCGGAATTGCATGAATGTTTTCCCTACCCTGATACCTGCTGTTTCCAGACAGTATTGTTGCGATTCTATTTTCATCCACAAGATGTGTCAAAGAGTGAAGTTGATATAATCACTGCCCTACTAGTAAACTATAGGGGCTGCTCAAGCATACTTGAAAGCCACACATCACTACAAGTGTGCTTGTGCAACCTTTAAAATAATTCGGAAGAGATAAAGGAGGTTTTCCGGTATACCAACTTTCCAAAAAAAAAAAAAAAAAAAAAAAAATTCTGATCACTGCAAGTTTTGCACCACACTAATGGATCTGCCAGTGAGTAACTACTGCAGGAGTTGTAACGATGAAAAAGAGTAGAAAAATACAAAATAATTTCTCTGCCTCTGTCCTATACTTAAGATTAATGCAGGCCTTAAGGCCTTTCTCTATTGTCTACAGAGCACGTCCTGACGATGCATTGCTTAATAAGAAGTATTTATTTGGTGGCAAACATTTTTATACAAGACATTTCACTCTTTTCCTTCTATTTCTATGATATATTTTTTTCTTTCTCTGACTGTTAACTAAACTTTTTTTCTATTGATTAATGAGCCGCTAAGCTGACAATTCTATAAAATGGTTAACTTCAGCGACCTGTACATGACAGCAATATGCATGCGCAATGAAGCGTTTGCGCCAAAGGTTTGGTTTTATATGGGCATTTTATGTAATTAAAATTCCACACGGAACCTATCAATTCTAAGATAGCCTAGCAATCAACAAAAGCCTCATCAAAATCCCTTTAATCGTGAAGAACTATCTTAAGGCAGTTAATATTTTTTCATACAAATAGTTTAACGTTAAATTTTTGCATTTCTTTCTTAAATTCAAATGACTACTTTATCCCTAATTCTCAGCTGAAACTTTCATATTTGAAATACAAAAAATAAAAATAAAAACTTCTTAACTTAAATCCTTTACATTTATATTTTATCACTTTGATGTTATATGCCCATTCATGCATTCATATTTAACAAAAGAGAAAAAAATTATAAAATTACCTGTTTTTTACACAAAAACTATTTATCAACAAACATTTAAACTAACATGTACAACATTTATGTATCTGCTATATCGCTAATGATTTCACCAGCCAACCGCATTAACTTTATGCGGATATTTATGAAGCTTCAATTTAATGGTCGTGGTGACATTTAGCACCCGTGTAATTGTATAAAATTTCCATTTTCTACTTTTTCCTTTTCTTTTTTTTATTGAAAAAAAAAAAAAAAAAATTAAAGGCATCATGAAAAAAGTCAAAGAAGTATTTTAACTACACTTTGTTAATGGAGCTTAAATAAAAAGTTTAACGGTAGCAACAACAACAACAACATTAACGACAAAACGGCAAAAGCTACAACCATAAGGACAATATTGCTTTTGTAAAATGTTGTATCATTTAAAAGTTATATGAAACCACTGATTCAATACAAATACAAACATACCCATATATACCCTTTTGGCCAGATAATATCAGTTCTCTAGAGTATAAGATGGAATGTTTGCCAATATGTGGGCTACAAACATCCATCCACGTTACGCATGCTTTTTATTCTTGTGTGTGTGTGTGTGTGTGTGTGTGTGTATCTGTACAATTCACATTGTGACAAAAATAAAAGAAAAACAAAAACAAAATAAAAGTTGTACATTCATTTTTCATGTAATGACGATACCTGTAATCAATACCAGCAAAGATCTTTTAGTTTACAAACATTTATAACACCGCTCGTAGTTGTTCCTGCCATGTTATTTAATTTATGTACGAGTACAAATACTTTTTTTTTATTACTCTCTTGCATTCTAAATACAGAGGAAAAACTTTTTATACATTTTGTTTTGCATAAATTTATTCTATTATTTTTAATTAAAAAACTTTTTCTGCTGTTTTGTTGATTTCTGCAATTGATTTAATATCGAATGACACTTTAACACTTGGCAAAAAACAAAAAAAAAAGAGTTCTTTGTACAGCCATGTTAACACAGTAATTTTTGTTAAGCACAAAGGCTGAAATTAATGGAATATAAAAGAATAATGATGGCATGGCATTCTAGTTTTACACTTAGAGATAAATGTAATTTCATGTCACTCTCATTAGTGTGATTTTTTTTTTATTTTAAGAAAAATAATTTAATTAATGAGATTGATTGAAAAGTGAAACATTAAATTTATTTTCTGCTTGTTTATTTATTTGAAATTTGACAGAAGGAAGGTCGCCATATACCTTTAGACCAGACACAACCCTTTTTGCTCCCACATTTCAACGATTTTCACACACTACTGTTTATAAAGATGTGTGCCCGTGCTTAATTTAATCCTTAAGTGATGCTTTGAAATATTTTATTTACCACTTTAGCTGGAGCCATAAATGAATTTCTCACTTAGTAATATATATATATAAATAAAATTAATTTTGTGATTGTTTGTCGAAAATTTTACACATACAATCTCTCTACTTCAACTAAGGTCGCCATATACGAGAACTCTTGGATCAGCGACGCTCATTTCTACACCCACACACATTTCAACGATTTTTTCTCACCACCCACTGTTTATAAAGCTATGTGATCGTAATTAATTCAAGGCTGAAAATAGAATTCAATTAAAAGAATTTTATTTAAAAAAAACCCCATTTAAAGTTTTATAAAAAGCGTTAGTAAAAGTCAGCATGATCGGCTAACAGAAAAATAATTATAATTTTTTTCTGTGTAACAAAATGTTATATCCGCTTATGTGCTATTAAGTCATTTTTAGAGGACTTGAACTTTAAAAATTATAAAATTATTTCGTAGTGTTTCCATTACTACCCTACCAGAAATGTTTGATAGAAAACAGCGTTGCCCTTTTAGCCTTTTTAAAGCTAGATTTAGCCTTTTTTCTCGCATTTAGCCTTAAAATTTATGTTTTAGCTTTTTCTTAGCCTTTTTTTTCAAAATAGCCTTTTTTGAAAAAATGAAAACAAACATACATAAACAAACTGAAACTGAAACCAGATTATTTGAAGTAATAATATCGATAAAACTTTGATATATAAATTGATAAATTGGTCGAACAAAGGTTATTTCATAAGTAAAGAAAAGTAAAGAAAAGTATTGATTAACTAATTGTTCCATTTAGTATTTAGTTATCTAAAACTACCGTTTAGTAATGCTGAAGTCGCTTACTTTTGAGTACGATAAAGCAAGCGAAATAACAGAATAGAAATCGCATTAAAAGTCAAAAATAAATTATTACTTGAAGAAATTTTTAATATTGAAGCTGAACAATAATTGAATTCGCTTATAAGTATTTAAAGTCGTGTGGAAAACGACCTTATTGCATGTTTTTCTTTTAGTTTTTTTTTATAAAAATTATAATTAAGATTTTTAATTTAAAAAAGAATTAAGAAATTTTTTTACTTTTTTTATAGCTTATTTTCTTTTCGGCGGGATTTAGTTTTATCCAGCTTTTTTTTTAGGGAAATATAGCTTTTTTTAGCTCCTGGCAACGCTGATAGAAACTAATCTTTTGATCCATATGTAAGAGAGAGATACAAAATTAAACATACACAAAGCTTCTACCAAATTTTTCACAATGTCCTTAAGAACTTGATAGAAACTTTCTTCTACGCTATAATAAATATTTCTATCAACAATGTCAATCAAATGATAGATCAATTGAATTTCTTATAGGACCATTACAGAAAACTTCTAGAAAAAAATAACAAAATTAAGAGGATTGTTCCTTTACAAAAGGTAACGCATATTTTAACCTCATTATTTTATTCACGCACGCCAAAATTTTAAAAGTTCTTTTCATTAAAATATTAGTTTTCTTTACAAAAATAAAATAAATTTATAAAAAAATCTTAATTTTTCCATCGACTTATTAGGCCTTTATACGTTTATGCCTGTTAAAAATGACTTTTAAGTTGGCTCTTCCCCAATTTTTTATATGTAAGTTGATGGAGTGTTTAGGTGTGTGTAATAACTCTATTTAATAAAATGTTTCATGCTGTGAAATTAATAGTAGAAACTGTAAGTAAAAACTCAAAAACATGAAGAATATTGAAATTTTTTATATATACGAAACACAAAAAAAAAACTAAACAAATAAGTTCAGAGTGTATTAATATATGGGAATATGTAATAACCCTGCAAACATTTTCATGATTAAAACATTAAAATAAATGACACACTTACTAAATCAAAAAGTCATTTGTTTTAATGTGATTATTTTTAAAGAGGTTTTTATAGTCAATACTGATTCAGTTCCTAATAAAATCTCTTGCAACAAAAATGTTGTTCTAAAGAATTGCATATAAATGCAAAACTAACGTTCAAGAATTTGATGAATTTAGTATTAAGTTTTCTGGTAGCATTAAGTAATTCTGCTTTTCTGTTCTGTTAAAAAGTTAAAGATTCTCTAAGCCAAAAAATCGCATTAAAATCAAAGTACCAAGTACAAAGTGTTATTTAAAAAAATTAACTAAAAATTGTGTTATTTATATCCATAAGTCAAAATGACTTAATTTTTTTAGTTTTTTAAGAATTTTTGTGATTATGTTTGCAAGGAAAAATCAAACTAATTTTGAATTTAACTCTAATTTTTTTAATCTCTTTTCTAGATTTTTTTTAGTTTTGATTTGTGATTTACCTTAACTTATTTATTTTCTAGCTCCTGGCAACACTGCTCATATATCCTCTGCATATTTTTATTAATTCATTAAAAAATTCATTATTTTTCAACCAATAACACGTTTTATTAGACTAGTGAGATATGAAATATTCTTTCATTTAATTAAATAATTGATAATTAGTAATAATAAAACTTTTTATGAAATATTTCATAATTAATTTGTATCGTTTTAATTTTTTTCTATATTAACTGTTGTCTTTGAAGTGTGTACTTTTTACTAACTCGGCTGTTGGTAAATATATTATCTTCCAGCAGAGTATAATATGTATCGTCTTCCATCAACAACCTTTCAAATGTTTTAAAGGATTGCAATGATTTCATATACTGTACTGTATATGCATGTGTACCTACTTACAGGGGGTTGCGTGCGTAACCACTTAAGTAGTTTTGCTTACATAATAAATCTTTTTTCCAAGAGTAAATTTCAAATTTAAGCTCATTATTAATGGGTTAGTAGGCATCAATATACATACATCACTGTGCTCAACATTATTACCATCTTTGGCACGAAATTTTCAAATTTTCAAATAATACTTATGTTTGTGTATTTAGTTAAGCATATACCTACAGAAGTGGGTGGTAAACATAATCAAATGTGGCAATAGGAAACCTTTCTGATTGCTGACCATGTGAGGTACTCACACGAAAAAATTCCCATTTTCGTCAAATTAAATTAAGTCAAATTAAATTGCTTTTATTTTGCCTCTGGAGGTGTGTAATTATCAAGGTTTTTATTGTAGCGATTGAAATAAAATTAAAAAGAAAAAAACATTGGGCAAATTTCATGTTCTTAAACACCTTAAAACAATTTAATTATTTATTATTGAATTTTATATTTTACTTCTAATTTGATAATTCTAAATAAAATGTTAAATAAAAAATTAAGCTGGTTTTCAACATGATTAATAGAGATTTAAAGCCTTTATCAATTTCAAGTCACCTATAATTATACATTCGATAGTAAATAACCGGTTTTTGTATAGAATTTAGATACATAGTTAAGGACATACTCTCTTATATTTAACTTATCAATATTTTTAATTTAATGTTCAACCAAAAGCGTGATATTTATCTTATAAAATCTTAACTTAAGTCAAAAAGCAGTTCACGTTTTTGCTTTCTAGTTTTTAATACTATTCTCCAACGAAGCAACCGAACAACGAAATCTTTAATTGCATTTTACGATTTGGTAGACTTTAAAGTAAATTTTTTTTAAAAAACTATATGAAAAATTTCGTTAATGTTGTTTCGTTAAAGTCTACGTTAATTTTTTAGGATAAGGGGGAAAATCTTTAAATTAAACCTTAAATTAAAAAATAAGCTTTTTATTGCGGTTCAGTAATGCCATTTCACAAAACATTTTATAACTAAAACTTTGATTGTTTCTAATGTTGTTGTCCCTTAAAAATAACTTAATAAGACATAAGCGATTTTTCTATATTTTATTAAAGTTAACATACAAAAGGCAAATTGAGCTGTCAAATCAATTATTTTTTAGATTTTATAAAAATAAAAGTATTATAAAATTTGCTTGGCTTTGAAATGATTTTTTATTTTGTATTATTTGCCACCATCATTTCTTTAATTCAGTTTAAAGTTTTTATTTAGCAGTTTTCCTTGCTCTTATAGTATTTTTTATTTGATTTTATGTTTTTTAAATTAAGTTTTTTTTAACAATTTTTGTTTTTTATTTTATTCTTCTGTTTAGCTATAGCTGCTGTAATTTACGAAAATATTTCAGTTGCTAATTCGAACAGTCCATCAAGTTATTTACAAAACAAAATAAATAAATTTTCTAGGCGATTTGATTGATTAAATTAATTTTAGGGTACCCAAAGATTCTGTCATCTTTTTATTAATAGAAATTATTTCTAGTGATTACTTTTTGTAAGGTGACTTATAGTTAAATTTAATACAAAATATTTTTTTTATATAAGCAACCACCTAAAATCCAGGTTGGTGCAATTTTCTTGCGCCCTGCTTAAATAAGAACGAATTAACCTTTAAATATTATTGCTCTTATCCAAAAAAAATTGACGTAGGCTTTAAAGTAAAATGTTTGAAAAAATTATATAAAAAATTTCGATAACGTTGACTTTAAAGTCTACGTTAATTTTTTTGGATAAGGTGGTATATATTTTATGTTTTTATTTATTTCTTTACTTGAAATTTAATTTAATTTATTGGTGTGCTGAGAAACTTATAGTAGAATTTTTGTAGAACATTTTAATTCTCTAACTCTTCAAGTCATGGATATTTTTTGGAGAAGTAGAGGGTTAAAAGGTTCAACAAAACTTTACTTGTAGCTTACTGAACATTTCATGTACCCAAAATCTAAAATGCGCTGATTAACAGTTAAAATGTTAAAATTGGGCTAAACTGGAAGTCCAAATTTAATATAGGGTCAGATTTAAATTTTTAAGTACCCGAGTAATTTTCTGAGAAAAATCTGGAATGGTACCTCGGCAAAGTGGGAAAAGCCTCATATATGGAAATTTAAAAAAAAAATTTAAAAATAGTCAAAAGTAACTACTGAGTATTTTTTCAGCAGGTTCCCAATCTAGACGATCTCCGCTAAACTACTACCAAAAATATATATAAAAGTGGCGTAAGACGTGTTTTATAAATATACTGAAAACATATTTACAAATGCTAAAAAAAACTTCAGGGGTTAAGTTAAAACATATTTAGCTCGTCATATTTATCTTTACTCCCTTAATTTTTTGTATGTTTTTTATATTTTAAAAGAATGCGGAAAGAGAAAAATATTAATATTTCGCTAAGACAGTGAAGGGTATATAAGACTCGACACAGCCAATTTTAAATTGTTTTTAAATACAATTGACTTCCTGGGAAGGTTTTCGTAAAAACCGCTTACCACTCAATGTGTTAATCTATAAGTTAGAGTAAAGAAAAGCTATATTAAGTCTTAGAAATATCACTATTCATTAAAATACCAATTTCAATTACTTTGTTAAAAAATGGGCGGGTGTACTGTCGCTTTCCTTAGAGTACAGATATATAAGCACTAAAATTTTAAAAAAAAATCTAATGAAAGTAGAGGTTTTTATAAAATAATTAAAAAGCGGTGGTCGGTGTAAAAGCATACCTTCCTTGGTCTATAGATATTATATTCGTATATAAAAAATTTTTAATTTTAAATTTTAATTATTTAAAAAGTCTATCTCAATATTTCTATAATATTAATGAAGCTTAAGATCTTAAAAAATTGTTTTTATTTAACCTTTCCAACATTTGGACTTTCTTTCTTTAATATTAAAAAGTAGGTATAAAAGTGGGCGGGTCGCTTCAACAATAATATAGCAACCTTTCAGCAATTTCAGAAAAATAAAATGTAAACGAAAGCTTCTTTTGCTTAATTCTATTGAAAACAAAAACAATACACGAAAATTTTATTTTTGTTTTCAATACAATTATGCGAACGTAGCTTTTATTTGCATTTAGCTGAACAGGTCCTAAAAGTAAAATTTGTATAGCGAAAAAACAAATAAACAGAAAATTAATTCTGTTTAGCTCTTAGATATAGTACAGCATCAAGTGTTTACCACATTATTTTTTTTAGTATAGAAAGTTAAAATTAATTCGAGACGCTATTTTGATAAAATTATCACTTGGCAAGCAATCCAATATTTACATCACCACTTTTTTATGTGAAATAATAGTATATTAAGCACTTTACATAGTGAAAAGGAATACACAACTTTCCTAAATACAATCTGTGTACTTTTAATAAAAAAAAATTTTTTTTATTAATTTCATCTTAGACAAGTTTATTTTATTGAATTACTATTTAAATTTCCTACTCTCGGCGGTAAATATTTACAAATTTACAATATACTTATGGTTAAAAAAAATACTTACAAGTACTTGTACAATCTATAAAAATATAAATTCAATTACATGAACTCTTTAGTGCAATTATCTACTCTTACTACCACTAACTGAAAAATAAAAATAAAAAGAAAAAGAAAAGGTAAACCAAAACCAAAACCAACAAAGTAAAGAACAGAGACAGGCTTTTTCAATCAGTTAAAATTCGAAATAAATGTACTTGAAAATCGTTTATAATAAAATCAGCAATAAAATGTCATGTTAAATTAATGCCTCAAATCGTAAATAAGCTAAACTAAAATTAAGCCAAGAAAGAGGAAAGACGAAAATTGTGGTTTTTATGTTCAATAGTTACTCATGGTGCTCTTGTTTGCTCTTTTCTCATTGTGGCCTTGTACAAAAGTAACAGCATTAAGGGAGAGGCAGTAGATAGAGCTACACATACACACATTTATTTAACAAAATGGTTGCGAAAGTATGAATGTAGTTGAAGTACTCAGTTATTTAATGGTATAGCATGTACTTAACTTTATAATTCAATGGCAATAACAACAATAAAATGTATTGTATTTTTACTATAGTACGCTATTTGTGCTTGTTAGTTAAATATTAAGGAGCCAATGAACGGTGGTTAAATGGGAACTGATTCATTTTTTTTTTTTTTTACTTGCTGAACATGTTTGCTTCTAAAGAACTTGATGTGCTCAAGTGTGAATTGAATATTTTCTCAATTTATTTATTTTTTCTAGCCAATTGACTAGAAACTCAATCAACTTGCATGTCTATAACAGGCAATACGAATAATATAACATTAACAGCATCTACAAAAAGCAAGCATAAGAATTTTCTTTTTAAATTATTTTCTTCTATTATTTTCAAAGCAAACATACTTACACTGAAAACTATAAGAAAATATACAGCGTTCATACATACTCGTACACATTTATTAAAGTATTTATTAACTGTATAAAATAAACTTTGTTCATACATACGTAATCACATAACAGTTGAATAGTTAAGCAAAGTCATCAATAAAATCGGCATCATTAAAGAGTATATTAGTTAGGCTCCTTACAATACAACAACAATATAACAATAAAAATTCAACAGTTTGCTAACAGAAAGTGTGTTGTAGAGCCACAATTTAATCAGAAAGAAAAAATTTTTAACAATTTTGGTTTTATTTTAATTTAATTTACTGGATTTTTAAAATTTTTTTATAACAAAAAGTTTTTGAAAAAAAAAGCGTAACAGGCTTATAGCAGTATATTCTGAGAGCCTAATAAGGAAAACCAAGAAATGAGCTGTTATTTCTGAAAAAAAAAAAAAATTATTATAGTCAGCGGTAATTTCTTCGCTAACTCTTTTTTTTTTTTTAACGAACTTGTACCACTTTCAAAAAAAACAGCTCAAAAAAGTATTACGCTGTTGTTTCTGTAATTCGTTAAAAAAAATTTAAGAAACTTTCAATCGCTCTAAAGCCATAACTATTTTTTAAGCACTTTTTTGTACGGTTTTTATTTTAAAAATATGTAAAGGGTGATTAAATTTTAAGGGCCGATGTTGAATGTGAACCACACCTAAACGTCAAGTTTTTTTCTGCATTTCATTTGACATTTCTCAATTTCAGACTAACTCAATTTGAACCATGGAAAGATACACAATCGAGCAACGCGTTTAAGTTATTCAGGCTTATTATGAAAATGGGCGTTCAAATCAAAATGCATATCGTGCAGAACATCTTCAGTGATGAGGCACAAGTTACTGTGAATGGTGTTCGCTATCGTGAGATGATAACGAACTTTTTATGGCCCGAATTGGAAGATATGGATGTGGACGATATGTGGTTTCAACAGGACGGTGCCACTTGCCACACAACTAACGAAACAATGAGATAATTCGACACATTAACGGCATAAAACCTCAATTTTTTTTCTATAATTAAAAATAAAAGTTGGTATCTTTTTGAAAACTATTTGAAATTCAGATAATTCTTATGAACAAAAGTCAATTCTTAATAAAAGCCTACTTTTTTGTGACTATGATTATGGCACATTTTCTTTTTATAAAATATCTTTTTCTCTACTTTTATTTTTGGTTAATGAGTTCCACCTTCATGTGCTCCCTACTGGCTCTTCTATAACAACTCATTTACACTGTTTTTTCCCTCTCTTCTCTCCATATTTCTTTAATTTATCAAATTAATATTTTTCTTTTCTTTGCCTGTCGAACTATTTCAAAGTAATTGCTAAAGAATTTTTGTGTTTCTGTAGTGCAGAAAATCTTCTCTCAAAAGTTGACTTTTACTTATTCCACTTATTAATTGTAAAGAAAATTATTTACGGCCAATATAGAGAAGCATACTCGTATTTACGAGTAGGTGAATCAATAGCAGTTGGGATGAAAGTAAAGAAAATAAAAATTAACTCCGCAGAAATATTAACGTCTATTTGCAATTGAAAGAAAAATATTTATGGGGATTTGAAAAAAAGCATGACTCAATATTAAACTCTTTTTTAGCTCAGTGCAAACACAATGTTATTTCAAAGATTGATAAGTGAGTTTGCTTGATACTGATGTGTGCATGTATGTAGTTGTGCTTAAATCGCATCCATTTAAAAGTAAGACAAGTAAAAATACGTTCAATCAATTAATGTTAGTTTCAAGCAAGTAAAGATAAGAAATATGGAATGATTGCTGGAGGAATTAGTTTAGTGGAAGAAAAGAAAAAATTGTGTTAAAATCGGTGTAATAAATTTATTATTGTTGTTTTTTTAAACAGGCACCTTTTTGGCTTGTCTACAGAGTCTATGCGGAAATGAAATCTGCAAAAGCCCAGCTTAGTAAGTTAGTGCACCACTCATTGCTGTTATTTCCATAATTAAAAAAATTCGCTTGTTTATACACAGAATTAATGTTTTTATGAACTTTAAGTCGTAAAAGTTAAAGTATATTTTTACTGTATTTTATATTTAAATTCCCAGGTCTATATACTCTGAATGATGATAATGGGTCATAATCATAGTCACACTAGGTTAGGTTAGGTTAAACAGGGTGCCTGAATAGGAGAACAGAAGCTGGGCTCACTTGGGTTCTCTGACGTGGTCCCTTTGTGATACCTGTATAGAGGAAAATAAAGAAGAGGAATCACTTGCATAATATTTTTTTTTCTCCACTGTACCTATGCCGTACCCTTTTATATGTGTACAGCAATTAATTAGTAAAACTGACAACTCTTCAGAATTAATTTCACATAATTTTCCTCATTTATAACGCTTGCATTATGTATGACGTGCCACACTCTATAAAATTGAGTTTTACTTTGAACACGTTTCAACTGTTATACATACGCTTAATAAAACACCCCCTCATCTGCTTATAAATGGAAAATGAGACCAACAAAACAAACAAAAAATAGAAAGAAATCAACTAAAATAAAACTAGAATTCCTTAGATGATGCTACTACCGCTATGACTGTTGGTGAGTAAGTAAAAGTTGAAGAGATGAAACTCATTTCCGTTCATTGTTACACATAAATGCCAACTCACTCACTCTTCTTCTTGGGGGCTGAGTTGTTTTTGTTATTTTGGCCTCTGGAGAAATTCCAGTTAAATGCATGTTTAAGTTTTCTCTAGCGATTTATGTACTTAGACTTTACATCCTTTAGCTTAGTACTAGGATAACTAAAACTGTCATTGCTTGCTACTCATTAAACAAATAAGAGGATACCTTTTGTTTTCACTTAAATGCTTGGCCATGCACTTCATATCACTCAATTGTTGCTGTTGTTACTGAAAACAATTTCTATACACCATCTATTTGACGCTTTTAGAAAAGAAAAAGTTTTTGCAAACTTTTTTTTACATTTTTCTTCATTTTTATCTCTTTCTTCTCTTTTGCCTTCAAAGTGCTCCGAAAGGAAATCTTTATTTTAACTAAAAGCAAAGGAAGATAAAGTTTTTTTCTTAAAAATAAAGACTATCTGTGCACGTTGTGCTAACGTAAAGAAACCGCAAGCAAGTTTTAATATGCTTTGCTTTGTGGGAATTCAGCTCTGTAACCAGTGTCCATTTAAATTGAACTTATCGTTTTTTTTTTCTTTTCTTTTTTAAATGACGAAACTTTTAGTTTACAATCATCGATATGTGGCTAGAGAATTTTTTTTACAAAACTTTATTAAGAAAACCACATCAGTTTATTGCAACCTCATCATCTTATTTTCTATAAGAAACACCCTTTAACATACCAAGGCTGTCTTTAAGTTACTCTTTTGGCTAAATTTAAAATTTCTTCAAAGCTTAAAGTGTGTATTTACACTTTTCTTTTACCAATATTCCGTTAGGACAAAGGTGCCACTTTTTCTTTTTTTCTTGGTTCTTTAGTTTTCCTCATGTAAGTTCTAAAGTTCAATTGGGTTGCGGTTTTTGTTTTTAAGTTAAAGTTGAAAGTTTGGCTTTAGTGTTTTTTTTTTTTTCATTATTTTCTTTTTGTTTTTTAATTTACTTAACAAAGATTGCCAATTTTGCAACATAAATAACATTTATCGCTCAGGTTAATTTTAAAATGTACAGTTTTACATTTATAAATAAGAAGAAGAAGAAAACTTGTACTACAAAACCCTAGAGTAATTAAAAGTAACTTTTTTCCAAGTGGCAAGTTATTTTTTGGCGATTAAACCTGTCATTTTTGCTCATAGTCCGATTTTTTCAGCAAAATAAGAACAATATTTTATTAGATTTGAATTTTTGTAAATTTAAGATTTTTAATAGTTACTTTTCTTTCTTTTTTTTAAGTAGCAGTTTTTTTTGTTGAATTTAATTTGAATATTCTGCACTGTAAGTAAGAAGGGCTTAAATAAGTTTATGATTTCGTTTGTATTTTCTACACCATGCACATTTGACACCCTATAAAGTATATATATATTCTGGATCCTTATAGATAGCCAACTCGATTTAGTACTTTCGTTCTGCTCGTTTGTCCGTGTAGTCGTTGAAATCAACTTTTTAAACGAGTTGAACATTTAGTCAATCTCAAATGATCTCAAACTCAGTCTCAGTCAAACTGTACTAAAATAGTACAAATTTTAAATGTTAAAAAACAGAAGCATTTGTATGGAACTTTTTCTAAATTTTGCTAAATAACAATTATTTGATACTTAAGTAAAATTGTGATAATTGTAATTTAACAGGAATATTCCTAATTGTCAGCAGCTTCTGTTAATATGACACCAAAAATATGTTAAAAATTTAAGCACAGCTAGATCAAAATGCTGTTTAGCAGTTAATTAAATCCACTCTGAGATATAAATAGCGAACGTAGCGGAGTTTACAACGATATGTTGTTAAATTTGCAACTTATTAACAAATATTGTGAAATTGACAATGCATGTTGTCATTTCAACAACCATATGGTATCATTTCGACACCAAATGCTGCCGATTTATCACTAATATAATGTTATTTTGACACCGGTATGGTGTCGTTATCAATTCTGCAATGCTATGTTATCAATAATTCGTTGTTAAAATCACACCATCCGTTGACAAAGTGAACAGAAACGTAGTTGATACCATATTTATAGTCAGTCATTTTGACAACGGATGGTGTCATTTTTTCAATTTTAATTTGTTTTTTAATGTTTTCTGTAAAAGCAATAATTAATAGTTTTTTGCAAGAAACGTTGGGAGTAATCTACTGAGAAATCAGAGTAGCGTCTGACGAAATGGTCCATATAAATAGATATGCTATTCCCTCAGTACTTATAGTACTGAATAAATAACTCATGAGAATATCATGAGTAAAAGAATTAATTTAAAAACCAACACAATTTCTGGAATTAAGCACAAATAAAGATTAATATTTTGTTTTTTAAAACTTTTTTTTTCTTTAAGTATTTAAATATTAAATTGCTTATGCAAGCGGGTTTTGTATGAACAATGCTTTACCATTTATACTTTCATCTTACTTATTTAACACCAATTTCGAATCAAAGTATTTAACTGATTCATAATTTTTATTAAGCACGTTCTTTTTTACCCAAAACGTAGGACATATAAAATATTTTAAAAATAAAATAAAAAAAGTTCTAAAAAATAAATATCAATTTAAAATAATTTTAAAAATCTCTAAGAATGCTCTTAGCTACAATCAAATAAAATAATATTACCACAGGGAAGAAAATAAGCATAATAATTTCTAAAATCTCACGTGAACGATACTTTAGCAACAAGAAAAATATTTAGTTTTCTTTTAGAAACAAAAGTATTTTTGTTGAGAAAGAAATAAAATTGCTATTCTTTGCTTTTCTTTTTTATGAAATTTTTATGCACATACAGAAAGTAATCATGAGCGAAAATAAAACCTGACTTGCATAACAAAACTCAAACAAAAAGTAAATTTTGTCACTAAAAACAGAGTAGAAACCAAATTAAACAGAAATACTATTATATTTACGAAAGTAAAAACATGAATAGAAAAAGAAAAAACTCCTAAAACTTAAATTTCAAAATTACAAAGATTTAAAAAAAAAATTTATTCGAATTTTACAAATTAATTTGAAATATTTAAAATTTTATTATTTTTAATATAATTGAGTGTGTGTGTGTGTGTGTGTGTTTGTATGTGGGTGCGTGCAACATATAATGTCAACAATCAAACCCAATCATTTGCTTTTCAGTTATTTCCGTTTCCGGCTTTCCACATTACAAACACAAAACTCACAAATTTTGCTGAACAAACTACATTTTTACTATCGAATATTTTTACAGCAATACGTGTGCAAAATCAACAAAATTTGTTGAAACAAACCGTTTGCGTTACTACAATTTTGATTATTTAAACAAAATTACTAAAGCAAATCAAAACAGCTTTTACAAAATAGCAAAACCGAAAACCCCATAAACACAATTGCCAAATCTAATCGTCCGAATAAAAATTACTTTTAAATAAAATATAACACACAAGCAAAAATATATGCTGCATTTAGAATAATTTTCAAAGGGAAATAGCAACGAATCTGTATGTAACGCTACACGACCTAAACTACTTCAAGAAAACTTAAAAGTCATTTTATAAAAAGTTTGAACTATGAAGCTGAATATTACAAAAAAAAACAAATAAGTTTTGTTATTAAGCAATTCTTCTATGGAAAATAAGTTTTATATACTTTTATTAAATAAAAAATATTTTTTTTTATAAATCTGTGCTAATAAGAAAAAATCACTTGAGCCAATTTAAGTAAAAACTAACTTTCTGTCGTAATTAACTAAATCACATTATTATTGATATTTGGGAATGCTGGGGCGATATATTCCACAATTAACGAAATGACAATGAAATAAATACCGCCTGCTAGAATCAAATAATTTTATAAGAAAAACTTCTAGTTTTCTAAAATGGCTTAATAAAACATAAGCGTTTTCTCTTATGACCCCAAAACTAATACCGTAAATGTAAATAAATGTCTCTGTGATCTGTGCACTTTAATCCCCTTATCCTAAAAAATTAACGTAGACTTTAATGTCAACGTTAACGAAATTTTTCATATAATGTTTTAAAAAAAATTTACTTTAAAGTCTACGTTAATTTTTTTTAGATAAGAACATAAGTGTTTAATTTACATATGAATAATTTCTTTACTAAAATTTGGCTATGGCCAAACAACCTTTCATTACAATTCCCATTCTATTACAATTTGAGCAATAATATTGACAGTCCAACCTAAATTGGAGCGGCGAGCGTAGCGTTTTTTACGATCAGCATTATCTTTAATAAAAACCCACTACAGACAGACAAAAATATAATTAAAAAGGCTAGATTAAAATAAAAAATAGGCAAAATTTCATTACTAGGCAATATAAAAAACAATTGTGTTGCAGCCAACTTCACTACAAAACGCTTTACTTTCGGCAGTGTGCTAATGCACCAGCAGGCGAATTTAAAAGTTGCTGAATATTTTATTGTCTGTTTTTGTAAAACATTGAATTCACACAAAATGCTTACTTCATTACAATCAAGCTTAAAATGTGATTTTTTTAAGAAGTTATAAAGCTTTCATTCATTGCGAAAAAAAAATTTTCGCCAAAAATTCATTTTTTTATAAAAATGATAAAAAAAAATTTCACACTGTGCGCAAAAAAAATTCGAAAAAGAAAAAAAGGCCATTTAAGGCTATTTTGAAAATGAAAAAAGCCTAGGAAAAAAGCTAAAGGCTAAATCATAAATTTCAAGGCTAAATGCCAGAAAAAAATTAGGCTAAATCTAGCCTAAAAAAGGCTCAAATGATAACGCTGGTATTAATCAACCAATGTGGGGGTCGCAGATTCTATTCCTGCCTTTACCCTGGGCGTTTTCTGCAGAGAAGCACAAAGAAACTTAGGGGATTTGTGTTGAGTAAAAAACTTACCCGTCAGTAGGTAATAAACCATTAAGAACTGTTGCTTAACCTGTTTGCACTGCAGTAGCATTTAGGTCTAGGTCTACTCATGGAAATGCTGCTCAATCTAAATTTTAACATTCGATTGGCTCAAGAATTATTGTTTAAGGATGGATGCATCAAAATAACTACAATATACCAATCAGTCTGTCCAAGTTGGGTCACCCTGTACATACATAGTGCATTACATATTTTTATATGGTAAGAATTGGCTTTAGGTATATTTAAAGTTTTATTTTGAAGCTCCAAACTCTAATTTTTTACCTGTAAAATATTTTCTGCTCTAACTTTTATTCTCTTTAAATCATTTAATTAAATTTATTTCTGAAACTATAACAGTTGGATATGTATGTTACAATACTGTTTCAGTTTCACTAAATTTTTTATGGCCAAAAGGTTTCTTTTTGACAAATTTTGTAAATTTTACAAAACATAGTTTTTTATTTTCTTTTTTACAACCTCTTCTAACAAATTGAATGTTGTTGTTGTCGAAGTGAATCAGAATTAATGAAAATTTGAAACAATGACTGCCATGGTAACCTGACCCACATTCATGGTTTTGTGTCGCTTAATGCACTCTATTACAGGCATAATTTTCTGGTCTTAGTATATTCAAAAATTTATTGATTGAAAATAATGTTCTAAAAAAAAATCACTGTAATAGCGCATTTACATTAAACCAAAATGTAGTAGATTTGATATGAAACCTCTTTCAAAATCTGTACAATTTACTTTAGCTTTTTTTTTGATACATATATCAAGTAATCTTGTATTTCTATAATTCTTGAGAGTAAACATATCCATCTATATACATATGTATATGGATTGATACTTATTTAGATTTAAATTTTTATATACAAAAGTACATTATGGCCAGCGTTGCCAAGAGCTAGAAAAAAATAAGCTAAACCTGCCACAAAAAAAGGCTAGAAAAAGCTAAATCACTCACAAAAAATGCTAGGTAAAAGTTAAAAAACTATGGCTTAAAATTCAAAATAATAATTGTGATTTTTATAAAAAATTAAGAAGAGAACATACAATGTTCAGATCGTTTTAAACATGCTTTCCTTTTTGGTCATAGCTTGCTTAATTTTAAAGTTGATTTCTATTGCGTTGAATTGGCTTTTAGAAAATTTTTTTTGCGGATAGTGCGAAAAAAATTTTTTCGCCAAAAATTAGCATGGCAACGCTGATTATGGCTATCTGACTTGGTGTATAAATATCCGTTGCAAAACAAAACACGAGTACATATACAAAGGGGGCCAAACCGATCTTTTGACAGCAAAAATCAATCAAATAAATCAGAATTAATTAAAATTGTTCCGGTTGTTCTTGACTCAAATAGGTGTATCTCAGCCTACTTTGTTCTATATATGTATGTATGTATATGCGACCGTCTATAGATTTACAACAAACAAAACTTCTCTATTTATATAAAACTGATTTAAATTATTTTATAAATAATTTAATTTATTTACTGAAAAGAAAATATACTTAACAGAACTGAAAAGCAAAAATTATATATTTAAATGAAAAAAAAATAACAAAAACTTAAAATATATAACTAAGTTTACCAAATCAATAAATACTTATTTATCTCAGCATTTGTATTTAAACATACAAAAAACTCACTAGTTAAATGGTAAATTTATTAAATCTAATATAGGTTTCCATAAAACAAATATTTGACAAAGTATACGTAACCAGCAGTTTTGGAATATATTTACATTGTCTAACATGACTTCTTATTACATATTTATATAAAATTATATCAAATAATATGATAATGCAAGTATATTTTCGCTTATGAAAATAAATAACTCATCTAAGCAAATATTCCTTTAAAATATATAAAATATGTTGATGATATAGTGGTTAGACTTTTTGTCACATATTTGCCTCAACCTAAACAATTTGATTTAGCAAGCTTCTCTCGGGTAAAACTTTTATGAACGTAACGATGCCAATCGCGATTGCATTTCCTGCAGATCATCTTCTTCATCTTCATCACCAACATCGTTAGAAACTGTAACCGCAGCTGGTTTTTGTTGTTCAGATGCAGCCAAGTCTTCAGGGGGCAGTGGAGCTTCACCCAACTTACCGTCTGTAATCTCCCATAATACTTTATCTACTTCCTTTGCAGCTTCTTCTTCCATTTCTTCAGTCTCTTCCAGAGATTCCATTGTTTCCTCGAGCATCTCTTCAATAATACCAGCTTTCATCATCTCCTTCGACATGTCACGCATTATTCCTGCTAGCTCTGGATAACGAACCAAGTTTTGCATTGCTTGCATTACTTCCGTAGATTTTTGTAAGGAACCAGCCACTCGTAAAGTTGCTAAACAAATTTACTTATATAGAATCAAATAATTTTATTCCTTCACTTACCTAGTTGGTTTTTCATTTGCAATTGCACTGAATTTAAATGGGCCTTAGAAGTATAAATACGATTAACCGCTTTACGAGCCCCAACAATTTCTTTAGCCAAAATTACACAAGTCTCACGATCATTTTTCGCTGCCGCCTGCTTTAAGGATCTCTTAACTTTTTCTTCCTCCCTTTGTATGCTGCGAATTTGTCGATCAAGCTGATTACTTTCTTTCCGTATTTTGTGTGTCCATTCTTGCACCTTATATGTACAAATTTTTAATTATTTTTCATTTGTTTTGAGTTTTTCTTTCGAAAATGATGTCATGATTGAGTGTAAAGTTTTTTACGTATCAAACGTTACCTGTTCCTTAGGATCTTTTGATTTTGTTTGTCCAAATAACCCCATTTTGTGTGTTATGTTAGTAATTAATTTTAGGCAAACTTTTCAATATTTTAGAATATTTTTCGCATTAAATGACTCATTTAAAAATTTAACTTTAATTTTGTTACAGTTTTTATTTGTTTTCGTTTTTACGTATGTAAATTGACAACCTCTTAAATTTTTTTTCATGAAAAAAATCACAATGGCAAGAGCGCAAATACAACTTTCATTCTCTAAATAAGGGATGCCAGCTTTTTATCCTACTTTATTACAGGTTTTATGGTAGCACTAATCATGTAAAATAAAACATATAAAAAAATTACATATTTTAAAATAATTAATTATGTTTTATATGTATATTCGATATTATGATACATTGCAAGGCATATATATTGTATATATCCGATTAAAATTTATCATATTTGTATGCTCCAATAATATTTCACAAAACTTGGCAGCTCACGTAACCATATGATACGTTTTTTTTCCATATGTATTTCTTTTTTATCAAAGAAGAGGTTAAATCCGTTCATTTTGGCAGTAAATTACAATTTTGTTTTCTTAACAAGTTCATTGCATCACATTTTTTATGATGGTGCTTAAAATTATAAAATATATTTAATAAAAAAATAGTGAATAAAATATATATAAAAATTAAGCTATTAGTATATAAAATTTAATAACAATGCAAAATTCCCGTAGAGCTTTTTCATTACTATGCGCGGGTACACAAAATATATATTTGAAATCGGCGTTTCTCAGATTGGATATGATTGCAGGAGCAGCAATCACAACTCAGAAATTAATTCATGTTACAACAACAAGTTATGCTAGAAATCGTAAACAAAAGCTAGACAACGTCTCATCATTATTTAAGCCCGTCCAAGTACAAAATAATGCTGACGAAATAGATGTTGGTTCCGAGCTTGCGGGTAAATTGGAGAAGTCTGACGTTTTGAAAGTTTTAAACAAGTTTAGCTTGAGAAAAGAAGTAAAAATTTTATGTGCTGAAAATGGCATAGATAGTAAGTTTTTCTTATAAGAAATAATATGATATGAGTTTTACACAGTTCACTTGTAGATTATTTGCAGCAACAAGTTATTGCCTCGTTTAGACGTTTTTGTATAGAATCTGAAAATCTTCCTGTTGACCTTCATATTACATTTAGTGACATTTTACATGGTGCAGGGCATGTAACCGATATATTCCCTTTTTTTATAACTCATGCCAAAACCATATTTCCACACTTAGAATGTATGGATGACTTAAAAAAGATTGCAGATTTAAGAACACCAGCGAATTGGTATCCAAGTGCACGTGCGATAACAAGAAAAATTGTTTTCCATGCAGGTCCAACAAATTCGGGCAAAACCTACCATGCAATGGAACGATTTCTTTCGGCAGAGTCGGGTGTTTATTGTGGTCCTTTAAAACTGCTAGCTACAGAAGTTTTTAATAAAGCTAATGAAAAGGTATTACTGTATTTTATAAAAAAAACTTTTTAATATGATGACATATTTTAGATACAAAAGAAAAGTCAGTACAATTTCCAGTTTTCTGGGGAGAGTATTAAACAAATTAAATTGTATTTATTTTTTATTAAAATTATTTTAATGATAAAGAGTACTAGATATGTATATAATTGTCATAGGGAACTCTCTGCGACTTAGTAACTGGCGAAGAACGTAAATATGGAACTAACGAGGATACACCAGCTTCTCACATTGCTTGTACAGTAGAAATGACATCTATTAACACGCCCTGTAAGAAAATAAATATTATAAAAGTTTGTTTTATTAAAGAAATAAGTGTATTTTTAGATGATGTAGCAGTCATTGATGAAATTCAACAACTAAAAGATCCTCAAAGAGGCTGGGCCTGGACACGGGCCTTTCTAGGTGTTATTGCAAAAGAAGTACATGTGTGTGGCGAAACAGGTTCATTAGAGCTATTACAAAAGATTTGTGAAACTACAAATGAAACTGTTGAAGTACATAGTTATACACGTCTTACCGAGCTTACAATAGAAGATTCGGCATTAGTGAGTTTAAATAATGTACAACCTGGCGATTGTATTGTTTGCTTTAGCAAAAATGATATTTATTCAGTTTCCAGAGAAATTGAAGCAAGGTGAGTCTTAACTTTAATATGGGTACCTAATGATTTTTTTAATGCGGTATTCCAGTGGAAAAGAAGTGGCTGTTATTTATGGTGGTCTACCTCCTGGTACAAAATTAGCTCAAGCAGCTAAATTTAATGACCCCGAGAACAGTTGTAAAATTATGGTTGCAACAGATGCCATCGGCATGGGATTAAACTTGTAAGTAACGTTTATTTGATTTGTATTTCATTACATAAGTAGCTTAATTTCTTTTCACAATGCAAATTACGATTTGCTAAAAAAAAACAATCAAATATATTTAATATGTTCATCTATATTTACAGGAGCATACGGAGAATTATATTTTATTCTTTGGTAAAGCCAACATTGAATGATAAGGGAGAACGAGAAATTGATACAATTTCCGTATCCTCAGCTTTGCAAATTGCAGGAAGAGCAGGTCGGTACCGTACACAATGGGAACATGGATATGTTACTACCTTCAAATCGGAAGATTTACCAACTCTTTCAAAATTGCTTGCTCAAGCACCCGATCCGCTAAAGAAAGCAGGCCTACATCCAACAGCCGATCAAATAGAATTATATGGATATCATTTGCAGAATGCAACATTAAGTAATTTAATGGTAAATTCAAAATCGTACAAAATTTCTAACAGAAATTAAAACCTAATCCCTATATATTGGTAGGATATTTTTGTGAATCTTTGCACTGTAGACGACTCACTTTATTTCATGTGTAACATAGAAGATTTTAAATTTTTAGCCGAAATGATACAACATGTTCCATTGCCCTTAAGAGCACGCTATGTGTTTTGCTGTGCTCCCATTAATCGTAAAATGGCTTTCGTGTGCTCCATGTTTTTACAGGTATATCAAGAAACATCAAAATAAAAATGATTAATTTGTTTCTTTTATCAGATTACCCAAAAGTACAGTCGTGGAGAACCAATAACGTTCGATTTTATTACAAGAAAATGTGGTTGGCCTTTTAGTTTGCCCAAGACGATAGTTGATTTAGTTCACCTAGAATCTGTGTTCGATGTTTTGGATTTATATCTTTGGTTAAGTTACCGTTTTGTGGATCTTTTTCCCGATGCAGCCTCTATCAGAACTGCTCAAAAAGAACTTGACGAAATTATACAGCAGGGGGTTTTTCAAATCACAAGACTACTTAAAAATACTGCAGATAAGCAAAATGCTGCAGATGAAGACACAACATACAATATAAGACGTGTTACGCATATTAAAGGTATTTTATAATTGATCTTGAAAGTTGTAAACAACAGTATAGGCAATATTTTTAATTTCAGAACCACGTATTCCCAGTCCAACACGAGGTCGCCTTACAGATCGCCTTATAGCTCAGGGTTTTTTAACACCTGCCGAATTGAATGAATTACGCAAAGAATGGGATGCTCAACAACATAGTTTTTCCTCAAAATATGAACGTAATGACGACAGTGACGATGTTGGTAATAAAAAAATGCACAGAAAACGTAAAAAATAAACTATAATATAATAAAAAAAAGTCTGCTAATTTAAAATTAATCATGCGTTGTTTTAAGAAATCCATTTAAGTTAATGTGGTGTATTTTATCACAACGAATAATTATTTAACCAATGTACAGCAACTGCGATTGTTCATGTCTTTATCAAATAGACATTCATGTTGCTGATATTTGTAACAGCGTATAAAACTTAAAGCAAGTTTAACTCGTAACAGTTAAAAACATTAATGTGTAATCATAGTAGAGGCAATACCTCCAAAAATTTATAGTTTAAATATAATGACATTAAATAAAGGGTTAATTTGAAAATAATTCATTTTTAATATAAACTGAGGTTTGTTTTTATTAAATGCATTTTCCTTTTTTTATAAGCATAAGGAGAGAAAAATTTTTAAAGAATTGAAGTTCTACCTTGGGGAAAAGTTGACTTCAATTAAAAAAAATTAATACCAAAAGAAACCTCATTGCAACAATGGTATGATGCCAGCTAAAAAAAAAAAACAATTTCAATTTTCATTTGTATTGATTTGCTTTTAACAACAGTATAGAATAATTAGTTGTTGCAACAAATCGACATTATGTTTCGCTGTGGTTTTGAAATACCTTAACAAAAGGATAATAAATAAATCACTGCAAAGTATTATTCTTTTTAATTCATTACACTCCTTAATTTATTTATATAAGTTGAATTGCGTTAAACATTTTTGGTTTTTAATAATTTGAAATCAAATGTTCCTATTTGCGCTTTTTGTTTGTTAAAAGTTACCAGAAATCCACAAAGAAAAAAACCATTTTTTATTAAGATTTTTTTATTAACAAAATTTGATATACAATTTATAGGTATTTTCTTGTTTCTTTCATTTATGTATAATTTTTGTAATTTATGGTATTATTGGCAAATATTATTTAAAATATGTATGTTGATAACTTTTTTCTTTTGTTTACTTTTTAACCTAAATAGTGGTTGTTTTTGTATTTTCTCAATGAAATTACACAGGTTTTCTTTAAAAAAATATTTAATTATTGATTTAAAAATAAAAAAAACCCTAATTAATTAAATTTATGGTCTATAAAAACAGTGCTTCTTTTGAAATTTGTGAGAGTGTTTATTAGTTTCGTTAATCTTTGTTTAATAAATAAATACGAATATATAAATAAATAATTTTATTTAAAAAATTTATAGGTATAAAAAATTTTTTTAATTGTAGTTGTTTTTTATGCTTATAATTTAGAAATTTAGTTTTCTTAGGTAATAAAATTAATTAAATTATTTCATTTTAAGCGTAATTAATATATTTGAAAGATATCGGAAAGCGATTAAGAGCACGAAATTTATATTTCAACTATTATTTAAGTTTCGTTCTTAATACATTCCCGGTATTAAAATTAATTTTGTATGTTGTTTTTTTTTCTTTCAAATTTAGGTCCTTTTACTACTTTCAAAGCTTACATAAATTATTTCTGTGTTTAAAACAAAAAATGGCGTTGAATTTAAATGTGCAAAAACTTTAATATCATAGCCAAAGCATTATTCGCTGTGAAGTCATACAAAATTTTCAATTCATATTAAAAATGCAAACCCTACTAAATGAGCTGTTTTAGTTCAGCATAAATATGAAATTAAAAAAGATTTTTTTATATAATTAAAAATAATTTTAAAAGGACCTATTTAAGTTAAAAATTTTTTCAGTTGAGAATAAAAACATTATAAATATAAATATTTTTTTTAATTTTAATAAAAGTGCCAATTCCATTTCTTATTATTTTTTTAGACAGTCTCAATTGATAAAAATATATGTATTCCAATTAACTGTGATCCAATTAGAAAAATAAATCATTCATTATAGTATTTTTTTTTATTTAACGTACATTATTTTGTTTACCAATATTTTACTAAATTCAAATTCAATAAGATTTGTAAGAGGTAATAAAATTAATTTTTTTTATTTTATTCTTATTAAAATAAATTTTAATGTTATGGTTTCAAGAACACATTTTAAAGTTTCATAATTTAATAAATATTTTTTTTTTTTGGTTTTGATTTGAGTACAAAAAACATTTAGACTAAATTTTATTCTCACTAAATATTAATTTTTATAAATAAATTGAGATTAAAAAAATACATCAAAATTCTGTTTAAAGTATGTAAAATACATTTAAAACACATATAATTTAAAAAGGTAGAAAAATAATTATTTTATATTTAAAATTTTATATTACTTTGTAGTATTTTTTTAAATCAAATAAATCATATTAATGCCTTTGAATTGTGATATACATTGTATATGTTTGGATACCAAATCGATAGAGATACATATTCAGGATTTTATGCAAATAGTTTTCAAAAGTGTTAATATCAAATATCTTAGCGTTTTACTTATGATTATGCTCCTTCTAAGGAACGAATGGCAACATAAGTATGTATATAATATAGATGTTTTGTTGAAAAGCTACACAATTTTCGCATAACCACTTGTATCAAATATTTTAATTTTTGTTTAGTTTATTTGTTAAAGCGACAAAATTTGGTTAAATAGTATATATTCACATAGTATATGCCACAAAATTTGTGATTGCCGGAATTTAACTACTAACCAACTGAAATTAGCAGTTTTCAGTTGGACTGTTATGTCTGATTCAGCAACAGCCAATGTAATTTATTTTTGGTTGCTATTAAGATTTGGGTAAAAAAAGTTTTTAGTAATGCCTTTATGTTTCCATATGAAAAGCGTTTACTCTCCCATCAAAGAAATTAATGCTTATGTGGAAGAAACTTTATAAAAGAGACGACAGAGTAGAATAAGACTAATTAAGCGTTTATTATTTATAAAAATTCCATTAAGACAACAAAATTTTTTAATGATCACAAATGTAATTCTCACAACCGAAGTTGTTTGATGACTTCATTTTATAATTTTTGAAGTACCTATTTGCGTTTCCGTTTCCATATGCACGATTAAGAAAATAACTCAAATAAATATTTTGGAAAGTGATATATATATACATATATATTAAGTCATTTTGTTTATTATATACATATTTATAAATGAATGTACATATGAATGTACTCAGATATCGAACTCTGCCTTTTAACATTCTCAATTTCTTCATTTACAAAGAAATACACAAAATGTAATAAAAATTATTATTCATTTTATTGGGATTTTGAAGGCACTTATTCATTTTTCTTTAAACATGATGAGAATTCTAATAGTTTCTTACACTCAACATTACCTTTTACCACTCGACCAACTTTATATAAACATTTTTTTACAACAGTGCACTAGACTACCATTCCTAACCCGGCCGATTTTTAATTTAAATTTGAACTTGTTCAAAAAGTTTTCTTTCTACTACTGCTAACTTTCCCAAAATTTGATAGAAAGAAAAGCAATTAGATATTTTTTTTTCATAGCAATTGTTCATATATAGAAAAGTATTTTGTGGCCCACATCAACAACAAATAAGTTAAAAATAGTTAATTTTACTTGGGTATCTTAAAAGCAATTTTCACTTTTTGTAATATTAAACACTATTCTTTTCTTTAAACACTATTCTTTTTCTTTTCTTTACGTTTAATATCAAAATTGAGTTTTATTTAAATACTGATTAAATATTGATTATTTATTTATTATTTTAGCTCACAAAAAAGTGCTAACAAGTAATTGTTTTTCATAATAAAAATTACAAATTGCAAAAATTTTTTCTTTTTGGCTTCATTTCATAAAGAAAAAGAAAAATAAATGAAACAGAAATGTGACACTATTGTTTCACTAATTTCAAAATATTTTTAGAGAAAAGGAGTTTTCCAAGCTCAAAATAAAATTATTTGAAACTCAAATTGTGTATACATACAGTTTTGTGAAAAATAATAAGGACATGTAATGCAATTTAGTTTAAGATTTAATAATAAATAAAATAACAAATTGTTTTATTATTTAAATGTATTAATTTATTGCTTAACAAGTGAAAATCTAAGTTCTTTTGCATTTTTGCAAATTTGGCAATATTACTTTAAGTTATTTACGATTAATAGTCACTTTCACATGTGAAAAATAATAAGGATATTAGATTTATTTGGAAAATATACAAAAAAAAAAGAGAAGAAGAGTTAGCTGAAAAATGTGAAGTAAAAGGTTCGTTAAGTAAGCTTAAAGGTTAAAGTTTGCCTAATATTTTGTCCATGGCCCTTTGTTGTCCAAAAGTTCTTGGTCAAGCTTCGCTAAACTGAAACTGGTATTTCTTATTATTTTTCCCATCACTGTATGTACATGTCGTCATATGATTTCATTAAAGCCCTAAATTACATTTAAAATATTTCAGAGAAGAAACATAAAAAAGTCGTTAACATCAAAAAGTAAATAAAATAATTAAAATCAACATGCTTAAACCAAAGTTTAAGTTAACCAAAGCTCTAAAAAGTTTTGTTAATTTTTCATATTATCAACTTTTATGGCTTCTATCTAATTTTTTTTAAGTAACTTAGAGCTTTAAAGAAATCATATGACGATATATACGTATATTACAGGCTAGTTACAAATTACATAACGCGCTAATGGTGTTAGGGATTTCAAAATTTCTTGCGATATGGTAGTCACAATGTGACGTTACAATGCAATGGGACTGGTAAAGAATAGTAAATATTACGTAACTTATAAACAGAATCTATGGCAGAATATGTAGAAACTTATGTATAAAATTTTACACTTTTAAGTGATGTTTTTCCTTATATAGAAACTGTTGCAACTAATTATTCATAAATCCATAATTTATCTAATAATCCTGGCAGAGTCGGCATAACATTGAAACATAGAACTTGTTTAGCAACTATCAGCTAAGTATCTGGGTGGATATAGTTTTTCTTTTTTTTCTTAACAAAATCCCTAACATTCTCCCCGCTTCTTAAAACACACGTATACTCTTAATGATTCATGACACTCTTATGTGTATAAAATGCAGTTAATAAAATATATATTCAACATAAAAATTTATAAAATTTTAAAACAAGACATACATTTTAAAACACGTACATACATCTTTTTAAGCTTTCTCTTAATATTTATATAATTTCATGTTATTTATTTTTATAAATTGTGCGTATAAGAAGTTGCATATCTTTGATATAGGTACTACGTTCCGAAAATACTTTTATTTATTTTTTAGTTTCATATTTTAATCAAGGATCTGGCTATTGAAAGATTTAATATAAAAAAATTTTTATATGCTCTTTCAAGTAGAGTTTATGAAATTTTAAAGTAAACTTTTTTAAAAATATTTCGTTTACTAGTTCATACTTCATACATGTATGTAAAATATAAACACAAATAGATATATATAATTATAATAAAATAGATTTTTATGGTTTACGAATAAATTAACAATTTTGTAAGTGGTATAAATCCATTTTTTTTTTTAATTAGTTAGGGGAAATTTTAGTAAGATATAGACAGACACCATTCTAAAATTAAAAATTATCACTAACTAATTTTTACATTACTTTAAAAAATAATAGCTCATTTATATACATACATAGGCTTATGAAATTGTATTTCAAATAGAAAATTCAACGAAAAATTTTTTAATGTATTATGTCATGAGTGTTTAAATAAAAGAAAACCGGTACAAGCAGAAATTGCCAAACAAAACAAAAATCGAGCTTTGACAAAGACTTTTTTCAAAATGAAAACCAAAGGTTTTAACAACGTGGACTTTTTTTATATTAAAGGACGGTTGGTTATTTATTGACGTTTAAAATAACGTTATCATTTGAGTTTTACCTTACATATTGTAAGTCTGAACGACAAAACTTTAAATTAAATTTAATCAACAAATTCATAATAAAATAAGAATTTCAGTAGATTTTGTAATAAATTTTTTTTTTTACAAGTTTGCCAAATAATTTTTATTTTTTCTATTTAGAAAAATTAGAAGTTCAGCATTAGAATTTCAACCTATTCAAATATGTTGTTCATAAAATATTAAATTATTAATGAATACGGTTCAACAGTATGTATTACAAAAATAAATTTATGTAATTATTAATTTATTCATAAACACATCTTAAAATGAAACTGAGCATTTCAATTACAAAAAAAAAATTCTCAAATCAATGTTAAAATTTTTTAATATTTAATTCATTCAATTCAAATTCAAACGTTTATTTTGAGCCTCATTGTTTTCTGTGTGTAGTTTTCTTTTTTCTTTAAACAAATATCTATCCCAAAATCCTTGATTTCTTTCGAAGACAAGCATTCAATACATATGTATACCACATACATACATATGTATGTATGTGTATCAATAATTTTAACAATCGTTATGTTAATTTACAATCTACATAATTTTTATCTATTTTTTTTTTTTTTTTGGTTTCATTTAAATTAAAAACATTCCAACATTTTTTTGTTATGGCAAAATTTTTTTATTTTAGCATTAGTTTTTGGCTTTCAAACATTTTTTATTATTATTATAAATATTATTTATAGTATTTCTTGCATTTTCTGAATTTTTGTATTACATGTATGTATGTATGTATGTATGTAGAAACATGCCAGATAAGGCAAATATTTAGTTATTTAGTTAACAAAGTTACAATCAAATTCTTTCGATAACAAATATATATTTAATGTGAGAACTCATCTTCACTATTCGTAATATGTGTAAGTATGTTCCAAGGCAATTCGCTAATCAATTGTCAAATTTTCATATTTTTATTTATTAATGCAAGATTTCTGATTCTAAAAAATATATTTTTTAAATGAACTAATTTTTCTGAAACAAATTGTAAATTGAAATATATTTTGACAATATCGAATATTACAGCTGCTGAGCAAATTCTCTAATGTGGGCGCCTTGTATAGGTTCTTCTATATACACATCCCTTAGGCAATTTTTTACAGGATTCTCAGTTTACACATCGACCCGTGACCGCTATAAAAAGCTTAACCAACATGAGCTTAAGTTCACATTGCTTGTTTGTTTATAGCAAAGCACCTTCTCCTGTAAAATTTTATGATTGTTGGTTAAGCTTTTTTAAGCGGTCGACCGCGGTCATTGCCCGACATATTTATTATGTTAAACAAACTTGCAGGAATCCTCTAATTATACATAACAGTTAGTGCACATGTGTAAAACCATTTAATTTATTTTTGAGGCTTTGTTTTTATTAAAAGGATAATTAGGAAAAACCATCATATATGTGTGATAAAGTTCCCATTCTGGATAGAGCGAAATAATGCTGCACAAATCTCTTTTATTATAAGTTTAAATTTCGAATTTGCATAAACAGACAATTAAATTACTACGTAATGAAAATATACATACATACATGCATACATTCTTATGCATATACCAAAGCCCTAAGTTATATAGAAAATTAAATTAAATATTTTTCACTTCTAAAATTAAAAATAACGTTCTTGAGCTGAAGCTGAAACTGTAAAATATTTTATAAATTTTGGATTATTTTTCATAATGGAGACTTTTTTGGGCTTCGCCTATAATTTTTTTTAATTTAACTTAGGGCTTTTGTATAAGGTGACGAACGAATCGTGTTACAAAAACAAAACATAATAACTTTGTCCCTTTTTTGCACTTGTTATTTGTTGTTGTTATTTAGGTTTATTAAAATTAATGCTTGCAATACCGAAAATAGTCCTTCATTACATAAAGTTATTTAAAATTCTTATTGTTACACAATTGGTGCACCACACTGTAGTTGGTATAAGTTTTTTCTTGATTTATAATTTTTTTTTAGTACGAAATTATGTTAATGCTGTAATCATAAGCACTTGTTTAATTTACTATTTATCAACAATTACCCTAAACTTCACAGAGTTAATAAAATTTTAATTATAAAAACCACAATAAAATTAAGTTGGCGTCAAAAGTTTTTTTTTAAAAATTTTTCAATAATCAAATAAAATTTATATTTATCATTATCAAACCAGTTGATTTGAATTAGTTAAAAAAATATAAATTAAATAATATTTTGGATAAAAAAAAACTGTTTCGACCGCATACATTTTGTCATACATATCCTGATACAATTCCTACTTTTGTTGGTGGATTTGTTTTTCCTTGATAATCACAGCGACAATGAAATTTTCAGTTCACAATATGGGCATTATTAGTTCATTTGCTGTGTTGGCTATATAAAGTTAACAAAATAAATTTAAATTAACATAGCTAAATACAATTAAATAATAAAGTCAATAACAGCCATTATTACAAACTACCGGTAGTTAAAGTTAAGATTTTAAAAGCCAGATATCTAGCTTTTGGTTGCACATTAAATAAAAAATATCGATAAGTTAAATATTGGTATAATGTTTTCTTAATTATCCACCCAAAGTTTTATCCAAATACCGGTTATTTGCCCCACAAAATCTTAACTTAAACTATCGAAAGTTATAATAAAGGCCCTAAATTTATTACAAACAAATGTATTTTCTTTTTTCTTTTTTTTTAATAAAAAAAAAGTTGCTCCATAAGTGCTTATGATTTTATTAATCACAATTAATTTGAAGCTAACAATTAATTAGAAAATTATTTATTATTTTTTTTAATCTTAGTTTAATTGTAAAGTATAAAAACAGTATGGACTAATTTATTGATCTAAATAGTTGGTTTTTGTATTATTTATGTACTTTCTTTCATATATAAAAAATCTATTTTTTTTTTAATTATTTATTAATATTAATATTTCCATATATTTAATTTTTGGTTACCAAAAAATGTTTGATTAATTATACTTAATAAATATGTGCGCATAGATTTTTTTAAGTTAAAGTGAAAAAATTACAAGCTAAAGTTTGTAGGTGTTTGGTAAATTTCATTTAATCAGCATTTATGCTTAAGTTCAGAGAACAGATTACAGTATTCGATATTGATTTCCATTAAAATTCAAGTTCTGGTATCTTTATTAAGATAATTTAGCTGCTATTAACATAATCATTGATTTAAAAAACTTTAAATTTTTTTTAATTTTAAATAAAATTAAAATATATAATCACTTGACGAACAAACTCATTTTTATCCCTTTGATTTTTATGCTAATCTTTTAATTTTGCTTTGATTTAAGAAAATATTACATATTTAAATTCTCGTTTTTCAGAGAATTTTACAAAAAAAAATTTCATTATTTTCTTAAATTTTATATGACAAAATACAAATACAAATAGATATTGTTGTACAAATTATTTGCACTTAACAAAACGTTTTCTAATAAACATTTTTCTTGTTTATTTTGATATTTTAGTTGTTGTTTTTATTATCCGAAAAATAGAGTTATTTATGTTAGAATACATTTTGAATTTGAATCTTGTGTATTTGATTTTTTATTTTTATTCTTCATTTACACAAAATCCAATTCAAGACCAGTCTCTATATCAACAGCAACTGCATCTGACTTTGTTGCTGTCCCACTTTCTAATTCTTTTAGGTTATCGTAATCGTTTTTGGGTTTTTTGATTTTCGACTTATCTTTCGTTGTGGCAAAGGAGACTAAAAGACCTAGACCACTACCACGACGGGAAGATTGCCCCAACTGTTCAAATCAGGAATCCACCAAAACATGCCACCGCGCCAAAAGTTCACCTCTTACCATATCACGCATATCAATCCAATGCGCCACTTCTTCTGGTCCGGATGAGTTTAGGCCTAGACTAAACCAACCTACCATTTCGTTTTTCTTCATATTACGCTTTGCGTAAACAGAAACCATTAACGTAACATCATTAAGCTGGAACAAGGCCACCTTTATAGCAACAAAAAAATGGTTTATATGGTATAGTTATAACACGATATATTTTGCACTTCAGGTTTTCTTAAGAAATAATTGTTGGTGCTAATTGTAAAGTAAAATTATTTGGCACAAAAAGTTTTAACAAAAATTAATATTTTTGGTGCTTAATTCCAATTATGTTATTTGCTAAATGAATTACTTGAAATATTTTCACGGAAGCTACTGCCATCTTCAGTGTATTACTTTTTGAATACATATAAATTGAGTCAATAAAAATAAAATATTTTTGTTAATTTGTAAAAATTTTTTTGGGAACGAAGCTTATTGAATATATAGTTACTCTATGGCTTGGAAAATTGTTTATTTAGTCCAATGACTACTTTGTTTTAGTTTTTTCATTTTCAGGTTTGAATGTTTGAAATATTTTTATTTGCTTATTGTCCGCAATTCAAATAAATTGTATTAAAACATTTTGAAAAACTCGTTTGTGTTGTGTACAGGAAATTTTTAAACTATTTTTTTTTTCAAATGTTCAATTAAATGAATGGTGTTATGGAAGTAAACAACGTTCTATGACGTTCTGCACATCTAAATTTATATACCGCACCACAATTACTTTACAACTTATTATAGCGATCACCTAAGGTGACACTGAGACGCCAGCTGAATATTTTCTTTAAATGATGGAGACCCCTCCTGCCAAATGTTAAGAGAGATTCGCTTTGAGTTTCGCTTTAGCTCACTTCTTGATCTCAACTAACGGAAGGGCCTCAAAATCAATAACAAAATTTATGGACTTTTTGTAATGTTGTTATTTTTTGTATTCTTGTAGTCACTTGGTTTACTGACACCATGGTAGTGATCTTATTCAAAAACATAAATACTAACTTATTATAATATATTTTAATTGATATTGATTAATAAATGCAATCAACTTACCTGAAAAACAAATGTCTCTTTAAACAGAGGATTTGGTTGACCACGTCTAGTTGAGGTTTTTGCTCTTGAGATTTCTTGTCCTATACTACTAACTAAACATAACTTAACATATGTATCCGGTGCCTTGTTTAAATTTAAACTACGGAAATGACTGCCTTTAACAATTTCCACAGTTAAACGTCCAGTGGTACCATTATAACCTAAACCTAAAAGTAGCTCGGGGACACCTCCATGTTGCATTGAAGTGGTCGAGCCGGCACTATCGGAACGGGCCAAACTTAAAAGATCGCTCGATGATCCCAAAATCTAAAAACAAAAACAAAATTGCTACCATAATAATATGAAAAAAATAAGTTATTAGTTACCGATGAAGTGTTTCTTGGCTCTAAGGGTAGCCATAGATTTGTCTCCAATTCTAAATCTATTGTGGCGAAGCTTACATAAGCCTCACCAATCAGTCGTTCTTTGCGTAAACGTTCGCAACCATAAAGTCGCACACGTAAACCCATATTGTTAACTTCTTCCGGTGTAACACGATGTAATAGAAAACTCTCCATATATTGGGGATTTTCACCTAAGCGTATTTTGGTCTTATGTTTTTGTTTCTTATTCGGTAGCATCAGAAGACGTACTTGTGTATGTGTTTGTTGGCCATTGCTCATTGTGGGCAAACCACGTGCTTGTAAAACATGAACTGTCATCTTGCGCATGGGAGCATCATAAAGAAGAGAGATTTCAATGCTACCTGATTTACCATAACACTGGGTTTGCATAGAAATATCATCGGACTTAATGGATCGTAAATCACTAGTATCAAATAGGGGTTCCTAAATAAAGAGAAAGTGATTACTAAAACCACAAATTTCAAAATAACATTAACTCACATCTTCATTATTATTATTATTATTAATGTTAATATTATTATTATTATTACTACTACACTGAAGGTCAGGCACATCATCTAAGCTGTCTTGTCGTGGAGGCGAGTTAATAGCTGAAGAGCTGTTGGCCTTTTGATATTTTGTTGTTTTAGTTGTATCTAAATTTAGCTCTGTACGAGATTCTTTAAGCGAAGTACTATTTGAATTGTCGGAAGATTTGCTAATAGAAGGATGTCGTTCTTAAAGTACAAATCATTAAAGAATTATTAACAAGTCTTAGAAAAACTACTTAATGTAAAGTTTACCTTTCTTTTCTCCCGTTAATATACCTGTGTGACTATCAATTGAAGCTTCTGCTGAATCGTTGGAACTACACTCACTATGTGATGAAGGTATGCCAACTTTACCGCGCTCTGCTATTGCCAAAGGATCTTTGGATGAGTCGCGCGGTGCTACTGTCACTCGCTGCAGATCACTGTTAAAATAATTAAAGTTCTGCGATAAAGGATTTACTTGATTTATGCCATAGTTTGCATAGAAACCATTGGCATTATTTGAGGACATTCGTGCCTGTTGCAAGCGTAGTCTTCTTAGAATATCCTCCTCCGAATCAGAACTTGTATTATCGTACCGTCTCTTGCGTGCTATAATAACAATATTATTCGTTTTATCTCACAGAACTTTGACTGAAATTATTATTTCACATTTCATACTTACATAGTTTTTGTACACATTTTGATGCCAAATGCTTCTCATCACAACAATGTAACCCACGTCTAGTATGAAAGCACAGTTTACGATTAATATATAGAAAAAATAGTAGCATTAACGCTATCACACCGAATAGCGCTGACAATACTGTGGTAATCTCAACGGTTCCTGTTAGTTGAGTAGAAAAAAAAATTTTTTAATAGCACTTTTTTTACACCTAAAGTCAAGAGTGCATTTTTTATATACTATTTCTAGACGCTTGCCTTATGGAAGCAGCAAATAAATTAAAGTTTTTCATTCTAAAAAAAAAAGTATTTCTCTGAAAGTTATATTCTGTGAGCAGTATTTCTGTGCGGTATCTGACACGTTGACAAAGTGAAAGGGACACGTTGGTAAGTTTTGAAACTTGTATTACTAGGATTTACTAATTTACCCCATATATAGGAATTTTTTATTATGGTATATTTGAAGAGCTATAACAGTAATGAAATTTTTTGATATGATTGCTAAGTAGAAATGACGAAAGACAGCATAGTCGGCATAAGGACCTACATCGAACGGTTTTTTATCGCTTAAAAATTTGAAAAAAAAAAGAAAATTGTGTAATAAAAAACAGTTTTTTCAAAACAAGAATACCTAACAAGTGAACAAATTCACACGGCACCATTTCCTGATGATACGTACAGCTTTCCTCAGTATTGACAAAAGCACTTCGTAGAACGTATATGAAAGAAATGAATTAAAATGTATCTAAATGATTTTTTGTTTGTGCAACAAGACATGACCTATTACCATTAATAGTAAGGTACACCTCAATAGTTCCACATGAACTACTTCGTAATATCTCAACAGGCTATCTATGTACATACTAGTAAATGCAAAATTAACAAAAAATAATAATAAATATGATTAATTATTAAATAATAAAATAATTTTAGACCCGTTATTACAACTTTCTACAGTTAAAGTTAGGATTTCAAGCTGTAAGACTGATTTTCTATTGTCAGGATTAAAATATTCGATTATCACAACTGAAGTTTTGATTGGAAGCAAATTTAGTTATCACAACCGAAGTTATTTTCTATGTGTGTATGGGTGTTATAATATCTATATACACTTTTGAGTTAACCACGCCAACACAAGTTAGATAAAGTTTTTAATGATTAAAATTTTATTTTTCCATAGGTTTCTTTTAAATTATGTATATATATTTTATATATCTGTGTATGTTTATATAGGTATATATTTTGCTTACCATTTAAAGCGTAATTTTCCACATTCGAGGTAACTATCATTTCCAACTATGTATTTTTAAGACCAGGTAGTACGTATAAAATCCTTGTGCTCACCACTAAAAATATTGAAAAGGAAAATATGGTTTATACTTACATAAATCTAATAGAAATATTCGTATTTGCGTATAACACAATCGAATAAATAGTATGAATGAACTGTATGAGTAACTGTGATATTTTCCCGAACTTGACAATGTAAAATGCAAAACACAAATTCTTATTATGCCTTTAGGAAAGTCTACAAGCAGCATATAGTAATTAACCTAACACCAAGCTAAATCAATAGTTTCAATAGTTTTCTTTGATATAATTGGGTTTAATATGAAACTATTTTCTATAGAATAAGTCATTAATTTTCAATCAATGACAACGTTTCACAATACTAATGATATCATTTCATTGATTCCCTGCAATATTTCATTAAATGACTGAATATTTCATTACTCTAATGAAATGAAATGAAATATAATGCTTTTCTTTCATTATATGAATAAACAAAATTCTTTCAGTGAAGAAGCTTCCCGGTTCTGTGTTGTGCAAAAAAAAATGCTTTACACTCAACTAGTAATCATAACATATTTAGGGTATTATTTTCATCCAGGACTACAGTAAATTTTAAAGCATTTTATAATATAATACAATAAGAGAATTTTTTCAGACACCTCTTAAAAGGATCTAGAAAGGAACTAAAACTAAGAAAAAGACTTTTTTTTAATAATTTTGTTTTGTGTAAAATTTGAACGTTATGTACATACCATATGTTTGTATGAATGTTTTTATATCAATTAGTTTTATCACTCTTTTGTACACAAAAAAATATTCTTTATAGACATATTACATTTTAAAGGAAAATGTTTTGTTTAAAAAACATTATACTCGTATGTATTTCCTATTTATATAACGGAAAAAGTTACTTTAATTTCTACTCGTATCATACACAGTTAACGTATAACATGCATTGTTGCACGGTATTACTTTTTAATAATTTAATGCGTAATTAAACTTTTTCCTGCAAAATTATACACCGTTACAATTAATATAAGCAAATTCTTAAACTAAAGCTTAAATATTAAAAATTATTGCCTAATCTTTTATATTAAATAGTTTTTTTTTGCTGAAAACCTGAAATCTTTTCAAATGTAAAGCAAGGATTTGATGAATTTGTATGTTCATGTATGTGTTTATACAATAAAAACAAATAATGCGGCGTATAAAACATCAAAACAAAGAAATAAAAAACTCAACATAAACATTGAAAAGTGAAAACAAATGTTTCAGTGAAAGCTTTATTTCAAGTGCGAGCATAGAAAGTGAAAGTGAAAAAAGGATGAGAAAAAGGACGATGGACAAAATCGATTTTTCACACAGGTTCATTTTTGGAATTTTTAATGAGTTTAAATTTTTTTATGTAAATATTATGTACCTGGTTTAAACATACAAATGTATTTTTAGCAACGAGTTTATTATTTTATTTGTTATTTTTATTTTTGATTTTATTTTTTATCATAAAAACAAATATTACACTTAATATATTGAACTATCTACTAATCTGGTTCCAAGTGCTTTAAACTTGTACTTTTTGAACGTAACATTTGTTATGGCTTTTTATATGTAGTTAATTATTTGTAATTTTTTTTTTAATTTCCACTTTTTATAAAAACTAAATTAAAAATATACATAATTACGAGTATCTCAATATTAATAAAAATAACGTTTAAAACTGTGTGTAAATATTTTTTTTTTTTGATTATTTTGTTGTGAACCGTACTCTAAAATAATATATCTACGTGTGACTCAATTAGTATCATGCAAATATTTTATTATTTATGGCTTGAAAATTACAGCTTTTCATACAAAAAGCTTTAGTGTGAGAGAAAGTAATGTCAAATATTGACACAATTCTTTGGACAACTGTTGCTTTGTGCTGGCAGGAGCACGCATACATGCCATTAAGTGAACATTTATTGTAAATGGAATCTTAAGACCATTTGGTAATTTTTCTATACGCTTGTAAAAAATAGGAACATTTTTAAATGGCCTATCATTCATTTATCATCTATTTACTTGAAACTTCTCACTTAATTGTGAATAAAATCATAAGTTATGTACCGATTTTAAAAATATATGTATTTTCTACATGCATATGATTTTTTTAACTCGTTATTTATTGTGGAAAACGGTAAATTTTTTAACAGTTTTATATTTTTTTTAATAATTTTTAAAAACTTAAAACTGGAAAATGAGTTCACCTTAACTTAAAAAAATTTCAAATAAGGGATTTTATTTTTCATCAAATTAAACAAACCATTTTAAAGTTATTCTTTATAGTATTATATCCTCCATTTAAGTTTCAATAATATAACTCGAAAACTACAACCAATTTGAAACAAGTTAAATTCGGCTGTTCCGAGTTTTTTATACCGAAATATTCATATTTTTCACTTTCCACATTCTTTTTAAATATCAAAAAAATACAAAAAATTATTGAATTGGAATGGCTAGCTTATTAAGCTTGAAGTCATATTATAAAAATTTATTTATTTATTATTGGAGCGAAATACCGATATAAAAATAAATTTTTATAATACGACCCCAATCTTAATAAACCATCCGACTTAAAAAGGAAAAATTATATAAAAAAAGGAATTGAAAAAGATTTTTTTTAATACAAATTTTTTTATTAATCCTAAAATAATTAATAAAAAAAAATAACGAGTCTTAAGAAGAAATATTTTCTGAGAACCTTATTTTTAAAAGCAACAAACTGTCTTCCAGTATCTATGTAAAGGGTGTTTTTTATAGACGTATATAACTTTAAGTTGGCATTATTGTTCAAGATGGCGACCGATTTTACAGCTGTCAAGTGATTTATTCTTAGTTTGGTTTGGCAATTCATCATGAATAGACTCACGCCTGAACAACGCTTGCAAATAGTGCAATTTTATTTCGAAAACGAGATTGTCGTTGTTCCCGATTTTCATAAGCGAATTTTGTTTAGCGATGAAGCGCACTTCTGGTTGAATGGCTACGTCAACAAACAAAACTGTCGCATTTGGAGTGAAGCTAATCCTCAAGTGTATGTCGAAACACCGTTACATCCAGAAAAACTGACTGTTTGTTGCGCTTTACGGGCTGGTGGAATCATTGGTCCGTACTTCTTCAAAAACGATGATGGCCAGAACGTTGCAGTCAATGGTGATTGGTATAGAGCCATGATTACTAACTTTTTCATTCCTGAATTGAACAACCATGATGTCCAGGAGCTGTGGTTCCAACAAGACGGCGCAACATGTCACACAGCTCGTGCCACAATCGATTTATTGAAAGACACGTTTGGTGGCCGCCTAATTTCACGTTTTGGATCTGTGAATTGGCCTCCAAGATCTTGTGATTTAACACCGCTAGACTACTTTTTGTGGGGCTATGTAAAGTCATTGGTTTATGCGGATAAGCCACAAACGCTTGACCATTTCGAAGACAACATTCGCCGTGTTATTGCCGATATTCGGCCACAAATATTGGAAAAAGTCATCGAAAATTAAACGTCCAGATTGGACTACATCCGAGCCAGCGGTGGCGGTCATATGCCAGAAATCATATTTAAAATGTAATGATACAAGATTATCTTTCGGATAAATAAAATTTATGTCAATCGAATAATACATCATTGTTTTATTGCAATTTAAAGTTCTATACGTCTATAAAAAACACCCTTTATTTACAGATTTTTACTAAGTAAGCTCACGTACGAAGCAGCGATATTTGGCTTAAGAATAAAATTTAAATGTTTAAGCTAATTTAAATGAGAAGATACTTAATTACTAAATTGTTTTGAGCTAAATGTTGAAGACAAGTAGAAGAAATTGCTTAATACTTTTTTTACAAATTAATAAATTAAGGTTTGGACTATAGTCCAAATAATTTTATAATTTTGAATAATTTTAGGGCATCCTTTATACTTCATATAAGCATTCACATATTTTTTACTAGATGTTTTTGCCCGGTCTCGCCCTGCCTGGCCTTTTATTATGTGAGTAGGTATCCCCAGAAAGCATATGTGTCAATTTTTATAAAAATCCTTTTAGAAATAGAAATTTAATTGTTAATCCAAATAACACACCCATTCACCACTTTATAAAGTGTGTCATGTTTTTGGTAGCATTATTATTAGAGGCGCGCACTAAAGTGGTAAATTTAGGCTTAAATTATAGACAAAATCGTTAGTGTAAAAATCGTGGGTCTAAAAATAGGCTTGGCCGTTCAAACAGTATATGGCGACCTTCCTTGGAGTATGGAGACTATATGTACCATCAGACAAATCCGTTGGGAAATAAAAAAATTTGTATAGCAAGCAAACAAACAGAAAATGAAATTTATTTATATAGTTAACTTTTAAAATGTACAAAGTGGTCATTCTGACATAACGATAATAGTTGGACATATGGTATCGGGAAGTTTTTTATAGATATTGATATGTTCTTTAATATTGTAGAACATACTTTTGTTCTATCATCAATAGTTTCCGCAGCGCATGCGACGAAAGACGTTTTAACGCACTTTTATACAACTTGGGTTACGTTAGTTAAGTTTTAGTAAGGATCTCTAATCTTTTTTAGCAACAAATATAGCCTATCTTACTCAGGGTGAATGTAGCCTTGCAATGGTGAAAATTTTTATATCGTCACAGTAATTTTTGAGCTTATTCATGACAAACATACACACACAAAAATACAAATTTTAACTCTTTATAATATTAGTATAGAAGTAAAACAAGGATTACTCCTTGAAATAAAAAAAGGGTTAGCAGTCAGGCAACTTTTAGTGATTTAAATTCAAAAGTTTTCATGAACTTTTATACTTATATTATTTGTCCGACAGCTATATTTTAATTCGTTGTTCCCACCCTTTTTTTACTCTTACCTTATAATTTATAATTATAATTTAAGACAATAAATAAATAAATAAAATTTGTTGTTTAGCAACATTTAAAAAAACGGAAACTTTTTTACATTATTTGAAAAATAGCTGAAAATGTATACATGTATATTAAATTTGCATTGACTACAAATGTAGCATTTTAGCGGTGTATCAAAAAAAAATATGATCGACATTGGTACATGGTCGCCATCATTGATTATTTTTCCACATTTTTGTGTTCTATCATGATGCACTATAAATGGACAAACTCATCACCACACGCCGGCAACTTTTCTCTATCTACTACTGTCAAGCGCTATATATAAAAAAATATCTCTAGCTTTCTTTTTACTACAAGCTTTGACAGTTGTACAACTATCTGACATCAACAGTTGAGCAGAATATTTTAACGTGTACTTACCGAGCATACAGTACATTTTTTGCTGTGCGTTTTCCTTCTTCGTATTAGGTATCTTTCTTATTATTTGTTGTACTTTATTTCTGTTCGGAAGTTGTAGATTTCTTAAAAGAAACGTGCCGGCATTTTGTTTTAGTAAAGAAATATCTTTAAAAACTCAAATTATTCATATTTAAATTTTACAAATACATTCAACAAAATGTTTTGGGGTAAGTGATAGTGATTATTCTTAAAAATGGATTAAATATTGCCAAGCCTCACCACGTGTTGAACACGCTCAATGGTTTTCCAATTTAATGATTATTTGATGTATGTATGTAGGTCTGAACCTAAAACCTAATCGTAAATATTCACAAACAACGGAGAAGTCTTTCCATATATCACAAGCCGCTTTGGATCCAGAAACTTCTCAAGGAGGTCCTACACGAATCTTCATCAGCAGTGAAAACCAAAGGTTTTTGATATGCACATTGCGCAAAGATGTTTGCGAACAAGTAATGTTAGACTTGAATTTTAGCCAGGGAAATGAAATATGTTTCCAAAGTATTGGTAAATTTAAGATATTTATATAGATATTTAGTTTCTTTGAACATATACTAATATGCAAATATTGTGTGTGTATTCTATTAAGGTAGTGGCAATGTTGCGTTATCCGGCTACGTGTTAGAAGATGTTGACAATTTTTTGAATGGTGAAGAAGAAGAAGAAGAAGTGGACGATGTTGAAACAAATGAAGTTGATTTGCGTAATACATTGAATGCCAAGAAGGCTAAAAACAAAAACTCTGAAAAGAAGAAATCAGCTGTTAAGTCTGAGAAGGATGAAGATGATAATGAGGAAGATAGCGACGATGAGGACGAAATAGAAAGCACAGAAGATGGAACTGTTGACGATGACGAGGGTGATGAAGAAGAAGATTGTGAAGAAGAGGAAGATGATGATGAGGAAGATGATTCAGAAGATGAAGAAGTTAAACAACCTAAAGCTAAACAGCCAAAATTAGAAAAACCAGAGAAACAACAAAATGGTGTGGCCAAACAAAAAGGCCAACAAGCAGAGAAGAAGTCCAAAAAGGAATTGAAAAAGGAAAAGCAACAGCAAGAAAAGCAACAAAAGACAGGTGGGGAACGTTTGTTATCTGGAGGTGTTAAAGTTGTGGATGTACGTGTTGGTAGTGGTGCTGAAGTCAAAGCAGGTAAACGCGCACATGTATATTATGAAGGACGCTTACTTTCCAACAACAAAGTTTTCGATAGTTTAAAAACAGGATCTGGTTTTAAATTTACTTTGGGCCGTGGTGAAGTAATCAAAGGGTGGGATATTGGTGTTGCGGGTATGAAAGTAGGTGGAAAACGTCGCATTACTTGTCCTCCACATATGGCTTATGGCTCTCGTGGATCTACACCAGCTATTCCACCAAATAGTACTTTAGTTTTTGAAGTTGAACTTAAAGGCGTCAACTAAATGTTATAACAACTTTTAAAGCATTTTTCCTTATTTTTACATTGAAATTATTTCTAAGTAATTCTACAGTGAGTTTTTAAATAAAACTAATTCCGTTTAATAAATATTAAAAATTAAAGATTCATAAAACTTGAATTAGTAATAATAAATTTGCTTATTTGTTTTTCTAGACATATTCTCCTGTATACAACCCTTCAGATTGCTTTTGAATTTATAAGTTTTAGTTTTCTTGCTAGCATTAAATTCTTATCCTAATTTTTATTTGATGTTTCAATAAAACAAACTAAATATTTAAAATATCGTACCGGCTCTATCTCTATTATATAATAAGCATGAGCTAAACATTTTTTTACATTTCCTAATTATTGTTTTATTTATATGAATAGTACTGCGGGCTCGCATTGTTTTAAAAAAAACATTCCAATTATAAAGGGTGTCTGAACAAGAACGCAAGATTTAAATTTTGGCGCCATTCGAAGTGTCATTGTTTGACATTTGAACAATTGTTATTGTTTGCTAGTAGAAGGTACGAGGTTAGTAAAAAATTACCATTGACAGCGAAGGGAGTTCGTTAATTGGGTATTGAAGAGACAACATGAAAATGCTGATTTTGCCGATAAAATCATCTTCAGTGACGAGGTCCATTTCCATCTTGATGGCTTCGTCAATAGGCAGAATTGTCGCATTTGGGGTGAGGAAAATCCTCGAGTGATTCGTGAGAAGCAAATGCATCCTCAACGTGTCACTGTGTGGTGTGGTTTTTGGGCTGGAGGAATCATTGGACCTTTTTTTATGAAAACGAGGTAGGTCAAGCGCAAACAGTCAATGGTGTTCGGTATCGTGAAATGATAACCAATTTTTTCTTGCCTATATGGAGAGCTTGTGGTTTCAACAAGACGGCGCCACATGTCATACAGCCAGAGAAACAATTCAATTGCTGCATCAGTCATTTATTTAAAATTTAAAACTTGAGTTCTTGTTGGGACACCCTTTATTTCAGAATTCCTTTTAGCTGTAATTTATTGGCAGCACGAAGTTCGGAAATTCTATTCAAATTGCCGTTGTGTCCATACACAACTATTTTGTTTCGGCATATTTACTTTGTAAATGAATATGCCTTGGTACGAATGGAGAACAAAAGGGAATTGTATTTCCATTCTCTAATAAACTCAAAAGTTCCGCAGCTAAAATCACAGGCAACTACTAAAATTGCCGTGTGTGCTTCGGTACAAAACCAGTGGAACTGCCGCCACAAACTAGTAGTCTATGCTGCCGCAGTTGTAATTTGTTAAGCGAAAAATCGTCATTACAAAATATATATACATGTGAATGTCAAAATCAGCTGTTGATAGTTCCTAAAATACAAATATCAGCAGTAGTTTTCTTACAGGACTGGTTGAAATTAAAAAGATTTTAGCTAAAATGTTAAAAAATCTGTGTATTAAGCAAATAAATTTATTAAAAACATGTGCAACATCACATCAACAAGTTAGAGTAAGTAAAAAACGACTATTAAACACAAATAAAAAACATGCTTTCTTCTACATATGCATAGTCCACTTTTATACTGAAACGTCGATTTGAGCCCCCATTACATAAAATCAATTACAAGCCGAAAAAACTGCGTGGTAGACATCACATTTATGATCTGGTTGAAGATACTAACGTCACAAAACGCAATCCGGTCGAGGTTATACTAAAAACATTTGTAGAAGGATTGGGCGATAAGGGAGATATCGTCTCTGTTACACCAAATTTTGCCTATAATAAACTGCTGCTGCCGGGCTTGGCTGCTTACAAATCTGAAGAAAATGTGGCCAAATACGCAAAGAAAGACACCGAAAAAGTTGAAAAACAACACAGCTCAAAATTTGTACAGAGAGTAAGTAACATTTTATAAAATGATTTTTTATTAATGTAATTTCTTTTTAGACCGTCAACATGTTGGAACGCTTAAATTTATCCTTAATGATGAATAAACACCATCCTTGGGTTATTGAACCCTGGCATGTTAGAGCCTCTCTTCGTAAGGCTGGTTATTATTGTAAAGAAGAATGTATCACAATACCCAAACAGCCTATTGAAGGGCCAGATCTAAATAAGGAAAAAAAGGAATTTTACTGTCTGATAACTATAAACAATTTAGAAAAGGTTATCCTTAAATGTAATATACTACACTGGAGCAGTGATCCAAGCGAACGTTTGCCATATGTTCCTGAATTGTGGAAAATACCTCTTGAACCACTAATGGGGGTAGATAAACCAGTTCTTAGCGATAAAGTTGATATATAGAATAAAGAGTAAACAATAGCTACATATGTACGAAAAATGGAGCCATAAAAATTATGAGCTATGTTTCGTATAGATAAGCTAAACATTCAATGTTCATCTGTTTAAAGTAATTTCTTTCCTCTTTAAAATATATTTTGCATTTTTTTCGTTCACTTAACGGACGTAGGTATTAAAAGATACGACATTCAAGCTCGCAAACTGTGTTTTATGGCTGAATAATATATATCTATTACATATTTACAAGTGTAATTAATTCTTTGAATAAATAAAGTTATATACATGTATTACATTGTTTCAAGAGTAATATTGTTACTTTTAATTTAATCAGCAGCCTTAGTAGTTCCATTAAACAAATTTTGACCTGCAAAATGTTTAAAATGTCACTACAAAAAATTAGCTAACAATATCATTATTCCGATTACCTTTTCGTTTCGAAAAAATTACACTTGAAACCATTTTCGTGATAGTGTGTAATGTACCAAAAAACATTTTTTGGCTTAATAATACATGTACATATGTATATAAATACATACCAGAGAACGGAATGAATACATCGTTTTTAGTGTGCATTCATTTCATTCCAAAAAAAAGTAACGAATGCTGTTGCTTGCCTTACATTCATAACTTTTATTGATTGCCTTTTACATAATATACAAAGTATAGTATTATGAGTCAATATTTAGAAGAATCCAATCTATATAATTTCCAACACGCGTATAAACTCCTGGCCATCCTTCTATGCCACAAGGTGTAGGACCGAACGATACAATACCAGCCAGGAAATAATAAGCACGTACCCTAATACAAATAATAAAAATGTGAAACATATAGCATTTTATCAAAACAAACCTGTTGGTAGTATCCAAACTAATTAAAGGACCACCGGAATCACCCCGACAAGAATCAATTCCTTCTTTACCACCGGCACAAATTTGTGTATCTTTTAAATTTATATTCTGACGCATGTAGATCGATCGACATTCTTGAGCAGTGTATCCCATAACTGAAGCTTTAAGCTTTAAATTTGATGCAGACAAATTTTCAGTTTTACCCCAGCCAGCAATGTCCATTACAATTCCATCAAATCCAGCAGTACGCAAATTATTGTTTATAGGTAAACAAATTGGTCTTACAAAGTCCGTATATTGTATACTATGTTCTAAACGTAGAAGTGCTATATCATTAAGCTGATTTCTAGAGATTGGATCATATTGAGGATGAGGTATTGCACTTTCAACACGTACATCAATATGTTCGGGTGCACAATCTTTATTACCACGAACATCTATTTCACAATCCGGGTTTGTAGTAGTATCCCACTCTCCCAAACGAACACCTGTTAAACGCCAATCGCTGGGTATAGTTTTGCCATTAACACAATGGGAGGCAGTAATAACGTAGCGATTATTTATTAGAGAGCCACCACAATGATGACCTTTCGCATTGTTGGCTAGAAAAATAAATTTTTGTTCCAATGGTATTAAAAAATTTTTTTAATTTTCTTTAAACATATTATTTTGAGTTATGTATTTAAAAGGAAGTATGCCTATTAGTCTGCAAAAACTGTCAGTCAGTTTTCTGTTTTACGGTAATTTTCAATGTCTTTTTTCGAATTTATGTAAAAAATGATTCTAACCTTTTGTGTATTCAACTAAAGCCATCCACGGAAATTCATCAATTTTCGTTTTATTACCTCCATAAATACGATTAGAAAGAACATTACCACATTGTCCAGGACTAGGTAATAAATTATTGGCCTTATTAGGGGTTGGTGAAGGCGACACAGTGTCCAAAGCAGCCTGACGATAACGATCTGGGCAACAAATCTATTTATAAGGGACGTTTTTAATATATTTACAATTATAAAGCAAATTTTCTCATTTATCATACTAATATTTGTGTGCAATACTTAGAGTATTCAAAATATCAATAAAATTTCAACTTTAAAGACGGTAATATTTTAATTTAAAAAAAATAAAGTAATCTTTTTTTATTGCTAATTCCAAGTATTTTAGTTAATTGTATTTATATTTCTTAATACTAGTCTTCTCATCAAAAATATGTACAACATATCCATATGACTATTTCACGAACTCCACTTCGATTATCAGTGAATTATTTCTATCCTAAAGAATTATATATGCTGTTATAAAATAACGCCATCAACCTAAAGTTTACAGGATAAAAACACTTTCTATATTATAAATTATAAATATGTTTGCAAATATTGTAGATAGTCTTAAAAATTTAGACCATTAAACTTAACAGATTACAGCGGTATTTTATACAGAAATCAGTGAAGTTTAATGTCACGAACGCGAACATTTTATTATGTCCAGAATACAAGAAAGAAACGAAACGAAAGCTCTTACCAAAACTTGGCCATTCTGATAACCACATTGGCTGCGACTTAAATATAATCTATCAGAATCTTTTAAAGGTGAAGTAATGAAAATATTATATAAAAATTTACAATCTTCCAGTATTATGCAGAGAGCTCTTTCCCTGTTAGGTGTAATACAGCGACCATAGCTTGGAACATTAATATCTTCGTTTGGAAAAATTATTTCTGAAAGAAAATTCAATTTAAAATTAAAATAATATAACTGGAGTTAATATTTTTAACATGTTAAAATTCTAAAGCCTTGTATTTTTTTTTTTTTTTTTTTGCAATTTGTAAATAAATAATATAGATGCAGAGATGCTCATCAAACTTTTCTAATATACATATTTTATGAATGTGAAATCAAGATTCCATTGTTTATAATTTATCTAACATTTCACTTGTGAGAATTGTAAGTAAAAACATGTTTCTAACTAATATAATAATGATGTTATTAACAAAAGTTAACTGCTTATTTGTTTTATATAAAAAGCTTTATCAAATTAATTTTCACTGGAAAAGTCTTTTACAAACTTGATATCAAAATTAAATTTTATGATTGTAGTAAGTAGTAAAACAAGTTTTATTAGTACACTTTTGAATTCCGCTTTAAAATAAAAGAAAAAAGTATAGAGTAATACCAAAATTGTTGGAAATGGCAGATGATATTAAAATTAATTAACTGCGTATTTCTAATGTAATGTGCAAAGAGTCAATGAGTATCGGATGCTGGAAATCTTTTCGATTCATCTATTCATGTATACGTACATAGTTATTTGTGTAGCACCTTGGAATAACTCATTCACCTCACTAATTTTAATTAAAAAAAGCAGTTAATTACAACTAATTATTTTTAATTGCAAAGAAAATTATATGAATATGTGTATGTACAAAATATACCAAAAAAAATCACAAAAAGCATTTACTTACGGGCAAAAGTGTAATTTTGTACAAATAATAATAGTATACATAATATTTCTAAAAAATTTTTAATTGATAACGTTGTCATCGTTGTCATCTTTATAATATAAAGATTTTAATGTGATCAATTCATTTGATTTTATTGTTTTTATACATACGAGTATATATGTATGTATGTTGTTATATTTGAATTTTATTTTGATTTGATAATTGGTATTTTTAATATTATGTAAAAGAAAATTAACATATTATTGAGTATTTATTTGTTAAACTCATTCTGTCACAAGAAAGTCAAAAAATGTGCTCAAACGCTTATAAAAAGCCAAATTATGTGAGAGACGAGAACTAAAATATTTATTTACAAATAAAACTTTGTTAAGTGTTAAAGTTTATTTTGATCTCACAGCCGTTGAACTTCAATTTCAAAATTATTGAGTCTCAACCACCATTAGATGTTAAATAAATCTGTTCATTACTATATATACATATGAATACACCACTTTACTTTCTCCATTTGTACTGTAATATAATGAATTTAAAGTAAACATTTCATTTTTATACATATACGAGTATATTTAAACCTTCCTTTAAATTAATAATTACGTCAGTAAGTGACCGTTGCGAAAAAAAATTAATTAAATAATTTCGCAAGAAAAAATTATTTTATGACCAGTAAGATTTTATAATTATAATATTAATTATATATATACTATTTTAATTTAATAAATTTTATTTATTCTTGTTATTTAAAATCCCGCTTTAACAAGTTTTCGTTATTTCAGTTGCGTGTTCAACGATCTAAGCTTTTAATACAAACTGATGAGGCTGTTGAAGGTTTATTGCATTATGGATTATTTTATTGTAAATACTTTTTATATCCCAGCCAGCATTTTTTGAGATTTTTAATCAAATTCAAGTCTTTTTTTTTATTCCTCTGCGTGATTAAAAACCAGAATATGTGCTCATTTTCTGATCATAAAAGATACTGTTGTCGGGAAAAAATGGTACTCTACCCTCAACTCTTTTTGATGAGTAAAAAATATCACGTTTCAAACACATGCAAGATCGGTCTGCGACCCAGCACCTATTTTCTATCTTCTACAAGGGCAAAATACGTCATAAATAATATTGAAATATATATAAAACAACTTTTAAATCATAAGTGCGAATCATATTTGAGTGTTTTTCTAAGCATTTATGTGATTAATTAGTTTTTTATTAGAAAAGTGTTCAAATATGACTCATAAAGGTGATTTAAAAAATAAAACGATTTTCCAAATGCTGGCTGGGATGAATTTATGGGGTATACCCATAAGTTAAAGCTGCCAGACAACTGTTTTGTTTAAATCAATATTTAATCTCTTTACCTTTTGTAGTAAATTGTTAAGTAGGTTTCACTCATTGTATTTTATTTAGTAATTACTGAATTTTGTTATATAATATAATCGCTGAGTAATAAAATTATGAAGATATGCTTTATGAAATAAGTTTCACATTGTAATGGAATATAGCAAAAGTTGTAGATGCACAAAAACTCCGTTTCAACAAAGACTAGTAAATATACAAGTACATATGTAGTCTGTAGTGGCTAATATGTCAGATGTGTACGTGGTATCAGATAAAATAAAAAAAGTGTTTTGAAAAATGCAACGTATTCTATTCTAATTAACTAAGACATTTAATTACTTTTATAAATTTATTTTCACAACTACAAGAAACTACTTAAATTAAAATCTTTAAAGTTACCCGTGCTCGTTAACAAATTTAATCTTAGAATTAATTTCTGATATTAAATATTAATAATAACAATAATAAGAAAATCGTGAATAATTATTTGTATTATTTACTATCCAAGGCATATTTATGTTTATGAATATGCCTTGTTACTACCAATTTATCAAAAATGTTAATTGTTTACAAAAACAAATTCAAATAAACATAACTATAAAATATTTTTTACTAAGAACTGTTGATGTGAATCTAATTTTTTTTATCGCTAAAATTGTGTACATAATTTTAATTCAATACTGTCTTGTACAAGATTTGATTCAGTCTACACACTTATAATATAATATAATGCGTTTTTCCATTTTAAAAATCTCTATGAATTATATTAGCTCACCTGGCAATATGACTGCAGCGAAACAAGTATTTAACTCTTTACTCATTATGAACTTCTTATTAAGACAGTCTTAGTGGACTTTTTGGTCCGTCATAAAAACTTTTTTAACAATAATTAATGAAAATAATAAAACCCTTGGATTTTTTTTAATCCTACAAAAATTAATGGAAGTTCGTACCAAGTGCATCTTAATAATTAAAAAAAAAAGCAGTTGGCTAATTTTATTGTATTTAGAACTTACTTTTAAACATATATGTAGTATGATGATAACCAAGTTCAAATAACTACTTTGTCCTCAACAATTTTATTACTTTTACAATAGCATTACACTTGACATCACAAATACAAATTTATAATTTTTCGTTGGTTTTTTTTGTTGATTCTATTTACTAATATTATAAAGAGAAAAAAATTTTTTTGTTTATAATGGATAAACTTTAAAAGTATGAAACCAATTTTCTGAATTATTTCACCAATATAAAATTACGTTATCAGCGAGTAATATATTCTCTATAACATATTTTAGTTTGCAATCAGCATTATCGGAAAGACTTAATAAGAAACAGTGCAATTGCCCAAGAATAACTGATATCATTTGAGACGTTTCACCTTGGCAAATTCAAAAAACAGATTCTTGTTGTACTCGACAACAGTTACCAGAAGAATAATAGCACTTCCCAGTTATTTGCATTTTATTACTTTTTGTATCACTGTGTAATAATAAATACACACATTTATATGTGTATATGCATACAAATAACTTGTTTACCAAGATTTGTTGCATTATACATACGTACATACAAAAACAAGCTCAGACAAGTCTTTTTTACTTACATACTTACCATTATGTACACATTTAACATAAAAATATCCATACGTAAAACAATTTAAAGGTGTTGTGTAAATAATTTTATTTAATACTATTTTTAATCCAATCCACATACGAGCTAACTCTCATATAAACTCCGGGCAAATTTGATTGACCGCAATTAGTTTTTGGTCCAAAAGCTACAATACCTAATAAAGTATAACGTCCAGATTTAGAACGTTCCATAAATGGGCCACCACTGTCACCTAAAAAGCAAAACACGTTTATTTTAAATAAGTATATGCACGAATTTACATGTCCATAGAATCATTTCCTTACTATTTGAAAATTCTCTAAGCTTACCTTCGCATACATCATTCATGGATTCAGCTTTAGCGCAGAATTCTGTGGGTGTTATAACTATACTGGTTTCAAAATTTTCACTATATTTAGCATAACGTATGGCACATTCTGTATTATTCATAATAGGCAAAGTTATATAACGTATTGTAGAAATCTTGATTTCTGAAATACCTGTTTCAAATAAAATAAAACAAAACAAAAAACTAGTATTAAAAGTCATTATTACAAGACGAATATAATAATTAGTTTTTTATTGTTCTGTAAAAAAAAAAATTGTCTAACGAACTATTTGTGCTTTTATTTACCACCACTGCTCCAACCAGCCACTATTCCCCTTTCACCGGACAAAGTATTGGTAATATTTTTTGGTAAGCAAATTTGTTTTAAAGAACCTAGCATGGAATTTATAAATTTAAAAATAATAACCCAATGTAATTGAAAAAAATAATGTCACCCTTGTCTTGTGTAGTAACTGCTAATTTTAAAATTGCCACATCGTTATTAAATAAAGGTTCATTGTAGCTTGGATGCACTATAGTCTCTAAAATATGATAATCATCAAAATTTGTATCGTCACCAATACGTGCATAAATTCTGCAACAAAAAAAAAAAATAAATAAATATGTATATATTTTAATATGTCGTTAGTCCGCATTTACACACAGCATTTTTTTTTTTATTTCTGCCAAAAGAAAAATAAAACAAACTTGCTTTGTGTACACTAAGGATTTATTTACAATCGTAAATCAGGTACTAGTTGGTCCACACAATGGGCAGCTGTCAATGCATGCTGATCACTTATAATGGTTCCCATACAACGATAACGTATAGTTCGACTAGCTAAAAATAAATGAAGAAACACAATTATAGTGCTGTTCGATATTCGGAACGGAATTAAAAAATGTAGAATTGAATATTTTTATTCTTATAATTTCCCTAATTTTTTTATAAAAAAATAAAACCAAAAATAATTTTAAAAAATCAACAAATATTCAGATTCGGAATACAGAACAGCACTGAATATTATATTATAAAGCTACGGTCACATATTTGTCGAAATAAGCGTTAACACTGCCTTTTGACAAATATTTTTCTAGTCTAGCATGACTTGTATTACATAAAATTAATTTAAATTTTATGATATTAAGTTAAAGTAATCTAATCTCATATTTCTTCAAAATATATAAATGTTTTTGTGGCTGATATAGCGGTTATGCTTATTTGGACAAATATTTGTTTAATGTGACCGGAGTCTATGCTGATATACTATGTATTTCCCTCTTATACAAAAAAATTAATGTAGAAAATTATTTGAAAAATGTTGATATGGTGACTTTAATTTTATACTAAATATATTTTATACTAAGTATATGATATCTTTCGATATCAAAAGAAAAGTGGTGTTTTTAATATTTTCCTCCCACCATAAGAAACTTCCCTCTAACGAAAATATGAAAATAAAAATTAGACGAGGCGTTTTCGAGTTTTGCGCACGTTGGGGAGTTTATTTTTAGTTATATAGGTGTGAAAGAATATGAGTATCTTGAGGTTTGATCAAAACTAGTGACTTTCTCAATAATGGAAAATATATTTCCTGGGAAAAATTCAGAAAATTTTGCAGGATTATAATTTTATTTAATAATTCCTTTAACCGATATTTTCTTGTTATAAATTTTTTAGAAATAAATTTCTTTTATAATGGAAGCTACACCTGATATACCTAAAGAAGAATCTGTAAAATTGCGAACTGGTACTTTCATATCATCAATTATGGATAATTTCAGTACAGCAGCTAGTAGAATTAAGAACTGTAATTATAAATTTCAAATGACGGAGACCAAGTGGGAACTTTGTCATAGTACAATGATATTTTGCTTTGGAGTTATGGTAACTTTACAATTGAAGAAAATTGTATACAACTTTTTATAATAATCATAATTAAATACTAACTGCCAAACTCATAAAAAAGTAAATTTCATATGAAATTTTGAATGTTTTAAACAAAATTATATTATTGTAAGTAAATATAATTGTAATAACCAATTTAATAATAAATGATTTCTACTTTTTATATCAGAAAAAGTATTTTGATGTGCAATGTAAAAACTTATCGTAAGAATCAAAAGGAAAATTAAAGAAAACGAAAATATAGGGGAGAAACAAAAGTTTGGAGTCAAATATTAGCGCTTTTTTTATTCTACATTTCTGATTGTTTGCCTTTTTTTCTGGAAAAAATATTTTTAATGATGATTAATTTTCTTCTGGACTTCTGATTAAAATAGAGATATTCAAGTTGATTCTATCAAACATCATCAACAGCTAAAAAATCAGAATTTTCATCTCAATTAAATATTACAACTAGCAAGATTTTTTTGCACATATCCAATTTCTAAAAAAAAGAAAGTGCATATATTGAAAAAATAAGTATAATTTACATTAAACCAAATAAATTTAAAAATATTTTCGGGTACTTACTTGTGTTTAAATAAGCCAATCGTATAATCCAAGGATAAGCCTCTGTACTATTTTCTAAAACTGTAGGTAATATTCCGCAGCTAATGGGCGTAATTCTCTCAATTGGATAATCATGCTTGTCAGGAAAATTATCATCATGGTCATGATGATTATAATGATAATGATGATGATGATGATATGGAAAATGCTCGTTATAATAAGGATATGTAGACGTAGTGTAATTATGATTTTTGATTCTATTGTGATTACTATTTGAACTATGTGAATAATGATCATAATGTGAAGATTCAATATTATGGCTTTTTATATATTCATCATAACTATATTCGTCACCAAATGGATGCGGGCAATTCAGACCCATTAACTCATTTAAATCAAATTCAGGTTTTTCCTGGACATTTCGCTTATGTTCAAATTTTTCCGGACAACAGACGAATATACTACGAGTGTAACCATCGAAAAAACAAACTGCTTTCTGTATAACACTTTTAATATAACTATTGTCTGATGATTTATTAATAAATGTGTTTAAACTGTCACAGTTTTCTAATAAAATGCAATTACATGAAGACGAATCGTAGGTTGGAAATGTAGCTACTGAAATTAAAAATAAAAAAAACATTAATTTAAATTATTATTCCCATGAACAAACAAGTTAGTTATATTCAAATATGAGGTAATCTAAAAAACTCAGTTTTTCAGGCCGAAATACATGAGATAGAGAAGAACTAGAAAAAGACACAAATAACATTCACATCACACTCAGTGCTTTTGAGATAAGATCAAAACTAGTTTGGGATTGCCTAATACTCCTAAAGATACTAGCATCTAATAATAGGGTTCACCTGATATGAATCATAATAGATAAGTAGGCAATGAGAAGGCAGACGAACTCGCAAGAAAAGCTGCTCTTTTAAGCTCAGTTTTAGAAGATAATAGCAACAATACTGGTTAGAAACAATCTAAGAAGAGAATGAATAAATTAATTGGCCTGACTAGGCTAGGAATTTGCATTATGACGGGATTCATGACTGGACATTGCTGTGTAATGAATGAGGATCATTCAAAATAACCTCTGCAGTTTATGTAAAGAAGATGAAGAAACAGCAGAAAACATACTGTTCATTCTCCCAATGAATTCTAGACTCAGGAAGAATTTTTAACTTGAGAGTAGTGTCACAATAAGTACTCGTATATTTTGATCTTTTTATTTTATACCAGCAGCTTTTACCTGTCCTCGTCCGTTCCTTTATTCCATGAGTGGGAATTCTTAGAGTAAGAAAGCATTGTATATAAAAATCCAAAACAATCTGTTAAAAATCCATCTTTTGAAATATAAAATTTGTTTATAATGAATATCAGGTATTAATGTATTTTTTTTAATTGTATGTTTCACTACATGCTCTCGCCGATTATCTTAGCTTGTTATATAAAATTTTGATGAGTAAATTTTTTATTTTTTTTTTTTAATATTTGAACACCGCAACATTTTCAATCATTTTTCTTTTGTTTCTTACGTATCTATGTATTTTTTTAACATTTATATGCATTTGTTTATACATAAATATATCTATCAGACATAAAAATTTTTAATTTGGGTAAAACAACGTAAAAAGTGTTTAAATTTGATAAGACAAGCTTGTTTTTCAAGTCTTTTGTTTTATTGCCTTAACAAAAGTTTCTTTATTTAGAAATTAATATGCCCTTACTGCGTGCATACGTACGTAATTGAGCAAAGGCATATTAATTTCTAAATAAATATGCTTGGTATGTAACAAAAAAAAGTAAGGAATAAGAAGTGGGAAAATCATTACAACCACAGCATAAATGTACCTAAATATACTTTTATACCATATTAAAAACCAAGGGCCATAATCATAGTAGGCTTTTATTAAAACTTGACTTTTGTTCATAAGAATTTTATAAACTTAAAATGTAAAAAGATACCGACTTTAGTGTGACTATGATTATGGCACAATGAGTTTAATATTACTCGTCGTTGGAAGGAATTTGTTGTTTTTTGAAAAATTTTCCTGAATAAAATGCTCATCTTAAAAGCTATATGTATAAGCTATATGTATATACATATATAAATGCAATACTCGGTGTCATTTTTATTAACATCTTATAGATTATGTTATTTTGACACTAACAAAGTAATGCATATACTGATGAAAATTTAGTCATTTAAAAGTGCTTATAATTTGTGGTTCATTCTTCTTGAATTCTTCAGTAATCGCTTAATAACTTAAATTAGTTTTTGCTTGGTATAGGTAATTCCAAAGCATATTCAATATGTCTTGGGTAATTCAATACGATATATGTATGTATTCGACGCACATAATTTTAATTTTATAAAATACATATTTAACTTTATAATTTTGTAAAGTCACAATTAATGACGATATTATTGTTAATAAAGCTATAGTGATAGGGATTTTTCTGTTTTTAGATGTCTTCTTATACTAATTTTTTGTTTGTTTTTGCTTATAGCTAATATAAAAATTTATAATGTAGGTAGGTATGTACTCGTACATATGTAAGCTTAAGCATCATGTGTTTGATTAAAGTTTTCATGCTAGGAAAAAGTATGAGTTGAGTTTTGTTTCGAAAACGGAACTGATCTAGTTATACATACATATAGCGTTATATTTTTGTTTTTATTATTGTAAAACCGGATCATTAGTTTATTGTCTATTTTTAAATATTTTGGCAAATAATAATTTATTTAACAAATAATGAATACACGAAAGTAAAAATTTTTATCTCACAAACCAAAAAATCAAAATATTAGACAAAGTATGAAAATAAAAGATCTTTTGTTTTTTTAATGTAATTAAATCTACTACGAAACTTTTAAAGTATATCACAACACCTCAATACCAATATAAATATATATAAAAAAAAAAGATCGATGTAGCTGAAAGAATATTTCATTATTTTTCCACCAAAACCCACGTTTCATTAGACTAATGGCAAAATTTCATTGATTCAATGAATTATTTCGTTAGTCTAATGAAACGTGTCATTGGTAGAAATATAATAAATTTTTTTCAATGTATATCTATACCTATTAAAATCAAACTTGACTTATTTGAATATTTTAATTTAATTTCTATATTTTTTAAAAAGCATTTATTATTTTAATGGCGCACATACTAGCTAACACTAGATGTATTATGCTTCTTGATGGGCATACAAAAACAAGAACTTCGTAATAATACGTTTTTAAGTATAGTGTCTACATTATCAGTTCAAAATAGAAAATGATATTTCCGAATCGTTTACCACCAGACGAATATTCAGACGGATTTATCATGTAATCTCTTCAACATTCTATTGGAGAAAATCATACGAAACGCTGCAGTAAATAGAAATGGCACAATTTTCACCAAAAGCCACATGATCCTTGCATTTGTAGATGATATTGATAAAATCGGAAGAACATTGAGAGACGTAAGTCAAGAAAAATGGGTTTGGCAGTTAATGAAGCAAAAACAAAGTTAATGGTTTCCACGAACAGAAAATCCGCCAGATTATATGGAACCGTGAGCGTTGGCAACTATAGCTTCGGAATTGTGGAGGAGTTTGTATACCTGGAAATACGAAGAAGAATTATACTAGCAAATAGGTGCTATTTTGGGCTAAGCAGGCAATTAAGATATAAAGCCCGTCCTGTTGGAACCACATGTCCTCCAGTCCTAATTCGTTCAATTGCGGCAGAAAAAAACTCGACTAATATAGCCCTATAGCGCGCACTGTCCACTGTTGTCGTTTGACCAGCCCGATGACTCCTCCAGCGTGAACAGCGCACTATGCAGTCACTTTGAGCGGGTGTAATGGCTCCTCATGCATCACTCGTGGATTTTGACTACTACAGTGAAGGGTATAGAAGACTCTGCACAGCCGAATTTTACGTTCATTAATTGCAAGTATATAGTTACTATTCTATGCAATGTACATACATATTTACCGACGTCAATTCGAAATAAATTCAAATTGTAACACAATTGAAAGCATTATTGTAAAATTTATATATTTATGTATGTATATATAATTAATTACTTCTTTATAGATTAATTATGACCTTTTCATAACCTTTTTATTAAATTGTTGTTTTGTTTAGGCAATCATTGATTTTACCTTGTATAACATCACTTGCAAATAGAAAGCAAATTAACACACATAAATTAATTATAATTTTTAAACGAAACATTTTGCAAAAACGATACAACGCAAAACTTTTGATATTGTTTTATGTACACAGATACATACAAATGTATGTATGTATTGTAATTTTTTTTATAATTTATTTCCTTCTTGTTAACTTTTTAACATTTTTAATATTTTATAGCATAATCAATTTGGCCGACCTGCTCTCTCCTTAAACCACCTCAACGTTTCACGTTTTAAACGATAATGATTTTATTAATAACGAACTTTTGTAAAATATTCAGCAAAATAAAATGAAAAAAAATGAATTAATATTTCATTCAAGTTATTGTTGTACCTTCTTACGTTATTGTAATACATAGTTTAAAACAAATTCTATCTGATTATTATTTTAATTTATATAAACATTTTATGCATAAATTATGGTAATTTTACAAACAATTAGTACTATTTAATACGATTTAGATACAACAAAATTGATTATTTGTTTGTTAATGCCTTGAATCTTTATCATATAAGTACTTAAAGCGTCAAAGCGAAAAATTTTGTTATTGATAGCACTAGTAATATTCTTTCTAAAATATTTTGTTTGACCCAAACGAACGGTAGATTGATTACAATTATATATAAAAGAATTAGACTGACAATCTAATATTAAAACAACGAAAAAGTAACACCTTCAATTAATTAGCGAATAGCAAAGCACCTCTAAACTACTATTTTTGAAAGAAAAACTGGCGCCTTAAATAAATTTCAAGGAACATAATTAAAAAAAAAATATGAAACGAACGCACCAAAGTGTATAGCTCAGTAAATCTCATAACATCATTAATAATTTAATTTAATTCTAATGCTAATATCATCATCAAACATCAGTTAATTTATAGTTTCATTTAAAAAAATATAAATTCTTATAACAAATGGGTTTGTTTACTGTCACTGTTGAGACAGTATTTAAAAATACTATTCTTTATTTATTTTATTTGTAATATAGTTTTCCCAAGCTTAAGGTCAAATTATAGTTTTATTTATATATTAATTCAATAATATTCCTCTGTGTAGTATATTTGAAATAAAACAAGATGCAACAAGTTGATTTGAAACTTTATCTTCAATGGTGTTATTTATTTTTGTCTTTGACAACGAGTATTTGTTTTATATGCCACAAAAATTATAAAAATAAATTTATTTGGAATGCTTGTTGGTTGTGCGTGTAAATCTGTATTACATTCATGACATACATTTTATATAATTAACTTAAAACAAACGGTACGAATAGTTGGCATATTTTATTAATGCTAAAATAATAAAGTTTTTATAAAAATGTTTTTAATGCGTGGATTATGTTTAAAGCAAAACAATAAATTATTAGAAAATGTATATGTATGTATGCCTGTGTGTACATATATACCTACATTTTATATGTATGTATATATGCAATTTAAACATGTTTAAGCAACTAAAGGAACTTCTGCATTTGTAGTAATTGTTTGTGTAACAACGACTGGATGAACTGTTACAGATGGTAGCGGTTGCTGTTGTTTTTGTTCCATAGTTGCTGCAACATCATCTTCATGGTCTTTTTCGGTTTTTTCTTCATTTATTTGCAGATTTTGCATTTGTACAACCTGTTCAACAGGTTCCCCTCGTTCATTAATTGCAAGATTATGTCTTGTATCATGATTACAAGCTTTACTCTCTTTGTTGTCATTACCATCCGCAATGACATCATAATCATCAGCATGCAGACGGTTATCAAATAACGGATGTTCAATACTGTTATTAATATCTTCATTTGTTTCAATATCATCGACAGACGTTTCTTTATTTAAAACTTCTATCATGGGATCGTTCAATATCATTGGTTCCATTTCTAATGCATAGTTTGGGGTATTAACCAAACTTTCAGTATTTTCTTTCAACTGGTCGAAGCTTTGTTGTTGCTGGTCTTTTGTAGAATAACCATTTGTAAGACTGCCAGAATTGTGTGGATTTAAAGCCAACTTGATTTTTTCACCGACTTTACCATCAATTTCAGTAATTTTCTGCTGTAGCTTTTCTTTAAATTCTGTCGGCCATCTCCGATTCCATTGATTGAAGAGTTTAATCTGAAATATTAAAATATTTCTTTGTACATACATATGAAGTAGTATGAGATAATTTTCTGTAACAAGATTTTTAATAGAAGACCAATTTTTGAAAGAGAATCCTAATACGAGTTGCACGTAAGTAAATATTTTTTACCCAAAAATTATAGAAGAGCACGTCTATATTTTTGATACACATTACAAAAATGTCATGAGAACATTTTTATAACCTTTACTGTAAGTAAGAAAGGTATATATAACTTTGTGATTACGTATGTACTTTCTACACCGTACGTGGGTCACCTTATAAAGTATATATATTCTGAATTCTTATGAATAGCGGAGTCGCCTAAGCGATTTCCGTCTATCTGTGTAGTCGTTGAAATCAACTTTCTGAACTTTCCTAGACAACGAATAGAGAAGTACAGGATACCAATCTTTCAGTTGTTTCTGCCAGTTTTTTGCTATTAAAAATCAGCCAGATCGGCCCATAAATGGCGTAGCTATGAGCCGAAAACCGCGACTACCTCTATTTTTGGTCATTTTCTGAGTAGGTTTTTAGCGTAAACTTGTACACAGTTTAATCAGAAATAACAGTCTGCGCAAAAAAATTAAAATAATCGGTATACAAATGACAGAAAAATAAAAACTACAACTGAAATTTTAAATTTTCATTCATTTTTGCTTTGTTTTTTATGGAAAATTGTGTACACAAACACAAGTAGTCGGTCCTAAACGTTTGTATGTATATGGCACTACAGTATAACAAAACTGTGAATCTTATTGAAAAAGGAGTTTATTAATTTTTGCCGTTTATTTCAAGTTCTTTATTTGATATTAAGTATTTAAGTAAAAAAAATTGCAAAATTTGAATTAAATTTTATTTATTTTGCATTGCTATTGGATATCTTTCTTAGATTTATTTTGTTTATTAATTTAAAAATTGAGTAGCTGCAGACATTTTATTGCTTTTAAAAATTACGTAAGAAAGTTTTTTTTTCTTAGAACTCGTTAGTTTTAGTTTCTTGAATTGAAATTAATTATTTATTTTAGAATTAATAAAGAAATATAATTCAAAGAAAATTGTTTTTGTCAATATTTGTCATTTTTTGTTTGTAAGTTTATTTGACCTTTTTTTATTATAATTTCTAGTTTATTAAGCTTAAGGTCGTATTATAAAAATTTATTTTTATATCGATATTTCGCTATAATACAAATAAATAAATTTTTATAATAAACTAGTCGTTTCAATTTTTTTTTTTTTTTTTTTTTTGATAATTAAGAATGGGGAAAGTGAAATATATTAATATTTGGCTAACACAGTGAAGAGTATATAAGAATCGACACAGCCGAATTTCACTTGTTTACATAGACATATGCACAATAATATTTATAAGAATATCATATTAAAGGCTTACCCTGCATTGAAATAATGACATTGGTCTTCCATTAAATTCAAGTTCATTCGGTAAACCATTCATGTTAACCGGTGCCGTTGTTGCAGTAACTTCATCATTATAATCATCGTCGTTGACTTGAAAGCCTGTTATAAACTTTACCAGTATTGGTACAAAATCATCACGTTGCAATTCACTCCATTCGTTAAACCATTGAATAATATAACGGAATTCGCCATCTATAGTTAAATTATTCATTGACATCTCTGTGGCTGTTATTTCTTTTAGAAATGTTTAAATCTGAAAATAAATGTTAATTGAAAACATAGAAAATTAACAGTATTACTATACAAACCCGGATGTAAGAATTAAATCAAATTACATGTATGCAGATAAATGAATGTATTTATTCGGTTTAGAACATAATTCAATTTTTTTCTATGTATATAATCTATTTTGGATAAGAGAAACAGAAAATCTACTCAGGGTAATTTGGGGCGCTGAATTCAAAATTTTTTTTTGGTTTCTGAAATAGAAATAACTTTCATATCTCACTTAAAAAAATTAATTTTGCAATGATATGAGAACACATTTAACGATATTTGCATACCCATACTAATAGTTAGAAAATACTAAATCTGCAACATTCTCACCTCTTAGTTGTCTGCTGTTTATACATATTTCTCTTTAGTGGAAATTTTATATGAGGATATTTATTATTGATGTATATAGACTACCAGTTTCACTGTCACTATATACATACATATATAGGTACTAATCTAGATTTATTGTTAGACAAAGTTTTAGTATACATATTTTTAGAGTGCTTACTTCCCAGCAAATTATTTTAATGTCGTATGTATATTAAACGAAATAGTTTTTCAATTATTAGCCATACTTATTCATAACTGTGGATAATACTTAAATTTAATTTTAAAACTTTGAATCCTCTTAACTCTAAAACTAAAAATTATATTTCATCTAGATATTAAGCTTGTACTCTTGACTTATGCTTTAGTTCATATTTATTTTAAGGACATATGAAGTAATTAGTCTTATTAGAGTGACGTGAAGTGCAATTCTCTTTTTAAGCCATAAACTCAAACAGATATGTACATATGTATAAACAGATTAGTATATCAATCATTAAATATTTTGTGCACGGAAACACTGTATATATTAGAGCCATGCACAAGCATACATTTTTTTTTATTATAAAATATTACACAAGTTTATAGTGATGTGAGGTTTTCAAGTATGTCTATGCCGTGGTCTAGTATATATTACTTTATGGACATACATATACTCCATAACTTTAAGTATACAAGTCATATGTATGCATGGATATATAGATACTTGTGAATGTATGCAGTTTACTCGGATGCTTATATATGCATGTACATGCATACAATGCATCTTAAAAACAATGTTTCACTATCAACACTTATCTATATATTTATTACTTTTGTTATTCGTTGTTTTCTTCTCGTATTTTTTAATAAAATTACTTTTTATTTGTGGTTAATACGTCCTAACTCCACGACTTCAATTTAACTAATGTCGTTGGCATCGTTTTTCACCTTTTCCATAGATATTTACTATGATTTGTTGTTTATTTAGTCTCTAATGCATTATTTTCCACATTTGTTTGTGACGAAGCCGTTTTAGTTGGTCAGCTGCATTACTAACAAACTATACTCTCTACCAAGTAACTGAGTTTTATATAAATATGTTTATAATTTGTATATACATACTTATGCGCTTACATTATGTCTGTATAATTTTGTAACTTCAAGTTTTTCAATACTTTTATTAAAGACAAACTTATAATATCATAGTGTTAATAAAAGGAAATGTCCTCTAATTCACTAGTTGTAACCACCGGATAGTTTCGGCAAAGTATTTCTATTTAAATAAATATATGTATATTACAAAAAGAATCCAAATATAAAATTGCAGTGTTTCATTTAGCCATAGTGCTCGAGTTACCCTGTGGTAACTGGTTGGCCCTGTGGTAAAATTAATAGTATGTTCAGACGAGACAAGGTTCGCTCTCTTTCGAGGGTTCACATCCCAATCTCGAATGAAACAGGAAGATTCGCCATACAAAATTAAGTGAGCGAATCTGCAGGTTTCATTTTGAAACTCTTGCCGAAACCATGAAAATTTAGTATCATCCCTAGTTTCTATCGCTAGTTTATCTTAACTAGCTGTCCAACAAAACAAATTGTAAACAAAGAAATATTATTGTTTTGCAAGCATTTCAATGTATTAGTAAGAAACAAAGGAAAGAGTGTTAAATTGCTTAAATATAAAAATAAACATAATAAATAACACAACATATTAAATTATTTGAAATAATAAATAAATTTTTTATAAATTATTATTTTTTCTAAAAATACATATATTTATATATTAAAATTTACCTTTTTTATCCATTTCAAAACTAAAAAACAAACGCGGGCAAATGCGAAACAACAAAAAACAAAACAAAGCAACTGTCAAATGAAACTCATTATGTGTCGTCTGAACGCAAATTTTCACAATCGAGGTTCAGACAGCGAAACCAGCATTGAAACTCGTCGTGTGAACATGCTATAACAAAAGTAAATAATTACACAACGGGCTAACGTGGTCCATCTCTAGCGGAAACAGTTGATATAACAAAAGATGCCACATTGTATAGGTTTTATCAGAATTGCGATATGATTTTTTAATCTGAGCTTGTACACAGTATTACAGTAGCATAAAATACTATGTCATTATTTAATTTTTAAAAATATTCAATACATTATATTTACGAGTACCCGGTAGTTAGTAAATTATAGATTTTTCTGCAACTCACTAAACACACGTGCCGAAGTTTGAAATTAAAATGTAATGAAGTCACCCTGTTTCCTTTAATAGTGACATAATGAAATTAGATTTTCATACGACTGTCAAAATAATTTTTCTTTTGAAAAAAAAAGAAAAATTGACTGAATTGAAGTCCGGATTTTTTTCGGAATATTTTTTCGATTATACCTTAATTAAGGTAAATTTAAATAAACATAGTCTTCAGCGGTCTTTAATTAGAAATATATTTCAGTTTTACTGTGGAGAGATATAACTACTAAGCAACAGAAAGTGCATATAAAATTGTAACTAGCAAATCGAACAAAATATTTTTTGTCTGTTTTCTTTATTTGAAAAAAGTCAATAGAAGTGGGCTGTCCTAACAACAATATAAAATACCGAACTAATTTTGAATAGAACAACGAAAATTTTGCAAGAGAGGAGTGAGATTTTTGGATAAAATAAATTATTATTAAACTCTAACATGTCAGCTGTACAATTTGAAATGGAACTAAATAATAAAGAGGAGCAACAAAAAGCATGTGGTGCTGAAGACAGTGATGCTTGTAAGATAACGGCATCAATTGTGAATTCAACGCCAATTTCGGTCGATAGTATTGATACTCAGGATGAAAAAGTGATTTTAGCAGATAAATTTAAAAATCAGGGAAATGACTGTCTCAAAGGTTAGTAGTAAATTTCATTGAAATTATCCAAAAATTTATTTACTATAATACTTTATTTACAAATGTAAAATTCATATTTGCAATAAATATTTTTTTTATTTAAATAATAAATATAATCACAAAAACTGAACTATATACACATACATACATACATATTATATTCTGTTCTACAAATATAATGTTTATAACAGGAGCGCCAAAAGAAAATAAATGCACACATACATCAATATTAACATAAGCTTTTCTAAAAGAAGTATTACAAAATTAAAAAAAAAAAATTAAGTGCTACACTGATACATTAATGTTTGAAATAAAAAATCAGCACAAAATAATAATCATTTTGTTTCTCATTAATATACATGTTGGGAACCCAACATAATTGGATTTAACACCAAAAGAAGAATAATGCTCTATTACATTTAAAATAAGTTGAAAAAAATTAAAATTTTTATAAACATAATTTCAATTTTAGCTAAAGATTTCTCTAAAGCTATAACGATGTACACCAAAGCCATAGAATTAATACCAAATAACGCAATATTCTATGCCAATCGATCATTGGCACATCTGAGACAAGAAAGTTTCGGATTTGCCTTACAAGATGGTATTGCAGCAGTTAAATCAGATCCTACTTATATCAAAGGTTACTATCGCAGAGCGGCAGCTTATATGTCTTTGGGTAAATTTAAACAAGCTCTAACAGATTATGAATTCGTAAGTGTTGTTTTAAATGCAATTTTTTAATACTTAAAGAACCATTTCATTTTTAAAAGGTTTCAAAATGCCGTCCTAATGATAAAGATGCTAAATTGAAATATACGGAATGTAATAAAATAGTTAAAATGAGAGCTTTTGAGAGAGCAATTGCTGTCGACAAACCAGAGAAAACTTTATCGGAAATGTTTAGAGACTTAGAAAATATTGGTAAGTTAATAAAGCTATAATTAGCTAGGAACTTATTTGTGGAAAGATGTCATACACCCAGTTTGCAGTACTCACTTTCCATTGCTGCCACAGCTGCAAAGAAGATTATAGAAAATGTTGTAGAATTGCTACAATAAAAATTGTACCAGTAAATTGGAATTATTAGTATTAGAAAAAGTTTTTTTATAAGTGTCAAGTATATACTTTAGCTATTTCAACCATTTAAGCCTATGTTTTTAATTTAAAAAAGAATTGGCTTATCAGTTTTTTTTTAAATATAATTAAACAAATAATTTAATTCTGGAATTAAGCACAAATAAAGATTAATATTTTGTTAATTATATAACATAGTTATTAAAATTGAATTTTATATTTTTTAGCCATTGAAGATGATTATAAGGGACCTGCTTTAGAGGATGGTAAAGTGACATTAAAATTTATGTTAGAGCTGATGGAACATTACAAACAACAAAAAAAATTACATCGTAAATATGCCTATAAAGTAAATACCATAGAAATTATTTTATAAATTCATATTAATGATTGTAACTTATTTTATAAGATTTTATGTGACATTGATAGCTATATGCGAACTCAACCTTCAATGGTGGATATAAATGTACCCGATGAATCTAAATTTACCATTTGTGGCGATATTCATGGTCAGTTTTATGATCTTATGAACATATTTGAAATTAATAACCTACCATCTCCCACGAATCCATATTTGTTTAATGGAGATTTTGTCGACAGAGGTTCATTTTCAGTAGAATGCATATTTACACTGTTTGGTTTTAAACTATTGTATCCAAACCATTTCTTTTTATCTAGAGGTAAACTACTTTTTAGATTTTGTAGTTTAATTCATCAGTATATATATATATATATGAGTATTAAAATAACTTTTTTTAAATAGGTAACCACGAAAGCATTAATATGAATCAAATGTATGGTTTTACTGGAGAAGTTACAGCAAAATATACTAGTACTATGGCTGATATATTTACTCAAGTTTTTAACTGGTTACCATTGTGTCATTGTATTAATAAGAAAATCTTAGTTATGCATGGTGGTCTTTTCTCTAATGATAATGTAACTTTGGAAGACTTAAGACGTATTGAACGTAATTGCCAGCCGCCAGAGGATGGTCTTATGTGTGAACTTTTATGGTCAGATCCACAACCCTGTTATGGTCGAGGTCCTTCAAAGCGCGGTGTTGGCATACAGTTTGGTCCCGATGTTACAGATAAATTTTGTAGACTTAATAATTTGGAATATGTCGTACGTTCACATGAGGTTAAAGATATGGGCTATGATGTAACACATGAGGGCAAGTGTATAACGGTATTTTCGGCACCCAACTACTGGTATGTAGATTAGCTCCAAAAAATATTTATAAATATGTATATAAGCAAGAATATATGTATATCTAATCATTGTTATTTACCTAAACTTTAGCGATACCATGGGCAATTTGGGTGCTTTTATAACGATCAAAGGGAATGATTTGAAGCCCAATTTCAAGTCATTTGAATCAGTGGTAAGTGGAAAAGCTGTTGAAATTAATATTTTCAAATGATTTAAAATATGAACTGAATATTTAAAAGAGTTATAATTTTAGTAAGATAAAAACACCACTATCTAACTAGAATTACCTGACTAATTAAAAAAAAGGGGATTCATACCACTTTCAACTAAAACAGCTCATATATCAGTAGATCAAGTTCAGGTTTTTTCAGGTATTTAAAACTTTTTTTGTGCTAATTTGCATGTAACTTTCGAAATTATAAACGTTAGTAGTAGCAATACATGTTTTCCAACTTAAAATCCGAGGTTGCCAAATTTTGGTGTTATTTAGAACTACCATATTTTGCTAGAGGGTGTTAAAAATAAAATAGCCAATAAGTTAAAATCCTTTTCTCCAATTTCCAGGTGACTTCGTTCGCTATCTAAGGTAAAGAAAAAAGATATCTAAATAAGTCAAATATTCCTTGTGGAATAGTCCCTTTTCGACCTAGAATTACATAAACTAGTTATGTATTCCTACGATCTGAACTTCCTTTGCAAATATGTCCGATAAATTCAGAGTTCCATATATATAACTAGTGCATATCACGGGCACTGCTTTTTACTGATAAACGCAAAATGTATTTTTGATTGGTATGAACTTTAATTTCTTAAATTTATTTTTTTTAGAAAACTTAAGAGGATAAGAGCAATTATATTTTATACTAATGTAAATGTATATCTATTTCCTTTTTTTTAGCCACATCCTGATGTTAAACCTATGGCTTATGCAAGTAGACTTATGAGCTTATTGACGTAGTCATTTTTTATAATTCTTATGGCTCTAATGTTTTCAAAACAACATTTTTTAAGCTAAAAATATACGCTAAAATCTTTTTACACAAAATGTATATATATGTATACATCCATTTATTCATAAAAATACAAGCAAATAAAATTGATGGTACAACACATAACTTCACTTATTAACCAAAGTGGTAAAAAATAAATTAAAAAGCAGCATGTACACCACTGTACAAAGTAAGTTTTGTATAAAATAAGAATAAAAAGGACATCATATATATATCAAATTCAAAATTTTTATTAAAATTAGGTAAATGAGATTAATCAAATTCTGATTCGAGATTGTTAAAATAGCTCACATTTTAAAAATGCCTTGAAATTTATTATTTATTCTTATTAAAACATTTAAATAATTTCAAATGTTAAAATTATTTAGCTATTTTATTTTATCACTGGAAAAACACTTCTATTTAAAAAATTTAATTGCAATTTAGATAATTGTGATTGTATACTCTAATTTAAATGTTTCACTTTTTTACATTAGTTTCTGTGACTTTAAATTTTGTTCGTTCAGCTGATAATAAAAAAATTTGATTAACAGAATTATCGCACTTCCACGAAATAATGTGATCAATTATGCGAAGGGAAAAAATTGTTTAACAAATCTATTTTCTTTATGTATTTTAAAATGAAAGAATTTGTATTACCTATGATTTCTACATTTAAAATTATTTTTTTAAATTGTTTATCGTTTATGTTAATTAAAAAAATTTATATAAATATGTATACAATTAAAAAAAATTTAAAGCAAAGTTCGTAAAGTTCTGAATTTCTTTTAACTTTTTCTGGTTTATTTTTCTCTTTTATACTATATACATACATACACACAAACATACTTGCTAACACATAGTATATCTTGCTACTCTGCATCATACAAAAAATTCCATTGGGTATTAAATGAACAATACAAATATTTTACTTATTTTATCATATTCCAGAAAAAGAAAAGACATTTATAAAAGATGAAAGCAAACCTTTTAGTAATTAAAAAGTTATAATAATTATTATAAAAAATAAAATAATAAGATAAAAGTAATAAGTTTTATTATGTAAACAAAAAAAAAAATACAAGTAAACTTAGAGCAATTACTAAATGTAACAAAGACGAAAGGAACGTATAAGAAAATCTATTTGTTTAATAAAAGCGATTTTTATCAAAGTAAAAGACTAATATTGCTTTTTTGCTGCAACAATATCATAAAAAATACTTTATAAAAGAAGTATTTTATTACTATTTTGAAGCAATTTGAAAAAAAAATATAGTAAATATTTTTATGAATGTAAATATGGGATTTTCTAAGTAATGGCTTTGTTCCAGCAAATAATCGATGTGTTTTTTATTTCATAATGTTCGTAAGCCCAGTTTGTTTCTGTGTGCAAGTCCAATTTTTTGTTTTTTTTTTTTGGGAAAAGGGAAAAATTAAAAATAGAACAAAAATTTACTATGCAAAAGGTACAAGTATTGAGTAGAGTGGATTAAGGATTTTATTACAAGTAAGCAATAACTAACGACAGGATGTTATTGCACAAATAAATGGTTTTTAATCATTGCAAATACATTTAGGCTGACATCCAAAAAAAATTACTCTGCATCCGAAAAAAAACATCTTGTTTCATACGCCAAAGTACAAAACATTAAAAAAAATTTAAGTATAAGTTTCAAAGTTGATGCTTTTACTTTTCACTGCTAATAAACACTATAGAATATGTGCGTTTACTTATTGCGAATCACTTATGTTTCATATTGTAAAAATTAACAACACACATTGCATTGTTTCGCAATATTTTAACCAAGAATGTCCAGTAAGTAAAAGACATTTAAGCATTTTGTTGTTGTATGTGCTATGTGGTTGTTGTACACGGTATATATAGTCTTTTTGTCCGGAAACAGAACAGCACTGATTATTTTATTTATTTTGTGGCACGATTATTAAATAAAAGGCATGAGCAACAACCTACCAGAAATGTGTGATGCAAACTAATTATTCATTTCGTTCACTAATACTTTTAAATCTTTTTTATATTGATTTTTATTTGATCATACACAAAAGTTTCTATCAAATTTTTCACTATGCCCTTAAGAACTTGATAAAACCTTTCTTCTACGCTGCGATATATATTTCTATCAACACTGCGAGTCATATGACAGATCAATTCAGTGCCACTGTTCTTTCAGCGATATTACACATACGACGAAAAGTTTAAATTAAAAAATTAACTGATATTAATTTTGTTGTTAGCAACAGTTTCAGATAGTTATAGCAAACTTTAGTTATACTGAACGATAAACTAAAATTAAACTTTTTTCATTATTAAAACTTGCAATTGATAAATTTTATTTTATTTGTTTTGTGACACCCACTCCTCTAAAACCGCGTATACATATATAATAGATAGCAACCAAAAAAAGGAACCATTTATCCATACGCTAGCAACCTGTTAGTGTTGTTTATTGCTTAGTTGTTATAATGGTACTAAGTTCCATTAATACAATTTACCGATCGTTAACATCCTACCATCAGAAATTGGATAAATCTAATCACTTGTAGTTAAGTTACATATTGTTGCGTTTTTGCCCTTTTATAAAAACCTTTGGGTTATTAGGGTTCGGTATTGTAAAATAAAACACAAGAAGTACACTTTCTCAGCACTTATTGTAGACAAACTTTCATTATAACCGGCTCAATGATTTTTCGAAACAATGGCCCATAATCATAGTCAGACTAAAGTCGGTATCTTTTTAAAATCGATTTAAAATTCATTAAATTCTTATGAAAAAAGTCAGCTATCAATAAAAGCCCACTTTTTTGTGACTATGATTATGGCCCAATATATTTAAAATAGAACCAACACAAACCGCAATAGTAGACACTTCTGTGCAAACCATCTTACATCAAAGCATTGCAAAATGGTAGTAAATATATTTATTTATTTTATTATTTATTTATTAATTCTCTTAAATTATAATTATAAATTATACGGTAAAAGAGAAAAAAAGGGGGAGAGCAATGTCATCTTAGGCCTTCAGCTCAAAGTAAATATAAAAGATCGACTTCTTAAGGTGTGCTCTTACACTGATTTATTTAATTGGTATTATGAAAGCGACGTATATGCACTTCAGAAAAAGAGATTTAAAAAATGATAGCCAAAAACACTGCCCATGTACATTTAAAAATATTTTCAGAAAATGTCAATCGTAATAACTTTAATATTATAATCATGTACATTTAATTTTTTCTTTTCAAAATTAACAGTCTAAATAAAAATATACATAAACATTTTTAAATATAAGTACAAATTTCGAAGTTATTTGCAAAATTTAAGTTTATATTAATTTGACGAAATTCGCAGTAAATAACTTTTAATTTACTTTTTACTGATTTATTTGTAACGGCCATTCTACACTCAGCAGTGGTTTTTAACTGAATGATATTAATATAATTAGTTCCTTTTCCCTGCTAATATAATATGAGGTATTGTGAACCAATTATACAATTTACAACATATGTACATTAACGTATGATTTCTTCTAGTCGAGAAAGATGTCTTTCATTAGATCGTGCAAAACGAAGGCAACAACATAACATTTATAGTGTTTACTTCCCTACAAAATCATCTACCAGTATACTTACTTATTCCGATATTAAGCCCATACCCAGTGCCACCCAAATATATTGTAGAAATTCTGGAGGGGGCGGTGAAAACACAGGTTTTGAAAGAATTTCTCTGAACGATGAAGAACTTTTAGAATTCATCGAAGAACCTTCGTTTTACGATATTCCACCCAACTCATCTTTTGATGAAGTCATGTGTACAATGGCAACACCGCCTCTTACTGTGCAGCCATCAGGACAAACTGCAGCTGAAAAATTAGACGCTTTTAGAGAAGAAATCACCGACATAGTTCGGCTTGATGATCAACAAAGTTCATTACTACAGGTTGATGATGTTCGAAAACGTACTACATCTCACACTACCGAAAGTGCTTCGGGAACTTCGCTATACCTGCATAAAATACCACCTTTACCAGAAGATCCACATGAGATTCCACCTCCGCCAAAGAATCAGAAAGATGTGGTGGCTCTAATTCGAAGAGCACGGGCAATTGCCAGGCTTAAAGCACTTGAAAAGCCAAAAGCTCCAAAAAATACAACAGACCGTCCAAAAAGAACAGGTGCAATACATAAAAAGAGAACTAAAATATCTCCGAAAACGCACCACCCACCAGCATATGTTTCAGATGAGTGGGCTGCTGCTATATTACGAACTAGAAAACTTGCTGGTCTAAAAACCACAAATCCAAAATTGTTACCCAAGCCTAAAACACCACGGCATCCCGACTCAAAACTTGCAGTTACATCATTAAATAATTTAGCTGAAGCCGATTTAATATATAAACAAAAAACCCCTTCTTCTCAAGACGAATTAGATGAATTTGAAATTTTAGAAGAGCTATATGATGCAAGACCCCAGCAATGTCAACCTATAGCAGAGAGTGCTAGTAATTTACAAAATCGTATAAATGCTTTACAACAACAACTTTTGAAGTCTCCACCGTTTGAATTTTCTTCAGAACTGGATGAGTTTGAAGCTTTAGAAAAGAAATATGGAGCAGCACCAATGCACGATAAACCATATACCACCCAGCATACTGAAGCCGATTTACAAGATCGTATTCAATTTTTACAACAACACCTCGAATCCCCACCTGGTAGACAAATAACATCAAGTGCTGCACTACAAACACCTCAGTCCCAATTTGATGATGTTGTTTTAGAGGATATAGATACACCAGAAGCCTTAGCAGATGCTGCCTTCGAAATTGGCGACGAAGTTTACCTGAGTAATATTTCGATGCCAGAATTTAATGAAAACATTTCATTAGATGAGATAGGCTTAGAAGATATAACATCTCCTTACCTATGTGAGCTGTCAAGTTCAAGTTATGATTTAGCATTAGATCCGGCCTACCCTTTAACGACGAATAAGAATGCTGAAGATGGGATTGTGGAAGAAGAAAACTCAAAAGAACCGGGATTTTTGGCTTCAATGGTAAATGCCGTAATTGGCAGTGTTAGAAACATTTTCTCTTTGCCTAAAAATAGCGAAGATCAGAATGAAGAGGACATAAACGCGTTTCCTTTAGATTCATCATTGCCTGAAATATTCAAAGCGTCACCTACAAAGCCAAAAATGTCACCAATAGCCGATCAAATGGCATTAACTCCAAAAGGTCTAACCATAATACCTCCTCATCCAAAAGATCCAAATGATTATATAGCAATAGTAAAGAGAGCTCAAGCCATACAAAGGAAGAATGCTGAAAAATCTGCTGTGAGAAGGGAAATCAAATCAGAAGTACCAAAAAAAATAGGTCCAGTTCAAAGAAAAAGGAAAGATAACAAATCTAAAAAAGTTTATCCTCCTGGCCAATATTCTCCATCTTATATAAAACAAGTAGCAAGGGCAAGATCTTTAGCTGGTTTAAAGAATGTATCTGAATTATTGAATCCAGAACGTGCAGAAAGAGCTGCAGAACAGAGAGCTGCTCGAGAAGCCGAACTAGCGGCCATAGAAGCATTACCACCTGTAGAACGGATAAGAAAAAAAATTAAAAGTATACCTAAACCCATGAGAGAATTACCTTTGCCGTCCATAGAAACATTAGCAAAGTTGGAGGCAATACGAGCCAATCTCCCAACACCAAAGCCTTCAAAGCGTAGATGGCGACCAGCTGCCCGACTTCGAGTTGATCGTCATGTAAAACCAGGCGGAAGAGTGTTTATTCGTGATTTTGATCGCGTGCTAATTCCAACAGAAAATACACAAAAAAATAGGTGTCGTAAGGAACTCGATGTTATGTCCCCAATTGCTGAAGGCTCACAACTTGAAGATGAAAATTTGATTCAGTTTTCCCCTTTAACACAACACGAAGCTCAAATACGACTACGCTATTTGCAGGAGCAAGCAGCTAAGCGAGCTGATAAAATACTTACAGCATTGGAAAAAGAAAAAGAATTTATTAGAAATACACATTTAGAAACACCGCCTCAAAAGTTTAGCCCTATTCAGCTACATAGTCCGACTAGCCCAAGAACAGAGAAAATTAGAAGCGAAAAGACAATAACAAAAAGGGGACCTAATGGAGGTACAGAGACAATTAAAGAAGAAGTAACTGAAACATCTACTATTAAAAATGGCGAAGTACGTACATGTACTAGACAAGTTACAACCAAAACTGATGAATATGGAAATGTCACTTGCCATGTACAACAAGGTAAAGGTCTGTCTGGAGAAGAAGAAACCATCCCAGAATATTTAGATAACATAGAGCCACCAGATGACTTGAATAATTCAACCCTACCTCCACCAGAAGATACTTCGATTCCTAGTCCATCAGAAATAATTGATAGAATTCGATCAAAAGTTAAACAAAAACTTAATTCCGCTTTACCAGATATTCCAAAATCTTCAAGAAGTTATTTACTTGAATCACCCGGCAAAATAGACTTTCCGCAAGATTTACCAAGTGAAATGTTGATTGACACTGAAGTACCAGAATGTGAAATAACACCTCAAGAAATATCCCAACAGGTAGAAAAATCCTCTTCATTCGAAAAAGATGTTCGGATGTATGCTAGGGGAGAGTTTCCACCAGTAATGCCCTCACGTTCAACACCAAAAGCTTCACATCCCGATCAAGTTAAATACATAAAAAGATTACCGTTACAGTCAAAATCACCAAAAGAAATAACACACATACCTCCACATCCCAAGAATCCAAAAGATTATAGGGCTATGGTGAAACGCGCGTATGTTATTCAACAACTTAAAAAACAAGAAGGTTTAACTAAGATTTCACCGCCAAATCAATTTCAAGCTAAAAGTTGTCGAGTCCCAATAGCTAGGTATCTACCAAAAGATTCAAAAAGGCCGCTTAGAAAAAGATTATTAATTAAGAAGCGAGTACCTAAAGCTTCAGCAAATGTAGATAGCGACTGCCCGTATGAACCTCCACCATTACCTCAAAAATATAGAGATGAGGTAGCAAGAGCAAGACTAATACATGGGCTGAAAAATAATACAGCTGCTCTTAATCCTGAACTTGCTGCGAAAAAAGCTGCAAAGAAGGCAGCTCAAGATACCTTTCAGGAGTCACCTGCAATTGATAAAATTAAAAAAAGAATGGAAAGATTACGAGCTAACAAGCGTTCATTAGAAAAAGTGTTTTGGCCACATCATCTTACACAAGATATTAATGCACCTGCTAAAGAACAGGAGGACGAACGACTTCCAGTTTCTACTCCTTCATATCTATCAGAAAGAGAATTTGAATCGAAATCTGTCAATATGTCACTAGAAGAATTTCTAGCTTTAGAAGAAAAATTTCAGAAAAGAGATGAACTGACTGAGCGAAAAGATTCTAATAAACCACATAGCTCTGAAAGTAACGTAGGATCATCACCGCTTGAATCTTACAATTTGCTAACGCCTTCGATGCGTATGTTGGGGGAAGCCGAATTTTTTGAAGACCAAGTATATATTTCAGAAAGTAAATCAGATGAATCAATTGAACCAATGACATGTGCACAAATCATACCTAGTAAAACAGAAGAAAAGGCTGCTTTAACTTATTATGACCTAGTGCAGGATTTTAAAGTCCCTGCTGAAAATATTCTAGAAACATCTCAACTAATGCTTGAAACACCACCTAAAAACATACAAGAAAAATATCAAAGACTTAAAGACGCTCAGAAAAAACAAATAGCTCTTCCAGAATATTCATTACAATTAGCCGAAAGTCCACATGTATCACCTGCTCATTTTAGTCCTATTAGACTTATTAGCCCCAGTGAGTCTATCGGTGTAAAACCTGTAGGATATAGAACAAGTTCAGTAATTTCTTTGCAAAAAGAAGATTTATTGTTAAATATAGAAGAATCCCCAAAAAGAAACATTCCTGCAGTCAAACAATTTAGAGATCTTGAAGACATGCCTTTTGACGAATTAGAATATGAAATCGAGCCTACTTTGTCAAATATTTCTTTTGAAGAGCCTCTTACTCCACCACCTAGACCTTCGGATATTATAAGAAGAATTACGTCTGCGGTTTATAAGGAATTTAAAAAACGTTCTGATCTTGCACCACGGATATCTTCTCCAGCAATGATAAAAATGCCCGAACATTTACCTGACGAAGAATTATTTGAAGTAAGTCCACCATCTTTTGCAAAAACACCAAGAACACCTCAAGCAAAGTATAAATCTCCACGAGTTTCTCTTCCTTTGGTTTGGGGAGAATCACGTCCAGTTATACCAGTTTGTCCAGCAGCTCAACTTCCTTATGTATCAGTACCGGTTGCAGGTCGACTTCCACAAGAAGATTTTAAAGAAATCCTTACAACTGAAGGCGCTATAGTTATTCCTCCTCATCCAAAAGACCCCAAGGACTATACTGCAATGATAGCACGAGCGAAAGCTATTCATAAATTACAGAACCAAATGAAAATAGAAAAACCAGATAGAGCACCACAAGAAAAGCTTAAAAAAGGAAAAGATAATACCTCTAAAAAAATTAGTAGTAAACCGAGAAAGAAAATTGTAGTAAAGAAGCGAATGTATGACGAGCAGACAAGAGAATGTCCATCAGAACCACCCCCACTACCACAAGAATATATTGATGCCGTTGCTAGAGCCAGACTGCTTCGTGGTTTGAAAAATAGATCCGCTGCCTTAAACCCAGCACTAGCTGCGAGAATTGCAGCGAAAAAGGCTGCAAAAGCGGCAGCAGAGGCCGCATATAATGCATTGCCTGAAATCGAAAAGATTAAAGTCCGTATGGAACGATTAAGAAAAAAACCACTTCGTCGCCGAGCTATTAACCCAAGAATAGAACAGATTGCATATTTAGAAGCCTTAAAGCAAATAGGAGATTACCAATCTTCCTCTAGAACTTCTCCACCTAACATTTCCACACCAGGTGGTGTTAAGTCTACTTCCTACCATTCTCCAAGAACACCTGATTTACAGTCTAAAAATATAGCTGATAGAGAGTCTCGTGAATTAGCAGAATTTAAAGCATTAGAACAACATTTTGATAAAGCCCAAGCTGAATCGTTAGCAGAATTTGAAGCTCAAGAAGCACTTGAGTGCCCATCGAATCAATATTCTGCTCAGCCTATTACACCTTTGGATATGGACAAGCTAATTTCAGATTTGGAAAAAAAGCTATTAGATACATCCCCAAGGTTAGATCCTAAAGAACGATATAGACAATTAATGGCTCAAAGAAATCATATGAAAACTCATGAATCACCTATTGTAACGCCTGTAAAAACACATGAAGTTCACTATAGTCCTGTTGTATTACGTTCGAGTCCATTTAGAAAAATTCCTAAGAATTGGGCAGAAAAATTAACCACTCAAATAACAAGAAACGGCAATAACATAATTAAAGAGCAAGTTGTTGAAACTTCAGAAATGGCCAATGGAAACTTACAGCATTTTACAACTCATGCTACAAAAGCAACCGATTCTCAAGGTAACTTTAAGTGTCAAATAAACGAAAGTAAATGCGTAACTGCAAGAGATCGTTTTGTTGAAAAGTTGGAAGATATTCAAGAACCAAGTTTCTTGGACACCACACCTTTAACGCCTATAGAACGGCCTAGACCAAGAGACATTATAGATAGGATAAGTAGGCAAGTCAGAGAAAGCTATATACCAGAAGTACCAACAGGCCATCTTGTAGAGTTGAGAACACCGCCAAACATGTTACCTTTACCAAAAGTAGTGCCACAAGAAGAAATAGATTTTATTTGCCCGTCATTCGAAGCAACCCCACCTGAAACTCTTTTACATTCGTCGACTAGATCTTCTTGTAGATCACCTGATGTTTCGATACCAAAACTATTTGAAGCCACTCTTAACGCTTCTGCTCTTCATGTTTTTGCGGAATCACCACAAAGTGATCGGCTTTTGCCACAGGAAGATTATTCTGACATTCCATTGCATCCTAAAGATCCCAAAGATTTTAAAACTATGGTCACCAGAGCTAAAAAAATTCAGCAACTTATTGAACATAAAGAAAAAATGGATAAAGCCGCAAAAGTGCACCATGAGGCAAGAAAATCAAAGAAAAGGGAAAGAACTTCAATTTCTCGGCGGATTGTTAGTCCACCAAAAAAAGCAGAAAAACGCAAAAAAAATATAATTAAAAAAATTCCCCAGCTTCCACCAGAACAGATTGCAAGAGAAGTTGCATTGTCACGAACATTAGCCGGCCTTCCAAATAAAGCATTTGAGGAAACTGCAGATTTTGAAGTAGTTGCACCACCAGGATCACCTGTTAAGAATTATGCTGCGATATTATCAAGACTGAAAAAAATTAAACGAAAAGGTCCTGTAGCACACCGTCAACCATCACTTGCAGCGGCAGCATATCTGAATGCTTTAAAAGGTGCAATGCAATTACAACAAGAACAGCAACAATGTGTACCTGAATCTCCGAAAACAAGATATGAAAAAATTCTTGCTGCACAGCACGTTGCTCCACCCATTGTTGAGCGCAGTCCAATAGTTACGCCTACCCTAACAGATATTCCATATTCACCTATTTATTTCGCTAGTCCTAGCATCGGTGATAACGATCAATTTAATAATGCTATGCTTCAAAGTTTAAATGAACTTGAGGTATTATCTGAATTTGAACAGCCAAGTTTCATAGACTATAGTCAAAATCATTTTAATGAAAATCAGTATACGCCATTAACGCCTCCGGAAACCCCACCACCTCATCCTGCAGCCATAATTAACAGAATTCGTGAGCAATATGAACAACAGAAAAGAATAATTAGTCCAGAGAGTCAAATTTTACCACCTGCAGCCCTAGAATTTCCCAAAGAATTACCGGAAGAACAAATTTTCGAAGTTAGTTCACCATCATTTCCACAATCACCCACTAAATCAAAATCACCTATCAGTTCTCCAAATGTAACAATACCACATTATTTCGAAGACTCACAGTTCTTTTCTGAAGAAAAGACACCAGTATCTAGATCCAAAAGATCTGGATCGCCCAAAGCAGCTAACATGGTCAGAAAAATTAATGATTACTCTCCACTTTTAGGAGTTTCTCCAGGAATTAAAGTTAAAACACCAAAATACCCTATTAAAATTCCACCCCATCCAAAAGACCCAATTGATGTAGCTGCCATAATAAGAAGAGCACAAATATTTCAAAAAGTACAAACGATGGACGGTGACAAAGTTATTCCTTTGACAAGAAAAGAAAAACCAAAACTAACAATAAAAAAGAAACCTAGTTATAGAAGGGTAGAGCCACCTAAACTACCTGATAAATATCTTGAAGAAATAGCTATAGCTCGACGATTGGCAGAATTAAAAAGTAAATCAGCTAATCTGAACTCAAAAGGCTCTGCTAGGCGACTAGTAAAGGCAACAGCTTCCCTAACTAGAATTTCTGAGAAGATAACACCTAATTATGCCAATGTAATTGAAAGATATTCCGCCCTTAAAAGAGAAAAACAAAAAAGTCTTACTGCTAGAGAATTGACACAGAGACAACATTTAATAAATCGCCAACAAAAAGAAGAAAGAAAGCGATTATTAGCTGAATTAAAACGACTGCAACAACAGGGTTTCGAAATCGAATCAATAAAAACTCCACCGCCGGTGCAAGATCGTTTGAAAGCGATCAAGTCAAGAATTGATTTGGAATATTACTCTCCTTCAGCATATACCTACAGCCCTGTTAAAACTCCAGATGTTATTGATGTCCCACAATATCAACCTATTGTATTGCAACCAAGTCCACCATATCAGCATCTGAAAAATATTAGTGCACCTAATATAGAGGATATGTCAATGCAATTTGACGACTTCGACAATCATACTTTGGATTTTAAAACTGAAGATGCGGAAGATATTGAATTCCAACTTGCTGAAGCTGCAACTTCAGCATATACTAGAGTTGATAATAACCATAATATAGCTGTATCAGAAGGAGCAAGTAATTATGACATAGCTAAAAGAATAGAAATGTTGGAGCAACAATTATTGGAATCACCAAATGGAGATAATTCTAAAGTATATAACATGGCTAAACGAATTGAAATGCTACAAAAAAAGCTATTAGAAACTTCAACGCAACAGGAATCACCTACTAAAGAAACTAATAACAATTATGTATATCCTGATCTATCAGATTTTGATGAAGATTATGAACAATCTAACCAGCATCCTATTTACGATGAAGCAACGGATGATTTTGAAGCTATGGAAAAGGAATGCATATAATTTATAATATGGAAATTTATAGTTAATTATACCATTTTTAGCTGTGATAAAAAGTTATAAAAGACAAACACATACATATTATAGGTGTAAGAAAAGTAAACAAATAAATAGTAGCATGTAATTTGAGAAATAATATTAAAATTTAATATCAATTTGAAAGGATTTAACAATTGTTCTTACATTATTTTCATAATTTTTTAAATGGAGTTTTTTAATAACAACTAAGTAAATTAAAGGACCATTAAAATGAAGCAATTTTTTAAAATATTCAATTGCTTGATTTTGTAAATCTTTAGGTTGTTTTTCCGAGAGATATGTTACAACTATTTCAGAAATTTCATTCAAATGCTTACCATCCAAGTCGAGACATTCAATAATATTGGGAAATTCTTGTAGTAGTTTTAGTTGAAGTTTATATTCTTGAGTTGGCCTAAAAATAGAAATGTGTATGTAAGTTTGTTATAAATACTCATTTTATGATTCTACAATATAATAGATTCCAACACTTATTTAAAAATTCAAGTTCACTTTTGAACTAAATCAACTGAAAACTAAAGTATTCTGGGTCGATGATTTCAAATCTTTTTCACACGGACTCTGATTTCCAAGATATACGGTTATTTCCTAAATAAATTATACAAAGGTGCTTTTTAAAATGTGTTTTAATTCTGAATAAATTTCATATTTGTCTCTAATAGAAAAAGAGGGGAAAAATTTTAATATTTATTGACATTTAAGCCCATTATTACAAATTGACAATAGCTAACGTTATGATTTTGAAGGCCACATATCCAGATTTTCGCTAACCAGTAAATTTAAAGATATGTTAAACGTCTGACTTTAACTAACCACCTAATTTTAGTTTTAAAGTCTATATAAAAGCCAATTATTTGTGTCCTAAAATTCTCACCAATTAACACAATTTCGACAAACAAGTATGTAAGTCAATTGTTCCGAATGGACAATTATTATTTAAATTTAAAAACTTACACTGAAATAGCTTCTCTAGCGGAATGTGTTGCAGCTTGTTGTAAGAAATGTTTAAGAGATGGCAAGACATCACTGCAAAAATTTAACAAGTAAATTAGTTAAATTTATCTATGTATGTGCAATTATTATTTTGATTTATCAACATACTCTAAGCACTTCTTTGTAATAAAATCCTTAGCATTCAGCGCCAGCACTTCAAGCAAGGAAAAGCAGCGGTTTAAAATTAATGGATTTTTTTGTCGAAATTTCTCTACTAACGGTAGCCAGGTTGAATGTACCAAGGGCAATAATTCATTTTCATAATCATGCAACAATGGGATACCACATGTTAGACATTCTAATGATAAAATTTGTAATTTGATGTCAGATGAAATTAAAAATTTTATAACTTGTTGTAATATTGATTTAATCAATACAATATATCGCGGCAATTTCTCCATATTTTCCTCAACATCTTCGCCAACTTCTATATTGTGTTCACTTTCTTGCTTGGTATTAAAATTATTTGAAGTATCATTTTCCTCTTGTTCCTTTACAGTTTCATTACTATTTAATATACTGAGCCAAAATGTTATTAAGTCACTATCATTTAAATTAATTTCACTGCTGTCATCATCAACATGCATATTTTGACCATCTTTTATTTCAAAATTACATGTCAATACCCATGATGTCATATATCTTAAAAAGGCATTAAATACTTTTAAATAAGATTGCGTATTATGATTTTCATGTTGCCTTGAACATTCATCATATATCGTTTCAAAAATTACTTCCAAATGCGACAGGTTTTTGCGTGAAGAAAATTGCAAAACAATCGTAAGAATGTCTACAGCCGATTTACTTTCGGGGATCTGTGTAAGTAGAGACATATCAAAACTTATTATTTAATTGATTCATACGAATTATTGTATACCAACCTTTTTCAATAACCTATTTAAATGGTAAGTTATGTAATCTATATGAGCCTCAATTAGGTGTATTGTTTTATTAAATCTTAAAGATTTTTGTATTGATACTAATGCGAAATTAGCTGCTTTATATACTATAGAATTGCTGTGAGCTGAAATATTACAATATTAGTTTTGTAAATAAAAACCATGATATAATAACTAACCCAGTTTTAAAAGAACTTTATGTAGAGTTTCAAACACGTATCCATCAAATCTTTCTCCAACATGTAAGGCACAATGGCCTAAGCAATCCAATATAATACATGTATGTAGCACGTTAAATTCAGCATCTATTATGGTGACTTTTTGTTGCTTTTGCATTAAATCTGGTAAATAACAACATGAAATAAGAAATTTTCAAAGCAATTAAAAAAAAAAATTTTTTCTAAAAGAAAATATTGAGAAACCCCATTTCATCAGACGCTACTCTGAATCCTCTGTGGGATTAAGCACCGAAAAATATTACTTTTTAAATTTATATAATTATTTATTTAGACTTTTATTTTTATATGTAATTAATGATTATTGATTAATAATAAATAATTTTTTTAAAAAAGACTAAAGCATTAACATTACTTATTGTTAAACTTTTTGATTTTAAATAATTTATGTACATACTTTTTTTGTATGATAATAAACATTTATATTTTAATTTTGTATGAAAATGAAAATAATATATAAATAATATTTATTGAGCTTAAGTTTGTTTTTTATAAAATTATTTATTATTTTCAATATTTCGCTTTCCTGTGGAAAGTTTCGTCAGGAAAATTATAAATATTAAATTAAATTAAATTTTATAAAAAACATACTTAAGCTCAATAAATATTAATTATATATTAAAATAAGTATAAATAAATAAATTGTATAGAAATGAAAATAATAATTCAAACAATAATGGAAAAGTCCTTACCTTCGTTCTCATCATCGGAATCACAATCTTGAGTTCGAATTTCTACAGCGGATTCATACAATCCTCGAATATTATCAACAAACCAATCTGAATGCTAAGAAAAAAATTTTATAAAATACACTAACTAACTTTTTAGTGTTTTGGAGTTATGTGGGTTCTAAGTTTTCCTCTTTTTTTTAGTAGCGCAACATTTTTAATAAGCACACTTTAAAACCGTTTTTATTTAGTCTGAATAACGTAGTAACTATATAAAATACAAGCTGCTCTTATTCGGAATTGTCCCGTCCCCCCGCATTTAGGAATTCTTAGACTAAGCTTTTTGATTAGCTGTTTTTACCCGGTCACACGTGAACAATGCAAGTTGGCGACCTTCTAGCTGACTTTCGTAAAAGTGAGCATGGGCGCTCCTAAAATATATAGGGACCATTTTTAGAATGTATTAATTATATGTACAAACTAGTTGACCCGGCAAAGGTTGTCTTGCCTTAAAATTTTTATATATTCGATCTTCTTACACAAGAAATCGTACTCATAGAGTAAAGAACCGTGCAAGACCGGGTAAAAACAGGTAGTAGGCAAATAAGCCAGATATAGCGCTACCTGCCGGGCGGATTTGTGACGTTAAACCTTCCAAGATTATACATATAAGCCTTCCTCTTGAATCACTCTATTAAAAAAAACTGCAAAAAAATTCTTTGGAAAATAGAATTTTAATAATTAAACCGTTGAATAATGGACGCAAACGTGGGCTTAGCGTTATGTTATATGGCGTATGTTACTTGCTGATAATGTAGCTTTGTAGTGATGAACGAATTTTTAAAATCATTTCGGTAGTTTTAAAGTTTATCCGTTACAAAAAAACAAAAAAAAATTTTCTTTTTTATAATATTAGTATAGATAACAGTAATGTTGTAATCAAATCTTATATTGGAAACTTATTCCCATCACTGTAACATATTTTTTGGAGGAATTATTAAAAGTACATACTTACTCGATTTACTTTAAGTTGAGTAATTTTATCTGGCTCTAGAGCTAAGTACCAATGCTTATCATCTAGCAATTCATCAAGTAATTGCTTGACTAGTTTTACATCTTGATGTGTTACTATCCATAGTAGTAACAAAAAAATTTCATTCATGGCGGCATTTTGTTGTTGTATCATTTCCAAAAGATAATCCACTATGATACGATTTAATACAGGTGTTTGTCCCAAAATACCACAAATTTCATGTAAGCAATTAATACACCGTTCAGAGTTTAAGTTTTTAAACTTACGCCAAGGCAACTTGCTACTTTCTAAATAATCATCTTCCACATCCATTTCTCGCAAGGAATATTCTTCTATTAGTAAATCGGAAGACGTCTGAAGGTCAATGGCAGATAACATGCACATGCAAAATATTTCCAAATTATGAGGAATCGAAAGTAATAATTGCAATTTTTTTGGGCTCAATATTTTTAAAAACCCTTTAATAAATGTCAATTCAGTATACTGTTCACCTTCATCGCACCGGGCTATAATTCGTGGTAATTTAGTTAAGTGTTCATCCAGTAAAAGTTCAGAATTTTCATCAAACATATCTTCGTTAAAATTATTCTTTTGCAATTTATTTATACATTTACAGCAAATACTTCGTATATGTATATCGTCATCCTCTGTTAGAGCCACAACAGATTCTAACATGAATATAAAATTTTCTTTAAGATTATGAGAACAAGATTCTAAAAGAAGGCAGCACGTTTCTGCATATTTTTCTCGTATTTTTGCTGATCTGTGTGATCTTAACTTATTTGTTTGCATGAAAATAATACGCAATTTTTTTGATGTAGCTTGTATCCACTCTTGTGTGCGGCCCTCTTCTTGTAATTGCTTCATACGTTGTTCTATTTGTACGCGATCCTTTTTAATTGCTAATATGTCACTATCGGTGCTACAGTCCGTATTACTTGTTAGACTTTTATTTAATAGTCGTTTAAAAGCTCCCACATCATATTTTTCATGTATTATATTTTCAGAAATTTCTTCATAAATGATGCACAAAATGCGGCCCATTGCTTTAATAGAAGTCTTCTCATGCTGTTATAAAAATAAATAATTTTTAAAATGTTTATTTGTTAAACTTACAAGTTTTATAGTTTCTCCCAAAATATCATCTGCAACTGAAGTTTGGCACAAGACTTTTACAACTTTTGGTAGAAAAATAAATATTGTGTTAGCGACTTGATTGCGTAAAACGACATCCATGCGATCGGCTTCATCGTGTACATAAAATACAGTCATTAAACATTCCAATGAACTTAATCTATGTATATATAAAACGTTACAAAAAACGTTTTTGTACTGCTATACACAAATTTTAAATCGAATATCAACTTACACTAATTTTTTGTATTTTTCTTTTTCAATAAATTCTACTACGGTCAACAGAATTTGTCCCAGTATCATAGCTGAATCTCTAGTATAAAACTGTTCCAATACATCGAAGGTTGAACGTTTAAAGCATTCCGTTATACAATTTACAGTAGCCAATTTGATTTCTTCGCTTAAATTTTGTTTGGTTAAAGCGTTATCAACTTCACGCACTTGCTTGAGGGCAACGATAAGCATCGTTCTTATGGCTGTCAACTCCTTTAGATATACTTTGGATGTTACCAATGTAATACACTGCAAACAGCCAGTGCGTAAATCCTGATTATCACTAACATGAAGACATATTAGTAGGTATATAGTTAAATAAGAACAAAAGAATTGTTTAATTAAATAATAACTTATTATCATACAAATTAATAAGTCCTGTTTGCCGAAGCACTCCTAGAAAAACTATACATATGTATTTTAAGTGGTTTGTGGTAGGTAAGAAATGAAATTAAGAAAGAATTAAGTAAAATATGCGAGACAGCATTAACTTTTAGAATAACAGTTCATACCTACATCCAAAGATTTTAATACTCATCGTATGATGACAACTGGTTTCTAGGCACCCGCCAACTTTTTCTCTTTTTTGGGCATGAGATTTGTGCACGACTGAGAATTTTATCTTAATATGTACATATAAATTAAGTTGTTTATAACCAAGTAAATTTTGATTGTTGGGAAGAGCTTCGACAAACATAATTTGTATATATAGAGGTTATTTGTGTAGCTTCTCTAAGATTCTGGAATAATTTAACCCATAATTTACATATGTTTGTTAACTTACTTGGTGAGCTCTTCTAACTTAACAACTAACGGCACCAATATTTGAATATTAAATATATTCATATGCATCCAGTTAAATTGAGACAGTTCATTCTCCAAAGTTCTAAGATTTTGTTTAGTAGCATTTCTTAAGAATGCATCCATTGCAGGTTTAATTTTTAAAACAAAATCTTCAAGAGAAGCCATGGTATATAATTTATAGTTAAAGCAACGATAGTGATTGGGATCAGATTTGTTGGTGTTTATTTGTTTAATTTAAAAAGACTTCACTATATTAAATTTTGAACTATAAAGGATGTATTAATTTACTTAATTTCAGAGTTATAATAACGCTCATTTTATTTTAAGTCATAAAATCACTTTTTTATCCATTTCGTTAAAGAATGGGCAGTTGCTGTGAATTCCTAAACAGCTGAATTAGAAGCGAATATATATACTCGGGTTGGTTAACCCACGATATTAGCCAGCTGATCCGTAAACTATCAAGCCAATTCGAATTTCCTTGTGTATATCATCACACGGTACGTTATCATTTTGAAGAGGATGCCAACTAATGTCTGTGGCCAAATATTTAAATCGTTCCGTAAATGATAAAACCAAAGCAATTATGAAGCGTGCTTGCCAACTAAAACCCTTAAAATCTGAACATCAAGTTATTTACCTGCAATCTGGTGTAAATGTAGTAGGCCGCAATAAAAAGACTGGTATAAGAGATAGCAAATGTTCAAAGAAGCAGCTAGAATTGAAAGTTGATCTAGACGCTGCCACTATCAAGATAAAGATTCTAGGCTTAAATCCTTGCGGTGTTAATGGTTTTATGGCTTTACAACACACAGAGTGTGAGCTAAAACATGGTGATGTATTAGAAATTGTCTATGGACGACATCCGTTCGAAGTTGTATTTAAGCCAGTTCCAGAAGAAGCAGAAAAATCTGAATCCGTTACAGATATCGAAGATAAAGAAGAAAATGTTTCAGATTCCTGGGAATCAGTTGAAAATGGAAAAATGTTAATCTTTACCTGTAAAGGTATTAGAGCTTCATCAAAAATTGCTGCCTACGATATTGATGGTACCATAATAAAGACCAAATCTGGCAATGTGTTTCCCAAAACGACTGACGATTGGATGCTCAATTATACTGAAATTCCCAAAAAGTTAAAATTACTAAAAGATGATGGTTTTAAAATTTGTTTTTTTACTAATCAGATGGGAATAGGAAAGGGTAAAGTTAACGTTGACGATTTTAAAGTAAAAATAAAAGAAATCAGTGTGAAATTACAAGTTCCTGTACAAGTATTTGTTGCCACCTCAGATGACTACTATCGTAAACCATTACCGGGTATGTGGGAGCATTTAGAAAAAGAAAAAAACCAGAATGTAAAAATTAAACGTGAACAAAGTTTTTATGTTGGTGATGCTGCTGGTCGTCCGGAAGTAGGCAAAGGAATAAACAAACGTCGAAAAGATCATTCGTTGGCTGACAGATTATACGCTAAAAATCTTGGAATTCCATTTTATACTCCAGAAGAACATTTTTTGGGTGCAAAGCCAGAGGATTGGATAAATGTTGAATTCGATCCAACGGTTGACTTAAAAAACTTGTCATTGCTAGATCCAAGCGATACAAAAATTCCATATAGTGAATGTGAAATGATTGTTATGGTGGGCTTACCCGGATCAGGTAATTACGTAAATTAATTAATTTTTAGTAATTATCTCAAAAGATTGGAGAACATAAAAATTTTTTAATTGACGGTTGTTGTAATTCTTAACGTATACCTATAAGTACGAGTATTCTTTGTTTTGTAGGAAAATCACATTTTACTCAGAACCATTTGGCACCGGTTGGATATTTTGTAGCTAACGCCGACACTCTGGGCAGCACCCAAGCTTGTTTAAAATGTTGTGATAAGTCTTTAACGTCCAATACATCATGTGTCGTAGACAACACAAATGTTGATGTTGAATCCCGCAAAAAATTTCTAGAACTGGCCAAAAAGCATAAAATTCAATCTCGCTGTTTCATAATGAATGTTTCCGTGGCACAAATTAAGCATAATATAGCATTTCGGCAGCTCACCGATAAGAAGCATTCAAAAATTAATGATATGATTTTTAATACGATGAAGAAGAAATATACACTTCCCACTTTGATGGAAGGTTTTTCAGAAATTGTAAAAGTTAACCTAATACCACAATTTGAACGTGATGAATGGAAACGTTTATATCAGCTATATTTAGTTGATAAATAAAACTTAATATTTTTGTGAAAAGGAATATGTATTTGCGAATGTTTAAGTTAAATATAGAAACAATTCCACGGTGTCTATTTCTTTTAGTCCAAAGTAAATATGCGCTTAGCAATGTCATCTATCAACCAATCCACGGCATTCAATAGCTTTTCTCCTGTAACAGCACTAACGCCTACAACTAACCAGTGATGTGTAGTAATGTTGTCCAATTGCAGGATCTACAAAATACAAGCACAAATTTGACAGACTCAGGAGTCAATTTTTTTTTTCATTTTCCTACCTCTTTAATTTCATTAGCAGATAAAGCACCAGGTAAGTCTTGTTTATTAGCTAATACGAGCAAAGTCGCTCCTGCCAATCTTTCTTCCTGCAATAATAGTTCTAATTCTTGTTTACATGTTTCTAGACGCATGCGATCTGCGCAGTCGACCACCCACACTAAACCGTCAGTACATTCAAAGTAATTACGCCAATATGAACGTAATGACCGTTGACCTCCAACGTCCCACATATTTAGGGTATATCCATTATGCTCTAGAGTTTTTATGTTAAAACCCAACGTTGGTGAAACTGTGTCGATAGGTTCCCCGTTAAATCTCTTTAATATGGTTGTCTTGCCGGCATTGTCTAAACCTCTATTAAGCAAAAATAGTGATTCATTGTTTATCATTAACTTGCGAAATTATTTTTTATTATTTTACTTACAATAGTAGGATACGCATTTCTTTTTCTTTTTGTCTCATTTTTTTTAAAACTGTAAGAAATCCCATAATTTTCTGTATATAAATTATTCAGTTAAATTAAAATTTTAACTTAGAAAGCACAGCTGCAATTTTTCAATATTTTGTTTTGTTTTTAACTACACAGAGGCGTTTCTTTTAAATGTCAAAAAAAAACGATAGAATGAAAACGATAACATAAAATTTTGTATAAATCACACTTAATTTTAATTTTATTAATTATTGTCTGCCTGAAATTGTCATGGAGCTGCTTAGTGAAATTGTTTTATATTAAAATTAATTTTTGGGAACACGAATAAAAATTATTTTCGAGTAACAGAGTTGCACTTATTTTGTACTTAATTTTTACAACTTTGGAGCATAATTCCAGCAGCAAATGTCAAGTTATGAATTTATTGACTAATGTGAATTTTTACTTGCTGGAGGACAATTGGAGTTTTGTTAATCCTTCTTTATTTGGAAAGTTGTAAAAAGTATAACGTGAAATTATGAACTTCTCCAGAGTTAGTATAAATTTTTTTCTTTTAAATAAAAAGTAGTTTTGGAATGAATATACTCTTTTTTATTATTATTATTAAGAATATTACGTAATGTGATATACATTATTGAAAACATTTTACTTTAGGCCGTAGTACGCAGTTTCGCCACTTCGGGACGTGTTGCAGCAAAAGGTGAAATCGACGAAGGCTATCTCAAAATTAAAAAACTTCAGGAACACTTTCAAAAGAAGGATGGTAAACCAGTTTTTTTAAAAGGTTCAGCTTTTGACCAGGTCTTGTACCGCTTTACAGTTGCTTTGAGTTTAGTTGGTATTGGAGGCATGGCCCAATTTTTCTATGAAATGGCTGTACCCAAAACAGAGTAAACGTTTTTAATTTAATTTGTGTTATAAGAAAAAGTTAAACGACTTAGTCACATTTCCTATAATTCTATGTTTTTCATCTTCACTTTCTAAGTCTTAATTACCTCTTTAATATTTACAGTCTCCGAAGTTCTGATGTTTTTAGATATATGCAATTGTGTGTTGAATTCATAACATTCTTTCAATAAGCATTTAAACGTAGAAATATATGAAATTGTGCTACAATCATAAGTTTTTGGTTTTAATTGGGGGTGAGTGCTTCAACACCAAGTATTTGCATTCGAATGTTGAAGTTTATTTAAAGAATACACGTTTTTGGTGTAATATTTATAAATAAGTATAATAGACACATTCTCTTATTGGAAATAAAATTTTTTTTTTAACGATTATTATAAATCTAGTTTTCTTTCTTCAAGTAAAACATTAGAAATTTTGAAAGGGTTTTCATAATTAATAAGACGGTAATGTTTGTTTTATTGATTTTTTTTTATTAAATTATGCATAATAATTCAAGTTTGCTTTTTTCTTAGCTTGTACCTCCATAATTGCATCCATGAAGTCTTCATGAGTAACTTGAGTAGCAGAACGGCGTAAAGCAATCATACCTGCTTCAACACAAACGGCTTTACATTGGGCTCCATTAAAATCATCAGTAGAACGAGCTAATTCTTCAAAATTGACATCGCTGCTGACATTCATTTTACGCGAATGAATTTGCATAATACGTGCACGAGCTTCTTCATTGGGATGGGGAAATTCAATTTTCCTATCCAATCGACCCGAACGCAATAGAGCAGGATCGAGGATATCTACACGATTTGTCGCAGCGATAACTTTAATGTCAGCTGTCGAGCTGAAACCGTCGAGTTGATTAAGCAACTCCAACATGGTACGTTGAACTTCGCGATCACCGGCCTTTTCAGAATCGAATCGTTTTGTACCAATAGCATCCAGTTCATCAATAAAAATTATTGCAGGAGCCTTTTCTTTAGCTAAGGCAAAAGCATCCCTTACTAATTTTGCACCATCTCCAATAAACATCTGCACTAATTGTGGACCAGCTAGCTTCAAAAATGTGGATTTGGTTTGAGCAGCACAAGCTCGAGCTAACAATGTTTTACCAGTGCCAGGAGGACCATACAGTAAAACACCTTTAGGTGGATGAATACCTAAATTTTTGAATTTTTCCTTGTGCGTCATTGGCAAAACGACGGCTTCAATTAACTCTTGGATTTGTTTATCCAAGCCACCAATATCAGAGTATTGTTCTGTTGGGCGTTCATCTACTTCCATAGCCTTAACACGAGCATCATATTCTGCTGGCAGAGTCTCCAATATTAAATATGAATCTTTATTAACTCCAACCAAATCTCCAGGCTTTAACTTTTCGGCATCTACCAAACCAATGACAGGCAAAAAGTAGGCTTGCCGTGTTGACGTTTTTATGACAGCACATTTACCCTTACGTTGATTGTCTAAAACTTGTACTGCACCGTCATCCTCATCTTCTTGAGCTTCCATGTCCAGAAGCTCAATAACATTCGACACCAAATAAGGCAGTGTCTTATTTACCTATAATGAGGTCGATATACAGAATTAAATTCTTACAGATTACTATGTACCTATGTATATGTAGGTATTAAATGAGCTTTGCGACAATATGTACAAACCTTAATTTTTTCGGTATTATCCTTTATTTTATCGTTTTGTGCTTGAATTTCATGGGTTATACGCATAACCTCACTCTTCATTATTTTGATCTCGTTGTCCATTAAGCGCGTCCTGCTGACAATTTCATCTGTGGACATACGCATCACTTCCTCTCCCAGTTCATCGCCATCTTCCCAAATTGATTTGTCTTCCAATGTAGCGGCCATTGTAGATAAGTTTTTAGGAAAAAATACGTTTGTTTAATTTGATTTTATTTTCTTGAATAGTTTTCAATAAAGTATTTTATAAATTTTCCAAACTTTTTTTGCTTTTTCAATGACTTGTAAATTTTTGTTTTATGCTAGTTTTGACTGTCGGTTCCTCTACAACAACAAGTTGTCAAAAATCGCGGAGTTGCTGAATTTTGTATAAAATAGTTCAGGGAAGGAAAATAGTAACTGCATCTTTAAGTGAAGAGAATTTTCCTATTAAAATTTTTTTGGTGTTTACTTCTTTAATCCTTTTAATAATGTAGGAATGATGTTATTTGTACATAGTCATTATAATTTTTACTTCATGATTTACTTAATTATGTTTTATTACATATTAGTATATTAGAATACAATGGTATTCTGTTTTTATCACTGCATTTCCCATACAAATTGACATCACTATATTTAACATATGTGTTTTGGCGCCTATTGTAAACAAATTTTTGTTTGATAATTTTAAAGTAATTTCGTTTCTCGAAACCACGGATAAACAATTTAAGAATTATTATATATATTTTTATACAACATTTTAAATAAAAATAATGGAACCTAGTGGAAGTAAGAAAGTTTTACAAAACACTGGAAAATTTTTTGCGGAAGCAAGAGCTGAAGGGTAAAAAATTATTGTAGCCATCCAGCTCAGTCTCAAGTGAATAAAATTATTTTTCTGTAATAGGGACGATTTTTTCAATGAAGCTGACTACAAGCAGTCAATAGAAAATGATAAAATAGATTCCAAATATGGTTTTGATCGCATTAAAGATGGTATAGAAAGGACAGGTTATCTTATTAATATGCACACTGTATGTGAAATTTATAAACACATTTGTATTTAGTTATTCAAAATATTACTTTTTATAGACGGAAGTGTTAGACGAAGATCGTCGACTAGTAGCAGCATTGGATTTATTCTTTATACAAATGGATGGCTCTCGTTTCAAGTATACAGTAGCATATCAACCGTATATGCTCGTGAAGCCTGAAGAAAAACAAGCTATAGAAGTAGCCCGTTTCCTTAATCGCAAATATTCAGGCAAAATAGTAGGAGTTGAACATATTTATAAAGAAGATTTAGATTTGCCAAATCATTTGTCTGGTCTTAAGCAACAATATCTTAAATTAACTTTTCTTAACCAAGCAGCCATGACTAAAGTGCGTCGAGAAATAATGGCCGCCGTTCGAAAAAATATAGAGAGAGAAAAATCCAACACATATTACCTACAAATGTTGGCCTCCTCCTTAGCAGTCAATGCTTCCAGCGAAGGTAGTGATGCCAAGAAACAATTGGATTATATGGACTGTATAATGGATGTAAGAGAACATGATGTACCCTATCATGTACGAGTGTCTATAGATTTAAAAATTTTTTGTGGTCAATGGTATAATATAAGGTGTCGTAGTGGTGGTATGGAATTGCCTATTATAACACCACGTCCTGATATACTTGAACGCCCCGAGCCGGTAGTTTTGGCTTTCGATATTGAGACAACAAAATTGCCACTTAAGTTTCCAGATGCGCAGTCCGATCAAATAATGATGATTTCTTATATGATTGATGGTCAGGGGTATTTGATCACAAATCGCGAAATTATATCTTGCGATGTAGACGATTTCGAATATACGCCCAAACCTGAGTTTGAAGGAAATTTCATAGTTTTTAATGAGGCTAATGAAATGGAACTAATACAAAAGTTTTTTGATCACATAATGGAAGTTCGCCCACACATTATTGTAACCTATAACGGAGATTTTTTCGATTGGCCTTTTGTTGAAACTAGGGCGGCGATGTATGAGTTAGACATGAAGCAAGAGATTGGTTTTTCAAAATCAAGAGATGGAAATTATTTATGTAGACCGTCTATACATATGGATTGCTTATGTTGGGTAAGTACACATTTTTTTACTATACTAACGGATTAATTATTCGATATTAAAATTTCACGTTAAACATTGTTAAGGTTAAACGTGATTCATATTTACCAGTTGGTTCGCAAGGTCTTAAGGCTGTTGCCAAAGCAAAGTTGCGTTATGATCCTGTAGAATTAGATCCCGAAGACATGTGCAAAATGGCCGTAGAACAGCCACAAGTACTTTCAAACTATTCTGTTTCAGATGCTGTTGCAACTTATTACTTGTACATGAAATATGTGCATCCTTTTATATTTGCTTTAAATACTATTATTCCAATGGAACCAGATGAAATATTGCGTAAAGGTTCTGGTACACTTTGTGAAACTTTACTTATGGTTCAGGCATATCATGCCAATATTGTCTACCCAAACAAACAACAAAGCGAACTTAATAAACTCTCAAATGAGGGTCATGTTTTGGATTCAGAAACATATGTGGGTGGACATGTCGAAGCCCTAGAATCTGGGGTTTTTCGTGCTGACATACCATGTCGTTTCCGTTTAGATCCTACTATGGTTCAACAACTAATTGATAACGTAGATCGCGTATTGAAACATGCCTTAGAGGTAGAGGAAGGCATACCTTTGGAAAAAGTAAAAAATTTAAATGAGATTCATAAAGAGATTTGCCAGGCTTTAAAAGGTTTACATGATATACCTAATCGTTTGGAACAGCCGGTCATATATCATTTGGATGTAGGTGCTATGTATCCAAATATTATTTTAACAAATCGCTTGCAACCTTCTGCTATGGTTAATGAAATTGATTGTGCTGCTTGTGACTTCAATAAACCAGGTGCCCGCTGTAAGCGCAATATGGATTGGTTGTGGCGAGGTGAAATGTTACCAGCATCTAGAAATGAATTTCAAAGAATACAACAACAACTAGAAACCGAGAAGTTTCCGCCAATATTTCCAGGAGGACCTCAGCGAGCATTTCATGAACTTTCGCGAGAAGATCAGGCTGCTTATGAGAAGAAACGTTTGACGGACTATTGTCGCAAAGCATATAAAAAAACTAAAATTACAAAGTTAGAAACAAAAACTTCGACAATATGCCAGAAAGAAAACAGTTTCTATGTCGATACTGTTAGAGCATTTCGTGATCGTCGTTATGAATACAAAGGCCTCACTAAAGTAGCCAAAGCTTCTGTTAGTGCAGCTATAGCATCTGGTGATGCCTCAGAAATTAAGGCTGCCAAAGGTAGAGAAGTTTTATATGATTCGTTACAGTTAGCTCACAAATGTATTTTGAATTCTTTCTACGGTTATGTTATGCGTCGCGGAGCCAGGTGGCATTCCATGCCTATGGCTGGTATTGTGTGCTTGACCGGATCTAATATAATTACCAAAGCACGAGAAATTATAGAACGCGTTGGCCGTCCTTTGGAATTAGACACCGATGGTATTTGGTGTATTTTACCTGGTTCTTTTCCTCAAGAATTTACTGTTTTGACTTCGCATGAAAAGAAAAAGAAAATTAATATTTCTTATCCAAATGCAGTCCTTAACACAATGGTTAAAGACCATTTTACCAATGACCAGTACCACGAATTGGTTAAAGCTAAAGATGATTCTGATGAAACTCCAGAATATACTGTACGAGAGGAAAATTCTATATTTTTTGAAGTAGATGGCCCATATTTAGCCATGGTTTTACCTGCAGCAAAAGAGGAGGGGAAAAAGTTGAAAAAAAGGTATGCTGTGTTTAATTTTGACGGTTCTTTGGCTGAACTTAAAGGTTTCGAAGTAAAACGCAGAGGTGAACTGCAGCTTATTAAGAACTTTCAAAGCTCAGTGTTTGAAGCATTTTTAGCTGGTAATACCTTGGAAGAGTGTTATGCTTCTGTAGCTAAAGTCGCTGATTATTGGTTAGATGTTTTATACAGCCGAGGTTCTAATCTGCCTGATTCAGAACTGTTTGAATTAATTTCAGAAAATAAATCCATGTCTAAGAAACTTGAAGAATATGGAGCTCAAAAGTCAACTTCTATATCAACAGCAAAAAGATTAGCAGAATTTTTAGGGGAGCAAATGGTGAAAGATGCTGGTTTAGCATGTAAATATATTATTTCGCGAAAACCAGAAGGAGCACCTGTCACGGAGAGAGCAATACCTTTGGCCATTTTTCAATCTGAGCCCAGTGTTCGAAGACATCATATTCGTCGTTGGTTAAGAGATAATACCATGGGTGATGCTGACATACGTGACATTTTAGACTGGAACTACTATATCGAACGTTTAGGAGGAGCTATACAGAAAATTATCACTATACCTGCTGCTTTACAAGGTCTAACAAATCCTGTTCCTAGAGTACAACATCCAGATTGGTTACACAAAAAAATCTCTGAGAAAAATGATGTCTTCAAACAACGCAGAATTAATGAAATGTTTACTGCCAGGCCGAAGCCAAAACAAGCAATAGTTTCATCTTCAAATGACACTGATACAAAAGACGTAGATATAGCTGACATGGAAGATTTAGTAGGATTAGAACAAATAACCGATGGAAGGCCCAGAGTTACCAAAAGGCGAAGAACGCATTCTCTGACAGAAGAAATTGAATCAAATCAACCTGAGCATACATCATGGCGACAAGCCCTTGGCCAACCACCACCAATAGGTAAAACACGATTAGAAATTATAGAGTGGATTAAGTTTCAAAAACTTAAATGGGCTTGGCAATTGGAAAGACGTCAGCGTTATAAGCAGCAGAATAAAAGACAACGCAATGATAATGCCAACAATGCACAAAATCAAGTATCTGCCTCTAAAGGTGCCATATCTACAGCCACCTTGGGAGGATTCTTACGAAGAGCGCAGCGCACTTTGCTGGATCAAGTCTGGCAAATATTACAAATAATACCCGTCGATGATCTAGGACACTTCTACATTTGGGCTATGATTGGAGAAGAATTGCACAAGATCAAGTTAATTGTGCCTCGTATATTCTATGTTAATCAAAGAAGCTTGGCTCCGCCAGAAGAGGGACAGTTGTGGAAGAAAGTAAATCGAATTTTGCCACGTTCTCGTCCCGTTTACAATCTCTATAGGTACAGTGTACCTGAACAGGTTTTCAAAGACAATTGTCTGGGTATGCTGGCAGATCTGGCTACTCCTGATATTGAAGGTATTTATGAAACTCAAATGTCTTTAGAATTTAGAGCTTTAATGGACATGGGCTGTTTGTGTGCAGTTCAACGAGAGGAAGCCAAAAGATTGGCAAGTTTAGCCACAAAAGATTTAGAAAGTTTTAACATCGAGCAATTAGAACAGAAATCTCAAGCTCATATAAAATACCTGCATGGTTCTAATACCAAATTCAGAAAAATTTTTCTTTATCAACATAATATACCCGTAGCCAAGAAGGAGATTTGGTCTCTTTTTCTCATGGCTAGTAAAAAGGCAATTGTAATAGCTTTGGATACAGTACGCACAAATCAAATGCCCAACATTAAAAATCTCTATATTGCTGAAAGGTTGGCTTTGATTAAGAATTTGCAAAATCCTGACGATGCTTCAAAAATACCACCAGAAGATTTTACATTTGAAATATTTATAGAAGTGGATGTCAAGCAAGTTTATCGTCATATACAAAAAGCCTTGTCCACATACAAGGAACAGAAACGTGGTCCAACTGTAATATGTATGCAAACGGCTACAGAAGCCAGGAAACTTAGCAGCAGTATGCCAATATTATTAGATTTTCCACAAGCTGAAATTCACATATCAGACGATGCTTCTCTTCTCTCCGGTCTAGATTGGCAACGGCAAGGCTGCCGTGCACTAGTCCGTCACTTTTTAAATTTAAATAACGTCGTGGAATTAATGTTAGATCAATGTCGTTACTTTCATGTACCGTTAGGTAATATGCCTCCAGACACTGTATTGTTTGGAGCTGATCTCTTTTTTGCCCGATTGCTACAAAAACATAATTTTGTCTTATGGTGGTCAACTACTACCCGACCTGATTTGGGTGGTAGAGAAGCAGACGACAGTAGATTGTTGGCTGAATTTGAGGAGAGTGTTACAGTGATTCAAAATCAATCAGGATTTTACCCTGATGTTTGTGTTGAGTTAGCTCTAGACAGCTTGGCGGTATCAGCTCTACTTCAGTCGACAAAAATTCAAGAACTAGAAGGTGCATCTTCAGCAATTACATTCGATGTAATACCACAAGCATCACTTGAAGAAATGATAGGTACAATACCGGCAGCTACTTTGCCAAGTTATGATGAGACAGCTTTGTGCTCTGCCGCATTTCGTGTTATGCGTTCTATGGTAAATGGTTGGCTAAGAGAAGTATCAATTAATCGCAACATTTTTTCCGACTTTCAAATTGTACATTTCTACCGGTGGGTAAGATCGAGCAGTGCCTTACTTTACGACCCAGCCTTAAGACGAACTCTTAATAACTTAATGAGAAAAATGTTCCTAAGAGTTGTAGCAGAGTTCAAACGCTTAGGAGCCACTATTATATATGCGGATTTTAATCGTATTATTTTGTCTTCTGGTAAGAAATCTGTGGCTGATGCTTTAGCATATGTGGATTACGTGGTGCAGTCTTTAAGAAATAAGGAAATGTTTCACTCTATTCAATTGTCCTTTGAACAATGTTGGGAATTTATGCTATGGTTGGATCATGCCAATTATTCTGGTATAAGAGGCCGCTTGCCAAAAGGCATAGATGAAAAGGCACTTGGCGATGTAACCGCAGCGGCCTTAGCAGCACAAACAGAGAATAATTTAGAGAATAGTGAATTTCAAATTTCTGATAATGACGACTCAGACAATAATGAGATCGAAGAAATACCCCGCTCTTCTCAAACTGAAGAAAACCTTGAAGAAGAGCAATTATCTCTTGAGCTGAATTGGACCATAAGTGAATATTTACCAGAAGAAAACGAGTGCCGTGAAAAATTTGAGACCCTCATAACATTATTTATGCAATCTTTAGCCGAAAGAAATAGCACACAGCAGGCTATAAAAGACATATCACATCCTGCTTTTGATTTTATTATAAAGTTGCACAAAAACTATGGCAAAGGTAAACGTAGTCCGGGTTTGGACTTAATACGTTCCCTTATTAAGGTACTTAGTGTTGACAAGAGTGTATTTGACGAAGTAAATGAATTGCGTCGAAATATGTTACGTTTGGTGGGTGTTGGTGAGTTTTCAGATTTAGCTGAATGGAAGGATCCCTGTGATAGCTATACAATAACGGAGGTCATCTGCAAAGCGTGTAATCATTGTCGGGACTTGGATTTGTGTAAAGATAAGCACCGCGCAATGAAAGATGGAATGTAAGTATACATGTCAGTAAATAATTACATATAATTATTTTCTTTTATGATATCTACATAATAGTCCCGTGTGGTTATGTGCCCAATGTTTTGTGTCCTACGATAATGAGGAGATTGAAATGCGTATTATTGATGTGATCCAAAGGAAACTGATGTCATATGTGTTGCAGGATTTACGATGTCTTAGGTGTAATGAAATAAAGCGAGAAAATCTTGCAGAATTTTGTACATGTGCTGGCGAATTTGTGCAGCTAATATCGGGACGGGAAATGAATCACTTACTGATAACTTTTCGCAGAGTGGCTGAGTACCATAAAATGGACTTGCTACTCGAGACCGTAAAACAAATTCAAACAACTATATAACACGCTAATTTATATAACTGTAAATAAAATAGTTATGCATTTTCGAATTTTATTATGTTAATGTTATCCTTAATAATCGAAAAAAAAACGGCAGATTAGGTATTCTTTTTTAAATTAATTAACTAATTTAATTGTTTTACAATTAAATTAAGAACAGACCTTTTTAGTTGTAATTGTATGTTCAATATGATGGTTAAATTAAAATCTAAACAGAAGTACTGATGGGATCAATTTTGACTTCTGGGAATTTAAAGTCGGGAAATTTAGTCATATCGGTTTTCCCATCACTACCATATTGCTTGGCCACACGCTCCAGTTCATTTTTCATTTCTTTTTCAATTTCGGGAGAGGGATCGACCAATTTGCCGCCACTGAAATTAAAAAAAAAAAACATTATTAATTTGGCTGTACTGGATACATCTTCAAAGCGAAAACTTACGAGCTTTTTTGTTTGTATTCACGTACTTTGTCCAAGAAAAGCTGCTGAATTGGATCGGAAGCCTTATTCATGGCTGGAGCAATGATACCAATGCTGCGGCGGGCTTCAACTCGCAATATGCGCACGCTATTCAAAATAGTTTGGGACAGCATCTGTAAAACATGGTGAAGTTTTAATTGACTTCGGGTTTGGTTTTTCTTATTTGGTAACCATAAAAGCATTAAAGGTTATGTAATGAATTTTAGGTGTAATTTTAGCCAACTGAAACTATTGAATAAATTACTAATGTTTAACTAACTTAGCTCATATAATGCACGCCCTAGTTAAATTTTCTATAATTACCTTTATTGTTAATGAATTCTTACAATATAAGCTCTAGATTATAGTAAACCACTATTATTGAAAACTCCACTGCAGAAGTATATTTTAAGTTGCCAATTGAAACAAGCTGATTGTCAAAAGTGAGAACTGCCACATAATTATATTTTGAAAAGCCAGGGATGTGTACTTTATTGATAATAAATGCTACCAAGCCGATTTAAAAAAATTTTAATTTTTATCAGAAAAATTGAAATGCTGATTTACTTACAAATGTTTAATCTTAATGGATTACTGATTAATGAAAAAAAGAACATCAATAAAAAAACGTACAAAGATTTCAAATATGATAAGTTTTATTTTATTTTTACTCTGGCACCACTGGTATTCTGTGCCGTGTACAGCAACCAAGAAATAAAGGTTACGGATATCATACAACAGCTAACAAAAGGCAATATATCAACTTAAAAATATGGGATAAACAAATTAAATTCGGCTGTGCCGAGTCTTATATACACTTCACTGTGTTAGACAAATATTTATATTTTTCAATTTCCACATTCTTCTTAAATATCAGTTTTGGTTAAGATACTATGAATGTGATGTCTGAAAAAACTGAATACTACTTTTTTTAGTTTAGATAAAAAACGCAAAAAAACAGCAGAAATTAATGAAAATCTAAAATTTCGGTTGTATTCCTCGGCCAATCGGATCCAATCGGAATCACAAAGTTACTTAAAGTGAAAGGTATAAAAAAGAACCACTTCCTTCTAATGACACGGCTATCTAAAATTCATTGCTTTTACCTTCTTCTTCTATTCAATCACGAACACATTCGCTGCTTGTATTTTATTTCTTTTTATATTATTTTTTAAATATTTTTTGTCTAATCGCAACTGCAATTTTTAATTTTAAAGAGAAAGTAATAGTATAATGATAATAATTACAAATAAAACTAAAAATTAATATCCGTTAACTCTTGCATTCACAATCAAAATTCCTGTAAACTTGTTATTTTCTTATTTAAATAGATAAGTATGTATGTATTTATAATTTAATTTTAATTTTAGTCAACATTCTGTCAATTTACTTTCTTACCAGATCACTTTTAAATTTATACTGCAAATATTAAGAATCTATTTATCAATCTTAAATTTTATCGTTCGCTATGCATACCTACGAGTACATATTTATAAATAAAAAATATTTTTTGTTAAAATCAATTTTTCCAAATTGATTTTTTTGTAAACAAATAACTATGTATCTCGCGCCAGTTTTAGTATTGTTTATTATTAATAAAATATGAATTTTATTAATTTAAGTTTTGTGAACCCAAATTTATAATATTATTAAGCATCATAGTTTACATAAAAATTGACCTCCGTGTTTATGTAAACTCATATTATTAGAAGACAGATATATAAAAAGTTAAAAAAAATATTTAATTTCGTTTTTTTTTATTATTGCAAATTATAGCGAATTATGATAACGTTTTGAATTGATAAACAGAAATTAAGATTGAATTTTAAATACATTTATGTACACATGTAATGTCTTTTTTTTCATAAAATTTTATTACATCTATTTCTTAAGAATGTATTTAAGAGTTTTAATGCTTTTTATTTTTTGTTGTTTGAAAAAATTAACAAATTTTTTTTTTCATACGATTTCTTATAATTTGAATTTAAGTTTTGTTTATTTAACCTTTTTTATCTGAAAATAAATATAGATTAAGATTTTAGGTCCCTTTTTTATATATATTTTAATTATTATTAAATTGAATTCCAATATTTCGACACGCCTGTGTGTCTTTCTCAAGGAAAATAATTTTATAAAATAAATTTATAATTATATTGGAATTTAATTTAATAATAATTAATATATAAATAGACATAGAAGCTTAAACAATATTTATTTATTACTTTTAATTTGAATTCAATTAAAAATATTTTTGATTTATAAAATTTTTTTAAATAAAGCTTTTATAAAGCAAAATATATTGTATATTTAATTAATATTTATTGAGCTTATTTGTTTTTTATAAATTATGTATTAACTTCAGCTTTAATAATTTTATTAATAAAAAACAGACTGAAGCTCTATAAATATTAATTATATATACAAAGAGAGGCCAAAATAAATAATTACATAAATGCAAAATATATTGTTATAATTTTAGCCTTTAATTTTTATTTCACTGATTTATATTTTCTCAATTTTGTATTTTTAATAAGATGTATGATATGTATATATAACACTATGTATGTATCTGTTTACCATAATCTTGAAATTAAGTACAGATTAGGTTATGTTACACGGGTTGCCCCGAATAAAGAAAAGCAGAGGCTCACTTGGGTCTTCTAACGTGTTACCTTTATAGGAGAAATACGGATAGCAATAGAGTTAGAAGATTACAAAGAAGTAGAGAAATAGAGTAGGGGAAAGAAAATTAAGTTTAAAAAATTAAACATTTTTTTTATGTGCGTATGTATTTCAAATATCATTTCTGAATTCGTTAAACTTAGCAACATGGATAATTGCAGAAATTAGTTAAAACTTGGATTTAGTTACATGATTGACTGAAATTGTTACATTTTGTAAAAATTCGAGAAAATAATGATTAAAGAATAAAGAATATAGTTCCCGCATTCATTTTGCTTGAAACAAATTTGTAACGCAAAAAAAAAAACCAAACCAAAAAAGTTATTGACTTGTTTCCAACTACCAGCGAGAGAGAGAGAGAGAGAGAGAGAGAGAGAGAAGGAGAAAGAGAGAGAGAGAGAGGGAGGAATGTTATAAGGAGAAATAGATATCGCTCATTTGTTTCAATAGTGTTACAGCTCAAAAAATAATTTTTTCTCAATGCCAGCTTATAATTTAGAAAAAAATAAAAACATTATTTTAAATTATCTTCTTTTTAATATATAAAATTTTTTCATAACAATGCTAACAAATTGCAAACTTTAAATTGATCTATTATAAAATCATGTTTTTTGAATTATGACGCTAATGAAGTAAATGAGAGATATGCTACAAGTTGTTCTCTCAGTAAGTAAAAAAATCTAAAAATATATTTTAATTATTTTAATTTAAAATTAGTTAAGAAAGAAAATGATTCATAAAATATTTTTGTTTTGCAATAATTATTTTTATTTATTTAGTAAAAAAGTGTTTATAGTTTGTTGTTGTTGTCGAGCTTGTGTCTTATAATTAGTTTTAAATTGGTCACAAGAAAATTCGTTTTTATTTGTTGAAAACAAAAATAACAACAAATTTAAATAAAAAAAAAAAACTAATAAAATATAAACTAAATTTGAATGTAAATAAAATTATAAATTAAAACCTATAACACATATAAAAAATTTATTGTTTTATGGAAATAGCTTTGAAAAGTGTAAATGTCGTAGCTTTTCTACTTGTATTTTAAACTTTTAAAATTTAAAACATGATTTCTTTGACCTTCATAATTTAGAAATATATAATAAGTCCTTGTTCTGTATACCGAATGAAGTTAAAAAATTTGGAATTAATATTTTTTTTCTTTCTATTATATGCATTTTTTATTTCTTTTTTAAAGTAAAATACAGCAAATAAATTTGTAAAAAGTTATAAGTTGGTGTATTTAATACAGAACAGCGCTGATATAAAAGCTAAAAAAATATTTATTTACTAGATGTTTTTGCTTGGTGTCACCCGGCCTAGTTCTTTATTACTTCAGTCGGTATCCTTGAGCGTATTTATCAATTTTTTGAGAAATCCGTTTAAAATAAAAATTAATTTAATTATATGGATTAGGAGTTAATTCTAAGACTATATTTCTTAACGAGCACGGGCAACTTTGACAATTGGCTCCCAGGTTCTAGAGAAGAATCGAACCTGCGAAACCCATATTGATAGGTTAGTGCACTACCTAACACTCTTATTGAAAGATATTTTTTTGGTTTTTGCCCTTAATTGGAATTTCTTTATTTTCGTATTAAAAAAGTTAGTTATTGGTAATTTTAGTAAGATATACTAAATTCACCACTCATTCATTTTTAAAAAAAGTAGATTTATACCACTTTCAAAAAACGCAAAAGCATTGTTTCGTTAAAAAATGTCTGCAAATATTAAAAATTAAATGAAAGTAAATTTATTTTTAATTTTTATTGGATGTCTTAAAATTTCTTTATTTTTATAATAAAATATTTTTAAAGTTTTTGGTATTTTTTATATAAAATATTATTACTCGTATTAAAAAATATTTTTCTGTTGATTAAGATTTTCTTTTATATATAAAAATTGAGAACCTACAGATATTTTATTGCTTTTAAAAATAGAGATCCCAGAACGAATTTTTTCGTGAATGTAAATTTCATTTATTTAACTGAAATTGTTTATTTATTTTAGAATTAACAAAACATTTTAATCAATACTTGTCATTTCATTAAAAATATTTTTTGTTGAATATTTAAAAAGAATGTGCAAAATTAAAAATACTACAGTAAGTGGTATATAAGACTCGTCACAACCGAATTTAACTTTTTTTGAAGCTGACTAATTTGTTTTTTCAAAAATAACAGCTGATTTCTTGGTTTTCCATATCAGGCTTTCAGAATATCCTGCTATAAGCCTGTTAAGTTTTTTTTTTCAAAAACTTTTTGTTAAAAAAAAATTTTTTTTGTTTGTTTTAAAAATCCAGTAAATTAAATTAAAATAAAACAAAAAAATAACAAAATATTAATCTTTATTTGTGCTTAATTCCAGAAATTGTGTTGGTTTTAAAATTTATTCTTTTACTCATGATATTCTCATGAGTTATTTATTCATATATATATACTGGATAGCATATCTATCATCAGACGCTACTCTGAATCCTCAGTACATTACTCCCAACGTTTCTTGCAAACATTAGAACCTTTATATTATAAAAGGAATTGACTAAATAAGAATTATTTGTCAATAGTTACAAAAAGATTCAAATATTCAAACAAAAAACTCAGTAAGTATTGAACTGAATAAATAAATAAACTTCCCAACCAACATTTTAATATTGAGTTGTAAACAATAATACTGCATTCATATAAAAGTTTCAGAGAATTATAGTTTGGTTCTGTACGGACAATTTAGAATTTTTAAGCATTTAAATTACTCATACTTACGGCTTTTGCGTTTGTCATATTTGAGTAAAAAAGCAAAACTATTTTTAATTTCTTGTTTTACGTTGTGTAATAAAATATTCTGTTATTTTCCTTAGGAAATTTTGAGTAAAGGCAATTTAAAAAAAATATTCACTTTCACCACGTTACCCTACTTTTTTTTAAATTATATTTTTGAAAACTAGACTGAAGTTTATGGCATTTTCTTTTCTCAAAAAATATTCTGCCTATAAATTATGAAATATTTAAATAGACTGCCTGAAACTGCACAAAGTAATGCCTTTTTTATGGTTTCAATAGAACGAAAATAAGTTTTTATGTAACATTAACACCACTGATAAGCAGTTGAATAAATAAAAAAATTAAAATACATTTCTCTTCAAAAATGACCAATAATGGATTTTTATGAAGAATATCTTGAATCTCCTATTTCATATAAATACAAATTAAATAACTTATTTAATTGTATAAACAAATAGTTGACCCAGTTGCAAAAAAAAAAAGGATAGTAGCTCACCCTTACTTATAAATTGAGTGCAAAACATGCACCATGTTTGCATCATTTATATGCAACATGCTAAAAACAGAAGGCGATTTTGATTTTAATTACTACATTTTTTGACAATAGAACGCAAACATTCTTGAATGGCAGAATATATGCAACATTTTTCTTAGAAAAGAAAACGACATTACTCATTTTTTTTTAAATAAACAATATAAATCCTTGAAGTCTTTCTTGCTTGTCTAAAAACCTGTTGTTGGTCATGGTAGAAATTGAACCTACGACCCCCAGATTGATAGTATATGGGGGGAGGGGGCATAACCCATAAACAGTTCTATTACAATTTAAAGAAAAAAAAAATTAAATTAAACTTTACGTCATAGACTATTGGGTATTTTTCGCTTTACGTATCCAAAATGTAATCAATTAAAATAAATGAAGTAGACATGTAAACAACTTTTAAAAGAATTAATAAATTAAAATGTGTTATTGGTTCACAAAATTTGAAAATATTTGATTCAATTTCTTCTGTCAGAGAATGCGTTCTTCGCCTTTTGGTAACTCTGGGCCTTCCATCGGTTATTTGTTCTAATCCTACTAAATCTTCCATGTCAGCTATATCTACGTCTTTTGTATCAGTGTCATTTGAAGATGAAACTATTGCTTGTTTTGGCTTCGGCCTGGCAGTAAACATTTCATTAATTCTGCGTTGTTTGAAGACATCATTTTTCTCAGAGATTTTTTTGTGTAACCAATCTGGATGTTGTACTCTAGGAACAGGATTTGTTAGACCTTGTAAAGCAGCAGGTATAGTGATAATTTTCTGTATAGCTCCTCCTAAACGTTCGATATAGTAGTTCCAGTCTAAAATGTCACGTATGTCAGCATCACCCATGGTATTATCTCTTAACCAACGACGAATATGATGTCTTCGAACACTGGGCTCAGATTGAAAAATGGCCAAAGGTATTGCTCTCTCCGTGACAGGTGCTCCTTCTGGTTTTCGCGAAATAATATATTTACATGCTAAACCAGCATCTTTCACCATTTGCTCCCCTAAAAATTCTGCTAATCTTTTTGCTGTTGATATAGAAGTTGACTTTTGAGCTCCATATTCTTCAAGTTTCTTAGACATGGATTTATTTTCTGAAATTAATTCAAACAGTTCTGAATCAGGCAGATTAGAACCTCGGCTGTATAAAACATCTAACCAATAATCAGCGACTTTAGCTACAGAAGCATAACACTCTTCCAAGGTATTACCAGCTAAAAATGCTTCAAACACTGAGCTTTGAAAGTTCTTAATAAGCTGCAGTTCACCTCTGCGTTTTACTTCGAAACCTTTAATCTTAAATTTTATCGTTCGCTATGCATACCTACGAGTACATATTTATAAATAAAAAATATTTTTTGTTAAAATCAATTTTTCCAAATTGATTTTTTTGTAAACAAATAACTATGTATCTCGCGCCAGTTTTAGTATTGTTTATTATTAATAAAATATGAATTTTATTAATTTAAGTTTTGTGAACCCAAATTTATAATATTATTAAGCATCATAGTTTACATAAAAATTGACCTCCGTGTTTATGTAAACTCATATTATTAGAAGACAGATATATAAAAAGTTAAAAAAAATATTTAATTTCGTTTTTTTTTATTATTGCAAATTATAGCGAATTATGATAACGTTTTGAATTGATAAACAGAAATTAAGATTGAATTTTAAATACATTTATGTACACATGTAATGTCTTTTTTTTCATAAAATTTTATTACATCTATTTCTTAAGAATGTATTTAAGAGTTTTAATGCTTTTTATTTTTTGTTGTTTGAAAAAATTAACAAATTTTTTTTTTCATACGATTTCTTATAATTTGAATTTAAGTTTTGTTTATTTAACCTTTTTTATCTGAAAATAAATATAGATTAAGATTTTAGGTCCCTTTTTTATATATATTTTAATTATTATTAAATTGAATTCCAATATTTCGACACGCCTGTGTGTCTTTCTCAAGGAAAATAATTTTATAAAATAAATTTATAATTATATTGGAATTTAATTTAATAATAATTAATATATAAATAGACATAGAAGCTTAAACAATATTTATTTATTACTTTTAATTTGAATTCAATTAAAAATATTTTTGATTTATAAAATTTTTTTAAATAAAGCTTTTATAAAGCAAAATATATTGTATATTTAATTAATATTTATTGAGCTTATTTGTTTTTTATAAATTATGTATTAACTTCAGCTTTAATAATTTTATTAATAAAAAACAGACTGAAGCTCTATAAATATTAATTATATATACAAAGAGAGGCCAAAATAAATAATTACATAAATGCAAAATATATTGTTATAATTTTAGCCTTTAATTTTTATTTCACTGATTTATATTTTCTCAATTTTGTATTTTTAATAAGATGTATGATATGTATATATAACACTATGTATGTATCTGTTTACCATAATCTTGAAATTAAGTACAGATTAGGTTATGTTACACGGGTTGCCCCGAATAAAGAAAAGCAGAGGCTCACTTGGGTCTTCTAACGTGTTACCTTTATAGGAGAAATACGGATAGCAATAGAGTTAGAAGATTACAAAGAAGTAGAGAAATAGAGTAGGGGAAAGAAAATTAAGTTTAAAAAATTAAACATTTTTTTTATGTGCGTATGTATTTCAAATATCATTTCTGAATTCGTTAAACTTAGCAACATGGATAATTGCAGAAATTAGTTAAAACTTGGATTTAGTTACATGATTGACTGAAATTGTTACATTTTGTAAAAATTCGAGAAAATAATGATTAAAGAATAAAGAATATAGTTCCCGCATTCATTTTGCTTGAAACAAATTTGTAACGCAAAAAAAAAAACCAAACCAAAAAAGTTATTGACTTGTTTCCAACTACCAGCGAGAGAGAGAGAGAGAGAGAGAGAGAGAGAGAAGGAGAAAGAGAGAGAGAGAGAGGGAGGAATGTTATAAGGAGAAATAGATATCGCTCATTTGTTTCAATAGTGTTACAGCTCAAAAAATAATTTTTTCTCAATGCCAGCTTATAATTTAGAAAAAAATAAAAACATTATTTTAAATTATCTTCTTTTTAATATATAAAATTTTTTCATAACAATGCTAACAAATTGCAAACTTTAAATTGATCTATTATAAAATCATGTTTTTTGAATTATGACGCTAATGAAGTAAATGAGAGATATGCTACAAGTTGTTCTCTCAGTAAGTAAAAAAATCTAAAAATATATTTTAATTATTTTAATTTAAAATTAGTTAAGAAAGAAAATGATTCATAAAATATTTTTGTTTTGCAATAATTATTTTTATTTATTTAGTAAAAAAGTGTTTATAGTTTGTTGTTGTTGTCGAGCTTGTGTCTTATAATTAGTTTTAAATTGGTCACAAGAAAATTCGTTTTTATTTGTTGAAAACAAAAATAACAACAAATTTAAATAAAAAAAAAAAACTAATAAAATATAAACTAAATTTGAATGTAAATAAAATTATAAATTAAAACCTATAACACATATAAAAAATTTATTGTTTTATGGAAATAGCTTTGAAAAGTGTAAATGTCGTAGCTTTTCTACTTGTATTTTAAACTTTTAAAATTTAAAACATGATTTCTTTGACCTTCATAATTTAGAAATATATAATAAGTCCTTGTTCTGTATACCGAATGAAGTTAAAAAATTTGGAATTAATATTTTTTTTCTTTCTATTATATGCATTTTTTATTTCTTTTTTAAAGTAAAATACAGCAAATAAATTTGTAAAAAGTTATAAGTTGGTGTATTTAATACAGAACAGCGCTGATATAAAAGCTAAAAAAATATTTATTTACTAGATGTTTTTGCTTGGTGTCACCCGGCCTAGTTCTTTATTACTTCAGTCGGTATCCTTGAGCGTATTTATCAATTTTTTGAGAAATCCGTTTAAAATAAAAATTAATTTAATTATATGGATTAGGAGTTAATTCTAAGACTATATTTCTTAACGAGCACGGGCAACTTTGACAATTGGCTCCCAGGTTCTAGAGAAGAATCGAACCTGCGAAACCCATATTGATAGGTTAGTGCACTACCTAACACTCTTATTGAAAGATATTTTTTTGGTTTTTGCCCTTAATTGGAATTTCTTTATTTTCGTATTAAAAAAGTTAGTTATTGGTAATTTTAGTAAGATATACTAAATTCACCACTCATTCATTTTTAAAAAAAGTAGATTTATACCACTTTCAAAAAACGCAAAAGCATTGTTTCGTTAAAAAATGTCTGCAAATATTAAAAATTAAATGAAAGTAAATTTATTTTTAATTTTTATTGGATGTCTTAAAATTTCTTTATTTTTATAATAAAATATTTTTAAAGTTTTTGGTATTTTTTATATAAAATATTATTACTCGTATTAAAAAATATTTTTCTGTTGATTAAGATTTTCTTTTATATATAAAAATTGAGAACCTACAGATATTTTATTGCTTTTAAAAATAGAGATCCCAGAACGAATTTTTTCGTGAATGTAAATTTCATTTATTTAACTGAAATTGTTTATTTATTTTAGAATTAACAAAACATTTTAATCAATACTTGTCATTTCATTAAAAATATTTTTTGTTGAATATTTAAAAAGAATGTGCAAAATTAAAAATACTACAGTAAGTGGTATATAAGACTCGTCACAACCGAATTTAACTTTTTTTTGAAGCTGACTAATTTGTTTTTTCAAAAATAACAGCTGATTTCTTGGTTTTCCATATCAGGCTTTCAGAATATCCTGCTATAAGCCTGTTAAGTTTTTTTTTTCAAAAACTTTTTGTTAAAAAAAAATTTTTTTTGTTTGTTTTAAAAATCCAGTAAATTAAATTAAAATAAAACAAAAAAATAACAAAATATTAATCTTTATTTGTGCTTAATTCCAGAAATTGTGTTGGTTTTAAAATTTATTCTTTTACTCATGATATTCTCATGAGTTATTTATTCATATATATATACTGGATAGCATATCTATCATCAGACGCTACTCTGAATCCTCAGTACATTACTCCCAACGTTTCTTGCAAACATTAGAACCTTTATATTATAAAAGGAATTGACTAAATAAGAATTATTTGTCAATAGTTACAAAAAGATTCAAATATTCAAACAAAAAACTCAGTAAGTATTGAACTGAATAAATAAATAAACTTCCCAACCAACATTTTAATATTGAGTTGTAAACAATAATACTGCATTCATATAAAAGTTTCAGAGAATTATAGTTTGGTTCTGTACGGACAATTTAGAATTTTTAAGCATTTAAATTACTCATACTTACGGCTTTTGCGTTTGTCATATTTGAGTAAAAAAGCAAAACTATTTTTAATTTCTTGTTTTACGTTGTGTAATAAAATATTCTGTTATTTTCCTTAGGAAATTTTGAGTAAAGGCAATTTAAAAAAAATATTCACTTTCACCACGTTACCCTACTTTTTTTTAAATTATATTTTTGAAAACTAGACTGAAGTTTATGGCATTTTCTTTTCTCAAAAAATATTCTGCCTATAAATTATGAAATATTTAAATAGACTGCCTGAAACTGCACAAAGTAATGCCTTTTTTATGGTTTCAATAGAACGAAAATAAGTTTTTATGTAACATTAACACCACTGATAAGCAGTTGAATAAATAAAAAAATTAAAATACATTTCTCTTCAAAAATGACCAATAATGGATTTTTATGAAGAATATCTTGAATCTCCTATTTCATATAAATACAAATTAAATAACTTATTTAATTGTATAAACAAATAGTTGACCCAGTTGCAAAAAAAAAAAGGATAGTAGCTCACCCTTACTTATAAATTGAGTGCAAAACATGCACCATGTTTGCATCATTTATATGCAACATGCTAAAAACAGAAGGCGATTTTGATTTTAATTACTACATTTTTTGACAATAGAACGCAAACATTCTTGAATGGCAGAATATATGCAACATTTTTCTTAGAAAAGAAAACGACATTACTCATTTTTTTTTAAATAAACAATATAAATCCTTGAAGTCTTTCTTGCTTGTCTAAAAACCTGTTGTTGGTCATGGTAGAAATTGAACCTACGACCCCCAGATTGATAGTATATGGGGGGAGGGGGCATAACCCATAAACAGTTCTATTACAATTTAAAGAAAAAAAAAATTAAATTAAACTTTACGTCATAGACTATTGGGTATTTTTCGCTTTACGTATCCAAAATGTAATCAATTAAAATAAATGAAGTAGACATGTAAACAACTTTTAAAAGAATTAATAAATTAAAATGTGTTATTGGTTCACAAAATTTGAAAATAGTTTATTAAAAAAATGTTCTTTTCTTTCTTTTATAATAAATGACTAAATCGTTAAGTATAGATGCATGTATGTAAGTATGTATGTGTGTGATGATTGTAATTTTATTTTGCATAATATTTTTTTATAAGTTTGGATGAGTGTTTAAGTGTTAAATAGTAGTAATAAGTGTCAGTACATTTTATTTTTTTTTTAACTAAAAAAAACAACAAAAATGTTTAATTTTTAAATTAACGATTATGCAAATTTAGTAATTGTGTGCTGCATGATAGAATTTTGTTTTGTTTTCTCAGCAAAATTTTAAATTAAAAATTATGTGTATTAAAAAAACTACTTTAAGGAAAAGAAAATTTAAATAATTTATTTAACTTAATTAAAATATTTTTTTTTTCAAATTAATTTCAAATATTGCTTATAATTTTTAATGTTGTAAATATTTAAATTGTTCCATTAATTAATTGGCAAGTGAACGTGTTTATCTTTTTGTTTATATTTAAATATGAATTTCCTGCAGATTACTCCTTTTTCATTTGTTTTTTATTTTTAATTATGCATTTAGTTAAATCTACTGATGTAATATTTAAATTTCTTTTTAATTTTGTTGTTCCACATTTTTTCAATTCTACATTAATTATTTATTTTATTAATTATTAATTTGTGGCTTTTAATAATTTTACTTTTATATTGTTAATGAATAATATTTTGTTCTCGTAATAATTTTTTTATATATTTTGTTTAAGGTCTCTTCTACATTGTTTTTATGATATTAATATTGTATAATATAATTCAACTTGGGGTTTCTTTTTAATAATTTAAATAATTGAAATAAACTTAAAATAAACTATCACAAAATCAAATACTTAAAAATCATAAATAAAAAAAAAAACAAAAGATTTAACAAATTACTTAATCTCTTTTCTTTTTTGTTGCGTTAATTAATGTTAATTAAATGTTTTTTGTTTTTGTTTTTCCTCTTCCTTTTAACATTTTTTATTTGCTTAAATAACTTTCGATAATTTACATTTGACTTTCTTTGCGCCACTGGAAAGTTCCCGATTTTACGCCAATACTTGATGAACCCTGACCACTGCTAGAAAGTATATTGTTTGTGCGCCTTATTAATTGGGCAGCAGAATCGAAACGACTGCGTATTAGACGCATTGCAGGATTTGTGGTGATGCCACTACGCTTGCTTTTGCTAAAAGAAAAATGTAAGTAAATTACCTAGCGTTTTTTATTTAATGATAAATAATAAATGAGATAATCATTCTAAAATTATTTCAATGTTCAGTGTTTCGGATGTAGATACTTGTACAAAATTTACCTCGATGAACTGGCTTGATTTTCCTTAAGATTCCCCAAAATAATACGCATATGTGTGTCACGGGCAAAGTGATTGTCGGGTAATACCGATTTGCCACCTGAACAACTGGCTGTACTGCCGCTGCTATTTAAACCAGTAGCACCAGCACAATCATCAATATTATTAATAGAGGGCAATTGACCAGGTGAACTTAGCTCACTGCTAGGGGAGTGTGGTGGTGTAGCATATAAGGGTGACATGCATTCCATATCATAAAGATCAGCCTCATTACTGGCCATATGAGATGCTGTAAAATATGTTGCAATTGAAACAAATTATAATTTTAATGGAAAGAAATACACTTACCCATTTGGTGTTCACTGAGATCAGGTAGGATTTGTGAATGCCTATGGTGAGCAGCATTTTTGTGAGTCACTGCTGAAGATGACATTGAATTATGTTTTGCATTGACCATGGGAGAGTTCTGCACAAATGGATTATTCCGCGAGCTAAGTTTGGTATGACGCTGTAATTGTTGGGTAAATGTAAGAGGTGCCTATAATAAAAAATAGAAAAAATCAATGCTTATTTGAAGGTGAACTAGTTAATTTCTTGTTCCTCTAGATGAGTTCGTTTCGCCAGAAAACACTTTGGACTTTTTGTCCTGATTTGAGGTGTTTCTTAATAAAAATACACATTTTACTGTTTATTTTATAAAATAAGGCCTAATTTTTTTTTTATAAAATGAAAATATTTTTAAAAAGACTAGATAGAAAAGAGCAAAATTTCTGTCAGAAACTAAAACATCCGTACATTTCTTCATTACTTAAACATTTAATAAAAAAAGAATAAAAAAAATATATAAAAATTACTTACATCATTACTACTCCCTGTGGATTGACTAGATATAACACTTTTACGTTTGTGTAAACTGCTGGCATCCGATTGCATTGTATTTTGGTAGAAATTATTTGAACTATGTGTTGAACTTGAGGCATTCAGTATACTGGGTGCTGCCATATTATTATTAACAGTGGCCGTAGTGGCAGCCGAACAAACTGATGACGCTGAGGCATGAGGTGGGAATGGTGCTGTTGTTAAGTTGCCTACACCTAAATTAGCATGGGCAGGAATAGATGGTGGCTGATCAGGCGAACGCAATATGTTTGCATGATGAAACTTACTTTCCATTGGGTTGTTAGAATCATCTTCATAAGAGAATAGCTCATGTGTGAAATATGAATAATTAAAACTTAAAATGTAGTTAAACTTACTTTTGGTATAGTTATCAAAAATCTTTAAGATATTTGTGCGATTTGACTTGGCTGCCAATTTGATTGGTGTACGACCACAATGATCTGATTTATAAGGATTGGCACCGTATTTTAACAGTGCTATGACACACTTTTCATGACCTTCTTGAGCTGATATGCCCAGGGCCGTAGCTCCTTGTTTGCATGCATGATCAGCCAAAGCGCCAAAGTATAATAAAATATTCATAACATCATGATTTCCCTGCCATGCACAAGAATGTAGTGGAGTGCGCGCCTCCAAGTCCATTGCATTAACATCAGCGTTACCTTCAAATAATGTAAAGAAACAGAAAGTAATGTAGATACCAGCCAGCCATTTTTGTAATGAATACTTACCCAATGTTATTAACATTTTTACCATATCAGCATGACCCTGCCAGGCAGCTACATGTAGTGCAGTACGTCCCTCACTATCGCTAATATTAACATCAACATCTGTAAACTCCAATAAATATTTAACCATTTCCAACTTATTTTCCAAAGCCAGAATATATAATGTAGTTCGGGAATCCGCATCTTTAGCATTAACATCGCAATTATATTTCAAAAGATATTGAACAGTCTCTAAATGGCCTTCTAAGCAAGCCAATCGAAAAGCAGTTTTACCATCGTGAGCTTTCTGATCAACGAATGTGGCATGACACTCAAGTAGCACTTGAACACATTTTGTTCTGCCCTCTTGAGCAGCCAAATGTAAGGCAGTCTTTCCTTCGTTATCACATTCATCGATCTTTGCTCCAGATTCCAGCAACTGTAGACAAACTTCGTGGAAACCTTCAAATGCTGCATAATGCAGTGGTGTCCAACCAGCATTGTCACGATGTGTCTCATCTAAGCCGCGATCTAAAAGCTGGCGTACTGTTTCTATATTTCCTTGAGCTGCGGCAATACTTAAAACAGTGCGACCTTCAGAGTCCATACAATCTATGCCACAGCCCCAGAAAAGCAAAAGCTTAACAACATTGGCATGTCCCGCAGTGCAAGCCGCCCATAAGGGTGTTCTCCCCATAAAATCAGCTAAATCAGGATCAGCACCATTTTCTAGCAACAGTTCACAAACTTCAGCATTTCCTTCGAATGAACTGACCAACAAAGGAGACATTCCATCGTTGTCTAACTGATCAGTATTAGCACCATGTTCCAATAGAGTAGATATAACCTTGCTGTAACCAGAAGAGCCACATAAGGCCGCCACACATAATGCACTGCGACCATCCAAGTCAAGATGATTTACGTTGGCTCCATTTTCTAAAAGTATCTCTACAATGTCATAGTGTCCCATATAAGAGGCTGCTATCAAGGAGGTGCGGCCTTGGCGATCGACAGAATTAACATCGGCACCGTGTTCGATAAGAATCTTTAAAATATCTTCGTGGCCACTCCAGGCAGCAGCTCTTAAAGCAGTGCGTCCTTCTTTATCAGCCAAATCAATTTTACAGGCTGGATGTGCTATAAGCAACTTAACAACTTCTGTGTGGCCACCCCAGGATGCCGATCGTAAAGGAGTCCAACCATCACGATCGGCATGATTAACATCTACACGTTTCATACGACCAGTACCATCGTTACAAGGCTGCGAAAAATTAAGCAACAGTTTAACCACGTCCAAATGCCCATTTCGTGATGCTATATTTAAAGCTGTTTGACCATTATAATCTTCTATTTCCAAATCTATTGGACCTTTGCAAGCATTTAACGCTCTTTCCAGTAGCAAATGATTACCGTCATTAGCTAAAATGTGTATTAAAGCTTTACCCTTATGCAATTCCAGCCGATTGGAGTCTGAGAGCTGGTGAAGCGTCGACGATGCATTATCATCTTGGCTCTCATGATGAGGTTCACTTTTTTCGGATGGGCTGGCAGGTCTTTGGGTTTCCAGTATACAAGATCTTTCACTAGATATTAATAGATCTGCCAATTCAAAATCAATGTTTTGGGACTTTTCCGAAAGCTCAGGTGACATCAACGAAGATTCACAAGATGTTTGAGAATCTGCATTATTTATGCCGGTTTCAATAAGAAGCTTTAAAATTTTCCCATCCGTAGGTAAGCTGGGTTTAAAGAAATCGCAAAGTATTTGAGAAAACTCATCACCCAATTCGTTGTTTAAAAATTTTTCAATCATGTTGCGGGTTTTAGGTAAAAAGTTGGGATCATTTTTAAAATCTAACTCGCACTGAGAGCAGCAATTCAAATGGTTAGTGTAAAAACAGTCATTTAAATTGAGACGGGACTCCAAAAGCATTAATATTAAATCCAGATCAATACTACGGTTTGTTAGATATTCACCAGACTTGATGAGATGATAAATAAATTTTCGCACAGTATTTGCACAAAGAGTTTCAGCTACTAGCAAATAGTACATCGATATCATTACATGTCCTTCATTCACATCACATATAAATTTTTTAGTAGCAAATTTTACATCAACTAACCAGTCGGAAAAGGAATTGTGGAATATCTTCAGTCTTTGTTGATCGGTATCATATAGTAGTATGTTTTTCATTAACAATAAACGTTTCTCAAACTCCTCGTTGTCAATTGTGTAATTGTGGGTCCTTAGACAATTGAATAAAAATAGTTTGTCCACATAACCAGAGGATGCCAACAGTACATTAAGAAGTGGTCTTATTTTCATGTATTGCTTTTTATTAAACGATTTTTGGCATATATACAAGTATAAGCCATTTAAAGTACATGGTATTAACTTAATCTCTCGAAAACTAAAAAAGTTTTCTTTGATACCATTTAAAACTTTCTCCAGATAGAGAATACAACCGTTCGATTTAATATAGAGTTGATGTAGGGACTCAATTATCTCTTTCGTTAGCATAATGCTATCCTTGAAATCTGAGTTCAATCTATTGATAATGTATTCCTGAACATCTTTAACCACATGTGATTTGCGTAAATCATCTAAAGTAATTTTTTTGAAACCCGTAAACATTTTGGTTATTTGTTTCGTTTGTTTTTTGGTGGTACATACTAGGAATAGCCATTTTGGAAAGAGATGTATATGATTCGATAATAGTTCAGCTACATTGCGACTTTTGTGAGCAGTAGCATTGCCACGACCGCCTTTTAAAGTAGAAATTAAATTGCCTTCATTAATGTAGTTTTCATCTATTGAATCGATTAGTAATAGTAAAGCCGTCTTAGGTGGCGTTAGCTCTAGGAGAGGAAAGAGTAGAGCTTTCTTAAAACATTCATCTGGATTCTTTTCGATATTATCAACAGTTAAACTTTCAAATATTTCAGGATTGGAAAGTAGCATTTCATAGTAACCATCAGCTATTACGGTGCGGCAGCTTTTAGTTTTGGGCAAGGGTGGAGGCAAAGTATTAAGAGACATGGGTTCTTCATCATCCACAGGTAGAGTTATTTCATGAGAGTTACCATTAATGGACAACTCAAATTCAATTAAATTGTTATCGCATTCGTTGTGGTCTTCTTTTTCTTTACATTCCTTGGTCGTTGTTTCCTTTTTTTGTTGATTAAATCTAACCTGTTCAGCGTAATCTTTATCAGCTTCTGGCTTATCTTCGTTGTCTTGTTTTTCAGATTTGTCTGATTTTACATCTTCATTATTATCATCTGCATTGATAGCTGCTTGAATTTCCTGCTTAAGATCCTCACTAACTATTATGGCTATATCTTCTCCTCCTCCTTGCTGAGGCACCGTTGTCGAGTTATTTACTGTTGAGCTGACATGCTTAACGGGAGAGGCAACTATTCCTGTTCTTGTTAGTTTTACAGGAATTTTAGATTTTTTACCAGGACTTGTTTTATTTGTAGGGGAAAATGGCTGATCTTCATCTTTATTTCTAAACTTTTCTGTGTCGTTATCCTTGTTTTCTTCATAATCCCCGGTAGACTTAATTTTTGCACCCTTAGGAGGATGTGTATCAAAATTATATTTATCTTGGATTTCAGACTCATTAAAGTGTTGATCTGGTGCTGGTTCTGATTTCTGCCGTTTTAAAATTTCTGAATTTTTGCTAGCAGAAGTACGTCGCTGTCTAAAGTGATCCAATTCAGAAAAGTCACATTCTTTAGCGCCTCTCTTTAGCTCAGCTATTAGAATATCCTCAGCGTTTTCATCTAAAGAAATATTATTCATTGCCTCATCAAGTTTGGATTCTTGTTGCTGAACCTCATCTTGAAGAAATGAGAAACCTTCATCGATGATACGCTGTGATTCGTCTTTGGTAATTAAGGAAGAGTGACTTAATATTTGCAATACCAGTTTACGTATAAACAATGATAAACTATGACATTCAGGATTTTGTGATTCAATTAAGTAGCAAGCCAAAAGTTTGCGATTTAGTATACCTTTGGTGCCAGAATTACCATTTAATATTGCCTGACAAATGGAAGTCTTACCAGAACCATTGGAACCCAGTACTAAGCAACCATTATAGGTTGAGGAGGATATAGCAGAGGCTTTAGTACGGGCTGATATAAATTGTGAAGAAACAGCAAATGGTTCATTTTTACTACTGCCTACAGCCCCCAAAAGACTAGGTATAGATTTTTTTCCAGCTGTACGTTGCTCTAAGCACATGGCTATCTTTTTTAATACCCATTCACGATTTATGTAAACTTTTGATTCATAACGTTGATTTTGCTGATGATGGTGCTGATGGTGATGGGACACTACATGTTGATGACCATTTGCTACAAAACCATTAACCTCTTTGTCAGGTGATATTTTCTTTTGCATTAAAACTTCTAAGTTGTCAGAGGTTTCCTCTGGATTACGTTCCATATTACCAGCACCCTCTAATGCTGCCTCCATTTCATCTTCTGGATCAACACTGCGCCTTGACAATTCTACTGGGAAGTTTTGTTGCACTAAATTGGCGAAATGTTCTTCTCTAGCCAGGTTAGAAAAACTCGAATTTGGACAATCTTTGCCGGATAACTCCATTTTCTTATGCAACTGAGTTGTATCCTTTAGAAAATTTAATATCCGTCGGTCTTCCAATTGATGGCTTATAGAAGCTATACCACTACTGCCACTAGCGGTAGCTAAAGGTATACCTTGATTGGTATACATATTACTGGATGCACAACCCGAGTCTGGTTCATCGTCCAAGTCAGTAACCGGTATAGAATTGCCATTACGATTACTATTATTCAAACGATTACTGTCGCGTGTATTAAGTTTCTTGTAGTCCATTATGTTGGTCAACTTCATATCATTTGTTTCATTGGTTTCATTTATGATTCTATTTGCTGGGGCAGAGGCTTGCTGTACTCTGCTACGTTCCCCACTTTTGTAGCGATCTGATTTTCTTAGCGGTGTAGCATAAATCATTTCTTTGGGCATTTGTCCTACCGAAAAGTGTTTACTATTCTGATGATGTTTATTGTTTGGTGTCGAATTTGAATTTTGATTCGAATTAATGTTTGCATTTGAATTGGCAACATTTAAATTAGCACTTTGATTACTTATATTGTTAAGCAATAATTGCTGGGACAAAACCTTGTTCGAGTTAATATTGTTGGAGTTAGAATTGTGTGTTTGTAGGTTTTTTTGCTGTTGCATTTTACGCACAGACTCATTAAACATGGCCTGGCATGGTAAATTTTCATAAATATCATTTCGTAAATGATCATTATCCTTATGTTTAGACATGATGGCATCTGTTTTAAATTAGCTTATATTTATGGTAAATCTTTGGTTTTGTATCAAGTCGTCAAGTTGTCAAATGTCTTTTTTTTCCATACGCTAAAGTTAAGAATTTCTTTCTCTAAATATAATTGATCGTTTTGCATTGATCGCTTGTTGTCGTTTCATGTTATTCGATTGTTCCGTTTAACTGAAATTAAATAGAAAATTAAAATGCAATTAAAAAATTGTTTTAAAATAAAAAAAAAATAAATAAATTATTTTAAACAGAAAACTGAATATTTTAATGCATCTAAATATATTTTTAAGGTACAATATTTTATAATAAAAAAAAAAATTAATTTATTTATTATTTTATTTTCTTGTCTTCAAATTGTTTACTAAGTTAGTCAAGCAATTGACCCTATTTCGCCCTCTTTTGTTTTCTTATTTTTCAGTTTATTATTTTGCAGGTGTATCAGTGAATTCATTTCAAGAATAAATATTTTGTATAACGTCTGCATAAAAAGAATACTACGCAAACACCATAAACACACACACACACACAATAAATGAACATTGAAAGTGTAGAGTAGCTAAAGTGTAAAATAAGGTTAGAAGTGCAGCAACAAGATTTCAGCATTAAAAATGTATAAAAAAATTTTTGAAAAGAAATTTTTAAACATTTTTATAACCTGCAATTATTTATTCTTTTATAAATATGAATGTTTGTGTATAATTATTTTGTTTCTCATCATAAGCTTAAATAGCTCCAAGTAGTTTCTTAATTTTTAAAATGAATTTTTTTTCGTAATCATTCATTAATATTCATATTAACCTTTTCGCGATTAAAAGGGTATGGTTTATTTTTGTTGTTTCTGGAATTTCAAAATGCGTTATTAGACCCATTACGGCACATTGTCTGATGCAATTGCCATTTCGGTTTTTGAAAACGGGTTTGAAATAAATGATGTATTCCTAAGTTACCTAATATTTGTTGCGCTTTCCAAGAATAAAAAATATACATGTCGCATAAGATTTTCCCTTTAGTTTGGTTTGACAAAAATCATTATGAGGTTTTTTTAAATTTAAAAATGATTTTTATTCTCTTCAACAAATTATTAAAAGCTTTAGGGTCACAATTCCCATAACTGTAAATTATAAGCCACGGTTGGTTGGTTTACATGGCGGCCTAATGACCCTCAATTAGAATCGCAAGATTCCATTTTGAACTACTTACTCGCCAAGACTATGTAGCCGTAAAGTGACCTAGATCCACCCCGTGACATTGAGATATCTGAGAAGGTCCTCTAGCCTTACTCCCGATATCTCAGGTAGTCCGGCCATCAGAGGAGAAATCTGTATCTCGAAGCCATAAGAGTCGGGCATTCGAAGAGAAGGTGAAAGACTGTCTCTTTACTCTCGGGTGACCGGCAGGTGCGGCAGTTTTCGTTGTTCGGCAGTCCCAGCCTGCTGGTGTGCTTGCCGATCGTCCAGTGACCAGTTATCACAGCCACCAATCTCGAAATGTTTCTCTTACACGTTTCCAGACTCCGCCAAGTAGTATCCGCCCTTCCCTGGTAGTGATCAAAAATTTTCGTTTTTTAAGCGCATGAAATTCCCTGCCCTATTGATTAGTAACAGATTCGATTCTCACAACCTAATTTATGTTCCTGATGTGTTATTAAGCATTCTGTGATTTCGCAAGCATTCTTTTAAAATTAATTTGATTTACAGATTAATGACAGATAAAACAAAATAGAGTAAAATTTGTTTGATAGTAAGTGTCTGTAAAAGACAGAAAATGTTTTCAATTATAAAATGCCTTAATTAAAACAATATTTACGGGATCAAACTTTTCTAAATATTGCGATTTTCCAATTAAATCACTTTATGTTAAATTGAAAATACAATTGTTAATTCACTGCTCAATAACTCGCAAGCAAAACAGCATTTGCAAGTTGACTTTGATCAGATGATAGTTGCAATGAAATTATCCAATCTTTTCCTAAAGCACTAACAAAAAAAAGTAAGAAGTCTTTGATAACCTTGTAATTATTTAATTGCACATTACGAAAAAAAATGTGAAATCTAAAACTTTTTTACTGTTTGTATAAAAGTATAAATATATTTACACAACTATACATGTATTTATATACACATATATGTACATACTTTTATGTGTGCTTAAGTAATTTCTCAATATTTGTTCCTTTCCAACTAACTTTTCTACTAACTACCTCGTGTTTTGCACTACCACCTTTCTAAAGTGTATTTGCAGTCGATGACTACGTTAATATTCGTTGCATAGAATAATTTTCTGCTTTGTGTGATTTTATTACAGACAAAAATAAATTCTAAATCTCGGTAATGTTTGTGTTTCTGATATACATGTTCGTCCATTTTTGCTAAATTACTGATAGATTTTTAATCTGTTTTATTTGAGATGGTTTGGTAGTTAGTGAAATGTTCATCAAATATACTCGTATATTGCTTTCATCAGTATTTAAATTTTGCTTCTTTTTATCAGTTTTGATATTTCGGTTTCAAAATTCATATTAGCAATTTAAGTTAGTATTTTATGAAGTTTGTGAGACCATAATTTTGGCAGCTTATTTTCAAAAAGCATTATCTATACCAGCTTAATTTAACAACTGCTATTACTTTTAACTATAGATATTGAGCCGCAACTTTAAAGCATTTGATGAAACCTAAATTTAAGTATTTTTGTTGGCAACAATTTCAAAATTGCGATTAAAGTTGTTGGATCGTGAGCGAGGTTATTTAACCTCCATATAAATACTTTTGAATTCATTTATCAAATTATCAAATAATATAATTAAAATAGAATTTAATATTAGATTTTTAGTCTCAATTTCTTTTGTGCGAATAATTTTTGTTAAATGCTGCTTTTTATTTCATAATCAGCTTTGATAAACTTTGTACGAATTAAGCACATAATATTAGTTGTCAAGGGTTAAACTTTAGCTGACTAATGAACTAACTAAGTAAAGCAAAAACTAAGTTCCTTAGATTTAGGTTTTAACTAATAAGAAATTACTTCCCAACTTGTAATGGATTAGATCCCGAAAAAATTAAGCAATTTCCCAAAACGAAAAATTAAAAAAAAAATTCAAAAATTGATTGATTATGATGCTTCCTGTCCATATACTTGTGCAAAAATTTTCACTCTTTGAATTAAAAACAACATTAATAAAATAAAAATAATTCTAGCTCAATTTTGTGGTATTTTTGTTCTTAACGAATAATATTATTTAAAACTTGAAAACAAGTTTTATAGAAATTTAAAATTTCTTTGATACTCCACTTTTACGTGTGAATAGTAACTATTGTTTAGGTGCGGCCTTTTACATTTAAGATAACGTTATACAGATTTGAATTGATAATATATTATTGTGGTTCTTTAACGTCCTATAACAACCCTTTTTGTTTTTATTTATAAACATTCTTACACTTGTCCACATTTTCATATGGTTGTCGGTGTTCACTTTTATGAATATTATTTTTTTAGCATGTAGTTTTTAGCTTTAGCTTCATTTATTTTTCGTACGGATTTTACGTCCGAATTACACACTGTAATTTATCAGAACTACTTTGGTGTACGAGTATGTAAAGAAGCAAAAGTGCATGTTAAAGTGGTTAGTTATAAACCTTTTATTTTATGCTCACAAGAGTAGCAGAACTATATTTTTACACTTTCTGAGATATAAATTTTGTGATGCTGACTATGCAAATAAATATATTTTGTGTTAAACTCGTACATGAATTTATTGTTTAACAAACTTTTTTATTTTATAAAATAGAATTTTTTAAGTAATTTTTTTTGTAAAATGATAGTTTTTCAAGTGCAAGTATAGCATACTTGATTGAGTTTTTTAAGCTATTTATTTTTAAATTGATATTTCGCTTAAACTTTGTGCAGGCAGCTTTTGCAGGATATAATTATAAATGAAATTAATTTAGATTAAAATTTCATATATTTTTAAAGCATTGTTGTTAAGCAATAAAGTTTTACTTTTTACATCATAAATGTTCTAATGTATACAAAGAAATGTTGGGAGTAATCTACTGAAGATTCAGAGCAGCGGGTGATAAAATGGTATTTATAGATATGATATCTCTTTCAGATCTATTTGTCAACTTTTATATTGTCAAAGAGAAACATGTTGTGTCTGCCTTCAAAAACATTGCTTTTGTAAAAAAAAAAAATTAGAAAAACCTGAAAAAATTTCAATTACATAGATTGTGCTCTTTTTGCTTATGTAATAATTTGCTGTATCATTAGCCAGTTGAATAAAAAATTTTACAAGAAAAATATATTAAATTTCTTAAAATCTAGCTTTGCTTTTTTAATAATATTGAAGCAAAGAATAAACAATTTTTTTGTAGCCACGTGGTGGTGGCAATGAAATATATATTTCAAACGAAAAAAAAAAAAAAAAATTGGAATTTTGACTCCGTTTTATTTTATTTTATTTTATTAAAACACAAATTCTTTTAAAAAAATAATAAGCAAATAAATTTCACAAAATAATAAAATTTTGAGTAGATCAGCTGTTATAACAAACAGAGTCTCGTTTGTGACCAAAAATTATAAACTTTAAAATACACATGTAAAGACATGTAATAACTCTTAAGAATATGAGAAAAGCTATACACTTAAACAACACACTTAGAATAAGCACAATATTTTGTTATGTTGCCTTTCTTTCTTTAACTAAAATTTTTTTATTATTATTATTTTTTTTTTTTTTTTTTTTTTTTTTTTTTTTTTTTTGGAGTAATGTCAGGCTCACTATGTTGGCATGTCGACAAAAAAGTCTCTTTAGCTCTTTGGAATTGTTTTCCACTTCAATGCAATGGAGGTGCATTACTTCAGGGTGTTAATTCATTTTATATACAAAATTAATAAATGTATTTAATTATGCTTAATATAATAACTTTTTGGTTTATTGCTATGGAAATCAAAACTTATTTTAATTCACCAAACAGAAATTTTCTTTATAAGCCTAAAAACAATTTGTTTTTTTTTTGTCTCCTTAAAATATATTAATTTTTTTAATATATCCCAACGCTTTACGTATTTCTTTCCACCGCAGCAAAAAAAAAATGGAATTTTTATGAATGAAAAACCAGCAATCCTGAACAATAAATAAGTATCAAAAATGTATTTGTGTGTGTATTTATGTATGCCTTTAAACAATATAAATATATCATAAAGTGTGTTTGGATGGGAGAGTGTATGAAATAAAGATGGTAGGTATGTATGCATCCATGTGCTTAACAAAATGAAACCAGCAGTACATCTGAGCGTATGCGTTACATACAATTACACTATAATAGCAAAACACTCATACCCTCATTTTGTTACGAGTAGTACTCGTATTGTAAATATAAGGATAAAAAATACACACACACACACAGCAGCAAACAAGCAGCTGTGTGTGCTGTCACAATGTTCGTAATCAAAGTAAAAAATGTGGCATGCAAACAGTGCATTAACACACGCACCAACTGCATGCGAAACGGGGGATAGACACATCAAATTTTAACATCAATTATATATTTATGTGTGTTAAAAAAAAAAGGAAATCACATGTATACGTTGTGTGTGAATTTGATGAAAATCAAAACTAGTTTGATTTTTTTGATACGCACACATATGCATAATTTGATGTGGAAATTTGACGTGTTTATCCCCCGTTTAAGATTGCGATAAATACATGTGCCAACTTATTTTTTTGTCTCTTTATTTTATATTTTTAGCATTTTCATGTAATGCATACTAGACACAAAAATCTGTGATATAAATATATATCTATAAATTTCCCATCGAGAAAACAATAGAAAAATATAAAACGAAAAAGTAAAGATTTTATTGCATTTAACTACAACTGGTTTCATTCATAACACTCATTATTCACAATAGAAAATTGAAAAAAAAGAGACGAGCATTAAAACAAAATGTTTTTATCACTTACAAGTATTTCTATAATTTTATTTTCATGAACCCTATTTGTTATTTTAGTGATTTTGTCGTACTTTATTAGAAAGATTTTTGATTACAAGCATTTTTGTAAAAAAAATTTTGCGAAAAACTTCTCACTAAAAATGTCAAATTATCTCACATTTCAAAATATATATGAGAGGAGTGAAAAAGTAGTGACAAAATGAAAAATTAAATCGTTTAAATTGATAGATTACATTTTTTTTTAGAAATAAATGTTTTTATATATAATTAATAAATTTCTTTTTTTTTTTGTGTTAAAGAGCTTAAATTTATAAATATTTTTCAAAAATTTAATTCACATTTTGTAGTAATACAATTTCATAGCAAAAAACATTCAACTTATATAAATTCCTCTTTTTGTTGACAGTTTTTTTCTATTTGACATTTGAATCATTATAATATACAGATAAAGATATACTAGCGTTGCATTTTCTCACATTCGATTAGCAACACTTTTTACTTACTTTGTTTTATACTTTTTGATGTGAAAACAAATTTTATTCATAATTTTATTATGGCTTTTACTTGCCATAATAATAAATTTTTGCAATGCGTGTATTTTACTTAAAAATTTTTTTTATTAAATTAATAAATAAATATTAATAATATTTAATTTTACTCATTGTGATGTTTAACTTTTAGAAAGTATTTAGAATTTATTGTAACTTTAGTAATCTGAGTAGGTATTTGTGAAAATACGAATTTAATTTTTTATAAATTCTCCATTTGAAATTAGCTTAAAGTTAAGCTGACACACAATACAAAAATCTTTACATTGGCATCACTTAATGCTAAAAAGTTATAAGAACTTGCTGTATTGAATAACGAGTGCTATGAATCAAACCTGTTGCAGTTAAAGGAAATAAAATCTTTTCATAGTTAGTAGTTTTACCTTTTTCTTTGAATATAACTATATTAATAAAAATAACTTATTATATCCACTATGTATAAAAAGTTGTACTGGATTTATATATTTTTGTAAAATCATTTAAAAAAAAATTTTGTCGCAGTCCTAGGTATATACTAAAGAATTGCAAAAGCATACTTGAAAGCCACACATCACTACAAACATGTGTAATATTTTATAATAAAGTGCTTGTAAGCCATTTCAAGTATTCTTGTGCAGCCCTTTAGTTGTCACAGTTTTTGTTGAATATAATAATAAGATTTCATTTATTTTTTTGTTGCACATTAAATATTTGCATGATTTTCAAAAAATGAATTTAGAGATTTTAAAAAAATGATGACGAAAATGCTACACAAAGTTGTAGTGAAATATCGAAATAAAAATAATAAAATTATATTTTATAAAAAAATAATTAATAAAAATTATCTCAAGCTCAAATAAGCTTATTTAAATGAAATGCCAATAAGAAGATCGAATAATTAAGGTGAATTTTGCAATTTTAAATGTTGAAGACTTTAAAAAAGCCTGAATTCTATTTAAATATAATTGTATATAACTAAATAATTATAATACAAAATACATATTTTTATATCAAAATATATTTTCTTTATGTGTATGTATATTAGTTGCTTAACAATTCAGGGATTGTAGAATTGACATTTAAATTTATTAAGAAATTAGAAATTTACATCCAGAGATGTATGAGGGGTCCTCTGAAGTCCTCTTTAAAAAAAAATCAGTTAGCGGTAATTTTATTTTACTAAAGTGCCTGATACACACATCAAATTTCAAAAAATTCAACCGTGTTTTTATTTTCGTCAAATTCACACACAACGTATACATGTGACTTCCACGCACACAAATGCATGATTGATGTTGAAATTAGATGTGTATATCAGTCATTTAACACTACCGCTAGCAAATTTTTTTTTAAGCGAACTTGTATCACTTGCAAAAACAACAGCTCATATATTTGATTACAAAAGAAAATAAAGTCGACAGCAAGAGAAAGAGAAATTATAATGTATAACTTCAATGACACACACGAAAAGTTTAATTTCTAAGTTTTCTTGGTCACACACATTTTATATATTTTTGTCATCGTTGATGTCACTTAAAATGTTCATTTTATATTTACCAAATATACAAGTTAATATTGAAGAAAATATTTTTTACTTAAAAATCTGCTGTCTTAATAAAAATTTAATTTTCACTATATAGCAGAGCATCATAAACGAACTATGCCAGTGCTTATACCTCATAGTACGATACAGTCTACAAAGCATTTTTTTATAAAATAATATTTAGAGCAGATTTTGCATAAAAAAGAGACCATCCTTTTATGTAGTATAATAACATTAACGCGTTTATATTTAACATCCTACAACTGAATATTTATTTCAGCTTTCTTGTTAGTTAGTTGTTTATTTCCCACATAGTCGTAACCAAAAAGTAGCTAGAAAAAAAAAAATTAACAATACCAATCATACACATAAACATCCTTTAAATAATACGTGTTTGCTAAGTCATTACTTCAAACCCTCAATAACACCATAATAAGCGAATAATGAGAACTACTTTTCTTCTTTTGTGCAGGCAGCATTGAGCAGGAAACCACTAAATTAAAAAAAAAAAATCTAAATTCTAAATAATTAACGACTCCAGCACGTTTCACAAGCATGTTCTATCATTCATAAAAAACAAAATAAGGCATGTGAAAATCTGTCTAGAAAGGCATATTCCAAAAGTTAGAGGCACTATGATTTGGAAGATGCTGATGAAATAAATACAATGTAAAATTTTTAATTTTACTTTATGCTGAAATTAAATTTTATGAAAACAGAAGCTTATTAAAAATTAACAAGAAAACTATTTGTAAAGAAAAAATGTGGGTACAGAGGGAAACTAAAAAAATTAAAGAAACTAAATTATCTCATACGATTGCCATCTATTCTCTTTAATAATTTTATAAATTTTTTACTATTGAACTACTTGAATTACACTATTATAGTTTAATAAATAGCGTATTAAAATCAAAAGTTATGCATCGATTCTTTTTGTTCAAAACTTATGAATCTATATGCTTAAATAACTAATTTTTTTAATGGACTTTAACCACTTTAGAAAATTTGAAAGAACGAAATGCAGATTTGAGATCAGCATTTCAAAACATGTTAAAAACAGTATTCAGTTGTTATGTTCCAAAACTGGGTATACTTGTGTTATTTATTTATGTTTATAATCATAGAATTATTTGAATATAAAAGCAGAAAATTGTCAGTTGATTTAGTAATTAATTTTAAGAATATGAAGTGATAGCAATTGATTTTTTTTTTAACTTTAATTCATACTCATATGCATACTCTTCTGAGTAATAAAATTCTAAGCGAGATAATTATAAGGTCATGGTAAATTTTGTAAACATTATTGTGCTGTTATAATATGAGTATAATACTGTTGTACTATTATGATATTATACTATTGTATTTTCATATTATTATACTGTTTTACTTTTATATCATTATATTATTATACTTTTGTATTATTATACTATTATATAATATGACTATTTTATTAAGCTTGAGGTCTTATTTTTAAAAAAATTTATTTTTATATTGATATTTCGCTCCAATTTGTGTAGCTTCTTCAGGATATAATTATAATTATAATTTATAATTTTAAAAATAAGACCTCAAGCTTAATAAAATTATTTAAAAGAAAAAGGTCAAATAAAACTAACTAATAAATTATACTATTATATTATTATACTTTATATTAGTATTCTTTTATACTTTTGTATTATTATACTCTATTCAATTATTATTCTTTTATATTATTATAATTTTATACTATTACACTGTTACACTTTGTAACAAAAATGATTAAAATAAATTATTTTTTGTCTTATGAATGTAAAATCTTTGCACATAACTATACACATACATATGTATATATATTTTTGTAAGTATATTTGCACATACACGTATGCATGTTTGTGTTTTTGAATATAAAATATTTATTTATTTATAAATTTATTCTTATCATATTATCTTTTCCAAAAATTTATTCACGAAATTGAAGAAAGAAAAGAAATTAAACATAGTAAATCAGTATGCATTATAAAAATCTCAAAACAATTTGAAATTTTTTTTTCTTTACAGTGGAAGAAATAAAATTATTAAAAAGTTTGTAAAAAAGCACAATGAATATTTATTGTCTATATAAATAAAATTCATTTTCTCTTTGCTTGTTTACTATACAAATTTTTGTTTTCCAAGAGATTTATCTGAAATTTGGTACATATATAGTCTCTATACTCTAAGGAACGTCGCCACACTCATTCAACGATTTTCACTAGACACTGTTTAAAAAGATATGTGCGCGTACTTAATTTAAGCCTGAAATTATGGTTTAAAATATTTTATTTAATATTTCTTTGGCGTCTCTGACAATAATGCCAGCAAAAATATGATCCCTTTATAAAGTAGTGAATGGCTGTATTCATTAGAATGGGGTTTTCAGCAATTAAAATTTTATTTTTAAACGGAATTCTCTAAAAATTAATACATACGTTCTCTAAGGACTTCAACTCACATAATAAAAGAATGGACCGGGCGAGACCGGGAAAACACATCTCGTGCATAATGAAATATTTTCCACAATGAAAAACAAATTACATAATTTTTTTACTGCTTTTTTATAACAGAGTTATTGGTTATTCCATATAAGAATAGTTTATATATTTATTTAAAGGGCATTGAATTAGTATTTATAAAAATTTATGTTATTTTATTAGTAATATTTAGTTTAGTAAATTGTAAGTTGAAATGGAAAGTAGTATTTCAAAAGAACGTCTGTATAATATTAAATTCACACGAACAAGCATTTCCCAAATTTATTTGCTTTTGATACAAATCAAAGTTAATTTTATTTTTGGTATAAAGGAGTCAATTTTATTTTATTGCATGGAAATGAAAAATATTTCTGATACTTTCTACTTAAAATAGAAATATTCTTGTAATAGATTTTCTACAATTGTGCTTTATAAACAAAAAAGAAAAAATATCATTTTATGTACACATTTCATTCTCGATATATTCAATTTAACTAACTTATTATATTGACATTTTTGTCGTTCTTTTCCAAATACATACGAGTACATACAAATATTTGTATGTAAGTACTAAAAGGCTGCACAAGCATGCTTGAAATGGCTTACAAGCGCTTTTTATTATAAAATATTACACATGTTTGAAGTGATGTGTGGCTTTCAAGTATGCTTGTGCAGCCCTTTAGTAAGTACATACTAAATCGTAGTTTGTCACCCTTTCATGTACGTTTCTGCTATTTTTACTTTTTTGTGGGAGAATTCTTTTTTGAAAGGTATAACTTAATGTATACTGTGTCTTGTCACTCTCATTATAATAGTACACAAGCATACATATTTGATATCGTTTCAAGTTACATTGCAGCCAGCATTCACTGTTTTTTTTTCATATCTCATGTATGCCAGTCACAAGAATCCTTGTGGCAACATCCGTTTATTGCCGATACTGTAGTTTTTATTTTTGTTTTAATATACCATGTAAAATAGTCTTTTAAGTGCTCGCACAATACAAAATGAACATTATTTTGTGATAGGAACTTAAATTAATTTAAATTTTTTTTAAATACTTTTTTTTTTTTGCATGAAAATATCTTTCTCTTGTTTCAACACAAAATAAATAAATGCACTCATTTTATTTCAAAGCTCTACGAATCTTAGTTAAAGTTTTTTAAAAAGCTTCTTTTACATTTTGTGAAATTCTTCTGTATAAATAAAATTCATTTTCAGTTTATTTGTTTGTAAGTTATAGAAGTTTTTGTTTTTCAACAGATTTATGTAAAGTTTGATACATATAATCATTATATCCGTTGGTACCAACCACGCCCTTTAAGATTTTATTTTGTAACGAATTTCTCTGAAATTTGTTACATATAGACTCTGCACTCCAAGGCAAGATCTATACACATTTGTACCAAAACATCCACTTTTTAACAAATTAATTGAATTTAGATTTTCAATGAATTTGAAGTTTGATATGTAATTCACAATCTAAGAATTCCAACTCACATAAAGTAGTAAGAGAGAGTCTGTTTATCCCAGCTATTATAACACAAGTAAAACTGAAATAAGTTTAAATAATACAGGTCGATTCTTATTTAGGGTGTTATTCGGGGTGTTTTCTGCAGACAAATCAGGAAGCTTCGTGAAAAAAAATTTGTATTTATTTTTTTTCTACAAAAAATTATAATTTAGTTTAATTTAAAATCAGTTACAGCTATACTTTTATTTCTAGTTCTATTTTTAGTTGTAGTTCTAGATCTAGTTCTAGTACTAGTACTAGTATTTACTAGTATAGTTTTAGTTCTAGCTGTAGCTCTAGCTCCAGCTTTAGCTCCAGCTCTAGCTTTAGCTTTAGCTCTAGCTCTATCTCTAGTTCTAGTTCTAGCTCTAGTTCTAATTCTAGATTATAGTTTCAGGTATACTTTTTCTTGTTTACATTTTTAGTATAAAAAACAAACTTTCTAGCTTATAAAATTTACGACTTCATTATTTTAATTCAATCCAATTTGTTTTTTTAACAATTTTCTAAAGTGTATTCTTCAGAGTGTTGTTCTTAAAAAAGAAAAGTATAAAAAGAAAACTCTTTATGTTGTTCTACTAGCTGCTTAACGAAATTTATAACAATAAATCATTTTTTCTTTCATATTTTGCAATTTTATAAGCTGCTTATGGTAGAGCAAGAAATGAGAAAATAAAATGAGAAAATAAAAAAAAAAAAAATAAAGAAAAACATGTCACAGCAAAGTTATCAATAAAAATCAACAAATACATACACACACACGTACATATAAATTACATAACTGAATAGAAAGAAAGTAACTAGTACATACAAAATAAATATTAAAATAGTAATAATTGTAAAAGTTGAAACTATAACAAATTGCGCACACGAACAGGAGTGCTTTTATTAATATTTTCAAGTCCTTAAAAATGTTGCTTTGCATGTGCATGTACATAAATATTTAAGTTTTATTAAAAGTTTGTTGGCAGAACACTAAAATTTGCTGACTTTTAAAGAGAAGCTCCTGTTTTCATGAAAATTTAAATGGGTCATATTGTGAGAGCAATGGGTAATAACAAAATTGAGGTGCAGCCAATATCAAGTCAATATGCGCATTTATATATAACTTTATGATTCCGTTTTTAATTTCTACACCATATATGGGGCACACTATAAAATATATATATATATATTCTGAATCCTTATGAATAGTGGAGTCGAATAAGCGATGTCCGTCTGTCTGTTCGTGTAGTAATTTCTTCAGGTTTGATAAAAGAAAATAGTCGCGTTGATCTAAACCTGGAAAATATGCTGGATGGGATACCAATTCATAGTTCAATTTATGGATTTTGGCCACAGCGACTACACATGTGTGCATTCGTGTATTGTCTTGATGGAACAGAAATTTTTCTTAAACTTCACAAAGTTGTCTGTTTTAATTGTTGGCAATCATAAACAAGTGAAGCAGCTTGCTCAAAATTTGACTGCAGCTTAATAAAAGACGGGTGCACCCAAAGAAAAAATATGATTGAATATTATTGGTAATAGGAAGCATCTAAGTATTATTATGATGACTATGAACATGTTTTAGCCAGACATTGTTAAACGTCATAGATCAACTATATCATTATCATATTATTTTTCATAAAATTTTAACTGAAACCATAAATATGTTTATATAGGCTCCGCCAAATAACTTTTTTTTTTTGAAAATGCTATAAAAACATCGAGTGTAGCTTCGGCTATGTGGCACGTAGCGCCGTCCTGTTGAAACCAAATGTTGCCAATATCCTCCTCTTCAATTTTGGTGAATAAAAATTCGTTCAACATGGCCCGATAACGATCGCCATTGACTAACGGCCACTGCTTGCTCATTTTCGAAAAAAAATGGCCCAATTATGCCTCTGGACCAATATCCGCACCAAACAGTGACTCGTTTTGGGTGCGTCGGCTTTGCAATGTATGCGTGCGGGTTTTCTGTGCCCCAAATGCGACAATTTTGCTTGTTTACATACCCGTTAAGATCAAAATGAGCTTCATCTGAAAAGATGATTTTTTTTGGCAAAATCGGCATCTTCTGTAAGTCGATCGTAGGCCCACTTAGCGAAGCGAAAACACAACCATATTCTTTCAGCGGAAGGATAAAACTAATTATCTGTTATATCAGACATGAGCTAAGTGTTACCATTCACGAAATAAGCACTAGTTGAAAAAAAAAACGTTCAATGGCGGACCCTATAGTAAACATAATAATGAGAAAAATATGGTTGAGAGTAAATTGTTTTCTATTTCTTACGCAACCATATAAATAAAGTGAGTATAAAACAAAAACTCTATCATTCAAACTCAACTGAGCTTTGGGGCTGAAGTGGTTAAAGGGCGAGTAAATGCTTCTTAACTATGATATTATAAATATTCGAAACTTCAAATAAAATAAAAAAAAAAATTCAAAATCGCTGTATATTGTAATAAATAAATATAAATTAATAGAAACAAAAAAAATTATATAAAATATTTATTTAAAAAAAATATATATAAAAAATGCATTTATATATAAAAAATAAAAAGAACTAAAAATTTTTTTTAGCCCTGACCAGGGGTTGAACCATACAATGTTTCCACGAGAATATGTTTCCTACAACCATATTTAAGGTTTACGTGTGGTTGACGACAGCATTGCTGCATTTAAAAAATTCAAAATGTCACGGAATTATCAAAGTGCCCTCGTTTATTAAAATTTACTTTATTTATGGAACAAATTTGGTAAGTATTTACAAAATAGCTGAGAAAAAAAAAATAACGAATTTGATAACAGTGACATGTGACATGATGTAAAATATTTGCTTGATATGTTTTACATCAACTTCTCAAAAACCCGACTATCCTAACAGCATTTGTAATACGGCTGAATTGTTTTGTTTTCATACTTGCTAAGTGACATAGCGAAATGTTTTATAACAGTCCAAAATCGTAAAGTGTCCTGTCTTCCTTTTGTTTGAGCTGCTTTCAAAAAACAATGGCCACATAATCAATTTTTAAAAATTACTGTTCTTCAACAAAAAGTAATAAAAATGTAAGACATCCTCGTGCTAAAGTTTGGTATATCCTCAGTAGTACCTTAAACTTAATTAAGGTAATTTGAATGTGAAGGATACATATACACATACATTAAGGTATAAAAATTGTTATAAGCAAAAGAAGAAGATTTAAAATCTGCTGGGTATACATTGTTTGTTCAAAGTATTTGTAAATAGACTAAAAGAATTTAAAATGCTATAACAATAATATTGCATTTTAATGCATAGTTAGAGATACAATGAGCACAATAACATTTTTAGGTTCTTGCTTTCCTGGCTTTCAATGGGTGTTGGCAAGGCGGCCTAAATACAAAAGCAGTGAGTTGTAGGCTGGTGGAAGTATTGCTTGCTTGTTCGTGTCATTTTATAGCATTACAATAAAATTGTGGATACAGCAAAAATCCTTCAAAATATGGTCGTGTGTGTATGTGAATATTCATAAGGAGTATGTTTCTCTCATTTTCGTTACTTAACTTTTCGAGTTTCGATATGACTACAACGGTAGGTAGAGAGAAAACAATCAGACTGACGGAACTGTTGTAAATGACTCAGATATCTATAATCAATGCAGTTAGTAAAGTACAGAGTACAAAATTCTGTACTTTAAGGAAAAACCAAATAATGGCTGTCTTATCATCATTATAATCATTTTTATCTAATACTCGTATTGCAACAGTGTTTTGTGGTGATTATGGTTAGCTGGGTCTTCTTTCGTTTATTTTAATCCTAAAAAACCACAAGCACAACACTTTTTTCAATTTTAATTTTGTTGCTACAAGTATTATACTGGCGCTGACATATTTTTAGTGGCAGGTGTACGTTACTAAGTTTTAATAGAGTTTTTATTATGAACTCAAAATGTGGGACAAAGCAATTTACACAATTTAAAATATTGAGTTTGGTGTTTTTTTTGTGCTTTATCTTAACCAAAATAATATTTTCTATAACCAAAATTGATTGATCTATTTAAACATTTCCTTGACTTCTTTTGACATAAATTTGCCCCAAAATTGGTGTAAATTGGAAAATAAATAAAGTAATTAAATGCAAAATTAGTGCATAAATTAATTAAATGCTTTGATAATTTATTACAGAAATATAATTATAGCTAAAATACAATAACAAACCCAACTCTTGTGGGCTTTAATAAAGTGTATAAATCTGAGGATTAGCAAAGGCATTTTCTTAATATTAACAGATTGCATTTGACAAACATTTGTGTATAAATCTATTACAATTTGAAAAAAATTACGATTCGATAGATAACGTATGCAGTGATTTTCTATCGAAATACTATTCAATACGATAGAATACTCGCTATCGCAGGCGGTGATTAGATCCCAGGTTAAAATAGAATCCATGCAAAAAACGCTGAGACCTCATATACATTATAAGATCATTTCACCGAAGATACCTGCATCTTAAGTAAATATTTTTAAACAAACTTGAAATTGTTCAAACATTTTTTTCTGTGCAAGTGCTTCTATTTTATTTTATTTCAGCTATTTTTCATCTTAATAAATAATTATTTTGAAAATAAGTAAAAGCCAAGTGGCATGATAAATTTATAATAAAATAAATTGTTTTGCTTTAACTGTAATTAAAACAAGCAAATACTTTCATAGAAATTCTTTACAAAATCTATTGAAGTATAATCTAATAATTATTAAATACAAGCATACATACGCATTTATAAAATTTAACAAAAATTTCCACATAATGCACAACAGCAAAATTGCATTTTATTATGTTTTAAAAGCAATAGAAGTTTATCTACAGGATTTCCTTGCAATACAACTTGTGTTAGAAGAAGAAGAAGAAAAAAGAAACATATAAATAAATGACCTTGCAATACACAACATCTTGTGCTAGTAGGTGTAGTCAGCCAAATGAAAATCTACAAATCATCCTTTTGCTACAAGATTTTCAAGCATATGTACGCTTACAACTTTTGCCACTGGCAACAACTCAAGTAAGACATTTCGTTGCACCAAAAAATGAAGCAGTGTGAGGTTTCAACAACCCTCCCCAGCAAAATTTGCCCTAGGAAAATTTTATATTTTCTAGTGTTTACTTCTACAAAATGCCAGATGGTTACATGGATAAATTAATGGTTGGATGGATAGATGAGCGAATGAGTGAATGTATGAGATGTTTTATTTTTTCTGAAATTCATTTTTCTTTTTTCTATTTTTTTTCTAGTTTTAAGGGTAAATGGGAAAACAGCAATTTTCAACAAAATGTCTTAGTTTACCGTCTTTACTATCACATTAAAAAATTTTATTTAACTTTTTTTTTTCTATTTTACAATACAGGAAATCAGTCAAGTCAATACTACTGAATATTTATTAAGAAAAATAGTAAAAAAAAACTTGGTTGCAAATTGTCAGAACAACTTTTTTATAAAAAAAGTTATTATTCTCCTACAGCTTCAAGTCCTACACAAATGCGGCGTTTTTTTTTTATTTTACTTAATTTTTTTTATAACAAGACTGAATTCATTTTTTAAAGCTTAAGTAAATACAAATTTTATTATTGTTAAAGCAAACCGACTACATTATAAACTTTTTTTTAAGCTTAAACCTACAAGACTTATTCGAAAACTTAATTTGATTAATTGAAAATTTATAATAGAAAATTAATTTTTACATTGTGTTGACCGATGGCGCTATGACTGTTATAACCAGGCAATCCAAACATATGATCTCAAAAATGTGTTTTGTGCGCATTAAAAATGCTGCAAAAATCCAAAGAAATTTGCTTTAAAAGACACAAATACAACTTGTTTGCTAATAAAAATCTATATTTTTATTCAACATTTCATTTAGAAAACTAAAACATAACAAGAAACAAAACAAAAAATAATAAAAAAATCAAATATACACTAAGATCTGATAAGTGCATATTTTGTCTTTTATATCTAAATAAATTTTTATATATCGAAAGTTATCTGTCAACGTCAGCTGATATGATAGGAACATATTTAAAGGGTGATATTTCCTTAACATCATATTTCGCAATTTGTTTTGACTAGGATGCGTTATACTCTTGGGGAAGATGTTTACATTTAAATTTTATTTCATTTAGTGCTTTGTTTTTTAATGGAATTTGCTTAAGCTTTGTGCTACAATCTCTAATTTTTTTAATTTTCTAATATGCCATACAACTTTTTTTTTAATAAAATTTTCGATGAAGTCAAAATTTGCTGCAATAAATATTACTTTATTTTTTGTACTTACACTTTTTAAAACATTTATTATCGCTTTTATATTTTATGTTCTTTTTTCAAATGAAGCCTAATCAGTCCATGAATGGACTGAGCTATTAGGGAAGAAATGTAAACTCGTACTCATATTTTTGAGTAATTTTTCTTAGCAGGTTTTTTTTTTTAATACAAAACAAAAAAAAAGTGTTTTGCCAGAACTTAAAATGAGAGCAATCGGTACATAAATGGCAAAGAAAGATCAAAACTGCAGCCGATTTTTTAGTTTTTCATTAATTTCTGCTTTGTTTTTTTATAGAAATTTTTAAGATGTATGTAATGTGTGTAATGTGCATGCACACACTGCTATTAATGATCATAGTGTCTTTAAAAACAGAGAGCGATAACAGATAAGATTTTTGGGTATTTTTTTTTTTGCATTTTGCCGCTAAATTAAAATTTTTTATCTGAAATTATGTCAGTATAAAATTTGAAATTAAATTGAATTAAATTTATTTTACATTCTTATTGAAAATATTTAAAAATTGTTTTTTGTATGCTAGAAGCATGAGTTATTTTATTGTTTTTAATAACAAGATGGGGATTTAATTTCTTTTAGAAATCGTTAGCTGAAATTTATTATTTATTTTGGGATTAAAATTATAATAAAAACAATGGATCATAGTCACAAAAAAGTAGGCTTTTATTAAGAGCTGACTTTTGTTTATAAGAATTATATAAATTTAAAGTAGTTTAAAAAAAATACCGACTTCAGTGTGACTATGATTATGGGCCAATTTCTTTATAATATTTTTAAATATTTACAAAGAACTTAAAATTATGAATATTTGGCTACTATAGTGAAGAGTATATAGTACTTGGCACTGCCGAGTTTAAACTGATAATTAGCATTTATTATTTATTTAGGTCATTTATTTACATAAAAAGGTAACAAGTTGAACCTCAAGCCTTCTTTCTTTTTATATTTTAGAAATGCGTGGTTGTAAACACTAGCACCAGCCAAAGCATGATATTTTCATTTTAAAGTTTTTTTCCTCCAAATGTAAGCCACTTACATACTTTTACATTTAAGAATAAATTTTTTTAATACGGTTGTCAGTGTATATGGTGATTAGCACCAAAAAGTCATTTACTGATAGTTTATTTTCTCTTTCTACTTTTCCATTTGCATCTATTCTTTTTTCTTTCTTTTTTTTTTTTTTAATAGTTAAAAGCATTTATTAAAATTAAGTTAATTATTTATTTATCACGTTTTAGACTTTTTAGGTCACTTTAAAAAAGTGTGCTTGGATAGTCATTGTCATTTAGATTTTACTTACCTTAAAGTTAGTTTGTATGTAAGAGTACTTAAATTATATTTCCATTGCATATTTAGCAAACTGAAAAGATAAGAGATGCAAAAATATTTTTTTAAAGATGCAACGCAAAATTATACAAAAAGAAAATAAATTAGTTTTTAATAGAAGTTATGTTCTTTACAAAATATTTAATACAATACAAATTGGGAAAGTTACACCGAGAGAATTCTCTGAATTTATTATTTTTTAAACAATGACACACTTCATTACATTAATGAAATTTCATTAAATTTATAAAAAGGGAAACTTATATCAAATACTGATATATATTTCTTTAAAAATATGAAATAATATTAGCTGAATTAGTGTGATTCACATATTCTTGGATTCTCTTTATTCATGCAATGTAAAATTTCATTAAAATTCATTCAACTATTCATTATTATTAAAGAATTTTTTTAAATTAAAAGTTCAGGAATATTTTCTTTAAGTGGAGTATCATATTGTCCCTTTTGTAATTTTTTATTTTGTTAAGGACTATTTAATGTCAAATACACAGTTCGAGGATCTTTAGTAGGCACTAATAATAACAAAAAATATCATTTTGTCTTTTTTACGATTTTATAACACAAAAACCCTGATACAAATTGTAACTTAATTTCGAATTTTTTTTTTAATTTCTAGTTTTACAAACGATTCGATTTACAGAAAAAGGCCGTATTTAGCAAAATTATTTTAAGTTTGTTATTCTAATCAAGTTGCCTCATTCAAAAATCAAATTACGTCACATTAATCACTAGTTTATTTTGTCTCCAGTTTGTGAAAATTTAAATTTATTATTGCAAACTAGCCCCTTTTATTTCCACTCACAGCGCACAGTTCTGTTCAGATAACACTTTAAAATAACAAAAACAGTAAAATATAAACATGAAATAATTTTTGAGATAATAAGTACTCGTACACATTACTTGAAGAATAAAATATAAACTTAAAGTACAAAACCAAACTTTGATTATGCGGAAACTCAAACAGATAAAGACAAAATACTTTCTATTCTGGTGAACATAATGGATAAACGGGGAAAAAACAAAAACAAAAGAAGCAACAAAAGCCTCGAGTACATATCGTTGATTTATTGCAACATAGTCATAACTCAAAAAATGTAATTTTCGAATTAATAAGGTTTATTACACCCTTCACTGTAAGTAATTTCTACACTGTACATGGGACACCCTTTAATATATTTGGATCCTTATGAATATCGGAGTCGATTTAGCGATATCCGTCGGCCCGTCCTATCGTTGAAATCAACTTTCTGCAGTCCCTAGCCAACGCTGTGAAGAAATTAATATACCAATCTATTAGTTATTTCTGTCTTTCAATTGCTTTTAAAATTCAGAAAGATCTCTTAAGAAATGACGAAGCTATGAGTCCAAAACCTCAACTATCTTTATTTTTCACCATTTTCTAAGTGGGTTTTTTGCGTATTTAATCCAAAATACAAAACGGACTAAAAATGGTAATACACAGTTTTATTGGAAATGACAGTCGTAATATCTGTGCCAAAAATCAGAAGGATCGGTTCACAAATGGCCACGAAAAATTAAAAATACAACCGATATTTTAACTTTCATTAAATTTTTTTTAATGAAAATTTTTAAGCTGTACATGTGCGTAGTGCTTGTAAACAAATGCGAAACCTACATGTGGATTTTTTTTAATACCTTGAATGGAATAGAATTACGAGTACAGATATCTTTATAAGAGAGAATTTTTTTGAATTTTGCCGTTTTAATTTGGAGTTTTTTATTGATACTAATAATTTAATTAAAAATATTTAGTTTAAAAAATATTTGCAAAAATTAAACTAAATTATATTTATTTTACATGCCTATTGGATACTTTTCTTGGATTTTTTTTTATTAATTTAAGAATTGAGTGTCTGCAGACATTTTGCTGCTTTTAAAAATAAGATTCCCAAAAAAGCTATTTTCTTAGATTTCGTTAATTGTAATTTCTTGAACTGAACGGACTAAATAAAATATGTATTCAAAGAAATTTATTTTAATCAATATTTGCCATTTCTTAAGAATACTTAAGAATATGAATATTTTGCTAACACAATGAAGGGTATATAAGACTCGACACAGTCTAATTTAACTTGTTTAATAAAGGTTTTAGTAAAGTATAGTCATGTACTTATCAGCTCAATAAAATGAGCATTCTAATGAATCACGAATTTATTCAGCTCATTTGCTTATCTAATTTTGTGTACCCTGGCTGTAGCTGAGCAAGAAAAGTGCCAGCCTACAGCTACACCTTATGACAAGATGATAAATTCTAAATAAGCTTCCATAAAGTTTTATTGATTCAGTCATGATTTTTGATTGGCATTCAGTACAGTAAGCCAGTCAATCTTCTCTTTTGATTTAGTTCGTATGAGTAAATGAGCCCCAGCCACTAATCTAGTGAATTTGAAACTTTCAACAATATTTGAATATTTTTATATAATATTTTTTTTCTTGGAGATATGACAATGTGATATTCAATGACCACTATGAACGATACTCCATATAAATTTTTGCATTGTAAGTAGAATAAACAAATTAAACTTTAAATAAATTAGTCTTGAATTTAAAGTGCTCATAACAGGATTCACAATGAAAGTTTCCCATATAATATTAATCATCTGTAGTTTGCTGGTGACAACTTTAACATTTAACGATTGTAGAACCAGAATACAAAACCATGCAGAAAGTGCTATTAATGAGTTATATGTGCAACATATTAAATCTAATTTGAATACTACAGCAAGCCCCTGCGAAGATTTTTATGAGTATACATGTGGAAATTGGTATAGAAATTATAATGGGACGGAATATATTGATATGCCGGGTTACATGGATTACATGGTTAATCAGCAATTCACTCAAATAATGGAGAATGTAAGAAATGCTACTGAAGTGTATGGTCAACTTTTTGATGTGTATGATTCGTGTGTTAATTTAGAGACTTTAGCTTTGAATGGCTTTTTGACAATGGTACAGCAGGAACTATCCATGACATGGCCTTTATTTAGCTTAAATGAGACTCAATGGCAAAATCAAACAGGTTTTGATTGGCTTGCCACCATCGCCATTTTAAGAAAATATGGTTTTAATGGTGTTTTTATAACAGAAAATATAAATGTTTTACCCAGCAATGGGTCTCATTATGTGCTCGAAATAAGCCAACACACAGTCGGTAAGGTATTTGATATTGAGGAATTGGAGAAAATATTTTTAAATTTTGGTTTCTATCACAATGAGAGTCATTTGCTGGCCAACGAGATAATGAAATTAGAAAAGGCCGTTACGAAACTGGCCCAAATAAAGTATGTGAATGAAACGGAAGATCTCAAATACAGTGACAATTTCAAATTGTATACTTTAGAAAATTTTCAAGAGCTTGTGCCTCAAATAAACTGGTATAAATACTTTGCCATCATTTTAAATCGTTCAAATGATTTAAGCCAGCTAACAGTGCAAAGTTTTGCCTTCGATGTGGAATTTTATAAAAATCTCTATGCAATTTTCAACACTACCTCCAATGAAACTATAGCCTATTACATCATGTTGAAGTTCATGTTGTATATCAATACTAATCTACCGCAAACACGTCCTGCAGACTGTATAAAATACCTGAGATCTTATATGCCCGTCTATATGAACTACTTGTATGAGCATTTTCTATTTGAAACAAAACGTTCAAAAATGGAATCGACTTTACAGAAAATATTTATTAATCTGAAAATAGAATTTGCAGAAATGATTACAGAGAACCATTTAAAATTAAATGCTGAAGAACAGAAATTTATTTTAAAGGAGCTGCAGAGTATGAAATTGAAAATTGGCAATTTGCCGCTTAATTGCACAGAAAACTTTGTTGTCAATTACTACGCAAAATTATCTACAAGTAGCACAAACTTTTTCTTTAATCACATGGAATTATTGAAATTTATGTCTTTGGAAGAAAATGAGAAATTGAAAAATGTTTATATACCATTTTCTGAGAAAATCTATGCTTTGGACCCGGCTACTTTTGCCTCATCCTCTCCTGTTAAAATATTTGATAATGTCATTTTAATTCCCTACGGTTATTTGCAAATGCCACTCTTTGACGCTCAGCTACACGAACTTTATCAATATTCACATTTTGGATTTATATTGGCCCATGAAATCATACACGCCTATGATCTTTTTCACATAATCTACGATCATCTAGGTAATTATAACTGGCTGGGTTCTCGTGTGTCTTTTCATTTCTCACCCTACCTAGAGTGTTATGCTCACAGTCCCAGTGATATTTTGTCGGAAAATATGGCCGATATTTCCGGCTTACGTTTAGCTTTTCGCACTTATCAGAAGCTGTTCAAAGAAATTAATAATTCCGATTTAAACTTGTTGAATCTCTGCAAAGAACAATTTTTCTTTGTAAACTCTGTACAGTTCTTATGCGCTAATATTAATAAAATTTCAAATTTGGATACGATCGCTTTGGATTTAAGTCATGATATGCATGATACACGTGTGCGGCGCAACTGGAGAAATTATGAAGAGTTCGATCGTGCTTTTAATTGCGAAAATAGTTCTAGTATTTATACAGCTATAAGATGTCGTTTATGGTGATTGGAAGGGCAGTTAATTATTCTGTTTTAAGTAAGGACAATAGGCTTTCACTAAGATCTTACTTTTATTTCTAAGAATTTATAGATTTAAAATAGTTTTTAAAAAGATGTAAACTTTAGTGTGACTATTTCTACTTTAGTTGAAATCTTCAAGTTACCATAATAACACCCACAATAGTAGCCGTTAATTTAAAGTTTTTTTTTTTTTTTTTTTTTAAATAAAAAGTGTTTAATTAAAGTATTTGTGCATGATTATTTTATCTCTTAGTCATTATTTTATGCTGAGTCATTTTTTTAAAAAGTGGACTTATAACACTTTCAAAAATTACAGATTATGTATTAGTTGAAGTATAAAATAAGTTACATTCGGTAGTGCGAAATCTTATATAACTTTCACTGTAGCAGCCAAATTTTTATACTTTTCAATTTGCGCATGCTTGTTAAATACTCGGATTTATTACGAGTGTCGCTGTCGTAGCCGAATTTACGACATTTGGCCGGCATTGCCACATATCGCTGTTTTCGTCACAACAACGACATTGATAATCAGGCCTATTAAAAAAAATCTTAAATAATTTTGTACAAAATCGGCAAAATATGCAGTTGGCAATAATTTGTTTCTTTTAATTTAAAAATAATTTATTAATTTCAATTAAAGTAATTTGAAAATATAAAAACCAAAAAATACCCAATAAAAACCGCTCTGACAGCTTTTTTACGATAAGTAACAGCCTTTCTGTCCTCTCACTTTTCGCACACAAGTTTTTTTTAACAAACACACGTACATATGAAATTATAATTAGATCTTCAATAGGGAATATTAAAGAGAATATTGAAAGTTATCAGCCTTAATATGAAAATCTTTGACGTAATCGATTTTACGGCGAGTTTATGTCGCACCAATTACAGTCATAGTTAGGCCTTTTAAATAGTATAAACTTGGGTGCTAAAGTAGGACTTTTTGATAACTTCTTAACTTTTTGAATTTCATTCACAGTAACTTGAAATGCAACACTGCAGGCGTCAACCACCATCTTTTAATAAACTAGTGTACAATTTTGAGTAAGCTGCGTCGATTAGCTTGTGTTAGGCAGCCACTAAAAGTAGACAAGCTTGTTAATTTTAACAAATTGGGCTACGAATTGCTGACCCATGCAGCATATTCTCCAGATTTGGCTCTCTTCGACTATTTTCTTTTTCCAAACCCTGGTTGGTAAGAAATAAAAACAAATTGGTAAAACTCTAAATTAAAAGGAAATTATGTTGAAAAATGAAATGCTTATTTGCCGAACAAAACAATTTTTTATTGTGACAAACACGAAGTTATTAACAAAAAAATTAAAATTTAGTAAACTTAATTAGTCTGCCATTTATCAACTGTGATTATCATTTCATTCCTCTGGCATACTGTAGCAATTTGTGGATTTATATTTTTTTAATGTGAGACAACAGTGATTGTTATCCATCTTTAAGTACTTACATCTCTTGTAAAGCTTCATTGACTATCTTTCAGTCCACTTAAACGTTATAAGCCTTATTTGTTGGCTGTTACTTTAAAATTTTTACAACTAATACTGTCAGCATAACCTGTTACAAGTAAATGGAAATTTTATTTATTTCAAAATTAACTTTACATATTGAATACACCTCGTTCATGAAGAGCCTTTAACTTTGCACATACTGGGAGTTTTTATTTCGTAAGTGATATTTTTGTCCAACAAATTTACTCATTTATAAATTTTTTTTCTTACCCATAATTAATATTAATCAAGGAAACATTTTCATATGACACAGTCAACTTTAAGTATGTTGGCACAATATTGCAGTCAATTAAATAAAAATTCAAATTAATTTTTCCTTTTCGCTTTTCTTAGATAAATCTTGTCTTGTTGTCATGATAGCAGTATGTATATATGTAAAAATAATAAATTGTGTGTTTTACATTTTTATTTATTTTATTTAAAATGATTAACAATTTAAAGAAAACAATTTTATACATGATCACGTACATACATAATATCTATGTACGTGCAAAAAACAAATTTGTAATTTTTTTTTGGTTACTATTTTAGGAAAATCTGTTAAACAATATTGGGGTATCCGTTCTAATCGTCAAACAAATATGGAAATGTTGACGAATTTAGAAGTTGTTTTATGTGTTAAATAATTTTTAGAGGCGCAAATTTGAAAATTATTTTCGGAAATATACATAATTTTAGCTTACAAATATGTATGTGTGTACTATGGACAAACAGCAACAAACAGATAGACACCAAAATGTCTAAAAGTGAAGTTTGTGCTTTAAAATTGTTAAATATGTTTGAAGTGGTTTTCTTTAATTTCAATTTTGCTCAGAGCAATAAATTCATGTAAATGTTTGCTTTTACAAATTTAGCTATTCTCTGTATTTAAATATTTAACATTCTTTGGCTACATTAATTAAAACTGGCAATTAATTGTCTACCAACACTGTTTAGTTAACTCATACTCGGATACGTAGTACGAGTAATAAATTGAAAAGTATAAAATGTATGCGTGATTGAACAGCACTTAAATGGTAAAACCAACTCATTTGCTATTTGTGTATAACAAATAAAGAATTATCAAATCAAACCATATGCGAATAGTGTTAGTGTAAAAAAAAGCAAAAAAAAAAATTTGGCAAATTTATAATATTTTTGCAGGCATGTTGAGTTATTCATACTAGATGAGACACTTTTCATGTCTTTGTGTGTCTGTTAATTAATTTGAGTTTCTTTAAATGAAATAACTTAAAAAAATTATTTTAATCTGTAATAATTTCTATTTGAAATTTAAAAGTTTAACAAAATATTAATCTTTATTTGTGCTTAATTAATTATTTGTGCTTAATTAAGGAATTAAGCACAAATAAAGATTAATATTTTGTTAAACTTTTAAATTCCAAATAGAAATTATTACAACATTTTAATATTGAAAACTATATATTCTATTTTTATTCTTCTCTTCTCTTTTACATTCGAATGCCAGGTGGGTATTACTGAATGTAATTAAAGACTATATGCATAGTGTAATTATATAATTATACTATGAGTATATGAAAAACAAAAACAAAAAATTATAAAAAATAATAAGAAAAACATAAAGTTTCTCTACAATGAGCACTTGTATTTGTATATGTAATAATTTCTATTTGGAATTTAAAAGTTTAACAAAATAGTAATTAAGCACAAATAAAGATTAATACTGAGAATATCATGAGTAAAAGAATAAATTTAAAAACCAACACAATTTCTGGAATTAAACATAAATAAAGATTAATATTTTGTTAATTATTTTAATCAATATTCACCATTTGATTGGAAAAGGTTTTTTATATTTTTGTTTAATATTTACCACGATTGTGCGAATTTCACAAATATAAATGTTTAGCTGCTGCAGTGTTATGAGGGGCGGCACTGCAGAATTTAACTTGTTTATAAAAATATGATAAAAGCAGCAAAAGAGCGTGTCGATAAAACTTTATATTGTAAATAATAATACATAAATTTAAATTTAAATTCAAACAAAAAATTGTATTCGCAAGGGGGGCATTGACATTTGATAATGATTTCGGGCATAAGGGCAACAAGCATCACTACTCTGTATCTCCGTAGATTATTAGGTAGAGTGTTAACATACCAATATGTGGGTCGCAAGTTCCGATACCTGCCTAGACAAAAAATTTTAACGTAGACTTTAAAGTCAACGTTAACAAAATTTTTCATATATATTTTTAATAAATTTTACTTTAAAGTCTACGTCAACTTTTTTTTGGATAAGAGGGTAAGGCTGGTATTCAAAGAGACTAATAACGACTTCAATTATAAATTATGACAAATTTTTCATACAAATTTGTCATAATATCGATTTCAAGTCTACTTTAATTTTCTTTGAATACAAGCATAAGTGTTTTCTGCATACAAGCCAAGAAGTGCACTTTCTCATTTCATGCTTCAGTAAATCGATTGTTTCAAGCGCTGTATAGCAGGGTCTTGCTGAAACTGTTATCACGAAATAATTCAGATGGAAATATGCTTTATTGCCTTGTTTTCGTATCGATTGCAAATAAATGGCATTTGATGCACTAAAGCGTATTTTTCGCCCATATTATGAACCATATCCAAAAGAGTATCATTTTTATTTTTTATATTGTTATCAGAAATCATAAAAAAAATCATATTTGGCAGTCTCACATTCGGGTTGCATATTATTGATTTTGGGCTTCATACCGACATTCGAGCCATCCAGAAAAAGTGAGGCTTCAACTGTAAGATATTTTGCAATTAGACCTTTCACCAATTACACTAATGGATCAGATATATCTTCAATGCAAAATAATAGCGCATAAACTGGATAATCCATTGTAAAGAATGTTTCAAGATTATGTTAAATATTTGAATGCACACTCATCAAAGATTTTATAAATGACACGCCCGGCAACGACGTATCGTTAGGATACCACACCAAAATAACAGAAAGAATATTGCAAGTCCATGTAAGGGTGTTGGTATAGGTGACATTGTTTCACTGCATATACTATTTGAATCAGTTTTATTTTGTTGCATTCTGATCTATTCTATAGCTAATATTTCTTAACAATTAGTTATTATTATAATACATCCACGTTGGCTTAAATTTCCTTATTTTCGATTATTTGATTTGTTTAATGATTCACTAACTATAGTTAGTAAAGAAGAAACATTTTCGAAAAATTGGCGTTAGACTTTCGCAAAGCGCTATACTTTGATTAACCAACGTAAAATTTGACAGTTTCCGTTTGCACAAAAAAAAAAAAAAAAACAAAATCATTAAATTAAAATTTTTAAATTTTACCTCGCAGTAAATAAAATTTTCACTTATTTATCAATTTAGAATTAGTATTAGGAGCGAGAACAAGTCACCTGGTCACTGTGGCCATACTACTCTCAAGTTATAAATTTTCTCTGAGTCTAGTCTTTATTCATCCAGAGAAACAATGACACCATCCGTTGTGAAAATGACCACAAACAGTGTTAATAGTGTATCACGCCCTATTGCAAAATTGACAACGAACGCCTCACGTTTTGCTTCATTTAGTGAACAATCTTTGAACTTTTTCAATATAAATATAATGACACTCTTTAATAATAATTAAAAATATATGAAAATGTGTGACATTAAAGTAAAATAAATTAAAAATAAAGAGAAGAGAAAAGTAGCACACAAACCAGATACCTATTTGTAACACTTTCGTTACAGTGTGATGTGACCTCACTAAGCTGTAAATATTTATTGAAAAACTTTAACAAGGATATTAAAAAACAGCAACAACAAGAAAATATTACATAATGACGTACAGAATAAAAATGAAAATAAAAATCGTATGTGTAATTAGCAGCCATTTAAGTGGAATAAATGGAAATTACATACAAATAACTTGTATAAACGAGTAAGTAAGTACGTTGTGTGTGCGTGGGTTTTTGTGTAGATATTTAAACACATTCACATGCCTAAATACCTTGAGGGCTTTATTTTTTTTTCTTTTTTTTGCTAAATTAGACATATCAGGAAATGACAATCGACAAAAAATGCCCTCCTTATTTTTATCCATAAAAAAAAGGGCACATACTCATTGAAACCCTTTTTTCATGTTTGACAGGTTTCACTGTTACGCTAATTATAAATGCACTAGCAAATTGGTTAGCTTGGTTAACCAGAGTTGTACAGCTAATGTAATCCTAATGCAAAAATGGTTTTAACCAGTTTATGTTATTTGAGGCCATTTTAACAGACAGGGTTTTAAAGACAAAAAATAAAATAATAAAATTAACTTTAGTTTTAAACTGAAATAATGCACAATGGCTTGTAAAACAATTATTCGTAACAATATTACACTATGGTCTAATCACCATATTCGATATTGAAGAAAATTGATCAAAATTTTTCATTTTGGTATCATTGAAATGATGTCTATCAACAGCGATTCTTCGATCGGTCGAGTGTAATCTTAATAAGCAAAATAAATTACTGTTTTAAAGAGCACGGTCAGCAAAAAGTTTTGAAAAATGTTTGTTTAATTTATTTTTAGGTTTATAAGTTTATACTTCCTTATAAATTTACTTACAGTGATAATACGATATTACAAACTTCGTTATGTCCCTTGGAAAAACCTCTTTATTGCAAAGTTTTCCATACAAAAATGCTCTATAGCTATAACGAAATAATTCTGAACTATAAGCGAAGTATTCTTTCAAACCCCTCTATATAACAAAATCATACTTGAGAAATATCCCTCTTATCCAAAAAAATTAACGTAAACTTTAAAGTCAACGTTATCGAAATTTTTCATATAATTTTTTCAAACATTTTACTTTAAAGTCTACGTAAATTTTTTTTTGAATAAGAGCATATGTATTTACATGTAACATTTTAAGTATGTAAGTCGTTCAAGTCCCGTTTCATTTTTAATTTACTTTTTGAATAGTGAATTTTCGAGTAAAATTCTATGTAATTCTAGCGAATTTTTTTCATATATCTTAAATTTTTCTCATACCAAGGTTTCACTGATATTTATGTATAACGAATAATCAATAGCTACAAATAAGTATTTTTCGATCTCCTACAGATTCGTTGTATCGAAGTTTCGCTGCATCACTAAAAAAAATATTATTAAAGAATCAATTTATTTTTTTTCATTGCACACAAAAATTCTTCGCTCACTATTGCTGCCTAAATTCATACTATACTTTTTATTATTTACATTTGGCAAACATTTGCGTGTATAAATACGATTCGATAGATATCGTATGAGATGATTTGCTTATTCGACATGTAGCCAAATGTTATTCGATAGTATAGTCTACTTGCTATCGAATGCGGTGATTAGACTCCTGACCTAAACAATTAAAAAAAAAATTCTATTTTTTCCCGTCACAACTTGTACGACATCTTTGAAATTACTAAGCAGATTTAAAAATGTTTCGAATGTTTTTTTTTTTTTTTACAAATAAAGGGTGTTTTTTATAGACGTATAGAACTTTAAGTTGGCATTACTGTTCAAGATGGCGACCAATTTAACAGCTGTCAAGTGATTTATTCTCAGTTTGGGTTGGCAATTCATCATGAATAGACTCACGCCTGAACAACGCTGGCAAATAGTGCAATTTTGAGATTGCCGTTGTTCCCGATTTTCATAAGCGAATTTTGTTTAGCGATGAAGCGCGCTTCTGGTTGAATGGCTACGTCAAAAAACAAAACTGCCGCATTTGGAGTGAAGCTAATCCTCAAGTGTATGTTGAAACACCGTTACATCCAGAAAAACTGACTGTTTGGTGCGCTTTATGGGCTGGTGGAATCATTGGTCCGTACTTCTTCAAAAACGATGATGGCCAGAACGTTACAGTCAATGGTGATCGGTATAGAGCCATGATTACTAACTTTCTTATTTCTGAATTGAACAACCATGATGTCCAGGAGCTGTGGTTCCAACAAGACGGCGCAACATGTCACACAGCTCGTGCCACAATCGATTTATTGAAAGACACGTTTGGTGACCGCCTAATTTCACGTTTTGGACCTGTGAATTGGCCTTCAAGATCTTGTGATTTAACACCGCTATGTAAAGTCATTGGTCTATGCTGATAAGCCACAAACGCTTGACCATTTGGAAGACAACGTTCGCCGTGTTATTGCCGATATATGGCCACAAATGTTGGAAAAAGTCATCGAAAATTGGACGTCCAGATTGGACTACATCCGAGCCAGCCGTGGCAGTCATATGACAGAAATCATATTTAAAATGTAATGAGACAAGATTATCTTTCGGATAAATAAAATTCATGTCAATCGAATAATCCATCGTTGTTTTATTGCAATTTAAAGTTCTATACGTCTATAAAAAACACCCTTTAGAACCAACATTTTCCAATTAATGCTCATATAGGTCGGTCATGTAATGGTATATCTCAGAAATTAGAACGAAAATTAGCTTTCAGTTTAATTAAAAACTTGTGTTTCAATAATTATGAAAAGATTAACCGAGACGAAATTTGTCTTAAAATTATTTCAAATTTTCTTCTATAACAGAATATAAGTGTTAGTTCAATTTACCAATTTGTTTTTAATGTAATTTTGGAATAATTAAATAGTCATAAATTAAATTGAAATTTTCTATACAATATTCCAAAAAATACTTCAAACTAGAATTTAAATTCTAAGCAAAAAGAAAATATACAAAAGTTTTCTAACGTTTGTGGGTAGAATAATCATCTTTTATTAGTGATTTAATTGAATTAAACAATTTGTTATTAATTAAATTGGGTCAAATGCCAACCACAACTGCATTGTATGAAATTCAGTATTTAGTTTTTGTTTTTGGACTAAAATTAAATTGAAGCAACCAATAATAAAGCTTTGGAGACATTTTGGTGTGGACCATAAATTAATAAAACGAATGTCACACTGTTAATAAATTCGGGGGCATAATCCATAGATATATTTTTTATCAAATTATTAAATATATCAAACAAAATCTCACTCTATTTTTAAATAAATTTATTTGTTAGTTTATTTGACCTTTTTTTTTTAATTAATATGGCTATTTTATTAAGCTTGAGGTCTTATTTTATAAATTAATTTTTATATCGATATTTCAATTTATTATTATAACTACTTGTGTAGCTTAAGTTGGAGCGAAATAACGATATGAAAATAAATTTATAAAATATGACCTCAAGCTTAATAAAATAGCCATAGTAATTTAAATAAATTTTTAGATTTTACATTAAAAGTTTGATAACTGCATTTCAATTATCACTTACTGATTGTTTGGATACCGTATCATGATGGAATTTAGCTGCGATTTTATTTATTTAACAAGTTAACATACTTAAAGTATTTTCAAAATTTTTTTTTAAAAAATTATGAAAAAAAGCAGGAAATAATTTTATAAAAAGGACTAAAATCGAAAGCTACTGAAATGTAGATTTTACAACTTTATAATTTATATTCAGAAAATGTACATAAATCTCTTATAAAATATTTTACAGTGAACATGAAGAGGCAAAATCGAGATGGTGCGGTTTCATGGCTTATATTCAGAAAATGTAAGATCGAACAATATAATCTATTACATTACTAGATATTTTTGGCCGGTCTCCCTCGGCCGGTAGTTTTTTACGTGAGTCGTATAGAGCGTATGTACCAATTTTTATAAGAAATCCGTGTACAAACAGAATTTTTATTATTACAAAAAGAATTCACTACTTTATAAACTGGCTCTTGTTATTGCTGGCATGCGTGCCTGTTCTGTATTCTTTATGGATTTAAAAAGATATGGAAGTACATTTTTTTCTTCTTATTAAATAAACATTTTTATGCTTTTGTAATTCCAACAATAAAGCAAAAACAAAATTTAAAAAATCCTTCCATGGACCACAGATTAGTTATGAGATGCTGAATTTTTCAATTCCGAATAAAGTATTAGGATTCGGAATACATAACAGCACTGATTATTATCAGAGCCATCAACCAAATTGATAAATAAAATATTTCAAAGCATAATTTCAGGTTTAAATAAAGTACGGTGACTGAAAATCGTTGAAAAGTGAGCATAAAAATGGTTCAAAAGTATATGGCGACCTTCCTTGGAGTAAATTTCAGCAAAAATTTGTGTAGCGAACAAACAAACAGAAAATTAATTTTATTTATATATTTGGGTTTACTTTTTTTATTATTTTTTTTTTAAAGAAATTATTGAAATTTCTTCAATTAATTATGCTAACTTAACAGAGCTATGTTAACATGGAGCTAAATTCACTAAACATATTCAAATTTTTAATAGAATTTAGACCAACATAGCTGCTCCTTATTTTACTATAAACTTTTAGTTCTTTCAAATTGGTTATCAGATACTCCACCACAAACCAAAAAAAAACAAAAAATTTTTAAATTAATTAGTATGTAAAGTAACACTTAAACAACTTACAGCTGATGGAGAGACTCAGTAAGTTGGGTAAAGCAAAGGAATTTATGTATGTGTGTGGCAGGTTATTTTTTTTTTTTTTTGGCAAGTGTTTAAACAGACCAATATCACAATTTAAGAATTAATAAAAATATTTTTGTAATATTTATTTTGTGTTTTAAATTTTAACTAAGTTTTCATCTAGTTTTACAAATTTTTTAATATTTTAACGCAAGCTTTTCTAAAAAATTTTCATATATTTTTTGTTTTATTCTTTAGGGAAACAATTTAATCTCCATATGGCGTGGGCTACATTGGGGATTTTTTTATTGTTTTTATTTTTTTGAAACAAACAACGATCTCTTAATGCCAGTGTCAAACATTCAGTGGGCCGGGTAGGTAAGCAACAGACAGCTGTTAAGTTTGTCAGACATTTTTAAAAACGTTTTAAATAATACACTCTAGACTAGCAATAAAAAAAGTAAAAAAAAAATTACATTTGTCGTTAAACTTACAAAAATATGTAAGCAAAAACAAATAAAAACCAGCTCTAGGTTAAAAAGTACTCAAAGAATAAACTTTTATTTATTTTTTTTATAGCAAAAAGAAAAAATATGTAAATATTGTGTATAAAAAAATTTGAACTATTCCTTGTGAACAAATGTTATCCATTAACAATATTAAAAATGTCGATATGACGTCAACGGGCAATAGGAAATGGGCAATGGGTCTTATTGAAATCTACAGGGCAAGAAAAGTCAAATTTGTGTTTATAATTATTATTAATTTTTAGCGTATTTTATTTCTGTAATTTTAGTATTCTTTTACACTGTCAACTCAAACGTCTTCTTTTTTTTACAGTCTTAAAAGAAAACAAAAGAGAACTGACAAGTACATACACATCTCTACCCCTTTTATATGATTCTTTTTATCTCTCTCTCTCTCTCTCTCTCTCTCTTGGAGAAACATCTTATGTATGTCTACAGTAAGTATTCCAATTAATAAGTTATGACCCAAATTTATGATATGGAAAAATAGTTTATAGCTGATTAAGGTTTTGTTCTAAAGGCTAAACCTCCGGAAAAGGTTTGAACTTTGCCCACAGTACTTTTGAATATGGAAAGTCGACTTAAGCGAGTAATCCTCGTTGACACAGGTTACAGAAAGAAAATACATATTGACTGCTTGGAATAAGTTCACTTTTTTAAAAATATGGGTTAAAAGTAATTTTAGTTGGAATTTGTCTATATCCTGAATTAAAGAAGATGAATAAATAGTTTTTGCGATTCTTTTAAAAGAAGAAGCTACTGAAAACTAGTTAAATTCGGCTGTGCTAAGTCTTATATCCCCTTCCTTCATATTTAATTTTGCACATTCTTAAATATTTAATTAAAAAATATAAATAACTTTTTTTTTTTATTTCATTATCCTAGTTTTAAAAACAATAAACAGTTTTTAAATAAAAAGTAAAAGAAAGATATCTAATAATGTAATTTAAATGTTTTTAAACATTTTGTAAGCCAAGCATATTTAATTAAATATTTTATATGAAATAAAGAATTCCAAATTAACCGCAAAAAGCAAAAAATCCTCTTTCAATAAGATTTCTGTTCTATTACACTAGCACTTGACATGTGTATAAGACCGACTGCCTGGTTTTCTGTTCGTGTGCACAAACATTATGCACATGCAAAGCTTCAAAATAAAGGAAAAGCTAAAATTTCAGTTGTATTTTTGATTTTTCTAGGCACCGATTGTTCTCATTTTTTGCACAGATATTACAACTGTCATTTCTAACAAACCTACGTACCACATTCTTTGGTTCGTTTTGCATTAAAAATGGTCAAAAACAGAGGTGGTAGCACTTCAGAGCTCATAGCTCCGCCATTTATTGGCATACTAAACTTTTCTATAGGTTTTCTAGCGACTTCAGAAAGTTGATTTCAACATCCACATGGTCAGACGGACAGATAGACATCGCTTATTCGAGTCTACTACATGTACGCTGTAGAATGACAAACTTATATATACCCTTTTCTCTTTCTGTGAAGGTTATAAAAACTACATTAATGAAGATGAATTGGTAGCTTTTGCGTTTTTATCTAAAGAAGTACTGAATTTTCCAATTCTGGTATGTATTAAATAAATTATTAACATTAATGTTTATAAAGTGCTTGCAACACACCGTGAACAATTTTCAAGGAAAAGTATGAGTAAATACATGGGCTGGCTCATAGTCAAACAAAGAGAAAGATAAGCAAACAGCCATACAGACGGACACAGAGACTGACAAAGAAAGAATTACAATTAAACAACAATGACTGCAGAGAGGGTATTTGTTTAAATAACGAATGTTAATATTTATCAAGGTTATACACACTTACACATTCACTTACTGACAGAAATAATGAATGCATGTTTGTTGCTTTTATTGATAACGTTGTAGTATTAATTGAACAATATTTACTGCAACTAAAAATCAGATCAATAAACCCATTTTCCGTTGTTTTCACAATATCAACAACAGGGTGGCATTTATTTTATTACGATGTGAACTAATACGGTCCATACATATTCAAGTTCAATGCAAATTTAGTGCAAAAGTAGTATATGTAACAGATTGATTAATTAAGTATTTAGCTTGTATTGAAATTGAGTGTGCATGGTCCGTATTATACGAGTGTATATAGAAAAAAATATTAAGCGATTGCAAAATTGCTTTGAAGTCAAAATTTCAAGATATCGATATTGATTTTTTTTGTGTTCGAGATAAACGTATTGGCTTTAATTCGAAATTTTTTTTTTGCCAAAAATTACCATGAACCCTTTGTTTTTTTTTTATTTTAAATGATGTTTTCCGCACTATTCGAAAAATAAATTGCGAATAAGAAAAAAAGCTATGTAAAGCTATTTTGAAAATGAAAAAAAGGCTAGAGGCTAAATCATAAATTTCAAGGCTAAATGAGAGCAAAAAAAGTGCACCGCTGGTTACAGCCAACCGTTTAATATTTCACTACATGAGAATATTTTTTTACAAATTTCTTAAACATTTTCTAATAATAAAGTAATAACCACTTGATTTAAAACTCAAAATGAAATACAAACATCTTCAAAACATAATCTTGCGATTAAAGGCCGTCAGGCCGCCGCACAAACCAAACAATATAAAAACATTAAAATTACAATTTGCACACTTCTTTTATAAATCAATTAAAAATCTTTACGTTCCGTTTTACATACATTTGCTACCTTAAAGAGTTAATGACTTTTATACACTAAAAACCTAAGTGCTGAGCATATACATACGCGCTATCCAAAATCTGCTGTTTATTAGTGTTGGAATAATATTCGTTTATGATTAACTATACGAGTTATTAAAAAAACAAATTTTCTATTTATATATTCATAACGTACAAGTATTATTAACAAAAAAAAAAAATGTTTTTTTTTTTTTTGATTTTTTAGTATAAATCTTTAAAATGATTGCCCTATGCAACAGCCAAAAACAATTTTAGACAACCACAATTTTTTTCTAATGCACTTTGCTCGCCCAACCGTCAAAATCATAAGTATATCCAATTCTATGGATAAGTTTGAGAATGAATTTTTTTTTTGTAAAATATGAGAGGCTGCTTTACACATCTTACAATAACTTTGTGCGTATGCGATTTTGTTACGAAGCATCTCAAAAAATTTTACTTTAATTTGTTTTTACATAATTTTTTTTAAAACATTCGCAAAAAGTGATTAGTAAGCAATGTTCACGCGGTTTTATTATTGGATCTATCAGATAACAACAAAATAATTTTATTAGGTCATAATAACAAAAAAGTAGGCTTTTATTAAAAGCTGACTTTTGTTTATAAGAATTTTATGAATTTAAAATCGTTTTTAAAAAGATACCGGCTTTAGTGTGACTATAATTCTGGGCCATTTTGTCTTTAAACTTTAAGTGCAAAGTTTTGAAAGTAAATGAGTGTTTTACGTATTTTTTCGAATTCTCTGGAAAAAACTAAAGCTAAAATGAAAATTGAAAAGAATGTTTATGTATATTGGAATTGATGTAGAAGCATGTCATATGCATGTACGGAAAAGGTGTGTATGAATAAATGCTGGTATTTATAATTTTGGGTGTTACTCATAATGTGGTTGATAGAACTGGCTTAAAACCCTGTGTATGTGGATTTGTGTGTAGCATAAATATGTGCATTTCCGTATTAAAAATTTAGTTTTTGTTTGTTTTAAAATTGACAAATTAAACATGCAAAACTGTTACGACATTAATAACTATGAAGCGCACCTTGCCAATAACAAACTTACAGCAAACACAAACATTGTAAGCACATGTAAGTTAATTTATGAAACAATTCTTCAGCTTTTAATTTAATATATTTATTTTCTTCAGTTCTCAATATTAATAATTGTTAAGCTAAGTTCACATTGATTTTAATCTTCGCTCTCCTTACCGATGCCGATTGCTTATCTTCAAGAATGTTAAAAGTGAACTGAGCTTAAAACGAAAAATAAGAGAATTCTTAAATTTAAGCCTAATGCTGTAACTTGTAATATCAAGATGTTATGTTGGTAAAAGATTTAAAAAGTTTAGAATTAAATGAAATGCAAATACCAAAACATATTAACCAACCAACTAATTGAATGCTGGTCACAAGTTTTTGCATAAAATAATATCAACACATGGGCAGATCCACAGCAAAGTCTGTTACTTCATATCATTTACAAAGTTTGACAGGCCAATCTGCACGACTATAAAATTAAAATCAATTAGAAGAAATGAGGGAAGCTGACTTCTCTGTGGAGTGATTCCATAATTTTTACATTAATTTTACAAATTGAATAATCACACTAATTAAGAGCTTGGCCTTTTACTTTGTATTTGTGATATTTTATAATAATAAAAACAGTAAAAGTGTAAACATTTTTATATCCAAATGTGAATAAGAAATGTATTTGATTTTTTGACACTCAAATTAATTTTTTTTGTTCAAACGTCGAAGAAAAATTCCAAACAGCCTGTAAAAGTATCGTGTAATTATGAAACCTACCTCATATTTTTATTCATAAACTCTAAAACTACCGAATCCATTTTAAAAAATTCTTTCACGACTATAAAGCTACCCTATCAGCGAGTAACATAACAATTAAAATTGTATTTTTCAAGAATGGTAACTATATATTCTTGGATGGGCCTCGCTTACTTTTATGAGAGTCAGTTAGAAGATCGCCATGCGCGAAAATCGGGTATAAAGACAGCTAATCGAAAACCAGAATTCATTCACACCGGTAAATGGGGAAAGATCGAGTTAAAAATAGCTAATAGTATATTAGCTTGTATGTTAACAAAAGAATTCACTCATGATCCACCGGTATAGTCATATTTAAAAAAAATTTCAACACATGCACGCTTAAGTACAGATACATGTCGTCATATGAAATGAAAAAGTTGTAACAAGATAAAATTTTCAATAATTCAGACATTTTATTATTTTTCTTTATAAGAAAAACTAAAATAAAAACAAGTTGAATTCGATGATAGCGAGACTTAGATATTCTACACTGCTGTAGCCAAATATTTTTAAAATCGCACAGAGTTGTTGTCATATAAAAACGAAGCTGAATTTGTTTGTTTCAATTTTGACCAGAGTTCATAAAGAAAACAAATGCAAACGTTGCGTTTTGTAGTTTTGCAGAGTATTATTATGGAAAACTACAAAACGAAACGTTTGCATTAGTATCAGTTCGTTTCTTTGCGAACTCTGTAAAAAAAATAGCTAAATTGCTTTGGAAAATTATTGTTTATTAAAAAAGTTTATTTAAATAATTTCTGTAAAAGTAAGAACAATAACAACACTTGTGCATGTTTATAAAAAATATGACTTCAAGTGTTGGTATTCGCCACGCATACTGATAAATATCATGTCACACTTTATTTCATTTAAACAAGATAAACAAGTGGCACGTTTCATTTATTTGGTTTTAGCCGTTTATGACGTTGTTGGTTTTGATTGTTTTTCAGGCTAGAGGTACAGTGGCATATCACTGGCAGCATAAAAAACAACATTGTGTGGCTAAAATATTTTTTCTACTAAATGGAAATTGATTTTAGTTAATTGCTGTACAATTCGTTAAATCTATTAATTATTTTCAGAGTAAATGAGAAAAAAAAGACAATTTTTCAATGGTATAAAAAAAGTTTTAATCATTTGACTATAATTGTTGGTAGTAAATGAACACAGAGCCATTGACATCTTTTCCTGTATAAGGTAACTAGCTGTAATCCTACAGCTGGATATAAATTGTTTTTCATTTGTTGTACTTTAAGCTGCTAAAGTTAGTTGCCTTTTCTTATATCCATCAAACGTCACACAGATAACGATCAAAAATGGTATTTTATAATAAATTTTTATAAAATTTGGCATAAACGTTGCCTTCACAAAAAAAAAAAAAAAAAATATGGTTAAGGCAACCATATTTTGGTGGAAACATAGTATGGTTAGATTTATGATTACATCTACCCATATATATTTTTAAATCAAATAAATTAAAAATACCTTTCAACTGCAGATGTTGTGTTTCAACCCCCGTTTAGGGCTAATTTTTTTTTTTAATTTTTTATTATTATTTTTATTTTTTTAAATACTTTTTTATGTAAATATTTAAAAAAAATTTTTAATATAAATTTTTTGTGTAAATAAAATTTTGTTATTCCATTAACTTTTCCATTTCTATTAATTTATATTTATTTACTACATTATACACAGCGGGTTTGATTTTTTTTTAATTTTATTTGACTCTACCAAGATTCGAACTTTTTAGATTTTAACTCACAAGTTTTATATTTTTTAAATAATTTTGTGTTTTGTTAATTTTAGTTAAAATAATATTTTTCACTCGATATTTATTTGCTGCTTTTCTTCTGCACTTTACAATAAAAATTTCAAATATTTTTTTTTAACATCAGTAACAAAGAAAAGACTTGTTTGGAGTTACAAGTGATTGAAAACGTACATGCTTATTAATACCAGTAGTAGTCGTAAGGTGTTTGTATTATTAAACGTGATGTTTTCATTCACATACATGTTTTTTTTAAGAGCGACAAGAAACAACAACCTGTAACCACAACCAAATTAAAAAAAAAAAAAAACTCTATTAACATGGAGCACATACTCGTATAAAAATACACATCTAATAGAGTATCCAAACGATAAATTTGCGATTAATTGTCACCTAATAAAAGCCTTGAATTTTAAAATAAAATGAATTTAAATTTTATTTTCCAGTAACCGAGTGTAAGTTTTGTCAGCTTCAGACTAAAATTTCTTAAAGGCTCTCTGTCGACTATGAGGGAGCAACCGTATCTGTCACATGTGCTCCAAGTTAAAAGTTAAAGCTCCACTCTTAGCTATGGAACTCTTTTCAAATAGAAACTTCTATAAAAAACAATTAGAAACGATTAATGTCCAGCTGGAGTAAAAGACTAAAAAACCGGTTCAATTGGATACTTCACTATTCACTAAGTGATTAGTCACCGCTAAATTTGAAATATATTTTGTCTCTATTTATGATTGTTTCTTTTTAATGAATTTTATCTCCATTTACTACGTGTATTAAAATGAAATTTATGGTTTAAATTTTTGATATTTACTTTCAGTTGCATCTACCTGAATGAGTTTATACGTGTATGTCATACAATGGCACGCGTCTTCATACCAGAAATTGCAAAATTAATTAGAAATAAAAAGAAAAAACTGTTAAAGCTGGTAAGCCTGTAATAAAAAGATGTGTTCACAAAGAAAAAATTATGACTTTCTATTTTCATACTCGAGTTTACCAACAAATAAAAATCAATTAAATTTCTTCTTATATGGCTAATAAAATTTTCTGCAACTTTTTCTTTTCGAACTGTCGTTGTTGTTGTCATAATAATTTTAATAATGACAAGCTCCATTTGCAGAAAACATAAATAAATATTTTTAAAGAGGATTTTTGTTACTGGTTTATTTTAAGAAAATCTTAAAACAGTGAAAAATATTTAAGTATGTATGTGTGTGCGTATGATAAGATTGTAGTCATGGCACGTAAAGTTATTCATTTGGTCATACCTTTGTTTAAATATTTCAATTAATTTTGAATAACTCTCAAAATTTTTTTAGTAGGGAAATTTCAAATTTAAGTGTCTCTAAAACATAACAAATTACAGTTTCAGATACACATCTCTGCTTACGTCTTTGAATGTGTTTTTAATGCAAACCATACAGGTCTGTACAGTGGATGTCCCGTAGTATGAATTATATTATTTATATCCCGTTGGAAAATTCGTATTATTTGACTGGTTTTTTTCCTCCTTTTATATGTTTTTTAAATAAATAAATCACCCAAAAATAGTACAAATAAAATAATTTTATTTATTTATTGCCAGTAATTACTGGTCAAAAAAATTCGATAAAATAAAACTTTTCGAGAGGTTTACATTTTAACTATTTACGCACTCCTTACTGGAATATGAAATTTTCTTTGGTATAAAAATGACTCCTCCTGCCTTCTTTAATACTTAACAGATTTTCTAAAGCGCAACACACTTGTGAGCATATAATTTCATACCAACTGATTGGAAAAGTAATCAAGTAAAAAATGTAAATAAAAAATATGCACATTCTTTAAACAAGTAAAATTATTATTTTAAGAAATAGAATAACATGTTTTTATTCTCCACTATAAATTTACGTACTTCACAGTACTATTTTGTGTTAATAAAGCAAATAATAAAATAAATAAAAACAAATTAAATTCAACTTAACACTAGAGTAAACATACAATACACAACATATTATATTCTATTATTTTATATTTTTATGTTCTTGTTAAATTCGGTGATATCGAATCTAATATACTCTTCGTTGTTTTATCCAAATATTTTTATTTTTAATTTCGCACGGTCTCGTTAAAAAAGAAATTGTAAAAAAAAGATATTCAATGAAGTGGGACATTAATAATTTTCTTCGAGTTATTTTTTTAATTTTGAAATAATTAACTAATTTAAGGTAACCAAATTCAAATTAAGAACAAACGTATTAAAAGAACTAATTTGCATAATAGTGACATAAACTAAATTTTTATTTTTTACTATCAAAACTTTCTAGTACAAACAAACGAAACTTGTTGTGCTAAAAACTATAAAGATAAATAATAGACCAGATATTCAGATGTACACAAAATGTCTTTGTAGCTTAAAATACTTTTTTTTTGTACTCGTAGCTTAAAAACCCTATAAAAGGTGTGTAGAATATGTTTCGGAATCAAAAAGTCTTTAGTTGTCATACCATCAGTAGTATGAGAAGTTTTCAAGTAATTTGGTTGTGGGCTCTGGCTATTGTTTTTTTTACCGAAAGAGTAAAATCAACTTCAAATAGTGATGTTGATGAAACTAATTATCGTTTGCCAAACGAAACCTATCCGGAACACTATAATATTGAACTGACTACAAACGTTCATTTAGGCGAAAGTGAATTTAAAGGCGAAGTCACAATATACATTGTGATTGTAAGTACCACGAGTAAAATTGTTTTACATGCTGGTCAATTCAACATTTCCAAAGCAACTATTGCCAATCCTTTCACTAATGAATCCGAAGATCTGTCAATTGAATACGAATTAAAACGTGAATTTTTAAAGCTGACACGTAAAAGTGGTGAACAGTTTTCACCTCAAACGAAATGGAAATTAATTATTATTTATAGTGGTGAATTGCGCGATGACAATTTTGGTTTCTATTTATCTAAATACGAGCATGATGATGGCAATAATCAGTGAGTAAAAAAATTTAATTATTTTTTGCAAAATTTTGGGTTTAAAGATACAAAAGGAGTTTAATTGCTCGGTTTCATTATGATTATGAGGTTTCTTATCTTAAACAGATTATATGAATTAGAAGTGAAGAAAAAAGTTTAAGTTTTATTCCAAAAGACAAGTTCCCTTGGGAACATTCATTTTACGTTGCAATCAAGTAGATCAACCTAACGAACATAAAAAGTCTGTCATAAATTTTTATTTTTTTGTAATTTATTTTCTGTAATGCGATATCTTTAGAACATCAGTACAGTCTGTTATTTACAGCTTCCAAACTACTTTAATATCTCATATATATGTAACAACGAAAGGATTTTAGAGCACGAAATTGCATTTATAAGGGAATTACTCAATCTCAATGAATCAAGTCTTCATAAAAATAAAATAATTTCTAAAATTTTTCAAATTTGCAATCGAATTAAGTTAAAAAAAAGACTCAAAAAAGCATAAAAATTATGGTGATTTTTTTTTCATTTCAGTTATTTGGCTACTACACACTTCGAACCCACTAATGCTCGCCATGCATTTCCTTGCTACGATGAGCCAAATAAACGTGCCAACTTTACAATAACCATTAATCATAGTCCCACTTACACGGCGATTTCAAATATGCCTGTCAACGATAATTTGTCAAGGTAAAGTCAATTAGAAATAATTGTAAAATCCATTTAAATAATTCAAATCTTATTTAGTGCTAATCGAACTGTGTTCTTAACAACACCTTCCATGCCAACGTATATTGTAGCATTTATTGTATGCGACTTTGAATACACCGAAGTCAAGTACAATAATTTGCCTCATCGTATCTATTCTCGTCACAAATCAAAGAGTTTGCATGCAGAGATTCTTCCCATAATCACGCAGATTATGAATTATGTGTCTGATTACTTTGATGTCGAATATATGCTTCCAAAACTGGATCATGTTGCGGTACCCGAGTTCTCTACACTAGCTAATGAGAACTGGGGTCTGATTATGTATAAGGAGAGAAGTTTTCTATCTGAGTTAACTGCTTCTGATATTTTTTTTAAATTTGAAAATGTGGAAAATATCGCTCACGAAATTATTCATCAGTGGTTTGGTAATTATGTGACAATTTCATCATGGGCATACACTTGGTTGAAGGAAGGTATATCCACATTTTATGCATACAAAGCAGTAGATCATGTAAGTGTATTCTGAAAAGTTTCTTTAGGATATTTTTACTTAAGTCGTTAAATATGGTCATAGATTTATCCTGAATGGCATGTATGGGATTTGTACGAAATGTTATTCCACGATATCGCTTTGAATTTGGATAGTGATGATCCCTTTATTTTACTCACTAATCATGTACAACCTATAAAAGCATTTGAAGAAAGTGAAATGTTGCCAGTTTATCAAAAAAGTACTTCCATTATGCGTATGTGGAATAATGCACTTACCGACAATATATTCCAAAAAGGTTTACATAACTTTCTTAAAAAAAAGTAAGATCAGAAAGTCATTATAATGTATTCAGTGATATTGATTACTGTAAAACTTCTAATTATTTAACAGCCAATACAAGGCAGTGGGAGAACAAGAACTGTTTAATGAACTTCAATCTGTGGATAAAGAGGCAAAGTATGAAGTCCCTGGCACAATCAATGAAATGATTAGCACTTGGACTAGCCAAAGAGGTTATCCCATTCTAACCGTTTCACGCAACTATTGCCATGGTACTTTTACCATTAAACAAGAGACCTACTACAATAATGAAACCATAAAAGATTCAAAAACTTGGTACGTACCCATCAACTATGCCGTTGCATCAAATCCGAATTTTAATGACACAAAAGCTACACATTATTTACGAAATGTTACTGAAACGAATTTCACCGATGTTAAAATCTCAAACAATGACTGGTTTATATTAAACAAACAGTCAACTGGTTATTATCGTGTCAATTACGATATAACGAATTGGAATTTAATCATAGCATCCTTAATTGAAAATCCGCTTGTAATACATAATCGTAATCGTGCTCAACTCTTAAGAGATGCAATTGTATTGTGGGAATCTAATCGTTTAGATGTTTCTGTAATCTTGAAATTATTTACTTATTTAAAGAAAGAAGACAGCTACTTATGCTGGGCTAAATTTTTCGAGTTTTATATGAAAGTGAATTCCTACTTGATGACTAATAAGAAATATGACGATTTAAAATTCTTTTTTGCTGAGCAGCTTAGTCCCATTTACGAGAAATTTAGATTGGTCGATAAATCCAGTGGCAATTATCAACAAAGAAGTTTTCGCCATCTTATAAATAAAATGGCAAGTATTAGCGACTTAAGTAAAAGCATGGAAGATGACTACAACAGATTGAAAAATCAGCTCAAAGAAAATAAAAGTGTAACTAGCGATGTACTAAAGTGTAATGCTATGAAAATAGCTGATGATGAGGTATTTAATACACTCTATCAGAAACTTATTAATAAGAAAGACAGACTTTCAAAGACTGATTTAATAGATGCCTTATCTTGCCATAGAAATATAAATCTGATTAAGAAATTAATAAGAAGCTCTATCGATAAGTTAAATCATTTGGAGAATGACCACCGTTACTATATACTGGAAAAAACATGTTTTCTTAGTCAGATGACTTTTGCAGTTTGTATAGAATTTTTGAATGATAATTGGAATGCTTATTGTAATTTGAAAACCGATACTGGCGACTCTAGTCCCCTAAGTCAGCTAATTCTTCAAATGGCAACAAAGGCATACAATAAATATCAAGAGGATCAATTATTGGCTTTGGTGAATAAAGTTAAAAATACTAAACTTGTTTTACCAACTCTGGAAGTAGACGCAAAAACCAATATTAGCATAAGCTTGAAACTTGCAAAGAAATATGTTGAACAGATCTTGCCCTGGGTTGCAGAATATCGCAGAAAGGCAATGCAGAGAACGAGTACATCAAAGTAAATGATAGAAGTTCAGAAAAAAACAATACTAAGGATAAGCATTTCTTAAGACTTTAAAAGCTTTTATTACAACTTGCTTCAGCTATAATGAACAATAAAGCAATCCCACAAATATTATAATATGACACCACTATTATTTTTCAAAGAATTAAGAAATTCATTACTTTTAATATTTTTTATTTTGCTTTGTAATATTATTGCTTTTTTCGTGCATTAATAAAAAAAATATGAAATGTTTATGGTTCATAATCGAAATATGGTAACTTTAAATGCTCAAAGTTTACTTTAAAAGTTGAAGGCAGTACAATCCTGTTGTTAACTTATCATACATTTTTCGTTAAGGTCTCGTTAGTTATTGCTAAGTTGTAATAATAACCCTAAGTGAGAACAAATACAATTTATGGTCTCTTCTTCATATTTTACTTTTTTAAATAAATAAAATTTTGTTTAGCTTTTTGATCTTTTTTATTTTAATTATTATTAATATTTCGACAGGGCTTTGTGTGTCCTGCTCAATAAAAATAATTTGATTATTTATTTTTTATTATTGAGAAAGACACACGAAGGTGTGTCGAAATATTAATAATAATTAAAATAAAAAAGATCAAAAAGCTAAAAAAAATTTAATAATAATAATTAAAATAAAAAACCAAAAAGCTTAAAAAAATATTTATTTATTTAATTTCAGATTAAGAGGTCAAAAAACAATATGAAAATATTTTTTTTGTGTGCGTGTGTATGTGTGTGTGTATGTATACGAGTACGTGTGTGTGTGCATGCGTGTATGTATGTGTTTTTTTTTACTTACGTGCATTAAATGTCCCTTGAGGATTGTTTTCTTCTTTTTGTTTGCCACAAAAGTCCATCAATATCTTTGAGAGATGAGAGACAAGAAAATTCTAAAAAAAAGGAAAAGCAAACAAGATATGATAAATAAATTTTGTTAAGATTTTTTTAAGTATAAATAAATATATCTAGTAGTTATTAAAAGTAAATACTAAAATAAATTATTTTACTGTGTTCATTCCTAAATTAACTACAATTCGAAAATAGAAGACTTTGAGAAAAATTTGTAAGTCAGGTACACAGATGACATTGTACAAAGAAATCGATTTTTTTTTTAAATAACAAAGTTTATGGAAATTTTACATCTGGCCCCATGTCAAATTGTGGTTTAAGTTTGTCGAATATCCAGCAAACTTATGTAAAATACTAACTTGAATATTTTTGTGAAAAATTTTAACCCTTTAACTCTTTAAATAATACCACATTTTTGTTCCCAAATTAAAAATAGTTATATCCTGAAGAAGCTACACAAATTGGAGCGAAATATCGATATAAAAATAATTTTTTTTAAAATCAGACCTCAAACTTAATAAAATAGTCATATTACACAAAAAAAAAAAAAAAAAAAAAAAAAAATAAATAAATAAATAAGTTAAAAAGTTGAAAGGTGAAAATGTTCTACAAAAATATTTTAAGAGAAATTCTAGTACAAGTCTCTGAACACAAGAATGATGAAAATTTTACTTAAACTTTAGAAATCAATAAATACTAAAAATATGTTTTTATTTAGAGTTCAGGTGGTTGTTTGTATAAAAAATGCTCTGCATTAAATTTACCTTGCGAAAGGTATTGTAAGAACTGTAACGTAAATCGCCTTAATTTTCAAAAAATTATTTAAAATAAGACAAAATAAAAATTCACTCTTTTTTTATCTAAGCATATGGCCTCATAAGTTTTATTGAAATCGATTACATATTTTTTATTTTATACCAAATCAAAGGAAACAGAAACAAATGTTCGCTGGTATTTTTTTGACGTGTTTGCTGGTAGCTGTGATAATGCAGAACACATACGGCAATATTTTTTCTCACTGAAGTAGCATCACCTAATCGACAATATAACCAAAAGTTGTGTATTGATTTTAATAAAATATGGCTCTTTTTATTTGAAACTCATGACACTATATCATTATAGAAAGAAACCGCATACTCTTGGAAAAATTTTCTTTTATTTATTTTAAATAATTTTTTCCATCGCAACGTCTACGATATCCTTCAAACTAGAGAGCCAAATTAAAAACGATGTAGCCAGGACTTGAAGCAAATTTTGTTTTAGATTTTTTTTTATAATCCAATGTAACAAATTGTTTTTTATTAAATCTCATATATCGAGCCATGACCTCAAAAAAACCTTAGCCAAAAATTATAAAATTTTACAGGAGAATATCTTTGCTGTAAACAATCAAGCAATTGTTTTTGTTATACAATTCTAATTTCCTTGTCTATGAAATATTAACAAGTGATGCAAATTTTAACATTTTTGTGATTTTTTTTTTAAACCGAAAATTGTGATGTGTGGCGGTCATGGCTCGATATGTCATTTCGTTTTTTGAATTTAAGAAATAACTGTATATCTCAGGGATTAAAGCCAATTCAAAAAAAAAAAAAATGCAGAATTGCAATTAGCCTTCCAAAATACTTTAGAAACAGTTTTCAGAGACTCTGTGTCAAAACCGTGTATATGTATTTGTGTAATATATAAATCACGGACTTTATTTTCTATTACTCATAGAGTTTAAATAAGAAAAGCAAACATTTTTAAAGTTTATTGAAGTTTCATTTAAAAATTTATAATAAACTCGTTAATCATTTCCAGAAACTATGATAAGTTACCTCAGAATAAGCATCGAATGGTACATTTTTAATGAAATATTATAACTAATCAAAGTATAACTACCAACTGTGGTAAAATCTTACTTCAAAAGTTTATAAAAAAAAAGAAAACAACTTTTATAGCCACAATAAAATAGTAAGTAAATGGCTTTACACAGTCACCCATTTAATAGAATTTTGTTTTATTTAAACATTTACGAGTATTGCATTGCATGTGAGTAGGTGGAGTAACATTAAACAGAAATAGTACATTTTATAAAACGTTAAAGAAATACTAAATAAAACAATTGTTTATATTCCACAAATAATATGGTGTAACAGAAAAATACTAACAAGCAGAAAATAATACATTTCTCTTGCCTGGAAATCGTGCGGAAATGTTCTGTGAATAACTTGTGTATGGCAAAGAAATTACTACATTCTATGACATACAACGTTTTTGCATTATTATTTTCAAGACAGAAATACAATGAACTCTGAGCACTATGAGGAAAATGTTTTTCTATATTTTTTTCCATCAACCTTTTCATCATCATTAGCATTATTTAATTATATATACTCGTACATACCCAGGGCATTGTTAAAAGAAACAAGTTGGAAATTTAAGCAAATAATTTAAAATGTTTTACAATCAATGAATTTATGTTTACAAAACTTTTTTTGTAAACTTTTTGCCAACAAAATTTTTTTTGATAAAAGTAGATATGGGTCGATAACCGATTATGTAAAAGTATTATATCTTCTTAACTGAATGAGAATTAAATGGTGCAAATAGAGGTAATGCCGTCTACATAGTGTATGCCAGTATGTCAGTTAATACGCATAATTTTAGGGATTTGTTTAAGTGTGTTGAATAGGTTTTGTAGTAGTAAAAAAAAAATTCACTATCTTTTACACTTGAAGAAAAATTCCAGAAAGAATAATAAAATTAAATGAAACTGAAAAGAGTAGGTTTTTATTAAGAGCTGACTTTTGTTCATAAGAATTATATGAATTTAAAGTTGTTTTTAAAAAGGTACCGACTTTAGTGTGACTGTGATTATGGCCGAATGTAAATACAAAATTTCAAAGTTTGCTTTTATTACAATCAAACAACAAAATTTATAAACAAAAACTGATCTGTTTTCTTCTTGTTTTGGAACTCGAGTTACCATTTTTCTATGTTAAGCCATTAATTGAAATTTAAGTTTAAACAAAAGTTGTTTTAATTAAGATCTTGTTGTTAGGATCACAGAACACTTTTTTCAATATCAGGTTTAATTATAGATTTAATTAAATTAAAAAAAAATTTTTTTCTAGTTTTAGATAATAATTAATTATGACCATCATAAAATAGATGCTAATTAACACCTACGCTTATTTGAACGAATAGTTTAACATGTCTTTTTTAGTACTCAGACATTATGGCCTTTTAATGTTACGTAACTAGCGTTTGATAATAAAAGTTAAATAATTATTTTATAAATTTACTTTACTTATCACGAGTTTGTTGTTTGTTGAATAACTTTTATTAATTTGCATTTTATCAACATTTGCTATGCAAAACTGTGACTAAGTGCAAAAGCAGCTGCTCATATCAAAATAAATTTTTAAACTCTTTGAGTACACAATAGTTGTGATTATTAATTAAAAAAAGAGGCCTCTTAATTCTCAGGGTGAAGGACACTGAGTATTACCCTCATTGTTGTTTGTAATTTTGCAAAAACAACAACACCAAACAAAAAGAAAATACTTTACCACCAACTGACATTTGTAGTTCCTACGAAAACAATGAGTAACAAAAGTAGAGTGAAAGAAACAAAACATTTTTGTATAAAATAATTTTTTTATTGCCAGCTTAAAAAGATATTTCCAAAAAAAAGCGGGTAACATTGCGTCAAAGAAAAATGGAGTCATTCATATACAATCGTAAATATAAAGAAGGAAAATTAGATGTAAAAGACAAAGAAAATAAAGCCATGAAACCAGATTAAAGAAGCATCCATTGCACAGTAGCACAAACGCTACTAAAATTTAAAAACAAATTGAAATTTTTTTTGCATTTTACAGAAAGCCAGTTTCGGTAGGTTGGTCTGTTCGTCAAGACCACCCCGTAGAAAGAGTGTAGTCTGCGATAGGTCATACATAAAGTGGCCATTACGAAATTTGTGCTTCGAGACGAGCACTCACAGAGCAAATGAAAAATTTTAGCCACAAGCCTAGAAATATACTCAATATTTTAGCTTGGCAACTAAAAGCGAGGCAGCTTCTAAAAGTTTTATAGTTAACACCGGGACCACACACAGCAATTTTAGTTGCGCAATTCTTGATTTTGTAGGAGAGAGAGGAAAAAGATTGGAAAGGGCTACAACTCCCTTTTGTTCACTCTTCGTATTTTCTATAAAGATGTAAAAAAAGAAAACACATAGCTTGAAGGCTGACTAAATGACTGAATAAGAATGCTAAAATTGCCGAAACCAAAATTTTGTGTGTGGACAAAACGACAACTTTAAAAGAGAATTGCGGTGTGTGGTCCTGGTCTAATGGGCAAGCTACAACCACAGATATCGTTTAATATTTCAATTATATGGTAAAGAAAAATGTTTGACTACAAATAGCTAATATTTAAAAAAAGAATTTGTTAGTTAGAATCCTTGAAGTAAAGAGAGCGTATGTATCTTATTTGATAGAATTGGGTTGAAAAAGAAAAAAAAATAATCATTCTATTGAAAAGTTGTCGTCAAAGTGGGCATGGCTGCTTCCTTAGATTATAGAGATTATATGTACCAAATTGATTAAAAAAATACTTTAAGTGACCCAATGTGCATTATTATCACTGCCTATAAATTTTGTTTGCTGAAGTTTTTTTTCTCTTTATTTTAGCATTTGTAGTTCTCTTTTTAAATGAATTGTGGTTGTTGATAATGCTGTTCACACACATATGCATATACATGTGTACAAGTGTATGTCATTAATGTTGTCGGTTTGGTATTAAAAGTGTAATGCCTTGTGAGGCCGTTGACCATGAGCATTGTATGTTGGGTTATTATTGTTAGGAGTATTATTATTATTATTATTAATGTTGTTGTTGTTGTTGTTGTTTCTGTTTACAGCACATCCATCTAGCCAGCCATAAAGCCAACAACGTAACCAAGTAATTATAGTGAAGGAAAAGAAAAGCAAAGAAGCAAAATAAAAACGAATACATTATAAAGAACATCATAACGATGTAAATGATGAAGATGAAAATCTAAGAACTTTTCTTGCCAGCCAAGAACAAAAAAAAAAAAAAATACAAATTTAAAGTGTAGTAAAAGAAAATGTTCTCCTCCACATTGCAACTTAACGAAGAATTTTATTTAAATTCTTTATTTGGTTTTTTTTTTTCATGGTCATTCATTCCTTTATTTTCTTTTTTAAAAGTTCAGTTCTTAACTTGAGATGTGCTCTTAAAAAAAAAGTTAATTAAGTCATTTTAGAACTAAAATAATTAAAAAAGAAAACTTAGTTTTCAAAATTAAAACACTGAGAAACAACTAACCAATGAAAATCTTATTTGTGATAGATGAATTTTTTATACTTGATAATACAAAAATCAATGTCTCCACTAGGAATATATTTCAGAAAATTTGATTATCACAAATGAATTTTTGGGGTTGGTCACAAATTTAGTTCAAACAACCGAAGCTGTTTTCTATGTGTACAAACTTTCAATATGATTTTTTACAGCAATTTTCTTTTTATGTCTAGTGCAACCACTACAAAAAAAGCATTCACTTTAGGAACATTTTTGTATAGAACTTTTTTTCCAAGATGTGCTTTTTTTGGTGCCAGGGTCATGTATGAAATGAAAACATACATCTTTCAATCTATTTAAATGTCAAAATAATTGAAAAAAAAAATGTGTTGATGATTGATTATGAAAACAGGTATTTACAATTGGAAATACGACATCGACAATTAATGTTATGAAAATCACATTTTCTCAATTTGATTTGAAAGCGCAAGAAGGTATTCTGTGCATATAATTATTTGATTTCAAAACGTTCAGCTAAGACACATACGTGTTCTAGTCACTTTGTTATTTTAGCAACTATTATAGGACGAATTTTAAAATAATTTATTCAATGTGTTATTTTTGTTAATTTTGTTGAAAATTTAGTTGTGTTATAAAAGAAAAGCACTTTTTTTCTGTAACATTTTTATTTGGTCTTGTATTTTGTTTTATGATTTCTTTCCTATTTTAATTGACTCTTTTTTTTTTTTTTGTCATTTACTCTCAACCGAATTCCACTATTTTCAAACACATTTTTTTAAATTTTCAATAAGTTTAAGTTTAATTTCGTTTTAGTAAAAGCACTTGAATCAATTTGCTTTAAGTACATATTTGATATGCTTTATTATAGAAAATAACATTATTTTTAAATGTGTATTTTCTGTACAAATAAAAAAAAAAGAGTTTACACGAAATGTTACTCAAACAAAATTGGATTTATTTATGATTTGCTTTTTGCTGAAATAAAAGGTAGAAAAGTTTAATGCAAAATATGGATTTCTTTTTTATCAATGATGAAGATTGTGTTGTTGATTAAGTTTTATTTTAATCAAATTTATTTTTATAATTTTTTTCTTGTAATTCATAGACCTAATAAGATTTAAATTGTAAAATTCAACAAATAAAAGGTTTGTTGATAACAAAAGCTAAATTTAACGTTAAATCTCATATAAAATTGTTTTTTTTTTAACAAGGGTTTATTATAGAAAATTTGCTTAATTACTCCTTTTTAATTTTTTTAAAATGAATTTGAGCGTATAAACTTTTTATAAAAAAAAATTAATATTACAAAAGTATACACTATTTTGGACGAAAGCAACTAAAAACTGTTTCAAAAGCATTTTGCAGCGCTATTAAAAATAATGCCTACATTGAAATTAGCGCTACCAAATATTTTTATGTAATTCGACAGCCCTAAACTTTAACTATTTACGCACTCCTTACTGGAATATGAAATTTTCTTTGGTATAAAAATCACTCCTACTGTCTCCTTTAATACTTAACAGATTTTCTAAAGAAATTTGTTTTTTTTTCAAAGACTTTTCTATGATGCAAGTGTGGAACAAGCATCACACTTGGCAGCATAGAATTTCATAACAACTGACTCTTTGGCACTTGATTGGAAAAGTCATCAAGTAAAAAATTCATTCGTATGTAAATAAAAAATATACACGTTCTTTAAACAAGTAAAATTATTATTTTAAGGAATAGAATAACATGTTTTTATTCTCCACTATAAATGAGCCAATACAAAAGTACCTCGTTCACTGAACTATTTTGTGTTAATAAAGCAAATAATAAAATAAATAAAAACAAGTTAAATTCAACTTAACACTAGAGTAAACATACAATACACAACATATTATATTCTATTATTTTATATTTTTATGTTCTTGTTAAATTCGGTGATATCGAATCTAATATACTCTTCGTTGTTTTATCCAAATATTTTTATTTTTAATTTCGCACGGTCTCGTTAAAAAAGAAATTGTAAAAAAAAGATATTCAATGAAGTGGGACATTAATAATTTTCTTCGAGTTATTTTTTTAATTTTGAAATAATTAACTAATTTAAGGTAACCAAATTCAAATTAAGAACAAACGTATTAAAAGAACTAATTTGCATAATAGTGACATAAACTAAATTTTTATTTTTTACTATCAAAACTTTCTAGTACAAACAAACGAAACTTGTTGTGCTAAAAACTATAAAGATAAATAATAGACCAGATATTCAGATGTACACAAAATGTCTTTGTAGCTTAAAATACTTTTTTTTTGTACTCGTAGCTTAAAAACCCTATAAAAGGTGTGTAGAATATGTTTCGGAATCAAAAAGTCTTTAGTTGTCATACCATCAGTAGTATGAGAAGTTTTCAAGTAATTTGGTGGTGGGCTCTGGCCTTTGTTTTTTTTACCGTAAGAGTAAAATCAACTTCAAATAGTGATGTTGATGAAACTAATTATCGTTTGCCAAACGAAACCTATCCGGAACACTATAATATTGAACTGACTACAAACGTTCATTTAGGCGAAAGTGAATTTAAAGGCGAAGTCACAATATACATTGTGATTGTAAGTACCACGAGTAAAATTGTTTTACATGCTGGTCAATTCAACATTTCCAAAGCAACTATTGCCAATCCTTTCACTAATGAATCCGAAGATCTGTCAATTGAATACGAATTAAAACGTGAATTTTTAAAACTGACACGTAAAAGTGGTGAACAGTTTTCACCTCAAACGAAATGGAAATTAATTATTATTTATAGTGGTGAATTGCGCGATGACAATTTTGGTTTCTATTTATCTAAATACGAGCATGATGATGGCAATAATCAGTGAGTAAAAAAATTTAATTATTTTTTGCAAAATTTTGGGTTTAAAGATACAAAAGGAGTTTAATTGCTCGGTTTCATTATGATTATGAGGTTTCTTATCTTAAACAGATTATAAGAATTAGAAGTGAAGAAAAAAGTTTAAGTTTTATTCCAAAAGACAAGTTCCCTTGGGAACATTCATTTTACGTTGCAATCAAGTAGATCAACCTAACGAACATAAAAAGTCTGTCATAAATTTTTATTTTTTTGTAATTTATTTTCTGTAATGCGATATCTTTAGAACATCAGTACAGTCTGTTATTTACAGCTTCCAAACTACTTTAATGTCTCATATATATGTAACAACGAAAGGATTTTAGAGCACGAAATTGCATTTATAAGGGAATTACTCAATCTCAATGAATTAATTCTTCATAAAAATAAAATAATTTCTAAAATTTTTCATATTTGCAATCGAATTAAGTTAAAAAAAAGACTCAAAAAAGCATAAAAATTATGGTGATTTTTTCATTGAAGTTTTTTGGCTACTACACATTTTGAACGCATTTATGCTCGACACGCATTTCCTTGTTACGATGAGCCAAATAAACGTGCCAGCTTTACAATAATCATTAATCACAGTCCCACTTACACGGCGATTTCAAATATGCCTGTCAACGATAATTTATCAAGGTAAAGTCAATTAAAAATAATTCTAAAATCCATTTAAATAACTCAAATCTCATTTAGTGCTAATCGAACTGTATTCTTAACAACACCTTCCATGCCAACGTATATTGTAGCATTTATTGTATGCGACTTTGAATACACCGAAGTCAAGTACAATAATTTGCCTCATCGTATCTATTCTCGTCACAAATCAAAGAGTTTGCATGCAGAGATTCTTCCCATAATCACGCAGATTATGAATTATGTGTCTGATTACTTTGATGTCGAATATATGCTTCCAAAACTGGATCATGTTGCGGTACCCGAGTTCTCTACACTAGCTAATGAGAACTGGGGTCTGATTATGTATAAGGAGAGAAGTTTTCTATCTGAGTTAACTGCTTCTGATATTTTTTTTAAATTTGAAAATGTGGAAAATATCGCTCACGAAATTATTCATCAGTGGTTTGGTAATTATGTGACAATTTCATCATGGGCATACACTTGGTTGAAGGAAGGTATATCCACATTTTATGCATACAAAGCAGTAGATCATGTAAGTGTATTCTGAAAAGTTTCTTTAGGATATTTTTACTTAAGTCGTTAAATATGGTCATAGATTTATCCTGAATGGCATGTATGGGATTTGTACGAAATGTTATTCCACGATATCGCTTTGAAATTGGATAGTGATGATCCTTTTATTTTACTCACTAATCATGTACAAACCGGTAAAGGTATTGCAGATAATGAACCATTAGCAGTTTATCGAAAAGGGAGTTCTATTATGCGAATGTGGAATAATGCACTCACCGACAAAGTATTTCAGAAAGCTTTACATAACTTTCTTGAAGAAAAGTAAGATTCAGAAAACATTATAATGTGTTCAGTAATAGATATTGATTAAAATAAAACTTCTAATTATTTAACAGCCAATACCAGGCAGTTGGAGAACAAGAACTGTTTAATGCCCTTCAGTCTGTGGTTAAAGAGGCAAAGTATAAAGTCCCTGCCACAATCAATGAAATGATTAGCACTTGGACTAGTCAAAGAGGTTATCCCATTCTAACCGTTTCACGCAACTATTGCCATGGTACTGTTACCATTAAACAAGAGACCTACTACAATAATGAAACCATAAAAGACTCAAAAACTTGGTACGTACCCATCAACTATGCCGTTGCATCAAATCCGAATTTTAGTGATACAAAAGCTACACATTATCTGCGAAATGTTACTGAAACTAATTTCCCCGATATTAAAATCTCAAACAATGACTGGTTTATATTAAACAAACAGTCAACTGGTTATTATCGTGTCAATTACGATATAACGAATTGGAATTTAATCATAGAATCCTTAATTGAAAATCCGCTTGTAATACATAATCGTAATCGTGCGCAACTCTTAAGAGATGCAATTGTATTGTGGGAATCTAATCGTTTAGATGATTCTGTAATCTTGAAATTATTTACTTATTTAAAGAAAGAAGACAGCTACTTATGCTGGGCTAAATTTTTCGAGTTTTATATGAAAGTGAATTCCTACTTGATGACTAATAAGAAATATGACGATTTAAAATTCTTTTTTGCTGAGCAGCTTAGTCCCATTTACGAGAAATTTAGATTGGTCGATAAATCCAGTGGCAATTATCAACAAAGAAGTTTTCGGGGTCTTATAAATAAAATGGCAAGTATTAGCGACTTAAGTAAAAGCATGGAAGATGACTACAACAGATTGAAAAATCAGCTCAAAGAAAATAAAAGTGTAACTAGCGATGTACTAAGTTGTAATGCTATGAAAATAGCTGATGATAAAATATTTAATACTCTCTATCAGAAAGTTATTGATAAGGAGAACAAACTTGCAAAGACTGATTTAATAGATGCCCTATCTTGCCATAGAAATATATATCTGATTAAGAAATTACTTAGAAGCTCCATTGATAAGTCAAACAATTTGAATAATCAGCTTCGTTACTATATACTAGAAAGAACATGTTTTCTTAGTCAGATGACATTTTCCGCTTGTATACAATTTTTGACTAGAAATTGGAATGCTTATGGTAATTTGAAAACTGATACCGAAGACTCTAATCCCCTAAATCAGCAAATTCTTAACATGGCATCAAAGACATACAATAAACATCAACAGAATCAAGTGCTGTCTTTGGTGAATAGAGTAAAATATAGTAGACATGTTTTACTAACTCTGGAAAAAAACGTAAAAAACATTATTAGAAAAAGTAGGAAATATGCAAGGAAATATGTCAAACAAATCTTGCCATGGGTTGCACAATATCGCAGAACGGCAATGCAGAGAGCGAGTGAATTAAAATAAAGTTTAATTTTTGATCACTTTATTTAAGCTTTTTATGTGATTTGTTTGTGGTTGTGACCAATTTATACAAATTATTTAATTTGTATTTAAATATTAAATTACAATAAATAAAACATTTGTGCTGCAGCACTGCAGAAAAAATCATCTTTTTCTTCCTCTAAGAGCATTGACCTCCTAACGAAGCACCCATATACGTATACATTTACTTTATTCCAACACTTGTCAATAACAATAAAGTGTGATGGAAATTCAGAAAAGAGAAAAAGACAATACTTAAGACCAACATTTGAAATACCTAAGACTTTAAGTAGCTTAAATTGAAAACAAATACAACTTGTGTGCGTTTTTTATACTTACGTGCATTTAATGTCCATTGAGAATTGTTTGCTTCGTTTTATTTGCCACAAAAGTCCATCAATATCTTTGAGAGATGAAAGACAAGAAAATTCTAAAGCAGAGAAATTTAGCAAAAGAAAAAGATATGAGAGATGAATTTTGAAGAAAGGATTTTTTAAGTATAAATAAATATATTTAGTAGTTGCTAAAAATAAATCTAAAATAAATTATTTGATGTTAATTTCTGAGCAAACTTAATTTCGAAAATTGATTATTTGAGAAACATTTTTAAGTCACTTATTACGATAGTAGAGTTAAATATTTATATACAATCAAGAAAAGCAAATAAAATAATTTTTTTTTTAAGTTTTTCTATAGAAGGATGTTAAAAAATACATGTTTGCAGAAATGAAATACTCGAATCTTATAGCTTTCTCCTTATGCAATTTTTCATAATATTAGAAAATTAGACAGACATAACTGCGAGCACATATGCAATTTTGTCAAGTTCTAATTAACAAATAAGTTTGATACTGTATTACAGCCGTAAGCCACTACCATGCAGATACGATCTTTTTAAATCTTAATAAAGAATTAAATTTATGCCACTGTGAGCGTGTGTGTATGAGTGATAAAATTTATAAATGTAGTTTATTTTGTTCTATTGTATGAGTTATTATTAAGACTAATTACCCTATTAAAAAATAAATTATAATAACAGACAAGTTACATTTTACGAATTTGTAATATAAAACCACATGAAGCATGTCACCAGAACTGTTTAATAATAGAGAGTGAGTGATACAGCAACATACAGATAAGCAGAGATGGAGAGTGACAGTGAGGAAATAGTAAATATAAATGAAAATCAGCTTTTTAAAGGCCTTACCTAAAATTATTGTGTTTAAATAGAAACTTGGGCTAAATTTGGAATTAATTTTAATTAATTACACCGGTTTACAGTGTACAAAATAAAAATTAAATTAAAAACAAAAATCCTATTACGTGAAAACGGTTTGTAATTTTTAATGAAAAACTAAATAAAGCAAATAAAATTCCGTTTTTAAATCTGTTCATTAATTTTAAATATATTGTAGAAATTGTTAAGAAAAAGTCATTAAAAAAAAAATTTTTCTTTTTTAAAAAATGATTAAAAAAATAGAGAAAAAAGCAACAAATCGGTCATGTCCTGAAAAACACAAAACGGCGATTACGATTTGAAGTCGGCCGAATTCGTCTGTTTTCAAACGAATTTTTTTTTTATGGTTTTAATAAGTTTAATTTTAATTTCGTTTTAATTAATTGATATGCTTTATTATAGAAAATAACATTATTATTAGATGTGTATGTACACATACATACAAGTATGCAAAAGATTTTCTTTTTCTGTAAAAAATAAAAAGTTTACACGAAATGTTACTCAAACAAAATTGGATTTACTTGTGATTTGCTCTTTGCTGAAATAAAAGGTTGAAAAGTTTAATGTAAAACATGAATTTCTTTTTCATCAATGATGAGGATTTCGTTGCTGATAAAGTTTTTATTCAATCAAATTATTTTTTGTACTTCTTTCTTCTAAATCTTGGGCATAATAAGATTGAACTTGTTAAAAGTAAAATTCAACAAACACAATTTTTATTGTCAATAAAGGCTAAAGCTTAACGAATAATATCAGAAAATTTGCTTAATAAATCCTTATTAAGCAGAAAAATTGTTTTTTATGAATTTGACCATAAGTGTAAATTCCTTTTATAAACCAAAACTATATATTTTTAATATGATAATAACAATTTAAATAATTATGTATTTACAAAAAAAAATATATTTCAATAGAATTAAATTTCAGTTAAAATTTTTTTAAAAGAAAATTATAAAAAGTAAAAAAAATTTCTTTTAATCAATTATTTTTAAAATAACCACTGAAAATGAAAATTATGTGGTTATCGCAACTCCATTTATTAAACGTTAATTCTTTTACACTTAAAATTAATTCACTTTAGCATAAATTATGTACTCGCACGCACTAAAAATTAAAAAAAAAAGTATTGGAAGCAATTTTTCCTTCCGCAACATTTAATATTTATTTAAATGAAAATATTGTGTTAGCTGATACAAACAAAAATACATATTTTTCAACTGTAACGGCCAGGGATGGTAGTTGCATGCAAAATTTAGTAAACTTAAAATATATATTTTTTTGGGACCTTTAATAAAAGTGTAAAATTTGCCCAAAAGTTTGGGATATAAAAAACGTAAACAGCAATTTAATATTTTAAAGTGAAGGAAAAATAAAAAATTTCATTTGAAAACTGCACAGAATTGATATTTTTACTTTTGTAAAAATGCAAGAACTTAAAATAGTTTTTGGAAATGATTATTAAAAGCTATTTACTTTTGTTGTTGGTTAGCTATTCGAACAACAAAGTGATTATTCGAACACCAAAGTGAACCATACAAAATTGCGAGATGGGACATATAAAGGGGAGGTCGTCAACCACCCAACTATTCAGAAGTTACTTTGGACTATTTTAAAAATATTTTTAAAATTTCCATATACCCTAGTACTGTTGCTTTAGTGATTTTTACCATTCCCCATTTTGCAGAGGTACCATTACCGATTTTGCCCATGCAAATTAATGAAACCAAAAAAAAATTTAAACTAAAAGTTCTAAGTTTTTTCTGAGAATGTAATTGGGCGATAGATTACAAATCTAGACGACCTCTTCTTTAAAATAATATGTGCTATTAAACGACATCGTTATCTATTGATTACGACAACTGGAATTTGGGTGAATTTAAAAATGTCCTACCAAAAAATTATAAAATAAAATTGAACAAAATTTTTTTTGTTATTTATAAAATTTCGCTAAATTTTCTCGCTTCAGTTTGGTTCAGATTTGAGAGTAATTTTTTTTAAATTGAAAAATAGTGTCCGCTATACGGACAATTTTTAAAACAAAAAACGTCTCACGTATTGAAAAATTTGTGCGGCTTTATCATATATCTATGGCAGTTTCTGCTTCCATTAAGGTGTTTATAACTCCATGTGAATAATTGTGCTACCCTATATAATATTTTATTTTCAATTCAATAAAAATTGTCTTAAAATAAATATTTATAAACTCATTTCTCTTGTCCAAATATTTCTAAACCTAAATGAAAATGGGGACACAAGGCGACCAATAGATTTTTATTTAAATTTAAAGTGCTGTTGTTGTTGTTTTTTTAATTTTCTGCTGATAACAATTCAGATGCTGTTTGCTTCTTTCATTTTACAAAGAGTTTGTTTAGTAAGGTGTCCATAATCTGTGTTGAAATTTTCATTTATGATAATGATGTTGATAATTGCAATATTTATTTTGCAAACCGAAACAAATTATTTTTCTTTCCAGCCTCTCCTTTCACATTTTGTAGTCAAAACATTTAAACTATTAAAATTGAGTATTTAATATTTTACATTCTTAGAGTATTTATTTTTGTAACACCAAAGTGTCATTATCATTATGATTATTGTAACTATAATAGTTTCTTTTTCTTAATTTTTTTTCTGGTTGAAGTGTCTTCAAGTTCCTATAGAAATGCATGTTTGCATATTATTTTTTCTTCCCTAACGATGTGAAATGAAAGAAGACAGACAATTTTCTTTATTTCAGTTTTTGTTTATCTGCGTTGGCAGATACAATTTTGTTGTCATCAACAAAATATTTTCTTTTGGTTTTTCTAAGCAACATCAGCATTTACTTGCCATACATCTAAGTAAAAGAGATTTTGGTTTTTTTATTTTTGAATTTTTTCCATTTGTGTGCAACATAATTTTCTTTACTGGAGGCATTTTTATACTCGACTTTGGAGTGCCATATAAACTAGAATGCAAAAATGAAACACACACAAAGTAATAGGAAAAACACTTGTGCGCTTTTTCATTTTCTATTCTACAGCTATTTTTAAATTGAAAAATTATTAATGTAAAATGTGGTTGGTACTTATATGTATGTGCATTTAATATGACTATAGAAAATGTTATAAAAGAAATTAGAAAAACGGGTGTTATAGAATAAAAAAAAACACATTCAAAAAAGAGCCGATAGGTTGCAGTGGACAAAAACTTTTCCAAAAAAAAAAAAAAAACCGAATCTATAATTGGTTTATATAACAAAGTTTTAACTCTAGACATTTTTGTATTGTTTTTGGAAACTTTCCAAAAGTTTTGGAAATAAAACACATTGAAAAATTATTTGTAACGATTCCCCTATACAAAACTGAAATCACTAAATATTTCATGATAGTGATACATAAAAGATCTTAGCAACAAAAAAAAAAAATTTTTGGGAGTAAAGTTTCGGATTTCTTGTTTATTTCTGTTTTAATTATAACAAAAACAATATAAATAAATCATATCATCTGGAGCTCATTTTATTGCATCATCTGTTAGATATTTTAATGAGCATGTATGTATGTACATATGTATGTCTGCTTTTTAAATATTTCTATGAATTTAGAAAAACCTACAAAATATTATTATAAAATAATGCGTGAGCATTAAGCTTTTTGTTGGCGTCTTTTATGAATTGAGAAATCATGATTTACGACAATATTAAATTTGTTGTAAGAGGCCACAAGAACTCGGTTCTCATGTTCTTGTAACGAATGTTGTTTACAGTCACCGCAAATTCGGCCTCATAAAAAAAAAAATTAAAACTGATCAAATTCCGCCCTAGGCAGTTGCATGTTGTGGGTACATTTGTTTCTCTTGGATTGCAGAATTCAAAATGTTGTGTATTCACGAAGCCATTCAGATGAAAATGCGCTTCATCTAAAAAGATGACTTTTTTCATAAAATTTGGGTAGACTTCACTTTGCTCCATCGCCATTGTAACGCGCTATTTTTTCTTAAAGTGCTCCTCTTTTAATAATCGGAATAAACAGACACATGTGATGGTGCCAAGCTTCAGAGTTGCCACTTGCATAAGAAAATTACACTAAATTTAAATTGGCGCGCCTAGCGTTATTTATCTGTCAAAAATTCTTATGCTTATGCAAAACGCATTTAGCATACCGAATCAATGTTGAGCAATTGGAAAACCCAATTTTGATAAAGCATTTTGCAGTGAAGTTGGCTGCAAAACAATTGTTTTTCTTTTGTGTTTTGTTATTGTTGACCAGCAGCCTTATTCTGTCGCTAAGGCTAAATTTCCATCACTAAAAACCTAAAAATTCAATTTAGAGATTTTCAGCTACAAATGGAAGTTTATAACGTGTAATGCTAAATTTAGCTTTTATTTTTTTTTTTGAAAACGTACTTTTCTTTATTATACTTTTAAATTAAATAAAATTCTTTCTTTTCTCGTCTGGTTAATATTATAAATTATTTCTTTAAATTTAAAGAAAATGATAAATTTCATTGGAATTATTTTTCAGAGAGGATTAATGCAATTTAAATTTTACATTAAAAAATAAATGGCGCCTACAAAAAAAAATAACAGAATTGATATTTTACCCTTTTTAAGCCCACAAATATACAAATATCAAAAAAGTTATAACAGTTTTCTGTTTATTTTTTTAGAAGCGTATCATCAGCTTTATTAGTTTTTTTTTTTTTTAAATCTCTTCTTGTGCATTGTAGGCATTGTGAAATGTTTTATGCTGTTTTTTTTTTTAAAAAAACTTATTCATTTTACTAATGCAATTAGAAAAATCAGGTAAAATATTTCATGGAAAAATTAATTTAATTTTTTATTTTTTTTTGCTTAATAAAATATAAAACAATAGTTGCAATAATAAAGTATTATCGTAATTGCTTTCAATTATCAATAAAGTCCTTTGCAATGAAATTATGTAAATGGATTGTATGCAAGTATGTGTGCATGTTAGCAACTGTATTTATAAGTAAATTTATGTGTGCATGAGTATGTTTTCTTTTATTTATTATGAATTTTTTTATATTCAGAAATCCTAAAACTAGGTCACCATACGATGCAGTTAAAACAAAACGGGCAGGCATAGAAAATTATTTTGAAAAGTACAATAGTTTTGAACAGCAACCTTAGTTGCAAACAAAATTCGTATTGTTGTTGCTTTTTAAATTAATTTTTTTATTTTTGACTATTGTAATGGAATTGTTTTTCGTTTTAATTTTTTTTTTTTTTTGTCAAACTTTGTTTTTCTATTTTAATTGTTTCGCATAAAACACTTGTGACAATTTGAAGGGAATTCTATAAATTGTTACAAACCTTTATTTCACAAAATAAACGAACACAAGAAAAGCACTGTGTGTATTCCGTATAATTTTATTGTGATTTAAATGCGTTCAAAAAAGTGTGTTCAAAATATATAAATGAAATGAAAATTATGAAATTCTTGTTGACTTAAAATTAAATTTCATTTCAATTAAGTAAAAGCAAAGATATTTTAGGGACATTCGTAAGTTAAAACATCGCTAATGAATATTATATGTTTATAATTTCTACATTGTACATGTACCACCCTATAAATAGCATAGTCGACTTAGCTAATAGGAACACAATTTGCGTGACCTCACTTGTGCTACATGCACAGAAAATTAAAATTTTGTGTTTGTGATGATCATTCTTGGACTTAGTGACGTCCATCTGTCTGTCCGTCTGTGTAGTAGTTCAAATCAACTTTCTGAAGAGCTTAGCTTTTCAAACTGTCAGTTGGTGCTGTCTTCAGGTTGCTATTAATTGCTCCGCTATGAGTGAAAAACCGTTACTAAATAAATATTTTCATCATGTTTCTGTGTATGTTTTACTGATATTTTGTCTAAAATACAAGACTGCCATATGGCCAAGCAAACTCAAAAATACAACAAAAATTTTTACTTTTCAGTAATTAATTTTTTTTTAATGAAAGTTTTTAAGCTGTATATGTGCATAATGTGTATGTGTGCATGAAACCAGGCAATCGGTTTTTTAAATGCTATACAGAAGTTGATTTTCTTTGTTTAATATTAAATATTTATTTAAATATATTTGATTTAAAAATGTTTACAAGCATTTACACATTGAGTGCCTACAGACATTTTATTGTTTTTAAAAAATAAGCATTCCACAACGCATTTTTTCGTGAATTGTTTTAACTGAAATAAATTTCTTATTTTAGGATTGATAGAAAATAAAATAGGTATTCGAAGAAAATTTTTATAAAATTTTGTTTATTTGCTTTTAAGGAGTTTTGTTTATTTTATACAAATTATATTTACTTGGTAATGAAAAATAAAAATATAATAAATAAAATAATAATTTAATAATAGGAAACAAATAATAACACATGTTTTTATTTTAGTGGCAATTAATTAAATTTTCTAACGGGAAATATAAAACTCTTCGAAAAGCTTTATTTTATGACGGCATAATAAAACATTCTTTTTAAGAGTTTCATTCAAGTTTTTATTTATACGTTGAAAAATAACTGTTCTAAATGGATTTTCTTTTTTTTTTGATATAGAAAACTGATATAATAATGTGGTCACTGAATATAACTCGCTAAGAATATAAAATATAAAAATTAAAAACTTTTACTTTCTATAAATTAAACTTTTTCGTAAAATACACTTGCTTAAATATAATTACTTTCCTGTTCTTTTTTCCTTTTAATTATGATCAATCAAATAATTTCCTGACTTGAAAATTTAACTATCAAAAACAACTGCAAAAAGAGTATAATTAATTAAATGCTAATATTTACGAAAGGCTAACTACTCGTTATTGTAAAGAAGGAAAAGTCCAGACACAAGCTGCCTGTCCACATAGCTTATATTAAAAATAGATAAAACTAAAAGAAAGAAAAAAGTATCAAGCGGGTAGCTTGCTTTTATTTAAGTGTGTTAAACGTGATGAATAATTTTATCTGTAAAATCATTTGCATAAAATTGCACAGAATAAGAGAGACAAAAAACGCACACATGAATTATGTTGCTAAACACAGCTCACGTACAAAATGCCTTAAAAATGTCTTTTCAATTTTTCAAGAAGGTGACAAAAATTGCTATGCAAATACTCAGCCACACACTGAAGGTTGACTTTACATTAAAATTTTTTTTATCTTTCTAGTCTTACAAAAGAATTTTAATGTAAGTGGGTAACTTCAACTACCTGCAATTACAAATGCAACCATATGACACATTTGGTAGTCATGCTTACTAAGGCTGACGACAACCATTACAACTTACTTGTGTTCCGCACAAAGCAAAAAAAAAAAAAAAAAGGAATAAAATAAAATTCTAAGCCAAAACCGGTAGATGGTACTTCTTCATGTTAATTATAAAGCTGGTTGGTCATTAAGCACGAAAAATATAAAAAAGTATAGTCATAACTTATAACGAAAAAATATTAAAAGTAATAACGAATTTCAAACACCCTAAGCACAAAATACACAAATAAGTAAATATTGAAAAAAAAAAAAAAAAAATTAATTACAAATGCAAATTAGCTTTTAAAAAAATTTCGAGCGCTCTTAATTCCTTAAAGTGAATCCACTCAAAATTGTTAAAAAAAAGTCAAGTTGAAATAAAATACAAATTCAAACTGAAAACCTTTTACTTTAAAACTCAGTTGAATAGCTTTTTTTAAAGAAGTTAAATTTTATAATTACAATTTAAATTATTGCCAAATATAGGGTAATTTTGCTTTTGTTACCAACTGACAAACAACATGAATAATTACTTATGCATTCAGTTTTGGAAAACACAAAAAATACCAAAGAAAAATGTATGCAAAAATATGGAAATCCGTTTTAATCATCAATGGTAGACCAAAAGGAAGAAATTAAAGCAGCAGCACCATTAGAAGTTTGTTTACTATGCATTGTCCTTCCCAAGTGCACATTTTGTACCTTTATCTCACTTTATGTAAATATAAAAGCCAGTAATGCCAATTACTACAGCGCAGCAAGTGAAAAATATATATTTCGAGCAAGTTACAGTGAGCATGTGGTAAGTGAGTCTGCAGATTGGCTTATCTGCAGAAAACATCCATGGTCTGTAGGTGACCGCCAGATTGAGAGGTAAGTGCACCACTACTTACTAATCTAGGGGCATACCCTAATGAAGAGACTTTGGTTTGTTGGCTTCGTAAGTTTTAATTTTCTATTTCTGTTCAGTCGCTAAATGTAACATCTAAAATAGCAAAAGGAAATTAGCCCAGCCATCTGCCACTAGAACCTCAGCTGAATTGCTAATACCATATTAAATAGTGTACTCAAACAGCTTGGCCCACAGCTTTGGCACGTTATTTTTAAGCACAATTATATTCATATTTGGCGTGAAAAACGCTAAGTTAGCAGGTCGATGTCTGTGTTTGTTTGTCATTTCTATATTTTTGCTAACGTCTTTGTTTACAGATTTAAGCCACATTTCGTTATAATGTTGACTATGAAAACAGAAAAAAAATGTCTAAAGAAAGTTAAAAAAAAAAAAAAAAAGAAAGAATATTTTATGAGTACAAAAAAAAAATTACAACAAAGATCATCTTAGGACCATAGAAGTTTTCTAGGTGCCTCTAATTTGCATGTTAAGTACTCGTTAAGTGTTAAACGCAATGGAGAACTCTTTACATCGATGGATGGATTGTCAAGGCAAAATTATGGAAAACTGAAAAATTATATTTTTTAATTAAATATTTGTGCTCAATCCAGAATTTTGGCGGATTGTTTTAAATTTATCGTTTCCCTCATGATACTTATTGTATTCAGTACAATAAGTAACGAAGGGGACAGCTTATCTGTATGAACTAGAGATGCCAAGCGGGACTGGTTTTTAAAAATCCCGGAAAACGCGATTTTTCACTGAATCCCGAAATCCCGAGGGGGATTTTCAAATAAACATAAAAAACATAGAAAATGACTCCAAACTGAACTTTTATCTTTATTTTTTGTTTTGTGTTCTTAAAAACTAATTTTTTTTAATTTTACGCAAAAAAAACTTAATTTTTTATTTGTTTTCAGTTTTTTTTTTTTACTTTTTAATAGAAATATTAATACTTATATCAAAGTAGTTGTGTTGATTTTCTTCAACAGGCCGTTTCAAATAATAATTTTTTGTTTTTAATAAGGGGAGACAGAAAAATATATCTTTATGACAATAAAAATATAACTAAAACGGGATTTATAAAATTCCGAAATTCCCGAAATTTTAAAAGTAAAAAATCCCGAATGTCGGGATTTAGATTTCCCGTTTGGCATCTCTAATATGAACGATTTCATTAAAATTAATGTTTTGTTGAACTTTTCAATTCGAAATAAATCTACTACATAAATAATTATATTTTTTTACTTCTATTGCCGCCCATACACACTGAAATGCAAAAGTACAACAGTCTCTGTAACGTTACTGATTGATCAATTAATTGAACAATTTCAGAATCATTTTGATATGTATTCAAATTTTTCAGCTTGCCGGAATTTAGCATTTAACTTGTATTGAAATTGAGTGCGCATTACTGATATTGCAAACAACGTTTTCATGTTAGTCTTTTTGAGAACAGATTTATCTTTAGTAGCCTATTTTCGTTTTTAAAAAAGTTTTAAAAAGCTAAAATTATATATTTGTTTGCTTTTTTTTAAAGTAAAACAAATCATAAATTATCTTAGAATTAGAATTAAAATGAGGAGCGGGATAAGTCAGCTGGCTTTCGAAGAGAGTTTTCAATAATAAAAAAAAAACTAATTGGGTAGAACATTTGAAGAAGAATTAACATTTTTAAAATTATCTTCAAAATTATTAATATAACTCTGCTTTCTTTTCGAAAGACATTTCGATTCGAATCGAAATACAGGCCCTCCTGGGCCTGTTTACTTTTTCTTTTCGCCCTTAAACGGAGCTAACTTCATTGACTTAATTAAATTATTTGCATTTGGTTTAGAGAAACCAAAAACAGTATGTGAATTCGTTTTCAAAACGAACAACTTTTTACAAATTCTGAGTTTATATCGCACTAAGATCTGCACAATAAGTCTACCGATAATAAAAATACAAATAAATACTTTTTATGACAAATATGAATAAATAAATTTTTGTATGTTTGTAGTTGGCTTTCGATGCCACAAGAGTAAAAGATGCATAATTAAACCCTTTAGGGCTGATTTTAAAAATTCATTATTATTACGCCATTACCAAAGAGACATTTTTTGGAGGGGAAAACATTTAAGAAATTAACAACAACAAAAATAAACTAAATAATTGGAATCACTAATTTTAATGAACAAATGCAAATGAAGACAAATGAAAAAATCCATTTAAGACTCATTTTTAAGACAGTTTGTTGGTTACACAATCATAGAAGTGTATGAAGGTTTTAAGCAGTAAGACAAAACGACAATGTTACCAAGACCATTCATTATTAGTCACTCACTCACACTCGCTCACTTTTGAACATTTTTGCAATAAAATTATTGACTTTGGGCAACTTGGCATTTACAAAACAAACAAAAAAAACTCTTCCCAGTATTAAGTTTTGAAAGATAGAAATAAGCCGTAGCCAATGCTGCAAACTGGACCAACAACAGTTAGACAGTTGGTTTTACGAAAAATACATAAGTAAATAAAGAAAGCAATGAAGGACAGATAAACAAGCCTTGTAAAACTAAAATAAAACTAAAAATTTGATTTTCTTATGCTTGGGCCAAAATCCAAAACTAAAATGTAAAAAAGACCTTATAAAAAAAAAAAAAGAAATTATATGCAAATAAAATCTGCTACTACTACAACTACATAGAAACATTAAAAAAGAAATTATAAAACCAGACAATCGGCCAGATTTATCTGAAAAGTTTTTGTTAATGGGGCAATGAACCATAAAGAAAATCTAAATAGAAACAGGAAAAAAAACCAGAAGTTTTATTTTTTCTGCATACTTGGCATATGGAATTTGTTTTTAGTTTTTTTTTCATCACTTAAAAATTATTGTTGCAAAATATTTACTACAGTCAGACGGTTTTTAATAGTCATTGTTAGAACAGAAAAAAATATATATAAAAAAGTAAATAAGAAGTAATAAAAAACCAAAACCTTCAGATGTTTTTATTTTTATTTTTTTACAATGGAGGTAGACAGACATCATAAGTATCATCGTCATTATCAACACTGTTTTTATCAGCATGTTTATGCTGTAAAACAGCTTCGCGCACTCATACACTCATCAACAACTTACGTTTTGCAAAAAGAGAATTTTTTTTTTTTGTTTCATAAAAACAAGAAAAATTATATTACAAAATATAAATAAAAACTAAGAATATAAAAGATTTAAAGCCTTCCAATGAGATGCTCTATACTTTGGCCACAAATTTATTTTAATTTAGAGACAATTTACTAGCAAACGGCTGATGTTAATTGTGTAGTTAATTTCTAAAAAGACCAAAGTCCTTTTTTTATTATAATAATTAATATCTCTGCTAGTTACAATAGTAATGACTCAAAGACTTAGAGACTTTCGTTAACCCAAATGCCAAAATTACCTTTAAATTATCTCAACATTGACTGGTATTAAGAATGTCGTAGTTGTAGTCGAATTTGTGTTAATCTATTGTAAAACATGTGGCCAGAGTTGCAATCATTGTTTTTCTCACAATTAATAACCCTGTCTATCCAAGTTTTTAGTTTTTTCATTTGCCCATCGGTTTTGCAAGTTGTTGAAAGCAAGTGATAAATCTTGATATAAAAAACCATCTGTTCTTAGTTCTGCTGTAATTTGGTCGTGATTATGAGTGTCATTAATGTGAGGAAAACGGTGATTTATGGCAACGCCGTCTTTATGTTTTATATTAGCTTTTACAATTTTGACTACCACAAAGACAACGACACTCGTAATAAAGTTGAATGTGACAATAATTAAAAGGTACTATTATACTATCATCACTACGCCACATGCACCGCAACCCAAAGGATCTTCACTGTTCCAGAACTAAGTCTCGAATAAAACAAATTACGTTTTTTGTAAAAAATTTTAATACTTTGCTGTGAGCCAACTAGAAGTCTCCCAGAGACTCTAAGGGCGAACAATTGCAAAATACATGATGTCATTTTTCGTCATGTAAACCTCAAAACCTGTATTGGCTGATTCTAATCTTTCTATCTTAAATTAAAAAGTAATTTTGTTATATCGTTTGTTCAAGTTTAAGCAAACAATAATCTTGGTTATTGTAGGCCTAACTGAAGAAAATTTTTCACTTAATACTTGTTATCAAATCAGCTATATGTAAAGGGTGTCCGAACAAGAGCGCAAGATTTAAATTTGGCGCCATTCGAAGTGTCATTGTTTGACATTTGAACAATTGTTATTGTTTGCTAGTAGAAGGTACGAAGTTAGTAAAAAATTACCATGGACAGCGAAGGGAGTTCATTAATTGGGTATTGGAGAGACAACACGAAAATGCTGATTTTGCCGATAAAATCATCTTCAGTGACGAGGCTCATTTCCATCTTGATGGCTTCGTCAATAGACAGAATTATCACATTTGGGGTGAGGAAAATCCTCGAGTGATTCACGAGAAGCAAATGCATCCTTAACGTGTCACTGTGTGGTGTGGTTTTTGGGCTGGAGGAATCATTGGACCTTTTTTATGAAAATGAGGCAGGTCAAGCGCAAACAGTCAATGGTGTTCGGTATCGTGAAATGATAACCAGTTTTTTCTTGCCTAGAATTGAAGAAATGAATGTGGAGGGCTTGTGGTTTCAACAAGACGGCGCCACATGTCATACAGCCAGAGAAACAATTCAATTGCTGCATCAGTTATTTATTTACAATTTAAATCTTGCGTTCTTGTTGGGACATCCTTTATAATAAAATTCTTTTTCTGTTGTTTGTTCGCTATACAAATTTTAGTTCTCCGACGGATTTATCTGAAATTTGATACATATAATGTCGGTATATACTCGCCACTGCTCAAAAAGATGTGTGCCCGTACTTCATTTAAGCCAGAAATTATGCTTTGAGATATTTTATTTACCACTTTGGCTGGCTCTCCTAACAAAAACTTCTAGCAAAAATATGAGCCGCTTAAAAAAGTAATAAATGGCTGTATTTATTTGGATGGGGTTTTTAAAGATACCGACCATCTAGTTCAATATTGACAAAGAACAAAAATTTTATTTAAAACAAATTAGAAGCATAGAAATACTTTCAGAAAGTGAAAAAAGCTCTAAAGAAACTTTCAAAATCTAAAATACTTATGAAGAAAAACGTTTTTAGTTTTGAAAGAATGATTTCTAGTTTCCTGATAAATTGGAGTGCAAGTTAAAAGATTTCAGCAAGTCCTTAAAGAGATAGTATGTGGCAGACTAGAGTGGATGGCTAATGACTCCAAGAGAAAAACTGAAAATGATATAAAAAAAAATAGAGGCAGTAGGGGAATTATCTATTAAATTTCATTTAATAGACAGAAGTAAATATATTGCTAAATCCATTCTGTAGGCTCCTGGATGTCTATATTTTATAGGGTAAAAAATTACGACTGTAGAATTAACAAATGGATTGATAAACATCCACTTTGATGCCATTTTAATGCAAAAGTATTTGTAGTATATGTATCTGTTGTTGTAGATTGGTTTTTTTAAGAAGAAAATATTTCGATATTTGTTTAAGTTTTCATGTTGCCAGACTTTATCATTTAACTTGTATTTAAATTGAGTGCGTATGAGCCGCATAACTTACACCAAAGGTGAAGGGTATGGAAAAAAATCAAAGCATGGAAACAGAAAAAGGTGGGCGTCAGTCTCCCTCTTTCTCTCCCTTCTCTCTCTTTCACTATTGTATTTAAAAAATGTTGTTTTCTTTGTACAACTCAAAAATTATGTGTCAAATGTAAAAGTTTATTTTACGTGTTCGTTTAATTTTAATTTTTTTTTTTAATATATATTTATTCTTTGGCAGATGCTTAATCATAAATGTTATATTAAATATTTACCCATGTTACAATGAACATTTTCATTTGAATGTAACATTTTTGGTATGTCTGCATACGAGTATTTGTGTTAATATACACCTTTATGTGTATTTATGTCTCTCTGTCTCTAGATTTATCTGTATAAACATTATGTATGATTAAACGAACCTGCAACATACGTACATATTTATTTTTGTTTTTTATTCTCACAAAATAGTTTATTTTCGAGTCTCTATCCCAGACAGCCAACTCGGCATTTCAATAATTGTATGTAAACAGACGACTATGTTAGTCACATAACTAGGAAAAAAAGTTACATGCAACTATTATGAAATAAAGTATATTACTTATGTGTGAGTTAGTGTACTTAACTAAAAATATAAAAATCCTACCATAAGCTTGGGATGCAAAGGGAACCTAAAAACGACAGAAGCTTAAAAGTATGCAAGTTTATGTGGGAAATTATTTAAAATCTAGTTCAGCTAAATGGTGTAAAAAATTTCCTAAATATTTTTTTTTTTTTTATAAAAATTTTTTTAGACAATTGAAGTTTTCAAAATTTTGCGAAACTACAAAACTGGTAAAAATTTATAATAACATAATTTAAAGGCTATTTTATTCCACTTTGCGTGTGTTTGTAAGTTTAATTAGAAAGCTGATTAAAGGTATTACAAATTATATGGGGTAACCTCCCCTATTTTCTATATAACTTTATATTTCCAGAACTGCATGTAGGATTAAAAAATAAGGCATACAATTTGATCAGTTTTAGTTTTGCTTCTGCCATTGTTTTACATTCAAATAATTATTTTTAATTGTTTTCATTGTCATTTGAATTCCTGCATAAACGCAATTGACTTGATAACCTTTAAAACGTTCCTGTTTTAAGTCTTTAGTTTATCTCTAGAACGTTTAGTTCTTCGGTCTTTTAATTTTTTCTTTACTGACTTAAAAAGAAAGTTTGCTTTTTAAATCTTTTGCAATTTTTGAAAAAGAAAAAAAATTTAAGCAGTTAAAGGTCGATTTCTCAACAAGAAACCATAGATTCTTGCATGTATTTGTATTGAAAACAAAAACAATTTTGTTTTGTTATTTTAAATTATATAATTTTTGATTTTCAAATTGTCTTAACCCATATAAATAAAATTATAAAACAAACAAATAAAATATAATATATATATTTTAATTTTATGAAAATTTTTGTCACTTTTTCATGGGGGGCAATCACTTATCCTTGCTGTATTTAATTTATTGCATATTTATGTAAGCTGAAAAATGGCTTACATGCAACTATTTATATAGTAGCGATACTTCATCTTATATGTAGAAAAATCGCTTGAGTTATATAAGAATTAATTAAAATACAAGTTAAATTTGGCTGTGCCCAGTTTTATGTACCCCTCACTGTGGCAGCCAAATATACTTATTTTTAATTATGCACAAAAAAAATTATGAAAAGGTTTTTCATGAAATGGCAAATATTTTCTTTCAATACCTTTTTTTTGTAGTTAATCCTAAGCTAAATAATTAATTTCAGGTAAAGAAGTTCAAATTGAGAACTTTCGCTCTGGGAAAGCAATTAAATGTCCCTATAGGTACTCAATTAAAAAAAAAAAAGTATCCAGTTAGAATGCAAAATAAACTTAATTTGAAATGTAAACATTTTTTACATCAACAATTTTTATATAAATATTTAATATTAAAAAATGAAATGCAAATTAAAGGCTAATATCAAAAACTATCTTCAAATAAGATTTCTGTATTCATAATTCTATCACACGTTTGCATAAGACCCATTGCCTGGTTTCGTATTTGTGTGTACTCACATTACACACATGTAGAGCTTAAAAATTTCCATAAAAAAGTAAACAGAAATTTAAGAAAAACTAAATTTTTGTTTGTATTTTTAGTTTTTCTCGACTATTTTTAGGCCAATCCTTTTGATTTTTTCCACAAATATTATGACTGTCATTTCTGAAAAAACTGCATACTAAGTTTTTTTTCAGTTTTGTAGTTTGCAACAAATACGCACAAACCTTTTAAAGAAAATTGTCAAAAATAAAGTTAGTCGCTATTATTGTGTCATTATTTCACCTTTTATGAACCAATCTGGCTAAATTTTAATAGCAACTGAAAGGCAGAAAAAATATCTAAACTCTTCTATACATTGTCTAGGGACTTTAGAAAGTTGCTTTTACAGTGCGGAGTATAATAAGGTATTTTGAAAATATTTAAAAAGCATATTGCTATTTTAATACACTCGGATTTTACGTGTTAAGTCTTTTAAAACTCCTTTAGCAACAAAAAAAAAAAAAAAAAAAAAAAAAAAAATTGCAAATATGTGCAGAGAACGATACTAAAAAAATCAATAATAAAAGTATACTCGTATATGAGTATGGTTTTATGTGTGTAAGTGTGTACATTCTTATACATACATATATTTAATATGAAATAAAAAGTTCAGCAGACGTTCTTTTATTTTTAAAGCAAAGCAAAGTTAAGCAGTGATAATGAAAAGCAGATAATATGAGAGCCTTTTTTCATTTTTTTTTTTTCGTTAATTTTTTTTTTCATAACTTTTGTTTTTAAAGAGGATGTGAATGTTAGTGGCTGTGTGGATGGGATCGGAAAATGTCAAAGGTTAAATATTAAATTAAGAGGAAATAGGTACGAGTAAAACAAAAAAGAAATAAGATGAAACAGCAAAGTAAAAACATGCCTACAAACTTATAAATAAATTTTTTTAAACATTTATTTCATTTATTTATTATATGTGTAAGGCGAAATAATGAATTTGCTTGAAAAAAAAAAAAATATGGGTCCATAATCATAGCTTTCATTTAAGAACTGACTGTTGTTCATAAGAATTATATGAATTTAAAGTCGTTTTTAAAAAGATATTGATTTAGTGTGACTATAATTATAGTCACAAAAAAGTAGGCTTTTATTAGAAGCTTAATTTTGTTCATAAATTTTTTTTTTAATATGCCGACATTAGAGCTACTATGGGCCTAGGTGAGTGAAGAGAAATATGCCTCCTTACGTCTATTAGTATTTGTGTTTAGATGAGAACCTTTAGACTTGTTATGTGTACTCCAGTTACTCAGAAATTACTTTGTAGTTTTTTTTAAAAAAATTTCTTAAATTACCTGATGCCTCTATACTATTGATCTGAGGGATTTTTACAATTTCCGGAGAAACCATAAAATATTAGAGGATAGTACAGACATCGTTTTAAAGGGAAAATCTGTTACTAAATTACTCAACAATTACTTTGAAGTATATAAAAACATTTTTAAATTCCCTCATACCGCAGTACACAGTTGCTCTGAAGGGTTTTCACAAGAAAAACCAGAAGAACCATAAACGACTACAGGGTAGCACATACAAAGTTTTAAGAGAGGTTCTTTAGATTTGTTGTCTGTACCTCAATTGCTCAGAAATTACTTTAGAGTTAAAAATTTTTTTTAATTCCCTCATTTCTCAGTGGTATTGCCCTGAGGGTTTTTTACCATTTTCATAGGATCCATAAAAGATTACTAGAAGCAACATACACCGTTCTAAAAGGAGGTCTTCTAGATTTGTAATCTGTTACTAAATTACTCAGCAATTACTTTGGAGTATTTTTAAACATTTTTTTAAATTCCCTCATACCGCAGTACAGTTGCTCTGATTCCAATTTTTTTTCCAATTAAAACTTTAGTAGAAATGAGAAAAATATTGTAGGAAAAATATGTAGGAATTGAAGAGCTGCATAAAAATAAATCAGAAAGCTTTTTGACGATATACTAGTTTGTATGCAGACTGCTGCTGGCTTTTAGTATTAAATAGCAAAAGGTTTTAATATGATTCGGCATAGTTTTGCTTGGATTTTGAATTTTTTGTTTTTACATATACATATACAATGCAAGAACACACATACAGGTGCGCGGACAAGTGGTGAACAGACAAGAGTATTTATACCCACAAGTACACAGTACATATCAACACACTCCAGACATAAATTACTACATTCTAAACTTTGCTATACTTTGCTTTACAATAACACTCGTACCTACTTTATAGAAAAGTAAAGCAGTTGTTGTTCTTACGTCTGCATTAAAACGAAATTTATTTTTAAAAATATGTTTTCATTCGCTTTGAGATTTTTTCCATTACAATTGGCTTTAGACTCTTTTTAAATTTACAGTAAAACTTGAAAAAAACACACAATTTTACTACACATTACTGCAACCACAATGAATATAGCAAATGTTATCTAGATAACGCTGAACGAAATTCAAATGGCTGCAAAAATTTTGAAATTGTTAAAAAATCACTTTATATAATTTAAAATGCTCTTTGAAATTTCTAACGAATAACAAATTAATAAATACACAAGTTTAGCTTTAATGACTTTAGGCCACTTTAAAAAAAATTTTCTGAATATCACTTTTTCTTAAAGTGATTGCAAATCGGCAAGAGATGTTTGTTTTGAAATTTCATGATTTAAAATCGGTCAGCTAACTGCCTCACGATATCAAAGTATTTAGAGTTTTTAAGCATTTTCCAATGAATTTGTAAAATATTTAATTATTTTACACAAAAGAGAAGTAAAATTTACTAAATTAAAATGACAATTTATGATTGTGGAGATTTCTTTCATTTTACTTTTCTTGTTTAGTGCTCAGCTGACACTGTTTATCAAAATATATATTTCATGTTCACCTAATTTACAATTTTTTTTTGTAAACAAAGCTTAAAGCTTTAAAAATTGATACATATGAAAGTATACAGAAATAAAGGAAATTTTATGCACAATACGGGGGTACCAAATTAACTAAATATGATCGACAGAACTTGCAAATTGATAAATTGGTTGAACGAAAGGAGTGAAGAGTAGTATTTGCCTTTAACATACACTTTTCGAAACGGCATAATAACTCTGCAGAAAACTACCATTAATTGATCAATTTAGTATTGAGTTGTCTAGTACTATCGTTTAGTAATGCTAAGGTTGCTCACTTTTTAGTACGATAAGGCAAGTTAAATATCAGAATAAAAATTGTATTGAAATCAAAAAATTAAATATTTATTAGTTTTATTTGACTTTTTTCTTTTAAATAATATGACTATTTATTAAGCTTGAGGTCATATTATTCAAAAAATTAATGTTAAAGTTAAAAAATTATTAAATTCGCTTATAAGTATTTATTATATTTAAAGCCATGTGAAAAATTAACTTTAGTTTTTGATTCTTAAAAAAAATCATAATAAAAAATTAAGAAAATTTTTAATTTTAAGCCTTAGCTTTTTAACTTATTTCTAGCTATTATTTTTGCGTGATTTAGCTTTTTCTAGCTTTTTATTTAGCTAATTTTTTTCTAGCCCCTGGCAATGTTGGAAGCTACTTAGACATCAATATAAAAATAATAAAAATTAAATAAGCATTTACCACAATTATAAGGTTTTTAGCTATAAAATGTAAAAAATCTTTATTAATTTGAAATGATTAATAAGTAAAACACGATTTTTTTAAATGTAACGTCTTGAGGACGCAAGACAACTGTGGTTAACAACAGAAACATATTTATTTGTGCACATAAGTGAATTTGCACAAATAAGCTTGCATGCACACATATACGAGTACATATATAAATAATATGTTTTAAAGCTATTTGTGCTTCATAGTCATACTCTCTATAGAAGTAGTAAAACTTGAAAGAAAATGATGACGGTGCTGGCATAGCGACGAGACGTGGGAAACGTTTTCGGTGTCATAATTTACGATACAAATAAAAGTAACAACAAATATAATTAAAATCGAACGAAAACAAAAGGAAATAGAGCAAGAAAGAAATAATACTGAATAAAAAAAACACACACACAGACTAAAAACTACCATTGCAAAATAACGCAAGTATTCGGCTGCATAGAATTTTGTACACACTTTACGACCACTTAACTAACAGATGTTAAGTCACAAGACATATTGCAAAATCTTACTTTAAGTACTCTTCGTACTAAGTCCACTTTCTTCACATAATGTTTCTTCTTTTTAATTGATTATTATCAAGATGTACTTAATTTCATTGTTTTTTTTCAGTACTCATACTTATAATAGACTTAATAAATATCAGCAAAACCAAAATAAATAGTAGTAAAGTGGATTTTTCTGTGGAATTGCCCAAATATAAAATAATTTCAATTCTACAATACAAATTTATGTAACATAATATTTTGTGAGATAACTTGTTAATATGTTTCTAACTCTGCAGGTTATGTGATATAGAGGAAAAGATAGCAGAAGGTCATGATTACCAATAATCGTCTGATATGGCCTACAAATTATCTAAAAAAGTCTTTGAATTTTTAATGATACTAGACTTAGGGAAGATTTTTAACATTCTCATGTTACAATAGGTATATTCTGGCCGCATTGACTAGATGATTTGTTCCCGCTCTTAATGCTATTAACAATTCTCAGTTTCTTTTAGAAGCTACTAATAGATTTAGAGTTATTTTTAGAACTAAAAGAATAGAAACAGGGGCTATTGTGGGTTTTTCCCTTTCTAATACCGTAAGAGAAAAAGAAAGCAAGAAAACGGGTTAGCAGTAGAAAGACTTCACAAAAAAAAAAAAAAAAAAAAAAAAAAAAAAAAAAAAACGAGAAAAAACATTGGGTAGCGAAAAAATAATATGAAGGAGAAGAATCAGAAACTCTTTTCACTTAAACCAATTACTGTTTCTGATGGGCTTTATGGCTTACTAACCTCTATAATCGATAGTGTTACCCAAAATATAGTTCACGCTGGGCTGCTAATACTGCACCAAGCCAGATGAGGTTTTCTACAGTCTTCTTCTCGTTCTAGTTCTAATAATTACAGCCAGTTATTTTATGGTACTGGGATTCAGTTCTGCAAACGATTTTCTCAATCTGGTTTGCCCAAATCATTGCATTCAATATCGAATGGAATCTATTATAATTTTAATATTTTTGTTTGAAAAAACTAGTCACTAGTTTCAATATATAAAGCAGATTTTTGTGTAAAAGTGTTCATGTTCTGCTTTGCTTTGACTCTTTCTTTGACAGATTATAGGTCTTGTAGCTCCCATCAACGTTTCCATGTGAACACACTCTAATGAGAATAACTGTATTGTAGCGCCGTCCTATCCATCTGGGATGAATTGTAAGTATCCCCAAGAATGTTATTGCAGTTCGATTATCAGTATAAATGCGAATATTCCTTCAAAATATCCCACAGTACTATAGTCTGTTTAACTTATTGCTCACATTTATTTTTTAATTTAGTCAAAATCAATTTTTTTGTTCAATATTTAGCTCTTGATTCAATAAAACAAGAAAAAAAAAAATAGAACAAATTAAACGCAAGTCCTCAACCAGTCCAAGCAAAATTTTTTTAACACATGACACTTCTTTTAGTGCACGATACTACTTCTCTTAAAACAGAATATTTTTAATCCTGAAATTTATTTTGTTTTACGGTCACGCAGACTCAATAGCAAAATATTTTAAGAACTACTACACAGCTTGAAAAATATTAATTCAACGCCAAAGACAAAGCTCATAGTTTGAATGTATTACATAAAATTCGTGCAATTTTTCTAACTCTTGGCTATTTCACCCTTAACAATTAGTATGGCTTAAGCCCAGATTTTATTCTGAATATGTTCCTAAGCACCTAATTTATCAAACAGTTTGCAAAGTATAAAAGTAGCCCATAACCAAACAAATCATTCCTGTTTATCTAAAATTTTAAGCACTTCTGCTTTATTAAATTAACTTAATGTTATGTTTTTTTAATTACATGACAGCGCACAGTAAATTTATTTATATTTTTGTTTAATGAAAGTTTAATTGGTTAAAAATGTTCTGTTTAATTTTGGCAGATCTTTGTTTTTTTTTTTTTTTTTTTTTTTTTTTTTTTTTTTTTTTTTTTAAAAGTATGTACATACACATGTACATGTATGTAGGTAAATGACTTAAAAAATGTTATTTAAGGTTCACCTTAAACCCATAACTTTTATTTTAGTGAAGCTGATTACATGCAAATAAAAAGTAGTGTCGTGTAGGGAATCAAAAGAAAAAGAATAACGTAAAATAAAGAAAAGGAAAAATACTTAAAAAAAAGAGGAAAATAAAACAAAACCATAACTCACATCATCAACATCTTTTCTGTAGTGAAAGATGTAGAGGAAGGGAATAAAAACAAGGCGCGGTTGTATATGAAAACACGATGTTAAAAGATTCGTAAACAAAAGTAACCTATAAATTAAGTGTTTATAGTTATTTGTTAAAAATAAAATTAATTAATGTAAAAGAAAGAATGCACAACAAAAAATAAAACATAAAATTTAATTAGTATCTATTTACCTTAAAATTTTGCAATCAACCTTAACCAGTGGAGAGTAACAAAAGTACTTGTGATTATTCTGGCTGATGCTTCAATTGAGTTGGTTTTCCACTTTATCTGGGTGGTTGTTTTATTATGATGCTTGGGTTGGGTGTTATAGCAAGTTGTGTTACACAGTGGCAATATAAATTCAGTCAAACTGATGTTATCGTTGTTTTCTTTTCTGTTTGCCTTTACCATTTGTTAATGTGACAATTAATTGCTGCATTTTATTCCATGTAGTTAATGTCGGTCTGATTAGAAATTTCTTGCAATATTAATAAATTTTTAATTTAGTGGTGGCTAATTTTTTTTGTGTTTTTTCTTTTGTTCTACATGCACTGTTAAAAATTTAAGGATATTAAAAGAAAACTGATTGATTTTTGACAAAATCTAGGATTACGTATTTCGCTTTCTTAAATTAAAAAAATTTCTTTTTACTTTTCTTGATCTTTTCTTAACTCTTGCACTTTTTATTACAAATGTATCAGATGACTGACTCTCTTTAATTTGCAAGGATATTTGGCATTGACTGCTAAACACTAGCAAATGTTAGCAAGGTACTCACTCATAAATGCATACACACACACACACACTCTCACAAAACACGTTTGTAGTGGGCTTTTTTATGGATTTGTTGTTTATGTTTTTATAAGTTGTTTTCTCGTACAATGCAAGACAACAGAGCCAGCCAAATGAAAAGTATACGAACGCGAATGAAACTAAAAAAAGAAAAGCAGATACAAACAACTAAACACACACACACACACACATGCAAATTAATATGAACAACAAGAACAGAAGACGACCAGGAAAAAACCAATCAAATCAATATTAATTTTTCACAACATCTGCACTTTTTCTTTTTAAACATTTTCCTTATTTAATTTTTTTTAAAGAATAAATACATTTATTACTTTTAATTTTCATTTAATTATTCTTAAATTGTTTCCATTTTCACAGAAAATTGCAATCGAGGAAAAATCCACTTGAAAATTTATTTCATATTTGACGCGTACCGTCGACTATTCGCTGTGTCTTTAATCGTGCTTTGTTCATGTTACAATACAGACAAACCCAAGCAGCTAAATGTCTGACTATCTATAAGATACAAAGCCGCCTGGCAAAAAAAAACTTAATTTAAAGATAAATTTTATGTTTGTGTCGTAATTAGTGTGCAGGTGAAAAAGAGACAACTACTTCATGGTGCTCAAAAAAACAGTTTGTTTTTCAAATGACAATTATGCATTTCCCTAACTATTGTGAATGATTTCAGGAGAATGAGATAGAAAAGAGAATTTGGCAGCTATTATCAAGTCAGCTGTTTTCTGTTTTGATAAAAAAATTTCTAAAATCATTATGAGTTTGAAAAATTGGTATAATATTAAACAAATAAAACAGTTAATAATAAAGTTTAAATAAATTGAAATTAACTAATATAATTTAAATAAAGCAACAGCTCCATATATTATATTAATTGTGAAATATCAAAAACTGCTTACATTTCGTTTCTGTTGTGTGCATTTTATAGAAACATGTGTATTTGCGGTCGTAGTATGATCATCTCATATTATTGCATCGTGGTTAAATAAAACAAATGATAGCAAGAAAGTCCCCAGACACCTTGCAACCAAAGTGTTGCTCGGTGGCAAAGTAGTAGACGCCTATTAAACCACTCTTATAATGTTTTTAAATGTGCCTATTTAAGCTAAAGAAACTAGTTCCTTGATTCTAATCCAAGATATTAAGCTATAAGGTACATATATAATTAGCCATATTCATTCTCCAATTGTACGTGAGTTACATATTTAATATTAACAATACACAGTATCCCAAAGTTATTGACACAGATGAATAGAAAGGAATTTCTTCGCAAGTAATCGGTCCACCAAACTAGCGCCTAGGATTAATATGAATTTTTCCGCATTTCAAAAAATGACAAATAAATATTACATACCTTCAATAATAAGGAATTAACTGATTCTTTTTTTCTTTTTGCTAATTTTCATTTATTTCAAAAGTGTTTTAGAAACTGATACTGTTGAGTACTACTACTGTACATGCTAATTGCAAAATAATTTCATTAAAATAATTTAAAGTTAATTGAATTGCCTGCAAGGTATGCACACATAATACTTATTAATTTTTTGTACTAATTAGAATACAATTTTCTTTAAACTTCATTCACAACTGAGGGCGATACTTTTGAAAATATACATATGTTTAAAAATTAGTTTATTTGTTTTTATACTTTTATTTATTATTATTGTTTTTAATAATTATCTCTTTTATGAATTTATTTTCACTAATCGTGTACACAAACTAATCATATGTTCATTGTTTGACACATGAATTTTGCATTATTTTTTTTTTAAATTTAGGAACTGCCAACTTATATAACTTTCATAGCTGCCAGGTTAAAGCAAAACAATGAACGATGGAGGAGTTATGACGTTGTAATTTTAAAATTGTGGAATTACATTTCGTAGAACGGGTTATAAATTATTTATGTAATAAATATGTAATAGTTTTTTTAATTGTGTGTGTGTGTGGCAGGAGCTTGTTGAAATTTATTATAAATTGCGGAACGTAATTCAATAATTCGCCTCAAAAAAGGTTTTTGTTTTCACTAAGCCAACATTTAAAAAACATTCACAATTGTCATTGTGAGTTTAATGATGGAGGGGATCTAGGCTGCTATATTGCTTGCATTTATTAACATTTATTTTATAATCAAATTCTTATTATGGACAAGAGCTGCAGATTTGAAATAATTAAAAAATTTTATAATGTTAACAAATATTTTTCAAGCTTACGATCTTAATAAAAAAATTTTTTATTTTGTTTTAATTTTTTGAGCTCGAATAATTTAATAAAAAATTATAAAACTTATGAATTACAACATCCAGAATAAAAACAAATAATTTAAGAATGTAATAGACATACATATTTAGTAGGTTGTTGCAAAATTATAACAAAATGTGTAAGAGATTTAGACCCCTCAAAAATTTCTTAAAAAAAAAAATAAAATGGTCATATGAAATACTAATGATTTTCGCAGTTATTCGATCATAGCGCTAAAAAAATTAAATTAGTACTACTGTATAACTACATTATTATAATAGATTTAAATAATATTTTCAAATTACATGGAACGATTTTCATTTGGAAAATTTTATGTTATTTTTTTCAAAAAATTTAATTTTTTAAAGATAAAGAAAAAAAGTAGAGGTGACTAACTTGAGAAGGGCTCAACTAGCAACGCTGGTACCAATTACAATTCATAAACAAGTTAAGTTGGGTTGTGCTGAGTCTTATATATCCTTCCCTGTGGTAGCCAAATATTAATACTCTTAATTTTGCAAACTTTTCTTAAATATTAAAAAGAAATGTTTAATGGAATTTGAAATATTGATTAAAATAATTGTTTTGTTAATCCTAGCATAAATAATTTATTTCAGTTTACTAAAAAAATATGTTATGGGCTCCTTATTTTTTAAAACAATTTTTTAAATAAAAAATAAATACTAAGAAAGATAGACATCCAATAAAATTTCGAATAAATAGCAATTTTTTTGTTTGTTTAAATGTGTATTATGATCATAAAGACATTTTTGACTGTTATGGGAGTACGTCTTTATTGAATAATTGAGTCTACGAAACCGCAAAGTTAAGCTGATAAAGTATTGTAGGATTTCATCATGCCCTCTATAAAACTAAATTTCACGACTCTTGTTCACATTTTTTTAATGTCTTAGCATTTTATCAGTATTATTTGCACAAAAACTGTAAATAAGGTTGAATAAATGCTTAATTTCTTTTCAACAGTCATAAAAAATAAAAATAACATCCGTTGTCTCTGGCTTTGGTGGTAGCTTTGGTAAATAATCTAATCAAAAGTAAATATAATTAAGCTTCATGTATACTTTGAGTTAACAAACAGTATGCTATAGGGTCCGCCATCGAACGTTTTTTTTTCAACTAGTGCTTATTTCGTGAATGGTAACACTTAGCTCATGCCTGATTTGACAGATAATTAGTTTTATCCTTCCGCTGAAAGAATATGGTTGTGTTCTCGCTTCGCTAAGTGGGCCTGCGATCGACTTACAGAAGATGCCGATTTTGCCAAAAAAATAATCTTTTCAGATGAAGCTCATTTTGATCTTGGCGGGTATGTAAACAAGCAAAATTGTCGCATTTGGGGCACAGAAAGCCCGCACGTATACATTGAAAAGCCGACGCACCCAAAACGAGTCACTGTTTGGTGCGGATTTTGGTCCAGAGGCATAATTGGGCCATTTTTCTTCGAAAATGAGAAAGGAGTAGCCGTTAGTCAATGGCGATCGTTATCGGGCCATGTTGAACGAATTTGTTCACAAAAATTGAAGAGGAGGATATTGGCAACATTTGGTTTCAACAGGACGGCGCTACGTGCCACACAGCCGAAGCTACACTCGATGTTTTTATAGCATTTTCAAAGAAAAAAAAAGTTATTTGGCGGACCCTAAGTAACAAAAGCAATTAAAAAATTAACACTAATTAACATTTTTTTGGCCCTCTTATCCAAAAAGACTGTAATTAGGCTTTAAAATAAATGTTGTCGAAATTTTTCTTAAAGTTTACTTAAAGTCTTCTTAATTTTTTTTTAATAAGAAGGCTTATAATTTATAATTTATAATGTCAAATATAAAAAAAAAAAATAACTGCAGCCACTGTTATCTATTTGATAACTGAAAAGCTTTTTCTTATGTTTTATTTTTAGATCTCGACAAAGATTGCAACAATAATCAGTCATCATACGTATATGCCATTATGAAACCTTTCGCCTTGCTCTTTATTGTAATCTCCAAGGTTTTCAGGAAATCGATTCAAATAGTGTAGCTTAATGCTTATGTTACAGCATATGTTATGTTTTATATTAGACAACATATCGCATGATTCTCAAAAAAACTTTGAAATATTCTCAGGTTTGTTGTTCAAGTTGGTTCATAGATTTGGTAAAGTTTGGGTGTTGTATCAACTGTTTAATCGAGCTTTGTGTAACTTCTTCAGGATATGTATTATTAGAAATAACAAATTAATAATATCCTGAAGAAGCTACTCAAATTTAAAGCGAAATATCGATATGAAAATAAATATTTATGATACGACCTCAAGCTTAATAAACTTTCCGTTTCGATTTTAAAAATTATTTAAATATAAATTTTAAAATTAAAAAAAAAAAAAACATAAAAATAACAATAACAATAAAAGATCATTTTTATTTTCCAGTGCTAAAATTAATTTATTTTTGTTGTATTCAATGTTTTTTCAATTATTTCATTTATTGAATCTTTTTCCTTTGGTTTTTTTTCATGTTTTCTTTTTCGATATTTCTTGTGTTTTTTTCGTCCTTCCTTTTTTTCTTGCCTTCTTCTTTCTTTTTTTATTTCATACTCTCTCAATTTTATTTCTAGTTCAATATTAGCCACTCGCGTTTGAATAATAGTTTTATTCGTGCTGTCTATCATCTGCTTATAAGTATCTATAGCGGCTTCTGCACGCATGATGTTATTGTCTATAACGCTGATTTGCTTATTTAGTTGTTCAATTTTTATTTTATAAGAGTTAATTGTATCATCATTTTCCTTTATTTGTTTTTGTAGTTTAATAATTTCCTCAGTTGAGTTGTTTCGTTTCTGAAGTTGTACAATTCCCACAGTTGAGTTGTTTTGGCCAAATGCCACAGAATATGCAGTGGCAAATAGACAAATTGTTATAAGCATTATTTTCGTTTTTCTTTTATAGTTAAAATGTTGTTCTTAACACCAACAATTGTTGAACTCAACTGTGTGATTTAGTCTGCTTGAAGCTGGTATTTATCTGTGCAAAGCACTGCCTTTTGCCCTTCATAGAACTTATCAATTTGCTTTACTTAAATCATATTTTATCTTATGAAAACTTATATCTTGTATTGTTAACATTTTATCATTCTCCTATCACATTAGATAGTCAAAAACATGTACAAATCGCTGCTAAAATATTTTAAAGCGCTTTTTTAAAATTTATAGGGTAAAAGCGCCGGTTGTCAGTACTATTCTTTTTTACATTTTATACGATTCAGTATAGGTTATTATGTTTTCCAAATTATTTAATTAACATTGACTAATTTCTAGTTTTTTAAAAATACATCACATTTTAAAGTACATTTATTTTCCAATTTTTATTTTTGAGTCACTCAATAAAACATTCTGTCACCTGCAGGGAGAACTCAATTTCAATTCATTTAAATATAATCGGAACTCCAATGACGACTACAAGAAATCATAAAAATTGTATCGCCTAAAAGCGGCATAGTCATAGTCACAAACAGTAGGCTTTTATAATGAGCTGACTTTATAAATTTAAAGTCGCTTTTAAAAAGATATCGACTTTAGTGTGTTTCCCAATATTTCAACTCTTTTACCTCCATAGAAACAAAAACCATAATAATATGGAATTAGTTCCCGTTATTGCAACTTTCGATATTTAAAGTTAGGTTTTGTGGGGTAAATAACTGGTTTTTGGCTAAAACGTTGCAATGAAATTTGAGTGGATAGTCAAATGTCAAATCAAAAGCTTGATATTTGATTTATAAAACATTAACTTCAACTATCGGTAACTTGTATTTAAGGGGCCTAAGTTTAACAACCCATTAAAAATTTTCTTTGCCAAAAACTCTTTCTAAAGGTACTGACCCACTATTCTACACGATAGTACGATTATGTCAAAATAATGTGTGACAGAACTCTGTCCTACTTGAAGAAATCGCTTTAAAATGGCGAACTTTATGCCACACTATTAAAAAAAAAGTTGCAAAAACATATGTTTACTCAGCTTAATACTTTTAAAAGTATTCATTTTCTTCTTTGCCGCAAAATATTTTTTTTTAAAATATGTACAATGAAAAATAACCTAAAAGTTTGTATAAACAAAACACAAGCTTGGTATTGTTGCTATTTTTCTGCCTTGAACATAGAAAATGCAACTCTGATCGCACAGATAAAATTTATTTTATGAAAATTTTCATAACATTAAAAAATCGGACAGACCTGTCAAAAAGTCTGCTTGTTCAATACACATTATCATACTTTTTTAGCACACATGCGTTTTTAGACAGATCGTACGACTAAGTAGGATAGTGAGTCAGTACCTTAAGAAAACAAGCACTTCTACATATGTTGCAGAGAAGACATTGGCTAAGAACAAATTTTTAATAAATTATTCATTTCAGTACGGTCAACTTATTTGTAACCGAAAATTGTGTTTTTATGGTACATGCCGAACGCTTACCCTATATCATGCCACCTCTCTACGATATATCCCGGAAATTAGAGCCAATTAAAAAACCAAGCGCCGATTTCAAATCAACATACGTTGGAAACAGTTTTCAGTTTAATCATTAAAAACATTTTAAGTTTCAAGTTTCAAAAAAATTCATGTCTACGTCTTCTTAATACCTAGAAATTGCAAATCTAAATTTAATTGAGCCGAAATACTTAGAAGATATTTTTTTGCTGTTTTTGTTTTGTTATTTTTTAATGACAGTAATGATAATAATAGCGAAATATAATGAGTGTTAATCCTACCAACAATTTTTTAAAAAAAGTTTTTTGACAACATTTTATGATATGATAAGTACAGTAGTAACTCGATTGTTGCACACCTCCATAGTTGCGCATCCTCGATTGTTGCGTCGTCCTAATATTTTACATTACAAATTCAGTAGTTGCAACACTGCAAAAAAAATTTACGCTATACTTGCAACATATGTGAATTTCTAAACTCTTTTTACTTTATTATGGGTTTTATATTATTTTTGTTTTTTATAAATGTAATTACGTAATTTTGCGTTTGTTTCTTTTGTGTAAATAATGAATAATACCAAAACTCTTTAATTATATGCCGCAATTTAAGTAGAGAACACAATGGTGAACAAAAAATGTACATTGATAACTATTAAAGAAAAAACACAGTATTTAAATGTACAAATATGTAATACAAATGTATTAGATCGTGAATTTTATCAATAAATTAAAATTACAATGAATAAAAGTTGCTTTATTGCTATGAAATAAAATTATTCGGTACTTGCGGCATCCTCGAAACGTGCACAAAGTCTGGTTTTCATTATGGCCGATAATCGAGTTACTACTGTATGTACAATAGGGGTTCTTTGAGCAGGAATTCTGTAATTTGTTTTCTGGGATTTGAAAATATTCTGTGTAATTATAGTAGATTACTGCACTGTCGACTATATGGCTCGGCATGCTATATGACTTCATTAGGTGACGGACTTGTCTTCTTACTTCTTCTCACTCTTCTATCTCCATTGCTATCCGTTTTTACTCTTATATAGGTATCACAAATGTTAGGGTGTATTGTGAAGGCTAACCTAACCTAGTATGATGAATATAACTATTTATACATATAAAAGGCTGTCTGGCTAAAATTCTTAAAATTCCTCTCACAATACATGAACGAAGAGGAAGAGGACTATGAAACTATCTTACCAAGAGAGTAAAAAAAAGGTGACACGGGTGACGTCAACATTTTCACATCACAGACTTTTTGTATAAATTTTTTTAATCACTTAATTTATGGTCTTGTTCTAACTCACTTCTAACAACTTAATCTGCAATATCTGGTGCCTTTCTCTTTCTCTCTCTGTCACTCTTTTTATAGTTTTCAAGCAACTCCATTGCCATATTGCATTGGTACTTCAATGTTTTCTCTTACTCTTTCTTTTTTATGTGAAAAACCGTTTTATTTGTACATACAAATAAGAGGTCATCTAGATTTGTAATCTACCGCCGAAATATTCAGAAGTTTCTTTGAACTATTTAAATTTTTTTTTTTGAAATTTCCATTTATATGTACTGTTGTTCTCAAGGATTTTGGCAGTTTCCGTTTTGAATCATAAAATCGTTAATGGCTGGTACGCGAACAATTGATATTTTTTTTTCATTTTAGTATGTTACGAGACGTCAGTGTGTATTCGTCGTGTATGTATATGGCGTCGTTCCTTTCGCTATTCATGTTTAATCGTCTTGTTTTTAATTCTGATTTGTTGCATGTTAGTGGTTCTGTTATTATGGACAAATCCGTGTGGACAAATCACATGTGCCTTATAGAAACAAATTTTCTTGGTCCCATAATTAGTGTTTAAAAATAAATTTGATTGGTCGAAAGTGAAAAATATATGGATGATGAATTAAATATAGAAAACCACTTTGGGAAATATATAATACGGAATTTTGTGACCACTTTGTGTCAAAAAAATCAAATCAAATCTCTTGCTTTATATTAATTTTTTTTAAAGCGGGATACCCACGAAATTTATTTTTATTTCCCGCTTTCCCGGGAATTTAAAAGAATGCGTTAAAAGCAAATCTCTAATGTACTCGTACATCTATCAAAAATTAACATAAACAAGAATATAATTTTTATGCCCGCTATTAAAAAAATGGGGAGGAGTTTATTTTGCTCTATATAAAGACAATATAACTGAATGAGGAATCTAGTATATTTTAGTTTAGTAGTTGATTAAATTTAGAGATAAACAGTTAAATTTAAAAGGTTTTAAAAAAGAAACGTAAAATGCAGTATATAATTACTTTTATATTTTGCGCTATAGTGTCTTTGGGTAGTGGCCAAAATTCATCCACCACGATTCCAGCACTTTCAGTAATTCCATCGAGAGAAACGAACATAGAAGTGCTACATCAAACTATAGAAAAACAAAATAAAGAAATAGAATCACTAAAAAAGAGACTAAGAAATCTACAAATTATTTTATATGAAAAACAAGAAATTTATAAACGTCGAGATAACTTCACTTTACTACAAATGTTCTCTGCTCTTGTAATGGAATATGAGAAAAAAGAGTTATTGCAAAGATCATCCGATCTATTAAGCGAAATAAATGACTTAGGAATTCACATTCTGTGACATGATATTTTAGTTTTTTGTATATGCAATGTTTTAAAATAATAAAAATAATAATTATTGTAACAAAAATTAATAATAATATCTTTTATTATCTATGGATAAGTAAAATAAATTTACAAAGTACTAGCATTAAACTCGTTACTTCGCCAATAAAATAATATATTGTTGCTATTTTGCTTTCTTATTTCACTGTAGACCACTAAATAGTAATAAAAAGAGTATCATTTTATCCCTTTCTTGATTTTCTCTTTACTCAAAACTGCTATCTTAGTTAATATTAAAAAGTGAACAAATTACCATTAAAATAATAAAAAATGCCAATTTATCCCATACGAGTATATGGTTTTCCACTTTGCTCCACACCATTTGAGCTCAATCTTGTACTTCTAGCAAAAACTACCCATTGAAATCAATAAAAAAGTACCATTTAGCTATCTTAATAAAAAGTACCATTTTCTCCCATGACTACTTTCTCTAAAATATTTACAAAACACATAAAAAACGTAGTACGCAGTTTTATCAGAAATGCCAGTCTAATGTCAAAAATGAAACAGAAATTTTAGATTTTCATTAATTTCTGCTTTGTTTTTTTAAGCTGTACATGTGCATAATGTTTGTGCACACAAACACGAAACCAGTCAACCGGTCCTATACAAATTCATTACATTCATAAATTCTATGTATTAGCTTTAACAACAAATTACTATATTTACATACATAAATACAGTTTGTTACGAAAAATAATAACAGTGGGACAACAGCATGAATTTTTTTTAGCAATATCATTAAGAAGAAAATTTTTACTTTTTATTATGCTTGAACGGTCCGGACAAGATGGAAAACCATATGTATGTGTCTTTTAAATGCCTTGTGTGTCAAAGAGCTACAAATAAAAAATTCTTACTGCAAGAGAAATTAAATATTTATTTAACAAACATGTTAAATTAAATTTATTCGGCATTACTTCTTTCTTAAAATTTCTTTTTTCCTTAATTTAAAAACTGTGTACCCACAGACATTGTATGGTGTTTAAACAAAAGTATCTTAGAGCGAATTTTTTCTTAGATCTCGTTAATTTAAATTTATTTAACTGAAATTAATTATCTGTTTCATTTTTAACAAGCAAATTGTTATTCAAAATATTCTTTTTTATATTATTTTTTTAAAAAAAGAATAAGGAAAGTGAAAAATATGAATATTGGGCAACTGCAGTGACAGGTGTTGTGGTTATTTTTACGTTTAAAAGGAAAAACTTGTGTTTGTTGTCACAAGCTTAGTTAAGTCACTTAGCTTAACTCACGATTTATTTAAAAAATTTTTTTTTTAATTTTTATAATAAATTTGCCTAATTCAAAAATGCTTATTAATAATTTTGCATGCTTACTTATGGCTATTGTTTGTATTGATCTCATTAAAACTTATTAATCTTATTCTTATTGACGTAAATTATGTTTACTTATACTGTTACTGCTTACTAATAGGGGTATAAAAGACTCGGCACTTATTTCAACAATTTTTAAAAAATAAATATGTTTTTTATGAAATGTTATTCTTAGTTATCAGTTGCTTTTAACTAGAGGTTAAAGAACGTTTATCAACACAGTTGTTATAAATTAGCTCTAGTAATAAAATTCGGTTCAGCAAAGTAAAGCATAAATAGGGTAAACGTTAATAATTTCGGCATGTTCCAGTAGTCGTCATTTTTGTTTTTAAAACTCAAGTAAACAGAGTTTTCAATGTATAAAAAACCATTTTTAATTAAATAATATACTTAACTCTCTATTACAAATTAGTTCATCCTACTGAAATGAGTAATTTATTCATAATTTGCCTTTATCCAATGTGTTCTCTGAAATATCGGCAGAAGTGCTTGTTTTCTAAGGAAAAATTTAGTGGCAAGGCTAATTTTCAATGGGTTGTTAAAGCTATTATTTGAAAAAATTTCCATATTCTAATGGTTTCTATGGAAAGAAAAGAATTGAACTATTGTTGTTGATAAGTAAAAATTTGCAAAAAAAAAAAATAATAATTTTTTTGCTGTTTAATGATGCCGCTCTTAGGCACAAACATTTTGTATAATTTCCTGTAGTCGTCATTGGGTGCCGACTATTCGTAAATTGTGTTGTAGTCGGCAGAACGTTTTATTAAGTAATTTCAAGCCTGCCGAATACAGCATCGGCATCTGATTGTCTTGAAAAAATTTACACTCAAAATGATATGCCGGCAATAGGATCACAGTGTGACGAGGACATGTACATATGCCGACTACTGGCAAAATTGGTGTATTTTTAAAAAACTATAAATTACTCAAATTTAATAAAAACTTTTTTAAAAATAAATTAATCCATTTAAAACTATACCCGATACTGTACCATTACAGAGTTATATCAGAGTAATACCATGATCATGTATAAAATGGTAACAATTTGAAAAAAGAGGACGCTTTAAACACATTTACCCTATACAAATTTAATCTAATAAACATATTTCTAGTTACTTTTAACCATACTATATATGGTTTAATTTATCATAAAATTTTTGATACAATTTTAACAGAAATAATAAAAAAAACTGCATAAAAATTAAAAAAATTTTTTTTAGCCCAGACCGGGGGTTGAACCGTAACTTCAGCAGAAGTGGTATTTTTAATATATTTGGCTTAAAAATATAGATGCAATTTTAAATTTAATCATACTACGTTTCCACCAGAATATGGTTGCCTCAACTATATATTTTCTTTGCGTATACGAGTATATATGTTAAAGACTTGTATGTTAAAACTAAGAATATATAAATGTTTTCTGTATGTCATGGCATAAACAGAGGTGAATTTGTTTTTGGTTACCTAAAACTAATACATTTTTTTAGAATTAAAAAATTAAATGAAAAATTATTTTATGCAATATTTTCAATTTCATTGGAACGTTTTATTATTAATTAATATTACGTTAATTAGTAAAAAAATATTTAAAAAATGTTCCAATAATTTTAATAAATTATTCGATCTTATAAATTTATTACTAATTAATATTATTCAAGCTTAAGATCTCAATAAAAAACTTGTTTTTATTTTTAATTATCCGATATTTCGACTTTCTTTTGAAGGTCTTCTTCAGGGAAATTTATTTTTACAAAAATAACCAATTTTTTTTTATTGAGATCTTAAGCTTGAATAATATTAATTCATAATAAATTTATAAGATCAAATAATTTACTAAAATTATTGGAACATTTTTTTAATATTTTTTTTTTTTAACTTACCAAGAATGTTTGAAATAAAAAACTACAACGTAGGGTATATAAGATTCAGTACTACCGAACTTAACTTGTTTAAGCTTAATTTTTTTTACAAAAATTTCGTTGTTTTAAGATGACAGCAGGTTCAAAGCGTGCTTAATAGTAACAAATATAAATGGTTGCTGCCACTGATGTCTTTTACCGCTATATACGAGTATGTCCTCAACCTCACCTTATCTCGCCGACAGCTTAGGTTGTCTGCATAAAAGTAAGATAAGATTGCAATAATAATAGTTAGTATTTAAAAAAATCTAAAGTTTTTTTATTATTTTTAGTAAATATGTTTTCAGTATTAATGGTATATTTTTCAAATACGTCTTAAGTCACTAAATATTTATACGAGTATATATTATTATAAGTAGTTTAGCGGAGGTCCTCTAGATTGGTAACCTACTTCTAAGTATTTGAAGTTATTTTTGATTATTTTTATTTTTTTTTTAATTTTCAAATACCCATGTGCTATTGCTGTGAAGGATTTTCGCAGTGTGTAGAAATTTCAAAAAAATTTAATATAATGTAAACGATCTCCGCTAAACTACTACTAAAAATATTTAATGATATAAGGCGTATTTGTTAAATACTAAAAAACGCAAGGCGGACGTTAAAACATATTTAACGCGACATATTTTTCTTCATTCACTTAATTTTTTGTATGTTTTTGATATTTTAGAAGAATGTGGAAAGTAAAAAATATTAATATATTTTTGACACAGACTCGGCACAGCCGAATTTAACTGGTTTAAGTTGATATGTGTGACTTTGAAAGTAATTTGATCAGCTCTTTACTACAAACATATTCAAGTTTAATAATATAATTTTTCTTTAGTTTAATAATTCAACAAAAATAATTTTTTTTTTTTACAAAACCAAAACCTTTAACTTAAATATAGAATAAATGTAATTTTAAAATGAAAAACATTATATAAATTCAACAAAATTCCCACAATGGTTTGGTTTTAGTTATATTGCTTTTGGTAATAATTCAAATATAAATTACTTGTGCAATAAAAGTACGGGCTCGCATTAAAAAAAAAAAAAAAAAAAAAAAAAAACTACACACAATTGAAAAACCAATTTAATTAAAAAAAGTAAAAAAAAAACAGTTTTTGTTGCATATTAAAACACTTTTAGTGTGAATACCAGAACATGCTAAACAACAAACCTAAATCTATATAAATAAAATTAAAAAAAATTAAAAATTTCGCTGAGGTACCATCACTGATTTTGTTCAATTTTAAATCTATTTTACAATACCGCCTCTGTCGCCATGTAATTTTCATATCCGCTTTATTATTTTAAATTTGCTAATTTTTAACTAATTAATTATTCTAAGAAACTTAGTAAAACACCGTTCGAGACCGGGTAAAAAAGAGCTAGTTAATAATAAATACTAATTTTATGTATTAAAAAAAACTGAAATTAATTAAAAGTTTGTATGAAATACAAAAAATAGAAATCGAAAAACAAAACCATTAAAAATGATGACAATAAAATTATTTTTTTTTCTAAGAAAATTGCAGATAAATTTATTTGGTTTGTCTTTATCTTTTTGTAAGTTACATTCTTTGGTATCTATATTTTTTATTTTTTGTATTTATTTATTTAATGCCCTATAAGAAAAAAAAGCAAATTAAATATATTAAGTTATTGGCAATTGGTAAAATATTTAAATGAGATCATTAAAAGCTTAAAAATAAATTAATTTCAGTTTTGTTGAACCAGTTGTTGAATTTGTGGCCACTCAAAAATTCAATTCGATTTTAAGAATAAATAAAAAGTCTGGTAAAGCATACCATACTTTCTATTATTTGATTATGCTGCTTGCTTGGGGCCATTATTACAATTTACTTGCAAGATGTTAGATGTCAGTTATGGGAACTAAACTTGTTTCCAATCAAAAATTCATTTATGACAAAAAATTTTTCAGTTAGTGCAGCTAGAATTTGATAATACAGGCCAAAAATTATTAAGAGCTGTAAGACCAAATTTCAATGGTCAAGATTAAAAATTTCGATTATCACGACCGAATTTTTTATTGGAAACAAATTTAGTTCTAACAGCTGAAGTTGTTTTCTGTGTGTAGTTATAATCAACTTTAATTAAACTAAATGACAAAGTGAGCAATATATATTTGTAATGTGGCACCACTTTTCGTTTCTGGTAACGGCATACATTTTTTTGCAATTATTTTTCAAATCTTTATAAATTAAATTCATTTTATGTTTGTTTTTTTTTTTTTTTTTTTTTTTTTTTTTTTTTGTTTATTGGTTTGTTCGCTATAAATATTTTTGTTTTCCAATGGATTGTCTGAAATTTGGTGTCTATACTTTTGGAACATCTAAGACATTTTTACGTTTACTTTTCAACGATTTTCACTCGCCAAAGGTCAAAAAGATGTGTGCCTGAAATTAGGCTTTCAAATATTTCACTTACCATTTGGTTGGTGCTAGCAGAGACATGAGTAACGTTATAAAGTAGTGAATGGCTGTATTTATTTGGTTGGTTTTTTAACTATTAAAATTTTATTTGTAAACGAATTTCTTTAAATATTGGTACTTACGCTCAAGTAATGAAGGATCGGGCCGGCAAGACGAAAAAAAAACATGTGGTAACTAATAATAGTGATACTTTTAGGGCCATTATTACAACTAAATGCTAACTAAAAGTATGATGTTATCGAACAGATAAATGTTTTTTGGTTATTACAAACATACTTTAACTAAAAAGTTAGGCTTGTGTTGCTCATAAATTTTAACATGAACTTTAAGCATCTAAAGCTGGCATATTTTCGATTTTATACACGGTAACATCAACAGTCATAGATAATTTTTTTTTATACACAAAAACAAAACAATACAATTACTTAATAATATAGCAAACATAAAAATAAAATTTGTAAATAATCGAATATGTTAAATATTTGAAAAATAATTATCGAAAACAGGCATGCCATTGCCACTATGTATTTATAGCAACGAAGAGTAATCGGTGTTCAAAGTAGTGGTGCCACATTACAAATATTATAATATTTATCGTATTGAGAACTTGTAATAATGGAAAAAAGTTATTGGTCACTTTGTCAGTTACTTTAACTAAAGATAATTACAGCTATCGGAGACCTCATGAGTAAATTGTAATAATGGCCCTTAAAATTTTATTTTAATATTTGTTATTTTATTGTGCAATTGTATTGTTTTGTGTACTGGTAAGGCTTATCATATACTTTCTTGTTAAAGTCTGTTTGTATAACCATTATTATATTATTTAGTTTTAATAATGGCCTTTAGTCCTACATTCTTAAGTAGCCTTCATTCATATAGAATGTATGACTTAGTCGGTATAGCTTGACTAACTACATTTTCTTTTTTATTTATTACACGAATTACTAGTTTAATCAAATTTGTTATTAGTATTGAATGAAAACACGCAAAGAAGCCATCTGCAGAAATGAAAAGCAAAAACCTTCAAACTTCAATATTTGATTGGAATACTAGTAAAAGAAAATTATATTTTTATATAAAAGTTCGGCAATATTTAATGATTTTCCGTTGCTAATTAATTAGAGCTTTTGTTTTAATAAAACGAAAATAAATTTGTTATAAAAGTTTAACAAAACATGACTTAATGTGAATAAAATCAAAAGTTGTGTATCGATTTTAATAAAATATGGCTCGTATTGTTGGAAACTTAAAGGGCTATATGATTTTTGTCGTCCTCTATCTTAAATAATTATTTTAAAATTAAAATTTCTTAAAAAGGGGTAATTTTTGTAACAACTTTTATGACATTTTTAAAACTATTCAGCAGATTTAAAAAATTATGTAGGTATGTAAATTTTGAAGAAAATATTGTTGCAAAATTTTGAATTTTCTTTTTTAACAAATAGAACTAATTGTTTTCTAGTAATTCTAGTAATTTCATATATGTATGTTTTTTCAACTCTTAAATTTATAACTCGAAAGCCAAAACCAGTTTATAAAAACGAAATGCAGATTTGAAGTCAGTCCATTAAAACACTTTGAAAAGAGTTTTAGTTGCTCTGTACTTTGTAATTTTTTGTTTTTATTACCTTCAACTTTTCAGTGTTTTTTAATAACTTTAATCTTTAAATCTGACTTTTTGCAATTACAAAGATTTTCATAAGATTGGCAGAAAAATAAAATTATAAAATGAGGAAAAATGTAAAGAATTTTTAAATATTCTACATATAAATTAGATCGTGTATAAAATAAATCTGTATGAAAATTAAAGACTTGAAAAAGAAATAATCGTTTCAGTAACAGAATTTTAACTTTTTAAAGCTTATGGAAGAATGGGCTAGTAGTTACGTATTTCAACAGCATGACTATAAATTCGTGTAAATACGCAAAGTTTATATACACATAAAGCACAAAAATAAAATGAAATAAATAAAACTACAAAAGCCTTAAAGAAGTGAGCCCTGGACAGAGCACGTGATTTAATGTAATTGCATGCGAAATAAAAATTTTGCAGGAGTATTAAAGAAAAAGAAAAAAAAAAAAACCAAACACAACAAATGAAAAAGTTCAGAAATTTTTATTTTTAATTGGGCTGAAATATATTTTTTTTAGCAATCAATGTTGCAATATAAATTAAAAAATTTTTGCTTAATTTTTTCGAAAAAAATTTTCTTCGCTCATTTATTGTGCGAGTACAATAGGTATTCTCAAGATTAGCATAGGGCGTTTATCATGGTATTTGCTCTTAAAGAAACAAAATGCCAATATTGAGTTGGCATTCAGGAAATACCGGCTCTTAAATAAATAAATTTAGTTTTTATCAAAATGTCTATTTTATAAAAAAATAAAAATGCAATAAAACAAATTTAAATAAAAATAATTCTAAAACACGGCTATCAACGGTGTAAAAAGTGTATCAACTAAAGACGTTCTGCGTTTTTCTGCTTTCAGTGCGTATTAGTGAGTTTTTTAGCGTTTATAGTATGAGTTTGTATTGTTATTCTCTTTGCTAAATTGAATGTGAGTGAGTATAGGGAAAATTAAAGTAACACATTCCTATTATTTCCATTTGCTCAAACAATTAAAGCAGATCTTAAGGCAATTACAATAAGTTAGTATTAGTTACATACATACATGCTCGTTCGTACATTTGCATTGAAAACAAAAACAAATTTTCACATATTTTTGTTTGCAACAAATGTACGATTGAAGTTATCGTTCGTTTTTATGGAGCCGAGCTGTAAATATCTGCTTATACAACAAACTATTTGAAAACATTTGTAGTACAACAGTTATTTGAAGCAGAGAAACAAATAAATTCCTCACTCGCTGCAAAATTATTTATAACTCTGAATATGTGTATGAGTTGAGTTAGTGTGCAAAAACAAAACCAACCATATTTGTTATACTCATTCTCTCCCTTACACCAGCAGTAACAAATAAATACTTATTTGGTATATTTGTTTTGACAACACTTGTAGGTACACTCGTACACGTCTTTAATAAAAACTAAGAATATTTCCGAAAATGGTGAAACATTTCTAGAAAGTTTAAAGCCTAAAGATTAAATTTCTTTTTGATTTTGGTAATTTTTATGGGCAAGGTACTTTTTAGGGGAAGAGTACTGGAGCTATGAGGGAATTTAAAAATTTTTTTTTTAAATAATCCAAAGTTTTTCTGAGTTTTTGGGCGATAGATTAGAAATCTAGACGACCTCTTCTTTAAAATGATGTACCGCCCCTCCCATAATCTTCTATGGTTCGTTCGGAAGTTACTTTAGATTATTTTGAAATTTCCATATACCCCAGTGCTGTTGCTCTAAGCGATTTTAGCAACTTGCCGATGAACCATTAAAAATCGTAAGATGAGACACATATCATTTTAAAGAGGAGACTGTCTAGATTTGTAATCTAGATAATCCAAAGTTTTTCTGATGTCTAAGAGAACAGTGACGGAAGGAAACACCAACAATGATTGATGATATTAAAGTTTTTCAAACATAAAATCTACATTTAAAGAAGAAAATAATAAAACAAAAATTCGCAAACAGAAAATACACTTAAGCTCAATGATGTTAAACTTTGATATTGAGATAACGATTGACACATTAAGTTCATACGTGTTTTTATTTTGTAAGAAAACTTTTCTGTTGTTTTGTGGAATTTTACTCTTAAATTTTTGCTTAGCTAATCAAAATATTTTTCTATTTTTTTTTTTTTTGCTATTTGACGTTTTTTCCTTTTAGCTGTATTTTAAGCGTATAGAAAAACACTTGTTTCATGTGTGATTAGTTTGGCTTGTAATGGATGACTTTTATTTTAAGTTTAAATATGTCATTTAGTGTGATTGAATGTCTTTTAAGTTTCAGTTTTGCTACTTCTTTTAACAAATTTAGTTTCAAGCCAAATTATTATACAACTTGTGTTAAATGATGCTGAAAACTTCTGTTGATTTAAGAATAAACAAGCAGAAAATTGTTTTCATATGTTTGATAAAGTAAATAATAAATTTAGTTTTGATTAGAATTTAAAAAAAAAAACTTGTTGAAACTAGAAGATATGAAGTTTATTTTTGGTACTATGGCCGTATATGCAGCAGGACTCACCGAATATCTGATATTATCTGATGTAATCAACAGCAGATCCTGTTAGCTTATACTTTTTGTAAAATTTGTTCTTTTATTTTTAGCATGCCCCAAGGCAGACCAAATATATGTTTAAGTTTGTATTTCGGAATACACAAATTCTTAAAAAAAGAAAATATAGCAAGACTGTAGAAATTACAATGGAATCACAAATTTCTTATTTACAATGATTTGCTTTCAAATAGAGATTCGAAAATACTTTTTCAGTTTCAATGCACCTTTTGCAAAAAAAAAAAAATCTGGGTACCCTATAGATTGATGGGTAGCGTGCTAGTCTATCAATCTATAGATCGCAGATTTGATTACTGCCCAAACCCTGGTAGCCAATAGTCAAAGTTACCAGTGTTCGTAAACAAATTTAATCTTAGAATTAATTTCTAATATTAAATATTTATAATAATTATAAATAAAATCTAAAATAATACCATTAAGCAAATATGACAAAAGATTTTACTTTCTTTTTGATTTACTCTCATTTTACTATGGCCTCGTTTTTCAAAGATTTTACTTTTACTGCACAGTGAATATTGTAGCATTAATTACAAGCTTACTTCCACAGAAATTTAATAGTAAATTTAAGAAAACTGCCAACAGTTTTACAAACCTTGCATGAATTAAATTTAAGTTTCAATGCATCTTCTTGTCTACTATTAAAAAAAAAAAAATAGCCGTAGCTATTTGGGTTGTACATGCACTTGTGCCGTTAAAAAAAAAAAAGAAAACTTAAACAAAACGGAAATTTTGCAACATTTCCTTCGTTTCAAAGTTTTTTTTTTCATCATAACTCACGCCACCATTTATTAAAAAAAAGCAAATAATAAAAATAAAAGGAAAAAAAAAACAACTTTTGCAATGCTTTTCATTTTGTGCATATAAATAGTATATTTGTTTCCGTTGATTTTCTTTTTGTCAATTTTTAACATTTTGCCATTATTTTTTTTAAAGGTAAACGATAAGAAAAATTAAATTGGCTGAAAACAAAAGATAAATATTTTTCCAAATTAAGAGTGTAAGAAAACATTGAAATGAAGACAATATTTACCAATCGAAAAGTTAGATTTTTAGGAATATTTTTATTTCTTAAAAAATTATATGTTTCAACATTTCTAATAACTGAAATGACTGCTGGCTTGTTTTGTGTTTAAAGTGAAAGTAAAATTAAATTAAATTTCCTTAACACAAGTTTCAAATGTTTCAATGCAATTGACATTTATTGCAATAAGTGCAGTAAAAAAGTCACACACAATTGATATTTATTACCAATAAAAAAATAATATAAAATAAATTTTATAAAAACCCCTACAATATCCTTCAATTTATTATTATTTATGACGATGTATTTTAAATAAAATCATAAATACCATAAATCATAATTAAATTAATTAATTTTACTCTATAAAATTAGTGAGTAAAGAAAAAAATACTTAAACAAAATGTAGCTTAATATCTTTTTAATTTGCATACATGCTACAAACATTATGGTAAACTGTAATAAAGAAACTTTGGTATTTAAGCTCTGTTTGCAGAATGTTTGAAGCCGGAGAGACCCATTTATATAGGTAGTCTTCAGTGGTTGGGGGTTTTTTGGACCGCTTTCTTTCCCAATAACATTACAAATTTCTTAACTAAATAGCTGATCTGGCAAACATTGTTTTGCCTTTAAATTTTATTTATATTGAACAATATAAGTTGGGTTATACCGAACATGTAATAAAAAAATTAGCCTAATCGGTCTAGAAGTTCTCTGATTTGAGAAAAATTTAAGAAGTGGGTGTGGTCTTTTATTAATTTTAATAAACATTTAATTTGGGTTTTGATAAAAATATAAAATTTTTGTATATTCGATATTCTTACTCTAAGAAGCTTAATTTTCATATTTTTAAGTAAAGCTTTTAGTAATTTGATTAAAATACAGAGAAACTTGAAACTGTCCCAGTTTACTTGCTGTCGTTATTAAGCAGGACTAAAACAGACGTAAGAGCTTACACAAGAATATTAAGTTTTCAATTAAGCGATTTTATAATTCAAACAAAAAAACTTAAAGAAAACTTTTCCGAAACTTAAAAAATTTTTTGGACAACGCATTTTAATTACAATTATGTTCCTTTCTATGCTCGTTAATTTCCCAATAATTCTAGAGTAAAAAAAAAAATGTACAAACATTTTCTCTCTTACAAACTATTTGTTTTGAGCAAAACCTTTCCAACATCTTAATTACTGTACGAAATTTTAAAAGTATTTTTTATGTTTGGCATGGTGTCCTTTTATATCTAAATTATCATTTTAGTTTTTGTGAAATTTTGTAAGCAATTAAAAGTTTTTGTTTATTTTATTTTGTTTTGTTTATTATTACTTCAGGTGCTGCAGATATTTTGTTATTTTTTTGTTTGCTGCTACTTGTCCTTGTAGGAACTTTTGTTTTCATTTTCTTTATAAACACATACTTATGAAGTTAATGTATGTAAATGGTTGTTATTTGTTGTAAATACAGATAACTTTGGAACATTTGTCAGCAGATCAGGTTGTACTCGTAATAGTTATAAAACAAAACCATTAAAATTTGGTTAGTTGTGGATACATTCAAAAGGTTTGTTTGTTTGTTTATTATTTTTATATTTGTTTACTAATAAGAGAAATTTTAATTGTAAAATCTAGTTTTGCATATATGTATTATTGATAAACTGGAGCAAAATATTTTTTTAATACTTCAATCGTATGTGACTTATTAGTGCAAGTAGTGTTATAACAGAGAAATTATTGCTTCATGTGAATGAAAACATCTGTTTGATATCACACAAAATGCCCAGTCAAGACCACACCGCTGTCGAAAACTCTTGATTGCACATGCATGCTGTTGTCATGTTTTAGTCTTTCACTAAGTTTTGCTTTAAAAATAAATTCGTTGTGTTGTGCTACTCCTCAATTTTTTCTGGGAGACTGACAAATTTGTTTATGAAATACAAATTAATTAAAAAAAAAAAAAAAAATTAAATAATGAACAGTTGAAATCTCTTAAATAGAGTTTTGTTAACTTAAAATTGCCTCACGTAAATTAAATGCATGTACGTATTATATATTGTTCTTTTTCTGTTTTTTGTTATTAACTTTTCCATCAATTAGATTTAAGGAAAATAATACTGAATTTATGTATATTTTTGTCTAACGTTTACTAGTTCAACCATCAAAACTTTTTAAAGATTCAACTAAAGTTGGTTAAAGTTCTACTGTGTTGGAATATATTTCTTGGTGATGTCAAAAAACCAACAAGTTGATAACATTCATATGGATTTTGAAAAGCCTTGAAATTTTCTTGAATTTTATTTCAACTCTTGAAAATGTGGTCAGGTTGCAGGTTAGTATTTTCTTTCAAAGAGTTGCGTGAAAATATTTCAGCAAATCAGCTGTGAAAAAAAAAGTAATATTGAATATGAGTAATTTTTTTTAAACAAAAAGAATATATTTTATAAAATAAAACAGTAGCTGCTTTAGCTTTTTTTACTAAATGTGTGATCGCTTGTCATCTACAAATTTTATAAGAAAACCACTCAAAAAATTTGAGTGATTTTTATACAAATGTATAATGGAAACTGCACAGAAGACAAGTAAATATTGTAACATAATTTATACTCAGTTGCTGATTTGTTTTTAATTTTCAAATGTAAGAGAAAACCTATTACCAATATTATAGAATTGATTATTCAGGCCTGAATCACACATTCCTACCTTTTACAGATTTTGAACAAATTCTTAAAAAAGTGATTTAATTTTATTCAGACATAATAATCAGCAATTATAAGAAATTAAAGAATCAATATACGACTAAAACATGAGTACAAAAGTAATGGGTGTCTCAGTAAGAGTGGAAGGAAATTTTGTTTTTAACAAGTGGTAACTATGAAATTTTGCAGGTGTCACATGTGCTTGCTAAGATTTTTAAATGTGGAGCGCTTTACGAATGAACAAGACTTTAAAATTGTGATGAAGTGCAGTGAAGCTTATGTTGATTTTTCGAAAAAAGTCGTCTTCTCCTATGAAGTGCATTTACACCTGAATGACTTCGTGTATACACAAAATTGTCAAATTTAAGGTTAAAAAAATTCTCATGGAATTCATAAGAAATAAATGCACCCAAAAAGAGTAATTGTCTGATGCAAAATTTTGGTCAGTAACTAGTTTTTTGCAGATGAGATCGAAACAGTGAGTGGCATTCGTTACAGTAACATGATAACGAAATTCTTGTGGTTTCAGCAAGACGGCGTCACCAGCCGAGCTGTATTGTTTTTTTGTTAATACAACATACTTTGTTACCAGTTCTTATTGTTTTCATACCAGTAAACATGTTTTGCAAATGATAAATGAATTTAATTAAAATGAACTACATTTTGTTGCACATTCACAAGAGAGAAGGATTTTATAATATAATTGTTTTTCTATTACAAATTCCTGCGAGAGTATAACTGAACAGTGTTTTATATTTTCTTAATTTACAGCAAACATACATATAAATAAATATATTTAAACTATTAATAATAAACGAGACACAGAAATATTAAGTATGTTCTAACCAATGTGTAAATTTACAGAAAACTTAAATTTGGCAGGGACTACATTTGGCTAATATTAAAATACAAGTTAAATTCGGCTGTACCACTGTGTTAGCAAAATATTTTTAATTTTCACTTTCCACATTCTTTTAAAATGTCAAAAACATAAAAAAAATGAAGTTAAATTTGACTAGTTAATTAACTTGGATTATTTTTAAATGTTTGTTGAAATTTACATACAGCCAGTGCTATTGCTTTGAGGGATTTTAACAACTTCCGTACGAACCATAGAAGATTACAGAATAGGACACATATTATTTTAGAGGGGAGATCATCTAGATTTATAGTTTTTTGCCCAAATTCTTAGAAGTTACTTTGGACTATTTTTAAATTTTTTTTGAAATTTCCATACACCCTAGTAGTGTTGTTCTCAATAATTTTGGCAGCTTCCGTTTTGAATAATAAAATAAAAACTACTAATTGTTCAGATAATGTCAAAACACATTCAGAAAGTGTAGAGCCTACAGATTAATTTTTTTTGATTTTGGTAATTTCCTTGGGCAAATCGGGAATGGTACCTCGGCAAAGTGGAGAATTGTAAAAACCCCTCAAAGGAACAGCACAGGGGTATATGGAAATTTCAAAATTTTTTTAAAAATAGTTCAAAGTAATTTCTGTGTATTTAAGCGCTAGAGTGCAAATCTAGACGACCTCCCCTTTAAAATGATATATGTTTCATCTAGCAATCTTCTATGGTTCATCCGGAAGTTACTTTGGATTATTTTCAAATTTTCATATATCCCAGTGCTGTTGCTCTAAGTGATTTTAGTTACTTCCCAACGAACCTATACAAATTGTGGGATGGAACACATATCATTTTAAATTGGAGGCTCTCTAGATTTGTAATCTACTGCCCAAATACTCTGAAGTTACTTTGCACTATTTTTAATTTTTTTTTTAAATTTCGATATACCTCAGTGCTGTTGTTTTAGCCTATCATACACTTTTTAATTAAAGTATGTTTGTAGTAACCAAAAAGCATTTATATGTTCGACAACATCCTACTTTTAGTTATCGTTTAGTTTTAATAATGGCCCTTAGAGTATAAATGTAATTGGTATTAAATTTCAAAGAAATCTGTTTTTAAAAATAAAAATTTTATAATTCATTTTATTTATATAGAAAAAAATGTTTAATTTTCTATATCAGTAAGAGCGAGCTTTTTCACTACGTGCTACAATAAATTGATTGTTACACTAGTGTATGCTCTTTGCAGGTGTGCTGAAGACACATGCCGTCCAGATCCATGACGTCTACTTGAGGACCGATAACACGAAGCCATTTAAATGGAATTTTACTTCATTGGAGAAGATGACTTTTCTCGAAAAATTGACTTTGCTTCATCACATATATAATGCTTTATTCTTTCGTAATCGAAATAAGCATATGTGACACCTGGAAAATTTTAGAGTTGCCACTTGCACAGAAAAAATAATTATACAAAATTTAAAAAGTGCACTCTTACTGAGACACCAATTAGAACTTAAAAAAATTCTTTTTTTCTTCTTTATTTATAAAATTAAGTAAAGAAAAGATTTACTTCGCAAAGAACAACATAAGCACATGTGCTTGGGCCTAATTAATTAACAGATATAATAAAATAAAACGTAATAAACTTGAAAAAAATTACATAATGAGCTACATACATAATTGAAAAAGACATGTTCATTATGTATAATTTTCCCCAGTTAATTATTTACATTCACCTTAAATTCTTACAAAGTTATTTCAAGTATTTTTATATTTTAAGCACAAGCTTCTATTATAAGACACGATACTTGAATAGCATTATTTTTGGTGTTAAGCGGTTTTTTTTTGTTTTGAAGTATTTTCCTAAAGGTAAAAAATTTACAACATTAAGGTGGTAGCACAAAAAGCGTGCTTGTAGGAAATTTGCTAAAAGTAACAAAAATAATTTCCTAATTATTCACTTGCATACATATTTACTCGTAAAAATGCTGATAAGTAAAAGAGATTAAAAAAATTAAAAAATGAAAGAAACCACCATGAAATATGTTTTCTTTACAAGTTGTAATTTTTTTTATATGTCTGAGTTAAAAAAAAAAAATAGAAAAAACAACACAATATAGAAAATAAATGTCTGCGCTCATTTGGCGTAGACATTATTTGACGAGACTTTATTTCCGTTTAGTTTAAATAAGAAGTGTGTGTACGAGCACAAATACGAGTATGTGTGTGCAGGTGTGTGATATCACTATACGTCATTTTGTTTTCCTGTCTTTATGTAAGCCTCAACAAAATAACACTTATTCTTTATGTTTAAATTTACACCTAAATTAATACCTACAACAAGGAGTGCGATAAAATAAATTTAAACATTTTACAAATCTGTAAGTGTTTTTTTGTTTCTTTAACAATTAAAACATCTAGTTTTTCCAAGTTCAAGATCAGTATAAAATTATTAAAAATTTTTTTTATCTAAAATATAAAAATGAAAATTAAAGGCTGTGATCGTTGTAGCGTTCAATTTTTTTTAGTTCATCGTTCACTGACTTTTACTGTTTAGTATTAAAATATCCATAATTTGTTTTAAAAAATTACGCTTAGGGCCATTATTACAACTAAACGATAACTAAAAGTAGGCTGTTATCGAACAGATAAATGCTTTTTGAGTATAACAAGCAGATTTTAACTAAAAAATGTATAATAAGCTAAAGATAGGCTTCTGTTGCTCATAAATTTTAACGTTAACTTCAAGCATATCTTCGGTTTTAGGTACGGCTACCTCAGCAGCCATAGACATTGAATAATTTGTTTCTATTAATAAAATAAAATTTTAAAAGTAAAGAATTTCTTAGTTATTTGCAAAATAACTGTCAAAAAAAGGTATGCCGTTGATAATTTGTATTTATAGCAATGAAAAGTAATCGGTATTTACAGCAGTGGTGCCACACTACCAATTTTACAATATTTATCTTGTTAGGAACTTGTAACACTATGCCTATATACTTTCCTCCAAATTCATATATGCTTATTAAGGGCTTATTTGACAGACTTCTATGCAGTATTTGTCAAATAACCCCTTAAGGTACTGCCTGACTATCCTACACGATCGTACGATTATGTCAAAATAATGTGTGACAGAATTCTGTCCTACTTGAAGAAATCGCTTTAAAATGGCGAACTTTATGCCACACTATTAAAAAAAAAAGATGCAAAAACATATGTTTACTCAGCTTAATACTTTTAAAAGTATTCATTTTCTTCTTTGCCGCAAAATATTTTTTTTTACAATATGTACAATGAAAAATAACCTAAAAAGTTGTATAAATAAAACACAAGCTATTTTTCTGCCTTGAACATAGAAAATGCAACTCTGATCGCACAGATAACATTTATTTTATGAAAATTTTCATAACATTAAAAAATCGGACAGACCTATCAAAAAGTCTGCTTGTTCAATACACACTATCATACTTTTTTAGCACACATGCGTTTTTAGATAGATTGTACGACTAAGTAGGATAGTGAATCAGTACCTTTATTAAGCACATAATATTTTTTATGAATTTGGGGGTTTATGTATTTTTATCATAACAGTAGGTATAAGGCCGGCAGAGCAAATGTCAATTTTATATTAATAGCATAGGGGAAGACGTTGATGGATTTATATTATGATGAAATATATTTTATCATTTAAAACTTAAAAAATAAGTTGCTTGTATAAGTACGTAAAATTTTATTTATTAATACGCACATATAAGCTGTAAAATAATTATTTGGTGCTATTTTAAACAAAAATTTGAAAGTAAACAAACTTCAAAATCAAATTCATAACTAAAATGACATTTGATATCAAGATAGAAATAGCATACCGCATAGCATGATGCTTTTTCTATCATAACGCTACGATAACAGATAATAAATGGAGTCTATACCTGGTGATTTTTTATCATGATGTGACATTTAGCATGATCAGGTGTAGAAGCCGGGTAATAAAAAGTTATTTGTCACTTTGTCTGCAATGTTATACAGGGTGGGCCAAAAGAAACCAAGGGGTGTAAAAGTTTAATAACTTTTTTGTTTATTAACTTTTTTTTTATTTTTTCTTTCAGATTATATAATATACAAAATGGAAAATTTTTTACACTAAGTATGAAAAATGATGTCTCTTAAATGACCACCGTTTTCAGCTTCGCACTGATGGGCTCTTTTTAGAGCATTTTCCATAACATCTTTCAAAACTTGTGGCTGTAGCGTTTGAATTTCTGCAACAATGTTTGCCTTGAGTGCAAGGATTGTCTCTGGCTTGTTCACATACACTCGCTCCTTCAAAAAACCCCAAAGAAAATAGTCGGGTGCTGTCAAATCTGGCGATCGCGCTGGCCAAATAATTTCCGAATTTCGAGAAATTATTCGCTCTCCAAAAATTTAAATTAAAAGTGCCATTGTGTCTCGGGCAGTATGGGCAGTGGCTCCGTCCTGCTGAAACCACATACCAGGTCTGTTTTCAAGAGCAGGACGTAAAAAATTTTCTATCATAAAACGATACCGCTCTCCATTTACGGTTACAGCACTTCCATCTTCATTCTCGAAGAAGTAGGGCCCAATGACATTTTCAGATGTGATCCCACACCATACTGTACATCTGATGGGGTGCAATTGGCGTTGATGAATGGCTCTTGGATTTTGAGAACCCCAGAACCTACAGTTCTGCTTGTTAACAAAGCCATTCAAATGAAAATGAGCGTTAAAATAATTGATCTCTGGTTTAAATAATAAAATTCTATTGTTCTGGTTCTCTGTTCAGTTGTGAACCTCTCCATTATAAATTCTCCAAGTGTTGTCTATATAATCTGAAAGAAAAAATAAAAAAAAATTAATAAACAAAAAAGTTATTAAGCTTTTACACCCCTTGGTTTCTTTTGGCCCACCCTGTATTTTTATGGTTACACTCCTTGCATTCATAAAAACACACTGTCGTTTTTCCATGCCTGTTTTTATATGTTTGTGCATGTGTGAGAGATTAAAAACAAAAATAAAAAGTCTGTACTGGCAATAATAGTTTATAGTATGTCAGACATTAGCTGACAGATAGAATTATATGTATGTATTGTTTTTGTTAAAAAAGTTGCGTGTTTAAGCCATTGTTGTCACTGTAAATGACACATGTTAAGATAATATTTTATATTCGCAAAGCAGACATCGTTACACCTCATACTTTATATTTGTGTAGACTATAAATACACAGAGCAAACAAGTTCGTTATGACAACAGGGATTTTGTTGGCAATCAAATTTTATTTCATTTAATGAATTCAGTAAAGTGAATTGGAATACTGCCAGTAATAAGGGTTTTACGCTATATTTAATACAAGAGTTAAGATTTCCACTAGAAAGAGCGAAATCAAATGGCATTTGATACGACTGACGAAAAATTATACGGAGGTTTTACATTATAATACAAGCGTTAAGATTTTCATTGAATTTTGTCATCTGGTTTTTGTTATTTCTTTAATGGTATGGAAAAATGCTGCCCTGCTAAATACAATAAAAACTACAAAACGTTTAAAATATTTTCTAAAAATGGTGAGAGCCATACAACTGTCAAATTTTTATTATACTTTTTTATTTGATTTAAGTTTTTGGCAAGTTTTTTTTTCTCAGTATTATAGTGTAAAATCTCCTTTTTACTTACCGACACTTTACTTATTATTTTTAAAATATTTTTTTTCGTTCCAAAATGAAATAGAAATATCTGGGGTCTAATTACCGCATTCGATATCGAGTAATATTCATAAAAAATTTTCATTTTCATATCATGACACTCGATATATAGCAAAATTTATCGTAATTTCAGATAATAGCGTTCAAGGCGAATAGTGAAATCATGAAGCATCTCTGTTTTTAAAATTTTCTTGATTTGTCAAAAAAGACAGACATGGCATGTAACATGTAACAATTTTGACAAGAAAAAGCTTGAAGCGCACAACTGCTTTCTTGATATCACCTTGTATCAATTCACCTTGATAGAATTCTATAGCGAGTCTTGGAACCAGTATAATATTAGTAAATATCATTCGATAGCAAACTATCTATCGTAAATAAAAAAAAATCAAGTTTTATTTAGTTTTATTTCAATAAATTTTTTTAATTAATTGTTATCTTTCGAATTTGGAGAAAAATATGTCAGAAGAAGCAATTGCTCATCCATATTATCAAAAATTCTTTTGCACAATTTTTGCCTAAATTCGTGCTACAGTTATTTTTTATTTACTTGAATTTGGCAAACATTTGTGTACAAGTCTATTACAATTTGAACAAAATTACGATCCGATAAGTATTTGTTTGCTCAACACGTATCGAAATACTATTCGATACGATAGTCTACTCGCTATCAATTGCGAGATTAGACCCCTGACCTAAACAATTAAAAGAAAATTCTAAATTTTGCAAAAAAAACCTATTTTTTCGTTACAACCTGTACGACATCTTTGAAACCAATAAGCAGATTTAAAAAACAATAAAGTTACGACTTGAAAGAAATTTTTCAAAAATTTCGAATGTTTCGAATGTTCTTTTTTACAAATAGAACCAACCTTTTTCATATAACGATATATCTCAGAAATTAAAACCAATTTGAATAAAAACTAAATGCTTTACAAATAGATTTCGTTTGCTTTGATACAAAAGTTGGCTTGACTTTATAAACTTGTGTCAAAATCATTATGAAAAGATTAACCGAATAACGTAGATTTTAAAGTCAACGTTATTGAAATTTTTCAGCAGGGGCTTAGCTTTAATTTTAATTAATTTTAAAAAAATTTTAGATTTCCTTAAATAAATCAGTGAAAATAGATAAATAAAATAAATAATCTATATTTATAACAATTACAAACTAACAACCAAATTCATAGAAAATAATTTTGTTTAATAAGAGCTTATTAAACAAATTTCTAATAGAAAAACTGCTTACTAAGCTTTTAATAAATAAAAAGGTTTTTTTATGAATTTGGAAAAAAAGATACTAATAGAATAACACATAAATAGTTAACTCTTTAGAAATGTCAGGTATTTTTAAAATCAAACTCTTTGCCGCCGTGGCCCTGGATAAGCGTTTGATACTTTTTAGTTTTCCTATTGCTTAAATTCTCATTAATGTTTTGTCAAGAATTTAAGAAGAATCGAAATAGCTTCCATGAAATTATTTTCAGTTCATTGAAAAATTAAAAAAAAATTTTGAATTTGAAAAATACATCGTTTATATATATCAACTTTGGCACAGATTAAGATTATCGATGGAAGACTGTTAAAGAGGTCACTAGGTGAATTAATTTCCATATTTAAAAATAGTTGATTTAAATACAAGTTTGTACGAGTACATATGGGAAAGTAAAACAAACAATGTGTAAAATATCTTGAAAATACTGTGTAAAAATTTTTCTCTTATTTTTTGTGCTTGTCAGTTGCAGACACATGCCTGCGTTTATATCTGTAAGATTGTAGTTTCTGTATTATTTATAGAATTTTATTTCCTTTTATTTTTATTTTATTGTTGTTTATTTTTATGTTGTTCCAATTGTGTGAAAAAAATATGTCACTGAAGCCAAAGCACTAAAAGTATATGATTTTTGAATTATTTCAACTTTTTTCATTAAAAAAATTTTTTTTTTTGCAAAATATATCAATTTATAAGTGTAGGAAGTATGAGTAATAAGTTTATGAGCGTTATTTTACATAGAACTAGAAACAATTTTTTTATTGTTGTCTGAAGATAAATGTTTGATTTTATTATAACAACAAAATAAATATATACCTTCAGCCAAATTCATAAAAAATCTAATTTCATATCGAAAATTTACTTAAAACAGAAATTCGGTGATAAAGGCAAAAATACCATTAAAGGAATTTTAGTCAAGCAAACTAAAAAAGTTTAATCATAATGGTGAAATTTTTGACTGGCAAAAAATGCAGTTGCCCAAACTGAAATTGTTTTCTGTATTCATGACATAAGTTTTTACGCTGACCCCCCACTTGTAGTTTCCAAATGGCCTTCTATATTATTGCCATGGCTGATGTGAGCAGGTCATTAAATAAACTTAGTTAAAACTATTCAAATTTAATAATCACACATGTTAAATAAAACCGAACAAAAAAATATTATTTATTCCAAACAAAAGGCACTTTTCCTTTGAAAAGCTCTTAAGCTTTGCTCATTAAATAAGCTTACGAGTATAACACTCGTAAAGAAATCATTTCTTACACCACGTACTTCTGTTTATACCGTCAATATTGGTTGTATTTACAAGGTGGAAAAAAAGTTCTGCTATCATGACGTTTAGCTTAGTTTCGCTTTAACCATTGTATTGTATAGACGAACTACAAGAACGAGCAGAAATAGTGACAATATTTATTGAAAATAATCATTCTATTATTAGTCACCACTGACTAATTATCAAATGCCTCACAAATAAACAGAACAGTCGGTTTTGGGGAACACAGAATCCTCAATTAATCCATGAAACATCATTGAATCCACTAAAAACAACTGTATGGTGAGGTATTCATGGTTGAAACATAATTGGTTCCTATTTTTTTGAAAATTATCAAGGTATTGGAGTTAGTGTTACTGCTGAACGGTACCAAGACATGATTCGAAATTTTCTTGTGCCTCAAATAGAAGAGCGAGAACTAGCGGACATTTGGTTTCAGCACACACAGCTTGTTCAACAATTCAATTATTGAATGACGTTTTTCCACGAAGACTAATTTCGATTTAGCATAGCCAGCTGGATCTACGGATTTAACAGCACTAGACTTTTTCTTATGGGGTTTTTCAAAATCAATAGCTTATGTGAATAAGTCCCAAGCGATGCAACATCTTAAAGAAGAAATTCAGCCTGAGATGTTGCAGGATGTCATCAAAAATAAATGTAAAGACCGAATAAACCTTTTATGAAAACCAAACTTACTTCTCTTTTATTTGAGCAAAGTTATAGGCAAAACAAAATGGTAGCGGAATTTTTGCCCCACCCGTTATATCCCAACTTATGCACAAATTTTAATATTTTCTTTTCAATAAAATATACGTTCTTTAGGATGTGTGCTTGAATGTTTGCATGTATAATTTATAATAATTTTGTTGTTTTATTTATCATTTATTCCCTTTGCGTTAGCATTCAATGAAAAGTTGAAAAAAAAAAAAATAAATAAAAAAAAAACTGAGCGCTCGGAAGTATGCAATACGAGCAGCATGCACAACAAACAAAACAAAAATAAAAATAAAATAAACCTTAAATTACACACATACAGATAAACATAGATTTAAAAAAAGGAACCCCAAGTGCATGTGTATTTGCGTCTTTTTGTTGGCATAAAGCTTTTATTTTTGTTATTCTTTTCTTTAGTTATTTTCTATAACTGTGTTATTTTGCTACACGAATATAATATTGAAAGTAGTAGTGTAAGCACTAAAGAAATGAATATTTTGGCAACATATTGGCACTTGAAAGTTTCCAACAAAAGAAACAAATTATGTACACGACAATACAAAATGAAAAGTAAGCGATCTTAAACCGTAAACGTGGATTTTATACAAATTGTTTCTTTCTTTCTTATATCCTACAAGTTTTATTTTTTAAAAGTTAAAAAAATATTTTAAAAAAATGTCACATTAATGTCTACGTGAGCTTATGAAGAACTTTCAAATAAGTTTTTATTTACATACAACGTTTTAACAAAGAACTCAACCATGAATTGAATTGTTTTAACAAAAAAGTCAAAAGTAAATTTTTTTGTTTTGCAAATTACAAAACTGTGTTTTAAGATGGTTTTAACTTAAAAAAAAATTGACATGCGACAAAATAATTCATTTAAATACATACGAACGTTTGTTTCTATGTATTTAGTATTAAGCAAAATTTGTGTGTTATTACAGTTTTATAAATGCCAGCGTGTCAAGCGTTTTTTTTTCTGTATAAAATCCTCATGCTCAAAGAATATGTATGAAGAAGAGAAAAGTAGTAAGATAACCAGCGCGCTACATAAAATAAAAAAAAATAATATAAATTAAAAAATACAAAAAAAAAATTAATTTTTTTTGACACCCTATACAGTTCTAAAATCTCTGAACTCCAATATTTACTTTCTAATAGGCAAAGTTTAGGTATAAGAGGCCCTGCAGCTGGTGACTTGGCTACGAATGTTTTTCTAATATCATTTAAAAAACTTAAATTTCAGGTGAAAACTTTGTTTGCTTTAATAATTAGCTAGTCTCGGATTACGAGCCGAAACTCCCGAGCATCAATTTATTTTCAGATTTCTTTACAACTCTTAACATGCGTTAATTTTTGTAAATACTACAAGTTTGTAATTTTTTACTTTTTGTGAAAAAAAAAAAAATAACAACAATAACAAAATAAACTGACAGGAACAGCATCGATGGTCGGGTTTTGGAGGCAAAAAAAAAAGAAAAAGTCAAAATATTAACCAATTTTATGGGTTAATCGCATTATAAAAACATGTTGAATGCATAAAATAAGTGGTTAAAAGGGTCTAGCATAAGATTTTTCTTAAAAAAATTATGCAAATACAAATGAAAATAATTCTTAAGGTACAGAAGATTTATAATTTTTGATCACAAATACGTCTGACATAGATAGACTCTGTTTTTTTATAACAGCTGGGCAACTGAAAAATATTAAAATTTTGTGAAATTGATTTGCCTATTACTTTTTTTCTGGAATTCATGTTTTTCCAGAAGAACACACGACATGTTTTTGTTTCACATTGTAAAGATTGACAAATACAGTCGTCTATTAGGACCTTTAACAAATTTTTTCGACGTCCATATTTATGAAAAACTTTTTTGTTTAATGGGCAACATTTTTTATGGGATACATAAAAATATTATTTAATAAAGCCTTATTAAATAAAATTTCTGTTAAAAATTTCTTTAATAATCTTTAATTAATTTTGAACAAATATGACCGCCAACCTTTAATCAAGAGATTTCAACAATTCCATGAATGCACAACATATTTTTTTTATTAATAATATTTTTCTTAAATTTTTAAATGTTCATTTACTGAGTTTTAACAACTCTAGTATTCATAATAAGTGACTGCATTTTATTGTTATATCGTAGTTAGAAGAATTTCATTTCAAATGATCAAACCCATTTCCACTATTCATATATTGTGCTTGATTAATATTTGCATACTGCATTGTAATCACACTAAAAGTTTTCCAAAAGGCAAATTCATACGAATATGTACTATTGCATTAAAATTTCTACATGTTTTCTAAAAAAAAAAAACGAAAAAGTTTTCTTTTGTGATCTTTTGAAAAGAAATCGTGTTCAGTGCAATTTGTGTTCCATTTGTAATTCCTTTTCTTTTGCCGACATATCAAAGAGCCAGTAAATATGTAATCGTTAAATGTGCTAAATATATTATGTATTTCATATTCCAGCTTAGAATATTGTAAAAAAAGTTTAAATAGTTGTATGTATTTTGAGAGCCCTTACCTTATTTTTTTGCAAGTTTTTTTTTGTTTGCAAATTGAAATAATGCTTTATGTTTTACACAAAGGGCGAAATGTTTTATTTTAAATAAAAAAAAGTTTTATCAACAACATAGTGTGTTACAAATGATGGTAGCCACTAGAGTGATTCAAAACAAAATGTTTTTTATTGGTTCGAAAGTTGCTGCAAGTATTAGAACAGCCTTCGAAATTAGAGTCAATTTTCCTACACTATAAACTTTAACTCAGTGTGATTAGTTTTACAAATATTTATTAAAAAGAGAAGGTGACCTTCCCATTTTTTCAAAATAATTTAAAAAGTGATGAATTTTAAAGTTCATAGAGACAAGGTTGGATTAATTATTGCAAATCTTAATATATAAAATTCGACTAGCCTAAACGGCTAGACTGATTTAATTGAATTTCTGTGTATGCCTTTGGGTTATGCATGGGAATGTTTAGTGTCATAAGACCTCCCGGCAGGTGGCGCGGCAGTCGGTATCTGGCTTATTTATCTACTACCTATTTTTACCTGGTCTTGCACGGTCCAGCACATGTTATCTTACTTTTGTTATCTTTTATGCATAAAATACTTCAGTACGACCTTTTTTTTCTTTAAAAATCTGTAAAAAATATCGAACGAGCCTGGCACTTCTTTCAACAGTTTGAATTCCCACACTATTAACTATATCTGAAAACTTCATTTTATTTTATTTGCTTTACACAGAGAACTATGAAAAAAGAAACAACATCTAGAATACACAACAGCATAAAGAACTAAAATTTACATAAAAAAATTGTTGTGTTTGTGTTATATAAATAAACCAAAATACTTAGCAAACCTCAAGGAAGACATAAGAAGACTTGCCTAAAACACTATTCTAGTATAAATAAATTAAAAAAAAAAACGAAATATTTTTCCAACCAAATAAAATGTAAAACTCTTGCAAAACAAAGTGAATTTCTGCAATACAAATAAATCCTTGTTTGTGTTCTTTTACTTTTTCATTTCAAATACGAATTTAATTCAAAACTTTTGTGGTTGATTTAAAGTTATATAACACTCTTTATGAAACACAAAAAAAAAAATACAAACCGAGATTTGAGTTTCAAATGCGTATTCATTTCAAAATTGTTTACATGATTAATTAATTGTTATGCTGAAACTTAGAAACAAGAGATATCAGAATAGAGAAAAATTGTATGCCATTCCGTTCTCAGAAGAGAACAAATAACTTAGGGAGACTAATTGGCTGGTCATTGCAAAGTATTGAAATATTTCTGCAGGTTAAAAAAAGAAGGCGAAGCGATAGCAGAACATTAACTGTGTCACTACCATTTGGACCCGTTTTCGTTACTTAGGCCATCACTAGCTACAAACATCTAACAAGGCGGATAAATTCTTAATGAATACTTTATTTAGGGATTATTTGTCTACAGATCTATTTTGAAATTTTTAATTTCAAGAAAATTATTTTAATTAATATTTAAAATATCATGAAAAATATTTTTATATAAATTTTTTTAAAACATTTAACTATTTACTGTTACCTATACTCACTGATATCTAATTGACTTTACCTTGACAAATTATCGGCTTGCGCTTCAGGGTAGCTTCCAACCCCCGAATTCCACAACAGTGGTCACAATAATATTACGAGTTCATAAAAAGCAACTAAAAAAATAAACTAAAATATAAAAGAAAAACAGGTACGCACAATATTTTAGTGACAACCTAAAGAGGTTAAAGAATGAGATGGTGTTACTCTCCTGTTGCTTGCCCTTCTTTGGAGATATGTTATGCAATGCATTATTCTATAGTGTCCCCACAAACAGATGATTTTTCAATCTATTGTAATCATCCTCCATAGATTTATTTACGTCGGTATAGCTTGCCATGTTGTATATAAGAAAGCGAATCTTGCTTTCATAATAATTGTCTCGAGATTTATCAACCAATCTAAGTTTCTCATAAATGAGACTAAGCTGCTCAGCAACAAAGAATTTCAAATCGTCATATTTCTCACTAGTCGTCCAGTAGAAATAAATATTAAAAAAATACTTAGCAAATGTATTCCAACATAAGTAGTTGTCTTCTTTCTTTAAATAAGTAAATAATTTAAATAGTACAGAAACATCTAAACGATTAGATTCCTACAAAGCAATTGCATCTCTTAAGAGTTGAGCACGATTATGATTATGTATTACAAGCGGATTTTCAATTAAAGATTCTATGATTAAATTCCAATTCGTTATATCATAATTGACATGATAATAACCAGTTGACTGTTTGTTTAATATAAACCAGTCATTGTTTGAGATTTTAACATCGGGGAAATTAGTTTCAGTAACATTTCGTAAATAATGTGTAGCTTTTGTATCACTAAAATTCGGATTTGATGCAACGGCATAGTTGATGGGTACATACCAAGTTTTTGAGTTTTTTATGGTTTCATTGAAGTAGGTTTCATTGGTAGTAGGTCTCTTGTTTAATGGTAAAAGTACCATCACTATAGTTAGTCCAAGTGCTAATCATTTCATTGATTGTGGCAGGGACTCATAGTTTCCTCTTTAACTGCAGATTGAAGTTCATTAAACAGTTCTTGTTCTCCGACTGACTTGTATTGGCTGTTAAATAATTAGAAGTTATCATTTACTAAATACATTAAAAAGATATTAAAATCTTACTTTTTCTTAAGAAAGTTACTTAAGCCTTTTTGGAACATTTTGTCGGTGAGTGCATTATTCCACCTACGAATAATAGAACTGCCTTTTTGATAAAGTGCATCCGTTAAATTACCTTTAATGTCTTCAGGCATTTGTACATGATTAGTTAGTAGAATAAAAGGATCATCACTATCCTTAGAGAAAGCCCTATCATAATATAACATTCAGTACAAATCCCATGCATTCCAATCAAGATAAATCTATGAAAATTTTTTACAACTTAATTAAAAATTATCTTAAGAAAGCTTTGCAATATACACTTACATGATTTAATGCTTTGTATTCATAAAATGAGGTTATACCTTCCTTTAACCAAAAGTATGTCCATGATGAAATTGTCGCATAATTGCCAATCCACTAATGCACAATTTCGTGTGCTATACATTCCACAGTAAAAGAGTAATCAGAAGTGGTGAGCTCAGATAGCAAGTAATATTCATCATACGTAATCACTCCCCAATTCTCCATAGCTGTTGCAGAAAAATCGGGTACCGCAACATGATCCAGTTTTGGAAGCAAATATTCAACATCAAAATATTCAGACACATAATCCATAATTTGTGGGATTACGGCAAGAAGCCCTTCATGCAAGTATTTTGCAATGGGACGAGAATAGATACGTTGAGGCAAATTATTGTACTTGACTTCGGTGTATTCAAAGTCGCATACAATAAATGCTACAATATACGTTGGCATGGAAGGTGTTGTTAAGAACACAGTTCGATTAGCACTAAATGAGATTTGAGTTATTTAAATGCATTTTAGAATTATTTTTAATTGACTTTACCTTGACAAATTATCGTTGACAGGCATATTTGAAATCGCCGTGTAAGTGGGACTGTGATTAATTGTTATTGTAAAGTTGGCACGTTTACTGGGTCATCGTAGAAAGGAAATGCATGGCGAGCATTAGTGGGTTCGAAGTGTGTAGTAGCCAAATAACTGAAATGAAAAAAATCACCATCATTTTATGCTTTTTTAAATCTTTTTTTTTTAACTCAATTCAATTGCAAATTTGAAATATTTTAGAAATTATTTTATTTTTATGAAGAATTAATTCATTGGGATTGAGTAATTCCCTTATAAATGCAATTTCGTGCTCTGAAATGGTTTTCGTTGTTACATATATATGAGATATTAAAGTAATTTGGAAGCTGTAAATAATAGACTGTACTGATGTTCTAAAGATATCGCATTACAGAAAATAAATTACAAAAAAATAAAAATTTATGACAGACTTTTTATGTTCGTTAGGTTGATCTACTTGATTGCAACGTAAAATGAATGTTCCCAAGGGAACTTGTCTTTTGGAATAAAACTTAAACTTTTTTCTTCACTTCTAATTCATATAATCTGTTTAAGATAAGAAACCTCATAATCATAATGAAACCGAGCAATTAAACTCATTTCTTCTGCAACATCAATCTCACTCCTTTTGTATCTTTAAACGCAAATGTTTTAAAAATAATTAAGTTTTTTTACTCACATGCTCGTATTTAGATAAATAGAAACCAAAATTCTCATCGCGCAATTCACCACTATAAATAATAATTAATTTCCATTTTAATGAAAACTGAAAACTGTTCACCACTTTTACGTGTCAGTTTTAAAAATTCACGTTTTAATTCGTATTCAATTGACAGATCTTCGGATTCATTAGTGAAAGTATTTACAATAATTGCTTTGGTAAATTTCAATTGATAAGCATGTAAAACAATTTTACTCGTGGTACTTACAATCACAATGTATATTGTGACTTCGCCTTTAAATTCACTTTCGCCTAAATGAACGTTTGTAGTCAGTTCCATATTATAGTGTTCCGGGTAGGTTTCGTTTGGCAAACGATAATTAGTTTCATCAACATCACTATTTGAAGTTGATTTTACTCTTTCGGTAAAAAAAACAATGGCCAGAGCCCACCACCAAATTGCTTGAAAACTTCTCATACTTCTGAGGGTATGATAACTAAAGACTTTTTGATGTCAGAACATATTCTTTTTAAGGGTACACTTAGTTATCTGGATTCATAAATTTGTGTGTATTTTTTATCTCAATAGTTTATATAACAGCAATTGTCTTTTGTTTGCATTTAAATGTTTTGATAGTAAAAAATTAAAAATTTTTGGGATCAAATGTAGTCATAATCGTGCATGTTATTTTTGTTAATTTCAATTTGTTTACCTTTAATTAATTATTTAATGCAGAGTTTAAGAAATAATTTAACTCAATTCAATTTTATGGAAAGTACTTCTTATATGTAATTTTGTTGATGAATATTGAAGAAGAATGTTCGAATTTAAAAGGGTATATTAGACTCGGCGCTACCGAATTTGAATTCAAAGCACTACTTTTGAAGTACTTTAAAATTAAAAAGGAGACTTTTTAAATCGTATTTTATTGTTCTTTGACTCTTGGAACATGCCTGATGATGATGACTAAAAATATAATTAGACTACGCATCCATCTCTCTATTGAACAAATTATAATATTTCACTCAATTTTAAAACAAGCTAATCTCTTAGAACCCTCAAAGTATTATTATAATATATGCAATCAATGAAATAATTCATCGCAAGCATAGCATTTCATTTACTCTGCTTGAATAAAGCAGAAAATGTTTAAATCTGAAGCCTTCTATCATTTTATGGTTTATTAAACAAACATTAAAAAAATATCTTTGTATTTAACACATAATAAAATTAATTATTTATAAACACATTTTTAATTTCATACTACACGCTCATTGAAGTCCTGACGACCTTCACACTTTTAAATGCACTAAATGCAAAATAAAAAATAAGAAAAAAAAAAAAAAACTCACACTAGAACACATTCATACACCAAAGACTTGTTAATTTGCATTTTCTTGCAAAAGACATGTTGAGTGGTTGACTATTTGACTGCATGAGTGAATGAATAAATTAATGACTGAATGAATGAGTCATTCAAACGCAAGTGCAAAAGAAAATTCTTTTAAATGTGTATTTGGGAAAAGTGAAGCAGAAAAAGCAACTAAAAATATCCAAGTTACAGCCTTTCATGTGTTTTGTGAGAAAATATGTAAGTATGGCGTTTTAATGTAATTTTTTTGTTTGTTTGTTTATTTTTTTAAATAAAAAACGAAAATAAACATAAATGTGGAGCAAGTTGTTAAAATCTGTTTGCAGCTACAAACTATTTAAAATAACCAACAAGCCACTTGACATTTGTTGCCACTTGTAAGTGTACAATTATGTGTACGTATGTAACTAAGAGGCAATTTGAGATGTAATTGTATTTAATGAACTTCCATAGGAATGCACGCAAACATATACATGCATATAAATACATAATAGAAAAAAGAATAAGTTGATTTATATAATACTAAATAAAACGACTTGTCAAGAAATTCCAGAGTATGAGTGACTACTGTCAAAGCAATGATTAAAAAAAAAAAAAAATAGGGATATAAATTTGACAGTCAGTACTAGAAAATGTTCTAAAAGTTTATACTTTTAATTCTGTCGGGGATTTTTGGGCGGTTATATTGATACCGTAAGGAAAGGAAATATCGATCGATACCAAGGTGAGTTCATACAAAGTGAAATCCTTAAGCATCTCTGCTTTTAAAATAATCATGAGTTGTCAAAAAAGACAGAAATGGTAACAATTTTGACAAGTCAAAAAAAAAAAAAAAAAAAAAAAAACTTGAAGCGCACAGTTGCTTCCTTGTATGAATTCGCCTTAAAAATTGCTATTATTCATTTCTGCGGAATTATCTGAATATTTTGAATTGTTACATTTAATTGTGAAGTCAAAATAAAGTCTATTGTTAATGAATTTCGTTAATTTCAGCTGTTGATAATAGGAAAAACAAAATTAAAATTAATTTTTAATAAATAAAACGAAATTATTTTCTAAAAATAATACAAATTAAGCTAAAACACATTTTATTTTTGAGAAATTTTCTGTTTTTTCTTGCATTTTCCATCTTTCTTTGCTTCCGTACAAAATATTCTTTCCACAATTGCAAAACGGAATGATCAATTAGACCCACTACATAATTTTGCTCTATCAGAGCCTCTTGAAAACCTTACCCAAATTTACTTATAAAAGAAAATATTTATTGTAAACAAAGTTTTTTCAAATCATATAAATAAATGTTTAATAAAAGCGCCTAAACAGAACGTCAAAAATATTTCAATGGAAATGAATTTTTTTAAATAATTATTGATTTACTGAAAATCGGAGCAGCTTGCGAGAAATAGTTCATATAATTATGCTATGCCAAATTTTTTGTCCCAAATACTTAGACAACGGCTAAAAAAACGTAGTATTCAGTCTATGTAATGACTCAAAAAATTTAAAAATACAACCGAAATTTTAGTTTTTAAATTAATTATTGTTTTGTTCTTTTATGGAAATTTTGGAGCTATTAATTTAAGTAATGTGTGTGTACACACTCCAAGTATACATCTGCTTAATATATGTTTGTGCACACACAAAACCAGGCAATCGGTCCTGTGGGTATTTTTAGTAATACGAATACTTCTGTATTTGCTATATTAAATATTTATCTGTTTAAAAAATGCTTGCAAACATTTTAATTAAATTTTTTTTACATTCAGCAACTACAGATATTTTATTGCGTTTAAAAATAAAAATCTTAGAACGAATTTTTCTTAGATCTCATTAAATTGTATATCGTAATTTGAATTTCGTCAACTGAAAATAATTATTAATTTTAATATTAGTAAAAAAAATGGGTATTCAAAGAAAATTATTTTTATCAATATTTGCCATTTCATTAAAAATCTTTTTTATATATTTGTTTGCTGAATATGCTACGACGGTGAAGGGTATATAAAACTTGGTACGGCCGAATTTGTTTTTCTCAGGAAAGAGAATAAAAGAAAACAAAGGCACGAGTGGTTTTGTTTATCTACTGCTTTCAAGGCATATTTTATTGTGGGACAGTTTTTTTGATTGTATTTAAGTTTCGCGGAGACTAAACAAACAAATAATTATGTTTCTCATTATCTTAGATAATATGTAATAATTTCTATTTGGAATTTAAAAGTTTAACAAAATATTAATCTTTATTTGTGCTTAATTCCAGAAATTGTGTTGGTTTTAAAATTTATTCTTTTACATCATGAGTAAAAGAATAAATTTTAAAACCAACACAATTTCTGGAATTAAGCACAAATAAAGATTAATATTTTGTTAAACTTTTAAATTCCAAATAGAAATTATTACATATACAAATACAAGTGCTCATTGTAGGAAAACCCTATGTTTTTCTTATTATTTTTTATATAATTTTTTGTTTTTGTTTTTCATATACTCTTTAATTACATTCAGTAATACCCAACGGGCATTCAAATGTAAAAGAGAAGAGAAGAATAAAAATAGAATATATAGTTTTCAATATTAAAAATGTTGGTTGGGAAATTTATTTGTTTATTCAGTTCAATGCTTACTGAGTTTTTTGTTTGAATATTTGAATCTTTTTGTGACTTTTGATTAATAATTCTTATTTAGTCAATTGCTTTTACAATATAAAGGTTCTAATGTTTGCAAGAAACGTTGGGAGTAACCTACTGAGGATTCGGAGTAGCGTCTGATGAAATGGTCCATATAGGTATGCTCTCCCCTTCAGTACTTATTGTACTGAATAAATAACTCATGAGAATATCATGAGTAAAAGAATAAATTTTAAAACCAACACAATTTCTGGAATTAAGCACAAATAAAGATTAATATTTTGTTATCTTAGATAATGTTTTTTTATATTATTATTTTTTTTACTAGTTGAACCGACAAAAGTTGCTTTGGTTTTTGTTTATATTGCAATGTATAAAAATAGTTAAAAAGCGAAGAAAAGTGCGTATATTGTTTGATCGTAACGTACATTATTTTCATATATTGGAATAATATTGAAACAAATATATAATTAAAAAAAAAAATAATCTTTATTCTAATTTTTGTTTGTATACAAAATGCTTTATTTTCCATGATATTCTTATGGAAAATTTTCAAAAAGTTGTTTACTTAGTACAATAAGTACTAGTTTTCCATGAGAATATCATGGAAAATAATGCATTTTGCTCACCAACATAAATTGGAATTTAGCACGAATAAAGACTGAATTTTGTTAAACTTTATAATTCCAAATAATTTTTGTTTACTCGTATTGCTTTGTTGCGATATTACAATTTCGTTAAATTTGAACGCTGTATGATATACGACATTTTTTGTTTTATTATCTTGCGTTTAAGCAAATAATGCTGATGATGTTGCGGCATGATAACAGTCAACATACAATTGACCATGAGAGAAACATTAATTTTAATGGTTAATGTCGTAAACATGCAATGAAAGGCCTTAAGATTTTTTTAATTGTCATTGCGAATGCGAGTCGGCCCGAAAAATGCAAGCAGTTTAAATGAAATGTCATGTCAGTCGCTGATCAATTGCGATTAATATTAAAACTTTTTACCCTTTACCGTTGTTCATCAATGATAATTTATGTGCTGTTAACTTTGTCGCAAAATTCAAATATTTTTTTTTTCGATACGAATGTTCGTAATAACTAAAAGTTAAAGAATCGCACTACTGACCTGAGTTCTAAGTGCAGATATTGTGCAAAGTTTTAAATTATTTGAAATAATAATTGTCAAAAAGTGGCCTAGTTACACAACTACACTCTCATTTGTAGCTTTAAAATAAAGTACTAACTGTAACAGTTTCAATATAAAAACCTAAATAGATGTTCAAATACATTTTGTAAGAGCTGTTTGTTATACCATCCAATTTTCAGCAAGAAGAAAGATATTAGCTGTCAGCAACTTTCTATGACTTAATTTAAATTTACGATGCAAATAGGAGATGCAACACTATTTTAACACAAACGCAGAAATGCAAATCAAAAAAAAAAAACAGAAGAGAATAACATCCAACTTTTGTTACAAATTCCAACAACAACAAAAAAAAAACTACAACGACATACACAACAATAACAACAGCAGCAGCAATGCATACACCCATAAAGAATAAAAAACTGCATGTGAGTTTAATAACCCAGCAGTTACTTTTTATTACAATTCAAAAAAAAATTTACTTTATGTGCTTTGAAAAGTTCCTAAAATAATAAGTGTTCTTATGTGAATAAATATTTTTGAAATAAACAAACTGCTTCAGCTTGTCATACATAAGCGCAGGGTGTAAAAATTCTATTTTATTAACGTTTCACAAAATTTTCATATATATTTTTTCAATTTTGTTTTTCACAAACATAACAAACAAAGTAAATTTACAAACACATAAAATAATCATTTAATTTTGTTACACTGTGTGTTTATTGGGTCAGCTAAAAAAGCCAACAACACACACCCAATAAATATGCCAAGAAAAGAAGTTAAAGTAAAAAAAAAAACCTAAAAAAAGGTATGATATTCCCAAATGTTATGTCCTGCACTAGCAAAAAGTAGTTGTAGTCGTAAAGGAATAAGTAACTTTATACAAACAGGGTATTATGAATGGAACTGTTTTTAAATGTTAATGCTGAAACAGAACTGTTAATTTTTTAACTGAAATAGGACCTTTCACAAAATCATTTTCATAGTGAACATGATCAGAAGCAAAATAACAAACAAAAACAATAATAGTCTTTAAAAAAAAAAAAATAATAGAATAAAACATAAACTTAAACAAAAACAAAAATTTGTTAGAAAAAGTTTTTCTTATAATTTGTTTTGTGTAGGGAATTATTTTTTTTTAAATCTGAAAGATTTTTAAACTGAAAAAACGATAGCTCCATGACCTATTGAATACAATTTTTTTTTCAAACAAGTGTTTGTTTTTCAAGATAATCTTCTTTTAGACCAACAAATTTAGGTCCAGAGTTTTTGAAATTTTTTCATTCCCTCCAAATAATAGGTTTCCTCAATATCCTTAGAACAGAAGTTTGTTTCGGTAATGACCTCTTCATTTGGAAAAATCAAATAGTGGCAGGAAGCTAAGTCTGGAGTGAATGCTGCAAAAAGAAATGGAATAAGTTGCACTACAGATAACCCTATTATAATAAGGAAAAATTTCTGAAATCGTCTTAAGTAAAAATAACTCAATAACATAATTAATGTGGTTTAGGGATGGTGTTAAACTGGCAATAAAATCAATACCGTTTGTTAGAATTGAAATAAATTGATATGATACACTTTTAGGGCTTCTAAAGTAGCGGTCCTCCAAAATGACTTATTAAAATAAGCAGTTTTTACATGTCACAGATTTACTTACCATTTCATAGATTTTTTTTAAATAAACACGAAATTTTCATTTCATTACTAAAGCTACGGTTATATTACACAAATATTTTCCGAAATAAGGTTAAGCACTACTTTTTGAGAAATATTTTTATTGTCCACCATGACTTGTATCACATAAAGTTAGTTCGAATAACATGTTGTAGCTTAATAAAAGATTAATATTTTTTTAATATATAAAAAATAAACGTAAATTACGCTTATTTCGACAAATATTTGTGTGATGTGATCATAAAACATTAAAACATGCTAAGACTTTCGCTTAATACTGCTTGATATAAAATAAGCTTTGTGGTTTAGTATACAAAAAGTGATTTTTTCGTCACTCTGTAGAAAATAATAAATTTACCACAAAAACATAAACTAAGAGCCTGTTCAGCTAAATGCAAACGAAAGCTTCGTTCGCATAATTGTATTGAAAACAAAAACCAATTTTCGTGCATTATTTTTGTTTTGAATACAATTATATGAACGAACTTTTCGTGAGCACTTATTAGTTTCTTTTATGAACTTTTCTGCTTAGTTTCTTTTATAACATACTAATAGTTTAGACAAACGACAGCATTAATGTTCATTAAAATCTCACTAATAAAAATTAAAATTTTAAATTGACACACGACAGTTCTGCCTTAATAAACAGCTGTTTTTTTATAAACAATTATTTCGGTACCAAGTTTCGAACACAATTCTAAGAGAATTTGCGTATCTCTTTCGGATCAAATACTTCTCTTCTCTTCCTTGGAAATCAAAATGTTAGAAAATGCATTGTAATTGTAATATTTCTTTTTTCTTTCTTAAAACAAAAACTAACTCAGCTTTGCTGACTTTGCATCCATTTTTATTTAACAAAAACAAAACATTTGACAATCCATAACACCACTAGTCGAGTGCACCATCTTTGGAAATTACCTGCATTCGATACTAAAAGCTAACGCTATAATAAATAACCTCTTTAACACAGGGAAGTCGAACACTTCACAACCCGAGCCAAGCGATTCAGCCGTGTGAGTCAACTGAGCAAGCCGAGTCTCAGTACAGCGAGTATTGGTCAACCGTGTGAACGAGGAATTAAAGCCCGAGCGGTCTGAAGGTATCGCCCAACGAATCACAAAATCCTCCATACATATCTTTGTGTTTATATATATTAAATTATTCTTCGTAAATAAAAATTGTGTTTTAATTTAAAGGAAGCAGACCTTTGGTAAGAACCTGGGTTGACTGAGTCATACCCCAGCCGGAAAGGTAAGCTGCGTTACAAATATATGAACTGATATAAAATTTGTTGAACAAACACTTTTTATGAAAACACCCTGTTTTTGATTTCTCTGCAATACATATACTAAGTAGTGGGAAAAGTTGTTGTTATTTAAATTTATACCGAAACTACGAGTACCTACACATTTTCACTGCACATGTGCCTGCATGTAGTCACTCGTATGATTATTAACATTAGTAGTTGTGAACTGTTTTTTATAATGCGCTAAATATTTTGTAGCCTTTTTTTAAACTATTATTATTACTTTTTATTTTGTTGCTGTTGTTGTTCATCCTCTTTTGTTATTGCTGCTGCCTCTGTAAATGCTCTTATCCTTAGAATTCATATGATAAGAGAGCAAAAAACCAAGTAAATTTAAAATAAAAATATTCCATCGCCGATTTAGTTAGGAAATGTAAGTATTTTGATATTTATGTCTCTCCAGATAGTTTTGACTACGGAAACTTTGAAAATGCTACTGTCCTCGTGCACTCAACAACTTTTCTGGCTTTCGTGTGAGTGTAACTGTTGGGTATGTGTAATAAAATGTTCATGTTTTAAGTCAAAATTAAATTAAATTAGAGAATTTTTGCTATAACTAGCTATTGTAACCCGGCTTCGGCCGTACTGAATAGGAAATCGTTGAGTAAAGATAGCGTATGTATGAAAATTGAGAACAATCTGTTAAAAAACTTGATAGATAAAAAAACTTTGTAGGCATAAATGCCGTACCGCCGATAGTTCTTGGTTAAATGTAGAAAATTTCAAATAAATCCGTTGGAAACAAATTTCTACTTGGGGAATAAATAAACAGACAATTAATTTTTTTTATAGAGAGGCTTGGCGAATTTTACTTATTCTTCTGATGCTTAAACGAAAATATTGTGCTCACTTCCAACTCTCCAGCAGGTGACGTACAATGGTTCATGAGAAAATAATAACTTAATACCTGCTACTTTATGAGATTGATCTAGAGCTTTATTAATTGTTATAGCAAAGCAAATCTTAGACGTGCTGATAGTTGTAGTCTTCTAATATCAAAGGAAACTTTAGTGTAAGTCCAGGGTATTCTTGGTATAAAAACTTTTTCTATCAGTCTAATTTTAATCAGTAGAATTGCTTTCAAAGCATTTGATGTGAGATTTCTCGCCAAAACTTCTCTAGAAGTACTAAGACACCCTTTTCTATTTAAATAAGATTACACAAAATAGTAAAATTTGTAGCTCAGAAAATCCTCATGGGATTATTTCTGTGAAATGAGGAAATTTTGCGATGGCTGTTAACTGCATTCGTTACCGTCATGTGGTTTCAGGAAGACAGCTCCACCTGCCACACAACACATAATGCAATCGATTTGTTGCAGCATGAAATGAAAAAGTGCACTTTTACAGAGACTCTTTTTATTACTGGCAAGCCAACTTTAAGAATTAAATAAATAATCAGGAAGCATTTCGGGTGGATTTAATGAATTACAAAATTCTGTTGGAAAACTAACAGCTTTAATTTGGTCCATAATAGTATTTTATTCATTAAAAAACAATTTTAGTTATCTTATTAAAAAAGAAAGCGTAAAAGCGGGCATGGTCGGTCCAAACAAATATGGCCACTTTCTTTGATGTATAAAGACCGTACCTAACCAATTTTAAAGAAATCCGTTAGAAAATAAATTTTTTATTATTAAAAGACTCTCCTCATCTAAAGTGTTTTTTTACAACGTGGGAATAAAAGTAGGCGTGGCCGTTGCAAAAGTATCTCAGATGAATCTTATTTCTATAAGATCATCAACAAGGGTAAATAAGAGCTCTTACTTTTTAAAAGTGGTATAAGCCCCATATTGCTAATTTTTTTAAACTGAACTTATATCATAATAAATGGTAAGCACACACAGTTACTTTAAAATATCAGAAGTACTTACGATAGTGCTTGCGAACAGTGAAAACGATTAGTGTAAAAAGGTCTCGTTTTGCTCTGCACAACAACAAAATAAAACATTTGCTGGTTGCTTCATTTGCACTAAAAATACCTTCAGCAAAATATCACTGTGTATATTTTTTCAACTCTAATTAAACCAAATATAACAAATACATCTTGAATTGACAGATAAAGCTAAAGTTTTAAAATTTTTTTAAGGGTTCTGTCATCTTAAAAAAAAAATTGAAAAGGATAGCCACGCCTTAATTACCCAATTCTTACTGTGCCTTTCGTATTTGTTTACAATTTATTTTCAGTGGTTAAAGTACACAAATTAATATTCTGCTTCTTTTTCTGGTCTCTTCATTCACAATTTTCTTTAACCGAAAATTTAAAGTTTTCCCCATACTTGGACATTGCAGAGTAATGAATCTCTTAGCACATACAGCAATCAGACGAGAGTACTTCTGCAGGCTATGTAACGAAGACTAAAGGACAGCAGAAAACATATACTGTGTCACTATGAACCATTTTGGTTCCTTACGGTATGATTATCTACAACCGTCTGACAAATCACTCAAGGAAGAGTTTTTCAATTCTTAATTAATACTAGACTTAGAGACAATAGGATAATACTGCACCATAGGTCTATACTGGCCGCAGTGACCAGGCAACTTGTTCCCGCTCCTCGTCCAAGTTTCTATACGCATATTACCTAGAAACAACCTCTTCCATAACCCAATGCAACAACATTCACAATAAAATATAAAAGTAATAGAGCTACGCTCAGACCTTTTTTATATTATTTCACTTGTTTTTTCCTTTCCTTGCCATGGATACTCCTCCTAGAATTTGTATACAACTGCAAAAATGTTCAGCATCAGTTTACTTTATTAAACCTTTTGTTCAGTTTCAGCTTGTGTCAGAGTTAAAAGTTGTTATTCAAATATGTTAATATCCATTATTTCCCTTTCACATTTGAGTATGTGCATATATAAAACAACTTATACCACCTACATTTAGTTGCCTGCCTCCAGAATAAATTTCAATCTGATCATAAGTAAGCTTTGTTTGTTCGCTTGTAACAATTTCTGTTTGATGATTTTGAATGTGTGCCAAAGTGGAATTGTTGTAACTCTCGTTACAGCTGTACTGCCTCGCTTATGTGCTCAGCAGATATGTAAATTTATATATGTTGAGTCGTTTGTTAATAATCAAAATAAAAAAGGAAAATAGAATTAGTCTATTGGAAATAAAAATAGTCGGGAATAAAGTTTTAAAAATTAATTAAAAGTAAAGCAAGTAATAGCTTCATTTCTAATGAGAAATTAAATAATTGAATTTTTATTTATAAAATCAAGAAAATAATGTAAACTGCTCTACATATAGTTATCAGTAAAAGCTTTTTAGAAAGAGGATGATGTGTTGTTTTAACAAAAGTAAAGTTTGAAGACCTATAATTGGTTTTGATGAAGAAAATTTGAAAACTAAAGATTTTATGATGCTGTTGCTATCTAAGAACCATTTTATTTACAAAAAAAAAAAAAAAAACTACTTTAAGATTAAACATCGTCCCAATTAAAATGCAGTACTTATTTTTGTGTGCTATTAGCAATTATTTAATTTAATTTAATTTATTTAGTCATGCGCTCCCATATAATAAGCAAAATGTTAGTTTTACCGTTTTCATAGCATTTTTTTTGTTTGTTTTCTTTCTTTGAAAACTTTTTTTTATACTTTAGCGAAAATACATATGAAAACAATAATTAACCGAATTGGTATTGTCGTTCTCAAAATTTGCGTTAAGCAATATATTTTTTTTATAAGAAAATTTATTTATTTTATTTTCTAAAAATTAAAAATTTGAACTAACATATTCTGGCCAAGGAATTAACGAATTTGCTCAGCATTTTCTTTCACATTGTCAACATTTTTAAAACAAACTTTCTTTTCTTTTTAATTTTTTTTGTGCTTGAAATTTTTATTTTTTTTATTTACTAATTTTTTAAATTAAAAATAAAAATAAATTTTGACAATTTGGTATATAACAGCTGCTGTGCTAATTCGTTTATGCGGTTGCCTTGTACAGATTCATCTTGCTGACTGTTTTATTTAATTAATTCTCTTTTAATAATATTGGCCATTTTAATTTTTTTAAATTTCTCTATTTACTGCAGAAGTAATTTTTTTTAGAAGTTTTAAAAAATTCCTACGAATTAATTTTTTAATGAATTTTTTTTAAAGTTTCTTTCTAAATAAATCGTTAGTTTTTTTTCATCTGTTTTCATGCAATTAATATTGAATTTCATGCTCTATTAGTAAAAACTGTCAAAAAAAAAAAAAAAAAAAAAAACAAACAGCGGAAGCATATTTATTGAACATGACTGAGTTTTTAACAAAAGTTTTGCTGATTAAAATTTTCATTATTTTTTTTTTCGTTGTTTCTAACTTCGTTTTCCATCTATAAAAATAAACTTTTGCAGTTTTTAATTAACAAAAAAATTTGTTCACTAAATATTTTACGCAAAGTTTTGTTGTTGTTGTTTCTCTTAGTTTTACTCTGTTTTTCTTGCTAACAAAATTGAAGTGATGAAAGTATCAGAATTAAATTTGCATAAGAGTGACCCCATAAGCACCTTGTTTTGCCATCCACTTTGCTGTTGCAATGAAAGCAACTTGAAATACAATGTTTGAGTTTAATTTTACTTTCCACTATTTCCTAAAGTTTATAAGCAATTTTTCTTTATTCTTCTACTTACTGGCTGATCTTACTGCGGCAAATTTTTATCAACTGCTAGTTGAAACATGCCGCTTTTGCCATGTTGTGCAAATGCAATGTTGGCTTCTCAGGAAAAGTTAATAAATTAAATATTTTTTTTTTCAACCACTATAAATTATTACCAGGGAATTAAAATTATTTTATTAAAATAAAAGGCAAACTTATGAATTTCATGTGGCTTTCTTTCTTGGCAGAATATTTGTTTAAAGTTTTTTTACTTAAAAATTTTGCTTAGATATTTTTTTAGACATAATTTTATGCTTATTTTATCCATTTTGCTAATTTATTTTTGTTGTTTTTTAACATTTCCATTCTAAGCAGTTTAACTAAAAGTTTTCTTAGGTGCGAATACAGTAAATTTTTTCTTTTGTTGTTGTAAAAGTTTTACTTAAGTTTGTTGAGCATTTCATGTAAAGAAACTGTAGCCCCCTTTTGATATAGAGCCGGTCAGATGTAAACTCTCAAAACACAGTTGCTTTGGTCCCCTCTATTATAATCAAGTCTGACCAACTTTGTTACTTGAAAAATAATTCGATTTTGTCGTACAGTAGATTTTCCAAATTTAATTAAATAAAATTGCCAGTCAATTAAAATGTCTGGCAATAAATTTTCTCTTTAACTTTTGCAAAGCAAAAGCTAAGATAATAAAATGTTCTATTTCTATATGAGCAATAAACTAGTGTATCGAAATTATTAAATACAAGTGTTGCGGAAGAAATTACTTGTGTACTACGAGTATGTTGCACAAAATAAAAAATTAAAAATCACAAACTCAAACACAATAGTCAATCAGTGATGCAGATGCTTCATGTCTAGACAAATGTCAATTAAATTCATATTTTGTACGGTTCAGACAATTTATGAGAAACAATTACAATAGATAATAAGTCAACAAATATATATATAAGAATGTTTGTGAGGTGTTATTTGAGAAAATGGTGTAAGTCGATTTAAAAAAAAAAATTGTTAGCTGAAATTCTAAAATTACCGTTAACTAATTTTTATTTCAAAGTGAACTTATGCCACTAGCAAATATAGCAAATAATTTAAATTAAATGTCTATTGCAAATTACCGATAGTTAAAGTTAAGATTTTATAAGTCAAATATCAAGCAAATTAAGTAACGCATAATCCACCAACCAAGCCCAAACATTAAATTATGCATTTGCGTGCGTATAAAAAAATCAAACTACACAAAAAAAAAAAAAATTAGGAACCAATTAAAAATTTTAATTAAAAAATTTGTTCTATCAATTAAATTTTTAATTGTGTCAATTAAATATTTAATTAAACTGAAAAATATATAAAATTTATTAAATATTTAATTGATTGAATTAAAAATTTAATTGATTTAACAAATTTTTGAATTAAAATTTTTAATTGGTTCCTAATTTTTTTTCTGTGTAGTTTTGCAACACAAAGTATACATGTAACTTCCATGTTTAAAAAATTTGATGTGTGTATCCCTCGCTTAACTAAAGTGTTTGCTAATATTTTTCAGAAATCTTGTTTCTTTGTGTATCATTATTTTAACTTGCTCACCTGACATTCTGCATAATTCATATTAATTTACTTAATATTTTTTAACCCTATTTATGCAAACATTTTGATATTAATAATTCAGTTTGTATCAAGTATTTTTTTTTTTTTTTAATTTTGTAAACTTTCTTCAATTGCTTATTGATTAAAATGAAAAGTTTTACTCATATACTCGTTCATGTAGTTATTGATAACTTTATATTGATTGCTTTTCTTTTTTGCTTCAACTGTACAAATACAGTGCCATGAATACTACCTTGACCCATTTAACGTTTGTTTAAAAATTAATGTTCTCTCTCGTTTAAGTAAAGGACTTGACAAGTTTATATTTATTTTGCTTTTCATATCTATAATTCCAGCATTGGTTTTTCAACTTTTTATTAACGTATGCAGACACACACAACGCTTACATATTATTTTCATTATTATTTATTTACAGATAATTTTTTCAACTATTTTTCAATACTCGTATTTACCACTCAGAAGTATACAAAAAATAATGTTTTACGAAATGGAAAAAAAAAATATTGAAAAATGTTTTTATAAATTTATTTTACAGCTGACCACAGTAAGAAAAGTTAAAGTGTTCAAGTGCTTAATACACACTAGGGATTTCCTTTTACTGCATTTTTTAATTCCCGGGGATGTGAAAAAAAGTAATTACCCAGAAGTCTCAAGAATTACACTAGTAAAGTTAAGAAATAACGCTAGAAGTAAGCCCCTGAACAGATTTTCAATATTTTCATTAATTTTCCGCTAATTTCATGCAGTTTTAATTCTTTTTTTTAATTGATTTTATTGACAAGCTGTTCAAATAAAATAAAAATTCTAATTTAGCTATTGGCCAAAGTGATTTTCTCTAACTAACCCATCATCCAACTTTTTTTTTACTTGTCGATCAATTAAATTTATTTCTTAGCACAAATTCTGGCAACTAGTAAATTTGTTTTTATGAAGCACTACTGTTCGCACGAATATAACAACAAGAGAATTACAAAAACGAGGAGGAGTAAACATGAATTGCGAAGCGTATGACGCCATCTCCGCGATGTACACATTGACGTCTCATAACACAGTAAAATTAAAAAATGGCAAATGTTCGCGTACCAGCTATTAACATCCAACAAATCAAAAATCACACACACATACCATTTGTGTATGCCCAGCTTTATCGAAAAATAACTGTTCTTTTAAAACAAAAATGTCTGTAATTTAAAAAATAAAACCTAATAAAGCATGGCGGACGACTACACAATGTCTGCTTGAGTGTATATATATGAGAGTGAGAGTAAGAGAATTAGATCAGAAACAAGCGATCAAGGTCTATTTGTAGTTGCAAGTAAACTGGTGTGATGTATGAAAGAAAAAGAGAGAGTTTAATAGTGAGAGGGAGATTTAGATTGCACACAAATTTTCTAGGTGTGTTTGTGTGCACAAGTAAATCGGTTTGATATGTGAAAGAAATCTTAAAAAAGAATAAAAATTAAAATACTCTTACAATATGGAATAACATAAAAGGCAAGCGAGTTGCTATATAAGAGCGAAAGAGAAGACAATTAAATGAATAAAAAAAATTATGCAAAAATGGCTGTGGTCTAAAAATGGTGATAAATACATTGAATAGTTTATTGTAGAAGAGAAAAATACAATTTAGTTTTTGTTGCTGTGATTGTTATAATACTTTAAAAGGTAATTGAGGTTAAAAAACGTAACATTATTTAAGTTTTACCCTTTCAATGGGATAAATGCTAAAATATCAAAAAATCAGCAAACTTACAATTGAAATTAAAATTTTTTTTCGAATAGATACGGTTGCGGTTAGTAAGAATAATATAAAATTGACATTTTCTGCGCATGTAGCACAAATGACGTCACGCGATGTATTATTTTTTTTCTTCAAACAGTGGTCAATCTACGTCATCTAACGGCAAATCATGTGCATGGCGTAATCTTATATTTTTATCAGTTAATGTACATAAGGGGTGCCCCCGTAGACTAGTAGGTATCGTACTAACCTATCAATTTGGGGGTCGCAGGCTAGATCCCTGCTAAACCTTGGGTGTTTTCTGAAGCAAGTTAAGAAGCTTCGCGGATTTGTGTTGCTTATAAAAAAACTCAATATTTAAAAGTGTAAAGAGAAAAAAATTTCATAAAATATTGTTATTCCCAACCATGATTATATTTTCTTAGGCCCAACTTATCTGATAACATTTTGTGGTTTATATTTTTTTTCTTCTTGAAACTTTTACTGAAAACAATCTCATCTTAAATATCGATATATAATGGACGAGGTTAATAATAACACTGTCCATCAAATATTCACTTCATGTATTTATTTCGGAATAGTTATTTAAAAATTCACCTGGTATTTGTGTAGCAGCTATAGTTGTTGTTGAGATTTTTCAAACTAGCTCAAATAATATAATATGTTATGCATATTATGTCTGATTACTGTTAGAATATTTGTCGGTATTTATAACAGACGCCTCATTTAAAAACATCTTTTAAAAAACATTTGTTTCTTCAATCACAGTAACTGTATAATAAAAGTCATTATTTTTAACCTACCCGTGTTATTTTTATAAAGGGTAAGCTTTAGTTAATCCAAAATGAATGCCCAAGCTCTGAAAAAATTTTCAGTATTGACTAATGTAATTTATTTTTGCAGTCTTCTAATATTGCTTGTACTCATTTATGACATTCTTCTCCCAGGTGGTTTTTTGCATTCAAGGAAATATTTATTAAAAGAAAATTGAAAAAAAAAAAAATTATTAATATGTCGAGGTGAAAATCATTGAACGTTAACAAAAGTTAAGTCGTAAATAAATTAACGCCAGTGCAGTGTTGACTACAAAAAACTTGTTACTTGCTGTGTTTTACTTTTGCTGAATCATCACTTTGACCATAAAAAATAACAATTTAGTGGTACAAGGAAGATGATTTTTTATATGATATAAGAAGAAGCATATCATTGGTTAGTCATATTTTAACAGAAATGAGCTTTAATTTGTCTTGAAGTTTAATATTTGTCAGTTACTTTTATGGTTATGAAGTAAAAGTGCCATCAACCGAAACCATCGCTAATGGAGGCTTCAACAATTTTTTTTCTTGGCAAACTTTTAAGAAAATACTTTTTCTTAGAATAAATGAAACGAAAATATTTAAAATAAAGTTTTTGAAAAATCTTTAATTTTATAAAAATACTCCCATGCCTGAATTTCACTAATATTTTGCTTCTAATGTGTAGAGCTTCTTTAGCATAAAATTATAATTTAAATCAATTAAATAAATAAAAAAATATTTTTTTTTTGTTACTTTATATCTATTATTATAATAAAAACAAAAACCTTTGTATCACATATACTTTGCCGTTACAACAACAAGGTAAGCAGGCGTCCCTAAAAGGCTACTGATAAAAACATTGGGGGTTTTTTGAGAGCAATTTTCTGTTTTATAAAACTAATATTTTTCTTTTACAGAAAATTAAGGTTGATATTTTAGGACAACTTGCTGATGGCTGTGAAAAGTGCTATCGTCCATTTATTTTTCTTAAACACAAATCAATAAAACTTTGAAATCATTAAAAAGAAAACAAAAGTTATTATTATTTTTTATTTACCATCTAAAATTTATTTTTTTTTTACTTGTACAAGAAATCTTAGGTTTTTTGTTCTCCATTTGCTTTATTAACTTTTGCTTGCACAATACGAGTTAAATTGAAAACAAAATAAATTAATAAAAATACTAGCTAAATAATGAACATGAATTAAATATTAACAAAATGCCAGTGATTTTCTGTTTTAAACTTTGAAATTGCTCTTTGTCTCTTTATTGATTAATTGTAAAAGCTTTTAAGAGCACATGCGCTAACTAAAAATCTCTTATGCTATTAAAAAAATTTTAATTCTCTTAGTTAAATTTGTTTTTTATTTAAAGGGATTAAAAAAATTGAAAGTTTTTTATTTAATAAATAATTCTTAAATATTTTAACTCTAATTTAACTCTAGCACTAATTAAATATTAATTTTTTAAATGGTTGCATACAAACAGAAAATTTTATTTTTTCTCCAAAGAGATATTTAATTTTATATAATTTTATTTGTATATTCAGTTTTTTTTTTTTTTTAAATAAGAAGTTTCAGAAATTTTAAAAATTCCATAGTAATAGAAGAGAAAAGAAAAAAAAAATAACTAAACTAGTCCTTAGAGAGCACAATAAGCGTACTGGATATAAAACAGTTAGCTTAGTTTTATATAATGCTAAATTAGGAGTCTAAAAAGTGGTTTTTAGAAAAACTGTAAAAAATGTTAGTATTAAAAATAAAATACCGTGGAACAGTTAATTGAATATAAAAACATAAAATTCAAAATCTAATTCTTGGCTTGAGACATTGGTGCGGTCTTTAAAGGCTTAAGAAATCCTTACATGCAAAATATGATTGAGGCAACCATATTCTGGTGGAAACATAGTAAATCAAAGATATTAAAAATACTTTTCAGATGTTGCGGTTCAACCTCCGGTCAAAGCTAAGCATTTTTTTTTAATTTTTTATTTGTTTAAATACATACATTTTTATATAAATATTAAAAAAAAAATTTAATACGAAAAAACTTAAAAAAATATTTAATATAATTTTTTTGTATAAATAAAATTTTTTTTGTTTCATTGACTTCTTCGTTTCTATTAATTTATATTTATTTACTATAAATATAATTTTTTTAATTTTATTTGACTCTACCAGGATTATAACTTTGGAATATTTAGTTAACAAGCATTAACTGGCCATTCAACCACTTCAGCCACAAAGCTCCGTTGAGTTTGAACGATTAAGTTTTCGTTTTATAGAAAATAATTTACATTCAATCATATTTTCTCATTATTATGTGTACTATAAACATATTTATGGTTTCAGTTAAAATTTTATTAAACATAGTATGGTTAAAGATAGCTAGAAACATGTTTATCGTGATCATAATAATGTTTAGATGCTTCAAATTAATAATAATATGTTTGCGATGACCATATTTTCTTTACATGCAGAAAAATTGTTTAACTTAATAAATAAAAAAATTCAAATGTTACATATGTACATAAAGAGTGTATTTAAAATTAATCTATGTACAAATACATGTACAAATACCTTAATAATTTGAGTGCAAGGCTGCAGAATACTTTAGGAACAGTTTATAGTGGCTCTTGTTTAAACCGTCTATTACATTTTGTTCCCATTAGAAAATTTTTAGCAACTTAAAAACTTGAAATGTATTCTCTATAAAAGCAATTTTTTTTAAATTTCAAACAGTTTTATGGTAGACAGCAGCTATTATTTGCTTATTTTATAACTTTAATTTAAAATATGATGACTATTACAATTTATTGACCCATTTATATGCAGAATTGCAAAGCAAAAAAAAAAAAAATCTACAATCCACTGCCTTTGATTGTAATTGTTGTAAATGAAATAAACATTTTTTTGTCATACTTATTTAGTATCCAGCATTATTCAACGCGCACTTAAAGCAACATAATGAAAACTTAGTTGCTTTTGAAATATTTTACAACTTTTTTGCTTTATGGTCGTCAAGTTGAATTTAGATTTTTTAGTTTTTTATCTTTTATTATGATAATTTTTCATTTTATCAGAAATAAAAAAAGAAAAACAAAATATGCATTAAGCTAAAGCATTGTTTAAGCACTACAATTTCAATATCTTTTGTATTGTAAAACAGCACAAGAGTGTAAGAAGTAGTGCTGCTTAAGCATTTTGAAGTCTTGGTTGTTTAGATATTTTATTCCTTTTTTTTTTGTTAGAATGACCATTGAAAACTGTAAAGAAAAATGACTGTAAGAAAAATAGAAAAAAATTAAATGAGTAAATAAAATTAAAGGAAAATTTGTTTGATATAACGTTTGAGTGATAGTGCTAAGCAGAATGATAATTTCTTTTCATTTTCTTTTTTATTTGATTATTTTGCTGTTTTAAACTCAAAACTAGCTGTATCCAAAATAAAGAAAACTAATTTGAAGAATTGTAATTAAAAAAATTAATTGAAAAACCAATCACTTTAGATATAGCAAATAATTAAAAGTGCAGGTATTACGGCAACATTTGACCCATTATTTCGAAATAAAGCTTACTGTACAAATAACATTTGTACAAAATTTAAATCAACTGATGGTTGAATTAATCTTTAATTACGAAAATCGTAAAATAATTGATTAACCTACATTCAACTGAAGCGAGTAACACAACTCGCTTGAATTTAATGTTTTGATGTAAAGCAAAACGTCAAAATTAACTTTTGCTTTTTTTCTCGCGCTTTTTATATATAATAATGAAATAAAGTTTGAGTTGTCATATGCAAGCATTGAGTCTCACACTTAAAACAATTATCTATCTTTGTGAAATAATTATATCACAGAATTGAACTAATTTAACAACAGGACAGTAAAATAAATAAACCCTAACACTAAAATAAATCCAATTGTACAAGCCATTTAAACCTAATGTGAATTATCCAAATTTTAATCTAGACTTAAATTATAAATACCTCAAAACTAATAGCATGTTCACACGAGACAAGATTCGCTCTCTTTTGAGGGTTCACAACCCAATCTCGAATGAAACACGAAGATTCGCCATACAAAATTAAGTGAGCGAATCTGCAGTTTCATTTTGAAACTCTTGCCGAAACCATGAAAATTTAGTATCATCTCTAGTTTCTATCGCTAGTTTATCTTAACTAGCTGTCAAACAAAACAAATGTATACAAAGAAGTATTATTGTTTTGCAAGCATTTCATTGTATTAGTACGAAACAAAGGAAAGAGTGTTAAATTGCTTAGTTATAAAAATAAACATAATAAATAACACAACATATTAAATTATTTGAAATAATAAATAAATTTTTTATAAATTATTATTTTTTCTAAAAATACATATATTTATATTTTAAAATTTACCTTTTTTATCCATTTCAAAACTAAAAAACAAACGCGGACAAATGTAAAACAACAAAAAACAAAACAAAGCAACTGTCAACTGAAACTCATTATGTGTCGTCTGAATGCAAATTTTCACAATCGAGGTTCAGAGAGCGAAACCAGCATTGAAACTCGTCGTGTGAACATGCTATAAATGTACACTTTTTTCTTTAATTAAAACAAAAAAATGTTATTAAATACTTGAACCTAAAACCTCAATTTAATTGAAACGAAATAAACCCTACATTGAAATATATTAATTTACATGAAAAATTAAAATAAAGGAACATAGAAAAAATATGTGAACATCTAATCCTAATATTAACCAAAATTAAAATCATCAACCCCTATATATTACTGGAAAATTGGGAAAATTTAAATATATTCAGACGAATATATTCACTTACAAAGAAAAAAATGACAAAGTAATCAAAATCTTTCAATATTTTTGTTGTTTTTTTAAGTTTATGAAAAGCAATCAATCAAATTACAGGGATTATTCAGATTCAAATTAGAGACTTGCAAATTATCAGAAGTCAACTGTACGTTCTTGTTCCATAAGAGCTTTAAGCATCCTATACACAACAACAGCATGCATGAGTATATTTGTGCCAACGTTTTGGTCGTATGTAGGTATTTTGTGTTATTGTAAGCGTTACAGTAGCAAAATCAAACTAATTTTGATATATTGCATCAGTTAGCTGGTTGTTATGAGGTGCGAACGTGTTAGCTGAATTACTTGATTGCGCATGCATAATGTCGTGTATTGGCCCCTTATCTAATGGTTTTACTGGGTATGTATGATTAATATTTAATTTTCATATCATTACTCATACGTAATATACTTAAAGTAAATTTTAAATGAGAATAGTAACTTAGAATAATATTTATTTCTTACCGCACATTTCTTTAGTTGTTTTTAAATGGATTTAACAATATTAATGGAATATGTATGTATTTGATAAGAAATATTTGGACTTCAAAAACATAAACATACATTTTTCTTTTCATTTTTTTTGATAATAACTTTTCAATATAATTGAAATCATACTGCACACATATAAAACGTTTGATGAACTATAAATGCTTGGAGATTTTGTTTCCATAGTTTCTAGCCTTTTTTTGTTTTCTTTTGCAACATGTGTCGTTAAATACATAGAGCAAATACTATAGATAAAAACTGTTCTAAGTGGTTTTCTATTTAACCTTTGCTTCATTTTCTATTATACCCAGCAGCCGGCTTAATATGTTTAAGTCAAATTTTCATCATAGCAGAAAGATGTCTTCTGATTAAAAATACAATTTTTAATTTTTTAATTTATGATAAAATAATAACGAAACTTTGGTCAAATATAAACAGATTAAATAAAAAAATTAAGTAAAAAACTTTGTTTTACTTTTAATAGGAGCTGCTGCAGTTGTGAGAAATAAATCTGTTTTCAATCAAAAATTCAGTTGTAACTGTCAAATTTTTTAATCGTGACAATAGAAAATCGGTGCTACTGCTCAAAATATTTTTAAAAGAACTAATTTTTGGTATATATAATGGAAATCTGGTTACTACACCTAAAAAAATTTATTATCATAACTGAATTTTTGATTGGAAACAAATTTAGTTCTCACAACCGAAGTTGTTTTCTGTGTGCACTTAAAACCAAGGACAGCGTTTGATTGGATTAATAAAATAATTCATTAATCGAAAAAAATATTTATTCATTTAATAAAATATTTCATTTAATCCACAAAACGTTGTTATTGATTCCAAAATAATGAATTCTTTTTTTTAGTGACCACATCATGTTCTGCTGGGATATTATCACACATGTACTCGTACATGTACACACTCATTCATGAGATTCGAAGGCGTAAAATACATAGATAATTTTTAAGAGCTAATAAAATATATTAACCCAACCCTATTCAATATAAAACAATCAAGACTATTTGTATTTGTATTTGCTAAAGTGCTGCTTTGCCAATTTTAAGCTAAACAAAGGCTTAGACAAACATACGAGTATAAGGACATGAATAGGGTAAATCAAAATGGAGATATTTTTTTTTCAAAAACTATAAATTTTTATTAAGTATATTTCCGTTAGCTTACTGTAATTAAATGTATATGCGCACATATGGCTGCATTATTGGTTGGCTTCTGCTTTGAGAAATATAAAATAAAAATTACATAATGACTTTTTGCCTCAGAACCTAAAATTATTATTCGATCTTTTTATTTGCAATTTAGAATTTATAAATATCGAAATAAAAATTATAAAAAATAAATAATAAAAATGATCTCAAGCTCAAATAAATTTCGTTTGAGTAACTGTGTGTGGAAATCGGAGAATTTTAAAATAAAAAATCTCAAAGTTATTTGTTTTCTTTTTCTTTAAATATCGAACATTTTCCTTCGAAATTTTAGGTCATGCCATACATGTCTTATATAATTTTTAGCTGTTCTGTTTGAAAGCGGCATAAGTCCACTTCTTTTTTTAAATTAGGCAGCAGTACTTTTAGCCGTAACATCTTATTTAAATTATCATTTTTTTTTAAGTGTACTTATACCACTTTCAAAAATAGCAGGTTATTTGAAGGCAAGAACTAAAGGAAAGATTATATACTTGAACTTAGACATTTAGAAAATTCTAAAACGTTATATAACATAAAGTTTAAAACACTTAAATCACTAGTTCAGATTTTGTTTATACAAAATAATTTTTGAACTGAAGTTATCCTTAATGTATGCATATTTCTACATGTGTTACTTACTGACATACGAGTACTTGCTTACACAATTTCAAATATTCTTTGTCATATTTATGCAGGCTTATTTACTCGTTTTGTTGCTCTTTGCTATTTACGACTTTAATGGATTTTAATAAAGGGTCAGTGCAAGTATGTTAAATATTGTTTTGGCCTTGCCAAATATAAGGGTAGTTGCAGGTCTTTTAACCAATAAGCAATCAATACCAGATGATAGAACAATAAATTTTCACCTAAATTATTTATAAACTTAACAAGGCTCAATTTCAAACCAAAAAATGTTTATTTTTTTATTTTCAATGTAAAGAAAATATTTTGTTTGTGCCAGCACTTCCTTAATATTGAACACACATCAACTTGGCTTTATTGTTATTTAGCTGGGGCATACGCCAACGCATTAGCACAGTTGTAAATAAATAAAGCAGTGATTAAGTTAATTATCATATTGAATACAGATGTACATGCTGCTGCAGGTAAGTACCATCATTTTAGTTGTACGGGTACATATTGAATTTAATATACTAATTTCACTAATTTCATTGACAATCATAATGGCGATTTATCTACGCAAATTTAACTAAATTAAGTTTTTGGTGAAATTAATTGAATTATTGTTAAATCAATTTGTCTTTATATGCATATCATTTCCTTTTAATGGATAACTGAAAGGAAATAAGTTTGAGCGATATGAGATGAACAAATGAATTTTGTAATTGAAACTCATAATATGTGTGTGTGTATGTGATTAAGTGCTGAAAATTTATGAAATTAATTCAAAAAATGTTAAGTAAGAGACTCAACACTTGAAAGTTCAAGAAGCGAAAAATATATATGTCTGCTATATGTTTTCGGATTATGTATTGTGCACAATTGTAGACAATTCCACCCAAAATTTAACTGATTTTAAATTTTATTTTTAATTTTAATAAAATGTAAAATAAAAATATTTTTCATATCTAAAGCAACGAAAATTTACTAAAACAACAAAAATAATTACTTAGCCTAACGTAGCACCATATCGTTCCTTTTATCTCTTTAGTAATATTTCACTTTGTTCAGGAAATTTGTCATTACGTATGTAATTTCTACACCGATACATGGGACACCCAATAAAGTATAAAGATTACGGAAATTTATAAGTAGCGGAGGCATTTAACAATTTACGTCTGTCCGTGTAGATGTTGTAATCAACTTTTTGAAGTCGTTAGATAACCCAAGGAAAAGTTTAGTATGTCAATTTATTGAAAGTTTCCGTTTTCAGCTTGCTATTAAAATTCAGCCTAATCGGTTTGTAAATGGCTAAGCTATGAGCCAAAGCCCCACGACTATTTACCTTTATTTTTGAGCATTTTTTGGAAATTTTGTCTAAACTATGAAACGAAGTTTTATCAGAAATGACAATCATAACATCTGTGCAAAAAATGAGAGCAATAGGTCCACAAATGGTCGAGAAATATAAAAAATACAATCCAAAATTTCATTAATTTTTTTCTTAATTTTTTATGGAAATTTTTAAGCTGAGCATGTGCGTACAAACACAAAACCAGGTAGTCGGTTTTATACAAATGTGTGTATGTACGTGTGTATTTGGTGTATTCTGTGTGACGACACTATACAGTAACATATAGCACTACAGTGTAACAGAACTACGAATACAGAAATCTTATTGAAAGAGGATTTTATTGATTTTTGCCGTTTATTAAAAGTTTTTTTTAATATTTAATATTTAATTAAATATGTTTGACTTAAAAAATGTTTGCAATTAAATTAAACTTATTTTGCATTCCTATTGGAATAGAATTTCTTTTTTTAATAATTTAAAAATTGAGTACCTGCAGACATTTTGTTTGTTGCTTCTAAAAATAAGGCTTTCACAAAGGATTTTTGCTTAGCCGTCGTTAATTTTAGTTTCTTGCTCTGAAATTAATTATTTATTTTAGAAATAATAAAAAAATTGGTATGAGCTTGAGGTCTTATTTAAAAAAAAATAATTTTTATATCGATATTTCGCTCCAATCTGTGTAATTATATCTTGAAGAAGCTACACAAATTGGAGCGAAATTTCGATATAAAAATTAATTTTTTAAAAATAAGACCTCAAGCTTAATAAAATAGTGATATTATTGAAAAAAAATTCAAATAAAACTAACAAATAAAAAAAAAATTGGTATTCAAAGAAAAAAATTTTTCAAGTGAAGGACAATATATATGCCGAGCGTTGTCTTTTAAAATATGTTTTTTGTATTTAAAAACATCTTTTCAGTTATTTCTAAATTATATATAAAATAAAAATAAAAATAATGAATAAAACTGATCTTAAGCTCAAATAAATTTTACATAAATATGTTTTTATTATTCAGATTTCTTTTGATTTTCTTGCTTCAAATGTAGGCTGAAAAATGAGCATTGTCGATTCAAAAAAAAGGGCAACCTACCTTTAAGTATAAAGAGTTTATGTACCAAATTTCAGAAATACTCTTTGAAAAATAATATTTTAATTATGGTCAGTCTAAAGATATATGAGTTATAGTGTGCGTATGTAAAATATTTTAGAGAAATCGATGGGAAAATATAATTTTGATTAACAAGAGAATCATTTCAATTGTTTCATTTAATTAAAAGTGAGCGTGTGATCTTGTTGTCAGTATAGAGATCATTTGTAAAAAATTTCAGGAAAATTCGTTAAAAAACTCAAATTTGTATAGCGAACAAACAGAAAATTAATTTTATTTATATAGATTTTGTAGTTTGAATTTTGGCTCTATCTACATTAGTTCCGGACATATAAGAGGTATGATTTTAAAGGTATTTACCACCTTACTATTTGAATTTAAAAAAAAAAATCCTTTTTATTCATCCTAATAATTGTAAGAAGAACCTATTCACATAATTTGAAGTATGTAGCCGTTTGGACTGGCTGATAATAAAGGAGTCTGTGCAAATAAAGAAAAATTGCTTAATTTAACGGAAGTAAAAATTGAAAAGCTTTTAGTTTTCTAAAATAATTTATTAAGACATGAAGGGGTTATCCATATAGATAGATGGATGGTGGATAAAAAAATTGTGATTTGTGCCATAATAATTAATTGTAAGTCAGCATTTGAATAAAAAAACGAAACAAAAATTTATTTCACTGAATATCCACTCTTTTTCTATTGTGTTAATTTAATTTTTTTTTATATAATTTTTAATCAATATTACCAAATACTTTTTTAGTTTACAAGAAACCTTTGCTTATAATACTGATTCTGACTTTTAATTTCTTCACAGCTGTTCCCTGTCTTTAACTTACAAAATACAATTTTGTAATGAACTAACTTTTTAACAGTTAATAGCATAATTTTAGCATGAGAAACTGTTTTTTCTATTTAAAATTTTTGCCTTTTTGTTTTACTTTACTATTTCAGTTTTGGTTTTATACTTCCATACTCGTACACATTCATAGCCAGACAAATCAATTCCAACTCAGTTGCATAAACTCTGCATGGAATCATATTCGTACTTATAACATATACTTGCTTGTTTGTGTGTTGTAAATTGTCATTATTTTAAAGGATACCGTTTTTTGGTTGCACAAAATGAAAATTAACTTTAGAAAATGTGTTATTAGCAGTGGAGAACAAGGATGGAAAATTGAAACTCCTTTTAAATGATGCTGTCAAGAAAATCATATAATATTAAGGTCCATTATTACAAGTTACCAACAGTTAAATCAAGGATTTTGTAAGTCAATAATCGGCTTTTGGTAAAATTTTAAAACTACAATTGAGTGATATACTAAGGATCAGTTTTATGTTAAGGGTGCCCCTTTAAAGTAGTTTGTAATGTATTAACTTATTAAATTGGAGCTGGCAGGTTATATTTCTGCCTCCACTTTGGTTATATGGCTCTACCAAAGATCGATTGTGTCACGGTATGTATAAAAAAACAAGTTATCTGTAACTTTTTTATGATATTTTCATTTTATATATAATTTTAAAGCTACGGTTACGTTAAAAAAATATTTGTCGAAATAAGCATAACCACTATGTGAGCTACGCACACGCTTATATATTTTGAAGAAATTAAATTTTTTTTATTAAAATATAACATGCTGGCATTATTATATTATTTTGAATTAATTTTATATAATTTTATGTTATGTTAGACCATCAAAATACTTACCAATAATTAGTAATTATGCCTATTTCAACAAGTATTTGCTTAATGGAACCGTAGCTTAAGTGCATATTAACTGAACTGTAAATTTACGTTAATGAGTTATTCATAATTAAAGCGTGAATAATAAATTATGATTTTATGATATTTGTTATTTTCCATCTTTGGCACAAGCACTTGACAACAAGTTGGATTGTAAGAAGGTATAAAGAGAGAAAAATTTGTTGTTTCTCTTTGTTTATAGGGAGTGGATTTAATATGTTGGTTCAACGTGAGCAAAATGCAGTCAGTTATGCCATAAAGGAAGCTGGCATTTGAATTTGGTAACAAAAAGAGAAGTGACTTTAAGATTAAAAATAAAAACAAATATGTTACATGGTATGAATTGCTATGCTGTATTTTGAGTTGTTAAGTTATTTAGAATTATTACAAAACGAACGAAAATTTTTTGTTGATTTTTGCCAATTCAAATTAAATTCACGCTGCACAGCACACTTCACAGACTGGCCCTATGTCTGAATGGGATCCCAGTTTCCCCTTTTTTTTATTTAATTTTGAAACAACGTAGCCAAGTACTCGAATCTTTTTTTTAAGTACGAGACATTTTCTTGTGAAAGCTGTCAACTCTCTAACTCTTCAGTTAATGGAACTTTTTGACTTATGTTTGAAAAGAGAAAGAAAACAGGCAAATTTATCACTCTTATTCATTCATTCACTCAGCCTTCAAGCTACCTGTCTTCTTTTTTTACATCTTTATAAAAGGAAATTGCCGAGTACGAGCAAGTTTGTTCTTCTTTCCTCTCTCTCCTACAAAATCAAGAGTTGCCCAGCTAAAATTGCTGTGTGTGGTCCTGGTCCAACAAAATAAAAAGTATGGAACCTTACTTGATTACAAAATTTTGGCGTGGCAAGCGTTTTTTATCTGTCAAAAATCCTCATGCTCATAGAAAATGTATAGAGCATCGCTCAAAATCCAATTTTGACAGCGTGTTCGCAGTGAAGTTGGCTGCAAGACAATTGTTTCTATATTTTTGTTTTGTTATTTTTGACCAGTAATGACGTTTTTAATCTAGTGTTTTTAACTCTATTTTTATTTACTTTTAGTGGGTTTTCTTAAGAAAAATTATCAAAACTATTTTAGAAAATATCTACCACCAGCGCTTTTAATTAAATGCTGGGTGCTAATGACTCTATGGCTGCCGCTCTAATTTAGGTTGGACTGTAAGAAAACCGGTCAGTTTTTTATTCGCACCTTTAATTCGGCCAAAAATTTTTCCTTTAAATAAATTAAAATTTAATTATAGAGCAAATTTATTTAAAGCTATTAATAACACAAGATCATTAAGGTTAAATCAAAATGTTAACAAATAATAAAGAAACGACAAATGACAAACTCTTAATGTTTTTGTAAATAATTAATGTAATTGTTCTAGCTTACATATGCATGTCCGTACGTCTAACTGTATATTTCGTTAACACTTTGTTTTAAAAGTTACACAAACAAAAACATACACTATCCAAATTATAAGTTACAAACACATAACGAAATAGTTTTACATGCAGCGTTTTAATGTAAACAATAAAACACGTCCGTTGTGTGACCGTACAAGGGTCAGAGGGTTGTTAAAACATACAAATACAAAATAAGTTTATTAACAATATGACTCACTTGCCTTTTCATTTTAACAAACACATGCATTCATACCACACAAAACAGGACTGACAGAAGGAAATTGCTATGGTTATGGTAAAATTAACTCAATTAACATGTGTTTTTGTTGCCCATTACCAACCAAAACGTTTTTGCTTTTGTGTTATACGTAGTTGGCAACTTGTAACAAACAAACAAAAAATGTCTCACAAGGGACATAAAAAGTTAGTAACTATTTTGCACATTGTCAAGACTACACAGAATCGAGTTCAAGTTGTATAAAGGAAATTTTTTTCCTTGTTGTGATAATTATTATTTTTTTCAGTTGTATTCTGTGTAAAATCTAAAATAAAAACAATAATTCCTGAATAATTTTATTTGTAACTTTTTCAGAGTTATAAAAATTAGATACAAAATATTACAGCTGAATGTTCTTAATTTTTCAGCTTTCTTTTTTTTTTGTGGGATGGCTTATATGTCATTTTAAAGGGGGGGGGGCTGTCTAGATTTATAATCTACCGCCCACATACTCAGAAGTTGCTTTAAACTATTTAAAATTTTTTTTTTGAAATTTCCATATACCCATATACTGTTGTTCTCAAGGATTTTGGCAGTTTCCGTTTTGCATCATAAAATAAAAACTACGAAAATGTTAAAACACTTTCAAAAAGTTCAGAACGTAAAAATTAAAATTTTTCTTTAAATAGTCCAAAGTAAGTTCTGAGTGTTTGGGCGGCAGATTACAAATCCAGATAGTCTTCCTTTAAAATTATATGTGTTCCATTCCCCAATCTCTATATGTTCATTGGGAAATATGTGGTTCCAACATAAGGGAGCCACTTATCCTATAGCTAACAAAACAATGGCTGTTTGAGCGAGAAATTCAATGGCCGTATTATTTCATGCCGTGGCGATGTTAAATAGGAAAAAGTGTACATTAGTAAGCTCAGAAGAATTCAAGAATTCTTCTTGGTGCATTAACGATATTGAACCTCAATTTTATTTAAGAGTCACTTTGAAAATATGATCCATCGGATAGAGATATGCCACCCAACTGGGACCTATATTTTGTTTCACTTTTAATTGTCATAAATCCTACTATCATAATAAAACAATATTAAGATAATGGGGTGCCCCCATTGACTAGTGGGTAGTATGCTAGGCTATCAATCTAGGGGTCGGAAGTTCGATTCCTGCTCTAAAACTAAGTGTTTTCGGTAATTAAGAAAAAAAAAAAAAGCTTCGCCAATTTGTATTGCTTCTTAAAAAAATTCTCCGAACATTTTTTATTTTATTTAGAATTTACATCGTGCGTTTAGGACCACCTTTCAGTCACTCGGGTTTTAATTCACCATTCATACAGATTGACCAACACTCCATGTACTGAAACACGACTTGTCTAGTTAACCAACACGTTAAGCTAAACAAGCCATCTTCTCCTACGGTTGGCTGTCACTCGCATTATTCGGTAAAATAGCTTGCTTGTAACTAAAGCTTGTACAATGTTGGTTACTGCCCTTGTTATGTGTCACAAAATCTTGTATACTCAAGTAACTTTTCATGTATACCGATTGAGAATTGTTAATGCACGCACTTTGTGTATGGTACCACACATACATCTCTCGTTTGTAACGGTCACCTTACAATTTTACTATTTTTCAAATAATGACACGTTTAATTAGACCAATGAAATATTTCTTGCGTAGAGCTAACTCAGTTAACATGTCTTTTTGTTGCCCATTATCAATCAAAATGTTTTTGTTTTGGATTTAATGAAAGTTTGCATTAAACTAATGATATATGTCTGTATATCAGGCGTTTAATGACATAATTTCCTAAAATCAATGAAATATCTATTCATGTTATAAAAGAACTTCTTTAAAACATTTAAAAAGTTTCATTAATTCAAATAATTTGGCCTAATTCAGCTCATTTTTTTCTATCTACTGGCAAACGCAGGCTGTAGCAGATACAACTTTCGTATCTACATAATTTTCATTATTCAAAATTAGTGTAAGATATAAAAGCAGCTTTTAAAATTTTATGCAACTACTCTTAATTCGTTTTTAATTTTTTTTAGTAGTCTTTGCCAAAGAAATTGCTTAAGTAGCACTTGTACATGAGACTTACCGAAGTAAAGAAAAGTGTTCTTAATGTTTGTTTGTGCTGACAAATGCATCGCTTCGCATATGAGTTTAAGTCAATTCAGTATTAATGATAAACCTTTCAATTTGCACACACAAGATGCAAGCAACAGGAATTCTTGAAACGTTAAGATGTTGAAATGAGGGCTGCTTGCACTTTTTTTAAATGTAAATCATACATTTGAAAATGTAATTAACCATAGCTTAAGTATTAAATATCAAATGTAATTAGCAATATTAATTTCAAGTAAGATAACTTTTTACTAATAAAGTTGTATATCGCGCAAGTACTTACATGCTAATTTATGAATATAAAATTTCATTATGACTAAAGTAAAAGACGGATAGATTGGTAAGTGGTGTACTAACTTATCAATTAGAGTGTGGTAAAGGGTTTATGGCTTCAATACGTGCCTAGACCTTGAATGCTCAGAGGCACTAGCCTTAGTGTCAAACATAAATCTAATAAAAGAACAATAATTTTTTATGCAGTAAGTTTTTATAGCTTCAGTAGAAAATTCAACTAGTGTAATTTAAAAATCCGCTCATTGTTATGCTATACAGAAAAATTGTGAATTTAACTTGGGTATAAATTGCACTTTAAAAATATCTCAAATGTATGACGTATTAAAGCTTTCTTACACTGTAATTTTCAAGGTAAAAACTACTCTATTTTATCATAATTTTTTCTACCTGTTTGCATGAAACAAACCACAAATTTTGAAAAAATTAAAACAAGTGAAGTTCGGCTGTGTCGAGTTTTATATTTGTATCCTTCATTGTAGTAGCCAAATATTCATATTTCTAATTTCAATAAAATGGCAACCAGAAAGTAATTTTCATTGAATACAAATTACAAATTACACAGGCCTACAATTACTTTGGTGTCACCAACACTAAAACTGATTTGTTCTTTTTCTGCACAATAGGTTTTAAAGGTCGTGATGCGACCGTAGCCTATAATGATAAACTGATTTCTATTTAGTATACTCGATACGAGTATATTGTATTATTCACTTATTTTAATTGAACGAACTAGTTCATGTTTTGAATTCCTATAGTTCATTTCCTTGCTCTTTATTTTAAATGAACGAACTAAACTTAAACGGAAACAATGATGAAGGAACGAAAGTTGCAAATTATTTTCTTTTACAGAAATGGTATTTAAAACAAATAAACTGAAGAAGAGAAAATGTATTATGCATTTTAAAATAAAATATTAATTTTTTTTAGTCATAGTTAAAACTAAATTTAAAAATTTTTAGATTTTCTTGTAGTTTTGCTTTCTATTTTCGTAAAAAACTCCTTTCAATCCCTACTCGAAATCATTTTACATAATAAAGAACGTTCAAAGACAATCAAAAGTATAAGTGATAAAGATACAAAAGATCAAATAAACTAAATGAACGAACTATTCCTTTTTAATTTTTGAACTAAGAAGAGCGCTCACTAAAATGAACTACGGAGCACAAGCCTACTCGATAACCAGATTCAAGCTGTTTATTTCTTTTTTTAATCTTATGTGAATATCTTCCAAACTATAAGACTGGATAAAAATTGATTTCAAAATAAATTTAAAGTTATTTTTTTTCGAGAGTTTTTGTGTTTTTGTAAATTTACTCAGAGATGTAGTTCTCCAGTTATTGCAAATCATATGGCGCAACCTTTTCTTTTTTATTGTTTAACGATATATCTCGAGAACTACACGTAAGTTGAAAAAAGTAATTTATAGCGATTGAATCTTACTATCACAGAAATTCAATGTGGCCATGAAACCTCCGGCAACTCAGAAAAAATTCATTTTATAGGCCTGTGTTTTCAATAATATTTCCCTACAATTCCATAGTATTCAAAGCATATACATAATCTTGATTATTTGACCTTTTCTCTCTGAAAATAAATAAATAAATAAATATTTTTTAAGCTTTAATTATTATTAAATTAATTTCCAATAAAAAAAAAGTTTTTAATATCATAATTTTTATATAAATTTCAAAAAATTTTTCATTTAATTATAAAATTATTTTGCTTGAGCAAGACACACGAAGGCGTGTCGAAATATTGGAATTTAATTTAATGATAATTAAAATATATAAAAAGACTTAAAAGCTTAAAAAATATTTATTTATTTATTTTTATAATTAAATATTAAAAAACTAAATACATAAAAATAAATATTTTTTTGATTTTGCTTTACATAAATAGAAAATAGAAATTGTAAATTTGACATTTTCAAGTTAAAAATTGTTATTGCCTTAAATGCAGTTGCGTATGTAATTTTTTACTTCCAATTTAATTTTTTTTTACAAACACACGAAATATATAAATACAGTTTTAACACTTTGAACTACTTCCGTTTATTTAACTTTTTAACACATTTAAAAGAGATCTAAAAGTCTTATTTGCACCTGTTTTTCTTTCTGAAATTGTGTTTACATTATTTTATTTTACAAATAAACTTGTTACAATTTTAATTTATTTTTCGTAATTGCCATGTCACTGATTAAATTAAAGGAAAATTCATATGGCTTTGTGTGTACTTTATATGTACTCGTATATGTATTTCCTTTAAAAGCATGTTTTCAAGTGTGTGGAAAATGAAATTTCAAGGTGAAATTTTCCTTAAACGTTAACAAACAAGAAACATTTTTTTTCTAGCTTGAAAGGAATTAAAAATGTTAGAGGGCTTTATTGTGGTAGATTAAACTTTAATGCCGGAAAAGCAAATTAAAAATTCATAAATTTTAACTGAATTGAAGTTTTATAGTAGGCAGCATGCATGGGACATTGGCTTTTTAAAAAAAAATTTATATTAAAAGTTATTATACATATTCATATATATACATATTCATTTTTGCGGCCTGCTTCTTGTATAAAAATTATAAATTATAAAAATGTAAAAATTTGAAATCATGCACTCAATGTTGGAAGTTCATATTAAAAGTTCAATTCTAAGTGAAATTATTTAAAAACTAATAAAAACCACACAATTTAGCTACAAACTTTTCATTTCAATTTATATAAAAAAAAAATTAAAATTTTTGTGAGGCAAAATAAAGTTGATGGTCAATTTGAAAATTTTCATTTTGCAAACAAAACCAAATTTAAAAAAAAATTCATTTTACCAAACATTTTTGTAAATACTGGCGGTATTCAACACAAAATTCCAATTCACAATCGATTCATAAGCAAACTTAATCACAAGAGTAAACACATACCGCCCGTCAATGTGGACTAACAGAGAAACCTTTGCTACACTTGTTAAGCACATGCTCGTACGTACAGTGAAAAATAATTGAAATTAGAATATCACTTTGCTTCGACTTTGTGATTTGGTTCATTTCATCAATATAAATTTTTCATGATTATGCTGTTAGTTCTTTGTATGCGTGTGGGATTGCTACGCTAATTAAGTTAGGTTTTTTAAATTTTGTAAAGAAGCAAGGAAGTGAAATTTATTAATTCCATTTATGTAAATTATTCAATTTTTTTTATTTGTAAATTATATTGCAACTTAAAAAAATGTTTTGAATAGCCAGACATCCAGAGTTTAGAAACTGCGACTCTCAAACTGATAGGTTAGGGCTCAACGCGTTAATCTACAGGGGCGTTAATTTAAAATTAAAATATTTTCATAATCACTTAGTGCAACGTGTAGGAGTTCCCTAAATCAGCCGATTTATTGCTGTTAAAGATAAAATTAAGTGAAGGGAATTGTGGCTCTTCTTGCATAGAAACGCAGAATTTTCGATGCACGTATTTGTGAACGATTTATCTGAACTATTTATCAGATGTGAGATTTACTACTCTACTCACTCTTTCACAGTTTTATTTTGCCTAGTATGAGATTAAAAAAGAAATCTTGTGTCTCTAATTGATGGTCGCTTAAGCGCCACCTAAACCAACCAACCAATCAGCCAGTCTGGTAGCAAAAAATTAATATTTAATTTTCCTGTAAAAAATTTATAAAAAAAAAAAAAATAACCAAGAAAACAATGAAAATATTTTTACATACACAATTAAAGATAAAGAAGGCTTAAACCGAATGTCGGCTTTCGATATCAATCAAAATTTATTTCAAAATTCGATTTATAACGCAGAAAAGTATAAAAAAGCAAATATTTAATTAATGAATTAAACTTTTGTCACACATATAAAGTATATTTCGAAATTCAGAAATAAATGCCATCACAATTCAGACCAGAATATATCTTTAACAACAACAACACTAGCAAAGGCCGACCCTCTCAGCCGTATATTCATACCTAAACTTGCCAACATTTACTAACAGTGAATTTGATATTTATTGCAAAAAAAGATAGAAAATAAAAACTTAGCAAATAAATACTCTAGAGTGAGAAAGTACACAATTCAAAACAATTTGTCTTTAAATCCCTTGACAATCAACAACATACCAAATAGATACATTGGATTCTGTTTTCTATTTGATTTCGACATTTTCCTTTTTTGTATTTTTTTATTTTTTTTTTTTTTTTTATAATTTTGTATTTCCATTGTTATTTTTGTATGTCATTGTATCATTTTTTATGTGTTTCTGGATTTACTTTGTGGGTTTTTCTCCCTTTATTTGATCTGATGCTAGTCAGAGTGATGTGAGAAGGTGGCACATGTAGCCATCGTTTAAAATTCGTATTAATGTTGTTGGTTTGCCATTTTATCTCTGTCAACAAATTGACACTTTAGTTGATGGTATTTGTTTGGTATGAAAGAATTAAACACTTTCTGTTCTATTTGTTGTGTGTGTTGTGTTTTTGATTTTTTATATGATACACAAGCAAACAGTTCACCAAGTTGTATTACCCCAACAAACCAAAATTTGTTTAGCAATAGCTTCCATCAAATTGGCTACCATAAGCATTGTAAGACCAAAAATTGATTAGCTTGTGCTACTCTCTCTAAAATCCTTAATAATTTAATGCAAAATAAACTTAGAGGTCTAATTATAAAAGTATACAAATTCAGGTCAACTTTGCAAAGTATTGTAGAGTGCTGATTACAAATCTGAAATTCTGCTCCAAAACTTTGTAGCATATAACGTTCATAAAAATATTTTTCTTTAGAATTATGAGATTGTACTCTAACGCTTCTGAGCAAAGTAAAAATCATTAAATTAACAAAAGGTACGAAAACTTTTCATTTGAATTTTTTATACTAACAATCCTAGAACTACGAGGTTGAGGGCTTAAATGATCCTACGAAAATTTAATAGTACTTTATATTGTAATTTTAATGATACTTTTTGATTCTACAACTATTAGACTGGGCTCAAACGGTTGAGCAACAAGACGAACAACAATTTAAAAAAGAAAACTGTACTTTTTATTCATGTACTTTAATGATACTTTTTGACATTTTTAGCACTGGGATTAAATGGTCTACAACGAAATACAAAATTTAAATACCAACAGTATGGTACTTCGCTGACGAAGTAGTGTGCTAAGCGTTAGTATAACATAATTTTATTATGAATTTAAAACAAGAACAATTATTTTTATTTTTAATTTTGCACAGCCTTGTCAAATATTAAAAAAGATTTCTAATTAAATAACAAATAAATAATTTTCTCTAAATAATTAAATAATTTAAGGTAACTAAATTGATAATAACGACATAATTTGAACAAAATTTGCACAATCGTGACTTAAACTGAATTTTATCACAAACAAATTGATATTTATTAATATCAAAACTTTTTAGTACAAATTCTCATGCCCATACAAAATAACTCAATAGTAGCGCTGAGCGGTTGTAAAATACAATTTTGATAGCGCGTTTTGTAGTGAAGTTGGCTGCAAAAGAATTGTTTTTTTTTACACATTTTATTAATTTTAATTTTGTCAAGAAAATTTTTGAAATATGCATTTTTAATAATTTTATTAATTTATAATTATATCCTGAAGAAGCTACATAATTTCGATATAAAAATACATTTTTTAAAAATAAGACCTCAAGCTTAATAAAATAGTCATATTAACTTTAAGCAAGTTTTTTATCTAGCGTTTTGATCAATATTTTTGCTTGTTTTTAGAGGGTCTTATTAAACAAAATGCTTAACACTACTGTAGAGAGTAAGCAACGCCAGCGCTCTTATCTAGGTATGGCGCTTTAACAATGTAGTTGAAGCAATGTAAATATTCATGAAGAAGATGTATCATTACGTTATATACGAGTATATGAAACTTTTCTAAATATTGTATGAAAATTTCATTCCGTGAACAAGAAAATTTCGTTACATAAATGAAATATTTATTTTCATTGTATTAATGACGCTTGGCTATGTAGTCATTGCATGTATGAAAATCATCATTGAAAAAGTTTCATTCTATTTATGACAGTTTTATTTTTAATGAAACATTTATCGTAATAGGAATAGACCCTTATGTTAGTTGAAAATGGATGACAAAATCGTAACTCCAACGTAAAAAATCATTGTATTAACGTAGGTTTTTCTTTCAGTGTACGGTTGCTTACAGAATTTAGGTTGGACAGTAAAGAAAGTAATTTAGATTAAGTTTTATCTCAAAAAACTTGTTATTTTTTAATAAAAACAAGAAACTTATAAAACTTTTAAAGACAAAAATAGACACAATTTTATGGAACCAGATAACCAAGTGTACAAAACAAAAATTTTTTTTTTTGGTTGTTTAAAATGTTTTTTTTTTTGTACTCGTAAACGTAATTAAAAGTAAATTTTATTGCTTAAAATTTCCTTATAGCAAATAAGCAAATAAAAATTATAAAGTTAAAAAATAGATAAACAAGTTTTAATGCAAATAAGGAAATAAGTGCTAATCTAGCTTTTAGAAGCCTATAAAAGGTGTGCGGAATATGTTTTGAAATCAAACAGTCTTTAGTTATCATACACTCAGTAGTATGAAAAGTCTTTCAGTAATTTGTTGGTGGGCTTTGGCCATTATTTTTTTTACCGCAAGAGTAAAGTCAACTTCAAATATTGATGTTGATGAAAATAATTATCGTTTGCCAAACGAAACCTACCCGGAACACTATAGCATCGAACTGACTACAAACGTTCATTTAGGAGAAAAGGCATTTCAAGGTGAAGTCACAATAGACATTGTGGTTGTAAGTACCACTTGTAAAATTGTTTTACATGCCCGTCAATTGGAAATTACCAAAGCAACTATTGCCAATCCTTTCACTAATGAATCCGAAGATCTGTCAATTGAATACGAACTAAAACGTGAATTTTTAACGCTGACACGTAAAAGTGGTGAACAGTTTTCAGCTCAAACGAAATGGAAATTAACTATTTTTTATAGTGGTGAATTGAGTGAAGACAATGTTGGTTTCTATTTATCTAAATACGAGCATGGTGATGGCAATTATCAGTGAGTAAAAAAAAATTAATTATTTTTGCAAAATTTTGGGTTTAAAGATACAAAAGGAGTAAGATTGATGTTTAATGAGTTTAATTAATAGATTTCATTACAATTATGGGATTTCTTATCTAAAAAATCGGAATTAAAAGTGAAGAAAAGAGTTTATAATTTAATCTAAATGACAATTTAACTTATGAATTTTTAGATTACAGTTAAGTGCTAAGTAAATCAACCTAACGAACAAAAATGGTCTATTTATTTTCTGTTGTGCGGTATCTAAATAGTTAAAGTTAAAATTTTTAATTTTTTTTTTTTGTATAAAATTAACATCTTTATTTTATGTGTTTGCACCAATTAGTTCTATTGTACAGGGTGGGCCAAAAGAAACCAAGGGGTGTAAAAGTTTAATAACTTTTTTGTTTATTAATTTTTTTTTATTTTTTCTTTCAGATTATATAGACAACACTTGGAGAATTTATAATGGAGAGGTTCACAACTGAACAGAGAACCAGAACAATAGAATTTTATTATATAAACCAGAGTTCAATTATTTTAACGCAAAGAGCATATCGTCGACTTTTTAACGTCAGAATTTCGCCCTCTGAAGCGATGATTCGTTGCTTAGTTAATCGTCATCACCAACATGGTAGCGTAAGAGATTTGCCTCAAACCGGTAGACCCCGTTTAAGTCGCACTGCGGAAAATATTGAACGAGTACAGCAAAGTGTTAACAAAGCACCAGAAACATCTGGCAGAAGGCGTTCTGCTCAGCTAGAAATGTCTCGTACGTCACTACGGCGCATTTTAAAAAAAGATTTACAGTTATACCCATATAAGGAGCAATTGGTCCAAGAATTAAAACCCGCAGATCATCGGCAACGTCTAAATTTTGCAGTTAAATTTCAAGAGTTGGCCAGAAATGAAATCAACTTTATTGAAAATTTGATTATGAGTGATGAAGCTCATTTTCATTTGAATGGCTTTGTTAACAAGCAGAACTGTAGGTTCTGGGGTTCTCAAAATCCAAGAGCCATTCATCAACGCCAATTGCACCCCATCAGATGTACAGTATGGTGTGGGATCACATCTGAAAATGTCATTGGGCCCTACTTCTTCGAGAATGAAGATGGAAGTGCTGTAACCGTAAATGGAGAGCGGTATCGTTTTATGATAGAAAATTTTTTACGTCCTGCTCTTGAAAACAGACCTGGTATGTGGTTTCAGCAGGACGGAGCCACTGCCCATACTGTCCGAGACACAATGGCACTTTTAAGTCAAATTTTTGGAGAGCGAATAATTTCTCGAAATTCGGAAATTATTTGGCCAGCGCGATCGCCAGATTTGACAGCACCCGACTATTTTCTTTGGGGTTTTTTGAAGGAGCGAGTGTATGTGAACAAGCCAAAGACAATCCTTGAACTCAAGGCAAACATTGTTGCAGAAATTCAAACGCTACAGCCACAAGTTTTGAAAGATGTTATGGAAAATGCTCTAAAAAGAGCCCATCAGTTCGAAGCTGAAAACGGTGGTCATTTAAGAGACATCATTTTTCATACTTAGTGTAAAAAAATTTCCATTTTGTATATTATATAATCTGAAAGAAAAAATAAAAAAAGTTAATAAACAAAAAAGTTATTAAACTTTTACACCCCTTGGTTTCTCTTGGCTCACCCTGTATATACCTTTCAATGCCTATCGCACAATTGTCAAAAATTTAATAAAAAAAAATATTTCATACATGTTCATACATACCTTCAATAAATATATTATTATAAAAAATTATCCTATAGTATTGATAGGATAATTAGCACCAAAATATACAAAATATAATTAAGTTTTTATTTACAGCTGCCAAATTACTTTATTATCTATAGGACGATTAAAATTTTCCCAAGAATAAAATAGTCTCTGGATTTTTTTAAGCTTTGCAATGAAATGATGAAACTGCAAAAAAAAAAAACACAATAATTATAGTGATTTTTTTTCTTATATTCATTTAGTTATTTCGCTACGACATATTTCGAACCCATTAATGCTCGCCATGCATTTCCTTGCTACGATGAGCCAAGTAAACGTGCCAACTTTACAATAACAATTAATCACAGTCCCACTTATACGGCGATTTCAAATATGCCTGTCAACGATAATTTGTCAAGGTAAAGTCAATTAAAAATAATTGTAAAATTCATTTAAATAATTCAAATCTCATTTAGTGCTAATCGAACTGTGTTCTTAACAACACCTTCTATGCCACCGTATATTGTAGCATTTATTGTATGCAACTTTGAATACACTGAAGACATGTACAAAAATTTTCCTCAACGCATCTATTCTCGTCCTTACAGAAAGAGCTTACATAGAAAGATTCTTCCCGTAGTCACACGGATTATGAATTATATGTCTGATTATTTTGATGTTGAATATATGCTTCCAAAAATAGATCATATTGCGGTACCCGGTTTCCCTATTCCAGGTACGGAGAGCTGGGGACTGATTATGTATGATGAGAATAGGTTTCTATATTTCAGTTCTGATTTTTCTCTTGATTTTGAGAATGAGAAACTTATGGCTCACGTAATTGCTCATCAGTGGTTTGGTAATTTTGTGACAATTTCATCATGGACATACCTTTGGTTAACGGAAGGTATAACTTCACTATATCAAAACAAAGCACTGGAACATGTAAGTGTATTTTGAAAAAATTTCGTAGTATAAATTGTACTTTAATGGCAAAACATTTTTAAAGATGCATCCTGAGTGGGATATATGGGACTTATACCAACAGCTTTTTTACGATAAGACTTTGCATAAGGACAGTGATGATCAATCTATTTTACTTACTAATCATGTACAAACTCCTAAAGAAATTCTAGGCAATTTCACGGTAGAATTTTATCAAAAAAGCACTGCTATTATGCGCATGTGGAACAATGCACTCACCGACAAAGTATTCCAAAAAGGATTACGTCACTTTTTTAAGAAAAAGTAAGATCACAAAATCTTCTACAATTCAGTAATAGATTTTGATTAATGTAAAACTTCTAATTACTTAACAGCCAATACAAGACAGTTGGAGAACAGGAACTGTTTAATGCCCTTCAGTTTGCGGTTAAAGAAGCAAATTTTGAAATCCCTGCCACAATCAATGAAATGTTTAGCACTTGGACTAACCAAAGAGGCTATCCAATTCTAACCGTTTCACGTAACTATAGCGATGGTACTTTAACCATTAAACAAGAGACCTACTACAATAATGAAACCATAAAAGACTCAAAAAGTTGGTACGTACCCATCAACTATGTCGTTGCATCAAATCCGAATTTTAGTGATACAAAAGCTACACATTATCTGCGAAATGTTAGTGAAACTAATTTCACCAATGTTAAAATCTCAAACAATGACTGGTTTATATTAAACAAACAGTCAACTGGTTATTATCGTGTCAATTATGATATAACGAATTGGAATTTAATCATAGAATCTTTAATTGAAAACCCGCTTGTAATACATAATCGAAATCGTGTTAAACTGTTGAAAGATGCAATTGCATTGTGGGAATCTAATCGTTTAGATGTTTCTGTACTCTTGAAATTATTTACTTATTTAAAGAAAGAAGACCACTTGTTTTGCTGGAAAGAATTTTTTAAGTATATTGATAACGTCTATTCCTACTTCATGAGAAATGAGAAATATGACGATTTCAAATTCTTTGTTGCCGAGCAACTTAGTCCCATTTATGATAAACTTAAATTGGTCGATGAATCCAGTGACAATTATTACAAAGAAAATACTCGCTTTCTTATAAATACAATGGCAAGCTTTTTCGACGTAAATAGATGTATGAAGGATGATTACAATAGATTGAAAAATCATCTCAGAGAAAATAAAACACTTACTAGCGATGTACTACAGTGCAATGCCATGAAAATGGCTGATGATGAGGTGTTTAATACTATCTATCAGAAACTTATTGATAAGGAAAACGAACTTTCAGAGTTTGAATTAATAAGTGCTCTATCTTGCCATAGAAATGTAAGTCTGATTAAAAAATTAATTAGAAGCTCCATCGATAAGTCAAACAATTTGGAGAATGACTACCGTTACTTTATAGTGGAGAGTACATGTTTTCTTAGCCACATGACTTTTTCAGTTTGTATAGAATTTTTGAATGATAATTGGAATGCTTATGGTAATTTGAAAACTAATACTGACGACTCTAATCCTCTAAATCACCTAATTCTTGAAATGGCGTCAATGACATACGATAAACATCAAGAGCATCAATTATTGGCTTTGGTGAATAAAATAAAAAACAGTAAACATGTTTCACCAGCTCTAGAAACAGATGTAAAAACCAAAATTGGCAATAATTTGAAACTTGCAAAGAAAAGTGTTGAACAGATCTTGCCCTGGGTTGCAGCATATCGCAAAAATGCAATGCTGAAAACTAGTGAATCAAAATAAATTATTTGTTGGTGTAACAATATAAACTACTTATTTTTATTATTAATGTAGGTGAAGTCTCGTCTAAAGTTTTGTTCTTTATCTTTTTCTGTACCGATAACTTGTTATATAATTCATTTGTAAATTAACATTTATCTTCTATTTAAATAATAAATTACAACTACCTATTGATTTTAAAATAAAATATTTATACTACAGCACTGAAGAAAAAACCATCTAACCCCCTAAGCAAGCATACACTTACTTTTTTTCCAACACTAGTCAGCAACAATAAAGTGTGATGGTAATTCAGAAAAAAGTTAAGTTCGGCAGCGCTGAATGAAATATTTTTAAATTTGAACATAATTAAATATTAGTAAAAAAAGAATTTTAATGAAATGGCAAATATTGATTAAAATACTTATCTTTGAATACCTATTTTTTGTTAATTATAATATAAATAGTTCGTTTCAGTTCACGAAAAAATTAGTTGTTTTATAAAGGAAATTTTTATAATGCAAATTAATTTTATATTATTTTAGTTTTACAAATTAATTAATTATTTAATATTAAATAAAGAACGTCAAAGCAATGGCAAACATCAAAAAATTCACTTTCAAAAAGTTTTCTGTATTCGTTATGCTATTGCAGACAAAGCATTCAAAATAAATACATGCGCATGTGTTTGCCTGATTTCGTGTTTGTGTTCACAAACATTACACACATGTACAGCTTAAAAATTTCCTAAAATTTCGTTAGTTTTTTTAACTTTTTTAACCAATTGTTAACCGATCCTTCTGCTGATTTTTGTGATTGTTATTTCTGATAAAACTATGTATGTACCACATTTTTCCGTTTTGAAGCTTAGACAAAATACGAAAATCAGAAAAATTGTCAAAAATAGAAGTAGTTGAAGTTTTTGGCTCATAGCGCCGCCATTTATAGACCAATCCGGCTAATTTCAATAGCAAGAGGAAGACAGAAACAACTAAGAAAGTTTATTTCACTACATAGACGAACATTGTTTATTCGACTTCGCTATAGGATATAGAATTTTCATACTTTATAGAGTGTTTCATGTACAGTGTAGAAATTAAAAACGGAATGGCAAACTTATTTATACCCTCCTTACTTACAGTAAAGGATATAAAAAGCAAATTAGATTATCAATGAATACAAGATATTTAACCACTTACTTTCAGTATCTAGTTCACCTAAATCTGATTTATGGAATTGTTAATTGGGATGCAATGTGATATTAAGTTGAAGTGTCTGTTGTTATATGAGAGTTGGTTGGTCGTATTATTGATGTATATTTTTCTTGCTGATGTTTGCAATAAGCAATTGCTGACGTATTATACATACATACATGTTGTTAATATTTAAAATATAAATATCTTTGTACGTATTCGGTATTCACTGGCTGTAGTTAAAATACTTTTCGTATTTAAAATTTGATTTGTATAATAAAAATATAATAAAATTTGTATATATAAAAATACATCAATAAAAATATAAAAAAAATATAACTTGAACTTTCCATTGCTTATTTATAACCTCTAAAATACTTAAATAATTTAAATTAATTATTTTGTGTTTGTTTTTTGATGTTAATATTTTGCTTGAGCTTTTTCAGTTGGAAGGAAATGCAATATAAAAATAAATTCTTAAAATGCGACCTCAAGCTCAATAAACTTCAATAAAAGAAGAAAAATATCAAACACACTAACAAATAAATATTTTGTGTTTCTAAAGGAAGGAAATGAAAAGAAACTGGAAGAATTTCCCGGCTTTGTGCAGAAACTATTTACATACTTATGAAAAAATAGTAAAACGTTGTATATAAACAATTTCAGTAATCAATACTTCAATCGAATCGTTTTAAAAAACACAAATTTTTTTAAACCGAAAAAATTATGACAAAAAGTTTGTTTTCATATCATTCGGAGTTAAATTGGGTTCTTATTTAAATGTCTAAGTCAATTTTGTATGTTCTAAAAATGCTACTGTTGTCGGAAAGTGGTTCTTGTTATTATGACAATAAGAATTAAATTTCTGATTGACAAATATGTGTATCTTCTTCATGTTATTCCCGATTTTTTTTTCGTTAGTCGGTAGCCTTAGACTATAGCGTGCACGTGTACCAATTTTTAGAGAAATTAATTTACAAATAAAATTTTATCCGTTAAAGAATCCATCCAAATATGTATATACAGCAACTTACTACATTATAAAATGGCTGATGCCTTTGCTAGCATTAGCAGGGACACCAATTAAAGTGGAAAATAAAATATTTCAAAGCATAATTTCAGGCTTAAATTAAGTACAATGTGGGCTAAAAGAAATCACTTTATTGGAAGATGCTCTTATATTTGCGAACTAGACAGATGTAGAATACAAGTGAATAAGCCATGGAGCGATACACTCCCCCAAGTGTTAGTCGCACCGACAACAGTTGACGGTGCGCGCTATAGGGCCATGTTAACCGAGCATGTACTTTCGCTGTAAATTATATACTGCCTTGATAGTGGTTTTAAATGCTACTTTTTTACCCATCTAATATCATAAAGCCTCTATATATGTATGTCTGTAACTCCGATTGTGTTTCATATTTATAATCATAAAGTCATGTATTTTTACTACTTGTATTTAATCCTGCAGCTTTAACTTTAATAATAGAAGTAAGGGGTGCGCAACACTTCAATATAACATTTTTATTGATACTTTATGCACAATTGCTGTTGTGGAATCATTAAAATTTATTTGCCATTTTTGTCTTTTCAATTTTCTACTTTCTTACATTATACGACATTTCCCAGCGCATACAAATATGATGTGTTTTAAATCATTCTTTAGTTACTAAAGAGGATTTAGAATATGATTTATGTGTTTGTGTGTGCTAAGCACAATTATGGAATTTCTATCTGGTATGTGAACACAGGATAGAAGTGTGCCTGGAGGTGGTGTGACTTTCAATAGCTTTGAGAAATTAACCACGCAACCAATATGTCAAAATATATTTATAATTTATTACGAAAATTGATACTGTTGTTCAATTAACATTTTCTTTTTTGTTGTGTTTGCTCTTGCTAACAAGGCACTTATTATTTTTTGCTTATTCAACGTATACGAGTAAATGGCTGCTACCGTAAGCAGCGTTGCTTATTTAGAAAATAAAATAACACAAAAATATATAACAAGATTCTAAATACTCCAATGTTTGTGGGTTTAAAGCTTTAGCCGTTTTTAAGTTTTCATTGTGAAATATTTCTCAAACTTATGTAAAACACTCTGAGAAATATTTTTGTGTAGTCGTTTTGTATCACACCGATTTTACTCATGTAAAAGTTTAGCGTACATTGATCTGCCATTGCTCAATGTAGAGTTTGATGCCATTTCTGCTGAGATTCAAATCAACCTCTGCCCTAATGCACTCAAGATTAATGAGTCTCTTTGACTAACATATACTCACTTTATCTCTCCAGTATTTATTTAGTATTGTAGACTTCGGTTCTCTTCCTTGCATAGTAAGGCACAAGTGAAGTTCTTGTTCCCCAAGCAGAAAGGCTCTGGAGCTATGAAAGGGGTATCCGTTCCCATCAAAGCATTCATGCCCCGATATCCATAGTAAGGTAACCGTGTTCCTCTCTGCCAAAGCATTGAGTAGTTTTTAGCATTCCCAAACTAATAAGGAATAACATGGCAGTGCCCATACAAGTGCAGGACTGTCTGAGAAAATATATATCGCGGTACCACAAGTGCACCTTCGTAGACATTTAACGTTTTTTAACTGACTGCTATTTTACGATTGACTTCTCTTTGATAACTAACATCCTCACCTTTGCTTTGAATATTTTGTGCATGTTTTTTAAAAGTCTTTTTTAGTAAAAGTACTTTTTTTGCATAAAATAATTTGCAAATTTCGATACAAATTATTCCATATCGAGTCGAGTATGCGGAGTATCCAGAATTCGTACTCACACTAATTTAAGAAGTGATCAGTAATCATAAATATATTTTTTCGTTTCCATTTAATTTGTCAAGTTACCTTAATTGATTTAATTTTGCTTATAGCAGCTATTTAAAGAATTGTGTTTTGCATATCATTTTATTTTTATGCAGATTTTTTATGAACATACGTAGCACGCAAATGAAACTCCAATTAATTTAGTTTCATTTTATCTCAACTTGTCAAACATTATGAAAAGCGTCATAACTTTAAAATGCACTCGTACTCGTATACTCGTGCTGCCAGCCAGCACCGCCAGCAAAGCATTGGCAAAAGGGAGACTTTGTTGTTGCTTAAAGATAACAACGTTTCATATCGTATTGCAGCAGTGTTCTCTTCGTAAAAGTTATCAAATATTGTCTACATGCTAGTGTTTGTGGTACAGAAAATACAAATGAAAACACATTAATCTTTGATTTGCAAATTTATATGCAAGCGTGTGTACAAACATTTTTAAAAACATTAACTGGTGTACACATAGTATTTAGTTTAGCAAAGCTTTTGCTAAAAGATTTCTTCTATATGTGGCTGATATACTGATAGAACAGAAACAATATCTTGTCGTTTATGTATTTAAAGACTGCCATAACCTAAAAACTAAATTGTTTTTATATTACAAAAAACAATTTAAGCTCGACGGTCGCTAGTCTAATATACCCTGTATATTGTACTACAATCAAGTAGCCAAAAATATTCATATTCTTAATACTGGAGGGTAATGTGATAACCATTCAATCTAGGGATCTCAGTTTTTACAGACAAACAAAAAAGCTTCACGGAGTTGGGTTGTTAAGAACATATTTAATTGAAATTTCTAGCAAATTGGCAAATATTGATTACTTCTGTATAACCAATGTTAGTTGTTTCGAGTAAGTTGGTTGGTAGGTTTACGCAACGGCCTGACGTACTACAATTAGAATTGCTAAATTCCGTTTTGAGCCACCTATTTGCCAAGACTATGACATTAAGATGTCTGAGAAGGTCCCTAACTCTACTCCGGAGTAGCACTAGCAGAGAAGTTGGCAGACTGTCTCTTTACTCTCACGTACCCTGCAACTGCTGCAGGCCTCCATGTTACAGCCAGCCCTAGATAATTCATCAGTCAGCTGTGTGCAGAATATCATACCAAAGGTACGTTAGCCTGACGTCCTAGATTGTATAACACAGCCCCCTAGAGCAGAAGATATAGTATTCGACTGAAGTGTCAGGAGAACCACTTGGCTATCTACTAATTACTAATACTTTGATTTCACTATTTACTTTTTTTAATCGTAACATTTATATCTCATTATATATTTATGCATTTGAGAGTAACTGACTGAGTTTAAAAGCTGATTGTACTGAAGACGAATGCCTCATGCGCTTCAGTTGGTTTTTAAGAGTTACGTATTCGATATGGCTGGCATTAGATATATTAATTTCTTTTCTTCTTGATTTCTATGTACAATTCGTGACCTAAACTTACAGATATATTGAAATCAAGAGAGATAAGCTGTTACAAATTGTATTTTTAGTAAAAAATGTAAATAACTATTAAATTTTTTTATAAAATAATTTGAAAATATTAATTGTCGATTTGTACTCCCAATGTTAGTCGTTTCGATTAAAATTATTTTCTTTTTTTTTATATCCCGTCATCTCTCTTTGATTTTTAAAATATAAAAAGTGGAAAAGAATTAAAGCCTATAGCATTTTGCTTTTAATTACCTATTGAAGTATTTAAAGCACTCCTGATGCTTCAGATTTAGTTTATAACTTTACAGAATTTAAAAAAAAATTTGTCACAAAAATAACTTTTAATAACAGAAAAGGCCTTCTCTAAATTTTTGACAGATCTAACGATTGCAAGCAATTCTTTCTTTTTATTGCTACTAATCTTATCCTTTACTAACTTGTTGCCTTGAACACATCAATAAATATCAGCTGCACTTAAATATAAAATTAAATTTTGTGGGTGTAGTAACAATTCAATAATGTTCTAATGAAAATATTATATTTGATTTCACTATTTAGTAGCTTCTTGTTGTTCTTAAAACTACACATTTCCTTTTGTTACTATTTTAAGGTATCAACTGATAAACTATTGCAGCAGTTGCTTAAGAAAACTAATTTTCTTAGTAACTATTATTTGATTTTACTATCGCTTGATAACTGAGCACTGAGAAGCTGTAATGTTTGCTTAATATTTTTAATACTTGATTTGGGAAAACGTTAAACAAATTATTTAACACTTAAAAGCATTTACGTTTATGCTTCTTTTCTTTATTTAATTAAATTTAATGATGTTTTTTCTGAACATTAAATTATTATACGAGTATTTTTTTTACATAAACTTAAAGCTGATGTTTGTTTGTAGAAAACAATCAATCAATAATGAATGATGCAATGCGGTATATTCATAATTGAAGTTTAATATATTTTTTGCATACTAACAAAAATAAATGAAATAATTACATTTGACTTTCGTACTTCCATTAAATATCTAATTAAATTATTCGATCATAGTATACCGCAAAATTTACTTCTCTTCTAATTGTGTTTTGTAAAATTCATTACAAAATTCTTAACTAATGTGATTTGTTTGATAAATATTTATTTACACATGATGTATGTATAACTACAAAAACCTAATAAATAATGTATATTGTCATTTGTTTTCAAAAAAGCCCTAAGTTACATTCAAAAAGTTTTATATGAAAAAATTAAAAAAAAAATTTCCAAACTTTTTTTAAGTTTTTTACAGCTTAAGCTTCAGTTGTAGGAACTTGGAACTAGATAAGGTTCATCATAACACATCAAGAGGTAGAATGTTAATTTTTGTAACTTAGGACTTTTTTGAAAATGTAGGACGTTCGTTACAAATGTGAAAGTAGGTAAACTTATGTGTGATAAGAGTTTTAAATGAAAGAGAATGAATGAGTGACTAAGCAAAGTTTATGAAATGGTACTATTTATTACACTTCAAATAAGAAGAGTAGTTCCAATTTTTAGGCGCAGGTCCACCCCTGAGAACTATGTGCTAATGTACTAAAATATAATATTTTTAGATAAACAATCAGCTCTAAACGCATTGACAAGCTATTCCTTTCGAAAAAAAATTGATTTGGAATAGCTGTAAGCTTGTAAATGCTTTGGCAAAGAGCAGTTCGGTTACCGGGACATGAAGGGCTTTTTGATAATAAAATAGTGGACCATTTGCCTAATAAAGTAGTAGATACCCGCACTTTTGCGGGTGAACAAGAAATTTACTCATGCCCTAATACGAAAGGAAAATAAACCAAGTTTACAAAACTGCTGTAGAAACCAAATAAGCATGCTGCAGTCGAGGAGGCTCATTAGAATACAACATATAAAGTTATAAGTTATTTTGAACCCCAGTAGATGCGACATTAAACTCTATATTGAAACTCTGACAGAACATTGTAGGCTTCTTTGGTTTTTGTCAAGAACAACGCTTACTTTTGCGGCTTATTTCTTAAATAATCTCTACAAATAAAATTAATTTTGTGTTTGTTTGTTTGTTGGTTGTACAAATTTTTATTTCTAACTAATTTATCTAAAATTTGCTGCATATAATTTCTATGGTTGTCACATACTTTTGGTCCAGCCACTCCCATTTTAAGCCCACTTTTTAACGATTTTCACTAAAAACTGAGCTGAAATATTTTACTTAACACTTTGGTGATAGTAATGTTTGTGAGCTACTTTATAAGACAGTGAATGGCTTAATATATTTGAAAAGGTTCCTTTTTTTTAAGTAAAATTCTATTTGTAAGCGGATTTCTCTAAAAATTTGTACATATACTCTCTAAGGATACCGACTCACATTATAAAAGTCTGGACCAGGCTAGACCGGCCAAAAATATTTAATATGTAATAAATATAATTATTCTAAATATTTTCGTTTTTAATTTGTTACTTTGTGTAATTATACCGCCTAAGCATCTGTAGTGTCTCTTTTGTGTGTTTTGGAATAAGTACGAGTATCGGTTTAAAAACAAATTAAAATTTAATTACATATAATTCTGTGTTACATGGTAAGAATGTTCGTCCATATAAACTGAAAATCTAAATTAAAGCCAGCCTACAGAAAAATAAACATTTATTTATGGTAATGCAAAAGTCAATATGGCAAATATTTAATATTGTAATTTTAGAAAGTAGTCAATGAGGTTTCATGCAAATGATTTCGTTTTACCATTTTACAGTAGACACACAGAGAAACAAACCACAAATAAAGGTTTTTTAAAACAAACAAACAAACAAAAACGAAATGTTTTTAGATTAAATAAGCTGGTATGTCTAGCTAACTGCCTAACAAAACAAGCAATCAGATAAAAGAGCCACAAAAGTATTACTAATTTAATTTTAACTCATCATGTCAAGTTTAGCTAAACATTTTATTTAGATTTTTTTTATTAGAAATACTTCCTGAAGTCATTACATTAGAGTTATATTAGACACCATTTGCATTACCTGGAAAATGGTTAAACAAAAGTAGCCTTAGAAGAAGTTCATTGATTAATTGATACAGCATGTGGACATTTTTTAAACTATTTATGTAAAAAAAATTATTTAATTTAGTTATAATTATAAATATTATTCAAGCGTATATTTAATAATTAATTTTCCCTGAGGAAAACTTTCAATACAAGAAAGTCGAAATATTGGAAAATAATAAGATCTTAAGCGTGAATAATATTTGTAATAAAAAGCTAAAAAAATTTTAATTTTTTGTTAATTAAAAAAATATATAAGGCACTGCAACCCTTTAATGCTTTAAAAGTGTAAAATTGACAATTGACAATGTTTATATGGTCAATTTGTACATATGAAATCGTATTTATATTTTTTCATAGCAATTGCATTTCTCTACATTTAATAAGAGGGTATTTGATTTTAATTAATTGCTGTTTGTATCCATTATATAAAATATTCTATGAATTAAATAAATATTTTTTAAGTTTTTTTCGTATAACTCGAAACATACCTTTGGTGCATATAAACATACCTACTTGCATACATACATATCATTTGCATATTACTCTTTTGTACTTCGTATGCCAGTAATGTGGTTTTTGTAAATTACATTTTAATACAATAATGTTGACATTTTAAAACTTCATTAACACAATTAACCGCACACAAACGTTTACAAATGAAAAGGACTCTAAGTGACGTTTATTTTGTGTTTGAGGTGTTGTTTTTATCATGTATGAGTGTGCGTAAAAGTTGAAACAACAAGCATTTATATAGAACAATGTTGAAAGCTGAAAAAAACCACACAAAAATTGTGTCTGTCGGTTTGTTGCACTGCAAGTAAGTTTTAATAGACTTACGTATGTATGGGTTTGTATATGCTTATGGCTGTTAATGTGTATTCTGTATTTATATTAATATGTGTACTGCACTTAGGGATACTGCAATACGATAATAACGTAATTTTAATACAAGGACATTTACATGGCTACAAGTTCCATTTAATATTATTTTACTAAAATACAAATTTTGCTAAAACTAAAAATATTTTTAATTTTTTTTTTATATCAAGCATCAATCTGCAACATCCATTAAAATGTTTGGACACAAATATTCAAATACATCATCAACTGCTAGGTGAATTATAGCTTCTCCTGCTTATATCTTCTTAAATTACGTCTAACTCATTTTTTTTTTAAAGCTTATAGCAATTTCAGTAATAACAGCTAATATTATTCACTCATCTCTCTGTACAACGACTTTAGGAATTTTTTTGTACACACTAAAAGAACAATTAACTATTTTTTAACCAATGACAATGTTTCATTAGACTAATAACAAGTTTTAATTAATAAAATATTTCATTAAATGAATGAATATTTCATTGCATTAATGATATATTTCATTAGTCTACACGCAAAAAAAAAAGGTAATTGAATATGGTCACCGCAAACATAGTTTGCTCTTTAAAAAAATATTATTATTAATTTGAAGGCCTTAAACATTTTTATGATGACGATAAACATGCTTCTAGTTATTTTTAACCATACTATGCTTACCGTCATAGATCAGCCATATCATTATCATGTTACTTTTAATATTTTTAATCGTTCAAACTCAACTGGGCTTTGTGGCTGAAGTGGCTGAGTGTCGAGTTAATTAAATATTCCAAAGTTCGAATTTTTAAAATTAAATTAAAAATTTTTTTAGCCCTGACCGGCTGCAGTTAAAAGGTATTTTAATATGGTTGCCTCAGCCATATTTTTTGAATAATATCATTGGTGGGAAAAATATTGATTTTTTTTCATTGGATTAATGAATGAAATTCTTTCGGTGTAGCTTATAAGTTCATAGTTTAAGATTTAGAGCACATGTGAGGCAATTACTTTAGTCAATAAGAAATCTATTAGTTTTGCCTTACCAGATCGTAAAGACAGTTGTAAAGTGTTCGTATATGGCAACTTTAGTTCATCAGTTCCATATTTCAAAAAATATGTTATTTTGCAAGTTAATAATTTTTTTTCTCAATATTCTGCTTTGCATTTTCTTATTTAGAATGTATTGGTTTTGGATATTCTATTAACTGCACGGCTTTTCAAGAGTATGCAAATGGCAAAATATTACACTGCGCAATGCCTGTTAATTTCATAACAAAAACACTTGACTTAAACTTTTAAATAAAAAATCTCACTTAACTCCAACTGCAGAATACCAAGCAGCCTTTTTATTTTATTATTTTTTTTCTTTTTCAATAAGTTCAATAAGTTCATTTAGGCAGCCTACAGAAATAGGTTGCGTGGATTTTTTTTTCATAAGATTTTCACAATTTTCCTTTGCATGATTGCGTCATAAGTAACTTAAAAAAATCCTGTACTTGTGTGAGTATTTATTTAGGGCTATTTTTCCTCTAGTCGCTTTATAAATTTGAAGAATAATTTGAAAAATTGTTTAACCTTTCTGCTGTTAAATTTTTTTTTCTTTATCTCACTAGAATCCTCTCACTTTAATTAAGTTGATTTTATTTCATTTTTCATAAGTTTCCTCTTACCTTTTTTCTACACATGCTGCCCATTTATTTTTATTTTCATGCACTTTATTTGACACCATCTACTGCTCGTACATGCATACATACATACATATATTACGGACATCATTGCTGTGACTGTTATTTGTCTATTTAATGTTAACAATTTGTCTTATTCTTTGCACACAGGATATTTTCATTTTGTTCCACAGTATGAAAAAGTATACCAAACAAACATAATAAATAAATTTATTTGGTTTAACAATTTAAACAATTTATTTTATTCTTGTTGTTATTGTTTGTTTTTATTTTCAAGATAATTTTTATTTGTTGTGTGCTTGTGTTTTTATTTAATCAAAAACAAAAAAAGAAAAGAAATTGTTGTCAATAGTTTAGTCCAGTTTTTATTTCATTCGGTTTTGCTTGTGCCAACCAATAAATGATACTCTGCCACTAGTTGTACTCCAGTTTTTAAACTTTAACTAATTTAAAGCATTTCAGTTTAAATGGAACTTAATTTTTTTTTAAATTTTTTATGCATTTTTGTATAACGAAAGATTAAGGCATACAAACTCAAATACAAGTATCTCTACTCTGCAAGACCTTTTTGATTTAAGTAAATATTTTAGAATCTATTTATCACTTTTAATTGCTTGTACAGTTTTGTTTTTGTAACTTTTTCACCTGCAAGTTGCTTTGCTGAGAGCCTTTGTGGCCAGTCTGGCTAAAAATGGTTTCATTTTCCTTTTACCTTCTTTTAATTTATTGTTTACTTACGTTGAATTTAAGCATAAAACTGACACAGTAAATCACTTGAGTTAAATGTTTAAGTAACAATATTTTTAGAATACGTTATCTGCAATTTGCATTTATTATTTAAGAAATAAACAAATAAGAAGCTGGGGATTTCTAAGCAAATGTTTGCTTAATGATAGGAAACAGACATTAAAAAGTTCGCAAAAAAATAATTTTAAAGCTCTTTAATAAGATACTAGGAAATGAACATGAAGTTAAAAATAGTTTAAAAATATATTTTTTCTTAATAATGTTGCTTGTTTTTATTTAGAAATTATTTTTGTTCATAAGAACTATTTAACCAATGTAATGCAAAAAGCTATAGTTTTAATTCCTGTATACTAAATTAATTACTTTTTATTTTAAAAATCAACGAGAGATGACGGGATATTAAAGTTAACATAAAAGCAGAAAAACGAAACGGCTAACATTGATAGTACAAAGGGTTACATTTTCTATCGTTTTCATTCGATATCAAATGTGACGATAGGAAACCAGGAGTAATTTTATTTACATTTGTTACTAAAAATAAACAGCCATATTCATAAAGGTTGTCAAAGCATTTTTAAAGAAATTTTCTTAATATAATATTCAGCAGTTATTAATAGCTTAATAGTCTTTTAGTAAACTATTGTTAAATACAAAAATTTTAAAAATAGATCGGGTGTACTTAAAGGGTTTTTTAAAATAACAATCATATTGTTTTGTGCAAGTTTGATTATTTTGGTTGTGTTATAGTTGAAAGTGCATTACTTTAATTGAAGCAAAAAAAGGCGTTTCAAATTTTGTTTTTGACTTATAGCAACAGTTTTTATTACGAAATTCCATAGCTTCTAGAATGAAACCGATCTTAAATTATATCTTAGACGAACTAGCCTTAGTACTTGATATACGAATAAAGTTGTGTGTACCTTTTTTGTTCCCAAACCTCTAAGGGTGTAATTAATTAGACAAATTTCTAAATTTCTCATCAATTAGAAATTTAGTAGATGCTGTACCAAAAACCAAATTAATAATTCGCTGGTACTTTATTTGTTCAATATTAAATTGGACAAATCAGAAAATTTTCTGTATAAAAGTAAAGAGTTGCTTCTAACGTTTCTCCTTTTATTATCTACTCTATAAAGCTAAAAGGAAATTTGTTTTCCTTGAACAACCACTATTTGACTATGTGTAAAACTCATCAGAATTTCAGGGAAGTTACTCTATATTGCGATGAGAAAAAACGGCACGAACTCGAATCTTTATTGTGTTTGATAGTTTACTTTTTGCATTTGCCTGGTAGAACTCTGCTCTGTAATGCGTAAGAGCATGTCAACGTCGTTTTATACACACAAATATCTAACGATAAGCAAAGAGCAAACGCAAAACATATAGCTTTCGCATCACCATACGGAGTAATAACTCGGATTCTATGGCAATATTAAATTTTTGAGTTGTTGAGAAAAATGTTGAGAAATTAATATTTTTACAAAAATTATTAATCAATAGTTACAAAAAGATTCAAATATTCAAACAAAAAACTCAGTAAGCATTGAACTGAATAAATAAATAAATTTCCCAACCAACGTTTTAATATTGAAAACTATATATTCTATTTTTATTCTTCTCTTCTCTTTTACATTTGAATGCCAAGTGGGTATTACTGAATGTAATTAAAGAGTATATGAAAAACAAAAACAAAAAATTATAAAAAATAATAAGAAAAACATAGGGTTTTTGTACAATGAGCACTTGTATTTGTATATGTAATAATTTCTATTTGGAATTTAAAAGTTTAACAAAATATTAATCTTTATTTGTGCTTAATTCAAGAAATTGGGAGGGAAATTTATTTATTTATTCAGTTCAATGCTTACTGAGTTTTTTGTTTGAATACTTGAATCTTTTTGTAGCTATTGATTAATAATTCTTATTTAGTCAATTGCTTTTACAATATAAAGGTTCTAATGTTTGCAAGAAACGTTGGAAGTAACCTACTGAGGATTCAAAGTAGCGTCTGATGAAATGGTCCATATAGGTATGCTATCCCCTTCAGTACTTATTGTACTGAATAAATAACTCATGAGAATATCATGAGTAAAAGAATAAATTTTAAAACCAACACAATTTCTTGAATTAAGCACAAATAAGGATTAATATTTTGTTAAACTTTTAAATTCCAAATAGAAATTATTATATATTTTCTATGTTCGTTATTTACTCCATTAATTTTTAAGAAATTAATTTATTTTTATAATTTTTCTTGCATTACCGACCTGTTGAAAATATTTAGGGGATTCATACAGCAGTCATAAAGTCATAAAAAGCAACACGAAAAAATATAACTGCTGTGAGCAAACTCTTATAACAAATTTGAGTCTATTGACTACTTATGACAAAATATTAAATACAGTAGAAAAATTCTTATTATTTCAGGACTTTTTTGTTTGACAAACAAAAAAAAAAGTTTTAAATTATCATAAAATAATAAGATTGATAAATAAAAAAACATAAAAATATATGGATCCTGCAGATAAGCCTTATGGCTCAAAATATATAGATCTAAACGAAAAAAATAAATGTTTTTTGTTTAAAGAATCTTAAAGAAGCTATAGAAATAATATTTATATTAAATAGTGAAGATTCTACATTGGCAATTAATTTATTAATTACATTCGTTACTAACAAAATCTTAATAACTTTTTATACGAGTATTTATCTGACTTATGGACAGGGAGTTCTGTGTTTCCGAATTAATTTTTTATGCAAATATATGTCGTACAAATGTAGTATATGTTGAAAATTGTCACAAGTGTATGGGGGAAAGTACTCGTATGTACTTTGGGTTCTTTAGTTGACAAGAAGACCAAATAAAAACCATTAATTTTTAGAATGTCATATTTATTCCTGAAATAAAACAATGAAATTCTTAAATAAACATATGTACATTATGTACAGAGATTTTTTACTTTTTTTATTTAAATTCTTTAATAAAAGAAATATTATTCATTTTGTTGTTTAACCCAATGACACAATTTGGCTTTGTGCATACAAACACACACAAGTCCAAATACATGGAAGAATTTGAATGTATGTTTGGATGGTTTTAACAATTTTTGTATACCAGATATGCAAAAAATATACAAAATAGTTTTTATATATGCTGAGATATGTGTTAGTGTTAGCTTGTGTGTGTGCGTGTGTGTGTGTAAATATGAAGTAAATATTTTCCAACAACTATGATTCATTAGATTTTGGTTGATCGCACACATACATCGTAAATGCGTTCTATTTATGTCAAACTAAATAGTTGGAGGGAGTAGACATGGCGGTAATTTCAATATGCAAACAATGTGCAAATAATACACCACACACACACACACACAAAGAGACGTTGACACTTACACAATTGAATACTTGCAATGACATACTAGCACAAATAAAGATAGATGCAGGCATACATGCTTATATTGGCACGTAGCATACATACAGACAGACAAAAGAGTTTTATTTTTTGTTAAAATTTTAAGGAAGGAAATCATTTGTAAATACTGAAATAACATCTGCCATATGAGACAATGAGTGTAGGTGTCACTACATGCAGCTGCCTGTATGAATTTGAAAATGTGATTTAAATGAAGATATCAAACAGCCTTCATTTCTGTTAACATTTATTTATGTGCCTGCCTTTACGTGTCTTTATGGAAAATATTTTATCATTTACAATTGCAACAAAAAAAATTTTTTTTTTCTACTCATAAAGTGAAAAATAATATTTCAACAAAAATTATTTCATTTCCTATTGAAATAGATACACATTTTCATTGCTGATCTAATAAAGGATCATAAACAAAATTTAAGGAGTTGGTTTTTATTTATAAAAGTTATTTGAATGTCATATTGAGGCTTTGCAATGGTTGTTGTTGATATGGAGAATATTGAATAAATAATTTTTTTTATGGCAACAGCATTATCCGGAGATAATATGCATTTTTGCTAGTTTTTTTTTGTTAGTGAAAAATTCATTTTTGTAAGACAAGCACGATCTAAAAAGTTAAATAAGTTTAGCCATTATCTATAAATGATTTTAGTTGCCAAATGCTGTTAAAAACATTCGGAAGGATACCACAGCATACATTAATATGTGCCAAAGACCTCAGCAATTTTACTTATAATTACATAAATGTACAAGATTTTGAAGCAAAGCAACTAAAATTTGTTTCTAAAGTATTTTAAGACACTGATTTTTAATTAATTTTAATTGTCATATGAGTACAGCAGTATCAACTGCCAGCAAGTACGACAAAGAAATAAGAATGTTAGTGAATGCATTTGGTTTCTATGGTAATAACAAAGCGTAACGTATTTGCAAGTTATTTGCATTAATGTATTAACTAATGAAAAAGTATTCTTAATTTTATAATCCAAAAATTTTCTTTTTTAAATTATTTGTTGCAAAAAATATTTTTCACTCTGTCCTCAATCTTGTTTTTTTTTTTTTTAATTTTATACACTAAACCTGGTATTAGTAGTTTAAATATATACCTACATACGTGTGATGGAGTGCAGCATGCAGTTTGCATTTCTGTTTACATGAGTAAACACAAATTAACCGCAAAATATGTTTTTCATTACAAAACGTGTCAGTTTTACTGAGTGACAGACAAACAGCCAGAAAATTCATTTATTTGAATGACAAAATTTTTGTTTAGTTCTTGCTAAATAAAAAAAAATATTTTACACGAAAAAAAAAAAATTATAAAAAAAGTAAAACATCAAGCTTGACAAAAATATTTTCATAAAGTTGGAAACATGAATGAGTTGTTAATATTTTTTTTTTTATTTACTTTTAGTGACAACTTATTTGCAAGTCAAATGATAGTTGAGTTGGCATACTTTGTTTGTGGTGTGTGTGTGTGATTAATGAAAATGAAATATTTATATATGTTGCTGGTTATTATATTATTATCAGTGTTTAAAACTTAAATGTCTCTTTTAAAAGTTGTTTTTGCTCATCATGGTCATGCTATAAATTTATTTTTTTTTATGTTATTCAACAAAGAAATGTGTGTGGTTTTAATTGAGTAATTAAATTAATCCCTCTTAAATATTAAATCAAATTATATAACAAAGAAATGTGAATAAATTAATGAATTACAAACGCTGCTGCTTAAGGGGTTTACTGTAAAACAACGTAATTAATAAAAGGTGGTTACAAAAAAAAAAAAAAAAAAAGATAGGATAGAATAGAATAGAAACATGGAGAAACAAAATTTCACTGCCTAGAAATTCTAGTTAAAATTAAGTCCATCAAATTTATAATATCCGTGAGCAATCTATTGTCTCTTTAGTTGGGAATTAACAAGAGATTTTTTACGACCCACTGTTAGAGATAATCATAAATAAAAAATAATTATTTGGTTGTGTGGTTTACATACGAGTTTAATCTGAGGGGAACCTCTAACCCTATATCTCAACGAGAAATTTGTTTCTCAAAGCATGAAGAGCCGACCACTGGCAGAGGAGATGAAAAACTGTCTCCTTATAATTTCAGATGTTGGCAGTTCATATTGAAAGGTAGTCCCAGCCTGTCAGAGTACGTGCCGATCACCAATCGTGGGGTTATTTATAATCTAAAACATGACTGCATTTCAAAATAAAATTAATTATTAAATTTCAAAATAAAAATAAATAAATGAAAAATTGTTACTGAAGTTTAAAATTAAATTAATTAATTAAAACGGCTAGTAAATTAAGCTTGAGGTCGTATTATATAAATTTATATTTTATATCAATATTTAGCTCCAACTTGAGTAGATTCGTTAGGATATACGATATTATAACTATAAATAATAATATTTATTATTATTAAAATTAATCAAGCTTAAGATCTTAAAAAATTGTTTTAATTTAAATTTTCCGATATTTCGACTTTCTTTTAATAATGAATTTTTAAAAATAAAAAAATTATAAAAAAGCAGACCCTTAAAAGAAAGTCTAAATATCGGAAAATTTAAATAAAAACAGTTTTTTAAGATCTTTTGCATGATTAATATAAAATAATAATAAATTTATAAGATCGAATAATTTAATAAAATTATAATAATATTTATTTGATAATTTTTTTTCGACCTTTAAAATCTGATATATACTCGTATATATTTTTGTTTTAGCAATGACATGAAATTTGTAACAAACCTTATTGATATGTTGAATCTTGCAATGACACCATTTAGTTTATGTTTAACTAGCATTTAACTCGCTACTAACTCAGTGAGTGAAGATAAATCTGCCGAGTTAAATATGTTTTAACGTAACCCGTTACGTTTTTTAGTATTTGTAAATATTTATGGCATATTTGTCAAATACGTCTTACGTCATTAAATATTTCTAAATAGGTTTTTAGTATTTATGACATATTTATCAATATGTTTAAGAGAAATAAAGAGTGATTTTTTTGCTATTATCTTTTTGGCAACACTAGTTTTGACAGCTCACGCACGTTTTGTATCTTGTGTCACTGTCAAACATCTTCAGTTTGGTCTATAATTTAATCATGAATCGTCTTACAAACGAACAACGCTTGCAAATTATTGAATTTTATTACCAAAATGCGTGCTCTGTTAAGAAAGTTCATCGCGCGCTTCTTCCATTTTATAGTCAGTTTAATCGACCTACTGAGGCTTCTATTCGGGCTATTGTAACAAAATTTCGCACCAAATTTACATTGTTGGACATTAAACCACCAACACGCTTACGTAGAGTGCGAACTGAAGAAAATATCGCAGCCGTATCGGCCAGTGTTGGTGATGACCGTGAATTATCGATTCGGCGCCGTTCGCAGCAATTGGGCCTCTGTTACTCCACTACGTGGAAAATTTTGCGGAAGGATTTGGGTGTGAAGCCTTATAAGATACAACTGGTGCAAGAATTGAAGCCAAATTTTTGGTGAATGGGCTCTTGAAAAGTTAGATGAAGATCCACTTTTTTATCGAAGAATTGTGTTCAGCGACGAGGCTCATTTCTGGTTGAATGGATACGTGAACAAGCAAAACTGCCGTATTTGGAGTGAAGAGCAGCCAGAAGCATTGCAAGAGCTACCAATGCATCCACAAAAAACAACCGTTTGGTGCGGATTATGGGCTGGCGGCATCATTGGGCCGTATTTCTTCAAAGATGATGCGAATCACAACGTTACTGTGAATGGTGAGCGCTACCGTGCGATGATAACAAACTTTTTTTTGCCCAAAATGGAAGAGCTTGACTTGCATGACATGTGGTTTCAACAAGACGGTGCCACATGCCACACAGCACGCGAAACAATGGACCAATTGAGAGGCGAGTTCGGTGGACAGTTTATTTCACGCTTGGGACCAGTCAATTGGCCGCCCAGATCGTGCGATTTAACGCCTCTAGACTATTTTTTGTGGGGCTATGTTAAGGCTAATGTCTATAGGGACAAGCCCGCTTCGATTGACGCACTGGAAGCCAACATTGCCAACATTATTCGTGAGATACCGGCCGAAATGTTGGAAAGAGTATGCCAAAATTGGACTAAGCGGATGGACCATTTGAGGCGCAGCCGCGGCCAACATTTGCATGAAATAATCTTCAAACATTAAATTATATCGACCCAACTATCGATCCAAATAAATATTTCATGCATTTTTCTGAATTTTATGTGTTTTTTTTTTTTTTTAATTTCCGATAGTTCTTATAAAATCACCTTTTATAAATGTATAAGTAAAAATATGCATAAATACGTTGGCTTCTCAGGGTAGGTCGTCCAGATTTTTAATTTTTTCCTTGATTTTTACTACCCAGTTTCCTTGGGTGTTTTCTTAAAAGAAATTATAGCACTAAGTGTGGATTTCAATACATGTAATAGCTTTACTTTTATAGAGTTACTAAAATTATTTTTTTTTTGTAAAATAAAAAAATAAAATAGGAAATTTAGCGCTATAAGCGTTTGATTCCTCCAATATCTCTTGGTTTCATTTAAATGAGAATTTTGCTATCGATCTGTATTATTTATTTTACTACTTTTATTAGCAAAACAAAAAATATTTGAGTTACTTTTAACTTGTTAAGTTATAATTGTAAAATAGATGACACAAACAAAATGGCGTATTACGCAAAACGTACACACTTTTGCATTTACATTCCAAATGCTTAATTCGGGTCTAATTTATTTGCAAAAAGAATTGTATTCAAGCTACAATGTGTGTGTGTGTGTGTGTGTCTGCAATGCAGATGCATAAACATAAACATTTACCTAAAAAGCATACTTACATACACATACACACAGATAATATTATTATGGAAGTTGCATTTTCGTAATAAAAAAAAAATACGCGCTAATGTTATTTAATGTTCCCTTTTTATGAATTTATTTTTGCTAAAGCTACACATACAGACATTAAAAGCAGTCACAGAGTGACATGGATTTATTCCAACAATTAATATTAATAATTTAATTTTTCTACTCATAAAGTGAAAGATAATATTTCAATAAAAATTATTTCATTTCCTATTGAAATAGATACACATTTTCATTGCTGATCTAATAATGGATCATAAACAAAATTTTAAGAGTTGGATTTTATTTATAAAAACTATTTGAATGTCTTATTGAATTTTTTTTTTAATAATTTAATTAAAATTTAGTTTGCACAAAATTTTATAATTTTAATTTTTATATTAAAAAAAAATTGTAAGTGATTAAGTTGGACTTTATGTTCATTTAGCAAATATTATGAAATAACTTAAAGCGCTATTAGAAACAGTGTTCGCAAAGAAACAAAACGAAACCTTTGCATTCGTTTCGTTTTGAAAGTATTGGCTTGAAAATGGCTGATGGAATAGTTGGAATTTTAAAATGTTAAACTGTATTAGCAGGCATACATACGAGTATACTCACAAAATAAAGAAAAAGAATGAAAACTTACACGTAAATAATTATAACTAACACACACTAACTATAGACTAACTTTTCTTTATTTAATTAATGCAGATATTTTTACTTTCCAATGTGTGTGTGCAGTTTTTTACTCTTTGCTTTTGTATTTTTGCACTTCAATTCTTTTTGTAAAATTTCGTTTTTTTCTTCTGCTTTGTGGCTATTGTTGTTGCTTTTTTACTTTTGTTATTTAGAGTAAGAAGTTGTATTTAGTTTGAAAGAGAAAAAATTAAAAAAAAAATTTTTTTTTTAAATCCTCGCAAAGAAAAGTAAATTTGCGAAGCACTGCAGTGTTTCTCGGTACAATTAAAATAGGTTTTTGGAACAAGCTCAAGATATTAAATTCATAAACACCGGAATGCATGCACATACGGCAAGTAGAAATGCACTGAAAGGAAGTGTCTTTTGTTATTGTGTGTACAATTATGAAATGTGAAAAGTAAATGAAAACAAAAAGGGAAAACATTAAGTTTATTTTGAAATTTATTAATTAATAACAACATGCTTTTACCTGTATAACAAACAAATTGTATAAATTTTATATTCAATGCAGAGCATGGTATCTGTTTTGGACATGAATATATTTATTTTTTTTTTTTAATTAAAAAGTTTCAGTTACAGTAGTAGTTGTTGAAAATATAAGAAACGCAAAGATAAGTTTATGTATGTCAGTTAAATTTACATCTTTGTGGCATAGCATGTTTTCAGTAAATTCTAATTAATAAACATTTTGGTGGAAGAAACATTTCTTTAACTGTAATGAATTTCTTGAAGTTAAAAAAAAATTCTTTATGTTGCCACATAATAGACATGAGCTTTATTGTTCGCTAACAAGTGTTAAGGCTACAGAATCTTTTTTTTTTGTGTGCTATAAATAGGATCTAGTTCCCGCAAAAAAAGTATTTATCAAGAATTAATATTTATCTACAAGAATAAGAACTAGAATCAGGAGCAGCAATAAGTCACTTTGTCGCAGCAGGCAGAAGAGACCATTTGCAAATCTCTCTCTTAAATTTGGTATTTTTTACAAATAGTATTTATTTATACTCCAAAGAAGAAAGCCATATTTGGCGTTGTGTGCAGTAGAGGGTTAATTTTTAAGCACCAAAGTTTTAGCCAGAAACCGGTAATTTGCTGTACGATTGGCCTTAAAGTGAAAATAATTATTTATTAAAGAAAATGTTTTTTGTCTTTAATTATTTCCTACAACTCCGAAAAGAGTAGATATTTTTTAATGATCAAGATTTAGAATTAATATAGCAGTGTTATGCTCGTCCACTTACTTTACACCCTAGGACTTCTGTAGCAAACAAATATTTAACTTACGTTGTTATACAGTTTCATAATTGATATAAAAACTTTATTCACTTTTCGCACACACCTCATATTATATATAGTTGCTGTCATGCACATAATTCTATTATTGTTGTTAGTGGCTAGTAGTTTAAAACTCTGCTTCAGCAATCAGATTATTTTATATTTTATATTTAAAAACTTAAATTTCAAACAATAATTACGTATTTGTAAAAATAAAACAAATTGCTTACTAAAATAATAAAAACTTATTATAAGGAAAAACCACACTTCCTTTTCTAGTTGAAAAATGTTTTTGATTAAGAAATTTAAAATAATTTTAGGTTTTTTAAAAGTTTCTTTTTTTAAATATATATTTAACTAGTTAAAAATAACTGTGTAGTTTAAACTTTCTTTAAATATTATAAAATGTTTCGAAAGTTTAAAAATATTTGTGTATGTGTGTATTTAAGATAATTTACTATTTATTTAAATTATTAAAATACTACAATTTAATTGGCTACTTCGTCAGAAAAGCTATTGTAAATTAATATTTCGCTGCAGACTACTTAATCTCAGCTCTAGGTTTTTTAATACAAATAAAATCAAAAGTACCATTTTATCACTTTATTGAATTTTCAATTTACTGAGTATCGTTTGAGTTTGGTCTGTCAGTTTTAGGTTTGTTAATATTAAATATTCAAATAGTACCATTCAAATCAATAAAAAGTACTATCTTGCTTCTTAACGATTTTTTACTTTGGTAAGAGCGTTTGACCCCAATCTCAAAGTTCTAGAGTTGTTGGTATGAAAAATTCAAAAAGTACCAATAAAATCAATTAAAAAAAACCTTTTGAGCCCAATCTCGTACTTTTAGATTCTTTAACAATTAAATATCAATAAGCACCATAAAAATATAAAAAAGTACTGGTTTTCGCTTTGCTTAGGTCCGTTTGATCCCAATTTTGTACTGTTAGGTTGGTTTATATTAAAAAATCAAAAAGTACCATTAAAATAAAAAAAAATTCAATTTAGTACCCTAATGATTTTTAACTTTGAGCCCAGTCTCATAGTTCTAGGATGTACGAATATGAGACGTGCGACTTTTTTGGACGAAGATGAGTTTCTATTATTTGCTTTTGCAAAAATAATCAATGGCTTAATGTTTGCAGCAACAAAAAGCTACCAAAATCATATTGTAATTTAAATAGGTTTTAAATAGGCAATGTTATACATTTAAGTATTATTTAACTTTGAAGTAAAAAACTGAAATTCGTAGTTAAATGCCATTTAACATTTAAATATTTACATAGTCAAAAAATGGGCCTTAATGCAGGACGCTACTGTCTAATTCAGCTCTCACACTTTTGGTCGATTGTTATATTATTATTTAAAAGAATGTAGGTTCCTCTTTGCATGTCTTTACAAATAATTTTAATTAAATTATTGTTACATTTTATAGTTCAAATTCAGGCAACTTTATTGTACTTTATATTTTTTTTCTTTTAATAGATAAAATAATTAAAAAAAAAATCAACTGCTGAGTTTTTTCTGTACACAACCAAATATTAAACTTTTTGTTTTTATACTCGTAATTAAAATTATTACGGGTATATGTTCGCAACAAATTATTTCAAGTTGAATGTCTTTTCAAGAATGAGTTGGAAATTAAAATCTTCTATACATTTTGTAATTAAAGTATTCTTAGCAGCAAACTAACAAAAACGTCTCCATAAGCAAATATTTAACTAGTCATTTTGACAACAATTGTATTGAGTTCAAGACTTGCATATGACTATTATTTATTGCCATCAGAACTAAGTATGTACGAGTATGTTTGCATGTACTGCTACATTGACATGTATGCATTCTTGTACTCGTATGTATTCAATTTTATTAAATGTGAATTAGAATGGAATGAAAATTATTTATCTTAATTTTAATGAAATGACAATGATAATCTAGAACTAAAACTGACAATATTGCTTGATGCTAGTCGCTGGGGCAAATGAATTGTTAAACAACAAAAGCGTTTGCAAAATAATAATTATTTATGTTAAATAAATATCTTCTTATGCAATATTTACTATATAATACTCAGACATAAATACTCATAACAAGTATGGTTCAACTAACTAAAGTTCTATTATGATTTTATCATTTATTTATAAGAGGAAAACAAAATGTTTGTGTTCAGTTATAATAAATCTTATTTTATGTAAGCATTTATGTATTATTAAATAATATATAAAATATTCAACATGATAGTGATTGTGTGTATTAAAAATTCATTAAATTGTAACAAAATTTAACATAAAATTGATGTTTAAGTTTTTACAAAAAAAAAAAAAAAAAATAAATCTAGCAAATAAATGCAAAAAAAATTTTATTGAATGAATTGTTGAAAAATGCAAGAGTCATTTTCTTTTTCCAAAGCCTATTATTAAAAGTTAGAAATTTGTGGGCATTAAAACTTTTCTTTTGCTTGGTTAGTTAAAGTAAGTAATACCGATAATATAAATCTGAATGGTGTCACCTTAACTTAGTTTTAAAGTCTACCAAAGTCTGATTATTTATTGCACAATATCCTCAGTTTAACTATTAGTTAGTTGCAATAATAGGCCTAAGCTATAAACTTAATATCAGATTTTATTTATTGCGATGTTTTATAATTTAATTTTTTTTATTTTTAGATTAGGGTAGTGTGAAAACCTATTAATCTGTGGTTGGCAGACCTGCCTAGACCCTAGATACTTCGGATCTTGGTATATATGACCTCGACTTTAAGATGAAATAGTTTATAATGGTAAAGTACTATCCCAGTATTTGGAAAACGGCGACTAGCTAACTAACGCATTTCATTTACAAACAAAGTGTGCAAATGTTTAGGTCGTCATTCACTATCAAACACAATCCTATGATTTCTAATGCAAAGCAATATCATTGGTTAGATTTTTGAGTAATAGATACACAAAATTTAAAAAAACCAAAAAAAAAATATTAAAAAGAGACTCTATTTTAACTAAAATTTAGTTAATATTTTATTGCAAATTTTTTTGATTCTATAGAGATTTTCTTAAAAAAATTCATAAAAATTTATTTTAATATCCTAAAAAAGCTAAGCAAACCTTAAACTTAATAAACTAGCCATTTCAGTTTAAGAAGAAAAAGGTCAAATAAATAATTCATGAAAAATATTTTAAAATATAAAAAAAGAAATTTTTAATTTTAAAAAGCTTTTTCACCTTTTATTTCTTGTTATATTTTTTCTTTATTGTTATTGATAACAAAATCTCAAAATAAGATACAAATACGTAATATTATGAAATTAATTTATTTAATTTAATTTATTTGTTTTTATTCAAGGAATCAATTATCTATTTAGTGAGAACTTAATCAGAGAAATCGTTATTACGGGCAAAACCAATATAGCATCACTAAAGCTTTTAACACTTTGAGGGCAGCATGTGTGTATTTTAAAAGTTTAGATTAGATTAAATTACACTAACAACTGAAAGAACAAATATTTGGTTTTTTTATGCTTGCGTTTCCTTGCAAATTTAGAGAATATGATCGTACGAAATACATTTTATTTAGTTGTGATTTAATACTGGAGACTAAGCTAATTCCTAGGCATTCGAAATTTTAATCAAAAATATATAAAATTACTTAAATAATACAAATATAAGTCTTTCCAGCCTTTAGCTTGCATGTAAATCCACCTTCCTCTAGTTACCACAAGTTTTGTGGTAGCTCTCACTATATTTAATTATTTTCTTTATTACTGTTAATAAATAAAAAATATAAATGGGTTAATATTAATTTTAAAATACAAATAGCGCACACAAAACTGTTTCTATCTCATTTGAGTTTGGCTTATCAAAATGAATACAACAAAATTGAATTTTCTCGCGATACTATACTGTTTGCTGCAATTGATTTGCAATGTCCATTGTAATAGTTATGAGCTGGTAGATAGTTGGAAAAAAATTAATACAAACTATGCCAATGATATTCAGCAGAGTAATGAAATCTATAGTAAAATAAAAGAAGAACAAAGTACCTTGGCCGAATTAAGGATCATAGTAGAGAGACATTTAAGAACGAAAAATGCAGAACGCTTAGTAAATGCTATAAGTGCCTTTAACACTTCAATGAATTCAAATAATTTATTGGAATTAGTAAAAGAATTTAGTGCCAACTATGACAAAACTATACTATATGGAATTTTTGCTGAAGCCATAAATGAATTGGTTTTAACAAGCGAATTGCCTACAGTGCCTGATATCTTGTGGAGTATTTACCAGGTAAATGATAAGAAATTTTTTGAACTAATGTTGCGTGCCCAACTGCAACTTTATAATAGTTTTGGCAAAAACCATCACGCAGATGGAAAAGAATTTCTACAAAATTTCACACACAGATTGTATATAATAAAACAAACGCCTTTATTCAGCACTATAGATTTCAGCTTAAAACTGAAAGTGCAAAACATAATTGAGGAATTGCCTGAAAATTTAAAATATTTATATTTCATGCCCTACTTTTGCCTTTCAAATGTTCAATATTCAACATACATTTACACAGCCATTGAAGCAAAAGTAGATCTGCTCAGTCGTTACATTTGGCTGTGGCATGATCGCATATCTATGGATGATACCGGTTACATCAAAGCTGAAATTGGAGAAATGCAGAATACTGATGGAAATAAACTAAATGTTTCTCTTAAGGGTATCAAATATCAAATGTATTATTATATGATGCCCAATACCATGAAAGTTGCCGGTTGGGATGGCAATGACACTCCCGTAAATTACATTTGGAATATTGAATTTTTGGCTGATGATCGTGTGGTAATCTCGCAAAATGAATATTTAATGTGTGCCGTGGAAAGTCACGACAATCACAGACGCAACATTGCTGGTCGCAAAAAGGGACAGGTTTCTACAATTAACTCCGAGTGCCAGTGGCATTTAGGTCAGTGTATTTTTAAATAATTTTTGTATACATATGTGGCATTATTAAAAAAAAAATATTTGTTTAATCTTCACATACCGGAAACTTACTCGGGTGTGATTTTAAATTTTCAATCAGTGATAACTCTGACTCTTTCATGTGGTGCAGGTTTCATCCAAAAATATTAATCCATTCAAAAGTTATTAGAAAAAGACAGAAAACAAAAGGGCGCCAAATACCATTTTTTGCTGTTATTGTTTTCTGTCTTTTTTTAATAACTTTTGAACGGATTAATATTTTTGGATGAAACCTGCACCACGTGATTTTTTTTCTTTTATCGAAAAATATTGTTTAAATCATTTTACTTTTTTTTGCGTTGTTTCCCGCAAACAAATCTGGGTTGGTTGTAAGCTTGTACATTTTAATTGTTGCTAAACAATTAAATTATTACGTAAGAAATACTTATCGGGTATGCGAAGGTTAATAAAGGCTTATTGATCAAATTTTGTATAAAAAATTTGCTTAAAAACAAGTAACTTAAAAATATTTTTTTTTCTAATAATTCCCGTGAATTATAAAATAAACAATAAAAAACTTATATGCAGCAGAAAAGATATTAATGTTTTTAACAAAATTCCTTAGCAAACAAAAAAATAAAAAATAAAAATATGCCCGAATTGTTGTCTGGCCAAAGGTTTGTATTGAAATAAACAGCTTTTCAAGAAGTAGGCAAACTGACACCGCTTTAATATTCTATTTATATCATAGATTTTCTACATCCAGTTTTCTTAATTAGAAAAATTTTTTAGTATTCAATAGTGTAGATATGCAAAAAGCATCCCGTTGCATAAATACAAATTTTGCTTTAGTTTTATTTTAGGTAGAGAAGTAAGTTAGTTTTATCTCAATAGTCAGCCACCCATACACGACAGCTTTAGAAATTTACTTAATATTTTTCATGTTTGATTTTAACACACTCAAATTTTTACTTTCACAAACACTTATAAAAGATGGTGCTTAAGCAAATTTTGGAGACATTAAAAGGAAGCACTTTATTGATATTTCACGAGCTCAGTCACTCAAAATTAAATAAACATGGAACACATTGTTTTAGCATCTTCTAATCAACATGCCCAAAAATACTGTGTATGAACCCAATTAAGCGTTGAATATGCACGCATAAGTCTTCATGAATGTGATTATGTAAGTTTACGCATCCATAAGTATGTGGGACTTAATTATATTTGTTTTTTGCTTTTAATTTAATGCTTATTAATGGTGGTTGTTGCTGCTAATTAGCATAAAACTCTGTTAATATTTTTGTCATATCAAGAACACAAAATTACTTAGAATTCAATAACGTGATAAATTTATTTAAATTATCATTTTCTTTTGCTTGTTTTAGTACAAATATGTAGAAAATTTTTTTTTTGAAAAACACAATACAACTCTGTAAAGCTTGCCTGTAGAAAAGTAATGAATCCAATAAATTTTGGTTCCAAAATATTAAACGGAGTGATTTTCAATAGCAATCATCTGTATGAAACATTTCTATACATTGTGTTGGGACTTCAAGTACAGGCTGACGTCGCTTAATCGTGTTATAGTAGACACGATTTAGTGGTCAACACTAAAAAATTCTCAAGAGTTTTCAATTAACGAAAGTGAGCTGATTGCCAAAATAACACTGTTTTATTTTGCAGCTCTAGTTTTTTAATTAACGTACAGGTTAAAAATTATGATTATTTCGTGAACTTTATTTTATAAAGTAACTGCGGTCGGTTGAGAAAAGAGATGTATTTTATATTACTTTCTTGAGAGAGAGAGAGAGAGAGAGAGAGAGAGAGAGAATGATATGTCTATATTAAATACTATATGTTGAACCTGCCTTGATAACCATCTCTAATCATTCTCATCTGCAAAGAAAATAAAAATTAAAAATTTCCTGACACTAATAGAGGTTTAAGTTTTATTTAAATTTCATTTAGCATAATTTTCGTCTTAACTTAAAAATTAAAGTCGAAATTTTTTGAATTACCTCTTTTGTCTTAAGTCTTTTGATACTCGAAGTGTTTAAATTAAACGTCAACTTGTTTTACGCTTCTGTCAAAAAAGTTAAAACAAAGTATTCATATGAAGCAAACCTCATAATAACGCGTGTGATGCAAAAAGTTAAGCAACTTTTAATTTTGCATGCGTTACAAGTGAACAAGCTGTGTTTACATTCAATTTTAATAAAAATCTTAATAATATATGAACAATAAAACACATCAATCAAAACATTAATAGAATAAATTAAAAAAAAAACTAAGATTGTGTTCAAAATCCACCCCTGAATACAAAAATAAAAAAACGTCAGGAGCGTTATGTGTAACTCTTTAAAAACGTACAATGCTAAAGAAGTATGAAACGCATTGCATATCAACACGTGCTGTATAACTCCAGCTAAAGTCTTTTATCGGTCCTAAACCGATAATAGAGTTCGTACCTTAAGTTTTTTAATCATAAACGGCACTCACCAAAGTTCGTTTTAATAGCGTTACTGTACTTACAGCTGATCGTAGACTTGGGCATAATCGTTAATATCACTAAATCGTTCAGATTTTTCAAATCAATTATTATTATCACTGAGGGCCATAATCGTACCGCGACCTTAAAATATATATTGTGCAGCCCAGCTAACAACTACAATCCGAAACTCCTTACGAATCTCGTAATTGCTGTAAGATTAATCGTGACTAGATCGTTTGGTACTAATGCATCATTATCTAGGCGTCTTGCTACCGTTGGGCACTCCCAGAGAATGACGCTGTACGATGACTTGTGACTTTCGTTCGTCATTCCTTTCGTACACTGTACGGCAACAAAATTTTGACTTTTGTTCATAGTACCTTTTGTTCATTGTATTTATTATACACCGTACTAGCTTTGTAATGATATGTAGTTACAACTAATTATTGAATTTAATCTTCTATTTATAATATCGTTCTGCGTCCAGACTCTTTTCAGCTCCTTCGCAAAAAGAAAATACAGAGTTGAGTATATTATTTAATCAAAATTAATTTATTTTAAATATAAGCCCTCTCTTACTCGATTACTGCTGAATACCACACTCAGGAACGTTTACCTTATGTATTGTTACACTTTTGTATTTATTATACACATACATAAAAGAGGCAAACAAATATTTACGTAAGTATTTGATGTAGCAACTTATGTATGCAAATTTATACTTAAAGGTATTCATATACATAAAGGAAAGGAATAATTTGCACATTTGAAGCACTTTTAACTGTAGTATATTATGAAAAGCGGTTAAAAAAACATCACATCATTTAACTCCATAAGGAAGAATAAAAAATCCTTGTATTCATATACGAGTACAAAGGAAGTAAGCCAAAAGACAACAATCAAAAACAGTTGTGCTTAGCAACAAAAGTTGAATCATGCACAAAATAAAATTATTCTGAGATAACATATTTGTAAGTATGTAGGTATGGCTGTCAATGTGTAGTCACTCATATACACAACGACTTACATATAAAAGTATGTACGCATACTTATTAGCCTAATGTTTAAGAATACTTTAAATATAACAACGAGAGTAAAGCATTTGGGGACATCATCTTGAAGCAAAAGGGAATTCCAAGCAGAATATAAAACGAATGAGTAGAAAGCAATAATAAAAGTAGTTTTGAAAAACTTGCAAACTTATAGAAAATTTTTAAATTTTCATATTTTTCTTAAATAATCAACAAACAGCTGTGAGAAAAAAATAGCACTGAAGTCAAGGCATCTCATTTTTTATTAGTTTTATCTTTGTTTACTTGTCGATACAATCTACCGAAAGTAATTAAAATAGATGGAAGGAGTGTCTATGCTACGTAAAAAACAAATTGATAAATTTATTGGTCGTAAAAACAAAAATGGGGGCTGCTGGTACATGCCGTACTTAGGAACTACAGCTTTAGAAGCTCTAAAAGTTTTTCTAATCAAATTATTGCGATTCTAATTTCGTCCTACCATTCTTGAAACACAATAGTAATATCGGTTTAATATTAATATTTAATCGGCTTAAGTGATTTTTATTGCTAATGTGTGATTATGAGATCGCTTTATATCTAAAGGTTGTTGACCCGTCCGTTAGCCTTCAGAGTGTTATATTGAAACCCTTATTTCGATCTAATAACTCTTTAATAAATTGCATGATTATGACTCTTGCCTTGTATAAAAGCTTATATTTCGCTCCAGCATTTGCCCATCATTGTCATATATCCTCTATTTGCATTACCCAATTTTTCTCTTTAATTCGTAAAATATTTCGTTTTAAAAAGAAACATAACTTCTATTTGCTTTAATCTACTAAAATAGCATTAAAACATAATCTTTTTAAAAAGTCCTAGTATTAGAATAACATTTTCTAAAAGTTTTCATTAAAACATGTCACATGTAGCAAAGGAAAATTTTAAATTACTTAATAATTTATTGCCAAGAATTATTAGATTACTTGTGTTTAATTTCCTGCTTCTTAATGTTGTTGCTTGTTGTAAAAACAACATACTTAATAATATCTTTATTAATACAAGCAACGTGTCCTGGTAATAAATAACAAAATAAACAACAAATTAAAATAATTGTATAATTAATATACTCGTGCTTGTTTGTATGTGTTCAAGCATATATTTATGTTATTATAATAATAAATTTATTATAAACAGAGAACAATTTGTAATCATCTTGAACATTAAAACTTAATTCTGTGAATTACAAAAAAAAAAAAAAAAAATTCTTAGATTTGCATAAATTTTCCAAGGCGTTAGTGAAAATTGGTGAAAAGTCCATGAATACATGAATAACAAGAAAGTGTGAATATTTGCCAAAAAATATTCATATTTAAGTGCATCTGGTCATGCAACATTTAATACTAAGAAAGAAATTTAACACTAAGCTCTGGTAAGGAAAACAAGTTTGTTCCTGCCAGTTGATGATTGCCAAGTAAGAATACATAAATTTAACTAAATAGTAAAAGGCAGCCATAAACACTGCTTATTATTTAAATTGCTATTCATTCATACATAATATTTAATATAATAATTTCAGTTTTCATTTAAATGAATATTTTTGAATGTATGTAGAGAGATTTTGGATTTAATTTATAGAAATAGAACGTATGCAATATGGACAATTATTTTTTTTTCTTGTTTTTTAGTTGAACAATATTTTTGTTTGTATATTTAGCAAGCGGATAATAGATAGCTGAACCTACATAAAGCCCATCAGTATCATAAACAGCGCAAGGGACTTTATGCAAATGCATTTTTGTAGTCGTTGCTCTGAGACCCACTCAAAGTTAATGTTTTTGCAAATCACAATATTTGAAGTAAAATGCATATTTTGGCTTAAATTGCTTGTTTTTCATATTTTTCGTCATATTTTGTTGTAAATGCTTAGTTTTCCTTATATCTCGTAATTTTTATAAAAAAAAAATTTGCTCTCTTATTTGTTATTTTTTAATTAATATGGTTATTTTTATTAAGCTTGAGGTCTATTTTATAAATTTATTTTTATATTGATATATCGCTTCAACATGCGTAACTTCTTCAGGATATAATTTTAAATAAAAGTTAGAGCAAAATATCGATATGAAAATAAATTTATAAAATAAGACCTCAAGCTTAATAAAGTAGCCATATTAATTAATTTGCTATTTTCTTAATGTTTTATTTAGAAATATTCATCTGTTCAATACAAATTTATTTAGTCATCTGATTATAGTTTTTCGAAACCTGAAGGTTAAAATAGTATGAGATACTCTGCTTACTTTGACATTTTCATGTTTATTTATTATAGAATTACCTACACTTTATAATAAATTCGTCTTGTTTCTGTTTCTAGCTTTAAGTAGTTGTAATTTGTAGTCAATGTTTGGTTTCTATTCTTTCAATAAATCAATTTTACTTTTAGAAAAAGACTTTAACAAAAATAAAATTTTGCTCTACTTGATTGATGCAGCGACATACATACATGTTTAAGTCTGGCCATTTTTTAAAGGTATTTTACCCAAAAATGTTACATGCCATGCATCCTGTGGCTGAAGAAATTAGAAATCAATGATATCATGTGGAAAAAAATATTTTTAAAGCCATCTTTGCATGTTTCACTATTTAAAATGAAATATCCTGACTTTAACTTCCACCATAACTAATTAAAACATGATGGTGCAGCTGAGTATTATGACAAACATTTTGAAGAATTTAAAAATGTTGTAAACAATTTTAATAAAAATGATAAAGTCACTATATAAAAAAAAATAAACAATATTTTTTAAATTTAGTAAAGGTTCAATTAGTATTTGGATACTCAAACTATGGGTTTCTAGTCAAGACAATAACCAAACTGCAGTGGTTTATATAATTGAACACCTCCGTAAAACTCGTTGATGATGCTGTCCTTAAATTAAGAAAAGTAGAAGGTCAAATCGGTGAAAAAAATTATAACCAAATTTGACACAATTTTAAGAAATAAAAAAATTTTGAATGCATTTTTTTAAATTTTAATTTTGCATATTTTGCGGTTTTTAGCGCATGTTTTGTGCGCATATTTTGCGTTTTTACGTGCATACATTTGGGAATTTTAGTTAAAGATTAACTTAAAGATCCTAAAAAACAAACAATTTGTTAGTTATGACATTTTTATTTAAAGTTATTATATATTAATGCACAGATGTACTTTAATTTTTTTAAGTGGTAAAAGTTCATCTTAAAAACTAAACCAAAAGTACTTTAAAGTAAGATGTTAAGATCTTACTAAAATTACTACCCACCCATTTTTTTTAATTCAATTATGTGATGTTTGTATCATTGCATTGCTTAAATAAATCAGTGATTAAATATATCACGACTTTAATTTCAATTTATCTCTGAATATTTAGGTTTAATTTTAAAGAACAGTTTTAAATTGTTAATAGTGATTTTGTAGCTGTGATGCTGAATACCTCACACATATGAATAATCAAGTACTCACTCTTACAAACCTTATTATTACCACAATATTTATACACATACTTTTGCAGAAAATGCAATTACAGGTTAATTACAGGTCAAATTACAAAAAGTGCACTCTCTGTAATGTAAAAAGTTTTAATGACAACAATATTAAATATCTTGCTATGAACAATGTATAAGCTTTTTCAATAACCCCAAAGGTGATAGAAGTTAATAAGTTTTTGTTTATTTTTTATTATTTCATATCTCTTGCATAACATGAAAGCTTTTTTCTTTTGCAAAATTGTTAATTTTTCACTTTATATTAATTTAATTTTTTTGAAAAACTATAAACCACTACAAGGTATTTTATAGAAGGGGAAATTTATTGTCGGTAAAAAATTAGATGTAGCTAGACCTACTGTAAAGCCTTTTCTAACATCTATTTGTTAAATTTTTTTAATCACGTACGATATCATTTGCAATCGGAAACTTTAATTACCAGCAAAATGACGACTTTCTGTAGAGTAAAGTAATTATACACACAGAAAACAACTTTGGTTGTGAGAACTCTAATATTCTTGTTAGTCAAAAACTCAGTGGTTATAAAAAAGTTTTGTTGTTTGTAACAGCAGAAATACCATAGCATAATCTAAAACTTTGTGCTTTTAATAATAGTTTTGTCTAAATAATCAAATTTCTTGCATCTATGACACCAATTGAGTTTTAATTGACAACAAATGGCCTTCTGATTTCTTGCGCCAGAATTTTAATTGACAACAAATACGACTCTCACAATTTAAATTGTAAATATAATAAAATTTATAGAAATATTTTAGCATCTTCTAAAAAACTGCAAGATTTTTAGTTAGGACTGATCAGTGATGGCCTTCTGATTTCCAGCGCCAGATTGTATATTCAATGTAAATGTTAAGAGTTTCATATCTCCCAACAAACATAAAATCTAAAGTTTGCAAAATTTTAAATTTCAGATGAAATTTTTTAAGAATCTCTCAAAACTATTTATAAGGCTAAAGCTGCAGCTTGAAAATAATGCGTTAAAAAAACTTTATAAGCAAAACTTAAATTTCAATTATTCAGAAAAATGAACAGGCTTATGGAACAAGTCCGAACAGCTTTTTAGAATAAGAAATACTGCTCGAAAAAATGTTGCTCAAAATTGTAAATCTTCTACCAGAAAACGTTCAAAAGTTGTTCAAGATCTTTCCATATAAGATGAAATCTGTCTTATCTTCCACCACAGGGAAATATTCTTGATCCAAACCTGTACATTTTATTTACTGCGGATATGCCTACGAATCAATTGACTCATACATTAATCTTTGCAGACAATACTGCTTTCCTCAGCATTCATAAAAATACAGTAGCAAAAAGCGAACAACTTCAATCACATATAAATCAGGTATAGAAATGGCTTTCAAAGTGGAAGATAAAAGTAAATGTTTCAAAGTGTGTCCACATTATGTTTTCTTCCCATCACGATAAATGGTATTACAATACCAGAAGACAACGAAGTGAAATAGTTTCGTATTCATTTTGATAGGCGTCTTATGTGGACTATTCACAAAGCAGCTAAAATAACTCAACTGAAGTTGAAAACTGTACAACTCTACTAGCTTATAGGATCACACTTTGCGTTATGCTTAGATCTTAAAGTGTTTCAGTATAAGACGATTTTAAAGCCCACATGGGGAACTGCTTCTGCATCAAATGTTGCAAAATTATAAAAAAATCACAGGCGCTTCTTGGTACCTTAAAAATGCAAACATCCATAAGAGGAGAAGGAATTAAAAAAGTCTGTACAAAGTACATGATGAAGGACTTTTTGGTTTTTGAGGGCCACAGACGACTGAAAAGAAACCAGACATTTAATGTGGTTGGATGAATATTCTATTGTTTGACCAGCAAGTTGAAATTGCAGTGGCAATGGAAACTAAATCCTTTATATATTTATTTGTATTTTTTTTTTTTTTTAAATTACATAAAATTTTTAGAATATGATTTGAGTAAATTTTGTAAATTTCATTTAGAAAGATTCAAAATTTAAAAAAAAATGCCACGAGAGCAAGTTGTCTAATGCAAGTAAATGTAATTTCTATACTCGCCATGTGCTGTCCATATTCGGTGGGTTATTGCTGGCATGTAAATTAAAATTTATAGTTGAAATAACAACTCCTGATTTAGAAGACTCTTGATTTTTAAAATCGGAGGTCATCAGTGATAATAATTTTGACATGTGTAAAACATCAAATTTACATACATACATGATACGGAAACACGCATTCATTTAGATGTTTTTGCAATGTTTGCAGTCACAGCTGCGATGTCAAACCGAAAAGAGTTTTTAATTAAATATAAAAGAAAAGTAGTTAGGAGGTGATGAATTTTTTGTATAAAATATTAAGATACCGAATATAGAATAGCACTGACTAGCCATAATTTCTATTTCAAGTCTTTAGTAAACATTTTAAATATCAGCCAAAAACTTTTTTAGTTCTCAAAAATATTTTTTTTTTCTTAAATCCTATTAAGCAAAATTTTATATACCATTTGAAAGGATATGAATCTAATCAGCCTTTATGATAATAAACTAGAAAGCAGATACCTAAATAGCAATATTATGGTCCTAGAATGACGTGATTTAATATACATCCTTTAGTTGTTTTGTAAAGTTTTAGTTATTCGTATTATAAATATTATATTATTGTAGTCAGCCGATCAGGGACGGAATATTTACCTTCGTACAGATTGAAATATTCAAATTTATTTCTACCGCATGATAGCTAATCAGTCCAGGATTAAGCATTTAACAAGAGTCAAGAGTGGAGACGACTTCGGTGGCATAAATACAAGGGAAACAGAACTTTGTCGAGCTTGCACAGACTGAGCGTATCTCAGCTGGAAGACAAACTGAGAATAAAAAAATTAAAATTGAAATTTGAAAAACCTTTTGCTGTTCACACTCGTAAGTATGTGATGGCCTCTGTTATGTGGGGATGTCATTGCAAATATTCAAAACAGCAAACAAAATACCTATATATTCTTACAGCTATATAAAACAAAAAAATGAAAAAAAAAAAACAAAAATAAACAACAGCAACATAAACAAAATGTAGAGTTTTGTAAGTGAATATGAGTACTTGTTAATAGGATTGTATTTATGTGAACTCAAAAGCACACAAAGCTACACTTGCACGTATTAAAAAACATGCATGCATGTTATGCAAAACATACACTAAACACTCATACACATACACAGATTCACATACCAAACAAGCAGTATATGCATGTCCATAGTAAAAACAACAAGCAAGTGTATATCTGCTATACGCTTGGCTGCGTGGATATGTGGTTGTATGGCTGGGGTTTTTCAGATTTTGTGTAGTTTGTGTGTGTGTGTGGTACTCTGAAGATACCAACCATGTTAACAAAAGCACAATTATTAAAATCAGAGGAAGAGCGCAAACACATTTGTATCTACATACACAAGGTTATATGAAAATACAATTATTTGTTAAGCTGGGCATACATTAGTGTGTGTTTGTGTGTGTGAATGTGTTTGAACAAATACATTTAAAGATTACAAATCTTGATATAAATTTTTACTAGACAGTTGGCAATTTAAAAAAGTGTCTTTTATTTGCTCTTAACTAAAGTGTGTGTGTGAGAGAGAGTTTTTTTTAGTTGTTTGTGTTTTTTGTTTCCTTTTTTTTTCTGGTGTAAAATAATTTTATTCGGCTAAATGTTTTATGAACAGGCATTCAAACTAACATTTGGAGTTTGCGAGGACAAGGGATAGTTATGATTCAGAAAAATAATTGCCAGTGAAACCCTTTCTAGAGGTTCTCTACATGAGGTCATAAATATTAATTTCAAGAAAATTTTTGTAAAAGCAGAGAATCAATTGGAAATTAATAACATTCTATAATTTATTTCATATTAAATTTAAATCTATTCACATGAAAGCTTATAAAGAGCAAACAATTACGTTTTTGCCAGCAACATTTAATTAAAAAAAATTATTTACATTTCACGAAATATTTTTTTGCTAAATATATTTAAAAAAAAAAAACAGTTGTTGAATAAGCTTTCTTAAACAAAATTGGTTTTTAGGAATTTGACAGGCTAATTTCTCAATTAGCTGGAAAATATATATTTTTTTTAATTTTTTTACAAATCCCAAGACAACAATTTAATTTTTCTTGGAAAATTGTTTCTACTGCGAGTAAATATTTTATTTATTGCGCAGCAATGCCAGTGCTTTTTATAGGCATTTTTAATAAAATTTGTAAATCGAAATGTTTAAAAAAAATTTTTTTTGACTCGCTAAAATTCCTATTTGTTGTTTTAAAAATGCATAGAACAGTTTCTCATCAGCTGAAAAAACACCAGTGCACGCATAGTGATGGATTGCCTGAATTATGAAGAAACTCGATAGTTGTTCGTTGATTTTAATCAAATACAACTTGTTTTGTTTCAAACTTAAAAGATAATGTGCTGAAAGAAAAAGGAAGAGGATTTTTTTCTTCTTCTAATTGAAATAATTTTTTGAAAATTAAATACGTTTTTCGTCAAAATACTTTTTCTTGCATTGATCAATTTTTTAAGAACAGCATAAATATATTGTAATGAGAATTATATATTCAGAGTTATCGATAAAAAAATGATTGTCTGTCAAAAAAAAAAATTAAGAATTTTCAACTTGAAATTGAGTTTTGCAATTTAAAATCTTTTAAATTTTGCCCACTTTTTGGTTTATGCACGAATTCTGCGATTTTAAGCTTTGTTTTTCAACTTTTTTCTTTGCTTGGCGTGTTTTTGTAAGTGAGAAAGCAGCACTAAAAAAGTATAAACATCAAACAGTTTTGCTTCCATTTTTTATATTTCGTTCTTTCCATCGTTTTTTGTTTCTTTCTTCCAATTCTCTATCAACAAAATGGGAAAACAATGAAGTGTCATAAAGGCTTTACGATATTTTAAAAACTAATAAGCAGATTTAAAAAGAACGTATGCAAGACTTAAAGGAAATTTTATTTGAAAGTTTCTTATATTTTTATATTCAAATAACACAAACTATTTTCAAGTAAATCTGCCATATAGCATGTCCCCTCTTGAATTTAGGATCCAACAGTATATCTCGAACACAAAAGCCAATTTTAAAACAATAAAACACAGATTTAAAACTAATTTGGAAATAGTTTTCAGTTGCTGTGGTTAACAAGTTGACTTATTTATGTTAAATTGGGTTATTTTCTCTCTAAATTCTTTCCTTTTAAACAAAAACAAAAAAAAAAAAAAATTGAATATGAACCAAGGAAATGTTTAATTTATTTTGTGCATTTTTATGGATTTTTTCCTTTAACAAATAATTCAATTTCCTCTCATTCTTAGCATAACAGAAAGTCTTCTATAATACTTGTAGTAAAATTAATATTCAACACTTTTTGGTTGGTTTCCTTTTTGTTTTTTAGATGTAATGATATTTTTACAATTTTAGATTAAATAAAAAACAAACAAACAATTTTTTTTTTTTTTTGCTTAATTCTTTTATTTCTTTTTCTATATTTTGCTTCTTGTAAAACAGTCACGATCCCATTGAAATCCATACGCTTGGTTAAATTCTCATAAATATTATCTAAAATTAAATCTAAAACTCATTTTATGTCTACAGCATTTTAAATAAGAAAAATGGCAGAAGACAGAAAAAGCAATTGACCAGGTTTTAATACACAACTTAAAGCAAAAGCAAAAGCAAAAAATAAAATTTTATATAAAAATTAAATGTATCAAAATGAATATAAACTTACTTGTGTTTCAAATTAATTGAAAGCGGTGTAAGTTGGGTCTTTGGAAAATAAATAATTTGAAGCAATTTGAAGTTATCTAAAAATATATTTCAATGGTGGAAGCTGCACTAAGAGCGGACACTCTAAAAATTAAATATTAGTTTCAAGGTTTATTAAACGATATAAATATCAATTTGAGAGGGGTTTATTTTATTATATATGAGTTTGTTCATTTACTTAAATTGAATCTTGAGCAGGAAATGTCAAAGAGCAAATATTTTTAATTTTAAATTGTTAGTCACAAAACACAAAACCTTTATACCACTTCAAAGAGAAAGTTACGGCTTTCGCACTGAGAACACAACTTTGATTGTGAGATTTGATTTTTTTACCATTTAAAAAATTCAATTATCAATGAATAAATAAGCGTTGGCATACTAAATTGAGCAGAGCTGGGAAAAACATTTTAAGCAACATTTATGAGCTTTGTGAAGAAGACTACTTTTTTTTATTTTATTTGAAAGTTGGAAGCTGAAAGTTTGTTGTCAAAATGAGACCATTTAATGTCGAAATGATACAATACGGCTGTTGAAATGATAACATGCGTTGTCAAATTTAATTCCAGCAATGTTACAAGAAAACCTAAACGAACGAAAGCAAAGCACATTTGTATTAAAACAAAAAAATTTAAGAAAATTTGTTTTTATTTTCAATAAAAATGTGCTTTGGTGTCGTTCGCTTAGGTTTTCTTGTGACATCACTGAAGAGGCCATAAATTTGACAACATATTGCTGTCACTGTCACAACATTCGTTAACAAGTTAACAACGTGCGATGTCAAAAAAGTAAAATCTTAGCTTTTTCCCCAAGTTGACAACCAATCATTGTCAATTTGTTAGAAAATTGAAAACACTCGTTGTCAATAAAATAGACAACGGGATGATGTCAATATGACCACATCCGTTGTTGATATTGCAACGCGATTTTTGACTCAGTTTACATTCGTAAGCACAAAATGTAGCTTTTACTAGTTCGATTCTTACGTTTAATAATTTAGGCTTAGTTTTTAACGTGTCTATTAGTGTTATAGCAACAAGTACAGAAATAAAAACACCTCAAAAACCCCTATTGGAACACTAAATTCATTTGTAAAATAAAGTCTTTTTAATATTTGATACTCTTACTTCAGTCCTTATTTCTCTCTCTTGTGTTGTGTTTTACCTCAAATAACTCAATTAGCTTTATTTCCCAGGGAGAGGTCGATAATACAGTTCCCTGCAAAAGGATACAAGCACTGAGCGAAAGCTTTCTTATGCTCAACATTGAAAATAAACGAATGAACATGAACTTCGTGATTTTAGGTGGTCACATACAATTTTAAATAATCAGCACTTCTTGCAAATAAGTTTAGTTGAAAACGGTATGCGTTAAGGAATGGTCGTCGCATGTTAGTCTGCACAAACGAAACGCGCAAGGATACGTTTTATACACAAAACAGGAAACAAATTTTGTTTGCAAAAGTGATTTAGAGAAAAATGAAAAACAAAATGCAAAAGAAAACCAAAAAAAATTTTTTGTTTGAAGTGAACGAAAGTGTTTGGCATGAATGTAAATAAAACAAACTGGTGTGGGGGGAAAATAAAATTTCAAGGTGAAAAAAAATTTAAAAAAAAATTTTAACATAAAAAAGAATACTAAAAAAGATTTATTTAAAAAAATTATTAAAAACGTAGTTTCTTGAATTTGATTTAAGCTGCAACCAAAGGAATAATTTCAAATTAAAATTAATTTAATTAAGAAGTGAGAATGATGAGTAAATCGCTACTTTAAAATCACCACATGCATGAAATTTTATTTTTTTATTATGTTAAATTTTAAAATTATAACAGTTTGTTCTTCAAATTCAAAACAATTTAAATTTAATTATTCCTTGCAAAAACCGTAAATTAAACGGAGAGCTGACTCTACCATCTATAGGCTGGCCGTAAATATAGGGAACTTTTTTGAGAAATTAGCCATAATTTACTTTATGTTTTGCGGAATTTTTTAAAATTGCTTTTGTTTATGAAAATTTTTAAGTTTTAAACTTTTAGCAGACTGATTAAATAAACAATTTACTTTTCTTAGAAATTTGATTATTTTATTTCTTTTACCAGTAACCATTTTTTTTTTTTGAAGAATTTCTTTCTTTGCTTTTATTTGTGAATATTTTGTTTTCATGTTAAAAGTAAAGAAAACAAAAAGTGGCGACAAAATGTTTTTTTTATGGGGAAAAACTTGTTAGTAAAAAATAGTAGCAAAAAATATAAATTGAAAAACTTTTGAAACTTTGTTAGTGAATGTTAGTGGGTAAAGAAAAATTTTTTTGAAGTAGCTTTTGCTTGCTTGTTTCCTTCCTTTCCTTTCTTCTAGAAATGTTTGCAGTTTCATAACTTTTATTTTACTCCTCTTTTTCTTTTATAATTAAGCATTTTTTAACTAAATAAAGAAATATTTTACTGCATTTTACTTTTTTAAAACAGTTGACACACTTTTTAAACCAAACATTTAATTTAATGACCTGATTATTCAAATTTATGCTTTCAGTTTACACACTCATGCTTACCATCGAAATTGATTTGACATACAAAAAGATTAAATAAAAAGAAGTTAAACTTTTACGCTTCACTACCTTTTTGCATATTATGAGGATTCTTGTTTTTTTTTCTCTCTTTATGCTAAAATAGCATGCAAAATATATAAGACTAAAAAAAACATTGCAAATCAATTTTGTAAAACCTTTTTTATATTTTAACCTGATAAGCTAAGATTTACAAATGAAGCAAACAGTTTTGATAACTAAATTCAACAAAAAACTTTTTGTAAAAAGCTTACAGTGTTAAAGTACATAAACAGGTTGTTAATTTAAAGCTGAAAATTAAAAAAAATTTATTAATTTTAAAAATATTTTTAAGGTATTCCTAAACAAAAACAATTTTTCTATATAAAAAAAAATACTCATTTTTGGTTTACTTGTTTGTTCTTTATAAATTTTTTTTTCTTTTCACCGGTTTTGTTTGAAATTTGGTACATAAAGTCTCTATACTTCAAGGAAAATTGTCATATACTTTCGTCACTCTCTAAAAATTCCAGCTCACGTAATAAAGCCTTGGGCCGGTTTGGACCAGCCATCCATATCTAGTATCTAGTAAGAATGCAAAACAAATTAAATTCAATTTAACTTAAAATGTTTTTAAACCAAATTTATTTAATTTAATTTGATATTAAATCAAATAAAAAATTTCAAATTAACAGCAAAAGTCAAAAACAATATTTCAATAAGATTTCTGTATTCGTAGCTGTGTTACACAAAATGAAATTTAAAACACAGTCACGTTACTATATGACCGAGTGCCTGGTTTTAAGCACCTGTACAGCTTAAAAATGTCCATAAAAAAACAAAACAAAAATTAATGAAAATCTAAAATTTCGGTTGTATTTTTCATTTTTCTAGGCTAATTGATTTTTTTTGCAACGTTTTGTACCGTTATATATTTAATACAAAATATGCAAAAACCACCCGGCTGAATTTTAATAGCAAGTGAAAGATAAAAACAACTGACAGATTGGTATGTTAAACTTTTCTATACATTGCCTAGCGACTTTTAAAAGTTAATTTCAATGACCACAAGAATAGACATAGGTACAGACAGACATCACTTAATCGACTCTGCGATATTTGTGAAGTTTCAGAATATAACGGGTGGCCCAAGTGAGACCTAGTGAGCGTATTGTAGTCGTTGTTGGGGGTCTTGGGTTAGAAGCTGTTGCACAATTTGAACTTTGTATGGATACATCTTAAGATCCAGCTTTAAAATTCTCTGTAATGTTGTTCTGGGTATAAACAATTGGCCGGAACGGCGTCGAGTTGAGACAGATGGATCATTTGCAACACTCTGCTGCACAGCTTCCACGTTGTCTTCAGTACAAATATTTCGATGAACACCTCTTCCTGGACGGTCGGCAACTGAACCCAGTTCCTCAAAACGGCGAACTAAACTTGTAATCATGGAAGATGTGGGAGGCGATAATTTCGCTGCGTCAGAACAATTGATCGTTGAGAAGAATAATAAAAATCGATAATTTTAATGCGTTGTTGTGGACTGTACGTATTCATTTTAAATTTCCAAGAGTTCAGTTATAATCTGCAAAAAGAAAAAATAAATTATGTTAAAAAATAAAAAAGTTATTTGTGTTTCACATCAGTATGGGCGCTTTATTTTAAGTTTGGGCCCTTAATTTTGTAGAAATTACAAATGGAGTCAAACATTTATTTATACCCTTTTTTACTTAGAGTGAAGGTTGTAAAAATCAGTAAGAAACCAATTAATTAAATAACGACAGTTGTAATTATTGTTGTTTGTAAATTAGCTTGCGTCATTTCATGTATGTATCTGTTTTGGTTTTGTCTATTAAATTGTTTTAATTACATTAAAACAATTTCTCATTGAAATTTTTAAACGTTAAAAAGCCCTGTATTAGGTTTTACTAGATTACCTGCTTATTAACACTTTAACTAATACTTTAAATTTCTTAATACTATCTCTCAAGCCAATTCAAAGTGCGTTTTCTTATCTAGCAATTGCGGGATATTATAAATAAACCATTTTTCACTCACATTAGACATGAACACACAGAAAGTAACTTCGTTTGTGAGAAATTAATTTGTGTGTAATTAATTAAGTTTTAACCAGAACGCGAATAATACTGTTCAAAATAAAGTTCTCTTAAAAACTTTTCGAACTATAAGACCGATTCTACTATCACAATTGAATTTTTCATCGAAATCAAATGTAATTTTCACACCCAACTTTTTATCTCAGCGCAGATCTTCCCACAACGATTAGTAAGAAATTAAATATTGTGCTCTGCAATAATAAAATATTTTATTTATAGTGTTTTAATATTCTAAGAACAGTGCATACTTTTTTTTAAATAATAATTTATAAAACAAAAATAAAGTAGAATTACAACTTTAAGACAGCTTTTTTTTTAAGGTCCTCTTATTTTTTGTTTTTGTTTATTTTAAGTATTCTAAGGCACAATATTGTTTATGTTTTTACTTTATGAAACATTAAAAATTTTTTCTCTCAATTTTCTTAAAACCAAAAATTAATCTGTTTGTAAAAGAGATCAGCCATTCCATCCCAATACTTCCTAGTTTTACTTTTTACTTTTTTTCACTCTAGTAATTATTTGTTGTTGCTGTAAAAGTTTTGTTCCTTTTAAAAACTTAAGTTTAATTTCCGTCATAGACGTTATTTCCAACATCAATTAAAGTGGCGTCTTATTTCCGTTTATTTTAAAACTGTCATTTTCATTGAACTTTAAAGTTAAAGTTTTTACTTTTTCTTCGTTTTAGTCTTGTTCTTTGCTTACTTAATTTCTTGTTTCACTAAGTACATTTTAATAAGGAAATTATTTACAAAGGGCACTGCAATATAGATTAAATTGTACAAATAATGTAAATATTTAAAATAAACTGGCTATATTTGCAATCGTTATGAACTTCTTAGTTGTCATATTAAAATAACTTTTTTTAAATGTGAAAAAAGTATTCCATCAAGCTTAAAACAAACTTTTATAATTTAATTTGTTAGAAAATCTTAAGTGCTTAATGTGTCGAATAGTATTTTTTATTGTGTTCTGTATTAAATATTGTTCATTGTAAACTTTTCAAATTAAATTAAAATAGACAGGGCAATGACTTTGAAGAAAATTCCAAGTTTGCTAACAGCACATGAATAATCATCGCAAATAACGATTTATAATTATATCCTCAAGAAGCTACACAAGTTGGATCGATGTAACGATATAAAAATAAATTTATTAAATAAGACCTCAAGCGTAATAAAATAGCTCTGCACAACAGATCTTAAAGGTCGCGATGTGATCATATCCCATAATAACCATAAAATAGCTATTTTAATTAGAAATTATAAAAAAAAAAATACAAACTAAAAATAGTTTTTATTAGTTACTAAAAGTCACTCATGTTATTAAAACACCATAAAAAAATGAAAAAAAAAAATATTTGAAATGAATTTTTTTTTGTTCAATTAAAGATTAATTAATGAGTTGTATGACATATATATTTTACTAGCAATACATTTGCAATTAAATATTTATTTTTGTCAGATTTATAGCAAAGACATGTAATTTTGTGTAATTAATGTTTACATTTTGTATACTTACTATATTATTTAGTAGACAGAGAAAGTAAAATTAATCTAATATCCTTAAACTATGTAGGTTGCGTCATTCTAATCAATTATGGATTGATTTTTTTATATCAACAATATTTTTAAAAGTAAAATGTTATAATTATAAAAATAGTTGGTAGAATTTATTTAATGTTCTTGTTGGGCTTAATTTTTGTTCTGCTTAGCGGCTAACCCAATAATCAATTCTAGGTTTGTTGATTAACAAAATTGAGTTATTTAAATAATAAGGTCTTCAATAGAAATCGTTTTATTTTTATTTTCCAACACTTCCTCTATCTTTTGAATGTCTTCTTTAAGAAAATGCATTTTTTTTTATCTAAAGGAAAATAAAAATAAACTAAATTGGCCTAAAAAGCTAGAAAGAGCCAACTCATGTAGGGAAAGAAATTTAGAAAAAGATAAAAAGCTACAGCTTAAAGTAACATATTTTTAAAATTTTTTATTACAAGTATAATTATAATTGTTATAAAAAACCAAGAAGAGAACATAAAAATTAAAGAAAGTAGAGACGTGAATTTTAAACTTTAACTTAATTTTTTTATTTCAATGCGATTTTTATTCTGATATTTAACTTACTATATCGTACTAGATAACTAAATATTAAATTAATCAATTAATGATAGTTGTCTGCATTTCGAAAAATGTGCCTTGAACAATTAAGTTTCGATATGACATATGTATACACAAAGAATAAAGAGCTTTTCTTCAATCCTGAAATTACCTTTCGTTCGACCAATCTATCAATTTACATATCAAAGTTCTTTAGTAAATATTACTTTAGTTAATTTCGTTAATATAACCACAACCCCCCTCCCCAAGTCAATGTACATATAACATAATGCAGACAAAATATAAATTTAATTAAATTAAAGTTCGAAATATACAGAACAAACTCATTTGTGTTTAGGAAATTTCTTCATTTCTAGTTTGTTTGTGCATGAGTTGTTTTAATTTTTCCAAAAAAAGCTATTTAAAAAAAAAAAAATTAGAAAATGAGAAATCATAAGTTTCTAGGCTAAATGGTAGAAAAAAACTAAACAAAAATTAATTAAGAGACGATGTTTAGCTAGGGAAATGCAAGTCCTGCTCATGAGTGTCTTTGACTTTGAAAAATTTGCCACTGTAAAATATATAAGCTGTTACTTTTGAAAGTAGTATAAGCCCACTTTTTTCAAATAATGAGATAACTGCTAATCTTAGCAATATACACCCATCCTCTTAAAAAAACATTTCCATTTAGCTCCTGGCAGCGCTGGTGCAAACGAATGCTAAAACCACCGAAGCAAAATTTTTATAGGTGAACACAAAGAAAACTTTAAAAGAGCATTAAGCAAAAATTATCTTCTCTGTTCCTAGATTTAGTTCATTCATATTTTTTGTTAGATATATTTCATAAAGGCAATATGTGCTGGAAGTCCGTTATTTATAGCATAAATGTTTTTCTTGTTAAACAAAATTCTCTTTCACTTTTAATAAAAAAAATTTAATTTTATGCTTCTTTTTTTATATTACACGTTCATAAATAATATTAATTTACTCTTGTTGTTATTCGTTTTGTCCTTTGTTCTTTTTGTCTTTTCTATGGCTTGGGGCCATTTAAAGGTGTGTTTATTTATTTTGCTAAAAATTTACATTTTTGTCTTTCAATTTATTTATGTCACACATATTTTTTTCAGTTGATACTTTAAAAGTTATTTCTGCCAAATAATTGATTGAAACAAATTTTGATGCAATTTGAGAGAAATCATTTAAATTTGTTTAACATAATGATTGGCATATGCCTACATACATTTCTTAGGGCCATTATTATAACTAAACAATAACTGAAAGTAGAATGTTATCGAACAGATAAATGGTTTTTGGTTATTACACACAGACTTTAATCAAAAAGTGTATGATAAGCTAAAGACATGTTTGTGTTGAGCATAACATTTAACATCAACTTTAAGCATTTTAAGTTGACATATTTTCGATTATAGATCTGGCAATGTCTACAGCCATATGTTTTGCAGTGTATTTATATTGATACACAAAAATGAAACAACACTTGTATAATTGTGAAATAAAAATTTTTTATTAAAAAAATAATTATGAAAATAAAATTTTAAAAGTTTAGAATTTCTCAGTTATTTCAAATATAATTGTCAAAAAAAAGTATGCCGTTGTGTTTGTAGCAACGAAAAGTGGTGCCACATTACAAATATTACAAAAGTTCTCTTATTGGGAACCTGTATTAATGGGGAAAAGTTGTTTGTCACTTTGTCATTTACTTTAATTAAAGTTAATTATAGCTCTCTGACACCTTACAAGTAAGTTGTAATAATGACCCTTAGAAGGTCCGCTAGCCTTATCCTTGCTGCAAGACAGAGTATCCAGGCACTTGTCCCTTTGTCATTTCATTTAACTAAGTACAATATAATAAGTAAGTTGTGATAATATTTTAATTTGACTAGTCCGGTAATTATTTTATTAGTTAGACTAATAACATTACAGAGAGTGTATGTATGCAACATATTTCAGTCAAATCTTATGAAAAATAGAATTTCACTCATTAAAAAACAGATTTTAGCTTGAAAAATGAGCGTGACGAATTCAGTATACCTTTAATTCTCAGTACTAAATTTCAGAAAAGCCGTTGAAAAACAAAAACCAAATAAGTATAAAATTAAATTTAAATAAAAGCTGTTTGTTTTCTGCTAGGATTATAAATAAATTCATAATTGCAGGATCGAAAATGAATAAATGAAATGATATATGATAAGAGAAAATTGATGAGTAAAACGATTTATCAAAAATTAAAAAAAAAAAATTAAAAAAGTAGTTTGAAAACAATACAATTTTAAAAAAATTTTTTAAACATTTTTACTTTTCATTGTATCAGGAGTGCATTTTTACATACCAACAAAGAAATAACAAAAACAGCATACAAAATCTTAAGGCTTTTATAGTGTAAAGCCGTGAAGTAAAGGCGAACGAAGGAGACAAATTTTTATAAGAAGAAAACACAACGTATTCAATTACACTATGTAACAATCAAAAAAAAAAAAAAAAAAAAAAAAAAAATGGGAAAACTACAATTTATGCTTTCTTCGAAAATTTATTTTCATTTTCATAATAAGCCTGAATAACTGTAACGCCTTGCTCGATTGTGTATCTTTCGATGGTTCAAACGGAGTTAGTCTGAAATTGAGAAATGTCAAATGAAATGCAGAAAAAACTTGACGTTTAGCAAGCACCCTTTACTTCTGTGAAGACTTGCTGTCGAATGTTATCATCTCAAATTACGATACATTTTACTCGATATCGAGATCCCAGCTTAAAAAATGTTCTTTTTTTTAACAAATTTGTGTACTCATTTTGTAACAATTCCTTTATTATTTGTCAATCTTATAAATAAAAGTTGATTAAATGATTATTATTTCATTTGATTTTTTCATCACTCATACCATAACATATCTAAATATAATTTCTTCCTAATTTTCACGTTTCTCTCTGAAAAACTTTGTTATATAGTTGAAAATAGAGTTAGACGTTCCAAAAGAGAATATTTTGTTTTATATTCAATAAAAATATATTATAGAACAAAATATTACTCTTTTAGAGCAAAATATTAAGAAAATTAATAACAATAAGATAAGCGTTTTTTCCATATCGCCATAAATTTATTGAACAAATTTTTTGAAAAGTTTTATTCAAGTACAAATAAAACAAAAACTCAATCAATTATACTGATTCTTTTGAATGAAACCTGTTAGTACTTATATGAATTAAATTAGAAGTAAAACTGGCTAAACAACATCAATTTAATGTATCGTAGAATGTATAAAATAAGCATTAATTCTCAGTTTAAATCTAAGGTTGCGCTGTTGCTCTATCGTTTTAAGAATTTTCAGGCAACCACTATTTTCTGTTTGGTTAAAATTAAAGCTTTAAATCATAGGCAGTGCCATACGATAAATGGTTTGTTGCAGAAAATATTTTTTCTTCTTGCGAAATCAACTCAGTTTTAATCTTTCTTCTTTAAAGTTTTAAATACTTTTGTAACTTACTTTTTGCATAAATAATATTTTTTTCCTTAATAAATTTCTCACAGCAGTCATTTTACGCCAAATGAAATTTATGGCAAATAAATAACAGGAAATTTGGTTATTTTATATTCGTACACATACATTATACGTTTACATTAACATGTGCATAAATTCCAAATGTTTGAAAAGAATAAAAATATTTTTAATTTTAAAAAAAAAAAAATATTTTTTGCTGCAGCATTCTTTTTGTTGAATTTGTGTTGCTATTTTTCCTGGAAACAAAATAAAATTAGGATTAGTGCACACATGAACATAGAGAATATTTTAAAATTTTTAGAAAAACAGAAACCTTAATAAATCATTATATAACAGCGTATAAAATTTGAAAAAAAAAATATGTGTTTGAAATATTATTCATTATTATGAAGCTGAAGGTTTCAATATCTCTGTATAAAAAAGGCCTGCCTGGCTTGTATTAATTTCATATAAATATGTTGTTGTTTATATTTTTAATTCCAACATAGATTTGGTGGTTGATTGTTAGCAGTATCAGGAAAATATGTATACGTACTTAGCTAAATGTGGCTTTATACTGATATCACGTGCGAAATTGAAATGACGTATGGGGTTTTTTATTCAATATTTTAATTACACAAGTGTAATCCTTTAAAGAAAAGCTATTTAAAAGTACATACTTTACATTGTAAAACAGAATTTTGAAAAATAATTTCGGTTTCTTAATGTCACTATCTGTCATACGTATATTCGAAGTGTTTTTTTTACAGTGAAATGGGATTTTGTATGAAAGCATTTACATTTGTGTTTTGTTGTTTTGTGTTCTCATTTTTTCGGTTCATCGTTCGCATGAAAGAAATGGAAACAAGAAGTTCGTTATCATCTCTTAACTGTTGGGCACGACGACGAGTCTAGATTGATTGATTGTTTTCTACAAAACAAACTGGATGAGTATACACCGTTGTTTTCACATTTTCTACAGATCCGGCTTGCTGAAATTTTCGCAAAAACTCTCCCGATTATGCTGACCAAAAAAATCACAAAGTGCATTAAATGCATTTTGATTTGAAAGTCCATTTCGTAAAGGCTTCAACAATTTTAACGCGCTTCTCAATTGTGTACTTCTCAAAGGTTGCATTTATCAAACTTTGAAACAAAGAAATTACAAATTAAGTTGAGCAAAAAACTTGACGTTAAGGGGTAACTCAGAATTAACATCGTACATTATGGCTGTACCACCCTTTATAATGTTATCAGTGCAGAAACCCTACAATTACTTTCCTTCAGCTTGTGAATCTGTGTTATATTTAGAAAGACGTAAATAGATTTCAGTCCTTGTATTACATATATTTTTTTAATAATTTCCATTCAACAAGTTACTACTACCGCCTTTAGTAATAGATTGTGCTGTTTTAATATAAAATAAATTTCTGCGTAAGTGGGTAAAAGTTTTTTTTAATAAAAATTGTTGTAAGGCCATTCAGATTTATGTGACTTTTTTATGTTACAGAAAGAAACAGTTTACTTTCATTTCCCTTTTCCCATACCATTAACTAAAAAATTTAACATTAAATTTAATTTAATTTTCAGGCAAATGTTTTGGTTTTATTTTTATGTCTCTGTAGATCCATTATAATTCGTAGAATTTTTTTCATCAAAGGATTAAATAATTTTATTTAAATTATAAAACTTGTTGCTGTTACAAAAGCAATCAATTTGAATATCTATTTAAAAGCATGAGTTAAAAAATAATTAATTTTAAATTTAATTTTAATTTACTTTCAGATAAAAACTGGAACAAAAATATTAAAACTAGAAAAAATGATTTAATACTAGAAATTACATACAAAGCACAACAATAAAAAAAAATTTTGTCTGGTTATAAAAGCACAACAACAATTTTCATGTAGAAAAAAATTAAAAAGGGAATGCAAAAAATTTTTTAAATCTCTTTTTTTTTCAAAGTATTTCATGTGAAAAAAGTTTTGAATGGAATATATTTCAAGCAGAAAAATTATCAAGCAAACTATGAGAAACTACTAAAAAAAGAGAAGAGCAATAAAACATAAATAAACATAACGAATGGAAGAAAGATTAAAAAGATGAATTAAAGTGCCGTAACGAAGTTTAAAAAAAATCTTGCTAAAAACTAAACTTAATTTGATGAACATCAAATGCTCTTTAATACAAAAACAATAAAAAAAACTGTATTATTTACCAACCCAAAAGTGTAAAAGTGAAACTTCCGCCCTAGAAATATAGGCTTTTTATAAGATCACAAGTAGCAAATGAATAAAAAAAAACAAGTTTACAAACTTTACAAACAAAACAGTAACTGGCACAAGCAAACAATAAGATGCTAAAGGTAGACACACAAAAACAAAAAGTTTTAACGATACAAACCCAAGATGAAGTGTATTAATACGCCACAATTGACATATTGAATACCAACAACACACACCACGTGTATAAACTAAAAAATATGATAACACTAACAAAAAATGTATTCACACATACAAGTTCATCATCATATTATAGAAAGAAGTAAACAAAATTGAGTAAAGTTGGAGACTAAACGTAAATACTCGTATCTACATAAAGGACTTCTCTTATAGGGAATTACATATCAAATAAAAGAACAATAAATATTGTAAATCGATAACAACGCACATATTTGCAATCAAAAAATTTTCAGATTTAACAGAAAAGTTAAACAAACATATAAAACAAAAGAGGACTAAAAACATTAACAATCAAACTGTCTGCAGAGAACATAAAACCGAGGAAAAGAGGAAAACGATTATGCTGTGAAAATGAATTTCACATTTGATACACGCATTTTCATACTTATCTGTTGTTTACTTCAAGGTAAGTTTTCACAACAAATTTTACATTCACAGAAAAAACAGAAACAAATGAAAAACCAAATACAAATCTTAAAAATCTAACTTTATATTTAAAATTAAATGATTTTCAGATTTAAAAATTTTTTATAAAACATTTTAAATTAAAATTTTTTTATGTAAAATGAATATTTATTCACCCGTATTCCAGTTGTCGCCGTAAGTTTCGTCATCGTTTTCATTTCAACTTCACTTTTTATCATTGACACCGATTTGGTATTCTATTGCAGTCTTACAAAGACGACGACAGTTTATCGTTTTCCATTCAGCTGGTTTATTTTGTTTTGACTTTTTGTGGCAAAATTTTTTTTTTATTTAAATTAAAACTCATGTGATGTAGACACAAAGATAATCTTGAATTAATAAGAAAAGTTATGAGGCAGAGTTCCGATATATTGAAGTAACCGAATGAAAAGTATGTATCGCAAGCAAACTCTTTCAAAATAATTAGCATGTGATTTAAAGAGTGGAATTTGATTTACATTCATTTCTAAAAATAGTTAAGTTGGAAGCTGCATACGTTAAGATTTTTAGCTCATTAATTTTATCAACTCAATGACGTTAATTTAGGATTATCTCAGCCATGTTTTAAAAATACTGGTTTAGTCTCTGATATATATTTTATAGCGATTTGTTCTCAATTTTATTTTACCAGTAAATTAAATGGAGAGGTAAAGGAAAGATTTTTCAGAACAATTCCAAAAGTTTTTCAAGTTGATTTATGTTTGTCATTTAATTTTTTTTTTTAATTTAAAAAAATTTTTTTTGTCGCTAACAATTCGTTTGCAATTGCATATTCTTACAGAATACCAATTATAAACAAAACATTATCAATAAACAACCGGAATATTAATTAAAATCCGTCGGCTATAAACGATGTCGAACTGGATAATTAAAAAATTTTTGTTTGTTTTTAATAAAAAAATTTTTTTAATTATTTGGAATCATAAAATTTTATTCATGATTATTTTCTATTTATGCTGGTGGGCAAAATATAATATTTGCCATGATATTCTTATAGTACTGAAGTAATAACTCTCGGAGAGTCAAGCGGTTGCCAGAGCTTAAAATTGTTCGAAATGATAGGTTTGTAAAGTAGAAGGACTTGCCTTGGCTTTGCTATGAAGGCTAGTAAAGTACGTGAAGAGAGCACCTTGAAATGATAGGGTATTGGTAATGGAACAACATAAGTTTTGGTTTATTTTGGGATTGCATAAAAAGCATATTTTTGCATATTTTTTGTGCATAATTTACATTCACTTTGATATTTTTAATTTTCAGAAGTATTTCACAAATAAAAAAATTACACATTTGCCAGCATGTTAGCGTACGATATTCTTCTTCTTTTTTTTTGTATGTACTTGAATATGCGACGTTTAATTTTCAGAGTTTACCAATTGAATCGTTTATTCGATCTAAAAGAAATTGATAAAAGTATTTTTGAAAAAGTAATTTTCCAATTATTTATGTACCTGAACTTTTAATAAATTTGATAAGAAAATTAATGAGTATTTTTTTATTTTCCATAAGTGCATATTTTGTAGTTTTAAGCGCATATTTTCTTGACTTACGAAATTCATAAAAGAATCAATAAGAAAACTAAATTTTTTTATTTAATACTTAACGTAATGAATTTTAGTAAAAAAAATATTCAAAATGTAAAATAAAAATTTTCTTTTGAAATTTGTTTTTAAATTTAAATAAAAGCGCTTGAGTGTAAGAGTATGCACATTCACCTGCTGGAATACTACATATGATTATGTGACTTTAAATACACAAAAATATAAAAATTTCTGCAAAATTCTTACACGTGCGACTCTTAAGTGCTATAAAAAGCCACATTTTCAAATGGAAAATTACAATTCGTGGCTGTTATCTTACCGGTTGATTTCAGTAATTTTTGTATTTCTTGGAACATGTGTCGCAAAATAAAATGTTTGAATGAATTATGGCTTACAAATTAAATAGTAAAAAAAATGTTTCAAAAAATTTCTTGGAACTTTGAATTTGAAATTTAGAACTCAAGTAAAAAATATTGTGGTGATACTTAAAGTCACTCTTGCAGAAGATTATTAAAACATACTTAAGTTGAGTTGTACTTCCTTTAGTTATTAAAATACCATTTTAATGCAATTAAATAGTTTAGCTAACTTGAATTTAGATATTGATTTTACATTTTATTTTATGTTTTGCTAAGAACTTAAAAAAAAAAATACAATTAAAAAAATAGTTTTCTTAAAAAATAGTAAAAAGTCTTCAAAAAGCTTTTCTTAAAAAAAAGCAAATTTTTCGACTTTTTTTTTATTTAAACTAGCAAATAAGCTGTTTAAAAACAAGAGTCAGTAGTAATTTCAATTAGATGGTGACTAAATCTTACCAAAATTATCGATATAAGTCCACTTTAAAAAAATAAGAGCGCTAATTAATTACAAATATATGATTTTAGAAAATGTTTTTAGAAACATTCTAAAAAATTTATTAGTTAGTTTTATTTGACCTTTTTGTTTAAAATAATATGGCTATTTTGTTAAGCTTGAGGTCTTGTTTTTCAAAAAATTTTTTTTATATCGATATTTCGCTCCAATTTTTGTAGCTTCTTCAGGATATAAATATATTCTAAAAAATGTAATAAAAACATTGGTTTTATTAACATTAATTTATTTAGGCCTTATTACCTAATAAATATTAATTAATTCAAAAAAAATATTTTTCAGGCTGTCTCAACTGTTGCGCATAAAAAGAATTTTTCTATTATTTATTATTCTAGCACTTGGCACTTTTTAGTGTTTTTTTTTTTTTAATTCTTATTGTCATTTATGCTCTTATATATATTTTCTCTTCTTTTTCTTACTTGCTTGCTTTAACATTATTAATATTATTAACCTAAGAAGCTGACAAATTTAACAAATGTTATCATAAATTTTGGTTTTTTTTTTCTTTTCTCCTTTTTCGTTTTGCTAAAATATCTACTCACATAATTCTTTGTGGAAAACGAACGCATTTTGTGAAATTGTACACGTTCCTAATGTACTTAACCACATACTTGGCATTTACCAGAGTACTAAAGCAAAATACAAATACTACTCGTAGTCTATTATAAAAGAAAAATGAATGTATAAAACGAAACAAAAAGTTAAATAAAAATTGTGTGTTTACTTAGAGTGTACGCATCGAGGAATGAATATGTTCATGTTCATGTCCATGTATAAGTATGGATATACCCAGCAAGCCACATCATTGCAACAAACTCTACAAGGAGTGCCAGCTATGCAGGTTTTAAATAAATACATACGAGTATAATCGACAGCTCTCGCAAATTGTTGATAAATCTTTAAAAATCATCGCCTTCGATAGCGAGTAAACTATCGTATAATAATATTTCGATACGTGTCGAGTAAGCAATCATATCATTCGACGATATCTTTCGAATCTTAATTTTGTTCAAATTGTACTAGATTTGTACACAAATGCTTGGGAAATGCATTAGTATTAATACTGTAAAAATCCGTGTATTAAGTAAAAATCCAATAGTGTGAAAACAAAATGTTGAGCAAGTGTGGTGAAATACTTAAGTATTTTAAGCAGTATTATGGTTTTTGTCATTTTTGTATAAGCAACCAAAGAAAAAACCAGAAATCAGCTGTGAAGTTATTTGCCACATCTTGTATATTATTTGAAGTGTGATGGTATGAAAACAGAAAATATTTTCCTTTAGATTTTTTGACAGTCTATTTGATTTACATCTGATTTCGGTCTCACTCGATCTAATGAAAATGTTAATACTCTGTATTATAATGTGAAACCCGCTTTAATAGCATTTTATTTAGTGAGTGTAATTTTTAATTTTTGGTTACGTTAGCTATTTTGCTATCGAATGATGTTTACTAATATTACACTCGACCACAGACTCGCTATAGAAAGCCATCATCCTATGAAATGTATTACGTAGGGTACTAACCCACCAATCTGATAGTCTGAGACTCGATTCCCGTATAGACCCTGCGTGTTTGCTACAGACAAGCCAAGATGCTTCTCGGATTTGTGTTGTTTAAAAAAAAAAAATATCGGGTGACATGATACCAAAATGAAAAATTTCAATCAATTTTATTTGATATAGAATGCGGTGATGAGACCCCAGGACTTACACCATGATTCAAGGTCATAATAAATAAACATAATAATATTTTGAAGAAATATTCGATGATTAAATTGTTTATGCAAATACAACATAGTTTGCAATTTTATGTAATACAAGCCATGATAGACTATAAAAATATTTGCTGAAAAGTAGTGGTTAAGTTTACTTCGAGAAATATTTGTTTAGTGTGACCGCAGCTTAACGCTGAAGACAATTTTTCTCTGAAGATAATTTTTTATAAGAACCTAATTTCATGTCTCTCTTTTACAAATATTAAATAATGCTCCGTTTTGAATCTAGAGATTGGGCAAAGAAAATAATCAAACAAATATTTGGGAGCTCTGTACGAGTACTCATTCTAAATAGTTTTTTTTAGATAGCATGTCTGCAACTGTAATTGCAGCAGTTGGAGTAATCTTTAAAAAAAGTCTTTCCAAAGTACTAAATGGAAGATTTCTAACGAAGTAACAGATAAACTGAAACTTTAAGTTTTTTTTTTTAATATTTGCTAAAGTTGTTTTCTGGTTTCTTTTTTCTTCTTCTATTTTTAATCTGCTTGTGCTATTTTTCTCGTTTCAATGCAGTTCAGTAAACTTGTTATCTGCTACAGTAGTTGTAATAAAAACGATTTCAAATGAAAATAATAAAAGTGGGAGTTTGAAATATTGAACACAATTATTTGTACACAATTGTGTATTGTATTGCTTGAATACATACATTTTTAAGTGCAGCCAAGTAATCAAAGTAACTTCGATTATACTTTGCAAAATGCAAAGGAAGAAGTTAAATAAAAATTTATCATGTTTAAAAAGTTCAGTGGGTCTCAGTACACTTAAAGCTTAGAATTAATAATACAATTGCTGAAGTTTAATCATTCAAGATTTAAATAGTCACGAGATTCTTGTTTGCAATTGGGACCCTTGTGCTACTTAATTTAAACTATAAAGTTATAGAAAGTGCCATTAGATCCCCTGTTTTCACACTAATTACTTATTAAGTTTTTTTAGTTTTTGTTTTTCATTATACAGTGCTAATTTTCCGCTGTAACCGGAATTATAGAAATTCTTGCTTTTAATATAATTTATTTATTTATTTATTTTTTTTTTTTTGGGAAATATTTGAATATGTATTAACAACTTTATTCAATTTAACTTGACCTGTGTATAATGCGCTCACCTATCAATTTTGGAGGTCATTTGAAACCTCGCTGATTTCCGGGTGTTTTTGAAAAGCAAACCGATCAGCTTCACGTATTAACAAAGTTCACAGATATTTCTTTTCATTAATTTATTATACTCGTACAGGGTGGTCTAACCAAAACGCATAGTGTGAATTGTAAATAAAACAAAAAGTTTGCAGAGAATTATCTTAATATTTTTGTTGTGATAGAAGAATTATGTGCCAAATGCCCGCCACGGCGTACATACCTCTATCCAATAGTACATATTTTGAATGACCGAGACATAATTGAGGTTCAATGTCGTTAGTGTGCCGAATTATGTCATCTTTTAGCAGTTGAATTGTTCTTGGCTTATTGATGTACACTTTTTCTTTTAAATATCCCTAAAGAAAGCTGGCCAATGGTGTCAAATCGTGTAGACAAATTACCATCGCCAAGATATGAGAAAGCACGGGCATTATATTTCTGACTCAAAAGAGCCATTGTTTCGTTAGCATTTAGCTAAACAGTCTTCTTAGTTTGCAGAAGAAAATAAATCCCACGGCGTTACTTAGACCTGGACCACACACAACAATTTATTTGGCCATTTCTTTATTAATTCTCTTTTAAAACTGCTGCTGTTTCGGCAATTTCAGCATTCTTATTCAGTCATTCTTCTATTTTTAGAACTTTATAAAAGATACAAAAACAGAACAAAAGGAAATTGCGGAGTACGAGCAAGTTTGTACCCCTTTCCATTCTTCTTTCCTCTCTCTCCTAAAAAACCAACTAAACTTGCCGTGTGTGGTCTTAGTCCTAATGGATGTTAAATTTCCTAAATAATTGCCTGTAAATGTTATGGTCAATTACTTCTTCGTTCACACTCGAAAACATTAAATAAAATTTTCGTATACAAAAAAATTAATACATTTTTTTACAACTCTGTTTGCATCATGTGATTGTCATATACACACCACCCAACCATATTTTAAACCACTTCTGGTTATTCCCTTTAGTTGCTGTAATATTTTCTATTTTTTTTTTTTTTGCTTTTATTCTTTTATTCTTTTACACATTCATTCACTCTCTCGATTTTAGGTAAAATGCAGTTGAACCGTTATTAAAAGTCCACAGTATGTGCTCCGCATGGAATATGAATTGCAATTCTATTTTTGTAATGTCATATTTGAAAATGAAAAAATATATAGAATTGGTACAGTGTACTTGTACAGACACACATACTTGCGTATTATTATTAGGGTTTTAAATGCTGGGTATTTCTTGGCAAAAGTTTTCTGGGAATAGTTTTTATGATATTTTTCTTTCCTGAATATATTTTTCTAACATATTCTAGATATTTTTTATAAAACTACAGTATGTTAAATTATTTATTTGGAATTACAAAGCTTAACAAAATTTAATCTTCATTCGTTTTTAATTTCAATTTATGTTGGTGTGCAAAATCCATTTTGATCTATATAATCTCTACACTGCAAGGCATAGGCCACGCCCACTTTTCAATAGATCTATTTAGTTTAATTGTTAATGATTGAAAGTCTGCTTTTCAAAGGAATTCTTTTAAAAGGTATCTTGACTCTAAGGATTCTATATTATCGAACCGGGCTAAAATGGGCAAAACAGCTAAAATTTATAAGAATTTTTATATAGTTAAAAAAAAGGAATCATTTCTACAATTAATGCAAAAAGTGCCCACAAAAAATATCTTCACTTCCACTAGTGAGAATTTCACTATAACAGAAAATTAAAAACTCTAATTGTGATCTTAAGGAAATAAACTAAGTTCTGTTTAACATTGCTGATGTGTACTTATCTATGATTTGAAATGGTGTTTTACGTGCCGTTTTTAATACTTGTAGGTGCATTTTGTAGTTCTACAGTATTTATATATCTACTCGTACAGATAGTTGTTACTTGTGAAGCAAAAAAGGAACTGCACTTGTGAATTGAAATAGAAAAAAAAAAGAAAATAAAAGGGAAAACTGTAATTGTTTGTACTGACTGCAGTGCTGTAATGGTGCTGCAATTGTACTGCAGTCGACATAAATGCTATTTCATTTGACAAATATGTGATTGCATCTAAAGTGTTCACGAAAATCATGATCTCATAAACGTACGTACCATGAAATAACCATTGAGTATAAGCTGCTACTACATACGAGTATAATGGCGATGAATATTATATTTGTACTTTCTATAATAATAAATTTTATTTTTTTTTTTATTTAAAGGGAGTAGCATTTTACGGAGTATAATTTTATAAATGCTTATAAAATTTTATGACTTCTAATATTTTAGTAAATTATTCAATCCTATAAACTTATTATTACTTAAAGCTTAAGATCTCAAAAAATAGTTTTTATTTAAATTTTTAAATATTTCGAGTTTCTTTTGAAAGTCTTCTTCAGGAAAATTTCAAAATTAAATCGAAATATTGGAAAATTTTAATAAAAACTATTTTTTGAGATCTTAAGCTTGATAAATATTAATCAATTGTTTATATTTTTGCTATTAATTTATAAACTACTTATTACTTACTAAGAAAAGAGGATGCTGGGGCTGATAATAATCTGTGGGATAATTATGCTACACGGGTATGAGTAAAATTTTAAAGCGTAGACAGACGACGGCGTTAATTTGAATTAGCAGTCTTAATTCAAATTGACTTGTGAATTATCTCCATTTTAATGTGAATTAGCTTAAAGTAAATGCTTGAAATCAAACTGAATTTATGGCCTGTTCAGCGATGTCACAAGAAAACCCAAGCGAACGAGAGCAAAGCACACTTGTATTGAAACAAAAACTAATTTTCATGCTTTTAATACAAATGTGCTTTGCTTTCGGTCGCTTAGGTTTTCTTGTGACATCGCGGAACAGGCTTTTTCAATATATCAACAAAAAATCAATCAATTGTTAAATTAAAATGGATTCAAAGTCATTAATTGTTTTTAGAAAAAATAATACCATCAAAACGCATTTTCTAATATTTTAGATTTAAAAGGGAGAGAAGAGAAGTGTGTGGTACAAAAGAGACGAAGATTCTCGGTGAACTAATTTACAAAATAGTTATTTACAAACAAACAGCTGTTTACCAAATGCAAAAACTGTCGTCTGTAAGGGTAAAACTAAATTTGGCATTAGTGAGATTTTAATGAAAATTAACGTCGTCATCTGTTTACACTATTACTCAATAATTCGAGTTTTTTAACAAATTGTGCGTAATAAACAAATTCGTTTCCAATTCAATGTTGCTAACTACGAAAAAAGGAAGAGCTGAATGCATCAGTTATTGCCTGTTATGAGCAGATCAGACCTCTTGCACTACGTCACGTTATTAATTTTAAAAATATTTTCATTTTGTAAAGGGCAGTAACAACTAGTTATAAGCTTCCTTCATGTTATGACCGATATTTGTGGTGAATTGAATAATTTTTGCATTTTTTTTATTAAAAATTAAACAGGTTAAAATTTATATACATGGCTAACGGTTGGGCTTCATAAAAAATTTTCAGAAATGTTTTTGTTGTGAATACAACTATACGAAAGCAGCTTTCGTTCGCTTTTTTTCTTTCTGGTTTTAAGATTCAATAAAAAATAAAGTATCGTAGCCTACTGCACTTTGTTTTGTTTAATTGCTATTATACAGTTTATTTCAAATACTTAAAATTCTTATTTGATTTCAGTTATTTTTTTTTTTTTTGTAAAAAAAAATTCTTCAAATTTTTTCAATTAACAAACAATTTCTACTGCATAAATAAAACGTTTATCTTAACAAAGCTTGTTATGCAATTTTTTTCTAAGCTCTTTCTATTTTTTATAATATTTTACAACAGTTTTTTTGTTTTCCTTCTATTGTTGACATTTTCTTCTAAATATTTGTCACTCTAAAAACTATTATTTTTTATAAAATTTGAAATGTTCTTTATTTTATTAAGTTGACGAAAAGTAATTTTTATGAAGCACGTACGGATATGTAATAAAAACAAAAAACCAAATCAAAGAAAAGTAAAAACATAAATTGTAATAAAATCTTAAGATGTTTCTCAGTAACACATTTTATACGAAATCAATAAAAAAAATTTTAATAAATTGTTTTAGCTTATTTTCTTATAAACAGAAAACTAAAAACAAGGAATGAAGTTTTTCTTATAGTATTTTTCCCTTAAATTAACTCTTGAAATGAGGAATAAGGTCTTAAGTCAACTTAAGCAAAATTTTAATTAATGACACGTTTCTACTAGCCATATTAATGAGAGTTTAAATAAAACTAAATTGAAATAAGATAAAAATACTTCTCAGCTTCTCATATTAAAACTGTGTGAATCTCAAATCTACTCTTGAACCCTTAAAATGAATTAGCCAACAAGGGCATACTTTTAATATAATTTGCTTAAATTAAATTAAAATAATCTAAACCTGCATTATGATTTAAATTAATGTTACTCTAAAATTAAATCTAAGCTGAACTTAAAAAAAACAAAAAATAAATGTGAAGAAATTTATAAAATTTAAATGTAAAGCGATGAGTTTAGTGTAATGAAATTACTGTGTCTTGAATGGAAGATACTTACTTAGCCTAATAGCAATTAAGCCCAACTCGTAAGTACCCTCAACCCTTTACTCTAGTATCTAAAAGAAACTAACTTCCTCTTCTTTTCCTTGTTAAGCCCAAATCCCAAATCGCCCAAATGTCTTCGACAAACTCCAGCATTAAATTAAGTTCTGAAAACTTAAAAAAAGTTAGAAAAAATTTCTGAATCACACAGAATTATTTTATTTATTAATTTATTTTATATATTTATTTTTTTATTTTTTTATTTATTTATTTATTTATTTATTGTTTCCATACACAACAAGACTAGGTCTTATAATTATAGTGCAGTAATTTTTTGTGTACATCAATTTGCCAAATACATATAAAAATATTTATGAATATAAAATTTAAATGCATTATAAAATTTAATTTAAATTAATTTCAATTCCAACAAAAATAAAACCTTAAACGTTCAGTGCTTTATGCTTTTATACAAGTAAAAAAAATAAATAAAAATGTTTAAACGTATTACTTTTTATTTTATATCTTCCGTTTTAGTTTGTCCTGGACTAATGAAAAATACAAGAAATATATAAGAAAAATTTAAATTTCATTTATTTGTTAATTTGGAAAAATCTACATTTATTGTAAAAATCATAATGATAAAATGGTAACGCTACAGCAGCACCAGCCAAAGCCAAATGCAAACAAAAAATACTCTCAGTAAATGTGCCTAATGCGGCCCATACACACTCAAGTTCTATTAAATTTTTATACAAAAATTAAGAGCAGCCTGTTTTTGCTGATTAAAGATTAGTTGAAGAGAAACAAATCATTTAATTTTTCAACTTGCCGAACTTTAACATTTAACTTGCATTGAATTTGAGTGCGTATGGACCGTAAAGTACTTTGCAAAATTGTAGCAATCTAAAACTTTTATTCTGTTTAAACAAAAAATGTAAACAAAAGAAAACCATCAAAAGATACACAAAATATATAAAAATCGCAAAAGAATGAAGAAAATACCCACAAAATTTAAGTTGTAAAATATTTTCAATAGTTGGTTAAAGAATTGGGGTCTTCTATGTGTAACATCCGCCATGTTCCTACACAGTCAGCTAACCACTAGAAACTTATTAAATTTTGAATTATATCAAAAGGACCAATCGTGCAAGAGAAATGACAAAATAAATAATTAATTTACAGCCAGCAAAAGAAAATCGTTTAAAAACGGTTGTAGTTTCTACACCGTACATGGGCCACAATATATTATCTATTGTGGATATACGTCTGTCCGTCTGCATGTCTGTCTGTGTAGTCATTGAAATTAACTTTATGAAGTCCATAGATAACATACAGAAAAGTTTAGCATCCCAATCTATCAGTTTTTTTTTTGTCTTTCCGTTTCTAATAAAATTAACTCAGATTGGTTTATAAATGGCAGAGGTATGAGGCAAAAACTACAACCACTACTTTTTCGACCATTTTTTTGGCGTAGATTTTTAGGAGTTTTTTTCTTAACTGCAAAATGGAAAAAATTTTATATTCAATATTTGTGCAAAAATCAAAATAACCGAAATTTAAGATTTTCATTAATGCATGCTGATTTTTTTAATGGAAATTTTTAAGAGAAACCAAGCAGTCAGTCTTATACAAACTGTCTGTTAAGTACCTTGAATGATATAGCATTATGAATCAGATCTCTTAATGAAAGAGAATTTTTTTATTTTTGATCTTTATTGATACTAAATATTTATTTAAATATGATTAGTTTAAAACATATTAAAACTAAATTAATATAAATTTATTTTGCATTCCTAAAATATCCTCTTGATCCCAAAACAAAAATTGGTATTTGCCATTCCATTAAAAATCTTATATTTTTTTGTTGAATATTTAATAATTTATTTTGATTCACTAGCTGTATGCATTGCTTTTCTGTGATATTCCACAACCCAAGGCAAGATCTGTTCAATATATTTCTTTGCAAGTTTCAAATTTTTGCTAATATTGATTTGTACGTCTCTTTCCAGAGTTGGTGAAACAAGTTTATTATTTTTAACTTTATTCACCAAAGCCAACAATTGATGCTCTTGATGTTTATCGTATGTCATTGACGCCATTTCAAGAATTAGGTAATTTAGAGGATTAGAGTCATCAATATCAGTTTTCAAATTACCATAAGCATTCCAATTATCATTTAAAAATTCTATACAAACTGAAAAAGTCATATGGCTAAGAAAACATGTACTCTCCAGTATAAAGTAACGGTAGTCATTCTCCAAATCGTTTGACTTATCGATGGAGCTTCTAATTAATTTCTTAATCAGATTTACATTTCTATGGCAAGATAGAGCACTTATTAATTCAAAGTCTGAAAATTCGTTTTCCTTATCAATAAGTTTCTGATAGATAATATTAAACACCTCATCATCAGACATTTTAATGGCATTGCAATGTAGTACATCGCTAGTAAGTGTTTTATTTTCTTTGAGATGATTTTTCAATGTATTGTAATCATCCTTCATACATTTATTTACGTCGAAAAAACTTGCTATTTTATTTACAAGATGGCGAAAACTTCTTTGTTGATAATTGTCACTGGATTCATCGACCAATTTAAGTTTATCATAAATGGGACTAAGTTGCTCAGCAACAAAAAATTTGAAATCGTCATATTTCTCATTTGACATGAAGTAGAAATAGACGTTATCAATATACTTAAAAAATTCAGCCCAGCAGAAGAAGTTGTCTTCTTTCTTTAAATAAGTAAATAATTTCAAGAGTACAGAAACATCTAAACGATTAGATTCCCACAATGCAATTGCATCTTTCAACAGTTGAACACGAGTTCGATTATGTATTACAAACGGGTTTTCAATTAAGGATTCTATGATTAAATTCCAATTCGTTATATCATAATTGACACGATAATAACCAGTTGACTGTTTGTTTAATATTAACCAATCATTGTTTGAGATTTTAACATCGGTGAAATTCGTTTCAGTAACATTTCGTAAATAATGTGTAGCTTTTGTGTCATTAAAATTCGGATTTGATGCAACGGCATAGTTGATGGGTACGTACCAAGTTTTTGAATCTTTTATGGTTTCATTATTGTAGTAGGTCTCTTGTTTAATGGTAAAAGTACCATCGCTATAGTTACGTGAAACGGTTAGAATTGGATAGCCTCTTTGGTTAGTCCAAGTGCTAAACATTTCATTGATTGTGGCAGGGATTTCAAAATTTGCTTCTTTAACCGCAAACTGAAGGGCACTAAACAGTTCATGTTCTCCAACTGAGTTGTATTGGCTGTTAAATAATTAGAAAGTTTACATTAATCAATATCTATTACTGAATACGTTATAAATTTTTGTAATCTTACTTTTTCTTAAGAAAGTTATGTAAAGCTTTCTGGAATATATTGTCGGTGAGTGCATTGTTCCACATACGAATAATAGAACTGCCTTTTTGATAAACTGCTACCGACTCATTATCTTCAATATCTTTATGAGTTTTTACATGATTAGTGAGTAAAATAAAAGGATTATCACTATCCAAATCCAAAGCGATGTCATAGTATGATATATCGTACAAATCCCATGCATTCCATTCACGATAAATCTATGAAAATATTTTACGATCAAAGTACAATTTATCCTACGAAAGCTTTTAAAAATACACTTACATGGTTTAATACTTTGTATGAATAAAATGAGGCTATACCTTCCTTCAACCAAGCGTATGCCCAGGATGAAATTGTTACATAATTACCAAACCACTGATGCACAATTTCGTGAGCCAACAATTCCACAGTTTTAAAATCAAAAGAAAAATCAGGAGCAATGAAGTCAGAGCGAAAAGTACTCTCATCATACATAATCAGACCCCAGTTCTCCATACCTGCTGCCGGGAAATCGGGTAACACAACATGATCCAGTTTTGGAAGCATATATTCAACTTCAAAGTAATCAGACACATAATTCATAATCTGCGTGATTATGGGAAGAATCTCTGCATGAAAACTCTTTGCATTGGGACGAGAATAGATACGTTGAGGTAAATTATTGTACTTGACTTCGGTGTATTCAAAGTCGCATACAATAAATGCTACAATATACGTTGGCATGGAAGGTGTTGTTAAGAACACAGTTCGATTAGCACTAGATGAGATTTGAATTATTTAAATGGATTTTACAATTATTTCTAATTGGCTTTACCTTGACAAATTATCGTTGACAGGCATATTTGAAATCGCCGTGTAAGTGGGACTGTGATTAATGGCTATTGCAAAGTTGGCACGTTTATTTGGCTCATCGTAGCAAGGAAATGCATGTCGAGCATTAATGGGTTCGAAGTGTGCAGTAGCCAAATAATTGAAATGAAAACATCATCATAATTTTTATGCTTTTTTAAATCTTTTTTTTTAACTATTTTAATTTAATTCGATTGCAAATTTGAAATATTTTAGAAATTATTTTATTTTTATGAAGACTTGATTCATTGAGATTGAGTAATTCCCTTATAAATGCAATTTCGTGCTCTAAAATCCTTTCGTTGTTACATATATATGAGATATTAAAGTAGTTTGGAAGCTGTAAATAACAGACTGTACTGATGTTCTAAAGATATCGCATTGCAGAAAATAAATTACAAAAAAATAAAAATTTATGACAGAGTTCGTTAGGTTCGTTAGGTTGATCTACTTGATTGCAACGTAAAATGAATGTTCACAAGGGAACTTGTCTTTTAAAATAAAACTTAAACTTTTTTCTTCACTTCTAATTCTTATAATATTTTTAAGATAAGAAATCTCAAATTATAATGAAACCGAGCAAAAGAAATTCCTTTTGTATCTTTAAACACAAAATTTTGCAAAAATAATTAACTTTTTTTACTCACTGATAATTGCCATCATCATGCTCGTATTTAGATAAATAGAAACCAACATTGTCTTCGCGCAATTCACCACTATAAATAATAATTAATTTCCATTTCGTTTGAGGTGAAAACTGTTCAACACTTTTACGTGTCAGCGTTAAAAATTCACGTTTTAATTCATATTCAATTGACAGATCTTCGGATTCATTAGTGAAAGGATTGGCAATAGTTGCTTTGGAAATGTTGAATTGACCAGCATGTAAAACAATTTTACTCGTGGTACTTACAATCACAATGTCTATTGTGACCTCGCCTTTAAATTCACTTTCGCCTAAATGAACGTTTGTAGTCAGTTCAATATTATAGTGTTCCGGATAGGTTTCGTTTGGCAAACGATAGTTAGTATCATCAACCTCAATAATTGATGTTGATTTTACTGTTTTTATGAAAAAAATAAAGGCCAAGGCCCAGCAACAAATTGTTGAAAGACTTTTCATACTAAAGGTATGATAACTAAAGACTATTTGATTTCAAAATATATTCCGCGCACCTTTTATATATTTCTTAAATCTACGAGTACAAAAACATTTTGAATTACATAAAAACCTTTTGTGTACACTTGGTTATCTGGTACTATAAATTTGTGTCTATTTTTATCTTTTTAGTTTTTATTTGAACTAAAAAGTTTTTATATTAAAAATAATAAAATTTAATTTAATTTAGTTTAAGTTACTTCTTTTCACACTTTTGTAGTTATTTTGAATTTGCTGACCTTAAATTAGTTAATTATTTTAGAATTTAAAAAAATTTTTCAAAAAAAATTTTTTATTTGCCATTTTATTGGAGTTTTATTTTTCTTTTTGACACTTAACAAAACTGTGCGACGTTAAAAATATCATTATGTGGCTACAACAGTAAAGGGTATATAAAATTCGTTGGCTGCTATTCATATTTAGGTTTTGCTTATATAATTATTTATTTATTTTTCAATGTAAGTTTTCTTATCTATTCAATATATTTTACATACATTTTGTTGTTTTATGTTTTCTTTGATTTTATGTGGTTTACGGCAATTCTGGCTGCGTGTTTCTTAAAGTAAATTAAATTAATTTTTCATTCTCTAAAGCACAATAGAGTTAAGTGAAATTTAGAATTTTTTTTTGTTTAAGCTTTTAGTATAATTGCTTTTTATTTATTAATTTTTTGTAATTTTTTACCTAACTGTCTGAGATTAGGTTTTGTTTTTGAAGCTGTTACCTTTAAAAACTTTAGTTAGAATAACTGTGATTTTTGATTTTAAAATGTTAACAAAGAAAATAAAAAATATTTATATTTAGCATCTGATTGATTTAATTAAAATATTCGCTCTTTAATGAAGTGAAACAAAATTACATATTTTTTAATTTGTTCAACCTTCTTTTTCTCTTACTAATAAAATTATGTATTTTTACAACGATATTTCTCTTCAACTTGCAAAAACTAGTTGTTTCAATAAAATTAAATTATCATTAAAAAGTTCGTAAATATTTTAAAAAGCCTGACATCTTAGCAAACAACATTTTTTAAACTAAAATAAATCTTAAGACTAATTGCTGAGTTCTTAAAAGTTAAAGTTAAAATCTTAAATTATTGTAAAACAAAAGAGATTTTTAATTAAAAATATTTTGAATTTATAAGCTTAACTGTCTAACTGCTGTTGTTGTTAGTAGGTTTTGTACAGCGTTGCCAGGAGCTAGAAAAAAAAGCTAAATTAGTTTAAAAAAAAAACACAAAACATTTTTCAATTGCTTAGGTATTCGATTCTCACAAGTGAAGTTGTTTTCTTACTGTAGGTATATTGTGGATGCTTATTGATAACGACGTGAACTGAACAATGTACGTTTGCCTGTATTCTTAATTACGCAGGTTTTACAATCAACTTTTTTGAGCTCCCTACATCAAGTGTTTACTATTACTTAATAACGCTTGATGTCGGCAGGTCACTCTTGATATTCAGTCCGTGTTAAGATTAAACAAGCGACAACAAGTACACTGAAAGAATTTTGTTTATTAATGCAATGAAAAAATTCAATATTTTGCAACCCATGAAAAGTTTCATTAAGCTAATAAAATATTTCATTAAAAAATGAATGAATAAGGCGTATTTTCAAAAAGAAATTGCTTAATCTATATAAATAAAATTAGTTTTCTGTTTGTTTGTTCGCTATACGAACTTTTCTTTTCCAACGGATTTTCTGAAATTTGTTCTCTATACCATTTAGTTGACCACGCCCACTTTCAAAACTAATTTAAAAAGGCTTTGAAATATTTTATTCCCCACTTTGGTTGGTGTCTCTGATAATAATGAGCTACTTTATAAAACAGTGGACAGCTGTACTTATTTGCACGAGTTTTTTAAAATAAAAATTCTATTTATTGGATATCGACTCACGTAATAAAAACCGGGCCGCGCTAGACCAGGTAAAAATATATAATTTTCAATACAATGCTATTTGAGAATTTTGCCATATAAAATACCAACAAACTGGTATAAACCTGTTTGATATCGTTACAGCAAAGTGTACAATCACTCAAAATGCCCATATATTTACATGCTGATATCGTTAACCTTTTTTTAATATATTTTTTGAATTTAAATATATGAAAATTTAGTTACACAGTTTAGCCATCTAGGAATTTTTTTTAATTTCCTTTTTTTTAATATTAAAAAAATATTTTATTAATATTTTGCGGTACCTTTGGGACATAAATATTATGTTCTACAGATTTTTTTAAGGTACAAATTTAAAAATATAAACTTTACTATAGTGAAGGTGATATAAAATTCTCCACTGCCGACTTTAGCTTATTTGTTTACAAATAACAGCTATTGATAGAAACAACTCACGTTTTCTCATCCACAGAATGCAATATTTTCACCACTTCTATGTAAATTTAAGTTTAATTTACACAATGAAATATTTCTATGTAGGCTTGAGGATACATCCCTTCGGCCCAGCTATGTACAAAATTTCATTCAAATTATGGCAGTGTAAATTAGACCAAATAAAATAAATAAGAATGATACTCGTATACGCGTACAACATTAATAAATATTTAAATTTAATCTTTCTGCTTCAGAGGTGTACTCGTGCCTACGAACAATCCTTGAAGAAATTTAATGCTTTAAAAATTAAATTAGCTCTTCTATAGTAAAAATATATAAAAGAAAATAAAAAAGCATTAAAATTCGCTGAATAAAAGAAAAGAAAAGAGAAAACAAAAACTTCCATAAGCTGAGTTGTAAGTGTAAAATTAAACATGACTAAATGATGGCGAGCCCAACATGCTTGTTTCTAAAGAACAAGAAAGCAAAACAAGAATCATAAATAATGTAGTGCCAACTGGCTGACAACTTAAATTGTAATCTGGCATGAGGTTATGAGATTCAAGATGAAAACAAGAGGCCTTGTCCACCATCATTAATTTAAGGATAACAGTTGAAATATGAAGTTTTTTATGTTTGTTTTACCATGAACTAAACGTGAAGTTAAAATATTGATTTTTGGAAGAAAAGAAAATGTATGTGTCGACTGAAAACAAACTGAATTATTTATACACTGACTGAGAATAATGATGATGTTGGTCACGTTATTAAAGCTTTAATAATAATTAAGTTGTTGGGGTTGTTTGATTAATATTCTTAACTAATTATTAATTTTGAAAAAGTCACTTAAAAATATAAATTTATGATCTTAAAAGTTGTTTGATATATATATTTTTTTTTAGAATTAAATTTCGAGTTTCTTGAACAATTTTATTTGGATATTTTCCCTAATAAGTTATGTTCTATGGTATCAGTATAATAACGCACAATTCCGTATTATTGTAGGTATGAAATATTGTTATAAAATTTTTGACAATTGATGTAGATGATTTTTAATAAACTCCAGATATTGGTTTGGTGAATCAATCAATTTCGGAGAAATCTGGTTTTCCTCATCAGCACCATTTGTGCCACCAATTTTAGAATACTGTGTAGTATCACGTACAATTAGTTATTGAATATGGGAATATTTACCTTGATCAACAAAAAATTGTCTGAAATTATTTAAAAGATATTAAAACTAAACTTTAAGCTACTTTTCTATTTAAAAATACACCCACAGGCTAAATGATAACACTTGAGGTTTTAATAGAGTGTCAATTAGAATGAATTCGAACTAGAAGAGGAACGTATCATCTTTTCACTGCAGCCAATTTCGGGCTATTGTCACCCTACTCTCAAGTTACAAGTTCTCCCAAAGTCTATTAACAGACTGGCTTGGGTAATTTGTCCGCCATGTCAGAAGCTTGTAGGTAGTGAGTGATGCTCTAAGTAATGAAAACTTGTCAAAATTCGGGTGATACATTACGCGTTTTGTTGCCTCTTCTTTATATAATCTGCAAGTCGTTTTCATTGATGCTCATATTTGACAATACTCATGAATGAAGTAGCAATGCGAATTCCAAGTCCCTTTCGAGAACAGAATGACATGAATTTTCGTTTGCAACCAATTTTGGTACGATCTCTTTCTGATATTAAGCTTAATAGAACTTCGCAGAATTGTTCTGGACCAATGAAGCTTTTAGAGTTCGTTTGCTCCTTTGTTGCCTTTGTCCATTATGAGGACACCTTGTTGTTAGATCAGTTTTAATCTTTTTTCGAAAGCCCTGAGTGCATTTGCTGTTAGAGTGAAGTAAAATGTGTCTGTTATTAGCGTTTCTTGCAACTTCTTCTCTTAAACAGAGTTCGATGGCATGTATTTTGCTTAATTTTTTATAACAATTAAAAATATGAATTAAGTTATGAAGTTAATTAATACGAAATCCTTAATTTCTTTTTAGGTTTAGCTGGCCTACGTCTTATAAAAGTTTCAATACCTGCTTACAAATTTCGTGGAGAATCTGCATTTCTCGAGTGCCAGTACGAACTAAACAAATCGAGAGGTACATTAGGGGGTATACAAAGTAGAGGCAGGAGCAATTACAATAATCAGTATCGCCAGCGTGGCACAGCATCAGCGAATATGAACTATATAGATAACAATGACTCTCAAGAAGATGTTGATGCCACAATATACAGACGCGTGCGCACTCAACATCAGCACATGCAGGAAAATAATAATCGCAGACAGCCTTACTTTCAGCCTTTAGTGCAAGCATATCAGGGCCAATGGCAAAGTGGAAGCAGTAGCAGCAGTAGTAGTATAGGCAGTGCCAGTGGTAGCATAACAACTGGCACTGGAACTTATTATCAGCAACAACAACAACAACAACAACAAAAACAGCAACAGCAGCAACACAATTACCAACCACAGCAGCAATTTTATTACACACAACAATATGAACAAGCAGAATATCAACATACACCACCGCCATCTCCCTATGGCCATAGCATATACCGAGGAAGAACGCAAACATCGTCTTCCTTGTCTGCAGCCTCCTCTATGCACAATAGAAAATACGGTGAACGTGTTGGCGCAAGTACGCATACTGGCAAAACTTATATTAGTTCAAGTGGCACTGTTGGAGGCACTAGTACATTTGCCCATCATCATCCTACTCACGGTGCTGACAGTAATGTTGACAGTCATGAAAGAGAGTATGAGGATAATACGAATGAAGATGACGATGATGCTGTTGATGATGATACAGACGATGATGATGTAAGTGCAGAAAAAGAACATCATGTAGCAGAAGAAGGCGAAGATTTGTATGCCATTAAATGGTACAAGGATAATGAAGAATTCTATCGTTTTGTGCCAAAAGCAAATCCACCAAAAACCAGCTACCGAGTGGATGGTGTAAGAGTTGTGGTAAGTATGAATTATTATTTTAAAATCCAACCAAGTGTACTTGTTGGTAGAAAGAAAATTATATTATTGCCAAAGATAAAGCGCATAAACTAAAAACAGCTACAGAAACAGGCGCAGACACAAGCACACGTTAAAAAATAAAGGCATTTGCACTTGTACATCTTTTTGTCTATACAAAAAGGGTTGCTTTTTAAAGACAAACTCAAATGCACAAACGTGTGCCAAAGGGAAAATATTTGTTTATTATGTGAATTTACTTATAAATAACTGAAAATTTTAAACACTTTAGAAAAGCAAATTTATAAGTGGCAAGTGGTTTTCATTTAATATGCAAAATAGCTTATAGAGAAAATAAATTTAAAAGTAAACGAAAGAAATTAAAACTAAATTCAATAGGGGACTTAAGATGGGGCTTGCAAACAGTGCAAATGATGCAAATGAGCAAAAAATATCCGTAGTTTTGCTTAACAGAACAACAAAATTAAAATATTTGCTTTTTGGTTCCACTAAAAGTACCTTGAACAGGTAACGTTCAAATGGAAATAAACCAACAACAGACACATGCACAATTAACAGATAAAGCTAAAAATTCCAGATTATTTTGGAGGTTTTGTCATCCGGTGACAATGCTTATGCAGTTTGTAAACAAAGATTTTAGAAACGAAAAAAGGACACTGACCACTAGCATATTTTCAAAATGCAGAAGAGGCACTAACTGCTGACTTTCATTACTGAAATTTTTTTCTCAAAAATAAATTAATCATTTTCATTTTCTTCATTTCAAATATTGAAATTTATTAAAAAATATGCTTTTGTTATGTAAATCAATTTAAGAAGTTTCTGCAGATCAGTGCGCAGATAACAACTAATAAATATCGCCTACCAAAATTTCTTTCAAAATCAATTTTTCTGTAAATGTTTAATAAAAGAGAACTCAACTGAATACTTGATTTTTTTATTTATTTATTTTTATATTTAAGGAAGAACATTCTGACAGCAGTAGAGTTTTGCTAAGAGGACTTACCATTAACTCTACTGGACTATATCGCTGTGAAATATCTGCAGAAGCTCCCAATTTTTCTTCCGTTCAAGGTGAAGGACGCATGGATATTGTGTGTAAGTATTGAGCGTTACACATTCATTCTGTAAGTCTAAATGGTGTAAATAAGAAAAAATTTATTTAAAACAAGTATTTTATTCTGTTCAAAAAGTTTTTAAATTACAACACACACGGCAAGTTTAGTTGGGCAATTCTTGATTTTGTAGGAGAGAGAGGAATGGAAAGGGATACAAACTTGCTCGTGCTAAGCAATTTCTTTTTGTTCTGTCTTCGTATCTTTTATAAAGATGTAAAAAATAGAAGACAAGAATAAGAATGCTAAAATCGCCGAAACAAAATTGCTGTGTGTAAACACAGAGGCAATTTTAAAAGAGAATTGAGAAAGAATTTCCCAACTGCTCTTGCCGTGTATGGTCCTGGTCCAACTTAATTATGAACCGACGTTAAATTTTTTTGAAAAGTATGAACACTAGAAATGCTTTCAGTCATACCTAAATTATAACAACAAGCGTTTTTAATCTATCAAAAATTCTCATGCCCATACAAAATATAAGTTGGCTGAACATTGTTTGTAACGAAAGCGGAAGATTCACAATTGAAATTTGGAAAAAAAATGTTGATCTTTAAGCATTATTTTGATATACAGGCAGTATTTTTTATTGTATCCCTCTCACCACTTTATTTAAAACAAGTTGATTTTTTCATAACAGTATTATTTTTTATCTTATATTTCAATAGAACTTAATTTTAAATAAATATTCCATAATGTTTGCTGCCTTTTTTTTAAACAAAACCTTAATTTTGCTTACGACCGACCACAGATATTAACTTAAATGTTGTAAGTGGCTACCACTGCTACTAGAGGTTTCAAATAATCAAGTGTTTAAATTAAGCCACTTGCTGACGTTTCTATTTAATAACGCTTGTGTGAAGATTTTTATTCTGTAAACAAAATTAGAAAAAAAAAATTTTACTCTCTCTTACTCTGTGACCCTAAAATTTCAGCATGATTTTCGTATGGCAAAGCTAATCACTTTTAATATTGTTTATGGATTATTTTGTTTTTTAACAGAAAAAGCAACAGCCACCATCAGCATTCATTTATATGAAAAGATTTCATTCAAATCACGTTTTCTAAGTTTGTTGTTTGTTTATATAAATTTTGTTTTATTAAAGCTCCCTGTTGATTCTGTTTCGATTTAATTCAAAAGTAGTTGAAGAAAAAGTTTTGCTTTATTTATAGCAAAATTATTGAATGGAAAAGCCTTTAATGCTTTTAAATCGAGGCATGACATAAAAAATACCATAAGTTTCCTTTATTTATTTATTTTATTTTTTGTTGTTGTTGTACAATTTAGGGTTTGTAATCGACTTTGCTTGTGATACACATTATTTATGTGCTAGCACTAGTATAAACGTACCTATTAAAGATTGACTTGTTTATTGGATTACAACAATTTTTCAATGTGAAAGAAAGTAACAGAAAGTTTTGGGAAACAAAAAAAAAAAAATTAGCTCCCACAGTTTAAACAAGAGTTATATTCAGTAAGTGTATGATTTTATAAAAAAGAACCGTGTGACAGAATCAGCGTTGCCAGATTACCCTTTTTAAGGCTAGACTTTTTGCCTCGGATTTTGCCTATAATGCTACTGATAGACGTTACTGCAAATAGTACAAGTATGAAATAAGTAGTTATCATCTAGCATGCTGTCGTACTACAAAAGTATCCTTCGAAGTATGAAAATCAAAATATTTGGATTTTTGTCGGCGAAGTTGGCATTACTGTTCAAGATGGCCACCGATTTAACAGCTGTCAAGTGATTTATTCTCAGTTTGGTTTGGCAATTCATCATGAATAGACTCACGCCTGAACAACGCTTGCAAATAGTGCAATTGCCGTTGTTCCCGATTTTCATAAGCGAATTTTGTTTAGCGATGAAGCGCACTTCTGGTTGAATGGCTACGTCAACAAATAAAACTGCCGCATTTGGAGTGAAGCTAATCCTCAAGTGTATGTCGAAACACCATTACATCCAGAAAAACTGACTGTTTGGTACGCTTTATGGGCTGGTGGAATCATTGGTCCATACTTCTTCAAAAACGATGATGGCCAGAACGTTACAGTCAATGGTGATTGGTATAGAGCCATGATTACTAACTTTTTCATTCCTGAATTGAACAACCATGATGTCCAGGAGCTGTGGTTCCAACAAGACGGCGCAACATGTCACACAGCTCGTGCCACAATCGATTTATTGAAAGACATATTTGGTGACCGCCTAATTTCACGTTTTGGACCTGTGAATTGGCCTGCAAGATCTTGTGATTTAACACTGCTAGACTACTTTCTGTGGGGCTATGTAAAGTCATTGGTCTCTGCGAAAAAGCAACAAACGCTTGACCATTTGGAAGACAACATTCGCCGTATTATTGGCGATATACGGCCACAAATGTTGGAAAAAGTCATCGAAAATTGAACGTCAAGATTGGACTACATCCGAGCCAGCCGTGGCGTTCATATGCCAGAAATCATATTTAAAATGTAATGCCAAAAGATTATCTTTCGGATAAATAAAATTCATGTCAATCGAATAATCCATCGCTGTTTTATTGCAATTTAAAGTTATATACGTCTATAAAAAACACCCTTTTTAAGTACGATAAAAAGTATCTTGTACTACAAATATTTTTTAGAACAGGGGAGAGCGTCGCGCTTATAAAAATTAATTAAAGTGAATATATTATTAAAAATATTTATTTTAAAATGTCAATATCTAACACCATAAAAGGCCGGGAGTTCATTTATATATTTGACAATTCATCTTTTTCTTTTAAGCATTCTCTACACCATGTTCTTTTTCTTGTTCCTTCTTTTTTCTTATTCTTTTCAAATAGTAGTTCACTAATTATTAATCAATCCACCACATCATGCATTTTGCCGTATATGTTTACTGAAAATATATTAACGAATACTAAAAAACGTAATGGGGTACGTTAAAGCATATTTAAAGCGGCATATTTATCTTCACTCATTTAATTTTTTCTATGCTTTTGATATTATAGAAGAATGTGGAAACAGCATGATTTTTCTTAACAATACTAAATTCTCACTTGAAGTATTTTTAAAATTTTATCTTTTAGCATTGAAAATGAAAAAAACTCAATTTTTATTAATGCTTGATTCTAATTTATGCCTTATGGACTTTTTCATTTGGTGATTGGTATAATGAAATAAGTATTTGAATGCTTGGAAAGGAATTTAACAAGACTTGGCAGAAATCTACTGAAGATTCAGAGTAGCGTCTGAAGAAACAGCTGTATAGATATATTTTCCCTATTAGTACTTATTGTACCAAGTAAACAATTTTTTGATATTTTCCATGACAATATCATGGAAAATAATGCATTTTGCACGTCAATATAAATTGAAATTAAGCATGAAAAAGATATAACGTAGACTTTAAAGTCAACGTTAATGAATTTTTTCATATATTTATTCATAAATTTTACTTTAAAGTCTACGTCAATATTTTTTTTTTTTTGATTAAGAGGGTACATTTCGTAAGACTTTTTTTTTATATTTTTGTTACTTTAGGTTCTTTTCTTGATTTTTTTATAAAAAACAAGATTCTCAAATTAAAAATCAAGAAAATTTTACATAAAAGCTATAGTTTTTTTTAGATTTGGTTTTTAGTGCTGGATTTAGCTTTTTCTAGCATTTTATTTTAGCTTATTTTTTTCTAGCTTCTGGCAATGCTGAACAGCATCTGCACTAATAAGGATGTGAATATATAAAATTAAGATACATCATGTTTTTGGGATACAACTTAAATGCTTTTAAGACCCCCCTAAAATCTAAAGCTCTTAAAGCCGGTGTTCAACATTCAAGTTTGATTCAATTACTTCTAAAATGAATTTTTTTTATAGTAAAATACGTTTTATCTGTAGCTTATTAAGCAATCATTAGCTCAGCTAGCCTGTAGTGTTCCATGTCAATAAAACATGTCTTGTTTTATTTTTTTATGCCCATAAACTTTGTTGTTCCTTTACTGATAACATTAGCATTTGCTAACTAATACTCATATCAAATAAAAAACATTTTTTTTAATTTATATCTCTTCACTATTTTAATATTTATTGAATGAGCATTTTGTTTATTGTTTATTCTATGCAGATCTGCCGCGAGATGGTCCACACATTAGAGGACAACAAAAACTTTATCAAATTGGGGAAACATTAAATTTAAATTGTACATCAGGGAAATCACATCCAGCATCACACTTGCAATGGTTTGTCAATGGGAAAGCGGTAAGTAATTGAGCAATTTTCATTTATAAATGTAAATGAAAATGGTAACGTTTAACAACAAGTTGAAACTTTTATTTACAAAATATAAAAGGAAAGCAGGTGTAGTAAAGCTTTAATAAAAACAAAAATGTTTAGTTTTTAGTCCTTACTTCTAGTGGCAGTTAGAATACCCTTACAGTTGTCTTTAAGACTGTTTATACTACAGCAAAATTATACATTCACTTGAATTGCTTATAATTTTTTTAAACGAATTTTCAAATAAATTGTGTCCCAGTAAGAGTGCACGTTCCCATTTCATGTTGCAATAAGTTCATTGTTTTTCGCACTGAATATCAGTGCGTGGCGTCCTGCTGAAGCCACATGTCGTCCCCGTCTTCGGAGAAGAGCTGTTGTTCTTTCTTAAATCACAATAAACATATGCGACAGCTGCCAAATTTCACAGTCGCCACTTGCACAAAAACAAATTATCTAAATTTAAAGAACTGGGCGCTGGTATAATGTTAGAAATATTCACTTTTATTCAGAGTTCACAAAGAAACAAAACTAAACATATGCAAACGTTTTGTTTCTTTCTTTGCATACTCTGCTTTTAGTCTTTAGGAATTCTGCTTTCATTATTTATTTATTTTTTTTTAACTAGATTAATTTTAATTTAAAAGGTGTGGCCAATGTTTATTAAATATTAATTAAGTAAAAGGTATATTTTTAGAATTAATTTACCTAGCAAATTTTGTAAAGAAATTAAGTAATTATAAACACTGCACATTGGAGTATTAGAAATATTGTTTTTAGTTTATTGAATCAGTATTAATTTAATACTTTTCTTGATAGATGTAAAGATTCACACACAAATTAAATTTAGATGTCCTTAAAGTTAGTAAAATCAATTTAGTAAATCTGTGTGCCTGTTTGAATAATACTTAACCTGGAGGATGAAATGATTTTGTTTTAATGCTGTTTATAACACAGTGGTAATACTTGAAAAGTGATAATATTTTTCTGGTAGGTGCTGTCGAGTACAACAAGAATCCGTATATGAAATCTGCCAAATATCTTCAAAACCTAGAGTTACAGGTTTTCGTATCTTCATGCACTTATAAGTCTATATAGAAGAGAAATGAGTAAACGTGAGATGACGTCTATCAGTACTTTCCTGTATTTCAAATATGGATATTTTATTAACAACTAAAAACTTCAGCAGCTTAAAATTACTGTCTGCTCTACTTGCGAATTTTTTTTTAATTCGTTTTTGCTTTATTTTGGAGAAGGAAAAACTTTCGAATTATTTAATTTTCCATATTTTTTCAATTTCTTTTGAAAGACAGCATAGCATTTTAGCTATACCGCTTTCAAAAATAATAACTATTATAAGAAAGTAATAACATATTTAATAGGATCATATTACTCATTTATTGCAATAGTAACATATAATGCGGTTCTTTATACTCCAAATTCTTTCGAAAATTTCTGCAGCTCATAATTACATTGTGCTCCTTTTGTAAAATTTTTGTTTTATTTTGGGTGTAAGAAAGTTGGAGAAATTCAATTGAAGTTCATTTAATAACAAGAAAAGTGTTTAATTCCGAATTTTTTTAAAATACTTTATAATGCAGGTTAAAATTAAAAAAAAATAAAGTGATAAAATTAAGACAGCCGTTTGCTGTTATTATGGAAACAAAAGAAATTTAAAATACTTTTCTTAACAGAATGTAAAGTAAGTTAATTGAGAAATATTTAATGTTTTAAATTAAGAAGACATTTTTGGAATTATGATACTCTTGCAGTAAATGAGCGATATGCATATCATTATTTAGCACTTCAGAATTAGTTCTGAGTTCTTTATGCGTACAAATGCAGATTTAATTTTAGATTGCAAGAAAAACAAACTTTATATAAAACAGAGAAAATGCTTCCTTGCTCTGCCTTAAATATGCAGCTTTATTACAAATATGTAAATGATGGACTTTAATTTAAAACTTATATTTTAAGCTAGATGGCTTTGATCGGCCTTCCAAGGCCGAGAAATCTGTTTACAAATAGCATTTTAATCATTCTAATTCACTACTTTATCAAGTAACTCATGAATTTGCTGGCATTATTAGTAGAGGCGCCAACTAAAGTGGTAAATAAAATATTTCAAAGCATAACTTCAGCTGTGAGTGAAAAGAGGGCGTAAAAATGGCTGTGTCTGGTAAAAAATTTCAAACAAATCCGTTGCAAAACAAAAATTTTTATAGCAAAAAAACCAAACAAACAGAAAATGAATTTCATTTATACAGATATTTTTCAACACTACAGTCTTTAGACAACAACTAATTTTCGCTTCTGTGTCTTTAAAAAATCTGAGTAAATCTTAAACAGCTACACAGGATTTAGTTATTCAGTCGTTGAATGCGATTAAGAATGTTTTCTAGTTTGTTTATTGTTTACTGTTTTGTTTTCCTATCTGTGTTGGATTTCTTTCTTTTTTTTCCAGTAATTTTCAGTTTTTAAATCGTGTCAACTTCACTGTTGTTGTGTTTTTCCTGCTGTTGGCATATTAATTGCTTTAGTTTTTTTTTTCACTCTATAGTAATTTTTTTAATTTTCATATTTAAAATTCAGGATCTAACATTGAGATAAATAACTCTGATTTTAAAAGGAAAAGAACGTAATTGACAATTACTTATAATGAACACAAGGTATGATAAGATATTGTTTTATGTAGATAGGACAATGTTCAGGAAATTAGAAGAAGAATAAACTAAAAATATGTGTTGCTTAAAACTTAATTAAATATGAATAAAAACGTAACGTTAGTGACTGACTGGCTGACTGACTAACCATTATTAAGCGAAAAATTCCTTTTTCAAAACTAACACAAATTAGGAGCTGGTGAGAAGTGAAAAACTTTCGAATAAAATATTCGAATGCGGAATACAGAAGAGCAATAATTATTTGAAAATAAAAAAAAAAACAATTTTCATTGAATCTTGAACCTGTTTTTTTTTGTAAATTTATTTTATGTTTTGAAACCACTAAAGTAAAATTAGTTTAATAAAGAAACAAAAAAAAAAAAAAAAAAAATAGAATAACCCACGTATGCTAATGCTGCCAGTTAAATTTATATGCATGGCATCTCATACAAAAAAGTACAATCAGTGGACCAACTTTACAAAAAATATATGAACATAAATATAAAAAAAATGCATGACAAAAATGAAAAATAAATTGAAAGAGAAAATAAAAAGTCAAGCAGGATATAAACTTGCAGCTTTGAGGACACCATGACTGACATTAACATTAAAACGTTGAGGCATAACTCAAAAAAAAAAAAAAAAAAAAACATAAGAAATAACAAAGTGCTGAATTCAACAAAAAGTGGCACTAAAGAAAAAGGAAGTACGTGGCAACTAAAAAAGGGGAGGTTAAAAACATGTTTATAGCACAAGTGTTAAGTTTATACGGATACACAAACATGTGAAATATGTAAAGTGAAATACTCTATAAACAAAAAAAAAAAAAAAATATAATTCTTATCAAAGAACAGCATGAAGAAAAAGAACCTTGAAAAAATATATAAATTAATGCATGTGGTGCAATGAATTCTCTGCATACAAATTGACCCTTTAACAACATGAAAAAATTCATTAAAAAAAAAAACTTTTAAAAAGTAAGTGAAAACATAAAAAGTGTATTAAAAAAGAATTGTCAGTTGAATAAAAATAAAATGAAAAATTGAAAATGAAAACAACAAACATAAAATCATGTACAAAACACCAGCACAGCTTTTTAGCTTTTGGCAACTTTATTATCAGTAAAATTAAAAAAAAAAAAAAAATTGTGACATAAAAAAAAATCTTTTTATTTTTATTTTTTTATTCGGTTTTCAAAGGAGAAATCAATTGCAAAATGTTTTTTAGGTTATTTGTTGAAAATGTATCAGCATTATAGTGAAGACAATAATTACAGTTAATGTATTTGGTGGGGCAAAAGTCCAGCTATCATTTTGATTGCGCGCTATCTTGATTATGTGACGTTTACTTCAGTTTCGCTTTAACCATTATGTTGTGTGGACGAAGGACAAGAACGAGCAGAAATAGTGACAATATTTATTGGAAATAATCATTCCATTATTGTCACTCAGAGGTGACTAATTATCAAATGCCTCACAAATAAACAGAACAGTCGGTTTTGGGGAACACAGAATCCTCAATTAATCCATGAAACATCATTGAATCCACTAAAAACAACGGTATGGTGAGGTATTCATGGTGGAAACATCATTGGTCCCTATTTTTTTCAAAATTATCAATTTGTTGGAGTGATTGTTACTGCTGAACGGTACCAGGACATGATTCAAAATTTTCTTGTGCCTCAAATAGAAGAGCGAGGACTAGAGGACATTAAGTTTCAGCACACACAGCTCGTTCAACAATTCAATTATTGAATGACGTTTGTCCACGAAGACTAATTTCGCGAAGTGGGAACTTAGCATGGCCAGGAAGACCTTGCGGATTTAATAGCTCTAGAAATTTTCTTATGGGGTTTTTTTTTTAAATGAAAAGTTTTTGTGAATAAGGTTCAAACGATCAACATCTTAAAGAAGAAATTCAGGATGTCATAAAAAGTGCCTTAAACAGAGCCGAAAGTGGCATAGCAAATCGCGGTTACCATTTAGCCCATAAAATTTTCCATTCATAACGCAAAAAAATGTAAATAAACCAAATAAACTTTTTATGAAAACCAAATTTATAGGCAATCAAACTGGCAGCGGAATTTTTGCCTCGCCCGTAACGAGCTAACATTTTTAAAAATGGTATAAGTCCACTTTGGAAAATGAATTCGTTTCAAAACAAAAAATTTGTTCGATTTTGGTTTACATTGCTTTACAAGTTTTCACAAAAAGAATTTGATTTACAGTAAAATGTCATGTTAATTGACGCAGAATTTCTTATGGTTTGCTTGACAAGTATTCTTTTGTTTAATGTTTATTAAAAAAAACCCGAATATGCATTAAAAAAATTTAAGAAGTCAATGTAATTTTACAACACTAAAAAATGAAAATCTCTCATGTCAATTTTTTTTTTTTTATTTTATTTTGCATGACTGCAGTTACTTACTATCACTTAAGCAAAATATTATGAAACCCTGTTCTAAGTACCATTTATATTTTAATGACAGGGATTATCACCAGCGCGTCCAACTCAAATTCAAATGTTAAATGTCCGTAAAATAACACTGTTGTCCCATGGCAATAGTTAAATATTAAAATGTTTTATTTTAAATACATTTCTGTCTGTCTACTCAATGAGTTAAATTGTCGTCTAGTGTTTTGGGAATAAAATGAGTAAAAAATGTTTGTGTTTTCTTTTTTATACCCTTCACTGTAAGTAAGTATATATAAGTTTGAGATTCCGTTTGTAATTTCTACATTGTACATAGAGCATATATTTTCTGAATTATTATGCATAGCGTAGTCGAATAAACGATGGTCGTCTGTTCGTCTATCTGTGTGGCCGTTGGAATCAATATCCTGAATTCCCTACACAACGTACAGAAAAGTATAGCATAAAAATCGGTCAGTTGTTTCAGCCAGATCGGTCCATAAATGACAATTTTTTAGTAGCTTTTTAGGGCATTTTGTTTAAACAACAAAATGGATAAAAAAATATCAGTTGTAGTGTCTGTGCAAAAAATGAAATGGGCGAGGAAAATTAAAAATATAACCGAAATTTTAGATTTTATTAATTTCTGCTCTATTTTTTGCGTATTTTATCTAAAATAAAGAAAGTTTTATACAGTTTTTTATACACCATAATCATAGTATATGGATGGAAGTCGCTAAAATCCCTTGTAGCAACAGCACTGCGGTACATGAATATTTCAAAAAAATTTTAATAATAATTCAAAGTAGCTTCTGAGTATTTGTGCAGCTTACTACAAATCTAGATGACCTCCCCTTTAAAATAATGTTGTTCGATCCCTTAATCTTCTATGATTCGTCCGGCACTTGCTAAGATCCAAGTTAATTTCTGAGTATTTGGCAGTAAATTGCCAATCTAGACGACTACTACTAAAAGCATTTATAGAAATATTTCATGACTTAAGGCGTATTTCATAAATATGCCATTAATACTGAAATTTTTTAATATTCTAGAAGATTGTGCAGAGTGAAAAATATAAATAATTTGCTAACACAGTGAAGGGTATATAAGACTCGGCACAGACGAATTTATTATTTTTATTTTATATTTACTTTTTATAACTAGCAAATGAAAAAAAAAATATAAACAACAAATCGCACGTGACAAGGGAACTGCACACTAAAGACGTGCACAGTTACACTCAAATGCACCAGTTTCTGTGCTTTTCTGCTTTCAGTGCGTATTAGTGAGTTTTGTATGAGTTTGTATTGTTATTCTCTTTGCAAAATTGAATGTGAGTGAGTATAGGGAAAATTAACAATTAAAGTAGATGTTAAGGCAAATACTATAAGTTAGTATTAGTTACATACATACATTGTATTGAAAACAAAAACAAATTTTCACATATTTTTGTTTGCAACAAATGTACGAACGAAGTTGTCGTTCGCTTTTATGGAGCCGAGCCGTAAATATCTGTTTATACAACGAATTATTTGAAAATATTTGTAGTACAACAGTTATTTGAAGCAAAGAAACAAATAAATTCCTCACTCGCTGCAAAATTATTTATAACTCTGAATATGTGTATGCAAAAACAAAACCATACTCATTCTCTCCCTTACACCAGCAGTAACAAATACTTATTTGGTATATTTGTTTTGACAACACTTGTAGGTACATGTAGTTTCTTTGATAAAGAAACCTCAAAACTGTGTGTGCGCTCTGTATATTTGGATTATATATATTTTAAATTTAAATATGTGTTTGAAATTGTAATTAACCCATTAGAGGTCAAATGGACAGCGCTTGTAGTTTTTTGAATTCAAATTGATTTATTAATAAAAAATAGTTGAACAACATAAAATTAAAAAAAAAAAAAAAAGTTGTGTCGAAATATGGTTTCTAAACACAAAGTGTTTTAAGGAATTTTTTATATTGCAAACGTGTTCTAGAGTGGCAAATGACACAACGCAATTGTCTTTCCTTCTAATTTGGCAAGAAAGTGTCCAACTTTATTTTGAGACATGTTGTGAAATACTAATGACGACTGACGCGATTTTTTTTGTTTACTTTGACGGAGATAATATCGAAAGATGTGACAATGTGGAACTGGTACATGGGGAAATTATGTTCATATTCTTGGAATATTTTTATAAATCTAATAAATTATTATGTTAAAATTGTTTGTTGGATTAATGAAAATTTTTTCATTAAAATATGCATATTTTTTGTGTTCGAATGTAATACTTTACTTGCATTAATATAACGAAATTATTTCTTTTATAGAACCAAAATATTTTTTTTTAACAATGAAAACATTTTTTTTAAATATAATTTGTTTTATTTTATGTAAAATTTATTTGAGCTTAAGATCATTTTTCAATTTCAATTTTATTATTTTTATTTCGATATTTCGCTATATCTTTGTGTAACATATAATATAATTTGTTTCTATGACACTGAACGAATATTATCATTTAATATTTGTATTTAACTCTTTTTTTTTCAACTAAGTTTTTTTTTTATATGCCCTGCATCAATAAAACATTAAACTTGTTCCTTGTTGTTGTTTTTGTGGTTAATGTTTTTCATAACTTGACAGCTATACTTAAAACAATTTAAGTACTTTTTTTATGTTTTTTTTTTTTTATAAAAAAATAAAAACCAAAAAAGACTTTTAAATGCAAAATCATAGAAAGAAAGAAACTACATGCTTGCATAACAACACTTACAGATGAAACTTTGTTTAATACAAAAAAAGCACTTGTAAAGCATTTAAAATGCAACATGCTGTGTTAAGCATAAAAGTGATGAAGTAGCACAAAGCACAAGCGCGAGTATGGCTGCGTTTACGGATGCAAGCGTATGAACATTCACTTAGTATGAAGATGAAAATTCTTTCTCTATAAGTAATTTTGCTTAAAGTATTATTGTTTTATGCTTCATGTTTTTATTTTTTGTTCAATTTGGTTTCAAAAAATAAACGCAAAACGAAAATCTGTCGCATTTTAAAAACAAAACCACTCACGTAATGCTTGTAGGGGTTTGGGTGGAGCTTTTGAAATCACTGAAATTGAATTTTTTTTTAGCAATAAAAAGTTTTATATGGTACACTGAAAATGTTTAATTTTTTTCAACCTTCATATGGCATTTCTAGTATTTTCAGTTAATAACATCGTTTCAGTTTATTTAAATAATTATTTATGATACATTTCTTAAGCCATTTTGTTATATCAACTGTTATATTTGAAAGTAATATAAGTCCACTTTAAAAAAAAAATGAGTCAGCATTAATTATCTGCACAAGAAGTAAACAAATTTTGTCAGCTATATGATCCAAAACGAGGAGAGCAAAAATTTACATCTGTGTAAAATGCTGTATCGTGTATAATTAGGCCACGAGCTACCTTTGTCACGCTAATTTAAATTTACCTGTAGCAATTTCATATGGTTAATTTAGTAAAATCGATGTTACGTATGAATTACAGTAGAATTTAATTTGTTCAAGATTAAATTAAGTTAAAACAAAATAAAATTTAAAGATTTTCTATCTCCAAATAAAAAAATAAATATAATAAATAAAAGAAAAAACACAAAACTAATTGCTCTATGCTTAGTTTCTGAAGAAAAATTGTAATTTTAATGTAAAATTACAATTTAGTGCTTTCAATTATGTATGAACTAGAGCACTGCACAAGCACAACACTGCAAATCTATTTTATAATAATAGTGCTGGTAAGCAGCGTTGCCATTTTAGCCTTTTTTAGGCTAGACTTATATTTTTTTTATGATTTATCCTCTAGCTTTTTTCCTAGCCTGTTTTCTTTTACAAAATAGCGGATAGTAGCGGGGTAATTTTTGGGGAAAAATTTCTTTTCGCAATATCCGTAAAAAATAAATTTCAAATTAAAGCCAATACGTTTATCTATCTAACGCAATAGAAATCAAGTCGATATCTTGAAAACTAAACAAGTTACGACCAAAAAGGTAACCCATTTTACTACTGCCTCTTTCCGGTACTTTTTAGTAGAACTGGTTACCTTTTTGGTCATAACTTGCTAAGTTTTCAATATATCGACTAATATCTTTGGCGTTGGATAGGTAAACGTATTGGCTTTATAATTTTTTCAAAAAAACATCAAGCTGTGACCAAAAAGGAAAGCGTGTTTAAAACGAACTTATTTTCTTTAGTTTTTGTCATTGTATTGATTTTTTATAAAAATCATATTTTTTTTTTTTGAATTTTAATCGACAGTTTTTTAACTTTTTCCTTGGTTTTTTTTTGTGAGTGACTAAGCTTTTTCTAGCCTTTTTTTTAATCAAATTTAGCTAATTTTTTTTCTAGCTCCTGGCAAAGCTGCTGGTAAGCCCTTTCACGTGTGCTTGTGCTAGAATGAACACAGTTTTAAAATTTTATTTTTTCTGCTTCTGCTTTTTTAACTTTTCTATGCCTTTCCTTGTTTTTCTGTTTTACAGGTGGTTGATGAAAATTTTCTAGTACGTTATAATGACACCGTACATCGTCATGGCCTCATAACATCAGCTTTGGGTCTTATAATGACAGTTGATCCTCGGTACTTTAATGATGGGCCCATGCATGTAAAATGTCTTGCCAGCATATCACCGGTCTTATGGAAGGGTGGCAAAGAGAGCGTAGTACAACGTAGTCCCGGTATAATTGATAATCGCGAAGCAATGTTGTTTGGTAAGTGCCCATTCTTTTCATTTGTTTCTGTTCTTATCTCTAAGGGAAAAGGGTTTTATTTATTTTAATCTGAATGGGTCTTTTTGTTTTCTGTTGTAAAAATGCCATGAAAACAAAATTTTTAGAGATAAAATAAATTTTTTTTTTTTTTTTTAAAGTCGGGTCAAATTTGTCAAATCTAATCGCTATTAAGAAGCGAGAAGAAGTCACCTGGTCGCTGTGGCCAAAATAATCTAGATATACTTATATGCACGTCCATATGTTTTTCACCTTCTCTGCAAGTGCTCTGCTATTTTAGCTTTGAAATACAAATATATCGGTAATAAGGTTAAGGTCATTTTATTTCTCAGTTGTTTTTTCCATTCTAATTGAACACGCCAACCAATTCACCAAAGGTTAAAATTTTGCTAAACAACAAAATCAATATTTTTATTTGATTTCCTTTTAAATTTCACAATAAATCACACTGCAGGACACCATGCTGAGCTAAGCTACTGCCTCTTTATTTTTTATTTTTTATTCTGATTTTTTCTAATCAAATTATAATTAAAACCCAAAAGAATTTTAAACGATAAACAAAGTGAATACAAAAAAAATATTTATTTAAAATGCTTTCATAACCACAAACACAAATTTAATTTATAAAAAATAAATAAAATTTTCTTTTCTTTTAAATAATTTGCATTTCTATTCAAAATTTTCCTAAGAAATCTAATAATACTGTTCTAAAACAAATTAAATTATATGACGAACTCTGAACTAATAAATAACCACCACCGGTCTAGGAAATTATATAATTAATTTATTTTCCTTAAGCAATTTCTTAGTATTTATAAAATAATAATAAACTAAATTGCCATCTGCTTGTTTATTATTGTATAATGATTTCATGTATTTTCCTTTTCCATTTTCTTGTTTCATTGCAGTGCGCAGTCTATCCACAAGTTTACATCATCATCGTCATTACAACAATATATTTAATAGTTTAGCACAATTACGTTTTCTAACAATAACAACAATACTAATAAAACTATGTCAATTATTGTTATTACACACAGAATATACTTAAATTACTTAAATAAGATTTACTTGAACACACACACACACATAGATTATACAAATTTTGTTTCTGTACTGAAAATAATATAAGAAATAAACAAAAACAAAAAGTAAAGAAAAAAAACATTAAAGTTATTAATGTTGTTGCTACAGTTTTAGTAAATGAATAATAAAATATCAGTTGAATACATGAATGAATGAATTAATGACTGGCAGGCAGAGCTTGTAAATGAAATAAACATATTAATTTGTGTAGGTATGTGTGTGTTATATGTGTGCAGCATAGTTTAAGGCATGCTTAATGGACTTGGACATGATTATCTTATTTTAATTGGATAAATATTTTACTTACACACATCCACACACACACACACACACACATTTGTCATAACGTAACATATTTAAATAAATAAGTTTTAGAAGTGTTTGAAATTACACTTACGAAAATCTGTTTGCAATTAGTAAAGTTTTATATGAAATAGAGTGTACATAATCATCATAATTATTGTAGTATTTATGCACAAGCATTACAATGAGTGTCAGATACTATAGGGTGTTTTTTTTTCTTAAGCCCGATAGAATTTCAAATTGTAACAAATTAGAAAAAATATTAAAATTTAATTTATTTATTTCTTTAACACTTTGATTATTGGCTGCCCAGGTCTAGGTAGGAATAAAACCTGAAACTTTCAGATTGATAGGTTACTACACTATCCCCAAAAAATCATTTAATTTTAAAGATCAATTTTACCTCATCGAGTTAATGAAATAATAATTCGTTAAGGAACAAATGGGTGGATTATTGCATACGATAGTTGGAGTCTAATCACTGCGAGTATTCGATCGAGCAAAATCTTAATTAGCTTCATCCAATAGCAACCTAGAATCCCAAACAAAACAAGTTACTTTTTTAAAGAGAACGGTCAACAATAAGTGTCTATGCCCGCAAGGATACTATGATGCCATCAGCTTGCCAACCGCACCACACCGTAAATTATTTTTTTTAACAAGAGAATCTTTTTATTCTCTTATGCCGGCCATATCTACTTAATTTCAGTACAAGTTCAATGATATAGGCCGTCAATATTATATATTAATTGATCAGTATTTTATTATAAAACTGTACTGTATGGCAACATGTACTCGTACAAATACTGCATTGTTTGCTAAAGCAACAACAATTTATATAATTTTTATTTTTTAATTAACTTTTCTGTATGCTTACGAATAGACTTTCTTGTAAAAACTACCAGTTCTTTGTACAATTCCAGATACTTTGTCTAAAATATTTTCTGCGTTTATTAGCTGTTTTTGCCCAGTCTCACGCGACCTGGTCCTTTATTATATGAACGTATGTATGTATACAGAAACCTGTTTACAAATATGATTTTAATCTCTAAATACAATAAAGTAGCTCGGCCTTTGCCAACTAAAGTGGCAAATTAAATATTTCAAAGCATAGTTTCAGGCTTACATTAATATGGGCACACATATTTACCAGCAGTAATGAGTGATAATCGTTAAAAAAGTGGGCTTGAAAATGGGCATGCCTGGTTTCTTGGCGTAAAAAGGTTGTATATGTCAAATTTCAGATAAATACGTTCGAAAAAAATTTGTTTAGCAAACAAAGAAACAAAAGTGAATTTTATTTATATACTCGTAGTTTTAAAAATTGGAGCAAATATCAAAACATTTTAAAATGATAAAAAAAACTCTACTTTGTACTGACATTGCATTCAACTTGAGTGTGTATGCTAAGATTTAGTCATTGCTTGCTTGTTTATTAAACAAATTATTTAGCCAAAATTGATTCTCATTGCTAAACTCAAACTTTCTCATAAATCTAAAGTCAATTTTTAAAGTAATACTGGATAATTTCATAGCATTTTATTTTAATCGAAGCTACTCATTGTGATTGATCAGAGTATACTAATTGCAAATAATCATAAAATTGGGTACACAGTTGGAGTTAAATTCTATTTGGCATGAAAAAACACTTTTGCATCTGTACAAATACATATCTTTTACTTATGCAGCTGTATTAAGTATACAAAAAACATTTTAATTGTTAATGTTTTTAAGTTAAAAAATTTTTGAAAATTAAAAAAAAAATTATTGAAAACTTCTCAAAGTGAAATTCTTACAACAAGTTGATATAAGTTCTTTTGTTAAAGTTTTAGGCCAACCCTCTATGGGTCAAGAAACACCTTATGTGTTTCCTTAGTCTTGCCAAAACAACCTAAAATTTGAATGAGACATTTCTATTTTTTCCTTCTCCCTAACTTCTATTTGAAAATAAAAGTTAAGCGTCTATGTCACTTTTAAAAGTATGTCAAAGGCCATATCATTTTTGTTTTTATTTCTAAATAAATTAAATATTAAATCTATAAAAAGAGAAATTATTATGTAAAATACTCACTAAGCTAAGAAAGTGATTTAGATTTAAAATGTTATAATTTAAATAAGAAAAAAAAAAAAACTAAGTACTTGAAATGTAATAAATCTTGGTAATGTAGTAAATTAAAGAGCATTATAAATATGTAAATATATAAAAAACTATTTTAAAACTATACATACATGCAGAAGTAACATAAAAAGCCACAATTTATGTGTAATAAAAATGCAAATAAGAAAATTATTACCGAAAATTTTATTCAAGTAATAAACTCACTAAAAAAAATTTGCAAATGTAAAATTACTTGCAAGAAAATTTTACTAAAATTGTAAAAATTAAAAAAAAAAGAAATCACGAAGAGAAAAAGTAAGTAAAATGAAACTATGAAAACCACAGATATATTTAAGATTAAAATTATGAAAACAAAAAATAGGAATAGGTGCTAAAAACTAATAAGAAACACATATTTTTAAAATCAAATTAAAGCTGTCACAGCCTTAAAATACCTATTTATTTGTTTTTTTTTTAGTTTCCTGATTCAAGGGAAAATTTTAAATTTATTTGGGTATAAAAATTTTTTTTTTTTTAAATTATATCACTTAACAGCAATAGTAGCATAAATACAAGGGCCTAATCATTGCATTCAATATCGAGTAGAATTGATTGAAATTATTCATTTTGGTATCATGGCACTCGCTATTGACTAAAATGTTATGTAATATGAGATGACAGCATTCGAAAGCGAGTGTAATATTAAACGATACGAAAGTCAACTCGTCGAATTTAAAAAAAAAATTGTTTCTTATTTTGTGTGTTAAAAATTTGTTTAAATCGAAAAATAAAATAAAATCATTTAATAGAAAAGAAAACAAGCATTCCATTCGGAAAACAGAACAGTTAAGATAATTAAAGCAGAATTTGACTAGAAATATTTTTGTAGAACTACTTAGCTGTCTAGCTGTTTATCTTATGAGTAGTTTTCGAGTAAAGAAAAACCGCTTAACTGCAGAATTAGAAGTTTAAAATGTTTCACAAAAATAATCTTCATAGTGTGTTAACTAAGTTTGCTATTCGCAAGATTACCTATCCTCATTTACAATTAACATTTTAAAAAAGAAATAAAAATTAGAGCCAAACCTAAACATTCAAAACGCTGTTATATGTGTAATTTTTTTATTATAAATTAATTAATTTAAATAAAATATTTTTTTAATTTAAATTTATATGTATTAAAAACTTGTTTTATCATTATAATTTCTTGTAATTAAAGGTTGGCTGAATTTTAAAGAACTTCTAAACATCAGTTATGTATTTAATTAACAATTAATAAGTTTATAAATTAATACAAACTTAACCTTTTTTAAAAGCATTTATTGATTAAAAAAAAAAAATAGATGTAAGATTTAAATAAAGCAAAAAAAGAAAAGAAATAAATAAATAAATATATGTCAAACATATACAAAATTAATAATTAATTGAATGCACTTGCGAGTACATATTTTATTTAAATTTGAATATTAAAAGGTTTGTTTGATTTATATTAATAAAAAGAATTTTATTTAAACACGTTCAGTGCTGTTCTACATATTGAATTCGTTGCCATTTTAGCCTTTTCAAAGTTAGATTTAGCCTTAAATAGCATTTTTCATAAAACCTCCTGCATCGTAAAAAAAAATTCATTTCATTTCGTGTCATATAAAACGAACCATGAAGTTAATATGCTGAAAGCACCGACCACAACAGATAGTTTGAAAAGAACAAAATTTACTTTAAGGTTTTAATATTTTGTTGTTTCACATTGTAATAAAAACAATCTAATGGTATTTGCTTTAAGCTTTTTAGTTAAGAAAAAAAAAAAAAAACATAAAATGTGTGATAAATTTTAATACGTTTTAAGTGGAAGAAACCTCATAAATTTCAATGTTTTTTTACAATTATTTTGTATGGAAAATATTTAAAAAGAACCTTTTGCTCCAAACAAAATGCAAAAATTGTTATAAAAGGCGGTACCATTTTGGTATCCTGCTTAAGTGAGAAATGTTTTCTTTTGCAATTATATAATGAAATAAATTCTCAAATCAACTGGGCGTATAATTATAGACTTAACCTTTTGTACACACACACACACACATTCACACAAATGTACACATATAGAAGGTGGTACATGTTTAAAAAGTTTGAGTTTAAGTGTGTGTTTAAGTATTGTAACTTTTTGATAACTTTACTAAAACAGAAAAAAGTTGAATAGCCTACAGGCGTTACAGCTAAATACTTGTAGATACTGAGTCACCACCAGTGTGTTACATACTTGGGCTAAATTAAACGAAAAGACCAAAAACCAAAAACCAAAATGCAAACAACATGCCAAGCAAAATTTGAATATTGCTCGAAGATACACACACATATTTGAAGAGCCAAGTTTAAATTATGTTGTAGGTATCGTTGGCTGGCTTTAATAAAGTTGCACAAGTAATTCTCAAGACCAACGAACTCTTTTAACCCAAATAATTTCCATGTGCGTGTTTTAAAAACGCACATACACCCACCTACACACACTTGCATACATCTTAATAACCAAATGGCTACAGGAAATTCGTATTATTTTTTTAGTAGAGCCATAAACAAATACCTTTGCATTTTATATTTCTAATATGCATGTGTGTATTCATTCTCTAAAGGAAAACGTCAGAACGTGCTATTTTCTATGTTTTATGGGATATGAAAAATAAATTGCAAGTTTACTTACAATATAATTTCAATTGCTTTTGTGCGTGCTGGGTTGATTAAGTAGACATTTTTATTTCTATAAAGTTTTGTTTTATTTTGCAATTGACATAAAATCTAAAATCTTATTTTAAATAAGTGACTACCATATTTACACTCAAAAACAAAAAGAAAAAATACTTTTGTAGTGCGTTTACTATTTACAAATTTCAAGCACCATTTTTAGTTGCTAAGTAGCTATTTCGAAATAATAAATTTTAATTACAACTTAAACAATTTGATGAAAGATCAAAAGTTAAATTAAGAAAAAATCATATTTAAAATTGCCTGCAGTTACAAAGTAAATTGAGGACATCCGCAAAAAAAAAATGGCCCCAAAATTTAAATTGCTGCCATTTTACATATGGCTTTGAAATGAAGTGATAGATTATCCAAAAAATATTCAGAGATTATTTTCATTTACGTCCTTATTCCTAACTAGATGTTTGTTTCTAACGAAATAATGTCTTAAGGTCGATTGTTTTAACTGTGAATAAATTGGACAGTTGTGTACTCATTTTAATGCAACATTGCTTGTTTTATATGAAACTTTTAACAATATTTCTTTTTATTTTAAATAATTTTTTCGAAAATTAAAAAAAATTCTTCATTTTGCATAAAAAACTTTTTTCTTTCTTACGTGTTTTACAATAACATTGAAACTATTGAGCAGATTTAAATGCTATGTGTCTTCAATAAAATTTTGTTTCCGAATTTCGAATTTTCTTTTTAAAAAAATAAAACTAACCGGTTTCTAGTATTTATTTATTTATTTAGTTAAGTCTATGGACAATATCCTTACAGACTACATTACAATATTTATAATATATTTATTATATACAATATTAAATACTATAAAACTAATTACATTAGAACAATTATTCGATTCAAATATCTGTATAGGGATACTACAAAAAATAAAAACAATTAACTATTTATGACAATAATATTTAAATTAAAATCGATATACAAAGACATCTCATTAAAAGAACAACATAATTTTCTGATCGGATTTGTCATAGCAAAGCTTGTGCGAAATGTTTGTACATGCAGAAAGTTATGTGACCGTAGGGAACGTTAATTAAAAAATAAATTACTTGACAAAAGTTCTGAGTAGATATTCAGCATAGTTCTTCGACTTTTTAGAGTTGGTAGACTTATCTCTGCTAGTCTTATTGTATATGAGGGAAGGTAAGACGATCTCGGCATACGTATCCCAAGCAGAACATCAAAAATTGTTTTCGAACCGAGTCGATGCGATTAATATAAGGGTTATGGTATGGATCCCAAATGACTGAACCGTACTCTAAGATTGGTCTAAAAAGTGTTTCATAATGCTCTTATATGTCACCTCATCTTCTTCATTAATGAAATAACAATATATTTTGCACTTCAGGGACAATTTGAAAAAAAAACAGATTTAAGATCGCAGGTTTAATCACGGCATTCGATATTGAGTAAAATTTATCGAAATTTTTCATATCGGTGGCATGGCATTCGATAGCAAGTCTGCTAACAAATTGGTTTTTTAAGAAGCACGGACAACAAGAAGTTAAAAAAACCAAAGTATTTTTTAGTTTTAGGTTAAAACAATGAGTTATTACAATTTTTAATAAATTTTCAGCTTTCGAATATCCATGATATCGGTAATTCTTTCTCCCCAATTTTAAAATTTGAAAAAACTTACGACGCGATAGAAATCTAAATAACATACTCGTATGATATAAAATATCGAATGGGGTGTTTAGACTGTAGCACTGTGTAATACTTTGGAAGCAGTCATCAGTTATTCTGGTACAAGAATTGGTTTGAATTTTAAAAATTTACAAAGTGCTTACATTTGTTTTCGAATGAAAATATTTAATACGAAAATAATTTAAAAATTTCGGCTATTGTTTTCTAGAAACTCTACTTTTTAATTTACAGTCAGGTTAAAAATTATAACTATCTTATATTTTTCTTTCATACATTTACTTTGCTTAAGAAAAAAATGTTTTTTATAAAACTTTCTAGTATGAGACGAATGTTTTAGCTCCCGACCGAAATTCCAGCATATGTAACCCACAGTTTTTGGTATCGTTCTTTCATTTGACGAATATCTTTCTGAAACTGTTTGCCTTGTTTTTTACTGTAATCTAATATGTTTTCAGGAAATCCATGACAATGATAATGTAAATAGTGTAGCTTGATGCTTATGTTATAGCCTCGGTGTCTTAATTTGACAAAATTATGCAAACAGTGCCATCAATAAAATAAAATCAGCGAAACGAATCATTTCCAGGTTGTCTATTTAAGTTCATTCATAGATTTTACAAAATTTGGTTCTTGTGTCGCCTGCTAATTTTTTGGTCCTTTGAAAATGTATGTTATAAAAATTTTTTTGCTCAGTCCAAAAATATTTTCAGACAGATAAACAAAACATTCGCCATTATTAACAAATTGCTTCATAATGGATGATTAGAGCTGTATAATAGGTCTCAAAGCAGACAACGACGTCGAACGTGACCGCTTGGCTCGGCTTGCTGAGTTTATGTTTGTTATTTTTAACCCAAAAAATAACAATTATCATACGAGTCTTCTTCCAAATCATGGGTGTACTGAACTTAGGAACAGATCTTTTGCCACTTGTCCATTGTCACAAAGAGAGAACCATTTGGGAAATTTTAGAAAGACACTGCTCAGCATATTTGCAAAATACACATTTGCCCAAAAATTTACCCTTATAAAAATTTACATACAATTTTTTTTAAAGTTCCTTTATATTTTTTTATCAATTAAATAGGCATGGTTTCGTTGTTTTTGCGAAAGTGCTAGAAAATTTAAAAACAAAAAATTTAATTTCCACATAAGAAATTTATGAGACGTTAAAATTGCAAAATTGTGTTTTCCAAACTTTTGTTTCGTGGCAAATAAACACCTACGCTATTCAAGCTTAATACAATTTTGTTGAGAATATAAAAAAGTGTTAAAATAAATTACGCAATAGATTTTCCAATACGAAATGCAAACAATTCAAAAATTGTTGAATATTTGTTTTTGTTATTTATTTGCCTCTCTCCACACCATTTTTGCGGTATATCGTTTTTAGCGAATAAAAAAAGCTGACACGTTTTACAGCCAACAAAAACGCATTGAATCTTTGGCAGATATTTTTGCAGCTTTTATTTTTTTAGTCTACTTATTGTTGGTTTTATCAGAAATGCACTTGTTACGATGGCAACGAACTAGTGTATGCGTTTGTTTATTCACAATTTTTTTTTTAGTTTTATACTTTTCACTAAACTTTATTGATACAACTTAAACTACTTAAAACTCCAATATTGTAACTCAATTGCAGTTTATACAATGTTGTAGTTTTTTTATTTTTTATTTCCCTTTCCATTTGGTGTTCTTCTTATAACAAACAGGTAACAGCAACAAGGAAATTGTAAATAAATTATTTGTTGTTACTGCATACACATACCCAGATCTGTACATAGATTTTTAATTCTAGTTTTGATAACTTGGAATATGGTTATTTTTTATTACTGGTTAGTACGAACAATGTATTCGAGAAAGCTTTAAATTTTCTCTTAAAATTGTTTTATATTTTATAAAAAGTTAAAAACTTTTTTTGAAGATTTTCTTTAAATGGGATCAATAATTATTTTTTTCAGCTTTTTGCCTTCTCTCTAGGCAGAAATATATCTCTTTGATTCAAATATATTCTGATGATCACAAAGATATATGGCAAAGCTTTCCATATATTTTATATCAGTAGCCAATATAAAAGTGAAGGAGAAAAAAGTAGAAAAATCACTACAACTGCAGCCTGGAACTATTTCTACTTCTGAGGAAAACATTTACATGAAATCAGTTTTAAACATTGAATTATATCGAGCGTTCTATCGACATACACTTCCATAAATTTTATATCTTTTTTTTAAATCAAATCCGAATGTTTCATTGATATTGTGAGTGACATATGGGCGGGCAATTTTATAGAAAAGTTCACTTACGTCATGTAACGTCACTTTATTATTTTAAAGGCTATAGAGCGTAATTGGTATTTTTTTGTTCTCCTTATAATGAAACCAGTTTTAGTATACGTTAAAAACAAATTTTCAGCAACTGCAGCCTTCTGAATCTTTAAACATAATGACGTAATGGAAGTGCTCTCTTCTGTGGAATTGCCCATATGGCAATTAAAAAAAAAAAAAACCTTTAACTTCTTTAAAACTAAAAAGCTAAACAACTAAAAGTTCTCTTTCTTTTGGTCCTTTATGCTTTTAATTAAAGTCTGATTGATATAACATATTTATGAGTAAGAGCATGATTATGTAAGTATTATTCCATATATTAAAAAACTTTTTTTAATTATAATTTTTAAACTAGACAAACATTAATTTGCCATCCCTCAACCTTTATAAATACACATACGAACATTTAGGTATTTATTTGATTATTTTAGCATGTCAAAAACAGTTACCGTTTAATATATTTGTAAATAGTTTTTGATAAAATCATTTGAAATAAATTCTACTAAAATTATTGCCAACAATAATAAATCATTTGCAGCAACCAAAAAGTGAAACACAATAGGAAAAAAAAAAAGAAATAACATATTTCCCCATCATATCCTGATGAATATTAAAAACGGGCTGAAATTTATGTTTATGTATATACGAAAATTGTTATTGTTGTTATTTCTATTATCAGTTACAAAACATACACAACAATATTACCAAACAAGATGTGAATTTAGTGCAAGCTTAGCACTCGCACAGCGGCACGAATGTTAGCCAGAAATGTAAATGTTGCAATCGAGATAACAAACCAGGCACCACATAAAGTCAACAACTTTTGTCAGCCACAATGATTTAACAAAGTAAACAACGAATATATTGTAACCTAAAGCCAAAGTTTTATAAAAAAAGATTAACAAAAGTTTTTCTAAAAAAAAAACTCAAAAATTTTGTCTGCAATTGTTTTTTGCTTTAAAAGGAAGAAAAATATAAATAAAAAAAAAAAAAGAAATGGGCATTAAAATCGACTTGTAAAATATAATGATGACCTTTCTTAGAAAATAAGCATCGTTTGTATCGAATTACATAGAAATCCATTGGCATTTATAAGTTTGTTTGAATTGTTGAATAAAAAAAAAAATGGATTTGCTTTTTATTCAACTGAAAACTAAAATTTTATTATAATTTTTTTTATTTATTTAATTTTAAAAACAAAACAACAGAGCAAAATTTTCACTTTATAAAATTGTCCAAAACATATGATTGATTTCGGTGTGATTATTTAAAAAAGACCACACCGGTAATTATGTCGCATCCCTAGTTTAGTTGATTTTTCAAGCTACCTTCACTTAAGCTGACCATAATCACCATATAAAAATTGCAAATGTTATTAAATGGCTACGAAGAGAAGATATTGTGGAAAAGATTAACTAGATTTGTGTGTTATTTTATGGTGAATAAACTTTTGAAGGATATCGAAAGTCTTCAACTATCTAATAGCAGTCATGGGTGTCAAATAAAGCCTTGCAAAACGACAATGAAGGAAGATTAGCAAAGTTCAAGTTACAAGCTTCAGGATGCACCATTAATTCATTCAGAATTTAAGTGTAGTTTATTTTGTTTATTTTTTTTCCCTCTTCTACAATATATGTTTCAGTATTTATAACTGATTATGTTTTCATATAGGAATTAGTTTTGTAAATAGGAAAATGAACCAGCCATGATAAGCAGCCTGACATGAAACGAAAATCCAATGCAGTATTTTTCCATAGCAATTCGCGTGTATTTAATGTACACAAAATGTGTATGCGAGTGCAAGTGCCCACCGCCTTTAAATTATTTCAAAGTTCTTTTAACGAAATACGTTTGTGGATTGATTAAATATGGAATGAACAGGCAAACGAGTACGAAAAATACAACTGAAACAATAATTTCAACAGCATTAGCAAAGGCAGCTGTAATACAACTAAAAACAGCAATTGCTTAAATGTAATACATTTCCAGAGGCTTTATTTCCTTACCCGACCACAATGCCATACTAATTCATGAGCTTGAATATCCGTTAGCACCTGACATTACCACAAATTTATACACACACACATAGATACAAGCACAGCCAAGTACATAAGCTACATTGATGGTTACATTCACTGACATCAAAAATAAATTTATTGAAGCTACCTAGCACCGGTATAAATATGAAATCAACCTACTACATGTGCTACATGCCGCCAGCTAAACAACACTTCTTTTGCACCAACACCTTTACTAACCATTCCACACTTTTACGCTCATCCAGTAGGATTTGGGTTAAAATAATAAAACCTTCAATTGAATATTGTAAATCGACACAATTTGCTAGTTGCTAAAGGTGGAATAGAAAATGAAAACTAAAATAAACTAAATGGAATCTACACTGTGTTTTTAGTTCAGCATTTGACTTCTAAACTAAAAAAAACTCTTAAATAACAATCATTAATTAACGCAAATTTAAAACAACATTAATGCTTGAATGTTAGTGTTGTTCAGCCAACTAAGAAAATTAATAAAAAGAAAAACAAATAAAAAAAAATTAGGCAAAAAACTAATAAAGAAAAATTATGCAAACTTGGTACAGTCTGTGGCAACAATGAAGGTTTAATACGCCAGGAGAAAAAGAAGAGCTGCTAGAGGGGCATGTGGCAATCGCAAGTACTCATTCAAAGTATCATGGTAGAAACTATTTTGAATTACGGTACGTTGTTAACATAAATTAAGTTGAACAGAGCGTTCTAAATAATTGGTGAAAGATTCTCACAAGGGCCATCTGATGTGATCAATTTCTTATATCTGAAAAAGGAAAAATAGAGGAAAAGCGAGAGAAAAACATCAGAGAATGGACACAAAAGGAAACAGTGAAATAATTAGGAGGTGAAGAGAGAAAAAGCAGTTGCTGCTTTTAACAAAGCCATATAACCTGGTGAGGTTCATGCTGCTCCTCTAGTGTTGAGCTTCTGTCATTGTTGTCAATTTTAGCATGAACCGTTATTGCTGCCACCAAAATACTTAATTGACTTCTATGAGATATTTTTCAACCTAGTTTTTGGGTTCACTAAGCCAAAAATCGGGTTGCAAAATCATTGTTTTTTTTTGTCTCTTTTATTCACAACAGGTATTTTCAATTTTTTAACAAGCGTATAGAAATCGACAACAGTTGATTGTCGACTTACAAAAGAAAAGTCTTTTTTTACTTTTTGACAACTTGTTAGCAAACGTTGTGGAATGGACAACAATATGTTGTCAAATTTCAGTTGACACCAGATGTGGTCGATTTATCACCGGTATGGTGTCATTTCGACCATTCGTTGTCCATTTTGCAACGCTATGTTGTCAATAGTACATTGTTAATGATATCATACGATGTTAAAACGAGCACAAACGTGGTTGATACACTATTGACACCGTTTGCAGTCATTTTTTCTCTATTCAGCAGTCATCATTCACTCAGTTATTTAAATTTTCTTGACGCTTTAGCTATGAAAACCTGACTGAAAATATTTTAAGTTAAAATACAAATCCCCAATTATTTCTAAAAAGTTATCTAAGAATGGAAAAGTTTTATAGAGAAAGAAATTTGCATGATTGCAATTAAATTAATTTGTCTAAAACTGTGAACAAGGCTAATATTGCCATTGATGTTAATGTAATTTCTTTTACTTTCCCACATTTTCCATTAACTGACCAGCAAACTGACTGACTACCCCACTGAAGTTAATTTCCACCAACAAAAATACACAAAATTTTTCCTGCAATTAAAGTTTTTGTTATTTTTTTTTCTTTTTGCATTTTCAAAAAGAGGTCAACATTGGGAAATAATTTTAAATTGTCTCTGCTTTGCAGTTGCATGTGAACAAACTCTGCTACTGTTGTTGCAAATGCGAGTGTACGAGTGTGTTTTTACAGTCAGTGATGTTTTATGGTAGCTTGATTTCTTTTTGCGCTTTTTTTATTGGATGGCATTCTTAGTGTGCATCTGTGCATCAGATCTTGCTTTAAATACTGTTGCAAATGCCACAAAACTGTTGATGATGACGATGATGTTCTTTCTGGTTGTATGACTGCTGTTGATATTTTTTTTTCAGTTATTTGTGTCCTTTGGCAACAACTGCATAAAATTTTCTTAACGTCAACTTACATATACTATACATACAGCTAAAATATATTCAGGGCTGGGACGAAAAGTTCAGTCCATATAATTGAAATTTTATGATGTAGTAAATAAAAATTTAAAAGTATTTACAACAATATTAATAAAATTTAATTTGAAGTATAATCAATATAATATTTTGAGGGACTAATTTAATCATCTTATTTTTCATATTTTTCTTTTTCTTACAACTTTAGCGTTAGTTAAGAGGTGAACTGGAAGTGCTGTTGTATATGTGGTAACTTGCTTCGTCTCAACATTTTTGCTAAAATTTTAAAGTCGTTTAAACACAAAAAAAAAAAAAAACATTCCATTTAGGTGCAACCATCAACTGCAGTATCATCTAAGTCAACACATAAAATAATACTTTAAACAGTTTTCAAAAAAATTAAATTGTTTGTATAAAGTTCGTTAAGAATATTATAATAATTTAAAAAATAATTTCCATGAGTTTTCTGCTTTCAGTTAATTTATATTTTTCAAAGTTGAATTCCTTGAAAATAACATGAAAATTCTTCATTTAATTTTTTGTTGAATTCATTTGAAAAAAAAAATCCTTTTTTTTGCCACAATTGCTTTACCCAAAATCATGAGTTAGCCTGCGGATAAATGAATGCTGTAGGCATTTTTGGTTTTTCTTTCTCATTGTAGGTAAACACGTTTTAATACATCAGTTGGTACATTCACATAAATTTTGCATGTGTACGGTTACCAAAAGGTTTTACAAGAGCGCTGAGTGGGTGGATGAATGGTTCAGTATTGTCATCGTGTATCTACTGTCAATTTCAGTTTCAGTTTTGTATGTGTCATCTTTAAAACACTTTTCAGTGTCTGGTTTTATAATTTTTTTTTTTTTATTTTTGATTTAATTCTTATTTTAAATTCATTTTCATGTGATTTCATTTGTTTATTGGCCGCTGTCTACTGGCCTGGTTGTATTCGTATTTCTGCCATTGTATTAGAAGTATAAATTAGTTCGTTATATGCATACTAATCTTAAGCGTTAATGAATTAAATTTTTAATTGACTGAGTAATGGTTACCAACATGCAAAGGGTTGGCATTAGTTTGAAAACAACCAGCCAACGAATAAAGGTTTGGTCTAACATTTGTTTGTGTGTCTTTTGCTCTGTAAGAGGTTTGTGTCTTTTTTTTGTTGTTCTTTTTTTATAGACTTAGAGGAATTTTATTAGCCTAATTTAATTAAAAATCAAAATATTTTTTTAGATATTAATATGGGTGTGTGTAAACAATATTTTTATTTTTAGTTATGCTTTATATTTACCTAGAAATCTACGCCCAAAAATGGTCACATTCGATATTGAATAAAATTGTTATAAATTAAAATTTTTTTGACAGCGCTGTCAGCCTCTGAATTTTATAAAGCACTGAAACTGAATTTAAAAAAAAAAAAAAAAACAAGATTGAAACAAAAACTATCTTTTTCGCAAGTCTTTATTTTAATATTTATTTTTAACTAGAATTAACGTTATCAATTAACAAATCTATATTTAAATCAAATGATTTTTCTGTTTGTTTGTTCGCTTTAAAAGTTTTTGTTGTCCAACGGTTTTTTGTGAAATTTTGTACATATAATTTCGACACACTTTTAGACCGAACTCGCCAAACTTTTCAACAATTTTCACTAGCCACTGTTCAAAAAGATACGCCTAAAATTATGCTTTAAAATATTTTATTTACTACTTTAATTGATGAATCTGATAATAATGCTAGCAAAAGCTGGAGTAGTGAATGGCGATATTAATTTGATTAGTTTTTTAAAATTAAAATTCTATTTGTAAACGGTTTTCTCTAAAAATTGTTACATAAGATACCGGCCCGAGCGAAATTGGGTAAAATCATCTATTATTTAAAATCACTTAAACAATTCGGACTCTTGCTCTGCTTATTATCATTCCTTTTTGCTTGGATAACTTTAACACAGCATTTATTTCAATTAAACTTCATCTCATTTTCAAGAAAACTTTCGTTCTTTACCCTCACATGAAGTTGATGAAAAACCACTACTCCATTTTTTGGAACATATTTTTGACAGCGATTTTAATAAAAAAAGTTAATGCTCAAATAGCCTCTGAGATCCACAAAAATGTAAATATAATCTGTGTTAATACAGCAAATAGTTGACTCTAGCAAAAAGAAAGCTCGTCAAAATTACAATAACTCGAACTTACAGTTACAGTTTGGCTAACAGTTTGGCTAAAAATTTAAAAATATGCATACAAAAATCTAAATCTCTTTACACCACTCGATGTCGTCTCAAAGAATTCTGTAGAATTTTCCTAAGTTATTAAATTTTCTTTATTTTATTTAAATAAAATAAATCAACAGAAAGTCTTAGTACAACTTTTATTCCAATCGATATTCATTCATCATCATCATCACGGATGTAACTCTGCGCACGCAGTCACAATCCTCTTCCTAAATACTTACTTACATTTAAGTAAATAACAATCACTATCATAACGTGTCTTAAGGTAATTCCTCATTAAAAGCACCTTGCGTGTTTAAACTAACACCAAACGACAACAATGAACAGTATCAATAACAATAATTTTACCAACAACTCCAACACCAACTCTGCCAACAAAAACAACATTTTAAAATTAGGAACTAAAAAACGTACAGGCAACCATATTTAAAGTTTTAGTTAAAGAAAACTTGAACAAAAGAAACTTATTTTTTAAATGTTTTTTTACTATTTTTTTATTCTCATGTTTACTATTTTTTTCAAGTAAATTAATCAAAAATTTAATAAAAGCAGCTTATCAGTTAAAATAAATAGAAAAAATTTTCTTACTATCAGAAAATAAAATAAAAATGAAACTACACTGAAAGAAAAATAAAATAAAATTAACAATTTCAAGATACAATTCTTGGAAATAATTTTTATTACAAAATATAATTTGAGTAAATTTTTGTGAGATATAATCCCTCACAATTCTCAAAACATTGGAAATCTCAGACTGAACTCAACAAGTTAAAAATCGAAAATTAGTATCACTCAGTAAAAATGGCCTTAGACTTCGGTTTACCAGACATTGTAGAATTAAATACTACTGCTTTTGGTTCTAAAATTTGCATGACCAACCCTCAGAACATGTACTTTGTGGCTGTCGAGCTTTAGGGTCTCGCAAGCCAAGACTTCTTTTTCTGTCTAGATAAATAGGTGGCCTCTCACTTAACTTGATAATTGGCTTCATTCGAAGCCTAAATATTGAACAGTGAACTTATGGATTGTACAAAGTACCTTCTGGGTTGTGTTACATATGGATTATTTACAATAATAATAAATTTACTTTCAGAAAATAAAAGTTTCTTTTTTTTCTGTCTCTACTGTTGTGAATTAACCATTTCTATGACCTTAAATGTGAGTAAGAAAGTTACCTGTGATTGCTTATTAATTTCCTTATTTACCAGAGTCAATTAAGCGATGACCGTTTGTCTATATAGCACATAACTTTCTCCCCGTTGTTGCAGTCATCGAGTTGCTATTGAAATTCAGTCCGATCAATACATAAATGATGGGAATATGTTTGAAAGACCGCAACTGCCATTAATTTTGGTAAATTTTTAGAGTACAATTTTTATTTTAAATTCAAACCAGAAAATACTGAATTACTTATGCAGTTTTATCATAAATCATAATTATTATGGCTGTGCAGAAAATCAAAACCATAGCTGAGTAAATGGCAGAGAAATCGCCTCGTATCAGGGAAAGTAAAATGGAATGCTTTTATAAACTTGGTGTTTATGAGTGTGAATATGAAATGAATACCATAATGATTTTTTTTTTGTTGGTGTGTGTTAAAATCATTTCACTTACCGTAAAAGCATATCTGAAAAAAAATTAGCATTAAATTAATTTAATAATTAAATTAAAAATAATTGTGTTAAAATCATTTATTAAATGAAAGTACTAAATAGGAAAACTTCCCTAACTAGTTGAAAATAAATCTAAATTTATTGAAGACATAAAAAACAGGTAAAGGAAACTTGAAATAACCATTTGAAAAAAAAAAACCTTAAACAAAAATGTTTAAGAACTACAGACATCCTGAATATGTTACACTTAAAACTAACTTTTACAAATATATATTCAAATATACTTGCTTACTCGTACAGACAATACGAGTATATCAATTGAGTTGATAAAAAAAAATAATTTTTTTTAAAAATTTTGCTGTTGCTACATTTTTATCCTGCACATACCTGTTGGAAGAATAGTCGCATGTGTCCTTCTAAACATATTTTTTACTCTGTATGCATAATTTTAAAGTTGTTATATTTTTTTATCTTGCTATCGTAGGTATCTTTACACATCACAAGCAAAGCAAATACTCGTTTGTGTTTATGAAGAGCATGTGCCCTTAGCAGTGGCTATCATAAATTTTAGATTTTTAGTATTTATAAACTTGAAAAAGTAAATATCATTGCTTGTAACGATGATCATATTGTCAGTGCTTAAAAATTAAATTAAAGAAATTGAAGTTTTAGACTAGGACTATCATAAAGTTTAATTTCATGTATTAGCATTTAACGTGAAGCGACCAGTTAAAAAAGTGAGATCCTAGAATTTGTTTATTTTTGGGCTAATTATATCTCTAGCCCTTTCAGTCCCAAGGAATTTCAAAGTTGTATTTTTTATGTCTATACAAAACTCATGTCCTTTGAAACAGGACATACACATATGTGCGCCTTGGGATTTCACTTGTACAAAATATACATAAATTTCTCTCTTCAAAATACATGAAATTTACCTACACGTTTGTGCAGCCGGGGACCAAAAGGGCTAGGGGGTATGAAAGCAAATACGTATTTGTTTATTTTTCAAGCTATAGGCCTTTTCAAGCTACGCTAATTGATTTTCTAATAGGAAAAAAATTTTTTTAAGTATCACACTGCGACGTTGTCTTTTCCTTTTATGATAAAATAATAAATTTTGAAAAATTAAAAAAGTTTAAGTAATAAACCGGAAGTAAATATTTTAAAAGACTTTCAAAAATTTCACAAATCTAGACGACCTCCCCTTTAAAATGATATATGACCCATTCCGCAACCTTGTATGGTTCATCCGGAAGTTACTTTGGATTATTTTCAAATTTCCATATATCCCAGTGCTGTTGCTCTAAGTGATTTTAGTAACTTCCAAACGAACCTATAAAGATTGGGGGTGGAACACATATCATTTTAAAGGGGAGGACGTCTAGATTTGTAATCTTTTGCCCAAATACTCAGAAGTTCCTTTTGACTATTTAAAAATTTTTTTTTTTAAATTTCCATATACTACGGTAGTTAGTAATCGATTTACTCATATTACTTTTTATTATCGTAATTTGCCGATCGGGTACTGAAGCATTTACACTCATTGGGATTTAATTATTTTAATTTATCTTTACCGCATGGAAGTTAATTAGTCGATGGAAGCATTTGATTCAATGGAGTATTTTATTCGTATATCTTCATAAGATCTTTCTTTGAACAGACTGAGTGTAGCTGAGCTGTAAAATAAACTGTGTTATAAATTTAATTTCAAATACCCACCATCTGACTTCGTGTTTTGTTGGCTGATATACCTTCAAAATTGCCACCAAGAATATTGTGTGCATTAAACAAATAAACCTTGATATGTGACAAGAAGGCCTACAAAAGGCTTTTCGCAAGGCTCATGTACTTCTTCGTTTTAAAACTGCATGTATTTATAGCATTTGGGTATGCATGTGCATTTATTTCTTTAATGATGTATTTATTTACTTTGGCAAAACTTCCTTTCACAATAATATGAAAACGATTTAAAGAGTAAAAGCAAGAAGTAAAAGAAATAACGAAGTTGAAAAAAAAATAGAGAATTAAAATTCATAAACTATATAAACATGATGTTTTTTTCTGTCCAACCACCATGTATGACATTACTTGTGTAATAACTCGTACTCGTGCATAAATTTTATGTTTTAATCTATTTTTGTATGGTTATTTCATATGCATATGTTTCTCATATTTGTATTTCCTGTTGCATTAATGCATATTCAAGTATTTGCTCTTTTTGTTCTCAGTTTCTTTTTTGGCATTAGAAAAACATTTTCTTTTCAAAATGGTAATTATAAATTTCACTGTTTAAAGTGCTAAAAAAACTCATTCATTATAACTCATGCGCTGCTGCGGTGCACCAAACGTTTCCATAAATTTTTATGTATTCACAACGTATTTGTCATACTGAGTTCATAATGCAGTCACTACACCACTGCTAGTGTGTACTAGTACCAGCTTTTTTGATTTAAATTTCTTTAATTAAATTTCTCTCTTTACTTTTCTTGTGCAGTAAAATACTAAGTAATTATTTTTTTTAACATTCATTTTCATTATAAAGCATTAAACATATATTTTGCAAAAGCTAATGTTACTAAAGAGTCTTAAGAAAATTTGTGATGTTTGTGTTGTTGAGGCTTTATTTATAATGAATGTATAAAAATTATTTTAAAAAAACCAAGCAAAATGTATAAAAAACTTTTCTAAAATCAATAAAATATAACAGATATAACAAAATAGCCATTTTAATTAAAAAGGTCAAATAAAATTAACTAATAAATAATTAAGGAGAGCACACCAAATAATATTAAATGATGTCATACATGGATTTGAAAAGAAATATTAATAATTTGATTAATTTATAATTATATCCTGAAGAAGCTACAAAAATTGGAGCGAAATATCGATATAAACATAAATTTTTGAAAAATAAGACCTCAAGCTTAACAAAATAGCGATTTTAATTGGATTTTAAATATTTAACGGGGATTATTTTTGTGAAAAAAAATTTTAAAACCTGAAAATAAAAAGAAAAGTGAAGGAAGTGCTAGGAAAAGTTTATTAATAATTCTGTAATACGGTAAAGAATCAATTCGAATTTCGATACTTGGTAACGAATGCGGTAGTCTGAAAAAGAAAAATTTTTATTTTAAATTTTTATCTAAAGCAATTTATAAATATTAATAAAATTGCTTGTATGTGTGTGAATAAATTCCCCGCAGAAACGAAAAAATCAGTAAAATAAAGAAATTTTATTCACAAAAAAAAAAAAAAAAAAAAAAAAAAAAAAAATATTAATTAAAAAAGTATTTAAAAAACGTATAAGAAAATTAAATTTAAAAATTGTGTGGGCTGAGAAGCATTTTTAAAAATTATAAATTTAACTTTACTAGTTTCCACCAGAATATTTATGGCCTGTCGAAAAACGCCTGATAACAAGCCTCTTAACGAAAACCTACTAACGAAAACCTACTAACGAAAACCTACTACAGTTGAAGAGGAACGGCAAGAGGCCTTGGCTGGCTGAGACATTGTGTATAAAAAATGTATGTGGTAAGACCAGGACCACACACAGCAATTTTAGGTAAGCAATTCTTGATTTTTTAGGAGAGAGGGAGTGCTCGTACTCGGCACTTTCCTTTTATTCTCTCCTCGTATCTTTCATAAAGATGTAAAAAAGAATGCTGAGTGAATGACTGAATAAGAATGCTAAAATTGCTGAAACTTTAAATTTGTGTGTGGACAAAACGACAATTTTAAAAGAGAATTGAGAAAGAATTGCGAAAAACTTGCGGTTTTTGGTCCTGGTCTAATAAGGTCTTGTCTCTGAGAAATAAGGCCTGGTTACTACTGCTAATTGCCACTGGATTACTGTGGTTTTCCTTATACACGTCAAGTATATAGCATACTTTTAGGCGATTTATTCTTATTTACTAATTTTAGAAGCCTACATTTTTAAAAGCCCTTAAAATTTTTTTAAGAAAATTATTTTGATTCTAGTGAACGGTATTAATTGCATTGGCATCAGAGCTTTTACTCAAAACTTAAGCACGAGTTTTGTTTTTATAAATTTTTAATTTTTTTGTATACAAATGATTTTATACAAGGTGATTCCATTCCGAAAATCATGACAAAGCTGAATTCTTGTTGGTGTCCCAATAAGAACGCAAGATTTAAATTTGGCGTTCGGTATCGTGAAATGATAACCAGTTTTTTGTTGCCTAGAATTGAAGAAATGAATGTGGAGGGGTTGTCGTTTCAACAAGACGGCGCCACATGTCATACAGCCAGAGAAACAATTCAATTGCTGCATCAGTCATTTCCCGGTCGTGTTTTTTCGCGTTTTGGAGACCAGAATTGGCCGCCTAGATCGTGTGATTTAATACTATTAGACTTTTTTCTTTGGGGTTTTTTGAAGTCGATGGTTTACGCGAATAAGCCGACGACGACTCAAGCCTTAAAAGAGGAAATTGGACGCAGCATTTATGCAAAACGGTCATTGAAAATTTCATTAAAAGATCGCGTGTGTGCCAGCAAATCCACGGCGGCCATCTGCCCGATATGTTGTTCTATGTCTACTTTACGATATAATAAAGTTTCACGATTTTTTTTTAAATATCTGTGTTTTATTTAAAATTTAAATCTTGCGTTCTTGTTGGGACACCCTTAATAAATTGTGAACTTTTTTTTCAAAGTTTTTTATATCAAAAAAATGTATACATTTTTATTTACAGGTGATTTAAAAAAAATTTTACGTTAAAATGGAGAAATATTTTTTAATCAAATTGTAATTCTTATGTTAACTAGACTACTAGATGTTTTTGGTCAGTCTCGCCCGGGTTGTTAATTTATTACGTGAGTCGGTAATAATTTTCAAAGAAATCCGTTTTGTAAAAAAATCCCCATTCAAATAAACACAGGCATTCACTACTTTATAAAGAAGCTCTCGTTTTTGCTAGCCAACCTAGGTGGTACGTAAAATATTTCAAATCATAATTTTGAACGAAAATCGTTGAAAAGTGGGCTTAAAAATGAATGTGGTCGGTCCACCTTCCTTGGTATATAAAGTCTATAGAGACAAATTTCAGACAAAATCGTGAAAAAGCAAAAAAGTTTATAACGAAGAAACAAATAAACATAAAATTATTCTTATTCATACAGATATTACAGATGTTACTTGCTAATAATGTAGCTTTATGTTGGTAAATTTTTTTTTTATTCGGCTCCGTAGTTTACGAGTTTATTAATTAAAAACTGAAAAAATCTAATTTTCCCCTTTGTTACAAAATTACACTATAAGTAAGTAAATTAGTTTCTCAGCACCGTTTTCTTCACCCTCGGTTGATTTCAATTTTTTTTCTGCTCTAAATGGTACGAGTACATAAAATTATTTCCTCATATTTAAAAAATCTTTCAAACCCTCTTTTTTTTTGTCAGGCTTTAAAAACTCATAATAAAGTAAATAAACTAGCTTGTAATTACTTATATGGAAAATGGAAATTAAGTTAAAGAAATCGTAATTTACAAATGCTTTTTTACAATTTATTTGTATCCTTAAAATTGTTATACTCTTCTGCTAACCCTTGCCACAGCAAGTAGCCTAGCATTTCAATTTTTTGTTGTTTATTTAATTATGTTATATATCTTAATGCTAAAGAGGGTGTGTTTAAATACATCTTAGTTTAACTCTTTATCCTGAACTGACTACAAACAAACTGTATTGTAAATCTTTTTACCTCTTTTTAATATATTTTATTTTATTTTTTTGTTATTTTATGTTGTAAAAGGTAAAGTTTGTATTTAAAAAGAAATACTAAGTTTACAAAATAAGCTTTCAGTGTGTATAAAGATTCATGTGTTTATTTACTTATATCGTATGTGTTAATGTTAATGTGTGTGCATAAGCAAATGAAACAGGACTTGTGCTAGGGGGAACAAATAATACAAAAACGTTTTCTTGTAGGAAATATTCCCAGTGCGAAAAATGTTTATATTTATAAAGGTTTTTCTATGACTGATTAGCGTTTAAATACTCTTTTATTTATATTTTTTTTTTTTTTAAATATAAGAATAAATGTTTGAATTAAATATGGCGGGTATGGCGGTTAAGATTTACATCATGTGATTTGAGCTTAAAGAAAAATCTTTAAAAAACTACAGCACCAACCAAAAACTCATTTGAAATGCTTATTTTGTGAATGCATTATTTTTGTATGGGTTAGTATCGTTCCATTTTGTGGCAATGTTGTTCTATAAAATTCTACAGACGCAGTCTAAGGAGCTTTACAGAGCTATGGTTTCTGAAATCACGGTGATTTTAAATCACGAACGATTTTAAAATCACGTTAGTGAAATCACTTAATTTTAGCTTTTGAGTAGGGATTTTTACTGTTCTCAATCACGTGCTTAAAGCTCTTTTGTATTGTTTACTATAAAATTTACTCAGAAAAAGAAGAACAAGAACTAAAAATCACGAAAAAAAATTCTCCACACAAAATAAAGCGTATTTTAAAATTAATAAATTTACGGTTCCGTTGTAAAAAATAATTAATAAAAAAAAAAAAAAAAACTAATAAAAAACAATTTACATTTAGTGTATTTAATCATTTTGTTAAGGAATTCAAAGCAAAATGCTTAAAATGTTTCAAGTGATTTCATATTGCAAAGCAGTTTGCTGGCCGGTTTTAAATCACGAGATGCAAAATGATTTTGTGCACAGAACACCTTTTTCGTGATTTTAAATCTTTTTGAGAGAAAGTGATTTTCAGAACATGAATGATACTTCAGAGGCCTTGTTTTCATATTTCACTGCACGTATGGAAGGTACTGTTCTGAAAATCAAAATAAAAAAAATTAATTTAAAAACGAATTTACATTATTTAGTCGTCACTAAGCCGAATTTTCATAATTTTAAAACCAAGTAGACAATAGAATAGATTGTTGAAAGCAAAACGAATCTGTTATCAATATAATAAAGACTAAAAACATAAAAAATAAACAATTAACACATAAAATTTGAAGACTAAAAAATTTTATTTAACAAATTTTCGCTACAGGTATGACAATAAGTTTGATGAATAAAAGTATTTTGTTGGGCAAATTTTAGTGGAAACACAAATAATGTCTATTAATTTATCCTGAAATAATGCAATGAGTAGTCCTAGGAATCCCCCTTCACCAAGACGGGTTGTGCTCACTCCCAACTTCCGGCATAAAAAAAAATATTTTTATTAATTTTATAACACAAAAACCTGATATTGATGTTAAAATAAAAACTCGAAGCGAAAGTTAACAAAACGAGTGATTTTCCAGTTTTATAATTTTTTCGTTTTTTAAAACAATTTCATTTATAGAGCAGATCTGACAAATTTGTAATTCCATTTGCTTTTTCTACACCTTGAATGTAGGGTAGCGTATAAGTGTTTATATAAAATGATTTAAATAACACGTACCAGATAACTTTAGTTATTTATATCGCTGCCAGAAAATGAATATCTGCTATATAAATTAAATTCAATTACCGTTTGAAATTTTCCCCAATGCATTGGCCCCGCCCATTTTTCAATAGAATAAGTATGTTGTGTTTTTAGTAAATGAAATTCTTTTTTTTTTCGACGAAAAATTTTGGAAGTTTACTACAAGAACTCTCTTAGTTCCCCGGAATCTTATACATAAAGCAAACCGGGCGAGATCGGAAGTGATCGAAATTTTTATTTTTATATCATGGCACTCGATATCGAGATGATGGCTTTCGATAGTACTTATTCCATTTAGCTAAGATTTGGTCGGCAATCCAAACAAATTACTTTTTTAAAGAGCATGGGCAACAAAATGTTTTGAAAAATTTAAATTTTATTAATTATTAGGTTTCAAAGTTTATATTTACATAAAAAAATAATGGAATTGCTGCTTAAGTTCATGTAAAATTTTTTATATTTTGCATTTGGCAAGCACTTGGACAAAATTATGATTCTATAGATATCGTATGAAATCATTTGTTTACTCGACACTTATCGAAAAATTAGTCGATACGATAGTTTACTCGATATCGAAGGCGGAGATTAAGCGCCGTTAGTGGTGCATAAAAAATTATTTGTTTTTATCGTAATATTTGAAACAGAATATAATTGTATATTCCTAATTCGATTTGGAGTCGACAATATCGTCAACAATTTCGAAGCAATATTATAATTTGGTATTCCTCAAGCTTAAGTAATAATATTTCATGAGTCATTAAGAACAATAAGAATTTTCTAACTTTTTTAATTTGCTTTTTAATCAACTCGTTACTAAGAAAAAAAAAACTTATCACAAATTCATTAATAATACACGACAATCACCCTTATTCTATTTGGCGTTAGTAACATCGCCATCAATTTCAAAACAAAATCACTTTTTATTGTGGTTGATATCAATTCAATTTATTATTGAAATGTTTCCTAACACTATCATGGCTCACATATATATCTTATATTATATTTTAGTCAACTGCCTTTGTTTCTTTACATGTTTGATAAAAAATATTTGAAGTTTATTTTACGAAAGCAAATGTTGTAAGTCCTTTTCTAGTATTTGAAACTGTAATAGAGAATTATTATTAGTGATAAAAAGTGAAGTCGTTTTGTATAGATAACGCTAAACGGAATAAAGATGAATATTGATAGCAAAACAAGTTAGTGTTGACAAAAACTGATATTTGCCAGTATTAAGAACTGTAATACCGATTCAACATTAACAATACATCTCATGGAATAAGGCTGATTATTCATATATGTCGTTTTACTGACTCCATTCAATAGACAACGGCATATCTTGAAAAATTAATAGAAATTAAATTTGTTTGCTTGTTTGTTTTTTTTATGAAATAAATTTAAATAACTAGATATTGAGTGATATGCTTTGACCTTAGCTAAAATATAAAAAATAAATATAAATCAAAAAGAATTATACAGACTAAATTTACTACAGGCTATAATCGCACCGCGACCTTTAAAGATCTATTGTGCAGCCCAGCTACCTACTACAATCCGAGACTCCTTACGAATCTCGCAATTGCTGTAGGATTGATCATGGCTAGATCCTTTGCGACGCCTGCCGCACTACCTAGGCAGCTTGTTCTGCACCTTGCCACCGCTGGGCACTCGCAGAGAACATGTTCCGACGTTTCTTGTCCTTCTCGACCTCTGTACCACACCTATTTTACTCATGAAAGAATAAATAGAATTGGATTGAATTTAATATTATTTGAATTCATTGAGCTGAATTACTTCTATTAAAATTTAAAAACCGCACTTATCTTATTAGTTCATTTTAGAAAACTAAAACTATGGAAGTCCTAAATAGAAAAGGGTATACTTTTCATTGCCGTTCCCTTAATTGTAATGAAATTTTAGAATTAAATGGAACCACAAGTTGACTTAAGCGATTTTATCTTATTAACACAGATATTGAATGTTATAGGGTAACAAACCATTATTTGCTTTTTTTTTTGTACCTTAATTTATAGATTTTCTATTGGGTAATTTATTTTTTTCAAGCTAAGAAGCAGACTTGCACTCATTTAGAACACATTTGCAACTATTTTGATTTAATTGTAAGATACGTTAACTACCGCCTCTACTAACAAACAATAATGGCAGGCAGTAGCAAGTGAATTTAACAAATGGCCACCATTTGCATTCAGATATAAATTTTTGTTTCCACTGCCGTTGCTACTAATGTGGCTCCTGTTTATATTGTAGTTTTGTGCAGCTTTTAAATGTTCGGTTACTGAATTTTAACCTTTTGCCTAAGCAGGAAAAGAGTGCTTTCAAATGTTCGGTTGGTTGATTTGCTTTCAATGTTGTTGTTTTCTAACCTTATGCACAATGGGGTTTACAGTGGCTATGAAACAATGAACAAATGAATGATTTTTCTTTCTTTTGCTTTTTCTAAATTTTTTCATTTCAAGTTTGTTGCTGTGTTGTAGGAATATGTAGCAACTGTTTACTCTCTGTTATGGTTTCTGTTTGTATTTTCGTTATAAGTTAGTGTTTTAGTGTTATTGTAATTTTTCAGTTGTTTCTTTAAGTTTTTTTTTTAAACTCAGGTTTGTTTATTCTTTTTGTTTTTTGTTGCACACAATAACAATTTAAATTTATTTTTAACATGCAACGCCAGTAAACTTTAAGCCGTTAATACGAGTATGTACGAGTACGAGTACAGTTATTGTTTTAGTCACTCATTCAGTTACTGTGCAAATGTTTACATTTGTATAACTTTATGTCAGTTATGTGTGTGTGTGTGTGTGTGTATGTGTATGAACGACTACTTGTGTACTTGTTCTAAAAGATATCAACATTAGTTCTTTATAAATGTAGTAAAAGAAAATATTTTAGACGTAGACTAATGTCTCTATTTTTAAAAGATTTCTATTTGTTATACCCTTAACAAAAAGTGGAAAGGGTATGTAAAGGGTGTCCGAACAAGAACGCACGATTTAAATTTGGCGCCATTCGAAGTGCCATTGTTTGACATTTGAACAATTGTTATTGTTTGCTAGTAAAAAGTACGAGGTTAGTAAAAAATGACCATGGACAGCGAAGGGAGTTCGTTAATTGGGTATTGGAGAGACAACATGAAAATGCTGATTTTGCCGATAAAATCATCTTCAGTGACGAGGCCCATTTTCATCTTGATGGCCTCGTAAATAGGCAGAATTGTCGCATTTGGGGTGAGGAAAATCCTCTAGTGATTCACGAGAAGCAAATGCATCCTCAACGTGTCACTGTGTGGTGTGGTTTTTGGGCTGGAGGAATCATTGGGCCTTTTTTTTATGAAAATGAGGCAGGTCAAGCGCAAACAGTCAATGGTGTTCGGTATCGTGAAATGATAACCAGTTTTTTTTGCCTAGAATTGAAGAAATGAATGTGGAGGGCTTGTGGTTTCAACAAGATGGCGCCACATGTCATACAGCCAGAGAAACAATTCAATTGCTGTATCAGTCATTTATTTAAAATTTAAGTCTTGCGTTCTTGTTGGGACACTCTTTATTTATAAGTTTGTCATTCCGTGTGTAATTTCTACACTGTACATGTGCCACCCTATAAATAAATAAATATTCTGAATATTTTTAAATAGCTGAGACGATTTAGCGATGTCGGCCTGTCCGTGTAGTCGTTGAAACCATATTTCTGAAGTAACTGGACGACGTACAGAAATGTTTAACATCCCAATGGCGGAGCTTTGAGTCAAAAAATTTGACTACCTCTATATTTGACCATTTTCTGAGTAGGTTTCTTAAGTATTTTGTCTATACTAAGAAACGAACAAAAAAACGTGGTACGCAGTTTTATTTGAAATGAGAGTCACAATATTTGTGCAAAAAATCAGAAGGATCGGTAAGCAAATGGTTGAGTAAATTAAAAAAAAAAAAAAAAAAAAAATTTAGATTTTCATTAATTCCAGCTTTGTTTTTTATGCTAATTTTTAAGCTATACGTGTGCGTAATATTCGTGCACACAATACGAAACCAAATATGTGTATGTATTTGCGTTTTTTAAATGCCTTGAGTGTAATAGTACCACATCTTAATAAAAGAGAATTTTTTGATTTTTGCCTTCACTTTAAATTAATCCCACAACAAATTTTTTTGTGAACTTAAACAAATAAACAAAAAATAAAAATTTGTATTAAAAAAAAAGTTTTTTAATCAATATTTGTCATTTCATTAAAAGTCTTTTATATATTTTTTTTATTATTTAAGAATGTTCAAATTTAAAAAAAATAATTTGATTCACTCTCTCTATGCATTGCCTTTCTGCGATATTCAGCAACCCATGGCAAGATCTGTTCAACATATTTCTTTGCAAGTTTCAAACATTTGCTAATATTGATTTTTACGTCTCTTTCCAGAGTTGGTGAAACAAGTTTACTATTTTTTACTTTGTTTACCAAAGCCAACAATTGATGCTCTTGATGTTTATCGTATGTCATTGACGCCATTTCAAGAATTAGGTAATTTAGAGGATTAGAGTCATCAGTATCAGTTTTCAAATTACCATAAGCATTCCAATTATCATTTAAAAATTCTATACAAGCTGAAAAAGTCATGTGGCTAAGAAAACATGTACTCTCCAGTATAAAGTAACGGTAGTCATTCTCCAAACCGTTTGACTTATCAATGGAGCTTCTAATTAATTTCTTAATCAGATTTACATTTCTATGGCACGATAGAACTTCTATTAATTTAAACTTTGATAGTTCATTTTGCTTATGAAAAAGTTTCTGATAGAGAGCATTAAATAATTCATCATCAGCTATTTTCATAGCAGCACAACGTAGTAAATTGTTAGTTAGAGTGTTATTTTCCTTGAGATGATATTTTAATTTATGGTAACTAACCTTTAAACATTGATTTACTTCACTCTGGCATGCTGTTGCTCTTATAACAAAGCGATCATAATCTTGATGAGAATACTCAAGAGATTTATTAGCCAATCTAAGTTTCTCATAAATGGGAGTAACCTGCTCAGCAACAAAGAACTTGAAATCGTCAAATTTCTCATTTATCCTCAAGTAGGAATACACGTCATCAAAATAATCAGAAAATTCTGTCCAGCATACGTAGCTGTCTTCTTTCTTTAAATAAGAAAATAATTTAAAGAGCACAGAAACATCTAAGCGATTAGATTTCCACAAAGCAATTGCATCTCTTAAGAGTTGCGCACGATTATGATTATGTATTACAAGCGGGTTTTCAATTAAAGATTCTATGATTAAATTCCAATTCGTTATATCATAATTGACACGATAATAACCAGTTGACTGTCTGTTTAATATTAACCAATCATTGTTTGAGATTTTAACATCGGTGAAATTCGTTTCAGTAACATTTCGTAAATAATGTGTAGCTTTTGTGTCATTAAAATTCGGATTTGATGCAACGGCATAGTTGATGGGTACGTACCAAGTTTTTGAATCTTTTATGGTTTCATTATTGTAGTAGGTCTCTTGTTTAATGGTAAAAGTACCATAACAATAGTTACGTGAAACGGTTAGAATTGGATAACCTCTTTGGTTAGTCCAAGTGCTAAACATTTCATTGATTGTGGCAGGGACTTCATACTTTGCCTCTTTAACTAAAGACTGAAGGGCACTAAAGAAGTCTTGTTCTCCGACTGACTTGTATTGACTGTTAAATAGTTAGAAGTTATCTTTTACTAAATAGATTAAAAAGATATTAAAATCTTACTTTTTCTTAAGAAAGTTACGTAAGCTTTTTTGGAACATTTTGTCGGTGAGTGCATTATTCCACATACGAATTATAGCACTACCTTTTCTGTAAATTGCAAATGCTTTACTATCTTTAATTTCTTTACGAGTTTTTACATGTTTTGTGAGTAAAGTAAAAGGATATTCACTATCCAATTTCAAAGCGTCATCGTAGTATGACATTTCGTAAATGTCCCATGCATTCCAATCAGGATAAATCTATGAAAATTTTGTACGACTTAAGTAAAAATTATACTAAGACAGCTTTTCAAAACAAACTTACATCATTCAGTGCTTTGTATGCATAAAATGTGGCTATACCTTCCTTCAACCAAGTGTATGTCCATTTTGAAATTGTCACATAATTACCGAACCACTGATGCACAGTTTCGTGAGCCAACAATTCCACAGTTTTAAAATCAAAAGAAAAATCAGAAGCAATGAAGTCAGAGAGAAAAGTATTCTCATCATACATAATCAGACCCCAGTTCTCCATAGCGTCTTCAGGCAAATTAGGTGTCACAACATGATCTATTTTAGGAAGCATATATTCAACATCAAAATAATCCGATAAATAATTCATAAACTGTGAGATTTTGGAAAAAACCCCTTCATGAAAGTTCTTCGTATTAGGCCGAGAATAGATACGTTGAGGCAAATTATTGTACATGACTTCGTTGTATTCAAAGTCGCATACAATAAATGCTACAATATACGTTGGCATGGAAGGTGTTGTTAAGAACACAGTTCGATTAGCACTAAATGAGACTTGAATTATTTAAATGGATTTTACAATTATTTCTAATTGACTTTACCTTGACAAATTATCATTGACAGGCATATTTGAAATTGCCGTGTAAGTGGGACTGTGATTAATTGTTATTGTAAAGGTGGCACGTTTACTTGGCTCATCGTAACAAGGAAATGCATGGCGAGCATAAATACCTGAGAAGTATGTAGTAGCAAAATAACTAAAATAAACATAAATGAAAAAAATCACCATCACTCTGATTGTTTTTCACAGTTTAATCATTCGATTGCAAACTTGCTCCAAAGAACGCTTTTCGTTGACACATAAATATGACATGAGTAGTATTAACTTGATGTACTTAGCCCTACAAATAGCTTGCAAATAATAAACTGTAATGATGCTCCACAGATATCGGACAACAGAAATTAAACAAATAAACTTTTGGATAAAATTTAAATTTTTTTGTTCACTTTTAGTAAAGAAGGCGAGACTAAAACTCATTTCTACTGGAAAATCTTGAAACTCAAGTGTTGCAAAATTAATAAAAATTTTTTTACTTACTGATAATTCCCATCGTCATGCTCGTATTTAGATAAATAGAAACCAACATTGTCATCACTCAATTCACCACTATAAAAAATAGTTAATTTCCATTTCGTTTGAGCTGAAAACTCTTCACTACTTCTACGTTTCAGCGTTAAAAATTCACGTTTTGATTCATATTCAATTGAGAGATCTTCGGATTCATTAGTGAAAGGATTGGCAATAGTTGCTTTGGTAATTTCCAATTGATAAGCATGTAAAACAATTTTATTCGTGGTACTTATAACCACAATGTCTATTGTGACCTCGCCTTTAAATTTACTTTCGCCTAAATGAACGTTTGTAGTCAATTCGATGCTATAGTGTTCCGGGTAGGTTTCGTTTGGCAACCGATAATTAGTTTCATCAACATCAATATTTGAAGTTGACTTTACTCTTGCGGTAAAAAAAATAATGGCCAAGGAGCAACTATAAATTGCTGAAAGACTTCTCATACTGCTAAGGGTATGATGACAAAAAACTATTTGATTTCAAAACATATTCCGCGCACCTTTTATATTCTTCTTAAGGCCTCGAGTACAAAAACATTTTGAACTATTTACAAAAAAACTTTTGGGTGCACGTGGTTATCTGGTTTCATAAATCAGTGTCTATCTTTTATCTTTATACTTTTGTTTATCACTTTTTGGTTGTGTATATTTAAAAGTTTTGATATTAAAAAAACTGAAACTTTTTGTGATAAAATTTAGTTTCAGTCACGATTATGCGAATTAATTGAATTTTGTTACCTTAAATGATATAACTTTTTCAGAATTTAAAAAATAATTCAATTAAATTAAACACTTTTTCAAATTCTTTTCAACATTTTTAATCGAGTCTCCACTCTAAATATGCATCTGCAGAGTGCGATCATAATGAATTTTTTGAAGATGTCAGTTCTAAATATTTTTTAAAACAAGCATAGTTGAAAGCTACACATCCCTACAAACATATGTAGAATTTTATAAAAAAAAATTCGTATGGCCGTTTCAAGTATGCTTGTGCAGCCCTGTAGTATATGCTATGATTGTTCAAAGCGTTCTGTAGTTCTTTAATTAAATCAAGTTTTTATACGAGAGCAATATTTGAGCGCATAGATAACGGAATGAAGCTGTATATTCTACGACAAAATCATCCTATTGGATATAGAATTCAAGCGATTTTATTTTATTTTTTTTAATAATTTTAAAACTTAGTTTGAAGTTGCTTGGTATTGCATTCAACTGTTTGGCTTGTATTTTTTTTACGAAATTCCAACTATTCTAAATTAGATATGAATTTTTCAACTAAATTATTAGCCTCAACTTGAATATGGTGGAATTTATTTAGTTTTCTTATAATTTTTTTCAGCGAATAATGAATAAAATTTAACAAATTTTTCCTTTTCATGCTGAAAGAAATCTTTCTAAATGCATATCCATCAAAAGTTTTTTAATAATAATTCCTGACCCCATTCCGTTTTATTTGATTTGCTCTGTGTACACATATTTCCATTACAAATTAAATTCTAAGCTTTTAGCTTTTTTTCTTTTCTTAAATTCAAATTGTACTTCATTTTAAGTTTCCTGCTTGTTTACTCATGTATTTGATGCATAATTTCCTAATGTTGCATAATTGCTTTCTTAACATTTAAAAAGTTATATGTAACGCCTGGAAAATAAAATTTTATTAAAAAATTTTTAGAAATTGGTTTTTGACATTTAAAAGAAAAAAAATCACCATAAATGTTTAATGCAAATGTGGCTTAAAATTCTTAAATAACAAATAAGAAATAAAGAAACTAAAATCTGCATATCATTTTGTATTTTTTGTGCAAGTTCACTCACACGCCCACGCAAAATGTTTTACAGTTGGAAAGGTTTCTCTACAACACACAGTGGGGCCAAACTAAATAAAAGTGGTAATAAATCTAGAACTTGTCAGCTACTAAGCAGATTAGACAAAACCAATTGCAAGTCAAACTACAGTATTCAGCCGTTTAAGCCATTATTTTTTAAATAAAAGTGTTTTCCTCCTCCTGTCCTCCTGTGACTCAAAATAGTGTCAAAATAGTCAACCTCGGTTTTTAAAACCTTTTGCCGGCTGTAATATTTGCTAATCTTAAATAATTTAAAAAACATTTCTAAGAGAAAATAAAAAAAAATAAATTTTTTATAATATTTAAAAGTCAAACCTTTTGCTACGCTAAACTAATAATGTTCCGGTAACAAAAATTATAGCATTTTATTTGGCATTTAGTATTCCTTCTAAAACGAAATTTCAAAATGTTTTATAAAAATTGTGCGATAAAAACCTAAAAAAAGACAAAGTGGTTAAAATTTACTTAGTCAAATTGCAAAGCTACCTTCATTAACGCTAGTTCTTGTAGCGTTGTTTCGCTATATAGCGCTCTTTGGAATTATTAAAAAAAAAAGTAGTTTTAACTTTATAATATTTATAATAGTCTGTAATCTTAAGTCCTCTTCTTTAGCCTCAATTATTTTTATCTGAGTTCGTGTTGTAGTTTAAAATTTCTGTATTTATTACGACCTTATTATTAACTTGGCCCCACTGTGCAAAGCAAAAGTATTTTATAAGTAAATTTACAGCTGTGCCAATCTTTTTCGGTTATGTAAAATAAGCTGTTGTAAACTGTTGAACATTTTCTTTTCTCACCGCAACAAGAAGCCATTTCATACATAAAGTTTCTAGTCATAAAGTAAACATGGAGGTGACAATTCTTTTTCTAAAAAACAAGAAAAAAAATTGCGTTGAAAGCGAAATAAGTCAACAGCTATGATTAGGCTAAACGCCACAAATTCTAGGATGACAGCTTAAAATTCAATGATGACTTTAAGGAGTTGTGTTGGCTCTAAGCAGAAGTATATTTATATCACTTTATTGTTTCCTTGTGCGTATATGTCTTCCTGCGTAAGTTTGTCAAATACTTTTTTAAAAAACTTCTTTTTTCTTTTTTTTTTTTCACACATATTTATCTGCAGTTAGGTTTTCTTGTAACTTTTCTGGCTTAAAAGTTTCAGTTTGAAAACAGTTGGTGCTAGTTTTGTATAATTTAAAATTTTTACATTTTTCGCTGAATTTTGTCATGTTGGAAAACAGCACTTTAAAAGAAGATACGAGTTTATGAAAATTAAGGCAGATATTATTATTATCACTATGGGCTATAATCGCACCGCAACCTTTAAGATCTATTGTACAACCCAGTTCTTAGCTACATTTCCAGACTCCTTACGAGTTTCGTAATTGTTGTAGTACTAATCATGCTTAGATCTCACGGGATCAGTGTCCCACGGCCTAAGCAGCAACAGTGGAAGATAAATTTTCGAAGAAAATCATCTTCAGTGATGAGGCACATTTTCATCTCAGTGGATTCGAATGATAATCCAAAAGTGATTGTCAAAAAACCAATGCACCCACAAAGAGTGACTGTTTGGTGCGGTTTATGGGCTGGCGGCATCATCGGGCCGTATTTTTTCCAAAATGAGGCCGGTCAGGCAGTTACTGTGAATGATGTTCGCTATCGTGAGATGATAACGAACTTTTTATGGCCCGAATTGGAAGATATGGATGTGGATGATATGTGGCTTCAACAGGACGGTCACACTTAATAACGTTGTCAAAATCTATTTTCTACAGGTTTGTTCGCAACGGCAGAGAAGGAAATAGAAAAACTAGCTACACATACATGTTTTATATTAAAAGAAATTAAATCAGCTGATTCATTACAGAACAAAAGGTAAAGATTATTTCTGCCTTAAAGGAAAGGGCTGCAGAAGCATACTTGAAAGCCACACATCACTACAAGCATGTGCAATATTTTATAATAAAAATTAGTTGTAACCCATTTCTAGTATGCCAGTGCAACTCCTTAGTAGTTACACATTGAAACTGCATTTCGCTTTGAGTAATTACAGTTCAAAAATAAATAATTGATAAGATTCAATTTATTTCCAGCAGTATACTTTTCTTGTTTTCGCTTAGCTTGTGTTATCGTTTTCTCGTATCTTTTTTTTAATTTTATCAATTTCTTTTAAATTTTTAAGTTGTTGTGGACTATCTTATACAGACTGTGTCTTTAATTTTTATTTTCAATATGGAATATGAAGTAGTTTTACCTTTTCCTTTTTTTCTACTATTTTTACTTTTGATTATTACAAATACTTTTAACTTTATTAAATTAATGGAATTTTACTTAAAATGATTGTATTACAACAAGTTTTTATACATTTTATTTCTTTCTGTTTGGTAAATCATTTTGTTAAATAAAATATAAAAGCAAATGTTAAAAAAACTAAAAGAAAAATATTTTATTGCTGCTTGTATCTAACAAAATGTATATTTTTTTAATAGTCTTTAATGATTTCAGAACGTTGATTTGTATTTAAAAGAACGTCTGTATATGGATTGAGTTTTAATCCCTTTATTTATTAAAAATGTTTTATCTTTCTATTTTATTACTTTTTTTTTTTGGGGGGGGGGTCGATATTGATGATTCTTAATGTAGATAAAGAGTTTGGCTATGCTTGAAAGTAAAACAGCCATGTCATTCTGATATTATATGTTTTTTTTTTATTTTCCTTAGCCTAAACTTTTTTTAAATGAAAACGAAAGCAAAAGCTTTGTTTTAACTGATGACCTAAAGCGGCATGATAAAAAGACAATAAAAAAATATATTATAGTTATAGTTAGTCTTTAAGCAAAAATCTAGATCCAACGTGTGTAAATTTCTTTATTTAAAAAATTATAAAGCTGAAAAGTTTTAGAAAATTTTAATTCACTAATTTTTCAGCGTTTTTTAGGGGCTGGAAGTACTGATCATTTAAAATTTCGGGCTTACTGTTGGGTTATTTTAAGTCCTTATTAAGCAGCTTATATCATTCTTAATGCTACTTCGATAATTCCTAAAAAACGTCTCTTGCTCTGTTCCATGAAAGTTGAATGCTAAAAATTACGATTTATTAGTCCCCATCGCTCTTTTTAATATTTTTTTTATCAATTTAAAAATGTTAAGGAATTTCATTTCTATTGTACCGTTTCACTGATATGAATCTTCATGTACTTGAACCAGCATAATTGTATTGAGTGTCTCAGTAAGAGTGCTCTTTTTCATTTCGTATTGCAATATATCGATTGTTTCTTGAGATGTGTAGCAGGTGACGGCATTTTGCTGAAACCACATGTCGTTCAATTCCATGCCGTTCACTTACGACCACAGCCACCGCAATTTCAGTCTCATCTTCAAAAATGTATGGCCTGACTAAAATCACCTCCAGACAATTGTTCATTGTAGGCTCATGGCTTGCATAAAGATTTTCTTAGCCTCAAGTTCGTCAATTGTGTGCATTTACGAAGCCATTCAGATGGAAACGCGCTTCATCAGAGATGACTCTTTTCAAGAAATTGGAATTGACTTCACTTTACTTCTTTACTCATTGAACGAATTGCCATCACTGATATGTTATTTCGTACTTAATCGGAACACGTCTTCTTTACAATCATTTAGAAAAATCGCAGCTCTCTCAAAAAATAAGGGTTCTTATTTTAAAATGAAAAAATGTATTGCTTGTGAGAAGGCTTTTAGTTGCATAAAATTCAAAGCAAAAAACAAATTAAGTTTTGAGTAGGTGTTGCAATACCCTTCTACAAATGCCTTCTAGTAAAATTTCTTATGATTTTTATTTTCAGTCTCTGTGAATTGTCTGTTAAACTATTTACAATTTAGTTTACTTTTATTATTTTACATCACTGGTTTTGTAAATTTTTTAACAGGCCTACTAGCATACCGGCAATATGTTGCCATTACATTTGAGTTAATTTTTAATTCTGTTTAATTTTTTGTATAAAAAATGTGCACTTACTCCTTGCATTTTCAAATGTTTGCATTTAATAAGTTTCATAAGTAAGACGAGAAAATTATTTGTAATTTCATATACTTACTAATGCCATTTTGATTCGTATGCTTATTTCTTTTGCATCACTTTATATTTTTTTCTTGAGCCAATAATTGCATTTCTTTTGTAGCATTTTTACTTTCTTTGTCTCTTTTTGATTTTAATACTCAACGAAGAAGATACGAGTAGATACGGACATAAATTTATTAACATTTATAACTGTTCATTCTTTGACAAAGTTTTAGAGCATCGTGTTTTCAGTTTGGCCACAAAGTAATACCAAAATGAATTGAGTTAAATAAGGCAGTCATGCAGTATGATTATTAGAGAATGAATTTTAAATATTTTCTAACCAGCAAAACGAAATATACAATAATGAAAAATATTGCTGACAATCACGATTTATATTTTCTTTTATTCATTTATTTATTATTTATTTTATTTTTTTGGTAACTAATGTTATTTTTTATTGTGTATACAATTTTATAACGTTTTTAAGAAGATGCTGTTAAAATAAAGAAAAATTTTTTCTTAGAAACATTTTCAAACTTATAAATTTGGTCAAGAAGCTGAAGGCAGTAAATTTATTTATCTTAATTTTTCTTTTATAAATTTTGAACTCAAAGTACCCAAAATCTTTGTCATCATTTTATTAATAAACTAACTAACTAACTAACATATAACTCGCTAATATAATTTAAGTGAGTGAAGATAAATCTACCGAGATAAATACGTTTTAATGTAACCCGTTACGTTTTATAGTATTCGTAAAGATCTTTTTAGTATTTATGACATACTTATAAATATGTTTAGGAGAAATATAAATGCATGGGCACAAATATGCATAAATACGTTGACTTCTCACAAAAAAAGGAAATTCAAAAAATTTTTTTTTAAATAAGTCCAAAGTAATTTCTGAGTATTTGGGCCGTAGATTACAAATCTAGATAACCTACCCTTTAAAATGATATGTGTCCCATCCTCTGTAATCTTCTATATTTTGTCCGGAAGTTACTAGACCCCTTCAGAGCAACAGCACTGGGGTATATGAAAATTTCAAAAATTTTTTTAAAATAGTCCAAAGTTACTTCTGAGTATTTGGACGCTAGAATACAAATCTAGCCGAAGTACTTGTAGGTTCGTTTTTATAAAAAAAAAAAAACAAAAAGTACCATTAAATTTAAGAACAAGTACCATTTTACTGCTTTAATGATTTTTAACTTAGCTCAGGATCGCTTAATTCCAGTATCGCACTTCTAGGTTTGTAAATAATAAAATATCAAAAAGTACCAAAAAATTCAACAAAAAATACTATTTTTCAATTTAATGATATTTCACTTTGGCCAGGACCGCTTGAGCTCAACCTTGTACTTCTACATTCGTTTACATTGCAAAATCGAAAAGTACCATAAAATTAAATTAAAAAAATACTATTTTGTCCCTTAATTATTGATTTCTTATTGTTTTCAGAACAGAATAGAATTAAGCCTTTTTTCACATTTCGAGGCTTGCACTAAATTAATTAGTAGAGTCCAATCTTTTTCTCCCTTGCAATTTATAATAGAATGCTAATTTGCGGCATCAATTTAAATACAGTTAAATATTTAGAAATTTGTTAGAATTTTGAAAAAGGGCCAATATACATTTTAGACCTTTTTTTAAGAAAGAAGAATACAATTTAGTTTATGTTGCTGTGATTGTTATTTTGAAAGATAAATGGAGTTAAAAAAATGTACCAACAATTGTTTTTACCCTTTTTATCCCCCACATTTACAAATATCAAAAAAGTTTCAAATAACCATTAGCTTATTTTTTTTTCTAGAATATTTTGTAGTTTGAACTTTGGCTCTATCTGTAGTAGTTCCGGAGTAATAAAAACTTTGATTTTACCCGTTTTTACCCTTTTTTTTTTTACCAACTTAATATTTGAATTTCAAAAATCCCTTCTACACATTAGGACAGGAACCTGCTTACCGGATTTCAAGCCCGTAGTCAGTCAGTCAATCAGTAACGTTATTCTTCTATATGTATAGATCATTCTGATATTTTTTTTTAAATCAGCATGAATTGAATGTATTTAGTTTTACTATTTTTAATTTTTTTTTTATTTATTTAATATAATTTTTTTGTTTGATGTACTGGAATTTTTAAATTACTTTTATGTGTTTGCTTACGAGTATGTTTCTTGCAGTTTTTTTTTTTTTGATGAGTAAGACTCTAAATAGTCTTAATTAAATTCTTAAATTGTATTCATGATAAATTGCAAAGATATGCCATAAAGGAATTCCTTTTTCTAAATTTTTATATTCAAAAACGCATTAAGGAGGGAAAGAAATTTTTTTAGAATAACATTGTGGGATAAAACAAAAGTTATGACTAAACTTTTTTCAAATAAATAAGAAACATTTTTATAAAAAAGAACAAGTATGATATGGCGTACTCGTATTAATTAATACAAAAACCATTAATTTTGTGTAATGAAATTTCAAAAAAATTATTTTTTTATAAAAGCTATTAATATTTAAGAAGATTGTAAAAGGAATTCGTAAATAAAATAATTAAATTCCAGATGCTTAATTACTAAAGGCTAAAAATTGTACGAAGAAAATTTAGTTCACAAATTGAGGGGAATTTTTTTGAATCATTCTTTCTTCATTTCGTATACAAAATATGTAAACACGGTGGGATATTAAACTTTTTAAACAAAAAGCTTCTGAATTTTATTTATTTAATTTTCTTTTACAAATTAAATTGAAAAAAATTCACATTCTAATACAGCAATAAAAGAAATAATATTATAGTTACTTTGGAAAGTGGTATAAGTCCACTTAAAAAAGGAATTAAGGATAATTTCAATAAGATAGTGTCTATCATGTCTTACTAAAATTATCGCAAAGTTATTTTTTTTTAAACTGGACTTATACTATTAAAAATAAACAGCTCATTTACTTTTAAAATTAGGTTTTTTTATTAATGTTATTTATGTGTGTGTATCATTTTATTTAAAATAAATTAAAAAATATATTTCATTTTCTTTAATTTTGTTGAGACATTAAGGCATCAAATTCTGTTATGACGTATTGAAGCTTTCTAATCGCATAGTCGACATCCTTATCCGTTATTTGATGGTATAACACAATACGTGCATATGCCCAGTCACGGGAGCTGACTTTCAATACAATTCCCTGATTACCGTCGTCTGCTGTTGTTGTTAAGCCATCTTGCAGTTCTTTAGCTGTTACTTCACCCAAACGTTTAGCAAAATTAGTGGAAGTTATTTTTGGATTAACTATATGAATCAACAGTATGTTTGAATGAACATTTGCTAGGTCAATATTGAAGTTGAGACTGCCTTGGTTATTCAAAGCTTGACAATAGAGAAGAAAATTAACATGAAAAGAATATGAAACAGGCTTAAACTCATAAGCAATTATCAACAAGAGACATAAAGTACGACTACATTTGTGAAAAGAACAAGAGACAAACAAGCTACTGTAGTAATGGAAAAGCAAAATAGAAGGCCACTCACTCACTCACTGTATACAGCTCAACTTAACGAATTGCAATTCAAGTGCAAAATGACATCATTTTCTAGACAAAAGATAGATGATGATGGTGGTGTATCATTAAGGCAGTAATGCTGTGGCAGGCTTTAGTATTTGTTTACTGAGCGAATTTTGTTCATATACGAGTATCCTTTATTTTTTGCCATTAAACACATATTGTTTTTAACCAACTACACATTTCATTATTTTAATGAAATGTTTTATGAATTCAATGAAATATTCATTAATTTTAGAAAATACTTTATGAAATCTATAAATACATCAATGCATACATTTTAAATGGATTCATTATTCATTCAGTGTAGAAGTTGCTATTGAAAATAAGAAGTCACAGTTTTTTTTTATTAAAAAAAAATTTTTTTTCATAAACACTAAATAGGCAACGATTTATAGAAAATGTTTGTTAAATAAAGTTTTACTGAAAGTATTTGAAGCCCTAATGAAATCATGTACCCCACAAAGTCCTGCTATTTTTAACTTGCTTCAAACAGGCGATGATTACAAGGCAATTGAAGGAAAGGAGAACGTTAAATGCTTAGTCTAAGTGTTATGAAAAAAAATAGTCCTTTAGGCAGTAATATTTATGTGCTCAAATGCATGCACACACAGCCAACTAACTAGCTCTACGTGTGCTATAAAATTTGCGTGCTTGTTCACACAAAACAAAATTACTGCATTGCCAAAAGGTTATAAAAGGACTTGAAAGAGATGAAAAAATTGTTTGTAATAAAAAAAAAAAAAAAAAAAAAAAAAATTGCATGATTATAGACATTTGTCTATTAAAAAAGTCTTTACTATTTAGAAGGTGAGTGAGTGACTGGGTGAATGAATGATTATATTTTGTCTGGAATGAATAGGTACCTATTTAGTACATACAATATTATTTTGCTGTTGTTATTGTTTTTTTTTTTTTTTAATTACCTTCTGCAATTCGTTTTGTTCTTTTATGATCCTCATCCAAGCGTGGCACTATTGTCTCAAGTGCCACTAAACCAGCAGCAGCTAAAACGCCACATTGACGCATACCACCGCCTAAAACTTTACGTAGACGATGTACTCTGCAATAGAAACGAGAAACAAAAATGAAACTTGAAGCATTCATACATACAAGTTTTAATTTCACAACCATTTTTTGTTGTGTCATCAAAAATAAAATTAAAAATTTGAGAGAACTGTGAGCAAAGTTGTCAGCCAAACTGTACGTCTATTTCTACTTTTACTTTAATTATTATTAAGCTTAAGAAATAAAAATTAAAGTGAAAAAAATATATCCAATTTTTTCTTGCTTCTAAAATAACTTTCAAAATGAAATTTGATTTTTATTCATCTCTAAATATCGCATAATTTATTAGAATTGATTAAAAATATCATTAATCAATCGTCATATAGCCTTAAGCCTTATATGATTTCTTTAGAAATTTTGGACTGTTAAAACACACTCACACAGAGAAAGCTACTTAGATTATGGGAACTACATTTATTAACAGTTAAAAATTTAGTTGTGAAAGCCGAATTTTTTAGTCTTCCAATAGAAAAACTGTCTTATAGATTGAAATATTTTGAATTTTAGACTGCGTTACCGAATTATAGTTGCTACAACTAACAAATTTATTAGCACAACTGAATTTTTACTTGCAATCAAGCTAAGTTCTAGCAACCGCAGTATTGTTGCTAGTGTACGGTATTTTAAATGTTACACTCAGAAAACCACTTCGGCTGTGAGAACTTTCAGAGAACTTTTCAGTTGCAGCAATAAAAATTCGGTAATACAACTCAAAATATTATTAAAAGAACTAAATTTTTGACCAAATTTATATTGTTAGAACTAAGAATTGGACTATCACAATTGAATAAATTCAATTCTCACAACCCGTGTTGGTTTTCTAGTGAATACGATGTCAAAGAAGAATATTTTAATTCTTATCGTTACTAAAAATTATCTTTTCACTCAAGTGAAATTAATTTTTAACTAACAATTGAGTGACATTCTATCTAATTTAGTGTGACATACAGTCACTTGTTTACCATATCTGAGCTGCTGCACATGACCTGTTAAATTATAGATCTGAATTATATTCAGTACCTTTTGACTCAAATAAAAACAATATTTTTTTGCAATTCTTTATATCATTTTGTCACAGTTTCTATGATAAAATATTGATACAATATTGTAGACTCAATTATCACATGAGTTTCGCTTCTGGCGACAAATTTGGAAATATCTGAACACATGTTGTGCATTTGATTAGAGGCTATGCGTTACTGGCCAAAGAAGACTTAGGCAAAATTAATGAGATTAATAAGATGATGCTACTAAATCCCCCATAATTTTTACATAAAGCTATTTTTAATGAATGGCAATATTTTTTTTAATTGCACAGAAAAAACAACTTCAGTTGTGAGAACTAAATTTGTTGCCAATCAAAAATGCAATTGCGATGATCGAATTTTTTAATTGTCACAATAGAAAATCAATCATACAGCTTGAAATATATTTTAGAAAACTAAATTTTGATCTATATTATGGAATTCTGGTTTCTATTACTACCAAATTTTTGTTTGGAAAAAAATTTAGTTCTCACAACCGAAGTTTTCTGTGTGTGTTTAGAGTAGTTGAAATCAGCAACCTGAGCTGAAATGCCTCCCATGTTTCCTTTGTAAATACCATACATAAATGAAGGAACTCTGCAACAAATTTCTGCAGCTGCTACTTTTTTAATATTTTAAGAATCTTATTAACATTTTCTGAATATCTTAATATCAATTGTCGATTTCATTAAATTAATCTAAAAATTTTTCTGAATAGAAAATTAATTTAAGAAAAAAATATTTTTTTTTTCTTTCAGTGCAATACATATAAAAACATCAAATGCTCTATGTTTTAATCCTGTTGAAAAATGTGGAAATTAAAAAAAGGACTACAACTGACACGATTACTGCTAAAAATTATTATTTTAACACTTGCACACACACAAATATTTCATTGTCACAAATAAAAATATTTTGTGCAGAATGTATTTTAAAAAAAAAAAATTTTTGGCCCAATTTTTTTGAAAGCATTACTTTTTTTATAGGTTTTATTAACAAAAAAAAATTCAATATTCTCCACAAGTTCAGCTAAGCTTGTGTATCAGAATTTTTTATTTTTTTTATTTTTTTTGGGACTTTCAATGTTTTCATGAAATTTACTTACTCACGAATAAATGGTTTTGTTCCCACCAATACTGAGCCAACTGGAGCCGATAGACCTTTACTTAAACAAAAGCATACAGAATCAAAATCCTTCGTTATACATGCCACTGGCACTTTTAAATATGCCGCAGCATTAAATACTCTAGCGCCATCCATGTGAAGGGCAATCTTTTTGCCATTTGTCTTTGCGGGATCTTTACAAATGCCAGCCAGTTCATTCAACCATTCAAGGGGTAACACTTTGCCACCACACATATTATGTGTATTTTCGACAATCACCAGTGCTGTAACGGGTTCGTGGCAGTCATCGTAAAGTCTCATTTTATTGTGCATTTCATGAAGACAAAATGTGCCGTCTGTTTTATTTTTAATTGTTGCTAATTGTACACCGGCAATTTGCGCTGCACCAGCTGTAAACATAAAATTACTTTAAGATTAAATGGCTGGGAATGGTATTAACAGCCACACACACATACACACATAAAGACTGCCATATACACTTACCCTGTTCATAGAGGAATGTATGGGAAAGGTCACCAACAATGGCTTCAGTACCGCGACGATGACAATGCACCATTACTGTAAAAGACACATGAAAACATTTAATTTTATTTTAGCAAAAATTTTAATAAGAAAAAACTTAAAATAAAAAAAAGATAATACAATTTAGAGGCTGCCAAGGAAGGCATGATGCTTGTGCTTTCTTTTACTTAAAACTTTCTTTTTCTTTTTTAATATACTCGTATATCAAGTATTTAAACAGAGGTGGGGAATTCAGTAATTGAGCTGTTATTTTTGAAAGTGGTATAAGTCCATTTAAAAAAGAATTTATTTACTTAACTTATGTAAATGTAAACTTTCAAAAATAACAACTGAAGTATAATTAATATTTTTATTTATCCAGTAGATCTTTTGTAGAGCTCATACATAAGTTCACTGTTCAAAAGTTAGGCCTCCTGTGAGTATTGTATAGTAAGAGTTCTCCCATATTGATGGCCAATAAAAGTAATAACGCCAGACATATTCTGAGGTTTCATTATACAAACGGAAGAACCTGATTTGGCTAAACCAAATAATTATTCAAGTCAAGGGAATAATGAAAGGATATATGTAGATCTACCCATAGCTTTGAGATACTTTTTACGTAATACATCAAGTAGGCCGTTCATAAAATTTGTGTCTTGAAGTCAGTGGTATAATTTTGTTAAAAGTGATCGAAATTGTTAATCAAACCTTTCTAATTCTGATATATAATACGAAAGCTTCAGTGTTGAAAAGAACGCAACCATATATTTTAGCAATTTTTGAAAAAAAAAAAAATAGAATAATTATCTTAATAACTAAAATTCATTTTCTGTTTGTTTGTTAGCTATACAAATTTGTATTTTCCAAAGGATTTTTCTAAAATTTTGTATCAATGATCTCTATACTCCAAGGAGGGTCACAATATACTTTTGAATTATGCACGCCCATTTTTACACTCATATAAATTAATCTTGAAATTATGTTTTGAAATATTTTATTCACCACTTTAATTGGTAATAATGCTATTAAAGGCATTCGCCACTTTTTAAAGTATATAGTATTATATGTGTCAAAATCTGTGAGACAAGCCGTTTTTAAATCAAAAATTTGAAAAAGGAAAAAACAAACAGACAATAAATTTTATTTATAAAGATAAAATAAACAATAGTAAAACGATTAATAATGAAAAATATTCTGAACATATTTTTAAGGGAATTCCTAAGCTCTAACTGCCAAACGTTGTTTACTGCTTCTAAGCTGCACTCATTAAAGTGTATAAAAATCTCAACAAAATTTTGCTCTCATAAATTCACTAAAACATCCATCAAATAAAATTCGAAAGCATGCACGAAACTAAGTTTTCTTGTTATACTTACGACTACGAGGTATGTTATTTATTTCAATGCTTTCATATTTTAAACTCAAAGAAATAACCAAGCGCCTGACATAAATAGCACCCAGCAAAATAACATTCTGCTTTTATTTGGCAAAAAAAAAAAAAAAAAAAAATGCAAAAATTTTTAAAAAGTATTTTTATAATTTATGGTAGAGAAATAAATCATGTTCAAAGTAATTTAATTTTGTGTTCCTAAGGAAATCCTTTTGAATATAAAATACGCTCCTTCATAAATAACTACAGATCTTGTTGAAAACAAACATACATATAATAATAATAATAATATTTATTAGGGAAGCTCAAGACGTATTACGACATGCTATATGGCTTCCTTAGAAATAGCAATTGCTTTTAGTGACGGACTCAACTTCTCAATTTGTCTTCTTATTTATTTTCTTTCCTTTCACTCTTCTATCTCTAGTGCTATCTTTCTAACCACATGTTTATTTCATCAGAGAAAATTTAATTAAAAAAGTCATTATTATAGACTTCAGTTTTTTGCTCTGAATTGTAGAAGTAAATACTTAAAATACTAATAAATATATAACAAAAAATTAAAAATAAAACGCAAAATATTTAGACAACAAGAATATTTTTGGATGAAGAAATGGCTAACATTTCAATAAACAATTTGTTAATGCGTAAACAGCGGGTTTAACTTTAACAACTTTTCTCAACTGAGCTAATTTCGCTAAACACAACACCATTAAAGAAATATCAGAATCTAAGCAATCCCTTACACTCGCATACGTGAAACTGCAGTATTGAAGAAAGCTTGTTGAACCGTATGTGGCTTTAACATTTATAAAGAGATTTGCTATAATATATTTGATTGAAAGAATGGTTGGTTGGGACAAATAATTCTTATTTAGTCAATTGCTTTTAAAATATAAAGATTCTAATGCTTGCAAGAAAAGTTGGGATTAATCTATTGAAGATTCAGAGTAGCGTCTGATGAAATGGTTCATATAGATATGCTATCCCCCGCGGTACTTATTGTACTGAATAAATAACTCATGAGCATATTATGACTAAAAGAATAAGTTTAAAAGCCAACACAATTTCTGGAATTAAGCACAAACAAAGATTAATATTTTGTTAAGCTTTTAAATTCCAAATAAAATTATTACACATATACATAAATATTATTATAAATATATTAATAATTAATTAATTTTTATTTATTGGAAAGCTTAAAAAAGAAATTTGAAGTAAACAGAGGTTTTCTTTTGGAAAAATTTATTAATTCCAAAATGTTGATGCAGTAGTTGTTACTATTAAAATCTATTAATTAAAATGTATTCGCCTTAATAAAGAGTAAACAACTTTTGTTAAACATAAAAAGAACTTGCATTTATCACATACAAACAGTTGGTTGAATGGCTGAAAGAGTAGTGCAGTAAACAAAAAACGGATTTCCCTTTTTATACCAGCACACAAAGAAAATAATGTTGACTGTAAAGAAAACTGCCTTAAAATACATTAAATTAAAAGGGAACTTAATATTAATTTTAATTCCTAACAATGAATGATCTCTTTCTCATAATAAAGCATAAAAAATATATTTAAACTATTAAATAAAGTATATAAGTAAAAATTAAAAAAAAAAATTAATTTTAAACTAAATAAATGTATTTTTTGTATCACAAAATCCTCTTGAGGATGATTTAGTTTATACACACTTTAGTTTTTAAGAAAGTAGATTTATTCTGATATTTAAAATATCTTTAAAACTAAACAGGTGAACTGCTAAATGTTAAATACGAAAAATGCTTAACTAGATGTTTCTGCCCGGTCTGGCCAGGCAGAAAATTTTTTTTAGAAAAATCCATTAACAAATAGAATTTGAATTAGTAAAAAACCTTATTGCTTTATAAAGTGGCTCATGCCTTTGCTAGCATTATTCACAACAGGTAAATCAAATATTTCAAAGCATAATATCAGGCGTAAGCTAAACACAAATCTTTTTAAAAATTAACTAACTAAATGGGCGTGGTCTATATAATAAATTGCAGGCAAATCCGTTGCAAAACAAAAATTTTTATTAGCGAACAAACAATGAATATGATTTTTATTTTAAAAGTCAATTAATTGACTTGAGAATAAATGATCACATTATTATTATTTAAAAAATATTACACTGTACGACAAATTCGAGTTTTTTTTTTAAATCTGACTACTGATTGTGGTAAAAAGACCAAAAAACTTTCATTTGGTCGTATGTCAAAATGGGGCTTTCTTAAATTTTAATTAAAAAAACTTAGATTTTAAAAATGTTCCTCGTAAAATTCTATTACAAGTCTTAACTTAAGTTATAAAAATAAGTCAAAACTCAAATATGTTTCATTCGTATTTATTTAGAGATGCGGCGAAAACGTTGTACAAAGCTAAAAGCCTTCTAACAAAAAGAAGCAAAGAAATAGTTTATATGAATAAAATATTATTTATGGAATAAAACTATTCAAATGTTTCACCAGAAAATTATAAAACTTAGGAAAAATACACTGAAGATCGGAGTAGCTTTCGTGCAATGCTCCATACATATATGCTACCCTCTTTCCTATTTTCATTTCCTAAATCATTTGAAAGTCTTCTTATAAAAATAAATTACCCTAACCAAGACTTTCAAAAGAAAGTCGAAATATTGGAAAATTTAAATAAAAACAATTTTTTATTGAGATCTTAAGCTTGATTAACATTAACTAATAATAAATTTATAAGATCGAATAATTTACTAAATTATTATGTTTGACATTTTTTTTAAATATTTTAAAAATGTTCTTCAAGCTTTAAGTTCTCAACATCATCTCAACAATTGTTTGCTACACTAAAACCTAAAAAAATAATAAAGGAGAAGAATTTGGTTTTTAACTTACTTGCCAATAAATTGCCCATTGTGCCACTTGGTACAAAAAGTGCTGCTTCTTTTTCAAATAACAAAGCGGCCTTCTTTTCCAATTCCAAAACAGTTGGGTCTTCACCATAAACATCATCGCCAACCACTGCTTCAAACATGGCCTGTCGCATTTTAGCTGTGGGTAAACTCACTGTATCCGAGCGTAAGTCAACAGTGTAATAAGTAGGTGCTGTTGACATGTTTGTAAAAAGTATGGGCTTGAATCGAAAAGAAGGAAATTTAATAAAAACATTTTTAAAATTAAGCATAAAGTAAAAATTCTTGTATAAGAAACCACTCAGTTTTTTTTTTTTTTTTTTTGTGTGTTGAAACTCACGCTTTTAATCACACGTAAAGTATGATTTAAGAGAAATAATAAACATTTATTTGTGAATACATAATTTTTTTCCTTCTTACTGTATTGCTTTTTGAATAAACTTTACTGTTCAATTACCATTTATGAATACATTATTCAATTAGTATGACAGTGACATACACACATATTCAATTCTATGCGGTTTTTCTCACATACATACGAGTACATGTGAAAACGATTGCAAAACGAGCCATAAGTGAAAAATCCAATATTATTGTCATGCAGTTATATGTTTGGGTTTAAATTACACTGTTCGGGAATAAACAGAATAATTAAACGTAAAGCAAATTCGAGCATCATAAGCCTTTACTTATAGTTTTATTTCACATACATACCCTTCACTGTAAGTAAGTAGGGTATAAAAGTTTGTAATTCTTACAGAATACATGTGTCACTCTATAAAGTATATTCTGAATTCTTATGAATAGCGGAGTCCATTAGCCGATATAAATCTCTCTGTTCTTGTAGGTTTTGAAATCAACTTTTAAAAGTCCTTAGATAAAGTACAGAAAAGTTTGTTATTGAAATTCAACCCGATCTATTCATAAATACTCGTAGCGTGTTTGAAAAAGTGAAAAACGTGTGTTGACGATTTTGCTGCCGTTTTCATATTTCAATATGTAGCTGACAACACGGCGACGAATGCAGCCAACGGCATTTGCAGTCACGTAATCTATCGTACATGTTCTATATTCCACACGGATTTATATTTTTTCTTCTTATTAAATGAAAACTTTAATGTTTTCTTAATTCTACCAATAATTTCGCACCCAAATTAAAGCAAAAACAAAATTTTAAATGAGGTGCGGAATTTTTCAATTCCAAATAAAATATTCGGATTCGGAATACAGAATAGCACTGTATATGTTTAATGCGTAATATTTTTTTCAAACCTTATAAGTTAAGTCTTGTTGCGCACAATGGTCGATCGGCTTCAAGTTTTCTAAATTTGCTTCACATGACAGATGATTTTCAAAATTATGCTTAAACAATTCAAGCACATATCCATCACTTAATTCAATAGTGTTTTAACTGAAATACCTGGGTCACCTACAGAAGAGCTTAGCATACTAATCTGTCAGTTGTTTCTGTCTTTCAATTGCTATTTGCCCATAAGTTCCGGAGCTATTAATCAAAAACCGTCACTACTTCTATTTTCAAGCATTTTTCTTCGTGGCTTTTTTGCGTATTTTGTCTATCTAAGCTAACAAAAAAATGTGGTAAGCAGTTTTCTCACATAATATCTGTGCAAAAAATCGTTTTACAAATGACCAAGAAAAAACCGAAATTTTAGATTATCATCAATATTTACTTTGGTTTTTAAGGGAAAGTTTTTAGCTGTACATGTATGTCCATAATGTTTGTGCACACGAACACGAAATCAATCAATCGATTTTATACAAATGTGTGACTAGTGTGTGTCTTTTAAATGACTTGTGCGTAAAGAAAGTTTCATTGACTTTAGCCATTAATTTTAAATTATTTATTTGATATTAAATAATTATTGTAGAATTTAATTTGGTTTAAAAACTGTTTATAAACATTTAAATTTATTTTTCCTTCTCCTCTGTTGTTTATACGAATATCTAAAAAAAAATTTATGAAAAACATTCAAAAATATTTAAAAAATTTTTAATTTCCTATAAAGAATATATTAAAGTTTTTTTGATTTTCTTTTTTGTCATGTCATATTACCGGTTTTAAAAGCCCTGAACGTATTTTGCTGAATGCGGTTAATTTGGTTTTTTTTATTGAAATTAATTATTTATTTTAGGTATTAAAAAAAATATTTTAATCAATATTTGCGATTTCAATATTTAAGAAGAATGTGCAAAACTAAAAGTATGAACTTTTAGCTATAACAGTCAAGGGTATACAAGACTTGCCTAATTTTTAAATAGTATAAGTGCTTTTCAGCGGTAATATTCTGTAGAAAGTATAAACAAATATTTTAGTATTCAAAAATTTTCCTCCAAAAATTTTAGCAAATTGAAGAACTTAAAATCGCTCTCTTGTAAAATAATAGAATTGCTTTCATCAAAGTTATTTTTCTGTTTACAAAATTCAGCTGCCTAGATACACTCATCAAATTATGCATTTGTGTGCGTATCAAAAAAATTAAACTAGTTTTGATTTTCGTCAATTCACACACAAAGCATACATGTGAGTTTTATTTAAAACAAAAAAAAAAAAAAAAAAAAAAAAAAAAAAAAAAAAAAACCCACACAGTTACATTGATTGATGTTGAAATTTGACGTGTATGTTTATCTAGACAGGAGAATTTTGTAAACAGAGAAATAACTCGCTAAAGGCGTAACATACTTTTCAAATTTCTTTGCTATTGCAGTAAATGCATTAGATTTTCATAGATTCCATAGCAAGTAGGTTAGCTACAGTAAATTTATTTTTTAATTAATAATCTTATCAATCACTTGTTGTTTTCAGTAAAAATTTTTTTTTATTTATGTTGTTTTTACAGGATTTTAATAATTCAGCCGTACTTGTTATTACATTAACGTAAAATTAATATATTCACAAATTATGGAATTCAATGGTTTCTTACGTAAAGATTACTAATAAATAAATTTTATTTTAGAAATTATTTGATTAAAGATTTAAAATCTTTAAGATCCACTTGAATGTTTCTATGTTATTTTATTAAACACTTATTAACCAACTGCAGTGATTATTTCTTTTTGTTATTATTATTTTTAAGTAACTCACTTAAAACTTTTACGTCTATTTACTGCTCTTATCAAGTGAATACTGATATCAAGTCTTTAAAAAAATTTTTATATATATAAAAACAGAGGGCTGTTTAGTGGCTGTTGTTTGTTCATAACAAAACAGTAAACACACAAACTTACATTATGTTGAAAAAAATATAATTGATTTTTCTTGTTTTGCTTAAAAAAAAGAGATGTGAACGTGATAGTTTAATAGAGAAGTATGTTTTATGATCAATCAATGCGGTTAGTTTAGCGTTTTATGAGAAATACTCTGCTCATGCTCATTTTTAATTTAATTGTAATCATCAGCTCAGTTACAAAAAAGAGTTTGTAAACAGCAAATAACTTTTCTCTTGCAAAAATTAAAAAAAAAAAATAACTCTTAGTAAAGATCAGAAAATCCTCTAAGAGTTTAGAAAGCAAACAATAAATGAGAGTACAAGTAAGATTGCAAACAATTTAGTGACTCCGTGAAGAGCTATAAAATTTTATCTCTGCTTTTATGTTCACATTACAAAAAAAAAGAAATGCGTATTATCATGTTTGTATTAATAGAGAAAAAGATTTCTTCCAAGCAGTAGCGAGCATATTGAATTTCTTATGCTCTTGGGTATAAAGTACAAATTTCAGTTAAAGAAATGTTGACAAAATGTATGTCTTTGCTGTTTCTTTAACACTGAAACACTAATTGTCTTTTCCTCTACTTTGATTCAAAGAAAATTTGGAAGAAAACGAGTCAATCATTTTCGAATTAAAAAATGGTTTACACTCTTTTGACTTATTGTCAAAACTTAAGTTTTTTAATATAAACCATTTTAATACATCATGGGCAATAATCATAGTCACAAAAAAGTAGGATTTTCTTAAGAGCTGACTTTTGTTCATAAGAATTTTATGAATTGAAAATTGTTTTTAAAAAGATACCGACTTTAGTATGACTATGATTATGTTGTCACAAAAATTTCGATAAATTAATAGACAATTTCGAAAAAAAAGCGCTGATATACTAATACAATTAACAACGTATGCCAAATTGTGAATAAAAAATTTTCAAATTAAATTTTGTAATTAAAAAGAAAATTATTATTTAAAACCAATTTTAGAAAAAAAATTTTTTTTTTAATGGAAATGTATGTGGTTTCTGTACATCTTGTGTTAGAATTGGAACTAAGAACAAGTCACCCGGCCAGAATAGCATAAATAGCTAAACGGCAATAAGCACACAAGTGACTGACTTTTAGATTTTTATTTATACAAAAAGAAAAACTGTTTCATAGCGGGCCTTAATTTTGCACTAAAATTCTTACATTATCATTTGATTTTAGAAGATCATAAAGCAGCCTGTTTGTGCTTTACAGTAGAAGCGATTGATAATTTTCTACATAGAGAGCTTGGCTGCAAAATTTCAATAGTTTTCATTTGGCCTTACCTTTTTTTGTGAATGGATTTCGCATCAAGTTACTTACTCAGTTTCATACTTGATTAAAATTCACTTGTTTACTTCATTAACTTTTTTTGTTTTTAATTTAAACTATTAACGTTTTCACTTAAAATATTTTAAATAAATTTAGATAATATGACTATTTTATTAAGCTTGAGGTCTTATTTTTGAAAAATTTATTTTTATATCGATATTTCGCTCCAATTTGTGGAGCTTCTTCAGGATATAAATAAATTTAGTTTAATTTTATAATATAAAAACATGTTTCGGTACTTTGCGGAGATATTTTAATAAAGATAATTATCCGTTAACGCTAACAGATCAATGTCTGTATCCGAAAGATTGGAAGAAGTATGTTATGCAAAAAAAAAAAACGACAAACAAGACTCACTTTTTTTATTTTTTTTTCAATTTTTGTTAAATTTTTCTGCAACGTCATATTCAGAAAAGTTCATTAGTAACTTTTAAACTATTAAACAACTTTTTTTTTGCTGCAGACGTGCACGAGTATATGTACATACCTACATAAATGCATAAAAATTAACTCATTTAGCGCGTTAACAGAAACAGTCTTAAAAGAGGTGCTAAAATGTGGGGTTCGTTCCTAAGAAAGACACTTCGAACTGCCGTTCTCAATTCGCCTAATAAATTTCATGTACATATTCAACGTCAAGGTTTCTCTAGATCGCTTAGCAAGATATGCTGATTTTTTATATTTATTTAATTCAAAATAATGAAAAGCACACCGCTTGCTAGAATATTGTTTGAGAAAAACTTTCAAAAAACACTTAATAAGACTAAATCGCTTCTACCATATTTTCACTTATATAATTATTTTCTTATTTTTCAAAAAACATCCTTGAACAACATGTAATAATAATTTGAGTAGTTCACCAATTTATATAATTATTTATATATAAAAAATTGCAGTACCAAACTTATAGCTATAAAAAAAACATATTATTTTCTTGTAAAAAAAAAAGACTTTTTAAATTAAAAATAATCTTTATGAATTGAATAGCAAACATATAAACACACTAGAAAAAGTAGCGATTTGAGATTCCTTTGAGACCACAAAACAATAATTGATATTTTAAAAATTCTTTATTTTATTACGCTTCAAATTTGTCTAGCGTCTTCAGTATATAATTAAATATAATTAAAAATACTATGTGGAACTCTTTAATATGAACTTGAGAGTGCAAACAATAACACTATGGAACATTTTTGGGATTATTGTCTGGGGGGTGAGAAATTCCCTTTGAGGGTTTTGCTATACTGACCTAGTACCATCACCCTGACTTGACTGTTGTACTGTGTAATTTACATTTTTAAAACTTTTTATTATTTGCAAGAAAAGAAAAACATAAACATGAAATAAAATGTTTAAAAATAAATTTTAATTTAATCTAATCACTCATTTAAATTTCATTTAATTAATAATAAAAAATGTTTATACTTGCTGTTTATGCAACGGCTGTTATCGCTTTCTTCCATTCAATGCAATTAAACTCATTTTTGTTTATTTGCTTAACAGTCAATATTTTTATTTATGTATTTATTGTTTTATGTTTTATTATGTTCTGTGTCTTGCTTTTTCACATTTTCGTTAACATAAATTTATAATTAATAAATTTGCTTTGTTTATACAATAGTGCTAATTTTCCTAATTCAATTAAAAATATATTTTTAATTCTTTTATGTATATAAATGATTGCATCAGAGAAATAGTTTCTTAATAATTTATTACAATTAAATAACATCGACAATAACTTTTTTAAATATTTCAGTTTCTTTTAATTATTTAATTTTTTTCTTTTGTTTATTTAAAAAAAACCATTTAAATTATTTATAAAATTTATTTGATTTTTGTTTTGTTTGTTTGAAACAAAAACAGAAAAATAATAAAATAAAAAACAAACTTAATAAAAATGTACACACTTGTCTTTATTGGTTGTTAAAATATTTATGAAATTTGTGTCATTTAAAGATTTTATTATTTATGGTTTATAATTATGGATATTCAGTAAAACAAATGGAGTTCAAAACGGGGTCGTTACGCCGCCAAGTAAACCATAACAAATGGAAATTTTATTTAAAAAAAAAGACAAAGTAAATGTTTTTGAGCGTTTTGAAAGGAAATTCTATACTTAAGTCCATATTATCTAAGATTTTAAATCATTCATCCAATAAAAAGTCGTCAGGACTGGCTGAAGCTGGATAGAAATCGCTGGAGGGATTTACTGGGTCTCCAGAGAGACCAGCTGAGAAATGTGGTGGCCACTGCAGTTTTGGCAGCCATGCCTGAAGAATGGGTTTCTCATCAAATGACTATTGTCAAGATGAGGAAGAGGAGAAGACTGTAGAATACATCTTTTGGTTTTGTGCCGACCTGAAGAAGTGGCGCAAGATATATCTTGGGGAGCGCCACCTGTGGGGTTACATGCTGTACGGCTTAGGTGATGGACCTATCTTCTTCTTTACTATATGCCTACTTCTTTTCACTCTTCTATCCTTCTATATTATTGTCCTTTTACACTTCCCTTTTATCAGAAAGGGACCATACGAGAGTATCCATGTGATTGCCCTTCTGTTTTTATTGTTAGGGCGCCCTTTGGAAAAAGCTTTCAGTTTTATTGGTCAAAAAGTTGACTTCAATTTGTAAATTTGGCTAGTCAATGAACCTAATACAACAACGCTTATTATCAAGCTCCATTTTTATATTAATTTTTTAAAGTGAATATCCTTACTATTACACAAACATATGTACATAACACGTATTTCTTTATTTCTTAACAAATAATTTATTTTTTTTTTCTACAATTATTTTTAAAAATTTATATATATTCTTGCCTTTTTCTTATTTACAAAATAACAAACATACTCACAAGGTACTTTAGTTATAAAAAAAATTGTTTTTTCCAGTTCACAAATAAGTTTTTTCAAGATTTTGTTCTTTACTTTTATATTATTTAAAAATAAATTAAAAGAAATAATAATAAAAAATGCAAACGATTTATTTAAAACAATTTCATTTTGTTTTACATCTAAATATTTAGGAATATGATATCCAAGATAAACATATGTTTCTATTATTATATAAGTTTAGTTAAGTGTTACTAAGTGTGTGTCTGTCAAAGTATATTTTATAAATTTTAAGTGAAAGAAAGTATTTAAAATGAAATTCCAAATATTATCATTATTTCTTTGGTATCTTCTAATAATAATGCTAAAGGGAAAACGAATTTGTTAGAAATTCTTACTAACAAAAGAGTAAATAGTAAAACTTAATGGAAAATCTAGGATAAAAATAATTTATTTTTGACTTTTTACTTTATTAAATTTGTTTCAAAAAGGCAGAAGAATCACCTCAACTCAAAATTGTTTTATAGCTTTAAAATAAATTTAGTGATCAATTATTTACTGATCACAAATGACATAAAGTTATTTTAAAATATAAAATAAAGTACTTCAGCTACGGTCACATTACAAAAATACTTGTTGAAATAAATTTAACCACTACTTGTTGGTATTAAACAAAATTAATTCAAATAATATAATAATATGCGGTATTTTAATAAAAAATATTAATATATTTTCAAAATATATTAACGTATAAATATGTAAATGACGAATATTTGTAACTACGAGTTATATGGCTATTTTATTAATTTTATAAATTTATTTTTATATCCATTCTTCTTCCTGAAGAAGCTACCCAAGTTGTAGGGAAATATCGATATAAAATAAGATCTCAAGCTTAATAAAATAGTCATATTAATTAAAAAGAAAAAAGTAAAATGAACTAACAAACAGACAAATATTTATTTAATGTGACCATAGGTTTCCATACATATACGCCTACTTATATGTTGCATAATACATCTAAGAAACAGATTTAGTCGGCTTAAAATATGTGACTGCTGTAATGGGAACTTTTTATTTTGCAGCCTAGCTCCAACAGTCGTGATGAAAGTTGTTTACGTATCAAATAAAACTTGTATAGAGCGAGATTTGCTAATTCTAATACTCGATACGAAACAAATCAAATTAAAGAACTTCCACGTATTTATTTAATTAATGGAATAATTATAAACAAAAAACATCTAAACCAGATAACAGAAAAAATAGCATATTTACCTGATTGTGCTTGATTATGTGAATAATCGTTTGAGTCACATGAGAAACAACATTCGAAAAACAAAAATCCGCTATTTTTTTGATTTTCCATTAAATTTTTAAAATAATCAATTAAATATTATTAAAACTACAAGAACTAAAAGAATTTAAGACTACAATTACAAAAGAAAAAATTACATTTTAGGTTTAGTTTTATTAAGTCTTTTTTTAGGTTTAGTTTTTATTTTAGACTGCACAATAGATCTTAAAGGCCCATGATGAAATATATTAGCAGCTAAATTCATAAAGAAGTATTTATGTTTAATAATTGCTTTTTAAACACATTGGGCCATAATCACAAGCACAAAAAAGTAGACTCTTATTAAGAGCAGACTTTTATTCATAAGAATTTTATGAATTTTAAATCGTTTTTAAAAAGCTACCGACTTTAGTGTGACTATGAATTTGTTTAAATAGTTTAAAACCCATTAGCTCACAGAGAATATTGTTTGATATTGTGGTGGAGCAAAAGAAAAAAAAACTACTTTTCCACAAAATTCGTTCCTGTAACAAAAAAAAAAAAAAGACTTTCACTGTGTCTTAATAATCATTTTTTAAGCTTGAAACACTGTGTTTTATTAGGTTAAAAAAAGAAGATAAGAATAAAAGATAATATTATTATCTTTTTCTTTATTTTGTATATAACTTTTTTAATTAAACGAGTTTATGTTTGTGTGAAAATGTACCAAAAAAAAAAAAAAACCAACGTCAAAAATGTATAGCTGCCAGTGTTCAGGACCACAAAAATGTTTTAATATTTTTCTGTCCTCTTAGAAAAAAAAAGGTATCAAAATTACCAGACGTTGCTTACAAAAAAAAAAATTTTAATTATTTTAATAAAAAAATCATCTCTGTAGCTTAAGGGTAATTTATTGGTTTTTTTTTTATTTTTTTGTTTGTTAAAAAATCATTAATTCATTTTATTTAATATTTCAATTGTTGTGGCTTAATAATAAATTGTTGAAAAACATGTTTGATATTATTTTTTTATAAATTTTAAAAATTTATCACTTTTATTAAAGCTTTATTAGCTGTTGTTATTGTTTTTTTTAATCGTTATTAATCTACAATATAATTTATTCTAATGAGGAGCTAATTAAAATTTTTCTTTTCCAGATTTGGAAAAATGAGCGCCAGAACTTTTAAATCTTTTTTTTTAAGAAAGTTTCCGTTGCAAGTGCTATTTTTTAGAATTCTTATTATTTTGTTTTTGTTTTTTGCTACTATCAATTTAACATTTCAACAGAAATTACATATATATATATATATATCTTTATATTTAATTAGTTAATAGTTAATATAAACAAAAACAAATTACACTGATTCTTATCTATAATTCATGTTTGTTGTTTCCTTGGTTTTTGTTGTTGTTTTGTTTTATGTGTTACTTTTTTTTTAGCTTAAACTAAGTTTTTATTTTTAAGTTTGGTTTCAGTTGCTTATAGCTATAACGCTATGATGAGACATTGTCTTCTGATGCATCAAATTCTTCCGGTGGATTTTTTTTAACGCAATCTCTTACACCTTGTAAGATAATAAAAATTCGTCGATCCAATGCCTCCAAGTGGGGTTCCCATAAAACAGGACTTACCGGATCAATACTCATTGACTCTCTCATCAATTGTGATAGCGGCTTAGAGCCATTATGCAGCCTAAAGAGAAGTTTACAATTAGAAAGATCTGATTACAAATTATGACATTCCTTAACAATTGAAATTTCCATTTAAATTGTATTGATTGGCAAATTCAATGCCTACCCAGAACCGACGTGTTTTCTGCAGACAAGTGAAAAAGCTTCGCGGATTTGTGTTGTTTATAAAAAAATCGTAATGTAAATATGCTTTGCAGAAAACACATTTGAAATTTTCTATTAATGGGCAGCTTCCTAAATCAAATATTTACAATCAGTAAAATTGTGTTGTTCACACTTTATAATTGAAATGAAGTATCAAAATTGAAACAAAAAAACGACATTAACTCAAAACATATTTACTGAATATAATTCTTTCAAAATAACTCAATTTGCTTGTGGCAGAAACACAAGCTTTTATTTTTAAATGCTTTGATACTTTGAAAGAATTTTATGCTTTAATGCAACAAATAATAAATCTTTCATTATTTTATTGAAAAAATTACAAAGAGTATATAAACAAAATTTTCTCAGTGTATTTAGCTAAAGAGAAAGGTTTACCCAATGTAATTATCGTTACTTAAACTATAGTCAGTAGTTTACTGAAGACCGTGAATTCGGTGCAAAGTCCATTTAAATTCAATGAGTAGAAATTGCCTTCGCCCTTAGCTTTTCCAAAAACATTTTAAAAATATTGGGCCATAAGTATAGTCAGAAAAAGGTAGAATTTGTTTAAAAGCTTATTTGTGTTCTTTAAAACTTGTATGAATTTAAAATTGTTTGAAGAAAGATACCGACCAAAGTATGACTATGAGTATGGCTCAATTTCTGTGTAATAAACTTACTGCAATAGTCTTTTAACTGTGGATTTTCTTATCATACAACACTGCAACATGGGAGCCAAAATAGTTAAGTCATCATGGAAAGCTTTACCAAAACCGCGACCATGATCCAAATGCAAAGTGAACGTATCATTTCCGTAAATTCTATAAAAAAATAAAAATTTTAATGCTTTTTGGTGCTTGATTCTAATTACTTAATGGGTTTAAAATTTATTATTTTTTATAATTTTAGTAAATTATTCGATCTTATAAATTTATTATTAATTAATAGTATTCACGCTTAAGATCTCAATAAAAAAATTTTGTTTTTATTTTTAATTATCCGATATTTCGACTTTCTTTTGAAGGTTTTCTTCAGGGAAATTTATTTTTATTTTTATTTTATTTTATTTTATTATTTTTTATCTTAGTTTTATAGAAAATGTATGTATTGTTTGTTTAAAGCAATAAGTATTTTTTTTTTATTATTTAGATATACTTTTGCTTTTATGATAAGAAAACTAATAATTCGAGTCGAACAATTTTTTACCAGAATAGAAGCTGTGTCAAAATTCAGTTGCGAAAAGCTATCGTGAAATTGAGAATTAAAATTATTTTTGCTATAAATACTTCTTTCTCTTTTATCATTAGCTGTTGTGCGATATTTTTCCAATTAGTGTTTGCTTCCATTTTTAAAACTTTGTTTATATAGCGAATATACTCGTACAGTTTCAAGGTGCAGCATATAATTTGGTGTTGTGTTTGTCAAGTATAGAATTTTTTTTTTTCAAAAAAACCGCAACAGTTTCTCAACTTTGTCAAGCCACTTGGTGAATCAGATAAAAGAACGATATTATCAGCTTACAGCAGGATTTGAATATTGATTGCAACAATGTTTACTCCACCAGAGATATCATTAACCAACCTCAACCGTAAATATGCTACCATCCCCATACAATTAGTAAGTGTATTTTGAAATACTTAAATTGTTGGGCACGACGACGAGTTAAGGTGGACGGCTCTTCAGCCGCACTATCGCGAACAGCAGCAATATTTTCTGCTCAATTTTTTGCACGATTTTTCCGATTGTAGGCACATTTGGACGATTAAATTGACCGAAAAAAATCACGAAGTGCACGATATGCATTTTGATTTGAACGCCTGAATAACTTTAGCGCGTTGCTCGATTGTGTATCTTTCCATGGTTCAAATTAAGTTAGTCTGAAATTGAGAAATGTCAAATGAAATGCAGAAAAAAACTTGACGTTTAGGTGTGGTTCACATTCAACATCGGCCCTTTAAATTTAACCACCCTTTATATTCAGTCTACTTCAGTATGCCTAAGTATAAGTTAAACATTTTTTGTTCAATAAACCAAAAGGTGAAAAGTCCCTTTTAAGAAATTAAAACATTATTTGTGTACACACTGACATACAAACGTACTCATTAAAATCTTATATTTAAATACTCAATTGAAAAAGTTCAGTTTATTGTAAAAGTACTGCATGGAAAGCTTTTTAAGTAAATCAAACACAGATTTGCTATTTAGATTAGAAATTTCCATTTAAATTCATTTTACTATCTATGTTACACTTCGTCTCGTACATACATATGTACATTTTGTTTGTCATCAATTTATTTGGAATTTTGCAGCCATTAGCTGGCATTAGCATCGTTGTTGTTGCCTTGTTATGAGCACTTTTAAGTGCCTAATGGGAGCCATGATTCTTAAATTGTGCCAGTCAAATGGAAAATATTTGTTTGGAGATTAAAAAAGAAAAACTTAAAGTGGTCAATGCAAAACAAAAATCAAAAACTTTAAAATAATTTCAATGATAATAGACATCGTTACTAAAACGATGTAAAACGTATGGAAATTTCAAAGTAAAAAATCTTTATTGAAAAACTTTTGCCAACATTCTCAATTAAGGCGTTCAATTTAATAGGATATCAAACATTTGTTTTAAATAATGGAAAACAAATGTTGCAGAAGGTTTTTCCAACAGCTTTTTTTTTCTTCTTGTAACTGAAAGCAAGCAATTGCTTACGATAAGTGCCCTTTAGCACATGATTTTAATTGAATTTGTTTCTTATTTCTTTACAATTAACGTTGATTGTTGGGGATCCAAAGTCAGTTTAGAGTACTTTTTAACGAAATTTTAGTGAAATCCAGCTTAGAACTTTGAGGTCACTCTTGTTGCGTGCCAGTGACTTATAATGCCGCTGAGGAAATTGGTCCTATGAACAGATAATTGGCCTCTCTGATGGCTAAGCAGTTTGCTCGCTTGTTGCCAGTATGGCCATGATATCAGGTTATTATGGACACCAAGCGACAAACAATCCATTAAAATATATCAGAAAATCGTATATGAATTACACTCAACAGCTAAATTTTGTGAACAGAGAAATAACTTGCTGAAGGCGCATTCTTCTTTTCTTTAAGGTAACTTGCCATATTGAAAATAAAATAAGATTTTTTTTCAAAACAATTTTACGAAAGAAGTTTTCGTTCGCTTATAAAGAAAGTAGTAGGTCGTTGTGTTGAAGTTAAAAGTTTGACATTGGTGTGTTCAAACATTTCTATAGGTAGTGGAATATTATTGTAGTATAGTAGCGGAATATACATTTTCTCAGACTGTCAACCAGCGCTATGAGCTTTGGCAAGTTATTTTTTCCATCAATATTGGCTTGGGAATACTACATACTTCTTAATGATTTAGCAGAGAGAAACACGGTTACCGGGACACAGAGTTCATGTGAGCAGACAATCTGGCTAAGAAGGGAGCATATACGAGTAAAATGGGTGCATAGCCCTTCTACGGGTTGATAAACAAGTAACGTATAATTTTTTACTTTCCTTAAATAGAAATCAAAAAGAACTAGAGAACTAAAATAATCCACTAAACTGAATTTCCTAGTATTTATTTGACATAATTTTAATGAACATTTTATGTTGCAAAAAAAACTTTACAAAAAAGGATAATTTACATTTTAAATTAACACAAAATTAGACGTGAAGCTGCAAACCTCTAATAAAGCCCCTTTAACAGGGATAAACTTTGTGCGTAATTATTACTCTTTTTCCAATAATTTTTAAAACATTTTTTTATTTTTCAAAAATATGTGACTTAATTTTTTAATGCATTTTTATATCAATAATGATTTGAATAAAATTCGTAAGTGTGTGGTGTGTGCATATAAAACGGATTACCGAAATATATTTAAAATTGATCGTAAATATATATAAATATAAGAAGTTTTGCATAATAAAGTACCACAATTATAATAACAATAAAACCTCAAGTGTCCTTTACCACTCCCTAATGCATTCATACATAATTGCCACTTAAAGACACTTTAAATGCATACACTTTCATTTATATTTATGTAATGCATATTACAACAAGTATCGCACTTAGACATGTATGCAAATTTAATAATACGTACGTACATACGAGTACATATGAGAGTGTATTTGTATTACTGTAGCATGGCAGGGAGTAAAGAATAGAAATTTTATATTGAATAATAAATACACATACACTCAAGTATACAAGTAATACTTATGCATCTTCATATGCCTCAATAAACATTCAAAATCAATTTAGCATAACAAAACCCATTTTCATAACAAAATAATGTTTGAATTTAATGCATCGCGTTCAAAATGGTAAATGTTAGACAGCACATTAAAACACACACCCAACATCCCAGGTGCCAAATAGACACTTAGAGATAAAGAGAGGGTTTTTGGTCTCTGGTTAATTCTTTCACGATAATATGATCAAATTCTTAGATGTAAAACTGCAGCCAAAGAATTGCACTCAATTTCGCATTTTAGAACTCATGTGATATAAGTAAGAGATCTATGCTACAAAAGGTTGCGTTAAAATGTAGAAGATTAAAAATCATGCCCTTTGATTAAGGTTAAGTTTATTTTTTATTTTAATTTTTTCAATTTCCTTGGAAGGGTCTGTCAGTTACAGAGGTACGTATTGTCATGTATGGACAAATGAAAAAATTTCGTAGTGCGGCTCAATGCAATTTTAATGCAAAAGTACGTCAGCCTCTGGTGCATTTGTGTAGTGACTGTGTCTCGTTTTTGCTGATTGATCAATTAATTAAAAAAAATCATTATCATTTTATTATTTGCTTAAATTTTGCATGTTATTTAACTTGTATTGAAATTGAGTGTGTATGAGACACATATCAGAGTCCGTCCCGGGCTACATAAACGTGTAGATATTTTGAAGAGATAAGTTTTGTATAAATGTCTCATTTTTATATATTTATATTTTGTTCAAGTGAAATCTGTTTCTAAGGACATGAGCTTTTTATGAACATAAAAAATATTTCATTGAAATCCGACAACTTTGAAATTCCCTGAGACTGAAAGGGATAAAGACTTTGAATATTTCTTAATTAAAATTTAACTAAGAGAGAGAATTATTATGCTCTTTGGATTTTTTTTGATTTTGTGAGTATTTTATTTTTTATTTCCTGTTCAGCTCAATGCAAACGAAAGCTTCTTTTGTACAATTCTATACAAAACAAAAGCAATATACGAAAATTGTTTGTTATTTTAAATACAATTATACGAAAGAAGCCTTCGTTCGCATTTAGCTGAACAAGCGTTTAATCGTCAATGCATCAATGTAATTGCTTTTAATGTAGCTGATACTGAAGGTCTCTTGTGTAAAGGACATGCTCAACTGGGATATAGCGGTAAACAAATATGTATATACCGGCTATTAAAATATGTGTATGTTTTTGCTTACACACACACACACTCAAACACACTTAAACACATTCATGTGTGTGTATGTGTGTGGTTTTTATGTTTGTTAATGTAAATGCAGACATACCCAGATGAAAGATAAACACTAAAAGAAAATAAATATTGTTTTTTGGGTTGTATCTAGATTCTAGAATATCTATCGCTATGCTGGGTGCACACATTGAACTTTTTTTATTTAAAACACCTTAAAGCAAAACACACTTAAATCGAATACATTTAGGAAGAAAAAATAAAATAATTTCACATGTTACACTTGCAAAGAAAAGTATCACAAACACCAGTTTGTAAAAGAGTTAATTAATTTTTAATTTTCTTTTTTAAGTAATAATTGCTTTTTTTTAATTTTAAATTTCTTTTAAAGTATTGTAATTGTTAGACCAGGATCACACACAGCAATTTCATTAATTCCGTTTTAAAATTGCCGCTGTGTCTATACACAGCAATTTTTGCACTCTTCTTCATTCTTCTTCAGATCAAAAGAGAATTGCGGAGTACGAGCAAGTTTCTGCCACTTTCCATTTTTATTTCCTGCCTCTCCTACAAAATAAAGAATTGTCCAACTAAAATTGCTGTATGTGGTCCTGGTCTTAATGAAGTATGACCAGGACCACATATTGGCTATGCTTATATCGACAAATATTTGTTTAATGTGACTATAGGAACTTAAAAAAAATATTTTTTTTAATTAATTACTATTAAGCGCCTGCTAACACACAGTCTTACAAAAACATATTTGTCATTTTTTGTTACTCATGCTCATGTCTGCATACTTCCACTGCTTGTGTTTTACAATGGAATTTTCTTTCAATCTATTATTTTTCTGGTCATCCAGAAAAGGGTCAAAAATGGCTCTGAAATAACAAAAAAAGGAATCATAAATGATTCATCAAACAAAGTCGGGAGGGTACCATTTTCTTCTGACAAAAGTATTTTTTATGGTCAGAAAATGAGAACATATTCTGCTAATTTAATTGCACAGAAGAGTCGAAAAAGACTCGAATTTGATTAAAAATTTCAAAAAATGCTGGCTGGGAAATAGTATTGTTTTCATTGGGATCTCTTTAATTCTGAAATATATCGTAATTCCAATAAGACAATATATATTTAAATATTCTTTAGAAAATTTCTTTTTCTATTCAATAAATATTCTATTCATTTTTAAATAAGTACTTAAATATTATTGTAAATAAATTAATTATAAGAAGAGACTGTTCTTTTTACTGTCACAACACAGCACTTCGTAATTTATGAAACGTCTGTCCCCCAACTAATTTTACTTCATTATGTTTCGATTTTTTATATTTATATTTTTTCTCTTTTTTCGGTTTTAGAACTATTATCGCAACATTCCTTTCTTTCTCCATGGTTTTTCTTTTGTTTTTAAATTTGCTAAATATTTATAAAAAATTATTGTACCTTATTTTATTATTTTTGAAGAGTATTCTTCAGCTTTATTTAATATATGTTAACTAGTTTTACCTATATTATTAGTAGAATTGTTTTAACCGATTTTGACCTACACAGGCTAGGTTATTATAAATAAATAAATAAATGAAATGAAATTCAAAAAAAACATATTACTTATTTAGAAAACATATAAGCCCATAAGTTCATTTTATTTATTTATAATACCAAAAATAAATTATTCATTGCGAATAAAAAAAAAATTAATAAAAACTAAATTTTATTTCACACATTTCCTTTTTTTTTAATTATCTAGATTCCTTCTTTACAATCAATATCCATGTCAAATGTAAATTTGTAAACCAAACACTGGACGATAGTGTCATCATGGTAAGCGAATCGTATTCAATACTTTGAATTATTGATAGAAAAATAGATACAGACGATTGCAAGTGAATACGACAACAATAGATTTAGCTGTATGTGTGTATTAAGCCGTAGAAATTCATTGGTTTTTAATGCATTCAGGACATGTAGTGTTCATGCTCTACATGGATTTTTTTTAAAGTGAGTGTTTGTGTGCGTGTGTTGAAATTTTGCATTCACACAAAACACACGATGACTTTTTACATTTCAGAGACAGCAGAAATTATCTTAAATTAGAAATTTTTTCTCTACTTTTTTTTTAATCAGCAAAAAGAGACTGAGCATACCTCTGTGTAGTTTCAATAGTGTTTCAATTTTTGTTTAATATATTTTTTGTATGCGTGTGTATGACACAACGTTTATGTTGTCTATGTGCATTTTAAAGAGATTAATTTGATGGGTTATTCCCTGATTGCAATTGATGACTTGAAATATTTTAAAATAAGTTTTAGTTGTCAAGTACTAAATTTTCATTTAAAGATATTCAGAATTGACAATTTGTTTAAAGTTTTGTTTTCTTTATAAAATTTAATTTAGAAAAATTTTAATTAATTTTTTTTTGTGAATTTTTAAAAGTCAAAAATGTTGTACTTCTATAATTTTGATGTTTAATTTTAATTTATTTTAATTCCATATACTAGCTAAGATTTGCATAGTCGCTCCATTGTTCCATAGTTGCATTTTTCTAAAATTACCCATAAATTATAAATCTACTAGTGAAATATATTAAAAATGTAAATGATTTGCATTACAGTTATGTACGTGTTCGTCTTCTGCTTCTTTTTCTTATTCTTTTCCCTCCTCTCTCTTTACTTCCTTTTACTATTCTATCTCTATTGCTATCCGTTTTTCCTCCTATATAGATAAAACAAAGCTAAATATTAGAAGACCCAAGAGCCCATTTCTGTTTTTCTTTTTTCAGGGCGCTTTTTGCAACCTTTTTTAACCTAACCTATATGCTAGGGAATGTTTAAGAAGGAGCAATATATTATACATTTTCTAAGATAGTCAAGTAGGTCTATATGCATTGGCAAGCTATTTCTTTCGATCAATTTGGATGTGGAGTTCTTACTTTGGCAGAAAGAAACTCGGTTACATGGATATCCGGACCTGAAGGGCATGCGGGCAATTAAATTGTGGACTATATGGCTTAAAAGGCACGTATAACCCTTTTAATTCCAGAGTATTTCTGCAAGGTGAATAACATCTGCAAGGAAATTTTGAACCTCATTGCAAATTCAACTATCACAAGAATAAAGCCGGTAAGGCACAGAACGGCTGCAACGGATGATGAGGTATATAGGCTGTGCGACACTTGTCGTACACCAAGGTACAAGGAATGCTACAGCAATCATGATATTAGACAGAGATCTCGAATTGTATTTCGCAAGTAAGCTGCACTATAAATCTTAAAGAGAGCTAAGCGATCATGACTTTGTTCAACAAATTTTTTTTTAAGTGTTAATAATTGAGGCAGAGGTGCAGGTATTTTGAAAAAATTTAAGTTTGACTTGTTCTGTGCTAGTCTGTGCTAGACGCAGAATAAGCTGCTTAGGCAATGGGACATCAATCCCAAGAGATCTGGGTATGATTAATCCTACAGCAATTGTGAGATTCGTAAAGAGTTTCGTAATTGTCGCGGTGCGATTATAGGTCATGATGATAATAATAAAATACACGAATTTGATTCAACACGAGCTAAAAAGAAAATAAAATTCTCTTTTTACACGATATGTTTTATTTAAACACGAGTTTTAAGCAAGTTGTGGTGAGTTTAATTATGTTTTTCTAATATAATTAATTAATTAAAATGTCTAAGCACTAAAAAAATGAAGTGAGCCCTTAGAAGAATTTTTGTAATAATTCTCTTTTTACATGAATTTCTCGAAACGTATCCACGTGTAAAAAGAGAATTAGATGTAATAAATTTATACCAAAAAAAAAAAAAATATTTAAATAAATTTGTCTTAAATGTTCACTCAATGACTTTTTTCTTTCTTTTTTTTTCGGTGCTTAAGCAAAATTTTTTATTAAAACGAAAAGCTAAAAGAAATAAAAAATATAAAAATTTGGTAGTCACATAATAAAATTCAAATTAACTAATAAAACAAAAGTATGTGAAATTGATTATTTGTCTTTCCTTTTTCATATTCATAGAAACCCCTATAAGTGTACTCGCATACACAATCTTTGATATTCTTGTGTATGAACTGAATGGAAGCAGGAGTATTATGAGAAACTAATGAAGCGTGCTACAATAAAGTTTATACTTGTATGGGTGGTAGTATGAATTTCTAACACACACTCGCACGCACAGCCATACTCATATACAACACATACAACCAATTATAGTTTTTCTATCAGTGATGTTATTGCAGTTGATTTATTAGTGAAACACAGATGGATACAATTGAACGTGTACCTACTGTTACTAAAACTATAACAACTAGTTATACTGATATAATAAGTGTGTACACTTGAAATGCATACGAGTAGTTGCATACATACATACATTCGTACATTCACATAAATATGCATATGGCTGCAATCTCACTTAAGCACATTGTTGCATTTCTTGTGAGTCAAAAATAAGAACAAACATTGTTCGTACAGGCACATCTCTATACTATGTAGTATGCATAGGAGTACATAAAAGAACGAATAGCCAAATGGTAAAAGGCAAATCCACAGCAACTACTTTTAAATTTGAAGAGGGGAAAAAATGAAAAATAAAAAAAAAACATCTAATCGCATTATATGAGAAGCAGCAGGGAATTTTATGCTGCCACCACATTTCTACTACTACTTGGACAAACATTCTCACAGATTCTCAAAGAAAAACATACTTACAAACACATATTTACTTGCACATGAGATTATATATTCTAAATGGTTAAACACACTATTCAATAAGTCGATTGAAGATGAAAATGTAAAAAAGTCAGAATTAATGAAAGTGATAAGAAAGTGTAAAAAAATTAAAGGTCTGGGCTCTAAATTTGCATGGTCATACTTTACTTTACTAAAACAATGAGCAGCACTTTTAAGGGGCTTAAAGTAAAAAGTCTTGCAAATTCAGTTTAAGGATTAAAAATTAAAGCATCACTAGCGGAGACAGGAACTTAATGCACTTACATACAAATTGCAAGATCTTGGGGTCACAATTAAAAATTTTTAAAGAGTTAAATTTTAAGCTTTATTTTGTCACAGAGCTAGGGAATGAACTCATTCGTTTTTATTGTACTTTTTTATTTTTATTCATCGCTTTTGTCATGCATTCATTAAAAACTAATAATAAATATTGATGCTTGCTATACATTCAAAATTTTTATTGACTGTCTTTTGTGGGCGTATAGAAAAAATCAAAAACATTCAAACCATTCGTCCAATATTCGTTATCATTTTTATGATTTTATTTTATTTTATTAAAAATGAAGTCTGTGGAAATTTTAGAAAAAACAAATTCCGATATTTTTCACACAATTAAAAAGTACTAGCAATCAAAATGACAACAAATAACAAACAGCAAATTTAGGAAACTGTTTTCGAATGTTGTTCGCAGAAATTTTTTTAATGAGAATTTCTATTTAACATTAAAACAAAAGTCGATTAATTGGTATTATGTAGACACTAGACACAAAATTTTCTTTAAGACATTTTCTATTTTCATGAAAAAAAAAAAAAAAATTAAAAACAAACAAATTTGAGTTTCATTCAAACAACATTATTGTGTTGCTTCTATTACACAAGCAATCCATTCGTCTGGAAATTTTATATAAAAATTATTTAAAATAATGAGTGTTTTTCAAACAAATTTTTTAGACGACTTGATCGCTTGTGTTAAAAAACAGCACATACTCGTATCACTATTCATTTTTTAAATGCTTTGAACAATTTAATATAAAAACAGGCAATGTAATTCATGGTATTCATTATAACAAACTTTTTTTAAGTGTTGTCATGCAGTGCTTTTATAAAATTATGTCAATTGACAACATTATATTAATATTTTACTCTTTCCGTTCTCTGATACATACCCACACACACTTTGCTTAAGCAACATGTCATGAAAATTTCAATATTATTTTCAGTGCTTAAAATAAGACATCTAAAATATGCTTTAAGCATATGAAATAACATTTAAATATGACTTTTAGCATGGCAATTAACCTTTTAAAGTAAGAAATCTATTTAGTGTCAGTAGTTTTTTTTTTATTTTTATGAAAAGCAAATACTTTAATTTAAAAAGTTTCTCGTTGTGCTTAACATTATTGCATTATTTCCTTAACATTTTAACTACTCAAAGTCATGCTATTCGGTATTTATTTCTAAATAAAATGCATTCCACGTTCACTCAAATTAATTTTATTTTATCTTTAAGTTTCTTTTTCTTTTTGTTTTTACTAGTTCCTTTGTATTAGTTAAGAATTTTTCTCACTTTTAGCATTTGCCGCAATTTAGTCATGCCACAAAATGTTGCCAGGAATGAATTGTTTCTATTTTGTATATTATTGTTTTAATTTTTAAGTATGTTAAAAAAATTACTTATGATTGTGACTGCTCGAAACAATGATAAGTTTCATTTAATTACCACAAAAAACATATTGGGTTGTTCGGAAAGTAATTTCGTTTTTTCCCGACAGAGGATTTAATTGTATTTTTTCCATCCAACTTCACACTTAAACCGTATAATTTTTATATGCTTTGAGAGCTCATATTATACGCAGTAGTTTTTGGTTGGTGCCCTTTTAAATATGGAGAGCGATAAGCAGCATTTTCGACATATGTATCTTACTGTTTTACTACAGAAATTGTAAAAATCCTGTTCAAGCCAGAAAGAAAATGACCGATGTGTATTAAGAAGGTTCGCTGGTTCGCTAAATTTCGATCCGACACCACGTCGAAGATGCAACACGTTCGGGAAGCTAATAAAGACGCGATAAAGGCACTGATTGATGCGAACCGGCGAATAACAACACGTGAGATCGGATTGAGGTTAAATTTATCAATTTCAACAGTTTATGATCACTTGAAAGGCCATATACGAAAACTGTCTTTCATTTCCACAAAAAAAAACGAAATTACTTTCCGAACAACCCAATATTATTATTTCGTTAAGTAATTATATCACAAGTATGATAGAAATACAAGATTACGTCATCCCGCACATAGAATTGAAATTTTCTGCGCATGTAGGACAAATGACGTCACGCGATGATTTCCTATTGGCTAATAATTTACAGCTAAATAAGAAAAAGAGAAAGCAATATATTATTGTTTTTATAAACTGGACAATCTACGTTACATAACAGGAAATGATGCGCATGGCGTAATATTGTATTTCTATGATTCTTGATTATATAATAACGTAAGTTCATTTCAAAATGAAATATGCACCAATTTTTTTTTTGTTCTCTAATAAAACTATTTAAACGTTTATTAACAAAAAAGATTATAAAATATGCAGCTTGAAATTTTCTTGACAACCGATATTATATTAACCGGTGAAGAAGCGGCACATTTCTAATTTATTTTTAACCTAATTTTTTTTTTTTAATTTTTACTGCATTTTCTGATCTATATTTTAAAAAAAATTAAGTTTTTACAAAATCTAATTTTTAAGTTTGTCATTAACTTACTTAAATGTTTCATAGTGATGGCGATCCATGTTGCCAGTCAGAAAATCAAATACAGACATGTCCATCAAGTCTAGCAGACGACGGCCTTCGTCATAAGGTGGGATATCACGAACCTTAAAAAACAATAATAAAATAAAAGTAACTAATCAAAAAATGTATAATAATTAAATGAAAAAAAAAAAATTTTTCGCATATTTAGCTCGTATTTAAAAGCTTCACCTTTTTAATTGGAATATTTTATAAACCCATTAAAATTGACTTAAATTTAATTTATCCCAGAGGTAAAAAAGAAACTCATAATAATTTTGTAGTCTTTTACGTTTTTGTTGGTTTTGTTTTTTATAAATGGAAATTATTTTTTACACTATTTTAATGCTTTTATAACAAAAAAAAAAGTTTTTTTTGGGTCTTTGCTGGCAAAATTATTTTTATTAAAGTTTTTATGCAGTTTCTTTTTTTGTTCCTGTTTTGCTGTTTGCATTTGAAGCAACATTATAAGTGGCATATTAAAGTTTAATATTCGCAAGCAGGCTGTTTGCTGTTTTCCCCCCAAAACAACTTTGTCTTAGCCGGCATTTTATTTGCTGCTGAATTAATGGAAATTAGCAAAAATGCAAGGAAAATTAAAGTAAAATGAAAGCTTGCATCAGAGCAAAAATAAAAAAAAGTTAACCCGAAGAACATAGAGAGAAAATAACTTAAAATAATATTTAAAAAAAATACCACTGCACAGTGGATTATAATAGGTGAATTAAACACATGATAAACTTTATAAAGTAGTGCTTGGCTGTATATATTTATTTGGGTGGAAATTTTAATAATTAAAATTCTACTTGCAAGCGGATTTCTACAGGATACCGACTAAAGTAATAAAGCAATGGGCCGGGCGTGACCGGGCAAAAACATCTAGTAATGAATAAATGGGCTTCAATCTAGAGTAAATAGCTATCGTTCGTCACTGGAACCATACGCAGCTTATAAATACTAATCACATACAGCGAGAAGTGGAATAATTAACAATTTAAAATGAAACAATGAAATTGAAATATTTTATTGTACGAGTATGTGCGGAAATATTGAAAAACGGCATTTGTCTTATTAAATTATTTTAGAGGACTACAATTTTAGAAAACCTAAAAAGTTTTATTATAAAAATATTTAGATTCTGGCAAATAGTTTTTGTTAGTTGAAACTTTGGAACTAAAATTTTTGTGTTATTACCGATTACAACTTAAAGCTGTTGGCGCAAAACATTAAAAAAAATAAAAAGTAATTGATTAATTTCAACTCAGCTTAGTTTAGTTGTGTACCGTAATGGAGGCAAAAGTTATTGAATCAATGGCGACAGCATTTAAATTTTTACGATTTTTAAATTTCAGCCACAGAAGAAATGAAAACTATACATTTAAGTAACGTTTTATTTATATTTAACAAGTTTTTTACCAAAACAAAATTAGCTTTGATTGTATAACTGCTCTCAGGTAAACTACACACAGTGCACAAGCCTGATAAAAAAAATAGTTGAATTTTGCAGTTACATAGAATACGTAACACCCGGTTATAAAATTCCAAAAAAAAAAAATAAATAAAAATAAATAGAAAAAGAAAAACGTTGAAAAAAAAATTCATTGAATAAACGAAACTTTTTTTCTGTTTCTTTTTATATTAATAACTTACGATAGAACAATAGTTGGCATCAGTTTCCCATTGAGCCTTTCTGTGTTTGTGGTATGAACGGCGCCAGGGATGACGCCAAACCTGCAATGAAAATAGTAGAGAATAAAAGAAAAAAATTAATGCAAAGTGCAATTAAAAACAACTATTCTTATTAGAGCGAAAGATGCTCGCTCCTCTATGAGTACTTTATTTTTATTTGTTTCTGTTGTGGAAATGTGTGTGCTTGTTTTCTATACCATTTGTATTTGTAATATCTGTGGGTCTTATTAATTAAATTATGAATGTCTGTTACAGCTTGACAGTCTAACAGTTTTAAGTTTATTTTTGCTTGAATTTTAATTATTAAGCTTTGATATGTTTACACAAAGAACATAAAGTAAAAAAAAAACTATAATTTAATAAAGAAAACATTTTTTAAAAATTTAGAAACTAAAGTGGATTAATTTTACAGTAAAGAATACATACTTGTCTGTTTTATTACAAAGGCATTATGCTTTTCACTCTTATTTTTATATTTTATTGCATACATTTTTCTTGGGTTCCTAATGCTTTTTTTTGCAAGATCATTGTGGGAGAGGCTCTGATTTTGCTGTGTTGAGTGCATTACATATTTTGTAGGCTCTGTGTTTTTTAAACTTCTTTTTCCTTTTTTTTCAAAACCTTATTTGCAGAGCTTTTTGGAAGCTACAGTTTTTTTTTTTTCAATCATTGCGTCTGACTAAATCAGATTTTCAAGACATTTCTGCACAATATTTTTTTTATTTTGATTTTCCATGTCTAACCAAACTTACAAATAAAATACTACTGGTTAATTTTTTTTTTTACAGAAAAACGGTAGATATTTTCAGAAAAATAGTTTTTCAATTCACTAGTTTTGTAAAGCAGCTACATTTGATGTGCACAATACTTTAATATATGTGACCTTGGCTATGAAAAGGTGGCTTATGACTCAAAAAAAATTTTTTAAACTTTTTTTTTTGGTTTCGATAGTTTTTGAGACGCTCTTTCACGTGGTGAAAACTAGAAAGTCCTAACTTGCTTAGAAGTGTACTAAAAATGTAGAGAATGTAGAGAAGAGCACAAATGAAAGAAAAACAGAATTTTATTGAAAATCCAGAATCAAGATAATAGATGGAATAGAAAAATTTAAAAACAGGATCGCTCTTTATATACACACACGAACTTATCTCATTTATGCTCTTTTGCCTTGTTATAGAATAAAATTTATTTTAAAATAATTTTTTTATATTTATTTTAACTGTAATCATTTTTTTTAAAGACAACATATATCACTATTAAAAACTATAACTTTAATTAGCGATCCCTTAGTCGTTTGGCCTGGGCGTTAACTGACACACCAGTCAATCAAAGTTGCTTACAGCAATAATAAATTAGAGAAGAGCAAAATTTTTGCAGTCAATTTGAAAAACGCCAATTAATTTCTTGTTAAGAAACAATTCTCCACGCATTTCTTTAAAACGCCAAATAAATGAAATGGAGGAAAAGAACTATATGAATGAGCCACCACTTTTATGAAAATATTTTTGTTTACCATAAATTTACTTCATTTTGTTTATTTGTTTCCTTATAATAATTTTATAAATTCTTTTTCATGTTATTGCATAAAGCTACTTGTGGGTCGTTAAGCTGGAAAATATGAATGGTTTAATAGCAAGAAAAAAATTACTTGAAATGTTTTTCTTATATAAACACAAATATTTTTTTGTCGGAAAAGTGATTTTTTTTATTTATTTTATTTTATTTTTTTATTCACAAATATTTTCATACTTTTCAATGGTTTAAAAAAAAAGCTTTGTATGTGGCTGTACTATTTGGTTGCTTTCTTAGTATTTTTTTGGTCGCTTTTGGTCTGAAATTGTAAATCTAGCCAGCACCTGCTTTTTATCTTAACCAATTTTCTATTTTTTTAAGGCTTTTGTTCCATTTAGTTTTTGTGGTCCTTAAAAATTTTTCATACTATTGAAGCAACGGATGTTGAATGTTGTAAAAATTGTAAACCACAAGATAGTTTTTCATTTTCTTATATCTTTTTTCATGGCATGTAGATGAAAAAGTGCTTGCATTTTTCTTTGCTGTATTGCATTATGATAACTTTTTTTCTAAGTTTTTTTTTACAATGACCGGAAGAATTATAGCAAACCTTACTGTAAAATAGAATAAAATATCTTTTTAGCTCTGCAGTATATTTTTTTAAATTGCTTAAAGCAAAGAATTAAATAAAAAAAATAGAATAATAAAATAATATTAATAAAATAAAATAAACTAAAATAAAATAAAATAAAATAAAATAAAATAAAATAAAATAAAATAAAATAAAATAAAATAAAATAAAATAAAATAAAATAAAATAAAATAAAATAAAATAAAATAAAATAAAATAAAATAAAATAAAATAAAATAAAATAAAATAAAATAAAATAAAATAAAATAAAATAAAATAAAATAAAATAAAATAAAATAAAATAAAATAAAATAAAATAAAATAAAATAAAATAAAATAAAATAAAATAAAATAAAATAAAATAAAATAAAATAAAATAAAATAAAATAAAATAAAATAAAATAAAATAAAATAAAATAAAATAAAATAAAATAAAATAAAATAAAATAAAATAAAATAAAATAAAATAAAATAAAATAAAATAAAATAAAATACGCTGGAACTGAGCAGTTCAGTAATTTTTTTCAAGTTATTATATATTTTATAAAATTAAATTAAAAAAAATACATTTAAAAAATACTATAAAAATAAACAAAACTTATAATACAAGAAGATTAGCCAACTACTGAAGAAGTGATATTGATATCACCTTAGATATTTAGGTCGAAACTCGTTTAGAAATTTTGTTGGCACCAAACCCTTTTTTTAAAGTGGAAAGTCATAAGCCTAGCAGAGTAGGAAAGTAAAAAAAGAAATGTTTCCTTTTTATACCAAAACAAAAAATTCTAATATATTGTGCCCATTAATTTTGTATTGCTTCTTTAATTTTTTTAATCAATAGCAAGTTACTGTCTTAATGTTTTAATTACACGAGATATATCTGTAAAAATATGAAAAAACGGCTTATGTGTAACTAAGTTTTTTTTTAGAGTTTTACAAATTTAAAAGCTCTAAAAATTTCTTTTATAAAATTAGTTTAATTTTGTTAAGGTTATTGAATTAATTGCGACAACAAGTAAAACTTTGCTTAAGTCAACTTTTATTAATAGCTTAATTTTTATTTATTACCACCGACATTTTGTTCTAAATTTTTATAATGAATTTTATTATTTTATAGGAAAAAAAATAGCTCGTATAATTTCATGATGTCAATATCTTGAAATACCTATTTTATTTGGAATAAAAGCATGAATTGATAAAAATGCATTTTATAAGGAATACCTCAACATATGAAACACGAATTACAGCAACTGCATAAATAAATTTATAAGTGAAAGGAGCAGGGGCTATTACTGTTTAAATGCAGGCAGGACATTTGTAAATATATTCTTTACCGCATTGATTGTGGTATTTTTGCCACAACTGCATACACACATATAAATCACTTATAGAAAACATCTCTTGTATAGACATATTTTATTTGTTTTTTAGAAATTCACTGGCAAGTACACAGAAAAAAAAGAACAAAAATGGAGCATATAAAATACCAAAACAATAACTCGTTTACGGCAAGTAGAATCAATTAGTAGTGAATTAAATTAAAGTTTGCAGTATTTTTCTCAAAGAAAACATTTTGTGTTTAGAAAAAAATTCCCTAAAAACCTTCTATGAAAAAATTAGATATTTGCTTTAATTAAAAAAGTAAAAAAAATCTCCTCGCAAAATTTTTATTCATAACCCAGTATTAGTTTTTGAATGTAACAAAATCCCATTCTGGTTTTTGATAGTTTAGCTGCAGTTCACATTTTACGGCCTCATAAAAATTTTATCTAAAAGTAGAATTTTTCCCAAAGAATATGTAAAATTTTTGTCACGGTTATTTCTTTCAAAACCAATTGTTTTTGTCACAATTATATGATGACGACAGAAGGAGTGCACTTTTTCATTTCATCACTACATAGTATAAAACAAAGTCGCTTTCTCTGTCCCTATATCCCTATGTATGCTTAAATAAAAATAAAAAAAATAAAAATTTGCCTACTACCTGTTTTTACCCGGTCTCGCATGGTTCTTTACTCTATGAGTACGATTTCTTAGTGTAAGAAGATCGAATATATAAAAATTTTAAGGCAAGACAACGTTTGCCGGGTCAATATTGTATTGTAATAAATTGATTGTGGCACATGGTGCAGACTTGCTGAAGCCACATGTCTTCCGGATTCAATGTGGGGGCATCTGTCTCGACAATTTTATGTATTCAGGAAGCAAATCAGATGGAAATACGTTTCGAGGGAGAAGATGTTTTTTTTTTTTTAAAAATTGGCATTGACTTCAATTAATCGGAGTTATACCACTTGCACAGAAACAGAAATTATACTAAATGTAAAAGGTTAACTTTTACTGAGACACTATTTTTTAATTTTATTTATTTTACGAGAGAAAATAAAAAACATTAAACTTCTGAATTTAAGAATTTTTATATCACTTAAGGCAGATTTTTTCAGTTAGGTTTTTCTATCTTGTTCTCCTAGTCTATGGCAAATAGGGTGCTGATATTTTTGTTACTTTCGATAAATATTTTTAGAAATTCTACACGAGCAAGAGTTTAGTTTTTATGTGTTGCATAGTGTAATAAAACTTTTTTTTCAATGTACCTGTGTATCAAATGTAGCACAGTTTTTCCTTTTGAAGTGTTGCCGAGTATTTCTTTATTCAATATTAGACTGGTTCAATATTTATCTCTAATAGTATGTGTGTATACAATTGCAAACGGTTGTATAGTTTGCAAACCAATTCGTTACAGAATGAAATGAAAAATGTAACATTCTAGAGGATAAGAAAAGCTTATCAAATATTTATATAAAACTTTACACACACAAACATATTGCCTGCTCATGTGTATTGTTTTATTGTGCCAAAAGTGTGATGAAAAAAAGAAAAACAAAAGAGTGAGAGACATATGGTTGCTTAAAAAATAAAAATAATTTGAAAAGGGGAGAAGAGGAGTTGTTTTGTTTGACCACATTAAGGTTATTGATATTTCGTTGTATTTTTTTTTCTCATAGTTTTATGGTAGCAGTAGCACACAGAGACTTGGTATTCATTTAATGTTGAAAATATTTTTGTTAGCCGACAAATGAAATACAATTATTTTAAAAAATTTTTGCATGAATTTGTAAATCAAGCCACAAAAAAGTAGTCAAATTTATGTAAAATTCATTTTGACAAACCATATTTTGGTTTTAATAACACACTGTAGCAGCAAGAAGCTTAGATTCCTATTTTCGTAATGAATTTAACAAAGGATTAAATTCTGACTTATAAGTTGAGTAAGAAAATAAAAATTAAAGGAAATAACATCTGCAAAAGGGTTAGCAATTTGAAATCAATTGCTTTGTGGTCAAAAGTAGAAAATGTAAAGCTTAGAGACATTTTTATTTAAAAGCAGAAAATGTGTACAACAAATTTGTTAATGGAGAATGGTAAATACTAAAGTCTTTAACTTAAAATTAAAAAAAAAAGATAAATTTTTGTGCAGGCAAGCAGGTTCATTTCTAAAGAAATGCTTTAAACTTAATTTAACAATAGAAATGAGTGTTCCAAAAGTATATAGATGCTGTTATTAGTTAAAGAAATCAAACAAAGATTTTCCTAGTAGCTAAAAATTTTAATTCTTTAAAAGTTCCTTTTCTAATCTATTATTACGTTTAAGTAATTTGTTTTTTTTGAGCTCTGGCCATATCTTATAGAAAAAAACCAATATAAAGAATACATTTTAAACGGATTTATATTAATATATTTTTTACAGAATAAATGTAGACAGAATATGTTCAGGATGATATTAATCGCAATACATTTATAACATCTCTTTGAATATTCCTTAAAGACAAGAGATTGTCTATTCAAAAAATTAAAAATACCACAGAGACTTTTAAAAAATATTGGAGAAAATAGTGCATAAATTAAAGTAAGTAAAAGAAATACAATTTGGCTGTTGAAATCGATTTTAAACGTAAAACAATGGAAAACCGAGGTATATAATAAGCGTATTATAATAGCAGTTTTCCTAGAACTGAAGCGCGCGCTTGAAACAATTAAAAAAGAAATATTGTTGGAGAAACTAAATTAATATGATGTTAGAGAACTAGAGCTAGAATGGTTTGCCAAATATGTAATAATTTCTATTGTACTGAATAAATAACTCATGAGAATATCATGAGTAAAAGAATAAATTTTAAATTTAAATATTTGAATCTTTTTGTAACTATTGATTAATAATTCTTATTTAGTCAATTGCTTTTACAATATAAAGGTTCTAATGTTTGCAAGAAACGTTGGGAGTAACCTACTGAGGATTCGGAGTAGCGTCTGATGAAATGGTCCATATAGGTATGCTATCCCCTTCAGTACTTATTGTACTGAATAAATAACTCATGAGAATATCATGAGTAAAAGAATAATAAATTTTAAAACCAACACAATTTCTGGAATTAAGCACAAATAAAGATTAATATTTTGTTAAAAATTTAAAATATATATAGGGCATAAATACTTCGATTTCTCAAGAAGATTACGGGTTAGTATACACATCATTTTAAAGGGGATGTCGTCTACATTTGTAATCTATCGCCCAAAAACTCAGAAGTTACTTTACACTATTTTTAAAAATTTCTTGAAATTCCTTTATACCCCAGTACTCTTGCTCTGAGGGTAATTTTTATTTTTAATAGCAAATTATGCTAAATAAAAATAAAAAAATACATTATAAATCACATCAGTGATTTTTTCTATAGAATAAATAATGAAAGAATTAGTTCTCTCAATCTTTAGTTTCTACTATTTTAAATCTGCCGGTTTTTTATAATGCTATTTTACTTCAACGTTGTGCAGCTTATTCAGCACATAGTTCTACATATTAAAGTTATAAAATTAAAAAAGAAAAAAATTTAATAAATTTAAAATTTTAATTTCATGTTATGTTATTTAAGCTTGTGTCCTTCAAAATAAAATTTTTCATGAGCAGTTTTTTCGTTTCTATAATTTTCGTATAAAAAAGTTTTTACAAGAAACAATAGAATTGAACAAAAAACCAAGAGAATTAAAACAAAAAACCTTTATTACACTCAAGTGTTTCTGTAATTTTTTTTGTAGTAAATTTGAAGTCTTTCATTGGAAAGAAAGACGTATTACTAGAACTGTCTGAGAAAAGATTGAGAAATTAATAAAAAATGAAATTAACTAAATTTAAAATATTTTAATTAATAAATTACATAAAATAAATGTATTTGAATGATTTGTTTTTTTCTTTGGCAAAACAAATTTATAAAAGAGATGGAGCTGCGCTGCATTTTTAATTATTTTTAACAATTCTTACTAACAAAATTTCGTACAAATAAAAATTTCATGCAGAAGCACATTCATCTTATATAAATTCTTCTTTTCGTTGACATTTTCTATTGCTATTTGACATGTGAATCATTGGAAAATTTACGTTTTCTTTTATTCAACTAGATAAACAACTCTTACACGCAAATTAAAAATCGTTGGAATTTATTGTTTCACACTTTTGGAGCCCACAAAAAAAGTGATGCTTGAAATTTATGTATTTCGTCTAAAGGATATTTTATTAATTAAATAAAATAAATTTACATAAGAAATGTATACTTTAAAACTGAATTTTATAGAATTTGTGTTCTTAATATAAAAAACTCATAATATTTTAAGTAAAATCTTTCTCACAATAGCTTTTTTATTGATTTCTTAGAAAATAAACCCAAAAAAGTTTCTTTCTTCTGCAGAAGAAATACATTTTACTGGCTTCCTTTTCAACCCAAAATGTCAATAAACTCTTCTAGCAGTCTTTCGGCATTATTTACTTTCCTTTGAAATATTTTTTAAGGAAACGTAGCAACATAAAAAATAAATCATCTTTAACTTTTATTTAACAAAAAAAAAAAAAAAGAACAAGGCTGTTCAAAGACCGGAAAATAAAACATAATTAAATTTTGAATATGAAAGAAATCAAATAAATCAAATTTATAATTCAAATGAAAACTTAAGTAGATATTTTTTATTTACTCCATCTCTTTATAAATACAAGTTTATATTTTTTTATTTTATTGAGACGTCCATGAGTTATGAGCAATAAAATTATCAAATATAAATCATACGCTACAGGATACAAAAGTTTATAATAATAATAAGCCTGTGCTCGTATGTGCATTAAAGGTCTGCTGCAAAAAAATATTTTCTCTTGATGAAATGTTCATTTTTGTATTCATTCTTGTTTAAAAAGCTAAAAAAATTAAAAAAAAAACATTGTGGGAATGTGTGAGGAGATACAAATACGTAGTTCTAACAAAATTAACCACAGTAGTAACGAATAGTTTTGTGCTCTATATTAGCAATTTACTTCAATAAAAGAGTACCCCTACTGACTGACTTATCATCATCGCCCAGCCTAAACGGCTAAAGCTATATACGGGATGAATTTTTCTGCTTGCTTGTGTTATTTTCTGCGAGTTTGTATAAGAATATGATACTAAATAAGACAATAAAAAGTAAAACGTTTCGAAAATTTTTTAAACAAATTTATTTCTTTAAATATTGTTTTCACACTATCATACTTTCTCAATTGATTTGCATACTTTGCAAATCGTTTTACTCAGTACTACATGTTTTTCCCGGTTTCGCCCGGCCCGTTTCTTTATTACCTGAGTCGTTCGGTATTCTTAGAGTATAGAAAGTGTCTGTAGCAATTTTTAGAGAAATTCGTTAAAAATAGAGTTTTAAATGTTAAAAACCCATTAAAATAAAAAAACCCATTCAGTATCTAGTAAATAAAAAGGCTCAGCTTTTGCTAGCACTAAGCAGAGACACCAACAACAAAGATAAATATAATATTTCAAAGCATGATTTCAGGCTAAATTCAAGTACGTAGGAAATCGCAGGAAAGTGTGTGGGTAAAAATGGGCGTGACTCGTCAAAAAACATATGCTGACCTTCTTTTTAAATTATATGCGTGAAATTTTAAACAGATTCTTGGGAAAAGAAATTTGTAAAGCGAACAAAAAAAAACACAAAATGAATTTTATTTATTTAGATTGTAGATTGTAGTGTGTATAAAAACAAATTCGCTTGTGCAGACCTGTACTGTATGCTAGCCTTGCCAAAGTCTTGTTAGTATTTAGTAACATGCATACATACATACTCTAGTACAAATTTGTATGTTTTCTAACATTTTGTTTTATTTTTAAAGACCACATTTGTTTTAAAATATGTTGGAATAAAGAAAATACTTATTCATTACACGTATAATTTACATTACATACATATGGACATGCCTGACCATTAGCAGCAGTCACTACTAACATTCGTACACACGAGTATGCTTAATTAAAAGGTTAACAGAAAACTAAAAAAAAAAAAAAAAATAGAAGACTAAATGAACACATCTGAAGGTATAAAATTCAAATATTCTCTGCTACGGTCACATTGGTCACACAACAAGTACCTTTTAAAGAAGAAAAATAAATTAAGAAAGTAGTAGCAAAAAAAAAAAAAAACAGACAATATTAAAGGATTTTCTTGGTACTTTAATTTAGAAGGACTAGAGGTTAGTTAAATTCAAACTTTTTCTCTTTTATTTATTTTACTTCAGTTGTTTTGTTATTTATATAAACTTTGGTTTTCTCTGCTTTTTTGATATGCTTGCTTAATAATGCTTCTAAGCAGCTTATGATAATGCAAACGGTGTTGTCTAAGTACTTAACAAAACCAAATAAACTGAACGGAAAACACAATGGCACAGTGAAGATCAACAGAAGAATATTAAAGCAATAAAAAAAAGTATAACCAAATTACAAATAAACGTGTTACTAACAACAACAAAATGATGCGGTTTTTATTAAAGACAATAATTTAAAAAAAGAAAAATTATTATAAAAAATAATATTTAAAAGAAAATAAATTGTTGGTCATAGCAAAGCGTTGTACACATCTGGAAAATTTTTTCAATTATGTTGATGTTTTTAATTAAAATAAATTACAACGAAAATTTTTCGTTGTAAGCTGCGATTATGGCTTAAGCTTTGGCAAGATTACAAATATTCAATTGCAGCCTTTCACTAATTCTTGTAATTAACTTTTTAATTAATTCTATCGAGAAGAGTCTAGAATTAGTTTAGTTGGACATTGAGCTGCACAAAGATGTTACGGGTGCAAACAAACAAATAGCGAATTTTTTTTTTTCAATTTTATTCACAGCATTCCTTCATGTTATTTTATTTTCAATCAAGCAAAAGTTACTCGAATTTTTTTTTTGAGGAATTTAAAATTAAAGTTTACAAAAAAAATATTTAAAAAATTAATTTAACCAATTCCCTAAAATTTTACACTGCAGGAGAATTTTTTATTTTGAGAATTAATAGTTTATTTTTTATTTATATTTTTTTCCATTTCAACATTCTATAAGAGAAAAAAAAAATTAAAATAATTGTTTTGTTTTTCTTAAGAGATTTTGTTTTACTTTCTAATTTTTCAAAATAATAAAACTATTATAAATTCAACAAAGTAAAGTAATCTCATGTAAAATGCACACTTGAGTATAAAATTAAAACTTTTGTTTAAGAATTCACACAAAATAAAAAAGAAGAAACATTTCATATTTATTTAGAAATGTTACACACACACACACTTTATTATTATGGCTAAGAAAGTTGTATTTATGTCGAGTACTTGGGCGCCTAAATAAAATCCAAAATTTTAGTTTAAAAAAAATGTGTCATATTTCTTGTGTAAAGTAAAAACAAAAAGATTCTTGTCAGAAAATAACAAAAAAATGGCATTTTGATTTAATTAGATTCAAAAATAATACTGTTCTAAAATTGAAGGGATTTACGTGCTTTTTAGGAGAATACATACAAATTTATAAAAGCTGGAATCAAGTTTTATTTGATTTTTAATTTTTTTACAAATTTTTTTATTAGAAAAAACATTTATGCTCGCTTTTGAGTAAGACAAAGCAAGCAAAATATCAATATAGAAATCGCATTAAAAATCAAAAAATAAATTATTACTTCAAAGAATTTTAAATTTTATTTTTTAATATTGAAGTTGAAAAATAATCGAATTCACCCACAACTATTTAAATATTTACTATAGAAGATTACGGGATGGGACACATATCATCTTAAAGCTAAGGTTGTCCAAATTTAAAACCTACTTTCTTAAAGGTAGTTTTGTAATCTATTGCTCAATTACTCAGAAGTTACTTTGAATTATTTTTAAAAATTTTCCATATACCTCAGGACTGTTGTTCACAAGGATTTTGGCAGTTTCGGTTTCGCATCAGAAAATAAAAACTACGAAGTCTTCAGAAAATGTTAAAATACTTCCAGAAAGCTTAGAGCCTACAGATTAAATTAATTTTTGATTTTGGTAATTTTCAAGCCATGTGGAAAATGACATTATTTTCTTTAGTTTTTGATATTTCATATTTTTTTTTATAAAAATTATAATTAAGATTTCTAATGTAATAAAGAAAATTTTGAATTTTAAGCTGTAGCTTTTTAATTTTTTTTTAGCTTAATTTTTTTCGGCGTTTTTTGAGGGAAATATATCTTAATTTTTCTTAAGTCACATTATCGATACTGCAACCGAATAAATACTCTGCAATACATTTGGAATATTCACATCGCATTAAGCTACAGAATCTCACTACAGAAATCTGTTTTTTTTTTGCATTCAATGAAAATATCTATACCATTTACATGCATCAATAAGTTACTGCCTATTTGTTAGCATGAGAACGATAGCTTCTTTCGTATATTTGTATTGAAAACAAAAACAAATTTTCGTATTTTTTTGTTCAATGTATGAAAGTTAATATGTTCTTCTACGTATATTTTTGGTTCTATGTGTGCGTTGAGGCGTCCCTGATTCTGACAGTAGACAGTAAGTAGCACTCTGCTATATGATAAACTACGATAAGATTTACTGATCCTTTAGTAGGGGCAGAAATGGAAAAAGTGTTTCATGAGTCTTACAATAATTATTTAAAGAGAATTAGAGCTAAACAGCGAGTACCAGCGAATTTTATTTAAATAATTTTCAAGACCTTAATGTTAAATTATATATTTTTTATAACCAAAAAACCTATAAAAGAATTAAAATAAAATAAAACTCTTAAGCTTTGTAGACACTCAAATTGTAATACTTTTAGTGGGCACCTACAAAATGTAATATTTTAGGGCTTAAGTTTGAAAAAAAAAATATGTATTAAAAAGGACGAAAACTTAGACCAAAATTGTCATCATTAATCATAAAGAAAATCACAAACCATAACTTTTTTATGCGAATATAAATTTCTAAGTATAACTAAAATGTTATCTTAAACGATTAAAAAAAAAAATATGAAAAATTAAAAAAACCCCTCAAATAATATTTTAAATACAATTAAGATTAAGTAAAAGGTTTTCTTCTCTTTCAAGCTCTAAAAGCATTTACGCAAAAGCTAAAAATACGGAGACAAAGTATTAAAACATTTTTTTAACAAGTGTTTTTGCCATTAAATGAAATGTTTTAAAAATATTTCAGGAAAAGCACGCTCACACACATAAAAAAGTTAGTATAAAATGTTTTTTTAAAAAATAATTTTTTTTATATAAAAATTTAATCATGTTTTTATTTGTTGTTTTATGAGGCATAAATAAAATTAGAAAAGAAAAATTAGAGAGAGCGAATAAATTATATGATTTATTATTATTTCGAAAATTGTTTGTGATTTAAGCAAATTTTTTCTCAAACTAAATGTATTTCTTACACAAGTCTGCTTACGGTAGGAATTTTCTTACACATAAAAAAATAATTATTTCTTTTTATGGGATATGCTTTTTCTTATTTTTCTTTAAAAAAAAAAAAAAAAAAAAAAAAAAAAAAAAAAAAAACTTACCTTTCTGCCAGCCTGTTCGTAGGCAGGTAAAAATGCAGCAAACGAGCCTTCCAACATGTCGGGATTACCACAAATTGCATGAGATGTATCACAGTAGTAAGAACATTTACCATGGAAGCATAAATTTGATGAAGGCGACACAAAGAATGTTTTCAATAAACTATAATCGGCCACTTGATAAAATTCTGTTGTTATATTTAACACACGACCAGTCACGGGCATTGCACGTCTAAATCCTAAAATTCTATAAATAATATTAGAAAGTGAATAAGTAAATCAAATAGTTTTTTTTTTATAAAAATTGTGAAAACCCTCAAACTAGCGATATAACCAGCGGTTAGCGGTGATTTTAGTAAGAGAATGTCATTTTACTAAAATTACTGCTGACTCATTTTAAGAAAAAAAATTTATTTATACTTTTTTCAAAAAATAGTTGATTTTTCTTATTTTTCTAATGACCTGAGAATTAATCTAATAAATAAAATTCATATTCTGTTTGTTCGCTGTAAAAGTTTCTGTTTTCCAAAGGATTTTCTGAAATTCGAGCAAGTTTGTCATATACTTTTGGCCTGGCCTATTTCACGCCCGCTTTTCAAAGATTTTCACTCACCACTGTCAAAAATATATGTGCTAATACTTAATTTCTGCCTGCAAATATGCTTTGAAATATATTATTTACCACTTTGGTTGATGCCTCTGATAATAATGCTAGCAAAAGCATGAGCTACTTTATAAAGTAGTGAATGGTATTTATTTAGAGGAGTTTTTTAAAGTAAAATTTTGTTTTTAAAGAAATTTTTCTTAAAATTGGTACATACGCTATCTAAGGATATCGACTTACATAATATACTACCAAGCCGGAAGAGATCGGTCAAAACTATCTATGAAGAAATATAAAATAAAAGCTATTTTTTATTATATGGAAAACTGCTCGTTTAAGAGGACTAACATTTTGAATCCCACATTTTTTTTTATTTAAATAAAATGATTGTAATTGTAGCAAACCGTATTGTTTTCATTGTGAAAAAATTTCCTGTATTAGAATAATAAAGTTATTGAGTCAATTATTATTTAAATCGAAATCGAGCAATTTTTTCATATTATTTAGCACTGTGTCACCAGAACGAAGAGCAAGCAGAACAGCCATATATTTTAATGTAGAAATAAATTTTTTTATAAAAATAATAAAACACTAAAAAAAAAACGTCACTAGTAATCAAGCAATACAAACTTTTAAACAAAATTAAATTTGTTAAGTCTTCTTCTGAAGTAAAATGGTTGCGGTTCCTGCCTGCATTTTACTTTTTCTTGGGATTTTGTTTTGACATTATTATTTAGGTTTCTAAGTTATAGTTATGCTAATTTAAATAAATTTTGCTCTTGATTTTATTGTGGCTTTTGGTTTTATTCTCATCTATTACAGGGTAGCAACCATGATAGATATACATACAAAGAAGGATAAAGAAAACTGCTTAAAGTCCCTTTTAATTTACAATTCTCAACTATTTTTCTATCCCTTATAATTTATCCTTGCTATGAGGTTGTAACATTTAAAATCATTTGTTGGGAAAGCCAGAATATGAAAAATGTGCTGTTGACATAAGCGGCAAACATATTCCGCCACCAAAACGATAAATAAAAATATAAATTCAACAGTTTGTATTCAGAAAAAATAAACAAATATTAAATTAATGGGTTGAAAATAAGGAGTGAGTTCACTGTCAGAGTGTCATGTAATATTTTAGGTGTAACCTAGAATATAACCCAGAGAAAGAAAAAAAAACAAACATAAGTTATGCTAAAGCGAATCTTGTGCACTTTGCACTATTGGTATTGAAACTTTTTAATGAAGTGTTTTATTAATAATAGCTCCACGATTAATTGAGTAAACGGGATAAATTTTTATGATTGGTCAACTTTACTTTATTATATCTGCAGGGCCAAATGAACAGAGGGGCCTCGCCCCCTTTATATATCAAAAGTAAAAACATTCATTTTGTAGAAATTACAAACGTAATGACAAGCTTACAAACCAAAAAACATCTTCGAAGTGGAAAATTGCTTTACGAGCATCAAGAGAATTTCTGCCACTTTCAGTGCTTTACAAAAAAAAAAAAAAGTTAAAACAAAACAAAAGATAAGGAAATAAAATAAACGAAAAAAAATTCTACAAAATGAGAAACCTAAAAAATCCAGCAGCTTTTACTGGTACAGATTTTTTCAAGTTGTAAAATGCCAGTGAAAAATAGAATAAGAAAAGAAACTTAAAACTTCATCTTAGCAAAAGAGAAAAAAAGCAACAGAATTTTTTTATTATTTATGCTTGCTTTTCTAGTTTTAGAAAATAAAATAAACGGAGACCATTCACAGGAAAAATATAAAATTTTTTTTGATTATAAAGGCGTAAAACAAAAGCAACAAAAAATTTTTTGTGTTTTTCATTTTGCAGAGCTAGACTTGAAGAAAAAAACTTAAGATATAAAAAAATATAAATATATTTATACGTAATAAATACTTAAAAATCTTCTTAAACTTGTTTTGCAAAAATTGTTCTCGAAAAAATTAGGCAATTTTATCGAGATCATCAATTTATATATTAGGTGTACAACTTTGCTTCCGCCGTTTTGCAATAGATGGCTGCAGCGATAAGTGGTAGACGAAATAAATAAATAGATTGTAGATGCCATACAATAAGCTTCTGCTTGTTTGTTTGTATTTTCCCATATATTTTTCTGAAATTTTGTATTAATTATCTTTATACTCCAAGGAAGTCCCCATATTTTTTGCCTAGCCACGCCCACTATACCCTCACTTTTGATTAAAACCCCTGAGATGCAAATTTTCCTAATAACAATTTTTCTATCAATTTCTCTGATATATTTTACATGTGCTCACTATATCTGAGAAAACGTCTTTGGACTGACCATCCCTACTTTAAAAAAAAAAGAATTGATTTAATTTTTGTTAGTAATTGAAATTCTATTTTCCAAAGAATTTTTTTTTTTAAAGTTGGTACATAAACTCTTTATACTTAAAGGTAGGTGGCCATCTACTTCTGCACCGACCAAAGTAATTAAAATAAGGTGAGTGAAGATAAATATTCCGAGTTTTAATACGTTTCAACGTAACCCCTTACGTGTTTTAGTATTTGTAATTATATGTTCAGTAATAATGGTATATTTATCAAAGACGTCTCACGTCATTAAATATTTATATATATGTTTTCAGTAGTAGATTGGTAATTTACTGCCCAAATACTCAGAAAGTACTTTGGACTATTTTTAAAATTTTTTTTTTTAAATTTACATTCACCCCAGTGCTGCTGCTCTGAAGGATTTTAGCAACTTTCTGACAAACCATAGAAGATTATGAAGTGGTTTTTTATAGCGAATAACAAGATTTTTCTTTATGCCCATTGGTAAAAATGGGATGGCGTTAATTCCTAAGTACCGAAAAATCTGTTCAGTAAGGCTTTGCTTATTTCGAAAAATTTTCATCATCTAGTGAATAATATCTTTTTCTTAGATGTTTATGTGTTGCTATTTTATTAAACTGTTTCTGTAATCCAAACCAACAAAACCTTTAGACATTTTGTGTGAAAATAGTGTTCTAAAAAACTTACTGTTTTGTGTGCAAATTTTGTAAACGACTTGATTGTTTTGTGTTACAGAAACCACACATTAATGTTGCAAGTTGTAATCAGGATTATAATAAAAGCAACAAAGTGTTAGTTTCAGTTATATAAAAGTTTAACTTATAATGCGTATAAATACAGACAAGATGTACACACACTAACACTCCCACAGGAACTTGTACAAATATTTTGTTTTTGCTGTATCTACTCTTATAAGCATTTCTTGTTATTTTTTAGTTCCGAAAAATTTAAACTTCTATTGTATTGGTTACCGTGGGACTGTGAACTGCCTTAAGAAGAAAACTCGTATACTTCGTTTAATATGTTTCAAGTAAAGTAAGTAAAATGTGCAGGGAATGAAAGTTATGGCTCCAACGAGAAATTTAAGTTTCATATGTAAAGTGCCATTATATTTTAATGCTTTTTTTTGTTTTGAGTCCCCTAATAAAATGTTATTCTTTCAGTGTAGACAAGTTCTTCTGCACTAGAGAGAGAGAAAATTTTCTAACAAACAGATGTACACTGAAAGAATTTTCCTTATTTATACAATTAAAAATTGTTTATATAATTTCCAACAATAATGCGCGATGTTAATTGTGAGTCACACCGTCACGTCAAGTTTTTTCCCAATTTAAATTGATATTTCTTGCTTTCAGCATTAAACAAATTCAACCTGATTGAAGCCTTTTACAAAAATGTGCATTCAAATCAAAATGCATTTCGTGGACTTTGAGATTTTTTTGGTCAGCATAATCGACCAAATGTGTGTACAATCGAGAGAATTATGTGAAAATTTCAGCAACACGATAAATGTGAAAACACCTGTGCATGCCCACTCAGTTCGTTGCTGTTCGCAGTGCCGTCGACCAAGCTGTTGTCGTGAATGCTGTTCGCTATCGCTATCTGATAAGGGACGAAGTTGAGGCTATGAACCTGGACGATATTTGGCTTAAAAAGAATGTTGCTACTTGCCACAGAGTCAATACAACAGAGTCAATACAACAATGGCTCTTATCCAGGAAAAATTCAATGGTATTATCTCATGTCATGGCGATGTTAATTGGCCGCTACGATCATGTGATTTCTTGGACTTTTTTCTTTAAGGTTATTTAAGACAAAACGTTGTCATTGATTGAAAAATAATGAAATTTTCCATTAGATTAATAGAAAATGATCCTTCAGTGTATGAAAGAGAGGGTATATCTTTCCTCTATGGCCATTGAAAGAAAAATTTTGCTTTGAAATGTTTTTATATAATTTAGAATATAAATGTTGTTGTAGTAGTAGTGAAAACTTTACAACAAGAACTTTGTCGTGTAGTTATTTCCCGTAAAACTTTTTCTTTATTTTTCTCTTTTGCTTTTGTGGTTTTTTTTTATTTCTAAAGTGTTGGTTTTATAGCAGAAACTTTGTGTTTCTTTTCCCAGTTTGTTTATTTATATATTCATTTATTCAATTCTATATTTTTGTTGTTGTTAATATTTTAATAATTTGCATCCGACTTTATGTAATTTTTTTTAAGAGCAAAAAAAATTTTTTTTTTTTGGTATAAATTTAAGGACTCCAAATGTAAAATAACGAAAATGGTTTTTTTTGGTACATTTCCTGCTTTGCCAATTGTGGTCAATAAAGGAAATGCAAATTATTTTTGTTTAAATTCCATTGTTGTCCATTGTGTATTAAGTTTGTTTTTTTTTTCTTTCATTTTAGTTAAATAAATTTTTATTTCAATTTCTTCTTTGGCATTAAAAATGCTAAATGCATTTAGGATTTGCATAAGAAGTTATACTTTTGTTTGTGTTTTAAAATTTAAGCTTGTGTTTTATTTTATTAAAAGGCTTTGAAAGTGACATTTGTTATTCTAATGTGAATTCAAAATGCTTAAGTTGCTTAAAAGTCTAAAAAATATGTTTGCCATCAGATTATTTTACTTGCCCGTAAAATTTCTTTTAATAAAGACTTTAGTACTAAAGTAAGAAGACTTTTATTTTCACTAACCTAAGAAAATTTATTGTACCTTAAAAAATCGCTTTAAAAGAGATTTGTATACACAAAATAGATGTTCTCATCGACCAAAAAAAAAATGGAAATTTCATTGCAAAGGAACAGTTAATTTACGAAACTTTTAATACAACAAGAAAATCGTACAGATCTGTCAAAAAATCTGTAACAAATATTCACAATAGCTACTCACTGTCAGACTTTTTGTGCACATATGCTATTTTTGACAAATTGAATGAGATAACAAATCACGACCGTAAAGCTGGGGTCGAATCACCGCATTCGATAGCGAGTAGACTATAGTATCACATAATAATACTTCGATACGTGTCGAGTAAACAAATCACAATATACGATCTATCGCATCGTAACTTTGTTAAAATTGTAATAGATTTATACACAAATGTTGGTCAAATGCATGTAAATAAAAAGAATTCAGGCAACAATTGTGCAAAAACAGTTTTTGTTAATATTGATGAAAAACTACTTCTTCTGACATACACACGAAGTAAAAGATATTGAACGTCTTATGTCACTGAACTCCTCCTAAACGGCTGTATTGATTTGAAAAAAATTCTAGATGTTTTAGATTTACAAATGCACACAAAAAAAAATTCATTAAAATCTGTACAGCCTTAGAATTATATATATTTATACAAGTATAAAGATTATAATTATTTAAATATTTAGTATAGACAAGTAATTTTATACTGCATAAAAATATTTTTTTAAAAGTAGGAGTGTATGTAATGTGAATTTACCGTAAGTATAGTTTTTTTTTTTTTTTTTTTTGGCTTACTTATAGTTGCATAGTTTTTGTTTTGGGAGATTATTTTTGTTTATTCTTTTTTTTATTTTGTTTCTCTTACCTGTCCAAATGAAATGCAGCAATCTCAGCATTATGCCTCTCATAGTCAGTGAAATAAAAATGATTCGGTAAAGTCTGTTGCTCCCTGGGGAAACTACAATAAAAGAATACAAAATAAAATTATGAATTTATAAAAAAAAATATGTTTAAAAAACAAACAACCAAGAAAATATTTAAAGTGCTTTAGTAGTAAAAGCATTATGATAAAAGTTAAATGTTAAATAATTCTGGGTCACAAAAAACCACAACAAATTTAGAAATAATGCATGGAAGAGAAAATAAGTAGAAACGCGAGGCTAATGGTTGTAGGCACATACATGCATGCACAATTTTGATGTGATGCTATCTGCGTTAATTTCGCGTGACTTTTGGCCCACAGAGTAGCAATTTGTTTATTTTGGAAACTGTATGGAATATATCTGTCATCAATTATATAAAGTTAAGTTTGGTTGTTTAGAGAATTTGTTTTTTGTAATAAAAAGGATCAAGTCGTTTAAGAAAATTTTATGTAAAAACACTCAATGAAGAAGATAAAAGGTGATAAATTTCTTGAGCATCTTTTATAAAAAACTTACAAATTGATTTCAGAACCATTAACATATATAATTTTTGCTAGAGGGATTTATTATTAAAAATGTAAGCGGATGAAATTGGCGTTAAAAAGCCAGCCAAATATTTTTTCTTGCACAATTAAATCCTTTGCTGGCAAAAATTTGTTTACAAGACAATAGTGGATAAAAAATTTTCTAAATTCCGATTTTTTTTTTGGTTTCAACAAATATAAACAACTTTTATTAACCCATTTGGTACTAACAGTTGAAATCTCAATCACAAATTATTGCTGTTTTTCATTAAATAATTAGTTAGTCGAATTAAATAATTTTTTTTTAATTAATATGACTATTTTATTAAGCTTGAGGTTTAATTTTATAAATTCTTCAAGATATAATTACAAATTTAATTTTAAAACTAGTTATTATAATTATATCCTGAAGAGGCTACGCAAGTTGGAGTGAAATATCGATATAAAATAAGACCTCAAGCTTAATAAAATAGTCATATTAATTAAAAAGAAAAAGGTCAAATAAAGAGTGATTTTTTTGCTATTATCTTTTTGGCAACACTAGTTTTGACAGCTCACGCACGTTTTGTATCTTGTGTCACTGTCAAACATCTTCAGTTTGGTCTATAATTTAATCATGAATCGTCTTACAAACGAACAACGCTTGCAAATTATTGAATTTTATTACCAAAATGCGTGCTCTGTTAAGAAAGTTCATCGCGCGCTTCTTCCATTTTATGGTCAGTTTAATCGACCTACTGAGGCTTCTATTCGGGCTATTGTAACAAAATTTCGCACCAAATTTACATTGTTGGACATTAAACCACCAACACGCTTACGTAGAGTGCGAACTGAAGAAAATATCGCAGCCGTATCGGCCAGTGTTGGTGATGACCGTGAATTATCGATTCGGCGCCGTTCGCAGCAATTGGGCCTCTGTTACTCCACTACGTGGAAAATTTTGCTGAAGGATTTGGGTGTGAAGCCTTATAAGATACAACTGGTGCAAGAATTGAAGCCAAACGACCTACCACAACGCCAAATTTTTGGTGAATGGGCTCTTGAAAAGTTAGATGAAGATCCACTTTTTTATCGAAGAATTGTGTTCAGCGACGAGGCTCATTTCTGGTTGAATGGATACGTGAACAAGCAAAACTGCCGTATTTGGAGTGAAGAGCATCCAGAAGCATTGCAAGAGCTACCAATGCATCCACAAAAAACAACCGTTTGGTGCGGATTATGGGCTGGCGGCATCATTGGGCCGTATTTCTTCAAAGATGATGCGAATCACAACGTTACTGTGAATGGTGAGCGCTACCGTGCGATGATAATAAACTTTTTTTTGCCCAAAATGGAAGAGCTTGACTTGCATGACATGTGGTTTCAACAAGACGGTGCCACATGCCACACAGCACGCGAAACAATGGACCAATTGAGAGGCGAGTTCGGTGAACAGTTTATTTCACGCTTGGGACCAGTCAATTGGCCGCCCAGATCGTGCGATTTAACGCCTCTAGACTATTTTTTGTGGGGCTATGTTAAGGCTAATGTCTATAGGGACAAGCCCGCTTCGATTGACGCACTGGAAGCCAACATTGCCAACATTATTCGTAAGATACCGGCCGAAATGTTGGAAAGAGTATGCCAAAATTGGACTAAGCGGATGGACCATTTGAGGGGCAGCCGCGGCCAACATTTGCATGAAATAATCTTCAAACATTAAATTATATCGACCCAACTATCGATCCAAATAAATATTTCATGCATTTTTCTGAATTTTATGTGTTTTTTTTTTTTTTTAAATTTCCGATAGTTCTTATAAAATCACCTTTTATAACTCACAAATAAATATTGGATGCATAAACTTGCCTACCTCAACTTTCAAAGATCAGAATGGAAGAATGAAAAAGTAATCTTGTTAAAATAATTGTAACTTATCACATAAAATAGAGAAATTAAAAGGCAAATAAAATTTATTTTCTGTTTGTTTTTTATTCGCTTTAAAAAATGTTTCCAACAGATTTGTTTACATGGGTCTTTTAACAATTAAAATTTTATTTGTTAAAGGATTTATCTAAAAATTGGTTCATACACTCTAACGACTCACGTAATAAAAGAGCAGGCCAGACTAGAATAAATTTTAAATATATAAAAACTTTTTATTACATTTACTGCAGGTCGTCTTGGGTGCTTTTACATTTAAATTAATGAATATTTCATTTACCTAAAACTGAGGATTCACAGGTTACCTACGCTGATTAACAGAGAAAACTTAAAAAAAAGGGAAACATTAAGCCGCATAGCTCCAGATAGTTCCAAATTTAAACTTTCAATACGCTGACACAAGTATTTTGATAGAATTTTATTATTGAAAAAAATCCGATTTTGTTGCACAGTGTTATCATTACTTTTGTTTTTATGGATTTGAGTCTTTAAAATCATTTAAAATTATGCTTATTTACTTTGCTGTCAATATTCTTTTTTAATTTCAAAATTAAATGCATTAAAGGCAAAAGTAAAGAAAAGTCGAAAATTACTGGTTGCGTAAATTTCAATGGAATACGTTTTAAGCAAAGTTATTATCAAGTAATTATTAAGCAAATGCATTTCAAAAATGCATAAAATAATGATTTTGGTGCAGCAAATTCTGTCAATAAATATTTCAGCGGAAGTACTTGTTACAATAAAAATAATGAAATTGTTTTTGTAGGACTTGGCATCATAATTATGAAATATGAAAGATAAAAAAAAGGATTATTTAACAAACATTCATTAATTTATAGTCAAAAGGAAGCAGCAGAGCCTTAATAACGTTTTAATTATGTCTTTTACTTTATAACTTTCTTTATTTACATACAGCAAGCACTAAATAAATTTTAAAATTACAAGGACATCATTTCATTTTGTAGCAGAAATATTTTCCCACTATAAACAAAATAGCTATAAAAACAAGGGATTGTGGTTTTATTAAGCTGGAGGTTAGTTCAAAAAGTTGTTTGCCAAGCCAGACAGAAAACAAAATTACAAAAAATACCACTTTCAAGTTGATTGTAGTAAAAAAAAGCTTAAATTAACGCAAAAACATTTTTGTGTGTAAATACAGTGGCAATTTTAAAAGAAAATCAGAAAAACGGTTGCGCCAACTGTGTTTCTCAACTTTTCAAATAACATTCTTAGAGTCATCTAGTGCAAACTATTTCTAGTCTGAAATTTCTCGAAGTACATAACTCTTTTTGGATTTTGCTAGTTAAGTTGCGGTACGAATTTTAATGTTCTAAAAACCTTTTAGCTAAGACTTGCTAACTATGTTTTCCTATCTTTGTCATAATTGTAGATATAGACTAGGGGAACAAGCTAACCTAAAAAAACTGCATCTGGTTAAAATGTCGCAAAAATACGTTAAGAAACTCCAGACAAGGAGTTCGAATTTGAAGTAAGTTTAAGCCTCGTACCTACGAGTGTATGACATCCTGTAATATTTTAACAGATTTTTGGTTTTTTTCTTGCAACATTTTATAGTGACCTCAGTAATTTTATCTCCTTTTGTTATGCTGTCCTCGCCATTTCATATCAGCTTTAGAGAAGATAAATAACATTCCCTTTATAGTTTAAAAGGAATAAAACACACACACCCCTAAAGTTCAAAAGTACTAAATAAATGCATCATTGTAAAAATATTTTTATAAATTAACCCACACACACATACACATATGAACAAACAAATAAATATCCAGCTTTGTATACTTAAAAAGGATTTACAAAAAAACAAAAAAAGTAAATTTTTTAGTCTTGTATTGTGTGGTGGTAGCATACAGAAGTACATAAAGCGAAAAGACAGAAACAAATAAAATAAAAAAAGATTCGAAAAAAATATGCAGCTCAAAAAGAATGCAAAATAAATAATTAAGTGCTTTCAAGTTTAAATCAATTAAGAGTGAAGAATTATAAAGCAATTACCAATATAAATTTATTTAACATGGTTTTCGTTTCATACAGAAATTTTGCCATTTAAATAGGCTGTTATATAAAATACACAAACTTAAAATAAACATTATGTTAAGTCCTGTAAAGTCGAAATTTACCCTCCACCATAAAAGAGAATGAAGGCTTAAAAAAGAAATTAAAAAATTTCGTCAATGTTTTTTTTTTAATTTCCTTAATTTTCACTTTTGCAAACACAATAATCAATGCTACCACATAATAAAATTAGTAAAAATCAGTAAAAGTATCTATCACCATTAACTTTATCTATCAATTGTGTATGTGTTTTCGTTTTATTTACATTTGAAAATATTTGCCAAATATTTGTGACAGTAGCTTTAATTAGAAAGAAAAAAGGTTTTCAAGTTCTTTCTTCATGCAAACTACCTAATCTGCAATGATCTTAGGCTGTTTTCTATTTTCGAAAAACATTCTGCCTTTAAGTTATGCACTATTTTAAACTGCACAAAGTGATGCCTTTCTTATGGTTTCAATTGAACATAATTAAATTTTTATGTAACATTTAAAATTAACTTTTTCAAAAAGATTTTTGGGCAAAATATCTTGACGAAGGACATAAATAGAAATTAAATAATTTGCTAAATTGTATAAACAAGTAGTTGACACAGTTGTAAAAAAGGGCTGTATCGCACTCTCATGAACCATTTTTGCATCTTTTATATGCAACATGTTGAGAACAGAAAGCGATTTTTATTTTAACTATTACACTACATTCTTAGACGGCAGTATAAGTGCAACATTTTTGTTCGAAAACAACACAAAAGTAATATATATTATCACCCACACTAGCGTCAGGAGTCGCTATTAAAAATGTTTTAAAATTTTTAATTCACCCCAGCAATCAGTTTATTCCATAATACATCTCGGAGAAATGCCAAAGTAGGGTTCTGGTTGTATGAAGGTTCTATCGGTCAAACCCACTTGCTGCAATTATGTCTCTTATGTTCAAATACCCAACACAATGTGAGGTTATTATGGATACGAAGTTCGTTTAGAGGTGTCAGAAAATCCAATACAATAACTGATTTAAACTCAGGTCTGACTTCTGTTCTCTAACATTTTCTAGCATTTTTGTAATTTTTTTTTTATGTAAAACTTTTTTAGTAACTTATTACGAGATTTATAGCATTTAAAAAATTGTTAAAAGCAAAAGAAATTCATACATTCAATTTTATTTAAGGCACTTAATTAGGCAGGCGTATCTGTAACTGTATGTTCTTTTTTTATTAAATAAATTCCATTTACATTTCTAAATTAATATTTTAACCAAGTATATTCCCACATTTAATTTAATATTAGCTTGTGTACTTATGCTCGCGCGTGTAAATATATTTCGTTTGAGTTTAATTCAATTCTTTTTAAAAGTGTATAAATTATTTAAATGTTGGCTGCTGTTTCATTTCATTCAATCTCTCTCTCCCTGTCTGTGTCTGCTTTAAATTTCTCATACGAGTATAATTGTGCTCTCAATTATTTTTAATGGTTTTTATTATTTAACTTTCCCAGTTTTAAAAACGCTTTACTTTTTTTAATCCTGTACCAGTAATGGATGACTGTTTGAATTTTTGTATGAGCAAGATGTCTGAAGGAAAATACTTTTTCAGTTGCAAATGCAGCTTTTTCTACATTAACGAATAATAAAGCACCCGCCATACATACTTTTACGAACATTCAATTATGAATTTATTTTTTAAAATTTCTTTTTTCTTATGCTTTCAAGTTTTAGCAAAAGATTCAGCTTCTTGGGCAGAAATTTAATACTCGTATGTATTTCATAATCTTTTATAAACATGAAAAAAGTTTATTAAGTTCTTTAAAAGCAAAATTATCTGTTGAAAACTTTTTCATTTAAAAGAAAAAAATATTAAAAGCAAAAAGTAATCCACCAATCGATAAAATGATTTGTTTAATATTAAATTCACTAATTAATATTAAACTGCATAAAAGTGCTTTAAATATTTTTTTTATATTTAACAAGTAAGAAATTATTTAATTTCGTTTTACTTCAATGGAATTTGCAATAATTATAAACATTTTTATAAATATGCATTAATGAAATATAAAAGCAAAGAAAAAGAATAATTTAATTAATTATAATATAAAATAACATGGAACTGAACTTAATTTTTTATTAATAATCCAAAAAAAACTCTATATTATGAATTGTTAAGCAGAAGCACAATTTCAAAAATGTTTAAACAACTTGTCTTTGGGATAAAAAAATGATTTGTAAATAAAATGCAAATATAAAATTACAGTTTTCGCAGAAGATACACAAAACTCAAAACAAAAACTAATTAAAATAAAACAAAAAAAAAAATAATGGCTCATAATCATAGTCACACTAAAGTCGGTATTTTTTTAAGTACGATTTTAAATTAAGAAAATTGTTATGAACAAGAGTCAGCTTGTGACTATGCTTATGGTTCAATGGTTTTAAAAAATAATAAAAAGTTTTATTTTAAATTTTGAAAACACTTTTAACAAAAAATAAAAAATTATTGGTTGAAATAATTAGTCACAAATAAAAAAACTGTTATTTTTAAAAGTGGTATAAGTTGACTAAATGAGTTAGCGCTAGTTTTAGTAAGATATAAAAATATATTACAGTGGACTTATAGCACTTTCTAAATTAACAGCTCAAATATACGAGTACGTAATAATAATAAAAGTGCGATAACAACTTTAGTTGTGAGAATCGAATACGTTCCCGATTGAATAATTCGGTTGGGTAAATCTTTAAAAAATATATTTGAAATTTATATAATTATTTATTTATTTAGAATTTTATTTATTGAGCTTCAGTCTGTTTTTTATAAAATTATTTATTATTTTCAATATTTATAATTACCATGACAAAGCTTTCCTTAGGAAAGCGAAATATTAAAAAGTAATAAATAATTTCTTGTATAATATTAATTTCTTTACAAATTAAAGATAAAATTAAAAATTTTGTTATAAATTCTAATGAAAAATTATTTTCTTTAGATGTTGTTTAATTATTTCCAAGTATACGTATTGATTTAATAATAAATAATCTTATAAAAAACAAACTGAACCTAAATATATATAAAATATATTTTACACAAACTGTTTCTTTCTATTTCATAAAACAAGTCATTTTAAAATTTTATTTTTTCAAAAATATTATCAATTAGTCAATGAAATGTATTTTAAAAAATATAATTTTTTAATAATAAAGTATAAAGTAGCTTTGAAATAAAAATATTTAAAAATATTTGGCTACATTACAAGAGCAATTCGGTAAAGCAAATAATCATAGTCACAAAAAAGTAGGCTTTAATTAAGAGTTGACTTTTGTTCATAAGAATTATATGATACCGACTTAAGTGCGACTATGATTTTGGTTTATTATTTTTCTTTTATACGAGACTAGCAAATTCAGTCGTCACAACTACAAAATCAAAATATGACAATGGAAACTTTGACTGCAAACAAATTTCATTCACATAACAGAATTTGTTTTCTGTGTAAATGTTTTTTATCTTTATACATTTAAAAGAAATATCACATTATTTGGAATTATTATTGAGTTTTAATTATTATTTAGTTGAATGCCTACTTTATCAGATTTTAATTTTTTTGTTGGAATTTTTATTAAGCTTCTTGTTTGCCTATTGACTGAAATTCTCATTTAGTAAAACTAATTTCAAAATAAGAAAACTAAGCTTTTTTCATGTTTTATGTATAAAAGAGCTTTAAATATTTTTATATTTTTTTTAATATTTAGCAAGTAAAAAAATAACTATTCAAATTTTTGACCAAGAATTTAACACGACTTGGTAATAATTCACTGATTAAGTAGCTATATGGATAGGCTTTCCTTCTTAGCACAATTTTTTGAAAATTTTCCATGAGAAAATCATTGAAAATAAAATTGGAATTAAGCACAACAAAAAACATAAAATTTTGATAAAATTAAAATACTTAAAGTTGTATATACAAAAGCATAACTTACCGCATTGGCTTCATTAATGCTTTAACATCATTTTGGTACTCAATTACCAACTTGAGTTGTGTACCGCCTTCTTTTTGCACTAAAAATAAAATAAAAACACAAAAAATTTTTAAAGAGTACGAATAAATAAAAATGAACTAAAAACACGAGTGTGATATCGCATTTATTCGAATTTTCTACAAGCTAAAATCAAACATATTTATGGCCATAATTTTAATAATAATTATTGGAAGAGAACAAACGATACGGTATACATGACTCTACATTGAGGATCAGCATAAATGATCTCTGTAGGTTAGGTAACGAATACAAAGAGATAGTGGGAAATGTATATAACTGTAATGTTCAAATTTGGAACCATTTTCGTTACTTAGAGCAGCACTAGTTTGTATAAATAAACCAATAAAATTGTATTTTAAAATTTTTAAATATAAAGTTTTTCTTTGAATTTGAATGTTTTGTAATAAATACTAAAACAATTTGTCTTCTTTTTACTTAAAGCTCTATTTTTCATTAGTAATAATAAAACAACAACAATAAAAGTTATAGCAATAATAATAATAATAATAAATTTTGCAAAAATTACAGTAAAAGTTTCTCATTCGAAAAGTTATTTTAGTTGCTTTTGTTTGTAAATACTCGTATTTATGCAAGTTGGTGTAAAAGTTTATTCTATCGTGCGAGTATGTATGTTTAAATGTGGGTGTAGTTTTCATTTATAAGCTAACCAGTTTGTATACAATTTATTTAACTCATGTTTAGTTACTGTTCTATTTATTAATAATCTTATCTTGTCGTACAATAATTATAAATAGTTATTTCGAACAGAATTTGAAAAGTTTTAGAGTAAACGTTTCAAGTCATCTAGCAATTCCTAAGAGAATTTATTTTATTTATTTTGTGCTCTTGTGGATGAAAATGCCAAGAAAATTAAATGTAATAAAATTTGAATCAAAAACTATAAATGGTAAATTACTTGAAAGTAAATTGATCTTTTAATCTTTTAATTTTTTTTTTGTTTCTAATTGTTTACCACAAACATAATTACTTTATTTGTATGATGAGAGGCTTATGTGTTAGAGCAGAAGTTTTCCTTTTGAAAACTTTGCTTAAAAAATTTTTTATTTAAAAACCAAACAAAAATTGGTAAAATATTTAAAAGAAATTTATTAAAACCCAAATGATTTTATATCAAGCCAAACAATTATAAAATATTTAATAAGTTCTCAACCGCAAAATAAGTTTCATTTTGGTTCATTTCAAAGAAATTGATTAAGACAGTCATATAAGAAGAAACTAGATGTTTTTGCCCGGTCTCGCCCGGTCCGTTCCTTTATTAAGAAATAAGCATATGCAGCAATTTTAAGAGAAATTTGTTTGCAAATAGAATTTTGCTTAAAAAAATAACGCTTTAAAATAAATTTAGCCATTCACTACTGTATAAAGTGGCTCATGTTTATGCTAGCATTATTATCAGAGGCGCCAACCAAAATGGTAAATAAAATATTTCAAAAGATACTTTTAAGCGTTAATTAAGTATGAGCAGACATCTTTTTGAACAGTGCCGAGTGAAAATCGTTGAAAAGTGGGCTTGAAAATAGGCGTTGCCTTAGGGTATGGAATCTGTATGTATGGAATTTCAGACAAATCCGTTGGATACAGAAAATTAATTTCATTTATATAGATGCAACATAAGTTGTTCATTTGAATTTTCTTTCTTTAAACTTTAAAAATTGTAACTGCCTGCAAAATATTATAAAAAAGAAACTTAAAAATTAATTAAAATTTTATCTTTATTCCTGCTTAATTCCAATTTTTGTTGGTATGCACACAAAAATTGCATCAAGCATGAATAAAGATTAAATTTTGTTAAACTCTTTGATCAAAAATAACTTAATATGTTGTTATTAATTAAAAACTAAACAAAAGTAATAGATTATGTAAAAAAAAAATTAATTAAAACGTTTACCACGATTACACTATGTAACCGTCAACTAAAAAAATTCTAAAGAAAAAACTTACCCACAGAATGTGAAATACTTATGATTTTTTACAGTTAGGCGAACATAGCACATCAGAAAAAAATCATTTTTGTGTAAATTTTTTTTAGATATTGTACAGTGTTTTTTAATGTTAAATGTTGTGAAATTAAATTAAAATTTTGAAATTTTGGGTTTGAGCATTTACTTAAACTCAATAAATGTAAACTCCCTTATCCAAAAAAAAAAAAATTTGATAGACTTTAAAGTCAATGTTCTCGAAATTTTTCATATAGTTTTTTCATAAATTAATATGGCTATTTTATTAAGCTCCAATTCTTATTTTATAAATTTATTTAATTATCTGCTAAAGAAGCTACACAACTCGGAACGAAAAATCTATATAAAAATAAAATTATAAAATAAAATATCAAGCCATATTAATTAAAAAGAAAAAGGTCAAATAAAACTAACAAATAAATTTTTTCATAAATTTTACTTTAAAGCCTATTTAATTTAATTTTCTATAAGAGCAAAAATCTGTTGTATGATAATTAATAAATTGAACCACAAGAGTTGAAAACTTTTTAATAAAAGTAAATATTTCAATACCACTATTTATACATTTTGTATTTAGTTTTCTTGTATGTCTATGCTGCTTAAACAAACATAAAAGTTGGATTTCACAACAGAAAATTAAATTTTGTAATACATAGCACACACACACACGTTTCAGGAATTTTAATTTAATTTTGTTTTAAGTTGTTGTTTCTTTCAGTCACCACTAAAAACACCCAGGGTATGCTACTTTATTTATTTCTTTAGATCAAGCACAATTTAATTACCACTACACAAGCCAACAAAAAAATATTTGTTGTTATTATTAACAAGATGTGCTTTAAAATGCTGAATTTCTAATCATGTCAATAGGATATATCACAAACTAAGCCATCTTAAAACTTTCTTAAGTATGTAATCAAAAGTTAAGTTGTGTGATATGAAAAACTCTTTTTAATATTTTTCTAGAATATTAATTTAGATTAAATTAAATAAAATTTCTATTCATATTTAAGATTGGCTTTAGTTCTACTAAATACCTATAGCAATTGGCTTTAAGCAACACGCAAAGAAAAAATATGGTTGAATATGGTAACCGCAAACATAGTTTGTTCTTAATTTTAAGTATCTAAACATTATTATGATCACGATAAACATGTTTGTAGTTATTTTTAACTACACTATGTTTATCACTATCATAAAGTGAACATAACAATAAGAAAAATATGGTTGAATCTAAATTGTTTTCTATTTTGTCTCTTCCGCAACCATATAAATAAAGTGAGTATAAAACAAAAACTCAATCGTTCAAGCTCTCCTGAGCTTTGTGGCTGGAGTAGTTGACTAAATATTCCAAAGTTCGAATCCTTGCAGAGTCTAATACAATAAAAAAAATAAATAAATTCAAGCCCGCTGTTTTATGTAATAAATAAATACAAATTAATAGAAACGAAAAAGTCAATGGAATAAAAAAATTTTATTTATACAAAAAATTTATATTAAATTTTTTTTAAGTTCATATTAAAAACATTTATATTTATAAAAAAATGTATTATATGTATATGAAAAAAAAAATATAATAAAAACAAAACAAAAATTTTAGCTTTCACTGGGGGTTGAACCGCTGCATCTTTTAACATATTTGGTTTAAAAATATATATGGTTAGATGCAATCATAAATCTAACCATACTATGTTTCCACCAGAATATGGTTGCCTCAATCATATTTTTTCTTTACGTGAAGGCAGCTAATTTAAAGAAATAAGCCTACTTGAAAACGAGAAAAAAGCGAACACGAAACACACTCTGAAAAGTTTAAGAATTCAGGAGAAATGGGAAAATGCAATTATTGAATACCAGGAAATACATAGACAAAGCCAATGCTAACTACACGACAACTGAAGGATCAACAATGCAGCTATGATATTTTAAATAAATAAATTATGCAATAATCAATTTAAGTATATGTTGTGAAAGGACCAGTTTTTTCCATATAAATATTAAGAAAAAAATTTTTACTAAAAAAATTTATGATGTAAGTTCTTTAGCCAGATACATATATTATACTTTATATCTTTAAGTTTTGGCTTTTGATCTATATTTTTATATGTTAAATTCCAAATTGTCAGATTTTCCAAATTAAATAAAACAAATAAAGATCCACTGATGAAGTGGGAAAAACTAAAGAAACATCGGGGAAAAAAGAAAATTAAAATAATAAATAGACCTTGGAACCCCTGAAAAAATTACAATAAAGGAAGACTTTAGAATTTTTAATAAAAATCAAATTTTAAATATGATCGTAATAAAGGAATTTTTTTCTTTATAAACCTACAAGCTTAATTTATATATTTTTTTGTAATTTTTTTATCTCTTTTTATTTAAAAAAAACGGCTGATTTTTTTAACTGGAGGTCGATCTAAAAATAATTATTTTAATATCGATATTTCGCTCCCACCTTATGTAGCTTCTTTAATTTACTTACCAAGTTATTTAAAACATATTAATCATACGCTTTCAATATGTTAACCGACGAAAGTATGCTGCATTAAAAATGTTTTAAATTTATGTATGGGGCCGTATACTTAATGTGAGATAATATTACTTATGAGAGCCCTAGCCTAAGTTACAATTTACATAAAGGGCCCATAGGCAAAAAGAGTATACATGCCCAATCAAGTGATTGAGCTAATAAGCTCGCACCCCACATACCATCAAGATGGAAGGATTGTTTAAAATACAAACATATATGTAAGTAACAAAAATAAAGCAAAGAAAGAGAAAAAAATAAGGAATATCTAAAGAAAAAATCGTGTTTTTACTTTATTTTCAACTAGTTATCTTTACCCGGTTTCTACCGGTCTTGTGCAAGGCAATGTGTTTCAACACGCATACTCACTAGCTAAAAATCTGAATTTTATTTAGTCTTAGCTTTGAAGAGACTGTGTGCTTATGCTCTTTTTAAAATAAGCGAGATCATTTCTAAATAAATCACTACATAGTATAAAGCAAAGTCGCTTCCCGCGTCTGTCTGTATGTATGCTTAGATCTTTAAAATTACACAACGGATTTTAATGCAGTTTTTTTTTAAAGATAGAGTGATTCGAGAGGAATCTTGGGTTTAACGTTACAAATCCGTCCGGCAGGTAGTGCTATAGTCGGTATCTGGCTTATTTGCCTACTACCTGTTTTTACCCGGTCTTGCACGATTCTTTACTCTATGAGTATGATTTCTTAGTGTAAGAAGATCGAATATTTAAAAATTTTAAGGCAAGACAACGTTTGCCGGCTCAACTGGTACGACATAAAAGAACGATTGTTTTTAATTCTTAAATAAAAATAAATTAATTATTTAGTGGCATTAGAAAAAGCATTAACTTCTGATTCGACGACACCTGTTATTATGAATTAAATTCGAAAAATTATTTTAAGTAGTTTGTTTCTATACAACATCAATTTAATGCATAGTATAACGTGCCAGCTCAAGCTATGGCTTCTGGATGGCTGAGTGCTGTTGTAAGTGATTTTATATCGTTATAACACTTAAAAATTGTTTCTAGGCAAGCACAATTTTTGGCAGGGCGTTAGCTCAATCCCTTGTTAAGGTTAGCCTGCTGCTGTTGTGTGCTTTATTGTATATTGGAATAAGTCGTTAGCTACGATCTCTACGGTCAACTACATACACTTTCATATATTTTGAAGAAATTTTGGCTTAGAATAGTTAAATCTTTTATTAAAATACAACATACTTGCATTATCATATTATTGGAATCAATTTTATTTATAACGAGTTATTTTACACTATAAAAATATTTTCCAAAAATTAAAGGTCAAGCTTATTTGAGCAAATAATTGTGTAAGTAAAACCATTGAGCGCATCTGGTTTGTTAATAATATTTATGTAAAGATCAGGCCTAAATAATGTATTAGTATATACGACAGTAAAGCTGACAGCATTAATTAATTAATTACATTTTTAATTATTTTTCTTTTGTTTATGATTACGGGCTTATGCATAATGTTAACGCTTTTATTTAAGTATGGCAACTTCTAAGACTCTAAATAATTGTAGGGTGACTTCTCATTCTTATTTAGAGTTTTATATAAGCGCCTTTATTATATAGAAAACGATACCAAAACAAATCCATTCTAATGTAAAGCTGATTCTTATGCGATAAAATTATTTGTAGATAAGCTGCTTCCCTTTATTTTATTTAAATTTTTTTTAAAACGTATTTCTTTTCATAAAATCTCATACCAACATCATCATCAAATTTCACCAAATGCTTTAACGTACATTTCATTATTTTTATGCACAATAACTTTTGTTGTATATGAAAAATTATGCATGTAAATCATAACCTTACAAAATATAAATAAACAAACAAACAAAAAAAAAAAAAAAAAAAAAAAAAAAAAAGGAAAAATAAAACAAAAGTTATACACACATTAAAATATACTTTAAAAGGATTTGTTAGTGGTTTGTATGGAAAAGTTTAACTTTTCCTGCTTGAGTATGAATATTTATGTAAGTGACTTTGCATGTGTGTAAAAATTTTTTCAAATTTATTATTTAAATAATGGCTTGACTTTATTTATGTTTGTGTTGTTTTATTTTGTGTTTAAATATACGAAAGAGTTATCTCGTCTATATTATGAGTTCTTTAAGGTAAACTGAAAGTAACTTTTCTTTTATCATATCATTTTTATGACAAGATTTTAAGGAAAAAGTGACATAATAATAAGAAAAGGGAAAAGTTATTTTACTACCAAGAAGGTAGTAAAAGTTAATGTCAAAAGATTTGAAAGACAAAATAAGCTATAAATGTCAATAAAGAAATTAAGAAATGCTTAAGAATAACTTTATCGAAATTAAAACGTTAAAGGTCAAATTTATGAAAGGAAAAAATTGTGTTAATTAAATAATTTGTTAAACACATTTTCTATAAAAGTTTTTTTAATTAATTTTCTACGAATCAAAAATATTTCTTGCGAAAAGTTAAAAAAAATTTTTTTTTAAATGAATGAAAAAATTAATTATTTACTATAAAATTAAAATAAATATTAGCTGTAAAACTCTTTGCAAGTCAATCTTTCAATGCTTTATTTTGCAAATAACAATAAAAAATAAAAATAAAAAAGATACTGCAACTTAAATTTTTCAATTAAAATATTGTTACGTTTTTACAGTTTCATAAAAACATTTGGTTTGTTAAGGTTCGGTATTGTAAAATAAAACACACAAGAAGTTCAGTTTTGCAGCACTTATTGTAGACAAAGACACTTTGTTTATGATTATGCCTGGCAACCTCCTTTATAAACATTTTGCAAAACCTAGAAGCTCAGCCTACAACCTTCTTGCAGTGATGTTTCTACATGTTTCTAGTTATATCAGGTAAACTAAATGAACATTCTTAATTTAACTAATTCTAGAACACTTAAAACTAAAATGAGGAGTGGCTAACAACATCGCTGCATATGGGGATGGATAGGAATTTTGGCAAGGTATTTTCGTCAAGTGGTTGCGAATGCATCTATGGTGATGCAGATGTAGCTGATGCTGAGCAGTGAAAATTATTCCGGAAAACATAAGGAATCTCGTATCCCACTACATAGAAAAAATATTACGGAAGTAAAAAAAGATCTCAACACAGAGAACAATATTTAAAAACATTGAAAGGATTTGGAATGAAAATAGATAAAAGCAAAGAGGCCATCCCGGGATGGTAAGGAATCTTCCTCCCCCCAAAGACGAGTTGTGGGTTTAGTTGGTAGGCGTTTCTTAAAGTCCAACGTAAAGTATCGATGAATGACCATCGGACAAGTATGCGTAACAGTATTGCCACCTTCCCATCCCAAAAAAAACGAACATGAAACCTAAACACTAATACAGAAACATTTTTTACTTTATCACTCACACACAAGCATTATATACACAAATTCTACGTATTAGCTTAAACAACAAATACATATAGCAATTTTTCAATGGAGTTTCTTATAAAATCTAGTAGCAGTGGGACAACAGCCTGATTTTTCCCAACAATATAATAGAAATTAATAATTTTTGTAAAATAAAAACTCTTCCTTGAAAAAAAATTTATGTTTAATTTCTAACTAAACAGCAGAGGTAAAAATTTGCTATACAAAGTGGCTCACGCTTTCTAGCCAAAACGTAATACAAATTTGTTTTAATCTTTATTTGCGAATTTCGCTAGTGTAACCCGCTAAAGGTTGCAACATATCAGAAAATTAATGTTCAAAAAATGCTTTCCTTAAATGAGAAATTAATAAATTAAGATTATAAGAATTTTAAAGTATGTAAAATGAGGAATTGTGTTTTATATTGTATTAAACTAAAGTTAGTTTATAAAAATGCGTATTTAAAATACTTACCAACATGTTTTATGGGCAGTTTATGCATGTCTACCAGCAAAGCATCAACCAGAGTATCATTTTCAGGATATAATTCAAATTTTGAGATTCTTAATTGGAATTTTTCCAAGTTTGTGGCATTTTTACTGAAAAAAAAAAACAAACAAGAAATAAAAAAAAATTTATAAAATTTATGAAATTAAAAAAACTGATAATAAATTCATACAAAATAAGACTTTTTAAAATTAGTTTTTTTTTCCTTTTTAATACCCTTCACTGTAAGTAAGAAGGATATATAATTCCGTTTGTAATTATAACTAGTATAGACGAAAATACATATACATTTCGTATAGAAAATAAATATTAAATTTTAATTTTGTCTAGGGTTTTTTTCAAAACATTTTTTTTTTTCATCAAGACAATGCAGTGACTTGAAAAAAAAAATATATTTTGTCTTGTATTTTTTTAATATTTTACTTTTATGACATTTTTCTCAGCACTGGCATTATAAGCAGTTAGATTATATAGAATTAACAGAGAGCAGTAATAACCCAGCTTAAGTACGCAACTACAATTCTTGAGAAACTTAAACCTTTTGTTTAACACACTTAGACAGCGACGACAGACAAACAGTAGATAATACAAAAACAAACATAATTTATTAACACAGTTTTCGTACAGCTCGTTTTCGCCTTGGTAATTATATTTAAAAAGACAATAGTAAAAAGGAAAGAAAAAAATAAATATTTCCAGTGAATTATTGTCAAATCTTCTTTAAGTCAAATAAGGAAAATCAGTCATTTGTTTTTGTGACTTTTGATTTAGTGGTAATTGTCTGAGAGCAACAGCATTATAAACTATAAAAAGTAAGAATGTAAGAAACTTTTTATAAAATAAATTTTATTTTTATTTTAATCTGCTACTTTTTTCAAGTTATTATTAAGTTTGAAAAGAAAAAAAGAAAAAAAAATCTTTTGGTTTAAAAACAAAAGTAAAATTTGTACTTATAAATCTCAGAATTTCATATAAAGTTTAAGAGAAAAAAACTTGTAAGCGTATGAAAAAGAAAAAATGGAAATGAAGACGATTTACTACAGGCAACTTTTTTTTAAAGAAATTTTAAATAAAAATAATTTTTTTTAATAAAAAAAAGTAATAAAAAGTCCTTTATTACGTTAAGCAGTATCCTAAGAGTATAAATTGAATAGAATTTTAATTCTTAAAAAATCCATCAAAATAAATTTAGCCTTTGTGTAGAAAACAAACAAACAACACTTTGCATATAGAGCCATAACTTTTGACTGACCCTAAGTTTAATTTTCATGAACGAAACTATTTGCTCTTGCAATTGTTTGTAAGAAGTTGTGAACTGTAAATGTTTCTTATGAAAGGAATTCACCCTTAAATGCAAATGTAAAAAAAAAATATGTGAAACTGAAATTTTGCTGGGATTTATAAAATTCTCAAAATCATTGCAAAAAACAAAATCCAAAAATTTGCACCAGAAAAACAGCTGAAGGAAACAAACAACTGAAGTTCAGAGTTATTAAGTTTTACGGCTTTTATATGCATGTTTCTGAGAACAGGACGCAGGGTCAGACTTGCCTCTATAAGGAAGACCGAGAATAGTGCAGAACCAAGTGAACATTGATTGTGTACGGGACAGTGTTGAAGAATATCCAGAAACTTCAATGCGAAGACGTTTTGGACAAGTGGTCCTCTCTAGAATATCACTTCGACGTATATATGCATCCATATGAGGCCCAACAACTTTTACCACGCAGCTGGGTAAAAAAAGGAAAATAATCAAAGAAAATTATGAAATTCAATTCATCGAGAGCTTTTTGAACCAGAAAATTCATGATTCTTTTTTGGCATTGCCGTTGCTTCAAGAATTTAATTCATAAGCAAATTTATTTTATAGAAAAAAATTTACTTGAGTGTTTTGTTTAATTATTTTTCCTACAAAATTAGAAAAAGTTCCCTCCGGCTTTGCGACAAGAAATAGGTGGAAATTTGCACGAGCAAGAGTGAATTCCGCTAATATTTCTGATTAACTTTTTGCATTTATTTTTTTTTTTTGTGTTTTCATTTCGTTTTAAATTTTTACAATTTCATAAATTCAAATGAAAACTGCATTGATTGCGGGGTAGTCGCAGTCGAGTTACTCATTTGAATGAAAGTGTTAGTGCATGTGTAGCATGAGTTAAAAATGTTAATACTTCCGTTGACAATTTTTCTCTTCACTATAAATATAACAACAACAATTAAAATGTTATCATTAACTAAATACTTGAAATTTACTTGCAAACCAGTTAATAAGAAGAGCAACAGCATTCAGCATTTACATTCTCATTCTCATTATCATCATTATAACACTTAAGCTATAAAACGCTAACAATATTTAAATGATTAGCCAAGGATAACAAGAATATCAAGCTTAATTTAAAACATACACACGCCCACACACATGAAAAAATTGCTGGCATAGCAAGAACAAAAAAAAAACGTACTAAACTGTTGTAAATTTTAATGTTTAGCATTTAAAGCGTTTGAAACGACCTATTTTTCATGTTTTAAAATTGCTTCAAGGCCATGTCTTAACATGCCACAAAAGTTTATAATGCAGCTGCTACATGTTGTTTGCTTCTCATTCTTTTTTGTAAATAGTTTTCTGTTTAAGCAGCAAAGTAAGCAAGGTCTTGTATACTTTCTACAGCTGCTGTATTTTTATCTTTTTTTTTCTTGGTTTTCTAAATTACCCCTGCAGCTGAATATTTTTGTTTTTTAACATTATGACTTTAGGGCGCAGAAGTGTACACACACACACACACATATTCACAAATTTATTTGAATGTCAACCGAAGTGTCTTTTAAAATGTTGATGTTTTTCATACCCACATACAAACGAGGAGTAGGTAAATGTAATTTTCACGGCAGCTGTCGTTGTTTTACCATGAAAAAACATTTTTTTTCTGCTGTTGTTGATTTGAGTCTTTTTGTCTTTGGTTTGTTTTTTTATTTTGTAGCAAACATTATTTCAAAATTTAAAATTTAAATACTTTTTACACTAGGTGACGAGGCATAACAATTAGCTAAAGTTAATGATGATGGGGAGAGAGTATATCCTGCTGTTGTAGAAGGCCAGTAAAATGACAAACAACTCTTTTACTTATTTATTTCACAAAAGTGTTTCAAAATCATCAGTTTGTTGTTGGACAAATTACCACTATTTTGCATATTGCTGGAAATCTGCTTTGCTGGGGTAACAGTTAGTGTCTCTAAAATTAATGTAAATTTTATTTGTGTTCGGAATTAAAAACGAAAAGTATTATTTTTAATAAAATCATGTAAAGTTTATTTTTCTTAAAAAAAAAATAAATAAAATACCCTGCGCTCTAAACTAACTTTCTACTTTAGATTGACTTACTCAAGCCACATTTGTTTTTTTAATCCCCTTTAAGCTAGATGAATATGCTCTTTTTAAACCCTTCACCACAGATATAAAAGCACATATTTAACTTTAGCAAGAGTCTCTTCTCTAATATGCAATTGCATACACACATATTGTAGTGCTTTGTGGATGAAAAAGCCGATAAGGCGTGAATGTTGAAATAATAAAAGAAAAGCAAAACAAACTAAAACTAATTTATTAATTTTCAATTTTATTTAAAGCAAAATATGAAAGTTGCATTGCACAGGGCACACCGAATAAAGAAAAATAGAGATAGAGTTCATTTGGGTCACTTGACGTAGAAAGAAGAGTGAAGGAATAAGAAGACAAGTCCCTCACCTAAATAAGCTGCTACTCCTAATGAAGCCATATATCAAGCCGACCAATATAGTCGGTAAAGTTATTAGGCTTTATTATGAGTGTCGTCGTCGTGACAAAAACAGTGATATGTGGTAGCCCCGTCGAGAATTCGACTACGACAACGACACTCGTAATAAGGCTGATTACTATTCTTAAATAAAAAGTTCGCTACTACCGTATAAGGTACACTTGTTTGTTAAGTTGTCTGTATGTTTGCACTGATGGTTTTAGTAGTAACCAAAAAAAATTATTTCTTCTGAAAAGTAAAATTTTTTTGTGCAAAATTAAGTTTGCATCAGGTTGTCAGGGTTTTCACTACTATTCATCAAACAGCCAGCCAGTGTTTATATTTAATTAGAAGTACAAACACAAAACAACATAAAGAAAAACCTAGACATTTAATTTAAAATAAAAAAAATAAAAAAAGAAAGAAACCATAAAAATTATTTTTTACAAATGCACACTAAACAATCATTTATTTTACGAGTATAAAACCTAGAGATTTGAAGATAATTAATGACATAAAGTCATAAAAAATTTAATTTTTTAACTAAATGGCCATTTTGAATTACAACAGCTCTAATCAGAATTACATTTTCTTTTCTTGAGGATTTGTGAATTAAATTTGTGTGTTTGGTACAACTCAAAATAGTTCAAATAATTCTATAATTATTTATTTATGCTCACAATGTCACAAACAAAACGATTGACTTTGAGTACAGTCTTCTTCTTGTTATGTACCAATACAATCATACATTTCCGTACAGAACAAAAACCGAAACGTATTTTTGAATGAATGAATCATTCGTTGTTTTTTTTTACTAGCAAAAGCATTTCACAATGCCTCATGCAAAGAAGTATTTAGTGCATAAATATTTGGAAAATGATAAGCATGTGGCTAATGTAGAAACCAGACCGTGAGTGTCTCCGTCACTGCTGAATTTAGCTTGTTTTTATTTTCATTCATTTCTTTTCTGTTGGCCTACATTTAAGTGAATGACATTGTTTTTCACTATGTACCAACACAAATACAAAATAAATCTGAATAAATGTTTACAGTACTTTTTATTTGAATCTATTTTTTACTTTGGAAAACTACAAAACGAAACGAATGCAAATGTTTTGTTTTGTTTCTTTGTGAACTTCTTAAATTGCTTTGCTGTTGTCTTTGTAAAATTATTAATTTACCTATTGCTGCCATGTATCCTTTTTTAATTAAAATGGTGTCATTTTTTAAACGTTGCTCTCATGTCAAACTTTTTTACCATAAAATATTTAAAGATATTATAAAAACAGATAATTTTTTTTTGTAATTTTCGCAGGTATCAAAAGAAAAAAGAACTAAATATTCAGCAAATTTTAATAAGCACGTCAAAACTGTGATAAAATAAAGAAAGCAAAGAAAACACACACACATCATAAATTAGTAAAATTTAGTAGCGAAAACGAATTAAGTTTTATGTTGGTGTGCGGTAATCAGGAGCATAAAAAAAATAAAATTTCTACACGTGCTGTTATAGACTTTTTTGTTTTCAGTTTGACACTTCGTTTAATGTCAGTGTCTGTTATAAAGAAAACCTGGGGAAGTCACTAACATACAACTACAATATGCTTTAAAGTAACTAAAAAAGACAGTAATAAAAATGCTGCATAAAAGTAACTTTAAAAAAACTAAAAACTTTTTTCTTTATTATTAATTTTAGTATGTTTGCAGTGATGTAATTTTAAAGCAAAGTAATTACACTATGAGCAGCTTAAAAGGCAAACATTTACAACACTGCAAAACTACTCTAGAGAAGAAAATGAATTATGAGTCTTTTCAAAGGAGCATGTAAGTTATAAATAAATAGTAAAAGATATAAGAAATTACTAGAATTAAAGTGACATTCAAAAAGATTTGTACCCAAATAGAATACGCAGCTGTTGAGTACTGGTCCAATATTGACTAATCGTACAACAAGTCTCTCATTAAGTATGAAAATAGTTTCAATTGACCTTTTAATAGAAGATTCCAAGGTTAAAGTGTCTAGTCTATTAAATGAAAAATATTAAAAAGAAAGACCGGTTTTCATACCGCAAACAGTTCTTTTTCCCTTAGAGATACAGTATATAGACTGAAAGAGACAGAAACTAAACAAGAACTTGAACTGTAGCTTAATTAGTGGCAATTAGACAAAATAAACATATTGAAAAGAGTAATAGTTAAACTTATGAATTAAATAAAAAATTCTACACTTAGCTTACCATTGGCTGGACTTACAGTATATACGATAACAGCAATCAAGCTTGTGTGAGCGATTTCGTAGTGTATGTACCGATATCAAACATACATATTTTTATATTTTGTTTGAATTACTCATGTATTCTGTTGTGGTGTATGAGCCGCTTTAATTACACAATAAATGTTTTTTTTTTTTTTTTTTTGCTCAAGATGCGAGTAATTTAAATTTATGAACTTTTCATTTAGCCAAACAGAGCAAACGGGCATTTATACTATTTTTATTACACTTAAGTTGTCTTAACTTATTTTTAGTTCAATTAATTTTAAAAAAATTCTACTTTCACTTTTCCTTTTGATGCCTTAAATAGATGGCATATAAATTTCATTTGATAAAATCGTGACTCACTTCAATATGTTGTAAAACACCTCTAAAATTAATTAAAGTTAATACAACAAAAACAAGTAGTCTAGTTTTACAACATAATCAAATGTTCTTTAAGTAAAATTATAAAGCTAATACGAGTATTATCATCATACGTTCCCTAAGAAAACACTCCAAAATCATCAGGGCTATAAAAATAATAAAATGGCAAAAATGCACAAGTAGATGTTGCATAAGAAAATTAAAAAAAACAACAAGCCACTAACGTACATACAAAAGCTGTTTAAGCAGAGACAGCTAGTTACTACAACAAAAATATTGTTTGAATGTGCTCCCCCTTCCCTAAGAAAATAAAAAGAATGAGAGTACAAAAGGCAAAATGTTGAAAAGAAAGAAAATATATACACACACACACGAACACACACATTTAGCATTCTTATTTCATTAGGAATTTTCAGCTCATACCCAGCCAGCGTTTTTTCAAAAATCGAGCACTTTTCTTGATCAAAAACTGATTAAGTGTTAAAAAAAAGATCGAATATGGTTCACACTTGTGATTTACTGTTATTCATGATTGTAGAAGATTGAAAAAATGTGCTTGATGGCAAGCAGATCTTGTTTTATTCATTTGAAAAGTTTTCTTTTTTAACGAAAACGAGTAAATTTTCTCCCGACAAAATTATCTTTAAGGAGCAGAAAATGAGCTTATATTCTCTCTTTTATTTCACAGAAGAGTAAAAAAAATTCCAATTTTCTTAAAAATGTCAGAAATTGCTGGCTGGGTAAATATTGACAAAAAAAAAAAACAGCACAAACAAAAAAAGTAATAACTTTTTGAAGTGTATGTGTGCGAGCATTTGCTTGTATGCCAATCTGAAAAGAAAGTGCAAGTAAAAGAAGCCATCGCAATATAATGACACGCAGGTTGATTATTATTTTTTTTATTAATAAAAGTGATAATAACGTTGTCATGTTTTAGGTTATACTTTAAGGGTTTTATATTTTATCAACAGATATGTATGTCACACTTTAAGGAGTTTTGTTATTAAAAAAAAAAACCTTTCTCTCTCTTCTTTTTTTTTCATTTGTGCATAATAAAAAGAATATGAAAAACTTGAAAAGCGTAAGCCATAAGAGAAGATGATGTTAAAAAAACACCAAAAAAATTAATCATAACGCACAAAATTTTATAAAATAAAAAAGAAATTCTTTTGCATTGTTAAAAATGATGAATGAGTTGCTAATTTATTTTAAAAGGTGTGAACAGGGAATTTAAAATTATTTTTTAGTATTAATAATATAAAAAAGAATATTAAAGTAGAATTTTTTAAGCGTGAAATAAGCCTAGAGAAACTTAATAATTTAATTGAAATAACAACAAAAACATTCATTGTTTACCAAATATTTAGCTTGTTAATTTTTAGTGGTATAAAACCATATTGTTAAATTATCTTTAGTAACTCAACTTTAACAATTTTTATTTAAATAAAATAATAAAATGAAATTCATGGAATTTCTCCTTGAAAGCCATTTATTTCTCTTGTTTTTAACACTATTTTTGCTTAAGTGAAATTTTAATAAACATTTAAGCGAGTAGTTTTGTCACCACAAGCATAATCTGCAATTATATATGTATGAGTACGGGCACATGTTCTACACCATGCAAGGACATCATCTGTTCTAGAATTTATAAAGAGACAACAAAAACAAAACAAACAAAAAAAAATAATGATAATAAAATGAAAAACATGGAAAAATTTTTCACAATGAATTATGTTTGTGGCAGCAAGCACACTGCAGCCAATGCAGCAAGTTGTAATATGCTGAAAACTTTTCAACAAAGAGACATTAAAAACTTTACTTCACTTTATTTTACTTGCTTGAAATGAAAAAAGAGAAAAAGAATTTCACATTAAAAGAACATTTTTCATTTTTTCGTTAGCGATAAATTAATTTCAACAAAAGCGAACGAACATCATTTGTTTAGTTAACTTAGCGCTATCAAAGTTTTCATTTCTATTAGACAATTAAGAATTGTCAAAAGAGATTTTTTTTGCCAAATAGTTGCCACTTTCACTTTTAATTAAGAAAATGTTGATTTAGCATGTCGAGTACTTTTTACTGCGTAATTTATCAAGACATTTTGGATTCAAAATTTGTTGTAAAGTGTTGCTTACGAAGTTATGACAGAAACGGAAATCCATTTAATTTAATTTAATGAAAACATCTAATAACACAAAAGTAACAACTAAATAAAAAGGAAAATCGTAAAAACTGCTGAAAACTCACATGGGTCGCACGAAAGACTGTAAGTAATGTGCTATAGTAACTGAGCCCAAATCATCGCATTCGTTATCAAATAAAATTTATGAAAAACTTTACTTGTCTTGTATAAAATAATTAAAAATATTTAATGAAACTTTCTCGACAACAAGCGGCCTCAGGAATTAACCCAAAAAATACCGAATGGCAGAAAGGGTTAAATAAAAGAAATAAAGAAATTTTATTATGAAACTCTACAAAGAGTAAAAGTCTTCGATTACAAAGCTTAAAGTTAACAAAATAGACTGACTGTTTTTTTTTTTTATAAAAAAGAATAGGATAATTATTTTGTAAATAGGGTGGCTAAAACTATAGAAAGTGTTGGCGCAGTAAAAACAAATCTTGCTAAGGGCAAAACCCTAGAACGGCTCCATCAGTTCGATTAATTTTTGCTTTCATATTTTTATTAACCAAGAAATATTTATATGGACAGAAAAATTTTCATATGGAAGCGTATGAGTTTTTGCACAAAGATAAATTACAAAATAATCATACGCGTAGATACCAGCATCATTAAAAATATAAATATTTGGCTGAATTTAACTTTTTTTTTTAATGGCCTCACGAGACACAAGCTTCGATGGATCGTTGCTAGGCTAAACTTTTCTGTAGTAACTCCTTTCTTTAGTTGCTTGTAATCGATTTTGTCTGAGAAGTGATATTCCTTGAGGTTCAAAGATTTTAAAGGGTGGTTCAATCATAATACATGATGTTCATTTGACATTTCTTGGTTTCAGTGTTTGCCAAATTCAACCATTTTCGTAAAAGTCTTTCAAATTGAAATGCATTTCGTGCACTTTGTGACTTATTTGGTGAGCAAGCATTCTGACGTGACGTTACATACTTAACTTGACAGACCAAACTGAAATATGTAACATACAACTTGTATGATACCAGTTATACAAAAGTAGCACTTTTAATCAAGTTTAACAACAACTCGTAGAGCAGGGTATTTCTTTCCACACGAACTTTGCTGCGGTATATGTGATTATCGTAGTTATTTGTACTTTTTTCTACTGTAGATAGTCAGTTAGCTGAGGCCGTCGTCGGAGTCTTTTACTTAATTTTATATTATTTTAATTATCCATTTGATGGGGCGAATCTTTTACAACCGCTCGGCTGCAATTGTTTAACTTTATTTTTAACGAAAGAGGTCAAGGCCGAAGTATTGAACTCGAAGGAGTCTATTTTCATCCACGTACTAGACGACTGTGGTGGCATAAATACAACGAAAAGAAAACTTTGTCGGCTTTGGACAGACCGAGCACACCTGTGCTGAAAAATAAACTGCGTTACAGCAAAATGGAAGAAAAGTGTCCACAATCAGAAGAACTGTGCGCAAATTTCAGCAAAATGGGTCGGTAGAAAATGTGCATGCTCACCCTCGTTTTAAGGAAAACATGGCTGGTTTTTATTCACGATAGTGTGGCAGAAATTGAGGATTTGTACTTGCTCCAACAACATGGTGCTACTTGATACACAGCCAACGAAACAAGGATTGTATTATTTCATGTCGTGGCCATGTTAATTGGCCGCCACCATCATTTAATTTGACACCGTTGGACTTTTTTCTTTGGGAATATTTAAAAGAAAATATATATGACAATAAGCTGAATGAATATGAAAGTAGTATAAGTCAAATTAAAAAAAATAGACTTCGGTAAATAAGATTAACTAAAATTACAGATACCTAATTTAAAAAAACGGACTCTCTCTCTCTCTCTTATACTACTTTCATATATATCTACTCAATTCAACAGCTAAATAACGAGATAAATCGGCACATTAATGACATTGAACCTCAATTATGTCTCAGAGTCATAGAAAATATGGACCATCTGACAGAGGTATGCCAAAGAAGCCGTGGCGAGCTTTCGGTCGATATTTTGTTTCACACATAATTGTCATTTATCCTTCTATCTTAAAAAAATAATTTGTTTTATTTACAATTCACATCATGCGTTGTAAGTGGACCGCCCTTTGTATCTATGAAAAGAAAGTAATATTTTTTATAAGAAATCAATTTATATTATTTTATGTTATAGAATTAATGACATACATATATATTCGTAAGCGTTTTGGAATTATAGAAATCGTATTTAGCAATAAAAAGGAAACCTTAGAAAAATTTATCTCTGCAGAAAAAAAAAACAGAAAGTGAATGGTATCAAATAAATCCATTTAAAATGATATTAAGCAGATGCTCTTTGACAAGAAAAATATATTTTTATGGGAGTTCATTTCCAGAGAACACATTTGTTATTAATATTTAGGGATTCTATAATTTACATATTAAAAAAGCGAACAAAAGTAAATAGTTATAAACGATTTAAGTGAATGCTTACTTTGAAATTAAATATTAAAATGAAAGCCCCGTAATTAATTTAATTTATGTTGTTACAACATAAAACGGCACGTGTAATATTACACTTGAAAATAAAAGCAGAATTTCAGTGCAACTAGAAAAAGAGACAAGAGAGAGGTAAGTGAGAAGACACAAGTAAATATGTTTATGGAAAACATGAAAAGTAGAAGCTAAACTCACTTGCTAACATACAAATTCTGTCATTGAATTTCAATATGATGCATTCATTATAGCACTGGGTGTGTGTGTGTGTGCGTATGTTACTGTGTTGTAGTAAAGAAAATTTTATTTTTACACAGGTTTTTTTCATACTTGTAATACAACACACAACATATTTAAATCCACTGTATTGCACACGCTGGATTAGTGTTACATTTTTACAAAAACACATAAAAAGACTTACGTTTGTCTGTATGCGGGTAGTACACACTAGCACAATTTCAAATATTTATTCAGATATTTTCCCCCATCAAAATTTCCATTGCAAAAATATTGAAACTAAGGCATGCATGAATTTATAAAATGCGAAATCCTTTTGTAATTGAGTCACGTAAATTAAGATGCGAACACCATAGATTTTGTATTTCAATGCATACACAATGTATGAAAGATCCATTTAGTAATTTGCTGCAAAATCTGTAAAAATGTATTTTCTCTTCTTCTTTTTTTCATCTTCTTGCTTCCTTTTATCCATCATCAGCAGTAACATTGTCATTCTATAGCCTCCAACTTTGGAAATTTAAATCTCGTTAAGGAAAGTAGAAAAATGAAAGAAATACATTTTGTGCGAGTATGCATTATACAAGAAGAACTAGTTAGTCTTCACACATACAGAGATATGATAACAATAACCATCAGAGAACAAATTAATGTTGGTTTATCCCTGTTGCTAATTTCTAATATATTTTCTGGTTGCGATGCTGTAACTGCTTAAAATCAATTTAAAATCAAATATTTATACCACGTTTGCACTAGCAGAAATAGCAAACAAATATGGTTTTAATCAATATTTTTATTATAAATTTTAGCGTATATAATTATGATTGATATTGAGGTAAAAGCAAGAAGAAAGACAAGACAAAATAAATAACAATCTAGTAAATATTTACTAGTACAGTATGATGCTTATCACAAATGGACCACATTGCAGGAGCCTTTGAGCTGAGATCAAAGCTGTCCAACCTAAATTTCAGCAGCAAGCAGACCATTGTTTAGCACCCTCTATTTAAAAAGTCATACCCAAATAAGAACGCTGGCGGTGCGGTGCATACTTTCTAAAACAGTGTTAATCATCTTGTTTAATAAAACCCAAACGAAAATAGATATAAATAAAACTAGCTAACATGCAATTCCTGATCAAAAATAAAAACAATTGATTTGCAGCCAACTTCATTACAAAACGAACTGTCAAAATTGGATTTTCCAATTACTCAGCGTTGACACCGCGCTCCATATATTTTGTATGAACATGAAAATGTTTGACCGATAAAAAAACACTTGTCGCCCCAATTAAGGTATGATTTAATACTTCTTAGAACTGGCATCTAATAACAGGGTTCTCTGCAGGTCATAGTGGATATGTAATGATAAAGCATACGAACTCTCAAGGAAAGGCTCAGCTAATAATTTATTTGACCCAAACCATTGTAAACACTGCCTTGGAGCTCTACTAAGCTCAGTTTTAGGGAGTTGCTGGAAAGAGAATCGCAAACAATAACAAAAACAAAAGATATCAGGGTAGCGAAAATATTCATGCCATTCCGATATCGGAAGAGAACGAATGAATTATTTGGCCTAATTTGCATTGCAGAGCAATGAAACACTTGTGGCAAAAATGACCTTTGTAGGTTATGCAACGAAGTTGAAGAGACAACAAAGCATATATTGGGTCTTATTATTCATTCTGTTCTGCGATTACGGTAGGCATTTTTTGTGCGGAAACAAAACTTGCAATTACCTATTTATTCCGCTATATAGATAAATTTCTTCATTTTGCTTAGGATTAAATTTTCTCATGGAAAGCAAACCGAAAGATCAAATATGTAAAAAAAAATACAAAATTTCACAAAAATAAAATGTTTTTTAGAATAATTGGTTTTATTTTTCAAAAATTATTTCGTTTTATTTATTTAAAATTAATTTTCTTTTTGTTTATTTAAAATTTATTTTGATGTTAAAAAATTCAAGTTTTTTCTTATTACAAACAGCTGAAAAACTAACACAATTCATTCACAATAGACAATATTTTTTATTCACAATTAAATGGAACAATTCAAAATAATAAAATAATTTAAATATCGATCGATATTTCTTTTTGCTAAACTTTTTTCCTTTCTGCACGGAATGAATAATATGACCTATTGTGTCACTGTAAAGGTCTAATTTCACTACTTAGAGTATTATTACCTCTAGCAGTAGAACACGCCGGACAAATTTTCCCAGAAAGTTTGAATTCTTTATGAATACCAGACCCAAGGAGAATCAAATAGCTCTATTTCTGTCGCAGTGACTAGTTCTCGCTACCTATGCTAATTCTACAGGAGCCAAGTGTGTAACCTATAGAATGGCAACTATTTCAAATTTTGTTTATTTGTAGTTGCCTGTTACGGTTTTTGACTAAAGCTTTTAACAAAATTACGTTTACAGCTTTTGATTTTGTTAACTAAATTTTGCTAATTGTGGCCGTTTTATTTGTCTTTGAGTTTCTTTCCGCAACCATGTTCTCTTACTTCAATCTGATGGAGATCTAATGGAGATCTGATTGTAGAGGTTCATACGTTTCTTTCTAATTTTACTGAATGCACTTTTATGTAGCCCTGGCTATAAAGACAATTTCTTTTTAACCCCAATTTGATTATTTGAAGTGATATAAATTAACCCAACTTACACTTTTTTCATTTAAGTTTATTTATCATCCCTCATCTCTTATTTTCACTCCTTCACTCCTGTGTGCCAACCAGTCACTTCCTTCTGTGGTTATGTGATATTTTTTTTTTAATTTTCGAGTTATTTCAAATTATATGGCATAAGCTTTTCTAGTATTCAAATTGACTATGAAACCTTAAGCACCACAAAAAAGTTTATTTTGTTGGCCTGTGTTACAAAATAGTGAATCCAATGCGAATATATTTTATTAGTTAATTTAATAATATTAATAAAAAAGACAAAAATAATTTAAAATTGTGCCTTAAAATCTAGAAAATAAAAGGAAATTAAGAAATCATTAAAAATAAAGAAAAGCCGGCAAATTTATTACAAAATAATATTTTCAAATGCTAGGCAAGCTAAACTAAGTTCTTAAAATTCTTATGTATGGGCAAGTCAATAGGAAAATTTACTTCCAACAGTCAAAATATATTTTATTTGTATAAATTACTGTATCATATCACATCGCCTCAGTTAAAAAATGTCTGTACTTTGAGAACATCTAAAATGAAAGATTAAAAAAAAATCTATATTCAAAATCATAGAAATAGAAGCCAGGAAATTGAATAAATTTTATTTACATAAATCACTTCATCCCTTCGTCTTAATATAAATTTCTGGGTACTTGTGACCATCTAAAATTAATAAGCAGCCAAAAATAAATGATGAAAAAAAAATTCTAGGGAGCTGCCCATATATTTGAAATCATTTTCACTTGCCCCCCAAAAAACAGGAAATTGAATAGATTTTTAATGTTTGATTTTCAATGCTTGAGCTTGTGCTTATACTAGTATGTACATGTGGATGTGTATAATTTTTCTTTAATAATATTTTTATATAACAAACACAAACAAACACAAAAGAAAGAAAAAATCATTTATAAAATATCATTAATTTTTAAATAGCTTCGTCATCAGCATCATCAGCGTAATCATTATCTTTAGCAGGATTTTCGAAACGAAATCATAAACTACGTGATGTCGTTGGTATTCTCTGCTTTACTTATGCTTTCAAGGAAATTATTAGTTTCTTTAAATTTTTAAAATGCTCCAGCAATAGTTAGTTGCTGTAGTAATGGAAATTCCACTCCATATAATGAATTGCTGATAATAGAATTTATATAAGCAGCGTATATTAAATTTTATGAGTAGATAAATACTAAGTCTTGAGCTTTACGACTAGAATAAGGCAATGAGGATATAGCAAGTGAAAAATAATTAGCCTCTTTGGCTTTTTTAAATTGCGAGGAAGACGTACACTAAATAATAGAGGTTGAAAATGCTTTGCTTTTAATGAATTGATTTTGCTTTTTTTTTAATAAAAGTTTTATTTATCTTGTGATATTTTTTCCAGCATAAAGGCTCATTGTTTTCAAACAAAATTACATTGAAAAATTAAAAAATGTTTTTGAGGACTTTAAAGAAAATCCACTACCAAAGAAATGCCACTAACACAGCCAAATTAATGTCGCGCATTTAAGCAATTTTTAATATGCAAAAGAAAAGTTTTTCAAAACCATTTATTATAATTTTAAATAAATTAATTGAAGTTTGCCACATTAAATTTTCTTTGTTAATATCCTTCTTTCATACTTAAAAGAAAGAAAAATTTTAATTAAGCCACCCTCCACCCTTAACACCCAAACACTCTAAAAGACTTTTGCTAACAGTTTTATAGTTTAAATCTTTCAAACAATTTAGCTCACCTTACATGTGTTCGACTGTTGTTTTTCTTCTTTTTAGTTATTAAATTCCATCTACCCTAATGTATGTAAATATTTATACACAATATTAAATTGCTGAGGGGTAGAAATGCGTGCATGTGTTTAATAGTTTTACTATAGAATCATTTAAGTATTAAAGTAATAACAACAATATCATTGTAATCATTGCAATGCACACAAACTGCATTAGAAGCATGCATACACCCACACACACAGGCACGCTTTATCATGCACGCGTGTGGCAATATGCAATATTCATGCATCAACTAAATAAAATCAATTTTCTAAGAAGAAAAAATTTACAAAGATAATGCTTTGGCCTGAAGCACATCTGATGGTGAAACGCAGTTACCGTTGTTATCGTTATGATGCTGTTGATGTTGCTGTTGTTTTGCAACATTTTATAACAACTAGATTTATTTTTATAACAATGCAGCAATAAAATTCCAGAGCTTTTCTATAAGCAGGCCTTTCTAAAGGCCTTCGTAGGCATTCTACATAAAATCCGTTGTTCCGTTTGTCTTACAATGTTTTCATTTCGAAAAGAAAAATTCAAGTTCAAAATGAAATGTACAGCAAAGAAAAAGTACAGATGAATAATTGCACAACCATAAGTTTTGGTCTAGATTTTGCATCTGTAATTAATTTTTTTTCTAAATTAACTTTGGTATCTCAAATAGTATTCCTTTATTCCATACATGATTTCAAAACAATGTACTGTGACGTTTTTACCCCTTCATAAAAATATTTATTTTATTTAGGTTCGGTTTAGTAAAATAAAACACAAGAAGTAAACTTTTTGCCACTTATTGTAGACTCACACTTTTATTATAACCGTCTCAAAGATACTGTGTTTATGATACGCTTTGCTTGCTGTTTAACATCTCAACAAATATCTTTTGCTAAACTTAGCAGCTCAGCCTTCTACCCACCGTCAGATGTTTCTACGTATATCAAGTAATAGAACAAAAGCTAAGGGAACATTTTTCAACTAACATAAGACCTAAACACTAATACAGATCTAAGCACTACACATTTTACTTTATTGTGTGTGAGACACAAGCAGTGCATATACAAATTCTACGTATTACCTTAAACAATAAACTGCTATATGTACATAAATATAGTTTCTTATGAAAAATTGTAACAGTGGGACAACAGCATGATTTTTTTAATCAAATTACTCAAAAACTATAAGAGAAAGAATAGAACTGTAAGCCGATTTTTTATTTTTAAGCAAAGTTACAGTTTATTTTATTTAGGTTCGGTTTAGTAAAATAAAACACGAGAAATATAGCTTTCACCACTTATTAAAGCCACACATTTTCATTATAACCCACTCAAAGACACTGCACCATAATCATAGTCACAAAAAAGTAGGTTTTTATTAAGAGCTGACTTTTGCACTTAGGAATTTTATGTATTTAAAATCGTTTTTAAAAAATATCCACTTTAAAGTGACTATGATTATGAGCCACTTTGTTTATGACACACCTTGTTTACTGTTTAACTTCAAAAAATCGCCTGAGATTTATAAAAGTTACAGGTTTTGAAAATTTTTAAGACCCTAAGTCACCAATGTATTGCCCTAAAATTTGACTCCTCCACATTTTGAACTGCAATTACTTTCATCTAAATCCAGCAGTTTAAATGTTCTATATTAATAACAATTTTTTCAATTTGGTTTCATTATGTATCGTATAGATTAAGTAGAATTTTTTATAATTGTGGTCGTAAATTGTAATAAAATCGCTGAAGGAACGTAGGGATTTGAAATCCCATAATATACAAGGTTAAAAATTACTTCTACAGCAGCCAAAATATGATAAATGCTTTTTCCGAAGAAAAGAACTTCTATTATTTTTTTGCTGTAAAACAATTGCCGCATACCACCTGTTAAGTAGTTACGGCAAGAAACGATTCTTAAAAATAATTTATGCAGTTAATTCAAGTTTGTGTTAAAGTCAATTGTGTATACAAGAAAATTTCTCATAAAAGGCCTTTTAAAAAGCCTGTTTACGTTTTATTTTTCCTGCTGAGTGTATTCATGTCTGTAGAATAAAAATTTCATAAAGCCTTTTCCATAAAATTTTACACCAGAAATGAGAAACACAATGTTTGAATTGCATTAAAATTTTAAAATTTAACGAGACTTTTATTCAATATTTATTTTTATAATTTAATTTTTATTTTTATTTCAACACTCAAACTATTATTTTGTCATTGGGTTTAATATTAATTTTTCTCTACCGGAAAGCAGACATCAAAACTATCATACACGAATGAAATGTTTGACTTGTTATTGAAAGCGTTGATAAAAAGAAATTGAACGTTATTTTATGTGATATTAATTTTAATTCTATAAATTTTATATCAGCTAGTAATTTGAATTGTTTTTTGTTTGTGTTGTTTTTCTATTGAATTTAATTAGAGGATAAACAATCATTTCCTTAAAAAAATTCAAACACTTTTATAAGCTCGCAATAACATGTTCAATAACATGGGTTGTCAAAATTAAATTTGTTGCTAATCAAATATTCAGTTGTAACAATCAAATTTTTTAGTTGGAGCCATCAGAGTTCTATAATTAAAACCAAAATTTAATGCTCTTAGTAATCCTTCGACTTATAATGCCGACTTTCTATTTTCACAATTAAAAAATTCGATTATCGCAGCTAAATTTTTGATTGGTAACAATTTCAGTTCTCATAACCCAAGTTGTTTTCTCTGTGTAGAAATTTTGCATGAAAATTCAATAAAAAAAAATGTTAAATAAAAATTGATTGCTTGTGTTACATGAGCAGCCACATAAACTCCTAAAAAAATTAAGTCAATATAAAATAGAGGCTTAAGTGTTGCATTTAATATTTAGCAATTTGTGTTAAGCATTTCAAATTATTTCCTAGAAAAAAATTTTAATCAATTTCATTTGAGTTCAAATGCAAAGATTTTGCTCCCAGATTAAATTTGTCATATCCTCTTTCAGTGAATTACCATTGCAAATGATAAAAACAACATTTTCTTTTTTAATACTGACACGCAAAAAAGCTTTGAATTTTCCATTGAAATCAACATTTTACAATGAGATTTATTTGAGACTTTTTTTTAAAAACTTTATTGAAATTTACGCTCAATTGAGGAAACATACAAATATGTTGTAACACCTACAAACAGTTTGGCACGCAAAAAAAAAATCCGAAATGATGCAAATGAATGAAATACTTAAGCCCGTCTTACAGGCGTGCAGGAGCATGTTCTAAATAAGCAGCATGAATATGATGATGCTGTATGCATATGTGGGTGTGGGTGTGTGCATGCAAGTACACATAAATAAAATTTCAATTCATATATAAGGGCACACTGTTAGGCTATAATCCTATTTCTTTGTATTTGAATATTTGAATGATTGCTTATGCAATTGGGTGTGAGTGTGTTTGCACGAGTATCTGTTAAAATTTTATTTGCATTTTGCCTATTTTAGTTTTTATAAGTATGTAGTGCACACACATGTATGCATCATTGAATATGTGCTATATGTAACTCACAGCTAACTTTCTGTACAAAAGTATCAACTTTTTTCTTTGCATTAGTTGGTATTTGTTGAGTTTATCTCTTATTGTGTACTTTAAGTACGTCTATGTATCTTGAATGCCATCTGACTTATCTTTGCTAACAGCACAGAACATGTCATCGTTGTTATAATTTGTTTGAATGAAGATTTCTTGTTTGAATTTATTCGTGTACTTTTTCTTAACCTAAATTATACAGTGATACAAAATCGATCTTTCCGAATGGGAAAGGGATTTTTTGCGCAATTTTTATTACACGCATTTGATGTTGTTTATTCTGGAACGCTGTCTAACAAGGAAAGATCATTGAAAATTTCATAAAATATAATAATGCTTATTTTTTTTATTATTATCCTGTTTTTGGGTTCGAGGAATTCATTTATTTGTAACTATTTTCTAAAATCGCTAGAAATTTTTAAAGAGAAACAATTTTAAAAAGTTTTTTAAATAATTTTATTTGCCCCATTTTTTTTTTTTTTTTTGTAATATTCACATATTTTGTAGTCCGTTGAATGTACAAGGTGGACAAGAAGAAATCACCCTAGAAGATGCTCTTATTTTTGCAAATGGAGGCCAATCTGTTTTGACATTTGTGAACTAGAGAGATGTAGAATACAAGTGAACAAGTCATGGAGCGATAAACTTCCCAAGAACGCGGAATAATCGAAGTGGACGATTTTTCGACCAAAATCATAATGAGCGACGAGGCTCATTTCCACCTCAGCGGGTACGTGAACAAGCAAAATTATCGCTTCTACGGCACCGAAAATCCACGAGTGATGCACGAGGAGTCATTACACCCGCTCAAAGTGACTGCACGCTGGAGGAATCATCGAGCTGGACAAACGACAACAGTGGACGGTGCATATATAGAGCCATTATACAGAGTTTTTTCTGCCGCAATTAAGCAAATTAGGACTGAAGGACATGTGGTTCCAACAGGACGGAGCAACGACAAATATTTAATTTTCATTTAGAAAAAAAATGAGAGCCAAACAACATCGGATGACTTCTTTTGGCCCACCTTGTACCTCTTTAATCACTTTTTTATATAATTTTTTTTTACACTTTTCATAGTTATCATTCATGTTCTGAAAAGCGCAAAACGCTTAGCTTTGAAATTAAGACTTAAAATCGCAAAATAGGTGTTCTGCAAAACGTTAAACGCGTTTTCAAACCGTAATCATACACTGAGACGAAGTGAAGAATCGTGCACAAACTGAGATTGAAAAAGAAAAGAAAATAATGCACACACACACAATTTATACTAAATACGGTTTCCTTTTATTTCAACCATAATTTAATAAAAAATTGGGGTTTTTTACGACTTTAAAAATGTACTGGTGTCTTCCCATTCACACTCTATCAGCAAAACGCGCGTATGTGTTAATTTTGCTTGTATCGAAAAGAATACAAAAGCTTTCGCTCTTAAAACTTCTTGTGGTAAGTAAACGATTTTTCAAAATTTTCCATGAGAATATCATGAACCGTAATTAAGCACGAATAAAGATTACATTTTGCGAAAAGAAGAATTTATTTATTTTTTACAATATACTCGTACCTTCCAATAGCAGGTCTAATTCATTATCATTTTTTACTAAGGCTTACCTTGGTTTTATTTTCAAAACATCAGCCAAAGTAGGATTTTTACTGCTGATATCATCGTTGTTGTCAAAGATGACATGTCCATACTGGGAGTTGCCCGTGTTATCCATTATAATTTTTTGTAAATCAGCAAAAGGATCATGTGGCGTTGGTTTCTTTGTGGTTAGCATAGGTTGCCTGATTTCATTTGCATTGGCATCTTGAAAGCCTGTGGCCAGCATACCAGCACTTTGGCTGCCGGCACTACCACCAGCTGCACTGCCCGGACGCGGTTGTGTTGTTTGAGGTGTTGATGTTTCTTTAGAACCAGAGTAATTACTGTAAATAAAATAAAATAATAATAAAAAAAAATTAATAAAGAAAAATTAATAAAATATATAGAAAAGAATGCTTTAAGAACTTAATTGTTTTAAATAACTTTTTTTATAAGATTAAGAAAATTTACAGTTATTTCTTTTTATTTAGAAAATGGATTAAGACTTATGGAGTGCAAAAATGGTACATGTTTTACACTCAATTTTAAAGTGACTGTAAGATACTGCTCTTTTTTACAACTGTGTCAACTACTTGTTTAAACAATTAAACTTTTATTTATATGTAATACGAGATTAAATATTTCCTCCATCAAGATATGCTTCATAAAAATCCATTGTTGGTCACTTTTGAAGCAAAAATTATTTTTTATTTTATTTTAAATGAAAAAAAAATTTTTTTTTAAAGAAGTTGAGATTTTGAAATTATTTATATTTGAAACCTTCAAGTTCTAAAATTTCTAGATTCTTGCTTAAATATTTCATTTAATAAAAATAACTGAACAAAAAGTTTTCGTTTGCAAAACTAATATTAAATAGAAAGAAATAAAATCACATTTGAAAAAAATGCAATGACTAATTCAAGAATTTTCAAAAGTTTTATTCAGTCAAGTTTGTTTAGGCAACAATTATTTGCATTGAGGTGGAGTGAAAAAATCAAAGCGATTTAAGCAGCAAGAACATCGAAGGTATTGAAAATTAATTTTTTAACTTGAAAGTTTTAATTTATTTTTCTTTTACATTTGCTTCATTAGTTAGCTAAAAAGCAGCTTGAAAGCGAGAGAGCGAGTTTTTTAAATCTTTCTTTTATACTTCTTTTTCTTTGTATTTAAACTCCTCATTCTTTTCTTATTTTTTCAAATCTTTTCTTTTACTTTTAAATTAAACAAATTGTACATTAATTGTTCAACAATTTCCTTAGTGGTTTAATCAGCATCCATTAGTTTTTTTAAGGGAAAATTTCCTTTACTCAAATCGCTTAATGGTTTTAAATGGGTCAAGATTTGAAACTTTGTAAAGTAAACCAACAACAAACAAAACCTTTACCACTTAAATGCTTTTATTTTAATGCTTTCTTTCTTTCCTACTTGCTGGCAATGAATGAAAAAACTAAATGTTTTTCATGTTTTTAAAGAAAGTTGTTGTTTAGTTTTATTATTTCCCGAGTAAAGTTTAAACGAGTATCTTCTCTTCTTCTTTTGCCTGTGTGGTAAATTAACTAATTAGTGTTAGTTAATTATTAAATAATTGCAAGTTTTGCTTGCTTTCTGTATCAAGCATTAAAACAAACGTAATTACAAAGAAAAATAATAAAAAAAATTTTTAATTTGTTTGTTGTAAAATTTGTACTATTGATGCCGCACAGAAAGGAAAATTTAGCGAAAAAAAAGAAATATAGATCAAATTATTTTATAATTTTGAATTGTTCCATTTAATTGTGAATTAAAAAGTGGTATATTGTGAATGAATTTCTTAGCTGTTGGAATAAGAAAAAACTAGAAATTTTTTTTTGCATCAAAATAAGTTCTAAATAAATTTATTTTCAATAATTAAAACGAAATTATTTATGAAAATTAAAACAAATTAATATTTTGTAAGACAATCTTTCCCTTTTCTTACACTTTTGATCTTACCGTTTGCTTTTCGTGCGAATAATGAATACCCAACAGCGTGAATAATTAGACCCATTATTTTTATTATTACAAATTCTTTACAAAACTGTCACTCTGAGTGATATTCAAGTTGTACAATTCCCAAATATAATGAAGTTCTTTGATGATTTAAACAAAAAATGCAACTTCTGATGAGTTAATGAGATGTTCGACTGGAGTTTTGTCAGATATAATCGGAGACTAATTTTGTTTCTCATTCGAGTATGTCAATATTTTGATGTAAATAATTAAGATATTATTTTTTAAAGTGGTATAAGTCCACTTAAAACAAATTAGTTTGCGCTAATTTTAGTAAGATGGTGTCTATATCCTATTAAAAGTACCTCAACTTACTTTTTTTGAAGTGCGCTCAATTGATCCATGAACTTTTTTTTAATCAAACTTTGTTGATAAAATAAAGCCAATTGAGTCTTTCATTTTTCTCTACTGCAGGTTTTCTTTATAACTTTTTTCTTTAACAAATTTATTGCCACTTTTTTTAACACTAGCACACAACAAGAAAGAAAAAACAACACAACGTCTTTATTAACTGCAATGGAAATTTCTTTAAAACTGGCTTTATTAGTTCTTACGTTTTTATGCCTTTTTCATTTCTTTTTTTCTTCCAGCAAAATTTCTTTTTCAACCCAACTTATTGTATTTTTAATATTTTTACTGCAAGACGGTTTTTTATTTATTTTGTTAGTCGATTACTTGATTTGCTATAAAAAAAAATGGCTATGGCCCCAGGTAACAAAGTGTCTGGCGTGTTGCTATTGACGGTCAATAAAGTAAATTTCTAGCAAGTCCCCGAGGTAAAATGTAGCAAAAAAGAAACAAAAAATTAAATTTAATTTAAACGATACGTAAAGTGAATGTAGAGCGAGAGACAGAAAAGAGTTATCTTGTAGTGTGTGGTGGGAATGCGAGGGCTAAATGGTAAGTTTTTCTTTATGGTCTTTATAAAAAACAACATTCAGACAAAAATGAAGAAACAGCATAACATCTATGGCAATATGAAAAAATCGCTAAAATTTTGTAAGTCATTTTAGGGACTTTAAAAACCCTAAAAGTCTTTTTTAAAAATTAATTCGATTCGAGCTAAACAGTATTATTTTTATTTGCATTTCTTTAAATGTAAAGGGTGTTTTTTATAGACGTATAGAACTTTAAATTGCAACAAAAACAACGATGGATTATTCGATGACTTTTTCCAACATTTGTGGCCGTATATCGGCAATAACACGGCGAATGTTGTCTTCCAAATGGTCAAGCTTTTGTGGCTTATCCGCATAGACCAATGACTTTACATAGCCCCACAGAAAGTAGTCTAGCGATATTAAATCACAAGATCTTGAAAGCCAATTCACAGGTCCAAAACGTGAAATTAGGCGGTCACCAAACGTGTCTTTCAATAAATCGATTGTGGCACGAGCTGTGTAACATGTTGCGCCGTCTTGTTGGAACCACAGCTCCTGGACATCATGGTTGTTCAATTCAGGAATGAAAAAGTTAGTAATCATGGCTCTATACCGATCACCATTGACTGTAACGTTCTGGCCATCATCGTTTTTGAAGAAGTACGGACCAATGATTCCACCAGCCCATAAAGCGTACCAAACAGTCAGTTTTTCTGGATGTAATGGTGTTTCGACATACACTTGAGGATTAGCTTCACTCCAAATGCGGCAGTTTTATTTGTTGACGTAGCCATTCAACCAGAAGTGCGCTTCATCACTAAACAAAATTCGCTTATGAAAATCGGGAACAACGGCAATCTCGTTTTCGAAATAAAATTGCACTATTTGCAAGCGTTGTTCAGGCGTGAGTCTATTCATGATGAATTGCCAAACCAAACTGAGAATAAATCACTTGACAGCTGTTAAATCGGTGGCCATCTTGAACAGTAATGCCAACTTAAAGTTCTATACGTCTATAAAAAAAAAACCCTTTAGAACATATCGCCTCTCTATCCCTGAACTACAACAATAAAGTTATTTCCCTGTGGGAAATGCTAAACTAATTGTTCCCAAGGAACATGTCTGCTGACTAATCAAAAATACACCGTGACTTGTCAAAAGAGAACTTATCACGGATATAATATCAATGAGTACATAAATAGTACACAAGCTCTAATTTCTTTGGGGATTGGTACCGTTTCTACATTTGCAGTTGTACTTAGTGTTATTCATCTAGTACCTAGTTTTTCAGCATTAGGCGAACTGGAATAATATACGGCACTGGTTCAATATTGACTAATCGTATAACCAGTCTGTTTAGATTAGCTCTAGAAAATGTCACGAAGTATGTAAATAGTTGTAATTGACCCCCTCCTAAGACATCGCAATGTTAAAGTGACTAGTATATTACATGAAAAAGATTAAAGCAAAGACCGGTCCTTATACTTGAAAGACAAGTCAAGTGTCATGTTTTGTGACTAGTTCCTAATACAATAGGGTTAGTTCAGCACGACAACAAAACTTAAGCTACAATATTGTTACGTCTTTACCCTATCATAAAAACGTTTAACTTATTACGGTTGGGTATTGTAAAATAAAACACAAGTAATAGACTTTTCAGCAAAAACACCTTGTCATTTTACAGATCTTGACTACTGTTTGAAGTCGGAAGTAAAACAGATCATCCCTGGCAATGCTTGCATTGCTTTATATACTTCTTCAGCTCAGCCTAGAAATAATAACAGCAAACTGTTACCAAAATGTTAACAAAATCTAGCTAATTTTTTAACACTTAAAACTAGCATGAAACTTATACACTAAAACATATATAACTACTACACATTTTGCTACTACACAAGAATTTTATACACAAAATCTATCTATCTAAGCTTACACAATTAATTGCATTGTATCCCTACATAAATGCAGTTTCCTATGAAAAATAATACAGTGAGACAACAGCATAAATTTTATTTTATTAGTAAAGAAAACATTCATGCAATTTCATTCTCGTAAGAGAACAAATTACTTTCTGAAACTAATTCGGTCAGGAATTCGCATTGTCATGAATCGACCTCACTGATCTCTGCAATTTATGTAACAAAAACAAAGAGATGGCACAGCATATATATTTTGCAAATGAGAAGACATTGGTCAGAGCAAAGACTGGCTTTGTAATAAAAATAATTCTTATCGCCAGTTTTTGAACAAAATTATGTGAAATTCTGTATAAACAAACATCAGATTCGTCTCTACATTTGTATTGAAAACAAAAACAAAATATTAAAAAATTCTAAAGAAACTATCGCTCGCATCACAAGCTACAACTAGACAAGACAACTCCGTCAATTTTAAAGAAAAACTGCAAATAGAAACTTGTGAGAAATTCGTTTTTTTATAGTTGAATATTCTGCGGCTTTAAAGAAAACGTTTTTGTTTTGATTTTCTGATGTTTGACTACTTGAATATGGCGTTTACACTTTGTACTCTGACAAGCACAAAATACTAAATAAGTAAATTCGCTTTTGGACTTAAAAATACTGCTGTATTTGAATGACAAATCCTTTTAATGTTTCATGTTGCTACATACAGTTCTGATGTAACTTTCTTTCTATTTTTTTTCGTTAGTCTACGATACAAACAAGCAGTAATTTAATTTAGCCAAAAACAAAAAAATTATTTGCCCAGAACCTTTAAAAAAAAAACACTTTAATTATTGAAACACAAATGAAGAATAAACAAAAACAAATAACGAGAAACTAAAGTTCATATTTGTAGCTTGCATAATGTAACATGTGGTAAATGTACTCGTACATATAACATTTGCTGGCAAGGAGTCACAATTACCTTTTTTAAAAAGGAAAAAATTGAAAAACATACTTAATTGTATTGAAAATTCTATTCTATATAAAACCAATGAAAAACAAAGCCAACAAAATAAAAAATTTAGAGACACCCAAACGGTTCGTTTTAATAAAATTGAAACATAAACTAATGCCGCCTTGACTGCCTTTGCTCCTTTTTCTGTTGTGGGCATTTACAGTACAGTTGCTGGCAGTATAAGTTTCAGTGGGTAGTAGTTGTGTTAGTTCAGTGAGTGGTAGTTCATGTTTTGTGTAAAGAAGTACACAATTCATAAAAACACTTGTTACATACACAACCACAACCAGCACATATTTACGTTTTTCAGCTTCAATGTTTCCAACTATGGCAGTTTGCTTGAGTTTTTTGTTTCTTTGTGTGTTTGTTCAACATATTTTCCTAAACACCTTTATGTACATTTATGTAACACACACACATTTATAAACTTAAATACATTGATGCATTTTTAAGGTATTAGTTTGCACAAGAGTTTGTTTGGCTGTTGCATGACTGGTTCACTGCCTGGACGTTTAGTTATAAATATTTCTTCTTGCTGTGTTTTGCTGTTTGCTACATAGTACAACACTGAAAGCACAACAGCTCAATAATAACAACAATAACAATAGAAACAAATGCACGGACATGAATTATGTTTATCCTTATTTCCTGTGCCTGTAGATAGTAGAACAGCACAGGCTGTAATTTATGTTTTGTCGTTTCAAAGGCCAATTTTAAAAGGGCGATTTTCCTCTATTTTAAATTAATAAAATAATGCATAAATAAAATACTGATAATTGTTTTAAAAAATAATTACTTTGTGCTTTAGAATAAATTTAAAAAATTTGTTTAATTTTTAACAGCCTGCCTTTTATAAATACATTATTTACACTGCTGATTTTCTTTAAGGATTTTTGCTATTTATGGTTTTAAAATTAAATATTTTATGACTTAAGGTGCTGCATTTTATATTAAGTTTTTCCCACATTGTTACAAGTGTTTGATACCCAAAAAAGAAATAAAACTTTTGTTATCTGTTTATCTAAAAAATGTGTTTTAAGTTTTAATTTTATGGAACCTTAAGAAAAAATAGTGCATATTACCAAGGTTTACAGTAATATGGAAAATATTTTGGAGCCCTGATTTCAAATTAGTCTTTTCGTTTTTAGCTATAATTTATGAGATGCTTACATCGTTAGTTTTTAAATTCAAGAGCTTACGCGATATGCTATACACTTCTTGCCACATGAATAGGACAATTCGTACACAATTTTTTCATGAGGTTATAGCTTCTAAAAAAATTCTACAAACTTAATTTTAGTTTTTATTTAAAGGTAATTTAGTTGTTATTGAGCACTACAAAAATGGGTTCACTATATTATGAACTGGTTTAGTTTCTTTTTTAATTTTTTAAAAAAGTCAAAAAAAGAATTCAAAATTTGCCTCACATGAATAAAACACTTATACAAAAAAAAAAACAGTTTATATATAGTTTTCAATAAAATTTTTATTTTTATTTACATTTCATGAAAAATTTTACATTTTAAAACCTTTTCAAGAAGGCGTAGACCCTCCATTTTTATATATTGTTTCGTAAATTCGATAGGACTCTCCAATTTCATAAGATTTAAGTCGTGGCGGATTTTTCTTCTGTTTATTCTTTGTGTTTGTCTTTTTCTACTTTTTCTACTCATTCTTATTTTTATTTTCTTCTTCATTCTTTGCATATATTTCTTCTTCCTCTTCTTCTTCTTGTTTTTCTTCTTCCTCCTTTTTTGTTTGTTTAATTCTTCTCTTATTCTTGTCTTCTTTTTCTTCTTCTAATTAGTTTTCTTTTTTTATTCTTCTATCATTCTTTTTCTTTTTCTCCTCTGCTTTTCTTTTTTCTCTTCTACTTTTAATTCTTCATGTATTCTTTTCGTCCTCTTCTTTTTCTCTTTATTTTTCTCATTCTACTTCTTTTTTTAATTCTTCTCTTATTCTTTTCATGCTCTTCCTCTTCTTCTTTTTCTTTTTATTTTTCTCTTTCTACTTCTTCTTTTAATTCTTCTCTTATTCTTTCCTCTTTTTATTATTCTTTTTTTCCTATTCATTTTCTTCTTACTTTATTTTTCTTCTTCTCTTTTTTTTTCACTCTTCTTTATTCTCTCTTCTATTTTTTGTGTTTACCTCTTTTCGTCCTCTCTACTTTCTTTTTCCTTTCATAAAGAGGACCCACCTTTTTTTATTTGATTTTTTTGTTTTAAGAAATATTCTTGTAAGTAAAATAATCTTACAAATAAATATTTTAAATAATAGTTATGGAGTTTAAAAATGATAACTTTAGTTCATAAGCGTATCCTGCTTTATGGGAACTTTTTTAACATAACCTTCTCTTTAATATAAATTTCTCAAAAAGGCCCTAATTTGCAGATGTTTGTATATTTAAGCATTCATTTCTTTATCAAAAATCTTTTTTTTTTCCTAATTGTTCATACACAGCTCATGCAAAATCTAACCAACGTCTTTAAGAATTTTTTATTGGAAAACCAGAAGTAAAATTAAAAACCTATTTGGCGTAAGTGTGTATGTGTGTGTGTGTGTGTGTATGCACGTTGCAAGCAAGAATGTGTTCAAGTCAGAGACAACAGCAGGAAATTTGTATTGGCAGCACGTTATACTTTACAACAACAAACTACAACAACAAGCAAAAGAGCAACATGAACAAATAACAACAACCTGAAAAACATATAAACTATGGCTGCACAACAAAACTGTCTTAAACTTCTCATTTTATATTCAGCGCGTTCTACTTGACTTCATATGTTAAATTTTATTTTTATGTTTCTTTTTTTTTTTTTTTTTTTTTTGCTAAAACGAGTTAAGCGTTCGTAGTGCCATGCGGTTTCGGAAGTTGTGTTATGAAACATCAAAATGGCGTAAACTACGGAAGAAGACTTACATCAGCCAACTGTGAGGAAAACATACTAGTCCAGCAAAGACAAAAAATATTAAATAAAGAACGACAGAAGTGAAAAAAAAATTAAAACAGGAAGTCATATAAATCGAAGACATACTGCCGTTTGAAATACATACTACACAAGTTTTTTTTTCTGTTATTTTTTTTTATATTCAACAAGAATTATTATTTTAAAATTTATTATGCCACATTTTATCGTGTCATGATTTTTTTGTTAACAAAAAAAAAAAACTGCAAAATTTCTCGTTCATGCCGATAGATGCAGTAATAAAAAAGGATTTCTAACAAAATACCTTTTTGTTAAGGGGAGTTTTAATTAATTCTTATGCTTTATAGCTGACGCTGATAGCATTTGACACTAAAAACCTAGAAAGTGTTTGGAAAAGGCAAATACGCCGAGAGTATGTGTTGCGCTACATTTAGCGCGTGTAATAGTTTTACTTACATTTTTAATAAAAATTAAAAGTTATTGTTAGAGTTGATAGTTGATGGGGCTGGATAAACATTTTTTTTTCTTTAAGTAAACAAAAAACTTTTCTAGTATTTTATAACAAAAAGCTTCAAATTAATATAGAAAACTTATGCACTCTTGTTTGTTATTTCAAAATGCACGTTGTAAATTTGAAACTAAATTATTTGCATTAAAGCAGCGTTTTTAATTAAAACAAAACTTTTCGTTTTTATTTTACTTGTGAAGAGAAATAAAAAAACATACGCATTGATTTGCATTAATTAACATCAAATGAAAAGTTTTTTTCTTTTTTTCTCAAAAGCAGTATAATTTAAATTGTATTAAAGCTAAAATACAGAAAAAAAGATGCGCTCACATAATCAGTAGTTATTGTAGATGTGACTCTTAATTCATGTCATCATTTTGCTTATTGAATGGTCATATTCCCTGCTACCAGGGATTTAAATCTTTCTCATTTATTTCAATAATAAGATTATTCCAAAAAATGTATTTTAAAAAACAGCAATTTAAAGTTTAAAATTTGCTGTCAAAGATCAATTTTTAAAAATATTTTTACAGAATCCAAACAAAGATAGTGCGAATATATTAATTTTAGTTATGAAATTCTCACTCCAGTAGCTTTCGATTTTATTCGTTTTTTTTTTTTATTTTTTAAAAAATTATTGAAAATTAATTAATCAATCCAAATTAACTGCTGCAAATGACTGAATTAATTATAAATAAAATTATCCTATAGCTGACACAGATCTTTCAATTTTTACGACGCTATACAAAGCTTAAAATGAATATCAAAATATCATTAATGTTTTATTTAAAAAAAAAATTTTTGCAGACCTCTAAAAGACACAACCATTTTTTTCATTTCATTTAAAGAAAGAGTCATTTGTGTAATTAAAAACTTTTAGCTGATAATGGATTTCGCTCACCTTTTTTGCAGGAACTTTCGTTTTAAGTCTCTCAGTACACTTGTACCGCGCTCATCATCCATAAAACTCAGACGCTGATGTTGTATTGCGTCTGGCTGTGGCGTTAACAGACGACGATTTGTGACCCCAAAATCCATTTGTACATCAACTACCAACAACAGGGTAAGCAGTATTAAAGTGGCCCCTAAGCTTATGGCCAAGCGTTCTTTTAATTTCATAGTCCTCAACAAGCCCATGATGATACTATTACTCGTCTTACCGTCTCTCTTTAATTTAGGAATGTCTAAAGTGTGTTTATTTTTAATAATATTTTCAGCTATCTTTGCATTTTTAGGTGGGAGGGTACTTTCGCTGTTTTTGCTGCTGTATTTATTTAAATAATTTTCCAACCACAATGTCTTTTGGCCCAAAGCTGCTTGATTCAAGGGCTCAGTTAGTTCTTTTGATTTGGACTTTCTTATAATGCGTTTGCGTACAATTACACGTTTTACTTTGGCTGCTTGTGGCACAGATGTGTGCTCGGCGGCTTGTGGTTGTAGGAACTCTAGTTGATTTTGTTTTATTAAATTGTTGGAGGTATTATTTTCAATAAAACTATTTAATTTATTTTGTTTAATGCCTTCTTCGTCGGCACTAGTTTTTCTAGTTAAATTTCTGTGATTGCTGTTCTGACTAACGCTCTCAAATATTTGCTCAGCTGATAAATTGCGTTTTAACAACAACCTAGACGTTTGCAGTTGTTGATTTTGTTGCTGCCCCAAGTTTGTATTCAAATCACTGTTATTACTGCCATAAACTAGTGACGACAATTTATTGCATGATAAGCATTCATCAGGCACAGGCACAGCCGCTACTGATAGTTGCTCTGGCTCTAGTTGCTGCCACTGTTGCTGTTCTTCTAACAGCTCCTGTTGTTGTTGTTTATGTCGGAATTTTTCTAAACGTTGAGCTAATGCTGGCGAGCTTGTTCTATATGCACTCGATTGAAATTTATTATTAGAAACACATTGATTGTGAATATTTAAATTTGTTATCTCAGTTTTGTAGTCAACGCTGCTGTAATTTGCAAAAAAATATAAAATCAAAAGGAAAGAGAAAAAAAAATTTATTAGAATTTAATAATTTTATTGAGAGAAAAAAATTAAAAAAAAAAGAATTATTCCATATATTCCAAACTACTATTTAGGCTCTAACGCTTAAGAAAAAGAAAAAGTAATTGAAGTCACATTTTTTATTTTTTTTTGCTGAAAATTTCTAATGGTGGTTGCGTAAAAATTATGCAATTATTGTAGCAGAGTCATTAAAATTTGCAATTTGCTGTCATTCTTAATGGGAAAATGTAATAAATACATTTTATGCTATAAAGAAAATCATAGAAAAATATTTTTTGATACTTTTATTTAAATAAAAAAGGTAAAGAGTAAAAACTAAAAATTATAAAATTATTTTAATTGAGAAAGACACACGTAGGCGTGGTGAAATATTGGCATATAATTTAAAAGAGACCAAAAAAGTTTAAAAAAATATTTATTAACTTAAAAAAATTTCTTTGCAGTTATGAGTTATGGGTGTGTAAATTATATAAAATGAACATTCATCTGCTTATAAAATTACAAACTTTATTTTAAGACTTTCGCTCTGAAGGGTTCTAAGAATTTCATACAAATGTTGACTGTCATATTTTACTGTTTGGTTTTTTGCTAGTATTTTGGTAACAAATTGCAAATATTCTCTGTTGTTTGTTAAGAAAACTGAAATTTTAGTCAAGTAAATTTGTATGTATTGTCTATTTAACACACAGTTTTCTAAGTATTGTATAAACAAAAGAATCTGGTATGCAAATCAGATGTTTAAATAAAGGTAGGTATGCATTTATGTCCACAAGGCCTGGAAATATTATTCAATTTCAACAACATAAATTAAAAAAATATAAAGCTGCAGCTGAAAAAACTGTTTAAATGAGATTTAAAAAAAAAAATAAATTTCTTTGATGAGCTTTCTGCTCATTTCATTTAAAATTTGAAAGTATCTTTATCATTGGTTGATTTATTTTTGGCCAGATTCAATTTAAGTTTGTATTTTGATGATTTTTTTCTCAAGCTATTAGGCTTACATTTCCTTATGAAAATAAAACAATTTTTTATTTCATATTGTCCTTTATATCTTTATCATTTTCTTTAGTTTTGCAATAAATTTCAGTTTTAACTTCAGCAACCACTTAAGGTCGCCCTGAACCAAATTTAAACACTCCCAACTTTCGTTTTTGAAAAATCAAATTCAGAATTTGCTTGCACACAGCCTACACTAAATAGTTCTACTACAATCTGCCAACAATCTAAAAAAAGGTGTTTTTCTGTAGTGTTCTCCTTTTCCTGTTTTCCCCATTTTACAATTATTTATTTTTTTAGTGTTTTATGTGTAAACGGCAGTATAAAAAAGTGAATGTATCCCACCTAGTCCAGTTTGTTTGTTCATTACACTTGATGAACACTTTGATGCAAGTGGAAAACATGAAAACAACACCAACAAGCAGAGACTGAAAAGAGTAAAATTTTGAACTGGGTTACTACTAGTAACCCAGCGAACTTTTGCACCGCCTAACAGATAATAAATGTCTGGGTACAGATTAGCTGAATTTGATTTATGATTTTATGAAAGTAATACAATTAATAAAAAGCTAATATTTATTTCAATAATTTTTTTTTAATAATAACACAACAATAAAAAATAAAAAAAATATATCAATAATTTTAGATAAACTTAAAAAGTTGGCGTAATAATGGGAGTTGCCAATTTTTTTAAGAACTAAAGTTTTGCTATGCCAGACAGCCGTACTCTGAAAGTGGGCATAAAAATAGGCGTGGTAATAGTAGTTATTCTGCTATTCGGAATGGAAATAAATACAAAAAATAAAAAAAAAATCAGTTAAGTCGTTCTCCAGTTGTCATTGTTCGAATAAGCACGAATAATTTTTTTGTATTGTTTTCTTTTTTTATTCATTTTGATTGAGAAAAACTTGGCAATTGTTTGCATCCAAAATAAAGCAAAAAATTGTTTTAGTTCTCAAGTACAGCATGCAGTATAAAATACTCGGACTTGGATTACAGATCACTGTAGGTCTCTTTGATTTTCCATATAAACTTATTTACCCGTTTCTTTAGAAATTTTTTTATGAGTTTGCTAAACGCTTCTTTTACATTCTGTTATTTTAACACTCAAATATTTTTGAACTAAACAAAAAAATATGAAGGCAAAAAATGAAATGTTAAATATTTGTGTGCTTGTCTGAGTAACAAAAGAGTGAGTGGCATATCACTGCTGAATGTCCTGTAGATGCAAGTTTAAAACTGTGATACATCACATAATGGTTTGTTAGGGACATGTGTCAAATAGAGTCTACTGCTGTTTGTTTTATTAATCTGCCAGATTATTTTCCCCATCACCCGCTTTTTTTTTTATTCACAAAATTGAAACAATTACAACAAGAACAGCGGTAACAAAATTTAGTTTTATTAAAAATTTACAAAACAAAAGAGTTGAATGTTGGGATTTTATTAAGCACTGACTATTTACAGGGTTTTAATATGTTAACATTTTTAATTTTCTTTTGGCTGTCATTTATTTTACACATACAAGTTTATTGATTTATTTGGTTGCCAATTATTAACATAAAAAACCAACAGAGAGCATGAGCGGTATTTGAAAACAATCATACTTCGATTAATGCTGTTTGAATTTTTAGAAAAACAATTTTATTTTCATTTTAAAATATTTTTTGAAAGGTTTTTTTTTTTTCATATGAAACTTGATAAAACTTAATTTACAGCTCCTGGAATTCTTGTTTTTGAAAACAAAAAACAAAAATCAAAATTAATTTTAAGTCGGGGAATGCCAAAGTTTTAAATTTTGTATTAAATTTATCATTCAATATATTGATATGGTTGAATTAAATAAATAAAATTCTTTAAATAAATAAATCAATTGAAACAAGGACACATATTGCTAAACGACTTAGAGATGAATATGAATGTTATTAGGCGAATTGAGAACGGTAAAAGACAGTTTGGAGTGTCTTAGTTAGGAACGTAACCCCATATTTTAGTGAAATGAGCGCCAAATGAGGTATGACTGTACCTACAATTGTACTTTAATAAATTCACTAGTGAAAAAAAGAAACTCACATACACAATGCTTCCTCCTTTGAAGACTGATTTTATAGACTTTTTCCCAGTTACTTGCAATAAACTTGTGCACCACATTCTCTTCTTATGCGATACCAATACAGGCGAAGGCTCACAAGTAATAAGATAAGGAAGGGCTAAAAAATGTAAGTTGCAAATAACATTAATGAATTTTAAATGACTCCTTCTGCTTTTATTTAATTAAAACGTGTGCATGAAAGAGAGAAGACATTTATCATCAACCATTTAAATTAGTGTCCCTTCAACTTTCAATACTCCATTGCTAACATTCAGCCATAGAAGTAAATAACGACAGTTTTATAGGTTTGTTTTTATTTATGCTGGTAAATTAAATTAAATTCATTTTGAAATGGGCAAGTATTCTTTTCAATCTTTGGAACTTTGCCAAGCAAAGCTATTTTTTCTACAGTGCAATAATAAATTTAATGCGTAAGTATTATGGAAAACAAGTATGGTATTAACCCATACACTGTACAACAAAATCGACATTTTCTTATCTGATCGGTGTTTTGTGAGTTTACATTTGGCCTTTTGTCAGAAAGTTGGTTTAAAGTTTAACCCCCTTATTCAAAAAAATTAACGCAGACTTTAAAGTCAACGTTATCGAAATTTTTTCACATAATTTTTTCATAAATTTTATTTTAAAGTCTACGTCAACTTTTTTTGGATTAGAGCATAAATGTTTTTTTTTTTTCAAAATGTTTAATAACGAAATGTAAAACTGTATGAGAAATACTTTTGTGGAATCTTTTAATCCTCTAACTCTTCAACTTATGGTCTTTTTGTCTCTTTTCAGATAGTAGGACCAAGACCACACACAGCAATTTTAGCTGGGCAATTCTTGATTTTGTAGGAAAGAGAGGAAAGAGGAATGGAAAGGGGTACAAACTTGCTGGTACTCAGCAATTCCCTTTTGTTCTCTTTTCATATCTTTTATAAAGATGTAAAAAGAGAAAACAGGTAGCTTGAAGGCTGAATGAAAGACTGAATAAGAATGTTAAAATTGCCGAAACAAAGAATTCAGAAAGAATTGCCTTACTAAGTTTGCTATGTGTGGTCCTGGTCTAGTCAAAAAATAGTAAATTACTTGATGAGTTCGACGGTTAAAAGGTTAAACAAAAATATTCTCATAGCATTTCATGTAAATACAATTAAAGTTTTAAAAAAGGGGAACTTTAAGCTTCATAGAAATAAAAGCCATAGACATAAAGCAGCGATACACTGGTGTAGCAGTGATCACAATCTTGTTCTTTTTTCTTATGTTGTATTAAATTGAATAGCTTGAGAGCAATTTTTATTATAACAATATGTATGTAGGAAAGTGTAAATTTTAAATTTGAACTGCCTTTATGTTAGATTATACGAGTTAATATAAATCAAAAACTTTTTACTCAAGATGTTAATTACACTTGGAAAATTTGAACTCGTATGCATGTGCTCAAACATTTTTCACAGCATTTTTTTTTTTTTTTTTTTTTTTGTTTTGCCTTTAACAAGTTTAAACTCTAAACAATAGCAGCTCATGACATTAATTTATATTCAAACATTTTAGGTTTTATTAACTTCTATTCTAATTAAGCTTTCGCCAAACAACATGATGTCAGTTTACGAGTAAAACAACATTATTTTACAATCTAAAAACAACAACAACAAAAATGTATTTACGACATTAAGATGAACAGGATACAAGTAAGCAGGACCGAGGTAATATTTATAGTCATAGTAACAATAGCAACAGCAATAATAGTAACAAACAAAAAGGAGTCATATAACATACGTTCTATTATAATCTCGCATACACACACATATATGAAGGATACCTAATGTACCCTTATATTTAGTATGTGTGTATGTATGTAGAAACATAGATTTTAACTACCACTGCAACAACCGCAAACTATTGGTTGGTATTACAACACACAGACATCTCATTTATAAAGCTTTTTATAATACATATAAATACAAAAGCAATTTAAAGCACACATACTTAAACACAAAAACACACATCGCGCGGTTGTGTAAGTGGATTCGTGTACATTAAGTACCAAAGTTAATTTCTATTATACCTAAAACAAAAAGCAAAAAAAAGAGTAGTAATTCAAATAAAGGAATTTTTTTTTTATTGCAAAAATGAGAAAATTTGGAAACATTTTGTTTTTTTTTTAATATTTCAATTTGTAATATAAAAATTTGAATCTAGAAATCACTCGAATAAATTGTCTTAATTTTTCTAGCCGTTGGTTTTAACTGTTTATGAGTTGGAGTGCTTAGAGCAAAGAGAGTATATATTTAATTAAGAATTAAAAAAAAACACGCTTGAAACATATAATTTTAATTATTAAAAAAAATCCACATTTAAATTGTTGTGAGGCTGAGTGATTCAAACTTATTTTGCTACAATAAATCTTAATATTCGATCTGCGATTATAGCCCATGATGATAATTGGGCGCGATTTCATTAATGGTTGTATTAAATTTTTAGAAAACTCCATTGGAAAACCAAACTCCATTGGAAAGGCACATAAATACATAAACTAATCTTAATATATAAAATTAGTTTGTACGTGTGTTTGACATTGTACTCCTCCTATACGAGTGGACTGATTTAATTAAATTTCTGTGTATGCCTTTGGGTTATGCTTTGGAAGGTTTAGCATCCGCTCTGCAGTTTGTATCTGTCTTATTTATCTACCACCTATTTTTACTCGGTCTTGCACGGTCCTTTACTCTATGAGTATGATTTCTTAGAGCAAGAAGATCGAAAATTTTTAAGGCAAAACAACGTTTGCCGGGTCAGCTAGTAGAAAATAAATTTTTTTTATATGGAAAATGTTTGCTTTCTGTCAGGGAAATAAATAAATTCATTTTATTACTCAAGAAATTGCAACAACATTCTAAAGCTAAATTTAAGTTAAGGACGAAGGCCACAGCAGCCAGTTCCTATAACGTTATTAATATGTAAATTTATTTACTGTTAATAAATAAAAATAAAATAAATAAATTTCAGTTAATGGCACCTTTATAACCCCCACATTCAAAAATAGCCATAGTCAAAGTTTGTATGAGCTTTTAAGAATTTTACTATTTTTTTAAATAAAATGCTTATTTTATTATGTTTGACGTCGTATTGTATAAAAATTGAAATTAATAATTATATCCTGAAGAAGCTACACGAATTAAGGCGAAATATCGATATAAAAATAAAAATATTTTAAAACGACCTTAAGCTCAATAAAGTAGTCGTTTCAATTAAAAAATAAAAAAGTCAAATAAACTAACAAATAAATTTATTTATTTTTTTTTTTTTTTAACTACAGAAATTGTTTGACAACTTGAAAAGAAATTCCCCTTTTCATAAATATTTTTTTGCCATGAAATTTTTTCACTTCATTTTTGCTGAGGAACTTTTATCTTTTTTGATGTTCGTAATATCAGTACATCCCACAACTGCAGGTATTCTAAACTTACGATAAAAGTCTACGTTCTTCTTCGGACGGTTATCCACTGGTGCCAAGGTATTCCCTCTAAAACATTCAATATATGTGAGAGCAGTTTTGCAGAATTTTGATTGTGCTCCACACCAACTTCATAATATCTTACTACTCAATTCAAAAAATTTCAAGTTGACTCTCGTTGGAAAACAAAATGATTTTTAGATGAATACATCCAGTTTCAACTCACTTGTGGACATTAAAAATGCCTTAGCTATCCCTTTTAGTCTCATTGCTTGTCTCTTTGCTTTATATGTACATACAAACGAGCATATAAGTCGACAGGCAGTATTTATAGTATAAATTTTATACTGCAGTGTACTTAAAGTAAGTGAAAGAGAAAGAGAGAGAGACATTTTTAAAATATTTTCTTTTGATATTTTTGCAATTTCAATTTACTTGGGAGATCTGATTTAATTTTGCACTTCATGGCTCTCTTTTTCGTTCTCTCTCTCTCGCTATCCCTTCTTAATATACTTTTTTTGTATAAAGAAAACCGGTTTATTTACACGTACACACACCTCGTGTGCAAACAATAGCTCATGGTTGTTTGTAGATGTTTTGCGCTCTATAGGTTCTATTTATAAACAGAAAGACATTTTAACATACAAAATGTTGTTGTTTCTTTTTTTGTTTTCTATACTTTTTGTTAAACAGTATAACCCTATAAAAACAAAGTTGCTGGCTGCCATAATTAATAATTAAAACTAAATTTGATTGGTAAATTAAGTCAAAAATGGACGATTTATTTTAATAAAGACAAGTAGTGAGAGGGATATTCAAGATAAACATGGACAAAGAAAAATAGTTTTTTCTAATTTCCTTCTTTATGCCGAAAATATGAGAAGTTAATTGAATTAGTCGATTCGTTCTTTAGTTTTGTGCTTACGAAAAATTTATTTTTAAAAATTGATTTTCATTTGTTGAGGAGCAAGTTAATTTTTATAACTTTTTCAAAGGCTCAAATTTGTGATTATCTAGATTAGCAAAAAGTTAACTGCCCTCTTTTAGTATTACAATCGAATTTATGTCAATGTAAATTTTTATTTTTAAATTTTAAAAAATAAAAAAAATTTTTTTTTTGCAGTTTTGCTGTCTTATTTACTTCTAAGCCTTCAACAGCATCCATAATAATTTTTTTTTTTTTTTAATATAAAAACTTTTTTTTTAATTTGGATTTGGCTAAGCGACCAATTTCAGTGTCAAATTCAATTTCCTGTACTCCTTCACTCTTACTGCTAACACATGTTTTATCCTGGTGTTCAGGTTTAGCACAAGTGGCTTACATAAAGTTTTATTCGATTCTAGAATCTGTACAAATTATATATTCTTGTTGTTTTATTTTATTAGTCAGCCATTTCATGCCGACCCCTTAAAAAAACGGTTGTATAGAAACACTTAATTTTTTAATTGTTTTTAAAAGACTTTCACACAAAATTGCTAAAAGACGATTTAATTGATTGTGTTTTATAAGCAGCGTAGGACTCATGAAAGTGAAAAGCCACTTTTAGCTTTAGTAATATCAATAATAGACAGCAAATGATGTAGCAGACCTTGAATGCAACAGGAATAGAAATAGTGCCGCATTGACCAGCTAACTTGTTCTCTTGTCAGATTCTAATTCTAATTTTTAATACTCATAAGAAGCTTACTTGTATCATAGCTTTCCATTAAAGATATTTTCAATTTTGTTATAATCATATTCAAATAACGTAGAGTGTATTTAGATCAACTACTAACTTTTATTTTTAAAAGTCAGTGCACGTGTGTTTGTGAGTATGTGAAAATGATAATGACAATATATTTAACTTAAAGCACTTTTATACACTTAAAATTTGTCCTTTTTGAGTACCACAAAATAGCGGTTACAGTATTAGTGTGCATACATGTATTTGTTTGAATTTATTTTAGTCAAGTTGTAATACAAGTTGTGGCACAAACACACATTAAATTAAGTAAACAAAGATTTGTCAACAACAACAAAATTTGTGAACAAAAAATGACAAGAAGAATAAATAAATTAAACAGCAGGTTATGTCACATGCAAAATAATTTTAATTTCTGAATAAAACTAGATGTTCAGTTAAAAAAAAAATATTTTTCTGTAACACTAATTTGCACAACCAATTAAAGTTTTGGCTAAAAAGTTTAACAACTAAAACAAAAAAAATTAAGAAATTTTTAAATAAAATAAAATTAAAATTTAATTGAAAGACTTTACAGAGACAAATTATAATTTGGCTAAAGCCATGACATTTATTCTGCTGACATGCCACAGAAAAACCCAAAAATAAACTAAAACCAAGAAATGTATTCATTTATCTATCCAAAAATTCTCAAGTCAAGATTATTTGAAATTTGTGGTTTTACTTAACAAATCCAACCAACAACCAAACCATAACCAGCCACATTCATACCAAATCAATATATAGCCTACATACACAGACAGTTATGTAAATAAGTAAAGGGTGTTTTTTAAGCTTAAAAAAAACTTACTTAGTAACATGCCAGCAAATGAAAATGAATATATTGAGGCTTGAACAAGCACATCTGGTTATTATGTTTTTGCTCGGTCTCGCCCGATCCGGTCTTTTATTACGTAAAAGCTCAGATATGTATTGATTTTTAGACAAATCCGCTTAATTGCTTGTTAAAAAACACATTCACTGCTTCATAAAGTGGCTCATACTTTTGCTAGTATTATTATAAGAGGCGCAAACTTAAGTGGTAAATAAAATATTTCAGAGCATAATTTCATTTGAACAGTCGGTCCCAAAGTAAATGGCGACCTGCCTTTGAGTATAGAAACTACATGTAAATACTAAATTTCTGACAACCAAAATTTCTGACAACAGAAAATTTATTTGATTTATATAAATTATTTTGTGTGCAACCTAAATTTTATTAAGTGACCTAGAAAAAACTTTTCTAGACCAACAAATTAATTTTAAGAATCATTCATTAATTCTTACAACTTCTACATGACTTTATGGTTCATTTAGATGATTGTCCATGTGAGCCAGGCATTCTTTGAATTATGGATAGATTTAATAATGTCGATTATGAATTGGGTCTCTTTTTAAGTTTCCAATATAACACGTTTAAGATTATGGCCATAAGACCGAAAACATTTTCAAATAATATTTGCTAAAAAAAACACCCTTTACATATTAGTATATCTGCCTTTGTAATAGATTTTTATTTGCAAATTTTTCTTTATTATTTGAGCTCTACCCACATAATAAACCAAAAAAAAAAAAAAAGAGAGAGAAAAAAATTTAAAACAATTTTCAAAGTTATTTGTCAATCATTTAAATGAATTAAGGCTTAATCAACAAAAATTGTCAAATACATACATTTCGTTCGTGTGTGACACACATCCGTACACACACAGACATTTGATGTCATACAGTACGTATAAGTAATGGAATTTTTCGGTTTGAATATTTTTTTGTAAATTAAAAGATATAAAATCAATAATTATTTAATACCACTTCCTGAGTGCGTATGCTTGTAATTTGAAGTTGTCAATTTAGTTAATTAACTCAGCAGGAATATGTTTTGAATTTTAAGATTTTGTCATTTCGAATTATTTAAAAGAATATTGTCTTAAATAAATTTCAAATTGAATAAATGCAAGTCTGTTTTATTAAGTCTTAAATTTCAAAATTTACTATAAAAAGACCTATGTGTTTTTTGGTATTTCTGTAGGTATTTAGCGAGACTGGTTTTATTTAATTTCAGCTGGGACTTGTTCGTTTATTTTATTCAAAACCTTAAGCTAAAATAAGTTTTTATTCATTTTCATTTTCTTTTTAATTGAATTTGCCATACATTTTCCTTAATATTTTGTTTCATTTTCGAAAATTGTGTTGTTAACAAAAAAGTTACTGTTTGTATTTACGCGATTCACTTAAGTTTTCCTTTTCTTTCTTGTTATCTTTCACTTAGCTTTCGTAAATTTCATATGAAAAATTTACGTTTTTGTTTTCAAACCTCTTTTTTGCTGCAGTTTTGTTGGTTTATCTTTCTTTTAAAGTTACCATTGCTGTCATTGGCGTTTGTTGATATTGATATTTGCTTTACTATTGATTTTGCGGCTTTTGGTTTGTTTTACAATTCTGCTTGTTGTGTTATTTTTTAATTTCCTTTTTCATGTTTTTATTATTATGTCGCACAGTGTGTTAATGGCACAAAAATAAAAAGTATTATCATTAATAAGAACATTAATTTCAGAATAACACAAATTAAATGCATATTAAATCTTACTTTATAAATAATAATTTGAAAACTTATTTATAACGCTGCAGACATGTTTTCAAATGGCGGAAATGTATTTTAGAAAACACAGTTATTGTAATATTTTTTTGTTTGGAATTAAGAAAGCATTTGTAATTATTTCTCATAGTGGATAAAGTACAGCTTTAGAAGCAGTAATAAAAAATTTAGGTCCAAGTATTTTTTGGGTGACGTAGCTTTTTGCAAAAATTATACTGGTGACTAGATCTACGGAATATTTGAAGGTATACCAAACTAGGATTGAACATAAAAATGATTTTTCGCAGCATCACTTATTTCTAATATTTAAAAAATGCGCTAAACCAGGGGTCAGAAAGTCATATTCGATATCGAATGAAAACGAGCAAAAATGAATTTATTTTTTTATGAAGTAATTTGAAAATTTCGATTGAAGCTGCTCGTTATCCATTGTCGCGATTTGACATAAGCTTAAATTCCTTAATATAAAAATAATTAACGATCCTATTTGCTCTTCACTAAACGTAAAATTTTTTTTCAATAAGAAAAAAATTCGATAACAGTTTTTACAGCAGTGCTACGTAAATGTGAAAAATAGCGTTTTATTACATTTTGTTTTCATATCAAAATATTTTAAATGGGAAAAATCTTTTAATTGCACTTAATCACAGAACGAGAATCGATCTGTTAAATAAAATTCAATATAGCATCTTTATATTTTTCCTTCTTTTTTAATTTTCCTAATGGCATTTCAGTAAAGTACTGGGTATTGAAGTAAATATTTAATCTTAAGTATTTTTACGAATCGAATGACAGATTTGAGTATATAAAGACTCCACTCATGTAATTCATTGTATTCAATTTAAGGCCATTATTACTAGTTACCGATAGTTCAAGCTTAGACTTTACAATTCAAATGTTAAGCTTTACAAATATCGATAAATTAAGTAACGGATAGTGTGTTCTTAACCACTTATCTAAATTCGGTTATTTGCTATACAAAATCTTAGCTTTAACTATCGAAAGTTGTAATAATAATATTTTGAAACTTTTTGTTCGCCTCTTGACTAAAATTCTCATTTGATCGATTGGAATAATGAAATAAGTATTTAAATGTTTGGGCAGCAATTTATTAAGACTTGGGAGTAATCTACTGAAGATTCAGAATAACATCTGATGAAACAGTTTTCCCTTTTAGTACTTATTGTACCAAGTAAACAATTTTTTTAAGATTTTCCATGAGGATATCATGGAAAATAATGCATTTTGCACACCAACATACATAGTTTGGAATTAAGCACGAATAAAGATACAATTTTGTTAATAATATTTTTTTTTTCTGAAACTTAAAGTTTGCCCTAACTTGTTCTTGCATTAAAGCAATTATTTACGTTAGCAGAAAGCTTTCTAAATAGTACGTTACCATAATTTTTATTACAATTTGAGGAAGGTTTGCTTCTTTCCTTTTAATTATGGTAAAAAGGCACTGTGTGACGGTTGTTTTGCTGACATTCTACTACAAAATTTTTATTGTTATTAAGAGAATAAACACACATTTCTTGTACTATTTTAACCATTTCTGATATGATGGAGCCTTTTTTTGTTGATTTTGCTAATGATGATGTTGATTTTGATTTTGAACTTGCATATATGACAATCAATCTGAAATAACATTAGTTACACGCCATTAATTCTCTAATATTTTTCACCCTCTTCATTTCATTCTTTTTTTTTCTCATACACACACACTCACATTATTTCGTGTCACTTAGTGACATTGTGTGTTTGAATCTCAGCATGTGTGTAGCGTTTCTTGTGTGTTTTGTTATTGTTCATATTGGCAACAAACCCATCAATTGATTCTGTTATTGATGAATTGCAATTATTGTATCAATTTGGTTGCTGTTGCTGGTTGATTGGGTTATTGTTAGTCATTTGACTGTCAAGCATATCAATATCAAATAAATGTTAAAATGACACTTTTTACTTGAGTTATTTTCTTTAGACCCGCCAGTGTGTCTGTCTACAGACATAGACACACACATGTCCATCTTTATTTGATATTAATATTTTATGGCTTTTGTTCTTTAAACATATTTAGATTGTAATTACAGTAGTTTGTTATTACTAGTGGAAGCTTTTTTATTAAATAAGAATTAATGCTGTTAACATGTTCTTGTTGCTATTTTGGTAATATTATTTGCTAGTGTTTATTTACAGTTTGTATTTTAAATTTCATATTTCATTGTCGTTTATAATAATTTTTTTTTTTTTTTTTTTTTTTTGTTTAACAATTAAGAGTGTTTGCAATTATGAATGAGATATTTGAACGAGTTAAATTAATTAGCTACTGTATTTTTTTTTTGTCAAATGTATGACAACAAACTTTGTGACATTATTATTTCAAGAATATTAATAATAAAAAAAGAATTGGAATATAAAACACTAATAATATTTAACTACATCCATTTGTTGTGACGTGTTTAATTATTATAATGGTTGTGCATGAGTCAAAGATTTTAAAGTTAATTTTTATTTCAGGCAAGCAGCTTGTGCTTCACTAAATAAAACCAAAAATATATAAAAAAAATTAAATTAACTGTAGCATTATGAATTAAAAAGAATTATAAATAATTAATATTTAAAATGTTTCCCCAATGAGAGGGAAAAAATTTTAAATTTAAATTACAGATTCTGCAGGCCGAAATAAATTACCTAATAATTTATTATTGTAAAATTATAAATTGTAAAAACAAGTTTAGATTTCTTTAATTAATACATAAATCGAAAAAGTTTACTTAATTTCTATAAATCGAATCATTTTCAAAAACGAGGTATTTGCAAGATAAAGAAAATGATTATTTGATATTTCATAAATTACTCATAAAATAATGGGTGTTCTAGTAAGAATATACTTTTTTTTATTTCATGCTACAATAAATCGATTGTTTCACGTTTTGTTCACGTAAAGAAAATAAATGATTGAGGCCACCATATTGTGGTAGAAACATAATATGGTTAGATTTAGGATTGCATTTAACCATATATATTTTTAAACCTGCAGATGCTGCGGTTCAAACCCCGTTGACGGCCAAAAAAAATTTTTTAATTTTTTATGACATTTTTATATTTTTTATATACAAACATTTTTTATATAATTTTTTTTTTTAAATACAAATCTTTTTGGCTTTTTCTATCCGAAAATAAATAAATAAATATTTTTTTAAGCTTTTAGGTTTTTATATGTATATATTTTAATTATTATTAAATTAATTTCAAATATTTCGACACGCTTTCGTGTGTCTTTCTCGTGTTTTATAAATTTTTATAAGATTATTTTCCTTGAGAAGGACACAGAAAGTTGTTGGAAATTAATTCAATAATAATTAAAATATATAAAAAATGTATAAAAATATAATATATAAAAAAAGGTTAACAAAATATTTATTTTTTTTTAATAAATGTTTTATATAATGTTTTTATATAAATTTTTTCAAATAAATTTTTTATAAAAATTTTTTGTATAAAGAAACTTTTTTTATTCTATTGCCTTTTTCGTTTCTATTAATTTATATTTATTTATACCATTATACAGCGGGTTTGAATTTATTTTTTTTTTTTTTTAATTTTATTTGACTCTACCAAGATTCGAACTTTGGAATATTTAGCCAAAAGACATTAAGTTGCCACTCAACCACTTCAGTCACAAAGCTGAGTTGAGTTTGAATGATAAGTTTTTGTTTATATGGTTGCGGAAAAGAAAAAAACAATTTACTTTCAACCATATTTTTCTCATTATTATGTTTATGAGAATCTTAAAATGTTTACTTTAAACTTAAATATGGTTTAAATTAAAATTTTATTAAAAATAATATGATAAGGGCGACCATTTCTATGACGGCAAACATAGTATGGTTAAAAATAACTAGAAACATGTTTATCGTAATCATAATAATGTTTAGATGCTTGAAATAGCCAATAACATATTTTTGCGCAGAACAAACTATGTTTGTGGTCATTATATTCAACGATATTTTTTTTGCATGTTCTTGAAATCACTTGTCGTCCACATCTAGTTGAACTCACAATAACTCCGTTATAAGTTTTAGTCCCTACATATTCAACCATACTTTTCCTATGCGTGTGGATGAACCTACGAGTATAACCTTAACCACAATTGATAACTTAAACGTTTGGTAGGAAAATAAAAAGAAAATTAATTTAAGCTAAAGGCAAAATTATTTTGTTTTATGTTTCTGTTTTTCCTAATTTATAAAAAATAATTAAAAAACAATACTGTACAATATATGCTTTAACTAGTCATTTCTCAATATTTAATTAGTTATACAAAATGTAGAAGTCGTCTTTATAATTTCAAGACTTATTTCGCAGACTTTATTAAGATCAAGGAATTTTGAAACTAGCCAGACAAGACGGCCTTGTTGTTTGAAATTTTACGCTTTGCTAGACATTAGAAAACACGATATTCTTGCGTTTAATTTAAAATAAAATAAAAGATGAAGAACATAACTTTACGAACAAAAAAAATTAAATAAGTAGATTAATTTTTTATACCGTGTAATATTAAACCAATAACAAGAATATTGTTTTTCACACTCAATATTATAAACATGTTGCTAAGAAGTTAAGAACATTAAGACTTTGTAATAAAATAATATCAATTTATTTAAGCATTCAATGCCACAAACAAATAAAAAGTTTAATTAAACTTGAAACATATGCTGCTGTGATTACGTATTTAATATTAGAAATATTAAATAAAAAATATTTATAATAAGATTTTGATTTGAAAATTTCACAAAAGAACACAGAGCAAAATTTATCATTAATGTTTTGTTTTAATAATACAAAACTACTCAAAAAATTCAGTTTTTGTTATGGACAGGAAACAAATTAATTTAAAAATTTATTAAATAAATTTTTTTTTGTGATTTTACACTAAAAATAATTTGTTTTTATGCATTTTGAATTTTGTAATAAATCCAATGAAAAAATTCATTATTTTTCAAAGAATTTGTAAATATTATAATATATGGCTCAAATAAAACTCAAACTTTATGATTAAATTTATTCTCCTCATTAAGTTTTATATCATACCTACATCCCTATTACTAAAAGTGAAAATAAAAGTATTTTTCATACATCCACTTGCATACATTCGGATGCACTTACTTTATATTCTTGTTAAATTGTATATAAAATTCAACAAGATACTTTATGTTGTATCAATTTCAGTAAATATTTATTTATTAAAAAACTATTACACAAACAATTTCATAATAATTTTTCTTATTATTTCGTTTCATTTCTTTTTGTCTGTACGTTTACGTTATTATTATCCACATGCATATTAAAAAAGAAAGAAGGGAAACAAAACAAGAGTTTACAGGAAAAGGGTTTTATAGGAATTTATTCTTTTTTGCTTCATAAATTTTCAAATACATTTTAAAATGATACTTGACAATTAGTCTTGGGTAGTAGACGAACGAACTATTCATATTGTACTATTCACTTATTTGAGCTGAACGAACTAGTCTGTGTTTTGAATTCCTATAGTTCATTTTAAATGAACGACCTATAAAAGAACGAACGAACTAAACTTAAACAAAAACAATGACGTAGGAACGAAAGCTGCAAATTATTTTATTTTACAAAAATGGTATTTAAAACAAATAAACTGCTAAAAAGCTTAATTTTAAGATTTTAAAATTAAACCTTAATTTTTTTAGCCATAGTGTCTAAAGTCCTTTTGAATTAAATTATTAAATAAGAAATCGAAAACTAAATTTAAAAATTTTTGGAATTTTGTTTTCTATTTTCGTAAAAAATTCCTTTCAATCCCTATTACATACTACAGAACATTCCATGACAATAAAAAGTATAAGTGATAAAGATACAAAAGATCAAATGAACTAAATGAACGAACTATTCCTCTTTAATTTTTGAATTAAGAAGAGCGCTCACTAAAATGCACTACGAAGCACAAGTCTGTTGACAATAACGCAATTTTCGTTTATAGAACTTTTTTATAAAAGTTGTTGTTGTTTAATTTGCCCAAAGAGAGTATAACATAATATTTACATTACAGTGTCATGACAGGTACATGTCATTAGCATGACATGGACATGATAATTTATGTATATGACATTGATATGGCACTAAAATAAAAAGGATAAAATATGGACATGATCTTGATTTGACATGGACACGTTATTATATAGCATGAACAAGACTTTGACATCACACTTCTATGACATTGACCTGATATTGACATAATACCGACATGACATTGAAATGATATTGATATGCTATCGACAACATTGGCAGGACGCTTCCATAGCACTGAAATGTGACTGTCATAAATTGATATGAGATTAACATGATATTAATATGATTGACATAACACAAAAATCAAAGTGGCATGTCTTTGACGTGACACTCGCTAACGTTTCTTCAATTTTCTGCTATGCAGCATGTGGCTTACAAAAATTCTTTTAAAAATATTTTTATTTAGATTTATAAATTTTGTACTTCCCTGAGTATGCAAAAATAAAATTCCATAAATATTTTTTAAATAAATTCATGTCAGTTTGTGAAATGATATAAAAGCATTTAACCAAAATATAAAACACCTAAAACCAGACTACAAACACTCTCAGGTCTTCTCTAGATAATCGTACACACACAAATACATTTGCTTGTATGACTTTCGACATAAATAAATAAACCAAATGTTGGAATTGCTTCAAGTGAAAAACATTAACGGTAAATAAAGGAGTGAAATGCAAAATAATTTTAACCCCATTGTAACACCTGTGTGTGTGTGTGTGTGTGTGTGTGTGTTTACCCTTTTCTATAATTCCCCAGCTGACAAGATTTTACTTGAACATTTACCTTTCATTTAGCAAAAGATTATTGTTGTTGTTGATGTATTCATTAACAGACGAAGCCGCAACACAACTAGACGTTGGCAAATATTGCTGATGTTGTGGCATAATATGTTTTTGTTGTTGAATATCACCAGCATCATCAAAATCTTGAATGGCACTAACGAAATTCCTTTTTGTTGCTCTTGGGCAAAGAGATGCCGATGATGATGATGTTGGTGGTGGTGTTGATGTTAGTGTTGGTCTTGTGGTATTTTCATTATGTTCAAATAATTTTGTTGTTAATGCTGGTGGTAGTGATGAGTTTTCCTGCTCATTTTGTATCTCATTGCTAGAAATATTATAAATACTCATAGTTTTATTATCATTTAGGGCATTTGCCGAATTGTTGTTTGGTTTTGCCCCATAATATATTGAAAGTGTTTTTGATAAATTTTGTTGGCTTGTCTTTTCTTGAGTTTTCCATTTCGTGGTATTCATAAGCTGTGAAGGTGAATATGTTTGTGAGTGGTTGCAGTAATTTTCTTGGCATATCTCTGACTGCCCTAAGGACGACATTCCATTTAAATATGCACTCATATTGTTCTGAATTTCAACCTCAGCCTGAGCAGCTGCATGTAAATTTTCATTGTTTTCATTATTGTTGGTTTGCATGCCCTTAGACATGCACTCGTAATAGGAATTTTTGTCCTTGTCATATGAATGTTGAAATTCATTATGAAATTTTTCTGTTATGTAACTTTTGCTATTGTTGTTGTCAATTAAATTGTAATCATTTTCATGTTTATAATTATTATCTTTGTTGTAGTTAAAAATTTCATTTGATGCATTTATTTGTAACATGCTGCTGCTGGTAATGCCTGCTGCTGCTTTTGTGCAATTCCCATTATTAGTATTGTTGCATGTAGCATAATTTTCCGCTTGACTGCTAATGCTGTTATTATTCGTTTGTGTTGTTGCCCAACAGTAATCGTTAACATTTTTATAAGTTGTAGCCCTGGTAGCCCTGGTAGCCCTGCTAGGAACGCTATAACTTCTTGTGTTGCTTAACAATTTCTTTTGAAATTGATTGGAAAGATTAGTTTGTAGGCCACCATCGTTTGTACTGTTATAACCAGCAGCAACAATAATATTATCATCATGAACATCATCATCATCATCATCTTCATCATACTGTGATAACCAATTTTTTCTTTTAAACCAATGCTTAGAAGGTCTACGTGGTTTTGATGCTGTAATTATGGCTGCTGGACATGATTTTCTGTAATTATTGTTTAAATTTTGTAAAGAAGCCACATTGCATGTGTTGTCTGCTTTAATACTAGTATCATGCTCAGCAACAACAGCAACAACTTTAGCATTATCATCATCTTCATTATTAAAATTTTCAAAGTCTGCATAAACATTTGCATTTGAACTCGGGTATTGATGATGGAAAGAAGTGTTTAAGGAGCTGCTGGAGCTACAAGCTAATTGATTGTGTTGCTTTGTTAAGTCGGCCGTTGATGTTGCCTTTGTTAGCAAGGCTGATGCTTCTGGTTCGTTTTCTTCTATTGCCAATTGATTTGCTCCCAAAAGGCTTTTAGCCAATTTCGTATCTTTTGTTACATCATTTCCTTTATGGCCAACATGCCAACGTTCTTTTTTTACTAATGGCAGAGAAGACGTGCTTGTTGTTGTTGTAATAACAGAACTATTACGTCTACTATTAAGTTTCCTGTTGCTGCCATAATCAAAAACAATATTTTTTTCTTCTATTCCTTGTGGTGGTTGCAGCTCTGGTTCATATTCTACATCTTGTAAATATTTGGCAATTTGCCCATTACTTTGGCTTGAGGCCCATGAACCTTTTAGTTTGTATAATATTGCCTTTTCAGTATAGCAGTTGCTGCTGCTGCTACTGATGTTTTTAGTTGAATTTTCCAAATTTGTATATGAAATGCTTCTAGGACATGACGTTTTATTATTATTCTTTGATGTCACATCTTGTGTTTTTGTTAAATTCTTTTTTGTTGCAAATAATTTCCGTATGTTCTCATTGCGTTGTTGGTCATGTTGCTTCAGTTGATTTTTGTTGGCCATATTATTCGAGCAATTTGTGTCATTTCCGCGTGTTTGTTTAACATTACGGTCGACCTAGATTGTTTAATTTTTTTTTTTTTTTATTTTAAACATTTTGTTGCAATTTATTTAACTAAAATTTCTTTCACATTTGTCGCATTTTTTTTCTGCTCTTTCTTTAAGAGAAAATATATTTTGTTTTTTTTTTTTGTTTGTTATTTGCAACATAAACTGTTAGTGTTTGGCTTTTAGTTGGTTTATCATCGCCATCATGCCTTTGTTAGTTTTTCATTAGTTAGTTTTTGTTTAAGTTTTAGTTTTTTTTTTCCTGTGACGCCAAAAGTTGCAACAAATGTTTGTCAAAAACAAAACCACAAATAAATAAAATACCAACAGCAATAAATGGCATTTTCCTCGGAATTTAATCATGCGCTAGAAAATTGTCCGTTTGTTAATTTAGAAGAAAGATAAAGAGTTGGCAACATAAAGCAAATCAACAACAATTGAGTACCTCAAAAGCTGATTAGTCAAGTAAAAAAAAAAATATTTAATTTAACCCATAACAAAAGCTTTATTTGCAAGTTTATTTGACTTTTCTTTTAAATTGAAACGACTAGTTTATTAAGCTTAAGGTCAATATTTCGCTCCAACTTTGCGCAGCTTTTTCGGGAAAATTTTTATAATACGACCAAAAGCTTAATAAACTAAACATTTAAGTTTTTTCATGTGACTTTTTCCTACTGTAATGATCTCGTTGGTTCAGTTGAAATTCTCAGTTATAATTCAATTCATTGCAATTATATTATTGAATTGTAATACAAATATTTTATAATATTTTTTTACTAAATCCTCAGTTGAATATTTTCAATTTCACAAGATTATTGTTTTAGTTAACAAAATGCCACGTCACATTTAATTCAATAGACTTGAAAATTGCATCGCTTTGTTTTTCCCCTGGTTTTTCATTTCCAGTTTTAAAACAGCTTTTTTTTTTCATTATACCCAAAGGATTTTTATTGCAGTATAAAGTTTAATATGCTTGTTTATAAAGGATAATAACAATGAATTTTATATTATTATGATTGTATTGGCAAAAAAAAAACAAACAAACTCGCATACATGACGGATGCAAGTAAGTAAATGTATGTATGTGTATGAAGGGTGCTCTTAAATATCTTTAACTAGATTTATGCTGTGTTCAGCATAAAGACAATATTTGGCATTATAAAAGTTCCTTTTCCCTTCCACTGGTGGTTAGTTTAGGGGCTCAAGGAATTATAGGTTTGAAAGAAATCAGTACCTACAGCTCTTTTGTAGACGATCAAAACTTAAAAGCTTTTTCTGTTTGTATCTGTATAATTTTATTTTCTAAGCTGCAGCGAAGTAGGGAAATAAAAATAAAAACAATGAAATAACATAAAACAACTCTAGTTAATGGATTTGAAAATCAATCAAATACAATTCAAGTGATTGAAAAAAAGAAGAAAAAAAACAACGATATTGCTTCGTCGATTGCATGGAATAATTTAATCTGCACTAAACCAAACACAATAAATGATATTTAAAGGACAGAAAAAACTTTATTTTCTTAAATTTTTTTATTTTATAATTAATTACACACATTCAACATCAAACTATGGCTTTATGTTGGTGAAAATATTTAAGCTTGTGACGCACTTCAAATTAATTTTTATTGAGATTTTTTAATGTGGAAACTAGATTCAAATAAAGCTAATACAATTTGCCGTCGGTTAAACACTCTTATTCTGGTTCCATATCAAAGAAAAAAAAATTAGGTGATTTAAAAAAAATTTGTATTGTTATTGCATTGGCGCCATCGTTGCCATTTTAGCCTTTTTTTAAACTAGATTTAGCTTCTTCTTCTCGCATTTAGCCTTGAAATTTATGATTTAGCTTCTAGCTTTTTTCCTAGCCTTTTTTCATTTTCAAATTTTTTTTTTGCGGATAGTTCGAAAAATTTTTTTAATCATTTATTTTTTAAACAGCAAAGGGGGCAGTTCATGGTAATTTTTGGCGAAAAAAAATTTTTTTCGCACTGTCTGCAAGGCAAAAATATGTTTATCCAACGCAATAGAAATCAAGTCGATATCTTGAAAACTAAGCAAATTATGACCAAAAAGGTAACCAGTTCTACTACTACCTCTTTACGGCCACTTTTTAGTAGAACTGGTTACCTTTCTGGTCATAACTTGCTTAGTTTTCAAGATATCGCTTTGATTTCTATTGGCTTTAATTTGAAAATTTTTTTGGGGATAGTGCGAAAAATTTCTTTGTAGTTTTTTCAAAAAACAGCAAGCTATGGCCAAAAAGCAAATCATGTTTAAAACGACCTTATTTTCTTTATTTTTTGTCCTTAATTTTTTATAAAACTCATTATTATTTTGAATTTTAGGCGAGAGTTTTTTAACTTTTTCCTAGAATTTTTTTTTTTTTGAGTGATTTAGCTTTTTCTAGCCTTTTTTAGGCAAATTTAGCTTTTTTTTAGCTCTTGGCAACGCTGATTGTCACTAGCAATAACAAAAATCAATTAGAATTGATTGCATTCGATATCGAGTAAAATTAATTGAAATTTTTCATTTTGATATCATAGCACTCGATAGCGAGTATAATCATTCGATCGATACAGTAACCAAAAAATTTACTTTTTTAACGAACACGATTAACAAAAAATTAAAAAAAAAGTTTCATTTAGTTTAGGGTTCAAATAATTAGTTACTACAATTTTTAAAAAATGTTCACCTTTTGAATTTGAGGAAAAGCTGTCAGGAGAAGTAATTGTTTATCCATGTTATCAAAAATTATTTTTGCACAATTGTTGCCTAAATTCATGCTACAATTCTTTTTATTTACTTGCCTTTGAAAAACATTTGTGTATAAATCTATTACAATTTGAGCAAAATTACGATCGTAGTAGTCAATTTGCTTACAATACGAAAGTCTTCTCGCTGTCGAATGCTGTGCTTACCCCCCGTTTCCACATGCAAGTGCAAGTTCGAAAAACTCAATACACTCTCACTTTTTCACTGACACACTCATATTTTTCGAACTTGCAGCTGAACTGACAACCAAATTCTTTTGCAAGTAAATTTTTGATACTTGCAGCAAGTAAATTGACAAATGAGAAACAGTGCTACCGCGCATGAGTTTTAAATTAATGTATTAGGCTGTGGAAAAATAGAAGTTACGTTAGTAATTGATATTTAGCATATTTAACAAAATTAATAAATAAAAAAATAACATAATTACCCACCAACACATTTGAAAGTTAAATTTAATTATCAATTTCATATTTTTGACTTAAAAAATACTAACAACAAAATTTTTAGTTGGTATTCACGGTGTTTGCAACGCGGCAACACTTCATTCATATATTTTTATTCTTTATATCAATGGCGCAGCCATTTTTTCATTAGAAGCGAAGCCGTTGCCGATATTTTAAAAATTAACTTGCACTGTTCTGTATAGACACTCATACAATTTGCAAGACTTTCGACTATTTTTCGGCTTTTTCGTAGTTAATACGTATACTCAACTTGCAAGCAATTACTTGCATGTGGAAACGGGGGGTTAGATCCTTGGTTAAAAAAACCAATGAGTTTACACATGAAATTTTTCTAAACGAGCTCAAACTAAGTTCTAACGATTTTCGTAATTTTCTACAAACATTTATCTAAGAGAATTTCATTTTCATTTAAAATTTTTTAGCGATATGCACTAAGTTTTACTAAAAACAAAATAAATATCGGCCAAGTGATGATACACGATATCACCCTACCATCAATATTTTCAATAAAATCAAACTCGTCTTGATTTTCGTCAATATCACACGCAGCGTATACATGTGACTTTAAAAAAACGCACACAAATTCACAGTTAGATGTTGTGTATCAATTTAATTAATAGTTTTAAAGCAGGCCACGGATAATTTCTTTATAATTTAAGCTCCTGGCTTTGCAAGTGCCGTAGTTGATGTTTTTGGTTGAATTTATTTCCATTATGTGGGGTTTTTGAGATTCAATAGGATTAAATATTTACCCCCTTATCCAAAAAAAATTAACGTAGATTTTAAAGTCAACGTTATCGAAATTTTTCATATAATTTTTTATAAATTTTACTTCAAAGTCTACATCAACATTTTTAGGATAAGAGCATTAGTTGTTAGTTTATTTTACGTTTTTCTTTCAAATTAAAATTTATGATTATATAAAAAATTTATAAATTTTTCACGATAACTTGAAAAACAATAATTGCACTAAAACATTGTGTAAAAATAAATTAAAGTCAATGAAATTTGCTAAATTTTTATGTTATGTTAAGATGAAAAAGCCTTTTTAAAACACTCATATTTTGCAACAAAAAAAAAGTGGTTATCTAACGCTTGTTACATAGTGTAATTAAATTAGTTTTACATTTAAAAAAAAAATTAAATCTTCATTATTTTCGATGCAGTGGTTAGTTTACATTATCAAGTTTAAAATAAATTAGTTTTCATTATTAATTTTAGTAAAAAAAATTGCAATGTAAAACCAAAACTTGAACGCATTTACTGATTACAATTTTTAAGAGTTCAGAATCATAGTGCATGTTAAAACAAAAACAAAAAAAAAAAAAAAGGAAAGAAACTGGTAAGCAGCAGCCATAATAAAAAAAAAATATATAGAAATAGAGCGACCAAAAAAATTAAAGTTGCATTACAAGCCTTAAGCGGAAATAAAACTACTTACATCAAGACCATTGCTATGGCTCAATAGCCCTGCAGTTAAAGGCATTTAAGGATACTAGTGCTTTTCTATGCAAAATAAAGTATTGAAGTGCTTAAACAACGGGAAGTGTCGCTTAAAATTGCTATACAAAAAGTACTAGTTTACACAGTAGGGTTCACAGCAGCTGTAGTTTTATTATCGCTACTTGTGTTGAATATTGTTAGCCTGATTGAATGGTTGGTTGGTTGGTTGCTTTGATTATGGTTTGAGCGTATTGGCTGAGGATTGTTGAGTTGCTTGTTTTGCTCACAAACGTACGTTGATTGAATGATTTTTGAAAGTTTTTATAAGAAACACAAAAAAAAATGTACACTAATTTCAACAAATCTGTTGCTGTGTTTTCTTTTTTTTACTTAAATTTTGTAAATGAATCTAAGAGATTTTTTTTTTACAAAACCTTTTTCTTATTATTATTTTCGTATAATAAATACTTGGCGCAACTTTTCCTATTTATTTTAGTTGAATTGGTAGCAAAAGGACTACAAAAAAAAAAGAAAGAAAAAAAAGAAAAAAAATTAAAGAAATGAAAATAGTAACTCAAGTAAGTAAAATAGTAAATGTGTTAAAATATAAATAGAAACATTAAAAAATTGTTAAATTTCTGCCAAAATAATAAAATAAAATGAAATGCATTTAAAATGAAATGAAACTTAAAACATATTCGGAAACGGAAATGCATTAAGCTTTTATTTATTTATTTTTTTTTTTTTTGCACTTTTTATTTTCTACATAACAAAAATAAAAATAAAAACATTTCTTAAGGTCACAATAGAAGAATACATTAACATCTTATGCATGCATTAAAAAAAGGGGCTTGCAAATAACCCAGCAAACATAATTTAGTCAATGATTTTTATTATTTTTAACAAAATTATTTTTTCTTATGTAAAGGCTGATCTTAAAGAGACCTAATCAGAAGTTTCATATAATGCTTTTCAAAAGGTCTGTAACATCTAGACTATCACACTCTAACTGGAAAAAACCTCAACATCAAATAAAATCTGTTACATTGAAGCAGCATGTGTCAGACTCAATTTAATAAATATTCAGCCTTATTACGATTGGCGTTATAGTAGTTGAATTCGGAACAAGCTCATATAAAATATATGGCTGGCGTTGCCACATATCACTGTTTTCAAAGAAAAGTATTTCTTGTCAATTTAATTTTTTAAATTTGAAAAAATTTTAGAATAATTCTAGCATAATTTAATTACACTTTTTATTTACTTTTCTGTTTCTTTACTTTCTAGTTTCATGCTTCGTGCAAGGTTTCATAGGCCATCTCTAACGAATTTGTTTAGAATTTTCAGCCCGTTGGGCCTGAAGAGCCCCAATCAAGAAGTAAAGGGTGTTGCAATCATAATGCAAGATATTAATTGTAAGTCACGTCTTAGCGCAGAGTCTTTGCCCAACTTAATTTGACATTTTTTTGCTTCAGTGTTTGACAAGTTCAACCACGAGCTGCGCGTTACGTTCAAATCAAAATGAATTTCATACACTTTGTGATTTTGTTGGTCGGGAGAAATGTGAGCAAATTTCAGCAACTCGGGTCTGTAGTAAATGTGAAAACACCTGTGCATACTCATCCAGTTCGTTTTGCGGAAAATATTGCTGCTGTGCGCGATAGTAAAAGATAGCAAAAGAGCCATCAAACTCGACTCGTCTTCGTGCTCAACAATTAAGGCCAACAATTGAGACCCTGGACGTGGACGATATGTGGTTCTAACTGCATGGTGCCACTTACAACACAACCAACAGAACAATGACTCTTTTGCACGAGAAATTCAATGAACGTGTTATCTCATGTCGTGGCGATGTTAATTGGATCAAAGCAAGTGGCAGAATAGTCTAACGACTTCTTCCATCCAATTATGAATATTTCCTTTTAATTTTTTCCCATGGAAATTTTTGTTATTGTGAAAGAATTGTTCAAGTCTAAAAACTTGCTCTGATAAAAGAGGCAGAATAGTTAAAAGTAAAAAAAAAAAATTAAGCTCTCCAGGATCTTTTAGTCATATTTCAGCTGTTAATTTCGAAAATCCGCAAGCCATTCCCTTTAAATCTTACTTACTTTACTGCTAACTTGCTTTCTAAAAAAAGTGGGCTTATACCGCTTTCAAAAATAACAGCCCCCTTTAGATGAAGTTAATAAAATTTTAGAGTCTTATTTCCATTACTTGATTTCACTGGCCCTAAATTGTTAAACGGGTTAAATTTCTTTGGAATTATGTAATACCACTACCACTTGTAACATCATTTCTAAGTACTCGAGTATGTTTTAAGGATTTTCTTTATGTAAATTTATGTGTCTTTTTTTACTTTTTATTTATTTTAATGGCAGGGAGGTCTAGGCTGGTTGCTGCCAGCATATTTTATTCTACTTGAGATGCATAAAACAAATCATTTCTTTTGTTTTTCATTAGAGTGCACAAATTTCTTAACAAAATGTCTACAAACATTCTTTTTAAAAATAAACAGCAACAACAAAAGAAAAAAAATTTTTTTCTTAAGTAAATAGCGTTGATGACGTTTAAGATGCTGCTGCACTATGAGGCTAAAAAAGATTTCATGTGGAAAGCGAAAACTAAAATTTTTTTTAAAAAAAATTAATTTTACTATAAAGGAATTTGAAACTTTAAATAAAAAATATTTAAAAATTTTTATTTTCCTGCCAAAAGAATTTTAATTGAAAAAATTGGCTTATGTGCTTTCAAGACACTAAAATGGGATTTTTGTCCATTTTTTTTATCATTGAAATAATAATTAAATATAAATCTTGATTATTTGACTCTTTTATCTGAAACTAAATAAAAAAAATTGTTGTTTAAGCTTTTAGATCTTTTTATATATTTTAATTATTATTAAATTAATTTTCTCGAGAAAGACACACGAAAGAGTGTCGAAAAATTGGAAATTAATTTAATAACTAAAAGCTTAAACAATATTTTTTTATTTATTTTCAAATAATAATTAAATCTAGGCCAGTGTGCAATGATGATTAGGAAGTGTACAATTGTAGGAATATGCATACACACTTGCACAGTTTAAATAAAATTTTAGTTTTTACTGCTGTTGTTTTTGTTGTTTACAGTTTCACAAATGTAAAATGCATTTTAAGCAATTTTCTTTCATATATTTTATTTTCTCTTTTTTTTCTTATTTAATTCGACACAATTGTAATACGTCCAAAAAAAAAAAACATAAGAAACTTATTTTTCTTTTCTAGTTACATTTACACTTTTTTACCAAGAAAAAAACAGAAAAAAAAATATAAGCTGGCATGATATGATGTTGGTATATATAAAATACACTCTGTTAAATAGTTACAAGGCATGTAGAGTGCCTTTTACACTGCAGCAAGTGACTTGGGCAAGTAGGCTTTAAACTTTTTCTTTTGCTTTAAACTCTCAATATTTTTTTTAATTTCTTAAACAGGGTGGCCCAATTAAGACCAGCTGATGTGAAACACCAATAACTTTTTTATTTTTTAACATAATTTATTTTTTCTTTTTGCAGATTATAACTGAACTCTTGGAAATTTTAAATGATTTCGATTTTTATTATTCTTCTCAACGATCAATTGTTCTGACGCAGCGAAATTATCGCCGTTTTTTTTAACGTAAGATCAGCGCCCACATCTTCCATGATTACAAGTTTAGTTCGCCGTTTTGAGGAACTGATTTCAGTTGCCGACCGTCCAGGAAGAGGTGTTCATCGAAATATTCGTACTGAAGACAACGTGGAAGCTGTGCAGCAGAGTGTTACAAATGATCCATTTGTCTCAACTCGTCGCCGTTCCGGCCAATTGAGTATACCCAGAACAACATTACAGAGAATTTTAAAGCTGGATCTTAAGATGTATCCATACAAAGTTCAAATTGTGCAACAGCTTCTACCGCAAGACCCCCAACAACGACTACAATACGCTTACTAGGTCTCATTTGGGCCACCCGTTATAATAATTCCCTCACTAACTTACAAAATAATACAAAGTACAACAAGTCACAAACATTAACAATTCCTTTCAACACACACACAAATTGAAAGTACAAAATAAAGTGCCGATTACGGTTAAGGGTGCACTGAAAAAATAAAAATTCTCTTCTCTTCTTCAAGATCATCTACAAACACAAGAGACTTGTGCAAGTCAGTTGCCTAATGTGAAAGAACTTTAAATAAGTTTCACAACAAAAACAATTTTAATGAATTCATTTCATTAGATTTATGAAAAGTTTCACTTTCAGTGTAAACAATTTACTACTTTTTATTACTATTTGCTTTACACTGCTTTTTAAGGATAACAAAAGCGAACAAGGGTCAACATAAGGCACTCGATAATAAAGAAAATTTCGATAACGTCATTTATGCGTCAGTACACCAGCAGGAGACACAAAGTCTACAAGATTGCTGGGAAGACACATTAGCAACGAGCGTTTTAATATAGAAATTATTTTGACAAGACATTGTAGGCTCAACTATCGTTTTTCTAAGAAGGATAAGAAACGTTGGAACATATCCTGTGCAATTACCCAGAAATGACAAGACGCAGGATGCACTTAAAGACAACTAACTTAGTTGAATTCTCGACATAGACTGCCTTTCGTTTATTATTTCAAGCTTAACCGAACTTAACAATATTAATATCGCTACGTGTGTGTGTGTATAAATATATAATGTACAATGATGTCACTTACATAACGCTACTCGGTATACATATTATTTAAAGTACACACTGATTATATACTTAAGCTAACGTTAGGTCTGTAAAACGGGACTTATAAAATATATACCGGTTGGACACAGAAGAGACTGCCTAATAGGGAGGTGCAAATTATAATAACAATAAGGTGTACCACATATATTAACTACTACACACTTGATAGTCAGTGGTACGCTTACTAGAATCCCACAACAATTACCCAATTAGTGAGAAGTTTTGGATTCTTTTATTTGGGAGTTAAGCTACACAATAAATCTTACAGATCGTGGTGCTATTATGGCCCATAGTAATCTATATAAATAAAATTCATTTTCTGTTTATTTGTTCTTTATAAAAATTTTTGTTTTAGAATGGATTTATCTGAAATTTGACACATATAATCTACATACTCCCACATGCATTTAGACCATTCACGTCCATTTTTTCAACATTTTCATTTGCCACTGTTCAAAAAAATATGTGTCGTACTTAATTTAAGCCTGAAATTATGCTTTGAGATATATTTTATTTACCTCAATGGTTGGCGCCTCTGATAATAGTGCTAGTAAAGGTATAAGCCACTTTATAAAGTAGTAAATGACTGTGTTTTTTTATATCTAAAATGATTTCTCTAAAAATTATTACAAACACTCTCTAAGTATACTGATTCACGTAATAAAGTACAGGGCCGGGTGAAACATTTAGTAATAAATAAAACTAGGAACTGTGCTAAAGTTATTCTACCGAGTGTATTTAAAGCGCATACTACAGTCAGTGGCATGTCTTTACATACAAAACTTGTTATCATTGCTTCACAAAATTATGAAAATTTTTTAAATTGAAACACATTTTTTAGTTTGTAGTAAAACTGAATACAAGTTATTTATGTATGAAAATGCTGCAGATGCTTAAAATGTTACACAAAAAAATAAACTTCTAAGGAAAAAAAAAACCAATTTAAGTACTTTGATGACTACTTTTTGCAACTGCTACAATTTTGAACATGAAATTACCGATACAATTTACAGCACAGGCAACAGACATTTATGCGACTATTATTGCTGCTAGAATATTTGGTAGAAGGTCAGTATTAAAGTATAAAATTTATCACTGTGCAAATAATCATACTTCAAACAAGCAATTTTAATATGATAAATAGTTTTCTTAAGATTCAGCAAAAAGGATTTGATATTTGTTTATTTATCTGCTGTTACCATAACACATTTAAAAGTGAATCTTTTCTAGATATAATTTACTGCTAAATAAATATAATGCGCTCAGTATTTGTAATTTATGGTTAGTATACTTTGACAAATCACTATAAATAGATTGACGATTGAATAAGTCTATTAAATTACCCTGATTTACTATGAAAATCAGCTATCAATTCCCTTAGCTTATAGGTGATCTTGCGATTTTCTTAACATACATAATTCTTCATCTCAATAAACCATTCGTCGACCTGTTAGCAGCTTTCATAGCACAAAGTCTCTAAGTAATTTAGTAGCATTAATCTGACTAAGTGTTGGTATGGGAGAAAAATTCCCGCTGCCAATGAAAATGTGAAAGAAAATTTACAAAAAATATGCTTTTTAAATTAAAAGATTTTTTTTTTGGTCATACTTTCAAATTCAAGTAAATAATAAAATAGTGAATTTTAAGCCAGTTTTGTATACAACTCTGGTTAACGCACAATCAGCTTTATTCCATTTGGCGTTATCGACACAATATAACCTCATTTTTTATTTATTTTTTGTAAAGCGATACTATAGTTCAAGCTTAAGATCGATTTTATTTTATTTATCACGTTTTCTTTTGAAGGTCTTCTAAAAATAAATTTCCCTGAGAAAGACCTTCAAAAGGAAGTCGAAATATTGTAAAATTAAAATTGAGATCTTAAGCTTGAATAATATTTACTAACAAAAAAATTTTTATTTTAAAAATCTTTTTAAGAGGAGAGTTTTTTTCTATTTAAATGTCGACCCTTTTTGGAGTGCCAAATAGCATAAAATGATTATTAGGGTATTAGGCCATCCACAAATTGATTTAAACCAATTTGTTTACATTGTATAATCACATTTATTAAGTAATTTAATTTGTTTTTTTGAAAATTGTTTAACAAATTTCAATTATTTTATTTAATACTAGCAACTACATTGTGTGCCTCGTTTAATATTTATAAATTGTAGTTGTGAACAAAATAAAAGAAAAAATTTATTTACCTAACGTTGCACATTTCGTTCAACTTTATTTAAAATTTTTTATTTAATTTTTTTTTTTATTTTTTTTGTAAAACACACAACTCAAAACTCATGTTGTTTCAGCACGTTTGGTTCATTGTGGCTGTTGTTTAGTTTTCTAAACTAAAACCGTTTGTACACAATTGAAGCCTGACATGTTTGTATAAAAATAGAAACAAGAAAATGTTTCACTGTACATATTTGCGGCAGTCAGTCAGGCTCAAATAAGCAACAGCAGCATCATCATCATCATCATCATCTTCAGCAGCAACAACACAACATCAAATTACAAACTAATCCTTAAAGTACACAGTCAGGCATACGAGTACACCCAATTAATACATGCATAAATGAATATAAAAATATTACAACTACTGTGACATAATTCTACCCATAATGTACTCGTATGTACGTGAAGCATCACAGTTATCATTACGGCTGGATTTTAATTCAATTATTATTATCCCCCTTGTAATTTCATTGGTTTGTATTTAATTTCAGTAAAGAAAAAAAAATTAAATTAAAATTCGTTCTATATGTTCATTTGATGATTGATGTCTTGCATACAAAATGATTTGCGTGCAGTTGAGAAAAATCAAGTTTGAAATTACAATTAATATTTTTTTATGGAATAATTTAGGCTTAACTAAACTACGAGTATTTATAGGGAAGGAGAGAAATTAAATATAAATAATTAAATAGGTTTTTTCTAAGAATTTTTTTTTATAGAAAATATGTGGTTGCTAAAATGTCAAATATAGTTTTGTTGCGACAAATTTGTGGTTTTATAGAATGATTTTATTTTGTTTAGTGTCAACATTTTAGAAGACTTATTAGTATAGAAAGTGTGAAAGCCTTTTTTGACGGCTTATGCGCACTCAAGTTCAAAACTTATAAAATACTAAAGTCCGGCAAATGGGAAAAATTTTAAAAGCCACAGAGGCGTGAGTGTATATGGGCCGCATTTAGAATGTGTATTTAAAATTCAAACACAAGCCTATGCAAATGGAAAGCATATCAATTTAATAGGCCTAATTACGAGTGTCACTGTCGTAGTCGAATTTACGACAAGGTAATGTAAGATATATAGCTGGCGTTGCCACATATCACTGTTTTTGTCACGACAACGACACTCATAATCAGGCCTATTATACTGATTGCAAAATAACAAAAACTAAGCGACAGTATGACAGTTTGTTCCACAGTTATCTCCTTTATGAGGTCTATGACGCTAAAAAAAATACTATTTGTTTTATGAGGCTTATGTGCTTTTTCTTAACACAAGCAATCAATTTGTCTGGAAATTTTATAGGAAAAGTACTCAAAATACTGAGTTTTTTTCATACAAAATTTTTAGACAAGTGTAAGTAAGATTGCTTGTGTTATGAAAAAAAGACATTAATTATAATTATTAAAATTATTAAGCCTTTAGTATTTTAAATACAAACTTAAAATTAAATAGTTTATTTGTGTAAAACAATTTTTTTTATTTATTTGATTTAACATAATTACAACAAACATGAAAAAGTATTAGTACCTTACTTGATTAAAAACACTTTAATAGCTTTTCAATTAAAATAATTATTGCAACATGTAATAGGCAGCAATAAATTAACATAATTTAATAAAATCCCTGTTTGTTTTGAATGTCATTTATTTTTTCAAATTAAGTAAACAAAAAACTATTTAATGATTTATTGGTTTCCTAAACAAACGCACAATGGAAGTATTGTAATGAACACAATTTAATTTTTTTGCAGGATTCCTTTGTGTATTAAAAGCTCAAAAGCTAACAAATGAATGCGCAAAAATTGAGCCAAGAATTTGGCACTAATCTTTTTTTTACTTAAAAAAAGAATAGAAAATTTTTTTAATAAACTTTTAATTAATCAAAATTATTTTTTTTATAAATTGTAATCGAAATTAAAAATTTATTTATTTCTAGAAAGCTAATCTAAATTGGAGCAGCAAGCGTAGAGCCCAGCATTTATGTTAAAGTGTCCTTTCCAACTAATAGCACTGGAGATACATATTTTCTACAATAGTATTAATCAATCATCTTGTTTAACTAAAATAGAGCTAAAATGTCATTACTGGCTATTTTGCAGCCAACTTCACTACAAAACGCACTGTTAAAATAGGATTTTCCAAACGATTAGATCGAGTTATTTCGGTATGCTTCATGCCCTTTTGTATGGTAATGAAAATTTTTCACAGATAAAAAACGTTGGCTGTGCCAATTTTGCTATAGCTGTTAGAGCTGAAAAAATAACTGAAAGACTTGAAGATCAGTATCAACTTAAAAAAAGCTTAAACAAGTTATCGTGTTATGCCAGCTGTCAATACGAAAGGTCTAAACAAGCATACTTACAAGCACTTTTTATTATAAAATATTACACATGTTTGAAGTGATGTGTGGCTTTCAAGTATGCATGCCCTTTACTAAATACACTTTTATTTTGATGACTTAACAGCTACCTGGCCATATGACTACCATTGCAACTAAAATATTTTCATTTCATTTGGTAGAAAATTAAAAATTAAGATTTTCAAATAATTGGATCGATTTGTCCTTAAGTTTTTAAATTTTGAATAAGAAATTTTTTGTTTGTAAAAGTAAAGTGGCACTACAAAAATATGATGTTGCAGTCATTTTCTAAATATCTATGTAATTGATTACATGACGACAATTGGAGACTACGGCATTTGTAATCACGTAGTCTGTAGCCTGTTGTGTTCAATATGTTTAATGTAAATATTAAGCAGCCATGACATTTCTTGCAGCGTTTGCTACAACCATGCTAATAAATTGCAAACCTTAAATGGATCTGATGAAAAATCATAATTTTTAAAATATAACACTTTCGGACTACAACATTAGCATCTCTTTCTCGATTCTAGCAAACGATATTGTTTTCACTGTCATCTCGTTAATTGTGGAATGTGTCGCTCTATCCAGAATAATAAAGTTATCGACCTCCATGATCTTTCCTTGTTAGTATTTACATATTTCACAATATTGGAATCTGTTATAACCGATTTAATTTAAACGATAAAAAGAGAAGTCGTTTTGTATCGGAGCGTTAAATAGAATAAAAGCGATTCTGTTCCTTTAGAAAAAACTTGCAGAGTTTACTTTAATAAAGCAAATGACAGGTCTAATCGAAAAACTTTAGCATTGGACTTGCGAAGCTTATAACCAGGATTAAGGCGGGTAAAGAAAATATTTATTTATATTTTTTTAATTAGCATATGGAAAATGAATCTTTTTCAGTATAACTTTTTTAGAACACAAGCCATTTACAACTCATTTATTAGTTTTAATTCATTTAAATTAATATGGTTAAGGAAACACAACATCGGAAACAGAATATGGTAAGATTAATTGTTGCATCCAACAATAAATATTTTTGTGGAGAACGAACTATGCTTACGGTGACCATATTCTACCATATTTTTTCTTTGCGTGCACTATTAACCACAAAGTCCTAAATAATTTATTACAAAAAACCCCAATAATATTTTGAATATGCAAATTTTTATAAAAATGGGGTGTGTTTTTCAACCAGACAAGTATTTACTATTGAAAACGTTAAATTTATTACTTTTGGTTGGCTGTAGAATTTTGACATTTAAACCACAAACACACGCTCTTAATACACAAAGTCAAACTAATTTAATTAAAAGAAAAAATTAACATTAATGTCAATTTAAAGTTTATCCCTGTTAGAAAATTTCATTCAATTATTTGTAGTTTTAATGATTTATATAATTTAAAAGCTATTAACATTAATTTTAGATGTAAATACAGTCTAACCACGATTTATATAAACTCTATTACGTTACTGCATATCGAATTCGATAAAATATCATTATACTTATTTTTTCGATACGAATGTTCGCAATAAAAGCTACTGAATCGCACTACATTCATGCAAATTTTATAAATTTTTTCATTTTTTAAATTTTATATATAAATTTTGTTTTAACTTTTTTTAACTTTTCGTTTCAATTAATTTAAATTTATTTATGACTTTATGTCGTTTGAATTTTTTTCATTTTATTTGACTCTACCACGATTCGAACTTTGGAATATTTAGCAAAGAAGCATTACTTATATGGTTGCAGAAGAGAAAAAAAAACAATTTACTTTCAACCAAATTTTTCTCCTTTAATTAAACATATTGGGCCATAATATAATTCTTATGAACAAAAGTCAGCTCTTAATAAAAGTCTAGTTTTTTGTGACTATGATTATGGCCCATTATGTTTATTATAATCATAATATGTTTGCTATAAACATATTTTTGGTTACAGTTAAAATTTTATTAAAAGTAACATAACAATGTAAACATAGTACGGTTAAAAATAACTAGAAATATGTTTGTTGTGATCAGAATAATGTGTAGATGCTTCAATTTAACAATCATATTTTTGGCGAGCACAAACTATGTTTGTGGTGACCAAATTAAAATATATTTTTTATTTGCATGGAATTTTCAGTGAATGCCACAACCGCAAAACAACTCAATCATTTTGTTATGCAAAGCGAGCTTACACTGTTATTATGAAAACACATTTATTTACATGAAATTTTTTTCGGAAAGCATTTTGTATAGAAATTAAATTGTACAACATACATCTTTAACACTCAGTAACGAGCTGATTTTCTATACAAAATGCTATTCAAATTGCATGATTAAATGCATCATAGACAAAGAGTAAAAATAATGTTTAACAAAAAAAAAAGTTGGAGAAATATGTGTGTAATAAATATTATTATTATTAAATATAATGAAAAAACAAACTAATTACTTCAAAGTGTTAATATTGTATATAAAAACATGCTAATCTACAACACTAAATCGAGTATTTTATGCTTTGCAATTTTATAGAAAGCAATGAAACTTAAATTGCTGACAAAAAAATTAAAAAAAAATATATACATTTTTGTTTTATTATGTTTAACACAATTTTAAATGTTTTTTTTCCGTTCTTTCATTAACATTTTTTAAATGTAAATTGATTTTCCATTAAATGCAAAACTTGCCTTTTTCACTTAAAATATTTAAATTTTAAATAAAGAACATTTAAAGTTGTTTAATATCATTTAATCAGTACAAGAAATTTTCTAGAACTTTAAAATTTAAATAGACTATTTATTATTTGCTATCCTAGGCTATTATAGCCCATAATAATTTGTTTTCCTTATGAGCCGTAATTGCACTGCGAACTGTAAGATCTATTGTGCAAAGCAATCCAAGACTCGTCATAAATCTTGTGATTGTTGTGGGATTTATTTTAACTACATCTTCTGCTTTCTCTACTTACAGAAGCTTAAATCAGAAGATAAATTACGGCATAAGTCAACGAGTGCAGTTTCAGTACAATTTAAATAGAAATTGCGATGAATATTAACTTTCAATATGGTAAACAATTTTTTAAGTCTTCATTTTAATTTTGTCTTCTTTAAGTAAAGAACTTAAAAATTGTTTTCACTTTCAAATGTTTTTATTATTATAAATAAAATTAAAAGCAGTTTTCCTTAAACGTGTTTTGTCACACTTTTATCTTAAAGAGGGTTATTTGGAAGCAAAAAAAAAGAAACAGAAAAAATATTTAAAAAAATTAGTTAGACTCGACTTACCTTAACAATCAAAATGAGATTAAATTCTGCAAAGAAAAAATTAAAAAGCAAAAACACACAAATTAATATTCCATTATACGTTCTTAAGTTAATTGTTTTTAATTCTGTTAGTATTTTATTGGCAGCATTACCAGTTTAGCCTTTTTGAGGCTTGGTTTTTGATTTATTCTTATGTTTAGGTTTTTTCCTGTTTATTTGAAATATTGTCGTTTTCATTGAAAAATTTAATTAAATAATATTCTGTTTGTTTTCCAACGAATTTGTCTTCAATTTGGTACATACTTATAGTCTCTATAATTCAAGGAAGGTCAACATATGTTTTTGACTGAGCCACGCCCATTTTTCAAAGATTTTCACCAGCCATTGTAATTTAAGTCTGTTATGCCTATATTCATTTAGATAAGTACTTTAATAATTAAATTTCCGTTTGTGAACTCTGACGATTAAGCTAAACATTAGCCTAATAACTATTTCATTTTTAAATAATATAAATGAATCAAAAAGTTTTAAAAAAAATGGTCAAAATGTTGTAAAATGAAGCAGTCAAATTAAAATTTTATTTAAAAAATAATAATTCAAATGTGTGAGTTAATAAGCTGAGAGATGATTTAATAAATAAATAAATATTGAGGAAAAATCTTTTATTTTTATAAAAATATCACGTCTTTTATTTATAATCATGTTAGCCAACAACTGCTTACGTTTTTCAATTCATTATTATGGCACAATTGTTATTCCCATCATTATCATTATCGTTATCGTTATCATTAAACTAGGAAAACATATTTAATAATACATTTGCAAGAGTATATTATTACATTTCCCACATCAACGATGATGAAAAGTTTCTTTCCATTAAATGCCGCTGTTTATTGATAGAAAATAAAAACATGTTGCATGAAAAGATTTTTAAAATGCTTTAGTGCATTTTGAAATTTGAAATCATGGATTCAGTTCATCAATATAAATAATTCAAGAATAAATAGAGATTTTTATGAATGCAGCCATAAATAAAGTTTTATTATAGAAAAATGTTTGTTTGTATTTTTATTTCATTTCATTTGTTGCAAAGACGTGCTAAAAATTGTTCAACAAAAAAAAAACAAAACACATAAAAAATATTTCTTTTTTTAAAGTGAAAAAGTTTTTGGTTAACAAGAAATGCAGAGATGTGTATGTTTCACTTTATACAATTTTCAAGTACAACACTTTTATATGTGATGTATTTTGGGGTGATTATTAAAAAAAATCAGACTGTGTACCAGCTTTCTCAAGCTACTCGCACTTGAGGTGACCATTATATCATTTTAAAGAAAATTTTAGAAGAGGAAACGTTGTTTGAATGATACCAACAATTTTGGTGTTATTTGTGGTCTTTAAAAAATAACATAAACCGATTACCGCCTGCTTACTTTAACTATTTTGTAGTCAATAAATTAATCTACAGAAGTCATGCTGCATTCACCCACTCGCTCTGAAAGAAATTTAGCTCTCAATACAATTTTTTTAATGTAGTCCTATAAACATACTCGTATGTAACTCTTTGAGAAAGTTTAAATATGAATAAATTTAATTTTTTAATTTAATCTTGATAATGTTGACTTGGGCCACCACAATTTTAAATAAAAAAAAAAAAAATTTTAGTGTTTGCAAAAAAAAAATTAATTTTGCTTTGGAAGATAAAATATTAAAAAATTTCTATGAAAATAGTTTTTTTTTTGAGTGACACGAATATTAAAAATATTCATTAAAAAAACAAAAAACGTTGATGGCTTTTATGATTAAAAACTTAAGAGCCTAACTGTATTATCAGTCATATAATAATAAAAGACTTAAGACAAAAACTTTCGAATATCGACTTAAGATTAAAACTGTGAGTATAAAAAAAAATCAAAAGACTTGAGACACAAAATTTTGACTTTCATTCATAATTTAAGGCAAAAATAAGCTGCATGAAAATTAAATTAAACCTAAATCTCTATTAGTGTATTAAAAACAGAAATGTTTAAACATTTCGTTACCAAATTTTTCAATTTTTTTTAAGTTTTCAACAAGATATTGTGCAATGGTAGAATGTTGCCAAGCCAAGATGGTGGGTTATTACTGGAATGAATTTTTTTCGGTACCTAAGGCAGTCAAGAAAATTCAAGAAAATATTATAAAAAAATTTTACGAAATAAAGTGTCTAAAATAGTCATCATTTTTAAGTTCAATATAAAATTAAATACAAAGGTTTTGTAATTAATTTTATTTTATTTCTCATTTTTTCCCTTTTTTTCAAAAACTACATTCATTTACTGATTATTTTAAAACAGTAACAGCCTAAAGGCATTTTCTAAAGCTCAAAGCTGTAGAGATGTTTGCTACAATTTAAATTTCAATTTCAATTAAAATCAATACAAAATCTAATGGAAAAGTCTAAATTAATTTTCAATTAAATACGAGTACAAACTCAAACAAAATTTTACCCTAAACAAATATTTTGCAAACAGATAACATGCAGGCATGTACAAGTACATAGGATTGCAGCAGAAATGACTAGTATTTTTTGTTGTTTTATTTTTTGTTTCAAGAGATATCAAAAGAATGGCATTCATCAAATTAATTGCTAATATTGAATAGACAAAATATCTTTTAAAAGAAATGTATGTACGCAAATACTTAGCACAATATCAATCAGCATCTCTCTAAGGGCATTTAAGTAGAAGTGCAAAATTCTGGTCGTAATGAATCTTATATTCTTGTTTTTAATTTAAGTAAACATTTTTTGTAAATTCTTTTGTATTAAATTTTGCTATTTACAAAAGTTTTTTTAGAAATATTTTGTATTGTCAATAATCTTACATTTAGACGGTTGGTATTGATTATATCTCACAATGACATATAGTCATTGAAAGGTATACACTGAGAAAATAATTGCAATTCTAAGAATTTAATTTGCTTGTAGTAAAGTTCCTTTTAGTTATAAATTAAAGATAGACTCTACTGAAATCTTGTTCAACTATTGGGTTGTTCGGAAAGTAATTTTGGTTTTTCTTTCAAAAATGAGAGACAAGGTTTTTTCAAGTTAAATTGTAAGGCTAAATCAGGGTTTTGTTGGAAACGAATATTGTATATAAGGACTGTAGTAAAGCATTTGACGAGGTGAATTATAAATTAAAGAAGTCGAACTTAATTAACTTTTCTTATAATTGCATTAAATGGCTAAAGTCGTATTTCCAACTTAAAACTAGTTTTTCTAAATGTTTCATCTGGTGTTCCACAAGTTAAAAACACGCAAGTTGGAGCGAAATATCGATATAAAAATAAATTTATAAAATAAGACCTCTAGCTAAATAAAATAGCCATATTAATTAAAAAGAAAAAGGTCACATAAATTACCAAATGAATATTAAGTAATTTTTTTTAATTAAAAACTACTTCACTCTGCATAAAAAGTTTAAAATTATCGAAGCTTTGTGCCTTGGCTGCAGAAAACACTTAGGGTTTAGATGGGAATCAAGCCTGAAGCAGGGACACCCACTTTTTGAATTTAGCAAAATAACCGTATACCTTGGAAACCAGAGCCAATTTGAAAAAACCGAATTACAGATTTGAAATCAGTACTTTGAAAACAGTTTTCAGTTGTTCTGCTGCAAAAGTTGAATTTTTTCATTTGTGGGATTGTTTTAGAAGTAATTTTTTTTTTAAATAATTTCAATTTAAAATTAAACTTTTCATAAGTTGTGCGAGTGTTATAGTAAAAAGAGTAGTTTTCCAACTCTGTTATACATACTTTAATATTAAAGCATTTTAAGGGCAACCAAATAAGTGGGTGTAATGAAATTTTGCTGGGTTTTTTTCAATAGCTCAACAGCGATGGGCATACACTCAATCAATTTTTACAACGAAAAACAACAAAACTCAAACTGTTATGAAAGCTAAAACATTTAGCTTTAACAATCACATTTTTTAGCAAATTAAATTAAAGGAAAAATAAAAGAAAAATTATTTATTTTTTAACTAAGCAGGGTTAGCGAAATATTAAGAAAATAAAAAAAATTATATTAAAATGGACCTATATTTTCAGTCTCTATACTGAAATTTCTTTTCCCGTTGTGTGAAAAAGCTTTTGATGTTTGAGCCACTCATGTTTGAAGATTTCTTTATTTTTATGTTACTTTAGCACCACTTAACAATATCCATTAAGTTTATCAGGATTTTTTTTGTTTTTGTTACATTTTAAATTTATTTTTTTCTTTCTTAATTTCTGTTTCAAATTGCTCTTCTTAGTAAAAGTAAAATGAAAAAAAAAATGTCTAAATTATATAATTTTTACTAGTACCTACTATTTACTACAAAATTTTGGTGGAATGATTAAAAATTACAATCAATCAATGTAATTACCAAATTACTGCTTATTCACATCCATACATGTGTGTATGTCTATGAAAAATTTCTTCCTTTCAAATTTATTGGCAGCTATTGCATTTGAAACAGTATGATTAAAAACTGGAAGAAAAATAAACCTAATTTTTGCTGTTTTAAGGAATGAGACTCCAAAATCATTACGTGTATTAGTAACAAAATATTTTTTGCTAAAATAAAAAGAAATTTAGTAAATTAATTTCGTTTTTTTTTTGGATCTAGAAAGACAAAAACTAAATAAAAACCATTTTTTAATATTATTACTAAATGAATCCAAGAGGTAATAGAAATTGCTGATTCAATAATAAGTTTAAGCTTTTCATTAGCTTTAGAAAGTTTCAAGTGTATGTGAATCATAGCAAATATGAGCATTAAAGGGTGATTAATTGAAAATCCTTGCTAATTGAGATGTCGTAAGCAAAACTTCTGGATAACTTCTTGGTAACTTTTTAGACAATAAGAGAGCTATAAATGAATAAAGTAATTGGTTTCATTTGAAACTTAAAAATTGATCGGTGTAAAAGACTCAAAGATCCTAATAGTAAAGTTTCTGGTATATCCTGATAAACCATAGACGTTTGTTGACTTAGAGACAAATCTAATGTAGAGCGACAAGTGTGTTTATCTTGTCAAAAGATCTCATGCTCATACAAAATGTACGAAGGCAATCGAAATAAAGGCAGAATTAGTCTTTACATTCTGTTCTGTTATGAATCAGCTGATTCAATTCTGTTTAATTTAAAACGTGTACGTATAGTTAGTTCTTTTGTTCCGTTCTGGGCCATTACACACAAACCTGTAGAAAATAGATTTTGACAACGTTATTAAAGAGGGTTTCAGACTATTGCATTTAGTATTAATCTATGTCAAAAATTCGTGTATTAAGTAAAAATCCAATAGTGTGAAAACAAAATGTTAATCAAGTGTGGGGAAATACTTAAGTATTTTTAGCAGTATTATGGTTTTTGTCATTTTTAGAATTTTTTCTAAGCTATCACACTGCTCATTTTATCAGGGTTGCTTTTGCACAAACAACCAAAGAAAAAACTAGAAATTATTTGCCGCGTTTTGTATTTTACTTGAAATGTGATGGTATGAAAACAGAAAATATTTTCCTTTAGATTTTTTGTTAGTCTATTTGATTTTCATCTGATTTCCGTCTCACTCTATGTAATGAAAATGTTAATACTCTGTATTATAATGTGAAAACCGCTTAAGTGAAAGCTATTATAAATTATGTGGAAATTTCTTAAAATTATTTATATTTTACTTTTGGTAGAAAAAAAAAAGAAACAAAACAATTTGAAAATGGACAGCGAAAAGCTTATAATTGTAGAGAAGCGTTAAGAACGCACTCTATTTATCAGTTATTGTTTATGTATCTCATTTACTAAGTTATGAATTTATCTTGATTATTAACTCATAAGAGAACAGTATTCAATAAATAAGCTTGAACAGATGACTTGCTTTATTTGTGGATCATTTAAAATGTTATGCAATAATTTTAAATGATATTTTATTTATTAAATATAGCAAAACCTACAGACTGCCGATACGGTTTTCAGAAAAAATAGTACAAAAAATAAGTAAGAGAACGGCATGGCACAAAACAGCAACGCTAAGCAATTATAAAATCCGAATTTTATAGCGCATTACTTTTATTTTGCTTATTTTTAATTCTTTTTTAATCTAGCGCTTTCAATTTAATTTTTGTTATTTTTTAGTGAGTTTTATTAAACAATATAATTAATACGTAATGCCAGCACTTTTATTTTGGTTTGTTATTGTAACATAAACGCTGCTCGCTAAAAAACCCAAAAGTATGCCACACTAATTTAAGTTGGACTGTTAGCAGCAGTCATGCATAAGGTATTTTGTGATCTACAACTTTTATTGTCACAAAAACTTTCCGATTGGTCCAGCTCTAAGCCAGCCCATTTAACTTTAATTTCGAATACTGAATTGAAATTCTAAGCGATAAAAATTATTTATGGATTTATAGAGATATTATAAAAGGTGTTTTTTATAGACGTATATAGCTTTAAATTGGCATTACTGTTCCAGATGGGGACCGATTTAACAGCTGTCAAGTGATTTATTCTCAGTTTGGCTTGTCAATTCATCATGAATAGACTCACGATCATCAAGTAAGGCGTAGATTCGTCGAATAGGCCCAAAACGAGATTGCCGTCGTTCCCGATTTTCATAAGCGAATTTTGTTTAGCGATGAAGCGCACTTCTGGTTGAATGGCTACGTCAACAAATAAAACTGCCGCATTTGGAGTGAAGCTAATCCTCAAGTGTATGTCGAAACACCATTACATCCAGAAAAACTGACTGTTTGGTACGCTTTATGGGCTGGTGGAATCATTGGTCCGTACTTCTTCAAAAACGATGATGGCCAGAACGTTACAGTCAATGGTGATCGGTATAGAGCCATGATTACTAACTTTTTCATTCCTGAATTGAACAACCATGATGTCCAGGAGCTGTGGTTCCAACAAGACGGCGCAACATGTCACACAGCTCGTGCCACAATCGATTTATTGAAAGACACGTTTGGTGACCGCCTAGTTTCACGTTTTGGACCTGTGAATTGGCTTTCAAGATCTTGTGATTTGGAAGACAACATTCGCCGTGTTATTGCCGATATACGGCCACAAATGTTGGAAAAAGTCATCGAAAATTGGACGTCCAGATTGGACTACATCCGAGCCAGCCGTGGCGGTCATATGCCAGAAATCATATTTAAAATGTAATGCCGCAAGATTATCTTTCGGATAAATAAAATTCATGTCAATCTAATAATCAATCGTTGTTTTATTGCAATTTTAAGTTCTATACGTCTATAAAAAACACCCTTTAGATATTGGATTTTTTTTTTGGGGTTGCTCATTGACAAACATTAAAGTAAAATCTCAAAAAAAAAATTGTTCATGTGAGCGTTAAGGTAAAATAAAACTCCAGCTTGTTCGTTTTATTTTGAATATATAAAAGAAGCAGTTCTAATTTACGGCGATAAACAGAATTCTTTCCTGATATTAAATTTTGAAATTTTGAAATAGCCAGCATATACGTAATTATTAATTAATTTTTTTTAATAAACAATGCAAGTTTCATAGTTTGAAAATTGTTGGTAAATGCTTAAGTTGTACAGAAAAAAATTTGTGCACAATTTGTTGCCAATGATCCTGTTGGCATTGTGCTTTTTTAACAATAGAGGTACTCACGCCAGTCCTTGCAACCAGAGCAAAGGATGCCAATGGGGCCGAAAATGTTCAGTTTTAGCACTTATTACTTATAACCACAAATATATAAGTTTTTTGTCAGCAATTCTCTGGTATACTAACCAAAACAAGCTCTCCTATTCAAAAAAAATTCAAGTCGACTTTAAAGTTATATAAAAACTTTCAATAACTTTAATTTTTTTTATTGAAATATTTTATTTGTACAAAGCAGAGTTATTACTTAAGTCATTCAAGTACACGAATTTTTGATTTATTAGCAGAAAATTTCTTTTGCAACTGAAATGTTTTAAATATTTTTTTACATCCTCAACAACAGCTAGCTTGTTTTTTTTTCAATTAACTTTAAAATGTTCATGCATGCTTTTGTCATTCAGAATTAATTATTTCATTTATACGTTTATCTGCATTTATTATAATTTTTTCATTTCAATTTTATTATGGTGTTTACTAGCAATACAATTGCAAAAATTCTAATTCAAAAATACTCATTCATGATGATTGTGGGGTTTTGAAAAGTCATTCAACCATTACAACATGAAACAATCAAATAAAACAAAAACAAAACTTTAAAGTAGCTTAAGCAAAATTGTGTATAATGCATGTCATTAAAAATATTCGATGGTCAGTTAATAGTGCTCACTAGGCAATAAATGGTGCTGCCTGGAAGCAATTATATAAGCGATGCAATGATAGCTTATATATAATGCATGATTTTGCTTTGCTGCCCAGAATGCTTATTTTTTGATTCATTAAATTGAGGTTCTATAAAAAAAATACAAGAAACTACTTCAGTTTTTTTATTTATCACATAACACTAACTGGGATCGAAAGAAGGTATCTCTGCAATTAAGAAACATTAACTCGCCACTGAAATACTTTTATTTTTACTTTCAAAAAGTACTATTCGAAATGTGTGTCCTTACACACACAAATGATGTTTAAACTCCCGCTTACACTTACGCTTCTCGGAAGCAATAAATTTTTATTTAAAACTTGTTTGTTTTTGCTTTAGAATTTTGTACATTTAAAAATTATAGTCGTTTTATATCGTGAGAGCATTTGAAAAAGTTACTCTAAAACTATGACTTTCTAATGCTTCTAAGGAAGCACAAAACTGAACCAAATTCTATTTTGAGCTTGTGAGAGTACATATTGAAATTTATTGCCTTACGTTTTTGCATGACAAAATGCATTAGATTGTTTCAAATCTTCGAATTTTTTGCTGGGATTGTTTTTGTTGACTAGTTTGTTTTGATTGAAAGGCTTCAAATGAATTCTAGTTAATAAAATTATTTGAATATTCTTTACAAATTGAAGCCAAACTTTCTTGAATTTTTTTTAGCCAATTTTCTATAGAACCAAAGCAATTCAAGCAAAAATTTTATAGTTTTAAATTAACCCGACTTTTCTGATGATAGTGGTTGTACAAAACAATAAAGCAACAAAATGAACAATTTCCGAAAATATTTTTTTTTTACTAATTATTCCCTGTTTCTTTCAACTGCGGAAGAACTCTCGATATTGATAGCTATGATTTGGCAGCTTTGTTTAGAATGTTTTCAATCATGCACAATAATTTTTAACTTATTTTTCACAAAACAAATTTATAAAATGTTAAAGTGTTGCTCTGGCGTTAAGAGAGTAATAGTGACTTGCGAAAACTTAATATATGAAAAAGCATTCAGAGTCTAGACAGGGATCTAAACTGCGACCCCCAGATTGCTAGATTAGTAAATAAATGTCAACTTGAGTTTGACATTCTCAGCTGTCAAGCCTTAGTACTCAATATCCCGAAAACTAATGCATCCAAAAAAACAATAAGCCACATAACAAGTTAAGCATTTAAATAATTTTATTAAATTATACGAGTGGGCTTACTTAATCAACTTAAACATATTTTTTATTAAAAATATAACTAAAACACTAAACTATAATTCAATTGGCATTTAATTTAACAGCTCATTTAATACTAAATTTAATGTGAATGTTTTTGTTTTTTTGCATAATAAAATTTATTTGTACAAAATAAATTTTTTTTTGTCAAAACTACATACACTTTCGTTATTATTCTGCTATTTGATAGACACACAACATTAATATTTATTATTTCCTGCAGTGATGAAACTGATAATGGCTTAATAGAGATGCGAATGTTTCATGTGAAATTATACATGTTTGAGTCTAACACTGTTGCTTGCAAAAATAGCAATCAACAGCGCAGTGCCTAAGCAAAGATGTTTGCTTGGGGGTTATTCTGTCAGTCGTAGAGGAGTGAAGTCTCACTCGAACGTTCGAGGTTTCTAGGAATCATTAGCAAATAATATGTATCGCAATTTCTAATGAAGGCATGCAATAGCGAGCGAAATTTTATTCAAAAGCAAAACACCTTTCTCAAACATAAAACTTTAAAGTCACCGTTGTTGAAATTTTTCATAAATTATAATATAAAGTCTACGCCAGCTTTTTTTTTTCTTTTTTTTTTTTTGAATAAGAGCAAAAACTTTTAAGGTTTTTATCCAAAAAAAAATTAACGTAGACTTTAAAGTAAAATTTTTTAATAAATTATATGAAAAATTTTGTTGACGTTGACATTAAAGTCTACGTCAATTTTTTTGAATAAAAGTATAAAACTTTAATTCGTTTCGTATCGAGTAGTAGTAATTTCGCATTATTTCTGTCATAACTGTTAGAACTAGACTTCTTTTTATCAATGAAAATCTTTTTTTTTTCTTTATAAATAACAAAATAATTATCTCTGCTATTTTGCTAAGCGAAATTATTTTAATAGCAAACAAAAATCATCCGTTACCAGCATCATTTCATAATAACGTTTATGATAAAACAAAACAGCGGAACAGACTCTTATAGAAAAAGGCAGTAGTTTATCAACAGATTTGTATGCAAACGGTGATTCAATTAGAGTTTCTATTTGAAATGAAAACACAAATATTTTTTAAATAAAATTATAATAATAATATCCTGAAGAAGCTACGCAGCGACGGAGCGAAATATCGATATAAAAGTAAAAATTTTTTTTAAAACGACCTCAAGCTTAATAAACTAGAAGTTTCAATTAATAAAAATAAGGTTAATGCCTGTAGAAACCTTGATTTTTATTTTATTTTAATTTATTTAACTAAAAATTTTGCTAAACATAAGCGAACCACTGACGCAACAATTCTGTGCTAATAAGAACAGACTGATTAAGTTGATTTAAATAGAAGAAGCTTAACAACTTTTTTATTATGGTTCAGGGAAGGTGGAGGGTCATATATTCCACAATTACTCAGATGACAAATGAAAACACAACCATTTGCTAGCATCGAAATAATTTTATAAGAAAAACTTTAAAAACTTTTAGAGTTGTCGTCCTTAGATTTTTCCAAATTGCCTCAGAATTTCCGCCTATAGCTTGGTGATAGCTGTGGGAGGATTCTAATTATAATTATTACTATCAACCACAACCTTTAAGATCTATTGTGCAGCCCAGCTGCCACAGTGACCATTATTATACAGGCTCAATTTGTTTTGTGAAAATACCTAAGTCCTTCCACTGGCATTTATTGGTAATTTAAGGTCCGTTTAAAGTTAGAATTTTGCGGGGCAAATAAGCTGTTTTTGGTACCTATTCGATACTTAACTTATCAATATTTTTAATTTAATTTTTAATCAAAAGCTTTATTCTTTATTTCAAATATCTTAATTTTAACTATCGTAAATTGTAATAATGGCTTCAAGTGTTGTGGTAGATTATGATTTTTAAAGTGCAGTTACACATTACAACGCTTTTTGCTTTGAAATTGCAGTTCAAGCTATGAAACTGTCCATGCTTTACTCCAAATATAGTGAGCACATTTTTCAGTCGCAAATTAGTGGCAGTTTTTTTAGGTTTCATTTGGATTTTTATAGAAATTCTAACAAAATTTTAAGAAAACTTGTATTATTGATTGCTGGCAAATAAAAAATGAAAGCGCAAATTGTAAAACCCTTTGATTGAAAAAATTATACACAAACAAATTAACAAGTAAGCGGACAAGCCCAGCACAACTGTCAGAAAATATTAAAAATAAATTTAGAAAATTTTGCTGTTTTCATTTTTATTTTTCCCTAATTTAACTACAAAATTAATTTTTCACGCTTAGTTGGTTTGCAAATAATTTTTAAACGCACAAAAAAACAAAAAAAAGTCATACGATGATGATTGACGAATTATTTGTTTTTAACAAATTCAAACAAAAAATTGCAATGGATTGAAAAAAATAGCAAATAATAGTTGAGATGTTATTGTTGAAAATGGTATAAGTCCACTAAAAAAAAAGTTAGCTGTAGTTTTGGTAAGATAAGGATAATACGTTACTAAAAGCATTTCTTAACTAATGAAAAAATTTCAATAAAAGCATTTCATTGGATTTAAGAAACATATTACTTTCAGTGTGTAGGGCTGTTCTTTACACAAATTTTTTTAACACGAATTTGACTAAACACGACTTAAAAAGAAAAAAAAATTCTTTTTCACACGATTTTTAGGCAATTTAGAGTTAATAATTGAGAAATATTTCTTTTTTCTAAATTTAATTAATTTTTTCTAATATAATTATTGAAGTAAAATGTGTAAGTGAACTCTAACAAGAATTTTTTTTTTTGTTTGGAACGTAAAAAGAGAGTTAGGTGTATTGTTGTCAAAGAATTTTGTTCGTTAGTTTAATAAAATTTTAATTATTTTTCAAATAATCAAGGATTTTTCTGAAAATTATTTTGTCTCAAAATGATTTCAAATCACGAGAAAGGTTTGGGGCACACAAAATTATTTGATTTAAAAATTAGCCATCCTTACGATATCAAACCACTTGCCATTTAAGCTCTTTGCTTCATTTGAATTGTTTTTTATTATTTTTTGTCAAAAAATTACACAACAAAACAGTAAAATTTACTAATTTAGAAATATCCTTTATTTTTTGTAGACCACGCTTTTGTTTTTGTTCTTTTTTTCTAAGCAAAATTTTATTGTAAACAAATCATAACAGCTAAAACATCACTTACGTGATTTTAATACGATTCGTTTCATTACTTTATCAATTCAATGAAATATTGCTTCAGTTAAGAAAATAATTTATTGAATCAATGAATTAATGTCATTAGTCTAATTATTATGAATTATTTTTTCAGTGAAAGCAACAAAGTACTTTGAAATTTTTCTATTTCTATTTGCTTAACGTTTTAATAAAGATTTACAATTTAAATAACAAGTTTGAACATGTAACACAACCCAGTTTCCATGCAGGATATTATTATCAAAAAAATAGCAAGAGTAGAGCTATTCAGTGATTGATATTAAATATTTTTGGCAAATTCAAAATTATAATGCTTTCAAATAACAATAAACCACAAGCCGAAAGCTTTGCTTACTTAAAAGTATTTGCTTGAACAGTGAACACTTCTACAAAGCTAACAACATCTTACTGCTTGAAACATCATATGAAAAAAAAAAATTGTAATAGAAACAAATGTGTAGCTATCATTTTACCAACATCAAAAATAAATTTCAAGATTTTGTGGCACTTTGAGCAGCATTCAATACACTGATACCCACAAAAAAGGAAACAAGAAAAGTCATAAGAAACCAAAAGGAAAAAGAATTGAAGATGAAACTCCCTGCTAAGAAACAAATAAGTACTTTTTGTGTGATAGCAGAGCAAATAAATAAAAAAAATTATCTTGAATAAGATTTATAGATCCGGTGTCGTTTTGTATTTTAACCTGCAATAAAAGAACTTTGTTGTGTGAAAGAAAAAATAGAACAAGAAACAGACGTAAGAAATTGCTTTGAAAAATAAAATAAAACATTAACAAGGAAGCAATTACAGCACAAGTGTAACAGGAGCAGCAACAAATAATTGAGAAATTTTCATCTTGAATGTATTTTTTTTATTTGATTTCATTCTTTTTTATTATAAGTTTTGCGAGTTTTGCAACTTTTATTTGTACTTTTTATTCCTTGATTGTGAGTTTTTTTTCACGCCAACGCTCCCATTGTTGGTTAGTTGCTTTAACTAAAAGAACGTATTTTAACAGGTGAAGGTTAGAATTATATGCCACCTTTGCTCAACCACCAAAGGAATTTGTAATAAAAAGTAGAGCACTGGAAGAAATGTAATGTAAATAGAAAATAACGAGAAAATCTTTTCAATTTCTTAGTTGAAAAGGTAATAACGGCTGCTTAAAGTACTATTTTGCAAAAGCAAGGCGCAAAGCAGACAAAAAAATAAAAAATAATCGTAAAAAAGTGAGTAAAAGAAAACACAAGTAGTTGTGAATTGCAGGTAGTTTAGTCAGATTTTTTTTTAGTTTGCGACTAAAACTTAACAAAAAAAAATAAAAAAATAGACCCTTAAAATTAAGGAAACGAAGAAGTTAATTTGGCTTTAATGATAAGCGGAAACAATTTAATTTTACTTTATTTTTTTAAGGACAGCGTTCAAGTAAGAGTAAAAGTGTTTACCTTAAGACGAGCAAAAAAAAAAAAACCAAAGTTAATAGAGAAAAAATATTTAATAATAATTCAAATTAGATTTTAGTAATAAAGTTTTGCATTTCAGGTGAAATTAAAAATAAATTTGAAGTAAATTTTATAACAAAATAGTCATAAAATGCTTGAAAATGATTTTACGCACCTTGCAACAATCATTAGGTACGATTTAATTAACCTTCATCTCATCCTCAACAAAAACTTACGCTCTGGTTTTCGAATCAGTAGGCATTGCTGTGTATTTGCTAGGAATAACCACAGTCAGAAAAAGTAGGTTTTTATAAAGAGCAAATTTTTGTTCATGGCAATTTTATGAATTTAAAATGCTTTTTAAAAATATACCAACTTTAGTGTTTTTTTACTTTAAACAAATTTTTTTTTTTTAAATAATATATTTAGTGAGACACTGTAATATATTTAAAAATATCTCAGAATATTTAGAACTATCTAAGAACCATTCTAGATTAAAGTCTACTTACTGTACATAAGAACAATCAGAACGTTTAGGGTAGCTGTGGCATGTCAAGGTTTGTACAGCAAAAACTGAAGTTTATTTGTCCCGAGGTGAGAAGACTCAGTACAAGCATCCTAGCCAGAGGAAATATCAAACTATTTAGTATATCAAGACAGAAATATTTAATGACAAAATGTTATTAGACTATGCGTGGAAAATATTACACGAACGTGGACAATGTATTTTTTTTAATTTCCTCAGAAAAAATTATTTAAAAATTTTGTAAATGTGAGTTTTAAAACTAACTAATGTCGCACACAAAGTCCAGAAATTTTAATAAAATTCGTTAACTATGTTTTTTTATCAAATTTGTAAAAAAAAATTTTTCTATGTATGTGAGATGAAGTTTAAGAGATTTTTTCACGACTGCCCTGAGAACAGAAAGTTCAACTTTTATTTTATTTTTATTATTTTTTTTTTTAACTTTTTTAATAAAGATTTAAGACGGAATTTAAAAATTTTTAAAATTCTTCACAGTAATTTCTGCCCAATTGGTTAGCAGATTACAAATCTAAAGATCTTTTCCTTTAAAATGGTAAGTTATCCATTCCGTAAACTTCTATGGATTGTCCGGAAAGAGAGAAAATCAAAAAAATTAAACACAATCCAACATAATTTCTGAGTGTTTGCATAATAGATTACAAATCTGCTTACCTTTAAAATGCTGTATGTTCCATTCCATAATCTTTTATGGTTCTTTTGGATATTGTAAAATTTACTCAGAGCAACAGTAAAAAAAATTTTCGAAATTTGGGGGTGATAGATAATAAATTTTGAAGACCTTCTCTTTCTTCTATTGTACATTTGGAAATTGGGAAGACGTAGCCTTAAATACTGAAAGATATTTACAAATACTGAAAAACGTAAAGGTATTTATCTTAACTCACTTAATTTGTTCAGATAAACTGCCTAAATGTCCTAAAGAATTCGTTACAACAGGTTTGACTTTAAAAAAAGTCTTGATTTTATTACAGGATATTGACGTATGACTAATATTACATGTGCGATGTTAAGCATAGATACGGCATCAGTCAGTGCAATAAATAATTTGATGACTTTAAGCCGATGGCTAGACTAGTATAGCTGTAGTTACAGCCAGAGTTGCCAGAAGGTAGCAAAGTTAGTAATTGAAAACGCAAGCAAAAATTGAAAACTGTTTGAACATCTAGTTTACTAAAACATTCCTTTTTAGAAAAACATTTCAACATTCTTTTAATTAAAACCTGGCTATTTAAACGTTTCATATATTTTGATGGAGCTTTGATTATAAAAAAAAATAATAAGAATAAGAATAATAACACTGTCAATTTATTCTTTCTTATCAGCAAAAACCAACATTTAAATAAAATCCATTACAAATAAATTCAGTGTATCCTTTTTAAATTTCTTTATACGTCTGTTCTCTTAAACAAATATAATGTCCGTCAGCCTTTTTTTATTCTTACACGAATACTATGTCATCTTTTTGCCGTTTCATTAAAATTAATGAAAATGTGCCCGCCATCATCCAGGTGAAACTGATGATGATAATTATTTAAATTTAAATGCGGCTATAAAAATAAAAATAAAAATAAAAAATGAGAAAAGAAAGAGAGAAAAAAAAGGAAAATTTTCAAACAAAAAACCATTCAACCAAATGGCAATTCCCCATTGGTTTGCTTTTATTAAAATAATAATGGTTGATGATAAGCGCCTGGGTATATGAGCAGTACGCACACAAAGAAATGAAAGAAATCAGATGATTCGGGCAACAACAAATAGAAAAATATGATGACATGCACAAGTTTATTATAGTAAAAATAATGGTAAAAAATGTGACATAAATGTGTGAACTACAAACAACTATACTTTTCCATAAACACACACACACACACACACACACACACAATTAAGTTTAACCAATTTGGTTTACAGGGTAAACAAGTTTTTGTTGCCTAACACTTTCCTTGTTTGATTTGTGTGGCGAACATTTTCCCCAAGGATTGCAATTTAATTTTTTCCGAAAGAGTTTCTAAATTATTGAATATTTATGCTAAATAGAAACTTTTAGAAATAAATTGTTAGAAAAATCATAAGCCACTAATGGTAGTGAATACAAAAATGATAGAAATACATTCCGCACAAAAAATTTAAGTTTTCTGCGTAGCACAAATGACCTCACACGATTTGTTCCTTTTGGCTAATAATTTTTAGCTAAATAAGAGAAAGGAGAGAACTATATTCTTTTTTCTTTAAACAGTGGATAATCTACGTCATGTAACGGGAAGTCATGCGCATAGTATAATCTTGTATTTCTATCATTCTTTGGTGAATTCGAGGTAAACTTCGTATAGCAGCAAAGCATTTTAAAATTTTTGTGATTCCTCAAAAAGTTTTATAAAAATATGCAGAACCCTGTTCTGTTTAATTTTAAGAAAGAACATTTTATTTTGCTGGAGACTATTTGATATAGAAAATTGAAGTAACAGTAATGCGGACTATAGAAGTTCTGGCAAAGTAAAAAAAAAAATTAATTTGATTTTGAATTTTTTCAATTAATTCGTACACTGAAAGAAGAAATAATCTGTCACCTACAATTCAAAGAGTAAAATTAATGCAAACTAATCCAATTCTTGATCAAAGTGAAGAAAAATTCCATCATTAAAAAATGTAATTTCTAGGCCTGACATTTGGAGTTTCTATTTGGCTTCAAAATAAATAAATAAATGAAATCCAACCTTTAAGAAAACACCTTATGGATTAACTGCAATAAGTCTCCACAGTTACGTTGTTTTAAATTCATTCTCATTTTTGTAAAATAAAATATCATACGAAAAAAATCTGCTTTTAAAATGGAGTCACTTATTTAAATGTCATGAGTGTGTTTGTGTATAGAAAAATAAAACTTTTTTTTAACTGTGCGAACACAAAGAGAATATTAAAAATTGTTCCCATCTTTATGGTAAATGGAGAATAGCGTTTGGTCAAAAGAATTAACCAGTCAGCCATTTAAAAAACAACAACGACAAAACCGGCAAGAATAATATTTTAAATAAAGAAGAATGCACATTTACACTCACACATCCGCTTATACACACACAATGAGCTATAGAGAATGGAGCTCCATTACCACATCATTGATGGTGTTTGCTAGGGAATGAATACCCAGGAAACAAAAAAATTTCCTTTATTTTTAAGAGTATTAAAAATAAACTTAATTATTATTTTAAACAATTAACAAGCACAAACCAAAAGCTGAGTTTTTTGATTGTCGTCTCTGTACATCAAGCCCAATTTAAACTGTTGCCTGCATCCAGAAATTAGCCCATCAATATTCCATCATTTTATTTCTATTGATGTGGAAAAACTAGTTCATTTTAAAAATTAAACTTTTTGGTATCAAAAATTTTAAAATTTCACACATCAAAAAAAACTGTTTGACGGCGATAAATTTTTCACTAAAAATTAAAAAAATTACTATAAAATTCAACATATCAGAATTTAGGATTCTTAAAACTTTCAAATTATCCATCCTTCTAAAAGAAAAATGATGTGGCCCCTGTAACCATTAGACCCCAAAGGATTAAAAAAATTGTTTAATTCAAAAACTTGAAAGTAAATGAATTCGACTTTTTAATGCTTTTGGGATGAAATCACCTTATATTAAGTCCTCTTAAAAACCAAACAGCAGTTTGTATGTTTGCTGGGTTATACATATATTTACATGAGCTTGCAAGAATTTTTTAAATGTTCTTATATTTAGGCTTTATGGACTTTAAAGACTATTAAAATAAAACAAATGGATCTGCAGTTTAATTTTGCAAAAGAGGGGGTAGAACATACAAATTATTAGAAATTCGAATGGTTATATTCAGCTTTTTTCTTTCTTATTTTTTAATAATAAAAAAGCAATAAAAAAGAAAATAGTTTCAGTAAAAAAATTATTGAGTTTTCATTAAATCCTTAAAATTTATCAAATAGATGTAGAGTAAAAATTAGCTGGCTGTTTCTGAAAGCCAAATGATCGATTAGTCGAGAAGTTTTTTATGAAAAGGGTAAGGCTTTTCCAAACACAATTTCCAATATGAATAACCTGTAAGAAAAATGCAACCCAAATCAATACAACTGTGAGTTGTATTATACCACTAGTAATAAACGTTTTATTCTTCCTTTTTCACTTCTAACCTTTGTGTGAATAACACGTTTAATAAATGAATTAATTATATTGAATTTATAAATGAAGCAAATCGAGTCTTATCATTATATTGGTTAAAAAGGTAATCACGCGAAATTCTACTTCGTAAATCTTTATTAGAACAAAAAGCTCTAACATAATCAAACCAAAATAAAAATATGCCAAATAACCTGAAACAATTACAAAATTTAATTGAATTACTATTTATAAAGTTTCAACTTGGAATAGTTATTTTGGAATGGAAATTTTTGTTTTTGATAAGTACTAAAGCTCAATTTAAATTTATTTTTAAGTCTACGAGTTTTTTTTAAACAATTACAATCATTTCTTTTATCAAGCTTAAGGTGGATAAAATAATATTTATTTTTGTATCGTTATTTCCTTTCAATTTTGTGTACTTTCTACAAGATATAATTATAAATTTATAAATTCAGGCACAGAAAAGTGCAGCAAAATATCTTAATTGACGCTGCAAGCGTTTTTTATTTGTCAGAAATTCTGATTCCCACACAAAACGTATGGATTATACCGAAATATTGTGGCGGCAGTGCTGAGCAATTGGAAAAGTTCAATTTTTACATCGTGTTTTGTAGTGAAGTTAGCTGCAAAACAATTCCTTTTTTAATTTTTGATTAGTAATGACAGCTTTTTTTTTAATCTAGTGTTCTTAACTATAATTTTGTTTGTCTTTAGTGCGTTTTAATGAATAAGATGATTAACAATACTGTAGAGAATACGCATCGACAGCTCTCTAATTTAGCATACATACTAAAAAACGCTATTATAAATAACAAAATTTTTAATTTATTTCTCTTCTACCTCCTGTTATATGACTATCGCTATTTTTCTTAATTTTTCCTTATAGTCACATTAGAAAGGAAACCTGAGAGCCCTCTTCTGGTTTACTTAAGTATTAAAAACGTAAAATTTTAATTTTCAAAGCTACATTTTGTACATTTAGATTAATTAATACGTTTTTTAATCAAACTGCAGGTTTTTATTAATCTTTATTATGCTAACTTTTCTTAATTACAGATTAAAGTGGGTTATACACACTTCAATATTCAATATCAAATTATGCATTTGTGCGGGTTTATTTTTTTAAATGGAAATCATAAACGCTGTGTGTGATGTTGACGAAAATCAAAACCAGTTTGATTTTTGTGAATCACAAATGTAAGTTTGATGTGTCTATCCCCTTTTAATTCGACTCAGTAGGGCTAAGAAAATGTTCCATGTTTTAGATATTCTCTTCAAAAATAAAAAAAATTTTTTTTGCATAATCTTTAATTCAAATTTTGAACTATTTTATTAATAAATATATTTGTTAGTTTATTTAACCTTTTTCTTTTTAATTAAAATGGCTATTTTATTAAGCTTGATAGAACAGCCCTTTAAGTCTTATTTATAACAAAAACTTAGCAGCTAATTAGCCACTTTAACCAAATTCCTATTTAACTTAGCAGCTCGTTTGAAATTTTTCAGTGTGTGGCAATTTCCAGAAAATCAACTCTAAAATTTAAGGATACCACATTGTATTTTTAAAAATTATCCCACATTTCTCTACATATCTAATTTGGTTTATTTAGTTTTGGAAAACTATTTTTTATATTTTTATTTTTTCTTTATTTGATAGACTTTTGTAAAATTTTTTTGTACTTCTTATATTTCTTATACATCTTGATACTGAGGCTGTTTGGCAAATCATTAGCAGATAAAAACTTAGCATCTTGCTAGCATTAACTTAGCTAACCGAATCGCTCGCAGTAATTCAGCAAACTTTTTATCAGCAATTTAGCAGCTTCTTTGAAAATATTTAGCAGCTAAATAGCAGCTCGCTGGCAATATCTTAGCAGCTTTTATGTAAAAATTTAACAGTTTGTTAGCATTATTTGTAAAAGGTAACAAGTTGATAGCAAGTAACAGCTTGTTCGAAAAAATTTATCAGCTTGTTAGCAGATATTTAAGAGGCTGTCAGCAGCAATTCAACAACCTGTTAGCAAAAATGTTTATAGCTACCAGCTATTTAGCAAAAGTTTATTAAATGTATTAAAGGCAAACTCTTTGCTAACTTTATGCTATTTTTTTTTTTGTAACGCATAAGACTATAAAAGTGTTAGGGAAGCACTACGTAATGAAATATAAGGTAGTAATATATTCTTTTATTTTTTTTTTTCTTCAAATCCTTTTAAAGGTCAATTATTTACAATAATAACGAAATAAAGAAGACAATTGTATTCTTCCACATGAAATTAAAAGCCTTAAATCATGAAACTACCCACTGTTCTTACATAATAAAGTTGTTTTAAAATGAATTTACATGACAAAAACAAATCAAAAAGAAAGAGAATGAGAAAATATTTAAAAAATTCGTTAAACAACTTCAGTATTTTTTTTTTTTTAATTTTATTATGTGTTTATACGTTTCTTTTTTTTATATTTTTTTATCAGGCTGTATGCAGTAGCTTTTTTTTTAATGTCATTTAAAATTAATTCTCTTTTGCTGCTTTTTTCAGCTTTTTTTTATATAAAAAAATTGTTAAATACACATAATCTGGTTTAAAAAAAAGGAACCTTTTTATTCCCCTTTTCTGTTGACCATTCTTGTACCACAAAATGAAAATCAAAAGATGGCAAACTGACTGCACAAAAAATATGGAGTTGCTGGCAAGTATCAGTATTTACGCAGGAATTGTATTGTTTGCCAACATAATGAATATTTAAAGAATTCTTCTTTCTTTATTTTTAGACTTTTACGCAATTACTTTTTTAAGTTACAAGGAAAACAAAAGAAAAAAATATATATTTTTTTTTCACTTGCAGTCTTCTTTATACTGTTAACTAACTGTGTTTTAAAATAAAAAATCAATTATAATGAAAGAAAATTAAATGAAGCTCAGTAATGTTAGTAAATGTATAAAATAAAGAAATTAAAGTTATATACGAGCATAATAAATAATTACAAAATAATTAGCAATTTCTTTTTATAAATAAAGTTTCAAGAAAAAGTAATAATTTTTTTTGTGTTTTCTTTATTTGAATATATATTTTTTTTATAATAAATTTAAAAATAATAACAATGAAAGCAAAATTAATTTCATAAACTGTTTTATTTTATTTTCGCAATAAAAATATTACAAAAATTGAATAAAAGTTGTGTGGCCTGCATCTTTTTTATTCAGTAGATGATTTTTTTTTCTTGGAAATTCATTATGGCATCAGCTAAACTTGAAATATATTTGTAACAAAAGGCAGTCATAATTTACAATGTTACAGACATACACGAGTACATACAAATTCTGCAGGCTATTTCTAATATAAAAAAAAAACTATTTGTTTCTACCTCAAAAAAAGGTTTAGTAAAATGAAAATCAGCACGTACTTTGTAAATAGAAAATATTCAGAAACACAAAAACACACACACAAGCTAAAGCAAAATTTTGTTGTTGCCATAATTTACTTTTAAATATAATTTAAAAATAAAACAAAATAAAATATAAAACAATTAATTTCAATAAATGTTTTGTTTTTTTTTTTTTTTTTTTTTTTGTTTTTGTTATAAAACTTCCTTAAAAACATGATAAACTTGTCTACACATTTTAAATAATGGCTAAAGGGTTTTGTGATGAATTGTGTATGTGTGTGTTTCTTAAAAAATAAATTGAATAAAATTTTAATTGAAGAATGTTGTTGTTGTTGCCACCTGTGGCAATATTTTATTTTACAAATTGTATTTATTGCAATACTTTCATAAATAAAATCTTTTACATGTAACACAAACTGAAATTTATGCTAGCAAAAAAGCTTGCATAGGAAAACGAACGTACAGGCTTAATTTGCATGTTAGACACAGCAGGAAATCTAATGATATATTTCATTAAATGAATGAACTACTACGTTGTCCTTTGTTGAAAAATAATAAAAATGTTCAGTGATTTAATGAACAAAATTCTTCTAGTGTAGGTGTGATAAGGTCCTTAAGACATATTTTATCAGAAAAACAATACATTCCAAAAATCATTTTGTTGTTTATGAAAAAGAAAATATTGTTACGAAAAATCATTCTGTGTTATTATTCATATAATATTCTATTTATGTATGAAAAATTGTTTAGTAGATAAAAACAGAAGGTTCTTGGCTGAGCACAATCTAGAGAGTTCTAGATTTAACTGAAATGGTATATAGAGCCATACTGAGATTGCCATTAGTTGCGACGCTAAATAAATAGTAAACAAGATGTATCGTAAACAATAAGTTGTCGTTGTGACGGTTATAAATAAGGTGTGTTTCTGCAATAATTGTTGCCAAAAGAGAATTTCTTGTGTTTTATTTTACAATATATTGGGTCTAATTTTTCATTCCGTTCCGCTATAGCGGAAAGCATTTTTTGTGAGGAAGCAAAATTAGCAATTGTTCATTATTTGCTGCGGTATTTTTTCTTAGTTGTGATATCATCTCTACCGTGCCGGTATTGCCATATTATTGTTTTCATTATATTTCGCTAAAGCTTAAATTTTCGTTATAAAAAAAAAAATACAAAATTTCATACAAATAAAATGTGTTTTAGCTTAATTTTTTTTATTATTATTTAATATTAATCAAGCTTAAGATCTTACAAAATTGTTTTTATTTAAATTGATTAATATTAAATAATAATAAATTTATAAGATCGAATAATTTAATACAATTATCAATTTTTTTTAGTTTTCAAAAATATTTTCATTTTATTTATTGAAAATTAATTTTCTTTTTGTTTATTTATAATTTATTTTTATGTTAAAAATATATTTTTTAATACAATAAAACAATTTATTCACAATACCGAACTTTTTAATTCACAATTAAATTAAATAATTCAAAATAATAACATCTTTCCGCAGGAATAAATAATAGCAGTTTCCATACCGATCGATAATTCTTTCCGTTAACGTTTTCTTTTCGTGTGGAATCAATAATACCACCCATTATTTTTTTATTCTTTTTCATAAACATTCACCAGGCACTTTTCTTTAATAATAAAATTCCTAACTAGAATTTTGGGAAAAAGTTAATTTGACTCTTTTAAACTTAAAATTAAGTTGAATAGAAATTATTTTCAATATTTCTTTTTTTCTGCTTTAAATTTTCAACAACCTCGCCTCAAATGTTTTTAAATAACTAAAACCTGCAATTATTATAAAGAAACACACGATCACTCATAAAATTTACAAAAAAAGGAAAAAATGTAACTCTCCCAAAGCTAAATCTGAATCGTTATATTGTTTATTTAAAAATTATCCAGAAACAATTTGAAAAGCTTATGGAAATTTGTTGAAGTGCTCATTTTCAACAAACCAACCCTCTCATCATTAAGTGTATATTTAAATTTAAAAACACTGCGCAAACAAAACGCTTATTTTGGCATCATTGATTTGCCACAACCAGCATAAACTAGCAACAGCATAAAGAAAAATAATTATACAGCGAGTGCACAAATACTTTTCACCATCTCTTCTTCCGTTTGAGGCTGTTGGTAGCGTTTTTTTCAAACTCATCACGTTTTGTTAAACAACACCAAAACAATCAAATTATTACAACAACAACAACGAAATAATATTTCAAAAGAAACTATAAAATAAAAGAAATACATATCGCATTAACAAATACTAAACAATGTTTACGTTCGAACAAAAAAATTAGAAAAAAAAAGAAAATAAAATCGAAATCAAAAACAAAAACAAAATCGCTTAACAATTAATAAACGCTATAATTTTATTACATAAAAACGTGAATACGTGAGCTCTTATATTTTGATTTTGTATTTTGATCGATTAGATGGTTGCATTGACTCTTCATTTCATTGAAGTGATCGGCAGCTATTGCAGCATCAGTGATGTGAACAACAAATTATTCAGTTAGACCGAAGTAATAAAACAATAGTGATTTAATTGTGAAAACATTTTTAACGATTAAACGAATAACTTTGATTTGTTATTTTGGTGTTGTGTTGCTTACAATTTTCAAAAGTAAAATTTATTCACGCCGAGAGTAACAAAGCCTTCCCTAGCTACATGTTTAGGCACAGCTAACGAATATGAATTTAGTGAGCTATAAAGATACTCGTTTCTTTTCAGCTCGCAGCAACTGTTTGCACTGCAAGAGTTTTATTCATCAAATTTTCATTAAATATTTCATTTCATTCAATGAAATATTGTTTTTTTAGTGAAATACATCATTGAATTAAAGAAATGCTGTCATTAATCTAATGAAAGATTGTTATTGGTAAAAAAAAATAAAGAATTATTCTTTCAGTGTAAAAGATTTTATATATTTGGGACTTTACAACTGCAAAATAATCGGAATATATATGAATAAAATTTTCTGGGAATTTTTTCACTTCAGTTTTCCTGTCTTCAGTTATAAATAAAACTTTTTAGTTTTTCAACACAAGAAATTTTCTAATTTTGAAAATGTTTCCTCAAAAAAAATGTCCTTGTTTTTTTCAGCAAGAATAAAGCTGAAAGGTATAAAAGTGTGTCAGAAAATAATCCTAAATGTAATTGGTTAATGTTTACCTTCAAATGAGCTGTTATTGTATAAGTTCACTTTGTCATTATATTTTACTAAAATTGCCAATAGTTTTTTTTTCAAGTGGACTTATACTACTTTCAAAAATAATACCTAAAATATCCAAGAAATGAATTAAAACTTATTCGGTTTATTTTTATACATTTTAATTTTGAACACTAGAAATGGAAAATATTGTTTAATTTATATATGCGGCCCATACACACTCAAATTCAAAGCAAATTTAGTGTAAGAATACGGTAGCATCTGTTGCCTTTGCGCAGAATATGTATTTGTTTTTGTTGATTGATAAATTATGACTACTTGAAGCAAATCAAAATCATATTAATATTTTCTATAAGTTTTCACAGGCAATGTGTATGAACAAAATGTTGTAATTTAACATTTATGAGATACGATACACTCAACTGCAAATCAATGGCTGCAGTTTGTGCAACAACGTTAGCAACGCTATGCAATACGAGCAAAAATTTTTCTCTTTTTCTTAATAAAATCAAACAGCAGTTTTATGCAGATAATGAATAACTACAGAAGGTAAGTAAGTGCGCAATAAAATTGAAGATTTTGCACACACAACTGATCATGAAAAAACAATTTCATTAAGTATTCGAACTCATACAAAAAAAAAAAATCATGGCTACAAATGCGTAATTTGATTTTTATTGCATGTTAATTTCAATTCAAAAGCAACTTGCTCTGCTTGCTACTGTTTGACTGTACATACTTGTACTTGTCTGGTTTGAAGTAGTTTGATTTGGGTGTGTAATTTTGCAAATTATGTGAAAATTTTAATGCAAGAAATTGTATTTCTTTTTTGCCTTTTGCTTTCTTAATGAAGGTCATTAGGAAGAAAAAAAAATAAATTTGCATCGCAAGAGGCCAGTGAGTGAGTGACTTGTAAAGAAATTTAAAACTAAAGCAAGGCTAATGTAAATTATATGGTGTGTGCTTTTCTTTAGTTTGCAAAAAGAAAAAAAATACTGAAACCAAAAACTTTATTAGATTATTGAAGTTTAAAAAAATAACCAATTGAAATCTGGTAAAGTTTTTTAAATACAATTTAAGACTCGATAACAATTTTAAGCTTTCAAGTAGTAATTTGCCACAAATCTGCCTTCACTATAACAGCGGCTTCCAAACTTTCTGATACTGCGATCCACATAAAAATAAATAAAAAATTAGATAAAACAATAAAATTATAGAGACACACACACATATCCAAACGGAATGGGACACATATCCTTTTAAAGTGGAGGTCGTCTAGTACCCAATTACTGAGAAATTGCTTTGAATTATTTTAAAAAATTTTTTTAAATTTCCTTATACCCCAACGCTGTTGTTCTAAGGGATTTTAACAACTTCCAAGAGCGAACCATAGAAGCTGACAGAATGAAGACAGTTTTTTTGCTTCAAAATAGTGACAGGTTTTTGGAACTGGCTGCTAATATTATGTACTTTTTTTTTAAACAAAACAATCAAAATTTTTTTGGGGCTAATGTTTCTAAATTTTGACTTGAAGTGATTTCAAAATTTTTTCTCTTGAATGATTTGGTCTTCTTAAATTTTTTATTTACCAGCTCTTTTTTGTCCCGTATTAGTTGGTCTTTACTTTATATTAAATTTTCTGAAAACTTATTGCAAAATAAAATTTTTGTATAGCGAACTAACATACAAATATACAAAATACTAAAGCTACGGTCACAGTACACAAATATTTGTCGAAATATTTTTTGAAAAATATTTTTATAGGCTACCATGACTTCCATAACATAAAATGAATTCAAATAATATAATAAGTTGCGTTTTAATAAAAAAAAATTAACTAATCTAAGGAAATATTATATCGACAAATATTTGTTTAATGTGACCGTAGCTTAACACTTTGCAAAGGACAGTTTTCTACTTCTCTCACTCAGTTTTCTAAATTCTCTAATTCTAACGGCACAGGTATGTTTTTTAATTTTTAACCCTGGAATACAAACGTTATTTTGTAACACATAAATAAAAACTAACTAAATTTAAATTTAGTGAATAAAAATGTTTTGTATTTGTTGTATTTTTTTTTTACTTAAAAACTATTGTTAAAAGTACAAGTGAAAGTTATTAAAATTAGTTGCAATACACGTGTGTAAGTTTTATGTACATTAGCGTTATAGGGTTAAAAAAAACTGTTTTTTTTTCTCTTTCACTTGACATTTGTTTGTTTGTTGTTCTGTTAATACGTTAAGCTATGGTACTGACATTTCTTACCCAATGTAAACGTAAAAATTTTTTCTTTTATTTATTATGCTTCTTCTAGGGGAAAAAAAGTTTTTTTTTTTTTTATTTCTTTAATTTTTTCAGGAAACTGTATCAACCTACACAGAAACACAGATGCACACAAACAATTTGATTATGAACAAAAGGTATGATGAGTATGTGTTTTCAAAACACATTTATAGTTGTATTCGTAGATAATAACGACGTGACGCAAATTGCATTGCACCAACCTGAGATTGCAAATAACACATATAAAACACGCAGCGGAAATTGAAACTATCCCAGCCATCTTGAAATTGAACTTTAAAGCTTTAAGAAAAAACTTATTATTATTATCATGGGCTATAAATGCACCACGACGTTTAAGATCTATTGCGCGACGTCATATTTATCGTCACTCATTTCATTTGAATTCCTTACGAATCTAGTAATTGCTGTAGGATTAATTAGGCTTTTGTCTCACTGCCTAAGCAGCTCATTCTGCGCTTTGCCACCGCTTGGCACTTGCACAGAATATTATACGACATGTTTTGTCTTACCCGACAGAAATTATAGGAGTCGTTTTATACCACAGCCTCGTTACACATGTGATAGTTAAGTCTACAATGCCCTGTTAAAAGCTCAGCGTAGAGTTTTATCTTATTTCTGCTAAGGTTTAAAACAAAATCTGCCCTAATACACTCGAGATTGAACGTGACATAAAGTCGCTTTAACCTGTAGCGATGGACCATCTCTTATTTTAAATAACATTTGAAAGCTGAATTTCTTTCATATTAAAAAGAAGCAATTTTGAAATAAATAAATATTTTTTAAGCTTTTAAGTCTTTTTATATATTTTAATTATTATTAAATTAATTTCCAATATTTAGAAACAATTTTTACTTAGAAGTAATTTAATTCTTCTTTGAAGAAACTATAAAAAGTTAAAGATAAATATCTGCTTAAAAATAAATAATTATAAGCCGATCTTAAGCTTGAAAAACTAGCCATTTTAATAAAAGATAAAAGTAAATTTTTTTACAATTAAATTGGAATTTTCGATCGATATAGGATACAGTAATTTGGCCTCTAAGAAAATACTAAATTGATTACCTTTAATTACCGATTTTGAAAACCATTTTATGAAACGCTTCATTTAAAAAATGTTTTTTAATCAAACCTACAGGTTTTGCTGGGTTATGTGAAGAGTGTTAGTGATAAAAACTGTGATAGTTTTATTTTATTCTGTCTGTATTGTTAGTTGCTGATTGCTGTTGTATTGACGCTTTGCCATACCAACAGTAAATGGAATTAAAAATATACGTATAAATAGAAAATAGTAAAACCCCATTGTTTTAGCTCTAAATTGTCATTTTTATTTGTGAGATGTTGTTTTTCAGTTTTAGTAATTCCTTTTTTTGTTTTGTGGTAGAATTGGTGAGGTGAACAAAGATAAACTATAGTCTATTTCAACCACAAATAATATTTAAGAGCCGGTACCACAATGTTAAAGGTAAGTATAAGCACAGCGTTACTTTTTTAATACTTTGAATACTTTTAATTTGCAACCGCGACCGCGTTTAAAAACATTTATATGCTTTGTATTGTATCATTACATGACGGAACAACATATTTTATTGAAATCTTTTTTTTTCAGATTTGTGCGAACAAGGATGCTTCAGCTCCCAAATTTCTGTAAACATATGCTCTAGACGAGACTGGACTAAAACATCTAAACATCTAATATTTTCTTTAAAAAATCGTGATCATTTCTCTTTGCTAATTTTATGCCTTTTCCTGCTTAAAATTTTTCCTTAATTGTTAGAACCGCTTAAAAACTTGCATAAACTTTTATAATATTCTTGCGGCTTTCTTAAGAAAGAGGTTCTTCTACTAACCCTTGTAGCTTAAGATTTTAATAAATTTTGTTCTTAATTCAGCAATTTACTGCAAATAAGCTTTTTCTACAACCCAATAATATCTACAAGTTTTCTATTATACAGATTTTAAACTCAGCTTTCAATATTTTTTGTTTTATTTTTTCTAAGAAACTTTGACCTGTTGTTGGGTTTTTCCCAAAAGGTTTTTATTTGCAATTTTTTTTTTTTTGGTTTTCCAGTTTATCTGACTTAAATTTAGTTTTTTGTTTAAATTAAAATTATTGTGAACAATAGTTTTGCATGCCAAAGACAGTTTAGTTTTCTGCTTTTTTTTCTGTGCCACATGGTAACCGGCCGACAGTTGTAGTTGACTGGTGCAAGTGTTTGTTACTTAAAAAAAAATTTTTAGTTTTCGGGAATCTCTATGGTATTATTCAAGTTATCAAGTTTTAAACTTGAATTATATGATACGTTTATACGTTTTCTGTTACGTTTATGATTTGAAGCTACAAAAATCTTCATTTACGATTTGCAGAAATAGTTTTAAATTGCAACTACCGGATTTTGTTGCTATGTTTAGTGTAGTTGTACGTTTTTATTATACTTGAAATCGAAAAGGTAAAAATAATTCAATATATAAGCTGTTATATTTAAAAGTGGTATAAGTCCATTTAAAAAAAAATTAGTTAGCAACAATTTCACGAAAACCATCTTACTAAAATGTTCTCTAATTTTTTTTCTTTAATGGACTTATATCACTTGCAAATATAACAACTGATATGATACATGCAAAACCCATTTTATACTTTTTGTACTTGCTTTTTTCTTTGTTCTCTTTTTTAAACTGAGTGAAAAATCATTTTCATTGATGTAATGAAAAATAGCTTCTCAGTGATGGTAACACTCTTCATTAGATGAATGAACGAAATGTTTAGTTAATGCAGTAAAAAACAATTTTAGCATTATTTTATGGCGAAATATCTGAATATTTTTTGTAAATATATAGTTTGACATCTCTCTTAAAGATCAAACTTGAATTAAATAAATTGTACACTTTGTTCGACATAATCTTAGATTGGAAAAGTCGTGGTGTTTGTATACCTAAATTTTTGATTCGCTTTGGAGTGATATGAATGATAAAAGTATTCAAAAGACAAAAGCTTTTAGAATTGTTAATAAACTTGAAAAAAAAAACAAATACTTTAGATATAAGCTTTTGTGTCGTTTATGATTAAATAACTTAAGACCCAAACGTTACGTTTACATGTTAAAAATTAATTTGCCAAAAATTAGTGGTTACGTTGACAAGTATATATTTGTCTCATGTGCCGTAGCTTAACTCTAATATCTGTCATAATAAACGACTTAAGACAAAAACTTCTATTAGTATGAAAGTTATCAAAAGACTTAAGACAAAAACTTCTACTATGAAAGTTATCAAAAGACTTCAGACACAAAAATTTGGGTTTCAATGATAATTTAGGGCAAAAAATATGTTGCATGGAAATTAAATAAAACGTAAAGCTTTATGAAAATCAGAAATTAAAAAAAAAAAATTTTTAATTTGAATACGAGCTTAATAGAAGAAAGTGATTTAGGCTTACTGTTGGAATCTTTGTCGCGTGGTCAAATAGCCGTTTCATTCTAGAAAATCTTAAATTTTTTTTTTTTTTAACAAGCAGGGTAACTGTATGAAAGAAAGTGCAAAAATAGTCATATTTTTTAAATTAGCCGTAAATTAAAAATTAGAGCTGCTAGCAAAAACCAGTGACATTTTCATAATCAGCACATTTTAGTTAATCTAAAACGAATGCAAGCAATATGGAAAGTTTTTCAGTGTAAAGTAGAACTAGAATTAGGAGCGGGTCAGTATAGATCTATTGTGACAATACTCTTAGGGAGGACTAAGTCTAGTATTCATTAAGAATTCAAAGAGTTTCTTAGATGATGTCCTTGTAATGTTAGATGGTTCCTTAAGTAACGAAAACAGTGACACAGAATATATTGTGCTGTCTCTTCGTCTTAGTTACATAACGTAAATAGGTCGTTTCGACTGAGTGTTTCAATACTCTGTAAATTTTTAGCCATATATCTCGTGAAAATGCGAGTTCTTGATGAAGTCAGTTTCAATTTTCATTTGTTTATTAGGAATACCTTGATATCCCTTGTCACCAACCAATATTGTTGGAATTCTCTAATTAAATATGATCTTAATAGAGCTGCAAGAGAGAATGTTTTTGGGCCAAAGAAACTAAAATAAATTAAGTCATATATTTTCTTTCGAGAACTGAATACTGTGAATCAAAGAAGCTGGTCTAGTTGCACCCTTTTTCGTGAGTTCGTTTTCCTCTTTATTATGTATTATACATATCCAGTGTGAACTATTATTCATACCAGCTGAACCCTGTTATTAGATACTGGTCTCTTTAATTTAATAAAAAGAACACTGTATTGTTTGTCATGTTTCTAAGTATATTTTAATTTCAATCAAAGAGCATGAACTTTCTAATGGTTACACTACAGTCTATGTAAATAGAATTTTTCTAACATTAACTTCTTTAACCAAAAATGAAATAAGAATTCTAATTTTCCTTAGCCCCAGGCTAAACATAACCTCCTGTCTTTTTTATTTTCGAGTCTTTGCAAACAACAATTTTTAACTGACACAAGAGCGAGCATTCTTGCAACTTTGCTAAAAGTTTCTAATACTAAATAATATCTGCTGTTGTTGCTGCTGTTGCTTGTCATTCTTAATATTCTTATGATTTTTTCTGAGTTTTTGTTGTTTAATTGTTGTGTTGGCTGATGGCTTGGCTTGTATACCATTTTGAGTTTGTTTTCCTCAAATTGCAATTGTTGTTGTTTATTGTCGCTTTTGTAGCAAGTGGCCCAAAATAACTAAAAAAAAACTTTTTTTTTTTTCATTCTCTTACTTCTGTTGCTTGGCATTAGTGTTGCTTGCTGCTGCTATTATTAATGTTGCTGGGAGGTAGATGCTGGCTGTCAAGAAGTGAAATTATGTGAAAGTACCAGTTTCAGTTTTTGAATATAATTTTCAGTTGCTGCTGAAAGGGCCCAGATTACATTACTTCAGCTGTATTGTTTTTCACTACGTAGTTTTCTTTTTCTTTTACTTTTATTTGATTTTTATTGTTCATATTTTACTTTTTTTTTTTTGCTAATCTTTGTTGGTTGGTCATTATGATTTTGTATTTTTTTTATTTGCAACAAAAAGTGCAGAACGAAAAGTAAAAGTTTTTCAAAGTTTCAGTTTTCACTACAAGCTGATTAAACTGTCAACAGGTTTGTTAGCTTGTTTAAATTATATTTTAGTTTTGCTTTTTTTTCTTTGCAAATATTGTAATTTGAATAAACAAAATTAGTTTAGTAATAAAAAAAAAGTAAACAACTGATGTTGACAACCGTAAATAAATGTTGAAGATTTTTTAACAAAAAACATTTTTAATTTGCGGTTTTAAATTGTAAGAATTCTAAAACAAACATTAATTAATTTTGGGGGTTTTTTGTTGTTGTTAAAACAACAATAATAATAACAATCAACTAATTTTTAATGAAAAAAAAAAAAAAATAAATAAAAGAAATATACTGTTTTTGTGTAAATGTAAGTCCCCAGAAGAGCAAAAAAAATATTAAACCTCATTATTTTAAAGTTATTAAAAATAAATAGAAATTTAAAAGGGTGTTTTTCTAAGCCTAATAAATCATTAGACTGTACAAAATTTAAATTAACTTAAATTATAATTGAAAAAATCAAGACATGGCATTTCGAAGCGGGTGTAAATCAAGATTTTGCTTAAAATTGTTCAAATATAGTGGAGGAACAGAACTTAAATTCATGCCCCCGATAACGTAGATATGACGGTAGTGCACTTAAGTATTAATCTGAGTGTTTAGCTGGTACATTATAAATCTAGACGACCTCCCCTTTAAAATGGGACATATTGTCCCATCCCGAAATATTTCATGGCTCGTTCGGAAGTTGCTAAAATACCTCAGAGCAATAGCACTGGGGTATATAAAAATTAAAAAAAAAAAATTTAAATAATCCAAAGTAATTTCTGAATATTTGGTTGGTAGGCTACCAATGTAGGCGATCTCCACTAAACTACCACTAAAAACATACATAGAAATATTAAATGACATAAGACGTATTTATAAATATATTTACAAGTACTAAAAAACGTAAAACATATTTAACCCGGCATTTTTATCTGCACTCACTTAATTTTTTTTAATGGTTTTGCTATTTTGGAAGAATAAGGAAAGTGAAAAATATGAATATTTCGCTAACGCAGTAAAGGGTATATAAGACTCGGTCGAATTTAACTTGTTCAACTCAGCTTTATTTAAATTAGTAACGTCAACAATAATTAAACACTAAAGAAAAAATTTTTAGAAAAATTATTTTCAACTTTAAACCACTAAAAAACACAAACACACAAAGAAAATAAAACAAAAGAAAGAAAAGCAAACTGTTTCTGTTGAAAAACCAACATATAAATCAGCAAGTTGAAAAAGTTCAAATCTTGTGTAAACATAATTGTCATTGTAAGACAACAGCATCTTTAAAAAACGAAAAAACAAAACAAATTTGCATTTTAATTTTATTTTAAACTCATTTTTGTGTAGGAAGTTAGCAAAGCACACAAAACATACAGAAACAAAACAAACCAAAACAATGGCAACAAAGGTTTTGACATGTAAGCCACACCACAAATATTTTGCACGACAAAAGTACTAACTGCAGTTAGTTAGTTTGTTAGTAAACCTAAAATTATTTTGTTCAGTAACTGACAGTAAAGTAAAGATTACCGGCAAAAAAAGATTAGACAAAGAAATGATTACCTGTCATTGTCATTTGTTCAGCCCAGACAAACGACTCTTGCTCCCAACAACATGAAACTACTAATTTATTGCATTTGTATGGATTAAACTGAAACTAAATTAGCGCTCGTAAAATGTAACTTAAATCACAAATTTTTTTTTCTTCAAGTAAGTAAGCCGGCTATTGAACTGTTGAGAAAATTTCACAACATTTTAATTGAATTATTAAATAAATTTAATTGAGTGTAATTTAAAACAAATAATTAAGCATTTTGCATAAGCAAAAGCGTTATAGCTGGTATAACCGCAATTATGGGTTGAAATGTCGAGGCATAAGCTTTTTTTTTTATTTAATTAAGATTTTTTTTAACACTTACCAAAAATTAATAAACCATTCCCGTTGGCAACAATTATTATTCAAGTAAAAAATTAAATTCCTGAAAATATAAAGAGACGAAAAATATTAAATTTAATAAAAAATAAATAAAAAAAATTTTATTTATTTTTTAGTTTATTTATTAAGCTTGAGGTCTTCTTTTATAAATTTATTTTTATATCTTGAAGAAGCTACGCAGGTAAAACAAGATCTCAAGCTTAATAAAATAGCTTCTGTTATCAGAACTAAATTTGCTTACAATCAAAAATTCAGTTGCGATAATCAATTATTTTATTTGTGGTAACCAAAATTTAGTTTAGCTGTAAGAGCGATTTTCTATTGTCTCAAATAAAAAATTTATCAGTAACAACAGAATTTTTGATTGGAAACAAATTTAGTTATAACGATACTAATACAAAATAAATTTATAAAACAAAATTGTAAATGAGCACAAATAAGGATTAAATTTTGTTAAAACTAGTAAGTTTATTTAGGGTGTCTCAATAACATCACATTTTTTCATTTAAAAATAAAAACACGTACTTTTTCTGAGAGAAGACATGTTGCAATTAAGTATAGTGACAATTCGTTAGTATCAGATGGCAATTTTTCGAAGTACATTTCCAGAAAATCTTCATACAATCCATGAGAGAGAAATAAATTCAAACACTTTCATATTAAAAAATATTTTTCAAGCTTAAGATTTTATTAAAAGTTGTTTTTATTTTAATTTCCCAATATTTGTACTATCCTTTTATTGGATATAATTTATTTTAATAATTAATTTCCTTGAAGAAGTCAAACAAAAGAAAGTCGAAATATTGGAAAATTAAAATAAAAACAATTTTTAGGAGGATTTTAAGCTTGAAAAATTTTTTAATAATAAATTTATAAGATCGAATAGTTTAATAAAATAATTATAAAAAATTTGTTTAGTTACGGCAGGGTGATCTGAAATAATAGTTTTTCTTTTTAAAGCTATCGACTTTGTGTTGATTAAATATTTGCTAATTAATGAAAAAAGTTACTTACCATTAGTGGGCAGCTTAAAAAACTAAAATCGATAAAAGCCTCTTTAACTAAAATAAACAATTTCTCTTCAACTATTATATTTTATAAATTATATGGAATTAATAAATTTTTTTTTTTTTCAATTAATTAAATTTCAAACTTTTCTTAACCGATTTTAGACATCAGCTTTACAGCTTCAAAACTTTTAATTTACTAAACATTCTCAGCAAGCGCCAATTATAACAACTTCAATAAATAATATTTAAATAGAGATAATATATTTAAATACAATTAACAAAAGTAATGAAATAATATTTACGCAATTAAATAACACATATTTTCTACCCCACTTATCCCAAAAAATTAACGTAGACTTTAAAGTCAATGTTATAGACATTTTTCATAACATTTTTTCATAAATTTCAATTTTTTTTAAAATGCAACCACACTTAATTTTAACTAATTAAAACGTGTAAAAATTTATTAAATAACAATTGTGAACAAGCATTTTAAATTTAGATAACTTTAAAGAATAATAGAATAGCAACATGTTTGAAAACAAACAAAAAAGAAACAGCCTCGATTTTGTTCAGCTGTTAACAGAAAATTGCAAAATGCAAAGATGAAAACTTTAGAAAAAAATGGTATATTTTTTTAAAAAACGTTTTCAAGTAACAATTAAATACACACTTGCACTTGGTGAGGTTTAATTAAAAAGCAATTGCTGGATTGCAACGAGTACTCGTATTATTATTGCATGAATTCTCTTCTTATTGCTTGATAAACTTGATCGTTTTATTTTGCATTTAACCCTAGTTGCAAGGAAAAATATTAAAACGTTAAACATAAATTATTACTTAAGGGAATTTTAAATATTATTTTTTAACATTGAAGTCGAAAAATAATTATTTAAAGCCGTGTGGAAAACGATCTTATTTTCATTAGTTTTTGAATACCCAAAAATTCGTTTGTCGTTGAATAAAGTAAACAAACGTACACAAGAGTTTTCATAAAGCGCCTAAATCATGGGCTAGGAATCAAGATATTTTTCTCAAATTTTAAAAAAAAAATTCATCTTTATTAAAAATTTGGAGATGTCACAAAATCTCACGTTTCTCTTGTTTATGAAAAAAAATTATTATTAAAACTAAAAAACGAAAAAGCTACAATTGTACCAGTTCCGTGCGACTAGGGTTAAGTACATGTATAAAAGTGAGTGTGTGTATGGGACGTTGATGTGAAAAACTACTCTGGCATATGCTGTATAAACAAGAATGATTGTGCAAAAAAAAACTAACTTGCGTACTTAGAATAAATAACAAAAAAAAGGCCATTAAGCATGTTATTATGCAACTATTTAAATGGCCACCACAAAGTCATTGCCACCAACGGTATTCTTTGCGAATACCAACTAAATGAGTAACAAACTGTCATAAATACAAGTTTAATCAAACAGCAAAAAAAAAAAGCAAACTGTTAAATACGATAAATAAAACAAGTTAGGTTCGGCTGTGTCGAGTCTTATATACCCTTCACTGTCTTAGCGAAATATTAATATTTTTCACTTTCCACAGACTTCTAAAATATCAAAAACACTAAATACTTCTATATATATTTTTAGTAGTAGTTTAACGGAGGTCGTCTAAATTGGTAATCTACCGCCTAAATACTCAAAAGTTACTTTGGATTATTTTTAAAAAATTTTTGAAATTTCCATATACCCCAGAGCTGTTGCTTTGAGGCTTTTTACCATTCCCCATTTTGCCGAGGTATTATTTCCGATTTTGCAAATGAAAATTACCAAAATCAAAAAAGAATTTATTTTATAGGTTCTAAACTTTCTGAAAGTGTTTTAATATTTTCTGAATACTTTGTAGTTTTTATTTTATGATTCAAAACGGAAACTGAGAACAACAGTACTGGGGTGTATGGAAATTAAAAAAAAAATTTTGTTTAAATGGTCGAAAGTAACTTCTGAGTATTTGGGTGATAGATTCCAAATCTAGACAGTCTCCACCTTAAAATGATATTAGTTCATTCCACAATCTTTATAGGTTCGTTTGGAAGTTGCTAAAAATACTTAGAGCAACAGCACTGGGGTATATGGAAATTTTAAAATAATCCAAAGTAACTTCCGAACAAACTATAGAAGATTGCTAGATAGGACACACATCATTTTAGAGGGAAGGTCGTCTAAATTTGTAATCTAACGCCCAAATACTCAGAAGTTACTTTGGGCTATTTTTAAAAAAATTTTCAAATTCTCTCACACCCTAGTGTGATTTTTCGACAGTCGTATTTATCAAATATCATTTGCTTAGTAAAACCCGGTACAGACATGGCTTAGTGATATGTAAAAGCATAACTACTATGTCATGTACATACTCGTACGTTTATATATTTTGAAGAAATTTTTGTTTAGACTAATTTATCTTTTTTTCTTAAATACAACTTACCTGCATTATTTTATTATTTGAATTAATTTAATGTAATACAAATGATGTTACACTATAAAAATATTTATATAATGTGACCAAAGCTTTAAAAACTTTATTGTGGTTCAGGAAAGGCAAGGCGATAGTTTCTATAACTAATGAAATTCTTGCGAAAACAATGACATAAAATAATTTAAGCAGCTTTTCCATATTGCCATAGAAGTATTAAGACAAAGCTAATGAATTAAAACAAATTATTTTAATTAAAACAAATAAGAAAGCCTGCCAAAAAAACATTTTTTTTTGTATAGTTTTTCTTACAATTAATATGGACCTTTCCTCTCTGTCATAGACTTAATTAAAAAGCTAAAAATAGCTTTTAAATTCATATTTTTTGCTGTTGTCAGTCCTTTATATCTTTAAAAAAATATTTCATTAAAAGAGATTAAAACATTTTTTTCCTTTATAATTACAAGGCAATTTATGCAATAAACTTTGTTATTTCATGAATAGATTTAATAATTTCTTTTTAGAAGTTTGTCATTATAATTCTTTGAAACAAATAAATAGGCAAAAAGACATTTTTACCAACCACATAAGCTTATCAAATGACATTTCAATTAATTATAATTTATTACACAAGAGAAATAAAAAAACCAAGAGTTTCAACAAAAGAATTTGTTTTTTGTTACTTTCGCTGGAAGTACATGCACACAAGCTTATACATTTTAATTTCATAATGAGACAATGAAATCAAAGAAAAAAATATATAAAACGTAAATAAATAAAATAATATTATAAAAACACATTAAACATACACTAAGCCCTAGTGTTACTAGTTACCAAAAGCTAAAACTGGGAGTTTTTAGGTCAAATAATTGTAACTAAAGTTGAGTGGTAAGTTAAGGATAAAATATTCGATATATTTCCATCAAATTACTTAGATTTACTTTAAATATCAGTCATCAATTCGTGCAATGTATAGACGACTTTATGATTTTTTTATTTAGTTTTTTTTATTATTTTTTGTTAACGGCACAAGTCCGATAAGCTTTTTTTTACTTGTCTGCAGAAAATCCCTAGGGTATGCAGAAATCAAGCCGGCTACTCCAAAGATTAGTACAGTACCCACCAGTCGTTAATCTAAGCAACCAAATCACATATTCACTAAGCGATGCAATAACACAGACTCGTCAAAGGAACAGATCGAAAAATTTATCAATTCGTTATTGGTTACAAGGGTTGAAACTCTGCCCATTCACTACGTGGAAAACTGTGCTAAATGAATTGGCCTACAGCTGTATAGTATCTCGCTAGCGTTTTCGAAAAATTTTAAATAACTCTTTAAGGACCATAGGGACACCGGTGTACCAAGCCAAAAATTTGTTAAAACCTAAATTTTGTACGATTTTTATGGATTTTATGATTAGATATTGAGTTAACGGGTATGTTTATCACTATTTAACAATTTCTCAATATCGGCATGTGGTCAAAAGGTCCCATGTGTCCAAAATTTTATTTTTAAGAGAAAAAAAGTTTTTTATTTTTCTCCAAAAGTCTTTTTTTAGACTCCTATTTTAGCCATATATTAACTGTTTTGTATTCAGTATGCTTATGGTCCTGAAAGGTTAGAACTTAAGTGTTTATTTTTGCTATTGGATTTAAAAAGCAAAAGCTATTTTGTTAAAACTTTTTAAATGCATCATAAATTAATTAAGCAATTCATTTAAAATAATATATATACATATATTTTATTAAATTACAACAAATAAATGTCAAAAAGCTTGCAAACAAAATAAAAGTCATTAGTATGTCATTACTTTAAATAACGGCAGTGTGATTATGACAACTCATCTAATGATGACAATAAATCTTAATGACCACAGTTTAATTTATGCATATCAAATATCATTCTCACAATAAAAAAAATTAAAACAAACAAACAAAAAACTTGTAATCGAAGGGTTTTTTGTTTGTTTGTTTCAATTTTTTAAAGCACCTTTTTTTAATTTAAAAATCAGTTGACTGAAAGTGGCAACTCAACCAAACAATTTATTTATACCAAAATATTGTTGAGAGCGAAAAATATATAAATAAAACAGAAACCCTGTAATATATACTCGTAAATAAATAATTGTATATAAAAATGAAAACAATTAATATTGATGAAGAGGACTGTCACCAGCAGAGATTTAATAAATTATGCTTTTAGAGCAGACAAAATAAAGGAAATTTTAAATTACAAAGAACAAAAAAAAAATTTATTTTATGCTGAAACTTACACAAAATTATTTTTTTATTTATGTATAAAATATTTATGTATAATGGGTATTGGTCATTGTTAATTAATATTACAAATATTTTCTTAATTAATTGAAATGTTTTTTTTTTCAGAAATATTTATTGTAAATTGATTAGAATTATTTAATTAAATTAATGAATATTTTTCATTAGCTGATTGAAATTACTTCATTAAAATAAATATTTTTACCATTAATTTACTTAAATAATTTCATTAAATTAATGAATTTTTTAATAATTTAATAAATAAAATTATTTAGTTAAATTAATAAAATACTTTCATTAATTAATTAATATGATTTGATTGAATTAATGAATTTTTTCATTAAATTAAAAAAATATTTTCATTTAACTTATTAAGTTTTTTTTATAAAACTAAATAATAAATTATTGCTTTAAATTATTTCATTAATGTTAATGAATTTATCATTTATTAATTAAAATGATTTCAGAATTTTTTCATTACTTGATTGCAATTAAGTTAAAGTTTTGTTTTAATAATTAATTTTTTCATAAACTGATTAAAATCAAATCATTTAATCAATAAATTTTTTCATTATCGATTGAAATCATTTCAATAAATTAATTAATTTTTTCACTAATTGACTTAAATTATTTCATTAAAGAAATGATTTTCGTTCATTGATTAATAAAAAATATTTAATTAAATTAATAAATTTTTTCATTAATTGATAGATATGATTTCATTAAATTAATGAAATTTTTTATAAAAATAATAAATTTTTTTCCGTTAAATTACCAAATATTTTCGTTTAATGTTTTAAATTATTTCACTATATTAATGAATTTTTCATTTATTTAATGAAATGATTTCATTATATTAATGAATTTTTAATTGTTTGCTTGATATTAAACTAATGCATTTTTTTTAAATTGATTTAAATTATTTCATTAATTTTATTGAAATAATTTAGTTAAATTAATAAAAAGTTTTCAGTTTCAACTTTTCACACTAAATCTGGTATTTACTTAAGTCACATTACATAAAAACCAATTTATTTCTCAACTTCTTCTCTTTGAATATTTTTGGTTAATAAAATTTTCCACAACAAACAATTGCAATTATGTATGTTAACTAAAAAGAATACATACCGATAGTCGTAAAATAATTAGTAAAATTTTTCCCAGAATAAAATTGTACAAAATTGGAGTAAAAATAAAAACTCCTACAACGAATTAAAAAGGGAAAATCTGTGAAATAAAGAAAAGCCCAGCAACAATTCAAAAATCTATTTCAGTTTATCATTAAATACAAGCAGCAAAATTAAAAACGAATATAAATTGCAAATTATGTAAAATAAAAAAAAAATAAAAACAGTTTGTCAACGAACGGCACTAGGCACAATAATTATTTTTATACACCCACCGCAGCAGCTGCAGAAAGTAAAGATACGTGAGTAGCTGATATTTAACAAAGCTAAACAATATAAATCAGTTTATATTTTGTTTAACACAATGTTTTTTAAAAGAAGAAGCGTTTGTTTTTCTCAGCTTTTTTTCTTCTATTTTTTTATCATAAGTTACAAAGCGTTGATAAAGCAAATTATGTAGATATAAAATTATTAAAACAAGTGAAAAGAAAAGAAGCAACAAATTAAATTATGATTTATTATTTTTAAGGTTTTTGAAATGAAGTGCGTGGGTAGAATTTAAATGTAAAAAAATCAGATTTTTTTCTTTTTTAGCATAGACCAGGACAGGCTCTCCTGGTTTTAAACTTTATAATTTCAGAAACATTGCTGGTTTTTAGTATGTCATAAAATTAAAAAAAAAATTATTTGAAGCAAATAATTAACAATTCTGTTATGTATAGTACAGAATTCCGTATTGTTGAAGGTATGAAATATTTTTTATTTAATTGATGTCGACTGATATTAATTTTTTTTTCTTTTTTTAAATAAACCAACTTTGTTAATTTTAAGATTTAACTCACATATAATTAGAAATTGAAAACGAGAATTACTTACTTTCGTCAATAATCCACAGGTTCAATTAAATTAAATTTATATTTAATTGAATAATTTTGTACTATCAGTTTTCTTACTTTTTTTTTTTTTTTTTTTTTTTTTTTTTTGATAGATTTGAACGATAAAAATATTATTGCAATAACAGAAAGACTTACTTTAACTTTCTTATACAAAAAAAAAAAAAAAAAATACGAACAATAATTATACAGATTGACTGCATTAGCAAATAAATGCGTTCAAAAGTACATTTTAAACTAACATTTAACTCGCTTTTTCATCAGCGAAATACCATATTGTTGCTATTATAATTTCTTATTTCATTGTAAATTATTTAATCTCAATTCTAGTTTATAAATGTACCATTTGTTCCCTTTCTTCTTTTTTCTCTTTATTCAGAATAGTGAAATAAATAAGCAGCTTTAAAATTAATTCAATCTTGCTTCAGACCGTTTGAGCTCAATCTCGTACCTATTTACTTAAAAACAAAAGAGTACCATTAAAATAAACAGAAAGTATCATATTTCCATTAACGATTTTCCACTTTGACCTGAACCGTTTGAAAAATCAAAAAGTACCATTGAAATCAATAAAAAGTACCATAATTATTCCTTAACAATTGTTTATTCTAACAGAAAAAATACCCCTGAAATAGTTTAAATATAAAGTATTAATCATTGTTTTTATTTTTGGTACTTTTTTTTGCCCTTGAAAAAAATTTATTTACAGTTGGGTGTTGCAAATTAATAATAATATGCTTATATGCTACATTAATTTACATAAAGTTTTATTTTTCAAAATAGTAGTAAAAAGAGGTACATATTTTAGCCCTTATATGTTCGAGTTTAAACAAAATGTCATTATAAATTACAGACTTTTTTAAGAAGAGATGAATACAATTTAGTTTTTGTTTTTTTTTTTACCATAAATGCACAATTATCAAAAAGTATCAAACCCCTATCCGCTTATTTATTTAGTAGAATATTTCAAAGTTTCATTTTGGCTTTTGTATTAGTTACGGAGATATCTGAAATCCGATTTTAACTTTTCTTACCCCCTAATATTCGAATTTCCAATTACTTATTCGTCCTATACGTTGTGAGAGGAAGCTGCTCACCGAATTTCAAGTCCGCAGATCAGCCAGTTAGTAACGTTACTCTCGAAATTTATTTAAATTTACAATTTATTTGACTTTTTTCTACTTAAATTGAAACGGTTAGTTTCTTGTTTTTTATTAACACGGATTAATGTGTTTTCTCCTTAAATTAAAATATTCATTTACATTTTTTTATGCACATACAACCATTTAATTCGATTGTGTTTTATTTTCCATCACAACTTTTTATGTTCTTTGTCAACTTCTTAAAATATTTTTCCTAAATCTGTTTTTGTTTTGCTTCTTATTGTTTGTCCTTTTCATTAAAAGTAATTTCAAAGTCCAGTATTCCATACTGCACGTTCTATTTTTTTTGGAGAAACTTTCTTTTTATTTCCGATTTCAATATTTTTCAATGTTCTTTTGCTTCTTGATTGTTTGTTGCTTACCAAATTTGTTGTTGTTATTGTAAAAGTTTACTTTTCTTTCCGTTTCTATTCTATTTTATTCTATTTTAACAAAAAAGTTTTTGTTGTTTTTAAAGAAACAAATTACAAGGAACATTGCCATTTCAAAAATCGAAAACTGAAAAGCAGTTTGAGAAAAACTTTTGTTCACAAAAAGATAATACGGAAGAAACCAAATTCATTTTACGTGCTTTTAAGTAATTTGAAAGAACGAATGAAAACCAAGCAAAAAAAAAAAACAATTTTTATTTTGCCAAACAGCTGAGCTTTAGCTTGAGCTGTATATTTTTATACGTCTGTGTGTGGGGGATATATATATATAATTTAACCGGAAATTGAATAGGTTTTTTAAGTATAATACCTGTCTGTCTGTGACATTGTTATACAATCTTTGATGTCAGCATTAAACACAATCGAATTGTTAAAATGTTGTAAAAATTTATTACAACTTCAAATAGATAAAATTGTTTTTCTCACCCAAACATCCAAAAAAAAAAAAAAAAAAAAAAACAAAGTAAAATAAAATTGAAAGAAAAGCAATAAAGTTAAGTCGATGCTGGTCAAAATGTTCACACATACGTATTTATACACTGAGAAAACAACTTCTCAACTTTGTTTGTAAAAATTCAGTTGTGATTATCAAATGGCAGCACATTCAATAAGACAACTTGTTAAACATTTAAATTACTATTTCCTAGTCTTGGGTAGTACACGAACGAACTATTCATATTGTACTATTCACTAATTTGAACTGAACGAACTAGTCCGTGTTTTGAATTCCTATAGTTCATTTGCTTGCTGATCATTTTAAATGAACGAACGAACTAAACTTAAACGAAAATAATGACGAAGGAACGAAAGTTGCAAATTATTTTCTTTTACAAAAATGGTATTTAAAACAAATAAACTGTTAAAAAGCTTAATTTAAAGATTTTAAAATTAAACCTTAATTTTTTTTTTAGCCATAGTGACTGAAGTACTTTTGAATTACATTATTAAAAAAGAAATCGAAAACTAAATTTAAAAATTTTTCGAATTTTTTGTTGTTTTGCTTTCTATTTTCGTAAAAAAATCTTTTCAACCCCTATTCGATATCATTTTACATAATAAAGAACGTTCAATGACAATCAAAAGATCAAATGAACTAAATGAACGAAGAGCGCTCACTAAAATGAACTACAGAGCACAAGTCTACTATTTCCCATTACATTTTTATGGAAAATAGTTGCATTTCATTTTTCTTTTCATGTGTAAGAATACGAGGTGACACTGAGATGCCGGCTGAATCCTGCATGATTGAAGCTCCTCTTTTCAGAATTGAAGGTAATGTTGTTAATTTTATATTTTGAAAGTTACCTGGCTTTCTTATACCATGACATACATTTTTGATTTTTCTCTATTAAAAAAAAACTTTTAAGTGGTCATGGTGTAAGTAAACCAGGTGACAGGAGACGTTAGCTGAATGCTAAATGAATGAGCGGAAAAAAATTTAAGGGTTTGTCTCTCCCTAGCTCACTTCTTGATATCAATAACTTTTGACAAGAGTTGCAATAACAAAATATATGGGCTTCTTTTAATGCTGTTATTTTTGTATGTGCTTGCAGTCACCTTATTTACTTACATCAAGGTGAACAATAGATTCTCATAAAAAGGAATAAAAACTTTCTACAGTGATAAACGATTTTATAATTTTGACAAAAAAAATCGGTTTTGCCTGCTCGAAATATTTTTAAGAGGACTAAATTTAAAACTATATTAAGGAATTATAATTGCTACAACTAAAAAATGTGGTTATCATAACTGCACATGTAGCTTATTTAGACTAATTTTTATTTTCATTCTATTTTACCATAAAAGAGCGTTAGAATTTAATACTCATTGCGAACGGGGTATATATTTTCTGTTAAAGGGGGAGGGGTATTTTAAATCTAAACAGCTGAATTTAAAAATTTTGTTGTCCAGTCGGTTGAGATTGCAATAGACCAGCAATTCTATTTAAACTTTACTGATTTAAAGATTACGAATTAAGCAACCACAACTTTTTAACTTTTTTTAACCACTTACTGTTGGTCTATCATTGTATTCCTTCGCTACAAATATTTTTACTTTCATTAAAATAAAGATTATGTGTAGGAACACTATAAAACTAATAACACAATCAAAAAAAAATCTATAATAAATACAAACATATTTGTTTAAGCCTTTTAGCAAAATTAATTACAACACAGACAACAGTAAACAAAAGGACACAAATTATATTCGAAAAGTTGACAGTGAAAGTCCGGCAAGACCAACTATGACAGGAAAACAAAAAAGCATTTACAAAATACGCCGAAGGCAAAAGAACAGCACAGTCACAACAACCGTTACTACCACAAAATTCTTTATAAAGCCAACAACTATTAATGAGAAATATTTGCTTTTCATTACAAAACAAAATATCGAGATTTATGAGAATGCACACAAATCCATCAAATCTTTTCAATATAAATAAGAATAAATAAGTTAAAGCGTATTATGAAAAACAAACACAGTGTCACCACACATAAATTCATTTAAATAGGAGGATTGTAGCAAATAATCATGAAAAATAGAGAACAAGTCAAAATGACATTTATGAAATGTTAATTCACTAACACACAGAAACTCTGCCAATGGCATAACTGATAATGATATTTGTTAAATACTTAAGTGAAAGCAAAAGACAAGATTAAATAAATGGTTAATGAAGGCATGTTAATGGGCTTTTTATCATACATGCTGAAAGAAAAAACTATTAATAAATTTTTGCTATAGTACCATTTACCAATCAAACTCATACTCTTTTGCGAGAAATAGAAAGAACATACGAGTAAAGGTAGTATTTTTTGTAAAATTTTTAAAACACCCATGTGCTGTTCATATTAAACGAAACGAAATTTGTATGAACAACATCTAAAAATAATTTAAAAAAATTGACACAGCACAGTAGAAAGCCTTGATTATATTTTTTATTTCAATTTCAATATAAGTTTAACGTATAAGTTAAATAATATTTGTCACACTGGAAATAAAACTAGTTAATTTCGGCTTTACTATTCATATTTTTCACTTTTCGCTTTCTTTCTATATATTAAAAAAATAAATAAATAGAATAACAAGTTAAATTCGGCTGTACCGAGTCTTATATACCCTTCACTGTCTTAGCGAAATATTAATATTTTTCACTTACCACAGACATCTAAAATATCAAAAACATACAAAAAATTAAGTGAATGAAGATAAATATGCCGGGTTAAATATGTTTTAAAGTACCCTTGCGTGTTTTAGTATTTGTAAATATGTTTTCAGTATTAATGATGTATTCATCTAATATGTCTTACGTCAATAAATGCTTCTATATATATTTTTAATAGTCGTTTAGCTCAGGCCGTCTAGATTAGTAATCTACCGAATAAATACTCAGAAGTCACTTTAGACTATTTTTAAAAAAAATTTTTAATTTTTATATACCCCAGACCTGTTGGTTTGAGGCTTTTTATCATTCCCCACTTTGCCGAGGTATTATTTCCGATTTTGACCATGAAAATTATTAAAATCAAAAAGGAATTTATTCTGTAGGTTCTAAGCTTTCTGGAAGTGTTTTCATATTTTCTGAAAACTTTGTAGTTTTTATTTTATGATTCAAAACGGAAACTGCCAAAATCTTTGAGAGCAACAGTACTGGGGTGTATGGAAATTTAAAAAAAATTTTTTTTTTTTAATGGTCCAAAGTAGCTTCTGAGTATTTGGGCGGTAGATTACAAATCTAGACAGTCTTCCCTTTAAAATGATTTGTTTTCCCATCCTATAATTTTCATAGGTTCGTTGGGAAGTTCCTAAAATCACTTAGAGCAACAGCTCTGGGGTATATGGAAATTTTAATATAATCGGAAGAAACTTCCGAACGAACCATAAAAGATTGCGAGATGGGACATATATCACTTTAAAGGAGAGGTCGTCTAGATTGGCAATTTACTGCCCAAATGCTCAGAAGTTACTTTGGAATATTTAAAAAAAAAAATTTTTAATTTTCATATACTCCAGTACTGTTGTTCTCCGCCCCAGATCCAACAGGATATAAGAAGATACAATTTTCTTTAAATCGATTTCATTTTTATTTATGCAACGTAAAAACTTAATACTAAATTTTAATTTTAAAAATTTATTTCAAGTTTTTTTTGGCAGTTTCAAAAAGGTAAAAACGATGTTCGTTTATTCGACGAAGAAAATGCGCGCAAGGTTAAGAAGAGAGGTTTATTTTGGTGGCAGTGACCAGGTGACTCGTTCTCGATTAAAATTTTAAGGCTAATTCTACGAAATGGCAGACAACCTATTTAAAAACGGCACTGACTTATGTTTTTCGTATATATTATTACACGCGCTTTTTAGTTCAGTATATGTACCTATTATCAATATTTTATTTGTTATTTAATTTCTTATAATATCATATATTTGAAATGCAGAAAATTTGATTTTAACCTCAGGCACTGGTTTGGTGGAGCGATCACTTTCAGAGAAATCCCTTTCGCCTCACTAACTTTCATTTCATAAGTCAAAAACTGTAAGTGATAGCTTTATAGGTAAGTTAGTTCTGTTATAGTGTGACAATACGCGAGTACTTCTACTCTGTATAAACTTTGATAAATTAAGTAAAAATCATTGCCCCAATATATTTATAATGTTTTAGTTGAAGGCCTTTCACAATTAGCTAAAAATACGCCATAAATATATCAAATGGAATTAAATTTACCAAGTAATTCATACATTCCAATGAGATGGCTAGAAGATTTTATAGTTTTATTGTAAAAAAAAAATACCACATAAAATAAATATTTATTTAAATTATAAATTTTTTTTTTTTTTGGAATAAAAACCGACATAAAAACCAAATAATTTTTTGTAGATAGAATTCGTTTAAAACAAAAGGTAAATACATGCAAATTTAATTTACACAAAAATATCAATTGCTGCTTACACACAAATACACTAACCCACATATACACCAGTAAAATTAACCACAGAAATTTTTACATAAATACGATTACATAATTTCAATATTTAGTATTTAAAAACAAATATAACAAACTAAATAGTAAATTAACACATTTTTTGATTATATTTGAATATTGCTATAAAAAATGTTAAATAAATAAAACCAATAAACAAAAATATTATCACTGACTGTTTATTGAAAATAAATTCAATATACTCGCACAATTGTTTTCCTTTCAAATTATTTGCTGCACTAAAATATTTATAGTGTTTGTCGTTTTAAGGATTTAAATCAAAATTAAGAAAACACAAAAAAAAAAGAAAATGATAAAAATAAATTCCCAGCCAACAAATCAAATTGTATTATAATTTAAATTGATGGAGAGAGTGAAAATATTTCTTTCTTTTTGGCATGGAAGAACTCATGAAAAGCTTAACTGTAGAAGGTTTGTAAAAGAGCTATCAATTTGTGCAGACTTCAATTCATCAATTCTTTCAAATTATAAACGACTTTTGATTTGATTTGTAAAACTCACACAATTATCTGTCTGAGCTAATCATCTGTTCAACAGAGACTAGATATCTTTGTTGTGCTTAGTGGTGATAAAAATCATTAAGAAAGACATTCCATGCATCACGAAGCTTCTGAGGACATAGTTCATTCCATTCTAATTTACATACGTTAAATCCAAACTTTTAAATTCTGAATTAGTTAAAATTTTCTAAATTATTTTTTTTACTCATCAACAAATTTACCTTGTTCTCGGCAAAGTAATGCTACACACAGAAAACATCTTTTGTTGTGAGGACTAAATTTGTTACCAAGCGAAAATTCAATTGTATCAGTTAGCATAATTCGATAATATAATTTCTAGTAATTGAAATACCTATTTTATTAAGCTCATTTTTCTGAAGCACCTGCGCAAGTTGGAGCAAAATATCGATATAAAAATTAATTTATAAAATTAGACCTCAAGCTTAATCAAATTAAATAGTTTCTAATAATTTTGTTTGAAATTTAGTTTTCTTAAAAATATTTCGTACTTGGTTGGTTAGTTTACGTGGTGGCCTGACGGCCTTCAATTAGAATCGCAAGATTCCATTTTGAGCCACTTATTTGCAATGACTGCGTACTAATAAAATGACCTAAATCCACCCTGTGAGAAGATCCCCTAAACCTATTCCCGTTATTTCAGATAGTCTGTCCATTAGATGTGCCGCGAGAAATCTATGTTTCGAAGATATAAAAGCCGGGCACTTGCAAAGAAGGGGAAAGGGTATCTTCTTACTCTCAGGTGCCGGCCAACTGCGCCAGTTGTCGTTGCCTGTCAGCGTGCTTTTCGATGACCAGTTATCACAGCCACCAGTCTATAAATATCCTTCTTATTCACCACCTGATTAGATTGCTATTATCATAGACCCTGGCATTTGGTGTCCGCCTTTCCCTGGTAGTAATCAAAAATACCGCTCTTGATGCTATTAAGCGGTACAACAACTGTCATCCATGTTACCTCATTACCAGTAAAGCCGCTGTGTGCAGCAGTCCATACCAAAGATATGTTAGCCTGCCGTTCCAGATTGGATACCACAGCCTTACATTGGCCCACTAAAACAGAAGATATAATATTCTATTGAAGTGCCCAGAGAACCGCTTGGCTATCTAAGAAAATAAATACGACTGAAAGTCGTATGTCAAGTTACTTGCAAGAGACCCGGAGCCTATTCCGCAGATCATCTTAGATCCGTCAATGAACACCGTCATACATCTTTGCATATGTTCCCCCATTGCCCGTCTCGCTTAAAGGGGAAAAAGTGCTTAAAAAATCTATCAAAGTCTATATGGGGATGTTTTGAGCTATAACACAGATTTTCTATTGTCACAATATTTTAAAGAAAATCTATTATCACGAAATGAATTAACAAATTAAATTCTTTTCTACTGCACTCATATATTGTACACCTACGCTGCTTTTTTAATACAGCCTTTCAAATGCTTCATGGAATATCCTAACTTCCGTATAACTTTAGATATTCCTTTTTTGCTTGAAACTTATTTAAAATTCCTATTCAAGTTTGAATAAAAAAACTATTTAATTTACTCTCCATTGCTTGTATTTGCGGTCAACCTAAAATTTAAATTAATTAAATATTTTCCATATTTTTATTATTAAATTTTTAATCGCAGACGCCTGTTAGGCTTTTTCAAATTATATTTAGTGAGTGAGTGAGTGAGTGAGAGCTTATTGTTTAAAACATTTTTGTGGTAAATAATATTTAACCTTTTGTGTATACGTAATGTAATTTGCCATAATAATTTGTAAATATTTTATATAGAGTTTTTGAAATATGCACGACTAACTACGTGTGTATGTAGATGCACATATTTGAACATAAAAAGGTATTTAATATGAACGTTATTCTTTTCACACAGTGAATGAATGCAGACAGATTTTTTTATTTTTATTTTACAAAACAACCACACAATTTCATTTAATAATAAAGTTGAAATTATTTTAGTAAATAAATAAATACCGCTGAGATTTAAGTTTTACACCCAGCATATGTGTTCTGAGCAAAGCAAGTGAAGAACTAATATTAAAGTTGGTCACACTTTTACTACTACAACCAGAGGTTACATCGAACAACTTCTATCGAAATTACTTATGTGCTATTTCCATAACACAAGTGACTTGCTTAGCGGAGTGCTTCATCAAAAATCTCTTATTTTATATTAAAAAAAAATTCTCAAGAAAAAACGTACTCATAGAATTTGAAACCCTGAAAAATATATCTGAAAAATAATGCTGTCTCAAGTTTCTTTTTCAGATGCATGATGTTATTAATCAATAACATTTTTTTTAAAAACAAAATTTTGTTTGGAAAAAATTGCTTGGGAAAATTCATAATTGGACAGAATTTCTACTGCTGCAATAGAAAATGTTCGCTGGGTGTGAATAATTTTTCCCACTTTTCTGTATACTGTGCGTGCTGTATTTAAAATGTATTATGCTTGTGTTTACATTTTTATTTAATTTAACTAATTATAATGCCAATTGCAATTAGTTTAAATAACTTCTAAATATTGTGCAAAAATTTTGACGTGTATTAAAAATAACATACACGCATTTATGCCATACGAAGAATAATAATAGCAACAAAAATATTTACAAAATAAATTATTAAAATTTTATTATGAAATTTAATTAAAAGATAAAATTCATTATGTAAAAACAAGAATAAAATCTGACACCAAAATAAGGAAATGGAAAGAGAGATTTTTTAATGTATAATTGAATTTAATTTTATATGCAGCAAAAATTAATGTCGCTTTTAAAAGTTTAATTATTTTTCAAGTGAATGAATAAGATCTCCTCCATTTTTTTTTTTTCATAAAATTTCAATATACTCTTAGTTGTGTTTATGTTGAAAGTGTTACTTAAATAAAAAATATATTCCTTAAGAGAAAATTAATTATTAATTATTAAACTGCTGTTTCACAAACTTTAAGATGTTTTGCATTTAATAGTTCAATTATGAAAGTAAATTAAAGCAGAGAAAATTATAATCGTTTCAATAAAAAATTTTTCTTTTTTTTTTCTCTTTTCAATAAAATTGAATGTAGAGATAGTGTGTCCTTAAATATTCACCTAAATTTAGTACCAAAGTTTTATTCAAAAACCGGTTATTTGCCAGACAAAATCCTACATTTTACTAACGAAAGTTGCAATAACGAGCCTAAGGATTCTAACCCATAAAATAAAATAAAAACGAGCGAGACCAAATTATCTACTGACTAGGGTTTCGCCAATGTGATTCTCATTACTTAAACCACTAGTGAGTAGTTTACTAAACAACATGAATGTAAATGACTTTTAAATTATCATTTCAAGGAAAAATTAGAACTTTTAAATTAATTACCAATTGCACACAATTTAAGTGTCATTATAATTTTATATTCAATTATTCAATATGACTGTAGGGGTTAAAAACAATTACGATTAATACAAATAAACATTCAAATAAACAAACAGGTGCAGCACATTTCTTTCGGCTGTGGGGAAGAAATCTTTTGTGGCAACAAACACTTTCCTTCAGTTTTTAGCTTTTAATTTTATTATTTTTGAAAATTTCTTAATACTAAATCATTTCAATTTAAGCCTTAAGCTGTTAACTAAAATTATTGAATATGTACGTGCGTACGTTGGTAGTGTAAAGGCAATAGTTTTGCTATCAAAGACTTCATAAATTGATTTATGACAATTTATTGTTGAAGTATAAAAGTCTTTCTTACTGCTTTTAAAATTTTTTTTTAGGTAAACAAACAGAAAATATATACAAGGTGGGCCAAAATAAACCAAGGGGTGTAAAAGCTTAATAACTTTTTTGTTTATTAACTTTTTTTATTTTTTCTTTCAGATTATATAATATACAAAATGGAAATTTTTTTACACTAAGTATGAAAAATGATGTCTCTTAAATGACCACCGTTTTCAGCTTAGCACTGATGGGCTCTTTTTAGAGCATTTTCCATAACATCTTTCAAAACTTGTGGCTGTAGCGTTCGAATTTCTGCAACAATGTTTGCCTTGAGTTCAAGGATTGTCTCTGGCTTGTTCACATACACTCGCTCCTTCAAAAAACCCCAAAGAAAATAGTCGGGTGCTGTCAAATCTGACGATCGCGCTGGCCAAATAATTTCCGAATTTCGAGAAATTATTCGCTCTCCAAAAATTTGACTTAAAAGTGCCATTGTGTCTCGGGCAGTATGGGCAGTGGCTCCGTCCTGCTGAAATCACATACCAGGTCTGTTTTGAAGAGCAGGACGTAAAAAATTTTCTATCATAAAACGATACCGCTCTCCATTTACGGTTACAGCACTTCCATCTTCATTCTCGAAGAAGTAGGGCCCAATGACATTTTCAGATGTGATCCCACACCATACTGTACACCTGATGGGGTGCAATTGGCGTTGATGAATGGCTCTTGGATTTTGAGAACCCCAGAACCTACAGTTCTGCTTGTTAACAAAGCCATTCAAATGAAAATGAGCTTCATCACTCATAATCAAATTTTCAATAAAGTTGATTTCATTTCTGGCCAACTCTTGAAATTTAACTGCAAAATTTAGACGTTGCCGATGATCTGCGGGTTTTAATTCTTGGACCAATTGCACCTTATATGGATATAACTGTAAATCTTTTTTTAAAATGCGCCGTAGTGACGTACGAGACATTTCTAGCTGAGCAGAACGCCTTCTGCCAGATGTTTCTGGTGCTTCGTTAACACTTTGCTGTACTTGTTCAATATTTTCCGCAGTGCGACTTAAACGTGGTCTACCGGTTCGAGGCAAATCTCTTACGCTGCCATGTTGGTGATGACGATTAACTAAGCAACGAATCATCGCTTCAGAGGGCGAAATTCTGACGTTAAAATGTCGACGATATGCTCTTTGCGTTAAAATAATTGATCTCTGGTTTAAATAATAAAATTCTATTGTTCTGGTTCTCTGTTCAGTCGTGAACCTCTCCATTATAAATTCTCCAAGTGTTGTCTATATAATCTGAAGGAAAAAATAAAAAAAAATTAATAAACAAAAAAGTTATTAAACTTTTACACCCCTTGGTTTCTTTTGGCCCACCCTGTATTTGCTAATCAAATTTTTTTTTTTTTTAGTGTACGATCCTCAATATTTAGAAGCTATTAATGCGGATTTTACACTATAATACAAGCTTTAAGATTTTCATTTGATCTTATCAGCTGTTTCTATTATTGCAAAAATGCAGCCCTGATACAATTAAAGGTATGAATGTTTAGAAAATTTTCTAAATATACGACTGTCAAATTTCTATCCCTATTTTTCTAATTTTTTTATTTTTCTAATCGTTTTATTCAGTAAAGTTCGTACCAATGTTGTCAAGCTCCGTATTTCAAAAGGCCCAGAAATAAAAAAAAAGCACTAACATTTGAATAAAGACCAATTTAAAACTTTTTCCTAATTTTTATTTTATTACTTTTTTTTCACTAGTGTGAAAATAATCACGGATTGAAAACTCCAACAAAAATTACTTTAAAAAAAATGCATATGTGATTGTGTTTGCTTATTAACACAAATTTAATGCCATTAACTAGAAGTAAAACCATAAATGAAAGAAAAACATGAAATCGGAAAAAAATTTTAAGGAGAAAAGTTAAAAACAACTAAAATCAGTGCTAAAATCACTAAGCTGACAAGGCTGGCAACTCTAGCGAGTATAAGTATTTCGGCCATTACTCAATTTAAATTTAATAAAGTTCAAAGATGCACTTATTCAACATTTAAATTAATTTTGTTTTGTATAAGCCGACATAAATTAAATTACTTGTAAACTTTTTTATGTCATTTTAAATGCGTGATTTTAAAAATGAAATAAATATGCCAAAAATAATAATAATAATTGTTGTAATTATTAACGACTGATGTGGCATTACGACAGGAAAATACAATCCAACAATTTAAACAAAGAAACATTTAAAAATACATGAATGAATGAATGAAAATATGAATGAATGAATAAAGGAATGTTTAAATGTGTTTGGAAAACAAACTTACAATTGTTTATTTTTATAACACAAAAAAAAGAGAATAAAATAAAAAATTACATTTATTATAACGACAACACTTTTTTTAATAAAAAAAAAAGAAACCTTTTCACCCCACCCACATTTCACTTATTTCTGTTGTATTCAATGTTGGCATATAAAAACCATATTGCCTGTAATTAAAAATATTAAATGTGATATAAAATAAAAAATAAAAATATTATTAATGTTCATACATTTAAATGCTTGTAGCAAGCCTGTATTCTTCTACAGATTGTAGAGCGTGTCGGCCGGTTTACACACAACAAGTGAAATAAATTCAACACTCAGATTTAATATATTTGCTTTCGTATTCACTAATTGCAAATGATACGTTATTTTTCAAGGTCTTGGTTTAATTTGATTTTTGTTGCAACCGGCTAATTTTTATTTGGAGGGCATCACATAACTAGATAAATTCGGCAGAGGGCTTCACTCTATAATAGTCAAATTTTCATATTTTTTAATTGGCACATTTTTATTATATATTAAAAAAAATTAATTAATTAATTTCAGTTAAAGAATTTCAAATTAAGGCACATGAATTATTCCCTAATTTTCACATATGAATTAAATGCAATATTTGTCAAATACAGTTGGGTAACTAGGTTGTACTCCAAATTGTATTATCGATACACAAAAATTCCAACTTGAATTACTTTCTTGTAGCAACAATTCACGCATGGAGTTTTATGCTTGAATTAAATAGAGTTTCGTCAAATACAGTTGGGTAACTAGGTTGTACTGCAAGTTGTACTTTAAATTGTATTGTCGATACACAAAAATTCCAACTTGAATTACTTTCTTGTAGCAACAATTGCTTTGTAAGTCGCTTGTGGTGTTTTTTTTATTGTGGTATTTTTAGTTAATGGCACCTTCATAAAAAAATATTTTTATTACGCTTAAATATATAAACACATAAGAAAACTTAAAGAAAAAAGAGAATTTTTAATGCATAAAAATTAAATTAATTTCAAACTAGTTTTAAATGAAATTTGAAATACACATTTTTTGTTTCTTTTATATAACTTTTCAGGTCAATAAAACAGTTTTGTGAATACGGTTCTATAGGAGCTAATTAAATTTGACAGAATACTTAAATATCCCATTTTTACTCACAAGCGGTAGTCAGCTGATCGTTTAAGAGTTACAAATGATTAATAATTGTCAACTCAAGTGTTACAAAGTGTTAAGTAGTGTCTGTTTTACATAACAAAGGTTAATTTTTTTGCATAATTTATTACACTTTATGTATGAATAAGAGCCTTTTCCAATTTCATATTAATTTAAAAAATAGGGTGTTTTTTTCTCCAATCCCAATAGAACTTTAAATTGAAAAAAATTTGAATTTAAAAATTATTTCTTCACTAGTTAAATCTTAAATGGGTTGAAGACAATATCTTTGTGCAAAAATTTTCCACACATCAAATTTCAACGTAAATCAGACAAGTTTTGATTTTCGTCAAGTTCACACACAACGTACACATGTGACTTCCATTTTTTTAAAAACTCACACAGAGATTAATTTTTAAATTTAATGTGCCTATCAGCCACTTAATATACCTCAATAAATTAGAATCTTGCTCTATGCTTCTGTTTAGAAAGGAGCAGTACATACATTCCTTTGTCGTATTGGTGTCTAAGGTCTATCCATTAATCGATATAAGATGCAGGCCATAAAAATTACCAAGTCATCTATAAGTTTTAGGAGCACAATACATCTTACAGCAATCATTAATTTGTGCAACTTCATGACAGATTTACTACCGCTGTTTATCTATCGATTTATTCCAAATGGCAAAAAGGTAACCCTTTCATGAGTTCTATTGTAATTAAAAAACACACCCTTTAGCTATACAATATGAATTTTTTTTAACATGATACAAGTGTTTGATGTTACTATTGTCCGTGTTTTCTTTGCAATTAATTAACCTAATTAAATTAAATGGTCAGAGGTTTTTTTTTTATTTGTCGATTGAATGAACAAAACTCGCTCTTTGAAATCAATAATAATAAATTAAAAAAAATTCAACAATTATTTTTATACACAATTATTTCAAGTGGCCAGGCACAGTATCTTGGATATGAGAAAGGGGATCAAGAAGAATGGGAGCAGTGTGGCATGCATATCTCTATCATAAGACTTTCTATCTGTTTGCATGTATGTACATACGAGTATGTGTGTGCAGACGCATTTACAAGTGTAAAACACATGTTGTGGTTCATGTTTTTTTGTTTTTGTTTTTACAATACATTTGCCATAACTTTCGTAATGATGATACGAGTACTTATACTAGTACTTGTAGTTCTTTACAGCTGATGATGGTGAGATAACAATGAACATGAAGTAGTTGTTCACACTGTAGCTACAGCTAGCATATTCTGTAAATTTTTATTGTACTTAAATAAAAAGATATTCAGTTTTGTGTACGAGTAGTTCAAGCTGATTTCACTAATTTAATTTTAATTGTTACTACATGAAATAAAATAGTATTTAACAGAGATTAGTGTTACCACAAATTGTTTCTAAGCCAAATAGGAAGTGTCAATGACTTGTTTTTGCTCTGAAATTCAACTAATAACAATTAAAAGTAATGCTTTTAAGAAATAAAAAAAAAATACAAACTTCAAGCAAACACCCCAAAAGTTAATGAAATTAGTAAATAAAAAAATTTGAAAACACCAGACGCATACGAGTACAATATTTCAGACAAATCTTTTTAATATGGTCTTTAATTTTGTTATTATTGTCAATTATTTTACGTGTATTTACTTCTTCCTAGAGTATTTTTTATTTACCCCATGAGAAAAAGTTGCTGGTTTAATAGAGCTCAGAAATGTATGTCTTCTTCTTTTTCACTTTCCTTTCCTTTTTCTCTTTCTTCTTCTTTCTCTTTTTGTTCTTCTTCATTTTATTTTTCTTTTTCCTTTTCTAATTCTTATTTTCCTTTTCTTTTGTTTTTCTCGTTCTTCTTTTCTTTCTCCTTTTCCTCCTTTTATCTTATTCTTATCTTTTTTGTTTTCTTCTGCTTTTCGTCAAGTTCTTTTTCTTCTAAATCTTTTTCTTTTCTTTATCTTTCTTCTTCTTTTCCTCCTTCCTTTTCTTTGTTTTCTTTTGTTTTTTCTTCTGCTTTTCGTCCAGTTCTTTTTCTTCTAAATCTTTTTCTTTTCTTTTTCGTTCTTCTTTTTTTCTGCTTCCTTCTCTTTGTCTTCTTTTTTCTCTTCTTCTTTATAATATGTTTTTTTCTTTCTTTTTCTGCTTCTTTTCTACTTCTTTTTATTGTCTTCCTTTTGTTCTTCTTCTTTTACATTACTTCTTTCTCCTCTTTTTATTTCTATTCTTCCTTTTTCTTCTTTTCTTTTCTTTATCCTTCTTTTTTTCTTCTTATCCTATTTTTGTTTTCTTTTTTCTCTGCTTTTACTTTTCCTTCTTCTAATTTTCTTTTTCACTTTTTCTCTTTTCTTTCTTTCTTCTTCATTTTTCTCTTCTTTTCTTAAGTCTCTTTTTTTCTTTTTTTTTTGCTTTCCTTCTTCTTTTATTTCTCCTTCTTCTCTTTTTTCTTCTTCTTTCCTCCTTTGTTTTTTAGTCTTCGTTTTTTTTTGCTTCTTTTGTTTTTCCCTTTCTTCTAATATTCTTTCTCCTTCTTTTTTTTTTGTGTTTATTCTTTTTTTCTCCTTTTTTCCTTTTTTTGGCTTTTTTTCATTACTTTTTTCTACTTCCTTTGCTCCTTCCTTTTCTTAGTCTTTGTCTGCTTTTCGTCTTCTTTTGTTTTGTTTTTTCTCTTTTTCTCCTTTTTTCTTCTTAATATTTTTCTTTTTCTTTTTTCTTCTAGTAATTTTGGTTTTCTTCATCTTCCTCTTTTTGTCTTCTTTTTCTGTAGTTCTTCTTCTTGTTTTTCATTCCTCTTCTTCTTTCTTTGTTTCTTTTCTTCTATTGCTTCTTGTCTTTCTTCTTATTATTCCTTTAGTTTTTTTTTCTATTTAATCTTTTTTTCTTTTTCTTCTAATTTTCCTTTTTTCTTTTTCTTTGTCTGTCTTAGCTTGTAAAAAAAATCATATTTTGCCGTAAGTAAAGTTTTGGATATTAACTAGGGGCAGTATTGCCTGCTCTTGGTGCAAATTCAACTCTTTACTCAGGCAAAATTTTAAATTTTTTGTTTTATTAAATCTTGTTCAGTGAGAAGTCTCCTAGTTTGCGAGAGTCAAGTAAGAGTCTCCCAGAAGGCAGTAAGCTTGACAGTCACCAATGATTTAAAAAAAAAGAAGTGCAAAAAGTGTTTGAATTTTTTTAATGCAACCCCGTGTCTAACCTCATACCAAACACAAATCACTAATCTAAAGTTAGCCTTCCAAAAAAACTACAATTTTCATGTATTTCAAAAAAGGATATTTTGTTTTTCAAAGTTTTAAAACAAATTTCTTGTTTTTTTTTTTTTAATTTCAACATTAGGACGTTGCCAATAGTAAAATCCGCGAAACTTCCGCGGTATCAGTTGGTTACAACAATTGCAATTTTCTGTTGATGTTGCTGCTTCCTTTTATTATTTATTTATTTTTCATTTTTCAACTCTTCTTTACAGCGTGTGTAACATGGTTTGGCTGGCAACCAACAAATCGTTTCTGGTGAATATGTGTACGCCACATTGTTGAAATTGCAACATTTTGTTGCATTTTTTTGTTTAACTGCATGTTTTTGTGGGTGTATTTATGTCAATTTCCAATTTTAAATGCAGTTGCCATAAACTATTTGTGTCTTTTTTGTTTTTTTGTTCTATTGAAATCAGTACGAGCAGCAACTATTTATATGAGAGGATTTTCGTTGTTTGGTATGCAAATGTTGTTTGATTTAAATAAATTGTATGTAGTAAAATGCCCTACAATTAAATTTACACTTTGTTTGTATTGATAGTTTGGCGTAAAAAATATAATTGATGAGCTTGTAAGAGAAATACACATACTTGCAAGAATTACTTTTAGTATACTAAGTAAACAATTTTCAATTTTCCATGAAAATATAAATGGGAAATAATTTATTTAGCAAACTAAGCGCCAAAAAAGAATATTTTTAGGACTTCATATCACTTTCCAAATGGTTACAAAATAAGAGCAAAATACTCTGGTGTTTTTTTCGAACTAGCCAAATCACAGAAAACGTAATTCCGAGAAAGCATCAATGGCATTAAGATTAAGCACCCAACGAAGGTGGAGGGAAAAATGAAGTCTTTGTCTGTAATGATAACCAGAGAAACGATTAGATTTGGAGTTTATCAAGTAAAACTGTCATGCAAAATTTAAAAAAGAAAAATTAACTCCAAAAATGCCCTACTTGGAAGCATATAAAGTCTGGTTTTAAATTGCAACCATTAGGCCGCCAAGTCGAATTACGACATTCGATATTCAAAGAAATTTCAGTGCAATTTAAATGGAAATTTAAATCGATATGAGACCTTGATTATGAAATTTTTATTTTATCAATCAAATGAGTAGCATCTTTCAATTTCGCATACAACTTTTACTTCTCCACTTCACCAAGTCAATAACGAAATAAATAGTAAAAAAAAACTTTTATTTTCCAAAAAATTAAACGAAAATAGTTTTTGCATCAATATGTATTAAAAGTGGAAACAACAACAACAACTATACAGAAAAAGAAACAAAACAAAAAATTTTATTTAATTTTGTTGAATTTTTATGCATTCGCAATTGTATGTAAATTCTACCCTTTCAGATGGGAAATGAATGTTCAATGCATTTGTAGCAACTAAATTAAGTTAAAATAAAATAAAAAATAGAAAAAGAATAAAATAACAGCAACAACATAAAATGAAATATGATAAGCAAAGCTTGTGAAAAAACAAAGTAAAATAAAATTACAATTTAAAAAATGCATCAACAATAAAATCTGCTTTAAACACGGCTGAGTCCCGTATAACAAACAAATAAATCTTTGTAAAAGAGTTTTTAAAAACTAAAATTTCATTTATGAAATAAAATGTATTTACATGTGCAAGGATTTACTCTATACTAACACACAAAAAAGCTTTTAATTATACAAATGTTTTCAGTTATTTTTAGTTTCATGTTTTTTAATTTTATTCATCTTCCAAGGTAAGTTCATTTTGAACAATGGAACATATAAATAATGTTGGTTGCGGCAAAAAAAGATAAACCCATTAACAGGGGTTTAACTTGAAGTTTAAAAAAAGAATCAAAAAAAATTAAAAATAAGTGAAAAACAAATTAAAAAAATCCTGCGTTAAATAAAATAAGAATGACGAAAAGGAAAGGGTGGTTCATAATGTCTCGTCTTGCCTGCATAATAAAACAAAATAAGCGTAAACAAAAGTTAAGTAAATCAATTTAAAAATTATATTTTTTTAATACCGATAGATGCCAGAAGCGCTGTGTGTAACTCATCGTTTTAAAAGCGTAAAAAGCTCAAGAAGCATGAAACACCTTACGCGTGCTGTTTGTGCCCATATAAATAATTTACGGTTTCGATTTGCCAAACTATTTAAGTGACACCAATCAGCGCCAGATACCAAAACTACTAAAAGTACCAGCAGCAGTCACGAGAGCCAAGACGGTGAATGGAGGATGCCAGAAGAAAAATAAATCAAGTCATGATAAGAACTCATATATGGCTTGAAGACCGTGTACTGCAGCTTGCTACAAACAAAAAAGAGATTATCCTAATAACTCGGTGTTAGCATAAGAAGGACATGAGAAATTTGAGTGTTAAGCTCGACTGCAGGCTCAAATATTTGGCTCTAATGAAAACCGCGGCTGCTAAGACGGCCAAAGTGATGAGCAGAAAAGAAGGGAGAGAGTGATTACGGTCACTGTAAGTGCGAAGGCATTTTTAACCCTACCTCAGTTGCCCAAAAAAGAAAATAAATCTTAATGGCTGCATTGTAAACACCTTTATTTTTTATTTATTCATATTTTTTTCTTCTGATCGTTTAGCCCACAAAATCGCTTTAAATAATGCTGGATTAAATGTGTTTGAGTATGTCAAAAAGCATAAACTCATGCAAATCCTTTGGAAATGTGTGTGTATGTTTTTGTATGCCGGTGTGCATGTGCATAACTGTGTGAGTGTGTGGGTATATGCATATACACATCGACATCAATTTGTTTTCATTAACAATGATTTAGTTATGCTGAAAAAACTTGTATGATTCAATTTGTTTTTGTTTTTATTGAAATCAGTGCATTCATGCAACAGTTGCTGTAGATTTTAATTAAAATCTACTTTAATGATTATAATCCTTTTGAAATAAATTTTGTAATAAATAAAACAAAGACTTCAAAAACAAAAACAAACAAAAAATCACTCACATGCTCGTGTAAAACAAAATGACAAAAGGGAAAGCAACTTCACACGTTGCACAATTTTACTGTTTGCATGTTTATGTATTATTTTTGGAGGTTCTTTTTTTTAGGTTTACAAACACATTAAATAAATTCAATTAATTTATAATTGATATTCAATCAATTTTAATTTATTTTTGCGCAAAACATGTTAATGCATGTCCATTTAATTTTATTAATGAAAATATCATAAAGATTTGCACTTGCTTTGCACGTATACAACCACATACACACACATACACTTAGTCACACACATAAACATGCAGTTATATTAATCTCATCAGGATTTTATAGTAATAAAACGCACATTGAAAACTTTCGTTTATTCAACAAACCATATACGCTTTAAGCTTGCACACGAAATAATGGCTCAAATAATAATTGTATAGCAAATTTACAAGGTCCTCTACTGGCATATACACATGAGAAATATTTATATATATGTGTGTGTGTGTGTTATCTGTTAGTGCGGCAACATTAACTTTTTGTTTCTTTTAATGCATTCAAAAGCGTTAGTAAAGTCCTGTTAATGTGGTGTGAACTAGATTTGGGCTTAACACAAGGAGTTATTGAACTGATTTGCCAACAAAAAATTAATTTAAATGCAATATTAGAGTGGCCTATTAAAACATTAATATGAATAATTAATGCACGACTGAGTGACTGAATGAATGACTGGATATTTAGGCTTTGTGGCTTAAGCTGCTATAAATGTATGAAAATAAAAGCTAATTAAATAAATAATTTAAAAGCCAGGGATTTAAATAAAAAAAAAATCGAAAAATTTTAATTTTCTTAAAATCAATGAATCAGTGGTTAAGACAAAATGAATGATGGACAAATGGATAATTTTGGGTAATTGGACCGAGTTAGATTTACAAGGGTTCTTTTTGTGTGTGCATTTGCACAGAAAAAACCTAATTCTAATTCTGGGGTTCCCAAATAAATAAATTTTGTTGGATCTACCACTTTATTTAGTGGGCACTATTTATCTTCTAGAATGTCTGGTATCATGCGGCTAGCAACTTTACTAGCCCAGCACCATTCCATGGATTGTCTTAGAGCTCTATTAAGCTTTATGTTAAGAAGTGGCTGATAAAAGAATGGCAACAATATTGTTTGGAAATGAGAAATATCTGATTCTTGGAAGACAAGAAATGACTTCATAAAACGGACTAGGTCAATAATTCGCATTATCACGGAATTCATGACTGAGCATAGCAGAGTATTGAAACACTCGGCAAATATGAGGATTAGTTGAAATGATTTCTGCTGGTTATTTAAACAAAGACATAGAGACAGCATAACATAATCATCATAAACATGAATATTTCATAGGAATTTTTTTCAGAGAAAATTTTGGTTTTTGGAAAAAAAATTGCCTAAATGATAAACAGAAAAAAAAATATTTTTAATAAGACAAAATGGAAAATTCAATTGAATATCACTGTAATGATCAAATTTAAATTGGTTTTCTTTACTTAGGGCATCGCTATTCGCAAAAGTCTCGTATGGTGGACAAATCACCCAAGACAGTCTCTTAATTCTTAGTAAATACTAGACTTACGGAAAATTTCTAAATGGAGAGTATAATCACAATCCATGCACACCTACATGAAGGTGCTGGGGCATCTGTGATCTGTTATTGATCAGGTCTATGTGGGGAATTTGGCGGAAAACTAATGATACGCAGCAAAAGGGGAGTTGTTCTTCGATGTGCTGTTGCAAGGCAACAAAAGATTTTTTTCGCAGCAACCCCACAACAACACAGGTATATGTGATTTAGTTTTAACACATTGAATATGGGCGTGGTGATGGTAGGGCCAAATAACACCTGCGGTTTGAACATATTGTAACAAGACCTTCGGGCAGGTGTTCACTTAACTGACATACCTAATTTGATGCGGCAAGCGGTTTTATCTGTCAAAAATTATCATGCTTATATAAACTGTATGAAGCATACTGAAATATCTTGAAGGTAGCGCTGAGCTATTTTAAAATCTAATTTAGAGAGCGCGTTTTGTAGTGAAGTTGGTTTCAAAACAATTGTTTTTTTTTTTTTTGCTGACCAGTAATAACAATTTAGCTAGTTTTTCTTTAATCTAACGTTTTTAACTATATTTATGTTTATCGTTAGTGGGTTTCATTAAACAATATAATTAACACTACTGTAGAGAATATGCTCCACGCTTGCCGCTACAATTTAAATTGGACTGTATCATTCACCACTCTAAATTATACAGTAACATCGATACATTAAACAAAAGTGTTGAATAAAAGTCAAATTTTTCGATTCCTTTGTTGGTACACCAAGTTGAAAATTTCATACAAAGATAATACGGCCTACAGCTGTTTAAAATTCAGCTGGTGCAAAAGTGTTAATGCCATTATTGAGCTTAATAAAAAGTTTATGACTTGTTCTTTTAATGAAAAATGTATGTAAGTTTTATAGATTAGAAAGAGAGAGAGAGAGAGAGAGAAAGAGAGAGAGAGAGAGTAAAAGTTTTCTGGCGAGATGGCTGAAGCTATCTATGAAATTGTTGCTTGCTTGCAGAGAAAAAGAATTAAACATTTTAAATAACAACAATAATAATAATATTGATTTTTATATATATATTTTTTTTATTTAGTGCTTAAATGGCTTAAATTTTTTTTTTTGCGTTTACTTGCTTTTGACTTATAATTTTAGAACTGCGAAATTTTTTGTTAAAATTTAAGTTTGTTTGACTTAATTAGCAAGTAGCTGGCTTAAATTATTTTTTTTTTTATTATTATTATTTTAAAACAAAAAAATTACGAAACTTGACACAAGTAATTAAATAAAAAACTGTTTTTTTTTCTTTGTTTATTCGTTCATAGATAAATTAAGAACTCAATTAATTAGTAGTAACAAACTAAAACAACAAAAAATATAAAAACAATTTTTACATTAGCAGCATCTGTTTTCATTTATTTTTTATTTATTTTTTTGTCTTTTAAATAAATTGTTTAATTAATTTCATTTACAAAAAAAAAAAAATAACAATAATTTCAAAGCAATAAAACAAATTTAATTTCACCCCATTCAAAATGAAGCAATTAAAAACGATAAGCCAATTAAGTCCATTACGTACAAACAAAAACCTCTCTAAAGATTTTAAGATTTTACGCAAAAAAAAGAAGAAGAAAGCAAATTGATGTATTGGGAATTAACAAAAAATAAAGAATGAACAATAAAAATTTAAACTAAGAAAAGATTAGGTGAAGGAAAACGTCTGGTGTAGAAATAAAAAAAATTAAAAACAAGTTAAATTTGGCTGTGCAGAATCTACCCTTCACTGTGTTAGCGAAATATTAATATTTTTTACTTTCCACAGTCTTATATAATATCAAAAACATACAAAAATTTAAGTGAGTGAAGATAAATATGCCGGGTTAAATATGTTTTAAAGTACCCTTAAGTTTTTTAGTATTTGTAAATGTGTTTTCAGTATTAATGGTGTATTTATCCAATACGTCTTACGTCAATAAATACTTCTATATATATTTTTAATAGTCGCTTAGCGCAGGTCGTCTAGATTTGTAATCTACCGCCCAAACACTCAGAAGTTATTTTGGACTATTTTTAAAAAATGTTATATACCCCAGTGCTGTTGTTTTGAGGCTTTTTACCATTTTCCACTTTGCCGAGGTATTATTTCCGATTTTGCCCAAAATTGCCAAAACCAAAAAGGAATTTATTTTGTAGGTTCTAAGCTTTCTGGAAGTGTTTTCATATTTTCTGAAAACTTTGTAGTTTTTATTTTATGATTCAAAACGGAAACTGCCAAAATCTTTGAGAGCAACAGTACTGGGGTATATGGAAATTTAAAAAAAAATTAAAAATAGTCCAAATAACTTCTGCGTGTTTGGGTGGTAATATAAAATGGCATATGTCCCATTCCATAATCTTTATAGGTTCGTTGGGAAATTGCTAAAATCACTAAGAGCAACAGCACTTGGGTCTATCTAAATTAAAAACAAAAATCATTTTAAATAATCCAAAGGGGAGGCTTTCTCAATTTCATTACGAAATATCTCAAAAAAATTTTAAATTGAACTGGCTTTAATTTATTTTTCCTCATTTTTTAGTGCAACTACAGGGTGTCCGCCGGGAAGATATACTACTTTGTTTGTTGGCGTCGTAAATGGTCTTGTGGAAGAAGCTCTTGTGTCAACTGAATCTTATATAGAAATAAATGCAAATTCTTGTACAAATTGTTGTCAAAGTTGTTCTTTGAAGACCAAGCTCCTGAGCACGGCGTCGAATTAAGGTTGATGGATTTTATTGAACACTTTCTTGAGCAGCAGTAATGTTTTCAGGCGATCTTGCAGTACGTTGTGGTCCATTCTAAGGCCTATTACCTGAAGACTCTCTCTCTTCCAAATCATTTACTACACGATAAATATTGCGTTTTGTTGGCACGTTGTTTCTCCCAAAAATTTCACGTAACTTTCTCATCGTCACAGTAATCGATGATTGATTTTGGTAAAATGTCTTAACGATTAAAACACGTTGGTTTATCAAATATTTTTCCATAATAAATTTGCCACGTGTCTACTTCACGATTGCCAAATATGAACTGTCAAGACTAATGTTTACCAAAATGGCGGCAAAACAAATTAGTAGGGCGCACACCCTGTATTAGTTTTTCATTTATTGAGAAAAAAGTTACAAAAAGCCAATAAAATGATTTCATTAAAATTGTTTCATTAATCTTATGTAATATTTCACAAATTATGTGAAATTGTGAAATATTTTTTATGTATTAATGAAATTACTTTATTAAATGTAAAAATATTTCATTGATTTCATGAAATATTTTACTAAATTAATTTATTAGTTAGTTTTATTTGACCTTTTTCTTTTAAATAATATGACTATTTTGTTAAGCTTGAGGTCTTATTTTTCAAAAATTTATTTTTATATCGATATTTCGCTCCAATTTTTGTATCTTCTTCAGGATATAATTATAAATTAATAAAATAAAAATAATGAATTTTTCAATCAATTAGCAAATGAAAAAAAATTTCTCAGTGTAGCGAAAATCAATGCTTAAAGTACCAAACTTTAAATCTCTGCAAGTATAAATTTAGCTTAATTAAAAATTATATGTTACATACTTTCATTAAGTTAAAAGTTTATTTCAACTAAATTTATAATTCTAATCCAACGAGTTTGATTCACCTTAAAGTATTGTGACGTAAAAAGCAACAGTATTTAAATTTGAATTTGAATTCTAGAGTTGACGGAAATCGATAAACATTAAAGGGTCGGGCCAACAAATCAGTGACACACAAAAAGAAAATACTTAAACATTTAAAGACTTCATTGAATGATAATAAGAAATAACCAATAGATTAAAATACAAAAAAAAAAAAAAAACAATAAAATAACTCAACATTATTGATTCATCTTCGTTGAAGCAAAAAAAAACCTTGATTTGTTTTTATTGTTTTATGGCCTTCACAGAAGTGGGAAAAACAAAACAACATTTCTAGTTTATTGTTTATATTTTATGCAGAATACAAAACATAAAAACAAAAACTAAGCAACCAAATAAATAATCAAGTGTTTTTTTAATGTGTTCTCGGCTAGAAAATAAAATATTCTCTGTAGGATAACAAAACAAGAAATAAAAATTCATAATGGAAAAATACTTTCAAGTATTATAAATATGCTCATACATTTGTTATATGTACGAGTATGTACATGAAATGTATCCACTTAAAAACTAGGGAAGGAAAATTTAGATTTTGAAATAATGATTTTTTCTTAAGCCTTTTTTTTTAAATATTAAACTTTAAAGTGCAAAGTTCTGGGTAATAAATAGAATGTAAAACATCTATCAAATTTTAATTGATTCAATTAAAAATTTAAACGTTATACACTGAGAGAATTTTATTTATATTATGTAATACTTTAACTAGGTTAAAGCTAACTTAATGTACACTGAAAGAAAAATGTTGCATAAGTCCAATGAAAAGATTTCATTATAATTTGTGCTTGATTCAATTAAATATTCTACAAATTATAAAAATTAATTTAATATTTTCATAGTATTTATTAATGAATTTATTCATTGTTCTAACGAATTGAAGATTAATTTATTTTCATTGAATTAATGACAAAATTCCGATAATAATCTTTGCGCAGATAGACTTTGAATTTCATAAGAATAGTGACATATTTCATTAAATCAATGAAATATTCATTGATTTCATTAAATAATTTTTTTTTAATTCAATATAATATATCCCTATTTCCATGATTTATTTAATTATTTAAAAAAAAACAATTCATTAATTCAATGAAATTTTCATTAACTTAATAAATTATTCATTTATTTAATGAATCATTCATTAATTTTAATGAATTATTCATTATTTTCAAGAATTATTCATTAATTTCAAAAACTATGCATTAAGTTTATTGAATTATTCATTCATTTGATGATTTATTCATTAAGTTTAATGAATTATTCATTTATATAATGAATTATTCATTCATTTCACTAAAAATATTTTGTTAATTCACATAACTTGTGAAATTATTGACAAATTTTAATAAAATCCTTTATCATTTATGGCACACTATTTTGAAGTAAAATAATTTTTAATTTGCCGTATACATTTTTTCTGTTGCATTTTTTTAAGCCAAAAAAAAAGTTGCCTGTTTACAAAAAACAGGTTTTTCTTGTTATAATTGACATCTATTTTAATAAGCTTCAGTGTGATCTGCCTCAGGCTTGTAAATTTAATCTCACTCAATGGTAGACACTCGTAAATTTTTTTTTTTTTTTTTTTGGAAAAAAATTTTAAAGATTTGCTTTGAGATCATTTTTATTAATTAATATTTTTTTTTATAAAATATAATGTTTGTGTAGCATCTTCAAGAAATATGTTTTTTTTCTGTAAAAGTTTCTGATTTTTATAAAATGTCATATTAAGCGTAAAACAACTCACAGTATTGCCTCCTGAATATGGAACAACAGCTTACACCCAGAGAAAAAATTGCAACATCCGTTGTCAAAATGACCAAAAACAGTGATAATAGTGTGTCAAACACGTTTATGCTCACTGTGACAGCATTTTAACAACATAGCGTTACAAAATTCACGACTAATGGAGTTAAATTGACATAATACTGATGTAGAAATGACACTATACCGGTGATAAATCGACTTCATTTGGTGTTAAAATATTATCATTTGCTGTCTAAATGATAACATGCGTTATTGAAATGACAACATGCGTTGCCAATTTAATAAAGTTTGTTAATAAGTTGGAAATTTGACAACATACGATTATTGTGGTCAATTCCTCAATGTTCGCTAACAAGTTGCCAAAAATCGTTGTCAAAAAAGTATAAACTTAGTTTTTTCGAAATTGACAACTAACCATTGTCGATTTGTATACGCTTGTTAATAAATTGAAAACACTCGTTGTTAATAAAATAGACAAAAGTATGGTGTCAAAATGACCCTATACATGGTTGATATTCCAACTCGATTTTTGCCTCAGTGTTTGTCTTAACAAGTTACTTTTGAGAGAGTAGAGCTTTAGAAGCTTTAAAATTTATTTTTTTTAAATAAATATATCAATATTAGAATTATTGTTTTACTTTTAATGTCATCTCATTAACTCAAGTCGTCTCAAACAATTTTCCCTTATTATTAAAGATTTATTATAGAAATTTATTCTCTGTTTTTTATTTAAATTTTAGCATAAAATATTCTGATTATTTTTATAATCCCTACAGCATTAAAATGTTGCATCCATGTAATTTTCTTTAATCTTTCATTTCAAATAGAAAATTTAAAAATAAAGATTTTAAAAATATATAAGTTGTTTTTTGTTTAAGATTGGGTTGGATTATATATTTTTATTTTTAAATATTTGGTGGAAATATTTATGAATAACAGGCAAACAATATGAGGATGTAAATAAATTATTTGGCTGCAAGCGAAATTGGCAACAATAAACAATTTAAATCCTCTTTAATGGTCAAATCAACAAATTTGAAAAAAAAGCAAACAAAAAAAGTTATGTGTTTTGTGGATTTGATGATATGCTGTTGTGTGTATGTGTATGTACAGAATTTACGTTGTTTAAAAATTTAGATGTTGTTCTATGAAAAACCATCTCCTTTTCACTGTTATTGTACACACACAAAATAGTCATTGCATTTTTAATAAGCAGTCATATCAAATTGGAATTATTTTGGGATTTGATATGGTACAATTCGCACATACCACTACGCATACACACACAAAAGTGAGCTGGATATGCAAGTAAATTTAACCCAGTAAAAAATTTGTTGGACTCATTTTGCAAGTGTTAACATAGAGAAAATTTTATTAATTTAAGTTTTTATAATGAAGACAAATTCTAATTTATATTAAGTCTGATTATGGATGTCGTAGTCGTGACGAAAACAGTGATGTGTAGTAACGGCGGTCATATGTTTTATATGGGCTTGTCATGAACTGAACGACATTCGTACTAAAGTCGATTAATTTGTTTTTAATAATTATTTAATAAAGTCTTATTAAAAATTTAATTATTCTTTAAGCCGAAGCTTTTTAGCTCAGTGTTTCGAGCTTTTTTTCAGTGCTTTTTTACAACCATAAGCTATTAAATGAAGTGTGTTACACTGTTTCGTGAGAAAGAAAATAAAGATATAAGACAGAAAGGATTTTTGTGTAATCTAGTAGATAATTTTATGGTATTTTTTTTAATATGATTTCCGGCATGTGGTTTATACGATCCTTTTAAGTTTTAACTACTTTTCCTAATAAATCTGTAGTGCGATTCAGTAACAGTGAAAAACCAATAACTCTTGAAGCATTAAATGCCATACATCCAGTAGTGCGATACAGTAACTTTTATTGAAAACGTTTGTATCGAACAAATAAGTATAACGATATTCCGACAAAAATATTCAAAGTTTGTGACGAAGTTAATCACACCTAAATAATAATCGCAAATAACGATTTCTAACGTACGGAATATTTATGCCGGAATATCATTATATTTGCTTTTTCGATATGAATGTTCGTAATAAAAGTTACTGAATCGCATCAAATGTGGCTTGCATATTTGCATGCAATGCTTTAAGAGTTGTTGTCAGCAAAACCCGCTGACCTAAAATTAAACAGAAAGTATTAAATTGCATAAAGAAAGACCACTTCTTGAAATCAATTTGGTACCAAATAACTTGATTTCGAAAATAAATCGATTATTAGCACAAGTGATGCCGTCTTGTTGAAACAAATGTCGTTGATGGTTAGCTAATTTGGCATGACTTGATAGCACTTGCTTTTTAATTTAATACCAACTCATAGCTCATTTCGAAAGAAATAAGAATCGATAATGCCGCCAGCGTATACACCGCACCAGACAGTCAATATTAGTAGTCTTGTTGATGATTTTCAATTTAGTAAAATTAAAGCGAAAATGATTAGTAATTGCAGGAATTGCTTGCTCCTCCCTAAACGCACACAGAAAACAACTTCGGTTGTGAGAATTAAATTTGTTTCTAATCATAAATTCAGTTGTGATAATCGAATTTTTTTATCTTGGCAATATAAATTCGGTCTTACAGCTCAAAATATGTTTAAAAGAACTAATTTTTGGCCTGTATTATCGAATTCTAGCTGCTACAATTGAAAAATTTTATTATCACAAATGAATTTTTGATTGGAAACAAAATTTAGTTCCCACAATTTCTGTGTGCGGAATAGAAAAAGTAAATTTCCACAAGTTGGAAATATTGTTCTGGCGCGAATTAATTCATGATAACTTGCCAAACCTAACAAAGCAGAAATGTCTCATGCAGAAAAAAATCTCTTGCTGGATTTGAAAACCCGCCCACCGCTCCTTTGAAAATATTTATTTATAAGCAACAGTAAAGCTCCTTGTAGTCTATGATTGATAGCCTTATTCATTAATTTGAATATTATTTCAGTAAAAAACTTTTTTTTTTTAATTGTGGTAAAAATGTCTGTTAAAAATGTTGCTGGTTTTAATGCTCTCTTTTAATGCCTTTTATACTTATTCAAATGCATTTAAATATTTGGAAAAGTATTTGTTTTTGTATTCAAGTGTAATATTACTCTGCTACATTTCATTTTTTTTTATTTTTGTATCCTATTGAGCTCGTATTGGAGCAGCTGACTAACCAACCATTGGACATAAATTTCATTTTTGCATTAAATAAAATAAAATTGAATTAATGTTGACACAATTTGCAAATACTTTTATTTATTTGTGTTTGTGTTTGTGTTTGCTTCAATTTAAATGCAGAGACAAATATATAAATAAGCATGCATGTATATGTATATATTTTAATCTAGTATATCTAGTATGTAATGTATAAATGCATCATTAGGGTGGTGCATGTGTAGAAATTTTGAAAAACAGAAAGAAGGAAAGAAGTAAAATATAAAAAGAAATATTTTTTTAAGCTATTTTTTTCTTAAATAAATAGTCAGTGGTAATTTTAGCACAAGATGATGTCTGATTAATTAAAAAAAGTGCACTTATACCACTTTCAAGACTAAGAGCTCATTTAAGACTAACTAAGCTACTACATTCTTTTATATTCAAGTTGTGTGTAAGTTTTGCCACAGTAACATCATTGCCTGAACTGATTAGCCCATATTTCCCCGGCACACATGTCGTTTTTAGTGTCAAAGATAAATAGTTTTTGAGCTTTTAAGTCTTTTTATATATTTTTATTTTTTATTAAATTAGTTTAATTTAGTTTCATTTAATAATAAATAAAAATATATAAAAAAGACCTAAAAGCTTAAAAAATATTTATTTATTTACTTTCAGATAAAAAGGTCAAATAATCTAGATTTATATTCAAATTTTTTTTTAATAAAACCCACAAACAAAAATAGAGTTAAAAGAAAGAGATGAAAGGAAAACTAAAATGTCATTATTTTTCAACAATAACAAAACAATTGTTTTGCAGCCAACTTCACTATGTAACGCGCTGTCAAAATTGTATTTTCCACCGGCTTATCGTTGCCATGACATTATTTACACATTTTGTATGAGCATGAGAATTTTTTGCTTATTAGGTTGTAAAGTTCTATTGTAAAGTTCTGAACATTTTCTGTTGGTTTATTTAAATTATTTTCCATAATTGATGTCACCTTAATAATGTGAATTTTGTGCATAAATACTTTTGGATGGTAGAGAGCGTGTTGAAAACTTAAATTGTTATTTTTATTACATCAACTGTGGTCCACTTGAGCTACCAATTATTTTAATGGTTAAAGAGCAGGGAGCATCAAACATTGCTGAAAATTGCAAAAAGAAGCAATGTGTGTAATCATCACAACGATAATATATTTTTAGAGTAAATTCCTTTTTTTTCAAGCTAAGTTAGCATTCTCGTTGAATGTCAATGTTACAAGTTAAAATATTTTAAAAGGAGAAACAAAAATGTCTGTCCCTTCGCTGTAATGCCCTGGTTATCAAATATATTTTTGAAATATTTTTTTTTTGTCAAGTAGTAAATTTCATTGGAATTTAATATCAAATATTTAAGCAAACATTTCTTTCATTTACTATTTTCTTATTTTATCCACTCATAAGTTTATGTATGACCCAAAGGGTATTCTACTCGTGTGCACAAAATAATATTTAAAAATTGAAAATCTAACTAAACTTATGGGATGTCTGTACGCTTCCATGTGCATAGTTTAGTGTGATATTGCAGTTAAATTTTGGAAGCTAAAGTCAACTTTAAAATAATTTTTATATTTAAACCTTAATGTCTGGATGAATACTTTTTATGGCTTAAATACAAATATTTATGTAGAGTATGAACATACTGGTACCTGTATAAAGTGGAATAAAATATTTTCTCTTAGTTTTCTTTAAGTAGGTGCATTTAAAATGAGTTCACACTGAAAAAAATTTGTGCTATAAGTTTAAGAAAATGATTTTATTAAAACTAATATTTCTTTGAATTAACGAAATATTTCATAATTCTAATTAAACGAGTCCTTTATTTTCAAAATAACAATTTTTTTTGGATTAATGACAAAATTCGGAGCACATATGAATAAAAATTTTTCAGTGTATTTGTGAACGCTGGTGCATAAATTATATACTTTGCCTAAAACTTATGATTTTTTAAGAATTTAATTACAAGCTTCATCTCAAAATATTAATTGCCTATTTGAGTATGACTGTTTATTGCAAATTCTCAAATGAATTTGTTTGCTCTGAAAGAAAAAAATGTTTTCTTAAAATGATGGGAAAAATAATAATAATGAAAATTCTTAGCTTAGTTAATAAAGGATTCTAAATACAACAATAAAAGGGCTTATGACTAAGAAAAACATATTAAAACCTTTAAGACCATCAATCGCACCATAAAAAAAAGAAAAATAAACTTTCTTTCACAATCAAGAATGTTTTAAGGCTTCAGGATTTGCTTTATTTACCCTTTAACAATATGATTGTAAACGAAAGGGAATAATAAATATAAAAGTGCTTACAAAAAAAATATGTAAATGGCGATTGTGTAATAGAAAGTGAAATAAAAATACATAAGAAACTTCAACGTGAATATAACTGGCAGTGGTGTAAGGAAATACAGGGTGTTTTTTAAGAACAACATAAATTTCTATTGTACATAATAAAATTTCAAACAAAATAATATATTTTTTTAATCAAGACATTCCTGAAATTGTGTAAAATGTTTAATATAGTGAGTTGACAGAATACTTGTTCCTGCCACCAAAGACGAATTGATAAACTTGGATCTTACTGTGTACTTTCGTTTAGAGCGGCAATGTTCTCTTCAGTACACACATTCCTGCAATATGCTGACTTTTTTATATCACTTAGAGAGTATAATAAATTTGCACTGTTGTTGTGAGAACTAAATTTATTTCAATTATAATACTAAGTTATTTTCAATAATTTTGGAAAATTTTATAAAATTATGTGAAATACAAAATTTATCAAGGCCCCTTGCAACATAAAAATCAAATGAAATCAGAATCTATAAAAAATCTATAAAGATTTTGATTTCATTTGGTTTTATGTTGCAAGGGGCCTTGATAAATTGTGTGTAAACCCATACATATTATGTTTCATTATAATTTTAAATCCAATAAAAATTTATTTTTTTAAATTTATTTTTTTTAACAATTTCAACATAAAAAATTGAAAAAAGTTTGCTTTTCTATAGAAAATTTGATTGTCAATTACAAATAGTAAATTAAATTTATTCATGAAGTGTGTGTGTGTATGTGTGTGTGTGTGTGTGTGTATGGGTAATTTATAATAAAGCAAAAATATTTATTATCACTTATACAAAGGGAAATGCAGGAATTTTTATTCAATAAAGAAAACGTATTTTTTCGAAAGCGTCGCTCTAGCAAACCAGTATCTGGGAATATTTTAAATTTTTCCTCTAATAATAAAATTAATATAAAATGAAAAGAATTTTATTAATAAGAATCTTAATTTCTATATTAAATAAAAAGCGTTATTAATCTGAATTTAAGTTTATGCTTTCCTAATTTTTTTATTTTTTAATTATTTTATTTCTAATTAGAAAGTAAACGGAAACCATTTAAAAGAGTTAAAAGAATTTTTACTTTTACATTTTTATGATTTTTTGCTGGCAACTTTCTTTCTGGTATTTGAAGTTCAATTGCAAAACGAAAAAAAAAAATAAAATCTGAAAGTATTTTCATTTTATCTTCTTGATATTTTCACTTTTAGGCGCGTTACATGAGAAAATTATGCGCACATAAAAATTCTTTCATAAGCACACACTTCACCGCAACACGTACATTGTGAGTGGTAAAAATGAAGATTGCATAGGCCTTTTAGCAGACCTTTTGCAGCTTCTTTAAAAGGCAAACTTGTATTTATCTTGTTTACACATGTTGTCAGTGCAGGAAAAACTTTAAAAATATTTAAAATTGCAAACCTTCTAAGGCCTTCTAGAATTTAAAATGAGCAGGAATAACTTACCTGGTTACTGCGACCAAAATACATTCATTTTGACACTACTATCAAGTTACAAATCCTCTTTCAGTTTAATATTCATTAAGAATTCAAAGATTTTCTTGGGTAATTTATTCGGCATTTCAGACGATTTTAGGAAGTTATGCCCTAAGTAAGGAAAACCAGTCCAAATTAGGCCACTACAGTGATACAATATTTGCTGTTTCTTAGTCTTCGACCTTCTTTAAAAGGCACTCAGGGTTGTAAATTCACTTACTGTGTCTGACTATACAAAACATTATTTAGATCGCTGTACACTCTAAAGGCGCTCTAAAACAGTTTTCTTTCTAAGCTTTTAAGCCAGACTATTTGTCCAACTAAACGATTTCCTTACAATTGTTAGTTGATTCAATAAACTGTTTCAAAATTGAGAATAAAATCCGCATTTATGCATTGATTTTCATGATTTATTCTTAAAGTATTTAGCTTTCAGAAAATTTTTAAAAATATAAAATATTTGTTTTTCTTTTTTGTATTGCATTTTTAAACTGAAAAAAAACAAAAACGAATTTTGTAAGAAAAAAAATTTTCCCCTCTTAAATTTTTTAATAATTGCAAAACGATAAAATATGGAAAAAAAATTATATGAAATTAAATTAAATATAATTTTGTTACCCATTTTTTGGTATTTTGTTTATGAAAATCGGAAGAGTCATTCTCGAGTTAGGCTGAAATATGTTTTCGTACCTGACTAATTTAGGGGAAAAAATCCCTACGTGATAGAGAAAAACCTAAAGTTAAGTGCATCAAAATCCATATAGTCCTTATAATTTTATTTAAAGAAGGATTGAGCAGCTTAATTATATCCTAAAGAAGCCACGCAACTGAAATTTATAAAATAAGACCTTAAATAGCCATTTGAATTAAAAAGAAAAAGGTCAAATAAACTAAAAAATAAATATTTTAAATAAAGTAATAAAATTATTATTTAACTAAATAAATTAATATTTCATTGAATTAATGAAACATTTCAATAAAGTAAAACAAAAACAAAAACAATTTTTAATAAAGCTTGAAAAATATTTATTACTATTATATTAGAAGAAGAAAAAATAAACAAAATTCTTAGGTTCGATATCGAGCAAGAGTTTACATTTGTAAAGAAGGTTATTTCCAGCTGGGGTATGCTCCGTCTGCTTTCTTTGAATTTATGTTACTACAGTCGTTTAGTACTTCTTCGGCTCTTGGCTGAAGATATAAGTATACGAGCAAAATACTATGTCCAGTTAAAAGCTTCGACCTCGACTAACTGACTACAGCCTAAAATAATACTAATAACTACGATGTTCGTGTGGAAACAAAAACGCTGCTCCACGAGTTGCTCTTAAAATTTATATAAGTGTTACTTTTGTATGACTGGTATCATACAAATTGTACGCTAAGTATTTTAGGTTGGTTAAGTCATTGCTTTTGCTTATCCTAAAAAGTCTTTTCATAGGGCCTGTTATACTTAGGCCTTTTAAAGTTTTACCCGCTGTCTTGTTTTCACTACAAGTTGTATTTAAAGTTGCACACATAAAGTAAAAAAAGAAAAAAAAAACTAAATGAATTTTCCACAGAAAAGGTAAACAACAGCATCCAAATTTCCCACAAAAAAGAAGTAACAAAAACAGAAATGAGTTTAAACAGAACTTGTAATGGCAACTATTAAAAAAAAGCAGAAAGAGAAACAGAAACACAAAAATATAATGAAAAATATTGTCATGGAAACTTTAAAATAAAAAGTGTGCAACAAATGCAAAGAAACTGAATAACTGATGCAACAAGTGGCAACAAAAAAAATCTGTTTTATATTTTTTGTGCAGCAACAACAGCTAGTACAGGTGTTGCAATTACGAATTTTGTAACGCGCTGTGGTACAAATACATTCAGGTAATCGCCTGTACGTGCAACATTCAGTTATTCGTTTATTCATCTCTTTATGAGGTGGTTTAGCATTATTTTTGCTTCCACTTCCAACTAGATTGAAATGAATTTAATTTTGTTTTATTTTTTGTACAAAATTTTTTATTATTTTCTTATTTTCTGTTTTTTTTTTTTTTTTATTTGTTTGTTTGTTCATTATTTTATTGCCACCAACACCAGCCACAATAATGGAACATGATTATTTTTCTTTGGCTTGGAGATGCGGTTGATTGAATTGTTAGCCACATTGTATCTATTTTTTTAGTGTTTTTTTTTTTTTTTTTAATTTTACAGCGGTTTGAGGTTTGTTTTTTACCAGCTTCCAATCATTTATTATTGACCAGCAACAATTTAGATGGAATTGTTATCTATTATTAGATTTCCTTGTTTGTAAATTGTATTAGATCAAAATTATATTATTTGCTATTATTTTAGTGTAGAAAATGAGTTTAAGCTCAGCCCACATCGTTAAATATTTTTGAATTAACAAAAAGGAAAAAAATTAAAATTGTTAATTTTAATCTTAAAATAATCTCTGCCTTCATCAACTTACCCACAACACAATGCAGTGAGGACTCAAGGTACATAAATAATTTAATTAAAATTGTAAAGTAGAAGTAGAAGTTTTGATTAAGTAGCAGAAATATTTTAAAGCAGAGAAAAACAATCAAAGTAGCAACACAACACTTTGATTTAAGATATTGAGATTAATGAAATGTAATATTTTTCATGTATTTCTAACTAAATTTCAAGTACAAACTCGTATAAATGCTGCACAAATGTGTTTTTGAAGCCACCACAAGAGAGCCAATATTAGCAAAGGCACACAGAACTGTAGCCAGCGCAAGAGCAACCACAATTACAACAAGATAAGAAACCAACAAACAAGCAACCAAACAAACAGAGGAAATAGTAATCATTAGCAGCAGACACAGAAACATAATGCATTTTGGAAAATCTAAATCATTTACAGTCTGAAAGTATTTAAAATTTTGCTTATCGTCTTTGTTTGAACTTTCATAGTCGTTTCCATCAGCACAAGTCTATTGCTTAAATTTTATGTATTTTTTATGTGTGCAATACAAAAGTGTATTCGTTTCTACACTCTTTTCCCCCTTTTGCATATAAAATGCAAAATATCTGTGATATTTGCTTTTTTAAATGCAAATAAATTCTTTTAATCAGTTTTATTATTGCCAAAGCTGAAAATTGGCATAAACTTTCTCTCCCTGATTATAACACAGATATTATTCGTTCAGATGGTGTGAATTTTACCACAAACGCATTTATCTGCAGCTTTACTTACATGTTTAAATAGAAACAAACCAACAAAGAAAATGACATTAAACAAACACACATTTAATTTTTCTTCTGCACAACACAAACAGCTACAAATTAAATTCCACACACACACACACACACACACACACACACACACACACACACACACACACTAAATATATAAATGTAGCGAGAGTTGAAATTTAAAAGGCCGCAGAAAACAGTTTAAGAGAAAAATTAATTTTTTTTCAATTCAGTTAGCAAGAAGAGCATATGATAGACTTCACTAATAAACTTTAATAGCATCCAAATGTTATTTTGCTCCAAGAACTAAAGTGGCACTCAACGTGAATTATCCATTTTTTTTTTAATATTTAACTATTTCGCAATATCAAAGAAATTAACGAAATTGAACGCTATTGATTGTAACTGAAACATGCAGGGGACCTTAACAAAACGATAATGTAAATATAAGTCAAATTGGATTGTTGCCACACACACACACACAAAAACACACATATTAATTTTATCAAGCTCTAAACCCAAAACTAAATGCTTGTGTATCACATACACTCATCATTAGCTCATATGGCAAATGGGTTAAAATTGATTTTAAGGTTGGGCTTTTATTCTATTTCATCATTATGTAGCGTTTTTATTACGTGCTTTGCCTTCATTAAAACAATCATCATGATGGAAGCCAATAAGTCAGGCAAAACATAACAATTATTTCCCTAATGTAGGCTTACAAAAACAGCCAAAAAAAAAAAAAAAAGAGAAGAGAAACACTTTTATATTTTATGTAAAAACATTAAACGGTAAAATTAACTATTGATTCAAACGTTTGCAGCAACAACAGCAAGAGCAATAAATGTAGCGTTTTAGAGGATTTTGTTTAGTAATTTTTTTTTCCTGTTCTTGGGTTTTATTTTATATTCCACCAATTTTAAATTAGGCCAAGCGTAGCGAAGTTTTTAAAACAAAAAATAAATATTTTTAAGAGAATAGGCTGTAACGAATTTTATGTGAGCTTTACAATCTGATTAAATAAGAACCAACAGCTAGATAGTGAGTTCAAGGATTCATTTTCTAGTTAAATGCCTCTCAAAACTACGCCTTTAAGCCTTTATTATATTAACTGTGTATTCAACTTATAGACCATCGTATAAAGCAAAACATTTTCAGGTGCTCAAAGGGTCATTAAAAAATCTACGTATATTGAAAGAAAAATGTTGCATAAATCTAATGGAAAGATTTTAATAAAATTTTTCATTGATTTTATGAAATATTTTACAAATTATGTGAATTATTAAAATATTCTTAATGAAATAATTTTATTAAATCATTGAATAATTCATCAACGAAAAGAATAAATCTGTAATATTTTTATTTTTTTTTAAAGTAATTAATTGAATGTAAGCAACTTTTCGAATTAATACTTTACTATATTAAACAACAATTTAAGGGGTAATATAAAGATCAAAAAAAAAAAAAATGAATGAATAACTCATTCGTTGAATTAATTAAAAATTTTCATAATATTAATTAAATTATTTCATTAAATTAATAAAATCGTTTTCTTAAATTAATGAAATTATTTTATTGACATTAAATAAATAAATTTATTAAAAAAGTCATGAATACTTCATTGAATTGATGAAATATTTCATTATCATAATAAGTCGAATCATTGACTGAAAAATAATGAATTTGCCAAATTCTTTCAGTGTAAAAACCCTGTTACCCTTTTTTTAATTATCTATTTAAGTAATATATAGACACCCTCTTACTAAATTTACCGCTGACTCATTTTTTGCACTTTCATATATCAAATTTTACCTGAAGGTAGGCTACTGGGAAAAATTTGCTTTCTATATCCTCTGAATTTATTCATTAATTTAATGAAAAATCCTTTATATTTAAGCCAAGGACGCATTTCACTAGAATAATTAAATATTTCATTAATTTAACGGAATACTTCAGTAGCTCAATTAATTATTTCATTGACTAAACAAAACACTTCATTATTTTAAAGAAATATTCACTCATTCAATAAGCTATTTATTTATGTCAGAAGCTACACATTCATTTAAATAACTATTCACTCATTTAATGAGTTATTCATTAATTTAAAGAACTATTCATTCATTTAATGAGCTACTCATTCATTTACTGAATTTATTTAATGAATTTATTTATGCATTTCATGCATTATTCATTCATTTGAAGAATTATTTTCTCATATAATGAGTTGTTCATTAATTAAATGAAATTAATTCAATAAAAATATTGTATTCATTCAAATAATTTGTGAAATATTTCATTGAATTAATGAAACAATTTTAATAAAATCATTTTAAGGGATTTAGGCAACATTTTTCTTTTAGTGTAGTGAATTAGTAATTAAGAAGTGTTGAGCAAAAGTCTATTTGAAAATTCATTTTTTTTATGAAAATAACAGTAAAATTTGTGCACGCACAATTCAGCATTTTGATTGACTTAATTCGATATGAAACGAAGCAAATTTTATACAGGCTTTCAATAAAATAAAAATTTTATACACTTTGGCAGAGTGAAAAAACCACAATTTTGATGGTTATTTTCAGCTTTTAGGCTTACATTTTCTTGAAAAGACGACAATAGAAACAGGTGGGTAGGCCTAATAGCTGAAAAAATACATCAAAATACGTACTAAAATTACATCTGGCCAAAAATAAATCAACAAATAAAATAAAAGAATTACAAAATTAGAAAAAAAAAGATTTCATTCAAAACAAAAAATAAATAAAATTATAGCCAACTGTGTTTGGTAATCAAATGTATAATGAATTTAATCTTTAATTATTGCCTAGAATCGTATTTACATCTGGTATTTTATTTTTCAAGTTCTTTAATTATTTTTTTTTTTTCTATAAAATAAAAACCGTTTTTAAGTTGTTGGCTAAACAACTAAAAGAAATTTAAAACAAATGAATAAATAAAAGGTTTAATTATATGTAAATACTCTTTATCTCTTCTCTTTTTTTTCTAATCGGCGTTACGTTTCGTTAAAGAACGTATTTAATGATGCTTTCTAGTTGAGGTTGCTGTCCGTTGCCGGCTGCTGTTTACATTCGTTTACCTCATTACTTTGTAACATAAAATATATTTTTAGTAACTTTCTATTATGTATACCCCCTTTTTTAAATCGTTTCACTAAATTTGTTTTATTTTAATTTTTTTATTCAAATACTTTTTACTCTGTGCGAGAGCAACACTTTGACATACATTTTGTTATTTAGTTCCACAACGAAAATTGTGACAAGAAAAAATAGGAAAAAACTGCTCTTCTTTTTTTGCTTTTATGCTACATTTAGAAGATCAGATTATTTAAATTTTTTTTAAAGAGATTTCACTGCACCCAAATCAACTTTAGCACAAAATTTAAATAATTACATTTTCTTGTTTTTCTCTAGCTGTTTTTAAGAGATAAATGGCAAAAAATAATATAAAATAAAATAAAGTGAATTAAATAAAAAGCAAAAAAAACATTTTTTATATCAATTTAAAAGCCAGAATTTTAGGTTAACAAAATATTTATGTGAGTTTAAATAAAAACAGAAACTCAGAGAAAATGATTTTTTATATCAAAAGCGTTTTTTTCTTTTACTTCTGAGCAAAACTTAACTTTGTTTCTTAAGTCTTTTGATCACTGGATCAAAAATGGAAATCCAAATTTTGTACTGTTATAAATATAAAATTTATATAATTATTATTTATACTTAAAAATGTTTTTGTTTTATTATTTATTATTTTCAATATTTCGCTTTCCTGTGGAAAGCTTCTTCAGGAAAATTATAAATATTAATAACAAAAATAACGAAATTTTATTTGACATGAAATGAAAATATTTTCTTTTTCATTCATACATATTTTGAAAATATGAAAATATTTTCAATGAAAATACTTTTCTTTTTTTACAAAATTTTTAAAAAGAAAAATATTTTCTTCTCTATCTAACATATGTATAACTATATAATTTACAATTCAACCAATAAAAATTAAGTAATACATATAACAAACATTGTTACAAACAATATATAAAAATCAATTTTAATAACAAAATAATTAAATATTATATTATATTAATATATCTCTATTTTTTATGTATTAAATATCTATAGCTCTGAGCTATACTATCTATATCTGCCTTATAATTTATTCTTTTAGATGATGGTGTGCGAATTATCTGTAACATTTCTAACATGAACCTCTTTTTATAATTATTTTCTTTATTTAAAATTTTTGTATCTACAAAATTAGGATTATGATTGTGTTCAAAACAATGTAAAGTCAATGCAGTTTTTTGTGATGAAATATGTCTATATTTTTGGTCTGATTTATGTCCTGCTAATCTTGTTTTAAGTTTATTTTTAGAAGTACCTATATATAACTTATCACAATTTTCTTGATTATTCCCCCCACAAGGTATTTTATATACTATATTAGACATATCTAGTTTTTGTAATTTATCTTTAGTGTTATTAAATAATCTCCTTAATGTGTTACAAGATTTATGAGCAATATTATATTTTTCCGTATCAAATATTTTTGATCTTTTAATACGTTCAGATATGTTTGGTAAATAAGTCATTGATTTATATATTTTTGGTTCTATTCTATTATTAGTGTTATTAATAGTCATATTTGTTTTATTTTGTCTTATTAAATTATCGATAATTTTTATTGGAAAACTATTTTCTAATAATATATTCTTAATTTTTTCTATATTTACTTTATGAAACTCTTTATCACTTATTGTTAAAACTTTTTTTATTAAATTTCTAGCTGTATTCATTATCATCATTTTTGGATGTTTTGAATAATAATTAATAATTCTACCTGAAGCTGTAGGTTTTTGATACCAATCTAATAACAAATGATCATCTTTTCTAATTATTAATGTATCTAAATATGAAATTCTTGATTCTTTCTCTTCTTCAATAGTAAATTTAATATTTACATGAAAATTATTTAAAATTCCTAATATATATTAGGAATTTTTATCACTTATTGTTAAAACTTTTTTTATTAAATTTCTAGCTGTATTCATTATCATCATTTTTGGATGTTTTGAATAATAATTAATAATTCTACCTGAAGCTGTAGGTTTTTGATACCAATCTAATAACAAATGATCATCTTTTCTAATTATTAATGTATCTAAATATGAAATTCTTGATTCTTTCTCTTCTTCAATAGTAAATTTAATATTTACATGAAAATTATTTAAAATTCCTAATATATATTAGGAATGAATATATATATTAGGAATTTTAAATAATTTTCATGTAAATATTAAATTTACTATTGAAGAAGAGAAAGAATCAAGAATTTCATATTTAGATACATTAATAATTAGAAAAGATGATCATTTGTTATTAGATTGGTATCAAAAACCTACAGCTTCAGGTAGAATTATTAATTATTATTCAAAACATCCAAAAATGATGATAATGAATACAGCTAGAAATTTAATAAAAAAAGTTTTAACAATAAGTGATAAAGAGTTTCATAAAGTAAATATAGAAAAAATTAAGAATATATTATTAGAAAATAGTTTTCCAATAAAAATTATCGATAATTTAATAAGACAAAATAAAACAAATATGACTATTAATAACACTAATAATAGAATAGAACCAAAAATATATAAATCAATGACTTATTTACCAAACATATCTGAACGTATTAAAAGATCAAAAATATTTGATACGGAAAAATATAATATTGCTCATAAATCTTGTAACACATTAAGGAGATTATTTAATAACACTAAAGATAAATTACAAAAACTAGATATGTCTAATATAGTATATAAAATACCTTGTGGGGGGAATAATCAAGAAAATTGTGATAAGTTATATATAGGTACTTCTAAAAATAAACTTAAAACAAGATTAGCAGGACATAAATCAGACCAAAAATATAGACATATTTCATCACAAAAAACTGCATTGACTTTACATTGTTTTGAACACAATCATAATCCTAATTTTGTAGATACAAAAATTTTAAATAAAGAAAATAATTATAAAAAGAGGTTCATGTTAGAAATGTTACAGATAATTCGCACACCATCATCTAAAAGAATAAATTATAAGGCAGATATAGATAGTATAGCTCAGAGCTATAGATATTTAATACATAAAAAATAGAGATATATTAATATAATATAATATTTAATTATTTTGTTATTAAAATTGATTTTTATATATTGTTTGTAACAATGTTTGTTATATGTATTACTTAATTTTTATTGGTTGAATTGTAAATTATATAGTTATACATATGTTAGATAGAGAAGAAAATATTTTTCTTTTTAAAAATTTTGTAAAAAAAGAAAAGTATTTTCATTGAAAATATTTTCATATTTTCAAAATATGTATGAATGAAAAAGAAAATATTTTCATTTCATGTCAAATAAAATTTCGTTATTTTTGTTATTAATATTTATAATTTTCCTGAAGAAGCTTTCCACAGGAAAGCGAAATATTGAAAATAATAAATAATAAAACAAAAACATTTTTAAGTATCAAGACTAAGCTCAAATTAATTAATTAATATAAATATAAAATTTAAGTTTGTTTCTTAAATCTTTTAATTACAAAAACTGACAATGTTCTCATAGAATTTCATAGAATTCAAGATTATTGTAAGAAAATAAGCATTTTCTATGCAAAATTCAGAATTTTTTCAAAATTATTTGAAGCAAAAAATTTAACTCATAAAAATATTTTCTGATTTGAATTTGTTAACTTGTGTTATCGTTGTTTTTTTTTTTAATTTTTGCATATTCTGTTTTATGTCTTGTTAAACATTTAAGACTTCGTGTAACAAACTAAATGTATATATTGCAAGAACTACTTGTTTCTTATTATTGCAACTGCGCTTAAATAAACGTTAAATAAATAATTTATTTACATTTCATTTCCATTTATTAATTTTTATTATGTTGTATATACATATGTCTGTCAATATTTTTATTTAAGTATTTTTTTTATTAATTAATAATGCTCGTACATTTGGCATCCATGTGCTATGAACTTTGCAGCTCATTTATCATTCGCTCATGCATTCCGGCTTAAGGGCTATTTGCTTTTGCATGTACATCAAATTAATTTTTTTTTATTGATTTCTACACTTTTTATGTTTTTCAAAATAAATATTTAGTGCATAAAATGTACTAAGTAATTTTCATTCATTTAAGAAACTATTTATTCATTTATTGAGTTATTCATTAATTTAAAGAACTATTGATTCATTTAGTAAGTTATTTATTCATTTAAGGAACTATTCTTTCATTTAATGAGCTATTCATGCATTTAAGAAACTATTCATTCATATAATGAATTATTCATTCATTTAAGGAACTATTCTTTCTTTTAATTAGTTATTCATGCATTTAAGGAACTATTCATTCATTTAATGAGCTATTCATACATTTAAAGAACTATTCATTCATATAATAAACTATTCTTTCATTTAATTAGTTATTCATGCATTTAAGGAATTATTCATTTACTTAAAATATTATTCTCCCATGCGATGACGTTAACTTTAAAGTCATTTAAGGAACTATTCATTCATTTAATGAGTTATTCATTCATTTAAGGAACTATTAATTTTTTTAATGAACTATTCATTCATTTAAAAAATTATTCTCTCATACGATGACATTGACTTTAAAATCATTTAAGGAACTATTCATTCATTTAATGAGTTATTCATTCATTTAAGAATATAATTAATTCATTTAATGAACTATTCATTCAATTATAGAACTATTCATTCATTTAATGAGTTATTTATGCATTTAATGAATCATTCATTCATTTAAAGAATTATTCTCTCATACGATGGCGTTGACTTTAAAGTCTACATAATTTTTTTTTTAGAAGTCATTTCTAAATTGGTGCGTCAAACGATTTTTGGCTGTCAAAAATGCTCCTGCTCATACAAAATTTATGGCGCATAGCGAAATAGCTCGGCAGCCACGCTAAGCAATTGGAAAATTCTATTTTGACAGTCAGTTTTTAGGGAAGTTTTTGCAGCCAACATGTTTTTTTATTTTTGTTTTGTTATTTTTAAATATTAATTTAGCGTTTATTTGTCTTTAGTGGGTTTTAATAACTACTGTAGGGAATACATACCAACAGAGGGCGCTAAAAAGCGCTTCACTTATTGGACTGTTAGTTTTTGATTGCTTTCATTTTATTTTTTACTACTGATGCTTTAAATGTATGTCTGCTTGTTTGTGTATTTAGCTTTTTCTTTATTTAAATCTTAGCTAATTTATTTTTTATAAAAAATTGTGTTCTTTGTAAAATTATCCAAAGAATTTTATCAAACTTTTTATAGCCAAATGAAATTTGTTAGATTTTCAAAAAAATGGGTTTTGAAAATCAACATCTAAAGTGTGTGTTAGCAGATGAAGTGTATCTCCTTGTTCTTATCCTTAAAAAAAAGTGTTTGAATTCTTATCTTTACTCCAAACAAAAGCTTGACATGTTTTGCTATTCAGTGTATGTTTTGAGGTAAAAGTAAAAAACATAAGTACTCGTACTAGTAAAAAAGAAATGAAAACAAGTAGTTAAATGTTTGTACTAAATTTCTAAATTTATGTTTTCTTTTAATGCCATTTTATCTAATTAAGTTATTATAATTGTCATCACACTTTACAAACACTTATAAAAAATTGTCTTTCATAATTATGAACATCAACATAAGGGAATCTCCGTCTGTCTTTCTGTTTCTGTATATGTTTTGCATGCAGGAATTATTTAAAATCTTGTTTTATGTTCACTTTTTTTCAGTCGCTCTATGGCTTCTAGCATTCTTTTTTTTTTTTTTTTTAAATTCATATTTCTTGCTCATGCTGTACTAAATAACGTTTTAATTACCTCTTGCCTCTTCTTGCTTTTCTTCACTCTTGGCTGCTAGATTTTTTAATTGTAATAAAGTTGTCTACGTAGTATGTAGATATGTGTGTCGTGTGTATGTGAAATTGTGTTATGTAAATCATCACTAAACATTTTAACAATAACAAGCAACAGTGTTAACATACATTTGTAAAATAATTACCTGAAAGTAGAAACAGAAAAGAAAAGGAAAGATAAGAAAATCTTTGCAATTTGTAATGGAATTAAACAACAAAATATTCATTAAATTTTAGAAAATATAACAATTGCATGATTTAAAAAAAAAAACATAAAAACAATAATTAAAAAATAATATTTAAAATTTACCAATTAAAATTGGATTGTAAAGTAGAAGAGTTTTAAATTAAAAGCAGGCGGAAATCAAGCAAACAAATCGGTTAGTGTTGGAAAAGTTTTATTTTTATGTTTATACTTTCTACTGTTCATGCTTTATAAAAAATAAAAATAATAAAAAAAGTAGATAATGAAATCGTAAAATAGAATAATTAGAATTTTAATATTCCTCAACTCTCTGCAAAATTCAATTTTATTTAAAAAAAATTTTTACAAATCAATTAAATGGAAAACTAAAATAAAAATAGCGACTCCTTAGAGTTAAGCTGGTGAGGATTTTTTTTAATCAAATAGAAATAGAGAGCAACCCGCTGTCAAGTCGCTAAAATAATTATTTCATACTCACCAGTGTTTTTTTAATTTTGAAGGCTGTAGCCTGCATTATTATATGTGTTTGAAGCATTAGCGTCATTTTTTAATTAATGGGCTTGATAATAAAAACAATAAAATGCAGCACAAATACCATAAAATATTTTTGCTTGCCTGCAGAAAACACTCAGGGTCTAGGCAAGAATTGAACCTCACACTCCCCCTCCCCCTATTAGTAGGTGTGTATACTACCCACCAATATATAAAGCATCCAAAATGCAGGTGCTATTATTGCATCTTGTTTTTTCAAAAATGAAAACAAAGCTTAAGGTAAATAGAGTTTTTATTTGGAAATAGAGATGACTTTGAGCCGGTCTAGATACGGCTTCAACATGCTAATGCTTCGTGTCATAAGACAACCCCAACCATCGACTTATTGAAATCAAAATTTGAGAAAAAAGTAAACCAAAATCAGCTGCCAATAATACGTTTAATCAAAATCTTTTTTCAAATATTAATGTCATGTGTTGATGTCTCGTATAAACAAAAAATGTTTGCATTAAAATTTAAGATTTTGTGTTAATATTTTTTTTTTAATTAAAGTTGCAGACTTAAAATAATATTTGACTACTTTAATTCAATATGGTGTCACTCACATAAGTGAAACAAAAAAATCGAAAAAAAACCTGTAGTGTGATTCAGTAACTTTTATTACGAAGATTCGTATCAATATTTTATCGAATTCGGAATTCAGTAACTTTCCAGCAGCGTTAATCGAAATATGCCTGTACAAAACAAAAGCTTATAAAGAAAAAAAATTATTTTCTTTTAATTTCATTTGTACTGGAACAAACCAACTACCAGAAACTAATTTTCAACAACAAGATTCTGATTAAAAAAATGCATTAATTAATGTCATTTAAACAAATCCATATTGATAATATATTTTTTGTTCTTTAAATTGTGTGTCCGTGTGTGTGTTTTTTTTTTTAATTTATTTCAACAAATCTGAAATAATTTTGAAAACGTGTATAAAACTTATAAAATACTGCTGACTGATCACAATACACACACACACTCATGCGGGTCAATGACCATACACACACTTCAGCATTTTATAAAACTGTCCATCGTCACTACACCATATTAATCATAATAAACGCTACACGCTACATGCTGCACGCTGCTTAACTACACATTAACTCTCAAACATGTTTTCAGTTTGTTGCTGAATTATTTGTTTATTTACAATCTTTTTATAGAAAATGACGATGATGTATGTGTGTGATAATAAATTTTTTAAGCCACTTTTATTATTAATAATAATATTACTAGTATTGGTTCGTTTTTATATGGACTTGGTCAGCTACTCATGGCCAAAGAAGTCTTAAAGAAAAACATTAAAAAGCCTAGACATACACATATACGTTCATATTTATTTTTATTAAACAAAAAGGCAGACATCAATTTTTTTAATATTTTTTCTTTGCTTTTGCTATTACCTTTTCCACAGAAAAAAGTCTAGCGAGTATGCAGTTGCTCTTGCTGTTTTAAATAATTAATTGCAAATGTTAAAGCGTTTATTCAGCAGTTCATTTTATTTATTTTTTTAATTCATTTTTACACCCTTCACTTGCAGTATAGGGATTTACATAAGTCTGGCATTCACTTTGTAATTTTTACTCCATTTTTTGGCACCCTATAAAGTGAAAATATTCTAGAAGAAAACACCCTACGCATAACAAGCCAGCGATACATTTTAAATCTTTTTGCTTTATTTTTCTTACGTCATATAAAAAATAGGCGATTGAAGTTGCATATCCTTGATAAAAAAAATACGGCAAGGGCAAGACCATCTTGCCATTTCCTTATCTACTTTTAATAACTTAAAACCACTTATCTGTCTGCTATCATCTTTATTATACACTGAAAGAAAAATGCCTCAAAAGTCCAATGCAGCTTTTGCATTCAAAATTGCAAGAAAATATTTTACAAATTATAGGCCTGTTCAGCTAAATGCTAACAAAAAGTTCGTTCAAATAATTGTATTGAAAACAAAACCAAATCTTCATGTAGTGTTTTTGTTTTCAATACCATTATTCGAACGAAATTTTCGTTCGCATTTAGCTGAACAGGCCCTATGCAAATTAATGAAAAATTTTTAAGGCACTAATGAAATTATATAATTAAGTGAATGAATATTTTAGTGCACTAATGCAATTATTTCATTACCTTAATGAAACGTGTTGTTTATTGAAAAGTTATAAATTTTTCTTTATATTAACGACAAAACTCAGAGCATATATGAACAAAACTCTCTCAGAGTAGCTATTCTTTATGCGGGTTTTACACTATAATACAAGCTTTAAGATTTTCATTGGATTTTGTCAGCTGCTTGCAGAATATCTTTGTTCGTATGCAAAAATGCATTCTTGATACGATGAAAAGTTAAACGTATAGAAAATTTTCTAAAAATGGTTAGAGCCATACGACTGTCAAATTTCTTTAAATATTTTTTGATGTATTGTTTTTACACTATTCTACTTTTTCATTTTATTTAAATTTTTGACAAGTCGTTTTACTTAGTATTATAGTGTAAAACCCGCATTAGTTGCAGAAATAAGTCTAAGGGTACTAGTTTGAAAATATGAATGCTTGTATTATTTGTCTACTTGGGTGTAGGGTATACAAAATTCATCACAGCAATATACAACTTGTTTCGTATTTAGTAGCTGGCAGTGCTGTGTTACTGATTGTTCATAGTTCTTGACTTTTTCTATCTTTTGCATGTTGTTATTGTTGTTGTTATTTTACTTTCTTTTTTTTTTTTTTATTTAAAATAAAAATAATCAGCAATTTTTTTATTTTTGCTGCGATTATTATTTTGTTGTTTGTCTGCCTGTTGTCAGTTATTTTAGTTGTGTTTATGTCGTTTTGACACAACTTGTCAAAGTATGCATTTAAAAAAAGTGCTAAATGGTGGGTGTGATGGCACCAAATGAATTATGATGCATAACATGCAAATGTTTTTTTTTTTTAATTTAAAAAAAAAATATTAAATTATTTTTAAAAAATTTATGAAATCCAAAAAGTATCATGTTGTAGCAGGGACTTAAGAGCTAATGAATTGCTGCAATTTTATTGAAACCCACATAATTATCAGGGCAAGAAATTTCATTAACTTAAAGAACGAAAATATGCGCTTAAATATACAAAATATGCAGTAATGCCTCTGTGGAAAATAAAAATGTTTTTATTATCATATAATTTTAAGGCATATTTATTAATGTTCAAATTCATAAAAAATTATTTTTGTTTACTAAGGGCTTATTAAGTAAATTGTCTATGGGAAAAAGAATGCTGCAAAATGTGTGATTTGTAAAATACTTTACAGGTAATCAGTAGTTGAATATTTTTGAATATTAAAAAATAAGCATTTATAACAAAATATATGCAATAATAAACTGATGCCATTTTTTAATAAATTGTCGAATTCGGAAAACTACACGCTTTTGCATAAAAATCCTTGCCCTAATAATTATAGAAAATGTAAATTTCCATTTAACTTACATTACTAAATTCCGTAATATGCCTCCAGATAAAGAACTACAATGAGAATTAGGAGCGGCATCAAGATACCTGGTCACTTTGGCAGGAATAGACCTATTGTGATACTAGTCTCTAGTTGCAAATCTTCCCTAAGTTTGGTATTCATAAATAATTCAGAGATTTCCTTGGAGGATTTATAGTTCTTAATATCAAGAGCTACAAACGCACCGCGACCTTTAAGATCTATTGTGCAGACAATTTGTAGTTAGTGAGCTCTAAGCCATTCTGATCTTGGCTGAAGACCAAAAAGCAGTTTTATATTCTGCTATCGTTTTGTTTTCATTACATAACCTGCATAGGTCGTTCAAGTATTTCAATAATCTGCAGTGCCCAGTTATGAATCTCGTAATTTCTAACTGAGTCAAGCCTATTAAGTCATTTGTTCTCTTTCCAGACCAAAATGGCATGAATTTTTTTCATTCTCCTGATAACACTTCTTCAGGTGTAAACTATGGTTAGCAACTTAGCGAATTTTTCTACCACGTTTAGATAAGATAATTGCTTCACAGAGTAAATGCTACTAAATTTTTTTTTTTGCGGCCCATAATTTTAAAGTATAATTTGCAAAATTTGAAAAAAAAATATCAAAATGATTTCCATTTTTTTCACTTAATTGGTCAACTTACACAAAACTCGCCAGAGGCTGCAGTACTTTTGCTTTAAAATTGCATAAAACTTGAGTGTGTATGGGCGGCATTAATGTGGCAAGTATTATTAAAACATTCAGTTTGAATTATGATACAACAAAATACAAAACTATAACACCGGAAATTCTATTAAGTAGTTTTTAGAGTGCAGATTCACACTAAAGGGCTTGAAATATCTTACAAGCATTTTTATTATAAAATATTACACATATTTGTAGGGATGTGTGGCTTTCAAGTATGCTTGTGCAGGCTTTTAGTTCACACCTAATAAAAAATTAAAAAAAATATTGATTTCTTTTAATTAAAATTTAAATTATTTTTAATAACAAAATTCAAGCAAAACAACACAGTTTTGGTTTTATTTTTTTTTTTTTATTATTAACTAAATCCTTTGTTTCCTTATTATACAGCCTGGTTGAATTTTAATTTGCAAAAAAAGTTATGGAGTGAAAGGCACTAAATAAAATTTTTTATTTAAATTTAAACTTAAAATTCATAATTAAAATGAATTAATTAATGAATCAGAAATATATTTATTTTTAGTTTGCCACAAAATCCATAAAACGAAAACCAAACAAAAGCAACAACAACAACAGAAATGCGAGTAAGCTAGTGTTTAGTATATTCTTTTGCATTTTTGTATAAAAAAAAGTAACGACTAAAACCAGAAATTTTCTTTTTTTGGAATTTAACTGTTTAACGGAATGAGAACTAAATGTATGACAGACAGAACCATGCCATAAAAAAGTATCTAAAATGCTTGGCAAGAAAGAAAGCAAGCAGCCAAGCAAAAAGGTAGACAATAAAAAATATTTTTTTTAGTAAAAACAAGAACAAAACTGTTTATAAAAAACTTAAAACAAAAGTCAACCATCAAAGCGAACAGGTATTTGCATAGGGTAGAATAACCTTTATAATCATATTCAAAAATATTACTAAAGACTCAGATACATTAAGTAAATTATTATCTTTATTAGGAGGGTTCACAATAAATAAATATTATCACTACCAGAAGTGTTAGTTTATTTAAATTTTTTATTTTTTTTTGGCAGTATGAAAAATTTTTTTTTGCTTATTTAAACTTGTAGAATTAATTAATAATAAATTTAAGCTTCAAATTTGAATAGATACATTTTAGATTTTGGACTAAATTTTTGTTTTTTTTTTTTCATTTTTTTTTTATTCACTATACATTTTTTCAATTTGCAAGGAATATTTATTTATGCAAATTTTAGAAATTCAGGTCAATTTTTGAATTAGATCAACTCAAATTGTTTTAAGTTTTCTCGATAAACCGTTATTACTAATTATGCAAAATTTTAAAAATTTCTAATTCGTGAAAACTGTTTAAAAATAGAAAAAATCCAAAAATGTGTCGTATTTATAATTCGAAAAAATGATTAAAAAGAGAAAAATCAAAAAATTGCCCGTATCTTTCTAGAATCATATAGAATCATAAGTTTCTAGTAAACAGAGTCATATTTTATTAAAATCGATTGACAACTTTTAATTTTATTCCTCATTAGTTACTGTGTGATAGATTAATTTAATTGTGAATAACTTCAAGTGCAGTTGGTTTTGTTTGAAGTTTATGGAACTACTCGTATATGTTTGGTTGGGAAAATCAAGAGATTTTGGTCTACTTCTATTTTAAATAATTTTTTGAAAATTAAAAATTTCTTAAGAGCAGATGTAAAAATAATGTTGGAGCGATTTGAAATAAATTTCATTGGCCTAGAATCATTCTGCTGACTGCTTTGGAGTTCTCCAAACCTCAAGAAATAGAATCACAACAATATTGGTTACAGGCAAGGGATATAAGGGGTAAAAGAATCAGTTGACCCCAACTCTGAAGACGAAAGGATAGCATAACACATATTGTGTCACTGTAATATTCTTATTCGAACCCAGGGGAGTGTTTGAATTCTTAATGAATACTAGACTTAGCTAGGATTTATTCTCCTGTTAGAAAGTAGTGTCACAATAGGCTTATTTTGGTGGCGCGACCAGGTAACTAGTTCCCTCTTGCAATTCTGAGTCTAGTTCCAAAAACTTAGCTTCGGTTCTTAGTTCTGTAACATGTTAACATAGCTCTGTTACTGATTCTGCACGGAAAGAAATATCAATCGATATACAAATTGCTATTATTCATTCCTGCTGACTTATCTTATTATTTTGAATTGTTTAATTTAATTGTGAATTAAAAATAGTCTATTGTGAATGAATTGTGTTTAATTTTTTAGTTGTTGGTGATCGGAAAAAAATTGCATTTCTTAACATTAAAACAAATTTTGAATAAATAAAAAGAAAATTAATTTTCAATAAATAAAACATAATTATTTTCTGCAAATACAACAAATTAAGCTAAAACACATTTAATTTTTGTGAAAATTTTTTATTTTTTCTTACATTTTTGATCTTTCCGTTTGCTCTCCGTGAGAAAATTTTAGCGTAAGCAAAATGTGGAAATTTATCTATATCGCGCAATCAATAATTGCAAATTTTGCGTCGCGAAATGGAAAGAATAATTAGACCCAATATGAATAAATAGAAAAAATTTCATAAGAACAAATAAAATTTAAAACTGGAATGGAGATTTCAGAATAATAAAGTTCCTTTTTTCGAAAGTGTACCATGAGAAATTACACTCAGAATATTTAGCATTAAATATCTTTAAGAGTATTTTTTGAACCCAAAGATTTTGCCTGTAAAATATTCTGATTTTATTTTTTAACCCAGAGCATTTTAATTATTAGGAAAAAATACTATTCATTTCAAAAACAAAAGTAGTCATATAAACTAGTGCAAATAGTCTTGTATCGTAAGTTTACTCTGTTTGACATGAGTTCTCTTCTACAAAATAAAGATCTACTTCAGCAACAGTTTTTTGTTGTTTTAAATGACAGCGAATGACATGCTAAATTCTTTGAAGGATTTTGTAAAATATTTTTAAAGTCAGTGCTGTTTTTCGGAAACCATTCTTAGGCTAAATAAAAGTGTTCGACTCAACAACATCAGAAAAAAGAACATTTTGTTTTAAATTTACATCTTGTTTTTTTTTTTCATTTGACAACAATAAAAAAATACTTTTTACAAAATTTCTCTCAATCTAGACTACCCACTTTAAATTTATAATTTTTTTTAACTGTTGTTTTTTTTATTTATTATTTTTAATAAATTTTTAATTAACTATACTAAACAATCACGAGCCAAACCATGACAGTTAGGGCTACAGCGATAAGAACCTGTAACTGTCACCCCCTGAGGGTTGCTACTTAACTTTAATAGCCTGTAATAAATTGAAACGATGTGTAATTGTCACTTACTTGTATGGGAAAAACAAAAAGAAAAACTTTACGCATAAAAATGAAAAGGGTAAATGAAAGCTAAAAACTTAATTAATCATTTGACTTTTGCAAATAATAAAATCGATTTGCGGTTCAAAAGTGTAAATGTTTTTATAATTAAACATTTAGTGGCATGACAAAGTTTACTTTTGTTTATCATTTAATATTTATCGAAAAATACAAATTAAAAAACTGGCTATTTTGACAATTACATACAGTTGTACGTGTTGTGTTGTGTTGTATTTTAATTGGTTAATAAGGAATAACGAAAATAATAGTGAAAAGTCTACCAAAGGCTTATTTAATGGGAAATTTAAGTAAATTTTTGTGTCAAATATATAAATTTCTAATTAATATTTATCATCCTCGTTGCGAACAAGTTACAAAATCTTAATAGACACACCACACTGTGTAGCGTGCATGTGTGCTTAGTACAATCCACAACATCAGCATGCAATAATTCTCAGACTGTTAATGTGAGAAATTACTTAAATGGACAAGGCTTGGTAGCGAACGGAAGGAACAATAACCGACATTGTACGAATTATAGTTACAAGCAAATGATTGCTTCCGCTTAATTAACACGTAGTTAGCCGAACGCACAGTCTCTGGAAATTACTTCGTCTTCGTAACATAGATTGCCAAGTGTAAAGTCTCTGGAAACTACTTTAAAATCATTATTAGCTGTTTTTTACCCGGTTTCGCCTGGTCTTTTATCTTTTGAGTGTAATTTCTTTTAAGAATAATTTAGTAAAAAATTAGCATATTTAAAAAAATTAGGCTGTATTTCAATATATTTTTGAAAGGCGTTGCTTAGAATTGGGAAATTTTATTTATTTTAGAGTTTTCGAATATACAACATTTCTACTAAAAGATTGGCTTCCAGTACTGGAGTAGGCGACATATAACTAACTAACTACTTTATAAGACTAGAATTGTGATTTATTAATTGTCATAACAAACCAAATGGAAGATGTGCTAGAAATTGTAGTCTTTTAAAATCAATCATATCAGTTGAAATTAAAATTATTCTTGATACAAAAACATTTTCTACTTTAATCAGTAAAATTTGTACTAAAATATTTCCTCAGATGCTCTGCAACAATAGTCTTGAATCGGTGCAAAGTTTAATGTAATCAATGTTTTCCTGGCAAATATCACAATGTGTACCTATTATTTTTTATTATGCAAATTATCATTGAACTTTGTTGCAATATTTGTGGCCGATTTAAAAACTGACAATTTAAATTATAAATTAGATGAACTCTTTTTTTAATTTTTAAAAATGTGTGATTTATTATTTTAATTAATGTAGAGTTGTATTTAATAGTAAGTACAGGGATGGCGTATGGGGATAATGCCAAAGCAAGAACACTATTATCGAATGATTACTTTAAAAGTTTTAAAAATTTCTATAACTCTGAAGCGTGCTGAAGATAAATAGCGGAATAGGCTAGAATAAAAATCCCTAGTACTGACAGTAGGAGTTGAGCAGCTTTACAACTTTGTAAATTGCTGCATAGAAGAACACATTGTAGATAACAAAAAGGGTCCAAAGAGAGCCTAAATATGTGATCTTTACCTGGTCTTTTTTGCTGTGAGCTTAAAGTTAACAATCTATCACTAAAAGAAATTAATAAATAGAGAATTGAAGGAAGCTAGATCCCGCAGTATGCAATTTTTGTTGACATTCATTGTAAAATTTTATATCTTAACTTTTTACCAGTGACTGTAACATCATTCTACTCATTATTCATTTAGAAGGTGGCAAACAAAGCTCAGCCACCAGAGACTTTATTCAGATGTAATAGACTATAATATTAAAATCGTTATTAAAATACTTCGTATTGTTGTTTTCAAAACAAAATTTTCTTCAAGCTCGAGTTTAAATTATTGCTTAAAACATATTTCTTTTTATTTTATTAACAATATTACGTTACACCATGGCGTAACATCATCCGGACTTGCTTTGCAAAAATAAAAATACATATTATGAATACAATCAGGATTTTTAAATCAACAATATTAACACAAAAGTTCGAATAAATATTATTAGTTTCAATTTCGGCTTGCCTGCTTTTAGTCCTTCCTCATGTAAAAAACTTAATGAAAAAATTAATAGAAAATATCTGGTCACAGACCAAGAGAAATGTGTTCTAAGCAAAATAATGAAAGAAAAAATATTAATTGATGTTTTTCTATTTTTATAAATGAGTTAAGTGTAAATAATTATCGTATATTCAATTTCTTCTTAATTAGATTGTTTCTGCTTTCTTTGCAATAAAATAATCATAAACTTATTTATTGGTTAAATAATAAATAAAGAAAAATAAACAACTAAAAACACATAAAATAATAAATTAATAAGTTTTTTTTAAAGCAAAGCAGCTCTTGAAACCACTTGAAAGCCATGAGTTCAATCGGAATAACCTGGTTTCTTTTCTTTTAGTGGTGGTTGTTTCTTTTTTTTTTTTACTCAATTTCTTTTTCATTTCAGTATAACAAAATTAATTATTCAACTTGTTCTTTGTTTGTTGGAAAAAAAGTAAAGAATTTATGTTTTTATTACATAAACATTTGACCCAATTCGATTGAAATTAAACATAAAATTTACATGTAAGAAAAGCTAATTACAAAATTAAAAAAAAAAAAACTAAGCAGCTGATGACTAGATGTGAGATTAAATAGTTTCCTGTGTTGTAAAGCTTTTGAGATAAATTATTAAACTTAAACAATTTTTAATTAAATTATAGTCAGAGCTAACAAGGTATTTCCGTTACCAAAGTTTATGTTAAAACTACACTGATCCACATCACACAATTGTAGTGCGTCTAATTAACACAATTCGTTAAGCCCCAGCCGATTATCACAAGGTGTGTGTGTGTTTAACATTGTACGCTTAGTAAAAAACTGGACTGATGCAATTGAATTTCTTCTGTGTATGCCTTTGGGTTACTCTTTGGAAGGTTTAGCGTCACAAAACCGCCCGGCAGTTGGCGCTGCAGTTGGTATCTGGCTTATTTATCTACTACCTGTTTTTACCCGGTCTTGCACGGTCCTTTATTCTATGAGTACGATTTCTTAGAGTGCGAAGATCGAATATACAAAAATTTAAATACAAAACAAAGTTTTGCCGGGTTAGCTAGTTAATCCAAAAAAAAAAAAAATAATTTTTTGAAACAAATTTAAGCAAAATATATCTTTGAGAGCTTGTCGCATTTTTCACAGCCCGTTATATAAGACTCGCATTATAGGAGACTTGACTGTAATAGTTAAAATTCGCCGTATAAATGTAGTAATTGCGAACATATAAAATCCAAACATGAATTCTGCTTTTAATATTTAGAAACGCATTCGTCGTACTCTGCCTCTTGAAAATATAAACTTTATTTTAATGTTAATCACCAATTGGTATGAGCAAATTATACTGACTAAACTGCCCTCGTAAAGCCTTTGTGTGTGTGTAAAAATTAAATTTTACTAATTTTATGCAATTAAAAACCTTTACGTCTAAATTCTTTTTTTTATTAGGCTTACAAAAATAATGAATGATATTATCGCAACATTTAATGTCATGGCAATAAATCTAATTACAGCATAAATACTCGTAGCTTAATTCAAAGTCTTAAAAAAATTATCACTTTAATTAGTATTAAAATGAAATATTTTTAGCAAAACATTTTAAAAATATAAAACTAAAATAATGGAACGGATGTACACACATAAAAATACCCACAGACAAGCACTCACACTCAGAAGATTTTTTTTTTTTTTGCTGGGCGATTTTTTTTTAAATAAATGTTTCTGAAAATCTCTCCAAGAAGTTGGGCCATTTACTTTTGTAGTTTTAAAATTTTTTTTAAATTTCCATATAATACAGTGCTGCTGCTCTGAGGGATTTCAGTGACTTCCGGACGAATCATAGAAGATTACGGGCTGTGACACATATCATTTTAAAGAGGTGGTCGTCTAGATTTGTAATCTTCCGCCCAAATACTCAGAAATTACTTGGACTATTTTTTAAAAAAAATTTTAAATTTCCATATACCCCAGTAGTGTTGCTGTAAGCGTTTTTAGCAACTTTCCAACGAACCTATAAAGATTGTGGAATGAACTAATATCATTTTAAGGTAGAGACTGGTGTATATGGAAATTTCAAAAAACTTTTAAAAATAGTCCAAATTAAACTCTGAGTATTTGGGCGGTAGATTACAAATCTAGACATATTTAACTTCTTATTTCTTACTTTTTTTTACTTTTTGTTTTTTATGCTGCTCAACAGGTATTTTGGCTTTGGTATTGTAGATGCAGCTTTTAATTTTTTTTGCCATAACAAAAGAAAGCTTTTATCCTTATATAGAGCAAGTTGAGCTTTTTTTTGCATTAATTTTGCCTCGAATACATTTTGTGAGCAATTTTAATGTTTTTACTTATTCATTGGTGGTGGATAGTTTTAGGTCTTAAATAGATATGAAATGTACATGTTCTATATCACGTATTTATAAAACTTTCTAATACAACAAGTAGCTCATTGGCGACATCTAAGGGAAAATTTAGGAATTCAAATTTAACAAGCTTAAAGTTCTTTTTTTATAAAAAAAATTATATTTAGGTATTAAAGGGCTTGGTTAGCTTTTAGTATTTATATCCTTAAAGTATAAAACACACACACTCAAACACATTTACTCATACACCCACAAACAAACACTCACTCATGCACATACATACACACACACACACTTAAATACATTCACCTACACATACAAATTATAAAAATCTTGAGATTTTAAGATTTGCATATTTTTTTTATTTAAAAAAAAAGTTGTGAATTTATTAATTTTCCACACAAAAATACTTTGTAAGACTGTAATTTTATTAATAAAAACTGGTTTTCATGCTCTTTCGCCCGGTCACTTAATCTACGGATTGTATCCAGCCCAATTGTGAATATTCTCTAGGAAATTTTTCCCATGGACAATTTTGTTTTTTTTTAAATAAAAGTAAGGGGAAAAGTGAAAAAGTTACGGGGAATTTTTATTCACAATTCGGCGGATCAAATTTCAAAAAAATCACATGGAACTTTAATTTTTGAATAAGCGAATTCAAAATGTTCTTAATAAAAGTGGGCGTGACCAATACAAAAGCGTTAAAGAGTATTTATAAAATTTAAAAACTTTTTATAAAAAAATTGGTTTTTAATCATTTAAAAATTAGTTTAAATTATTGAAAAGTGGCCAATATGAAAGTAAGGCAAAAACGACTCAAATATATTTTATTTGAAAAATAGGCGTAAAAATGGGTGTAGAATTTACAAAGTTATATGGTAAATATTAATTCAATATATCGCAGAACTATTTAAACAGCGTCATAATTCAAAAACCAGGATTTTACAGTAGAGGAATTTAAACTTTACAATTAGCTAGCACTCTGAGAGGGAAAAATTTAAATACAAAGTTATGTTCGTTATGTGACGTTTAGCTGAGTTTCGCTCCAAATTTTATTATGACTAAATATACGCCACAAGAACGAGCAGAAATAGTGACAATATTTATTGAAAATAATCTTTGCCTAATTTCGCGAAGTAGTGCTTTAGTATGGCGAGCCAGATCTGCAGATTTAGCAGCACCAGACATTTTCTTATGGGGTTTTTTAAAATTAAAAGTTTATGTGAATAAGCCCCACACGATTCAGCATCTTAAAGATAATATTCGTCACGAAATTGACCTTGAGATGTTGCAGGATGTCATGAAAATAACTTAAAAAGTGCTGAAAGTTGCATATCGAATCGCGGCCACCATTCAGCCAATACAATTTTTTTATTCATAACGAAAATATGAAAATCAAATAAACTTTTTATAAAACCAAACTTACTTACCAAACTTTCTTTGAGCAAAGTTGTAGGCAATCAAAATGGTAGCGGGACTTGTAATTTTATTTGGAAAATAAGAAATTTAAAATATTTTCTTAAAATTTTTACAAAATAAAAAATAATATATTTTTTTGAGTTACGACAGTTTTAAAGTAAATGAGCGATAATTTTATTTTTAAATAGGTTAGGTAAGGTTAAACAAGTCGCCCGAAAGAAAGAAAAGAGCTAGGCTCACTTGGGTCCTCTGACATGGTCCCTTTGTGATACCTGTATAGAGGAAAATAAAGAAGAGGAGGGATAGTACCAGAAGAGTGAAGGGGAGGAAAGAAGATAGAGAAAGAAAGTGAGTGAGTCCGTCACAAAAACCAAGCGCTGCTTCTAATGAAGCCATATAGCATGTCGACACTTGCATTCGACAGCGTAGTGAGACCCTGCAGACGTCGCTCACCGAAGTGGATCATGCGCCGCTTTTCCAGGGCCGGACACTGCCAGAGAAGGTGTTCCACAGTTTACTCCTCCTCCTCGTCCTGACAACTTCTACAGTAGTCATTATAACGCAATCCCATTCTCCTAGCATGGTTGCCAAAATTGCAGTGTCCCGATACTACAGCCACCACATTTCTCAATCGGGCTCTTTGGAGCCCCAACAAATCCTTACTGCGACTGTTACCCAGCCTAGGCCAGATCATCCTCGCCGTATTACACGTCCATTCGTCACTCCATCTGGACTGTGCCTTTCGCAAGAATATGCTATCGATCGCTTTTTTACAGACCGATAGAGGGATGCCACAGGGCGCATTGGCATCTTGCTCTGGCAGCCTCGACCCTGCCCTCGCCAGATTATAATTTTTTAACATTTAAAAAAAATAAAAATTAGATATTTTTTCAGTTATGACACTTTTAAAGTAAGTGAGCGATAAAAAATAATTTTTTTCGTTATGAATTTCAAAACCTTTTTTAAAAACGAAGGATTTTAATGGGCTTTTATTTAATGGTATTAACTGAAATGTTATATATAAAAGTGGCATAAGTCCACTTAAAAAAAAAATAGTGATTTAGCGGTAATTTTATTAAGATATAGATACCATCTAACTTGAGTTACCGTTGACTCATTTTAAAAAAAGTCTATTTATACTTCTACCACTTTCCAATGTAACAGCTCAATTAATGGTAAAACCTTAAATTGTTTTAATTAAAAACGATTTCATAATATTTACTAAGCATTTTTTAAGTATTTTTAATTTTGTTTTTTTTTTTGGGTTAATTGTATATTTAATTATTTATGGTGTTGTTGGTTTTTAACGCCCCCCAAAAAATTTTTTGTTTGCTTGAAAATACAAATAGAGCCAATTTAATGGATCGTGATTTCGTGCGGTTTTTTTTTTTTTTTTTTTTTTTTTTGAATTAAAAATGGGGTGAAAACATACAAAGACATGTTAATGTTAAATTGAAAATAATTGTTTTAGTTTTAAACGATAGTTTAATATGATTTAAAGCACATTTTTTAATGATTTTTTTACCTTTTTATTTTTTTTAGTCTGTATTTGAAATTAGTTCATTTAAGTATTTTTTTTTTCAATTAAATTAATTTATAAGTATATTTTACATATAAATCATTCACGTGGATCACTTACTAAAATTCAAATGAATTAAGAACCGAATTTTTAGGTAAATGCTTAATGATGCTTTAATGTAAGTCTTAGAGTAGAATTTAATTGCCATATTTAGTTTTAAATTAATTTGTAAAATGTGTTTGGTGAAACAATTACACGTTTTCAAACTGTAATGGATATTTTAATGTATTTAGAAGAGTTTTTGTTTAACACTGGTTGCCAATCAAAAGGATCACTGTTATAGAACGTTAGTTTATGTATGTAAATCGTACTTGCGTGTGAGGCTTAAGCCTTCCAACAATAATTACTGGACTATTTTTATTATTTTTACTTGTTCTATTTACTTAAAGGCCATTCTTTTAATAACAAAAAAAGGAGCTTATTGATTTTTATTATGTGAAACTTATTGCGACTCTCTTACAAAATACAACACGATTTTTTATTGTTTATTAAGTTTAATTGATATTAAATTAAATGCTAAATAATTATATTCAATTAATAGTAAAACTGTGTTATCAATATCAACCTTGTTAATTTGCAAATAAAATTTAAATATCATAATTGAAATCTTGCAACAACTTCTTGCTGTTTGCTTAGAAAATATATCTTTAATCATGTTCAACAGTGTAGGATAATACAAATGAATGTGAGAGTGTTTTTATATGTTTTTTTTTTTTTTGATTTTCTTTAATATGGCCCCCTAGACTTATTGTTTTGATATATTTTCATTAAGGGGGTTCAATTTGTGTATTTCTGCTAACATAAAACATTTTAAAACTCTTAAAAATATAAGCCCTTGGAGACTAGAGCAACGAAAAACTATTTTAAATCTTTTTTTAGTTCTTTTATTAAATAGACGTTAACTTCTTAGATATAGCATTATTGCTTAAATTTAAGAAATGACATAACATTACTTAAAAATGCTTTGTTCTATTTAATTATTAAGAAAATTCGAAATTTTCTTCAAGCCGCACTAGTTTCAAAGTTAACGTAGAAATCACCTACAAAAATAAATTTTTTCTAGACAAAATTTAGAAAATTTAAAAAAATCTTTTAAAATAAAGCAAGATGAAAAGCGGTCGTTTTTTTCCATCAAGAAATAACCTAATAACTTTCAAAGAATCGTTTTATATATTTTATGAAAATCGATGAATTAAGTGTGCAAAAACTATCACACACAAAGAAGAATTAGCAAACACGTATGACAACATTTACTGCGCAACATTTGTTTCTAACAAAATAGTATTTTACTGGGAGATGCATTAAGTTGTTAACTTCTATATAAATAAAATTAATTTCTGTTTTTGAACTAGCTACATCCAATTTTACGCCCACTTTTCAACAATTTTCACTCACCACTAAGTGTACTAAGTGAAATTTTCAAAGTTTTCTAAAAATTTCACAAATACAATTGGGAAAAACTGTATTCCCAGGATGAAAGCTCTATCCATTGTGCTTGTTTTCCATTAGGCCCCATTCCTTGAGATAGAAGGGCTTGCCCAGAATGGTTTCAGTACTTATGCATACAATATGTATGGAAAAAAAATTATCGCATGCGATATTTTAAAAAAAATTTATTTAACAAGACGTATTTATCTTCACAAACATGGTAGTTTTAGTAAGACATTTACACTATCTTATTAAAATTAGTGCTGAATTATTTTTTTTAAATAGACTTATTCCAATTTCAAATATAACAGCTCATTTTTTCAGTGTTATCATTATTTTGAATTAAGAAGGTTTCCTATAACGTAATTTTTTTAGTGTAGCATTAATTGTTTTCGATTGCAGCTCTAGGAATAGAATTTTATTTTGGACAAGAGGAAAAATAAAAATTTTTTTTAAGAAATCTTGCTATTTCTTTTTCTATTTTATGTTATTTTGCCTAAGAATTATTTTTGTGAATAAAAATAAAAATAAACATGCACAGACATAAATACAAATCTATATAAGTAAGTGTATGTATGTGAGTTTGTAAAAAAGAAAGTTCAAAAGTCAGCTTATCAAAATTGAATGTCAGCAACAATTAAGAAAGAAAGAAGGACACAGGAATTGGCTATACGCAACATCCTATAGAAAGTAAATAAAAGCTTTTTAAGCTTTCTCTTATACCTTTTTTTTCGAATATTCTTAACAAAACAAATATTAAATAGAAGTAAGTAAAAGCAAACAAAACTAAATATTAAAATAAAAACAAAACAAGAAAAACATGAAAATTTTAAAATCCTTGATAAATTCAAAGCGGTGGCAGCCGGTGTGCGCATGTAAGCAAAATGTCAACTTGAACAAAAAAAGCTTCAAATCAAGCATATGAGCACCACAAAAATGTCAAGTTGGAAAATTTTTTGAAACAAGAGACAAACGTCAGGGAAAATAAAATTGCTAAAAGAAAATGAGAGTTCAGACAAGAGAGAGAGAAAAAATTACTGTGTGAGTGTGAGTAAATAAAAATGAGTATTAAAAAATTTTTAAAAATTAGAGAATTTCATTTAGCAAACAATAAAAACAAAACAAGAGTATGAAATAAAAGAAGAAGAAAATAAAAAACACTTGAATTATTTTTTTCTTAAGAAAAAGTTAAAAAAAAATCTATTACAAAGCCAAGTATCTGTTACAAAACCATTGTTTATGCCAGGAAGTACTTACTTACTACATAGAAATGGCACTTACCATTTAGGTAACTTTGGCTTTTTTATAACATCTTTTTATTAATAAATTCAATGAATTGTTTTGTTTTATAAAAACCACCCATTTTTCAACTGTTAGCTACAGTTTTAAAAAGTTTAAATAAAATTCACACCCACTCATCTCCTGCCTTAGCCTCACTCCTTCTCGAATTTGTTATAAAGCTTCCTCTACAGTCAATATAAAAGTTAAAGCTTACAACAACACGATTGGTGTTTTTTTTAGGTAGAAATCGTCAGCAGTAATAAATAACAATCATTTTGAGACTGTGCATGAGACTGTCATTGTTAGTGTAACTTTTTGCACGCCACTATGTTTGTACAGGGTGGGCCAAAAGAAACCAAGGTGTGTAAAAGTTTAATAACTTTTTTGTTTATTAACTTTTTTTTATTTTTTCTTTCAGATTATATAATATACAAAATGGAAATTTTTTTACACTAAGTATGAAAAATGATGTCTCTTAAATGACCATCGTTTTCAGCTTCGCACTGATGGGCTCTTTTTAGAGCATTTTCCATAACATCTTTCAAAACTTGTGGCTGTAGCGTTCGAATTTCTGCAACAATGTTTGCCTTGAGTTCAAGGATTGTCTCTGGCTTGTTCACATACACTCGCTCCTTCAAAAATCCCCAAAGAAAATAGTCGGGTGCTGTCAAATCTGACCATCGCGCTGGCCAAATAATTTCCGAATTTCGAGAAATTATTCGCTCTCCAAAAATTTGACTTAAAAGTGCCATTGTGTATCGGGCAGTATGGGCAGTGGCTCCGTCCTGCTGAAACCACATACCAGGTCTGTTTTGAAGAGCAGGACGTAAAAAATTTTCTATCATAAAACGATACCGCTCTCCATTTACGGTTACAGCACTTCCATCTTCATTCTCGAAGAAGTAGGGCCCAATGACATTTTCAGATGTGATCCCACACCATACTGTACACCTGATGGGGTGCAATTGGCGTTGCTGAATGGCTCTTGGATTTTGAGAACCCCAGAACCTACAGTTCTGCTTGTTAACAAAATGTCGACGATATGCTCTTTGCGTTAAAATAATTGATCTCTGGTTTAATTAATAAAATTCTATTGTTCTGGTTCTCTGTTCAGTTGTGAACCTCTTCATTATAAATTCTCCAAGTGTTGTCTATATAATCTGAAGGAAAAAATAAAAAAAAATTAATAAACAAAAAAGTTATTAAACTTTTACCCCCCTTGGTTTCTTTTGACCCACCCTGTATGTATACACACGGATTAATATTAATAATTTACATTAAATTGCTGCGATAGCATAATAAATAAATACCATGTACAGTTATGTGCAGCAAAAATGCAACGGAAACAATTTTGAAAACAAACTAAAAATTCAATTATTTTTAGTTTAAAAAAAAATTACATTAAAACAATATTTTAAGAAATTTTTCTGTCAAAAAATAAAATAATATCGTCTCTGTTTCTAAAAGAAACACATTATTTTATTTGTTTTAAAACTAAATGTTATTGTAATAAATTAACACATAACATTTCAAGAACTTTTTCACTTTAGTAAAATTTTTAATTGAAACAAGTTAAATTCGGCTGTGTCCAATTTTATATACCCTTCACTGCGTTAGCGAAATATTAATATTTTTTCACTTTGTACATTTTTCTAAAATATCAAAACCATACAAAAAATTAAGTGAGTGAAAATATAAATGCCGCGTTAAATAGTAAAAAGTAGTAGTTTAGTGGAGATCGGCTACATTTGTAACCTACCAACCAAATATTCAGAAATTGTTTTGGATTATTTAAAAAAAATTTTTTTTTTTGAATTATCATATATCCCAGTGCTGTTGCTCTGAGGTATTTTAGCAACTTTCGGACGAACCATCTTGCAACAACTTCTTGCTGTTTGCTTAGAAAATATATCTTTAATCATGTTCAACAGTGTAGGATAATACAAATGAATGTGAGAGTGTTTTTATATGTTTTTTTTTTTTTTGATTTTCTTTAATATGGTCCCCTAGACTTATTGTTTTGATATATTTTCATTAAGGGGGTTCAATTTGTGTATTTCTGCTAACATAAAACATTTTAAAACTCTTAAAAATATAAGCCCTTGGAGACTAGAGCAACGAAAAACTATTTTAAATCTTTTTTTAGTTCTTTTATTAAATAGACGTTAACTTCTTAGATATAGCATTATTGCTTAAATTTAAGAAATGACATAACATTACTTAAAAATGCTTTGTTCTATTTAATTATTAAGAAAATTCGAAATTTTCTTCAAGCCGCACTAGTTTCAAAGTTAACGTAGAAATCACCTACAAAAATAAATTTTTTCTAGACAAAATTTAGAAAATTTAAAAAAATCTTTTAAAATAAAGCAAGATGAAAAGCGGTCGTTTTTTTCCATCAAGAAATAACCTAATAACTTTCAAAGAATCGTTTTATATATTTTATGAAAATCGATGAATTAAGTGTGCAAAAACTATCACACACAAAGAAGAATTAGCAAACACGTATGACAACATTTACTGCGCAACATTTGTTTCTAACAAAATAGTATTTTACTGGGAGATGCATTAAGTTGTTAACTTCTATATAAATAAAATTAATTTCTGTTTTTGAACTAGCTACATCCAATTTTACGCCCACTTTTCAACAATTTTCACTCACCACTAAGTGTACTAAGTGAAATTTTCAAAGTTTTCTAAAAATTTCACAAATACAATTGGGAAAAACTGTATTCCCAGGATGAAAGCTCTATCCATTGTGCTTGTTTTCCATTAGGCCCCATTCCTTGAGATAGAAGGGCTTGCCCAGAATGGTTTCAGTACTTATGCATACAATATGTATGGAAAAAAAATTATCGCATGCGATATTTTAAAAAAAATTTATTTAACAAGACGTATTTATCTTCACAAACATGGTAGTTTTAGTAAGACATTTACACTATCTTATTAAAATTAGTGCTGAATTATTTTTTTTAAATAGACTTATTCCAATTTCAAATATAACAGCTCATTTTTTCAGTGTTATCATTATTTTGAATTAAGAAGGTTTCCTATAACGTAATTTTTTTAGTGTAGCATTAATTGTTTTCGATTGCAGCTCTAGGAATAGAATTTTATTTTGGACAAGAGGAAAAATAAAAATTTTTTTTAAGAAATCTTGCTATTTCTTTTTCTATTTTATGTTATTTTGCCTAAGAATTATTTTTGTGAATAAAAATAAAAATAAACATGCACAGACATAAATACAAATCTATATAAGTAAGTGTATGTATGTGAGTTTGTAAAAAAGAAAGTTCAAAAGTCAGCTTATCAAAATTGAATGTCAGCAACAATTAAGAAAGAAAGAAGGACACAGGAATTGGCTATACGCAACATCCTATAGAAAGTAAATAAAAGCTTTTTAAGCTTTCTCTTATACCTTTTTTTTCGAATATTCTTAACAAAACAAATATTAAATAGAAGTAAGTAAAAGCAAACAAAACTAAATATTAAAATAAAAACAAAACAAGAAAAACATGAAAATTTTAAAATCCTTGATAAATTCAAAGCGGTGGCAGCCGGTGTGCGCATGTAAGCAAAATGTCAACTTGAACAAAAAAAGCTTCAAATCAAGCATATGAGCACCACAAAAATGTCAAGTTGGAAAATTTTTTGAAACAAGAGACAAACGTCAGGGAAAATAAAATTGCTAAAAGAAAATGAGAGTTCAGACAAGAGAGAGAGAAAAAATTACTGTGTGAGTGTGAGTAAATAAAAATGAGTATTAAAAAATTTTTAAAAATTAGAGAATTTCATTTAGCAAACAATAAAAACAAAACAAGAGTATGAAATAAAAGAAGAAGAAAATAAAAAACACTTGAATTATTTTTTTCTTAAGAAAAAGTTAAAAAAAAATCTATTACAAAGCCAAGTATCTGTTACAAAACCATTGTTTATGCCAGGAAGTACTTACTTACTACATAGAAATGGCACTTACCATTTAGGTAACTTTGGCTTTTTTATAACATCTTTTTATTAATAAATTCAATGAATTGTTTTGTTTTATAAAAACCACCCATTTTTCAACTGTTAGCTACAGTTTTAAAAAGTTTAAATAAAATTCACACCCACTCATCTCCTGCCTTAGCCTCACTCCTTCTCGAATTTGTTATAAAGCTTCCTCTACAGTCAATATAAAAGTTAAAGCTTACAACAACACGATTGGTGTTTTTTTTAGGTAGAAATCGTCAGCAGTAATAAATAACAATCATTTTGAGACTGTGCATGAGACTGTCATTGTTAGTGTAACTTTTTGCACGCCACTATGTTTGTACAGGGTGGGCCAAAAGAAACCAAGGTGTGTAAAAGTTTAATAACTTTTTTGTTTATTAACTTTTTTTTATTTTTTCTTTCAGATTATATAATATACAAAATGGAAATTTTTTTACACTAAGTATGAAAAATGATGTCTCTTAAATGACCATCGTTTTCAGCTTCGCACTGATGGGCTCTTTTTAGAGCATTTTCCATAACATCTTTCAAAACTTGTGGCTGTAGCGTTCGAATTTCTGCAACAATGTTTGCCTTGAGTTCAAGGATTGTCTCTGGCTTGTTCACATACACTCGCTCCTTCAAAAATCCCCAAAGAAAATAGTCGGGTGCTGTCAAATCTGACCATCGCGCTGGCCAAATAATTTCCGAATTTCGAGAAATTATTCGCTCTCCAAAAATTTGACTTAAAAGTGCCATTGTGTCTCGGGCAGTATGGGCAGTGGCTCCGTCCTGCTGAAACCACATACCAGGTCTGTTTTGAAGAGCAGGACGTAAAAAATTTTCTATCATAAAACGATACCGCTCTCCATTTACGGTTACAGCACTTCCATCTTCATTCTCGAAGAAGTAGGGCCCAATGACATTTTCAGATGTGATCCCACACCATACTGTACACCTGATGGGGTGCAATTGGCGTTGCTGAATGGCTCTTGGATTTTGAGAACCCCAGAACCTACAGTTCTGCTTGTTAACAAAATGTCGACGATATGCTCTTTGCGTTAAAATAATTGATCTCTGGTTTAATTAATAAAATTCTATTGTTCTGGTTCTCTGTTCAGTTGTGAACCTCTTCATTATAAATTCTCCAAGTGTTGTCTATATAATCTGAAGGAAAAAATAAAAAAAAATTAATAAACAAAAAAGTTATTAAACTTTTACCCCCCTTGGTTTCTTTTGACCCACCCTGTATGTATACACACGGATTAATATTAATAATTTACATTAAATTGCTGCGATAGCATAATAAATAAATACCATGTACAGTTATGTGCAGCAAAAATGCAACGGAAACAATTTTGAAAACAAACTAAAAATTCAATTATTTTTAGTTTAAAAAAAAATTACATTAAAACAATATTTTAAGAAATTTTTCTGTCAAAAAATAAAATAATATCGTCTCTGTTTCTAAAAGAAACACATTATTTTATTTGTTTTAAAACTAAATGTTATTGTAATAAATTAACACATAACATTTCAAGAACTTTTTCACTTTAGTAAAATTTTTAATTGAAACAAGTTAAATTCGGCTGTGTCCAATTTTATATACCCTTCACTGCGTTAGCGAAATATTAATATTTTTTCACTTTGTACATTTTTCTAAAATATCAAAACCATACAAAAAATTAAGTGAGTGAAAATATAAATGCCGCGTTAAATAGTAAAAAGTAGTAGTTTAGTGGAGATCGGCTACATTTGTAACCTACCAACCAAATATTCAGAAATTGTTTTGGATTATTTAAAAAAAATTTTTTTTTTTGAATTATCATATATCCCAGTGCTGTTGCTCTGAGGTATTTTAGCAACTTTCGGACGAACCATAAAATGGGAAACATATCATCTTAAAGGGGAGATTGTCTAGATTTGTAATCTATCACCCAAACACTCAGAAATTTGTTTGTATTACTTAAAAAAATTTTTTGAAATTTTCATATACCCCAGTGTATCATAAAATAAAAACTACGAAATGTTCCTTAAATGCTAAAACATTTTTAGAAAGTTTAGAACCTACAGAATAAACTCCTCTTGGTTTCATTAATTTGTATTAGCAAAATCGGTAGTGGTACCTCTGCAAAATGGGGAATGGTAAAAATTCCTCATAGCAAGAGTAAATACTAGGATATAAGGAAATTTCAAAAAAAAATATTTTTTTTAATATTCCAAAGTAATTTATGAGCATTTGGATGTTAGACGACCTCTTCTTTAATATGAAATGTTTTCCATCCCGTAATCTTCTATGGTTCGTTTGCAAATTGATAAAATCCTTTAAAGAAATCAACGTACTGATGCCCATGTGTATCTATGTATGTATTTATATGTGTCTTAAACATATTTATAGGTATGTTATAAATACTGAAAACTTATTTGCAAATACTAAAAAACTTTATTTCAGAAAAAACTGCGCATTACGTTTTTTGTCCGTTTAGTTTTTTAGATAAAATACTAAAAAAAAAACCACTCAAAAAATAGTCCAAAAATAGAGGTAGTTGCGGTTTTTGCCTCATATCTCCGCCATTTATAAGCCGATCTGGCTTAATTTCAATAGCAATAATCTTAGAGAAACAACTGACCGATTGGTGTACTATACTTTTCTGTACATTGTCTAGGGACTGATTTCAACGACTACAAAGACAGACAGACGTACATCGCTAAATCGACTGCGCTATTCATAAGAATTGAGAATATATATACTTTACAGGGTGTCCCATGTACGGTGTAGAAATTACAAATGGAATCACAAAGTTATTTACACCCTTCTTAATAATAAATAACCCATTTTTGGTTCTTGTACATGGTAACTTGTAGCTCTTTCGGTTCTTGTACAAGGTAAATATTACATAAATATTAGTGGTGAATTGTTAACTTCTAAAGTTAACTGAAAGTTACTAAATATGGAGTTAAAAATAACAGCATGTCGAACACTTAAAAGTTACTCAATCTCGCTATTTATTCCAAAATTTTCTATGCCTTATATTACACTGAACAAAAATATGTTATAAATTTTAATGAAACAATTTCATTATTTCATTTATATATATCATAAATTATTTAAATTAAGCAAAATATTTTTATTGCATTAATGCATTCATTTCATTAAATCAATAGAATTAAAAAAATATTTTATTAGTCTAATGAAACCTATCATTGATTGAAATATAATGAATTTTTTATTGGATTTTATAATGACAAAATCCAAAAGATATATGAAAAATTCTCTCTGTGCATACAAACACAAGCAATCAATAACACTCAAAGAGCAACAAAACCAAAATTAATGGAAGAAAAAAAGATTTTGTAAAAAAACAAAAAAGAATAATTTAGAAATACAATGATGATGAAAAACAATACCAAGTTAGTACATAAGCTAAGCACATGCATACACTATGCACGTTATTCTCTATTCTGCCACTATCTTTCTGCCACCCAAACCCCTTTAATACGACTATTACCCATACAATACTATGGATAATTTATTTGCCAGATGCCCAGTGGGAGGTGTGTTTGTTATATAGACTGTAACTGTAGTTTTTATTCGTTATTACTGTCTTCCTTTAAAATAAATAAATAAATGATACTAACCTCAACAACAGCGTAGACATTTGTTACACTAAAGGCATGGTTTTGATACCTTGTCTATTATGCCCCTTAGGAAATTTATTAAAAATTTATTTAATTAAAATGGCTATTTCATTAAGCTTGAGGTCTTATTTTATAAATTTATTTTTATATCAATATAAAAATAAAGCAATTTAATTTAGCCGAGTCTCTAAAAAATTCAATACTCACCCAAAAACCAAATCTACATTTCAGTAGCTTTCATTTCCACTATTCCATGAATTTCACTGTAAAATATTCTGAGCGAAATTTTTCAAAATCTGCGCACATTCTGAATACAAAGTATACAGTTTTGAAATCTACATTCTAGTAGCTTTCGATTTTATTTGTTTTTATTAAATTGTTTTATTTTTTTTTTTTTAATTTTGCACGAAACTACTTACAACACTTTAATTTTGTTAACTGAACAGCGCTATGTTCACGTGTAACTGACTTTTAAAAAACCTGATTTAAAAAGCTTTTTAATAATAGAAAAATGTTGTGACACAAATGTGTAATATCTAGGTCCGAATCATCCCATTCGATATCCCATAAAATTGATTGAAATTTTAATCTAAAAATTGCAATTGATATTGTTCAACCACAAGTGCGGCAATTTGGGCTCTGATATGTTCCTATAGCTAAATGTTTTTTATAAAATTTAGATTCAATTATTGATTATGTCACATCAAATGGGGGGCATTTATTTTTGCTAGAGGGATTTTAAAACGAAGAAGTAATAAATAAACGACACACTAAAGAGAATAATTTCATAACTGACCGTTTACACTGGCGTCTGGACAGACATACACAAACATTCTACGAATGTCTTTGTTAGAAAAAAATATTTTAAGTTATTTTCAACACAATAATGTGAGTATCTACTAGTATGTAAGCGTTAACCATGTGCAAATGGCTCTAACTAAGTTTGCTGTACATACTTATGTTCATATACACTTGTTACTTGATTTGAATACATATTTACTTCTGTATGAAATAACTTAAATTCATTCATTCACTCCGTAGAATATTCTACCAACAAAAACAATAGGCAGCAGGCAGCAGTCAGCAGGCAGCAGTCAGCAGGCAGCAGTCAGCAGGCAGCACTTGTTATGCATTTAATATAACAAGTGGCTTAACGAGCCAAACTTTTTTATTTATTCATTGTTGCCAGCAATTCTGTTGATGTTTTTATTTTCTCTAGTGACAACAAAAACGTTGAAGGCCATTTGGTGTGGGGCGTTTTTTTACGAGTTTGTTAGTTGTCAGGATTTTTCTTTTTGTTTAAATTTTCTCATTAAATATGCAATGAAATTGAAAACTTTTCTTTTTATTATTAAAAAAAATGGCTAATCTTTGACTTGGACTTGTATCATAAAATCAAGTACTTCGCTTAACTCCTAAATAACATTTAAATAATAAAATAAAATTAATTTTGTTTTTAATAAAATGTTTGGTCAATTGAGAGTGTATAAGACAAAAGGTAAGAAGTTATAATTGTTCTTTAAAGGTGTGATTGGCCACTTTAGTAAATTGTTTTTTAAAACTTATTAACAGCTCTAAGTAAACAAAAAAAGATAAAGCACATGTTGACATGAAAGATTTTTCAATTTCATTTAAAAAAAAACAAGTAACAGTGAAGTTGATTTAAAATACGAGTAACCAAGATCTATTTAGACAAAAGATTGTTGTGGCAATTAATACAGCAGCTTAATGTTACGATACAAATCTAATTTCTCCTTTTATAGCACGGTGGTAATATTGTTTGAATTTAAAAAAAAATTTATAAATCAAGTCCTTTTAAGTGATATAAATTATTTGTCAGCTTTTAATAACTACGAGTAGATATTGTCGACTGTATTCTAAAAAAAAAAAAAGAAACTCCAAAGTGAGCGAATATAAATATGTCGAGCTAAATATATTTTAAGTGTGAGTGCGAGGGAATTTAAAAAAGTAAATTCTGAGTATTTCGGTAGTAGTTTACAAGTCTAGAGGACTACCCCTTAAAATGGTATGTGTCCCATCTTATATGGTTCGTTTGGAAGTCTCTAAGAGAAATCAATGTATTTACGAATATTTTAGTTTATTAAGGTTCGTTATTGTAAAATAAAATAAAAGAAGTTTAGTTTCTCACACTTATTATTATAACCGTCACAATGACAATTTATTGTTTATTAGATACACACCTTGTTTTCTGCTTAACGTCTCAATCTCTCCTGGCGTTTTAGCTAAGCCTTCTGGATTTATCAAGTAATACCACCAAACTGTAACAGTCATTTTAAATCAAGCTAATTGTATAAAACTTAAATTAACATGATATAAAACTGCATATTTTACTATATAACTCACACACAAGCATTACATACACAAATTCTACATATTCGCTTAAAAAACAAATACAGTTTCTTACGAATAATAATACAGTGGGACAACAGCTTGCTTTTTCGTAACAATATTTTCATATATGTCATAAATAATAAAAACATTTAAAGACGTATTTGTTAAATATGCCATAAATACAGAATAGTCGTAAGAGGTTACTCTCCGCATATTTATCTTCTCTCACTTGGCGATATGTTCCACAATGAATGGATGGTAATGAAAACAATACCGTTGGCTAGTATTGACATCAATTTATAAGAAAAACTTTTAGAACTTGTAAACTTGTAGGTCTCTAAAATAACTTAGTGAAACATAGCCGATTTTTCCATATGGCGTCATAAAATTAAGGACGTGTTGTAAAAAGTACGTCATAAATTGATTTGCTTGCTAGTTTTCCAGTTTCAGGTTTCAGAGCTCTTCATTTATTTTACGTCAGCTTATAAAATTCAACTCTTTTGTATTGTTCTTATCAATTTAATTAAATGTGTAATTGCTTTAATTAATTTGAAACCCCAAGTGCAATTTACACGCCCACTTTTTTCATTTTATAATAGTTTTTACAAGGTCAACAAATTAATTAAAAGCGTTTATTTTTCTACAAAATAGTCACTAGTAAAATTTAAAAAAGTAAAGCTACGGTCACATTAAACAAATATTTGCTGAAATAAGCGTGAACACTATGTCAATTACAGATACTTTTATATATTTTAAAAAAATATTTGTTTAGATTAGTAAAATTTTTGTTATTAAAATACAAATTTATTTTAATATCATATTATTTGAATGAATTTTATGTAATAAAATTTATCTTAGACTATAAAAATATTATGCAAAAAATAGTGGTTACGCTTATTTCAAAAAATATTTAAGTAATGTAATCGGAGCTTAAGTCAAAGATAATCCCAGATCAAGTCACCGAGTTTGTTATGAGGCCCATACACACTCAATTTCAATACTAAAGTTCGACAATATAAAAAAGGTTTTAATTTATATGAATTAATAGATGACACAACAAAAACAAATACATGCACTACACAAACTTGCCATATGTTGCCATACTTTTGCTTCAAAATACGGAGCGCATTAAGGCCAGAGAACATAGAATCCGTCGTACACTATACTTCGAAGTTTTCAATTAACAGCCAAGTTGAAATGCATGTTTTCGTATAAGCTTTGCCTCAGACAGTAGGTTTTCGTTAACGCAAAGTATTAAAGTTGGGCCACTTTGACATTTATTAGTTGTTTTTATTTAAATTTTTCTGCTGTAAATTGTCAGAAATAAAATAAATTTAAAAAAATAAAATGGAGTTGCATTGACATTTTTTTCACCAAATTTTGTTGAAAACATATGCCGTCTAACTGTGCCTTGGGGTTTTTTTAAATTTCGATAGATAAAAATATAAAAATAAACTTAGATTAATTAATCCGCACAAATAAAATTTAAGCACGCGTGGCGATCAAAATGAGAGCGAAAACCAGAAGAAAAATTATTGATTGAGTATAAAAGCACTTGAGAGAAACCAAGCAGATTGAATATTGTGTAAGAAAACCAGGTGACACTGAGACGCCAGCTCAATCCTGCATGATTGAAGCTCGTTCTGTCAAAAACTAAGAGAAATCAAAAGCGGAAGCACAATAAATTTTGACAGGAGAAGCCACGAAAACAATAACAAAATATTTATATATGCTTTTTGTAATGTTGTTATTTTTGTATTTTTGAAGTTACCTGGTTTTATTGTAGCATGATACTTTCTATACTATTTTATGTCATTCTCCATCAGTACGGTAATTTCAGTTGAAAACAGCGTACGTTGGATTTTATATCCGTTAGAAGGTCGATGATAAAGCAGATTAATTTCGTTTTTATTAGATTTTTAAATAGCTAAAAACAATTATTTTTTTGATAAAAATTACTGCTGACACAAATATCTCTTTTAAAGAATTTTTTAACAAATTCTTACTAAAAGCTCCTCTAACGAACGTAAAAAGAGCAATTAAGTTATTAGATTAGATTAGGCACAGATAAAAGCAACAGTAAGTCCCAAGTAATTCATGTTTATATACATACATATTTATTTATAGATTTTATTACTAATTATGTATGTACAAGGTGGGCTAAAAGAAATCACCCTATTGGAAGATGCTCTTGTTTTTGCAAATGGCGGGCAATGTCAAATCTGTTTTGACATTTGTGAACTAGACAGATGTACAATACAAGTGAACAAGTTATGGAGCGGTACACTTCCGAAGAACGCGGAATAATCGAAGTGGACGATTTTTCGACCAAAATCATAATGAGCGACGAGACTCATTTCCACCTCAGCGGGTACGTAACAAGCAAAACTATTGCTTCTGGGGCACTGCAAATCCACGAGGAGCCATTACACCCGCTCAAAGTGACTGCATGGTGCGCTGTTAACGCTGGAGGAGTCATCGGGCTGGTCAAACGACAACAGTGGACAGTGCGCGCTATAGGGCCATGTTAACCGAGTTTTTTCTGCCTTAATTGAACGAATTAGGGCTGGAGGACATGTGGTTCCAACGGACATGTGACGGAGCAACGACATACATTTCATTTTCATTTAGAAAAAAAATGAGAGCCAAACAACATCGGATGACTTCTTTTAGCCCACCTTGTATGTATGTATGTATTAAGAAGTCAGAAACAGTTTAAGTGCACACCATTTTTGGTAAGTGATAATAAAGTCTTGGCAAAACAAACAGAAAAGCCACGTTTATGATAACTTTTGTGTATATTTTTCTTAGAAATATTTTAAACATTTACTTATGAAAGCTTATTAGGTTTTAAGTTGTTTTTCTTGTCGTTTAGTGTTGCTGCTTTTTTCAAATTATAAAATAAATGAAGGCCATAAAATGGCGGTGAAAATTATCATAAGCCATAAAATAATTTTAAATATTTTTTATCATGATTTTTTTTACTTAAAGAAAACATATCCAAAAGCTTAAAGAAAAGTGAAGTTTAAAAACCTTAAAGTCATTTAGTGAAATTTTTTATATATAATTTTTTATCATATTTAAAATTTAATTAACCTATTTTATATTTTTTTTTCTATGTGTTAGAACTTTAAAATACTATTTTCATAAGTATAAATAAATTAAAATTATTTTATGGGCAATTTCCTTAGAATTCCATCATCATGTCAAATTTAATACTGTAAATAAATTTAATTTTAGAGAAAAAAGAAATAAATATTTAGTTTTTCACTTGTTAAAATCAATTTATGTAATTCACATGCATGTGAAATTTTTATCTTTATTACTTTTAGTTCTCATTTCTTTTTTTTTCTTTTTTTTTTTTGTTGGTTTGTTATTACTCAGAGAGGAAGTCAAGGGAAATTTAAAATGTTAAATTTAGGGAGACCATTTAAAAGTTTTTGAAAACCTTGAATATGAACAACCACATTTAGCACAAATAGAAATTATATCGCTTACTTATTGCACTCTAGTCATAACTCAAAAAATAGAAATTTTTAAATTTATAATAAAAATAATTTTTCAACATTTTGCTTTTTATTGGGTAAAACAAAATCAACAAAATATTCAAATCATTTTAATAGGACAGAATATTACTTTTTTTCAATTAAATATACCTCATTTGCTTAGAATAAAGTTTAATTTAAGTATTCGCATAATAGAACTGGCATAAGTAAAGTAAAATTTTTACCAAATTTATCTCATAAGCTATCTGTCTTCTTATTTATTTCCTTTTCTTTCACTCTTTTATCTCTAGTGCTATCCTTCTTCACTTCCTCTTATACAGGTGGTCCCCACAACAGCGGACCCAAGCGAGCCCAGCTTCTGTTTTCTTATTTGGGCGCCTTGTGTAACCTAACCTAACCTAACCTATCTCAAAATTAACTTTTTTTGGAGCAAGAAAGAAAAGTATAATCAAACAATATATAACAGCTTTAGGCTTTAGTGAAGATACTCTGTGAAAAATCTCTGTAGAATTGATACAAATTTAGTTTTTAAGTATTTCTTAATGCGTTTACTATTAAAATATTTTTGCAATAAATAAGAGAAGCATTTCTCTTCTGTCGTGATATAACTAAAAAAAATTTTTAATTAAATATTTTTTTCTTTTAATATTATTTATGCCCCTGTTATAGTTCACAAATTTTATAAATGTTAATTATTGCTGAAATAATATTTGGGTAATTTTCAGTTGTTTATGCGAAATTTAAGTAGTACCATATTGTCGCTATTATATTTTCTTATTTTATTGTAAACCATTTAATTTCAGTTCTAGTATAAAAAAAGTACCATTTGCTCCTTTTCTTGTTTTTACTCTTTACTAAGAATCAGAGTTTGAGGTCGGCTTGATAGTAATAGGCTCGTTAAATTAAAAAATCAAAAAGTACCCTTAAAAATAATAAAATGTAAGGCCTTCCTTGCTTTAGACCGTTTGAGCCCAGTCTCGCACTTCTATTTACGTTTACCAAAAAGTACCAATTTTTTCTCTCAGCAATTTTTCACTTTGACCTGAACCTTTTATGTAACTCTAGGATTGTTAATATTAAAAAATCAAAAAGTACCATCAAAATCAATAAAAAGCATCATAGTGTCCCCTTTATAATTTCTTATTTCATGCAGCACCATTTAATTCTAGGTTTGCACATAACATAAAAAAGCATAAAGTACCAATCATATATCTCCCTTTTGGTACTTTCTCTCGCCCTTAAAAAAAAAATGTAACACTTAATTTTTATTGGGTGTTAAAAATTAATAACAAAAGGCCATAATCATAGTCATACTAAAGTCGATATCTTTTTAAAAATGACTTTAAATTCATATAATTCTTATGCACAAAAGGCAACTCTTAATAAAAGCCTACTTTTTTGTGAATATGATTGTGGCACTAAATACTTATATGCTGCATAAATTTACGTAAACGTACATATTTAGAAATGCATAGTAGTAAAAAGGCGTAAATATTTTACCCTTTATTTGCTCGAATTTTAAAATATACCTTGGAAACTTTTTTAAGAAGAAACTAATACAATTTAGTTTTTGTTGCTGTGATTGTTACTTTGAAAGATCAATAGGATTAAAAAAACGTATGAAAGTATTACCTTTTTATCCTTTAAATGTACAAATATCAAAAAAGTACCAAGCAAACATCCGCTTAGTAAAATACTATGTAGTTTGAATTTTTGTTTATCTGTATTAGTTACGGAGATATAAGAAATCCGATTTTACGTTTTTCTTATTTGTGAGAAGAACCTGCTCATCGAATTTCAAGTCCGTAACTTTAACCATTTGGGCCCAGATAATGATAAGTCAGTCAGTTAGTCAGTCAGTCAGTCAGCTAGTCAGTCAGACGGTCAGTTAGTCAATCAGTCAGTAACGTTACTCTTTTATATATTACGATGAACACAACTAAAAAACATTTTAGTTGAGAATGGACCCATTAATAAAATTCACTGAATCACCTTAAGCATTTTGCCAGTGGTTTGATCGTGTGTAATTGAAAGCTTTGCTGTAGCGATATCAAACAGCTGTTGCTGGTGTTGTGTATGCCAAATTAGCTCAATTGAATATCTAAGAATAGACATAGTTATGCAATTGTGACTCTTTTTCCCGCATTTTTTTTTTTATTATAGTAATAATAACACAAACACAGAATGTTTGCAGTAATTTTAATTTAAATAAAGTGTACTGATTACGAGAATATTACTGGCTTGTTTCTAGCAACTCTAGTTTTCAATTTACGGGCAAATCAAAAACTATGACTATTCTATACACTTAAATCATATAGTTACTGCGTTTGAGGAAAAAAATTTACTCGTATTTTATACAATTTTCTTGAATGAGGTGCCAGCAGTAATCAGCCATCAAATGTACTCGTATGTCCCACGTAACTCAGAACATTTTCCCATTATACGAATATTTTGCTCTTCTCTAAAAGGCTTTAAAGGCTTTCAGGAAATCGATCGGAAAATTGTATAAAGTGGATATTTAGTGGTAACAAATTGGTCACTATTAATAATGACCTTTACAGTTAAATATTTTCATTTAACATAATGAACTGAATATTGTACCAGACTGATGTTATAAGTATCTTATGTGTACTGTAGTGTATGGGCTGCAAACTTTAGATTAAGCTCACTTTGAATTTCTAAAACAAAATATGGTCACCCTTTTTTACATTTTGTAAATAATTTTATGGATTTATTTAAACTAAAATACACTTTTAGCTTCAATAAAGCATTTTTTATTTTTTTTTTTTTTTTTTTTGTGTGTGTACACACTAGAAAATTGCTTATTTGCGTAAAAGTCATTGTTGTAAATATAATAAAATAAATGACAACGTCAAGAGAGTAAGTGCAATCAGTATTCATTATGGCCACTAAAATATATATAGTACATGAATACACAGGGTGATAGTATATAATTTATTTTATTTTGTTAAATTTTTTTAATATTAAGTCAGCAATACGTAAGATTGTACTGCATATGCATGGCAAAACCACAACAAAGTAAACTTCCGTCACGTAACGCAACTTTTTTTTAATTGCTTTCTTTTGGGATGCTGGAATTGGTGTACTCATAAAGGAACCAAAGGCTTGTAAAACAAATTTATTTTATAGAAATATTTTTTAAAAATTACATATTCGACAAAAATTTTTTTTATGAATATGACAGTTAGTTGGTTTACTTGCGAATTAGAATCGCAAGATTCTGTTTTGACAGTTAGAACACAACAGTACTATAAGGTAAACTTGTTTTTACTTTATAATTTTATAAATAATAATAATAAAAAATTAATTTTCACGATATTGCTGTGTCATTAGCAGCCCCATACTAATTAAGTTGCAAATAAGCAATCTCAGCAAATAATTTTTAAAAATTTAGAGTTGAAAAAATTACTATTTCATTTTAAGCACGATTATTCAATTTAGAGTTTTTGTTTGACTAAATAAAATAGCTTTTAATCAGCAAATATTCCAATTCATGCAAACAAAAATATCAAAATATAAGTCAGAGAGAACAATAATTTTTTTTATTGACAAATTTGTACAAAAAAAGTTTAATAATAATTTAATAATAAAAATGTTGCTTTCGAGATTTGTTTGGTTGGTTTTTTGTTTGCATAAGAAAAAAAGGTAAAGTTTTCCGCACAGATGTACATTTTTCCTTTAGTATCTGTCTTAGTTCGTTGAGTACTCCGTCCCTGGGTACACAAATGTGTAGGTAAATTTTATGTATTTTGAAGTGAGAAATATATGTATAAATGTCTAGTTTTTATATATTTTTATTTTGTCAAAGTGAAATCCAAAGTCACACATATGTGTATGTCCTATTTCTAAGGACATAAGCTTTGTATGGACATAAAAAGTAAATCTTAAGACGAGTTATCATATACAACTTTGAAATTCTTTGGGGCTAAAAGGGATAAATAGAAAGTTTAAGTGTATGAGTGCCAACACATTAAATTTAGATGTCTTTGACACTTAGGAAAAAGCTAATTTTGTAATTATTTGTTTGTTGTGGTGAAGACTTTACTTGGTGTTCTAGTGGCATGATTTAACATTTGAAACTTTTTATTAGCCTATTGATTAAATTCTCATTTAGTCAATTAAGTTTACAATATAAGTTGTTAATGTGTACTAAAAACTCTTTGAAAATAATGCATTGAAGATCGAAAAGCTCCATATAGTTTTAAAATAAAATAATTTTTGAAAATAATATGATTGGAATTAACACAAAAAAAGATTTCTACAATGCAAGCAAAGCATGTGGTCTAGAAAAAGTTTAAAAAAGAAACAATTAATTTTTTTTTTAATGCAAAATTTCTAGACGACTAGTAGGGTTAGTTACAGACATCCCACAAAATAGTTTATTAAATAGGGCGCAATGCAGATCTCAGGGAAACAAATATGTAATCAAATTCACCGGATCTCATTAAAAAATTTATCTTAGAATTAATTTCTAATTTCAAATAATAAATAATAATAACATAATGAAATTCAAAACAAAGAACTGAATTCTTTTACAAATTTGTGTGTTTAAAATTGTTGTTTGTCAAACTCTATTGACTTTTTGTCTAAATTTTATGACATTATAATTCATTAATGTTTTCGATGAAAGAAAAATAACAACAACGACAACACAACTGTGCTAAGTACATTTCTCTTTCAATAAAAAAAAAATCATTGTGAAACACGAAACTAATGAGTATGACCCTTACAAGCTCATAAAAACTTTATGTATTAAAATTTTAAATTAAAAAAAAAGAGAGAAATAAATTAGTTGGTTCACAGAACACAAATGTCGGAATGTCATTTTTGTAATGCTTAAATATGATTCATTGAAATTTTAATTGTAAAACTACTTTCTTGCATTCGTATACAGAGTAACTAACAGATGTTTTGAGTTGGCATACATTCTATAGATTTCATATATTGACACAAGGTCTAGTTTTTTACTTTTTATTATATGTTTTGATTAATTAAAGGATCACAAAGGAGTTGAGGTATTAATTAAAAAGTTATATGGCAAAAAATGCCCAAGGTCAAACCTACAACCACTGATTGATAGATTAATTCACTAGTTTATTTTTATTTACTTTTCGCACCTACATGCCACATTGTTGCTACTGAAATAAATGCTTAGGAAATAAGTAAAAATTATAAAAAACTTTCCACCTTTATATCAAAAATCTTAAGACTTAAAGCTTCATTCATTGATACAATTTTCCCTATCTAGATTTAATGGCATCTAACACAACAGAGAGTGACCGATAATTCATACTGTTAGTAGTACGAAGCCATTCTTAGTGATGTGCTCATTAGCTGTTTGAAACTAATCAATGAATGCCTAAGACTTGGGAACTGTGATTAGCCTCAATAATGAATAATCTCTTTATTATAGCCCAGAGAGGCGCTGAAACTTCCAGAAAGCTTAGAACCTAAAGATTAAATTCATTTTTGGTTTTGGTAATTTTAAAGGGTATGCCTAAGTTGCTAAAATCCCTCAGAGCGACAGCACTGGGGTATATGGAAATTAAAAAAAAAATTAAAATACTCTGAAGTAATTTCTGACTATTTGGGCTTTAGATTACAAATCTAGACGACCTCCCCTTTAATTCAGTAATCTTCTTGAGAAATCAACGTACGAGAGAAATCTCCTAAACATATTTACTCGTATAAATATTTCATATTTAAAACGTATGAGTGGAAGTAAATACATAAAATGTTTCTTTTCGTGTAGCACATGTATCTGATGCTCTTGAAATAGGTATTTGTTTTTGTAATTCAATTTTTGTCATAGGGAAGACTTTATCTGGTGTTCTATGCCATAGTTTGCGACAAGTTAGTCAAGTCAGCCTCTGACACTAAAAAATATGTTATAGGCAGAGTATTTTGGCAAAGTATTTTGTATTCCGAGAAAAGCCAGGTACAAGCAGTAGGTTTCTTATAAATTGACTCACAGAGAGAATATATACTTTTTACCTACACGTGGACATGCTTATTAACTTTTTTAATTTTAAATGATAAGTATAACTGAACACTAATTAATTCTAATTTGCAGTGACAACTGCAATTAACACACATTTAAATTTATTATCATCATTAAAAAAAATAGAATTTTAAACATTTACTAAAAGACAATCTTAATGAAGACACAAATCTTTTTTAATCTATTTTGTGATAAGAACATACGTGCATACCTCACAAAAAGAAAATTAGTGAAAATAAGAGAGGGAGAAAGACAGAGAGAGAGAGAGACTGTGTTACAAACAGTTTAAAAAATGAGAGTTGTTTTTAGCAGGGTGAAAGTGAGAGAATATGAAAAGGAGCAGCACAAATAAAAACATGTGATGGAATGTTATTTTTGTCAAGAAATGAAAAAATGTTTCGTTATTATCAGATGCGTATTAATAAGCAATTGTAAATCAATACATACAATCAATTAATAAACAAAAAATTTATAGCAATATAATATAAGAATTATTGACAAGTAAAAAATTTTTTTAATTTTAAAATCCGGTTTGGCATAATTTTTTTTTATTGCGAATAATTTTTTTTTTTTAATTAAATTAATCCCTTTTGCTTAAAGCTGCTTACAAATTACGTAATGTTATTATTTTTAAGAACGTAAGGCCGGAAATGAATTTATTAAGACTTAAATTTATTTCACTAAGAGTTGGTGTCATGAACACAAACATTTCTCAGCAAAAAGTGTCTCGTTCTTACAAGAACTTCATAAATCAAAAAATGTTGTGACACAAGAAGCATTTAAAAGTTTTATATTTACTAACACTAAACGTAATTACCTCCAGTTTGAGATATTTCCCATTCCAAAATCAATTTTTTTGTTGAAGAAAAATTATTCCACAAAAAAATTACCTATGGGGAGCTCATTACCTCTAGTTTTATATATGCCCTGTATCGTAATCTTCTCTAATGTGGCCACTGTACAAAATGTTTGATTCAAAAATTGTGTAAGAGGTCTTAAGAAAAATTATACAGAAAAAAATTACTTATTAATTCACATAGGGGAGTGCACTGACGCGAGTTTGAGGTATTCCGCCATCCCAAAATTTTACTTGGTGTGGCCACTATACAAAATTTTCGCTCCAAAAATTGCGTTAGAGAACATAATCAACTTCCTTGATGAAGAAAAATTACGAACGGATTCAGAAAAGGGAGCTCATTACCTCTATTTTGAGGTATGTTCCTTTCCGGAATCTTCTCTAGTGTGGCCATTGTGCAAAATTTTTGTCTAAAAGGACTTAATCAATTTTTTTTAAGAAAAACTATTCCAGATAAAAATTTCTTAGAGATTCGGATAGGGGAGCTTATTACCTCTAGCTTGAAGGATGTTGTGTCCCAAAACCTTTTCTGATGTGGCCATTGTAAAATATTTTCAATGCAAGAATCGTGCAACGAGGACTTAATCAATTTCTCTATTAAAAACTAGTTTGGGTTTCTAAAGGCGAGCTAATTACTGGAATATTCTCAAAATTTTAATAACATTTCAAATTCGTATAAAATTTTAACATTTTTTGACAAAATAATTTAACTTTTGTCATGTAAATTTGAGAAAATGTAAGATTTTAACTTGATGAATTTAACTTCATCCACATACTCGTTCATTATAAAGAAAAAAAATGCCTATACTTCTTCCTTTTTGTAAAGAAGCTCAGTGCAAATACTTATTTTTTTTAAGTTTTACACAATATGCAAAAAACAAGATGATACAAATTTGCATTATTTGATTGTAATTAAAAGCTTAGGACTTATGACGTTCTTTAAATATTTAAATATAGTTTACAGTTATTTTTTTTTAATTTGTGAAACTTACCTTTCAATTATGAAGAACTGACGGGTACTATTGTAAATAATGTATTAAAAATACATGGCTACATACGCATGTATGTTTGTTACACTTGTATAGATAATTTTTTTATTTTTCACTTGCAACTTTGTAAATATTTTTAGAACTTTGTTCTAAAATTTAATTGTTACCAAAACATCACACGCAAATATTATTTTTTGACTGGGTTGAATTATTTTCTTGGCATTTTTTTCTTTATCTTGGACACTTCTTTCTTTTCATTTGTATTTTATTTATTTAGGTTCATTTATTTTTTCACTTCTTTTAGGTAATTTTTTTTTTTGTAAATTGTAATAGAAAGTTTGTATTGTTTTTTTACATGTTGTTTTTGTAATTTTTGTTTTGTTTTTATACACTTTTTACATCTGGGCAGATTTTAGAATTGACATGCAGAACTATTTATTCTCTTGTTTTGTTATTGTTGTTGTTGAACTCATTTATTTTATGCAAAAGTATTGGGAAAAAACAAAATCGAGAAAGACTTTTTTGGGGTTATTGATATTTTTTGTTGTTTATTTTGCTTTGTTTTGTGTGTGTTTTTTTTTATCAAAATAGTAAATTACGCGTACAGAAATGTGTTTGTTTGTCTTTCGTCTCGTTTTTAAAATGATGTTTTTGATGACAAAAACGTAAGCGTACGAAACGACAACAGAAGAAAACCAAATGAAAATTCTTTTTATATAAGTAGGTATGTATGCTTGTATCTAAGAGTGTAATATAATTTGTTTTCTTATTTATACCTACACATACAATATTTGGATGTGTAACTATTAAAGTATGTATGTGTGTACACATTTATTTAGATACCCAAAGTATGTATGTATGCAAGTACTTGTACAATTAATTTGTTTTTTGTAAATTTATAAAAAAAAATGAGCAAAAGAAACCCAAATATTAAACGGTATTTTAATATTCAAGACACACTCGCACAAAATAAAATCAATGTTAAATAAGATCTCACTTTTTGTATTATTTAGCCACATACACACATACGAGTACATATGTACTTTGCTTTTAAACTAATTTAATATTTTGCAAAAATTTATAGTTTTATTTGTTGTATATTTTTCGGATTTCAATGTTGAATTATTGAAAAGCACAGAAAATATTAAGTAAAAAATAAAACACAAATTTACTGACGCGACAACCGTATACTTCAGCCTGCAAAGTTTCGTTATGAACTGTTTGTACCTCAACCAATTGGTTGGTCAAAATCAAGCACAAGCAAGCATAAGCAAAGTCAAAAGCAAAACAAAAACAAAACCGAAAAAAACAGTAGCTGGGGTTTTTTTCTTGTTTGTTATTGTACGAATGAGTTTAGTTTTGTTATTGGTTTTTTTTGTCTACACGTTGTGATTTTTACTACTACTTCTTCTTGTACTCATCAATTGACTTGAGTTTGTAATTGTTGTTTTCTTGTTTGTAAACAAAAACAAACAAGAAAGATATTAACTACAACAACTTGTCATGATATTAACTCTTGCTTAAAGTCCCACTGTAGTGACTACAGTGTTAGTCACTAGTATTGTTATGGTTTATTAGCTGCTTGGAGAATTTTTGCTGAAAATTAAACAGATAGATACTGTTTAAAATTCAATAAGGAAAAAAACTTACAAAAATATATACATACATTCATATGTAGATGGGTATGTAATGAGCTTATCAGTTAGCTCTCTCTTTAAATCAACAAAAAAATATATACAAACGAGGCTAGTCTTAAAATTTCTCATTCAAATAACAAAACCTGTGCAACTGAAATATCTACAAGTTTTTTATCAAAAAAAAAAAAAAAAAATAACAATAATTAGAGAAACTTCGGGTTTTGTAGAATATGATGGGTATTGTGGTACTTAGTGTGAAAATATTCTGAGCATTTTGTTTTATAAAAATATTTGTTCCTCTTTTCTTATTATATATTCTAGATTCAGCAGAAATAAAATTTGGGTAATAATTTTAACCTCAAATACGTAATTTGATTTCTTTTTATTAAGTTTTTGTTATATTTTCATAATCTGTCATGGTTTTTTTTATACGTTTAGTAATAAACAAAAATAATTTTCTGAGCGAAACTTTTTGAAATGATTCAGACTTTTCTTATATAAGTATTCTTAGGCCCATTATTACAACTTTCGATAGTTAAAGGTGAGTTTTTGTTGACCAAATAGCCGGTTTTTTGGCTAAAACTTTGAAACCAAATTTTTATGTACATATAGTTAAGGACACACTGTCCGATATTTAACTTATCGAAATTTTTAATTTAATGTTTGACTTTTAAAATCTAACTTTTAATAATACAAAAAACTTGTAATAATAAAAAAAATTGTAAAATAAGCATATATATTGCATACAGATGAGTACTTTTCCAAAGAATCCAAAACAAAAATTGGCGTTCCAGAATACTTGCAGCTCCTCTACCATTATTTGAACAATCGCACAATCAATTACGCGACCGAATAAAGTAAAATTTTTTTTAATGATTCCTAAGGCCAATATTGGGTAGTAAACTTTAACCGCTATAAATTCCATTTTTAATGCTACCTGCTCATCTTATTATATACAAAAATGGGTAAGTTACGCCATATAATTTGGAATAACTTACAAACTAAATCTTCGGTTAAATTAACAAAAATGCCTAAGCATCGCGAATAAAAGAACTTTTAAATTATGCTTTATAAAACCTTTTATATTTCTGTAGTTTAGGAGTTAGGACGAAAGTTTTGTCAAAAAAACATTTTTTTAATGGTCAAATGTTCAAAAAATACAGTTTTTTTAAGACCCATAAAGATGAATTGCAATACTAACTTACCAACAGCCACAGATAAAAGAATGGTATTCTAAACTTTTCTATACTTTTTATAAGGACTTCGAAAAGGCTATTTATAAAGGGATTCAGAATATAAATATCTTATAGTTTGGCACATGTGCGGTGAACTTATTACAAATAGCATCCCAAACTTCTTACCTACATACAGTGAAAGGTGTAATAAGCATAATTTTATAGCTTTTTTCTGTCAGCATCTTGAGTCTTAATCGCTGCGGAGCCCCGTGCTATTTTTTTTTTTTTTTTTGGTAAAACTTAAGTTTGTTTTTTAAATCTTTTGATTGCTGCGGAGCTGGAAACTCGTTTGCGGTTTATTTTTACATCTATGACAAACTGAAGCTTGTTTCTTAAGTCTTTTAATTGCCAATCTTTTAAATTTGTATAAAATTAAAGTGTCTTAAGAATTTTCGAGTTTCGAGCTTAACCAACAGTTATAAAATTTTACAGAAAGTGTTTTTTGAATGGACTTTAGCTAAAATTGTTTTTGCAATAACTTTTTAACGGTATTTCTTTTGCCTATGAAATTTTAAAAAGTGATGCAAATGTTCACTTTCTTGTGATTTTTATATCTTATGAGTGCTTCCATTGGATGATTCAACAACTGCCCGTGTAACACAAAATATACAATGTTGATGTTATCTGTTAAATACACACAAAACATATTCTCTGTTTTGATAAAAAAAAAAGTACCCTCTTTTTACTCTTACAAACACTTACTCTCTCGCTCACACAGTGGTTAAAAAGAAAATACCAAAAACATTTTCTTACTCTCCCTCTCTCGAAAGGTCCCTATATTTTTCTTTATTTATTTTTTATTTTTTTACTTTAACCTGTCAAAGTCCCAAACTAATAATACACTTACTTGTGCTTTAAATTTTTATTTTAAAAATTATGTTCACTAATAAAAAGAATTAAGAGATTCTTGGGTATCTTTACATGTAAGTATGTATGTATATGGCTGCATAGGGATTTTCCTTTAATAAATAATAAAAATATGTTAATATTGACTTCTTGTTACTTTGTATTTGACAAGTTGCCTTTATGTACAATATTTATTTTTGGCAATTCCAAATATTATATGGAAATTAATTTCTCGTGTGTGACGCTTATACAGGTAAATACACACACGAGGTTATAATTTGTGTGTTAATGGGTAAACCGTCTTCACATTATTATTATTAACCAGTATAAACAAATACATGTGGGAGAGAAAACAAACTTAAGAGACTAAGAAGCAAAAATATATAAATACATGCAACAAAAGTTAATGGATTTTTCATCATTAAGTTATTGTTATTTTTTATATGAGGAAGTTAAGGGTATGAATACTAATGGCGACTAAATGATGGATTAAAATACATATGCAGTGGGTGTACCCTGCCGGCAACTTTACTGATTTTAGATCAAAATATTATCCCTCTCACCAAAAAAAAAATTAACCTAGACTTTAAATTCTTCGATATCAAATTTTTTTATATAATTTTGCATAATTTTTTTTTAAAAGTGAACTTACACCTTTTACATAAATAATATTGTATTGAACTTAAACGTATAGTTTTGTATTAGTATTTAGGTATCACACTAAATTGCTTGCAGGGTAAGTACTCGTGTGTATGTATCTACGAGTATTGTATTAATTTACATACGAGTGCATGCTTAAAACCGCTTAGTATGTGGGTGCTATATTTAAGTGTCTAGTGCAATTAAAATAATGACACAAATTATTGTTTGCTAAATCTAAATATATTTGCGTTTTTTATCTATCTTCCAAAAGAAATATAATAAATCTATTCGATGGCAACGTCTGATATTAATTTTTTTATACGAAAACGATGTCTATTTAAATATAAATTTAAAATTTTGTAACACAACACAACCACAATACAAAAAAAGGTTAATAATCCGAGCTCTGATAATCCGAATTAAGTTGTATTGCAATAAATATTACACGTAGTTTGAAATTATCGGAAAAATTTCTTTTGTGTCGATACTTTACTTCACCTATTTCCGTAATTTTTCCAAGAATGTTTGATTTCAAGAGAAATTTTTAACAAAATATGTTTGTTCACATTTGTTTGTTTAATTCAATATTTCATTATTTGCTACGGATTCTGAGTTTCCTTTAAAAAAAAAACCCGTATTATTCAGCCTTATTACAGTGCGTTTGTCGCAGCCAGATTTGAGACAAATTAATATAAAGCATTGATATATTTTACTATTTTCGTCATGACAACGATACTATCAATTATTGCAATTCATCTGAAATTTTATACATATCGTCATATGATTTCAAAGAGGGCCTAAGATACCACTCTTTGTCTTTAAAAACAATTGTAATATTTTCATTTACCTTATTTCTAAGGTAAAAAAAAGTTTTACTTTAATAATTTATTCATGAAACCTAAAATAATAATGTAACTAAAAAGCCCGCTAAATACTAAAATTTTTACCCCAACAAAGTATTCATAATATGAGCGGTTATTTTTGAAAGTGGTATAAGTTTAGTTAAAAAATATAAGTAAGCAGTGATTTTAGTACTATTTAAACAGCATGTTACTTATCACTAACTTTTTTTTAAAAAAAAAGAGAGTTATACCACTTTTAAAAATAACAGCTCATGTGTGGTTGTCAATTTTTTTTTTGGTGTACTAGAACAATACACAAGCATACTTGAAAGGGTTTACAATCACTTTTTATTATAAAATATTACACATGTGGCTTTCAGCGATGCTAGTGTAGTGGTCTAGCACGTACTATTTACCTACAACCAATAAAAAATTGTGTGTATTGACTATCTTTAAGGCACATACATACAGCAATAATATACGTTATAATAGTCTTCTTTAAAATACACAAGAATGATTTTAATATTCTTTGTTTGAACTTTGATAGCGAATAAATGACGACTGATAACTTTGTGCTATATTCGAGAAGTGTAGATCATGGCAGAATTATACAAGGTAGCGATAAGTCTACAACAAACATTTAAGTGCAAGAATAACAGGCGTCTCTTCTCTCCTACGTGTCAAACACATATATCATACTACTAAAAGAGAAAATATCAATGCAATGCACTCATACACTTACACTTTCTATTTAAGTATGGGTATAAAACATCGGCTCGCACGCAAATTTTGACGTTTACTAAAGATAGCAGGAGATGTATGCTTTTCTACTGTCAGTACCTTGTTAATTCTGCCATGGTTTTTAAATGGAATATTTCCGAACAGTAAAATAAATAAGTCTTTTTCTAGGCAAGAATTAATAATTTTTTTAATACGATCTGACTTTCAATATGGAATAGTTATGGGACTATTTAAAATCAAAATTATGCACATAAGAGATATTAAATGTCAGTAAATGTTTTAAAGTAGGACGTCTCTAAAACGTAGTTGAGTAGTTGATCTACCTTAAAAGAGCGTGAAGGCAACGAATCTGCCAAAACTGTACACGGTAAAGCATTGCCTACAAAAAATACTAAATTACAAAAACAGCTCTATCGTATGTGTCAAATTAAAACAAGGATCCGGTTATACACTTTCACTTCTCCAAGTATTTCGATCATAAAAACAATAACGCCACAGGAAGTAAGCAAGTTTTGACAGATATCGAAGTAGAAACGAAGAGTTTAAAAAATGTGTAGCTGTGTTGTGTGCTTTGCCATGTATAGAATATATTAATCGATAGCAAGAGTAATATGAAACAAGAATACGCCCTCAGCAAGTTGTATCTCTGTTTACAAAATTCAGCTATCTAGATGATCTTCACAACTAGATTAAGAACAATAGTAAGAATTCTCAAGTCTAGACATAAGTTTAGACAACTGAATTTTGTAAACAGTAACTTCTTTTCTATTATGCTTGAATCCGTACTTTCAAAATTAATTGTTACATTATGCGTGAAAGTATTTTATAAAATTCCAATTAAATGGCTGAAGCATTTAGAAGATTTTTTAAAACTCGAGGTTGGTATTTTGTACTTCATTCGAATGTTAAACAAAAAGTTTGCAGAGGCTGCTGGAGCGAAACGCAAAATTTGTTTTTCGCCATTGATGCCTCTTAACTTTTGACATGCAGCATTTAGCTGGCGTCTCAGTGACACCTGGTGGAGGTTTTAACTAATTTTATATCAGACTTGAAATTAAACAAAACAGCTGCTAGCTTAGGTTGAGCAGAACACTCCAAGGAATTAAATGCAAAGTTACCTACGTAGGTAGGTTCTCTGATGTGTTACCTGTAAAACTGGAAAAAGAAGCAAGTTATAGCGATGAACAGATGTCAAGGAATGAAAATTATTGCAGTAAAAGGTATATGAAACTCAAGTATCAGAAACTCCTTCACGTCATTTTTGAAAATCAAGACGGATATGGAAAACTTTCCTGGGGACAAATATGGCATTCTATGTCTAACGAAATTTCAATACAAATTTCATATTTTGCCTTCTGGATCTAATCTAAGAACATAGTTCCTGCAGCATAATGAAGTCAATATGATTTTGAGGGCATATAAAATAAAATTTAATTAAATTAAAAAATCACAATTATTGTTTGTTTTTCTCATACATATATTATTGTTTTTTGTTCCTAAACTGCAAATTGCAATGGAAACCAAATTGCGCATGATTGCATGCTTGCACTATGAAACCAATTCTAATAAAAAATAAATCTCCTAAACTGGTTTTGTGTCTTCAAATGTTAAAGGGCATTATCGTTTTATTTTTTAATTTTTTATTTTTTTATTTTTTTTTTTTTTTTTTTGCAATAAATAAACAAGTCATGCAACGAGAGATGGCTGCAACAGTGAGTGCTTTACAGTATTTACATACAAAATAGTGACATGTGAATGAATAGCAAAGTAATTGTTGCTGCATTGTTTACACATTCGATTGCAGTTGATTTTAATTTAATTTGTCTTAGAGTATATAAATAATTTTGGTGAATTTTACTTGGCAAACATTTTCTATTAATAGTTTCCGCTGGTTAAATTTCCTTAAACTTTTTATACTCAAAAAGAACGGTTTATTTTTAATCAAAATGCATTATGTATTAGCTAAATCTAAGTCCGGGGTATATAGAGTTTACTGTAAATGTTATTGTATTTTGCTTAAATTTTTTTCTTGTGTTTTATTAAACTCTAATTACTGTCGCCATAACAAAATATTTATTTCAACATTTTGAAATATTTGAAAATCTGGATGAAAGTAACTGTCATATTCTAAAAAAAATTAAATTAATTTGAAACGGGTAAACGAAAAACAAAAATGTTTTAAATTTTACCTCTTATTTATAAAAATTTCAGGTTATCAAATGTGACAAGAGTTGTTATTAGCTGCGCTCCCGTACTTTTTATGTAAAGTTATGGCAAATAAGAGTAAAGAAAAATAACTCTCAATTAGAGACAAAAATGTTTAAAAGTGCGGCAACAGCCAAAACAAAATTTTTAACAAAAAATTACATTTTAAAGTGTTTTGACATTTTAATACAACAAAATTTAAATTATTATTATATAAAATTGAAAATCTTTAAACTTACTTGTATTTATTTATCAACATAATCATAGTCACCAAAAAGTAGGCTTTTATTAAGAGCTGTTCATAGTATGATTTTGGGCTAATAAAGGGTGGTTAAATTTTAAGGGCCGATGTTGATTTTAAATAAAACACAAATGTATTGGTTTGGTTCAATTATGTATGGAAAAAAATATCAGCCAAATGGCCGCCGCGACCTCAGCGGCACACCTCCATCCGATAGTCCAAGTTTTCGATGACGCTGAGGCACAATTGAGGTTCTATGCCGTTAATGTGCCGAATTATCTCATCCTTTAGCTCTTGAATTGTTCTTGGCTTATCGATGTACACCTTTTCCTTCAAATAACCCCAAAGAAAGAAGTCCAACGGTGTCAAATCACATGATCTTGGCGGCCAATTGACATCAGCAGCATTATTTTCTGTATACTAAAACTGGTCTTTTCACATCTCCTGCAGACCCGGTTTTTCTCAAACTTTTGCACGATTTTTTTGATTGTAGGCACATTTGGCCGATTATATTGATCGAAAAAATCACGAAGTGCACGGTATGCATTTTGATTTGAACGCTCATTTTCATAATAAGCCTGAATAACTTTAACGCTTTGCTCGATTGTATATCTTTCCATGGTTCAAATTGAGTTATTTTTGTTTTTAGGAAATTTTTTTTACATTTTGATTGTTTACTTTTTGCAACAGCTGATTGTTTTGCAATCTTACCAAATCGGGTAGGAAGAAAAAGAATATTACTCTCTTAAATTCTCTCTCACTTGCTGAAATTTTGCTTACGGGAACAGTTTTTGTAAGTAGAGTACGCGAAAGCAGCTTTTATTTTATCGTTGGTGACTTTTATGATAAATACTTTCCTTCAGTGGCCATATATCCAAAGATTAAGTGAGATGTGACGCAATTACAATCATCCATTTATTTTAATTAAAATATTTTTGCTATCTACCTATAAAAATAAATGAAACTTATTTATTTATAGAATTATGAACGCTAAACGGTGCCCAAATAAAAAGTTGCTTTTATTTATTATAATCTTGATGACAGCATTTATTACAGCTGTTTGATTTCATTTACATTGAATTTGTGACAGCGAATATTTTTATATTCAAAAAAAAATATGATAAGATAAAATTAAAAAATAAAAATTTATTTTGTATATGTGTGCGTTTTATTAAGTCAACTACAGCTTTCGCAGCAATAAATGTTTTTTTTTTATAAAATTATTTCGCTATTGTTAATATTGCAGAATATATCACCCCACCATCCCTAAGCCACAGGAATAAAGTTATTGAGTTAAGTTACTTAAGTCGACTTAAGCTATTTTTCTTTATTTGCACAGCTATTATACAAAAGTTGAACTGATCAAATCCATTAAGGTGAATTGATTTATTTATTCAGCTTTAACAAACTTTTCGTCTTTATTTGAGAGGCAGAGAAAAGATTTTTTTTAAGAAAACTCTTAGTTGGAATTGATTTAATTTTATATTTTGTCTGAACACCACATTCGAACTGAGTAGCCGCTTTTCTAATTAAAAAAAAATCATATTGTTTACATAAAAAAATTTTTTTTTACATTTACAGCTGAGAAGCTATCTGAATAAATTCAAATTCGTAAAAAAAATATTTTTGTTTAATAGGGGCTAATTAAGCAAAAAAAATTATGAGAAATTTATTTGAAAAGCCCTTAAATATATTTTGTAAATTTCTTCGTAAAACTTTCCAATCGAGTGTAAGAACTGAGTTTCGTCAATTAAGCTAATCTAGGTTATCCGCTTTACACTGAAAGATTAACCATTATTTTTCAACCAATTAAAACGTTTCATGTTTTTTCTTTAAATTTCCATAATTTCCATCTTTGTAGCGACCTACACTTTTGATCGCTATAAGTAAAGTGTTAATAAAGCGATGTCCTACCGTATGTGTAGAGGTATTAATATCAGCCACACTACATGACACATTCTAAAGAAAATCTTAGTCAGAAATAGTCTGTCTCTTTTCTGTTCCTTATACAAATGTAGCAGTAATGCTATCAAGACATAAATATGACTCGATTTACAAAAAAAAAAAAAAAATAACTGCGGTATTACATTAGCTTATCATCAGCAGGAAAAAGATTGTGATGATTTATTTATATTAACGCTTTTACAAGACAATTCGCATTGCACACTAATGATTTGCTTATAAAAAAAATCGCTTTTATTAAATAAATAATTCTACATACAAACAAACATAAGTATTTACTTGTAAAAACAAAATTTATAATTAGAAACAAGGGAATATATTGTGCAGTTTATTTGCTTATTATCAGTCTATTCATTAAGAATCACTGACAGCAATACAGAACAAAACTCAACAGTTATTGCAAGCTTAAGATTAAATTGAAATGACTAGTTTATTAAGCTTAAGGTCATATTCCCAAAAAAAAAAGTTAAATAGATTTGGAGCCAAATATCAATATTAAAATAAGCTTAATAAGCTAACCATTTCAATTTAAGAAGAAAAAGGTTAAATAAACTTACCAATGAATAACAAGTTTTTTAAAAATTATTTAATTTTAATATTATTTTTCGGACCTTTTTTACGAATATTATTAATTTCAAAGTGAAGTTTTTTCAAGCTCGAGGTCGAAAAAACTTTACATTGTATGTATTTTTTCTAACGTTAATAGAAGCGTGTACACAAAATTTCCCTAAAAAAACAGAACAGAACTGAATAAAAAGACTTAAATTTCAATTGTATTTTTGATTTTTCTCGGCCGTTTGTGAACCGATTGTTGTTTCTATAATAATAAAACTGCATACCGGGTTTGTACCTGTTTTGTATATTAAACCAAATAGCCAAAAACTCCACTTAGAAAAATGGCCTAAAAATATGGTTAGTCACGGTTGTTTGCTCATAGTTCCGCCATTTATAAACCGATCGATCGGGCTGAATTTCAATAGCAACCTAAAAACAGCAAAAACGGCCAGATTGACGTTCGAAACTTTTCTGTACGTCGCCTAATTACTTCAGACACACAAACAAAATGATAGACGGACATCGCTTAATCGACTATAAAATATAATACTTCTTACTCACAGTGAAGGATATAAAAACCGAATTGCATGATAATGATAATGACACGTCATAACGTCTTACCATATTGGGGTTTAGTTAAATATAAGCCATAAAAATATATTTAAATTGTTTACCTCCTCTCTTCAGAAAAGTTTCAAATCGAAAGCCATGTTTTTAAATTCAGTAATAGAGCATTATTTTAAAAAGAAATGAAAAATGTATTTATCAATGTAAATATTAAACTGCCAGTACTTTTGAAAGCTATTCAAGACCCTTTTTCTATGCACAATACAAATTTAATTACCAGCACAAAAGAAAAATTAAAAGCAATCATTCATCAAAACATATTCATTTAGAAATAAAATACTACATAAAGAAAACAAATGTTAATATTCAGCCAAAAATAGAACCACAGATGCATGACAGGAGGAAACTAACTAAATAATGAAAAAAAAAAAAAAAAAACAAACAGTTGGCAGTTAAAAGTTGCAGCCAGCCCAAAGAATATCTAGCGCACCTTCCTCTTCACGGTTACACCTTAAAACTATCAACGCCACAACCACCAGCAAAATGAAAAATATGTCAAATGTTTGCTATTTCTCGTGTCTGTCACTACAAATTAAAAAAACAAAATTTTTGTTGAAATTAATTTAGTTTATTGAGTCATTTGTTTTTAATTTTGAAAGTGTTTTTCTTTTTTTAATTGGTTAAAATGTAGGTTAATTTAAATTAAAAAAAAATGTTTGAACTAAAGAAGTTCAGAAATGTTATCAACTGAGCATATAAGCATAGGACTATTAGGCGAAGTTTTAAGTTTGAAGGTTGGTGTAAATAGCATATTAAAAAGATCTTTCTGAATAGCCAACCAGTGATGCTAATCTCGCACTAGCAGCAGTGATGTACTGGGACTTCATAGAACTCAACTAAAGAATGGCGTGATCACTGTAAATTTGTAAACTATTAACAAAGGTTTGAAATTAAATGAGAATTTTCAAAATTAGAAAGAAAGAAAAAAAGACCAGTAGTCAAATTACGGCTTTCGATATCGAACCAAATTTCTATGCAAATTAAATTGAAATTCAGGGTGATATGGAATTCCATAATTTGGCTTCTGCTTTTCTGCTCCTGCTCTGCCCTGAACAGTTAGCGCTGACTCTATTTTGGCTAGCAAAAGCTAAAAAGTTAGCTGGTACAATTCACCGGATCCATTGCATAGTGTTACATTAACATAACTTCTCTCTTTCTCTCACTTGCACTCTTTTTTTCCTGACTTTTCGGTCTCCATTTCTGTCTTCCTGTAATGCATAATAAATACACTAAGAAACAACTTCGATTGTGAGAACTTAATTTGTTACCAATCAAAAATTCAGTTTTTAATTGTGACAATAGAAAGTCTGTCTCACAGCTCAAAATATTTTCAAGAGAACTAATTCTATATTATGGAATTTTGGTTACCAGAATTAAAAATTTTGGTTACCTTAACTGAATTTTTGATTGTTAACAACTTTAGTGCTTACAACCGAAATTGTTTTCTAAATAAAAGACTACATAATATAAAACCTCTATGAAATAGACTCTAGAATATGTTCCAGATTAATTTGAAAAGGTGCTTTGCTGTGTCAAATTAATCCAAATAATTTTTATTGATGTGCTTTGATTTTGTTTATTTTCATTAAATTTTCAAAATGTAATTTAAGTGTATTTTTGTATTTGTACTCAATGGCACACGCTCTTAGCAATAAGCCAAAATAAAAAGTTTAATTAAAATTTATTACAAATAATTATTAAATTAAATTCAAAAAATTTGTTTTTGCTATTGGGAATCATTTATCTGTGTCATAATGGCAGACGTCTGCAAAATAAAATGCTAAAGCACAATCAAATGAAAAACAAACAAAAAAAAACTGCAAAGAAAATTTTATTTTTAATGGATTTTAAAATATTTCTTAGACTATAAATGACTAAAAGTTTTTGATGTTTTTAGGCTTCTTGTGTTGCTTCACGGTGGGTGCACATTGCGTCCAACGCTAAATAAAATACTTACAACGTCAACCCAACATTTGTGTGTACAAGAAACCTAGTATTGCAGTCATTCATTCATACATACGCCAACAAGTGTGTGTAAGTGTGAATTATGCATTCTTAGGGCAATTCGGACAGCTTAGAGAATGGGTAATGGCGGTCTAGCAATCTGTAGGGCTAGACTTAGAGTTCTGGTTAAAAACATATTTCAATTTACTAATGAAAAAGCTAAACATGCTTTAAAATATTGTAAGCTGTTGCTTTTATGTTCTTAAGTTTGCATTGAACTGAAAGTCATACTTTTTTTGCAAAATCTTTTTTTAGCCTTCACCCAGGCGGACTTATACAAGCTGATGGCGTTAGCTATTTTGCTTATCAGCTGTTAATCGAAAAAATTAGACGAATTTAAAAGTAACCGATCTCTCACCAATAAAGCAACTAATATATTTGAAAATGGTGTAATTAGAATTAATGCTGACTAATTTTTGTTTTACAAAGTGGACTTATATCATTTTCAAACACAACAGTGCAAATAAAAATATAAAAATTTCGTGCACCAAAAAAAAAACATTTCTATAAAATTCTTTACTTATTTTAGTTTACTTTTCCAAGAAGGTTTTTTAGAAGCTTTATTTCCTAAATTAGTGTGGATGAATTCAACTAATTGTTCCAGAGAAAAATTTTGTCTGAACAAAAAATTTTTATAAATGTAATATAACATCTTCTTTTAAAACACCAAGTTGTTCCGAACAAAAATTTTGTCCGGACAAATTTTGTTTTTAAATATATTAAGACGTTTTAATTAGTTCACTCATTTTTTAAATGTAGTTCAACGTGTCTTTTTAATTCACTTCATAGATTGGTGGGTAGTTTACGAACCTACCAATCTGGGGGCCGCAGGTACGATTATAGTTTTCTGCAGACAAACTTTTTTTTTATTATTCAAAAAGAGAGAGATTTTTTATCAACAACTGGTTATCGATCTCTCACCAAAAAATAAAAATTTAAAAACTTCAGGCAACAAAAAAGAAAATTTTTCTTTAAAAATTTTTACAATTTTAAAGAAAATTATTTTCGAAATGTATTAAAATTGTATAGATTAGCCTGGCAATAATCTCTGTTTATTAATGTTTTGGAAATTTTTAAAAATTTCTACTAATAAATTAAATTCTTCTGGGATTATTGAAAAAATTTTAAAAAAATAGCAAAAAAAAAAGCGATATAATAATAAAAAAATTATTTATATATAAAAACAGTAGTTTTACAGTATTTGATTATACTTTTCATTCTGCATTTTATTTAAAAAAAATTTTTTTCCATTTTATTTCAAACAGATGTGAACCACCTTAATATGCATAAATTTATAAACACCATCTATAATGTACTAGTACACTGAAGCCGACAAATGCTGAAACGATTTGTATGCGAATAAAAGAAAAATACGAAAGTGAATATGAAGAACCAAAAAGTAGTTGCAAGTACTACTTTTGTTAGGCGCTGTATTATGGTACTCGTATTGTAATCGTAATATATTAAACGATTGAAAGATGTAGTATTTCTTTTTAGTTCTAATTGTTTCATTATTATCGTCGTTGTTGCTTAGTTTGCTGTCAATGTGCGGCATCGACCTAGACCCACTTGCACGGATGTGTAAATTTGATTTGTTTGTACCTCAAGAAAAAAATATTTTTTTTTTTTTTTTTTTTGTATAAATACAGACCAACTGCATACAACAAGACACAGTCACAACCACATACTAGCTTAGTATTATTGCATTTTATTTATAAAAAAAGAGAAAAATATTTTATAATATCTTATTTAAATATTTGTTTTGTTCTGTAAATGCCGATAGATCTAACCTTAGGGGCTGTGATAAGAAAAAGAAAATATTTTATTTTTTTTTTTGGCAGAATACTTGCATGCTTGTGTTACAATAAAAACAATTTGAAATTTTTCTAATAATTATAATTCTTAGGTGCCTAAGGTAGTTCCTTTTTTTTTGTATTTTTATAAAAAAAAATTATAAAATCTTAATGAATTTAAATAAACAAATAATTTTTCTTAATAAAATAAAATAAATAATATTATTTTCATGTACATACACACATATACATATGCTTGTGTATGCAAATAATAATTCTTATTGTTATTCTCTATTATAAGATTCTTCTGTGCATTATTCATATGTTTGTCAAGATTATTTAGTTAAATCAAAATTAAGCAGCTCAATAGGAGAAAAACAAAATAAAAATAAATAAATAAAAACTACATAAAAAAAATACGATTATGTTGGCGTCGTAGTGCTGACAGTTCCAGCAATTGATATGTATCACCCACACTGACGATGACACTTCCTCAACGTTTCAAAGCGTTTTCATGCCTTTAACAAAAAATTTAGCAGTAACAAAGAACCAAATCAATTATATTTAAGATACTAAACAACGGGTTAGGACTCATATTAAACAACTCAGTGCATGACTGCATTCTGGCAGATGCTGGTAGTTTCTGAAAAATAAAAAGATAAAGTGTATAAATTAAATGAGTATCGTTAAGTTAATTTATAGTTTTCACACAATCCATTAAGCAGTCAAGACTAAGATGCTTATTAATCATAGGCAATCACAGTGACAGTAATAGCTCTGTGTTAATAAGGAGAACTCATTTAAATCGTCTTAAGAAAAGGTTGACTTCTTACACTTTGTTATTGTTATTTCAAGGATGTTCCACAATTAACGTGATGACAATGAAAACAAAAGCATTTGCTTGAATTAAAATAATTTTTTAAGAAAAACTTTTAGAGTTTTTAAACTTGACAAAAACGTAAGTGAAATGTTGTTTCAATTTCAACTGAATTATAAATCATAATAAAGTCTTAATAAGCCTTCCTCTATTTCATTTATTCATCAAGAAAGAAGCGTTGCAGTTCAATGCAAAGCTCATCGTTTACTCAGCTCTCTTTCTAGACAAATTTCTGAAACATGTGCGAAAGTTGTAACATTAAGCGGTCACTGTCAGATCAAATCCAACTTCACATTCTCAAATAAAGTTAATTGGGAATAGAACAGAACCGAAGTATGGAAACACTTGGCAGTGCCGTTCTTCATTCCTCATTCTAATTCTAACTCTAAGCCATAATAAGGGCAATGATTTCGATCAACTGATGCAAACACTTTTTACAAGAATTTCCTGCCTATTCTAGGTACTCTGAACATTCTACTCCTGTAACGATTATCATTATTTGATTTATCTTAGTGCATGTCAAGACCACTGACGATTTTGCTCACTCATTTTCATCTCCCTTTAGGTACCAAGTGCTAATAATCTAACAAAGAAAAGGCAAATCATTTTAAAAAAAAGTTAAAAGCCTCCGTATTAAATTACATTAAATTCAAGCAAAAGTGTGAATTTGGCTTTCCTACATGTCTTGCATAATAACATAAAGATTAAAATCATTTTGAATTAAAAAATTGTTTTTAAGTTCTTTTGGCTGTTGCATGATTCAGTAACACTTTTTCAGCTTTTGTGACATTGCTGCTTCTGCTTCTTTTTTATCGTATATTTAGTTGTTGCTGTTTTAAACTGCATTAATTAGTTTTTTTATTGTTGGGTGTGTGTGTGTGTGTCATACGGGTATTTATTTATATTCGTAGTTGTAGTTTTATGTCATTGTTGATGTATAAATTCATTCATTTGTTTGTATTTCTAACACTTTATCACTTCATTCATAATTCTAATGCCAAACAACAACACACACAATATATATATATATATATATATATATATATATATATATATATATATATATATATATATATATATATATATATATTGAGTCTTTTTTTTCTAAACACTATTTTACTGTCTTTTTAAAGTTAATGTGTGAATAGTTTAAGGCATTTGTTTAAGTTTATTTTCTCGATATTTTAGTACCCTATAACCCTTATAGAACTTAAATAAATCTGCTACACTTAAGTTTTACTGGGGCTTTCACAGACTCTAAGAAACTCTCACTGCATAAAGTATTTAGTTTTATGCGAGGCCTGGCTACTGAACGGGGAACTCATGGTCAGTACAAAATCTTTTCTAAGTCACATTAGACAGGACTTATACTTCACATAAACAATGCCCACTGACCTTAAGTTAACTATTGGAATAATTATTTGATCAGCCCACAGCCAGTGATTCTAACTGCTAGCTGCACTTGCCCGCGAGGGTTGGCAGTAGTGACAGTATCTTTATCCATTTTTTTTACTTGAAAAACACTTGTAAAAATATAAAGGGTGGTCCAACCATAATGCACGTTGTTAATTGTAAGTCATTTCTTTGTTTCAGTGCTTGACAAATTCAGCCACAGTTGAGCAGAGCGTTAAGGTTGTTGAAATGTAGGAAACGTGAAACATTGTTGCTGTTCGCGATAGTGTGGCAGATCAAAACGAACAGATGTGTAATACGGAGAGGATGATCTGCCCTAGGCTAGATAGCAATCGCAGTAGAGATCTTTTGGGACTCCAAAGAGCCCGGTTGAGAAATGTGGTGACTGTAGTAACAGGACACTGCAATTTTGGCAACCATGCTAAGAGAATGGGTTTGCCATATAACGACTACTGTAGAAATTATCAGGACGAAAACTGTGAAACACCTTCCCTGCCGGTGTCCAGCCCTTGAAGAGCGGCGCATGATTCACTTTGAAGAGCGCCGTCTGCAGGGTCTCACTGCGCTGTCGAATATAAAGGTCGACATGCTATATGGCTTCGTTAGAAGTAGCGGCTGGCTTGGGTAACGGACTCACTTTCTTTCTCTATCAGTCTTCTTTATTTCCTTTTCTTTCACTCTTCTATTGCTATCCTTCTTCTTCTTCATTTCCTTCTATACAGGTATTACAAAGTGACCACGTCAAAGGACCCAAGTAAGCCCAGCTTTTGTTTTTCTTATTTTGGCCAGAAATTTAGGATATGAAGTTGACGGATATGTGGCTTCAATTGTTACACAACCAACGACACAATGACTCTTTTGCCTAAGAAATTCATTAGCCGTGTGATCTCAAATCGTGACGATATTAAGTGCCCGCTACGACTATGTGATTTGACACCGTTGGACTTCTTTCTGTGAGGATATTTAGAAGAAAAAGTGTACGTCAATAAGCCAAGAACAATTCAAGAGCTAAAGGATAACATTAACGAAATTGAACTTCAATTATGTCTCAGAGTAATTGAAAATATAGACCACCACATTTGGGTGATAGTTTGTTTTACACATAATCTATCATAAAATAATATTAAGATAATTCTCAGAAAGCTTTTTGTTTTATACTTGTCGTATAAATTAAGAGGTTTTCAAAGCTCTTTAAATAAAACCATTTAAAGCATTTTTCTTGCACTTGTCTCAAAAATTACCGTAGGATTTTCTCAATTCGTTTTAACTTTTTTCTAATTTTTTTTTAAACGTTACATTTTTTGTCTTAACATTTCATGGTTATTGTTTTATATAATCTCTTTGCACAACATTATGTCTGCATTAACTCCATGCTGAGCTTCTGCGAAAAGCACACACAATCAATTCAGACTAACAAAGTACTAACCCATACAAAAAGACAGTGTAATATTAAGTATTTCCGGTGAAACGTCAGAATGTTTGTGTGCAAAAATACAAAAAGACTTGCATTAACGAAGATATGAGTGTGTTGTATATTAAGGGCAGTAGGCAAGCTGTGAAGTTATTAAAATTATTTGTATTCTGTTTGTAAAAGCAATTAAAATTAAGGTTGTAAATTTCATTTTAAGCTGGGAATTCTTAACAACAGTCTCTTAATGGCATAAAACATTTAAGGTTGAGCCATGCAACCAAGCTGTAGTTAGCTGAATAAGATAAATATTACTTTTCCTTTGACGTGTGTGAACTTTATCATTTTTCGCCCAGTAATAACAAGACTTTTCTAGCTGACTTCGTTTTAAAGTCTATAACAATAATTCAACTACAAATACTCGTACTATTGGATTGTTGTGTATGAGTATGCAAATGTTTACGTTTTGCACCCTACAAGAGTAGTAAAGTCTTAGTGGAACCCGTTATTATAACTTTCGATAGTTAAAATTTTTATTATGTGAGGCAAATAACTGATTTTTGACTAAAACTTTGGAACCAAATTTGGGAATAGTTAGAGACTCACTATCTAATATTTAACTTACCCATATTTTTAATTTACTATGATGATATAATGAGTTTTTTGTTTGACTTATTTCGTTTTACAAAAGTTTTATTGAAATAATTTTTAAAGCAAAACTTGCCCTTTTATCCAAAAAAAAAAAAATTAACGTAGGCTTTAAAGTCAACGTTATCAAAACTTTTCATATAATTTTTTCCTAACTTTTATTTTAAAGTCTGCATTTGGATAATAGGGTTAGATATTAATTTTTTTATAAGGTATCCCCTTAGACTAGTGGGTAGTGTACTAATCTCAGAATCTGGTTGAATTCCTGTAAAAAAATTCTTTGGGTCACTTTATTTAAAATAAAACTGTTATAATATTAAGGTCATATATATACTAGAGTAGAGGATTATGTGACATATATAGTTAAAATATTTGTATAAAAACCGGTTTTTACAAGAAATAAAATATGAGGAACCGGTTTTTAGCCGGGTCTTGTACATTTTATTATAATGAAAAAACAACTAGTGAAAAGTTCAGCTTATCAATTTGTCAGTTGCTGCTTTTGTCATATTGCTATTGAAAGTTGGCGCGTTTAATCTATAAATGGTTGAGTTGAAAGTAGAAAACCCAAGCAACCTTTACTTGTTTTGTGTTGTTTTTGCCATTTTTATCTTAAACTAGCTGACCCGGCAAACGTTTTTTGCCTTGAGATTTTTGTATATTCGATCTTCGTACTCTAAAAAATCATACTCTTAGAGTAAAGAACCGTGCAAGACCGGGTAAAACAGGTAGTAGATAAATAAGCCAGATACCGACTGCAGCGCCATCTGACGGACGAATTTGCGACTCTAAACCTTCCAAAGCGTAACCCAAAGGCATACACAGAAATTTAATTATATCAGTTCACTCGTTTAGGAGGAGTACAATGTCAAACACACGTACAATCGAATTTTATATATTAAGATATAGAACGGAAAAAAAGATGTATTAAGAAATGACAAATTAGAAAAATTTATCTTGTCGTGCCAAAAAAACCAATTTCAATTTAATTTGTTTTATGTGGGCAAAATTTCATCTTCTTTTTTAAGACACCTGCACAATCTGCGGTTATTTTCATATATTTATTTAAATAAAATTAAGTTTCTGTCTGTTTGTTTGTTTGCGCTATACAAATTTCAATTTCCAATATATACTTTTGAACTGGCCACGCCCATTTTTACATGTACTTTTCAACGATTTTCACTAGCCACTGCCCGTATTTAATTTAAGACTTTGAAAAATTTGGTTACTTTGGTTGGCGCCTCTTATAATTATGCTAGCAAAAAAATGAGCCACTTTATAAAGTAGTGAATGACTGGGTTTTTTAATAATTAAAATTCTGATTTTAAACGGATTTCTCTAAAATTTGGTACGTACGCTCTCTAAGGATACCGACTCAAGTAATGGAGACCGGGCGAAAACAATTACATAGTTGCTTATAAAGATGGGGATATCAAACCAATTTTTTTTTTCAGCCAAATTATTTTATTCAAAACTTTGCCTTTAAATGGACAAATCTACATAAAAATGTGAATATTCGTTTGCGGAAATATTTGCAGCCATATTTTCATCATATTCTATTACTTTTTTATATATCTCTATTCTAGTGCAGAGTACATAAAATTCGGTACTGCAGACTTTAACTGGTGCTTGCTTTTTATGTGGCATTTGACTTTAAAATCTTCATTATTTCTACAGTACGAGTGTGTATTTTATGGCCTCTTAATGTTCCTTTTGTTGTATCCGCTTAGATTTAGTAATAAATATTTTTGTATTTTTTTTTTATTTATTTGATTTATGCATATTTGTAAGACAGCTTTGTTAAAATTTCTTACTCTTCAATTGTAATTCTGTTTCATTAAAGAAATAAAAATTGAAAAAAATTCAATGAAATTCAAGTTTACGCCCGTTACTATAAGTCGCCAATAGTTTAAGTTGGGTTTTGTAGGACATAAATTCAGCTTTTAAGGCAAATCTTTAATGAAAAGTTGCCGATAAATTAAAAGTTGAATAATCGGCTTCTTACTTACTTCTCAGTTTAAATTGTAAAATTCTAGTTTAACAAAAATTCTAATTTTAGTTATTAACCTTTTTAGTTTTAAATGCATTGAGCTTTTCTTTTCAGGAAAAGAACTTGTTTGTAATACTTTTAATAAAGAAAATCTAAAATTTAGGACCTTGGCCTTCCTTCACCGGTCTGTGCATAATATTTCTAATACAAACCAATTGTTCATCGTTAGCGATGTTGTTCATATTAAAGAATTTTTTTTTTTAATCAGCAAGAAAACACCATTAAGAGGGTTTTCCATATTGGTACAGAAATATTATTGACACACTTTTCCCTTGATTTTTAGTCATTCCTTAGTTTTGTAGACAAAACTAAAATTTCAAAAAGCTAAAATGTGCTACTGATGCCTTGGGCAAATTCTTTTCTTTCTAAATATTAACAAATACCAGTTTGTTTATTATTATTTGAAAAAGAAAAATTTAAAAATATTTATTATTTATGATATTTTTTGTTGTAAGTTGCACATCACATCGTACCGTACGTATGTACGTACTACTTACATGAGTGTGATATAGTACATACATGCAACAAAATAGAAATTAAAGCTCCAAAAAAAAAAAGTTTTTAAAATATAAAAACTGGTCTCGATACCGTGACCTAGTAAACTTAAAAACACACATACACATGAAAATTTTCTGTACGTTAATATTTAAATGGGCACACATAAAAAAAATTACCAAAAAAAAAAAAACTGCCAGTTACATTTTGAATTTTGCATGACCATAATACACTCAAAGAAATTGTTAAGATATTTGTGCTGGCCTAAAGTTTTTGTTAAGCATCCAAGCCAGCCAAAAGCCACAAATAGCACTTACACATCTGTGAGTTAATTTAAAACAAGTATTCAGTTACTGGGCATTGAACTTGCTTCCAGTTTAAGAATTTTATTTTGACAGCAGCTCATGCTCTTCTTTTTTCTTTGCATTTATTTTACTTATTTGATTCCTCAGTGTATGCACAGCCAGCACACATGCTGATATGCAGATTACACATAAAATACTCATTCCCAAACATGTTAACAGCAGGATTTAGTTTGTTAAATGTTCAAAGTTGCTACAATATTTTGTCGGCTGGAATTTTAAATGGATTTACAACAACATCAACAAAAGTCGTATAAAGAAAAAGCAATAAATACTTGAACAGCACAGAATAAAAATCACGACCAAATGAAATACAAGAAAATTAAAAAAAAAAAAAATCTGAAAATAAAACAAAGTGGCAAACCAAACTAATTGACAAGTAAAGCTACAACTTTTACAACGCACACACACTCATCAGCAAAATATTGAAACAACTTAAAGTCAAGTAAAATTAAAAAAAAAAAACAATTAAAAATTGTTTAAGCTTTAGAAAACGTTTTCAAGCATATTAGCAGGGTAACTAACCAAATTTGAAATGCTCAATTAATATATTTGCATAAAATAAAGCTTATAAACATATTAAAAGATTTTTTATTCTGTGTTATGATCAATAGCTAAAACATAGTGAGCACTTGAATGAAACAAAAATGGGGAATATGATAACTTAATGCTCATCTAGATCAAACTCAAATCTGTGCTGAAAATAGAAATATTATAAAATTAAATTAATAAATCAAGCTCAATTACATAAAATATTCGGCAATATCGACATCGATTTCAAAGCTTCAATTATAATTTGATATTCCCTAACTCTAATTTAAGTCAAACAAACTCATTAACCCCAAACGTATTAAGGAATATGTTATTCTCAACTGCAACAGAAATGACTGGAAATTTTTCTATAAATTTTACTTTGAAGTCTACGTCAAATTTTTAATTTAATTTAATTAAAATTTTTTTATAGACCACACTAACTAGTTTTCTATATACAAAATTTCTTGAAATCGATTAACTTGCTTTAAGCTTTCGAAAAAAAGAAAGAATTAATTAAATAAGCGACGTTTTCTACATTTTATTTCAATTAATCGCATCACATCTTAAAGTAACTCCAGTAAAAAAATGTAAAACCATTAAATTATTTTTAAATTCATAAATCAAACTTTTTAACAAAAACTAATCATTTAGTACACAAACTTCATGTGGCTGCCACACTGCAGGTGTCTTAACAGTGTAACAACTAGAGTTTTGAAAATAATTGTATTTTAATATGAAAAAACATTGGAATTTAATACACTTCAATTGATATTATTGAACACACTCGTAGTTTAGTTTAAAATAATGACTTGATTACAAAATTTCATGTTTTTAAATTACAATCATGAAGTTAATTTTTTCACCATTACGAAAGTGATTGATTAATGGAACCAATGAATGAAAGAAAATTATCACATTGTAAAAAAAATTAAGTGAATTTTAAATAATAAGAATATTATTTTTGATTTTGACCTCACAAAGCCACATATTTAGCACCGAGATAAATTATCAGTATTGGCTTTGTGGGACATAGTAGCAGACCTTTTATGCAACCCCAGACTTAACTACACTAAAACATGTATCTTCAAAATGTTGCCTTGCCATTAATCGATTTAACAATTTATTCTTTTTCAATCGATTTTCAATAAAATTATCTTAATGAAAACTTTCAAAAAATCTATGAAACATGTTTCGTTAGAAATATGAATTTTTTACATTTGTTTAATGAATTCAATCAATAAAATGGTATTTCTTTCAAGTCAATATATAAAATATTCATTTAATTAATGAAAGAATTCAGCATCTCAATATATAAAATGCGCCTGTACGTGTGTTTGATATTTTACTCCTCCTAAACGGCTGAACCGATTTAATTGAATTTCTGTGTACTCGTATGCTTTGGTTTAAGCCTTGGAAAGTTTAGGTTCACAAATCCGCCCAGCAGGTAGAGCTGCAGTCGGTATCTGGCTTATTTATCTACTACCTGTTTTTACTTGTGCTTGCACGGTCCTTTACTCTATGAGTACGATTTCTTAGAGTTCTTACTCTCTCGAATATACAAAATTTTATATTTTCATCAAAACCTAATTTATTTTTTTATGAAAAGAAAAATATACCATGACCATTAATACGACCACTTATAAATTTATCTCAACACGGGGAACGGCTGGACCGATTTGGGTAAATTTTTTATATTTTTCTTCTCTTTTTAATTAAATATTTTTCAATGTAAATAAAACTTGAAGGCAAAACAACGTTTGCCGGAACAGCTTATTAATATAATGAAATAATTTTACTGAATTATTAAAATAAAATAAATTTAAGTTAATTAATGAAATAATTTCATTTATTAATTTAATAATTTCATTCAATTAATGTAATAATTTCATTCAATTAATGTAATAATTTCATTCAATTAATTTAATAATTTCATTAGATTAATAAAAAAATTCATAATTAAATTCAGCTAATGAAAAAACTTCATTCAATTTAACAAAATAATTTATAAGTTCATTCAATTAATGAAATAATTTAATTGAATTCATGAAATAATTTATAATTTCTGTTAATTAGTGAAATAATTTCATTCAGTCAATGAAATAATTCATAATTACAATCAACTAATTAAATGAATCATAATTTTATTTAATTAATTAAATAATTTCATTCAATTAATAAAATAATTCATAATTACAATCAACTAATTAAATGAATCATAATTTTATTTAATTAATTAAATAATTTCATTCAATTAATAAAATAATTCATAATTTCATTGAATTAATGATATAATTTCATTTAATTAATGAAATAATTTCACTTAATTAATGAAATAATTTAATACAATAATGAAAAGATTTACCATTTTATTCATCTAATGAAATAATTTCATTCAATTAATAAAATAATTCATAATTTCTTTCAATTAATGAAATAATTTCATGTAATTTGTAATATAATTCTTAATTTCATTATTTCCTATATTTTATGAAATATTTCATCAATTTTTAAGAAATCGTTTTATTAAATTTATAAGACATAATGCTTTGAGTGGGAATTAATTCTAAGTTATAATTTCCTTCTCTATTATTTCACTAATCTCGTCTTGCCATCACTGTAATATTACGTAAGTGCTAATTCACCTAAAATATTTAATAATTAATACCAAAATTAAAATTTTTATCTGTCCTGCTTTTCTCACTTTTTTTCTCTTTTTTTCACACAATATAGTGCGTAACGTAGTAGACTTTTTCAATTTCCTTAAAGATTTAATTCGTGGTTATTTAATGAAATCATTAAAGGCCAGCTTAGACTATAATAAATTTGATTTGAAATTCGCTTCATTACAAGCAAAGTCAATTCAAAAATCTTTTGTTACAATTAGATAATAATCTAATCTTAATATTTTATAAGATAAAGTAGAATCACCATAATAAGCGCTTGGTAAAATAGTTGTCTCTGGCATATGTTCATGCAAAATAATGTACGAGATGTTAAAATTTTTTTTGAAGTTTGGACTGCCACTGTTTACATTAAAAGTACAACTCTGGTAAAATGAAAGGTCTGGGTTGTAATCATCGTATTCAATATTGAGTCTTCGAACCAGTATAATCATAGTAAATTACCTATCGTAACCAAAAAAAATTACTTTTTAATGAGCACGGTCCATAAAAATTAAAAAAAAATTTAAACTTTATTTATAATTGTTTTATATTAAAACAATTACTTATGACAATTTTTAATAAATTTTCATCTTTTGAATTTAAAGAAAAACATATTTAAATTCATGCTACATTTGTTTAATTACTTGCATTTGACAAACATTTGTGTATTACAATTTGAACAAAATTACGATACGATAGATATCGAAATACTATTCGGTACGATAGAGTACTGACTATCTAATGCCGTGAAAAGTTTACACGCTAAAAATGTTATGTTCTCTGTGGAAGCGCTCATATACAAAATTTTATTTTATTACACACATTGTTCAGGAAAAAATATAATATTGGCTGGCCAATTTTTTTTTACCAGGAAACACATTGTTTTATAAAAAAGTTAACTCTTTCAATAAATAAGCGCCGTGTTAGTGCAAACCAGATCAAACTTTGTTAAAAAATTATAAAAATTAACCAATTGAAAAATTGTTTATTTATTTTGTTTTTTGAGGTTATTTTAATTTAACAGTAAATTTGAAAAGCCGGTAACCGGTTAAAACGAAGTATGTGCACATTTTTTTTCCTTTCCTTAATGCACCCATTATGTATGTATGTAGACTGGTTAATGAAAAACTGGTCAATGTCGCACGCAACATAAGGAAAATCAAATACACAAATGTTTCAGCAAAGTCACACTTGTCATTGAAAAACATTTCGTATACCTGCTGCTGTTAAATTGACTGGCGTTGTGTGTTAAGATTAAGCTGTCTGTGTATGTGTTTGTATGTTATGTGTGTAAAACTTTTTTAATCCCCGTTAAACAGGTTGATTTTTTCTTTTCTGCAGCATAAAGAATTACTGGCCGACGACTCAATACCGTTTTAAGTTGAACCAGTTACAAATTTATTGATTTGCAGCAGGTTGTTTGTTGTAAATGAATGACTAACGATCAAGGAATCGCGTGTAATTTTCTTTTTTGCAATTTTTTATATTATTATTATTAATTATGCATTTTCGTTGAACTTTTAAGGAATGCCTCCCTGAAAGTATGTGAATGAATGTCTCAAGTGGAAAATTGTATAGTTTTGCTTGTTGTCTATCTGTCTGTCGCTGTATGTTGTCTTGCAATAACTGCCAATTACCACATGTTTGTTTCATAATAGAAACTATATTATATATTTTTTGTCTATCACTGCAAGTTTTATTGACTTAACAAGCTCAACAAAACAATATTAATAAAGACTAAAAATTGAAAAAAAAAAAGTAGAAAATAATAACAAGGTACGTACGTTTTTATCTCTACTTACCTGATTGAGTTGTCAATGTTGTAAGAGCACTGAACTTGATTTATTGTTAAATCATTTAACCGGAAAATTGATAGTTTTAAACAGTATCTTGTTATCAATAAGGCATGTTTACTTTACAATTTTAAAATTATTAAAATTTTTCATATAAAATCTTGTAGGCATGACTGAGGAATATGTTGCATTTGTTAACAAAAATATACAAACATGTCGTGGGTGTCCTGTAAATTAGTGGGCAGTGCACTTAAGGGTTATACAAAAGATCCCCTGGGAAGCAGTAAATAAGGTTCAATGAATAGTAATAGCAAGTAATCTGTTTAATAATTTTTAAAGGTAAGATTATACACGGTAAAACAAGTAATATAATTTTTTTTGCACAATTACATACTTTAAAAGTTTTATTATTATGAATGTGTAGTACAAAAGTCTTGTAAAAAAAAACTATAGTTTGTGTTAAACATAAACGAACTAACATTTTGGAACTCAAATAAAGTCTCATAATCTGTTTGTTTTTATTACAAAAACAAAATAATTGGAACAATGCTACGTTATTAATAGAAATAAATTTCCAAATGTAAAATTGTGTATTTAATAAAAACTTGCCTACTGCTTCACATACATGTAATCATAAGTTTGGAATTAGATCAACTGGGTTGTTAGCTTTTAATTGTGTGTGTTTAATAAAAAAAAACCTTGATTAAAACAAAATCTATTTTCGGAGCTAATGAAAAATAGCAAAAAAAATAAAATAAAATAATCAAAGATTAACGTTGGGAAAAGAGATTCTTCTTTATAAAAAACATTTGTAGTTTAAAAGTTAATCTCGTTGTGACAGCACGTTTTCGTTTGCATAAAATAAAAATTAACAATTTTAATTTTAAAAAAAAGAATATGTATTTTGCTGTTTATTCTTATTTAAATTAAACATCTACATCTTTTGTTGCTTTTGTTTTGATTTATTCTGAACAATGAAATTTCTTATTTTATTATCATTTGCATGCTGGACGACAAATAATTTATTTCACTGTGTTAATGTAAGTTACATAATAAATTAGAGAAATGAAATTAGTTATTTAAATTGGCTTAATTATAAATTTTAGTTTATATTAGTCGAACTTTATATTTAACGTATATGAGTAATTTAAATTATTCACGCTTATTTAACGCTTAATTTTTTTTTTTTGTCACCCTATAACTCGATTCTGGTATTCAATAAAAAACTGTTTACATTGAATACTCCATAATCATAGTGCTAGAAAAGTGTGCTTTTATAAAAAGTTTACTTTTGCTTATAAGAGCATTTACACTAAAAGTTATTTTTAAAGAGATACCGATTTTAGTGTGACTATGATTAAGAGCCACTGATTTTCTAAGTAATCCGATTGTTTATATTCTAATTATAAAGACCGATATGATTACATAATTGTTTTTTTTTTTTTTTATTTTAAGGCCACAAGTGCACAAGAACTAAAAAAATTACAAGTAGAAGTGTTTTATGAAACATTATGTCCAGATAGCATGCGTTTTGTACGCAACCAACTATATACCTCAATGAAAACTAACGAATGGCTTCCTTATATCGATTTAAAATTCATACCCTACGGAAAAATTGGTGTAAGTTTTGCAATAATATTATTTAAAAAATACATCTTTACATTTGGAATTAACCAAAGGTTTGGACTGATCCAGCTACAAATGTTACAAATCTCTATTGTCAGCATGGCCATCGGGAATGTGAGTTAAATGCTTTACATGCATGTATTGTGGAGCACAATACAATTGAACAGCAATTAGAAATGTTCAATTGTTTATTAAATGGTTATTCTACTAATGTGGATGTAGTAAGTAATTAAATTAAAAATTAATTACAAAATTTACAAATTTGATATTTCCTTCCAAATTATTTTTATTTTAGTGCTCAAAGCGCTTAGATATTGATGTAACTGCAGCAAAAAATTGTAAACATACCCGCAGTACAAGTGATATTTTACAAAAATATGGTGATAAAACTGATGCAATTGAAATTTCATTCGTGCCCTCAATTTCTATTGATGGGGTTAGTTGTTTTCATATTCATTTATTGTTCAGAATAAACAGTATTTCTTATTTCATATCAAATACTTTTTATATTTTTGTACATTTTATTAACTTTTTTTAAATTTTATTTTAGGTATTTGATCCCTTTAAGCAACGAGCAATTTTAGATAATTTCTCTGGAGAGTTTTGTCGTAAATATAAAGAAATATTTAACATTACTTTAAAAAAATGTTAAATATATAAGTGAAATATTTATAAGTGATTATTTGCATTTTTTCAAATGATCACTGTTGAGTCTTTCATTTAATAAATTTAATAAGCAAATAAAATTTTAAAATTATATATACAAAAAATCTTAATTTTGTTTTTGTACTATTACAACAAAAGACTTTTGTCCTCCACCAATTACTAAAACACCAAAGACTAATTTTCAATTCATACTCAATTAACTAAATGCAATTTCAGTTTACAGTGTGAGCTTTTAAACAAGGTCTGTGAAAATATTCAGAAAATACATTAATTCAATTGAAAACCAACAACTATTTTAAATCTAACGTAAAACAATTTAATATATAAAAAAACGAACTTGGCTTCACTCTATCTAAGTTTGTGTCACGCTACCAGCAATTTTTTACTCACATATGTAAAAAACTAATTTCCCATTTGAAAATGACAAAGTACATACTTAAGTCTGGTAGCTCTAAGTTTTTTCAAGTTTCTTTTCTTTCGTTAATCGTTTTCTTGATTGTCACGTCAATTTGGGTCCGGCCAAAAAAATTTTGTATATTCCTTGTATAGAAATTCCTAAAAACAAAGTGAAATTATTTAAAACTATTAAGCAATGACTGATACATTAAATATTGGAACGGGGACAGTGCACTTCGAGAAGCCGTTGGTTCAATTCAATGAAAATGGTTGGGGGCCATGCGAGTTACCCGACACGTTTAAAGATGTGCCGTATCAACCTTTTAGCAAGAGTGATCGTCTAGGCAAGATATGTGACTGGACCAACACTTCCAATAATGATAAAAAATATCAAAGTAAGTTTTTTATAACAATTAATTTAACAAAAATATAATTGACAAGTTTTATAAAAAAAAAGTAAGGTTAAGTGAATAGAAATATGTGGCAGCCATTTTTCACATGGATTACAAAAAACTCCCTTAGCTTGACATTTAAAGCAAAAGGGAAATTTTACTCGACCGCAGATTTATATAAAAACAAAAAACAGCTGTTACTATTATTTTTTCTATATCGTAGACAAGTATGCCTCCTCCTTCGGCACCGGCAATCAATATGCCTATTACCATGAAGAAGATGAAACTACTTTCCAATTGGTGGATACCGCTCGCATTCAGAAACCACCGCATCAACGTAATCGCTTCCGCAATAATTTACGTGGTTCGAGGTAAATTTTTGCACACAAATTTTGATTAATTTCAATAAAATCATATTTCTTGTAGAAACTCTCGTGGACGCAGTAACCGTGGTGGTCTTAACAATGCTATGACCACCTTGGGTGGAAAGAATAATAAAACACGTGATGCTCGCCGTGGTGTCAACAAGAAATTTGGCTCGCGTAATGCTCCACCCAAGATGCGTGAATCATCGGTGGCTGTACGTGCTGATTGGGCTTCAATCGAGGAAATGGACTTTCCACGTTTGATGAAATTATCTTTACCCAATATTAAGGAGGGTGAAGATATCGCTACTTGTGGTACTTTGGAGTATTACGATAAAACTTACGATCGCATTAATGTTAAGAATGAAAAACCACTGCAAAAAATTGATCGTATTGTTCATACGGTTACAACAATTGATGATCCCGTTATTCGTCGGTTGTCGAAGACTGTCGGCAATGTTTTTGCTACTGATGCTATTTTGGCAACTATTATGTGTTCAACGCGATCCAATTACTCTTGGGATATTGTTATCGAGAAATTTGGTAAGTTGCATTGACATATATTCATTTTCCTGTTCGGAATCATTTTGATTCGAGATTCGAAATGCTAAACCATTCTTATTAAAAATTGTAATATTTTATAAGTCAAATATCATGCTTTTGGTTGGAGATTAAATTAAAAATATAGATAAGTTAAATATTATATAGTGTGTCCTCAACTACTCACCCAAATTTAATTCCAAAGTTTTAGCCAAAACCCGGTTTTTTTGCCCCACAAAATCCTAACTTTAACTATCAAGTTTATTTCTGTTGCAAGCATGTTTTAGGATGTTGGAAAGGCTTATTAAAAATAGAGAGCATGAAACTGAATATAAAGAAAATACATTTTCTGTGCGTGAAGTTATTTTTATTTAAATTTAATTTTTATTAATATTGTGTATACATTTTCTGTGCGTGAAGTTATTTTTATTTAAATTTAATTTTTATTAATATTGCGTATTTTACAATTTCAATGAAAATTGTTTTAATATCATCTTTTCAGGTGACAAAATCTTTATGGATAAGCGTGACAATACTGAATTGGATTTACTAACTGTTAATGAGACTTCTGTTGAACCACCAACTGATGACGATAGTTCTCCAAATTCACCACGAAATTTGGCCATTGAAGCTACATTTATCAACCATAATTTCAGCCAGCAAGTTTTAAAAACCGGACCCAATGAATCAAAATACAAATTTGAAGAACCAAATCCCTTTATTGTCGAAGATGAAGAAATTGAGGTGGCAAGCGTTGGTTATCGGTACAAAAAATGGAATTTGGGAAGTGATATTGTATTAGTAGCCCGTTGTGAACATGATGGTGTCTTGAACACGCCAAATAGTGAACCACAATTCTTGTCAATTAAGGCTCTCAACGAATGGGACTCGAAATTGGCGAATGGTGTCGAATGGCGTCAAAAGTTGGATACACAACGTGGTGCCGTTTTAGCTAATGAATTGCGTAATAATGCATGCAAACTGGCCAAATGGACTGTGCAAGCTGTTCTCGCCGGTTCTGATCAACTTAAATTAGGTTATGTTTCACGTATAAATCCTCGCGATCCCTCACGTCATGTTATCTTAGGTACCCAACAATTTAAACCCCATGAATTTGCTACACAAATTAATTTGAGCATGGACAATGCTTGGGGTATTTTGCGTTGCATTATAGACATTGTTATGAAGCAAAAGGATGGCAAATATTTAATCATAAAAGATCCCAATAAGCCTATGATTCGTTTGTATGATATTCCTGACAACACTTTTGATAGTGATGATTCTGAAGATGGTGAAGGTGATGATGGTGAAGGATTCCAACCTGTTTACGCTTATGGCGGTGGTAATAAATAAGTTAAAAAGTAATTTCTATATAATTACTATTAGTGTGAACGTTAAAAGTGAGAGGAACAAAATCCTATTATACAGAAGAAGAAAGTCTTCAAATAATAATTATAATCAGCCTATCGTAAAAATTTAGTTTATATTTTAAAAACTAATCATTTAAATCTACATTATATTTTTTATCAGTTATTTTCCAATTTTTCAAACATGAAAACAACAATATTTCTCATATATAATCAACTTTATTATACGATTGCTTTAATACAATATCAAATAATAAAAAGAAAACAAATAAAAATTAAAGCATCTAAAAAGAGGAATCCAAACGTAGTTTTAATTTTTAAGAGTAAAATTGGAAATGCTTCTGCTATTAAAAGTCTAGCCGTAATAGTTTTAATTTGGTATTTACTGCTCTAGTGTCATCTTTTACATAACTATATTTATTTTCTAATCAAAAAAAGTCGGTTACGATCTATGTGGCTAATAATCTGAATCTGAATAAATTTGTTGTTTTAAAGGAAAAAAAAAAACTAGATCCTAAAAAATGTGCTCCTTGCTTTGAAACTGTAAAATTTTACTTAAGTTAACCTGTTAAAAATGATTTATTTTAAAATAATAATTTTTTTTTACATGTTTATTGATTTTTAATTCATAACAATTTAAACTATAATAAACACTAGTTAACATTAATAATTATGAATACTCGTATATAGAAAGTCCTACAATCGAGCTCTCTAGTATAATTAATTATTTAACTGCTTTGGTGGAGGATACAAAAAAAACAGTTTTAATACACAATATTCAAAATTCGAATTTTCGATTTGTCTTTTGCTATTTTCTTAAATATCAACGAAAAATATACCTTGTGAAAGCACATAGCTCCTATAAAATATTTAAAAATGATTTATTTAAACGTTGGCTAGCATCTACTAAATACGTATGTGTTTGTAGCTCTCTGTTTGCGCATCTCAATTAGCTATTCGAATGTTTACATGTATATGCTAAAAAACAAACAATTTACCCAATATTAAGCTTATATTTGTTTTAAATAAGTTGTAGTGATTGTATACAAACATAAACTATAAAATGAATCAAGCCACAAGATTAAGCTTTTTAGTCACTATTTAAGTCGCAACAAGTCAAGTCGTTATTTGTTCAGATTAAAGAAACTCGTCTGGCTTTAAAAGATTTTTTGCATCATAGAATCATAGCTATATAGGAAATGAACGAGTTGCTTCTGAGATGCTGTTTTCTATTGATCACAATAAGTGTTGGCGCTAATGCGGGTAATTAACTAGTTAATTGAATAAAAAAAATTTACTTAAAAAACTACATATGAAAATGTTTGCTAATTTTTTAAGTGAAATACAACTTAATCCAGCAAACGACATAAAAAGTAGTTTTTTCTAAATGTACATAACATATACATAACATACATAAGTTTATATGTTATATAAATTATTTATTGCAATATACTAAAAAATAAAAGTTTAAACAGATTGTAAACAGAAGAATGTTCGCGGGTTTCAATAATTTCAATAAAAATACCAATAAAATATCGAAATATACACACGTCCATATACTATATACATATGTACGAGTATATTACAGGTATATGTATACTTCTGTATATAAATAAAAATTAAAAAAATTAACTTGTTAAATTGATAAGAATTTTGTGTGCAAAACGAACATACTCGTACAGATATTTGTTTAAGTCGTCTTAAAGTTTTATTATCTCATCAAGGGATTTATTTGTACCGGCTTACATACAACATTCAAGTTTTTTGATGGCAGAGAATTTATTTACAATAATTTCCATTCTAATTTGTATTTAAATTTACGTATGATAAAGTTAGACGAATTTCAAGTGCTATCCAATTTGTAACCATCTCTATTTCCACTATCTTTTATTTTATTCTTCTAAAGGGTGTTCGCCCATGTTCTGAAAACCGCGCGTTTTCAAAACGAAAAGCGTATTGCAAAACGCCAAAGCATGTTCTGGAAAACGCTCGTTTTGCTTACATTTTTTTCATAGAATGTGAACGCCAGTAAACAATTGACAAAATCAAAGTAAATTTTTAATATTGTATTTTTTATGGTAAAATGACAATTTTCTTTTAAATTTTCGTTAAAATAAAAAGAAAACATATTTAATTTGAATTGTGCAACATTCTCTTTAACTCTTTGTTTGTGCAAAATTTATCACTTCGCTTCAGTGTATGCTTGCGGTTTGAAAACGCCAAAATTATGCGTTTTGCGTTTTGGAGAACAGCTATTTTGCGATTTCAAATCGTAATCGCTAAAGTTAAGCGTTTTGCGTTTTTCAGAACATGGGTGGTTTTTTATAGACGTATAGAGCTTTAACTTGGCATTACTGTTCGAGATGGCGACCGATTTAACTTAATTTTTTTTTATGGACTTAAAGCGATTTTGATAGGAATGCGTTACAAGCTAGAAAGAATTTAAGTCCGGTTTCAAGTTTAAACTGAACACATTTAATTATTACGAATTTCAAATACATAATTATAACAGTAATTAAAGAACATAAATATTATTTAAATAATATAAATTAATATTACTGAAATAGCTAGTTTTTTGAAGCTCTTGAGATCGACTTATAATTATTTATTTTTATATCGATATTTCACTTCAACCTTGTATAATTTATATTTATATCGCGAAGAAGCTACACAAAATTGAAGCAAAATATCTATATAAAAATAATTATAAGCCGACCTTAAGCTAAAACAAAACCGTTTTTATATAAGAAGGAAAAGGTCAAACAAATTTACAAATAAATAAATTCTAATATAAGAACTTAGACATGAACAATTAAATAATTTATTTATAATTAATACAATAATGAGATAAAAAGTTTAAGATAAGAAATAATACAATTCCCCTTTGATATTTTTAGAATTGTATATATTTTGATTGTAATAAAAACGGTTAGTTTTTTCGGATTATAATTATTTATTTTTATATCGAAATATTGCTTCAACTTTGCTTAGCTTCTTCAGGATATAATTATAAATAACACAAGCATACAAATGAGAGTCAACTTTTGTACCAGACCAACCGAAAACTGTTTAAAACTTTTGAAAAAAAAACAGTAAATTTTTATCTTAATTTTTTTTAAATTAAAAGTTCAATTTTTTCTTTACAATACAATACGATATTTTGAAAATAACTGTAACAATGTGGTGAAGACTGAAAGGAAATTTTGTTGCGGAATTTCCAATTTTTCTTTTAAACATATAAAACAAATCATGTTCATGTAATGCTATCTTGGAAACCATAGCCAATTAAAAAAAAAAACACGGAGATCAGATTTGAAATCAACAACTCGAAATACTTTAAAAACAGTTTTCTATTAGTCAGGTCCAAACTATTATACAAATTAATAATTATAATCGTTTTTACTATAAATTTTTTTTCAAATAAACTTACAAGCAAAGAATTATAAAGTAAATGAAATATTACTTTATGCTGAGAGCTTTGAGTGTAAGTAAAAGTCACTCATGAACATATCCCTAGTGCATACCTTCATTAAAATTCGAATTTAATTATGTTATAAAAAGCCATTAAAATTAATTATATTAATATTAGTCGCAGAATCTGTGTGTAGGCTTATTTTATTTAAATTTAATTGTGGTACCAACAAACTAGTTTCAGAACGTAAGTACGGGCGTGTTTTGTATTGTAGCTTGACTAGTGACTGCTGAAGTTTTATGTATACGTAAATATGAATTTATTAAAAACATGTTAACTAAACTATGTTTATAATTATAACGGCTTTAATGTAAACGTTTTATCGCTTAATTAAGTAATATATTACATCACAGTTGCACATCTATTATCGAAAGCTCAATTAAACGCTATTAATCTATTATTAGCGCTGTTTTATCCGTCCCTGTAGACATTATTAAAAACTTCTACTACTGCTACTACTAGTTGAAAAAGTGTGCTTAAACTTTAAAGTTCGTAGAGTTGAATGCAAGAAAATACGAGCCATACAATATATTATTTCAATTCGTATGCTCCCCTTTTTGTAATTTTAATTTTCACTCACAGCGAAAACCATCTTTTTTGTTACTTAAAATAAAATTTTTTTTTTCTTTTCACAAAATCTTTTAACCCTGTTGTTCTATCATCTGTACTAAAGTCGATCTCAAGCTACCAGGATAAACAAAATATAACTATGTGTACCTCTACACTAGAGCACTGCACAAGCATACTTTAAAACCACACATCACTACAAATATGTGTAATATTTTATAATAAAAAGTGATTTTAAGCCCTTTCAAATATATTTAGGCATTGGTCTTCCTTCCAGGAAGCATAGAATCGTATTTTCAATTCAATTTAAGTAACATAGTAGCTAAAATCCTACAATTTATGAGGCTAAATCTAACAATGCTGGTATTTAAAAAAAATGTGATTTGCTTTACCTGATGCTAACTCCATGTTACTACTTTTTCTAAATACCATTTTTTTATTTATTTATATTTCCTATTTTTTATAGCTTTAATAGCTTATGGAGTTTGTACAAATTCACGCAATGAAACGGGCGTTTGTTTACAAATTCAAGAATGTGATTATTTGTTCAATATTTTAAATCAATCGGCAAAAAGTAACACAATCATTCGACCGGAGGACGCCAAGTTCCTAAAAGAAAGCCAATGTGGTCAAGACAATTCACAGAAAATATTAGCTAAACAAGTTTTGGTAAGATAAATTATACAAAACAAGTAAGTTTCTAATGCTTAAGATTTACGATTAATTTATAAAATTAAAAAATTAAGTATGAATGTGATTTACTCAATAATATAAAGTGGTTTCTTCTGTATAGAAGCCTTTAACCAGAACGACCTATAAATTGCTGAATGTATTTGACATTTTTTTTAATTATATTATTTATTTATGTAATTTTACGAATTAGAAAAAGATTTTATATTTTCTAATTCCTTTTAAATATATTAAAATTTTAAAATTTCGATTGAAATTTCTCGATATCGAATACAAGAATTTGGCTTTTGTTGAGATAACTTGCATATCAGCAATTTAAAAATGTATTTTTTAATATTTCATTCAAGAATAATTTTTAATTTGTGTCCAATAATTTTATTTAGGTATGTTGTCCAAACAATTATCGTATAACAACGCGAAACCCAGATATGTCAATACCAGCGATTGCGGGCAATGTACTACCTGAACCAGGAAAATGTGGTAATATTTTATCAGATCGTATATTGGGAGGGAATGTAACGAAAATAGATGAATTTCCATGGATGGCTTTGTTACAATATAAAACAGGTTTATATAAAAAAATAATTATAACAGTAACGATAAACTTATACCTACCTTTTTATAGGGCCCAACAGTTATGGTTTTTATTGTGGAGGAAGCTTGATTAACTCTCGTTATATTTTAACTGCTGGTCATTGCCTTAAACATCCAGATATTCCAGCTACCTGGGAGTTACATAGCATACGTTTAGGAGAATGGGATCTCAATACAAATCCTGATTGTGTCACTGATGTACGCGGTAGAAAAGATTGTATCGATCCACACCGAGATGTACTAATAGATTATGCTATTGCACATCCGCTTTATGTACCCACTTCCAAAGATCAGTTCAATGATATAGCTCTAATACGTATGGCTGAGAGTGTTAAATATACTGATTTCATAATACCAATTTGTTTGCCTGTGACTGCCACTTTACGTAGCAAACGTTTTACATCGACCGTCATGGATGTTGCCGGTTGGGGTGTTACAGAAAATAATGTTGTCAGTACGATCAAATTGAAAGTTATGGTCAACGTTTGGAATATAACAGTTTGTCAAAATAAATATGACACATTTAATATGCCCATCAGTGAACAATATCAGATGTGTGCTGGTGGCGAGAGTGGTATTGATACGTGTCGCGGTGATTCTGGCGGCCCACTTATGGCTATTCAACGTGTCAATAAGAGGGATGTTTATTTTGTTATTGGCATTGTATCGTATGGTCCAGAGCCATGTGGCCTGCAGGGTTGGCCCGGTGTATATGCCAGAGTTGGAAATTACACCGATTGGATAGAAAATAATTTATTGCCTTGATATAAAGTAAAACTCTATACACACTTATTTACACCTGTACAAAATCTAATATATATAAAAACAAAAGTGTAACAAATTAAAATGTTTTATTTAGTTTTCGTTTTCATTTATATGTGCTGTCAATTACAAATATTGATCACAGTCGATTGTAACTCCTCGATTTCAAAAAATGAATTTCCCAAAGCCGTCCAGTTTTTGGTACATACCTACAAATCCCTCCCAGGCAGAATTTAACTTAAGTTACCCACAGTAATATTTGTAGAATTCTGTTTTAATTTTTATGTCTTCTTTACATAAGTTATGTTTGGAAAAAAAATAATATAAGTAATACATAATTGGAATTTCATATTAATTTAACATATATTTGGCAAAGAAATATTTAAAATCCAAACTTTTACATACGTATTAATGATTTTAGCAAACAATTAATTATATAAAAATATTATGGCGACGACTTCGTGTCTTAGAACAAAAATATTAGTTGCGTTTTTAACAATTTTAATTTAAAATCTAAATATAAGGATACAAATCGAAAAAGTTCAAAATAAAATAAAAAGCGAAATTACCATTAATTATAATCAATAAGAAAAATTAGAAATAAAAAAAAATAATAAATAATTAAAAGTAATAATATTGCCAGTGCTGTTGTATAACCGGATTCCAAAAAATAAAAATAAATTATTTATTTTCTTTATTTTATTTGGTTAAAAAAATTAAATAAAATCCACTTCTTTCCAGTAAAATAATATCACTTTTTCACTATAAATAGTTGACATCGATTAAAAAAAATTGAGCAATAAATTTTCGATGTTTTCAAGGTTTAATAGAAAATGTAATTAAAAAATAATGCTGAGGTTAAAAAAAATGGAAAATTTATTTAAAAAATTGTTATGAGATTAAAAAATGGGAAAAAAAATTCCGCTGAGGAAACTTTAATAAGAAAAAATTCTGTTGAGGTAAAAAAAAATAGTTAATACAGAGAGCTTATTTAAAAGAATTTCAGAAAAGTTCCAAAAAGACAGAACAATAAAAAAATTCGCTTAGGTTCAAAAATGGAAAATATAACAAAAAAAATTCCGCTGATATTTAAAAAAACTTCAAAAGAGGTCAAAAATAATAGAACAATAATAAAATAAATAAATGGTAAATTTATTTAGCAAATTCATTCCACAGAACACGAGTGGTACACATCATGAAACTAATTGTTCTTTTTTTGCAACAGGTGATGCAGCGATCGGCTAAAGAATAAATGTAATCTCATCTCGATTTAAATAAATATGTATACGCGAAATAAAATAAATTTTAATAAACAACGATACGACGCGTTAAGCAACATAAAATAAGAAAATATTTAGTGGCATCAACAATTTTAATTAACATTTATTAAAAAAAAAAATAAAAACATTTATCTACAACAACGTTCGTATACAAAATCGAAAGAGCCCGTTATATTCTTTGGTTTACAAAAATTAATGTTTATAATTAAAGAATTTAATATAGAAACATTAGTAATACTGCTTAAAATATAGCTACTTTTTATAATTGTAAATATTCTGGTTTGCGATGGGCGACAAGAAAAAAACTGATTAAAATTTTAAGAATTATTATTATTAATTATCTTAAAACAGAAAAAACGCTTTTTTATAGTTTTTCGAAAGCCTATTTTTAAGGTGTTTTATCGCCTTCCAAAATTTTCCGCATTATTACAAATAATAGACTAATTCAATTTTTTTTTCTTACTAATAAAGTCAACTTGACGTGAAAATTATGTCTATCATTGGCTTAGAGTGTAAAATTGTTAAATTTTGTTAAGAAAAAAAAAGTTACTTCAAGTCTGAAATTGTAAGGCCCAAAATAAAAGTTTTTAAATTACAAAATTTAACAAAATTAAAATAACCAATAATTGTTTACATAAAATATAAAAAAATAGGAAAATAAAGATCTACTTAAGGCTTATATTCGCCTTGTTTTTACTATACTAGAAATTTCGAATAACAAATATATTAAATTTGTTTTTATATTTTCACTTAAAGCATTTCCATTAATTTTTTTTAATTCCATTTAAAGCAAAGTAATTAAATTTTGTATACAGAATTTTTGAGATATTTTTAGTTTAATGAATAAATATTATTTTAAATATATAGCTAAAAAAAATATAATATAATAATTTGTTATAATTTTACTAAAATATGCATTATTATTATAATTTGAATGTGAAAATTTGATTTTAATAATTGAAAATACACAACATTTGTTATTTTTAATACTTTTTTTATAAGTGCTTTTGGTTACTGTCAATACATTTAGCACCAAATTTTCTGTTTTTCATTTTACTAAAGGCCTATTTTTAAATTGAATTCTACTAAGCTAAATAAAGCTATTCAAACATAGTTATCAATATTGGATCAGTTGCAATTTCCGTTTGTGGTGTTAATTTTATAATTTCATTTAAGGAATTTATTCTTTGTTTGAAATTTTCTAAAAGTCCAGCCAAAGTTAAGCAAAAACCACGACTTGCTGGTATCAGAGGAAAATCTGGTGATATATATTGTGATGTTAGATTTTCGCTGCACACTAAAATAGAATATAATGAAAAAGAAAGAAACAAATTTCTAATTTTTCTTTTCTTTTGTTTGTTGTTTTTGTGAAATATAGTATTAAATACAATTCTAAAAAATTTAACTTCAAATGATACGACTATGGAAAAAATATGGGTAATTTGAGAACATAATTTGAGAACATAATTTAAAAATTCAAAAATTTCATTTTTAAGCTAGTATATGGAAAAAACATGAAGCAAAGAAATTTATTACAAGAAATATTTATATCTTCCATCTAATCCAATCTAAAAGTATTCTATTGTACATTATATGTTTTCCATGCATTTTTTTCTTGTATCATTTTTTTAACAAAATAAATTTTGCGAGGTTTTTCTGCTTGTCTGTCAATGCCTACTGTAATTCAAATCTAAAGATTTACATTATTTTATTTATTAACGAATGGCTTATCAGCTTAAACAACAAAAAATTTTGGGTTAAGATTTATTATTTTTGGCACCATTTTTTTATTTACAAAATAAAAATTGAAAATTTTTTCAATTTTTTTAATAAAAAATTTTGCAGCATTTAATTATTTTTTTTTTCGCATTTCTTGGTATGTGTCAGTTCCATTTTTGATTTTAGAAGCTGCTCTTCATTGGAACACTTAAATTTTCTTCAAATAAATATTAGAAATCTAAGTACGATTACTGCATGAATGCTATGATTGTTTTATATTGTATGTATTATAAAACATAAGTGTTAATATTAAGTACAAGTAAATGCTTTCAACCCTGCTGAGCTTTCAAGTCTTTGAAGGCTAATGCTTTAGTCTTACAATTTAATTTTAAGATTAAAAACTAAATAAATAAATAATTGTTTCATTTTGTTTTCTCTACAAAATTCTCAACACTACTTTTTTATTATGTTTTTAATACTTACCAACATCATCTTTTAAATTCTCCTTTGTATCCTTTGAATACGTTTGTTTTGATAATTCCATCCAGCCTTTAATACGTTCATACATTTTAAGTCCATTTTCTTTGAAATGATTTTTGACTTCATCACAAAATATTTCTGGGGGATTTTGTATCAATTTTGTAGTCGCCTGTACCAATTTAATGATAACCATTTCGTTATACATTCGTGAGTTCTCTTTACCTTGCTGAGTACCTTAAGGAATAAGGTATTTGTAAAAAATTAACTTTTTATCTTCCCTTAATAAAAAAAACCTTTATTGTGTTATACCTTTTTGTTTTTCATAGCCGGCTTCATTAAAATATGGTTCCGCTACCAATATAAGGCCTTGTATGGAAACAATCACCTGAAGTAGTGTACTATTGGGACCCCACATTTCGGTATCTTTACCCATCCAAGTACCCAACAAAGATACACAAACTTTTCCATCCTCATAAAGATTGGGATTAAGGCGATCTGAGCAATAGCTAATATAATGACAAAGTGGTGGACTCTTAGGAAATTCGCGACCTAATTGAATATCAAAGAAAAATACTCCATCTTCGTATGGAGTATTTTTAGGGCCTTCAATCATTACGCTTAATAGATCAATGCGATCTTCAAAAACCCTGAAAATATGCAATACGTAAGATGACAAATTGCAATTGACATTTCTAATCATAAATCGCTTACTTTACATATACACCTGGTGGTAAAGACATGTTTAATAAACGATGTTCACGTTGCACAGCCTTATAATATTGTTGAGTATTATTTGGATGGAAAATGGTTAATTGGTATTTATGATTTTTAGGAGCATTCGAGATTATTTGAAAACATTCCTGATTAACATTTAATACATTAAGTTCGGCATCTGTTTGAGGCTTACAAGTCTCTTCAGAAACTTGGCTACTTGTATCCAATTCCTGTTTTAATAATATAGTTTTTTCTAAAGTAATAGTATTATCAACTATCTCTTCTATTTTGGAGACATTCTCCTCATTTCTGCAACTTTCAATTTTAACTTTATTATCATCAATATCTACTTCACTTTCATTAGTCTTGTTCTTTGTTTTAAATACAAGATCTTGATCACCTATGAAATATTTTTCACATATTTCATTAAGACATTTGACTAATTGCTTCTTGAGCAATGAGCATAAACGTACACATACCAATTCCGGTAGTTCTTCGGACAATTCTATGCTACTGCTCGACTGATTAATTGACTTTTCATTATCGTTGGCCTTTGTGAGAGAATTATTCGTTTCAACATTAGTTAAATCTGAGGAACTAGTGTAGCTAGTGGAGCTAAAATCACAATTTTCATTCCGTGAATAATTACCCGAATCATCCTGGGATGCGGCAGTCAAAATGGAGGTTTTTTCATAAGCCTTTTCAATATTCATCATAACTGAATTTAAAAGTTGATGTTTTTCAGCACTATATTGACTATTTTTAATAGGTGATATTTCTTTTTTAGGCAACATATTGTTCATCACGTTAGAATGATTATAATTTGTATTTATCGTTATGTTGCCTTTGTTTGATATAGCAAACGTGGAACCTGTTGGCATATCATCGGTTTTCTTATTTTGACATTTTTTGATTTCTGTGGCTCCTGTTTCAATCTCTGCTTGAAAACTTCTTTTTTTTAATGATGAAGTTGTTGTTACTAGATTGCTGGTGCTAATGCTGTGATTATGATCATTAGGACATTTCAGAGACATAGAATATAAAGTGAAAAGTACACGAGGAGCAAATTCTTTGGTTGATTGTTGGCATTTATTTAAATTTATCCCTGTACCATTTGAAGAGGCTGTACTGGCTGTACTAGTATTGCCAGCACCTGATATATTTAATACTATAGCGCTACAATGATGTTGTGGTTGTGATTGCGATTGTGATTCGTCCTTATTGGGACTTGATGGACTATCTTTAAATAAACGATTTTTTTGATCTTGTACACGTTCATTAATTGATTGTGATCCAGATTTGCGGACACGTTCAATTAGACCCTTAGAGCAACAAAGAAAAATTAAAAGCGTTGGAAAGTCATCAATATATGCCAAAAATTTAATAAACATATGCATTCTTGATTCAAATACATTCTTGATTAAATAAATAATGAACAACAAAAAATTTCAAATATACATACTTTTTAAAATAATTCTAATATATTTTTAATAGAATTTACATTGTAATTGAAAATTGTTGCGGTAATAGAGAAAAAGTAAATATTGTTTGCCATGTACTGTCGATTCTGATAAAACTAAACATTTTGAATACTTTAGTTAGGTGCGTTTTATCGTACGATGTAAAACTTAATACTGGTGGTAATAGATTGCTTTACAATATCAGAGTTCAGGCTTCGAGTGCAAAAATGTAAAAATACAATAAATGTAAAAAGCACTATCCTACTATTTTCTACAACACTTCAAATATTTAATTCAAGGGAAGTAAGTAAAAAAGATCTTTAGCTTTTTAGCCTTTCAATACAGTTGTGACTCGGTAGCAATTGTTTTTTATTGTGAAATTGTATAGAAAATAAAACAAAAGTACACGAGGCTAATTTAGACCCTGAACGCAGTATAGAGATTGGATACAAATTTCAGAAAAATCCATAAAAAATACATAAAAAATTTCACTTACCAAAAAGTGATCTTCATGAAAGTAGTTTGTATTTAAAAGACGATCCAAACACCGACAACTTTTATAAACTGATAATAGTTTACGCATTACCTAAAATAAAATACCAAAATATTAACGTATGACATATTTCTATATTTATTTCTATAAATGCTAATTTTACTTCCTGATTCTGTAAATTTGGATTTATATTGAAAATTTCCTGTAAACGAGCCAGTGCTACACGAGCTTTCTCCATATTTGTTATAATATCTGATTCAGTTATGGAAAACTTAATACTGCTACCAACACCACAGCCAACTTCACTAGTTTCAGATTCTGTCTCCCAGGAATCATCTGAAGCATGACTCAAATCACCTTGATCCAATTGGCCCACTTCAAAAAGATCTTGAGGCCAACTCAGGCTAATATGACCATCAACCCACCATACTTTTACACGCCCATCAATATTATTGTCAATTACTTGACCTGCTGTACATTTGGCATCTTCACCAACAAAATTAGCCACTCGTATAACCATGGTACCGGGACGATATTGAAAATCTGGTTGATCTTTCAGGTCATAAACGCTACATTCTGATTCACCCTTGTATGTGGGCCTAGCAAGAAAATTTTTTATTAATTTTTTTCTCTTGTTGAAATAAACACAATAAGTAAAGTCATTACTTGGGCTCATCGCATGATGTGTATGTGGTAAACCATTTAACATGTACCGTTCTATCCTCATGATTAACAGTTTGTATGACACCATAATCGCGATGACTAAAATCTGAATCTTCAATGGCTGATATTACGAAATCTCCAGGAAAAAATTCCTAAAAATATTTTATTAAAATAATAATTGACTATTTTTAAGTTCCCTGCCTAACAACTCACATGATTATCCAAATGATAAATAGGATATAATTGCGTTGAGGGTATACCCGATTCGATGGTCCCATCTTGCCATACTACCGTAACAGTACTATAAACTAACAAAGCTTCCGTGATAAGTTCATCGCCTTCCTTGGGTAGAAATTCAACACAAGGTTCAGCTAAAAAAGCTTTATTGAAAACCTTACGAGTTTTTTTCTTTAATTGACGTTTGCTAAAATGTTTGGGACTCGTATGTGGCGAGGAACTTGAGCACGTCGAAATTGTTGTTGTAGTACTAATACAATCATCGGTATATTGTTTGAGATTATCAATGTCCAAACCATTCATATCACAACTTTCTTCATCAATTTCTATTTCATCTTCTGTTGAAAACCATTCGGCCTCCGGATCATCCTTGCTATTTTTTAGTGAAATTTTTTCTTGACTGGCAATTGCTTGTAATACTTCTCTTTTGCCGGATTTATCTCCTTTGAAAATATTTCTTTTTAATTTATTACTTGATTTATCGTCTAAACTTAAACTAAGCTTTTTCTTAAATTTTTCGTAATGATGATGAGATCCTGCTCCACCCGATGCACCCGTTAAAGAAGTGCGCACGAAAATTTTTTGATTTTGTTGTTTTTGCTGTTGAAAAATTTTTTTAAATTTAATCGCCTGTTCTTTATCCCAGTCACTTTTCTTAACAAGCGTATCACAGGTCGAATAGGTTAGATAATTTCTATCAACGATTTGCAGCATACAAGATTCAAAAAGATTTAAGCGTTTCAAACGTTTTAAATCTTCTCTCATTACAAGAGGATTGGGCTGCAGAGTAATATCTTCTAAATTTGTATCATCTGACAGAGCTTTACATTGCCAATTAACCCAAACGCTATCTGTATAAAGACTTTCCACAAAAAACTAAAAAGATAAAATTTTATGTGTTAGGTGAATTCAGATTGTTTTTTAACTTTTTAAAGTAAACAACACCTTTCGGGTTAACGGTTTCCCTTTTTTATTTGTGTGCAGTGGTATGTGAGGAGTTAGAATCTTTATATTCTCCATTGGAGGTAAACTGCCTATAATTGTATTACCGGGATAAAATACTTTTGGATTAAAAATATCATGTTGACGACGTGAATGTAAATCTTGGAAATTATAAAAATCATTTGATGAGATTTCTATGCGACAGCCAGAAGCGGTTCTGTAGAAAAACAAAATTTAGTTTGCAATCTTTTTTTTTTTCTTTTATTAAACGTTCACCTAAGAATTGCTTTTTCTGTTACTTCTTTTGTACTACCAACCCAAGAATCAAGACATACTGCACCGTCACGTTGCCAGTTTGAAATTACTCTTAATCGCTCCGCATTTACATTTTTTATAACATATTTGGTACCTAGTACTTTAACATCTGCCTTCATGTTGATATCACGACAATAGCCTTTTTGAGTCTCTTTTCCTGGTACTAAACGTCTTACTACATCGCCTGGCATTAACGTACGATCTGCTAAGCCAATCTTTAATAAAAAATAATAAATTTGTAATTTATCGCATTCCTGAACGAACCCAAATTTAGTATATGATGATTTTATCAATAGTTATGAAATGTAATTAACGACAAGTTCTAAAAAAGTATTAACTATAAAAAATCTAATTGCTAATTATATAGATTTTATTACCCTTTAATTAAGAGCATAATTAGGTAAGTGAGAAATATATAAAATAATAATCTTAAAAGTTAAAACAGTGACAAAAATACGAACATGCAAAAATATACAAATTTCTATTCCGAAAAACTGTCACAAACTTTCTAACTATTTTAACTTTTGCTAAAACTTGCTCTGGTAGTTTACGCTATAAATTTTACTAAAACAGTACTACAAAATATTACATTAACTAATCAATAGCAGCTTTCCCACTGTAAAAAATTAGTAAATGAATGTATGGAAGTACCTATAAGCAAGAGCCAGTAATCAAACACCGAAAGCTTTGACATAGGACAAGCTAAACTACACACAGGTTATGGTTACATTTATATATACATACATATGTATCAATGTAAATGGGTACATAACAATATTCATAGCAAAATTTAAAATACAGTTACATTTTTAGGAACAAAACTTGTACAATTGCATAACTGTATAGTTCAAAAACTAAAACATACCGAATTTTCAGATTGCACTGTTTCCTTAAATTCAGGATACCAACCAACACGTACTTCACCTTTGTCTAAAATTTCATCAAACTCATCATCTTCATCACCTGAAAAAGTGCCTGGTGTCTCAACTACCAATCCAAATTTAACGCGACCCTTTTTGTCGATACGAAAAATTTCATCTTCGAAAAAATATTGACAATCGCCATGAACAGACTCATCCTCACATTTGGTTTCAGCATCTTCCAGTGAGGTGCTCATTGCGCTAATTTGATATGAAAGCAATTTAGGCGAGGCTCCTGATTTGTTGTCATTAATGTGTGTCCCATTTATAGAAAATTCTGATGATTCATTATTTTGTAATTTTGTTGTCTCTTTATTGGTTAATTCCTTATTTATTGATTGGATGTTATTATTATTTTTCAAATTATTGGACCCTTCATTTGCGGTGGAGGTCACTTCCGTTTCCATTATATCGATATTTTGCATATAATTAACACCTGTCCTTTTATTTCGTTTTTTAGCTTTTATTCAGTATAATGATTTCTCAGTTTACACACTCACGAATTTTAAACCACGTAAAAAATTTTGTTAATTCACTTTTTTAAATTTTATTTGCAAAAACATTAACTGAATTAAGTTTTTTCACCAGCAGAACGAAAATGAGAATTAATAAAAAAAAATAATGAAAAAAACGTCTGACAAAAGGGAGTTGCCAAGTGACTAACTATTCGTTAAGAATTATATTTGAGCAAAAATTATATTGATGAGTGAGGTCATCATGGAAATCTTTAAAAAATGTTAAAAACTGCACCGACAAATTTACTTGCCTTTCGTTGTTGTAAATTTTAATAAATTTGAGTATTTTGAAAAAACTGATTTGTACCACTTCATTTATCACATAATTTTGACATTTTAAGGAGAACACGTACAACTAATGCCAACAGCTTGGCAGTGCTCTACTCTATACAAATATATTGTGATTCAATACAAAAATGGCAGCTCCCAAACCTATGGTAATAATTCCCAATGAGTGTCAACAACACAAATTCTTAATCCAGCCGGAATAATTTTGCACATTTTTCACATCTCCTTAAAATAAAAGTAATAATTATTAATAATGACTGCCGTTCCACCACCTACAAATGTTTCCACTTTATTACCATTGGGTAAGTGACTTTGAATTATAAATAACATGGCTTGAATTTTATTTTTTTTTTGCAGAATTGGTGGATAAATGCATTGGTTCCCGCATACACATCATAATGAAGAATGATAAAGAAATGGTGGGAACTTTATTGGGCTTTGATGATTTTGTAAATATGCTCTTGGATGATGTGACTGAATATGAAAATACCCCCGAAGGCAGGCGTATAACAAAATTAGATCAAATTCTTTTAAATGGAAATAATATAACAATGGTAATACGATTTTGCATAGCCATTAAGAAATCTAATGACTTTTATTCATTGCAGTTGGTACCTGGTGGTGATATACCAGAATAATTTATCTTGCACAAAATCAGGAATATTAATGCTTAAATTGTTTTTGCACGTATATTATTAAATCATCTAATAGTAAAAAAGTAGTAGAAAAAAGTTTGTTTTCTTCTCATCGGTTATTTACATATGTATGTAGTACTAAAAATATACAACACTATGTACAGTTGCCATGGCTGTGAACTACATACTATACCATATTAATTGTTTATATTTTTACAAAGGGTGTTTTTTATAGACGTATAAACTTTAATTTGCAATAAAACAACGATGGATTATTCAATTGACATGAATTTTATTTATCTGAAAGATAATCTTGTGGCATTACATTTTAAATATGATTTCTGGCATATGACCGCCACGGCTGGCTAAGATGTAGTCCAATCTGGACGTCCAATTTTCGATGACTTTTTCCAACATTTGTGGCCGTATATCGGCAATAACACGGCGAATGTTTTCTTCCAAATGGTCAAGCGTTTGAGGCTTATCCGCATAGACCAATGACTTTACATAGCTCCACAGAAAGTAGTCTAGCGGTATTAAATCACAAGATCTTGAAAGCCTATTCACAGGTCCAAAACGTGAAATTAGGCGGTCACCAAACGTGTCTTTCAATAAATCGATTGTGGCACGAGCTGTGTGACATGTTGCGCCGTCTTGTTGGAAGCACAGCTCCTGGACATCATGGTTGTTCAATTCAGGAATGGAAGTTAGTAATCATGGATCTATACCGATCACCATTGACTGTAACGTTCTGGCCATCATCGTTTTTGAAGAAGTACGGACCAATGATTCCACCAGCCCATAAAGCGCACCAAACAGTCAGTTTTTTTCGACATACACTTGAGGATTAGCTTCACTCCAAATGCGGCAGTTTTATTTGTTGACGTAGCCATTCAACCAGAAGTGCGCTTCATCGCTAAACAAAATTCGCTTATGAAAATCAAAATTATGAACCATTATTTTCAAAATAAAATTGCACTATTTGCAAGCGTTGTTCAGGCGTGAGCCTATTCATGATGAATTGCCAAGCCAAACTCAGAATAAATCACTTGACAGCTGTTAAATCGGTCGCCATCTTGAACAGTAATGCTAACTTAAAGTTCTATACGTCTATAAAAAACACCCTTTATATGAGAAATACATTCAAAATTACTGCTCCTCTTTTGTCCTATTTTTAATGAAATGAGAACTTTAAAATTATCAAAATAATACATAAAATATTTTTTTAGAAGCAGCTTATTTAGAACACATTAATTTCTAAAACCATTCAAAATATTGTTTCGATCATAAAACAATGTTTCCTTCGTTACCATAATGTATTAATATCCAAACTAATATTTTTTTTCAGCGCTACGTAATTTCCAAAAGGCAAATTAATAAATGCATTTTCAATTTTTTTAGAGCAGATATGAAATTATAAGCTTCATAAAAAAGTTTTTGAAAGGCACCATCAGACAAAATATACATCAATATAAAAATCGCAAATATTTAGAAAGATCGTTTATTTAATTTAGCTTCTTTTAAAAAATTCAACAAATATTTTTCTTAATTCTATTAAACACCTTAAAACTTAAAGAAAATAAAACATTTCTTTTAGCACTTGAAAAGTCCTAATAATCCACCAATTTTTTTAATTTTGGTGGGGCTGAAATAACGACACGACTTCGACTGGTTGTACCCACAGATGAAGAGGTAGTAGCACTTGACATAGTTTGGTGGCGATCGTGATAATGTCTATCCCTATCAGAACGTTCACGTCCATCACCACCTCTATCGGACCGGTAACGGTCAGAAGTGCCACCAGTACCCCGATATCTTTCTCTATCACTATCACGGTCCCTATCTCTATATCGAGTGCGATCTCTATCTCGATCACGATCACTTCTTGATGATGATCGCCTAAGACGATCATCATATCTTGATCGTTCTGTATTGTAACGCGAAAATCTGTCATAATTTGGGTCCCGATGACGTCTAGAACGTGAAGCGCTTCGTTTTCGTCGCTTAGAATTACTGCGTCTGCTACGAGATTGAGAACGTGATCTTGGTTGTCTATTAGAATGACTTGGTGATCGCCTACGCTCATGGCTGGATGAACGTTTAACTATTAAAGGTGACTTCATATTGCGTTTACGTTCGTGACTACGACGTCGAAACGTTTTAACACTAGACCGTTCACTACTGCGCGACTGGCTTCGTTTTATTTTGGTTATTAAAACTGCATCCGAATTTTCACTTTCTGATTCTTTACTATTATGTGATCCATACCGATGTCGCAATTCTCTTTGTCTGCAATCATTATCAATTATTAAATACTTTTTTCATTATCATAATAAAATGAAAAAGTTACCTTCTGCGTAATTTTATTGATAGTTCGCGCATTTCTTCTTCTCGTTCCTGTTGCAACTGCCTTTCTCGTTCTGTTTTCTCAATTTCAGCTTTTTTATCAGCTTTATCTGCAATTCATAAATTAAACAACAAATATATACATTTATCAGTACATTTCTAAAGACTGAAAGTTTTAGTTGGTGCCACACTGTACACTCGCTTACATTGCTTATTAAGCAAATTCTGCATTTTCCTTTTCAGACGTTCCCTTAAATTCAACCGACCACTGCTACAACTGCCACCAGCTCCACTTCCAGAAGAACCCTGTAAGAAGTCACTTTAAATAATTAGCAATCTAATTCTACTATTATTGTGAGTGAAGGCACTCCGGTTGTAAGTCTCTATGCTAGGTGTAATTTTACGAAATGAATTCCTAATAAGTCTCGTACGTTGTGTTTGTCAAGGTCAAAATATAAATAGTTTTTCTGGATTTTGATTCTTTAATTTCACTATACAGGTTGTGGTCCCCAAATACATATATTGGTGTAGGAGGCTTTAAATTTATTTGTTGGTTCTTACTGACTTTGGTTTCGGGAGCATTACTATTTGATGTATTCGAGCCATATTTGCCTGTTTGCTGTGGCTGCTGTACAGCTTTTCCTTTATATGACAAAATTGAAGTCGAAGGCAAAGGATTTGATTTCTCAGAGCTAGAATTCAAAAAGAATTCATTAACATTATAATTTAATGAAGATATGTATGTATCTAGTGATTTGAGAAAACAAAAGACAAAAAGGGTCAACTTTACACTTACGTGGTGTCCACATCCATTGGTTCTTGAGCATCTATTGCTTCTTTTATTTTTAAAACTTCAGAGGAGTTATTTTTTTCGTCATTATCAGAGTCTGAATTATTTTCAGATGAAGAATATTCATATTTTTTCCGACCATAATAACGTTTTAATGGCGGAGGAGGAGGTTCAAGTACATTAACAGCCGGTAAAGATTGTTTGCTCGTCATTGATTCCATTGGAGCAGACACAGTTTGGGAGGTATTTATTAAGGCCATTTTGAAAGATGATGGTTGATTTGTTGATGGCACTTCTGTTATTTTATTACAAGTTGTTTCTGTTATTTTGCGAGGAGATTTGGATATATCTTTTATTTCAATTGGTTTGCAGTGCCTTGTATTGGAATGTGAGGAACTACGAGATTTCCGCCTGTTGGGGTTTCTTTTAGATATTCTTGTTGACTTATAATTTGTGGGCAATGGGGAAGCCGAACTTCTGCCTGTTGATGATGTGTATGACGAATTATAACGTTTTCGTCTTGATCTTGAGGCAGAATGTGGTTCAGAGTGTGACCTACTTCTAGATCTTTTGTAGTCTTCTCTATATCTCCTTGAGTAGGAACTGCGCATTTTATTAACTGATCGAGATCTAGATCGCGATCGTGAAATGGACCTTTTATCAATTTTACGATGTCGCTTATACGAAGAACTTCTTGATCTCCGCGAGCGTCTAAGACTTCGGCTATGTGACCTGCTGCGGGAATAGCTCCGGCTGTGGCTACCCTTTTTCTTTGAGGCAGAATTCCATTGCTTTAGGTTTTCCAAATTCTCTTTTACTTTTTGGGCGTAAGTCGTTTGTCCCGATACAGACGATGTGCTAGCACCAACACAGGCTGCTCCCAGTGTAGTAGATCCTTTACCCAATGTTATAGTAATTTTCGAATGAGGTTGCAATTCGTCTTCACCTCCAAATGATGTGATATAAGTAATTTTTTCTGTGGTATCAGATGGAGAAGGAGACCTTGAATCACTGTCTTCTTCTTTCCCAATGTTATCTTCTTTAGCCGCATAACTTGGCGGACTAAAAGGCCTCCTCGCTATACGTCTCTCCTTTTGAGCTCTTCTTTCACGTCTTGACTTGCGTCCGCCTAGTAAAATTTTTTCTCGTTCTTCTTCCCTTGCCAAACGTAAAGCATCTGCCTCATCTGCGTCTTTAGTCAAATACGAATAAAAATCATTACTAAGCATGCCATAATTACGTCCACATGCATTCAACTCATGCGCCTGATTCGTATCCAATTTAGATACCTCTATGGAAACATCCATATCCATGTCAGAGTCTGATTCCGATTCAGATTCGTTTTCAGTTTTCTGTAAGGCAGAAGATGCAGCACCAGATAAAGAACCGGTTGCACTACCACTAGCTGTAGAATGTTTGAGATGTGCAAAAGGTTGAGACTCTTGTACATTTTCAGTGGAATCGTCATAAGAATAACCTATGGCAGCGCCGGATTTCTGCGATTTCTTTTTACTCTGACTACTTTGATTCTCCAATGGCGCATTAGCACCAAACTGTTCTTCTAAATATAATTGATGTAAAAATTTCTCCTCAGGCACATTTAAAAAATCATTTTGTGCTAATATTCTATAGCGTTCGTAATTACATTGTCGCTCTTCGTGAGATACGTCTGCTATATTATCTGGGCCTTTCGGAATAGCAGGTATATAATCTAAATGCGCACGAACATCAAATCGATCTATAAGGTTATCGTGTTGGCCCTGCCAAGGTACACTACATGAAGAAAATAACTACATATTAACAATAGGTTACAAATCTGCAGATGTACATATGTAAATAAGTATCTTTGTATATTAACGAGTTTTTGAAAACTTGTTTTCAACAATGAAATTTACAAAAGCATCCTCCCAAAACAATGCAAACATAAATTGCCGCCACGATACACGCTTTTATATTTCTCGCCATACATATGTACATAAGTGTACTTAAGAAGAAACAAATTATATGCATTTGAATCTTGTATAACCTATATCATCAATTGAAGCCCTAACAATTTTAGAAAGAGATTTATTAATGTACTTTACGGAAATCTTCTTATATTATAATCACACAGTAATTTTACTGTTTGCAATTTTACCCGCCCCTTAAATTTGTCACAAATATAGAAAATAATGCATTAGATATCACTTGCATGATTGCTGCTCCATCTCCGGCAGCCGATACCGCCGGATCCAAATGTATTTTACAACGTCTGCCATGAATTTGTATAAATTGAGTAGGATCCGCTTGCTAAAGAAAATAAGTCAAATTAAATATATACTGATTTACATATATTAAATTCACTTACAATTTTTTCATAAAAATCTTGTCTGCGTTCCGCCCGGCGTCTATAATCGACTATAAGACCGCGTATACGACGTTCTTGCTTCCGAGCTTCATGCCACATGTTAAATATATGTAATATTTTTAAAAAGCACTTTGTACAATTATTATATTATTCATTTATATGTTCATTTTTTTATTAACGATAAAACTACTTATTAGAAAATTTTGTTCTAGTGGAAAGCAGCCAAGCGACTACACTAAAAAAATTTTTTTTAGCGGAAGACAGCTGTCAAGCTTGCACCAGATTTAAGCACACTTGTATACGTTACTACTTTTAAAACAATTTTGTAGTACTTTTCAATACAGCCATGAAAGGATGTTGAGCAAAAGAGAAAAGTTCGATTATTTGTCTCTTAAAAAATTAAAATATTTGAAACTATCCTTTTCCACTGAATAATATAACATTGATTTATCTCCAAAAAAATTGTTAATTAAAAAATGACTTCTAGCATTGGGTTTTATATTAAGCCGAAAGTGTTTGAATCGAATAGTTTCGAAGATGAGCTATTTGGTGATGAAGGAGATGAAGATTTTGATACTCAAGGATATTTATATGAAGTGCCTTATACCTCAAGTAGTGTTGACAGAAGTTCAATTGGTTCCATTCCTTGGGCAGATGATGCTATAAAAATAAACAAAACGGAGTGGGAAAAAGTTGAAAAAATGTTAAGTGGTATAGAACCGTTATCAATTGCTGAAGAAGAGGTAAAGAAGGAAATTTTAGATTGGCAAAAGAAATTTCCTCAAATACTTAACAAACACAAATACCAAAACTTAAAGTCAGATACGTTGGATATTGAATCATTGCCCAGCCTCGACATGCCTTCAGAAGACGAGAACTATGAAATTGATGACAAAGAAGCAATAAACAAAGGACGCATTAGAGAAGCAAAGCTTGTAAGCAAATCATCTGAAGGAGATAGTAGTAATATATGTCAATTAATGAAGAATTTAACAACAAAAGCTGTACCGTTTAAAATAAACCAACTTGAAACAGACAGATTGTTAATTAAAGATAGGAAGTGCTCTAGTTCAACTTCTTCATATTCATTACGTTCCCCGCCTACGCCGGTACAAGTTAATTTAATATCTACCTCAACTAATCGTTGTCGAATGCCCCCTATTTTAAATGTATTGGAATCTAGAAGAAAATTTCGAAATTTGGCTCAAAATAAAAATCACAGCTTCGTGCAACTAACACAAATACAACAAGCAAAATCAGCAGCTGTGGCACTGGAACAAAAGTCACGTTCCCACTTTCATACTACCTACAGATCAGCCTGGCATGTACCTTTTGCAGCGAATCGTTTTTCTAATAACAGAAACACAATCATTTTACCATCTATAGGAACTAAGCAACAAATGAATCAACAACGATATAGGACACAACCTACTACTACATCGTCAACTACAAACATAACACCATCTTCCTACGAGCCAAGAGTACAATTGCTAAGGAATAATAATAAAAGTTTGATGCATAATTTAACCACTAAACATCACTTGGTTTCGGGATCAACCACAAATGCTTCAACGCAAACAAACACATCGAATACAACATCATCCGGTAGATCAATATCAGCTGCCGTAAAGTATCCAAGAGTTACTACTTTTAATGCTTTATATTTACCCTATAGTGCCTCGAAATTTCACGCTTTCAAGTAAGAAATATAATAAATTTCATAAATAAATAAAAATTATTTTTATACGAAATACTTATTAATATGTATTTAATTATTTGAATTTATTCAAGCGGCTAAATATATAACAAAGGATATTTATTCACTTGCATCTTTATATATTGAAATTATCCAAGCGCAACCGACCTTCATTTTCAGTAAGATACAATAAATCCGATAAGGATTGTTCACAGATTAACTCTTCAACTCTATCGTATATCTGAAAGGTTTATGGTTTTAAATTATAATTAAAAAATGTATAGAGTATGTTGAGAAGAAATACTTACTCCTTTTGCTTTATAACTATTCAAGATTGCTGGATATTTAAATGATGGTCCAAAATTGACGCTCACCGTAGCACTTTTATGTATCGACACTGTAGGATAATATGACCCTGCAAATATGTCGCTAAAAGCCACGCCCTGAGACTGTCCGTTTTTAAAGAACTCTATTTTGCTACCTGTTGCTACGCGTAGTTTTTTCAAAGTTTCTTGAATTTTGTCCTTATCTTCGTAGTACAAATGTGATTTGAATTTTACTAGTGGCTGTAGAATAATATTTATAACAAAAAATACAACATATTAAATTACTTAGAATTATAAATTTTAACAAAATTTAATCTTTCGTGCTTAATTTTAAATTATATTGGTGTGTAAAATCAAAAAATTAAAACTTTAAACAAGAAAATAAAAAAACTAAGAAAGTAGGCATTTAACTAAATAAACAAAAATTTCGCAACCAACATATTACAAAAAAAAAAATAATATTCGCTCTTTGGGTATTACATAAATGTAATTAAAGAGTATATAAAACAAAAACAAAATAGAAAAAACTGAAATTCTCATTTTGTCGATTGGTATAACGAAATAAGTATTCCAATGTTTTTGCAGGAATTTAATACGACTTGGGAGTAATCTACCGAAGATTCAGAGTAGCGACTGATGAAATAGATGTATGGATATGATTTTCCTTAGTACTTATTGTACTAAGTAAATAATTTTTTTCTGAAATTTTCCACAAGAATATCAGAAAATAATTGAATTTTGCACACCAACATAAATTGGAATTAAGCACGAATAAGGAAAATTTTGTTATAATAAAAAATTTTAGTATAGGTTGTTTTATCATGTTCTTAATATAAAAAAATAGATTTTCGTTTCAAAATTTATAATTGTAATAAATAAAAATTAGCTTGCATTGAATTAAATTTCTCACGGAAAAAACGGCATTCAAACTATTTACAATCACAATGTACTTTGAAAAAACATTATATAAACTTTAAGTTTATATTAAATACCGATTAATTTAAATTTAGTTTATCGTTTAAACATGTTTTAATGTTTGTACATTTATATATTCGATAAAAATGCCTTTGTTTATTCATTTTATTAAATAAAATAATAACTTACCCTATCTTTAAATGTGTTAGGTAAGTAGTCAACTTCCTTTTCTTCAGGCAAATCTATTAAAAAACCAAGTATATCGCCCTCTACATAAGCATCACTGTAATGTTTACCATGACTTTCACTAAATCTTGTGCCCTTGCGAGAACGCCAAGAATAACCAAATTTATCATAACCTAGTGGAGCTTGTAGATTTCCATACTCTTGACCCCATCCTATACGTGTAGCAGAACCTTCTGGCATTTCTTCTATAGTCACCTCAAAATACCACCGACCGCGATTAACGGCTGAAAACGAATATAAATTAAATTAGTAGAAACATACATTATGCAATTTGTTACATTTAAATAGGTACTTAATACTTCGTTAAAAACTTACAGTGCGTAGCTCTAACCATGCAATAACCCTTTTCTCCTGTCACAGCTAAACGATCTTCTGATATTTTCAGTTGTGGCGCTCGATCGTGTAACGCTAAAAGAGCACTATTCGGCACAAGGGTACGGTACAGCCATCCCGGTATGGGTTTTCCGGCCCAATCAGATGATTCATCAAATTCTTGCCTAAAAGGGGCATGGGGATCCGGTTCGGCCAATATATAACGGTAGCCATCTTTATTAAAAGGATGCTCCAAAGGATAACCATGGGCAGGTAATTTGACATTAGCAGATATATCAGAGCTTGGTCTACCCTTTTTGCCAGTTGGACCAGAATCTGTACCCGGAAATTTTCGCTTTTGTCTATTATTTTTCGACAGCGACGCTAAAAATTTGTATAATTTATGGAATTGACTAATAAATATATGATTTTGATAGGGATAGAGGAAAGTGCATTCAATATTGTGTACGTGTCACAATTGTAAAATACACGCACCATCCGCACACCCCTCACTTAACTATTGGAAAAATTTGTGTATCAAAATTTTTTTTATCAGTGTGAAGTACTATATTTTATACTACGTTATTACGTACGTTCTTCATCACGAGTAACCAGACTATCCATTATTTCTTAAAGATTTTTTTTGTTTATATATCTCTTATATCAGGTACAATTTTACAATAAAAATTAAATAGAAAATTATCTAGTTACATATACACAAGCGAGTTACATAGAATGTTTTAATCCAATACAAGTTTTATTCCCAACAGATTGAGTGTCATTTTAATAAAAAAATTTACACCTTGTCCTCCTGGTACTCTTTCACAATCAGTTTAAAAACACTAAATTCTTGCACTTGAGGTAATCTACAAAGTATGTGTGTGTCTATTTATTGTAAAGAAAAAATAGATATATAAACAAAACAGCAAATTTGCAAAAATTAGAATGAATTTAAAATTTTCCAGTGAAACTATACACTATCAAACAATCCATATGTGCATACTAAATATGCGTCTGTATTTTAACGACAAAAATAACACAATATACACATATGCATACAGAATGTCCAACCAATATCAAAACAAAAAAGATTAAAAACAAAACAGTAAACACAGAAATGAAAAAAGTGGTTTTGACAGTAATAGAAAAAAAGAAATTAAGTTGTAAGGGATTAGTTTATCTATATTTGCTAATTATAATTGCAAGAGCTCTACTTTTTTTTAAAAAAAATATATGTTGTTTCAAAGTAATAATCTTCTGAAAATTTTCCGTATTTCTTTACAGGTAGTACTTGTCATATCTTGATATAACCGATTTTACCGTATTATCTGAAGTCTATTAGTTTAACAAATTTTGAATTTTACAGCAGTAAATACATACCAATGTCTGATGAGAGAATATTTTGTATTTACCTTGAGCATAACCATCTTCGGTTAACCTTAATGTGCCCAATTTCCCCAAAGCTTCGTAGCTTGGCTTAATTTTAGATAAATCGAAGGTCATGAGTCCAAACATTGCACCATTTTCAGAATTTTCTTCATATGTAAATGTTGATTGGACATCTTTTAATAAGGAACGTTGTACCGTTGAATACCACGACTGAGTAACTCTACGCGGCATTGTTGTCATAGATTCCCAATACTGTTCAATAAATGGTATTATATCCTTATCTTTACTAAAAAAGTTCTTCGGTTTACCCTCTTTTAAAGAATTTTGTCTCATATTTGCTATGGCAGTGATGCACATTTGTGGTATAGCTATAAATAATATCGGACAATTATTCTCAAGGCAAATGAAATAAGTCTTTTTGAGCTTACACGCCTGCGAACGCCGGAAGCTCTCCAAACCACTAGGTGAACAATTTTTACAAACAAAAACATAATTTGTTATAAAAGGTATCAGCTTACCCAGCTGATAGCCTATGCAGGATTCATGAAACCATCGACTACAATTGGCGCACAATAATTCAACGATATTGAAATTTCGATCCTTCCCACTAAAGCATGAAATTTAATTTAAGTATATTCATGTTTTCTTAATTCTGTTTTGTTTCAATATTTGTTTACCAATAACAATAGCCGGCTTTTTCTTCTGATGCCAGACTTTGCTTTTCACATTGCGTTTCATGCATTTCTTCTGACTGCAAATTACTGTCTAATTCAATATCTTCCATTTATTAAATAAGTTTTTTAACTGTAAACTTTAAATAAATTATGTATATGCACTTAATCTTATTAATAATTTATATTGCTTCCGTTACTTAATAAAAATTTGCTTCGATGAAATATTTAGCTGCCGCAAGACAAAAAAATAACAAAAAGAAACTAATCCAATTTGAAAACGTATGTTCAGTGCATGTATACACACACATGTATATAAAATGTATCCCAGAAAACACAAAGCTTCGGACTTGAATTGATGTACCAGGTAAAAGGAAAATTAATATAGGGAAATACAACTTAATAATATAGGCATTGCAATTTTATATGATAGATTACAAAACTAGAAAGTAAAATGCGTAAAGTACTTCATTTTGAAAACTTATCAGCGCCAACCATTCCTAATTCATGGTACTTTTGCCTTGGTACTTATTTTATATTATTCAATACTAAATAAAGTAACCATGTTGTTTTTTCTGGTTTTCCTAACAACTGATTTTTATTTACTTTTTCATTTTGTTTTCTTCAATATCCTATTGGAAGGTTTATTGACCAAAAGTTTTCTAGTGTATTAAAATTTAAACAAAAAGCTTTGTGTTTTGTTTGTGATTCCTGTTGAATAACAAAGCAAGTAAAAAATGAAATAACTGGACAATGCACTTTCCTTTGTTTTGGATCAGGTTGTTGTAGTTAAGTGTTGGTATAACTTTTATTTTTTATATTTACTTCACACATAAGTGAATATGCAGCGTAGCACCCTACAGTTAAAACTAGTGGTAATATCGATTTAATTTAATTATAAAGTAATCAATTATGTGTTGTGAAATTAATATTTTTCAAAGTTTTTAAATATTTTCAATAAAATCATAAAGAAAAAGTGATTCACAAAAAAAGCAAAACACTTTTTTCTCTATAAATTAATTATTTCAACTCAAGTTAAAGTTTTTAATTTTTACAACATATGTGCATAAAGATGTGTGTATAAAAATTCGTACGCATTACGGAATATTAGGGACTTTGGCTGATGAATCTATTAACTATTTCTTTATTTTTAATTTAAATCTGTTCTGTAAAAGTAAATTAAAAAATCCCTACATCTGGTTTACACCAAAATTTAGACATTTTATACACTATTATAATGACTGTTACAACTAATTCTTCAATGTAGCTTAATACATACTTCGAAGTGATGGCGATTCTTGAAATACACACATACATTTATATATACACCCAGTAGTTACATAAATACTTGTTTACGTTCAGCTATATTGCTATTGTTTACAAATATAAAAATCGAGTAATTTGTTGGAGAGATCTTTTCAAATCTCTTTTCCAAGTATATAAACTGAATTGTAGAACTTTAGATGAGAACCTAGTAGATGAATAAGTAAACACTCACATTCTATATTATAAAATAATAACAACAAATTATAAATCGCGCGAAGTAACAAAAAATCAGTCTCAATCAAAACATTAACGAGCTAACAACTATTAGCTCCCAGTTATAATCATAAAAATAAACTGAAGTTTGGTCAATTGGAAAATTGCTTAAAAAGTTACATATCTATACACACGCAGAACAGAACAAAATGTACATTTTCATTAAAAGTTTTTATGTAAGACAAAGACTATTATAAATAATTTTATTTATATGCATGCGTGAGTAAAAGTGCTATGAATTTGTGCAATAATGAAACCATTAAAAAATAAAACTTTCTCTATACATACATATTGTGTATATGTATGTGTACATATGCATACACATAGTTTGTTAGAAAATTATAAACAAAAGTTTTTAAATGTTTTCATTTGGTGTTGGTTTTTTTTATGTAGAAAATAAACAGCTTCATTCAAAGTCAATTAAAGCATTGTCTGATAGAATGAGTAACAATTTAAAAGCCTTATCTGTTATCGAAAATTGTTTCAAATGAACATTAGATTCTTTTATCAACTACAAGTGAATGTAGTTTCTTTTAGAAAACTAAATATGTAGGTACATATGTATTGATTTGCATTACACACCTGTATACGTATCTATTCATTTGTGAAGAAAAATAAAACTCCGATTAGTAGTGATAAGCACCGCAATTTATGTGCATTCCAGTTACTTATGAGTTTTACTTTTTCAAAAGATATACATTTTCGGTGTTTTAGTTTTTTTATGATTTGACAAAAACGAAGACAACGAGAATATTTTGTCAGTAAATAAATATATTCTCAGTTATTAAATGCTCGTGTTTCGAAGTGGAAGTTGAGCGTATCAGTTGTAAAAATCTAGAGTACTTAAAAATATATGTGTACATATGTGAAATACGAACATTCATTTATAATTATTTAATAAGAAGGAAAAACAAAAAATTCTGTAGCAAGATAATTAAAAAATAGTTTTAAAATAAAAACAGACAATAACAAATATATAAATTAGTCTTCCATTACTGTGACGATCTTCATCAAATCTTAACAAAGGTAATAATTTACTTTAAAATAGTCACGTACCTACCCGCGTAGATATATACACACATGTTTGGTATATAGGTAATAAATTAAATTATGTATGCACATACATATTATCGTCTAAAATTTTAAACAACTTTAAAATCTAATGAGATCTATTTGTACAAGAAATTGTATAACTTGAACCAAACGCATGGTCACTTATGATCAACGAAGTCGATGTTATTTATTTTGAATATATGACAAACATTCATATCAGTATACTGATATGTACATATATATGTATATAAATATGTATCTATATAAATTTATATATGCATGTATGTACATATGTGTTTATGTGTGCAAAAATTGGTTGAATAGTTCGTTGGTCTACGTTACAGCCAACGGCCATCAATTAAAACCGCAAAGTTTTGTTTTAACCACATATGTATCTATAATCTATTTAATAGATTATACATACTCGTATCTATTTAGGTACCTATATACACTACCCATCATTTGAATATGACCTCAAACTATATTTTTTACTATTGTACCTGTGTGTTTAAAAAATTCAAGATTTTGATTTTTGATTTGTACAGATTTCTTTGTTTTTATGTTCTCTGAATCCATCGCGGTAATTCACGGAAACCGCAGGTTAGCAAATACTAACTAAAACTTAAATTTTACTGTAAAATCCAAAATTGACTCAAAAAATTAAACAAAAATATTTAAATGCTTTTTTGGCATTGTTTGTTATCTTGAAACGAATATAGCAATTGAACTTGTTTGTGTTGCAAATGTCATTATAAAAAATTCCAAGCTGAATTTTAGCAAAATTAATTCTGTTTTTATTTATTTATTTATTTTTTTTTTAATTTAGAGGCTATTGAAACCTCAAATACCAAATATGCCTATATTCTAGATTAGTCAAAAGTGTAATGTAAAGTAAAAAAGTTTTATTACATGGGTAACTACATAATTTAAAGCGAATCATAATAAGTACTAGATGAATAAAAACAATATAAGCTATAATGAAAAATAATAAACTTTCAAGTAAAAAATTGAAATCAGCAAAGGAAAAAATTAGGATTCTACTAATTTTATTAAAAACATATGAATGCTAAGAATGCTTAATAAATATTTAAATTGACATTTGTAATTAAAATTTTACAAAATTAGTTGTTTTTAATAAGGTAAATTAGAAAAAAAAATTCTATGACAAAACATCTCTAATGCGAAAAAACTTAGGACCCGGTCCCATAAAACCTAACAATAACTTCACTCGCATATTTATATTGAAAACTACATCATTCTCCAATGATACAATCGTTAAATTAATCTCTAGGCATCATTAGTTAAACGACAAATTAATGTTTAACTAACATTTGTTAAATAAAATGAGGCTAATTTTTTATATTTTTTTATGTAAAAACATAGAATAAATGACTAGGGCCAAATTGCGGAATAAATTTCGATCAATATCGGATGCCGTAAAATATTTACCTCCTGATTTATTTACGATTGCACAACACTTAAAATTATTATTAAATGAAATGGAAAACAAAACAAGACAAACACACAGTGTCTCTCTTGTCTTAGAAGATTAATTTAATTAATTAACCTATGCCTATAAATCGTGATATAATTATTTTTAAATACTATGCCGATAAAAATATCGATCAAAACACTTGAAAAATTATAAATATCATGAGTTGAGCAATATTTAGCATAGATATCATTTTACTTTTCACTAGAGCTACGCTTTTAATTCTGCATATTTAATAGCATTATTAATTGGCTATCACATTTTATTAAATAGGACCAACAACAAAAAAGAAAAAATAAGATCTTCATGATAACTACTGTCAACAGAGTTTATTAATATGAACGCAAAACCATGCACACATGCACATTTCCACATACATACAAATATATTTAAATTATAACTTCAATGCAATTTAAATAAATTATATTTAATTAAATAAAATATGACGTTTTTCTTTTTCCTTATACTTTCAGAACTAACAGAACTGTCGCAACAAAGAATAAGTTTTTTAATAAGTTATACCGAATGTAGAGTACATTCATCTCCATTATATTCACGTATGATTTTATGATTTACTTAATTGAAATAAATACATATATGATGACAAAATGACTAGAGAAGCAAGACCGGGACTACAAAATGAAATAAATGAAGTGGATTCTAAGTATGGTAGAAGATTAGCATATGAGAGAAATTTTAAAGCACCATTATGGCGTAAACGTTCCTGCACTGATGTACCTTGTTTACTATTATTCTTGGTCTTCCTGGCAGCCTGGATTTTTATTGCCACCTATGCTTGGCGCAATGGCGATTTAAATAAACTTGTAGTTCCCACAGATTCATTTAATAAGAAATGTGGCATCGATTCCGGGGTTTTAAACAAAAAATACTTATTTTTCTTCAACCTTGATAAATGTATAGATCCCTTAGTACCGATTACTGGCTGTCCTACACCACAGATATGCGTCGAACAGTGCCCACAACAAACTTTTATTTGGGATACTATGAAAAATCAATTAACATTAGATGAATTGAAATCTAGGCTTATTTGTTTAACTGATTCTGACAAGTTCAATATAAAAAGCAAGGAAGATGCTCAAAAGGCTATTGATGATGAGCGTTGTGCCAGATGGTACATTAAAAGTGCTCCCTTTTTAAATCGTTGTATGTGGGAATTTTCACCACAGGTTTGTGAATATATACCGGCTTTCTTATTGCAGCGCAACAAAAGGGCACTGTTAGACTTGCAGACAAACATAAGTATTTTACATAATGAACAGCAGTTACAAGCTTTAGCACTTACAATGTTTCCTGAAGCCCAAACTCTTATATCCAACGCAGCCACAACAATTGATACCAAAGCTGAAATGGGAGAAGAACCAATTGTCCAATGTCGCAGACGTCAGCAATTGGGTGAAACAGTTATAAAGGAAAAAATGTTACAAACTGACACCAGGTTGGCAAAATTTATTGGTAACATTGTAGCTCATTTTACCAATGGCACTCACGAAGCTCAACGCGTTGGGGAAAATGTTGTAGAGGATATATTAAATTCATATCTTGTTATTTTAATGGCAATTTTATGCACATTGGTGGCCTCTTTAATATTTATTGCATTGATGCGTTGGCTTGCCTGTCCCTTTCTGTGGAGTTCTATATTTGGTGTACTAATTGGCCTAGTGATCGGCATATATTACAGTATTAATAAATATATGTTTTATCACCGCGAAGCGACTGTCCCACAACATGCTATAAATTTGAATGCTGTGGTAAAAAACGTTTTACAAGTAAGTGATTTTATTTCTATTTAAAATATATTTTGTTGCAAACAATTGAGAGTTTCATGTATATTACATTATACACATATTTTTATATTACAGGACGAACGCTTGTGGCTGTATTTAAGCATATTTTTATGTGTATTCTTTGTTATTCTGTTGCTTCTTTTAATTGTTTTGCGTAAACGAATAAGTATAGCAGTAGCACTAATCAAAGAAGGAAGCAAAGCAGTTTCAAATGTTAAATCAACTGTATTTTTTCCAATTATTTCATGGATTCTCTTTACTATGGCAATTATATATGCTGTTGGAGTTGGACTTTATCTAGGTTCAATTGGTGAAAATTCTTTTAGAATGATCAGGCAATTAGACTTAAATACTGGAGTTACACAAGAAAATTGTAAATGTGAAGGTCCAGCTATAAATTATACAGTTGGTGCCGACTGCGATCCGAAAATTTTTCAAGATCACTGTTATAATGCAGATAGTTCTTTACTGGGATTCTTTCAACAGTCTCAAAGATCTCCTTGCACTAAAATAATGTGTAGCTTTGTTGAAGTCAAACATACGTCACTCATAAAATGGTTCATTGTGTACAATGTTTTCGGCTATCTCTGGTTAACGTTCTTTATTAGTGCTTTTAGCGATATGGTTTTAGCCTGCACGTTTGCTACTTGGTATTGGACATTTAAGAAGAAAGATGTACCATTTTTTACTCTTTCCAAAGCCATATTTCAAACTTGTTTTTATCATTTAGGAACGTTAGCATTTGGTTCATTGATTTTAGCAATTTGTCGCTTTTTACGCCTTATCTTGGAGTACATTGATCGTAAATTAAAGAAATACGACAATGTTATCACAAGAGCTATACTTTGTTGCATGCGATGTTTCTTTTGGCTTTTGGAGTCCTTTTTACGTTTCTTAACCCAAAATGCTTATATAATGTGTGCCATACATGGTAAAAACTTTTGCACTAGTGCTAAAGATGCTTTCAATTTAACCATGCGGAACTTTTTACGTGTAGTCACCTTAGATAAAGTGACTGATTTTCTATTCCTTATGTCGAAGCTTTTAATAACTGGAGGTGCTGGCGTAGCTACTTATTTCTTTTTATTAAATAGCCCATCCATAATACAATTACACTATTTAGCTGTACCCACAGCCATTGTAGCAATATGTGCTTTTCTCATAACAAGTATCTTTTTTAGTGTCTACTCTATGGCCGTAGATACTTTATTCCTGTGCTTCCTTGAAGATATCGAAAGAAACGATGGTTCTCCGGAAAAACCGTATTACATGTCCAAACATCTTATGAAAATTTTAGGCAAACGTAATAAAATCCCAAGAAGGACAACATAAAGTTCAAACTAAACCAAAGTGCATAATTTGTAACAAAAATATGGAAAGCGAATTGATTGGTGCTGATATTTTACAATTGAAATACAAATTAAACAATTAAACAGTAGTAATGAGTTTTAACTTATAGAAATGTGTTATGTTCTAAATTTTAAAAAAGTTCAGAAATTTATATTCAAATCCAAATTTAAGCCGAAAAATTATATAAATAATAAATGTTGAAATATATAATTTTAAATAAAATAAATTAATAGCCGCCATTTTAAAAGAAAACATTATACAACTGCATATACACAGTATACATATATACCTACAGCTATGTATACGTACACATGAGTACATAGATAAGGTTGTGCATAATGTAATATAGAATGTAATACACCAACTAAAGGCTTGATTTTTTAAAACATCCCAATTAATATGTATGAGTAAGAAATAATTAAAGACACTCGAAAAAATACACGTTATTAATATTAAAAAAAATAATTTTAAAATTTAATAAGTATGCCAACTAACGTTTTTTCTACATATATAAATACAAATATATTAAGTTATCTCAAATTATTTTAAAATTTTTATGTATACAAATTTCTATATATATATATATATATAGATGGTCAATTCCGCAGAAAAGTCAACTCCGGTCACCTATCGATTGATAAATTAATCAAATTCCATAGAGCTTCTGCTTTTAAAAAACAAACAATAAAAATTTTTACCACACATGACAGAAGTTGACTGGAATGTGAGATTTCCTCCATGTATGTATGCACATATATAAACATTTATTGCAGTACATTCAAGAAATTGCTGTTTAATTAATTATTTTTTAAATAATATAGCAAAGTATATAAATAATTACTAATATAAAATGCTCAAAAAGTAAAGTTGCGAATTTTTTAATTTAATGTGTTTAAATATGAATTGAATACCTAGTATATATAATTAAATTGTTGCCATTTTAAGATACTTCATATAAACAAAAGTGTTTTGTTTTAAGTCAGAAAGGCTTGTACAGGCAGAAATCCCTAATCTTATAATCAGCATAACATATACAAAAAATATTCATCACGTTAATTAAAAGAATTTTCTTTTTGTCGATACATTTAATTCTAAAGAGATATTTGGACTTATATTTACAAGTCCCAAATGTTTTATACACTACGCATAGGGAATAAAAAATTTTATTTATTTATTCACATAATATTAGAAATTTACTGACCAGTGGTCTAGGCAGAAATCGAAACTGCGAGCCCCAGACTGATAGGTTAGTGCACTACTAAAAAAAATTTAAAATCAACAGTTAAATGTATTACCATGTTACTAGTTGTATTAAACTAGTTTTTTGGCTGCGAGCATCCATGGCATCATGATAACAATCCCAAAATATAAGTATATAGTGCTGCCAGGTATCCCGTGCACAATTTCTTTCCATTAATTTGAAATGTTACAAGAAGTAGTATGAGAAGAGATATTTATTTTCGTGTAGTTGCAAAATTTTTCTCGTAATCACATATATTCTCATGATTCCCTGTTCTATTTTCTCTCATCAATTTTTTATGTTAATTTACGGCTAAATTAAAATACTACTCCCATTTTAAATTATAAAATTGAAATAAATGGTAGCCCTCGCACATGTTTATTTAGTATACATACACAGTGCACATGAATCCGTTTGTGACAATTGATTAAAATTAATAATGAAAGTTTGCTTTTATTGGGAAAAATATTATTTAAAATAAGATGAATATGAATTCAAGAGATTTTAAACACTAAAGAGGTAAGTGCGGTAATGATACAAATAAAACACTAAATAATACATTTCACTGATGATTACGTGCAGGGGTACTGAACGTGGTTATATGTGGCCACGAAACGTTGTAACAATAAAAAGTGAACAGACTCGAGGTCATGTATTGCTTTTTGGTTACACTCGTTTTAGAACTATGCATTACTGATCATATATAGTAAAATTTAAATGACATATATAGTCGATTTGTATTAATTTTATACACATGCATACATATTTTCAGTTCCTGCTGTATCTAATTGCTCTTTTCCAATGACCAGAATGCGTCATCATAAAGGACCTTAAAAAGGTAAAGGCTATGCATAGCTGCATAATATTATTGGGACTGCACATTTTTTAAAAATAAAGAGGATTTGATGGGCAAATCTACATATACACTGTAATTAAGTAAAATATTTTTAAGCCAAAAATAAAGCTAAATTTAATATTACTTATTAAAAGTAAATCGTATAGATTGTTTTACTCGATGGACATTTATAAATTATTGTAGAAAGAATAAAGTTGGTGCTTTGATGTTTTATAACTTTCAAATTATATCTGAAAATTGGAAAGTAAGATCACTTCCACAAATTTTATTCAGGTAGCGCACGACACTAAAATTAGTTTCCATATTGACAATACCATAAGCCCTATGATTCCATCAATTTTATGTTTTTGTGTTTTAACCAAAGCAGAAATCTAATTTCTTCTTAATCATCATTAATTTCTTTGGAAACGCTTCTCTTGCCTCATTGGAACCAACCCCTTTATAGCTCTAAAACAAAAGTTGGTAGGTTGCACTTTAATGTTATCAATGATGCCATATCGTCATAATTAGAAACTGTGCTACCGACTGTTCGTGGAGACACGACAATTTGTACAAAGAGATCTTAAAATAGCAAAGCAGCGCCAAGTCAATATTTTTTTAGTGAAAATTTTTGTAATTTAACTAAATTCCGCTTATTTTCATTGAAATACTAAAGGCCATAAAATATGGATCGAACTGTGATTATGCCTTATCGTGCCGAAGAAAGAGAGCTTTCTCATACATTATATAATGCAATTCAAGGTTTGTCCTTACTCTATCCGCCTACGGAAGATATGAGAAAATGTTTGTCAGACGAAATGTTCATAAAACCTAATCAACAAGCATTCTTTCATGTAATGCACTATCTTTTTCGTATACTGGATCCACAAGAATTTAAGAAGCGCTTCTTCTGGCCCATTACCGACAAACGTTCTGAATCGAATTTTCGTACTAGCACAGTGGAATACCTCAAACATATTAATGAAAAACATCAATTAAACTGGACCAACATTAAATCGTACTTAGTCGTAATGCCAGGTGGAATGAAGTTTATTGGGTTTCTCTTGGATCTTGTTAACTTTGTTGTACAAGAATTGATAAAACAAAAGGAAAAGCAATTGGATGCTAGCAATTACCGGTCTCAAATATCTGAAGCAAATTTATATAAAATGTGTGCAAAAAATGAATTTTTTAAAAACATGGCTTCGGAATTTTTAGATACAATAGAAAATCTTAATACAAAATACGACGAGAGAAGTCAGAAGTTAATAAAACATTTGAAATCACTTTCACGCGATTCTGGTCTAAATTTAGATTTGCTGACAGATGATAAATTTCATGACAGTTTTAAGGAGTCGAATAGACAGTTATTTAATAAATATTACACTGATCGTTCCAAGAAAATATTTGAAATGGATAATATGATTAGTGAACTTAAAGAGTCCATCGATAAGTTTTATAGCAAAGAAATGGGCTACAAATATGATAAAGAACATATGTGTCAACAATTGAAACGCATACGAGATCATTTTCCAGTTTATGAGTGGAATGAAGGTAAGATCTAATATTTCTAAAAATGTGTATTACATACAACGTGATACACTATTTGGAATCAAAAAGTTTAACAAAAATCAATCGTTATTAGTGCTTAGTTCCAATGTTTTTTTTTCCAACATAATTGGAATTAAGCTCCAATAAATATTAATTTATATATATGAAAATAAAATAAATTTATAGAATCGTTTGGCTCTAAAATAACAGATGAGGCTATTAATATTAATACTCTTATAACAACATTTAACGTTATTAATGAAACTATTCAAAATGAACTGAGGGTTATTAATAAAAAACCCTGTGTCGGTGACCTTGTGTATTCTCGTTTGTTGGGCCTAAAGAAGGAATTGCAGGATATGGAGACCCAAATTACAAATTTTAAAAAATTGTTACATGATAATATACAAAAATCTACTACTGAGTTTCCTAAATCTCCTTCAAGTGGTGAAGTTAAGCAAAATTTGGAAAAAAATATATTCATGAAATTAATATCTACGCCACCCATAAAATTTGAGCTACCGGCAAATGATGGTAAACCTAGACTCGCCTTAATAGATTCCAAAGCCGTCAATACTAACGAAATAACTTTCAACAACTTTCTAGGTCGGTATTAAGTATAAATATTATCATTTATAAGTTTACTTGGATAAAATAATTTTCTGTACATATTTACAGCTCCTCCAAGTGCATCCATAGTGCGTCAACCAAATCGAAACCATAGTTTATTGGATCAAACAATCTCTGATCCTAATAGTTCGCTAAACCGATCGAAAATAATTGATCCCATACAACTTTTGCGTTCAACAAGTAAAAGGGAGTCATCTAAATGTAAAATAAATACGACACAAGCGCATATTTCTAAGCTTAGCTCAAACTGGAAGCTACGCCAAGCAATTGTAGCTAATAAAGATAAAGAAGCTCTAACTGTTTCCATTACAACACCTGAAACGCAAATAAATAAGTCATCGCAATCAGTTACACAATCAGTCTTACCTGAAATATTATATCAATCACCCTTTACACCACTTAGTTCAAATGATCACACAAAAATTACTCGGTTACAATACCAATTAGATTCCAGTGAAACTGATGTAACTAATTTGAATGAGTATTACTCACCTTATCTAAACGACGTTAAAAAGTTATCAGCAGTTAAAAAGGTTCAGGATGCGTCTATAAATTTTGCTGATCTTAGTACAAGTCCTTCAGGTCGTTTAGAGCCGTTGGTTACTGCTGAACACATTGATGTACCAAAGTTGAAAATAAATGACATAACGATAATTGAATATAAACCAGACTTGAAGGTAAGTCCTTGTTACGTTTACGAGGACATTAAATCAAAATAAACCTTGTTTTAGCAGCTGAAAAGAGTTATATATTTAAATATTAAATTAATATCTTGCATGTTTAATACTATATTCATTAATAATAATATTTTTCGTTTCTTAGAAACCTGAGTACGAGAAGCCGAATCTCTTTGGAAACTCAAAACAAACAGATGACCATGTATACGTAAATGACGAAAATAATTATAAGTCATGTAATGATAATGAACAAACTACAAATGATGCAGTTGATGAACATGAGAACGAAGAAGAAGCATTATTTAATATTAGCGATAGTGTTTTAAACGATGTAACTTTATAAAAATTTCTTTTACTTATTCCATTCAATATAATACAAAGGCCAATTAACTTTAGTTACGCACTGCAAATAAAAAAATCACAGGTGAAGAATCAATTTTAAGTACATATAATAAAAAAATAATGAAACTCGGAAAATACGTATGTATTTGTCCGAAAAATTTTACTTTAAATTTTCTTATAACTCAAAACCAAAAAGCCTATTGGCTTGGTTGTACACAATAGCTAGGGTCTTGGCAGGAATCAGACCTTCGACCTACGGGTTAATGATAGTGCACTACCCATCAATCTACCATGGTATAAATTAATCTAGTTGGTTAAAAAATCTAATTTTTAGTATAATTATAATTAGACTATTATATATAATATTACTGTATAATTTGATTTAAAAAAATTTTACACCTGTTGTTCTACACATTTTTAACAGATTTGAGTAGTTTAACGCAGGACTGATTTTTTCTGTATTAAAATTTTATTATGGTGTTTAGTACCAACGCAGTTATACATTTTTCTAAGCTAATTGCCAGACTTACAGAAAATATATTTTTTGCATATGAAAAATTTTGCCAGTAAAATATCTAAATCCAATACTCTCACCTATTTTAATACCTGAATTGATATTGGTTTAAAATATTTATAATTTCTAAATTTCTTTAGATAAAAATGTTAACTTTTGTATCATGAAATTCACTTACCTTTTTTTTTATATAACTTTGGCGATTTTCATTATAAATACCATTAAATTTATCTGGCAGCTATCTTTTAAACATATTTTATTCCGTAAAAGTTTTTCCACTAGGAAGGAGGTGAGTTGTAAAATTTTCTTTAGTTAAAAGATTATACATATTTTAATAACATGTTGGAAAATTTTAAATTAAGTGAAATAATATGTAATATTAGTGTGTTAGAAAATTATCTTGTCATTCCTAAGATTCATAAATGAAAAAAACAAAGGAAGAAGAAATTGATTTTTTCTTGTATACGTTGTAAGTTTTCAGTTTTGTTTGTGTATACTACTGCACACACAATATACACAAACAATAATTGTATTATTATGGACTCAGGAATGAATCACATAATTTTCAATAGGAATCTTAAGACAAAATAAATTTAATATCATATACACCATACAACCTTTGACATAATTGAGAAAAATTGGCGACTAATGTTGCTTGGAGCGGGCAAACAAAATTATATATTTACACATTTTCCGAAACTTCGCATTTTTTGTGCAAATATGATGAGGGGTGGAAACGGACTTATAGTTAAATGTGTTCATAAGTACATAATTAATAGATTCCTCTTTCATAGTATTGCAGAATGATAAAAATAAAAACAACTCCCTAAGGTTTTTCTTTGTTTTTATATGTGTAAAGTATGAACTTTGTATGTATGTGCATGGACACTTTATTTTAATGCAAATTTATGAATACATAACGCATTTTTTCATTTCAAGTAGTTTTTGTTATGGCCACCCACATTGTAAACCAAAAAAATAAAAAGTTTATAAAAACTAGAATTTGCTTTTTCAATAATGACAAATTCAGATTTATCAATTCTAATAAATGGAGTCTTCAAAAGTTAAAAATTTTTTTATTAATGCACGGGATAATCTCAATTTGACTGTGGCGCATGCCTGTGTTAGATGAAAATCTCAAATAATAATAATATGTATCCATGAAGAATCCACTGTGGTGGAGTGTCTTTACTTGTTCTAGAATAATTAGCAATATAATAATAGGTATAATTAACAATAAGATTAATATTAATATTTAGTCAATTTCAATGGACAATTTTTTTTGTGAAGACTATGAAACTTGAAAGTTGTTAAATTGAAATAAATAATAATTACATAACACCTATGCAATAATTTTTTTTACAACTTTCAGATAAAACTGATTTTGACTTTAGGAAATATCGTAGTAGTCGAAAACAGTATTAGAAAATTTTAGTCCTTCCAAAATGGGTTCACTATTTCGTAGTGAGGAAATGACGTTATGTCAACTCTTTCTGCAAAGTGAAGCAGCATATGCTTGTGTTTCCGAATTGGGAGAATTGGGATTGGTGCAATTCAGAGATGTAAGTATATGTTAACAAAAAATTGAATTCGTCCCTGTTTTGTATTCCCAACAGGATTAAAAAATGTGGAATCACACTTTTTCTTATTAAATGAACATCTTTGTTCTTTTTTCTTTAATTAAAAAAAAAAAATTAAAAAAATTTTAAATACATGTATTTAGTTAGTTTGCTATGAAATATGTTTCTTACGTGGTCAAAAACAAAATTAAGAAATAAAATTACTACAAATTCGTTTCTAGTTAAATCCTGATGTTAATGCATTTCAAAGAAAATTCGTTAATGAGGTCAGACGTTGTGATGAAATGGAACGTAAATTGCGTTACTTAGAAAAAGAAATTAAAAAGGATGGAATTCCTATGCTGGATACTGGAGAAAGTCCTGAAGCTCCACAACCCAGGGAAATGATTGACTTAGAGGTACATATACTAGGTTTTAATAAAATTAAAATTTAGGTAATACTAGTATCTACATGAAATCAAAATCTTAAATTTTAGGCAACTTTCGAAAAACTGGAAAATGAGTTGCGGGAAGTTAATCAGAATGCTGAAGCTTTGAAGCGTAACTTCCTGGAATTGACGGAGTTAAAACATATACTACGTAAAACTCAAGTTTTTTTTGATGAGGTAAGTTGTAATGCTCTATATCTATTAATATAAATAATATAATAAAACTTAATTTGAATGTTTAATGGAAGACTAATGAATTTTTAAAGTTCAATTATTTTGTATATATTTAAAATTGAAAAAAACCAGATCGAAAGATTTGGAAACAAATTATAGTATATTTAACCTTTTGACAACACAACTGGGAGGTGCACTTTGTAATTTATATGAATTTAATTATCCACACTATTTTTTAATTTATAAAATTTATTTCCCTTAGTTTTGAGCATCTGAGTTATTAATTATTTTTATTTATTTACTTTTAATATTTTTTTATACACATGCATATAAATAGATAGACACAGTGGCGGAAAAATAATTGAGACACTTTGTTTTCTATAACAAAATTTCAAAACTTTCAAAGTAATCTAAATATAGATTAATTTTATATATTTTTAAATTGTTTTTTTTTTAATTGTAATAACAATTCCAAGTGTCCCAGTTATATTTTCGCCACTGTGTTTACAAAACAAAAATATTCCCGTTTTTGTTGTGCTTCTTTATGGCATATACTGAGATTCAAAAAAATAAGAATAAACTTATTTGTATTACCTAGAACTTTTGTTATTAACACAAACAAATCCCAAAATTAAGCTTAGTTTTCTATTAATGGATTTTTTTTTTTTTTTTGCTTACACAAACATTTTTTTATTACCCACCAACCACTCAAGAAAACTTGAAATTCAAAATTATAAATTCAAAACATTAAAATTAATATGTGCATTTTTTCCTCCAAATATTGAAAGTGGAAAATACAATATTATATAAATAATATCATCACATAATCATATTCACTACTAATTATATTTTGTTTACAATTACTTTTTAAATATTATTTTTATCTTCCTGAATATTATTCAACCTCATAACGAGTGTCGTTCTGCTAGCCGAATTTACAACAGTATTATGTTGTCTTTTTCGCCTCGACATTGACACTCATAATCAGGCCTACTATGTATCTATTTTTAAGACATACGTACAATTTAACATACGAAAAAATTAAATCATATTTTTTAGGAATTGTTTTATTAAAAAGAAAATTACATACTTAAAATAAAATGAAATATACTTTCATAGTGAGTAAGAATAATTAAATTAAAACGGCTGCGTGAGAAACAAAATTCCAAGGAATAGTGATTCGATTTAATAACAAGTTATTAGTTGAATCAAAATTAAATAAATAAAAAATGCAGGAGAACTAAAAAAAATTTGGTTACACAGTGCAACATTTTTGAAGTAATGCGTTCAAACTCCTTTTCGTGTGGAATTTCTCGAAATACTTATCGAAACTAATAAAACCCCATTTGGGTATCGCTAGTTTAGCTACTGTTTGGATTTTATTGCCCTATGAACCTTTGAAGACTTGATTTTTTCGTAGATCATGCAATTTTTCTCATGGCTATATCTCGCAAACCAATTGTAATTTTGTTTTACTGTTTTCGACAGTATTGTAGCTATAGACTAGGAGAAAAAAGTGTAAAACAAACTAACCCGAAAGATTAAGATTTTCTATCTGTTTTAATGAAGTAAAAAAATAAATAATTTAAAAAAGCAACCTCAACCAATTAAAAATCAACAACAAGGATAAAATATGACTGACTTAAATCAAAATAACTTCCTGCATTTATTTTTCTCAGCTTGAAAATATGTTGTTAAAATACATTGGTTTTGCTATATTGCCACTAAAACTATAATGTCCGCCAAATAACTTTTTTTTTTTTTGAAAATGCTATAAAAACATCGAGTGTAGCTTCGGCTGAGTGGCACGTAGCGCTTTCCTGTTGAAACCAAATGTTGCCAATATCCTCCTCTTCAATTTTTGTGAACAAAAATTCGTTCAACATGGCCGATAACGATCGCCATTATGCCTCTGGACCAAAATCCGCACCAAACAGTGACTCGTTTTGGGTGCGTCGGCTTTTCAATGTATGCGTGCGGGTTTTCTGTGCCCCAAATGCGACAATTTTGCTTGTTTACATACCTGCCAAGATCAAAATGAGCTTCATCTGAAAAGATGATTTTTTTTTTGCAAAATCGGCATCTGTAAATCGATCGCAGGTCCACTAATTATCTGTCAAATCAGACATGAGCTAAGTGTTACCATTCACGAAATAAGTACTAGTTGAAAAAAAAAACGTTGGATGGCGGACCCTATATAAAGAATTGGTAAAACAAAACAACCTAATTTTTCTAAATGAATTTTATTTTATTTCCCAGCAAACATTGTCCGTGAATTGTGACTCACATTAGTCTTAAATACCGTTCAAATAACAATTAATTTAATAATTCTAATAAATAAAATAAATTTATTTATAGTCAAATTAACCTCCCCGCTTTCATCTATCGGCTAATAATATTATAATAATTTTTTTAGATTTCCAGCAAAAAGAAAATTATTTAACTCAATTTCAGGGAAAATTTTATTGCTAAATCAGAACTTAGTGTTCCTTTCTTGGCTGTTTTTTATTAAAAAACCAACGAAATTAGTCATAGAAAACCTAACTTCTATAAACTGTAAGTCGGAAGTCTGTAGTTAGATGAAATCGCTAAATAAAAACCAACATTTAAGAACGAAATTTGTTTTTAAATGTTGCTGTTGAAATAATTTTTAGTTATCAATATACTTACTATGTATTTACAAACATCAATACATACATTATTATTTTTTATTGATTCTGCAAACAAATTTCAAAATTCTTTGTTTAAAAATCTCGTACAACAAACATTCAAATAAGTCATGCTCTAATTTTTACCATTAGTTTCTTTTAATTGAAGTTATATACACATTTTTTTCGTTAATTTTTTTGATTCATTTATAATTTTTTATTTCCCTTAGTTATTTTATTATTTTCTTTTTATCATTTTCGGTTTTATTCAAATCAATAAATTTTCGTTAATTGTTTACGTTTGAAAAAACACAATACACGTACCGAAATTGAAATTCCTCTCCTATAAACCGAATTTCCTATACACCTATTGCTTTCCAAAAAATAAATGAATCCCCTCTCCCCGCAAAACCATGAATGCTACTTGGTTTTACCTCCTTAACCGAAAATGGTTGTGTTGCCAGGCGGTTCCTACGATAACATATAATACAACATCCTTTAAACCCCGACGTTATCGACAGATGGCCGACAATCAAAATGAAGACGAACAAGCCCAACTATTGGGTGAAGAAGGTGTGCGCGTTAGTCAACCAGGACAAAATTTAAAATTGGGGTAAATATGCTAAACAAAAATAGAAATAATCGAGATATGAAAACATGACTCAAATGATATACAGTAATGAGAACGTGAAACGCAAACAAAAAACGGAAAGTTATCATTCATTCATCGTCATCATAATAACCATAATTTATTCTTAACGCTCAGTTTGATTGTCCTTTTCAACAAAAAATGCACATATTTTAATTAATATTTTTTTAACCAAAATCATGAAAATGTAAAAAAGAATAAAATTAACATTATTATTGATTATTCATTATTGGACTACCGATATAATCAAAAAAGGGGAAATAACTATTCTATACACAGTCCGTTTGAAATTGTTAATATTTGAAAATTTTTAAATTTATGTGCGAATTTTATGTTATATGTTGTCCATTCATAAAAATAATTCCAAAGATATTGAATTACTTACTTAAAAAGTATATTTATGACTTTAACATTGCAAGTTTTTTATTTGATATAATAATTAAAACAAATTAAACTATTTCATCTGGTGGTGGGTTGCTTTTCATTTTTAAGCAGTTTCTATTTGAAATACATTTTTACGTCCTTTTTTACGTATTTTGGTTATGGTTTTATAAAACTTGTCTTTAAATGTTGGTGTTTCATAATAAATAAAATGAAAGATAATAATAATTAATTTATAACTTATTTGTGATTAACAAAGAAATTTTTAATGTTTAAAGAAAAATAGTAAAATAAATTTAATTATGTAAAACCTTTATAGCAAGAAGGTGGTTTAAATAATACAACTGAATCGATGACACGTGCCTTAATTACCGACGAAGTACGTACGGGTCATTCGATGGGCCCTGTACAACTAGGGTATGTATTTTGTAATTTATAGCTAAAGTTTCTACAAACTAACAAAACCAAAAAAGGAAAAAAAATGTTTTAGGTTTTAGTTGAAAAAAAAAATTATTTTTTTAATTACTGTATTATATTGCAACGGGCTTTATATAAAATTATTTAATCATTATTTTTTTTTACAACTGCTTTGATTAGCTTCATGGAAAAATCAAACGAGCGTGAAGAATATTATCCATGGTTGGTACCATACATATTAAATTAAATTTTTCTTTACACAAATTTCAAATCAATCAAATCATAAATTTCACTGATTTACATATACATACATACATATTACGACTGCATACTTATGTATGTTTCTTTTATTTTTTAATTTCTGTTCTTTTTTTTTTATTATACGAATGCATAGTGGCTTAAAATTTAAAAAATGGCTAGTAACTAATTCAGCTGGTTTATTATAAAATGAAATAAAAATTTAATAAGAAATATTCGCTTTTAGCTAATAACACTTGAAATTAAAAATTTTACTTTTTGTTTAAAAATGTAAAAAAAAATATTTTATGCCGGAACGTTTAATTTTTTTTGAATTCTGTTTCGGAAAAATTCAGTTTAAAGATTTTACTTTTAAAATTAAGTTTTATTGCGAAATATTTTCTATATTTATTAAATTTTTAAGATATAATTAATAAAAAATTTTAATTCCAAAAGAATTAAAAATTATAAATAATTTTCTTGTTAAATCTAAAAGTAAAAGTTTTTAAGAAGCTATTTTAAAAATTTAATTTCACTATGCAAAATATAACTTTCTGCAACTCCAGTAATCAATCAGTTTCATATTTTTTTGTTTGTTATTTTTTCCATACAATTTCATTTTAAATTAAACATTAATAGCAATAATTGTGCATTAAAATTATTTGTTAACAACTCTGTTTGCGCAACGTTTTAATGTTTTTACATTTTCTTTTTGTCATTGGACATTTCAAGCAATCAAGTGATGTTTTCATACAACTAATATGCAAATTAATGAAATCAAAGTGCATGTGCATGAGTGTATAATTTTAGTATTTATTGCAATTTTTTTCTTATTAACTGTAGCTTTGTTGCTGGTGTGATCTTACGTGAGAAATTGCCGGCATTTGAGCGTATGCTTTGGCGTGCCTGCCGTGGTAATGTCTTTTTACGTCAAGCTATGATTGAATCGCCTTTGGAAGATCCAGCAAACGTAAGAATTTGTTTTTTATTATACATTACAATTATATATTTATTATATGCTGCAATTACGCCACAAATTTCAAATATTCTATTCAGTACAAAAATTTAACACAAAATAATAAAAAGTGTGAAATAAATCAAATTGACTGCTAATCTTTTCTGAAGATAATATTTGATTAATTTTTAGCAACACTTTTTTTGCAGCAAAGAAATGAGAGATTAAAATAGAATTGTTCAAATATTAAAGCTATTTTAAATTTGAAATTACCATTAATTTTCAGGGTGATCAGGTTTACAAATCTGTATTCATTATATTCTTCCAAGGTGATCAACTGAAAACTCGTGTGAAAAAAATTTGTGAGGGTTTTAGAGCTACACTTTATCCTTGCCCTGAGGCACCAGCAGATCGTCGAGAAATGGCCATGGGAGTTATGACTCGAATCGAAGACTTAAATACAGTTTTGGGACAAACACAGGATCATCGTCACCGGGTTTTGGTGGCTGCTGCTAAAAATCTTAAGAACTGGTTTGTGAAAGTGCGCAAAATTAAGGCTATTTATCACACGTTGAATCTATTTAATTTGGATGTGACACAAAAATGTTTGATTGCTGAATGTTGGGTGCCTGTTTTGGATATTGAAACAATACAGTTGGCTTTACGTCGGGGTACCGAACGTTCTGGATCATCGGTGCCACCTATATTAAATCGTATGCAAACATTTGAAAATCCTCCAACGTACAATCGTACAAATAAGTTTACTAAAGCATTTCAAGCATTAATTGATTCGTATGGTGTGGCTACCTATAGGGAAATGAATCCAGCTCCGTACACCATTATAACGTTTCCGTTTTTGTTTGCTGTAATGTTTGGCGACCTGGGCCATGGTGCCATAATGGCGTTATTTGGTCTTTGGATGATACGTAAGGAAAAAGGATTAGCAGCTCAGAAAACAGAAAATGAAATATGGAATATTTTCTTTGGTGGTCGCTACATCATCTTTTTAATGGGTGTCTTTTCCATGTACACGGGTTTAATTTACAATGACATCTTTTCCAAATCTCTTAATATATTTGGTTCACACTGGCAAGTTCACTACAACAAGTCAACTGTTTTGACTAATAAAGTTTTGCAATTAAATCCGGAATTTGACGACTATACGGGTACTCCATATCCGTTTGGTATGGATCCAATATGGCAAGTGGCTGGCGGCAATAAAATTGTATTTCAAAATGCGTATAAAATGAAAATTTCCATTATATTTGGGGTAATTCACATGATATTTGGAGTGTTGATGTCTTATCAAAATCATATATACTTTAAAAATCGTTTATCGCTGATATATGAATTCATTCCTCAAATTATCTTTCTGATTTTGCTCTTTTTCTACCTGGTCTTACTCATGTTTATCAAATGGAATCGATTTTCTGCTGCAAATCATGGTAAGTAAACAAATATTGAAAACGTAATGTAAAATTGTTTTATAGAAAAATTTCAAAATTATTCATTCATTTTCAAGATATGTATTCAGCATCTTGTGCTCCTTCCATTTTGATAACGTTTATTGATATGGTATTGTTCAACACACCTAAAACGCCACCAAAAGGTTGTTCTCCATATATGTTTGCTGGACAGAGTTTTTTCCAAAAGGTGTTTGTTTTGTCAGCTTTGGCTTGTGTGCCTATTATGCTCTTTGCTAAACCATTTCAAATAATGAAACGACGCAAACTGGCAAATGTAAGTAAAAGAAATATTTTATTTAGTTAAATCAGTTTTATTAAGTTCTTCATTCGAAAAATTCAGTCCAAATTTATGTGAGAAAAAAACTTTCTTAAAACATCATGCTGTTCGATTTGCTATTGCACAAGAAATTCGTATAAATATGGGCATTCATAAATACATTCATACACACGTATTTACATAAGAATAAAATATATGCCAATTTTCATATTTACGAAATCATCATTTCATCGTTAACCGTAAACGTTCCTCATTCTTATTTTTATTTTAAAGTTAAATACTTTTTAAATAACACTTGTAACACTTTTTTCCCTTTCACAAACAAATTTACTTTTCCCCTTAAAATAAATTAAATATTTAAATTTTAACACCAAACAGGAAGAGGTTAGTTTGCTAAGAAATCTTATAGTATTTTTATTATTGTAATTATTTCACTACTATTCTTATTCTATTAATTGATATTTTTAATTATGCAAAGGTTCAACCTATTACTGGGTCTAGCGATGCTGAAGTAGGAATTTCGAATGGTCAGGCAGCTGGTCATGGTGGTGAATCACATCATGACGAAGAGGAAATGTCAGAAATATTTATTCATCAAAGCATTCATACTATTGAGTATGTATTGGGATCAGTCTCCCATACTGCATCATATTTGCGTCTTTGGGCTCTGTCATTAGCTCATGCACGTGAGTATTCTCTTTAATAACAATGCGGTTGAAAATTTGCTATCCGACTGCAACATTCGACAAAATTAAATCAATTATAAGTTACACGTTCCAGCAGAATAATATACGAGTATATTTTTTATATTTTGAATACAGAACTTGCTGAGGTTTTATGGAATATGGTGCTGTCAATTGGATTAAAGCAACAAAGCTGGGTAGGTGGCATCATGTTAACCATAGTGTTTGCTTTCTGGGCTATATTAACCGTTGGTATTTTGGTACTAATGGAAGGTCTTTCAGCTTTTTTGCACACATTACGTTTGCATTGGTGAGATATTTTTTAACTCCTGCTCATTGTATGCTCTACGATGTCAAACATTATTGTTACTATTCTTAAAAGTGCTGGTAAACGATAAAGTTTGAAATTGTGGAAAGTTATGATAAGTAATAAAATTTTAAATTAAAAAAAAAAAAAAAAATTTCTTTTACAGGGTTGAATTCCAAAGTAAATTCTACCAAGGTCAAGGTTATGCATTCCAACCATTTGCTTTTGATAGCATTATTGAAAGTGGTGCTGCTTCTTCATCCAATGAAAATGAGTAAATTAAATACAAAATATGCGTCTTTTTAATTGAGTCTCATATAGAAAGTTTAATGAATTTATTGAAAATACTATGCACATTTAATGGTATTTAACTATATACCATGTGTTTTTAAATTTAAAGAAATATTTATGTTGAATTATATACATTTATTAACAATTAACACTTAATATTGGGCCATAATCATAGACACAAGAAATTAGGCTTTTATTAAGAGCCGACTTTTGTTCGTAAGAATTATATGAACTTAAAGTCGTTTTTAAAAAGATACCAATTTTGGTGTAACTATGATTATGGCCCATTGTATTTAGTAGAAAATGTTGAACTAACTATGTTTATGTATATGAGATTAAAATTATAAAAATTACATTTATAATTAGTAACTATTTAGCAAATATAACAAATATATCGTCGCTTTTTTCAAATAAAAATTAGCGTTATAAAAAATATGAAAAAAGTACATATAACCAAAGAGTTAAGCATAATTTTTTCGAAAACATGAAATTGTCGGTAGTGTGATGTTACATTATGAAGTTCAATGTTTTAAAAAAGTTTGAAATTTACATTAACTTAGTATATTAAAATAATCATATAAATTTATAAATGTATTAAGAATTATTCTAATATATCAGATGCTTGAATGTTTTCTTGAATTATATCGAAAAAAATTAAACAAAAATGCTTGGAATATAGTATTTCTATATACAAAGCAAAATACATGGCTTGTTTTTATTTCAGGATTTTTGTGAAGTGTTTTGTAATTGCATAATCACATTAACAATAAAAACGATTAATTAGTCAATCTAATCAAATTATTAGAAGCAACATCTAGAATTTTTGTGATGTATACTTGTCAATCTATTATTGTCCACGTTGTTATCTGATATTATTATTACAAATTAATTCTAAGATTAAATTTTTTAACGAGCACTGGTAACTTCGACCATCGGCTTCCAGGGTCTGTGCAGGAATCGAACCTAAAATTGATAGTTAGCACGCTACCCATCAGTCTACAGGGCACCCTATCTGATATCTTATACGCTCATTCATCGTTAAAATTATGTAATTATTAATAGAAAAACTGAATTTAGCTTATAAACTCATTTTAATAGAATTGAATATAATTAATATTAATAAATACATTTTAAAGATGCAAAAATATTTTAAATTGGTAAAAAAATTATATGCGTTCTCTATAAAGTTAAACTTTTCCGATTTATGATAGTTTTGTAGCAATTGAGCGGTATATATTTTGATAATTTTATATAGGTTTCATTCTATTAATTGTGTTATCTCATCCATAAATTTAACAAAAGCATCCATATTTTTGCCTGGTTCGTATAATTTTCGTTCTTCTAAATTTAAATGCTGTAGACAATTTTTTAGCTCTTGCACTGTGCAGTATTCCAAGTATCCCTCCTTTTTCATATGTAAGGCCAACTCTTGTTGATGATTGTTCATTAATTGTTTGTTAATGACTAATATTCCAGGTTTGCGATTAGTCAATATGTCTAAACACGTACCAGCTCCAGCATGGCCAATTACCAAATCAGCATTAATGATATCCATGCGTTTAGATTCTATTTTAAAATCGTATTGTTCCACATGCATATCATATTTAATTGATATATCCACGTCTCTAATTTTAAAGCCTTTACCAATTTGCAGTATTAGATTTTTACATCCTTTCGCTTGAAGTATTTTGAGCACTTCATCTGAGGTTACATTTTGTATAAGATCATCAAATTTTGTACTTCCAACTGTGACATACACTGTTCGTATTTGTACCATAATGAGAATTTGTAGACTTTTTGTTTTATTCAAAATAAAATTGTTTAGGTGCAAATATAAATGAAAATGATAATCCGTATTTTGTTGTTGTTGAATTGATAACAATAGCAAAAAGTATATTTATTTGAGTCGGCCTGCCAATATTAAACATTCAAGATATTTCAGTATGGCAGCTCCTCAATTAGTTAATGTTTTCCGTTATATTTAAAGTAGAACAATTTTAGTGGTTTCTCTTTAAAAATTCAACATATAATATATGTATATATTGTAATACATATAATTTTTATAGTAATGAATTAATATTTATATCCACATATGAAGTTTTATTGCAATAGTATAATTAACAGTGAGTCACGCACTATCCATACATGCTGCTTCTCTTTTTAACCACGATCATGTTTCACGCGTGATAAAATTCATTATTTTAACATACAGTCGTCACATCTACTACTCTGATTGGAAAGATGGTTAACACAATCCACAGATATGTTGTGTTATGTTTGATTCAATTGCAGAATTGAATAAAACAAGTTTTGAAACTAATTAATTTGAGTGTGGTTGCACTTATGGTTACCATATTAAAAATTTTGTAATTTGGATAGTATTCTAGTTTCCCCAAGTATAAGCAAATTAACTAAACGTAATTTCTTTGTTTACAAAATTCAGCTGATGGGTGTGACGACATAGCATGAACAGTAGAAAAAAGCTTTTGATATCTTCTATTCTTGATATACATACTCTTATACTTTAATGTAGATGTGGCATAATATCACAATTGAGCTTTTGAAAAAAGAGAAAACACTCGCAAATGCGTAACCTTCTGTTTTATCATTATTGGATCTTTTGAAATATTAAATTTTTTGTAACAGTTAATAGTTTACATTTTATAGAGAAAACACCACTTTTGACGATGGGAAGAAGAATTTTAAAACGTTCGACCTTCTCGTTCTTCTGACTTTTCCAAGTTTCAGCTGTTTCTAATCGTAACTTTAAGGCCTGTAATACAAAAAATTTAAGCCCAAGCAAGCAATGTAAGATTTTTGGGACAAAAACAACAATAATAACAACTCCCAGCACGAGTAGGGGAAAAGTTGCAAATAACATGACTTAAGCATCATCTTCCCTGGAAACATTAAGTTGGCCCCTACTTATCTGGCCACACTAACTGTGCTTGAAATTGACGATGTGTGTGAATGAATTGTCCAATTACACACATGCAGAATAACGTCTGGAATTTGAACAACACCAAACTACACAAAAATTTATTAATTTTTTAAACACAAAAATTTCAGTTGCTTGCCGGCCTTTGAGTTCAACGGTTCATCATATTATTTAGTTTGTGAGTGTTTTAAAAAGTACGAATAGCATCCCATTTTCGCACAACAAAAAATTACATTTTGCTGGCGCTTTTTTTATTTCAATATAGATTTTGCATACCTTACTTTAGATGGTGTGTGTATTTTATATCTGTATCTAGTCGAATATAGAATGATAAAAATGTTTTCGCACGCGAGTAAGTGTAAATCTATTTTATTTATGTAGTATGATATAGTATATACAATCGAGAGTTTGACTAAAAAAAATAATTTTAAATATTTATGTGAATTTTGCAAAATAAAATATAAATATAACCAGAAGAAGAGATATAGCTTATATGCTACTACATGAAAAGATAAATATTAAATGGATTACATTCCATCATATAGATAATACATTAAAATATTGTGTGTGTGTGTGCTATTACAGCGATTGCCGCTGTTAATTATTTGTTTACAATTTTTGTTGTCATTGACGTTGTCGTTTTTTGCTGTTGTTTTGATTCAATTACTTTTGACTACGTGCTGTGCAAACGCAACGGTTGGTTATTTTGATTGTCCATCTTGAGTTCGCATAGATACTACTACTAGTCAGGTTAAGCAAATAGCCGGTCTATCAATTTGTCGGTCAACCCAGCGGTAATCATGTCATAAACGTAATAAGATTTATGAAGTGTTGATGAGTTTTCAGTTTAAAAGATTGTGTATGTATATTTTGTTGCTGTTTTTGTAGCTGTTGTTTTCAGCATCACTTTCTTTAATGTAAAATAAAAAAAGGAAACTAGATAAAAAAAATTAATATTGAAGTGGAAATTAGCAGCAAAGGAAATCCAAAAATACGTAACGACCAACATATTGCAACAGTGTTTGAATAAGGTAAGATAATGTTAAATTTTAAAATAAAATTCTTTAGATTTTCCATTGCATTAATTAGAAAGAGTGTAAATACAAAATTTATAATAATTTAGGAAGATTTTGTACAGAAAATTGTTGAATGAATGTGTTTCCTTAAATAGTTTTTATTTTTTGTTCTATATCTTAAATAATTATAATCTGCAGTCAGCCTCCCATATGTATTTAGTAATTGGACTCTGCTCGAACTTATTTAAGATCTCAAACTCAGTCTTACACTTAAAAAAGAAATCAGTGCTGTAGTTGCAATGACAAAACATTTAGATTTCAAATAGATATTGTAGTTTACTGCTTCCTTTCCGTTTAAATTGAATCAAGCTAATTACGTTCGATACCGAACTTGAATTCATGTTCAGTTGGATGCAAACATTTTTATCAATTACACTTGTATTCATAATAGCAAAGTTCGTGTCAGAGAACTTGAACTGTTGATAGAAGTCTACTATCAATTATCCTCCTCCTACTCATTTTTATCAGTCGTAGTGATAACCTGTAATTTTAAAATCACTTTATTTTCTTAATAAATAATCTTGCAAAATTATTACGCCATTTTACATCAAATCTCTGAAAAAATTTAGGAAAAATATGATTCCTAATAAAACGTACCAATCTTAACCGCATTCGAGAAGTCTTAATGTATACTTTAAAACTTACCAATACTAGCTTGACAACTTAAACTGAATATTATACATTTCTAAATTGACCGACTGGCAAGATCGAGGATATTGTGTTCGATCACAACTAGTAGCCAACGCGATATTCGTGTATTTTATTTTGAAAAAAAAATTAACAAATTTTAATTAAAACTAAAACAAAATAATAAATACATAAAAAATAATTATATCCTGAAAAAGCTACACAAATTGGAGCGAAATGTCGATATAAAAATAATTTTTTTTAAAAATAAGACCTCAAGCTTAATAAAATAGTCATATTATTTAAAAGAAAAAGGTCAAATAAAACTAACAAATAAATAAAAAATAAATTAAATTAATTGTTTTGCATCTGTAACTTAACACAAGAGAAATCTTGTTCAAAAATTACAATAATTCGGTAAAACATTTTCTTAAATAATAATAAGGAATTTGTGGGCGATGACAATGTAACTCACTGATACTGATTTTTTAATGTAAATTTTATCGTACTGAATATACAATGTTCTATATAGGTGCACGAGCTTCAAATATTTTTTTTCAGCCCACCAAAATTACATTTTAATTTATTTAAATTTATTTACCATATAAAAAAAAATTAATGAAAAATATATACATATTATAATATTTATAATATAATGTTTACCATTGGAGACCAAGGCTTTTGATACATAAATATCTGATTATAGAATTTGGAAACTAGAAAGTGTTAAAACTCTAATATAGTAGAATCTTAAAAAAGTTAACTCGAGTAAAAGTTAAACACTCGAATCAATTAAGTGTTTCACAAACAACGTGCCGCTCTAAAAAGTCAATTTTTCAGTTGAGATAAAAGAGAGGGTTGACGTTCCGGAATAGTGGGGATATTCAACAATTAACGAGATGACAAACAATACTGTTTGCTTGAATCGAAATAATTTTATAAGAAAAACTTTTAGAGCTTTTAAAGTTATAGTCCTCTAAAATAACTTAATGATATTTGAATGCAGGTTTAATTTTATAGCAATTAATTTTGCATACAAAACTAGGGAGTGTAACCATAAGTTTCAAATTTACTTTTGTTTTTAATTCCCGCATTAATTCACTTACACACACTAAAAAAATAATAATTTTAAAATCAAAAATTTAATATTTTCAACTTTCTAGCACAGAGCCGAAATTGTCACATCCGATTGAAATTTTAATCTTTTTGTATGAACAAATTTAAAATTTTCGATAGAAATTACTTGATATCCAATGGGACGATTTTGCCTCAGAGTTTTGATTTAAAGACTACTTGTTTTTATAAATTCTTTCCAGGTATGAAATGAGTGTATTCCACTATTAAAAAATTAAAAAAACTTTTTTTTATTAGCAATAGATGAACGAGTGTTCATTGCTGCCTCTAAACAATGTACGTCCTTATGTAAACAGCTTTTCAACTTTGCTTTTTCGCACAGTTACATTCAACCCAATCTTGGCTATTCAACAGGAATTTTTTGCAGGAGAAATTTTGGTTTTTGATAAAAAATTCACTAAATGATAACAAAGATAAAAAATTATTTTAAATAAGAGAAAAATAGAAAACACTCTCAGGGAGTTGTTATTCATAATTGGCTTGCCTGATTGTAATAAAATGAAAATTTTGGATTTGTTACGCATCATTTATTCAGACGACTTCCATTTTTAATTGTTGGCATAGAACAAGAATTCCCGCAGTAACTGGCTTGTCAACTTTTGAATTTCGAAAAGCAAGGAAATCTAGAAAAAATTGATATTTTTTTTTTTAAAGAAAACACTAAAAAAAGTATTCAAAAGTCTTAATCTTTGCTGCCACACAGATCAATTCGGTACTTTGAATACTGTTTTAATTATAATTGTTTATTTCTGTCAAGTTCATCTCTCTCTCTTTTACAAGCTTAAATGCAATTGTTGTAATTGAAGCATTCCACAGTTGAAATTATTAAAATAGCACAATATTTATTATTCAATGAATTAAATGAAAAACATATGTAATTTGATTGAGCTTCTTTGACCATTAATAGCCAAGGTAAACACTTAATAATCTCAATAAATAGTAAAAAAATTGGTCATTGCAAATATTTGAAAATGAAATTAAAAATATATTTATCTAATAAAATCACTTCAAAGTTTCAAATTAAAAAAAAAAAAACTTGACTTCTCTACTGCATTTTTTATCTATTATTAAAAAATTGGCGTTTTTTTCTATAGAACACCCAGTATTTCTTACTTATGCTCGTATAACGCACATGTATATATTTATTGCATTTTAATAAAATGATTTTTTATATTAAACGGCCACATCTGTCACAACAATTTTTTAACCTTTAAAATTGAATTATTGTCTTTTTGGAAAAGAAAACTTGACAGTAAGTTATTTATTTATTATTGTTTTCCTTTTTTTTATAAGCAAACTTGTAAAGATGCTGCAACATGATACAATCGACTTTTTAATAAATAAAAAAGTAGCTTCACTCAATTGAGTTTCTAGCAACCACACACAAGTTTAAATATAATTAAAATATATGAATGAGAGTATGTATGTACATATGTAAGCAAATAACTTACATCCGACTTGTGCTTAAAGAAAAACTGTTTATTTGATTCTAAAAAACTTTTCAGATGTAGGAAAAAAAGTTTATTTCTTTTCAACAAACACCAAAGTTTGTTTATCACTTGGGGCAATATATGAGTATAAATTTTGAAATAAATGTTTATGAGATGTATGAATTTAAAACAGAACGTTGTGTACAATTTTATTACAAAAAGAAATATGAATACATATAAAAAATAAATTCTTAAAAATGAATATTTAGTTTATTTTTGTTAGTCGAAAATGTTTAAAAGTTAATTTGTGCATTTAACGATTTTATCTACTTTTTGTAAACAAACTAATTTTTAATTTAAAAGTATCTACTCAAAATATTTAGTGCTTTTCATACAAATCTTTTTGACGAGTTGATTGCTTGTATTGTGGGAACAGTGACCTTTTCCATAAATTATTTTAAAAGTAATATTTACTTATTGTCTTTTTCTTGAATAAAGTTGAAGAGATTAAAAAAAACTTTGTTAAACTGTTTTTACAACTATCGATTTTTTTTTAACAATAACTCTGTTATTTTAAACCAAAATAAAGCAAATAACTTATATTAAAATTATTTATTTATAAATATGTCTTTTTATTGTTAAGGTTTATTGGTTTGTAGTATATTCTATACCTTACTTCAAATTAAGCCCACGTGTAGTTTTCGCGATTTAACGTTTATAGAAAAAAAAACAGGTTGTGCCATACAATTTACAATAACTCGAGATATAGCTCTCTGATTAAATTTACAAAGCACATCCAAGAATCTGAAATAAAATAATCATTAAATTATGTAATTATCAATTTTTTACCAGTGTTGTGGTTTCTAAGATATTCGTAAAATATTGTCGAAAAAATTGATTAAAATTAATGGACAATATTTACAAATGATGCAATTTTATTACCAAGTATTTGTTCTTTTATTTTAAAACTAGTTGACCCGGCAAACGTTGTCTTGCCTTAAAATTTTTATATATTCGATCTTCTTACACTAAGAAATCGTACTCATAGAGTAAAGAACCGTGCGAGACCGGGTAAAAACAGGTAGTAGGTAAATAAGCCAGATACCGACTATAGCGCTACCTGCCGGGCGGATTTGTGACGTTAAACCTTCCAAGATTATACATATACATAGGGATATAGGGACAGAGAAAGCGACTTTATTTTATACTATGTAGTGATAGTGATAGTGATACAAGAAATTGTATTACACAGGGTTTTAGGTGCTATCCCTAAGTTGTAAATAAATTAAGAATTTATGAATGAATATTAATTAAATATTAATATATATGTAGGTATGTATCAACATTAAGAATAAAATTTAAGATTTTGTTATTTTCAGATTTTTTAGGAAGAAATTTTTTTCAAAGTAATTGTTAGCGATTGGAGCTTACTGCCATATAATAGGTCTATTTTGGGCGCAGTGACCAGGTGACTTGTTCCCGCCATGTGTATTCGAATTGACTAAATATGGAATATTAAGCATGAAACAAAAAATTAATTTTATTGATCTGTGTAATTATTTATTATTTTATGACATTTCGGACCAATTTTATTACAAGTTACCGATAGTTAAAGGTACGATTTTATATGTGAAAATTTAATTTTGGTTTGACATTAAATTAAAAATATCAGTAAGTTAAATATGTCCTTAACTATCCACCCTAATTTGGTTTTGAAGTTTTAGCCAAAAGCTGATTATTTGTCCCACGAAATCTTAACTTTAACTATCGAAAGTTGTAATAAGGGGACTTAAAATAATAAGATTGAGTAATTATAAATGAAAAATGATATTGAGCGAAATGTGAACCATGACCAGCAACTTTTATTAATTGTTTTATCTTAACACATATCGTTAGCCAAATGCATCCATTAGCTATCTATCCACAATGAGGTTAAGCACATTTGCAACGTAATTTTTGAAAAAAAAAGTAGGAAAAGTATGCCTTCGCACTTGTTCATGGCACAAAGAATTCTCAACAATAGCTCTTATCTTTTCAAAAGTATAAAATAAAAAAGGGTACTGAGTTTTATTTTTCCGTCAGACAATGAAACGTCTTGTATTATCACGTTGCATTGCGGTTGAATAAATTGTCATTGACTGGAAAAATAAAATTCTTCAAAAAGTTTTATTTTATGACTGTTAAATAAAACTCTCTTTTTTTACGAGTTCCATCTGAGATTTTATTTTTACGTTTAAAAATAACTTTTAACTGTAGAGAAGGGATCGCTATAGATTCTGAACATGGTGTAAGAAAGCCAGGTGACACTAAGACGCCAGCTGAATATTGCATGATTAAAGCTCGTTCTGTCAAAAACTAAGAAATATCAATGTGTTTAGTCTTTGTCAATATGTTAAAGAGAAATCAAAAAAGGAAATAATTTTTGACAGGAGCAGCCTCAAAAGCAACAACAAAATATATGGGCTTTTTGTAATGTTGTTATTTTTGTATTTTTGAAGCTACCTGGTTTTATTGTACCATGATTCTGAAAGAGCTCGCCAATCTATTAATATATGATAATATAAATCTCCGTGACTCCAACATAGAGAGTTTTTGAGTAAAAAATTTTTTGATAACTAGTAAAAGAAGACGAAACTGTCTTGTTATTGTAACTTCTTGAAAAACCCTTTACAAACGTAATTGATTATTTTTTCAATTGTTAACGGTTTAGAATATACATATAACTGTATCTTTACTCTACTCACGCATCTGAATGATTTATTGTAATCATTTATGTATGTATGTATGTACATACTGACACATAAATTATTTGAAATTTATAGTATTGTTTTGGTTGACAAATGAATTGTTTTTAATTTAAATTCCAAGCTCTTGCACAACTGTTGTCGTAATTTTTTTTATTAAAAAACAACTATTTTTTCATGTGCGTGCTTCAAAGTTTATTAACATAAAACCATGTACAAACGATTTGTCTTAAGAAAATATTTTGTATTTCTTTGTGATTTTTTATTTTCAAATCCTGTTTTCAAATCCTGTAACCAAATTGCAATCTCCCCCATTTGTATTCATTTGTTTTTTTTTTTTAATTTCTTATGCACTTTAACTAGAAATAGTTTACCCCTAAAGATACCAATGAAATCAAATTTAATTACAACAGGAAATTACACTATAATATTACATTTTGTTATCCTTGACAAAGAATGCTTAGTTTTTAGTTATTGTCCCTTTTTGTGATTTGTACAGAAAATGCAATAGTGTAGAACATTATGCGGTTATTGTGGGTTAGTTGAAATTTGGTATAATTTTTTCCTATGGTAATTCAAGCTTTCTTAACCCCCATTAACTAATTAAGAACATAAAGTACAACACTACATACCAACAACCTAGAGGATATTAAAACTTTTTGTACGCATTAAAGAACAAATAATAATATGTACTATGTACTTGGATTTTGTGGGAAACACTTTATGCTACATATTTTTAATGTTATTTTGTGGGTAGAATATTAGTTTCTTACCCGCAGCTGAAGAATATAAAGTTTCATATAAACGAGTAAGTATGTACACAACAGAAATAGTAATAAGAGAACAGGAAGGGTTTTGGGATTTCTTTTGGTTAGTTAGGATAAAAAAGAGTGACATTAAAATTACAACCTACAGTTATTTACAGAAATTTCTACATTGTTGTTCTGTAGTTCCCTAAATTTATTGCGTTTTTCATAAAACTTTTTAGACGACTTAATCGTTTGTACTACAGATACATTACATACATTTTTATATGTATGGCAATATGGAATAGGTGCTTAAGTTGACTTAAGCTAAATTTGAGCTAATCGTGGATGTTGTAGAATTCAATGTAGTCGGTATTGGTTTTGAAAACGATAAAAAAAAATAACTTCGGTGTTATGATATCCAATGTAGTCATCAGTTTTATGTTCGAATTACAAAATTGTCGGAATTAGGTGTCACAGAAACCAATTTTGTCGGTTTTGTTATTGGAAATAAGCCAAGCAGCATACCAAGGCTTTCATTTGTGGCTTTTAGATTATTTTTTATTTATACCATATTCACACACAGGTTTTTGAGCGTGTTTTACGGCTCATTCGTGTTGTAGAGCTAAAACATATCGATTTTGCGAGGCTTTACAATACATTGAAATGTTTTAATAAGCATCTCAAGGGACTAGTTTTTGATAAAAACACTTAAATGACAGGGTTGCATTTGAATTTGGAGTATACTCAGCGTGTTTTCGCACGTCAAACGTTTTTTTTTTTTGTAGTCCAAAAAAAATGTTAATTTAGAGGCTTAGTTCAATATTAATACTTGAAGCTTGGTAAGATTTTAGCTCATTATTGTTTTAAATTTAAATAAGATCAGCTGATCTAAATCATTTCAAACGTAGTATGAACAGCTGTGTTTTTGTTTTAAAACTTTTTGTAAAAACACGCTCAAAAACCTAGGTATGAACATGGTATTAGTTTTTTTTTGGAAATGTATGTTTGTTATTAATAGGGGAAAAGATAAAAATAACACTTGTGAAAGAATATCCTGGTATTCTTATCTGCGAGATTTATAGTAAAGTCTTCACTGACAGGATCGGTTTTATTAAACTTCGAAAAAAGCAAAATCAATACTTTTTCATAACACCAAATTAAGCCAATATTGATTTTAAAATCTGATTAGAGGAAGAAGGCCCGAGTATAGATCTTGTAAAAGAAAAAGAGAATAAAAGAATTGTTCACTTACTTTACATAAAATTCATAATTTCTTAAGTAATCAGCCTTATTTATTATCAAAATTTTCATTCGCATTTCCTGAATTAAAAATATTAACCAAATTTAATAATGCAAATACATAGGAAATTTTCAGCCAAAGTCTTGTTTAAGGCTAAATATATTCAATTAGCATGAAAGTGTTAAACATTTTACCAAAAAAATTAATAATTAAAAAAACACAGAAACAACCTTTATTCTTTTTTTCAGTAAAATAAACAATCATTTTCAAATAAAAAAAAAAATTTTAATGCTAAAGTCAAAACATTACCCAAAAAAAAAAACCAAATAAACCATCCTTAAGACAAAATATGTACGAAAAATTAATTTATTTGACTGATTGATTCATCTTTTATGAATAAGACAATTAATTTAGATCATATAATTTTAGTATTTTTTTTTCTTTATTATATTTAAAATAAATTTATGGATGCGAGTTTGTTTATGGCCTTTTTACAGATCAAAACGGCTCGCTTTGTAGGAATTTAATTAATTAATTCAATAATACTGATGATGCTGCTAATAAAGATGATGTAGATGAACAACCAAATTGAAATTTTGCTAATTTTTTTATAAATATTACTTAAATACACAATATATGTATTAATAAAATATTTAATGTGTTAATTACTACTACCATTACTTGTCGTTTATTAACGAAACTAGATAGAATTACATACAAACGTTCGTATTGAATAAAAAGTATACCCAGTAGAAATTTTTGGACTATGTCCCTGCAGATATAAAGGATTTTCATAAAATCGAAATTTAAACTTATTCAAACAATATTAATAAAATTTTTAAATTGAATTATTTAATTCATTTATTTAATTTATTTCACAATTTTACAAATTCAAGTCAACTTTTGGATGAGTAAAATTGAAAACTGTTTCCAAAGTTATAAATTTTGCAAAAAAAATTTATTTTTTCCTGTCACAACTTCTAAATTCAATTTTAAAACTATTTAGGTACGACTTGAAGCAAATTTTGTTGCAGAAATTCGAATTTTGTTTATAATCAAATATAACAAACTGTTTTTAAGTAAGTCTCACATACGCCATGAAACCTCTTGAATTTAGGAAATAACGGTATATCAAGAGCCAATTAAAAAAAAAAAAAAAAAAAAATTTAAAAATTATTTGGAATTATAAATTTTAACAAAATTGAATATTTATTCGTGCTTAATTCCAAATTATGTTGGTGTGATATTCTCATGGAAAATTTCCAAAAATTGCTTACTTGGCACAATAGTACTACACAATAAGAAAAGCATATCTATACAGCTGTTTCATCAGACGCTACTCTGAATCATCAGTAGATTACTCCCAAGTCTTGTTAAATTCCTGCCCTGTTTGAATACTTATTTCATTATACCAATCGACAAAATGCGAATTTTAGTCAATAGGCAAACAAAAAGTTTCAAAATGTTAAAACAAGAAAATAAAAAACTAACAAAGTATATATAAGCCTTATGTTTTGTTTTGTTTTTGAGAATATCATGGAAAATAATGCATTTTGCACACCAACATAATTTGGAATTAAGGACAAATACATATTAAATTTTGTTAAAAACTATAATTTTTAATTTTAAGAGAAAATATTTTTATAAAGAAATTGAAAAACTAAAATCTTAAGCCGTCTTATCAAAAAAAAAAAAAAAATAATAATAACGGAAACTTTAAAGTAAAAACTCGATAACGTTGATTTTAAAGTCTACGTATTTTTTTTTTTTTTTTGGAAAACAAATAAAAAAATAAATTTATATCTTTTCTTGGCAAAGTTTATAAAACATTTGCAAATTGTCTATAAACAAATATATAAATGCATGTATGCAATATTAATTGTTATTTACAGTTCTTATGTAATATGAATATATGCACAATGGAAAAGATATGACCAATCATCACATTATTTTCATATAGCTTTTGTTCAGTTTGTTTTATTAAAAAATCGGTAGCCTTTTTGTTAATTGATTTAATCATGGCTTACAGCTCAAAGATGTCAGCCTCTTAAAGAACACTCTTTGCATAGCCATTTTTAAAGTTTTATAGCAGGTAGACACAAATGTAATTAATACCAAATACAACAAATACATATAAAAAAATAACTGTGCTAGTATATTTATTTGTATAACTACAAATATTACCTGAATATCATTAATTATGTAGTAAGAAAACAAATTATAAATTCTTATTAAAGGTGTATTAATTATCTAGCGTATTGTACTCTAGTTTCATTTACACAAGCGCTAATTTCTTTTTTAATATTTATTTTTAGTTATAAATTCTACAACTGATTTTAAAACTAATATTTTGTGTTAAATATGTATGTTTGAGATAAAATTGAATAAAACGCGTTCTCTGTAAAATATTAAAAATTATATTGAAAAAAAAAATTTACAGCACTGAAGATATTTCAAACGTTAAATTCACAGTTTAGAAATAAAAAATTATATTGTTTGTTATTGCGAGAGTGTAGCCAACTTTTCCATAGAAAAGTTATAAAGTGAACTTCATAAACACGATGAAAAATTTTTAAAAAATCCAGTGACTTTTAATGACAAATTTCTTTAATTCAGGGACAAATTTTTAGAATCGGAATGAAAAAAGGATTTAATTGGCAATTTGTCTGAGAATAGAAGGTTGACAATCAACTCTATTAATGATAACAATTCTTGAGCCATTTGCAAGACCCAAAAAAAATTTGGATTACATAGGTTTTTTTTCTAGAGGCTGGTTAACTTCTTATTTAATGTCTTATCTATGCTACTTGTGTGTTTTGTTCAATTAAAAATTGTATGAGAAAATGAAATAAAACGATAACCCCACAAGCAAGTCAAGCATAATTTATTGCAAAAAAAAAAAAAGTAAAAACAAAACAGAAATGAAGATGTCGTCATATATATTTTAAGAACTTGATCAATTTCAACATTGAAATTATTTCATTAACTGCTACGAGTCATATGATTTCAAAAAAGGTTTAAGTTACAAAAAATTTAAATTTGACTTATTCTTATTCCAGCATAACATTTTACTGCTACAAATAAAAGTAATGTTCTTAAATTAAATTTTTTATTTCTTCTGCAAAGTTTTTTAAATATAACTTACGGCTTTTTTACAATTATATAACGATATGCGGCTAAACTGAAAGAATTTTTTTCATTAATCCAATGAAAATCTTCATTAATTTTCAAACACTAACGCGTTTTATTAGACTAATGAAATATTTCATTTATTCATTTAATCAATGAAATGTTGCCATTAGTCTAATGAAACGTTTTCATAGAATGAAAATTAATGAATTATTCTTTCATTGTAATTGTAATTGTAATCATGCGTGAATGTAGACGTCAAAGAAAATTTTCTTTTCTTACTTGCGTCTTAATATATAAAAACTAACTGTACTCATGCTTAAGTATATACATATTTTTTTTTACTAATTTTTAATTTAAATTTTATTTTTATAGTGCACATATACATTTAGACATACATTCAACGCTCAACAGTACTAATACAACTTGAATATCTAGTACAAAAACATTCCCATCTGGCTTGTTAAGCAAGTCAAGTGATCGATTGGGAATGGTTACACACCCCCATGAAAGTTTAAATATGGATGCCCAAAGATCAAGTGGCAACAATACAACAACTACACAGTTCATAACTCATAGACGAGGATACACATTCTCTTGTAGCACTTTATTATTATTATTGGCATTTTTTGTGTGCACATTATTGTCGGTTTCCTTTTTGGTCTATAATTTTGCAACATGCGATGATTTAATACCGAATGAAGATGAAGATATTATATGTACAGCAATACCCACGAGAGCAAAAAATAATGAACAAAATATCACAGATTTCGTGCCACGTACATACGAAACAGATGTACGTTTGCCAACTTCAATAAAACCCTTGAAATACAACATTTCATTAGAGCCCTACTTGTATGAAGGTAATTTTACCTCTAAGGGTGAAGTTCATATTCTTGTTTTAGTGTTGGAGGATTGTTACAATGTAACTATGCATGCCGTTGATTTGGATATTTTGAAAAACGATGTTGTTATACTGCCACTTGAAAGGAAATCTGATAAGAGACGGCTCAACAGTAAAACAAATGTAAGCAAAAAGACTGATGTTGTTGATGGGGCAGTTGAATTGCGTATACGCAAGCAGTATTTACTGGAGGCCAAACAATTTTTCATTATTGAATTATATGACAAACTTGTAGCAAATACTGAATACGTGATTAAAATCAAATTCAGTGGCTTAATACAAGACTATTTACAAGGATTCTATCGAAGTTCATACAAGGTGCGAAACGAAACGAGGTAGGTGTGTCTGTTTAATAAGACAAAATATTTGTTATTAAACATATTCTTACTTACATGCATCGCGTTTTTACTTTATTTTTTTATATTAATTTTCTTTTTGTGTTTTGCTTTTAATTTCAAATATTCTGAAATAATGAAAGGTGGCTTGCCTCTACACAATTTCAAGCTACAGATGCTCGCAGAGCATTTCCCTGCTTTGATGAGCCAGCACTAAAAGCAAACTTTACGTTGCACATAGCAAGACCTAAGCATATGTCGACCGTTTCCAATATGCCAATAATTAAAACTAAGAAGCAGTAAGTGCAATGAATAAAAATTTATTAATGTTGCACACGCAAAACTATTGTGTTACATTCAATAATTTTTTTTTAATAGTGAAACATTACCAGACTACGAGTGGGATTGTTTTGATGAATCTTTGCCAATGTCCACATATTTAGTGGCATTTAGCATATCAGATTTTAGTAAATTATCAGATGGTAATTTCTCAGTGTGGGCTAGACACGATGCTATTCAGTCGGCTTCATATGCTTTATATGTTGGTCCTAAAATATTAAAATTTTTGGAAGAATTTTTTGATTTGAAATTTCCATTGCCAAAAATAGACATGATTGCATTGCCGGACTTCCAGGCAGGAGCCATGGAGAATTGGGGTCTCATTACCTATAGGTATATACTATTTAAGAGATATTTTTCATAAAAAGAAATTGATTTATTAATTAAGCACGTAATCGTAAAATATTTAGAGAAACAACGATGCTATTTGAGGAAGGCGTCTCAGCATCTACTTATAAACAGCGTGTCGCCTCAGTGGTAGGCCATGAGTTGGCTCATCAATGGTTTGGCAATTTGGTAACACCCAGTTGGTGGTCAGATATATGGCTAAATGAAGGTTTTGCCAGCTACATGGAGTATTTAACTGTGGATGCCATAGAACCAGAATGGAAAACAATGGATCAATTTGTAGTTAATGAATTACAAAATGTTTTCCAATTGGATGCTTTATCAACATCACACAGAATTTCAGTAGAAGTTGGTAATCCTGAAGAGATTACGGAAATATTTGATCGCATTTCGTATGGCAAGGGATCGACTATCATAAGAATGATGAGTCATTTCCTAACCTCAACTATATTTCGTCGGGGCTTGAACCGCTATTTAAAGGAAATGTAAATTAAATTAAAATATATATATATTTATTATTATTATTATATTCTATATTAACAGGGCTTACAGTTCTGCTGAACAGGATGACCTATGGCACGCTTTGACTTTAGAGGCAAAACTTGAGGGTCTTTTAGATCGTGATGCAACAGTCAAGGATATTATGGATACCTGGACTTTGCAGGTGGGTTTTCCGGTTGTTTATGTCTCAAAACATCCAAACACAAATGTTATACGTTTGGAGCAACAACGTTTCGTTTATGAGAATTCAAAAAATAAAAGTAATAATAAGTCTGAAGAGGATAATGCCCTCTGGTGGATACCAATCACCTTTACCACCTCCGATGAATTGGATTTTGAAAATACACGACCCTTAACCTGGATACCTAGATCGAAAATTTACGAAATTGAAAGTCGAAATTTAACTAAAGCCGATTGGTTTATATTTAACATTCAGCAGAGCGGTTACTATCGCATTAATTATGAGCTGGGCAATTGGCAAAAAATTACGAATCACTTGATGAATGTCCAAAAATTTAAGCAAATTGCACCCTCCAATAGAGCACAGCTTATAGACGATGCAATGAATTTGGCCAGAGGAGGTTATCTAAATTATGATATAGCTCTAAATTTAACACGCTACTTGGAAAACGAAGACGATCATGCCCCTTGGAAGTCAGCCGTAAATTCTTTTCAATTTATTGACTCAATGTTTGTTAGTCAAGGTGATTACGATTTGTTTAAGGTAAGATATTGCAGATTTGTTTGTTTATTACATTTTTAATTTAAAATTTATAGAACTATCTGCTAAGATTGGTGAACAAAGTCTACAACGAATTGGGTTTCATAGATGCTGTACATAAAAATGATATGCTGGAACATTTCAAGCGTATTGAAATTTTAAATATGGCTTGCCATTTGGGCCATCAAGGTTGTATATCGGAAAGCGTAAGACATTTCCAAAATTGGATACAAGTTCCTAATCCTGATGCAAACAATCCGTAAGTTATTGATTCAGACTTTTTGAATTTTTAATGACTATTTCCTCTTACATTTCTAGTATCTCGCCCAATCTACGTGGCATTGTCTACTGTACCGCTGTGCAATACGGTACTGAAGTCGAATGGAAATTTGCTTTTGAACGATATTTAAAATCAACTGTTTCAACGGAAAAAGAAATTATACTAACAGCTCTGGGATGTTCGAAAGAGCCTTGGATTTTATCAAAATATTTGCGTTATTCAATAGTGGGAGATATGGGCATACGAAAACAAGATGTTTATCGAGTATTTGCAGCCGTATCGTCAAATGTTGTGGGACAAAAGATGGCATTTGATTTTATTCGTGACAATTGGGAAGACATAAAAGCCTAGTAAAAAAATTTTATTTTTACATTCATAAAAACAGACTACCAACTAAACTATTTTACTTTTCAGCTTGGGTTCCTCGATGTCTAATTTTAATACGATATTAAAATTTGCCACCAAACGCATTAACTCAAAATATGATTTACGAGAATTAGAAACTTTCGTTAAAGATGAGTTGAAAGACAATAGTCGTTTATCTCAACAAATTGTTGAACATGTACAAATAAATGTTAATTGGATGAATAAAAATTATCAAATAATATTGGATTGGCTACAAAAAGAGTCAAAAATTTACTCATAAAATGTTACATATATTTTTATTTTCAAAATCTTAAAATTTTATATAATTTATTTATAATTGTTTAATTTACAATCTATCGCAGTAGTTATCCATATATCCGAAGTGGTTATACATGTACACAGAAATAAAAAATGTTAACGTCATAACAGTTCAACAAGTGTTTCTCAAATGTGTAGTAATCTATTAAGCATTTACCGCACATATTGGCTAAATAATAATATTTGGTACTTATAACCAAATTACTGAAATATTTTGCAAATACTTCGGTTTTTGAATAATCATGCAGAAGGTAACAAAAAGCATTCGATGCCTATAATTCCTACAGGTAGAATGTAAATTAAACAAATATGTGTATCTGTACGTTATAAGCATATTAATAATTTTGAGTATTGCGAGCATTTGCAAAAATGTTGTCCATAATTTAAATGAATTTCAGGTTAAAAAAAATTATTGAACTTGCCAATATATCAAACATTGCAATAATTATGTATTGAATACAAAATATTGAATTGAATTTACTTATGTTTGAAATATCAATTTTTTAAGATATTAAATTTTAAACCACAAACAAACTCAAATAATAAGAAATTTGAATTATCAAAATCTAAGTAAAATATTGTATTTTCTACATTAATTTTTTTACACTAAATACTGTGCCTAGTTCCAGTTAAAAGTGTAGTTAATACTATTTATGTATTTATGTGAATGAAAAAATTAATTTTTTTATAAGTTATATAAAATAATTTTATATTTAAGCTTCAATACATCCAAAGAATTAATTAAATTTATATTTATGCATATATGTATGTATATGTATATATACTATTATTTCACTAGTAAAGTACTTAAATTAATAAACTAATGAATTTACAGCCAAACATATGACGTCAAAAGTTCAGATTCGTTTTTGTTTTAATTTACCTACATATATAAAATCAGAATATTCTAAATAAACACCTTTCGTTTGTCATTTAAATTAAAACTATATAATAACGTTCGACATCATGGAGTTTATTTTAATCATAAATAAAATTTAATCAAACTTACCACTTAGTTAGCTGTTGAACACTGAAAGAAACAAATTAAATTTATGATTATATGAAAAACTATTTACAAAAGGGAATGAATTTGAAAAGCAAGTGTTCTATTGGTAAAATTTGCATAAACAATAAAGGTAAATATATTATGAGTACGCTTAACCAGTTAATAAAAATATTCGCACAAGGGTATATTATATGAATGAAGGAAGGCTGTAATTTCCTATCTTTATTAAAATTAATATAAATCAATTTTCAGCAGTGTATTGGAAAAATTTATTTGTTATTATAGGTATGACTAAAATTTATAAAATAAAATGCTTATATGCCATTTCCATTTCTTTTTAATAACCAAAACCGTTTATGCAAATATATAACGATATAATAAAGTAATAACTCGAATTTGTTTTTACCTACCTATATATGTATAGTTTATTATATATATTATAAAATTACTATCTGCATAATAAAAATTATTTGTAAGTTTGCTAAGGATGGAACTACTTAAACTTTTTCTTGGCTATTTTCTTGACATGGTAGTCCATTAAATGCTAAAGAAGCGGGGTTTTCAAAGAACGGCTCTTTAATGAAATATTACAAAATAAATAACTTACATCGTCTGGATAGGAAAAGTTTTTTTTTGCCCTAGACCAAAATGAGAAACGATTTTCACAAAATACACATACCATTTTTTGTTAATTACAAAGCGCAACATTTTTTACTTAACACCACAATTTAATTAATTATTACTATTGATTTACTCAACCCTAAGGTTTCTTATTTTTGAAGAACTGAAAAAAGTTTTTTAATTCTAATAAATGCATTCTAAAATAGAACTAAAAAACCGTTTTTGTTTTTTGCAGAAACAAAATGACTTTGCTTACTTTCAGAAACGCTCACATATATAAACATAGCCATCATCATACGTAATGACATATTTTCAAACACTTAATTATTTTTGTAGTTATTTGCATAATGAAATTAATAAAACCAATTTTTCGCTCACTTTTTATTAAAAGTTTTTTTTTATTTATCAACAGTTTTTAATATCAGTTATGTACCAATATTGTTTAAAAAAACGTTCTTGAATTATATTGCAATACCAGAAACACCAGTGTGGCAAGGTAACACTTTTTTCGAATGAATGTAAGTGATTTTTTAACATTGTATTTATGGGATTATCTCAATCCCAAAAATTTTGCCATTATCTTTATTTGCAAATAATTAACGGGTAACAAGAGCTCAAAAGCATTGTAAAAATAAAAAACAAACTTCAGATATTACAACCATAAAATATGAAAAGGTAGCCAGCTGGGCCAATGAGAACCTGGTTCAAATACACAGGGCGTTTCCCACAAAAGAAAAACGCTGAAAAATACTATTTTAAGCACAATTTTGAAGAAAAAGAAGAAGCACATTTGCTTGCGTTGAGTTGTGTGTGCTTGGAAAATGAGTACATATTAAAAACGTAATAAACGGAGAAGGAAACAAAAATAAAACTAAAAGAACTACATGTCGTACAAATCGACCATTTGCTGCAACAGCGTTATATTCCAAAAAAAGTTATTATTCAATTAGTAGTGATATATCATGTGTAATCCGGCTCCATCGTGGATAAAGTGAAAATTAAACCTGTGTAAGCTTTTTATTGATCGGTATTTGTATTATGTCCAACAATAAAGGTCCACTCACGTTGCAACTTGTTGTATAGTTTAGTTGTGTAGTATTATTGCGTGATTGAATATATTTATTTATTAGTCAACATAATCTCGAAAACAGAAAAACACTTAAAAGAATATTATTTAATGCGGTTTTTTTTCAGAAAAATTATTTCAATAAAACAATAAAAAAATAGTTTTCCTATAATAGCATTATTTTGTTTTATGACGTTCTTGCAACAAGAGTAATATGTACTTTGGGGTGTCGCCGAAATAAGATAGAGAACCAACAACTAAAGAAAAGAACATAAAGCAAAACGTAAAAAGATACGATTTCAATTCAGAAATTTTCACACTCCTTGTCTGCTAAAAATTAAATGCACTCTTACAATTTAAGGTGTTTTATTATTTCAAAATAAATTATTTAATTATGCATAAGTTAAATTGATTATGTAGTGAAAGTGTGGTGTTTAAAAGTTTTAAAAATAAATAAAATGGAAATATACATATTTTAATTAAGATACTGTGCAGAAATAAATTACTTTTATAATTTAACTCAATAACCACTTAAATAAGGTAAATAATATTGCATAGACGTTTCTACATATAAAAACAAATAGTAAAATATAAAAACTTATGTTAAAAAACTATTGATAATAAAATTATCTAAACCAAACGTTCGTTGTGCATATTTTGTTTTAAGTTACGGATAAGTAAAATAAAAATATGCATGTATTTTGTATTGTTTTTGTTCTCAAGTGGATGTGTTGATAGCTGACTAGTACTTTTTTAAGTAAAATACCGAAGAACGCTATTTATTTAATTGTACTTTAAGAGATTCGTTTATTAATACAAATTCTTAAATTACATATATGCATTTTTTAATTAGAATAGTTTCGATGCAAAAAGATTGGGTAGAAAAGTAAAATAAAATGTATAGCCTATATGCCGAATCTTGTATTATAGCCAATTTGTAGAAACATGCATACATATGCAGAAATAGACTCCCGTAAATACTTTTCGTTGGTATACCTACTAACAAAAATCCAAAAACAAAAACAAAAAAAAAAAATAAATAAATGTACGCATAGTGCGCTTTAGCAATGGTGCAAGAATGATGAATATTTTAATTTGTGTTAAAATTTGTTTTAATTATTTTTATTTGATTTCATTGAAAATAGTTGCTCAAAGACTTAAACTAAACTTACATAACAAAAAGGATATGGATAATTTTTACGAAATTCAAATAAAGTATAGGTAGGTATATTTTGATAGCATTTACCCAAGTCTGACTTGTATATATAACGATTAAACTACAAATACGCTGATAGAATATGGAATTAGTTTTGTTATCACTTTTAATTGATCATTCGTAATTTTCCTGTTTAAAATGATTTGCAGCTACCGCTTGGTAGGTGATGAATAAAAAAAATAATTATAGGTATAGGTATACATGTACTATGTATAAAATTCATACATGCATATGTATGGAATGGTGCACTTACATTTGCATAGATACATATCGCTCATATGCTGCAACAATGTCATGCAAAACTTTGATTTTGCAACTATTAAAAAAGAGTAGAGTATTTTTTGCGAAAAAGAGAGATTTCACTGATCATTGTTTATATGTATTACAAAACATGATAGGTACGTATAGTAAACAATATGTTATTAATTAAATTTATTTTTAACTATGCCGATAACTAGACAGGAATAAAAAAATATATGTAATTTGAAAATTTGTCTACTAAAATACAACTGAAGAAAATTTAACTAATTAAATAAAACTGTTGTTGCATTTTAGTTTTGATAATTGACGATAGATTTCTCAAAAAATTTGATAAGATTAAATCGTATCTTATTCGTGTTCAACTCAAGCAGAACGTAAAATGTTAGATAACGACTCCTTGGAACTACATTTGCTTAAAATTGTATAAGATAAATGTTACCCAATTGAGCTCCTGGATCACCGTTTATTGAACATACATTTAATTTAGAATAAAAGACCAATCTTACCACTAAACATTTTCACGTGTATCCCGAAAAATACTTCATTCAAAAATGTGTGAAAGTCAATATTTACTTGCTTATTTTTATAATATCGCTTACATACCTAAAGCATTCCACTGTTAATAATTTAAAAGCTATCGTGTTTCTAGTAAAATGAAATAACAGTTTACATTTGAGATAACGATATGTAGCTATGTGTAAATTGTATAAGAGGAATTTATTGGAGAATAATTTAAATTGGTCAATTTATTCATTTATAGTTTTATAAAGAATTATATACGATGTGTTAGTATGTGTGTATGTCGTTACAATTAAAAGTACTGATGTGCCATAGTTCTTAATCGGTTATGCAATAAATTTATTTATGCGTTATAAGTAACGAATTTAAAAATTTCAAAAAAGGAAATTTAAAAAAAATTAATTTTGCAGTTGTGCACGTTTTTGTTTGTGTACATGTTATATATCGTGAGTGAATGCGTAACTTTATTTATATGCACTTTTGTTTCTCTTGGCTCTAACCGCAGTTTATAGCGTATATTATCATTGTTTGTGGGCATGTATGTATGTATGTAGAAATGTAGTCAAACAATTCTATCAGAGAGTAATTTCTACACAAATGTCATAATAACAAATTTGTTTCAGCATAAATAATTGTCCCTTTTAAATGTCTTCTTTAAATCAGTTTTTTTTTTAATTGAGCAAAATAACGTAATGCTTTTTATTGATGAACATTCATATGTGCATATGCATGTTTAATTAAAAGCACCTTTGTATTTAGTATAACTTGCCTCTCAAGGTTATCAATTTATACTATAAGTTATTAATAATAAGTTGACCTCTATATTGCATCATTTTTCAAACAATGAATGAAAGAATAACTAAAACCCTTTAAGACACCAAACTTCATTTTAATATTGGATTAGTTTGTATTTATATAATTAATAAAAATGATTAAATATGTATATTTTTGTGTAAAATGCATTATTTTGTTTATTTTTATCGGACTAAATACATATTTTAAAAATTAATTTTTACTAAGCTAATCATAGTAGGAAGAAATTGACTTATTGATTCAATAACTTTATTATTGTGGCGATATATTCCACAATTAGCGAGATGGTAATAAAAACAGTACCGTTTGCTAGAAATTAAATAATTCTATAGGAAAAATATTTAGGAATTTATAACAATGAATAATGACTCTATCAGTAACGTTGGTATGAGACAACAAAATTCAATATAAAAAAGTTTGCCTTAATTGTAGTTCTTTTTGATTAAGAAATATCGGTCGGAAGAATAAGATTTCTGCGATGCATAATAATTACGTATATATATACATACATATAAAAGTCTACAGCACCACTTTATATTTTAAAATTAAATTATCTGTAAAATTCCTTCATTTGCTTTAACTTAATATCACTACATACTAATTCCACTCATCATTTTATTAAAACAACTATAATTTTAAATTGTATATCTCCCACACTATATTTAATGTTCAGTCATACTAATTTATCTCTATCTATACTTTTTTTTAGAGTGAAACTACAACGATATCAAGAGAAGCAATTGCAGTTTATGGAAAAAGGAAAATAAAAACAACAAAATAAATATTATTAGCAAGTCGACTTTAATCAAATATAAAAAAGCACAAAGAAAACAAAGAATACAAACGCACACACATCCAAACACACACACACATAACGAACAGAAGACCGACAAAATGGATGAAAATGAACAAGAATTAAAGAGTCCCATGAAACGAGTTGGATCCACCCGCAAGGTGTTTCTATTTAACACCATACGACAACAATTGAACGAAAATTTAAGATGTTTAGATTCCCGTGTTGAATCACAGGTGTCTCTCATACAAGAATTTCAGGATCTCTTTCGACGAAGGGGTGAATTGGAATTGGAGTACAGTAAGAATTTAGATAAGCTGGTGCGTAGCCTACATGCCAGACATAAAGAACAAAAACAGAAACGTGATCAATGGCATATATTTTCTGCCTTTGCCTGTTGGTCGCATGTGCTCGAGAACACACAATCCTTGAGCAAAGATCATGCTACTCTCTCAGAACTGTACTCCGTAAATATTGTTTCATCACTACAGACGACCATTGAAGATGTTCAAAGGATATACAAAAAGTGTCGATCAATTGGCTATGATATACATGAGGAAATATTGCGAGTGTTGGAAGAGTTGTATGCCACAATGAAAACTTATCAAAAATATGAAGGAGAATGGAAAGCAGCTGAAGTAAAATTAATAACTGCTGAAGCACAACAACAAAAATTAGAACAGACTATACAAAAAGAAAAATTACGTAGTAGTAAAAAATATCGTGTGATTGAAAAAGAGGTGTTAAAGCGACGCACCAAATACTCAGATGCTCGCATGAAGGCATTAAAAGCCAAAAATGAGTATCAATTATGTTTGGAGTCATCCAACACAACCATACACAAGTATTTTATTGATGATTTAAGTGATTTAATTGATTGCATGGATTTAGGCTTTAGTTCTATGATCTCCAGATGCTTAGTGATGCATATAACTGCAGATCAAGGACGAGCAAAAGCTATTCTGAGTCAAGCAGATAATTTGGCTCATGTCATCCATCTTATAGATAGTCAGCAAGACAAGCAAAAATTTATGGAACAATATCATGCGGCCTTTATGATTCCGAAACGTTTTGAGTTTCAAGGCCAATTTAGTAATGATTTGCTTGAACAAAGTGTCCAAAAAGAACTGTATGTTGATATGGAACATCGTCTACAATTGATTGGACAGCGTTTGAATTCATTGCGTACAGAATCAGAGGAAATTTGGAAGACACTAGAGATGGCAGAAGTAAAATTGCTGGAACATTTTAACAGCAAAGACTGTGATGTTAGCCCCGCATTTACGGAGCATAATAAAAGCCTTTTGCAAAAAGGCGGTGCCACAATGGCGTTTAATCCCAAACTCAAGGCTGAAAAAGAAGAAGTCGAAGACTTTTATATTAATAAGATACGTGAATATATAAGAGGAACATCCCGCATAGCGCGATTGGATTCAAAGGCCAAGTATTTAAGAGAAATGTTTTTAACGGACAATAATAAGGCATTCACCACCGAAATTCTAGAACATCCCATAAATAGCAGACGTAAACGAATAGGACGAAAGAATCAATCGGGCAGACCAAAATTATTTGGTGGGTCCTTAGAAGAATACCTTGAGTGTACCGGAGAGGATATACCACTTATTATTCGCAGTTGCATACGTGTCATAAATCTTTACGGGCTGCATCATCAGGGCATCTTTCGAGTGTCTGGATCACAGGTTGAAATAGCAAACTTCAAGGAATCCTTCGAAAGGGGAGAAGATCCTCTGTCTGATACCACCGACGCTTCGGACATAAATTCCGTGGCTGGTGTATTGAAATTATATTTAAGGGAGTTGAGAGTGCCCCTTTTCCCAAAATTCTACTTTGAAAATTTTATTTCCATAGCAGAAATGCAGACGAAGGGCGATATGGTTAAAGGTATAAGACAATTTCTGCAAAATCTTCCCAACTCAGTAGTCATAGTCATACGTTATCTCTTCGCCTTTCTTAATCATCTATCCGAGTATGCTGATGAGAATATGATGGACGCTTACAACCTAGCTATATGTTTTGGTCCGACATTGATGCCAGCACCAGAAGACAAAGACCAAGTTCAATTTCAGAACCAAGTTAATGAACTTATCAAAAATATGATCATTTACCATGAGGAGTTGTTTCCGAAGGAGCTGGGTGGTCTAGAATATGAAAAGTACATTTCGCCGCACACACTTGATATGGATGTTGGCGATTCGCCGTCAGAAGTTCTAACTGAAGATCCCGAATCGGATGCCTATCCGTCTGAAGATGAATCAGAAGTTCTAGAAGCCATGGCACAGTTTGATTTTAATGCTCGTTCCAGTCGTGAATTATCGCTGACCAAGGGTGACTGTATAATTTTAAGAAAACAAGTATCAAATGATTGGTGGCAGGGTTCGGTAAATGGTAAAGAGGGATTAGTACCCGACAAATACATATCACTTAAGCTTAAAGACGAAGTTCGTCTTCCCGCACAAAATTCCCAATCTATGGAACATTTGTACTTAGAGAATTCTTGCTCTTCATCCACTTCAATGTTAGTAGACAATAAAGATATCGCAAAGTATGTTGTTAATGATGTTTATTTTAACAATACCAACAATTCCGTCACTTCCAATTCCAATGTCGTTGCCAATGTCAATGCCAATGCCGCATCATCGTCTTCTTCTATTTCCCACATAAACAATATGACAACAAATAAAACAACAGGTGGTGGTAGTAGTTGTAGTAGTCTTGCCGGCAGTGTTGTTAGTGGCAATGGTGGTAGCGGTTGCGGTGGTGGCAATGGTAGCGTCTCAGGTATTCATAGTGGTGGTAATAATGGTGTAGGTTCAACAACAACAACAACTTCACATCATATAATTGGCGGTAGTGCTGATGGTGACGGTGGTGGTGGGGTTGGTAATGATGTTAGTATTGTTTCCACTAGTACTCGTAATAATATTGTAACAGGTGGTGATAGTTCTCCTTCTCCTTGCTTAGATGGTGCTCACTCAATTTTAAGGAATGATGACCAATTACATTCAACAACTACTCCTTCACTTCCTCTTATGCACCATGCGACTTCATCATTACCACCACATACAGCAGCTACAGCACAAATCTCACCGATATCATCTGTAAATGCTACTAATCATTCATTAATTAAATATATTAAAAATAAAAGTAAACAATATCATGACGAACCACATTCCTTTGAGAATGCAATCGAATTTCAAAATAATTACGATGAACAAATAGAAAAATTCGAAACGACCGTATAGAAGTGAAGGAATATGAATGCACAAAACACACAAAACGCACACGTTAAAAACTATAAACGCAAGAAAAAATCTCTCGAAAAGTAAGCATACATACACTCTAATTAATTATTAACGGAATCATATTAAATATTTATTAACAAGTGCTATAATATAACATATACAACTAAATATTATATCATGATCATACATACATACCTACATACCATATAGATATAATATACATATTGTATGTATATACTTAAATAAATATTTGTTAATCAATTAACAGGGAAAGTGTTAGAATTTCGTATCTTTTGTGCAAAACTCATATAATTTTTAATTCAACAAAATTAAGAAATATTATAATGACGTGAAAATGTATGCATGCACATTTCCTCATTAAAGTAACGTCAAAAACAATTTTATTTGAATGCATGAACTAACCGAATTTTACATTTGGTATTGAAAACGGTACTTAGACCACTTTTTTGTCATTCATCTAACTAACAACAGCATGATTAGCTTATTTGGATATGATATCCATTGATACTTAATTGTTGGCATTATAAGGACAAGTTTAGAATGTAATTTATTTGCTGTGTTTACAGGAAGCGAACAAACCAATCGTCTAAAAGATTTGTGTGCAAAATACTCAATTTTTAAAATGCTTTTGAGTGTTTTTCATAAAATTTTTTTGAACGATTGGATTGTTTTGTAAGAGAAGTGCCAGTACGTTCGTGTCATAAACATAAATTTTAGAAAAAAAAATATTGTTATTATTACCATTATTCCGAAAGTACTTTAAAAGAAATATTTTCAAATCAATTTTTCAATGGGCTAGATTTGTAGTAAATAGTAAGTTATATGTAGATTTGTTTGCCTATTGTCATCACATAAGCCTTTTGAAAAAAGCAAATTATACATTTTTCTAGGCAAACGTAATGAATAAGATAATATTCAGTAATTATGTCGAAAGAAAGTTTTAATTATTTGAAAGTAATTAATTTAACAGATAACATTACTTAAATAATATTACTCGATTTGAAAGCAGTAGAATACAAACACCTAACATGAATATCATGTGTAAAAAAATTTCAGTAGTGACCAAATATCAGCCGTCAAAGTAAAAAGCTGTTCGTCTTAAAAATGTCAGAAAAATCCGCACATCTTTTTACAACAAATTTCTCTAATTTTTTGTAAAGAAATTAGGTTTTTTGGGCTCTAACACGATTCACCAGTTTTAATAAATTTTAGCAATTATTTTTTTTAAATAACGATTAGAAAATAAAAACATCTTGTCGTATTTTGTCAACATTTCTCCCTTTATTGTTAAAAAATTAAATAAAAGTTATAAATATGCTCAAATAACTTAATAAAATACTAAAATACTCAAAATTAAATAACTCAAATTTAAAACTAATAATTAAGCAAATGAAATATTAAACAAAATCATACAATACATATTTTTTGAACAAAAACTCGAAATCAAAAATAACTACTAAAATTATTTTTCTACTACTATTGCTACTATTAGTAATAATTACTAACAAAATAAACTATTACATTATTAGCATTTAGAGCAAACATTTTTAAATAAAATATTTTAATTAATAATTATTTTTAAATGGGACTAACTACAACAATGTATTAAAATCAATGCCATAATTTCATTGTATTTTTTTCATAGAATTTTGTTCCATGTTATTATACGCTGAAAAAGAAAAGAAAAAAAACTGAAGAAAGTTTTTATTTTTATTTTTGGTAAAAGTGTTGTGTTTATAGTTAAGTATCATATTCATTGCGTCTCTGGCCTCATTACCATTAAAATTAACATTAATGAACTAAAAATTTATTATTATCATCATCATGCTCATATTAAATCATCTTATATTTGTATGTATATTTAAATGTACTCTGTAATTCATTTTAAAACTAAATAATATAAATTACTCAAAACTAAATTAATTTGAAACTTAAATTTTTAAGGAATTATAATATATAAGTCTCAACTGCATTTTGTGACTAATTTAGAATTTATTATTCATATGTAAAAATACATATATGTATGTATGTACATTTTTATTATTTCATGATTATTTTTTATTTAATTTTTTTATTTTTTTTTGTGTTCGAAAAGTATAGAAGTTTTAGTCTAGGTCATATTTACAATAAAAATTATATTTTATATGTATTTAAAAAAATACAGACATTTAGTTCAGAGTGAGATTTTATTACTCCAATAAAATTGCATAATTATAAATATCGTTTAGCAATACACCTAATGTTTTTTAATAATTTTTTTGTGCATCCCAACACCACTTAAATTGCTATTACAGAATTTAGAATACTGTTAAATAGATAGGCATTGTCAAGGAAATTAATTGTACATTAATAGCGATTACTTTTCTCTATTTTTATAATTTTATAAATTCAAAGCGAAAATAAACAACTAGACATAAACCGAAATTAAACTCTAACCTCTGATCCCTTTATTTTACACTTAAGATGCTTTCAAAAGACTGATTGGGTTGCAATAAAAATTGTCGGTAATTATGAACATTTTACAGAAATTAATTTTGAAAAACAACTATTGGATATCAACATCAATCTTAACTGGCCAATGCCATTTAAAAAGAACAAAATTTTATTTTTTAATAAATTAGTTCAAGTTTTCTTTTAACAATTAAAATGGTGTACCAAAAACTTTCGCAACATGTATTTTAATTTATGACAGTAATTTTAATTTAATGAAATAAAAAAAAATTATGTAATATAAATTAAAATTAAATACATACGGACAATACATTTATCATCATCGTGATCTTATCAACAAACATCAAACATCCTCATCAATATTATGTCATCGAATGTAGCAATAATTTATAATAGAATTATGAAGCAAAAATAAATATGGATTGTTTTTGCTTAGTTTAGTTACAGTGAGTTAAATTTCAACAGAATTAAAATTTTTAATCATTTTTCGTATTCGAATTTTAAATAATTTAAGGTTACAAAGTAGTATGATATTAAGAATAAATAAAACTTCCTACAGTTACTCATTGAAAGTAAATGGAAAACAAATAAATCACTTTTATCACTAAAATATAAACATAACATTCATATTTCATATACATACACTATATATTTTTAAATAAAAATACATATTAAAAATACGTTAAAAAAGTCAAAATGGGAAATTTGAGTCTTTTATTTGACTTTTTGGTGTCTACTAATTCTTTTTTTGTAGAGTTTTATTAGGGCTAAATATCTTATTATTTTATCTTGCAGTAGTGGTTTATGTCTGTGGTACGAATATCGATAATTGTTTTGCTTGAAGCAACCGGTAGATAATTTTAGCCGCCAAAGGTAGTAAATAAAAACTACCATATTTTTTTTATATAAAAGCGCTTACTTTGTGTTATGTATATATGGCAACCTTCTATTATTCTAATAAGATCAAATAATCTGTAACTGATACTCATTAACCATAAATAGTTAGTAACTAGATATATGTATAAATGGAACAACCATTTTGGTAATTCTTATTATAAAATAAAGCCTAGAGTCATAAGAAACACATTACATGGTGTCAGGTGTGTCAAATATAAAAAGAAATAAGGCGATAATTGAAAGAAAAAAATTAAATAAAGACAATTAAATAAGTAAACAATTAAACAAAAAGTTTTAATTGAGTCAAAAACAAATAAAGTGAAATTTGTTTAGCCCCGGCTGTCACAAAACAAAATGCCTGAAAACGTGCCTGTAAATGTGCCCGCAAATGCGTGTGAAGTCTCACCAAAAGAGGTTATGTTTTCCTCAACGATGCCGCCATTTAATTTAAAAGCATACAATATTGCGATAGAGTGGAAACAATGGAGTACACAATTTGAAATCTTTATGATAGCCTCCAATTTATATTCACAACCGGACCGGAGGAAGGTAGCGATATTATTACATCATATGGGTCCTCAGTGTCTACCGATTTTTAATTCTTTCAACGAGAATATCGATACTGTAAGTTATGCCTCGTTAGTGAAAAAATTTGAGTCCCATTTTATTCCAAAAATAAACCTAGCGATGGAAAGGCATGCATTTTTCACTCGTAAACAAAAATCAGAAGAGTCCATTGCACAGTATGCAACTACACTAGAGAATTTGAGCAATACATGTGAGTTTGGCACATTGCGCCAAAGCCTAGTTAAGGACATATTTATTTGTGGTTTAGCTGAAAATTATAAGGGTGTCAAAGAGCGTTTATTGAGTGAAGGAGGTATAGAATGGCAGAGAGCTTTAGAAATTGCCAAAAGTATTGAAATGGCGAAAGAAAATTTGGCCACCATACAGAATGAAAAAACAGATGAGGTTATGGTTGCAGCAATTCAGCAAAACAAAAATATAAAATACAAAAGTAAGTACCAACAACAACAACATAGTGAACAGTTTGTCAAAAAACAACAAAAGGCTTCTATGTGTAAGAAATGTGGTCAAGTACACAAAAGCAAATGCCCAGCTGAAGGTGCAAAGTGTCATACATGTGGAAAAATAAACCACTATGCTAAAATGTGTTGGTTTAAAGGCAATATAAAGAAATATAATCAGAAGAAATATGTGAAGACTGTCAATGAGGATGACGTTGTGCAAGAAGAAATGCTGTTTGTTGGGTCAACTAAAGAAAGGAGCAATGACAACATATGGAACGTCAACATAGAGCTTAATGGCAAATCCGTGACTTGCCAGGTTGATACGGGATCTCAAGCGAATCTGATGTCTATGGATACTTTCAACATGTTGGGTATAAGTAAGATAAATTATAAGGTATATAATAATATATTTACTTTAAGTGGTGAAAGATTACCGGTAGTAGGCAAAATTTATTTACCTTTCATTTTTGATAATGAAATGTACGAAACTGATTTTTACTTACTAGATATGAAATGCAACAATATATTGGGTTTGGAAATGGCATCCAAGTTAAACTTAATCAGAAAAGTAAATGCAATTAATTGTGAAAATATTATAGAAAAGTATAAAGACATGTTTCAAGGTCTAGGGCAACTTAAAGAAGAGTGTCATATCAAGTTAAAGGAAAATACTCAACCAGTTATTGATCCTCCACGTCGAGTACCTTTTAGTCTTAATGAACCACTAAAAAAGGAAATAGAAAGAATGATTAATTTAGGTGTTATAGTTGAAGTAAAAGAACCTACAGATTGGGTCAATTCTATAGTGCTAGTTACAAAAACAGACGGTAGTTTGAGGTTATGTTTAGATCCTCGAAATTTAAATAAAGTAATAGAAAGGCCTAGGTTTGATTTTCCTACATTGGATGAATGTAAGTCGCGTATGACAGGTTCTAAATATTTTAGTCGGCTTGATGCTAATTCAGGATTTTGGATGGTGAAATTAGATGAAGAATCGTCACGAATATGTACTTTTAATACTCCTTTCGGACGATATCGGTTTTTACGCTTACCATTTGGTATAAGTTCAGCACCGGAAATATTTCACGCCCAAATGATAAGACTGTTTAGTGATATATCAGGTTTAGTGATATATATGGATGATTTTTTAATTCATGCAGTGAGTATAGAAAAACATAATGAAATTTTAAACAAGGTTTTGGAGAGGGCAAGAGTGGTTGGCTTAAGATTTAACAGAACTAAATCGATAATACTTAAAACGGAAATTAAATTCATTGGCCATATATTTAATGCAAGTGGTGTAAAACCAGATAAAAAACGAATAGAATCCATTTTAGATATGCCTCCACCAGAGAATAGAAAAGAGTTACAACGTTTTTTAGGAATGGTAACGTACCTAGGACCATTTATTGAAAATTTGTCGGCTAAAAATAAGCACTTGAGAGATCTTTTGAAAATTGACACAGTGTGGTGTTGGAATAATGAACAGCAAGTAGAATTTGAAAACCTAAAAAAGGAAATTACAAAAGCACCGGTTCTGGCATATTATGATGAAAAGAAACCTTTGAAGTTGTCGGTCGATGCATCCCAATATGCAGTGGGAGCAGTCATTATGCATGGCGATAACCCTGTAGCATATGCGTCTGCGTCATTGACGGATAGTCAAAAGAATTACGCACAAATTGAAAAAGAAATGTTTGCAATTGTGTTTGGTTGCACACGTTTTCACCAATATATATATGGAAGGCATGTGACTATTGAGACAGACCACAAGCCACTTGTTTCTTTATTTAAAAAACCTTTATACAACGTTCCGACACGTCTTCAACGGTTCATGCTCAGGTTGTTGTCATATGATCTTAGCCTGGTATATAAACCTGGAAAAGATTTATTTATTGCTGATACTTTGTCCAGAGCACCGCTCAAAGATAAGGTATTAACTGATTTTGATAAAGACATTGATTTACAGTGTAACTCATTAATTTGTCAGGTAGCACTGCCTGAAGATGACATAGATAATATTAGAAGGGAAACTGAGAAAGATGAAGTTTTACAGAAAATTATAAAATATTTGAAGGAAGGATGGCCAGAAAATAGTAAGCAAATAGAGACAGATGTCAGGCAATTTTGTTCCATAAAAGAAGAATTACACATGGTAAAAGGAATTATATTCAAAAATAAGAGAATAGTTATACCAAAGAGTTTACGGCAAAAAATTTTAAAGTATATACATGAAGGTCATGGTGGAATACAAGGTTGTCAGAATTTGGCACGAGGTTCAGTTTATTGGCCTAATATTAATTCTGATATTTATAATATAGTATCGAATTGCGACAGTTGTCTCACGTATAGAAATTCTAACCCTAGACAGGAATTAAAAAGTCATGAAGTTTTTTACACACCCTGGTACAAGGTAGGATGTGACTTATTCGAATTTGAAAAGAAAACATACTTAATAGTAGTTGATTACTATTCAAAATTTTTTGAAATAGAACTTTTAAGTTATGGTTATTCAGCTATAAACGTAATAGCTAAATTTAAATCTATTTTTGCTAGACATGGCATTCCTACAATTCTTATATCCGACAACGGACCACCCTTTAATTCAAAAGACTTTCGAAAATTTTGTGTTGATTGGGGTGTACAGACTATAACATCGAGTCCATATTTAGCAAGGTCTAATGGTCTTGCAGAAAGGTCCATACAGACCATGAAAAGGATTTTGTACAAATGCAAGCATTCGGGTTCAGATCCATACATATCGTTATTACATTATAGAACAACTTCCCGGAAAAATATGCCAAGTCCCTCTGAATTGCTAATGAGCAGAAAATTACGAACTAAATTACCGACTGTAACGGATAATTTAAAACCTAATGTAGTAAAACAAGAGGTATTAAAGAAAAGTATTGAACAAAGGCAATTAAAATCGGCTAGAATATATAATAGAAAATCTATTGTCCTTAAGCCCATAGAAATTGGAGAATCGATTTATTTCAAAAAGAATCCAACATCTTTGTGGTTTAAAGGAAAAGTTTTAAAGAAAAGCAAGGAACCAAGATCATTTTTAATAGAGGATGAAAAAGGTGTAGTCTATAGAAGGAATAGGCAACACATATTAAAAATAGCTACTAATAGTAAAGATATAAATAATAAAAACAATACAAACAATTTAGAAATTGGTAATGAAAATATATATTACGATTTTAATACTTTTGAAACTCCGATTGGTGTTCAGAATTCTAATACAAATTGTAATGAAAATATTAATAATAATAATAATAATAATAATAACAACAATAATAATGTGAATTATAATGAAAATGGTAGTAATAATATTGTTAATAACAACAATAACAGAATTTATACTTCAAGATACGGGAGAAGAGTAATACCACCTAAAAAATTAAATTTGTAAAACATTATAAAACCTGGAAAATTTAAAAAAAAAAAAAAAAAAAATTATTACTATTGTAAAATCGAAGATATTATATATTTATTTTTAAACATTATAAAAAGGGGGATGTTATGTATATATGGCAACCTTCTATTATTCTAATAAGATCAAATAATCTGTAACTGATACTCATTAACCATAAATAGTTAGTAACTAGATATATGTATAAATGGAACAACCATTTTGGTAATTCTTATTATAAAATAAAGCCTAGAGTCATAAGAAACACATTACACTTTGTAGCACAAACGTTTATATACAGTTATTTGATTTGACATCATTGGTACTCTTGTGTTAATTTTAATAATAACCAAACAATAATAAACATTCACATGTATTAATGTAAAATTTTGCTGAAAATAAGCTTATTTCTTATATATAAATAAATATGGACCCGTGTGAAAGTAATTTAGGTAAACTGTCGGAGGAATCATTAAAACGTAAAGAACGTTTGCGGCAATTGAGGGAAAAGGCTTCAAAGAATGGTGCAAATCAGATTGACTCTAATGGGGATGTTATATTACCAAAGTAAAATATGTACATTGAAACAACAAAACTTAATTAATATGGAAACGTATTATTTTTAGGCCTATATTCCGTAGTTATAAGCCTCAAAATGAATTGACTACCGGTGAAATACTGCCACAAAGAGCTTCCGGTGATATAGAAAAAGCCGTTGAAGACCAGTTGGATTTATTAAAGCAACCCATTATTGTAGATGAAATTGATATTACGACCTTGGCTCCACGCAAACCAGATTGGGATTTGAAAAGAGATGTATCTAAAAAATTAGAACGTTTGGAACGTAGAACCCAGAAAGCTATTGCAGAATTAATTAGGGAAAGACTGAATCAAGAAGTGCGCAAAGATTTAGGTACCACAGACGATTGATTATAAAAATTAAATATATATTAAAATGTGTAAAAGAAATAAATTTAAAACTAAAATTTTTTTAACATTTAGCGTTTTGTTTGGTTGGAAACGTCTTTAGAAGGTCTAAGATTTTCTTTGTCCAAGGGCAGCAATTTCATTCTAAGGGAATTTATTTCTGCAAAATAAAAAACGATGTTTATAATAATTCTCATATACATAAATACTTTCTCACGTTCAGTGTATTTGTTTTCTAGAATTGTGGCAAATTTTTTCATCGAGTCTAGTTCTCGTGGTATTTCTTTTCTTAATGAATCTACAGTTGCCCTAAGAAAAACTAGTTCATCTTCGCGCTCTTTCAAAGTTAAGTCTTTTTGTTTTATAGCTTGTTCTTGTTGCAAAGCTACTTCTGTTCGCCAGCTGATAGTCTTTCTCAATTTGTTCAGATCTTGGCTTTGTTTCAATATTATTTGGTTGGCCTTGGAAATTTCTTCAGTGGCTAATTCTAAAGCCTGACGTTTAGTCTGGCTAATTTTCTTTTCTGCTTCCAATTCCGCCACCAAATCTGTCTTGTTTTTATCATATTTTTTCAGCCTGTCTTTTAAGTCATTAATCTCTTTGCGTGTGTCTTGTAAATGCATTTCAGTTTTACGCTCCGCATTTTTTAAAACAGATAATTCCAAATGTTGTTTTTCACATTGTTCTTTTAGATTTGCTATTCTTGCCTTTGAGGCGGCCAAGTCTTCATTTAAAGTTTCATTGCGTTTAAGTTCTTGCCTATGTATAAAAATGTTAGCTTATGTGTGCTAATAGAATTTAAAAGAAACTTACACTTTTTCGCTGTTTATTGCACTTTTTTCTGAAATTAGTTTATCAATTTGTTGCTGCAATGTATTAATTGTCTTGCGATTTCTTTCACTGTCCTGCTGTCTTTGTTCAACTGTTTTGCGTAGATTGTCTTGCAATATAGTTATTTCCTCTGTATGTTTTTGGTTTAGGTTTCTGGTATTTTCCGAAAAATTTTCTCTTAATTTTATACACTCTGCATCCAATTGATCAATTCGCCTTACATGATTGTGTATTTCATTTTGCAACTGTTGTGAGGTGTGTTCATATTTTAAACATTTTTTCTATAGTTTGTAGAAAAAATTAAAATGAGAAATGAACATAAACAGCACCATTGCAGAAATAATTACCTGAAAATCGTCCAATTTGTTATTCATGTAAAACAGAACAATGTTTAATGGCGCCATACGGCAAGGCAAAGACAAATGAATCAGGTTTTTAAATGGCCTCATCTCAACAAATTGCAAATGATAGTCACATTTCAGCTGAATAGTATTTGTTGCAGAATCACCCAACGAAGAATCTCTTACATCATGCAAATTATGCTGCAATTGTAGCAAACATATCTCTAACTTCCCTGTCCTACAATCTTGTAAAAGATGCACAAGATGTTCTATAAAGCCGGCAAATGTGACATGCAATGACTGGTCTTGTTTCAATTCTTGAAACGATGTACTATCCACTGTGGTTATGTACATCTTTCGGTGATCACTTTTTTCTGTTAGTCTTAATTGCTATATAATGTAAAGTTGTTAAAATAAATTCAAAGTTGGGTTCTTATATAAAATGCTTACAATTAAACCTTTGAAATCCAACTTTTCAGCATAAATAAAACAAGCCTTCTGCGCTTTCATACCATTTATGCGGAAGCTCACCATTAACTCAGCAGTAGGTAATATGCATTCAATATCTTTACTATAGTTTATATTTGCTAAATGATCATCTACAACTCGCGGAATTGGCAAAGAATTAAACATTTTTATTTGTTGTAAAATAAAATTTAAAAAATTTTTGTATAGGTCTTCTTCTTTTAATATTTAGTTTGTTTACATTATTTCTATATGTAAAACCGGCTTAACAGGAGCACAGTAAAAAGGAGCAGTGCTGCCATCAGCACTTTAGTTTCAAACGCCATACAAAAGTTATCCCTGTGCTATATATTTTATTGTGGAATATAAAGAATGAGTGTGAAAATACTGCAATATATTAAATATATATATCTATATATTATATTATAAAATATATATTAATTATAAAGTTCTTTTTTGATACTGATGTGAAGAAATATATGTTTGACGTTTTTGTATAAATTTTGGTTGGCAATATTAGATGCGTGCTATTTTTTACAACACTGTTCAAATTTTTCTCTCCATAGAAGAAATAAAGCCGCGTCAAAAGTTTAGAAAATATACATTTTGTAACAAAATTTTGCAAATTAATTTATTTTTTATACAAATAAAACAGTCAACTTAAAAAAAATAGAAAATAATAAATAAAATGGCAGTAAGTATTTATAAAATATGTTATTATAATTAAAGAGTCCAATTAACTTTGACGATGCAATTATTAGCTTAGCACATTTTTTATCAAGCTAAAATGAAAAAATAGCCTAAATATAATAATTTTATATTTTTTTCCATTAGCAACCAATCAAAGTATTTGTTGGTAGCTTACCGCAGGGTACAAAACCGGAGGAACTGCGCCGTTTGTTTGAAAATTATGGCATCGTGGTAGAATGCGATGTTATGAATCGATGTGGATTTGTGCACATGAAAAACTCTGCAATGGCGGAAAGTGCTATTTTAGCGTTACATGATAGTGAATTTAAGGGGCAAAATATCGTAGTGGAATATGGTAGACCCAAAGAGAGAAAGCAAGGTGGTGCCGGAGTTGGTAACCAAGGTAGTGGAGGAGGACCTCGTAATGGTAGAGGTGGTGGAAGCAGGGGAGTTATGGGTAAGTGTTTAAATTATATAGTTTTTCAATTGCAATTTGCATAAATTATATTAGCTTAAGGGAAGCCAACCAAAGGCATGCCTTAATAATAAATTCTGTTTTTCTATGTATTTTTATAAAATGTTGACAAAGTTGGCTTCCCTGGTAAGCAAGACTTGAACAAATTTAATCAATCGGCTACTTTGCAATTGGCCGGAGTCATTATGGAACTACTAGGTGATCAACAAAATCAACTCAATGATATTTCAGGTGGGAATAATATGAGGGGTGGCAATGATTCTGGTTTTCGTAGACGGGGTGGCAATTTCCAAGGAGGAAATCGTGGTGGCAATCAAAATATAAATGGTTTTGGACCAATGCGCAATCAAAATTTTAAAGGTGATAGACCGACACCTTATCCTCAGACCATAAATAACGCAAATCAAGGAAGCGCTAATAGCGGAGGCCGTGGTGGTGGTAGATTTAACAATCAACCAAATACAGGAGGTACTGCAGGTGGCCCAATTCGTAACTTTAATAATCCTAGATCGGGAAATAATTACGGAGGCGGCAATAATTCTTGGGGTATTGATCAGGAAGGCAATAATGATTTTGCCGAAGACAACTTTGCAGGAGGATTTAGTGGCAATATGGGTAATTCAAGTGCTGGAAGCTTTGGCGGACAACAGGACAGGCGTGGATTCGCTTTGCCTTCAAACCAGTTTCAACAATATGGTGCAAGTAGCGGTAATCAAATGGCCGGCTTTGGTGGCAATGATAGTGCATCTTACGGCGATGAAGCAATTTTCCAAAGACGTCACAATAATCCATCAAATACGTAAGTCTCAATAAACTTTTATTTTTCAATGTCTTATCTATTTAAAATAACTTTTAAGAAAGTTGAAATTTCTCTTCACAATATCGGATAAATTTTTTTTTCTTTTTTGCTTTATGTTATAGACCTATAGTCATCGATTTTAGGCCCGGTGGAAAAAGCGCGGCAAACGTTGGTGGTGGCAACTTTAATAGAGATGGTAATCCTGGTAATAGAGGGGGCGGTAGTTTCCAAAACAATCGTGGAGGTCAAAGTTTCCAACAAGGTGGCGCTTTTAAGCGTGGCGGTCTTGGAGGTAATAACATGAACTCTGGAGACAGTTACCAACAAAACTTTCCTCCGCTAGGAGGTGGTGGTCAAGGGGGTTTCAGTGGTAACCGAAATTTTGGTAGTCAGCCTGGACGTGGAGGAGGTAGTGGCGGTGGCATGAACCGGTAAGTTTAGATATATTTAAATAAAAACCAAAACATCTATACCATATTATAAAATGCGTTGTAATAGTTTGTAGAAATACTCAAATCTTAGCCAACTCGTTCATGAATATGAAAATGTTTTTACGAAATAATAATCCATACTTTAAAATATATATACATCCTTGTGTTAACAATTGACATTTGTCAATATAAAAATGTATAAATTAGCGATTTAAAAAGTCTTTATTAATTAAAATTCTTTATACAATATAGTATGTGCGACCTTAGGTTGTCGATTTTTTCGAACAAATGTTTCATAAACATTATGCTGCTGAAACAAAAACAAGCTCCTACATTTATTTTGTGGCAGTAAGTTTGGGGAATCTTAAAAAAACAAGTGTTTTACAAGTTTTTCTAGTTTGTTGACCAAAGAAAATGTTTTGTTATTATCCTTCCTCATAATAATTTTAAAGACATTTGCAAAAATAGCTGCTTAAGTGCTTTTAGTGGATATTGCTTTTTGCTTTTCAATACACTATAATTTAGCAAATCATAGGTACAGTTATTTTCATTGCGATAAGACAATAATGTTGAAATTCTGAAGGTTCTAGAATAAAATTTATATTTATTTTTAAAAATTACAGTAATTTTAGGCGTCGTTTATAAGAAAACAAGAATTAGTTTAAAAATTATTTTAAGACACAAATTTATACATACAACTAATTTATAATTTATGTTCTTTTAAACAGCAATGCGCCACGTCAAAATATGCCAAATCGTCGCTATTAGAATGCATACTTAAACATGATTACTAAATTAAAATTTAAGTTAAAAGAAGATAAAAATATATACATTTTTAATCGATAGAAATTATCACCATGCACATTGCTAAGTATAGACATTTAACAAGAAAAAAAAAACTTTTACATTGGGTAAAATAATATAAAACTAAAGTCAAACAACAAGCGTTATCGGTGCATCACATTATTTGTTTGAATATTTTAACATTTAATCGACAAGTAATTTTTTATCTTCATATTTTTGTTTTATTTATTTTATTTTTTCCAAAAATTGACAGTTTTATTTATATTAAAAATGCGTATAAAAAACTCGTATATAAAAAAAAAAACAAAATTATCTACTAATTATACTCGTAATAATTTTCAAGGAAAAAGAAATAATTATAACAAGTATAATGCGTTTTTTAAGAAACTCCAATAAAAAATTGAAATATATACTAAAAACTAAAGAAAAACCCTTCTAAAATTTGAGTTTTATTAAAATAGTAAAAATAAAAGAAAAATAGTAAAGTACCGATGATCATCACTATTTGGACAAATTTTTTCAAAATAAAAAAGGTTTCAATGAAATTAAAAAATGTGCGGATATTACAAAACTCGAAAGTTTTCCCGTATGTAAGTACAAAAAAGTCTTGATTTGTTAAAATATTTCTTATCGTGAATAGTTTTTTTTTTTTAATTTTTTTATGGTAACATATTTCGAGGAAAATTAGATACATTTACGATAAGAACGGTTAATTAAAAAATATAAATATTTGGGATTGGTAGCAAAATCGAGAGATCGAGATAATGAAAAATTTTAAATTATTTCAGTTGATGGACCAAGTACATTTTAAATATACAATATATTTTTAAAGTTATTAAATGAGAATTTATATTAAATGACGTTTGAAACAGGCAAATAATGAATTTACTAAATTTAATTTTCGAAAAATGGCTTTTATTGTTATTATTATATACTTTTTATAATTTTTTTAATTAGCTATGTATTTTCAACATTGTTTTACTAAAGGTTTTTAACATTTTCTTTTACAGGCAACTATTCTAGGACATAAATCATCATATATGTAGATATAAACATTTCAAACAAATAAAACCTTATTTAAAGTGCCTTTTAATTATTAACTTTATTTTGATGATGACAATACTTAAGTTTTCTTTGTATGCATGTATAAAACAAAAATGTCTTCCTATATATTTTTTATTCTTTAATTTACTCAAACTAATTTGTTACAAGATAAATTTTTATTATTTTATAAATGTTGATATTAAAAAATATATAAAAATGGTATATTAAAATAAATAGAAAATTTATAAATAAATATTAATTAAAGCATGACATATTTTCTCAGACGTAAGTACACAAACTAAACTTTATACTACTATATATTTTTGTTTTATTTATTTGTTAGACATCTAGTTAAATTTATAGAAAAAGCAATACAAATTTGCATTGCAAAGAATTTGGCATAAAGCTGAATTTTTTTTGTTATATTTGAATATCAGAATTTATGGTATTTTGCTGCTCTGCATCTTAGAAAAAATGTGTTGACCTATTGTTAAGTTTTTAACAATTTTTGTCTATATTTCCTACTGGGGTTTTGAGCATGCGCTCTTATTAAATCACTCTTTCATTTGTAAAAGTACTAACATTTGTTTTTAACATTTTTAGGGATAGCAAATACCCAAATTAATATATATTAAAGCTTTATATAATACATTTAATAAAATAATATATATTTTATTTTTTAAAATTAAATATTATTATCCTTAACTGAGCAGAATTATTCAACTTTAGTTTTTGTTTAATTTTAATATTTTTTTTTAAATTGTTTAACTTTGTTCATTTACATAAATTTTCCCGTTTATAGAAAATATACACCTGGCAACTCTACAATCTTAATTGGTCTTTGTATTTTAAGAGTACTTGTTTTCATTGTTTATTTCATTTTTCTTTATTAATTTGTTTATATGTAAAATGCAGAAAAAATTGTCAGTAGTGGACGTAGATATTTAATGGACAGCTGTTGGCTTATATTCCGTCTGTTTTTAGTGAAAAATGTGCAAAATCTAAGCAATAGAAAGAAAATGAAGTATTAAAGTTCATTAAAAAAACAACAAAATTAGAAAAAGTGCAACACCTTTAAAAATTATAAAAAAAATTCAATAGCCGCGCCGCGTTGGCACAAACATTATTTTTAGCTAATTTTTATTTTATACGTACAAACATATATGTGAAGAAAAATATCTTTTACATATAGAATGCAAAATCAAATTTGTTTTACTGGTAGAACAATATTTCGTAACTGTTGGAGTGTTACAAAATGTGCATTATTTCTGCTTGTTTTGTTTGCGGTCAATGCAATTGTGGTTACAGCCATGGATAAACTCGATACAGAAACTCAAACTGCTAAAACGGCTACTGACTTGAAAGGCAAATTAGTGTTTGCACATGTTGTAAGTTATAAGTAGTTTATAGAATAAAATTAAAATAAAGTATTTTTTTGTATCTTTGTATTTCTTTTTGGAAAGCTATATCGACATGGCGACCGCACTCCTATTGAACTATATCCAACAGATCCATGGAATAATTTGAAGTATTGGCCAACTAGTTGGGGTCAACTTACTAATGTAAGTACAGCTTCTTTTTTTGTTGTTTCTGTTGTAGGTATTCAGTTCAACATATGGTGGAAACTGTTTATAAATACAATTGATATCTCTTTTTTTAAAACAATGTATGGGTAGGTATTGTGTACGAGTATATTATTAAATACTTTTATCTGTTAACAATGAAATTTAAAAGGTTACTTTCATTTATTTACAATTCATTTAACAACTTAATTAACGTGACCATTATATTCATCTTCCTTGTATTTTATCTGTAACACAAAATGCTTGTGTATGTATAAATTCATATCCCAAGAAACATATCGGTTGCAGCTTTCTCAATTTTGTGCACAAAATATACATTTTTCTCAATTCATTCACATTTCATGATTACTTGAAAATAAGTAAATTCATACCTATCTAATATACTCGTATGGAAATAATTAGTCCAATTATGAATAAAAATTCCCCGGCAGTTTTTTTTTACTTTTCTCTTTCCTCTTATCATTAATCTCTCTTAGACATAGAAAGTTAGTTCTGTGATTTAGGTAATTTTTTCCAAAAACCAAAATTTTCCTTGAAAAAAAATTCCTATAGAATATTCATGATTGCCCTGAATATATAAAATTTTCACAATAGCATTACGACATTGAAATTGTGTAAAACAATTTTTTAAAATTTGTATTTTTAAATATTAACGCATTTCTAAGATTTCTAATTTTTTTGATCCGAAATGTTTTAATAATAAAATTTTTAAACGGATTTGTTAAACATTTTTTTATCAGAATTGTGATTGCTGTTAAAGGTAGTCTTATTTTAAATAATAAATTACAAATATGCACTGCAACTCCAACCGTTTCTGGACAGTAGAACTATAGCTTTACATACGTCTGTGACCATTTATCTCTTTTCCTTTTTTCACCAGAATAAACGCGTGCTTATATAGAAAAGTAAAAAAAAAATATCATAAGTCCCTTTCTGAACTGCCATTGTTTGATGTTCTATATGAGTATACTGTGTTTTAAAATGCAATATTTTTTTACTTTTCTGTTTGTTGGGTATGCGCATACCCAACGAATGCAACTTAACCATACATACGTATGTATGTATGCATATCTAATAAATTTTAGTGACATAGTTTATCTATTTCACACTCATGCGTATGCATGTTAGCTAATAGCTATACAAAATCTGTAATAAGTGTTAATTTATAGACATGTGAGATTACTAACTAGAATATTTGCTTCTAGAAGTGAATTCCTCTATTTTTTTTTGACCAAAGCCCGCATTCAATATTGAGAATTTTTACAGGAATTTTCAAATTATTTTTTATTAAAATTTAAAATTGTAATAAATATCATCACATCATAAGCTTAAAAACAAAACACAAAATTGAATTGATTGCAGCTACCAGTCATAAAATAAAAAGCTCAATTTTGGTTAGTGCACTTTTAACCTTTAATAATTTCCAAAAAAAAAATATATAAAATATTAAATTTTTAAGGGGACAGGTTTATTAAACTTGTTAGCAAAGGAAAAAAATTAATGCAGTCGTGGTTGACACACATTCATATGTATGTATATACATAGTTATACTCTGTACATATGTATTTCAATTTAATATTAAACAGAACAGTTTAAGTAAACATGAACAAAACAGATGTATTTTTATTTATTTTTATTTTTATTTTTATGATAAAATTACTCATACTATTATACGATTTGTGTTTTATTATTTTCATTGAATAAATTTATAACGGTTATCTCACAAGGAATCGCCCGGGCGCCCATCACTCATAAAAGTGTATTGACTGTGTTTTCAATCATTATTATCATATTAATTATAGCTTTTTGTTCAAAGATCGTTTGACCCCCTTCAGTTGACGGGAAGAAATCAACTGCATGTGACTTGAAATCTTTTCTTTTGTTACATATTTTTTTTATTAATTAAATTTTTATTGTAGTCAATTTTAGTTTATACTTGTTTATGAATAATATATGCATATTTATTATTTTCTGGTTTATATTTAGCTAATGCAAATTAATACAAATGTAAACAAACTATCTGTAACTCAATAAACTTACTACACACATATATACATGGAGATGTATTTTAAAAATAACTTTGCTTAGCGAAACGATAAGGAATTATTTTACTTTAAATTAAATAAAGTCGCGTGCTACAAAACAATGATGTAAATATTAAAGTCAGGGGTTGTAAATTATAAAAAAATATATTCGAATTTGAAAATACCACCACTTTAGTTGGCGCCTCTGCTAATAATCTAGCAAAGGAATTAGCCCATTCATATAGTATTGAATGGCTGTATTTATTTGGATGGATTTTTAACGATTAAAATTCTATTTGTAAGCGCATTTCTTTAAAAAATTCTGTCTGCACTTTAAAGATATCGACTCTAATAAAGGACCGACCCGAGGGAGACCACCCAAAAACATCTAGTATAAAATAAATTTCGTCATTAATAGTTTCTTATTCCTTATAATTCTAACCAAAGAATAGCTAAATATTTGTTAATATATAAATAAATTATATAAAAAGAAGACCTATTCTATTCTTTTACTCACTGAGTTTTTTGTTTGAATATTTGAAGCTTTTTGTAACTATTGATTAATAATTCTTATTTAGTCAATAGCTTTTACAATATAAAGGTTCTTATGTTTGCAAGAAACGTTGTGAGTAATCTACTTAGGAATCAGAGTAGCGTCTGACGAAATGGTTCATATATTACTTATTGTACTGAATAAATAACTCATGAGAATATCATGAGTAAAAGAATAAATTTTAAAACCAACACAATTTCTGGAATTAAGCACAAATAAAGATTAATATTTTGTTAAACTTTTAAATTCCAAATAGAAATTATTACATATAAAAAGAATACAATTATCTCAAATATATAGAAATTAAATAATTAAAATATTTATTATTGCTTTAGAATAATATTGTTTACTTGAGTCTGTGTTCGTTTTAATTCGAACTAAATGTCTAGTTCAAATAACAAATATCCATGCTACATACATACGTACAAATAAATCTTAAAAAACTGTCTTTAAAAATATTTTCTAAAGAACATTCATTCAATTTGTTTCCAGCTGTTATTATTTTTATTTCCTAATTTTATTTGCTTGAATAATTTATCGCTTTTTTTTTGGCATCTACCAAGCAGATTTAATAAAATGTCAAAAACTATGTGATGTTTATCATTTAAAAAAAAATTAAAAAAAGAACAAATAAAGCAGACAATAACAAAAATAAATAGCTTATCATATCGTCATATGCTTTCAAAAAAGCATTAAGTTACATATACAAATTTTTAGAGGGGAAGCCGAAAAAATCCAAACTTTTTAAAGTTTTCTTAGTTTAAGCTTTAGGAGTGAATAATTTTCCAAAAATGTATAAATTGATACGATACATCATAATACATCAAAGAGTCGGATTTGATTTTATAACTTGAGACTTTTTTGAAACATTGAATTAATAATTTTTACTACTTGATGTATGTATGTATTTTATTTATAATTTTTTTAATGTATTTTTTATGCTTTTTAATTATAGCTTGGTAAACAAGAGCACTATCATCTGGGAAAATGGTTACGTAAACGTTACAGCAGTTTATTAAGTGACACTTACAAAAATGATGAGATTTATATATCTTCTACTGATGTTGATCGTACACTAATGAGTGCTTTAGCAAATTTAGCTGGCCTATATGAACCAGTTGGTAATGATATTTGGAATACAAATATAAATTGGCAACCAATACCGGTGCATACTCAGCCAGAAAAAACAGATGCGGTAAGAAGTAATATTAAAAATAAAAATAAAATAAAATATTTTTCCACCTGATTATACGTACATAAAATATTGCAATAATTCAAATAAAAAATTTTGTTATTCATATCAAGGTCAATTTATACAAGATGACCGTGTTAGCGAATTGGCTTAGCAACTGAAAATATATAATTTCATGCACCAAACAATTAAAAAAAAGAAAGATTTCTGCTTTAAAAAATTTTGACAATTTGAAAGAAACTAATGAGCGAATTCGGTAATGTTTGTATAGATTCAGCTTGATTCATACCATCTAATCTAATATAAATATATAATTCATATTTGTTTTACAACTTCTAATTTGAATCACTTTATATAATCTAGGTACTTGCCGGAAAAGCTAAATGTCCCGCTTACGAATATGCTCTATCCGCCTTAAGAAATTCTGTAGAATTTCGAAAGTTAAATGATCGTTATGTTTATCTCTACAATTATCTTACAAAATATACCGGCATTACAGTTAATTCGTTTGAAGGTATACAACGTTTGAATAATACATTTTTCATAGAGGAGCTTTACAATAAAACGCTGCCAGAATGGGCAAAAAAAGTTTATCCTAGCACAGATATGACTTATATAACAGATTTTACATTTTCCATTATGACATATACACGGCAATTGGCTCGTCTAAAAGCTGGACCTTTAATTAAAGAGATGTTGGAAAGATTTGTTAATAAATCAAAAGGAAAATTAAATCCAAATCGTTCGTTATGGGTTTATTCAGCCCACGATTCAACCGTCGCCAATCTCTTAAATGCCTTAAAATTATATGAAGTAAGTGTTAAATTTGTAGAAGTTTTTAAATTCTAGCGAACCTCTCTTTTTGTTGTATAATTTAAGCTCCATAGCCCTCCTTATATAGCTTGTGTAATGTTGGAATTACGTTTCAATGATAAACTACAGCCATTTGTCTCCATATTTTATAAAAATACTACAGAGGAGCCTAAGCCTATGTTTATACCAGATTGCGGCATTGCCTGTCCGTTACATAAAATGTTTACCATATACAATGATGTAATACCCAACGATTGGGAGAGTGAATGTAAATTGTCTACTCTAATGATGACCTATGAAGAAGCCAATATTGGCACAGCTATGGGTAGGTTTTTTTCTTTTTTTAATTTAATTTTTTATTATTATTTATGCACTCTCACTTATGTCGATTTATATTCACTCACCTAATACGAAATCACCTAATTGAAAATGAAAATGGTGCATAAGCTTTGTATATATGTAGTTATATGTATGTATATTAAAACCAATTTATATGTTGATGGTGCAAGGCTGAATTCCAGATTGACAGTTCGGTGTTGTAATTAGAAAATAATAAAAGTGTAGCGTAAATTTTGTTTTGTGTGAACTCACACAAGACAAAGGATATTCTTCTTCTTCTTTTTTTATTGAGTTGGCTGTGGTATTTAAGAACTTTCAAATTTAAGTAATTTGCAAAATGCACTATCTACGACGACTGACAATAGAAACTACATATTCTTCAATTTTGTATATTACCAGGACAAAGAATTTCATGCACTTAAAAAACTGAAATATGCGCATAAAACATGCACTAATGTTAACTAAATGCTTATGAAAATTATTAAAAAAAAGAAAAGAATATGCTGCACTAAAATGCTGTAAAATGGTTGATTTCTTTTATTTGTGAAATACTTTACAGATGTAAATATTTTTGAATATTAAAAGTATAAAAATAAATACAAGTTATGTCGAAAAATATGAAAAAATATTTATTTATAACAAAATATGCAACAAAAAATTGATGCCATTTTTCAATAAATTCTCGAATTCAGAATCAATTTTAAGTTACTGAGGAAAAATATACATGAAAATGCTTGCCCTACTTTATTTACATTTCAATATATTTTCTCACATGTGCAAATATTAGACTAAATTAGTCAGTTGACGAAAAATAAAATAAGTTAAATGAATAATTATGAATTAAAATTACAACTATGCATTGTAATTCCAAAAGTAATTCTTTTTTTCAACTGTTTGTGGCACATGTTCAATATAAACAATGTTCGCTGGGTCAGCTAGTGTATAATAGAAATTGTTTTTTTTTCTTTACAGGTATTTTAATTGCTATTATTACAATAATGTTATTCCTCTCTTATGTTGTCATGATCTACTACCGGCGGCGAAGCTATAAAAATCATTTCTCCTACATACAGGTGGCTTAAATAATTTTTATAATATTTCTTTTTTTTACATCATTTTCAAAAATCTGACACACGTTCTTTTTTTTAATTTTTCTTTTGTTTGCTTTCGTTTTGCCAATATTTCTTTTATTTTCTTTTTTTCTTTTAACAATCAGCACAGAAAATTGGATAATAGACTATAAATTCTATTTGCAAATTAAAATTTTATACAAACCTATCACTTCATCCATCCATCATCTTTATTTCTGGTACTGAATGCCTTTGCCTTTGCTCAACGAACTGATATATGAAATTGTTTCCTAAAATATGATCTGTATTGCATTTTTTGCGTTCCTCTTTTAGTTTTAATTAGTTAGTTTTAGTTTTTAAACAAATTCAAATTAAATTTAATGTTCATTAGCATTTCAATTAAATCTGTGGCAATATGGAAAAACTGCTTATGTCTTATGAATTCATTTTAGAGTACAAAGAGTTTTTCTTATAAAATTCATGTCGTTAATTGAGTAAATTTTTACTCAAGTCTACTTAAGCGATTTTTCCTTATTAGCACAGAAATATTAACAAACATTTCAACTTTTAATTTGCTCAACAATAAAAAACAAACCAATGAATGCATTTGTTAAAATTTACACAAAACAATTAAACACTTGTATTAAATGTAACTAAATCAATATTTATAGTCTTAAGAAAATTGTTAAAAAAAGAAACAAAGTGATCTTTAACATTGTGATTCACATTTTCATTACTTCACGTCTTGCACAAGGAAAAATCTTTTAACTTTAATAATTAAATAACGAATAAAACTTACAAATTTTAATAAAATAAATTAAAATCTAACTTAAAACGTTTTCAACAAATTTGTTGTTGTGTTAAATAAATAAAATATTTTTTAAAAGAAGATACTAAATAAAAAAAAATCTAAAAGAATGTTTTAATACCTCTAACTGTATATAAAATGTGATTTTGAATGTACTCGTAATATAAATTTATTGTCGACAACTAAATGTTTCGCTAGCAAAATTAATTAACTATTTATTTTTAATGTGGGCTTATTCCACAGAAAGCAAAGTTTTTTTTTATTGAATTATTTATTTGCTGATTAGTTGTGGAACCGGATCTTTTCTAAATTGTTATTTATTTGGTTACAAAATTTAATTTAATTAATTAGGTTAGTGAAACATTTGACTACTAAACCATTTATATTTTTTTTCTTGTAAGTAAATCATAAATGTTATTAAAATGCACTACAACACTTCATTATCTCAAATTAAAATAACTATTGTCCTATATCCTCAAAAAAGCCCTAAGTTACATTCAACAAATTTTATAGCAGAAGCCAACAAATTCTCCATTATGAAGTTTAAGCTTCAGTTCAAGAACGTAATTTTTAATATTGTAGAAACTTGTAAAATATTGCTTGCTTGAAAATATAAGACATATGTAGCTCATTTACTTCAATAGTGTCATAAGTCAAAACATTTGATTTTATTAAAAACATTTTACAATTTTTATTTTGAAAAAAAAAATGTTTAAAATATTTTTAAAATTGTTATCAAAATGTGTTAAAAAAAAGAAAAATAAAACATATTTTTTGCATTCAAGTAAATGAGCCATATTATCTAAAACAAAAAAATTTAATATTAAAATAATTTACAAGTGTGTAAAAATATTAGAAGAAATTTATTAAATAAAATATTTTATCAATATACTATTCAATTCAATTTAAAATAAAATTAAATAAATTTTTTTTTTGGTTTTTTTTACATGATAACATTTTAATTGGTTTTCAAAAATTTCGATTCAATAATTAGGGATACCATATTTTTTACACTAGATTTCATTATGTTATCTTCGTGCAATATGAGCACGAGGACGAGGTCTTGTTCATACAAAGAAAGTAAAAAAAAAAAACAAAACTTTAAAATAATTATCATTGGGTTTCATTTGGACACGCGATATCATGTACTCAAGACTCTTTTTAATTGTGTTGTTTTTAAAGCCTCTCGATTAGTTCCATCAATTGTGAAGTTAAAAAATCTAAAACAAGAAGTTAACATTCCTATAAGTATGTACATATAAGGTACCCCCAAGAATTTAAAAACAAAAAATTTTTTAAGTTCCGATATCAGAAAAAAAGAATATGAGAAAAAATTTTATGAAAAAAGTGTGTTTTTACGAAGAAATCGCTACAGCACATTCTACATTCCCACAAAATGCTTATACACAACCAAGCCGCTGGTATAAACACTTGATTGCATATGCATGCTGTCGTCGTGTATGGGGCTCTATTTCTTTTTTGCTACAGTATCGTGTTCCATGCATATTTCCTCATACTTTGATATATTTGCCTCGACAAATATGTAACAATATAAAAAGTCGCGTCACATGATTTTAAGCTTTTTTTTATTTAAAATTATTTTTTTCATTGTACTTAATTATTTGCACATAATAAATCCATAAGATTTGAAATATTTATACAATACATATTTGCAACTAAACTAAAATTTAAAAATAACTAAAAACAATTAAAATTAAAACATTAATTATTTTTCTTTTCGCCATAATCATAAATATTAATTAGCTGTCATATTTATAAAAAAATAAAATTGATTTGAAATTTTCATAAAAAGGTTTTTTTTTTCAAACTCATTCCAAAAAATATCTCTTATCAGCCCTGTCACAGAATTCGGTTCCAATTTCATAAATAGCATATACAGAAAATGAACAATATGTAATAATTTCTATTTGGAATTTAAAAGCTTAACAAAATATTAATGTTTATTTGTGCTTAATTCCAGAAATTGTGTTGGTTTTAACATTTATTCTTTTACTCATGATATTCTCATTTATTCAGTACAATAAGTACTGAAGGGGATAGCATATATATATGGACCATTTCGTCAGACGCTACTCTGATTCCTCAGTAATACCCACCTGGTATTCAAATGCAAAAGAGAAGAGAAGAATAAAAATAGAATATATAGTTTTTCAATATTAAAATGTTGGTTGGGAAATTTATTTATTTATTCAGTTCAATGCTTACTGAGTTTTTTGTTTGAATATTTGAATCTTTTTGTAACTATTGATTAATAATTCTTATTTAGTCAATAGCCTTTACAATATAAAAGTTCTAATGCTTGCAAGAAACGTTGGGAGTAATCTACTGAGGAATCAGAGTAGCGTCTGACGAAATGGTCCATATAGATATGCTATCCCCTTCAGTACTTATTGTACTGAATAAATAACTCATGAGAATATCATGAGTAAAAGAATAAATTTTAAAACCAACACAATTTCTGGAATTAAGCACAAATAAAGAAAATGAACAATTTTTGTCCCAGTGCAAATGTGTTTTTAATGACTCTTAAGAGAGTTGCGTATATGGCTGTAAGTCATTTAATAATTTGCGAAATTTTTATACTCTGCTTAAAAGTAGTTTCTACAAGGTGGGCCGATGTTGTTTGGCTCTCAATTTTTTTCTAAATGAAAATGAAATGTGTGCCGTTGCTCCATCCTGTTGGAACCACATGTCCTCCAGAAAAAACTCGGTTAACATGGCCCTTAGGCGTACCGTCCACTGTTGTACTTTGACCAGCCTGATGACTCCTCCAGCGTGAACAGCGCACCATGCAGTCATTTTGAGCGGGTGTAATGGCTCCTCGTGCATCACTCGTGGATTTTCGGTGCCCCAGAAGCGATAGTTTTGCTTGTTCACGTACCCGCTGAGATGAAAATGAGCCTCGTCGCTCATTATGATTTTGGTCGAAAAATCGTCCACTTCGATTATTCTGCGTTCTTGGAGAGTGTATCGCTCCATGGCTTGTTCACTTGTATTCTACATCTGTCTAGTTCACAAATGTCAAAAAAATTTGACATTGGCCACCATTTGCAAAAATAAGAGCATCTTCCAATAGGGTGATTTCTCTTAGTCCACCTTGTACTTTCATACTTAATTAGTGGTGAATAGATTTTGGTTTAATTTTGCATTAATCTGCCCAACAGAAAACAAAAATAATGAAGCTTGTCACATATTCCGCATGAGTTTATTTGCTAAGTACTGATTGAAATTGATTTCCTCTCTCAGATAAAAAAAATTAATTCTATGTCTTCCTGCATGTTTTATAAAGGCTTGAAAGTTTTAAATGAGTTGTTGTATAAGTCCACTTAACAAAAATGAGTCAGCGGTAATTTTAGTAAAACGGTGTCTATATCTTACTAAAATAATCACTAATTCATTTTTTTTAATCGACTTGTACTATATTAAACAAATTTGAAGACAAATCGAACCAATAATATTGAAAGAGAATAACATTCGTTCAACAATCAACATTCTGTGACAGATCTGCATGTTTTATACATAAATTTTTATCAATTACAGATGGTGAGACCACCATCTCGAACATTATCGTGGGACCAGGCTGTTAAAAAGTGTTACAAACTTTTTAACTGAATTTATATGTAATCAAAAGCATCATCTATCAAATGACGTATTTGATTTTTTATTATTTACTAAAGCTTAAAATTATATACAAAATGATCCTATATACTAAATACATGATTACGTACCTACACTAAATCAATTTATTAATTGTGTTTACTAATGATATTAAAAAAATGTTTTTTTTTTTTTTAAATATTTAAGTAATCGTGTCATGTAGAAAGCGTAAATGTTACGCTTTTATGACTGAGTGACTGATGTGACTGTTTTCTTTGAAATAAAATAAATAGCAAGCAACCAAATTCGTTATATGAGCTATTATTTTTGAAAGTGGTACAAGTCCACTTTTGTAAAAAAGTGAGTTTGCGGTAATTTTAGTAATTTGGTGTGGACTTATAACACTTTCAAAAATAACAGCTCATATGCATGTAAAACAGCTCATATGCATGTAATTTAAGCGCCTAAAGATATTGCAAATATAAAAAGAATACACTTTTAAGACAAACTTAAAGCTACTAAGCTACTGCACACTTATCTATAAGCTTTATCATCGGAGTATATAATGTAGGGCTGATTTTGTGATAGATTTGAGGCTGCCTGTTGCTGTTGTTGGGGCGTAGAGCCGCCAAAATAGGACATTCGGGATGAATATGTAGCCTGCTGGTGTTGTTGTTGCTGCTGCTGTTGTTGTGTTTGACGTGCAGAAAGATTTTGAGTTGATTGATGTATGGAAGGTGGTTTGTGCGGCAGTGTAGCATAGTTTTGAGCATACGGTGGCACTGCATATAAAGCGGCAGTGGGTTGGCCTTTGTAGCTAAGAGGCACACTGCCTGGACCCAAAGGCAAGGGCGGTATGCCAATCATAGTTGGAGGATTGTTGTACTCGGCGTTGCTCATGCGCAAGCGTACAATGCAAATTATTATAATCAGTATGGCTATGAAAGCTACCACACCTCCTACAATGCCAATGATGAGTGTATCATCGTTGGTCATGATCGGTGCTTTCATGAGGGGAGCTTTTGTCTTGATTTTTATGGGTGTTGGTGGAGTGGGCTCCATACTCCATATTATCATAGGTGGTTCTTCGGGGGTTGTGGTCTGTGGCCGCGTTACTAAGCGCGAAGATGATTTAAAAATATTTGTAGAAGATGTCTTGGCAGTTGTTGAGGTCATTTTGCGTACATCACAGGTTAGTTCATCGTCTCCAACTTCTATTAGTTTCTTACCAGCCAAATAGGCTGGGGAGTAACAAGTCAGTTCTGTCATATGTGAATTTGGCAACCATCTTCTTAAGGCACGCGCATTGCAATCACAGTGTATGGGATTAGAAGAAAGACCTCTGAGTTGTAAATTGGACCTACGATCTTCTAAAGCATTGAGAAACTGTGGCACTAATACAGCTACTTTGGAGCCTTCAATGTCCAAAGTTAAGTGGGAAGATCTGGGTACTGGAAATAACAAGGCTGGTGGCAAAGCCGTTAAGGATGTGTTTTGTAATTTTATAGTCAAGTCACTGGACTTTAAGCCCGCCAAAGTGCCTGACGATATGGATTTTAAACGTTCTCCTCTAATGCCAATAGTTTTCAGTCTGGGATGTTTGGCTGGCTGTATGTGGTCTGTTCCTACAGCCGAATCCTTCACTTCTATATCCAGGCTTTCTAAGCCAGGCAAGAGTTCCAAAATGCCTTTCAAGTCTAAATAGCCCAATAAAGGTAAATTAAAAGCTTCCAAAGAGGCCAAGCTGGGCGTATGCTTAAAAGTGTTTTTCTCTATTCGACTGCATTTGGTCAGATCTTTAAGCTTCAAAGTACGCAGCATATCCAAGTTTTCCAAGTCTCCCTGTTGTATCACCTCAAAACTGTTGTTGGATAAATCTAAATATTGAAGATTGTGTAGTTTGGGCCAAGCGACAGCCAAGGCAGTTAAATTCTCCAGTTGATTGCCAGCCAAGTCTAAAGTTTCTAGTAAAGTGGTGCGTTGGAATATATCAGGCTGTATGGCTTGCAAATGATTTTGGGATAAATTCAAGTATTGCAAAAAGGGCGTTTCTAAAGCTTCCAGACTTTTGATACCACAACCAGCTAAATTTAACTCTCTGACGGTTTTGGGTTCATTTAAAATATTTTTAACTGCCTCTTTGGTTAGCGGGTTAAACGATAAATCTAAATTCTTAATATTCACCATAATGCTGTCATCATTGGGTATGGCCCTGATCTTATTATGACTTAGGTCCACAGAAGAAACAAAGAAATATTGTCTTTGCAAAGCCTTGAGGGGGGCGTATTGAAAGCTATTGTAGGCTAAATTAATATTCTCCAACATTTGCAGTTTTGATCTCTCAAAAACTGAATCGGAAAGTTCATTCAACTTGTTGTTCTCCAAATTCAAATATTCCAATCTCACCAAGCCTTCAAAAGTTCGCTCCCCTATACGATCCAACACATTATTGGATAAATCCAATACCTGCAATTGGGTTGAATTATGGAATGCCATTTCACTTAACATGTCCAATTGATTGTAAGCCACTTTCAATACCCTTAGTCTAGGTAAGCGGGCAAAATCGAGTTCTTCTATGGACTTCAATTGATTATGTGATAAATCAATGTATTCCAAGTATTGCAAAGTTGATATGAGCTCGGCTGGGAAGAAACTGAATTTATTATTGGCTGCCATAATCATTCTCAGACGTGGATGTATACGAAACGAGGAGGGAAAGAGATAACTCAAATGATTATTTGATATATCCAATTCCTCTATGCCAGTGCCGGTATTGAAAAACTCCCCTTTAAAAGCGGATAACTGGTTGCCACCTAAATTTAAGCGCTTCAAGTGCATAACATTAACAAATGACCCCGGCCTTATAGACGTAATTTGATTATTAGACAAATCTATAGTTGTTATATTCCACAAGTCCACAAAACTACCATCGTTTATCTCTTGAATGTTATTATCGTTCAAGTATATCATTTTTAAATCTTGCAAAGTGGCAAACAAATCACCTGACAACTGCCTCAAAGAACAAAAACTGAAATCGATTATTTGCAGACGCTTCAAGGGTCGTATAAGAGCAGCTGGTATGGGTGACAAATGATGATTGCCACTTAAATTCAAATACTGCAGGTTTTCTAAGCCCTGCAAGATGTTGGTGGGCAGTTCTGCTAAACTATTATAACTTAAATCCAAACTTCTTAATTCCGTTAAGGCCATGGGTATGTTGCCCAAGCCAGTAATGCGATTTTGTCCCAGTTTCAACTCATTTAGGGAAGTTTCCAGACCCATGAAAACATCAGCATTTATAATAGCCAAAGAGTTACCCGACAAATCTAGAGATCTTAAATTGCTAAACATTTGAAAGCTACCGGTTGGTAATTCACGTATCACATTGCGAGCCAATGAGAGTGTTGTTATATCAGAGGCTTGTATTGAGCCCAGAATTTCAGCCGATAAAGCGGCGACACGATTAAAATCCAAATATAAAGTGTTCAAATTCGATAAACGTCCTAAAGCACTGCCGGGTATAAGAAGTATGTTATTGTCGCGTATGATTAATGTTTGTAAATTTTCCAAGCCCTCAAGAGCATCATCTTCAATCTAAAGAAAAATAAAAAGAAAAAAGTTGAGTGAAAATGATAAAAATTTATTGCATATGAACGCATTCTTATAATGCTTTATGGGAACCAAGTAGTTATGGACTTATGAATCGAATTAATCCTTGATAGTTTTTTACTTACTGTTCTTAGTGAGTTCAAACTCAAATCTAAATATTTCAAATTGGCCAAATCCCGAAATGTGCTCGGTGGTATTGTTGTTATGCCATTGCGACTTAAATCTAAAGTTTCCAACGACTTTACAATTTCCATATGCGTATAGTCCAAACGCTTTTTCCAAAATAAAAAAAAAAGTAAAAAAAAAAATAAAATAAAATTTTCAAACGCAATAAATTTTTTCAACTAACTTGCAACATGTTCGATGATAAATTTAAAAATTTCAAATTGATTACCGGTCTCAAGGAGACGGTGGGAAATTTTTGTATGAAATTCTCTGATAAATCCAATTTTTGTAAGGTGGGCAGATTTTCAAAGACATCACTGTTCAAATTGTTAATACGATTGCCAGATAATTTTATTTCACGAATTTTACGTAAACCCTTGAAAGCTAAACCTTCAATGGTTTTGATTTCATTATAACGTAAATCGATAATCTCCAACTGAGGTTGGGCCATAAACGATTCATAGCGTAAATAAGCTTGAAAAAAGTTTCATTTTTAATTATTAAATTATTGTGAAATACTCATATTTGAGATAATTACTTATGTAGTTATGCCTCAAAGATAAATGTCGCAAAGCTGTTGGTCCATTTAAAGAATTTGAGGGCACTGCAGCCAGACTATTACGATCCATGAAAAATTCCTAAATAAAAAAATTGTTAAAAGAAAAATATTTATTTAGTAAAACAAAGTGAATAATTTGGTTTGCTTTTCTTAAAATCTATATTTTCAGTCATCCAACAGTAGTAGTGATGAAGTGGAAACCCCTTTACATGTACAACGTATGCCGTCCAAAAAAGCCGATGACTATAGTGGCCTCCATATTAGAAGAAATAAGTGATTTATGTTGTCAAATAAGTTTTTGAAAATTTGGTTGTGGGCTGTTAAACAGAGAACATTAATAACTTAAAAAAAAACTATTCAGCTTAATTTAAGCAGCTTAAAGCTTTTTCAACACACAGTGCAATCCATGTACCTGCTAAAATTATTTTATTTTAAATAAAGTATAAAAAAGTTATTTGAAACAAAAAATGACGAGTTAAATTTATTAATTTCCACAACACAAAAAGTCATACTAGGCTTTAAGCTTTCTTGGGCTGGTGATGAAAACTTTGAGAGATAAATTATTAATTGAATCAACAAAGATGATCGTGAGATGAACTGTGTCTTATTAGTCAGTGGTTACAGTTCTCTATTTTTGAAATTTAAACCAAAACCAACATAATTTCCATCATTTCAAAAAGAAAATATCATTTTGGACACTTTTAGCTTACAGCTTTGCTTTGCTACCTAATTAATTAATTACTAAAGCTGGATTTAAATTTTGATGAAGGTCTTTTGATAGCAATAAGGAAAAAGCGCTTATGTCTTCAAGAGCGAATACACGACGACAGCAATCAAGTGATTGTGCCAGCTGATTTACCGTGTATGGGCTTGTAGTGCGATTGTACCAGCTGCTGGTGCAAAATCAAAATGAGTTTGATATTTTTGTGATTGCACCATCATGCTGGTATCGTGTATTGTAAATTACCTCATTTAAAGCAAATTTTTTTAAGTGGTAACATAATAATGAACGCGCAGGAAAAATTTGTTTTGGGAGGAACTCCTCGATTTATATGAATGGAGCAAATATTATTGCAATCGTGACCTAAAAAATAAATGCTACAACAAAATGGTAGAAAAATTAATAAAGTTGTTAAAAAAAATAATTGTTTTCCACTCAAACTGTATCGTCATTTATTTCCACCTCGTTTAGAAACGATTTATAAAAAAATGAAGATTGTGCCAGCATTCTGGTGTAATAGATGCTTGCGTTTGATGGTGATTGCACCAGCATGCTGTTGTCGTGTATGGGGCCCTTTATTCTTATGAACGGTTTTGTTTTCATTGCCATCTCACTGAACCACAATAATAAAGTTATTAAGTTAATTGCTACAAGTAGTTAATTTTTAACTTAAGACGACTTCAGCGAATTTTTCTAATTGACAATTTTCTAAGTTCAACTAAAAGTATAAGAATACGTTGCAATTAAGGCAGTCAATATCATTTAATTTTTAACGTTTCTTTTTCAAAAATGAAAAATGTGACTTAAATATTTATTTGAAGTAAACGCTTTGAGCAGCTGTTGAGTGGAGCTAGGAAGCATATTTCCAGACTGGTGGCTGTGATAGCTGGTCACTGGGCAATCGACAGGCTTGCAGATAGGCTGGAACGGCAGCTGTCGGGCACCTAAAAGCAAGAAGAAAGTTCTTTAGCTTTTCTGCCAGTGCCCAAAACAGAAATTTCTTCCTGCTTTCCAAAGATATCGGGGATACGATTAGGGAACCTTGTCACAATTAATTTATTATTGTGGCTGATATATTCCACAATTAACAAGATGAGAATGAAAACAATAACGTTTGCTAGAAGCGAACCAGAATTTATAAAAAAAAAACTTTTAAGGCTTCTGAAGTTGTAGTCTTTTCATATTGAGGTTAGTTTTGCCTTCTTTTCTTTTAAGGGAAAAGTCTAAAGCAATAACAAAACCTTACTATTTCCTCACTAAAAATTTTAGAGTATTTAAGCTAAAAAGTCTTTCATTACAATATAAGTTGATTTTTAAAACAATTATCATAGACTTAGTCAGGATTATATTATATTTTCTTTAAAAATCGTAATTACTGACTTAATTAGTGGCTGCATTTGAAGTGGTAAATTAATGCAACAGCAACCTAACAGTCAATTAGCTGGAGTCCAACAAGATACAATGAACTCCACCATCAATAAAACTAGATTGAAGATGAAAAAATAAAAACCAAGTGGCACGCAACAAAACTCATGAACATGAATTGAATATTAAAAAGCTAAAAATTAAATAAATGAAACAGTATGATTTAATGGTCTACACACTTTTCTTTTAGATTTACTTGTTTCGGAAAACAAGTAAGTACCCAAAAATACTTACTAAAGTACCAGTACGATTTAAGCACATTTAACAGAAAATCTAGCTACATACATTCATGTGCAAGCTACTCTTTTTAGGCACTTCTCATGCCGGCTGCATTTTGAGTCTGCACTATGAGGAATGATGTTTGTGATTTACACACTAAACAAAAATGGTTTGTAATAAAATGCCATATACTTACTGTATATGAGAGCTTATGTGTTATTAAAAAATATTATAAAATAATTTTCAACTATAAATGATAAATTTGTTTTTTGTTTTACCACCGACCATCAATGTAAAAAATGTATGTGTGTTTGTTTTTGTTTATAAAAATGATTACAACTTTTTAAAGTTTGCTATTTCAAATAATAATAAAAAAAGGATTGAAAAATGCAATAAAAAATGGCTTGGCAAAGTTATGCAAACTGGTTTGAAACTGCTCTTATAACTTTGTTTAGCTGAATACACTGTTTCCCCCGCAAAAATGCTGGGACCAATTGCTCCAAATGAACATGTACCATGACTTGGCTGAAAACTATGAAAAAAGCGTGAAAACAGAACTTATCAAGTATCTACTAGTACCACTATGCTTAACATCATGTAGGTATTCTGAAACTACTTAGTTTTATAGGATCAGCTGCCCAACTAGCTTCACTGAGATAACAAATCTGCTAAGATTATATTTAATATAAAAATGAATATAAAAAACTTTTCTATTCTTGCTTTTTTATTGTAGAAAATTGGAATTTTGAATTTATAAAATTTTTCCCAAAAGCTTTAAAAGGAACTACATTGAAAAAATTTTCAGGTCTGAAAGGGTTATAATTAAAACTAAATAGTAGCTTAGTAGCTGGCGATCTGCATGTAAGTATCATTCCAAGTCACATGTATGTTTGAGAATTTTTCTATATGAAATATTCAATCTTAGTACGAACAACGTGCTCGTAGTCGAACTTACAATTAGCTAATATAAAATATATGACAGGCCTTGCCAGTTATCAGTGTTTTCATTACAACAACGACACTCATACACCTTATTCTCTTTTAACACGATAGATACGTTCCAAAGAAATTCGAGTAAAAAGAGAATTATTAAAAAACTCTTGTACAGTTCACTTTATTTATTTAGTGCTAACATATTTTAATTCATTAATTATCTATAAAAAAAAAATAAATTAAGTTTCGAAAAAAGAATTTTGTTCATCATCTTGTCAAATCATTTCTTAATTATCATCTCTAAATTACGTAAAAATTGTGTTAAAACAAAACAATTCAAAATCAAACTCGTGTTAAAAAAATTCGTGTAAAAAGAGAATTAGGTGTAAATAGATCTCAGCTTGAGAATTTAATTGAACTTTTCTTTGTTTTTAATAAGTTTTGTTAATAACAACAAAATTATTACTATAAAAATCCGAACTTTATTGATACATGAAGTGTCTGAGAGCAAAAAAAAGTTAAGCTTTTCATATTAAATTTATAATTTGTTGTTTTTAGGTTATAAAAGGCTTTAAATTTTTTTTTTAATATTAAGAAAGAAGTGTGTGATTGGGAATCAGTGTAAGTGTTCAATTACTTAATACAATCAAAAAATTAAAATTTTTTGTCTATACAAACACGCACGCACGCACTCACGTAAACACACTGTACATGCTTACATCAGAGGGTAGATAATAAATCACTTTGGTCTTCGATGGATATGTAAATGAATTAATAAATAATTTATTTATTAGTTAGTGAGACTGACCTTCAAATCAACGCAACCTTTGAGTAGACCCTCTTCAATGAATTTAATTTTGTTTGCTGACAAATCCAATAATTTTAAGTTTTTCAATGGATGAAATTCAGCTGAAGAAAATATCGGATTTAAACTGTCGCCCAGTAAATTATTGGCCAAACGTAATTGTGTTAAAGTTTCTTTGAGACCCACAAACGATTTTTCCGGTAAACGTCTTATCAGATTATTCGACAAATCCAATTCTTCCATGGGTAATTTCAACATGCCAAAATGCTGCAAGAAAAAATTGTAAAACATGTTAATAATAAAAAAAAAAAAAAATAAATAAAAATTGTAATTAAGTTTTAATTTGATTTTTAAAGATACATTTCTCATATGAGCAAAATTTTCTATCTTCTTTTCTTACCCATTTCTGGCATGAGTGTCTGTCCGTCTGTCTGTCTGTGTTGTGTACAAATAAATGAAATAATTTCACTTTTTTTAGTTTCATTTCACATGTTCTTAGCTGTAAGTGTATGAATGTCTGGCTGTGTCTAAATTATAATAATTTAATTCATATTTGTGTGACGGTTTGTCTTTTAATTTAGTTCAAGTGAAAGTGTTTTATAGTTAATTTTTAGTCTTCATTTGCGTCTTCTCTTTCTTTTTTTAGTTTTTATTAAAGTTATGTATTATTTTGTTTTTGTTGTTTTATATTTTCTTTTCTTTTGTTGTTGTTGTAGCTGAGCATCTTGTAGATTTAATAGTTTTTTCTTTCTTTTTTTTAAGTTTTGAAGGGTATTCAAGAGTTAGCGGTCTCTTCAGTTACGTTTAATAAAAGTTGTTAAACATCATGCAAATAAACTATAATTACATATTAAATCCAATTAATAATTTTCATTCTATACAACAAAGATTTCGGGACATTTTTAACAATAACCGATTTTTGCTGTATCTTAGGAATAAAATAAATAATTAAGCATGCAGAAATTATGACTATTTAATATTACATGGCAAGCACAATCAATAAAAGACATAGAAATATTTAGAAAAGCTGCTGGTTTCCTAGGATAGGATCATAAAATCCAGGTTTTGCACTACACAGAAGCACCCCTGTGGCCAAATTACGGCATTTGATATCGATCGAAATTTCCATTTAAATTATATTACAATTTCAATCACTATCAAGTGTGAAAATGTGCGCCCAGAGTCTAAAATCTTTTATGCATGAAAAAAATTCATACACCAACAAATGCTTTTGCCTATTTTTGAAAGTGGAATTTTTATACCCTTCACTGTAAGCTTGTAATTTCTACACCATACATGGGACTCCCTATAAAGTATCCATATTTTAGATCCTTATAAATAGCGGAGTCGATTTAACAAGTCTGCCTATTTATCTGTCCGTCAATTCGTTGAAATCACCTTTCTGAAGTTCCTAGGCAACATAAAGAAAAGTTTAGTACATCAATATGTCAGTTCTTTATGTTAGATTCTTGCTATTGAAATTCAGCCAGATAGGCTAAGAAATGGCGGAGCTACGAGTCGAAAGCTGTGACTATCTCTATTTTTGATCATTTTTCTAGAATTTTTTTTTTCAAAACGGAATCTTGCGTTTTTAATTAAGGGCCGTTAGGACGGAATGTAAACCAACCAGTCTTATCAGAAATAACTGTCATAATGTCTGTGCAAAATATCAAAAAGTTTTTTTGCGTATTTTATCTGGAACAAAATTCAGCTGAATCCGTCCATAAATGGACAGAAGTCACTAAAAGCCCTTCGAGCAACAGCACTAGGGTATATGGAAATTTAAAAAAAATAATTAAAAATAATCTAAAGTAACTTCTGATTATTTGCGCAAAAGACTACAAATTTAGATGACTTCCCCTTTAAAGTGATTTTAGCAATTTGCCAACCAATCTATAAAGAATGTGAGATGGGACAAATATCATTTTAGAGGGGAGACTGTCTAGATTTGTAATCTACTGCCCAAAAACTCAGAAGTTACTTTTGACTATTTTTTAAATTTTTTTGAAATTGCCTTGTACCCCAGTACTGTTGTTCTCAAGGATTTTAGCAGTTTCCGTTTTGAATCATAAAATAAAAACTACGAATTTTTCCGAAAATGTTAAAACACTCCCAGAAAGTTTAAAACCTGCAAATTTGATTTTAATAATTTTTATGGGCAAAACCGGAAATGGTACGTTGGCAAAGTGGAAAAATCCCTCAAAACAACATCACTGGGGTATATGAAAATTTAAAATTTTTTTTAAAAATAATCCAATGTAACTTCTGAGCATTTAGGCAGTAGGTTACCAATCTAGACGATCTCCGCTAATAATAATATATAGAAGTATTTAGTGGCGTAAGACGTATTTGATAAAAATACCATTAAAACATATCTACAAACACTAAAATACTTCAGGGGTTACTTTAAAACATATTTAACTCGGCATATTTATCTTCACTCACTTAATTCTTTGTTTGTTTTTTATATTTTAGAAGAATGTGGAAAGAGAAAAATATGAATATTTCGCTAACACGGTGAGAGGTTATTTTTTTTCTAGCTTCTGGAAACGCTGTTGGTGATGTATAAACACTAAATAAATTTTTATTTATTTTAATCCCCTTCCACTTTGTTATAATTAACTCAGTAGTGCAGAAAGAAAATACAGAAAAAAATTCAAAATAACGCGAAATTGCTTTGCGGATAATAAATAAAATTGTTAAAAATTTTATCCAAAAGTCCATTTCGTTGATATCCAATTATTATTATTTTTAATATTTAAATAAAATTCTTAGTGTATTTAAATTGATTTCAGAGCTTAATCTGGTTCACTTTGATTTCAACAGTTTAATGCTCATCACATTAAAATTCACTTAAAATTAAAAGGCGTTGCAATTTAAAGTTTGTTTATGCTTAAATTTTTGATTGCTCAATGTTAGTTGTTTGGCTCCATAGCGATAACCTTGACTTTAATTTTTCTTAGCCGTTTTATTTTAAATCTTTTAGTCGACTAATTTTCTTAGTTCATAACTGTAAAACCAAAACCAAAAACAAAAAAAAGAAAAATCATAAAACCCGTTAGGTTGTGGTAACATAGTTAGACAACATTTTTTTATTATTATTTTGTAATCAACATGTTGAGGTTTTGTGTTTTATATGTGTTACCAACAATTATTTTAATTGTGATAATTACAATAATCAGCCAATTCATAGTTATTTAATTTTTTGTCTGGTATTGATTATACAAACAGTAAAAACCTAACGAAATATTAATACACAACACGGTTGCAAGTTTTCAAGCAAACCTTTTTTTTCTAATAAATTATATTTCAGCTTGTGTACAAAATTCCAAATTCTATTTACTTTTTTAAAATTTTATATTGAAGTTTATCACACTTACCTGTGATGGCAGTACTTGCTGTCCACTATAACGCTGAGAGAAAGACACTATTGGTGCACCATAAGGCAACTGTGGAGCTTCACCATGAAATACAACACGATCACAATCCATCGCCACTGCACCAAGTTGTCCCGTTGAGCCAAAAGCAACAACATTGCATCTATTTGATAAACAAGAATAACAAAAACACCAAAAAAATATTATTAGTCATTGAGCAAAAATGTTCAATAAATTGAAACAAAAAGAAAAAATTTGTATTAAATGAAGGCAACAACAGCCGTTTGTGAATGAAAATCAATCTGCCAAAGGCGGAAATTGTTTGTTTAGAATTTTTATTGCTTCCATCAGCATATTAAAAGTGATCAAGTTAGCCAGGCGCATAGCTAGCAAACCAGTGTTGGCTTGACTGCAGTAAATAAGTGTGGAAAGAAATTTTGTGACACAATCAGAAGACATAAAATAATAAATAAATAAAAAAAAAAACCAGTACGAGTGTGGAAAAATTAAACCGTTAAAAAAGCAGTTGAGTATTCTATATAATTTTTTTATACGCAAAATACTCTTCAGCCGAGAATATTTTAACTATTTTACCAAGCACTATGGGGTTGCTTGCAACAAAAAGTAGAAATCATATTTAAATCTTGCTAAGCATTTCTTGATGTTGTTAATTATACTACAGCCTAAATAGTGAAAAGTTGTTGGAATTTTCAAAAATAATTAAAATTTTTTTTTCCCAAACTGATTACTTTCAATTTAACTGTAATAAAATCTAATGATTTATGGCTTAATTTATTTTCATTATATGCGATTTTAGGATTTTTTTTTAAAATTAAACATTTTCTCTCAACTACCTGAAATAAATAGTTGCACTAGTTTAAAATTATTTATTTATTAATTCTCTTAAATTATAATTATATATAAGAGGAAAAAAAGGGGGGAGCAATGGCAACTTAGGCCTTCAGCTCAAGTTTGAAATTGTTTGAGATATTTCATAACAAAAACGGATGTCATTTCAAAGCTGTGAAGTAAACTCTTCAAAAATCTCATATTTTAGGCGACCATAGCGTGGTTGTCAAATTTTTTTTAAAAATTTTCTTATTTTAGTTTTTATTTTACCCACTGTAACGAAAAACTACTTAAATCTTAATTTCTAAGCGACACACACCTGCAGGGTAAACGCAAAGCTGGACTAAGTTCTGGACATGGTCGCCAAGCTTTTATTTGTGATAAATAAAGTAACAACAGTAAAAATATACTCAAGTGTCGTATTCGTTGTATTTGTTGTTGGTGGTAAAACATCTGTAAATAAAAAAATTTATTTCAAAAATTAATTTAGTATTTATAATACTTGATCGAATTTTATAATCTTGATTTATTTAAAAAAAGTAATAAAAAGTGTGTTTACTAAAGTAAAATTATTTTTAATTAATTATGGTGGAGCTTTATTAATTTATATTTATTAATTAATTTATATTTATTTTCAAATTAATTTTAATAACTGACTACTTGATTAACGCATTAAAATCTTTTTATGTGTTTTAATTAATTTATGCCAAAAAAATAAACGAAATTTTACCAAAATGTATAAAATAGTTAGATTTTTTTATTAAAAAAAAATTATAAATATTACATCAAACTGTGAATGGCCTTAATGTTATTTAAAATTTCGAAAATGTACGAGTGTTTATTTAAAACACGCTTATGTCTTTAATCATTTGTTTGGCATTTATTTTGCAAGTTCGCTTCTTAAGTTTTTTATTTTTTCTTCTAGTTTTGTTTTGAAATTTGTGCTAAATACATTTTTAAATAGCATTAGTTTGAAATAAATAAAATTTAGGCTTTGTTTTTTTTGCAAAGAATACATTTTAGAGTTTTGGTATTCATCAAAATATATTTAGTTGGGTAATTTTTTTGTAAGAACAAATATTTTTTTTGTTGAAGGAAGTGATTTTGTTTGTAAGTAAAAATTATGGTAGAAAAATTTATAAGACCATTATTACAACTCATCGGACTGATTACAACCATACTTTTGTTGCCCATAATTTTTAACATTAACTTTAAGCATTTAAAGTTGCCATTAGGGCTTTTGTTTTATAAACTGAAGTCAAATCGAAGTGAAATTTTTAAATTAGTTCATATAAAATTTTTATTGTTTTCATGGAATATCAAATCCGACTATTTGGCCCTTGAATTTTTCAAACTTAAAATAAAAATTATTTATGTGGACAATTATGACATTTATAATAGTCCCGTTACAATTCTATATTGTAAGTCAAGCAAGCATAAATACTTCTTAATTTTTTCTTAATATAATATAAGAAAATTTAAATTACTCCTAGAGTGTTTAGGAGTATTTTAAGCATTGCTTAAGAAAAATCAAATTTTTCTTACCGGCAACATTTGTGTCATCAATATGTGATTGAATTCAATAAAAAAAAAATATTGCAAAAGTTTTGAATACAGGCATAGCTCGTTAAGCGCTCATATTGCGTTCCTGAAATTTATACTAAGCTAGCTGACACGGAAAACGTTGTTTTGCCTTAAAATTTTTTTTATATTGAAAAAAATATAAAGAGAAGAAAAATATAAGTTGAGTAATGCCGAACATATAATAAAAAAATGGGTCCAGCAGTTCTCCGATAGACGCAGTAATGGTGGGTTATGCCGAACATAGGAAAAACAAAATTTGCCAAATCGGTCTAGGAGTTCTCCGATTTGAGAAAATTTGAAAAAGTGGGAGTGCTAATGGGTGGGGTCTGTTTTAGTTTATATAAAAATTTAAGTTGGGTTTTTGATGAAAATATAAAATTTTTGTACATTCCATCTTTTTACTCTAAGAAAATCGTACTCATTGAGTAAAGGACCGTGCAAGACCAGGTAAAAAGAGAAAGTACACAAATAAGTCAGATACCGACTGCGGTGCCACCTGTCCGGTCCGATTTGTGACGCTAAACCTTCCAAGGCATACACAGATATTCAATTAAATCGGTCCAGCCTTTTAGGAGGAGTATAATGTGAAACACACGTACAGTCGAATTTTATATATTAAGATATGGGGTTACGTTCCTAAATGGAACACTTCGGACACCCCTTGTTCAATTTGCCTAATAATATTTATTTTCTAGATTGCTTAGTAACATGTGTTTGTGGTTCAATTGATCTTTTTATTTAATAAATTTTATTTATTTAATCAAAAAAATTCCATATTTTGGAATTTCCCGAATTGAAATAATTTTTGATATTTTTTTCTTTTCAAAAACAAGGATCCTAAGATCTGTAAATTAAGTTTTATTTATTTTTATATAAAATTAAAAGAAGAAAACCTTTTAAAAAATATTTTAAATTTATAATAATTTCAGTTTCAAAAAGTTAAAAGGCGCTAAAAGCTATGGTCACATTACACAAATATTTGTCAAAAGAAGTGTGACCACTACATTTTGATAAATATTTTTATAGTCTAACATGATTTGTACTACGTAAAATTAATTCAAATAATATAATAATGCAATTATCTTGTATGTTAATAAAAAATTTAACTAATCTAAGCGAATATTTCTTCAGAATATATGTAGGTGACATAGTGGTTATGCTTATTTCGACAAATATTTGTTTAATGTGACCGTAGCTTTAAGGTGATGTATCAGATATAAAATTATACATTGTTGTTGTTTTTATTTTACAAGTTTAATTGTTCGCTGGTATTTAGGGGGCAGAGTTGAATTTTTTTATTTTTTATTGTAATTTAATACGAATTCTTAAGCATGTTACTACTTTGCATATGAGTAGGAATATTTATTTTAATGTTTTTTCTACAAAATTTAATGAAGAACTTGACAAACTTGTATTCTGTTTTAACAGGAATTTTTTTTTTCTATTATAAAATTTTCTACATGCTATGACGCACGCTTTTAAAATACCCAGAGTGATCATTCCAAAAAAAAGTATAATTTTAATATAATCATAGTCACACTATGATTTTAAATTTATAAAATTCTTATGAACAAAAGTAAGCTCTTAATAAAAGCTTATTTCTTTTCTGGGTACGATAATGATCTAATATTTTCGTAATCAGGAACATAAATTTTATGCAAATTAAAAAATAAAAGAAACTAAGAACTATTGTTACAAGTTGCGAATAGTTAAAATAAAGATTTGTGAGAGTTTAAATTAGAATGATCTGTTCCTAAGAGATCAGTTTTGTAAAAACCTTTTTTAATTAAAATGCAAATAAGCATATTTAATTTAAATAAAACAGTTTAAAAGAAATCTATTTCAGATCAGTAAAATAAAATAAAACATAAAAGAGAATTTTTTTTGGCATTGTTTTGTTGCGATTTATTAAAATAAAAAAAATCTGAATTTATCGTAACATAATATTTATATGCAGTTGTATTGTTGTATTGTCTTAATTTTATCCACAAAAAAATTAAAATCATAACTTTAGCGCACATCTTTTTCTGCTAGATAAAATTTTCAAAATTAGTCATGCTCTATTTCCATAGCAAACTGTCACTTTTGTGTCAATTATTACTATTATTTTTTCGTTTTTCATTTCGGAAGCATGAACCCTGTACCGTGGGATTTTGTTTTTGTTAGCAAACAATAAACATAATTTATTTAGCAAAAAACTAAATATTTTTTTTTTCAATTACTAGCAGACTTTAGGTGAGTAACTCAATTTTTATGTGATTAATTGTTTCAGCGCAACTGAAAAACTCTGCAGTAAATTTGAAAGCTTTGACAAAAAAAATTCACGTAATTAAAAAAAAGGTTAAAAAGAGTCATATAACAAAGTACATACGCTCCTCAATTAATTACAAAAAAAAGAGTGTCAATGACTTTTTTAGGCAGACATTTTGGAGCGAAAACCTCAAATGAGTTTAATTTATTACAATTTTATTTTTTCAAGTAAAGTTAAATTTTTTCAAAGATTTGCCAAAATATAAGCAAAAACTCTAAAAACTTTTTACTTTTGTCAATAAAAACTTTTTATATAAAAAAAAAAACAACTTCTAATCTTGATATAAAAAATTCGATGGTACATGTGCTTGACATTGTACTCTTCCTAAAAGGTTGAACCGACTTAATTGCATTTCTGTGTATGCCTTTGGGTTATGGCTTGGAAGATTTAGCGTCACAAATCGGCCCGGCAGGTGGCCCTGCAGTCGGTATCTGACTTATTTGTCTACTTTCTATTTTTACCCGGTCTTGCACGGTCCTTTACTCTATAAGTACGACTTTTTAGAGTAAGAAAATCGAATATACAAAATTTTTATATTTTCATCAAAACACAATTTGATATCGAATGAAATTGATTACAAGCTTAGCATTTCTGTATTAAAGAATTTAAAAATTTTGACTGAAGTTGCTATTAATAGGCCTTAGGCAGATTTTTCTTTTAAAAAGAAATTAAGCCTTTAATTAATTAATAGTAATTGAAAGTAAAAATTAAAAAAAAAAAAACAATGCAAATTTAATTTTTGAATTTCAAAAAGTTTTTATGTAACATGTAATACTGCGGCACTTAATTTGTCAAATCGTTTAAATTATTTGTTAACTTTTCGAGTATAACTAAAGAATAGCCTAACTAGAAAACTTTTTTAAATCTTTACAACTTAAACTTTTTTCAAACAATTTTTTTATTGCTCATTTAATGTATGTACGTCACTATTGCTGGTTAAAATATTTTTTTATTAAACTTCATTCCATTTGCTTCCTATTGTTTAAATAAACAAATTACTTCATTTACTAAATAAAGGAAGAGACAAATTAAAATAATTTAATCAAAGTGACCACTTTTTTAAATGTTAAAGACACAATTAACTTGAACAAAGCAATAAGGAAAATAATAACCATAATAATTGTATTAAAATAATGTATCATAATAAATAAATAATTAAATAGTTTGAAACAACAAAGAAAACGTTTCCATTTAAAACAAGTACAGGTAACCCTCGATGTAAAAATTATAACTGATATAACTAGATGTGTTTATCGATTCTTATATGAATCGGTATCTTTAGAGTTTATAGAGAGCGTATGTACCAATTTTTAAAGAAATTATTTTACAAATACCCCATTCACTACTTTATATCGTGGGTCATGGCTTTGTTAGCATTATTAGCAGAGGCTCCAACTAAAGTGGTAAACAAAATATTCAAGGCATAATTTCAGGCTTAAATTGTGTTCGATTGTGTTGAGTGAAAGTCATTCATAACTGGACGTAAAAAGGACGTGGTTGATTCAAAAGTATATGGCAGCCTTCCTTAGAGTATAGAGAGGTGATGTATATCAAATTTCAAACAAATCCCTTGGAAATTTTTAAAGCGAACAAGCAAACAAACAAAAAAATATTTTTATTGATATAGATTATAGTCACAAGTAAGTACGCTTTTACTTACAAGCTTGGCTTAGTTATTTTGTCGTTAGTTGTTAGTTAATAAAAATTTTTAGCTTTAAAAATTTATTTATGAAAAAATCGATTTCAGTGATAAAATTAAAAACAAACTAAAGAGCCACTGGGTCGCATTTAGCACAGAAGCTGCTCGTCCACAATTTTGAACCTTAAAAAAATTTGATTTTTGTAATTTTGAAAGCTGGAATTAGAATAAGAATTTGGATTAGGCTACTCTGGCCAAAATGACACTACCCTCATGTTAAAAATCCTCCCTTAGTCTAGTATTTATTAAGACTTTAATGACTTTCTCAAGTGATTTGTCGTAGATAATGATGGTCCAACGTGTCCAAATTAGACACAATATGTGTTTTGAAAGCTACAAAGTCAAGAAAATTTTTCTCAAAATAAAATCTAAATCAAAATAGTTTGATTTCGTTTTTACACTCCCTGCTTTTTTCTGTTGACGGTTAAAATTATATTTTATTTAAAAAAACTGGTTGCACTTTTCAGCTTTAAGAAATGAATTAATTTAAATTTAAATTTAAATTTTATTAGCGTAACCACACAATATGATTTGTATGTTTCTTGTTTTGTTTTTTTGTTCTGAAAAAAAAGAACTAGTACAGTTTTAATTAAAAATTTTTTTTTTAAATTTCCTAACACGCTGTTATGGTCAGTGACAATGAAGTGTGGTTTTGCAAGACAAATACAAGCAAGTAACTCAACCAACTATCCAACCATCCATCCATCCATTTCTAAGCATTTATCTCAACAACCAACCATCCAACTTTAAATGAGATTAACAATTAAAAAAAAAAAATTAAGTTGGGTTGCAACGATTTTTTTTTATTTAATCTTTTTAAGTTAAAAATTTCTAAGCACTTTTATTACTTTTGGTGGTATTGGTTGTCTATAAAACAATTGCAGGTGTTAGTTGATGGTTGGGCGTATGAATGTTTGCATGAATGAATGTTTATTAGAGTTGTTGTTGTTTCTTTTTAGCAGGTATTAAGTGCCGTTTGTTGTTATTAGTGTAGTGTTGTACTCGTATATAATGTTGACGAGCATGTAGTTTTATTTGTTTTAGGCACTGCCACCGCTTAAGCTGCTGATGTTGTTGTACTTGTCTTTACTTGTTTTTTTCTTGTGTTGTGGCTTGACCACCAGTACTTTTTTAAGGCTAAATACTTACAAACTAGTTGCGTATTTCTATTTTTTTTTTCATTTACTTTTTTTAAGTGTTACAAGTTTGCAAATTTCATTTATTTTGTCTTTGTTGACAGTAGGTTTGAATATTGAATTAAATGAATGACAGTTGAGTAAAAAAGTATGAATTTTTTAAAACTAAAGTAATTAAATTCGTTTTTGTTATTTAAAGGGTGGTCCAACAAAAATGCACGATGTTAATATAAAGTTTTTTGTCCGACTTAATTTTAAAGCGCGTTAAAATAGTTAAAGCCTTTTAAGAAAATGCATTTCATGCATTTTGAGATTTTTTTGGTCAGCCTAATCCACCAAATGTATTCACAATAGTTAGAATTGTGGGACAATTTTAGCAACCCTGGTCGGTAGGAAATGTGAAAATACCTGTGCATGCGCACCCAGTTCATTCTGCTTGAAACCTTGCTGCTGTTCGCTATAGTATGGCAGAAAAGTCATCAACACTTACTCGTCGTCGTGCCCAATAATTGAACATCTCACGAATATATTTTGTCTATTATGGTAAATAAATACGACATTTCACTTATAAAATTCACATTGAAATAAAATGGCGGCCGATGGGCTCATGGGTGATTTTTGATTATAATATTTTTATTACAAATCGATACTTGTTCGCTTACTTTTCTAAGTCACTGTTATATGTTAAACTTTTTTGTCCACAATAATTGTTGGTTTTTCGTTCAAGGAATGCATTTAAAAAATCGTTAATATAACAATTTATGTCTTAAATGTTTGTTTTTTTAACAGAAAAAATGTTTATTTAAAAATTTGAAGAATTTTAAAATAAATACACACACACACACATGAAATGCGTTTAGTGTTTTATATTTTATATTTGTTGCTGAAACAATAAAAACGTTTAAGCTTTAGGAAATAAATAACTTTGAAAGAGACTGTTTAAAAGAAGGTGTAACAAGAATGTTTAGCAATAAAAAAGTTTTTTTGAAAATTAATGCAAATGTATTAATCGAAAGGTAATACGAACTAAGTCCCCAATGAAATAATTCCCCGAAATTCATTATGAACTAAAAATAAGCTGCGTCCATATAAAGGGTTGCATTTCAACAACCGTATGGTATTATTTCGACACCAAATGGTATTATTTTGACACTGGGGATTGATGATTTCAATTTATCACCAGTATGGTAACATATCGACACCATTCTTGGTCAATGCTGCAAGGCTTTGTTGTCAGTACTGCTTTGTCAAAGTGAGGACAAATGTGATTGATACACTATTGACACCGTTTGTGGCCATTCTAACAACGGATGGTGTTATTTTTTCTCTAGGGGTATAACGACAATTAAGTTAAAGTGAAATAAGTTTGCAAAAACTAAAACAATTTATTTCATTTAAAAACTAAATAACACATTGTTACATGTGTTATTAGAGATTAAAATTAATAAAATTTTTTTTCAATATTTCTCTAACTTCCTCTTAATTGTCGTTAAAGAAAATTTTCTTTTATCTTCTTTTTATTTATTTAGACGAGTAACAAGTAGCCAAATTAAAAATTCAAAAGCAGAAGATTTAACTTAAAAGTATTTACACACATAAATAAACAGCAGATGTCAGCATTGCTTACATAATTTCATTAATGAAGCAAATAAATAAGCTGCATTCGCTTCCTTTATTAAACAAGAAACACTCAAAGTTATGAAACAAAAACTAAAAAAATTCCAAAAATATGTACTCGTGTTACGCATGGATATGAATAGAAATCAACAATTGAAATGATGATTTACAATTCAATTAAAAGAAAGCTGTTGACTTGGCTAACTGGATGTCAGTGAAGTAACATGAAAATTTGCAATAATTTCCTTAAAAAAAAAACTCCCTTTTTCATTAAAAAAAGTGCATAAAAATCTCATCCGTACTCAGTAATTATGTTTTTGCACAAGATTTTTTATGAACAAAACAAAGTTCAAATACAAACTTGCTTATCTGTGTGTTTTGTTTTAAGTGAATATACATTTTTTTTTTAAATTAATGTAAAGACTACAAAAACTTTTTTTTTTGTACAACTCCCAACTCATTCAAAATGAAAGTGTGTATGTGCGTGTATGGCTTAATTTTCTTTTTTATGTTACTCTGATACGAACACATAAAAACTAAAAACAACAGAAAATAAGTAATAATTATATGCTCGTATTTACACATGTAATTATTTTTCTCGTTTCTTTTTGATTTCAAGATGACAACATTAAAATTTTGCTGAAATTATTTTTATTTTAAGATATTTTTTTTTCAAATAAAGAAATTTAGGCAGCGAGTTGACAGTAGGCCTGAAATTTTATCGGTTTTATATATTTACAAAAAAACGTTTTAAACGGATTAAACGTTTTAAAAATATTAATTTTTCATTATATGCTTTTGTATTGCTGAATCTCTTATAATTATTAATATAGAAGTTAATTTGTATTGCTGTTTAAGATTTTTATTTATACAATTTTTTTTTACTGTATATTAATTTAATTGAATAACCAGGCACTGGTTTGCTGGAGCAATGCGTTCGGTAACACCTTAATATAATTTGGAATAGAGAAATTGATATTATTACGAGTACAACTGCGTGGTTGTGTTTTAGGTATGAACAGATTGTGATTATGAAAAATTCTCGTATTCCATTTTCACAGTTGTTTTGTTTAAATTCTTGATATTAAGAAACATATAGTATCCCAAAGCTGCCGATGAGGAAAAAGGGATTTTTCCGAAAGCGTCGCTCTAGCAAACCAGTGTCTATGAATAATAACAATTTTCTTATTCAACAAAATTAATATACAATAAAAAAATTGTATAAAAAAGAGTCTTAAACAGAGCAATACAAATTAACTTTTATATTATTGTTTGAAAAATAGTTTAAACTAATTTGAGTGAAAACTACTTTTTGCAAAGGCCGCCACAAAAAAGCAATGTCTGCTGTTGTTAATTATATAAATATTTTTACTCATATTGTATATGAGTACGCCTCACTTTACCAAAGATTCTCTAGGTTGCGTTACATAGGACCTAAAGTTAAGCCGAAGACTGTTTATAGAACTAATATTTTCATATACGAGTAATTTGATTAAAAATGAAATAAAAAAGGAAAAGAGTTTTTTTAAGAGGAAGCAAAGTATTTAATTCTCAAAGCATTTTTTAACATGCAGTGGATACCAAGCAAGTAAGAACAAAGAATACAGCACCTAAAATCTTTATCAGCAGGGCAAGGAACTTAATGAACTAAAAAACGAAAGTATGCACATAAAACATACGCTTAAAAATACAAAATATGCACCAAAATATGCAACAAAATATTCGCTAATGCCCTTATGAAAAATAAAACAAATACATTCATTATTTTTCTTATTATATATTCTTAAAATATATTTATTAAAGGCTTAAGTTCAGCTACATAATTACATTTTCAAAAGAACTTTTATAAATTTCTTTTAGATCAACTAAGCGATTCAAACAAGATTTGATGTAATAATAATTTAATTTCAGAAACACATTTATTTCCCCGGCTCTCTATTATGTGAGTCGGTATCTTTAGAATATAGAGAGAATATGTACCAAATTTTTGAGAAATCTATTTACAAACAGAATTTTAATCGTTAAAAGCCATTTACTACTTTATAAAGTGGTTCATCTCTTTGTTAGCATTATTAGTAGAAGCGCCAATTAAAGTGGTAAATAACATATTCCATAGTATAATTTCAGGCTTAAATTCAGTACGGGCACACAACTTTTTGAACAGTGGCGAAGGAAAATCATTCGTGTATGTAAATATGAAGTATAGAGGCTATATGTACCAAATTTCAAAGAAATCCTTTGTAAAACAAAAATTTGTGTAGAAAACAAACAGAAAACGAAGTTTTTTAAATATTCTCAAGGATTTTTTCCCTGGGAGAATTATAGTTTCCCTAAATCAGATAACTTGCCATGTTAAAAAAGGGAGAAATATTGTTTATAATAAGAAGAAAGGGAAAAGTAAAAAAATTCCCGGGGAATTTTTGCTGACAAATTAAATAATTTTTTTTTTTGGAATTGCCACTTTTAATAACAATTTGCAAACTCACTAAACCAGCTTTCCAATAACTTTAAAGCTAAAAAAGTGAGTAAAAACACACACACAGAAATTTCCTTTAAATTCTGCACGAGCCTTTAGTTTTTGTAGTTGCATCCACTTGTTTAACCTCTTCCACGAAATGACCTTAAAAGTTTCTTTACTTGTTGTAAGATAAACATTTTTTAACTTCCCACTTTCAATAAAAGCCAACGATGAACAACAAAATAAAAGAAGATGTACATCACAGCACAGCCAGTTTATAAATTATTTTATTTCTTTTTTACAATTTATAGTTTTTGCTCTTTTTGTTAACTTAAAAAAAATATTTTTTATTTTTATTTTTAAATCAGCTGCCTTTATAAAATTTTTTTAAAATTTTGCGAAAACAAAAAAATTTTCTTTTTTTTTTTGTTAACGAATGCCATCCTATTTTTAATTTTTTTTTTACAATTTATAAAACTCGTTGTAGTCCCAAGGTTGTACGCTGACTATTCAATCGTAAAGATGTTACACGTTGATTTTCTTACTTTTTTTTTGTAAGGCAGTTAAGAAGCTTTTAATTTGCTACTAAATGTAATGATTTCTTGTTAAATGCATGCATGTGCGTATACGAGTGTATGTGTGCCTGTGTGTATTCAAAGTTCAGTTATTGAAAACAAAAGATTAAGGAAGCAAACCTGTTCTCGTTTTGGTTAAAAGAAGATAAATTGAAAATGTTTAAGACTGACTGGGAGTGAAAACTAAATTAAAAAATATTAAAAATATTTTTAACAAATTCTTTAATTATGTAATGAAAACTAAACTTTTTTTTTTTTTTTTAAATAAAATGTTTTTTTTTCTAAATTTAAAATTAAATACAAGCAACAGAAATGCTACACAGCTACAAAACATTTTTCAAACTTTCATAATAAAAACTTTGACTTGCTTATAATTAAAAATTAAAAAAAAAACAAGTCACTAACGGCTCAAATTTAGGATTTAAAATTTCACGGCTTTTTGAATTTGAGATTAAAAAATGAAATTTAAGATTAAAATTAAGATTAACAAAATTTTTAATCTTTATTCGTGCTTAATTCCAATGTGCAAAATGCATTATTTTCCATAATATTGGAAAATCTCAAAAAATTGCTTATTTAGTATAAGATTCAAAAAAAATAAAACAAAAATTTTTAGAATCAAAAAAACACACATTTTTTAAATCTGAGTTATTTTAAAATGATTGGACAACACTACTTAAAATATTATGACTGTGATGATTTTTTTTTTTAAATAAAAAAAGTTTTGAATTTAAATTTTTCTAGACTTTTGCTCTTATCAAAAAAAAAAAAAAAAAAAAAAAAAAAAAAATTGACATCGAAAAAATTATATGAAAAATTTCAATAAAGTTGACTTTAAAGTCTATGTTAATTTTTTTTGGAAAAGGGGATATTTTTTAGTTAAAAATATTTATTTTTCAAATTTAAGAAAAATATATTTCTCAGGCTTTAAAATTATTTCTTGCTGGAATTTATTTTAAGCAGTAAAAAGTAAAATCAATATTTATTTTTGTTGTTCCCTGGCTTAAATGTTTTATTTATTCATTGAATTCATTCACATGACCCAATTTGGCATTTTGTTGAGTCATGTGAATTGTTTTTGTTGTTAATTTCTTCTTCACAATTATTAAATTTTTTTTTTTTATTTTAAAGAAACAAATAAATTTTGGTTAATAAACAAAATAATTTCTGAAATTAGATTTGAATAATTTGAGTATAAATTCCTACTTTTTAGCCATATTTTTTAATTACTAAATGATTTTATATTTTTAATTGCCTCATGACAATATTGAGAATTTTAAATGACATTAAAATACTGTTTTTTTGCCTTTTTATTTATGTTAGAACTGTCCCCATAGATTAGTAGATAGAGCACTAATCTACCAATCTGGGGGTCGCAGGTACAATTCCCAACTGAACCCTGGATGTTTTCTGTAAACAAGCCAAGATGTTTTGCGGATACAAGTTGTGCTGTTATAAAAAAAATGTAGCAATAAAAATGTACTTTTTTATTTTAAAATTAAAGCGCTTATTTTTGGAAAAAATATGCCAATTTGAGTAATATATTTGAGCCGGCAATTAGTTCAATGGGTAATGAAATTAAATGTTAATTTTCCGAAAAAAGTCATCATAACCGATTAAGCGCATATCCCTCTGAAGACCCAAAATTGTCGAATTTGGAGCTCGGAAAATCTTGCTGCAAATAAATCAATTGTTTCTAGTGCTGTAGGGCCGACTTGCTGAAATCATATGTCATCTAGATCCATATCGTTCAGTTGAAATCACAAGAACTCCATTCATGGATTGCATGAGGATTTTCAGAAGCCCAAAATTAAGATGGAAATATGCTTCAGCATTGACTTTACTTTGCTATACTATAACGATTCATTTTTAATAATCGGAATAATGTGACAGTTGCCAAATTTCAAAGTTGGCACTTGCACAAAAAAATAATTACACTAAATTTGAAAGTCGTAAGTAAGTCCTGTCGAAGAATGAAATATTAATTAATTAAACTAAAAATCTTGAAAAATAAGTAGATCATATTTTACAAAACGTTATGTTTGAAATAAAAACAAAATTATGGGAAGTAAAGCTGAGATTAGTGAGATTTTTGGGTCTTCTTTGACTGAATTTAATTAATATCTCTATAGCTAAGAGTTACATCATTATTATTAATAAAGTCAGTGTAGCTGAAGTCTGTCTTTTGAGCTGTAATTGACCGCTACCTGTAAGGTACAATTTTACTAAATGCTTAATGATATTTTAACTAGTCAAAATAAGCAGAATTTTTCTTCTCATTAAAATTTTTAATAATTCTATACTAGGGCTATATTAAAAAGTTATTGAGACAATTAAAAGCTTCTCATACAATTTAATTTTTTTAAACAAAATTACATTTTTACTACATTTTGCATTTTAATCTTTTTTTATTAAAAAAAAAAGCACATTAAGCAAACCAGCTTTTGACTCATAATCATGTTAAGCCGATAGACCAATAAAAATGCCGATGCAGTTAGATTTTTTCTTATGGTGGCTAATTTTTTTTATTCGTTTTTTCTTCTCCACAATTTATTATTAAAAAAATTATGGTTGAAAGAACTAGTTTTAGAAGGTGCGAACGTTTGTTGATTTTATTTATGAAAATCATTTGTTATTTTTTTTTTTTTTTTGCTTTTAAAACTTACCTTGAAATTGTGTTATTTCTTGGTGTGCAGTTTTTTTGTTTTAAAGCAAAAAAATTCCAGCTAAAAAAAGAATAAATTAAAACACAATTTATTGAATTCTTTTCAAGTACAATCACACTTAAAACAAGTTTTGAATAAAAATAATTAAACATTAACGAAAAGTGTAAATCACTTGAATAAAATATTTTCACAAGACTTCAAATATTTTTGATTTCTTTTTTTTAACTTTTTCTTCTTTTTCTATTTATTAGAAAAAAGAATATTTTTAGTTTTATTTTTTAAAATAATTTCTTTTAATGTAAAGCAGACGCGCCAAGAAAGTTGGTTCATGACTTCTTCTTTTTTTTAAATTTTTTTCTTTTCTATTTTTGCTTATTTGACTTACAATACAAACACTAACAGCAAAAAATGCAGACAAACTAGTCTTTTAAATAAAACCAAGACACACAACACGCTCTTTCTTTTCTTTTCTTTTTGTTTGTTTTTTCTTTTGCTTCTTAGCAGCACTGGCCGCCGCAACGTGTATAAATTAAGCAACCGCTTTTAAAAAAATAAATGATTCAACTTAAACAACAGTCACTCTACAACTAAACTTTAGATTAAAAATCATGCATTGAAAAAATAGCATCATTTGGAGCACATTTCAGCCATTGAGTGTTGTGGCTCTAATTTCTTAAAACTCTTTGATATTGAATGCTCTCAGTTGTTGTTTAAGCCCTCTTGTGTTGGCAGGTGTTGAAAATGTTAATCTCACCAGCTTAAAGCAACCAGTTTTGGTTTTGTGCAAAATTCTCTTTTCTTTTTTTTGCTTTAAAAAGAGAATTTAAAAAAAATTTGTCTGTTTTACTAAATTCTTGTCTAAAATGACCATCGTTGAAAGTCAAGAGGCCTTCTTAAAAACAATTTTGCCACAAACCACAAAATACCTTAAAAAAGGGCCAGTTTCTAACTTCGTTATTTTGTACTAAAACAACAGTAGTATAAAAAAACACACGCACACACCCACACACATACATAAATAAGCAATAAGAGCTCTAAGAATTCATGAATGACATTTTTGTTTGGTTTTTATGCTGACAGTAAAAACAATGTGAGCTTGGCAAGTCTGTGCTGGCTCTCTTATTGAAGTTTGTTGTTTAAGTCTTTAGTTTTTTTTCACTGCATTTGACTAGCTGGCTAAGGTTATTGTTGTGTGTGTTGATCAATAAAATTAATAAAATAAAAATTTTTTAATTGTTGTTGCTATTGGTATTAATAACTGTGGTGTTTGCTCTCTTCCTCTCTTTCTCTTTGTGTGGCATACTCTTTGGCTGATTTGTGAGTAAGACTTTTGTTGTTGGCTTAAGCACGTTTATATTTGCTACTTTGCATAAACACGTTCTTTACATATTATTATTAAAAATATGACAGAGTATTTAGTTTTATGTATATTAAAAAAAATATAAAGATTTAAACTTATTTATTGCAACAAGTTTCTAATTTGTTATTTGTTTTTTTTTTCTACGTTTCTTATCGCAGTCATGTGCTACACATAAATTTCAAACTCATAACAATGACACTTGCATACAAAACAGTTGCTTGAACTTTAATCAGCTTTAATCTCAAAAATGAAAAAAAAGAAGACGAATAAGTAGGAAAAAACAAAAAAAACAACAACAAAGCTTGATACCGGTATGTTGAGACTGTTGTTCTTGTAAATGTCAATCTAGTGGCTGTAACAATTTAATTGTACACGATCAACTATTTACGTTGTTCGTTTTCTGTAATTTCTCATAATTAAAGAAACATATCCGGTTTAATTGTTTTTGGTTTCTTTTGCTTTTGTATTGTTAATAATTTCCATTTCGACAAGGTTAAAATTATCAATGAAATTTAAAGTTAAGGTTTTTAAAATGAATTTTTAAATTTATCTAAATGGAAGAGTATTAGTGGTAGGTATTTATGAATTAAAATAAATTGAAATAATTTAAGACTTTTCTTAAAATAAATTTGTTTAAGGAAAAATTCAAGTGAGTTTTGAGGATGCTACACTAAAAGAAAAAAACTGCCATAAATCCAATTAAATGGTTTCATCAAAACTTTGCATTGGTCAATGAAATAATTCATTAATTGTTTAAAGTAATGAAATATTTCATTAATTATTTGAATTATTGAATAAATTTCATTATACTAATGAAATTATTTCATTAAATAAATGATTTTTTTCCATTAAATAAATGATTTTTTTCATTAAATAAATGAAATTATTTAATTAAATAAATGAAATTATTTCATTAAATAAATAAAATTATTTAATGAAATAAATGATTTTTTTTTTCATTAAATGAATGAAAGTATTTCATTAAATAAATGAAATTATTTTATTAAATAAATTAAATTATTTCATTAAATAAATAAAATTATTTCATGGAATAAATGATTTTTTTTTCATTAAATAAATGAAATTATTTAATTAAATAAATGAAATTATTTCATCAAATAAATAAAATTATTTCATTAAATAAATTAAATTATTTTATTAAATAAATTAAATTATTTCATTAAATAAATTAAATTATTTCATTAAATAAATGATTTTTTTATTAAATAAATAAAATTATATTATTATATATTTGCATTAAATAAATAATCTCATTTATTTAATTAAATTAACGAAGTATTTCATTAATTGAAACATGATGCATTTTTCATTAATTTAATGTTCAATATTCTTTCAGAGTAAAAGACATATTTAACATAAGTCTAATGAAACGATTTCATTAAAATTTTTCATTGAATCGATGAAAAATATTTCGCTAATTACAGGAATTAATGATATATTATTATTCATGTAATTAAATTATTTAGCTAAATTAATGAAATTATTCATTATTCTAATGAAACATGTCTTTGGTTGCAAAATAATGAATTACTCTTTGAATCAATCAGAAAATTCAAGGAATCTATGAACAAAATTCTCTAAATGTATGAATGATAACTGTCTAAGCATCGCATTCGATATATATTTAAAATGGTGGATAATAAAATTTTTTTGTATGAAATATTTTGAAATTTTTTTTTATCCTCCCGCTGTCTTTAAGTTGGCTAAATTAACCTTACATTTATTTATTTATTATTTTTATTTTTTATATTTTATTAATTTCAAACCTAAAGCTAAATGTTTTAACTAGTTAAAAACAAAAAATATTTTAATTAAACAAAAAATAGTTTTTTAAATTTATGTTTGTGTAACGATTTCTTATTTTTAATTTTTTTATTTTTTGTTTAGTTTTTTCTCTTTTTTTAATTAATTTTAGCTTTTCATTAATTCATCTCAAGCACTAAGTCTGTTGAATTGCGTGTCAATAAAAATGAATTTAAAAACAAAATATTTTTCTGCAACTTTTTTTTTTTTTTTGTAACAAAAAGGTTTTTCAAAGTTAAAAACAAATAAAAAAGGAAAAACACAAAGTTATTCTCATACAAGTGCACAGCTCTTCACAAAAAATATTACAATGCCATAAAAATAACTTGATTTTCATGACCACCAACTATTATTAAAAGTAATAAAATAAACATAAACAATAAAAATATAAAAAAAAGTAAGAAAAACAAAATCCACTTGCACCATAATGCCCCATAATTACATACAAGCATGATCAATGTAAAAGATCAACGTCGTCTTAATAAACATGATTTCAATAAAAACTTTCCATTTTTTAAACAACAAACCCAAACAAATAGACTAAAATGAGGGAGGGGGCCTCTTTTTTTGTTTTAAAAATATTAAAAATAAAAAATTATTAAAGAAAGAGATTTAATAAAAATTAAAAGAAAATAAGAAATGGGCATTAATGGTAATTAGCCGGCAAATTCAACATGCAACATGTTACACATTGCACAAGTATGAGTAACACTTAATTTGCTTTAGTAAGATGCAACAAACCGTTATAGATTTTATTAATAGCACTCCGATTTAAAGCAAAATAAATTAAATAAAAAATGAAGTAAAGAAGATAAGAAGAAATTATTGCAACATCAGCACAGGTATTCAGGCGTGTGTAGTTAAGTACCAGCTGAAATACAACTTGTTATGAATCAACCATGTTGTAGAGTATTAAACAGCTTTAGGCCGTTGAGTACGGTGGGCAGCCAACAATTTTGTAAAATCAGTTTAATTTAGAACAAAAAAAAAAAAAAAAAAAAAAATAAATAAATAAAAAAACAATTGGCATAGGTCAGTCATTTGAAAATTTGGAGACAATTAAAGGCTTCTTAAATTAAAAAAATTAAGCTTCAAAATTTTTCGTAAGCCATTTTTCTGTTTGCCAACTTTTTCTTTTGTAAAATAAAGTTTTTGCAAAACAACATTTACGGCCAGGCCCCATAAATGCGAGCTTTGTTCGAACATTTATGTTATATTGAAATTTATATTTGTTGTCGTTCACTTTTATGGAGGTCAGCCGTGATTTTTTTGCTTGCTAGTCTAAGTGAACGCATTAGCGAGTTTGGCCACCATTTTTTTTTTCAAATTGTAAAAAAAATGTATTTTTTTTAATATTTTTGCTGCATGAAATTTGTAATTTTTTTCAGTATTTGTGACTCTAAAAAGTTTATTTTTAAAATAGACAAATTTTTCCTTTTCAAATTGTAAATTGAAATACATTTTGTATAGACTAGCGTTAGATGTATTATAAGTACATTTTGTAAGTTTTATTTCACTGTGCAGTACTAGCGTTGTGGTGCGTTAACAAAATTTAAACCAAATACAACAATAAAAACAGTTCAGTAGTTATTATTTATTTGTTTTATGTTTATTTTTCTTTATTTTATTTTCACAGATTAAAATGCAATTTTATTAAAAGGTTTTTTTATTCAACATGTTTGTAATAGAATGAATTAACTACCAAGTGACCGTAGCTTAACTGTAATTGAAACAATACAGAGTACAGTGGAGAGAATATTTTATTATAACCTCTCTCCATTATTTTGTTCGATTATAGACAGCGTATGTGCTAATTTTTATAAATAGAATTTTAATAATTAAAAACCCTTTTTAATTAATACAGCCATTCACTGCTTTATAAAGTGGCTAATACCTTTGTTAGCATTGTTAGCAGAGGCGGCAGCTAAAGTCGTGAACAAAATATTTTAAAACATAATTTCAGACTTAAATTAAGTACGGTGATACATCTTTATGTTGCTGGGGAAAGCGTTGAAAAGTGGGCGTAAAATAGGTGTGGCTAATCCAAAGTATATGGAGTTAGAGAACAAAAATTTGTATAAGCGAACAAACAAATAAACAGAAAATAAATTTTTATTTTTAAAAATTAATCCAAAAAATGAACTTCAATTGAATAAAGTTCTTTTCATTTTTGGAAGACATTTCAACTTTTAATCACTTTTTATGGATTTAAAAATTTAAATTAGAAGCGTATGTGAGGCATTATCTTTTAATGTACCTCAGCGCTCTTTGCGATCGCATAGCCTACTATACGTACAAACATTTGGCACAAACTATGCGATGGCAGACTTGTTTAGAAAATTATGTTGTTGTTTTAATGAAATGTCCCTATATATTGATTTCAGCTCAAATATTAATATTATAAAACGCAATATTATTTTTTATTTAAATCGTTAAATTAATTAAAAGAAATAGGTTTTTTTCATATGTATATATTACACTATAGTCAGTAAGGATATTGTTCATTGACTTAATTTAAATAAATTTAAAATTTAAAATAAAATAAATTTAAAAAATTAAGTCTTAAATGGAGAAGGTTACTATACTGTTTTCATACTTTAACATAATCTTAAAATCTTTTGAAATTTTTCTAAATATTCTATTCTTACGAGATAAAACTTTAAAAAGAGTAAAAGAGTGGACATCATATGGATATTATGATATAAATGAAGTAAAAGAGAAAAAGAACGCTGTGTGTCAAGAAAAAATTTGCTTTGAGAATGACGCAATGTGTTCTTATTGGCCAATAACTTACAGCTATATATAAGAGAGAGAGAGAGAGAGAGAGAGAGAGAGAGAGAGAGAGAGACATGTTTTATTTTTTTTCTATAAGCAGTGGACAATCTACTGCATGACGTAATCTGGTATTTCTATTGTTCTAGGGTTTGCATTACAGGGCTGATCAAGCATACTTGGAAGCCACACATTACTACAAACATGTGTAGAATTTTATAATAAAAAGTGCTTGTAAGTCATTTCAAGTGTGCTTGTGCAGCTATTTAGTTTGCATTCTTTAATTACTTTTCCATATCATTTAAAAATAAAAAAATATCTTTAGAAATTTTATTCAATAATTTTTTTTAATTAAACGAACAAGTTTTTTATATATTTTTTATTTTTTTGATTTAAAAATAATTAAATTTATTTTATAAAATGCGATTTAAGAAAACATTTTCTTGAGTAAAATGGTTTTTTTTAATGAATTCTAGATCGTGTTTTTTCCGTTTGAGAATTAGGCCAAGTTAACATTACATGCAACAAACAGGCGAAAAATATTTAATAGAATTGCAAAAAAAAAAAAAAAACAACAAACAAACAAACAGAACATGTCTTGACTACAAGCAGCAAAGATTCTAGTGAATGAAAATGCACTAAAATTTCTTGTTTTCTGTTGATTTAGAACTACAATTGCTCTAGAATTTTACTATTTGAAAATAAGCTACTAGTAAAACCATTTTAGGCAAACTGCCTTTAAATAACTCTTTTTCTTTTAAAGTTGATATGTGAGTTATTACAAAAATTCAAGCCATTTGACTTTACACCAAATGCAACACCAAGTGATTTGTCTAAAAATTTATTTCAAGTGTTTGAACTCTTTTGGAATTTTTTATTTCTTTTTATTTAATTTTTTTTAAGTTCAAAAAAAGGTGTGTTAAATTGAAATTTTAGAGTTTTTTTTAAAGACAGAAAAACATTATTTATTAATTTTTTATTGTTTTTGGGAAGGGAAATAACTCGCAGTAGAGGTAAATAAAAGTTTATTAATAACGTTGGTAGGAAGAATTTTTCATAATTCAAGGAAGCAAAATTCTCTCACTTTCGCTTTCATTTTGACTCTTGCTTTTACCCTCTCTCCATTACTTCCTGAACAACCCAATAGCATTAAAATAGTAAGTTTTTCGGCATTGAAAAAATGATGCTAAAAGCACAGAGTTGACAATATTGATTTTTTAAGTAAATACAAGGGAACTAAATTTTGTGCAAATCATTTGATATTTTTTTTTAATATGCCTTAAGCATCTAAATTTAATTACTGTTAAATAATTTCTTTGCGCCGAAATATAATTTTTTTTATAGCCTGTATGTTTTCTGTTTATCTCTAAATGTCTCTATTATTCCTGATATTCTTATCACAGATCGTAAATTGGAAAAGGCGTAAATTGAGCATAAAAAGTCTTGCAAAATAATTAAATTTTTTTTATACTCAAAATTAAAAATTCCAAGAATTTTTAAATAAAAACTTATCATCCAATAAATTAAAAACAATCATACAAAATCGCATGACTTGGCGTTACAGCAATAATTAAAATGTCAATAATGCTGCTGCAGATAACGATGCTCTCTAATAAATTGCAACATCTTTAACCAAAATATTTCCAAATGACAACCAGAAACCGCAACAACTGAAATTTAAAAAAAAAATATTTGCATTTGCAATTTGCTGCTGTTGATGGGATGCAGTTACGCCAAGGCAAACAAGTTGTAAAAGTATTTATTTATGAGCATTTATTTTATAATTTATTGATTTCCCATTAACCAGTTTAACTATTTTTTCTTTTTATTATTTAATTTACAGATTTTGTTTCATTAACAGTCTGCTTTAAATATGTGTGTTTATGTTTTGCTATCAGTTACTTGATTAAAAAAGAAATTTATGCATGAATTATGTTTGGAAAAAAATAAAATAAAATAAAGTAAAATTAATAACAAATTGGAGATATTTAGTAAGTGCGTACAAGTATTGCAGGCATTTAAATTTGAATTTATTTGAATTAGGTCTAAATTAAAAAAATTTCGTTACTGCATGAGTTGGTGTAAATATAGGTGTGCTTGGTCCAAAAGTATATGTCGATCTACCTTGGAGTAAAGAGATTACATGTATGTATAAAATTTCAGACAAATAGATTGAAAAACAATAATTTGTATAGCGAAAAAACAAACAGAAAATGATTTTTATTGATATAGATATAAAAAACTATTCTTAAGTAAATCTCACATATGTCACGTTACCTTTTCAAGTTAGGAAATAGCGCTATATCCAGCATATTAACATATTAATTTGAGAAAACGAAGTGCTTGTTTGAAATCAGCTCTCTAAAATGCTTTGAAAATAATGTTCAGTTGCTTTGCTTCAACTGAACGAATTGGTAACATCTAGACCTTATTTTGATAAAGAACGCTCTACACGCAAAAAAAATATGCTTGAGTTTATAATCCAGGGAAATTATTATTAATTAAGATCAAACATATTAAAAATGATTTCAGTTTCAATTTTTTTTTATTATTATAATAGAAATAAATTTCCCTGAAGAAGACTTTCAAGAAAAAGTCGAAATATTGGAAGATTAAAATATAAACAATTTTTTCATTAAGATCTTAAGCTTGATTAATAATAATAAATTTATAAGATCGAATAATTTACTAAAATTATTTTTTTTTATTTTTTATATACAATTTTTATAAATTTTTTTAAATAACTTTTTTACACACATTTTTTAATATTAATTTTTTTAATTAAATTTTGTATATAACTTTTTTGTATAAATAAAAAAATTTTGTATTTTAAATATTGAATTTTTCCTATGTACTGATTTCTTTTTTTTTTAGATTATACAGTGTGCCAGAATATTTTTACAATTTTAGTTGACTCTACCAAAAGTCGAACCAATTCATATGCAGTTAAGTAGCATTAACTCGCCCCTTAAACGATTAAATTTTATTTCTAGGGTTGCGGAAAAGACAAAATAGCAAACAATTCACTTTCAACCAAATTTTTCTCATTTAATTAAACGTATTATGTTTGTGGTAAGCATAATATGTTTACTATAATTCAACCATATCTATAGCGTTAATCACAGTATGGTTAAAAATAATTGCAAACATGTTTATCGTGATGCTTCCAATTAACAATTATATTTTTGAAGAAGATGAACCATGACCATAGTTAAACATATTTTGTTTAGAGTGTAGTCTCCAGAGGACTTGAAAACATCAAAGCCTTTCTTTTCTATATTTCATTCTACAACAATAATAATAAAAAAACTGACTGCATAAATAAAAATTTTACATGAAAAATTATATTTCTTTGGCAGACTTTTGTTTCAATAAGCCTGACACTACTAGACCTTAGAAAAAAAATTTTTTAAAAAAAATTTTAATACACTTTTGTCTACAATCAATGATGCCAATTCAATTCTTTTTTTTTTTACATACGAAAAATCTCTTTGAAAACTCATTATTCTGTTGTTTATAAACATAATTAAGCGCAAAGTACAGGTAATTAAGACAAACAAAGTTTCAAAGGCAAAACGATTACAAACGCCATAAGATTAAAATTAAAAAAAAAAAGAATGAATTTTTAAATGTTTGTTTGTGAAGCTTCCTCAATATGTTTATTTTTACTAAGGCAAATAAATGGCAGTTAAGTTTCAAACTATTCTCGTATGCAAGTGTAAAGCTGAAAAATGTTTTCATATTTTTTTTTTTTTGCAATTCGTATTTAGTACCTGAGAGATGCAGTTGCTTATTGCAATAACTAAATAACAACAACAATAATAAATTGCTAACAACAACAGAACTTGCTGCAATTACTGCTCGCAAAAAAAAATAATAAGAAAAAAAATTTACATGTTTTAAGTGTAAACGACCAACAGACAAACTATTAGCAGCAATTGAAACATTTATGATGCAAAATTATTTCTAGTTTAGTTTCTAGTGTGTATTTTACACACAATTTTTTTATTTCTGCTTCTTTTCCTTCTTCTTCTTTTTTTCTTCACTTAAACTTATATAATTTATAATGGTAGCAATGCTGTAATTGTGGCATCTTCTGTGTAAAATGGTGGTAACCAATATTTTTTAATGCTACAGCTACTAGATTTAAAAACAATTTTTTTTAGGAAAACAACCTGCAACTTTAGCAATCGAACAAACAAACAACTTCTATTCGACAATCAAGCATCTGACTGGCTGCTATTTCCAATTGATTTAAAATTTTGCAGACTATTGCGGACTTTATTGACTGTAGCCTGTGCAATGAATGGAGAGATGGCTGGCTGGTTGGTTGGTTAGCTGGCCACATAAAATTTTATGTTATACCAGAATTAAACACGTAATCATAAACTAAGTAGAAAAAAAGATATATTGGTTAACAAAAATCTTAAAATTTTTTTCTCTTTAAGTAAACAATAAAGAAACTTGAGAAAATTGTGCTGAAATTTAAATTTGAAAAAAGATGCGAACAAAAAACTAGCTGGGCTGCCATAAAAATGTTTCAATTACTCGGTGTGTTTCAAGTTTACAATTTGATTTACAAGCAGAAGAAAGAACACAAGAACATAAGTCTGTGGCTATTGGCTATTGGCCTATAGGGCACTAATTTATAAATCTGAGCGTGGTAGGCTTGAGTCCTATCTACACCCTGATGAATAGTCAAAGTAACCAGGGCTCGTTAAAAAATTTAATCTAAGAATTAATTATAAACTTTTGAAATTTTAAAATAAAAATACTTATTTTTTAAGAAAATTTTTACTTTTTATTGTATCATAAAGAAGACATATTCCGATTAAATACGAAGTAAAATATCTCGGAATTCAAAAACACATAGTGCAGATTTGAAATTAGAGCTTTAAATTACTTTGGAAACAGTTTTTGGTTGTTTTTAGTTACTCTTATGCTTTACAAATTTTTATCATTAAATTATTTCATATGGTTTTCATTATACACAATTTTCTAACGTATTACAAAATTGAACTGAGTTAACAAACAATAAAATGTTTACATATTTTGATTTAAATTTTTGTTTGAAAAGAAAAATAACTTGCGCTTTTCATAGCTTACAACGTTTACATGAAGCAATACATGTGTGCCAGTACACAAACTAAAATTTAGTGAGGTAAGACACGCATACACACACAAGCAGCAAATTGTGCACCTAAAATTTTTATTTTATTTTACAAATTATACACACACTTAAAACTTAAAATAAAGAAAGAAATAAAATAAAATATTTTTAAACAAACAAATTATTAAACATAAATTCCCTTTTTATATGTGGAAAATGTTTATTGTTTGGAATACTCATATTCAGTCAAACGAGTGTGAGTTGTAACTAAAGAAATGAATGAAAAAAATCATGAAAGTGTTGAAAGCGTTGAATTGAAAACATGCTTCAGTAATTGCTTAGATAATATCTGCCAAATAGTAAAAAAAAAACAATTTTATATTTATTTTTCAAATTACAATTAAGGGATTCACACAGTAGTGATAAAGTCAAATACAAAAAAATCTGACTGGTGTGAGCAACCTGCCATTATAATTTTAAACCTTTTTTTGTTTGAAAAACAACAAAAAATTTTTTTAATTATCTTAAAATAATATGACTTTAAGACTTTATGACTACTGTGATTCCCCCAAATATGAAATAAAAAAGAGACTTACAAAACAAAATATTTAAAATGTATTTTTAAACAATGAAACATAAACATAAAAACTGAAAACTAAAAAAAAAATCGTGTTAAAAGCAAACTTTCTTCTTAATTTGATAATAAAAAAACTTTTTAAAACTTTATCAAAATGTGTATTTTGTGTAATTAAGTTAACAAACTTAAAAATAAAAAACTTAACGCTTTCTTTGGTTTTGAACTTTTGTTGTTGTTATTGTTTTAAGTACTGTCAACTACACGCCAATTATGTTAAATAAAAAACAAATCAATAGCTTGTTAATAGATGTTAAACATTAAAAAGGAAAAATGAAAGAAAATTAAAAATAAAATACAGTGAAGCTCAGATAAAATGACAAATTTTAATGAAAATCTTTGATAGTCATAACTTAGCTTAGAATATGCATATTCTGAAATCATGCTGATTTTATGCCACTAACGATTTTGCTAGTTATTTTTATTGGTCACAATCAGGAGCTTAAACCTTATTTACAATAAAATTTTGCTCAGAAAAAAAAAAACAAAATAAAGACTTATACTTTGTTAAACTTTTGAATTTCAAATAAGATTATTACACAAAAATATTGGCCCGAAAAAATAAAGGATTTTATAAATTAGTAAATTTTACGACTCCGTTGTGTAAAATAATTAATTTTTTGACAATAACTAATAAAAAACAATTCAAATTAAGTTTATTTAATCATTTAAATAGTTAATGAATTCAAAGTAAAATTTTTAAAATGCTCCAAGTGATTTGACATCGTGAGGTACTTTGCTGGCCACGAAATTGTAAGCAATTTTGTATTCAGAACACTTTTTTTCGTGATTTGAAATCACTTAGAAAAAGACTAATTTTCAAAACATGTCTGATAATAAGTTGTTTCTATCAATAAAAAATATAAAATTTAAAAAAATTATATGACAATTTTATTAAGCTTGAGGTCTTATTTTTGAAAATTTTTATTTTTATATCGATACTTCGCTCCAATTTGTGTAGCTTCTTCAGGATATAATTATAAATTTTTTTTGATTAATAGCGGGGAAAGTATTTATTACTATTAAGCTTATAAGATGGAATAATTTAATTAAATTAAATAAAATTTTGTTACAACCTATACAGCAGGTGCTACAAGGCTCTTTGTAAAAACAAAACAAAAACCCTATGGGGAATTTTTAAAAAAAATATTGAAAGCTTAGGAAACTGAAAAAAAAAGTTTTAATTGTTATTTTCTAAACAAACGCTTTATAAATATAAATTAATTGTGCTCTAGTGAAATAACAAATTCCCATTCTTAACAACTTTCTAGGCCAACTGCGCCACTGTAGAGAATAAATTTTTTATTGCTCTCTGAAAACTGTACTGGAACTTAAATGTTTTTTGTTGGTTTTTGCAACTGATATTGAAATTTATTTGTTTGTTTTTATTTGTATCTCACTAACGTGTATCTGTTGTGCCAATTTACACCGCTTTCACATGTTCGTATCGTTAACACACATGCATAAACTTAAATATACACACACACACTCACACATAATAACTTACAAATTTTAATTTGGCTATGAAACATCTTGTTTCTACACATCACATTCTTTTGTAAAAGATTTTGTGTTGGGTTAAGAAGTCTGAAGACAAAAAAAATATTTCCAAAATTTACAATTCAAATAGAAAAAGAAAGATCTGAGTTATAATTTTAAGGCTTTATTTATTCTACTGCACACAACCTATTTATTTTTTTTCAAAGAAACTTAGTGCACAGTGGGCTGTAGACTATTTAAATTTGAATTTATTTGCTAGTTAACTAAATACTAAATGGAACAATTAAAATTTAGCAGCTGATGTGCAATTTTGAAACTACTTTTTGTTAATATTTGTGTGAAAAATATGTCTAAAGAAAATTTAATAAATTTCGTAACAACCATTGCAAAAATAGTGAGAACAAGGGTTTTTAAAAACTTAACTCAAAATAAAACAATAATGAATATATTAGACATGTAAACAGCTGATTGTTATAGAAATACTTATTTTAACGTTCAATTTTTCAATTGTAAATAAAATTATTTACTTGGGCGTTTCGGAGCTTAGTTTTTTCAAACAACCATGAACACACATTCATTTTTATACTTAGAATGCAAAAACAATTCAATTCATTTCAAATAAAATTAAATATTTTTAAGCTTTAGTTTAGTTTACATTTCGTATTATGTTGGCAGCACTAAATTTCTCATTGCCCTCCACGAAAATGGAAATTAGTGTAAGTTGACGACAGCTACAACGATGGTGGTGTAGACTGTCATGAAAATAATCATTTTGATGTAAATGATTATATTTTTGACAGGTTGAAGTCGATAGTCTCCTGTCTCGAATGTGTTTAATGATTAATCACATGCAAATAGAAATAAATTGAATCATAAAACATCAAAACACTGATTTTATTCTCGTTAAAGTGTAAGTTTTACAAAAAAATTTCATTTAAAAAAAATTCCAACCTAACTGTAAAGGTGGCCACAGCTCATTAGAAAAAAAAATAATGGGTGTCTAAATTTTTTTTGGCTGCATTGTAAGTTTATCAAAATTTTTATTAGACTTTCAATAAAAAGAATTGTTATGGGATTATTGAATATGTCGAAAATGAAATATAGCGCAAATAATAAATTACTAATTAATTTTTAAGTTTTTTAAGGTTTATTTAAATTTTTTCTTTTTTCAAGTTTCACGTCACATTATCATTATTTATTTCTATTTTATTATTTTTTTTAATTTAATTTCATTTAAATTGTATAAAATATGCCCGCAAAAACAAGAATTTCAAAATTGTTAAAAAAAACTATTAAACTGACCCACAGTGTACTCTATGTGAACAAATGTATTGTGTTGTATTTAAAAAAAGACAGAAAAAAAACATATCGCAACCGTAATTATTTTTACCAAAGTTTGACATGCCGTCGTCGTCGTTGTATGTTGCAGCTTTAATTCACTTGTTGGCATTCCGTCGTTAAAAACGAAAGCTGTTCTTAAAATTATGTATGTTTTCTTTTAGCTCTAATTTTATTGTTTGTTTTTTTCTGTTTCTAACCTGGTTGTAAATCTATCTTCTGACATGTACGACTACACACATACTTGTATTTGAAGTCAAAAATAAATGTGAGATTATTTTATTAAGTTTGTTTGTTGTTTCTAGTCTTCTATTTGATTTTGTTTGCTTGTGAAAATTAAATTAATAAAAAAAAGAATATTTTTCTATTTGTATTCTTCTGGCGTTTACATTTACTTCAATACAAAATATAAAAGTTAAATTTAAATATAAAGAAAAGATTTTAAATTTGGAAGCAATTAGTTTTCAATTAATTATGTACGATATTCAACATGTGTAATTAAATGAGCATCTTTAGCTACATCTGTAGCCTCATCTACTTGTATAGCGAATTTTAGCTGATCGGAAAGATCTCCAGATATTAACAATTATTCTAACGGTATATATAGCAAAATTTGCATAAAACAGATTTTTGTATTTTTTTTTTAAATACGAGTATGTAAAACAGAAATTAAAAACTTCACGACCCCCTTGAAGTTATTTCGTTTATTTATTTCATTGCCCACTTTGTTAGTTTTTTATTTTCCTGCTTAGGCATTTTGAAACTTTTTGTTTACCTATTGACTAAAATTCTCATTTCGTCGATTGGTACAAAGTGGGCCAAAAGAAGTCATCCGATGTTGTTTGGCTCTGATTTTTTTAAAATGAAAATGAAAGTTATGCCGTTGCTCCGTTCTGCTGGAACCACACGTCCTCCAGTCCCAATTCGTTCATTTGCGGAAGAAAAAACTCGGTTAACATGGCCCTGAAGCGCGTACCGTCCACTGTTGTAGTTTGACCAGCCCAATAACTCCTCGTGCATCAGTCGTGGATTTTCGGTGTCCCAGAAGCGATAGTTTTGCTTGTTCACGTTGCTCATTATGATTTTGGTCGAAAAATCGTCCACTTCGATTTTTTTTTTTATATTAGGACCTACTCATGCAATGCATTGTGTTGGAACTAGGAAAATAAATTATTCCGCGTTCTTGGGGAGTGTATCGCTCCATGCCTTGTTCACTTGTATTCTACATCTGTCTAGTTCACAAATGTTAAAACAGATTTGACATTGGCCGCCATTTGCAAATATAAGCGCATCTTCCAATAGGGTGAATTATTTTCGCCCACGTTGTACCTTATATGAATTCGCTTTGTTTATAACCAGTTTTAAATTATATAGAATCGACTGTAAAAGCTTTGCTAAATATTTATCTAAATATTATCTATAATTTTTTAATACTGGTATGTAATATATAACTGCAAATATAAATTTAAAATTTAGCATCCACTTACATTACACACTCACCAAAACTTCTTCTTTAGTAAAGACTTCAACTTTTATTAGTTTAGCCAAGACAAAATGTACATGGTTATTTCGATACTTTTACAAATTGCTTTGTAATATTTCTGAAGTAAAAAACGACTAAGCCACTGACACTTAGGCCTATTTCTGTAAAATCGAACAATGACTTCTTTCATACTTGTATTATTAACAAAAAGAAAATAAAGAAAATTATTTTTGTGTACAAAACAAATGTACTTTTACAAAAATAGATTTGTTAAATTGTACTAGCAGTACATTTAAAATATATTATGCGTTATTCAGTTTCGTAAATTTTTATAATTAAAAAAAAAATTAAATCGAATTAAATTCAAATATTGAAAATAAATTTAATTTTTCCAAGTCACTTAAAAAAAAAAGTTGGCTAATCTATGCCTATTGGCACTTAAAAAATTTAATACAAAAACTTTTTCCTTGACATGCTATAACATAAGTTAAATTGGTATTATATATAATGATGCTTGTTGTCTATGTCAATAGGTGCAAAGTTAGAGCATACTTTGTGTATTTGTCCACCAGCTGGAAGATGTGGGATGAGAATCTCAATACAGAGTATTGAGACAGAAATATTTGACGACAAAATGGTATTAAAGTGCAAAATATATGGATATTACATATGTATGTGTGGAAATCCACATATGAAAGTTATTTTTTGAATATTCTTTCAGAAAAAAATTTTCTTTTAATTTTTAAATTCTTTTTTTTTTAATTAAACAATGAGGCAGACAAAATCAAGAAATTTCGATAAGTATTTTTAATTTTTTCTTTTCCAAATTTACAAAAAAAAATTTCTTTTGTGTGGTTTTCAACACAAAGATCAAATGAGGGTTTATTATCTTTCCCAAAAAACCTTAGTAAGCGTATGATATTGACTTAGTTTAATATAACGTAGTTGTATTTTTTTAAAAGTTTTCACTTAAATCATTTTTAACCCTTTAATACCATAAAAACATATTTAATTTAGGATTTTAACTAAATTAACATGTGAGACCTTTTATTTTTGTGGATTATTTCAACGTTTGATTTGGTTTATTTCTTTCCGGTTATAAACATCCTGCTTGTCAATTAATTTTAAAAATTGAGGTGAGAGTGAAGAGGAAGTAGAGAAGGAAAAATAAACTAATTTTTAAGTTTATAACGTAACCAAAAATTACATTTCTTTTTTTAATGAAAGGAAGAAAAAACTCTAAAAGGAATATTTTGCAATTTGAAAATTTTATTACTAAGATGAATAATTGAAAATCTTAAATTTTTTAAAAATTTTAAAAGGAGAATAAAATAGCCTTAAAATGTGTTATTGTTATTTGTGAAAGTGGTCCATTTTACCAACCTAATAAAATTAGCACTGACTCTCTTTTTGAAAAAATTGGAGTTATGCCATTTAAAAAAATCACAAAATATTACTTGTAAAAATTTATATTTCGTGTCATTCACCTGTGTGACAAACCACTCTTAAATAACATGTAATTGGCATACTTATAAATTAACTAGAAAATTTATGGAGTTGGGTTCGAAACAAAAAACATCTTAAGTCAATGTCACACAATGATTGAGTTGTCTACATGAATGACTAGTCTAGATGGGTGATTTATTTAATGAGGACGAGGATGGGGACTCCCATCTGTGTGAATTTTTTTTATTATAAAAATTATTTTCCATCAATCAGTCCTCGAAGTTCTTGCAACAATTTTAATCAACAAATATATTTTTTGCAAAATAAATATTGATATTTAAGCCTGCTGCTTGAAAATAAACTATTTGTTACGTGAAAATATAAATTATGACGTCAAAAATAATTGTTATTCATTTTCTTTGTCTCTTTATTTGTTCATGTTATTTCATAAAAACAAGTTGTTTGTCAGTCTTTATTGTTTGTTAAGTTTTTTAAAAAGTGGTTTACTTAAAATATTTAAAAAACAAATTACTGATGAAACCCTTAAGCAACGTTGAAATATAACTTTTTGTTTTTAACTACAGGTTAAATTAAATAATATTTTCCTTATTTCTGTCTTTTTTGTGGAACTTTAAAAGAAATCCACCAATATGAAAATTGGTTTACGTGGCGGCCTAAGCAGCCTTCAATTAGGGTCGCATGTCTCCGTTTTAAACCAATATGAAAACAAAACATAAAAAAAATAAATAAAATTATGGTTTGTGTAGCTGACAAATCTTTAAAATAAAATATTTCTGTTTTTGTTTTTAACAGAATTTTTTTTGGTGATCACAATTAATAACAATAACCTGGTTAGGCTTGTTCGGTACAAAATTTTTGTCCGTAAAAATTTTTTGTCCGCACAAAACTTTTAGTTCTTTAAAAAAGAAAACCCAAAACCTAAGTTTCAATCTTTTATGTGCTGTTTTTATAACACAAGCAATTTTATATAAAAAGTACTCAAAATATCAATTTTTTTTCATACAAATTTTTTAGGCGAGTTGATCGCTTGTGTTATAAAAACAGCACATTAAAGTTTGAAAATATTATTAGAAACATTTTTGTTAATGGGAATTTAATTACTAATAATCTTTGAATTGTTTGGCAGCAGAGGGAGGTGTGGCGGTTAAATAACATTTCACAATAAATTGTTTGTTATCTCGACATTCAAAGTGAAAACGTAAGCACATTTAAACGCTTGGCACGAAAGCAGACAATTAATTTTATAACGATAAATTTGCAATTGAAAAAAAAAAATTCTGAAAGCAGCAAATCTTTGCTGTTCGAGAGTCACTTTTTTGTGTGAAGTAAAATGTTCCTCTGAAATTCCTTTAAAAAATGTCTTTGGAAGTGTAAGAAAAGCAACTTAAATATATTACATCCCTTACTATTTTCTGCCTTTAAGTAATTACGCAAAAAGGAGGCAACAAAAATAAGGAAAAAAATATTGTAACAGTTAAAGGCATTTTTTTGTGTATTTTATTGTGCTTTTGTAAAAACTTTAAAAAGTTGAAAAAAAAATTTTTTTAATTGCTGCTTCTATACAAATTTGCACTCGCACAATCACAGACTGAGTGATACTGACACACTGAAAAAACAAACAAATACGAGTATAAAACGTATAATTTACATTAAAAAAAAAAAAAAAACATTTTCGTTTAATGAATGCACTATGGGTAGCTGAAAGTTATTAAAATTTCAAACGTTATTTTTTTTAATCTTTAGGATTTGTTGCAAGTTTTGGTGTCTTTTTTTTTATTAAAAATGGTTTAATTTTTTTTAATTTTTAAATTATGGAATTAAAAAAAATATTTTATAATATATTTATTTTTTCTGAAGAAGACATCGAAACATTGCAAAATATTTTTTACTAAAAGTAAAAAGCTTGAAAAATGTTTATTTATTTAATTAAAAGCTATTATTCTAAGATTTTGATTTAATAGAAAAGATATAAGAGAATTTGTTAAAAAGAGGCCTATTGTACGATCTTAAGCCTAAAGAAAGAATAAAATTTAGTATTGAGTTGTCACGTATGCTGAAACTTTTTAGTGAAAGTATTAATTTTTGACACTGCAACATAAAACAGATGGTAAGCTTTTTCGCCCTTATAAACACTTCGTATTCAGTCTTAAGACCATGACCACACACGGCAATTTTAGTTACGCCGTTCTTTATTTTGTAGGAGAGACAGGAAAGGGTACAAACTTGCTCGTACTCTGCAATTAAATTTTTTTTCTCTCTTTGTATCCTTTAAAGTTGTAAAAAAGAAGAAGACAGTTAGTTTGAATGCTGAATGAATAAGAAAGCTAAAATTGCCGAAACAAAAACAGCGGCAATTTTAAAAGAGAATTAAAAAAGAGTTGCGCAACTACAATTGCCGTGTGTAGTTCTGTAGCTGATATAAAACGTATGAACAGTGTTACCACATTTAATTTTTTTGTTTATTTTTTTTTTTTCATAAACAATAAAGGTTCTTTGCTTGTCTGCAGAAAACACCCAGTTTCAGGGAAGGAATCGAACCTGAAACCCTCAGATTGATAGATTAACATACTACCTTCCCAGTCTATTTGTGAACTGTTTTTTTTTTCACTACAATGACACTCATAATCAGGCCTATTAATTTTGCTTGTATAATTCTTATGGTAAGAAAACTCACGTTACGTATTAGTTTTATAAATTTTTTTTGTAAACTATTAGCTAAGCACTGGAAGCCATTGTGCAATCAAGTTATTTTCTTTGCCTTAAACTTTTTAAATTTTCTATCAGCAACAGCAGTAGCATTAACGAGGTATTAAACTTGTTTTTTAAAAGTCAAAGTATTTGACTCGCTCACTCACTCATTTTATAAACTCGTTTAGGTTTCTTTTGTGTGACAAAAGAATTCATAAAATCAAATAATTTATTCCTTTTCATCCCAGATTCTTGTGAATACTTGTGTACAGTTGCTAGGGTGTAGATTTGCAATGTACTTTTGCAAATTGTGTTAAAGTTTGTTTTGCTATTTTATTTGCATTTAAATAAAAATTGAAACTATTTTTTCAGTAAACGAAAAACTAAAATAAAATAAGATTTTACTTTTGGTGATAATTGGTTTTTTATTTCAAGAATTATGAGTTTAGGACAATTTTAATTTTGTAAAATGAAAATGTACAGAGTGTTAAGATTATTGGCTACTTGAAAGCAGTTAAACTTGTAGTTTAATAAAGTTTGTTTAGATTATAAACAAAGGTTATCTTTTCATTCCAGTTACATTCAAATCAAGTCCACAGCAACCGCAATGCCTGCACTCATTACACGATTAAATGGCTTAAACATCAAATAGGGAGTGGAGTTGGTCGGCATAGTGCACAAAGTACAGCTTTGAATTTTAATTTGCAGACTTATGTGCAAAAGTTTTTGAGTATTTTTCGTTTATGCTATTCAAACAGCACACTTCTGGGCCTTTTTATTACCTCAATCATCCATTCAAAAATTATATTTTAATAATCAAATAATTTTCTTGTGATGATGGAAGTTCAGTAATACAACAAAAAATATTATCAAGAAAACTGTAGGATAAATATGAGGAAAAACAAGACCTACAGTATTACTGCAAAAACAACTTCGGTTGTGGGAACTAAATTTGTTTCCAATCAAAAATTCAAAAAATTTTAAAATCAAGCATTCGATACTAGAGTCCAAAATTTAGTTCTATTCAAAATATTTTTAGCTGTAAGACCGATTGTTTTTGCCACGATTAACAAATTTCACCAACAGAACAAAATTTTTGATTAAAAACAAATTTAGTTCTAACGTCCAAATTCATAAAAACTATTTTTGCTTATTAAGGCTTAATAAGTGGTTTTTATAAAGAAATTGTTCTATAAGCGCTTGTTAAAAAAATGTTTTTTATGAATTTGGCTGTAACAGCCAACCCAAATTAGGTTAGAGGTTATTCTGTACCTTAGCAAAAATGACATTAAACTGTAAGCTGAATTGCTAATAAGACATGGAACTGAGGAAACAACTGCGGTTGTAAATACTGAATTCTTTACCAATCAAAATATCAACTGTGATACTTGAATTTTTAGTTGAAATTGTCACAATTGACTGGAAAAGAATTTAGTTCTCTCGACCGAAGATGTTTTCTGTGTATGAGTAAAATTAATGTGATACGTGATAATTACGGTAAACGCTGAATTAATTTACCATGTGCTTATCCAGCAAAAGAAACACGTAGAACGAGCTATTTAGGCAGTGATGTACTTGCACCAGACAAATTAGTTAAAATGTATCCTATAAAAATTACAAGACTTATAAGGAAACTTAAATTGTTGTCATGGAACACTTAGCTGAGCAATAAATCCCTGCTTTTATGGCTTGTAAATAACGTACTGTATTTGATTGACTGTTATGGCTGCATGCAAAGTTTAAAAACACCAAAACTTCAACATGTTTTTATTTTCTTATTTTCTTTTTTATTATTTAAATTAAAGGACAAGCAGAAAATTCCATTCATTTGTTTTAATTTTCAAGGCCCAAACATTGTATTCAATTATCATATAAATAATTTTGATACAAAATCGTGCTTCTTTACTGTAAAATTATGTTTCTGACAAATATACGAGTATGTATAAAATTTTTTTTTTTTTTTAATCAAAACAAAAAAAAAATAATTAAGAAATCATTTCATTAAAGAGTATTGCCATCATAAGGAAGGAATTTAAAAAAACAACTGAGCGGCAGTAAAACGCATAAAAAATTCATTAAAAATCAGAACAGGAGAAAATGTAAAAAGTTTGTAAATAAAAATGAATAAAATTGAATAATAAAGTTGGTCTGAGTTTTGTGTTTTTATTTTATTGGCTATTATTGGCCGCAATGGAATTAAAACTTATTAAAGGCAAGACAAGGCAAGAGAAAAATATAATTAAAAAAATAACAAAATACTCATAAATAAATTTTAAAAAACCCAAAAATAAATTAATGAATAATAAAAATAAAGAATTAATTTAACACAAAATTACTTTATTTAAAGTAAATTTATTTTCAAACTTAAAGGTGTTTATTATATGATTAAGTCTGCAGCAAAAGAAATTAATGTTGTTAGCAAATGCCCTAAACATTTAAGCTGCTGTAAAAGGCAAGTTTTGTTCATTACATGTAACGTTTTTAATTTTATCTGTTGATTTAATTTTTATGGCCTTTGTATTCAAGGTATGTATGTATGTATGTTGAATACATACACATGACCCAAGATTTTTGTTTTATTTATTTATTTGTTTTTTGCCTATACAACCTTCTTTTTTTATCACATTAGTAATTAATATAATTTTACTGACCTCATTTTTTTTTGTTTGTCTTGTACTTAATGTTTTCATGTAAGTCCTGATTCAATAGGTTATTTCTTCTTTTCCAAATTTTTGACTTAAGCTTCTTCCTTTTTTCCACTGGCTTCGAGCAGAATGAAATTCAACGAATATATTCAACAACTAAATGTTTAATATTTTTTTCCTTTTAAATACACAATTCGTGCCTTTGCTATTGTGGTAAAATTTTTATATGTTTTGAAATTAAATACTGCCTTGTGTGATGTTAAAGTCTTGAAATGAGTGGTGGTTCGTATGAATAATGATAAATCTTATACGTACCAGTGGCTTGAAAAATAATAAAATGAAATAAAAAGTAAAAAAAAAAATGATTAACAGGATTTAGTTGCTTTTTTTTAAATTAATTTGTGTGAAATTATTTCTACAAAATTTTTATTGTACTGAATAAGTAACTCATGAGAATATCATGAGTAAAAGAATAAATTTTAAAACCAACACAATTTCTGGAATTAAGCACAAATAAAGATTAATATTTTGTTAAATATTTAAATTCCAAATAGAAATTATTACATAGAAAAATAATATATATAATTATTTATTTAGGGTGTTATTCAAAATTACTAATAACAACTTCAAGTATAAATTATGACAAATTTTTCATACAAATTTGTCACAATACCGATTTCAAGTCTACTTTAATTTTCTTTGAATACAAGCGTTAGACTTTTATTTTTATATATAATTAATAATTATTGAGCATTAGTCTTTTTTTTTATAAAATTATTTATTATTTTCAATATTTCGCTTTCCTATGGAAAGCTTTGAAAATAATTTTATTAATTAATAGTTATTAATTGTATGAAAAATAATAGATAAATTTTATTATTTGTTTTTTTGCAAAAGCTCTAGTTATTCATAGTATCGTTACATTATTTCAAAAAAGGCCTACATTCCAAATTGACTCTCTGATTGATTATTAGCAGCTTTGCCAGGAGCTAGAAAAAATAAGCTAAGTTTCCCTAAAAAACGCTAGAAAAGGCTAAATAATTATAAATCATATAAATTATACTTTTTTATAAAAAAAAAACAATAAACAAAAAAATATCAAAAACTAAAGAAAATAAGTTCGTTTTTCACATGGTGTTAAATACTCATAAGCGAATTAAATTATTTATTATCAATGTTAAAAAATAATATTTAAAATTCCTTTTAGTAACAATTAATTTTTTGATTTTTAATGCAATTTCTATTCTGATATTTCGCTTGCTTTATCGTACTCAAAAGTGAGCAACCTCAGCATTACTAAACGGTAGTATTAGATAACTAAATACTAAATGGAAGAATTAATTAATCAATTAGGAAAAAGTGAACTTTTATTAGAAGCCAAATAGTTTTCTTTAATTATGAAGTTACCTTCGTTCGATCAATTTATTAATTTATATATCAAAATTTTTTTCGAAAATATTACTTTAGCTAATTTGGTTTCAGTGTCTCAGCTTCTTGACTTGTTTTCATTTTTCCAAAAGAGGCTATTTAAGGCTATTTTGAAAAAAAGCTAGGAAAAAAGCTAGAGGCTAAATCATAAATTTTTAAGGCTAAATACTTGAAAGAAGGCTAAATATAGCTTTAAAAAACCTGAAATGCCAACGCTGATTATGAGGCAACGTATCTTTTTACATGTTTGAAAACTTGTTTCACTTCTACTGTTAAAAATATCTTTCTTAAACTAAAGCTTAAACTAAAAAGAATTTAAAAAAGTTTGATTAATTTGTCATATTTATTAGAAAGTTTTTTTTTGGCTTCTTCTATAAAAATTTTTAAAAGCAATTTAGGGCTTTTTCGATAACATATAACGCTATGCAACCATTATTGTAATATAATTGCTACTTGGCCTCTTTTTATTCAGTTTTCTTTAGCACTTTAATTACAATTTGCCATCATTTACCAGACAAAAAACAAATTAGGGAAGGCTTAAAATTATCTGTAACACTTAATCGCTTAAAAAAGTTATTCCCAGAAAAAAAATCCTGCTCTCAATTAATCAATTTATGGGAAAGCTGAACTAAAATATAATTGATGTTATTGTGACTGTTGTTTTGGCCTTTTTGTAACCGAAGTTAATTGAAGTATAAGCAATGTTTGTATTGGCTGACATTAGACTACAAGATAAAGTATAAAACAATGTCTACTCATTAATAAAACGATTCAAAAGAACACATTTTAGGTCTTTGTAATATGAATTTATTGTTGTTGTTTTTAAAGATTTCAAACTTTTCCTAAATGGTTTGCAAAGTTTTAATAAGCCCATAAAGAAACTTACTGCAAGTTTATTTATTTACAGTGAGGAAAAAACAAGTTTGTTTTTAATTTTAAATTTATCAAAATACTATTATTTAATATTAATCAAGCTTAAGATCTTAAAAAATTTGTTTTCATTTAAATTTTCCAAAATACAATTTTTTAATACAAATATTAGGAAAGGCCTAAAAAAGTAATTTTTATAGGTGAACAATGATTTATTATGTTATAGCTTTTTTTATATAGAAAATTAAACAATATTTAAATTAATTTAATTTGCTTTGGCTAAAATGAAAATCAGGATATCCGTATTATATTACAAACTATTTAATATAAAACAAATTACACTGCTCTTATCACGACAACTACACAAGCTCGAAACTATTTATAAAAAGTGTCTCAGTAAGAGTTTTTTATTGGATTGTAAATAAACATATTCCGATTGTAAATAAACATATTCGTTCAATGGGTAATGAAGCAAGGGGAAGTCAATCCCAATTTTTCGATAAAAGTTATCTTCTCCTATGAAGCTTATTTCCCTCTGAATGGCGTCTTGAATACATAAAATTGTCGAATTAGAGGCTCAGAAAATCCTAATGCAATCTATGAAAAACAAATGCAAGCACAACGAGCAACTGTTTGGTGTGGAGTTTGCTTAGGCCTTGCTTTTTTCAATTTAAATAAAAAATTATTATTCTTATTGTTCTCTGTTTTCCTTTGTTTACTTAAAAAAATATCTATAAAAGCACCACAAAAATAAAAAAAATTATCTCTAATAAATAAGCAACCCTGACTTAAATAACTGTCATACAAATTATCACTTTGTTTTTTTTTAGTTTCATTCAGTTGCTTTTTAGTTAAACAGCCAAAAGCAAGTAGTGTGTTTTCATGGTTTTTTTTTTTTTTGCAAAACTTAAACGAAAGTAATAAAAATAGTGCTTAAATATTTTATATACCCAAAATAAAGAGAATGTATGTAATTATTTTATTCGTATAAACAAAAATGTTTAAATGTTTTTAATAAGAAACGTGACAAACTAAAGCAATTAATTGTTCTAATTTTATAACAATTTAATGATGTCTTCGCTTGTGTCTCATACTTTGTTATACATTATACAAATGATGAGAGCGAAAGCAGAAAAAATTATTGTTTTGCATTTGATATAAAAAACAATTGAGCATTAAAAACAGGTAAGTGCAGAGCTGCCAGAAGAAATTCGAAGGAAAAAATTTTCGTTTATAAGAATCGTTTAAAAAATCGGGCCAATTAAAATTTCACTTGTTATGCTTTTATTAATTTTTATTAAGAAAAACAAAACAGCTTCATATTTAGAGCGAGCTTATAATTATTTTAGAGTACATATTTATATGGATATTTGAAATATTCGATATGACGATAAAAAATATTAACAATTTTTTTATCTAACCAAATAATAAATAAATTGATAAATTTTTTTAAATTGAAATATATTAAATTAAATCTCTTGTATTTTCAAATAATACAATGAAAAAATTAATTATTTTTCAAGCAATGACAGCGTTTCATTAGATTTATGAATTATTTCATTAATTCAATGAAATATTCATGAAAAAATTTCATCAAATCAATGGAATGTTGTCATTAGTCTTATGAAAAATAATGAATTATTACTTCAGTGTAGAAAATAATTATTAAATTGCAAATATAATTTTTTTCTCAGAGATTAATGGGCTTTTTCTACACAAGTCGCTTTATTTCTCAATTCCTGCCTGAAATAATTTTAAAAATGTGTTCATATAAGAAAATTAATTATGTATGTGCTGAAGAAAGCACAAGCACTAATTTTGGCATCATTGATAATTCAGGTATGACAGTTTTCATTACAAGAATAAACATCTTTAAGGTTAGGCTCTTTTGCTCATATAACTACTTGCTTAATTTGAACACACAATTATCATACTTTCGTCAGTAGTGCGTATAACGAAATTCGTATTGTTAAAAGCAGTTAGCAGCAAAAATATCGATTTTCTTATTCAGTTAAAATATCAACTATATTTGTTATTGTTTCCTAAGGCATAATTCGTTTGAGTTGTTTACATAGTCGGCACAAAAAAATTAAAATATTGAAGGATTTTACTTTCAACTTTGAAACTTATTTTAGTTTTATTTTTTTTTACGATTTTATATGTAGTTACTGAATCTCATATTCGACAATGTAAATAACAAAATTTTTGTTAAAACGAAAAGAATGTTTTGAAATTTTGACACTACAGTTTTCTTAAAGACTTAATGTTGCCTTTTAAAAGCTACCAACTATCTTGTGACTTTAAGTTACAAGTTCTGCCCTTCGTATTGTGTTAACCAAGTTGAGCGTTTAATAATAATAAGTCTTATCTTTTAAGTTTTATTCACTTTAGATTTTCTGTAACTTTGTTTTCATTTACATAAACAATTTTGTTACTTTTTAACTCTACTTTATTTCTTTTTGTTTTAGAACTTTTCTAAATATCTTGGCCTCTAAAAGCACAAATTGTTTTAAATTATTCAATCTACTTAAATACTCGTATTTGAAGCAGTTATTTTTTTTAAATACAAAACTTTTGAATAAAGTTTAAACTTTTGTTTTAGAAAAGTTTTATATTTTTTCTTAAAATAAAACTATTATGAAATATAATTACAGCAGAAAAAAAAAATGAAAGCAACTATTGCCAAAAGTTATGCACTGCGGCATTACAAGTAATTTTAGTGGATACTCGTATCCACGATTCAGTAACTGTTATTACGAATATTCGTGTCGAAAAACAAGTACTCGTATAATGATATGTTAGCGAACTTCATTGCAAACTGTATTGTTTGTTAAAGTCTTGCGGCGAAGTTAACAGCATATAATAATCACATCACAAATAACTTTTTCTATCGTATAAAATATTTTTGTCGGAAATTTACTGAATACCAAATTCGATAAAATATCGTTATAGTTGTTTTTTCGATACACATGTTCGTAATAAAAGTTACTGTATCGCAGAAAAGGAGGTTGGTTTGTTTTCGAAATAGAAAATAAACGGTTTTGTTTTAACTGACATCTCATTAATTATGGAATATAACGTTTCACCCTCCCTGATCCCCAGAAATAAAGTTATTGAGTTAAATGCGATAGCAAGATATTGTTGCAATTTTTCCATATTAGCACAGAAATATTAAGAAATCATTTTAACTATGAGCTTCTAGCAAAGCTACAATCTTTAAGCAAAATAATTTTTTTTTACTTTTTTTTATAATCCAGCCCAAAAATCATTTAAGTGTATGAAAAATAAAATTTTTTTTAATTAGAGTTTAAGAAAAAAAAAATGGTTCACAATAAAAAGAAAATAAAAATTTATGAGGTATTAAGTCTGTATATTTTATAGCCAAGTTTTCATTAGAAGTCATAAAAATAAGTTTTTAATTTTATACTAAAAAACTATAATATAAAAATGAAACAGTGGTTTTGTAATGATTGCATTAGGCCTATAAAAATATTAATAAATCATTTTCTGTTTGTTTGTTTGTTCGTTACACAAATTTTTGTTTTTCAATTGATTTATCTGAAATTTGCTGTATATAATTTCCATACTTCCAGGTAGGTCGCCATATGCTTTTGAACCAGGTATTTAATTGGTTGGGGTTTTTAACGATTAAAATTCTATTTGTAAACGGATTTATCTGAAAAGTAGTACGCTTTTTAAGAATACCGCTTGACGTAATAAGCATGTAGCTTTTTAATAAAATTAATAATTATTTTATTAAAACATTGGTCTTCTCCCCTTGTTATAAAATATCATTTTATTCCTAAATAACTAATCAATCATGAGAGTTTACTTTTTAATTTTATTTTAAACAAACTTGCTTTCAAAATAATAAAAATCTAATTTGTTATGTATAAGATTATTTTATTATATTTCATATATATTTTTTTTTTTGTGTTGTGATGTCACTATTATTTTCAACAATATACTAATAAGTATGCTTTCATGCACACACACCCAAACATAAATTTAGATTTACCCAACCATACACACGTACTTCCGTTTTCATACACAAGCGCATAGTAAATAAAAATGTAAACATGCATATGAACATGATGTTATTTTTGTCCTGAACAACTGGTTCAAATTTAATTACGGTCTCAGTCATTTGTTTTAAAAAATGTCTTGAAATACTCATGTATGTATTCCATTACTCAAGCGTTCGGTTGACGTTTTGGAAATCCACACTATGGCCATGTGAGACCGTACCATTGACATATTTTATTAAACACTGGCCAACCTAAAGTGCCAAAAATTAATAAAATTCGTGACTTCATGACTTATTATCTAGCATAAGCTGGATTACCCAAATCGTCGCCTTTAATATCGAATGGATGTGATGCAAATTATAGTCTTTTTATACACAAAAATTTTATAATTTCTATAAAAAATTAGCTCTGAGAGTATATCGAATACGATGCTTTAGCTTCAGACTTGAAACTGACTAGTTAGGTTTACTATACTACTGGAAAGAACAATTTTGGAATAATAAAAGGTAAAAGTGATATAGATACCATAGAGAAGAAAATGAAGGTTTGATTTTAAATAAATTTGCTATAAAAATTTTTTCTAAAGAGTACTAAGCTCTTTGGAAATTGGAGCTATAAGAGTTACATTTGAAACGCATGAATCTTTAATTTAGGGTACTTTTTTATTCCACAGCCTTAAATATGGAAATAAAATTTCTAATCATAAAAAATATTAAAAAGCAATCAACTCATCTAAAAATTGAGTATGAAAAATATTAAAAAACTCTATTTTTTGTGTACTTTTTATATATAAATATGAAAAGTACTAAAACAACTCCATATTTTAAGTACTTTTCATACATAAAACTACTAAAAGCTAAATATTTTCAGTACTTTTCATACTTCAATATTAAAAGTAGCAAAAAACCCAATATTTTCCATACTTTTTCATGATAAGTACTAAGACTCTAATTAGTACTTTCCATACACAATTTCCAGATGAATTGATTGCTTGTGTTTTGGAAATCACAACACATAAATCTATTTTCGTATTATTTATAAAAATTAAAAAAAAGGTTAAAACATTTTAACTCTTTCCGCTACTTTTATAACCAAGGGAAAAAATTATATGAATATTTTATGACAAATTCTAACCAATTAAGAAAAATCCGGTTAAAAGAAATTCTTTTTAAGGGGATAAAAATAGTACTAAAGCAAACTATGCATCAATGAAGTACCGTTTAAATACCAACGTATTCACCACCAATTATTTAAATTTCAAAGAGAAAAAAAATCATAAATTTAAATATGTTAACAGGGGGGTTACTCTCTATTGCGATGCGAAAGAAAACGCATCGCAACTCAATGTAAAAATCATACAGATGCGAGTGGTTTTTCTTTCGCATCGCAATAGAGAGAATGCGTTTTAAGAGGAAAAATGTTTGTATGTGTTTGGGTATGTGACATTTAAAAAAAATTAATTTGGCCATTAAACAACCACATCCACCGCTACAGCCACATGAACTACCAGTCACAGTAAAACACTTAAACCAGCGAAAAGTAATAGCGCTGGAAATTATTTTACACTCCACAGAAAACTTTAAGCAAAAATATAGAAACAATTTTAGCATAAAGTTGAGCTTTTGTAAAATTTGTTTCCTCAATTTTTATTTTTACAGGAACTAAATATTTGCATACTAATGCAAGCTGTGCAATTTTGTAGGGTCAGCATGGTAAAATTGACTACAATTAAAATGTTAATTCAATCATGAAACAAATTTTATTTATGCTTTCATATGTTTACACAAATACGAATAGAAACGAGAGAAAATAAAAATGTGAATTTACAAAAATTTTATGAAATAATAAATTCAATGTAGAAAGTTTTCGGTTGTCAGGATGTAAAGGAAATATGTAAGGAAAGTTGAAAAATTAAATTATCGTGATGCGATTATGGCTAAGGATGATGTTAATAGTTTTACAAACAAAAAAATTTGTCTTCTTTATAGTTCTAGTGCTTATTATACATCGACTAATTTTAAATTTATAAAATTCATTTGCCATATTTTCATTTGTTTTTCCGTAAGCTGAATTTTAATGTATTTCATTTGCACACAAAACACGTTCATACAAACGATATTTTGCTGGCATTTAGATTTCAAATTATATTTCCAATTTTTTTTTTTAATTTAAATATATAACGCACTCTTTGTTAAACCAAAAACATTTAAAAAATGTATTCTTATACCTAACCTAACCTTAAGCCCTTTTAGCCATGGCTAAAATTTTATTTGCCATTATGGTAAAACTAAAGTTTTTAATGAAAATTAATTTGTCTGTAACGCCACTAACTATTCATTGAAAGATAATTTCATTTTTAAAAGTTTATTAATAAAGTTAAGCATTTTTTTACATAAACTAAATACTTAATACAGTTGCTATTGTAACGAAGAGCTCAAGCCCAGGCATGGGAAATGTAAAAATTTAATAGATTTTTTAAAATAACAAAACTCTAAGCCAGGCTGAACTCTTTCGTTTTAAGTGACAATCAGTCCACTGAAAATTTTAATGAAAATAAAATAGAGTATTAACATTAGCATTTGTAAAAGGTGCGTAAAAGTACACTTTTTTTCATTTTAAAATAAAAGTATGTTTTTTTTTGAAAGAGCTGCAATTTTTTTATTGGATTAAAATATTTCACTGTCTATTCCTTCAATGGGCCAATTTTTCGAAAACGGTCATGTTCTATGAAGAAGCGCATTTAAATCTGAATGGGGCTTCATGAATACACAAAATTGTCAAATTTGAGTAGTAGAAATCAACGAGAACTAAATGCAGCCACAAGAATCAACTGTCTGGTGCATTTTCTGTTCAGGCCTTAATTTTTGCCAATCAAATGACAGATCAATTGAGTGTCACTGTTGTTGTAGGAGAGCGTTGAGAAGTGGCCTTCCAAGTAAATTTTTTCATTTAAGCGATTTATGTGTGTTTGTGTTATATTCACATATTTGCTTAAATTTTTTTTTAATTCAATGTAATTTGATTAGTTTAAAGAAAATAATTTGATTTATGCAATTCCAATAACTGCATTTGAATTTACATGCATCAAAGGATTTTATACTCCAACTTAAGCTGTTTTTCTAGTTTGAGTATAAAATTTATCTTTAAGTTGTTAAATAAAATACTAATTGTAAAAGCATTATAATTGAGTCATTCATTATTTATTATTAAGAATTCAATTACAATTTATTTTAAAAACTGATAAATTTTTGTATTTGAAATACAGCAAAAACTGTTTATAAATAAACAAACCAACAAACTTCCATTTCTACTTACTTATTTAGAATTTTTAAACTTTCATGTTAACAAATATTTTTATTTTTGTTGGCAAATTATTCACTTACATTTGTTTGTTTTGTTTCCATGAATTTAAATTAATCTGCACTGCACTACAGAAAACCTGAATCTATTTCATTTTATTTTTTGTTTTCCTTTTTGTCATAAAATCAACAAACGAGTGAATGAAATAACGAGTAATAACTGTTATTGCATTAAGTGAAATTCACTTTCTGATTTTGATTACGCTGGATGTAAAGGTGTAGTTAATGTATTAAAGGGAATTCATTAAAACACTTGATCCCCCTAGATGGTAGAGGCTCGAAAAATTGAAGTCGTTAGTGTGGGGTGTGCTTAACTTGTTTAGGGTACCATTTGGTGATCAAAAGCTGCTTAAATTTTGAGCATCATAACTTTTGTATTGTATAAGGAATTGCTTGCATCAGCTGCAACATTTATATAACCTAAAGCCTAACCAATTTATTTAACTAAAATAAATTTTTTGTTTTTTTTTTGGGTGTCCCCATAGCGTACTAACCTATCAATCCGGTCGATGGTTGGATTTCTGAATAGATTTTGGCTGTTTTCGGCAGACAAGCCAAGCACAATGTTAGCTACACAAATCGTTGTTTTAAAATGAACTGGTATGCAATTTGAAACATATAATCTCACGCCACGCCTACCTTTCAACGATTTTCTCTCATCACTGTTCATAAAAATGTGTGACCGTACTTAATTTAAGCCTCAAATTATGCTTTGAAATATTTTAATTTTCCCATGGAATGGGTCATTTTATAAAGTATAGGGAATCGCTGTATTTTTATGTATTAATTTTTTAAGGATTAAAATTCTATTTGTAAATGGACGTCTTTAAAAATTGGTGCATACAGTTTATATGCTCTATGTTTATTTACTCACATAATAAATCACCGAGGCGGACGAGACCGGACATAAAATATAATTCTAAAATCCACTTTTATTTAAAAAATTTTCGATCTTTAAATAAGTATATACTAGCCCTCAAAATACATTTCAAGTTGTGACTTGTTTCTGGCGTTAAAGTTAAATTTTTAACGTTGGTGGTTAAATCCAACTGAGTGGCACAAAAAGGCGTTTGAAGTCTAGCAAAATAACGACAATGGGTCAGGTATTTGTGGCCCAAACTTCTTAAAGTCTTTTCCATCCAATGATTTTTCAGGCGAAAATTTACGTTATCCTCATTTGTGTCATGGAATGTTTGAAGAAAAAGGGTAAGACTATAAACGTAATGTTAGTTAGACAGGCTGTACCACCGCTTAAATCAGCTGTAGATATGAACTGTCTTTCATCTTTGAATGAACGTGGCACAATCTTATATTATGGCATTAAGATATGTGGAAAGATCTTCGATATTTTTGGTAGGCCGTTTATAAAACGTGGACCAAAAAATTTATGTTTCGAAGGCAGAATAGCCGAACACTAGCAGAGAAGATGAAATGCTGTCTCCTTACTATCAGTTGTCCAGCAGCTGCGGCATCTTACATGAAAGGGCATTCCCACCAGTCTTCCTTATTCTCTTGCAATCGCTAGACTCCACATTTGACTTATAACCTTGCACGTCTTGAGACTCTGATTTTTTGATAGTATTCATGAGGCCCATAGTAGCAATAAGGAAGTACTACTTGGCTAATACCGGCCCCCATTGTATGTTCCTACTTTGGCTTATCTGGTTACAGGGCTGAATCAGGATTATTAAAATAAAACACTCACACAGTCGAATTGTTTTATCACACTAACAAGGTGCACATTCCAGAAGACACTGACTAGTATAAAATAGAATCCTAATCAGTTCTATGAATTGCATGACGAAACGGTCTTAGGGTAGGCAAGACATTTTTTACTCCTAGAAAAATATGTGAGCTCTCATTTAAACAATAAAGTTATGGACTGTACAAAAGATATTCTGGGCGCCGCCCAAATTTCTTAAAGTAATAAAAATAATTATTTACTTATAAAAAAAAAACGTTCTTCTTTTGTCTTTTAGTAATTTGTCATCCTTCTTTATTTTAATTTAAGTTTTCCAGTTTAGTGAAGGGGATCAATTGCTTCTCGGTTTCATTAAAATTCAAATTTATTTGCATGTCTAAAATCATTACAATGAAAACCAAGTAACCATAATTGTGCTCATATCGCTCTGTGAAAAAATAATTATATTAAGCAATAGATGCCATAAAAAACAAAAAAGATAAAAAAGCTTTTAAATAATAAAAAAAAAGAGGGTAATCGTATGCCATGCCAAGCCATGAATTCTTATTCATCATGTTTAACAGACATTGCAATCAACCAACTCTACATTTTCATGTCTTTCATGTTTGAGACTCTTTTTTTTAATGTCTGGATTCCAATATTCTGTCAATATTTTGTTTACAAAGTTCCGAGGTAGCAAAATAAATCACAGAGCTCTGCTTAAGTGGGCAAAAATGTATGCATTTTGTTTACATTTTCTTATTATTATAAAAGGAAAAAGGCATTTGAGTAGTGTGTGTGTTTTTGTGTGGGATAAATCTATCTATAAATGTGTGTGCAGGGTGAGGGTGAGTGATTGATTGAGTGATTGCATGGTTATAAAATTTTTTACATTTTAGTTTTATTTTCGTTAAGCGGTTACGATAATTGCTTTATTTTGATTTGATGCAGGACCTTGAGGAATTCAAATACACATCCAAACATTTACATAACAGAGGTAAAACTGTTTCCGACCTTTCTTAGGGAATCTTTTAGATGCAATAGTAATTTAGCAAAGGGGTTCAAGAAGGTATCATCTCTTTCTATAAAGAGATTCAATAGACATTCTGTGTCAATTATGAATGTGTAAATAACTAGAACTGTGTTTTTTACCATTTTTTTTCGTTTTCTTTTGTGCTGAAAATAATAAAAGCCAAAGTACGGGATTGGATATCGATCGAAATTTCTATTTAAATTTTATTGAAACTTCGATCTATATCGAGTGCCGTAATTTGGCTCAAGATCATTGCTTGAAGCCCTTGGAGAATGACTGGCGTAGAATAGTGAATGTGGAGGGCTTACTTCGTAATGACATCATTTGAAAAAAAGAAACAATAGGGCTAAAAGGCCTGCTCACTCCTTATTTTTACTACTGCACGCAAAGAAAAAAAATGCTTGAATTGGTCACCGTAAACTTCTTCACAAAAAATTATTATTTTGAAGCAACTAAACATTATTATGATTATGATAAACATGATTCGAGATGAAACAACCGTGTCATTATCGTATAATTTTTGATAAAATTTTAACTGAACCCATAATAATGAGAAGAATATGGTTGAATGTAAATAGTTTTCTATTTTGTCTCTTAGACAACAACATAAATTAAATGAGTATAAAATAAAAAATTAATCATTCTCTACTGAGCTTTGTGGCTGAAGTGATTGAGTGGCCAGTTCGAATCCTGGTAGAGTGAAATAAAATAAAAATAAAAAAAATTCAAGCCCGCTGCATTATGTAATAAATAAATAAAAATTAATAGAAACGAAAAAGTCAATGAATTAAAAAAAGGTTTATTTATACAAAAAATTTATATAATTTTTTTTTTTAAATTCATAATAAATTTATTAGTTAGTTTTATTTGACCTTTTTCTTTTAAATAATATGACTGTTTTGTTAAGCTTGAGGTCTTATTTTTCAAAAATTTATTTTTATATCGATATTTCGCTCCAATTATATCCTGAAGAAGCTACACAAATTGGAGCGAAATATCGATATAAAAACAAAACAGTCATATTATTCATAATAAATTTTTTTTAAATATTTATTTAAAAACAAAATTTAGCCCTGCCGGGATTTGAACCACAACATCTGCAGTTGAAAAGTATTTTTAATATCTTTGATTTAAAAATATATATGGTTAGATGCAATCATAAATCTAACCATACTAATATGTTTCCACCAGAATATGGTTACGTCAACCATATTTATTCTTTTCGTGTAGCTTTTTTTGTGTGTGATTTAGCTTTTTTAACCTTTTTTTAAACCAGTTTATTTTTATTTTTTTCTACATCCTGACAACGCTGCTTGTGATATATTTGCTAAGGATTTTCGTTTTACAAATATTTTTACGAATGTTGCAGAAAATGGAAATTTAATGCATTTTCTTTTTGCAGTTGTAAATTTTTTGATATTTTTAAAATTTTACACGGATTACAAAGGACGTTACACTGTAGCTTGAATTCTTCTAATATCTATTTTAGTATAATAACAAAAACACATTAATTAACTTTTTAATATTTTACCTCATTATAATTATTTCCTTCATACTAACTGACGCCCGCCCTACTTTTTCATCACAGTCTTTCTCAGCTTTTGATTAAAGTTTCTCTTAACCTGATAGTAAATTTGATTTTAATTACTTCTAGCATGACAAACAAGTTTATCAAAATAAAAATTCATATTCGACCACAACAAATTAATTTCCTATGACTCTAGCCTTAAGCAATAAAATCTCAAATAATGAATGAGAGATTATTAATATTAGTGTGTTGTACTCGTAACACAAATAGTTTTTATGCTTTAAAAAAGTTTCATATCATATAATGCAAATTTACTGAGCGGTTTTTGAATTATAGAGGTCGTGGTCATCGACTTCGATAAACATAATTTCGGGAAAAAGCCATTTTAAATTTTAAGTTCTGCTCTGGAGGAGCAGAGAGCCTTTCCATAATTGTAAAATAACTCGAAAATTATTTATGAAAAAAATTAAAAAAAAAATAAAACAAATTGTTTATTTAATATCAGAAATTAATAAACTTAAAAATAATTTTATAATTTAAAGTAAACTTTTTGAATTTAGAACTTAATTGCAATTCTTTCAAGTAGATTTCGAAATACAAATTTGCCATCAAGATGTCGTCAATAAGTGGTTAAGCGAGTTTGATAAAATTTTGGTTATAAAACAATTAAATTTCATCTTTTTTAATAATTAATGTGTGTAATGTTACAGACAATTACATAAATACGAGTATAAAGTATTTAAAAAATTAATTATAAAGTTTTTTCAAACCCCAAGAGAATTAAATTCAAGGGATGCAAATTAACCGAAGGAATTATTATTTTTAAAGGAGTTTAATTTTTTTTTTTCAATTTAATTTATATTAAAATTAAAATAGTAAAATATTAAAAAAGTATGAATTAAAAAAATTAAAATTTTAATACTTAATCAATTCTATCACTCTTATTATCACTCACTTTCATGAATATATATGAAGCCAAATTTATGAGTCAGTACGATACCACTTAGTGTTTGCTTAAAAAAAGTTTTCTAAAAGTTTTAGCGCACTTTTTATATTTTTGTTTCTTTTTCTTTTTTGTTGCACTTGAGAACAATAAACGGGTACATTTAAAAGAGAAATGGATAGACAAAAAATTAAATGTTTGTGGAAATCATTGCACGCTGACATTCTCTCTCTCTCTTTCTCTCTGTCCTAGAATTAAAATAAATAAAAAAATATAATTTTTCAACAAAATATATGTTTTTTTTTATAATAAATTAAAGTGCAATTTCGTCATTCATTGGAAAGTAAAAACAAGAGGAAAAAAACAAGAATTTAAGAGATTAATTTTTAAAAACTAAAATAATAATAAGAAAAACATAGGGTTTCTCTACAATGTATATGTAATAATTTTATTTGGAATTCAAAATATATTTAATTTAAAATAACCCAATACAATTCTGCAATTAAGCACAAATAAAGATTAATATATTTATTTTTTTTCTATCGAAAAGTATTAATTTTCTGTGTGTTAGAAGGGCAAAAAGAGGGTAAAGGAAAAGGTAACAAAAAAAATTGCGCTTATACCAAACCAGTACCAGTACCAGTACCAAATGGTACGAAAAATGGGACTGGTACTTTTTATATAAAAAAAATTTGCTGTATTTTATATGTTATGTGCAAGCCTAGAATTGTGACAGTAAAATCAAACGCTACTGAGGGAAATAAAAAATCGTAAGAGACATTATTGTACTTTTTATTGATTTTAATAGTACTTTTTGAATTTTTAATACCAAGGACCCTAGAACTATGACATTAAGATCAAACATTGAAGATACTTTTTATAAATTTTAGTGGTACTTTTTGTTTTTTTTTAATATTAAAAAAACCTAGAACTATGTTATTGGGTTCAAACGGTGTGAAGCAAAATAAAAAACCATTAATAGGACAAATGGTACTTTTTATTGATTTTAATGGTACTTTTTGGTTTTTTAAACTAACAACCGTAGACTTATCAGACTGAATTTAAACGCTTCTGAGCAAAGTAGAAAATCTTTAAGAGGAAAAATTGTACTTTGTATTAATTTTAATGGTACTTTTTAAGTTTTTAATACTAAAGGACATAGAAATGTGTCTTCAAAAAAATTATATAAATTAATATTAAACCCTCTTGATAAAATAGGGTTTCATATTGCCTTAACATAAGTTCAATTGCACGAACAACTCTCGTTATAAGATAGTATATTTAATACTTACTGTGTGATCGATGATTAATTTATAAATTAATTAATGAGTTGTTACTTTAATTTCTAATCAAAAAAACCTCAAAATATTTTTGATTTAAATAATTTAAATTTAAATGTATTTCTGCTGTTGCTGCAAAAATTGTAGCTTCAAAGTTTTGCATTCCTTCTCTAACAATATTATTTTTATATTTTATTTTATGGATAATAAATTATTTTAAACAGAGAATAATTTTGAAGTCTTTTTATTGTTAAATGAAATTAAATTTATGCTTGTCTGCTTTAGTTGTACGCACATGTATACGTTGCTAAAATATTTAATTTCTATTTGCGCACACAATCATATACAACACACACACAATCTAGTTTAATTATTTGCAACTACACTAAAGCCTCAATTTTATTTGCATTGTTTTTTTTAAATTTGGTTTATTTCGATTTGTGTAGTTTTGATTTTGATTTCTGTTGCTACATAAGCAAAAAAAAATCTGTAAATTTTGATTTATTTTTTCTGATCCATCTTAAAAACACTTGGTGAAATAACAATTGAACAAACCGTAAAAAAAAAAAAAAAAAAAAAAACTGTGGACAACCGCTATTTTATTTCTGATGGTCTATACTCGCCTCACTATAAAAATCATCAAGCACAATTATTAGATTTGGTTAAACATAAAGATACAACACATTTTGATAAAAAAATATTTCCCCTTTTATTTTATTACTATTTTGTAACATGGTCAGATGAAGAGTTAAAGGTGAGATTTTTGAAAAGACTGCTTCATACATTTAGTCATATCCGATTTTATTATGTAATATCTTAAAAAATATTAAATTAATTGTTATTTAAATAGATTTTACAAAATTTTTTAGTTATCAAGTTATATAACAGTAAATACGAGTAGTTTTTCAAATAATTATGAAATTTTCGATTTATAAAAATTCACAAAAAATAGAAAGCGAAAAATACTAACCGGTTTTATTATATAATCTTAAAGTCATATATATAATGAAACTAAACTGAAGTGTGACCAGTTTTGAAAAAAAAAAAAAAAAAACATTTTTCAAAATTTTTTTGAAATTCGCAAAAAAATCTTATGATTTTAATAGTTGCGCCATCATAGCGCATGGGAACAAAATTGTTTTTATTGAAAAAAAAAAAAATTTCATTTGTAGTAACATAATGTAATTAATTGGTTTTGCATGTTTGTTTTTTAACGTGCGTGATAATTTTGCGGTCTCTACCACTGATGCAAATCAGGGCTTTAGTGTACCAGAAAATAATTTAATTTTTTTTTAATTTATTTTTATTCATATTTTGTTATTATTTATTTGAATCATTATTTTATGTGTTTATTTATTAAACAAACGCGCATACTCTTTATTTGCTTTTATTAACGAAAACGAATACACTTTTTAAAATTTTTATTGGCTGTAGCTTTTGTTGCTATAGTTCTTTTTTTTGTTTGGTTTTTTTTACTCAAATTGATTTAACTAAAAATATGACTTTTTTAGTTATCTGATAGAAAAATATCTATTGAAAGTGAAATTTTAAAAATCATGAGTTAATACCATTTTGTTGATCAATATAACCAAACAGTATTTCACTGTAATACTGAGTAAAACGACCAAATGAAAGAGTATAATAGTGTGAAAGAATATATCAAAAATACGGATAGAAATTTAACGCTCATACTTTTCATTGTGTCAGGGCTGCATATTTGCATGCGAACAAAGAAATAACAAAAACAGCTGACAAGCACCATATGATTTTCCGACATTCGTATCAAATGCCAATGAAAATCTTAGCACTTGTATTATAATGTAAAACCCGCATAAGTAAACATTCTAAATATCAAGTGTATGTATGCATTTTAAGACTTAAATTAAATTTTATACATTTTTAGAGAGAAAAAAAATCATTTGAAATTTCAACTTGAATAAAAATGTTCAAAATAAATTTTTGATGATTTATTGAATAGTTTAGTTTCATAAAGTGTTTTATAAGTTCTAAAAAATTCTAAAAACAAAACATGCAAAATACAAAACATACTTTTTCTGATGTAACATTTTCATGTATTCAAGCGCAATTGTGGTTTTTAATAACACTTGAATACAATATATTTGAATCACAAAAATTGCCCTCCTGGAATGTCAAATAATTTTAAAAATATTATAAATTCTGTTTTTTAACACCAACAGATAATATTTTGTGTGTGTGTGTAACTCGAACCCTGCAGAAATTTTAGCTTACTGCAAACAAAAATTTCCAATTTAAAAATTTCTCTTGAAATGTAATGCAAGCAAGGCTGGGATACCACAATGGGTTACTAGCATTAATCTTTTTTTAGAGTATAGTTTATTTTAGGCGATTTCTGCAGGGTATTTACTAAACACAATCACATGCTGACACACACTAAAAAAAAATAAAAATAAAAATTTTTGATAAACTTTATTTTTTTCTGTGAAATATTATTTTTCGGCTTTTTTTTTTTGAAAAATTTATCAATTTAATAAAAACACAATGATAAAGTTATAACCGTTGGACGTTTTTGACAGTTTTTTAATTCATTATTAAGGCATTCATTCAAGCATTTGGTTAAAAAACATCACTCAAGCGTAAATGCTTGTGCTCGTATGAGTTTTATTTTTAAATAGGGTGCCCCCAAATTATTCATGCAAACAAGAGATGCCAGAAATGTGAATGATACTGGTAACACTTAGTATTTTTTATTTATGTATTTTTTTTTTTTTTTCTTGAAAGCAAACATTTAATAACCATTTAATTACTTTGTGGCGATAATGTTTTTAAAGCTTCTGGCTTTCTGTTTTATTACAAGTTGCCGCATGTGGCTGTTTTCATCACTGCGACAGAACTAGTACAGAACTGTTTTATTAATTTCTATTTTATTATTTTTGATTAATATTTTAAACAAAAAATTGGCGAGAGTAAAAAAAAGACAATAAAAAAAATAATGACACATTTTTAAATTCCGTTCGGAATGCAGAGTATTTCGGTTGTGAGAACTAAATTTAACCCCAATTAAAAATTTAATTGTAATGAACAAGTCTTTTGTTTATATAGCAACTACAATTCAACAATATCGGCCAAAAATTTTTCCTTTTAAATTTATTTAGAGCTGAAACAGTGATTTTCTATTGTCACAGTTAAAAAATTTGTATATATCACAACTGAAATGTAGTTCTGACAACCGAATATGTAAAAATTAATTATTTTTTAACCAATGACAATGTTTCATTACACTAAATAGCCTATCAATCGGAGGATCAAGGTTCGATTCCTGCCCTGACCTTGGGTGTTTGTAAAAAAAGAATATTTTAAGAACGAGAACACTTTAAAACAAATTAGATTTTTTTTAATTATAAATTCGTCAAGAAAATAATTTTCATTAATTAAAACAAAACTAATAAATAAATTTTTTCAATGTAAATATTCTTTAGTTTTTTTGTTTTTATGGTTTTTTTTTTCATTCAAAAGTTAAACTAAAAAAATTTTTCTCTGTCTGTTGCTCTGTTATCCATTTATATTTATACAAAAGCATAAAATTAAATTTAAAATAATACAAATTGTTTAATTAAAATAATTTTAAGTACGAATAAAACTCAATGGCTCATAATCATAATCACACTAAAGTCGGTATCTTTTTAAAAACTATTGTAAATTCATAAAATTATTAAGACTTCTGCATGTTATCTAAGCTTTTTTCATGTTATCTACTTTTTTTAATGTTTTTTTTTTGCATCTAGTTTTTTGTTTCAATTTGGGTTTCAGATTTTAGCCCCAAAATTTTTGCTTTTGTATGAAATTCGTATTGGCAACAAGTTTAATTAGTTTTCACTTTTATGTCAGTCAGTCTGCTGTGTTTGTTGTGTTGATAACAAATCGTTCATTAAAATAATTTATGTACTTCACAAAGTGAGTTAATATTTTTATGTTGCTAATTAACTAAAAACAAGATCTAACGTGCATAACAGTTTAACACATCGTACACACACAAACTTACTCCTTTGTGCACATGTAAAACATGAACAAAACAAAAAAGAGATTTTCAGGAATAGTCAGTTACGAGTATTTTGTAATCGACATCAAATCAATGAACAGATTAAATAAACAAATCCTTTGTAGCTGCTAATTTTCCATTAAGAATTATAACAAGGAATACACAAACATACACACACATACACTCAAAGGGATTTTGTAATAAACACAAAGAAAAAGAACTGGCAGATGAAACATCCTTGCAGGCAATTGAACTCAACTTTAAATTAAATATTTTTTCAATTAGTTGTGGGTGATATTTGATTGGTCAGTTAGAATCGCATGATTCCGTTTTGAGCCACTTAGTCGCCAAGACAACGGAATGATAAAGTGATACAGACTCACCCTCTGAGGAAATCCTTTAACCCTATCCCCGATATACCAGCGATTTGTCTCAGAGAACGTCTTACGATTTTAATTAGAGGCCCTTAGTACACCTGTCTTCTAACTCCCAGGTGTCCGGCAGCTGCGACAGTTTACGTTAAGGAGTAGTCGCAGCCGATTGCCCGGTGGCCACTTATCACACTCAGAAGTCTGGAAATATTCTTCCAGACTGCAGACCAGATGGTCATAGGGAGCCTTGCACGTCTTGAGACCTTGCCATCACTGACATAGAAGTCTCTATGTGAGAGCTGGCGTATTCGTCCACCAGCTCATTGTTAATAAAGTCACTGTGTGTGTACTAAGGCTACGTCAGCCTGATGACGTTACTGATAACTGTAACTAGTTAATTTACAGGATTGAAAAGCGTTACCTTATGCTGACTTTCTGTTAATTAATTAATTAATGATTAAATTAAAAGTTTCCCACTTGTTCTACAGTTTTTCTTAACGTAAAAAATTGTTTACAATTTCTATGAATAAAATTTCAATAAAATCATGATGATGCATCAACAATTATTCCTATATAGTCGCACAAGCACTAACACTCACACATGCAACGCTGTAATTTACCAGTATTTCCCTTGTTGATGTGACCTTTAACATTTTTTACATTAAAAATTAAAAAAAAAATTTACGCAATTAATTACAAAATTGGGTTTTTTAATTTTCTTATATTCGTTTTGCTGTTGAATTTCGCTTAAAAAAATGTTTGAGCGCCATCATTTAAGATATTTTTGTCAGTATTTGCTGCTAATTGATGTGACCACTCAGGTTCATGTGTGCGTAGTCAGTATGTTTTTACAATTTTCCTATTAATGACATGAAATAAACTCGTTTGTACATACAACACATGCATTCATCCAAATTTACTTTCTGCCTGACTACACATTTACACGATTTAATTGCTTAAATGCACAAAAATATTTCAGTTTTTTCAGCTTGTACAGTTTATACAAATTAAATTCATTGCATTTTTGCTTTAATTTACTAAAATGAGATATCGGTAGAAATAATGTAAGATTTTTTTTAACAATTAAATTTGAAAATAACATTTTAGGGTTTTTAAATAAATGAAAAATAAAAATACTGAAACTGATAGTAGCTGACATTTCATTGTCCTGCAAATTGTTTATATTTAAAAAAAAATTTAACAAAATTTAATCTTTATTCGTGATTAATTAAAAAATATATTGGGGTGTAAAATGCATTATTTTCCATTATATTCTCATGGAAAATTAAAATTTTTTTAATTACGCCAATTGAAAAATAGCAGTGGCCAGCCAAATCTGTATTAAGCAACTTCATTCGATTTTGTGTGATACTGAATGTGACGATTTTTTATTTTGCATAAAACACAACCCTCGTTTATGTAACGTCTCGACAAATAGACCCCATAATTTTGTCCATGCAAATAACACAAATCATATATTATATCTCTAATTTAGTTCGTCTTATAATTCTTTTATTTTTAAAATTTTCTATCTTCTATGAAACATAAAATGCTGCAAATATTTTTCTAACACAAATTGTAGATCAGAGCAATTAATAGATTTTATCTTATTATTTTTTTGTTGCAGAAAAACGTGTTACTACCTTCTGGCTAAATGAAATTTTCTTTGAAAATTACAAGAATGTGACTAGACTGCCAAGAAATAAAAATCATTGTCAAAGAAGAGCTTTTTTTTACTAGAAAATTAATTATTATTTTCATTTTAAATTATTCATAGACAACAAATGTTATCAAATTATTTTTAGAATCAAAATAAGTTTAATTTATAAATTAAATCAATAAAATACCACTTTATTTTGTTTGTTTTTTATGCTCCTATCATAGTTCACAACCAGCGTTACCAGGAGATAGAAAAAATAAGCTAAATTTGCTTTAAAAAAAGAGTACAATAAAACTATCGCTTAAAATTCAAAATTATGATTTTTATAAAAAATCAAGAAGAGAACATACGAGTACGAGTACAATGACAAATATAAGGTCGTTTAAACATTTTTAGAAAAAATTATAAAAATTTTTTTTTGCACTTTCCACAAAAACAAATTTTGAATTAAAGCCAATATGTTTATCTATCCAACACAAAAGAAATCAAGTCGTCATATTGAAAACTTAGCAAGTTATCAGCAATTCTACTAAAAAGTTGCCGGAGAGAGGCTGTAGTACCTTTTTGGTTATAACTTGCTAAGTTTTCAAGATATCGACTTGATTTCTTTTGCGTTGAATAGATAAACATGTTGGCTTTAATTTGAATTTTTTTTTTTGCGGATAGTGCGAAAAAAAATTTTTTCACCAAAAATTACCATGGACTACCCCCTTGCTTTTTTTTGAAAAAAATTATAAAAAAAATTTTTCGCACTATTCGGAAAAAAAAATTGCGAAAAAGGAAAAAAGGCTATATAAGGCTATTTTGAAAATAAAAAAAGGCTAGAAAAAAAGCTAGAGGCTAAACCATAAATTTCAAGGCTAAATGCGAGAAAAAAGGCTAAAATGGCAATGCTGTTTACAACCCAACTCAAGTGCATGTTTCCATCGCAACGGTTAAAAAAAATCTCAGGTACCCCCTTGTTGCTGTTTACATGTGCTTGTAAAATTTAGTGTTTTCGCAATAACTTTTTAATGGATCAATATTTTTTTAAAAACATTCAACATGTGTCAAAGTGGGAAACTGGCGATCTGTCCACATGCACTATAATTAAAAAGCATTTAAATTAGAGAAACACTTTATAACTTTTTTAGCTTTAAAGCTTTAAACCTTCATCTCATCTTTGTGTTGAAAACGACACATGAGTGTAAGTAATGTAAGTTTTCTTGAGGATGAGATTAAGGTTAAAATATTGTTCTACTAAAATGTAATCCACATCCCACTCTATGGTGTCGTCAAAGTTTCGCTAAAAAATATTATCCCATTCAAAAGTTATAAGGAAAAAACCAAAAAGTATATCAAGCGGAACTTGCAACATGGCTCCTTTTATCAACTTTTTTTTTGCTACAGCTTTTGAACGTTTTAAAATTTTTTTTATAAAATCTTTACTACGTGCAAGAGCGGGAAATGAGCTACTGTCGGGTCAAACATTTTTGTGAAATAGGATCAACGCTCACACAGTTAAAAACGTATTCCTACTTTAAACACTTTTTGAGCGAAGAGGGCATACCGGTAGACATAACAAATAGCCCTTTTCCCGCTTTATTATAAGGCAAAAGTTTCATTAAAAAATATTTATTCTGGCAGAAATTATAACCAAAAAACAAAAATGTATTTCTAAAAAACGTACCTACTGCTAGTACTGTTAGCCTGGTATTTTGCTCAAAAATTTCATTCACTAAAATCTGCTACTTTTGCAAATAAACAAACAATACATGCATACCTTAAGGAGAGAAATTTATTATTACTTATTTTAACCCCCTAAGGTATGTGAAGAAATTCAAAATAATTTTATTTTTAAATAGGGTGGTGCATATATTTTTTTTAAAATAAAAAAAGCTGCTTGCTAATAATTCTGGGCGGCTGGTATAACAAAATTGAAAAGTACGAATTTTCGTTTGGTATTTTCGGTCAACATTTTTGAGTGTGACGTCACGTCACTCATACGTAAGTTGCCCTGCATACAGCTTTGTTTATATTGTTGCTTGTATGTACTATAGGAGTCTGTTCTTATTTTACGTACGTATTTTATGTAAGTACTTGTTTTTATACCTTTTTTATTCAAGTGCAAAAACAAAATTCAAAAATGGATTCTTTATAAAAAAATTTAATTTTATTTATCAAAATAAAAATTATTTTTTATTTTTAATATTGCGCTTTCCTCTATAAGCTTTCCATAAATAATTTTGTAAAAAACAGCCTGAAGCTCAATAAATATTAATTATATATACAAATAAAAGTCTAAATAAATAATTATATAAATTTATTTTATTTAATTATAAAAATTATATTTTTTATAAAACATGTAAATAAATTAATTTTTGTTTAAACTTGACTTACTAATTTTTTTAACTTATTGCACTCATTTTTAAATATAAAATTAAAATTTTTTAAACTAAAATTTTTTTTATTTAAAATTACTAATTTTTTTTGAAGAAAAATATGTATTAAAATTTTATTTGAGCAGTAACAATGACATGTAAACGGCTTTAGTCTCCTTTTCATACTTCGTAGCTTTTATTTATTTTCTAAATCAAAAAAAAAAAGAAAAACAAAGAAAATTAATTATATTAAACAAAATAAAAGAACCATTGGTAGTCCAATAATATATATAAAGACAATTTGCAGTATTTGTTAAGCACATAATTAGTATTTCTGTAAACAGTGGCATACTCGAAAATAACAGTTGTACGACCGAGTTCACTATGTCGAAATACATTTAATTTTTATAAAAAAATTACCGTTAGCTAATTTTTTTTAAATAGACTTATACTACTTTCAAAAATAATAGCTTAAATACGTAACAGCTCGTAGTGTATGCCTTGCCTTCATTAATTAAAACAACTCATAAACTTTATAACATTAAAAAGTGAAACTACATGTAAAATCTAAAAAGCTGCAAAAACATTTGCAACAAAAATTTTTTTTTTTATACAGAAATTGGAAAAACTATTTAAAATATCTTAAGACAAATTTTGTAGATTTTATTAAAGTACAAAGAGATTCAACTACAAACCAAATTTTTTAAATATTTCTTATACACAGAAAACAACTTCGGTTGTAATAATTAAATTTGTTTCCAATCAAAAATTCAGTTGTGATAATCGAATATTTTAATCCTGACGGTCTTACAGCTCGAAATATTTTTAACAGAACTAGTTTTTGGGCTGTACTATCGAATTCTAGTTGCTACAATAGCAAAATTTAATTATCACAAATGAATTTCTGATTAGAAATAAATTTACTTCTCACAACCGAAGTTGTTTTCTGTATGTTTGTTGATGTAAATTATAGCCTTTTAGCTTTAAAATAAAAATGTTTCATTAAATTTTATTATTTAACAGAATTTATCGTAAATTGCTTAAATTAATTTTTTATCTTTTACCAAACACATGAGGCACTTTAATAAATTAGCTGCAAAAAAAGACAAAAAGAAAAAAAAAGAATTGCAACAATTATTAATACAGACAAAATAATGTTTGTTGCAGCAGACAAACAAAACGATTAAATTGTTTTCTTTATTAAATTCTTTTTTTTTTTTATATTTAAACTGTTTTTTGTTCGGTCTCTCCCGGTCGTGCCCTCTTCTTTTATCTATGTGTAGGAATTCTTAGACTCACAGCAATTTGTTTGAAATCTGGTTTTTGATTAGCTGTTTATGTGACCAATACAAATTCGGGACTTTTTAGTTTACACGCGTAAAAGTGGGTGCGGCCGATCTCAGAGTATATGATAACCATTATTGAAATATTAAGATTTTATGTACCAAATTTTAAAGAAAATATATTGAAAAATAGAATTTTAATTGTTAAATAATTGATAATCGCTGATACTGCAGCTTTATGTTGGTGAAAGAATTTTAAAATCGGTTTGGCAGTTTTACCGTCTTATTCAAAAAAATTTGACGTAGACTTTAAAGTCAAATCTATGAAACAATTATGTGAAAAATTTCGATAACGTTGACTTTAAAGTTTACGTTAATTTTGTTGGATAAGAGGGTTAGAGTTTATCCATTACCAACACAAAAAAATAAAAATTCAAAACAAAAAAAATTTTTTCGTTATAATATTAGTATAAATGTATGTGCATTATTTTTTTCTTTTTGCTTTTGTAAACGAAAAAAAAAACATTACGAAGGCTTCCATAAATTTAGAAAAAAAATTTTCATGGTTTAAAAATAACTGAGGATTTTATTTTTATACAAAGAAACACAAAGAAAAAATCTAGCAAGTGGGGAAAAAAAGAAATATAATTAATAAGGAGCCACTTTTAATTATATTTTGTTGTTAAAAATTTTAAGCAAACGACAACGTTCTGTAACAAAAACCGAGTTGTTAATAGTGAAACTAAGTAGGTAAGGACGAAAGCCTATAATGCTTTTAATATGTAAATTTATTTACTCTTAATAAATAAATTTAAATAAATAAAATGCAACATTTAAATTTGTTTTATTAATTTTTTTAGCATTTATTTAGCTTGAACCTTTGGATAGCAAAATTCTCAACCACTTTAGCCAATATTATTAAAATAATGATACCGTTTCATTTATTCAAAGAAATATTTATTTAACTCAAATTGAAAGAAAGTAATAAAATTGAAAAAATTTTGTTCCACAATCCAATCATTGAATTAACAAAATATTTCATTGGTAGTGAAAAATAGGAAAATTTCCCTTCTTTAAATCTGAAAATATGCTTATTGAATATATTTTGTTTGTTAATCCATTCAAAAGTTTAATTAATTTTCAACCACTGACAATGTTTCATTAGACAAGTCATAACTTGTTACTAATTCAATGAAATATTTCAATAAATGAACGAATATTTCATACAATTAATGAACTTTTTCATTCGATTTATGATAATGTAAGAAGTAGAATTTTATTACTGAAAAGTAAAAATTTTTTTTTTACCGTTTCAAGGAGGTAAATTTAATTTTTTTCGTTCTCCTTGAGGCCGGACTAGCAGCTAAAGTAAATAAAAAACTGCTAACAAAAGTCAAATCATAACCCACAAGATAAAATTAAAATTTTCAAATTATTGACTTTTGACTGATTGAAATTTTTAACTTAAATTGTATTGCAATTTCGATGGCGTAATCGAGTATCGTAATTTGGCCCCTGGTTTTATGTTTACAGCCCTGATCTATTCCTAAACTACATTTGATTTACTTATGAAAAGTAGAAAGAAAGAAAGAAAATGAATTTCCAAATGAAGCCAGTCTACTGAACTGTATTCGTATTTGCTTTTGTTTTCTTTTGCTTGTTTATATTTTATGGTGATTTTATCATTTCATATTTAGACGACAATAACTTTTTCATTTTCCCTTCTTTTTGTAATAAATATTTTCTTGTAATTCAATTAATTCTACAAAACAATGTGTGTGTCAGTTCACATATACTGCAATGAATTGTCTAAATTCTGAATAAATCCAAGTATTAGTTGAAAAAAAAAAGAATAAAGAAACTGTTGAGAAAATAGAAACACAAACGTTGTGTGATTTCAAAAATAAATCAATATTTTTGATAAACGGCTGTAATTGAATGGAACATGCCGTTCAAAGCACCTCCACCTGTCAAATAAAAAATTTTAGTATTATTTTTTTGCCTTTTGTTTGTTATTTATTTTGTATATCGTTTAAGGAAAGTGTTATGAATTTTAAAATTTTTACTAAAAGAGGGAAATTAAAAAAAAATTTACATTATTTCTGAGCATATCTCAACTTTTGGTTTCATGGAGTTAAGCAACTTCTTAAATTATGAAACGTTGGTTAGTAAAATTTTTTTTTAAAGAAATTTAAGAAAATCATGTAAAACCATTTGCTGCTTTTATGGAAAATATTATTGTTACACTTTCCAATCGATAAAATCGTTTAGAAATTTTGTAAGAAAAACCCTAAATTTAAAATGTTTTTCTTTACAAATGCACAAACCCGTGAACAATGTTTTTTTTTTAGTTAAAAAGAACATTTTTAATAAAATTTTGCTTTTCAATAACAACACTACGCTACAAAATCGAGCTTTTATTTTTTCACTCAAATTACATACTTTTTCTTAGCAACTAAAGTGCACTCATTGACTTAAAAAAATTTAAGAAAAAATCGATTACGTTACGTTTCTAAAATATTCTGTTATTTCTTGACACAATATACATTAATGAATAATACGAGTACCTGTAAACGTTTTGTTGAATTTGATTGAAAAAAAAAAAAAATGAAATTCCACAACAAAATTTTCTTTAAGTTGTACCTACATTGTTTTCTCAAAATATTAAAATTAGAATTAGAATGAGGAGTGGAAACAAGTCAGTTGTTTTCTATTACAAAATCTACTTGAAAAATAAACATCATAGAAAATATAAGGTATTTGCTTTCATCCAGAGTAGAGCATAATTAACAGAAATATAAACAAATTCTACGATCTCACTTTCGTACAAAGACAAAATAGTGTCTTTTACTGTGTGATAGATCGACTTTATTTCGAATAAAAGCGAAAGTTGTTTTTAAAATATGGCTCGTTTTGTTTGGATATATAAAATAACAGTATATTTTGGAAACGTGACGTAATGGTTTTATATATATATATATATTTTTTTTGAAAAGCCAGAGCATTTCATTTGTTAAGTAAAAATCATGTTGCATAGTGTAATTTATTTTAAAGACAAAATCTAAATGTATTGATTGTCTTCCTTTGTGTTTTGTGAAAACGGTCGCTCAGCTTTAATAAAAATTCATTTTCTTTTAATAAAATAAATTCTAAAATAAAAATGAAAATCTGCTTGAATTTTTTATTTTTTTATTTATCACCGGGAGTTCTATTTGATTACATTTAAATGAAAAGTTAAATAAACTGATGAAATCTGCTTGTCATGCGAAAAGACAAAAATCCTATTGTTTAAGTTTCTTAAAATAATCCTGCAAATGTTTACCTAAATGTTACAAAAAAAAAACATAAAAAGAAAACAGTAAAAAATTGTAACGTAAATTTAGTTAGAATTCTAGGCATTGCAGTAGAATTAAATAAACAACTACAGCAACAACAATTTTTCTAATAAAAAAATAAGAATATTTTTCTAAAGACAAACATAAATAAAAACAAACGGGTGCATAAAAATGAAATAAAAAAAAAGCAAAGAAAATACCATCCCTTAGGTTAGGTTTAAAATTGCTTTTGTGACAAGTCTGAAAAATACCAATTAATACTGCTCCTATGGCACTCGATAGCGTTCGAAAATTACATACAATTTCGATCGCTATCGAGTGCCGTAATTTGGCTCCAGGAGCAGCTTAATTAATTGTTTTTACAGTATTTACGAGTATTTTGGAGACTTGTCACAAAAGAAATTTAAAATGCCCCTTGAGTTCTCTGGGTTACCTTAAAATAGCTAAGAGTTCAACTAAGCCTAGTACTTTAACCTGAAAAGCCTGTTTGGTGGCAAAATCTGTAAAGAGTTATTTTATTTTTCATTACGGAAATTTTCTAAATGCCAACAAGGATCTGTAGGTAATTAATCCGTTCTTACATTTTTTAAATATTTTTTGAGTACAAAAATAAAAAAAAAAATAACCTGAAAATACAGAACGCATGTGAAAAAAATGGTGCTGCTTCTAAATTGTTTACCTCATACCTAAATAATCTAATTTTTTTAATTATATTTGCCAATTAAGCTAAAAATTATTATTTTCAAGGCCATGTGTTAGTTTTCTGTCTAAGTTTTCACTTCTTATTTACTTTTTTGTTTGCAACAAACGAATATTGGAATTTTTATTATAACATTTACTTGCCTAAAATACTTTTACGCAAATAATAAATAAATAAAAAAAGGTTGAGGCACCATCACAGTTCGTGTTACACTTCATTTTAGTATTTGAAAAACGCCCAACCAGACAAATAAAAAAAATATTTCAACACTTTGCAACGTCTTGACTGAATAGACATAATTGACACCTCAAATTTATTTGAACTAAAATATATCCCAGCAAACATTCACAGACAAACATAAATTCCAGCAGAAATTTGGGTTCAAAAATTTTAAAATATTATAAAAGAAAAATTTAAGTCTTCCGAAATGATACTTGAGACTGAAATCACGCACTCGTTCCGGTGAAATTTTGGTGTGATTTAACGTCTCTAAATAAGAGAAAACTTTCAACTTGAACAGTTTATATTTTGTCCGCCCAACGTTGAATTGATATTTTTAAGAAACAGCCATTGTGTTTGCATTAAAAAAAATTCTTTTGCTTTGAGTGACAAAATATTAAACCGAGAATATTAAAATTTAAAATTTCAATTAATGAATAGGGGGCTCATAAATATATTTCAGAAATGAAGAAAACAGCTTCACAAAATTTGTTGAAAACAATTCTAAGTGGATGAATTGCGCTGCAGAAAATTTTTAAGCTAAATTCAGCCACTTATCCCGAAAAAAGGCCTCTCTGAGACCTTAAATAACAATTTTGTTTAGAACATGTGGGTAAATTCAGCTTCAGAAAAAAATCTTCAAAAAAAAATTTTGTTCGGAACATGTGGGTAAATTCAACTTGAAAAAAAATGTCTTTAAATAAAAATTTTGTTCCGAACATGTGGGTAAGTTCAGCTTGAGAAAAAAAATTTCTTCAAATAAAAATTTTGTTCGGAACATGTGGGAAAATGTTTATTCGGAAAAAGTAATTAATTTTACCTTTTATTAACAATTTTCTCCAAGCAAAAAGTTTGTTAGGAACAGAAAAAAAAATCTTCAAATAAAAATTTTGTTCGGAACTTGTGCATGAATTCAATTGCAGGCAAATATATTTCGCCAAATAAAAATTTTGTTTAGAAGATGTGTCTAAATTCAGCTTCAGAAAAAAAAAATTTCTTCAAATAAAAATTTTGTTCGGAACATCTGGGTAAATTCAGCTTGAGAAAAAAAATTTTTTCAAATAAAAATTTTGTTCGGAACATTTGAAAAAATGTTTATTCGGAAAAAGTGATTAATTTTACTTTCTGTTAACAATTTTCTGCAAGCATAAAGTTTGTTTGGAACACGTGGCCAAGTTCAGCTTCAGAAAAAAAATTCTTCAAACAAAAATTTTGTTTGTAACAAGCTTCTGAAAATAAATTTCTGCAAACAGATGCCTTCAGAAATGTTACGAACATGTATTTTCAAAGTTTGAAGAGTTGGGTTTTTTGGAATATGTAACATTGTTTTCTTGTAAAGCACCAGAGTATTAAATAGAAAGCCGGTGCAGCTCATTTCTCTAGTCATGAACAAGCAACTAAGTTTGACTAACTGAAAGTATGAAATTTGTTTATAGATTTCCCTCAAATATTGGCAAAATATAAATTGTTTTTAACGACAAAATATTTCTTTGAATTAAATCAAAACGTTGAAACCACCAATTCTTGATTTTTGTTTATCTTGTGTCTATAAAGATTTCAAAAGTATCGTGCGGTTCGTTGTAAGAAAAATATTTTGAACATAACTTAGAAACAAAATTTAATAAACAATTAAAATTGTAGACACATTTGCCCACAATTGTTGTTTTTCTTTCGAAACTGAGACTTTTTGATGGAGTAAATATATTTTACCAAGTGTGAACGTTACAGTGCACTGGATGTGTGAGCTCATTGTGGCCTTTAATTTTCCCCAAAAAAAAATTATTTATTTATCAAAATTTACAGTTAAAAGTTACAACTTTTTAAAAGTCATGAATATTTTTTACACACACGGGATGTGTAAACAAAAAAAAAATAAATAAAAAAAGTTTTTAAGACACGCTTGTAGATGTGAATAGAATATAAAATGAAAAGGATAATAAGCCCTGATTTACAACAATAAAACTATTTTTTTTTCAACTACAATAATAGAAAAAGTTCACCAATGCCAAGTTAGTTGCATTTGAAAGGCGTACAGAGAAAGTTTGTCTTCCCCTTCATTAGCATTTTATTTTATATTTTTGCAGCTGCAGCAGGCAAACTAAGCAACAAGCTCAGTATCATTTTAAAAATTATTAACTTTAAGTTTTCAATTATGAAAAAATTTTTTTTGTATGTTTATTTCTTTCAATTGCTGCCTTTGATTGTTTTTTTTTTCTTTTTGTATAAACCAGTAGACCTCATTTTTCCTTTCGGCATCTTAAGTTTTATTTTTTGTGTTTTGCATTCTTTTATCATTTTTAATTTCGCTCCAAGTTGAAAGGAGGTGAAAAGAATCTGTAAGCATTTGTTTTTTTTTAAAAGAGGGTTAGAGTATCAACTAACTTTCTTTTGCATGTGTGGTAAAAGTACTCGCACATTTTATAATGCAAAATGCCTTCAACAGCATACAAAAAAAATCAACAATTTTTGTTAAAAAAAAAATGAATTAATGTCGTATACGAAAGCCATCATTAGTTTTCTGTGTAGAGGAAAAACACTTCAAGGAAAAAAAAGTGGTTCCCCTTCAGCACACGAGTTCAGTGAAATTAATAACGAAAAAAATTGCATCTTGTTTTAATGAATAATTAAAAAAGTTCTTGAGAAATTTTGTACAAAATTTTAATAATGAAAAAAAAATCACCCTTGTTTTATTATTATTTTTTTTTGTCAAGTAACGACAGAAGAAGATCTACTCATGTAGAAATTTTTTGTATGAAAATGACAAAATTTTTTTTATAAAAAATTTCTAGACAAATTGATAAACGATCAATACAAAGAACTCTTTCAGCTTAATCATGAATATTTTTTACTAAATTTTTTCTTAGAAATAATCTAAACCAAAGAGTTTGCTATGATAAATAAAAGAAAACGGAAAAGTGAAAATACGAGCAAGGAATTTTTAAACATAATTTTTGTTCAAAAATAAAACAAAATTTTCTATAGAAAAAAATTTTTTTTAATGAATAGAGTGATTATTTTTTTTTTTTAAATCTGAATTTACAAAGAAGCGAAGCGAATGCAAACGTTTCGTTTTGTAATTTTCCAAAATGTTTACATTTGTTTCGTTTCGTTTTTCTGAGAATTCTGCTTTAAATAAATTTAAAATTATGTATGTTGAGCTATTTTCGGCTCTTTTTGTTCCTGATAATGAGCAAAAAAGTTGGTCTAAATAGGGTAAACGTTTTTTTTTTTTATTCATATGAGAGCTAGAATTAACTCAACATACATAATTTAGAAGAGGTCTACATACAGTTAACTAATAATATAAAATTTTTTAGAAAAAAGTAAGCAGAAAATGAGCTCTGCTTTTTTTTATCAATTAAATTCTTTTAAAATAAAAATAATAAAAACCTTTTTTATTTTAAATTTAGCTAAGCCCCGGAAATGCCAAAACGTGTAAGGCCTTCATACACCCACATACATTAAAATTTATTAACTTGTTCGTTTGCAACCCTCAAGTTTTGCATTTCACAAAAAATGTGTTGTAAGTTAAACTACTTAAGGGTGTTTTTTTTATACGTTCTCTCTAAAATAATCTTTTGTTTGACAATTACTTTGCATTTCTTTACTTTGATTTGAGCTTTTATTTTTGAAAAATAGTTCACCATAATTTTAGTAAAATCTGACACCATCTTACCAAAATTTCCGGTAACCCTTTCTTTTTTATAAACCGGACTTATGTCACTTTTCAAAAATAACAGCTCATTTATCGTTTTAAAATAAACAGAGACCCCCGGGGTTAAAAACCGACATTTATTCTAAGCGAAAATGTTGTTTTTAGTAAAAAGCCTGATCAAGGACTGACATTAAAAAAAAATATTATTTTAGTTTGTGCTATTTAAAATTGTAAACTTTTGAAAACCAACCCTTTATCTGCTACTAATTGTACTATTCCTTGAAATACTGTGTTTATTTGCTAGGCTGTGAGTCAGTACTTGTGTTTGTTTATTTAAAACTCAACTTAGCTCTCCTAAATTTAATGGCTTCCAAGATTGAGAGTTTTTTTCTTTATTTTTTATTATTTTAGTTTTCCACATCAACGTTCCAAATATTTCCTCAACTCATGCAGAAAGTTTGTGTAAAATTTAAAATTTTTGCAGAGAGGAGAATGTAAGTACATTTTTATCTTGTCTAAGGGGAGTGCCATACAAAAATGTAACGCACAATATTTTGTTTATTTTAGTGTTGTTAGTATTGTGATCAATATTGTATGTGTATGGAGTATGTATTTACTTTCATTCTTCTCTCTATTTAGAAATACAAATAAAATCAAAAACTAAAACGAACACAAGCAACTTTAACTAACTATTTGATACACTGATGATGATGATGACACCCGAAATGTATGCTTTGCTTTTGGATTGTACGAGCACTCTATAGAAAAATGTGTGTGTGTGTTTGAGAAAGTGAAGAGCTTTAAAGCAAAGAATTTTTTTAAAAATATAGCAAAATTTTTAAAGTGAAAAACTTGATTTTTTGATGGAGAATAAGGTGAACGCATTAGCAATTCACCCATTATTTTCAAAATGTTTAAGTCACATGAAACTTGTAAATTTTGTTTTACTACTGCAGGATTTGTCATTCTAAGAAGTTTATTATTTTAACCCTGCAATGCTAGTGTAAGTAAAATTTACTTGTAGGCTCTTTTTCTAATTGTGACACACGTCTATTGCAACTAATTTTACTAAATTTCACATGTGCTTTCAACAATAGTTTTTAAGTGAAAAAAAACATAAACAAAACATTTTTAGTCACTAAGTTTAAATTTACGGCGTTTTTATTTATGTAGTACAAAATAATGTCAGTATTCCAGGGTTAGTGGACTAATTTTTCCCATTCAAATCGTAAATTGTAATAAATTTTGACAATTTTTGACCAAGTGACTTGCGCAGCTCTTGTGGCTGGAAATGATCGGGTTGAGGGGAAGAGAATTTTTACTTTTTCAGTACACACTTGCTCGTACTCGGCAATTTGTATTCTTCTTTCATTCTGTGTATGTGTTTCTGATTTAAGAAATTTTAAAAAATTTAAAAATTTTATTAAGCTTGAGGTCTTATTTTATAAATTTATTTTTATATCGATATTTCGCCCCAACTTGCGTAGCTTCTTCAGAATATAATTATAAATTAATAATTATATATTTGTTAATTTTATTTGACCTTTTTCTTTTAAATAATATGACTATTTTGAGGTCTTATTTAAAAAAAAAATTATTTCTATATCGATATTTCGCTATAATTATTTTTTATAATTATATAAATAAAATTATAGCGATATAAAAATAAATTTATAAAATAAGACCTCAAGCTTAATAAAATAGCCAATTTAATTAAAAAGAAAAAGGTCAAACAAACTATCAAATAAATTAAAAAAAAAAATTAATGTTTAGTAAAACAAAACGAAAAAAAAGAAAGAGTAAATTTTTTTAATGTGTACGGTTGGAGAAGTTCAAAAACCTATTATACTTGCACAAGTCACCTAACAATTATGAAAGGGCTCTAAAAGCTGCTGAACGAATTAATTGTATAGATTCGCCTTGATGGAAAATTTAGGCGTTCTTCGGTACAGTACAAAAAAATTTTTTCCGAAAGCTAAGGCTTGACTAGTTTATTTCTTTTGGTTTTAAACTTGTACATTTTTAAAGGTTTTTTTTAATTCCAATTTTATTTTGCTGACTTCAGTCTTCAGCAATGGCATTCATTGTGAACAAAGAAATTTTTTTTTTTTAGTTTGTTTTCCCTAAAAAGAGTTTGCATCGAAGAGTTTAATTTTTAAGAAACAAGAAAATACCCAAGTTTGTAGTTGAGGAAGGCATTAACCATTAAAAACAACACACACTCAATGACACACAAGCAACAAAGTGAAATGTGTTATAATGGAAAGTAAACATTTAAGAAAAATAAAAATAAAAATAAAAGGAAAAGTTAAGTTCAGTTCAATTCAGTATAACAAGCAGAAAATTATCATTAAAAAAATAAATAAAAAACAGGGTGTTGAAACCAGTTTGAAGGAGTTTTTTTATGATTTACATTATGTGTGTGTGTGCGTGTGTTGTTTGGTCAAGTGCTGCAGAAGCTTCAAGTTAATTATTAAAATGTATACACAAGTGTATGCGAAAGATTTTTGTTTAATTTTATAAATTAAACAGAAAACTTGTTTTCCCCCTCATAACATTTTTTTATTAATATTTTAATTAGTCACTGCAGTTCCACTATGCAATCAGCTTTGGAAGATAGAAAAAAAGGAAAATTTCGTTTTAAAAATAAAAAAAATTAAATGTCACGGGGTGGAGGAAAAAAATATCCTCCAGAAAAAAAAAATTAATAATAATTGATGTTGACGCCTGATTTATACACCCCCCTTTATACGAGTGAAAAGTATGCAGGTGAATAACTGACTGAACCGGCGACTGTGGGTAAAGCCGACTTGTTGCAATAAAACTTTTTGATTCCAACTGATTTATCTTTATAAATAAAATTCTGTTCTGTTTTGTTCCCTATAAACAATTTGTTTTCTAACGAATTTTCCTGAAATGATGTCTACACTATTGGACAAGCCACGACCACTTAAAAAAACAATTTCTCTACAATTTATACTTCAATTAAGGTTCTATATACTTTTCGAATGACCCAGCCTACTTTTACACCTACTTTTTTCAAAAATAATTAAATTTTTTCTTCAAATAATTAAAATTCTACTTTAAGCAAGCTTGCCATCTACTTCTGGACCGACCATGCCCACTTTATGGCTTACTTTTGAAACAAATTATTTAAAATTGGTTTTTTAATTAATAAAATCTTATTTTAAAAAAGATTTCTCTTTAATTCAAAGAAGATTGGCATATAATTTTGGACTGACCGTGCCCATTTTTAAACAAAATTATTGAAATTGATTTTTAATGATTAAAATTCACATAAATGCAAACTAGAGCTTCTTTCTTATAATTGTATGAAAAACAAAAACAAAATACGAAATTTAAGACAGAAAAAAAAGTTGCTTAAAAATTCTTGAGGCTACTCAAATATTTACTAGCATCACAAAATTAAAGTGTACTCCTTTAATAGGTAAAATATGCTTGTTTTCATTGCTGTCAGTCTTTTATCAGCTTGAATTTGTGGTTTTTGTTACATTTTGAAATCTTCAAGTACAAATTATGGTTTATGGTTTAAAAAAAGTAAAACATTCTTGGCCTTAAATTAGTTAGACACCACAAAATAATTATTTCAGTTTAATTTCCGGCATTTGTGTTTAACATTTAATCATTGAGATTGGCAGGATATGTGGAGTATAAACATTTTAAGTTCTTGATTCTTTTTTTTAATTTCTGCTTAATTACTTTAATGGCAGCAGTTTCGGGGAAATGACACCACGAATTGCGGCCCACAGAAAACAACTTCCATTGGGAGATTTCGAGATCGATTACTATCGAGTGCCGTGTGTTAAATGAACTTTTTAGTGGCAAAAATTCGAAATTCGTTAGAACAGGATAAAAATTTTATTTTCTAAATAATTTTTTTTAACTGCATTACTGAAATTTTGTTGCCAAAAAAAATTTAACTTTGATGACTGAATTTTTGACTGGTAATAAATTCAGTTCTTTTCTTAGAGTGCAAGCTTTTTTCGAAAATAAACTTAATTTTTCACAAAAGTTACTTTACAGTTTTTGTTATTTGCAGCGTTGCCAGGAGCTAGCAAAAAAATATAACCTAAATTTTGCCTTAACGAAAAGGCTAGAAAAGGCTAAATCACTCACAAAAAAAAGAGCTAGGAAAAAGTTAAAAAATACGAAATAATAATTAAGATTTTTATAAAAAATCAAGAAAAGAACATACAATGACAAAAACTAAAGAAAATAAGATCGTTTTAAACAAGCTTTCCTTTTTGGTCATAACTTGCTGTTGTTTGAAAAAATTATAAAAAAAAAAAAAACTTTTCGCACTATCCGCAAAAAACATTCGAATTAAAGTCAATATGTTTATCTATCCAACGCAAAAGAAATCATGTCGATATATTGAAAAACTTAGCAAGTTATAACCAAAAAGGTAACCAATTCTACAAAAAAAAAGGAGTAGTACCTTTTTGCTTATAACTTGCTAAGTTTTCAAGATATCGACTCGATTTCTTTTGTGTTGAATAGATAAACGTATTGGCTTTAATTCGATTTTTTTTTTTGCGGATAGTGCGAAAAAATTTTATCGCCAAAAATTACCATGGACTACTACTTTTGCTTTTTTTTGGAAAAAAATTATAAAAAAATTTTTTCGCACTATTCGCAAAAAAAAAGTTTCGAAAAAGAAAAAAAAGACTATTTGAAAATAAAAAAGGAAAAAAGCTAGAAGCTAAATCATAAATTTCAAGGCTAAATGCGAGAACAAAAGGCTAAATCTAGCCTAAAAAAGGCTGGTTATTTGATTCCTGCCTATAGTGAATAGCCCTATTGTTGTAAAAAACAATTATAAACAATCAAACATTCAGCAGCAGCTGGTAATTGTCAGCTTGGCAAACGAGTGCTTACGAGTATTAGAAATTGTGTGTTTTAAATTAACATTTCTTGCTTTAGACAATCAGCGATTTAATGTATTTTGTATTGAATATAACAGATGTTACATAAATTAAGTATTTAATCAATAATCTGTATGGCATACAAGCACACACACACACACAGCTGTACACTTCCATATTCATATTCATAAATAACTGAATTTATGGTGAAGCTGCAAAAACACACACAAATTTGCCACTAATGCGAATTTTCGTTGAAAGAAAAACTTTTTTAAAACAAAAAAAAAAAAAACTGGTTTGAATTTATTTAAATTAATAGAATGAAAATAATCCTCATATAATATTCATACGTAGAAGTTTTAAAAGCTTTAAGCTTTTAAGGTATTAACTAGCGTTGCTTAAATATGAATGGCACGTAACAAATTTTAACATTTAAGTCGTTAATGGACAATAAAATTTCAGCCCGTAAGCCACTACTTATTTGTTTAGCGATAAAAACGAATTACATAAATCGTTTAAATTGAAAAAAATTTTTTTCAATATTCACTAAAAGTATCTGCTAAGAACTGGCCTATCATTGCACTATTTTTTTTTTTAAATTTCACTTTAAATGACTGCTAATATTTGATTAACATTTGAAAAAAAAATAATAAAAGAAGCGAGTGTCATCTATTTATTAGAATCAAACATTATTTAGTCTGTTTAGAAAATTATTATCAAGGGTTATAATCGCAAAGCGACCTTTAAGATCTATTGTGCAGCGAATTCAAAGTCAACCTATTAAGGTTATTCTCTGTCTAAGGCAAATGGACTTCTAGATAGCTTGCAATTGATTAATAGAAAAATTTGTTCAAAGCCGAAAGGAGAATTTGTAGAAAATTATTGCGTTCCAAAAATCATAACAAAGGCAAATTCGTCTTGTTTAAAACGTTTAAAAACAAAAAAAGAAATTTTTTTTCATGAAATTTGTGAATTTTAATTCATTAGTGTGGGAGGCTGATTCTCAAAATGTTATTTTTTAAAACAGAACAATTTTACCTTTTCAAACGTTAAGCTGAAATAAATTTTGACAATTTGTAATAAAACAGCTGTTAAGAGTGAATTCACTAATTGACGTGGTAAAAAAAAACTAAATTATTTTGTAGCAAGACCATTTGCATTATAAATGGAATAATTTTCCATATTTTAACAGACATAATCACAACAATAGAGTAAAATTTTACAATCAAGGCGCCTACACACACAAGTGTTATTAAATTTTTGTTTTGAAGTAAACTTGAAGCTTTTACCATCAAATAAAATTTAATAATTGAAACTCAACTATTTGAAAGAAAGATTGCTGCAAAAAACAAAACACAAGCTTTTCTTTACTAACCAAAGGTCATCTTGTAAATGAAATTTTAATCAGCAAAACGAAATACTCGTACATCAAAAGTCTACTTAAAACAAACAAAATTATAAATGATAACAAAACGGACAGTCAGACATGCTTGAGAGACTTTCGACAAAACACTAATTTTCGACTTTAATATGATTTTTATTTTCTTAAGTAAAAATGAGAAGCAATGAACTCAATATGAATTTTAAAAGTGTTTAGTCGCAAATATTAACAATATTTTCTTTTGTTTTGTTGTTTTCGTTTTGCTGCCCCAGCACTTGTCAACATTGAACTTGAATAAATCAAGAAAGAAAAAAAGAAGACAACCTTGAATCAACAAAACAAAAAAAAGTTTGTAACACAAAACAAAATATGTTTCATTACATTTTTAAATGTTTGATATGACAACACTTTTCAATAACAACAACAACAACAAGTGATGACAAGCAACATCATAAAAATGAAGCAAATTATCATCTGGTTTATAAATTATGCAGACTTTTGTACTTGACAAAAGAAAAGAAGTGTAATGTGTTGATGATCCTTGTAAATATATTTTAAAATGTTTATTAAACATCATCATCATATTCATAAAAACTTAATATGTTGTTTAGCAAGTGCTGAACTAAACAGTTGATTTCTAGATACAAACGACAGTAATCATTCCGTGCTACACCATTCATTACTTTTCTACATGATTTTAAACGTTAAATTAGTTAAAACTGAGAATGGATACAATTTGCAAAAAAAAAAAAAAATATTATGTAACCGGCAGCGTTGCCAAGAGTTATATATCTCTCTAAAAAAGACAATAGAAAAGGCTAAATTACGCCGAAAAATATAAGCTATAAAAAAGTTATTTAAAATTCGCTTAAGTATACGGTTACGAGTCAATTATGACCCCGCTCTGCTCAGCTAGTAGGCAGGAATAGGAAGGCCATTTCCAAATTGGCGGCTGTGATAACTGGTCACTGGACGATCGGCAACAAGCATCTACCGGTCACCCGAGACAGTCTTTCACCTTCTTTGCGAGTGCCCGGTTTTTATGGCTTCGAGACACAGATTTCTCAGTGGACATCTGATGGCCGGACTATTTGAGATATCGGGGTAAGGTTATGGGACCTTCTCAGATATCTTGATGTCGCAGGGTAGATCTAGATCACTTTACGGCTACATAGTTTTGGGGAGTAGCTGGTTCAAAACGGATTGAGGGTCGTTAGGAACAATTAATTAATCAATTATGAATAAAGTGCATTTTTATTTAACAAGTTAGAAGCCAAATACTTATGAAAATACCTACGTTTGATCAATTTATCAATTTACATATCAAAATTTTTTTCGAAAATATTTATTAAGCTAATTTGCTTTCAGTCTCAGTTTGTTTATGTATGATTTGCTTTCATTTTTCCAAAAAAAAGCTATTTAATTCCATTTAAAAAAACAAAAAAGGCTAAGAAAAAAGCTAGAGCTAAATCATAAATATTGAGGCTAAGTGTGAGAAAAAAAAAAGGATAAATCTAGTCTTAAAAAGGCTAAAACAGCAACGCTGGTAAGCGGCGAAGCTTTTTGCCAACTTAAATCGGTGTTCTAGAAAATAAGTGAAGCCTAAATAAAAAGAGTTGTTTATGTCTTTTTATCTGTTCTGATGAATCTTTGGTATTTTTATTGGACCTTAAATTCGCAAAATTATGAGAGCTGAGAACTTTATGAGCAAGCTAAGTTGCGTGGAAGAGCTCTGTTGCATTATTTGATAATTTTGAAAATATTTGCAAAAATTGTACGGTTCCTTTATAAAAAAAAAATACTGTGTAAAAACTTAAAAAAAAAATTTCGGAGGAGAAATACGCACAGATTTCTCAAGTTTACTTAAATGATATGACATTTTGTTTTCTTTCTAAATCCGCTGAAAAACTTAAAATCGGTTGATAATCAGATAAGTTACTTTATTAAAAGTGCATAAAGGTAACTCAAAATTTTGGTGGTGTTTGGCAAATTCCAAAAACAGATTTTTGTTTTGCTCGACATAATATCACTTCCCAGGTATTTGCACTTCATTCTATTTGATTTCACGGTGTAATTGGCCTACAACTTTTTCTTTCTTTTACACACTCCTTGAAAAACTACAAAGCGCTGATGGCTTATAACTCTGAGCCGTTAAATTTGAATGTCATGAACTTTTACGTTTAAATTTCATACAAAAAAAATTTAATTCTCAAAAATGAAATCAATAAAATAAATATAACGTACAACAGCAATTAAACTTTATCAAACGACTGTTTAAGAGAAAAAAAATATTTTATTTTCAATTTATATTGATATAAATGGCGGTTTTTAAATTAGTTTTTAATTTTTATTATTTTCTTTTTATAAAAAAATTTTAAGACGCCTGAATTAAAGCGAATGAAGTCAAAGACATGCGTTAATAAAACAGTTTTCTTTTAATCATTTCGTTAAACACCGTGTAAACAGCCTCATTAAGTATGAAGATGCTTTCAGTTTACTGCGGCAGTCAAAAAAAATAATGTCAAATGCTTTTCCCATATGTTTTGTTTTGCGGTTATCGTTAATTTTACTTACATGATCTCAAAAAAAAAAAAAAAAAAAGGAAAAAAGAAGAAAAAAGTTCAAACGACAACGTCCTTAGTACAAGTACAAAAGCTGGAAATGGTTATTTGTTTGATGTAAATCACACAGAACTTTTTTGTCTAATTTTTTTTTTTTTCAATTTAAAAGTAAAACAGTAAAGATTTTGTAAAAGAAGTTTTGAAGGAGTTAGAAAACAATTTTTATTCTGTGTTAATAAGAAAAGGAGCGCTTACTCGTAAGTAGACTTAAGTAAAAATTTACTTTCTGTCGCATTTCTGAAATAGTGAAGCGTTATATTAAACAGCAATCTCTTTACTACAGCCAGAACACAACTGCGATTTGTTTTCACTTAAATATTTAGGTGTGACAATCAAGTTTTTTAGTTGTAGCAACCAGACTTTAATTATACAGTCCAACATTTCGTTCTGTTAAAAATATTTCGATTTTCTATTGTCACGATTACAAAAATTTTACTATCACAACTGAATTTTTGATTGGTAACATATTTGGTTCTCTAAACAGAAGTTATCAACAAAAGTTATCGCAGTCGAATGTACAACAAGCCCATATAAAACAAATGGCCGACGTTGCCACAAATCACTGTTTTCGTCATGACTTAATTTTATAATATTTTTCTAAAAATTAAACAAAGCATAACCACTATATCATCTATCTTCATTAGAAGTGTAGCCTTTGACTATATCTTCAAAATTAACTTGCACTGTTTTGTGTAGACACTAATACAATTTGCAAGACTTGCAACTTTTCTTTCAGTTTTTTCCTAGCAAGCAATTACTTGCAGGTGGAAACGCAGGCTAAGTAACGCTACTTCATTGTATCAAAAATTGCCAGCAGTATCCCAACTGCAATCAAACACGCCAAAGAAACACTAGTGAACTAATATGGAAACATTTGTTTCTAACAAAATGGTGTCTTTTACTCCCTGATAGATTGACTGTATTTCGCATAAAATCATAAGTTTTACATCGATTTTAACTAAATATGACTCGTTTTCTTTGTTACTGATGGGGCCATATGTTCGTATAAAAAATAGGTAGATTTTTGTCCCTTTCTATTTTAAATAATTTTTGGAAAATTAAAAATTTTTTCATTTTGTAAAAAAAAAACCTAGTTTTTGGTCACATCTTTTGCCACATCTCTGGAACTAGTGAGCAACTTTCAAAATAATGTAAATACGACTTGAAGCAAATTTTGTTGTGGAATTTCGAATTTTCTTTATAAACCTTCTTTAAGTAAATCTTACATATGTCATGTTACCTCTTGAATTTAGAAAATAATTAAAAAATAGATTAGAAATCAGTGGTCGAAAATACTTTGGTAACAATTCGATAAAATAGTTTCATGGATTCTTGTTTCTAAATATTTTTTCAAGTGTAAAAACTATAAAGCTTTGAATTACCCAGTGCTTAATATTTTAATTTCATTTAATTCAAAAGAACTTATTAATTTCTTTTACTCAAAAGAAAATTAAGAAAATGGAAAAAATAAACATTTGCGTGATTGGTTCAGGAAACTGGTGAACTTTAAAATTCTTTCACAGAAAAAAAAATATTCTGAATGAAATTTTATTTTTTAAGGGCCACAGTATTAGCGAAAATTGTTGGTGAAAATGCCTTAATTTTAGAGGAGGTAGCCGAACGTGTCAACATGTTTGTGTATGAGGAAATCTACGAGGACACACAACTGAGTCTTTTAATTAATACGCTGCATGTGAATAAAAAATATGCCCCGGATGTACAGCTGCCAGAAAATGTGGTAAAATTTAAATGCAATAATTGTTCTGTTTTTGTTTTTAAATCATCATGAGATGAAAACTTTTTGTAGGAAAAAATTTTAAGTCTGAGAAATTTTCATGTTTTTCTTTTTCCTTTTTTAAATTTTACATTTTGCATTGCAGGTGGCTGTTACCAATTTAATAGAGACTGCCAGGTATGCCGACATAATTATTTTTGTAACGCCTCCTACACTTTTGGTAAACTTTTGTAAAACCCTTTTGGGCAAAATTAAACCTAGTGCTTTCGCCATTTCCTTAACAAATGGTTTTATAGCAGATGAGAAAGGTGTTGGTTTACAGTTGGCTTCTCATACGATAATAAAATATCTGAAGGTCTGTTTTGTTTTTGTAGTCATAATTTGTGTTCTTCTCGAACTTGTTTTTGGCAATTAATTTTTTTGTGTTTGTTGTTTTTATAGATACCTTGTGCTGTTTTAACCGCTGCCAATTTAGGTATTATTTTCACTGTACAGGACAGCTACTGTGAGGCAACTTTGGGTTGTCGTGATTTAAAAAATTATAAACTGCTTGGCAATATCTTCAAGGCAAACAATTTTCGTGTGAATGTAATAGATGATGCTGATTGTGTGGAAGTGTGCGGATTTTTAAAGGTAAACATTTTTTTCTCTTTAAAATGCATGTGTGTGTGCGTGTGTAACTGTGTTTGAGTGTTTGTATTTTTGTTTCAAAGTATATTGTAGCTTTTGGTGCTGGTTTGTTGGACGGTTATGATTGCTTTGCAAACACCAAGTCAGCTTACATGCGTTTTGGATTTTTGGAAATGATACGCTTCGTTGATGTATTTTATCCGGGCAGTAAATTGTCTACATTTTTTGAAAGTTGTGGTTTGGCTGATCTAATAACTGTTTGCAGTGGCTGTCGTGACAGGCGTTTAGCTGCAGCTTTTGCTAAAAGCGATTTTTCATTGGAAGAGCTAGAGCAACAGCTATTAAGCGGTGACAAATTATTGGGGCCTCTGGCAGCAAATGCTGTCTCCATGATGTTGCAACAAAAAGGTTTGGAAGATAAGTAAGCTAATTTATTAAAAATTAGTCGCCAAGTGAACGGCTACTTTTTTATTGTTTTTTTTTTCTATTTTCCCTTAGATTTCCTTTATTTACCATCATTCATAAAATATGCAAATGTATTATAAAGCCTGAAGAAATATTAAATTGTGTGCTTAATATACCGGATATTATGTAAGTCTCACTCAATGACAACAACTGCTGTCTCTGTGTGTTAAATGTTTCTTGTTTCTTCAACAGTTATCATCCCACAAATACCCTACCCTTGTAAAAATATTAAATTTTTTAACAATTTCAAAATGGTTTGTACCACAGTTGCAAAATAAACAAACCGAAACGTTTGCATTCGTTTCGTTTTGTAGGTTTCAGTGAATAAAACAAAACTCAACACAAAAACATTTGTGCTGATTAATGTTAGTTTTTTTTTAGTCATCATTTAAATACGTATGAAGCCAGCAAAGAAATTAATGAAAATATAAAAAAATAATTACGCAGTAAATAATTGTTTGCATGAGGCATGGTAATATGATCTTGCTAGTAAACTAATGATTCATTCACTCAAAAAATACGTTTGTGCTTTTGTTTTGTAGGCAAAGTTTGTAAGGTTACACTAAAACCAGAATTTTTTTCTTCTTGTAAAAAACGATTTAGGGGTTTTGAAAAGATTACGAATTTGCAGCAAACGTTTGTAAAACATTTAATTTATTTTCAGACATTGTTTTTTACAGCTTCATATACCAGATTTCACTTTAATAAATCGTTGCAGTTCAGTGGTGTGATATGCAGCAACTAAAGAATTTACACCCAGTCTTACTAAGTCGATTAATTAAATTATAAAGAACAAAACGTATTCCAAAACAACACTAACAACAGTAGTGCGATTTAGTAACTTTAATTAGGAACATGCGTATCGGAAAAACAAGTATAACGATATTTTATCAAATTCGGTATTTAGTAATTTTCCGACAAAAATATTTGGTGCGCTAGAAATCGATATTTGCCATGATTATTGATGTCGCAAACTTCAAAGTTACTGAATACCGAATTCAATACAATATCGTTATACTCTGCACAATAGATCTTTAAAGTTTCGGTGCGATTATAGGCCGACGATTTACACTTTGCTTTTTTTTAATAATTTTTTTAAAAATTAAAATTTTCAGAAATTAAGAAATTTGCTCAGCAGCCCTTATATTTCAAATTTTCAAAATTTATTTCAATTTACAATTCGAATAGGAAAAATTTGTCTACTAGAAAAAATTATTTTTTTTAGAATCACAAATCCTGCACCAAAAGCATAAAAACGAAAAAAAGGAAATTTGATTTCAAAATTTGACAATTTGAAAGAAAATGGTGAACCACCTTGTATAGCTTGGTTTAAGCATAAACGTAAATAATTTCAACTAATCAGTACAAAAAAATTAACCAAATTAATCATATAAACAAGATGAAGAAAAAATCCATTAAATGATTTCATTAAAATATTAAAAAACAGACGTCTGTCTCCCCATGCATGCATTTTAATAAATTTTGTTCTCTAACTTGCAACACATTTTCTTTTCGAACAAACAACTTTATTATGAAAGCAAATAAATGTCTCGAAAGAAAAGCAAAAAACAACAAATGAGATGCTCATTAATTTCATGTAAAAGTACTACAAATATTTTAAGCAAAAACACTTTCTCATACAAATACAGATAAATTAATAGCCATAAAAACTTAGAAGGAGAGTGGTAAATTAAATAGAACAAGATTTCGCAATGAGATGTCAAGATGTAAATTGAAAAGTAGAAAGTTTAAAGAACTCCGCATTCTGCTTTTAATGAAGGAGGTATGTTCATTTCACTGAATCCTTCAGTGGAACTAGGCCTAGATGTAAGAGTTACACATTGAATTAAGTTCTGCATAATTTTCCTTCAACTTAAAATATTTTTTAAGGACTATTTAGAAGCTGCTCCAACGTTTACTTATAACTTTCAAGAAACACACAAATTTTAATTTAATTTACAATTCTAAGTTGAAGGGAAATATCACTATAAAAATAAATAAAATGGCCCATAATCATAGTCAAACAATAAAGTCGGTTCTTTCTAAGAGCAACCTAAAAATTAAAAGCTGTTACTAAAATTTTTTGGTACTATAGACAAAACAAAAGTACGTTTTAAGTTGAATCAACTTTAACAGGGTATCACCAATATTTCAACTAGCATTTGTATACAATATACAGCAAAATATAAAAAAGTGTCATTAAAAATAAAAATAAAAACTGAAAAGTAATTTAAATTTTTTAAAAATCGTTGTTTGTGTATTTTCAATTTTTTTTATGATTTAAGTCCTCGAGAATTTCAAAATCTCTGTAGACGTTTTGCAATGCAAACATTTTTTAATTTGCTTATAAAAAAAATTTTTTTTATAATTTATTTGGAATTTTTACTTAATTTTATTTTTATTTGATTTTCTTGTTTGATTTTCTGTTTCTAAATTATTTAAAAACAACTTTAGTATATTTTAAATTTGAAATCACCGTTTTCGCTAAAAATACTTTTTAGCTTGTATATTGTGGACCTAAAGTACGTATTAAAGAAAAATATATTTAAGTACTCTTAAAGTATACTTTTTTATGACTATGATTATGGGCCCATGTCTTTTCCTTATAAATATTTACTTAATTAAAAAATGGTTATTTATTTGTAAGTTTATTTGACCTTATCTTTCTTTTATTAAATCAGCTAGTTTTTCAAGCTTGATTTTTTATTACAACCCGCCTTTTTAATAGAAAATCAACAAAAATATGATTAAGATAAGCCAGTTTCTTTTTTTTTCTATTTTTTTTTTAATAAACTAAAACAGCACGAATAAAATGAATGGACAAATAAATTCTTAACAAATTACTCTACTTAAGAGAAAAAAAAAACAGAAAAAAAGGCCGCAGAGAATCTCATTATTGTTGGCACAAAAGCCACACACTGTGGAGTTTATTTTTGATTTATTCTTAAGCTAAACGTTTAGCCAACTCACAGTGGGTTAAGCAGTTTTTAATTTGGGTAATGCAATTAGTTTAATTCAAATAAAATAACTTAAATTGTGGGTTGATAAATATAAGCAACGTGGAAGGAAAATAAAAATTGGTGGGAAATGATTGGTGGAACTATTTACCAAAAAACCCTCTATATAAAAGAATAACGTTACTGCCTAATTGACTGACTGCCTTACTGACTAGCTAGCTGACAAACTGACTGACTTATTTACCTACGGACTTGAAATTAGTTGAGTAAGTTCCTCTCACAAAGTGTAGGAAGAATAAAAAGGAATTTTTGAAAATTGTGGATTTTCTATATCTTCAGAATTAACACAGGGAGAGCCAAAATTTAAATTACAAAATATGGGCGGATGGGTGTTTAATACTTTTTTGATATTTGCACATTCGTGGGATAAAACACTAATGGCGATACGTTTTTTTATCTATCTTTCAAAGAAACAATCACTGCAACAAAAACTAAATTGTATTCCTCTCTTCTAAAAAAGTTTCCATTGTAAAGGGTGTTTTTTTATAGACGTATATAACTTTAAGTTGGCATTACTATTCAAGAAACTTTTTTGTTTCGTAGAAGAATAATATTGACAATATTTTATATGTTTCGTTTTATAAAAACGAAATATACTCACTTACTGGAAAGTAAAAAACGTAAGCTACTTTTAGTGCGGACACATTTTTTCATTTTCTGTAATTAAACATTTTATTACTACTGTTGGGAACACAAAATAGGGCCACACACATTTCATTTTTATATTTGCCAAATTTAAATTTGCTTAATCACTGTGCAAAATTAATTTCACTGGAAGAGAAGTTAAAGGTTTAACATGCAACAAACATTTTATTTGGCTTACCGAACAAAAAATATATTTAAAAGTATTTAGTTATAATTGGAATTTGCCTAAAGAAGTTGTTAATAAAGATTAGGAATATTAAATGAAAATAAAAAGGAAAATGTTGGCAAATCAATTATTTTTAAATAAGTGAGAGAAATGTAGAACGAGGTGGGCAGCTACACAAAAATAATTTAAAAAACCTTTTAAGCAAAACATTTGCTTCAGTTTCTTTTTGTTATTTAAAAAAGAATTTAATGAAAATTTTATGCTGAAGAAAAAAAAAAGTATTTTTTGTTATTAAAATAAGAAAATTTACTAAAATTGAAAAATAAATAGGATTTTTTTAATCTGTGTCATTTTAGAGGACTTAAAGCTTAAAATCCCTAAATGGTTTTCTTATAAAATTATATCAGTTCTAGCAAATGACTTAGGGAATATATCGCTAAAGTATGCTTGAAAAACTATAATAAAGTTATCAAGTTAAGCGCTTTTTATTTAAGTATTAAAACAGAAATAAATCTCTGAATGTTTCTTTAAGAAAAGTTTATACAAATTTTAATTTTAAAGACTTCATAGACAAATTTGTAAATAATCTGTTTTTTTCTTAAATTAATAGCTTCCACAAAACCAAAAAAAAATTTATTAAATGTTTGTGTAGTCATAAAAACATTTTGCAAGTCATTTCAAATTCACAACATTTTTAACGTCTGTTGCTAAAACAAACTTTATTTACATACAAAAAAAAAAAAACATCTGCTTTATAAGTTTACTTATTGTCTTATATAGGGTCTGCCAAATAACTTTTTTTTTTTGAAAATGCTATAAAAACATCGAGTGTAGCTTGGGCTGTGTGGCACGTAGCGCCACCAAATGTTGCCAATATCCTTCTCTTCAATTTTTGTGAACAAAAATTCGTTCAACATGGCCCGATAACGATCGCCATTGACTAACGGCCACTCCTTGCTCATTTTCGAAGAAAAATGGCCCAATTATGCCTCTGGACCAAAATCCGCACCAAACAGTGACTCGTTTTGGGTGCACCCCAAATGCGACAATTTTGCTTGTTTACATACCCGCCAAGATCAAAATGAGCTTCATCTGAAAAGATGATTTTTTTTTTTTTGCAAAATCTTCTGTAAGTCGATCGCAGGCAACCATATTCTTTCAGCGGAAGGATAAAAATAATTATCTGTCAAATCAGACATGAGCTAAGTGTTACCATTCACGAAATAAGCACTAGTTGAAAAAAACAAAAAACGTTCGATGGCGGACCCTTTATGTTGCTGAAGCTAAAGCAATATTAATCATCCAGTTGCCAGCCATTATTGTTTGCATGGCCTACTGGAATTTAGTTTGTGTTTCCCTTTTTTCTTTTTTTTGCAACAAATACCTTGAAAAGAAAACTTTATGCTGATAATTTATGCCAATTTGTGTTGCATTTATTATACATAAAATGATTAAACGGATGGGAGAGCTTTTCTTATTTTGGGTGGTTTTAGTTTTTGAAAACAAACCATTTTTTTTCTGCATAAAAATATATGGTCAAAAATAAAAAATAAAAACATTTTTTTAATGAATGAATTTAAAAAAAAAATTAAAGCATTTCGCCAAAACGTTGGGAGTTTCACCAATTTGCTGAAATAAGCTTTTCCTTAAATTTTATACTAAAAGAAGCAGCTTAAAAGTTTACATTTTAATTTAAAAATATCTTTGTGAACATTAAAAATGTTTTTTATTTTATTTTAATTTTTATAAAATTTTGCTTAGACCAGGACTACACACGGCAAGTTTAGTTGGGCAATTCTTTCTCGATTCTCTTTTAAAATTGCCGCTTTGTCTACACACAGCAATTTTGTTTCTACAATTTTAGCATGCTTATTCATTCGTTTTTACATTTTTATAAAAAATACGAAGAAATACGAGTACGAGCATTATTCTTTCCTCTTTATCCTACAAAATCAAGAATTGCGCAACTAAAATTGCTCTGTGTGATCCTGTTATTATGAAAATCAAAATACAATTTGTACAAATTGGCCCATTGAATGTATTACCTTCCATACAAAAAAAATATTTTTAAACGTGCAAATACTAAACAAAAATAATAAAATACCGCCCCCGGCAGCTGTGATATATTTTAAAACATTCCGCTTTCTTTTGTAAATACATTTTCCTCGTTAAAAGCTGAAAACAAAAAAGTAGATCAAATAATAACGTGGCAAAGTAATGTTGTTGTAGTTTAAAATGATGACACGAAAAAATAAGGCGAGTAGAGAATTAAAGATATTAAAATTAAAAACACGTACCGAACTTGTAAGCCAACTCCTACTTACAGACGATGTCTAATTAAGCTTTTGGCAAACTATACGCTAACAGGTTCACCTTAACGTTATTAATTTATTTATGGTGGCAGATAATTTCAATACTTTTAATGTGAATTCTTGTCTTCTCATTTGAATGCGAGTGTGTGTGTTGCCATTCTTTGAATTTTCTTTTGTATGTGTGTGACAACATTAAATGTAATTGCATATTTAAATGTTTGATAAGTTGGCAGAAATAGCTGCAGGAATATTTTTCATACGACAAAAAGGCATGATAACATTTTTTACGATTCATTTAACAGAAAAAAAAATATTAAAATTCCCATAGTTTGACAATTATTTCATCAATACCCTTTCACATATGTATGAGTTGTTAATTTTAAAAGTAGTATAAGTCTACTTTTAAAAAAAGAAATGAGTTCGAAGTCATTTTGGCAAGAGCACCATTTTACTAAAATTAATGCTGACTTTATATTTTTAAGAAAAAGTGAACTTAGAACCATTTTTTTAAATAACAACTCACATGAACATAAGTAGGTAACTACAATAGTGGCGTTCAGGGTTTAAAGCAAAAATAGTCTTGCAAAAGTGCAAAGTTTCACTTGTATTTTTAAAGCTGGAAAACTGAGCCCAAATCACCGCACTCGATATCGAGCAACTTGTATCGCAATTTAGATTTTTTTTTTTCATATAAAAACACAAACAGCTGATTTCCATCATATACTGAAACTCTTTTGGAATAAATTAATTTAACATAAAAATAGTTTTTAAACTTTTAATTTGCCAGCTTTTTTAAAAATAAAAGGAATTTGGAAAATTCTTTGCTGAAAAGCACAAAAAAGTCAAAATAACTACAGTGACTGACACTTGTAGACAATACAAGTTAAAAAATAATTTTTCACAATCAATTCAAAAGTCTTATATTTTTGAGTTAGAACACCGTAGCAGGACACAAGGTCTGGCATGTTTTTAGAATTTTCTGTTTTATATTTCATTTAAGCTAAACAAATGATAAGCGCACAGATTTCAATATAAAATAAAATTTTTCAAAGCACTTAATTTCTTTAAGGCTTTAAAATACCATAAATAAGTAAAGGAAAACGACAACGAGGAGGTGGTTATACTCAAATTTAAAAAAACATGTAAAAAAAATTAATTTCAAGAATAAAAACAAAAAATCATAAGAGAAAACTATTGAATAATAAAATGAATCTGTGAATTGTGCATTAAATACGAGTACATACAACACGTGTTTCGAATGATTTTTCTTTTTGTTTACGTATGAAAGGATCAAAACAAAGAACAACGAAGAGTGTACAATTTTGTATGTCATGCTTAAGCGCATGAGCAAAACTAACAGCAAAATATTTAAAAAAAAAATTTATTTAATTTAACAGTTTCCAATTAAATTTTAACAGTTACCCGAACGGTTTGCAAATTTTACTCTACATTATTCGCAATCTCTTAAGAATGTAACCAGAATTTATAATAATAATTTTAATGTTGAAACTTGAAAAAAAAAATAAATTTGATTGATGGTGGCTGATATTGATTGACAACATATTGACATAACATTGACATGAAATTTACATCGTGTAACATAACACTAACATGACATGAGTTTTTGAATTTTCCTCACCATCTTTAAATAAGCTATTGTCATATTTTCAGCAAGCTGCTATATATTTAGCTTGTAATTGTCAGTTATTAAAGGCAAGAAAATAAGTGAATTTCGTCCGCTACCCCATCCAGCATGTTCTATACATTTAGCTTTCTGAAACTATTATCTTCTTTCAAACTTGAAAATATGTTTCCAAACTTGAAGATATGTTTGAAACAAAAGACTATTCTGAGGGCTTTAAGAAAACCTATTACTTGGCAGGAATAAAAAAATTGGAAAAACGCTAGCCTAAATGTATTGATCTAAAAGAAAATAATGTTGAAAAACTAAAATATTTTTTTTAACGGGAAAAAAATTGTTTATTTAAATCATTGTAAATGATATTGATAAGACACTGACATGGCTACGCTTTTGAAATGATATGACATTGATAAGATATTTACATAAAATTGATATAACACTCACATAAAATTGACATGACATTGACATGACTTTGACATTATATTTATATACATGACATTATCATTGTCATGATATTGATATGCCATTGACATTACGTTGATACCAACTTAAATAGACTTAAATAAATAGGTTGTAGTGACACTAACATGATTCTGACATTAATCTGATATTAACGTGGAACCAACATGACATTATCATTTTCATAATATTAACATGCTATTGACACAACATTGAGAAAGATAAAAGCTTGTAATGACACTAACATGACACTGACATTCCTGAAACCAACATGAGATAAGATTGACAAGATAGGACATGAAATAAACAAGAAATTGACAAGATATTGAAATAACATTGACATAATAATGGCATTGATACGAGTATGATGTTGCAATGTTACATGGTACTTTCGTTCCATGAAACTACACTCACACCAAGTTAAATTGCAATCGAATTATTTGGAAGTAATTTTTTTGACGCCAGTTGTTTAAGGAAAGAAATTTAAGAAATTAACAGAAACTGTTATTAACAGTCATAAATTTTTTTTCTCTGTTTTTATTTATTCATGTTGCTTAACATCGCTGTTAATGGCAATCGTATACTGTGCACTTCTACTTACATGCTTTCATTTCCACACTTAGAAATGTTTTCAATGAACTTGAATATTGAAAAAGCAAGACAATTTTAGTCTTTCGGGAAACATGAAGCGCAGCGGTTACAAATACTCTTAAACAACGGGCGCCATGAGTTAAACCAACTTTTCAATATTTTGTTTAGAAATAAATTGATTTTTTTTAAAAAAGTTAACAAGCAAATAACCAAATAAACATTTGCTTTCAAAGCAAAAATATACATTAAAAAAATTTCTAAATATTTGATAGGACATAAAAAGTATTAAAAAAAATAAAAAAAATTATTTAAAAAAATATTAAAAAAAAAATAAAAAAAATTAATAAAAAAAAATTTGATAGAACAAAAAAAGGATTAAAAAAAATGATTTGAAAAAAAAATCTTAAGAAAGTTTCAGTTAGAAGGATAATTAAAAATGAAACAAGAAATAGCTTAAAAAATATAAAAATAAAGAAAATATATTAAAAATGTAATAAAAAATACTTTATCAATCGCATATACACCACATATCAAGCACTAAAAGAAATAGTAGCAGCACAAATAATTTAATTTAATTAATTAAAATTCATTTAAAAGAAAATATCATTAAGTTTTCTACTAATTTAAAGATGTGCAAGAATATTTTTAAAAGAAAATAAAATTAAGTTTTTCACTAATAAATGGGCAGTAACTACAGTGAATGTGTAAGTGATTGTCAGTGGCACCTGCTTCAATTCAATAAACTGCCGTAAGTTTAATTCTTGTTTTATGTTTCTTTAGCTAAACTATTTTTTCTAAACAATTAAATTATTATGAGAGTTCTCTATTGAAAAAATAATAAATTTAAACAAGTGTTTATTGTAAATTAAAATAGATAAATACTAGTTGTTGCATTTTCTCTGTTTACTTATTTATTTGCTTATTAAATGCTGCTTTAATTTATTTAAAACACACACTTGCTGTGTTTGTTTGTTATCTGCTGTTTTGTAAAGAAACGCCAACAAAAACAAATATTTGGGTTTAGATGCGACAACTTGAAAATTATTAATTGTGCTTTAAAAATTTTAATGTTGTTGAGGTGAAACAAAAAAAAATGGTAAATATTAAGTGCTTTCGAATTGTTTGCTTTCCTCAAATGCTCTCAAATAGTTAATGAATTGTGTGATAATAAATCTTTTGTTTTATTAAATACACAAAATTAAAAAGACAAATAATACAACACTAAAAGGCAAACTAAATTAATAACAAATAAAAAAATTAAATAAGAATAGTAAATCAACTTATTTCTTGCTCTTTACTTTTCACTAGTGAGGCAAAAGTAACAAAAACCAAAAATTTCTTAAGCGGGACTTAGAAGCGACGTTCAGCCATGAATTTGTTATTTTGTCTTTTGCTATTACTATACAAAAAAAATATTAAATTTAAAGCACTAACAGTCCTTCTGTTTTAAATTTTTGGCAGCAAGTTCTTTCCAAAGAAGCCAAAGATGCTTCCACAACAGATAGTGGCTTAGTCACCCAACACCAGGTGAATACCATCGCACAAATATATCTGTCACATTTAAAAATACTTAAATAAACTGTTTGTTAACAAAATTAATTATTTTCCTAAAGTCAGACATGTGTGACACCTCAGTCACTTTAAGAATGCCATACATATTTATTGGCAAAGTACTAAAGAACTAAATATATTCCTAATCAAGAATTTAGTTGTGATAATCAATTTTTTAGTTGTAGTAACCAGAATTCTATCGAGCAAAATTTAGCTCTACTAAAAATATTTTGATCTGTAAAACCAATTTTTTGTTTTGACGATTAAAAAATTTAACGGTCACAACTGAATTGTTTGATTTAAAACAAATTTAGTTCTCACAACCAAAGTTGTTGTTGCGTCACTATACAAATCGAAAAAAAAGAAACAAATCACAATTCACACAGAAAACAACTTCGGCTGTGAGTACTAAATTTGTTAGCATTAAAAAATTCAGTTATGCGAAAAATTTTTTTTTGTGTGAGACAAATTAGATAGATTTATTTACTTCTTTCTCTCCCTTCTACCCTTTAATTGCTGCGTTTATGACAAATATAAATTTTGCGGTATGTAAAGGGGTACATTTTAAGGAAATCGTATACACTTTTCAAATTTTAATTTTCTTTAATGTTTTTTTTAATAAACAAAATGTTATTTATAAAACTGAAACTAATTGGCCCAAGCATTTAAACAAGACAAGAGTAAACAACTATTTTTCAACATGGAAAAAAATATATAACAAATTTCATCTAAATAATTAAATCACCCACCACAGAGGTGTTTGTATAATTTTCTTTATTAAAATAAACAGAACACCGATGGAAAAAAATTAAAAAAAAATTAAAAAAATAAAAATACATTTAAGTACACACGCGTGATTAGTTTGCAGGAAGTAAAATTTAATAAAATGTCATTTTAGGATTGACTGCGTTGAAATGTATGGGAAAGAAAGAGATTATTTCTTGACGCAATTACTTTCTTGATTTACAGCAAAATTAATTTTTCAAGTTTATAGTTTAAATAGTTTTAAAGGTGATTTTAAATAGAAAATTAATTGGAAATACAAAAGTAAATAGTAGAAACTAATGCTTACATTATTTTTCGATATAAATTTTCATGGATACCAGTTCTTGGCCAACTAAACAATGATTTATTATCATTGACTGAATAACAAACAAATATTAAAACAGGAGGATGATTTTGAGCCGTCTACAAAAAATACTATTTATAATAATAATAAATAATAAGCTAAATTCAATTAAATAAGAAAATTAAAAATCGAAAACAACTTAGTTCAACAGAAAAAAAAGCACTTAAAATTAAATATTTTTAATCATCAAAAGTATCCCTCAACCATTTATTGTATTCCTTTTTAAAATGAATTCCGCAATCAAAACTTTAATTAAAACAAACATTTTCAGTGACCCAAACTAAAACGCAAACTAGAAAAAACACTGCTTAAGGTACTGACTCACTATCCTACACGATCGCACGATTATGTCAAAATAATGTGTGACAGAATTCTGTCCTACTTGAAGAAATCGCTTTAAAATGGCGAACTTTATGCCACACTATTATACAAAAAAAGATGCAAAAACATATGTTTACTCATCTTAATACTTTTAAAAGTATTCATTTTCTTCTTTGCCGCAAAATATCTTTTTTACAAATATGTACAATGAAAAATAACTTAAATGTTTGTATAAACAAGACACAAACTTGGTATTGTTGCTATTTTTCTGCCTTGAACATAGAAAATGCAACTCTGATCGCACAGATAAAATTTATATAATGAAAATTTTGATAACATTAAAAAATCGCACAGACCTGTCAAAAATTCTGTCATACACATGCTTTTTCAATACACACTATCATACTTTTTTAGCACACATGCGATTTTAGACAGATTGTACGACTAAGTAGCATAGTCAGTCAGTACCTTTAACATTTATTTGATCAACAAATAGTTAAAAATCATACCAAAATGGCTTTAACATGTAGTGTTTTGGTATTTACACACCAAAAAAAAAATTACTTTTGAAAATTAATTTAAATTTTCTAGTGGATTTCATTTTATTTTTATTTATTTTACATTTTAATGTTAAAAAAAAAATAAATAAACTCTTCTGAACTGGCACTTGTAGAAATCGAAAGTTTTTAAAGTTTAAGAAGAAGTAGAAACGTTTGCTGCCAACACACACAAAAAAAAGTTAGAAAACTAACATCATGAAGAGTGTACTCAGTGTGCTCTTGCATATTTAGGGAAGCGTGACTATGAGTGTGTTGTGTTGGGTTGGCATATATGCAAGCAAGCAAGCACTCGTGTATAAACTATTTACGGCAAATAACTGCCACTCTTAAATGCAACTAACTGCGAGCACTTACACACAAGTAATTTTATGTTTTCCAATGTAAACGACTAAATATTTCTTTGTATTCGTATTAATTGTGTTGCTGCAAAATAACTCAATTGATTAAAATTGTATTTCAGCTGCTGAACTACATTTTAAGTAGAAAATTATAGAAATAAAAGAAGCTTAAAACAACTTAAACAAAAGTCGTGTAGAGCAGAGTCTTGAGATTCCAATTGATGGCCATTGGCCACTTCTAAGACAAAAGCAATTTTGAATCAATTACACCAAACTTAATTCTCCCATATGACCAGTGAAAATAATAACGAAAGTTTAGTTAACAATAAAACACATGAACATCAACACAAAAGAAAAAACTCGCACCAGAACTAATCTGATGACCAACTTGTAACTAGTTGCCTTCACTAATTGTCATGTAATTGGCTTCCACCCAACTACTTGTCATTATTAAAATTTAAAAAAAAAATTCTTCTTCTGCTATAAATAATTTTATACCCACGCTTAAGCAACATTAACCAAGCCTACATCCTTAATAACATTAAAGGCTTTACCTAAACAAAAGCATCAATGCAACTTTCTTTTGTATAACAAATTGAATAATTAATTACTGAAAATAAATAAATAAATATTTTTTAAGCTTTTAGGTCTTTTTATATATTTTAATTATTATTAAATTAATTTCCAATATTTCGACACGCCTTCGTATGTCTTTCTCAAGGAAAATAATTTTATAATGAAATATAATATAATTATACATTAGTCCTAGATTGGTATCAAAAACCAACATCTTCAGGAAGAATAATTAATTATTATTCTAAACATCCCAAAAGAATTATAATAAATACTGCTAATAATATGATAGAAAGAATTTTAGAAATTAGTGATAAAGAATTTCATTATAAAAATAGGGAAATAATTAAGAATATTTTAAGAAATAATGATTTTCCAAAAAACTTAATAGATCAGTTATTGAAAAATAATAAATATAGGAACAAGGATAACAGAATTAGAACACAGGAAAATAAAATTTATAAATCTTTAATATATGTACCAGAAATATCAGAAAAATTGGAAAAATCAAAAATATTTGATAGGGATAACTACAAAATGGCACACAAAACATATAATACATTAAATAAATTATTTACAAAAATGAAAGATAAATTAAATAAACTAGAAATATCTAATGTAGTGTATGGAATACCTTGTGGTGGAAATAGCACAGAAAATTGTAATAAAATATATGTAGGTACAACTAAAAACAAACTTAAAACTAGAATAGCTGGGCATAAATCTGATCAAAGATATAGAAATATTAATGCACAAAAAACAGCTTTGTCATTTAATTGTGCAAAATTGAATCATTATCCGAAATTTGAAGATGTTTCAATATTAGATAGAGAAAATAATTATAAACGTCGTTATTTATTAGAAATGTTAGAAATAATAAATGTATCAAATGATAGTAGAATTAATTTTAAAATGGATACAGATAATATAGCACAAAATTATAGATATTTAGTAAGAAAGAGATAGAATATAATATATATAGATAATGAATATTTTTTTTTTGTTAAATTGTGTTTTGTATAAAATTGTTATTAATGTTGTTATTGTTTTTGTATATGTTTTTTAAAAAATTTGAAAAAAGTTTTTAGTATCATAATTTTTATTTACATATCAAAAAAATTTTCATTTCATTATAAAATTATTTTCCTTGAGAAAGACATACGAAGGCGTGTCGAAATATTGGAAATTAATTTAATAATAATTAAAATATATAAAAAGACCTAAAAGCTTAAAAAATATTTATTTATTTATTTTCAGATAAAAAAGGTCAAATAAACAAGATTTATATTATATAATTAATTACTATTGATTGAATAATTCTTTTAGTCTAAAATATTTTTTTTATTAAATGAAAAAAATAATTTTTAATGAAAGCAGCTACGTAGCTCAGCTTAAGAAACCAAACATTTTGTTTTTCTACTTACAAGGGAAAAGCTCTAACCACAGTAGTCACGAGGTAACAATTTTCAATGTTTTATTATCGATAAAATTTTTAGCTACTCAAGAGCAACATGTACTTTTTATAAATCAATTCCCCAGAGAAGATTAAAAAGTGAATAAAATATGTTTGTAAATAAATTATTTAAGGTGTGCGTTAACCAAAAAAAATTTTTAGAATTTATACTGTTTGATTTTGATAAAGGTAACGTTTGATTGGTATAATAAAACGAAAATAAATTTTTTAGATTTTGTTAACAATCAAGAAACATTTTAGTAAACAAAAATCCTAAAAGTAATTTTGTTCATAACTAAAGGAACTAATAAAAGTGGAAAAAACTGAGGGGAACAGTATTGTTTTATTTTTATTTTTTGGATTTAATAAAGTGTCTTCTTATGTTACCAAATTGAATAAATAAGTTTTTATGCTTAAATAAACTACCTCAAATTGTGTATCATTTAGGCTTAAAAATTGTATTTGTTTCTTCTTAAATCAATATGCACTGCACTCATAAATATTTAACAGAAGTACTACAGACACGCGCACCCATAAGACTTATAAGCAATACATATACCCTTCGTTTGTAGTAAAGAAATTTGTTACACTGAGCAAACCACTTCGGTTGTGGGAACTAAACTTGTTATCAATTAAAAATTCAGTTGTCGAAATCGATTCTTTTAATTGTGACAATAGAAAATCGGTGTTACATCTTGAAATATTTTTAACTGAATTGAATTTTGTATTCACATTAAAGAATTTTGGTTACCACAACTAGAAAATTATAAGAAAATTTTTGATTGGTAACAAATTTACTTCTCATGCTAGGTACACACTTTGCAACCTGTCTATTTATTTATATTGTTTAATTTTGTTTTTATAGCTTTTAATTTTGTGTTACATTTTAGGCTTCAAAAATATCAAAATATTTTGATATTTTCTGATTGTATTTATAGTTTAATTGTTGCCTGTAGTGTTTTAATCAAAATATGCAACCTGAACGAAAAAAGTGTGTACGTATCAGCGCAACCGAAGTTGAATTCTGTGTGTCCCAGTCAATAATTAAGTTGTTATAAACAGAGTTTTTTTGGAATTAGACTTTTTAAGTCAGTGATGAAGCCAAAAATACAATTAAAAGAACTAATTGAATTTCAGTGAAGGCAACTAAACATTTTAATTATCATGACTGAACTTTTGAGAGTCAACAAATTCAGTTGTCAATATCGGAACTAGAACAGAAAACAACAATTTCGGTTGTGAGAACTAGATCAGTTCAGTTGTGATCGATTTAAATGCGACAATGGAAAATCGTGGTTGCCACAATTAACAATATTTGATTATTACAATTGCATTATTAATGGGTAACAAATTTAGTTCTTACAACCGAAGTTATTTTCTTTAATATTATGATTTTTAATTTTGAAAATGTTTTGTGCCATTTTGTAATGTCTACTTTTTATATTTTAATTAATAAAAAGATTTATTTAACTCGTTATTGATTTGTTGCGGCCGTGTAGGTCATAACCCAACCATTCTTGAAATGGTTAAAACACAAAAACTAAAGTCTTGCAACTTGCTAATCAATAAATTTTACACTTTCTGTTAAATGTTCCAAAATTTGTTAATATTTTTGTTTGCTACGTGTTTATATGTTTCGCATTCAATACAAGCATAATCTAAATAAAAACCAATTTTAAAGTGGATCCCAAAAAGGGATACTCAAAGTGGCATGAGTAAATCTCACATACTTTTTTTCTGTGGTTGTCAATTTAAAAACTTTTGTGTGGTTCATGTAACGATGAATTCTTCGTCTTTATTTTTTTGTTAGAACAATTATAAGGCGATTTAAAAAAGGATGTTTTATATGTCTAAGTTGTAACACAACAACATCATTTAGTTTATTTTTAAGACTTTTTCTTATTTCAAGGGGATATTAATTTCTTTAGCACTTATTTTCCAAGCACAAATACATATAACGGATACCAGTTGCCATTATTGTTTATAAAATTTAACTTACAAACAGCTTAATACTGTCAACATTACTTTTCATCTATTAAATAAGTGACTGTATTACTCACGTATTAATTACTCTCTTTTGCTATGCACAACATAGAAAAGTTAAAAATATAACAGCCTGGAATTATGCAAGCCACGTAGTAGCTGCCTTGCTTGTTGGTCGTTTCTTACATTTTTATAAGATTTTATACGAGATCGCAAAGTTTATGGGTTTTTTGCATTAGGTAGTGTTTAGTTTATTATATGTCTAACAGTTTTAGGAAGTTGTACAACTTGGTTGCTAAATGAAAAAAAGGGTGACTTAACAGTCTTTTATTTTATGTAATTTTTTAGCAATTTTTTTTAAAAAGTTGGACCAGTAAAATAAAAGTTGTTTCCAAAGAATTTTGGAGAACTGATTTCAAATCTGATGATTTAACGACTATACCGAAGTGCACGGCTAATTTGAAAAAAGAAAATGCAAATTTGAAATTAATACTTTAAAATACTTTGGAAATATTTTTTCGTAGCTCTAGTCCAAAAGTTTACTTGAATTCGTTAACTTGCTTTAAGTCAGTGAAACCCAAACTCTGAATTTGCAAGGAAAACAAAATTCTACAGCAATGCTCTTCAAACACAGTATGTGGGCCTACGAAAACTCACATTCAGCTGTTGTTTTGTTATAGATTTCATTGAATAGAAAACTCCCCAAGCAACGTTTAGTAAAATTGCATTGCTTTTTTTTTGCTACATTTAATACATGAATTTTTAAGTTTGATATTCGATCGCTCTAATCTAATTTCATGGCACAGAAATCTATTTTTTTATTTTACTTTTCTATGCATAAAAATTTCTTTTCTTTGATTTCTTTCGCTTGAGAGTTTGTTTTTATTATTGCCAGGTATTTTTGGCTGATTGATGAGTTCTTGTGTTACTCCATCACTAATAAAATCCTGCAAACATGCTTAATCTTATTTTTACTCCTTACGTTATAACGAACACACTGAATTAAAACAAAAACAACAAAAAAGATTACAAATTGAGCAAAAGAGAATGCCGAAAACTGAGATTTAATGCACTGAAAGCGTTTGAAACTTTGAATTAAAACATGTTGAATATTCTTTGCTGCTCATAATAAGTAAATAAAATTTTGTATCTTTGTTTGTATGTGTGTGTGTCTTCGATTCGTTTTCTTTTCAAAACGAATCGTTTGCATTCAATTTAAAAGTTTCTTGACTCATTTTCATGCAATCATTGTTATTCAATTTCAATTGTTATTCTCTTTTCAAAGGAAATAAAACACGATTATGTGTGTGTATGTGAATGCCATTGCTTGAATATTTTATTTTTTTTTAATTTAAAGCATTGTTATTGTTGTTGTTTTATTGTCATGTATAAATAATGGAAATTGATACGTTTTTCTTTCTTTCAACTTTTTATACGAATCGAAAATTATAATAAATTAAGTGAGAATATAATAACAACAAGAAACCTTTTTAAACACCCGAAAATTAATTTTTTGCTAATTAAAGCTTCCTAAGTAAGCAGAGATGGTACGGGGAAAGTATTTTATAGCAGGCATTATTTTTGTAGAACAACTTTGTTCATAAAAACTTCCTTTAGTACATATTTCAACTCAAATCTAAAACATATTTTTTTAAAAACATTTAACAAAAAAAAAAACCCATATTAATTATTTAGAGACTCCACTGTAGTCGTATTAATTTTATATTTTCAAATTTAAACAAGTTCACTGACTTAAATTTAATTCTCAACTAGAAAATGCAACTGGTGGTTGATGTTGAAGTTGATGTTGATGACACTTGTTGCAATTATCTATAGAGGTAAGTAAGTAAGTAAACACTTGTACTTGTTGCAATATGCAAATTGTAAACAACGTGTAATGACTGAAAGTACAAAGAAAATGTGTTTGATTATGATAATGTTTCACTACAAATTAATGATGTTTATTCGATCAACGTCATTATTGCTGTCACATTAATCATCACTGTTTTATGTGACAAACCCGTACATAACAATCATTAGCACTGAATGGGGTAATGAGTGGCTGTATGTTCATTCAAATTGTTTAATGAATGTGTTGTAGTTATAAGGCCAAAATGCATTGAAGAATTAAAGAATACGAGTACATTACAATATAAAGTTTACTTGAAAAAAATTATATTTTTATAATTTAAATTCTTTACACCTCTGCCCAGCGCTACAGGTTAGCGTGAATTTCACCTTGGTGAGCCTATTTGTGCTGCCGAGTGTAGGAGTCGATAGGCTATAAAGATTCGTGAGAGGCGGCAGGTGGTTTAGGTAGTGACGGACTCTTTGTTGTAATCTCTCTTTTCTTCTTCTATATTATCTCATTCTTTTTTATTATCTCATTCTTTTCTTCTTCTTCTTTTTCTCTTCTTCTTTTCTTCTCTCTCCTTTTTTTCTTGTCCTTTTTTTCGTCTTAACTTCTTTCTCGCTTCTTGTATTCTTTTTTCTTCTTCTATTTTTCTCCTCTATTTCTTCACTGTTTTGCACTTCTTCTCGTGTTGTCTCTTCACTTGCTTTTAATTTTTCTCTCTTACTCGTGTATTTTTCTCCTCTTATGCTCTTTTTTCTACTCTTCTCTTCTCCTCTTTTTCTTCTCTTCTCCTTCTCTTCTTCTTCTATTCTTTTCTCTTATTTTCCTTTTCTTTTTCTATTTTTTTACTCTTCTTATTTTCCTCACCCCTTCTTCTTGCTTTCTTCTTCTCTTCTTCCTATCTCCTTCTTCTATTCTTCTTTGTTGCTTTTTGCTTTTTTCTTCTTTCCTTTTCCTTCCTTTTTTCTTTTCTTCCTCTTCTTCCTTTCTTCTTCTCTTCTCCTTCTCTTCTTTTTCTCTTATTTTCCTTTTCTTCTTCTATTTTTTTTACTCTTCTTATTTTTCTCATCTCTTCTTCTTTCTTTCTTCTTCTCCTTTTTCTATCTCTTTCTTCTATTTTTCCTCCCTTCTTTTTCACTTCTTCTTCTTTCTTTTTTCTTTTCTTTCTTTTCTCTTTCTCTTCTTCTCAACTTTTTTCTTCCTCTCTTCCTTTTCTTTTCTACTCTTCTTCTTCTTCCTTTCCTATTTTTGCATTCTCTTCGTTTTTTATTTTTCTCATCTCTTTTCTTTGTTTTTCTATTTTCACTTTTCAAATTTTCTTCCCTAATGCTTTACTGCTTTAAAGTTTTTCCATTCTCCTTTTTTTTCCTCTTTTACAAGTATCATCCCTTCTTAGTTTCTTTTTTTGAGCAGCTTATTAACGCAAAACTAACCAAATCTCCTTGGTAAGAATTTGGTTTTGCTACGTTTGTTGTTAAACTCTGTATCCGTCTATGGTTTCCAGAAGAAACTGATTGAATATAATAAATGCAATTTCAGCAGTTTATACGCTATCATTTGTCAAAGTCTTTATGGGAATTAAAATTATTAAATATAATTAAATTTTGTCCTTGAATTCCAACAGCAACTCATAGAAACTGGTGTGAATAAAAATTTTCTAGCAAACCTGACTGCTGTCTGACCAGCAAATGGGAAAATTTTAAATTTTATACATTCATTTCCATTTCAATATCACTATTAAACTTATTTTAAAAATTCCTTAAAACAGTTAAATTTTTTTTAAATAAAATTTTAAGTCTTCGACAAAATTAAACAATTTTTCTACCGGGATGTTTGTATCTACTATTTATTTAGTATCTAGAACAATAATAGAATCTATGCAAGTGCAAACAGTTTCATGTGAATGGCAGCTAAAGTATCAAAAAAGTAATAAAAGAAAAATATTTTTTTTTTTTATGTTGCGTAATTAAAACCCATAAACGAAAATTAATACAGCAGAGAAGGATAAATGTCTTAATAACACATGATAAACTATAATTATCTTGTTGGCTTTGGATTAATTAAACACATTGACACTAATTAAAGTTTAGCATTCAAGACAAAATTGTTATTGTCGATTTATTTAGATCGTAAAATGCGATAATAATTAAATAGAAATTTTGTATAAAAAAAATTAATTATGTAGATGATGGGTATTTAAATTGTGATTTGAGTTTAACTTTATTTTGTGAGTATGTGGGTGTGTGTGTGTGTGTGTGTGAATGAAAATAAATAAATCAACAGCTGTCAAAATTAAATCACAAATTCATTGATTTATTTTGTATTGAGCAGTCAAAAGCAAATTAACTATCCCACAAGCAAATTATATGCTGATTAATATTAATAAATAAATTTTTATTTAATATTTTTTCTATTCAATATTGTTTTTGTTTTGATTTATTTCTTTTTAATACATCTCAGCCAAGTTATAAGAAAATTGCTGCGTTATTTTATTCAAGCAACATGATTTCACAATATTGCATTAGTTTAAATTAACAGCCAGGCTCACTATGTAGCAGATGTTATTCCGTTCTCAGAAGAGAGGAAATGACTTACAGGACCTGACTTGTACAGGAATTCGAATTGTCACGGGATTCATGACTGGGCATTGTAGAGTATTTAAACAGTTGGAAAGTACCAAGATCAGTCGAAACGACCAGGTTATTCAACAAAGACTAAGAGACTGCAAAACAATAATATGAGTTTGTGACTGTAATAGTTTAGTTTGAATGCATTTTCATTAGTTAGGGATTCACCTAAAAAAGTTTTTGTATTCATAATGACTAGACTTAAGCAAAATTGATAACTTGAGGGTAGTGCCACAATAAGTCTATTTTGGCTGCAGTGACCCTTTGACTAGCTCTCGCCAATAAATCTAATTCTAAATGTAGAAAATAATCGATTCGATTCCAGTTTTAATGACAAACAGCTAATAAAATAATAAAAGTAGCGCTTTTTCATAGTACATTTACACATTTAAGAGGTTTTTGTGTTAAAAATTGGCAAATAATTTGTAAAACTGGGTTGAGGCAACATGAATATAGTGAGAGTGAAATTGCGGGTTTGGCTGTTAATAATCAAGACACAAGCTAAAAAGACACAAAATTCAGAAATTTCTTAGCATTTGCAGATATTTGGCGAGGTTGCAAACAGGAAAACGAGGCCCGAACTAGTTAAATTTCTTACGATCTTTCAAGCGGAAATTTACGTTATTTTCATATGTGCTACAGAATGTTTGAGGAAAAGAACTAAAGAAAATATTATATAGTTGATGTCAGACAATCAAGCTGTCTGGCTGGGCTTACGCTCACCTAAGCTAAAATCAGCTATTGCAAGGAATTGTCTATCATCTTTGAATGTGCTGGGGATCTATAACAACCTAACGTTGTGTTAGGTGCCGTAGCATAAGAGCACGACTGGTAAAAATAGGGTAGATTGATCCCTACTTGGGCAGAGAAAAATATCTCTCAAAAAATTAGAAATCGCTGACTAAGCTCAGACAAACTAAGCCCTACATCTCAATAAGAGTGATATCAGACTGCTAACAGTATGCTTTACCAGGCACTGTGATCTTAGACCAGTGTATAATAGAAAATATTGCGATAGGCCTATACAATTTCCATTTGGTTTACACGACGAAACCTTCGCACATGTACTTGGTAACTAACGGTTTTAAGGGTCTCGCATTGCAAGACTTTTGGGAGATTTCTTGTTCTTGTCCCAGTATGGTAGGAAACTCTCACTGAGCTCACTGCCTTCACTCGAGGCTTACATATGAAAAGGGGGGCTACTTTCTATAGCGATGCGAAAGCAGTTGCTATACGAAAGCTAAAGATTTTACGTTTGCTTTTTGCGTATCGCAAGATTTTTGTGTGTATAAAACGATGTTGAAATGCACTTACCACATTAAAGATTCGTTTCGTACCGTTTTTATTCCCATCGCAATACAGAGAATTGCTTTCTCTGGAAGTTCCTATTTTACGTACACTGAAATTGTTACAGGTGCATAAAATCATTAAAAAAAATTAATTCAATTTTGCAAATGATAATTACAAGTACCTACTTGTATGCAATCGCTAATCTAAAAACCCAAACACAATACGAGTACTATCTGCTAGACTCTAGAACCCTGCAAACCCTTTAAAATGCATTTTTAAATTAAAAATTTTTTAACGAAAATGTTATTTTGATTACTGCTTAAGAAAGTTATTTGATTTTTTGAAGCCCCAAAAAACATACTTTATAGTTGTATCTTTCATAAAGCCTTAAAGTATGCAACATGTAATTTATTACTCGTACTCAAACCAATTTGAGATTATTTTTCTGGTTTTCTTGTTTTCTTGTTTTATGAATTCTTGCTGATTTATTTATTCATATGAATTTTTATGGCTTTTTTTTATTTTATGATTTTTATTGCTTAACAAAATGTTAAAAATAAAATAATATTTTTAGGTTCTCTACAAAATATTTAGAAGTATGGGAGTATGTTAGCCCAGCCATTTAAGTATATGAATGCAAGGATTTATTAATTATTTAAATGATTAATGTAGGCTAGCAAATGAAACTTAATTCAGTTAAATCGCGCATGATAAACGAGGGAATTGTGTGTTGTGCGTGCTACAAGTGAGGACAAAATGTGAACACAATTCTATAACACACGAATGATGAACAAATAACTTTAAAGAAAATAAATGAGTTTAGAAGGAATAAAATTTCAAATTTTAAGTGAGGTTTTTTGCATTACATCTTAAAAATTGTGAAATCTACAGAGACACTACGGCTAAGTAGAATAGTGAGTATATTTGATTTATTTATATGCAGTTTACCTAAGCTATACTTCGACCTTCATGCATTTGCTCTTATTCTTTGGATATTTATTATCATTATGGGCTATAGTACCACCGCGACCTTTAAGATCTATTGTGAAGCCGAATTATTAATCTCGTGATTGTTGTAATATTCATCACACCTAGGTTTTCTGGGACTAGAGTACCCCACCCATTTTGCTTATATGGTGGTGGAATCTACAACAGTCTAACGTAAAGTTTGATATCATTTCAAATGAGGTTCAAAATAAAATTGTACCCTAATACAGTGGGGATTAATGACTGCCGCATGCCCGCTTCGTCTATCTAGCAGTCTTAAAGACTTTGTTTTTCTACTTCCGGTAGCAAGCCACGAGCGAACTTGTTATTCATTCCGTAAATGAGCTCTGGACTAATAGCGTAAAACTCAATTTTATAATTTAGTGCAGTACTTGCCAGTCGCAAAATTTAAGGTCTTTTCTTTTCAACTGGATCTGACGCTAAAACGTAGCTTTCGATATCGAACAACTTATTTTGAAATTTTTTCATGCCTACATTTCGTTCTCATGCGATATCTAATGATCGAAATTTCTATTTAAATTGTAGGAACATTTCAATCGCTATCGAGTGCTGCAATTTTGCCACTAGTTTCCCCCCTTTGAAATGTTTCTCTGTTACTATCGAATGTAGAAATAAAATACTAGATTACATTTTTCAATTGCTAATTCTTTTCACAGTTCATTGCATTCACGAAAAGGCTTTCATTAAAATTATAAATATTTTTTTTTAAAATTTTACAAAACTAAACGTTTTTATTGCCGTAAACATGGAAATGTTGTTACAACAATAATCAGATTTTAATTATGTGTGTGCATTTGCGAATAAACTACCCCACCTTACTTTATGAGCTGGCAAATAAGCTTGAAAAAACATTAAGAATATTGCTTCCACCTGTAATACCAGGATAACACAGCACTAAATCGCAATACAAAAGTCAATTTATTTATACGGATGTGTGTGTTTGTATTTTTGATTTAATGTTTTGTTTCCTCAACAGCTCTTTTTTTTTTTTTTTTTTTTTTTTTTTTTTTTTTTTGTTATTTCCGCTTCCCGCGTTATTGTTCTTTTGTGGCATTGCCTTAGTCTCAGCAAAGCGCAGTATCAGATTGAGTAGCACAAACCGCTACTTTAACATGTAACGACAGTAAATTGTAAAAAGAATTTGTAGGTTTTGGGTTATGCGATTTTATTATATTTTTTTACTTTGAAGTATTTTTATTTAAAAAAAAAAAGCTTTAAGCATTTGCATGTTTTTAATTTTAAATCTGCTTGATTAAAAACGTATTGATTTCATTTCATTGAATACTTTAAAGTTTATAGCAAATAAGCCCTAGGATTTGAAAGATGATTTGTTCCATGTTGCCTTTGAAAGCATTTGTTGGTTGCGGCTTACAGGTCTAAAGCACTCTCAAATTAAATACAAGTTCAAAGCTAAAGTCAGGCAAAATCGAAATGATTTAGATTTGTTTCAATTAATTAATCATATCAGTTTCGATCATCAGCATTGATCGGCGTTTAAGCTACTGACAAAAGGACTCACTATTACTGGATTTTTTTGATTGGTTATAGTTAGTTGATGGTTATATCCGCCAGCAGTGTGACTGGATGGTGTGCATCAGGTATGGGAATGCTAAGATCCTACATTTTTTTTTGTAAACAACACAAATTCGCGAAGCTTCTTGGCTTGTCAGCAGAAAACACCGTAGGTCTAGGCAGGGATCGGAGCTGAGACCACCAGATTGATATACTAGTACGCTACCTACTAGCCTACGGGGGCACCGCAGCTCTTGCCGGATACATGGTTCCCCATAGGGACTTTGATAGGTTTTTCAAAGTAGTTTTTCCTTCCAAAGGAGAGTGGAAAGGACCCCTGTGTATGCAGCTAGGCACACTGCGGAGTAGGCTCTGGAGTTTATTACATAGAACTTGACATACGGCTCTCAATCTGAATCTCGGATAAGTCTACCGTTTTGCAGGTAGAGAGGCAGGCAAGCACTTTCATAGATATTCAAGTGGCTCTCCTAACGCTTCAATTGAATTTTATATCATCTGCTCTAGTTAGCTAATACAGGGCTGTACTATTCAATCTGGGATGCCAGGCATCAATTCATTGGCAACGAGCAGGCGGACGAATATGCCAAGGCTAGTTCTAACTTCTATTTGAGTGATTTACTAGCATCAGAAGCGGCATTCTTGAATAGTACTAAGTGGGTCTTGAAACGTGTAAAATTAAGCGTTTATTTTGACTTCGCTATGATGGTAAACGCTCTGCTGTTTAACTAGTCACTGGGCGATCGGCAGGCAAGCCAGCAGGCTGGGACTATTTTTCAGCGTAAACTGTTGCAACTTCCGAACACCTGAGAGTCAGGAAACACTTCTTCATCTTCGAGACACAAATTTTTCGGTGCACATTTTATGAACGGCCTACACCTACAGGGATCGGCATGCCATATGGCTTCATTAGGAGTAGCAACTGGCTTAGGTAACGCACTGTTTTCTTCTGTTTTTTTTTCCTTTCGTATCACAAAGGGACCACTTCATAGGATACAATGGAGCCAACGCCTACCTACTCTGTTTGTCTTTATTGGGGTCGCCCTATGCAACTTAACTAAACCTACCTGAGATATCGGGGGTATTGTTAGGGGATCTTCTCAGATATCTTTATGCTTAAGGGTGGGTCTAGATCACTTTATCATTCAGTTGTCTTGGCGACTAAGTACTTGTAAACAGAATATTGAGATTGTAATTGAAGGCTGTAAGGAAGCCGCTTGGCAAATCAACATAGTTAGCACAATTTTTACCCTCCTCGTGGCACATTTACGAATGATGATCGGTACAAAAAATCAATACATTTTGTAGGAATATTAGTTTAACACGTCAAAAAAGCACCAATTAGTTCCTGCCAAAATTCTAATATTTTTAGATTTAACAGTTTTTACATACACAAACCTTAGAAAAAAAAAGTTTGTTATTTTTTAATGATTTTTCATCATTTATCTTAGATAAAAAGGGATAGTTTTAGTTTTTGAAATAATTTTCTGTTGGTTGCCATGAGAAATACATTTTTAATTTTACAAAAAAAAGATTTTTAAAGAGCTTAAATTGAGTAGAAAATGATTTGATATCCTTTTTAACTTGAAGTATTTTAATGCAAATTTCATTTAATTTTCATTCTTCCAGAAGCACAGCAACATTAAACTCAATTGAATAAATTTATATTGAAATAAAAGCACAAAAGAAAATAGAGAAAATAAATATCACGAGGACAATTTAACAAGAGCAGCTACTCGTAAGAAATCTCTACTACCTACACAAATACATTAAATGCAGCAAAATAACAGAAGCAACTTGTTTATAACTTGAAGAGCTTTAAATACATTTAAGGGAATACAAAAATAAAAAAATAAAATTAAATTCCAACTCTTAAACCAAAACAAAAAATAACTTTACTAGAAATGCTGTAGCAAAAACTAAACTAAAAAACTATGTTAGATCTTAACATTCTAACAGTGAATCCAACATTAACCACTAGTCTGGCAAATCAGCATGCTGAACTTTTACAACGTAGTTTATTTGCAACCGAAATGTCAAACTCTTTACAATTTGACTTTATAGTCAAATCGCTGGCAAATGAAGCCAACACAACAACAGCTGCTAATTGGAGTCTATCACATCATCAGCTGCCAACTGCAGCAACAACCCAAACAACAGCCAATACATCTCTTGCAACAGCAGCCATTGCCATGGTGAATGTAGCAGCAAACTTTATGTACGATTGGTGTAATCAATCGTCAACATACGATGCCATTAGCAGTTTAAGCAACACAAATTCTGTTGGCAATTGCTCTCTACTAACAACTGCATTTAATAACTCAACGAATAGCAGCAGCACATCACTGTAAGTAAATACTGACCACTTTTTTTCAGTTTCCATTTTAAAAATTCAATTCAACTGAGAGCAGTTTCAATGTACAATTTAAAAATTTCCTGCAGGCAGCCAGATACTGCAGTTTTCATTTTATTTTAAACTAGAAATTTTATTTTGCAAAAGTTCTGTTTGAATGTGTTAATTAAGAAATGATTGTGATATTTTGCTTTTTATTTTCTAGGAATTACCAAAATGTTATTTTTGTTTCTGGTTTTGATAAACATTCGATTACAACAAAAGTCTTAAGTGTAGCAGTAGCAAATAGTGAGTCACTCGTGCTTGTTAAAAAAAAAAAAAAATAATCTTACATTAAATTTCTAATATCAAATTATCTTTACTGACTGAATAGCTGACTGACTTATCATCATCGCCCAGCTCGAACGGCTGGACTCTAAGGGATTTTAGCAACTTCCCAACGAACCTATAAAGACTGTGGGATGGGACACATATCATTTTAAAGGGGAGGTAGTCTACCGCCCAAACACTCAGAAGTTACTTTGGACTATTTTACAAATATTTTTTAATTTCCATATACCCCACTGTTGTTGCTTTCAGGGGTTTTAGAAACTTCCAGATGAAATATAGAAGCTTACGGGATAAAGGGGAGATCATCTAGATTTGTAATCTACCACCCAAACACTCAGAAGTTACTTTGGACTATTTTTAAAAAATATTTGCAATTTCCATATACCCCAGAGCTGTTGCTTTGGGAGATTTTTACCATTCCCCAGTTTACCGAGGTACCATTCCCGATTTTGCCAATGAAAATTACCAAAATCGAATAGAAATCTAATCTGTAGGTTCAAAACTTTCTGGAAGTGTTTTAACATTTTAGGAAAATTTCGTAGTTTTTATTTTATGATTCAAAACGGAAACTGCCAAAATCCTTGAGAACACCGGTACTGGGGTTTATGTAAATTTAAAAAAAATTTTAAAATAGTTTAAAGTAAGTTTTGAGTATTTAGCCGGCAGATTACAAATCTGGACGACCTACCCTTTAAAATGATATGTGTCCCATCACGTAATCTTTGTGAGAAGTCAATGTATTTATGCATATTTGTACCCATGCACTTATATTTCTCCTAAATACTAAAAACATATTTAGAAATATTTAATGACGTAAGATGTATTTGATAAATTTTCCACGTTAAAACATATTTAACTCGGCAGATTTATCTACACTCACTTAAATTTTATTCGCTGATGAAGTGGCTAGTTAAATGCTAGTAAAAAATAATAATAAAAATTTAAGAATTAAGATCATGAAAATTATCTGATTTTCAGTTTTTTATTTACTTTTTTCCTCTATAAAATTTTATTCTTCCATTCAATCCAAAAAAAAAATGTGTAACAAAGGAATATCCTTAATTTATTGTTTGCAGATCATTAACACAAAAACAAAATAAAACAAAAAATTTTTAAACAAAACCCATTTTTATCTGTTTCTTAATAAATTTTTTATAAGTTTCGTTTAGGAAAGTAAGGGAAAAAGGGTTACTAACAGGAAAAGTATTATTGTATTAATAAATAAAGGGGAAGAAAAACAATAGAAGCTGACAGAACAAGTGCGAAAAGGTGGTTTATGGCCACAAGAAAATAAAAGTCTTTATGCTTTAGTAAGAATTTATTGGCGTGAAAAAAGCATTTTGCTAGATTTATTATTTCTACGAAAAACAAAAATTTAAGATAATACAAGAGGATTACTTTACTAAAGAATAGTTTTTTCTCAAAAATAGTAGAATTAAAGTAAAAATCTTAGCAACAAGCATATGGACAAAGTGTTCAAAAAATTAAGGTTTCCTGTGAAACGCTACCAAGATTTGAAACAAATTTTAAAGTTTTAAAAACAAAATGTTAGAGATTATTCTTTTTGATTAGCAATATCCGTATTTTCAACATGTAATTCTATTTTAAATATTTTACTCGCGACTTAAATTGAACTGTTACTTCTGTCTGTGATAACTCCACTTAAAAAAAAATGAGTTACCGGTAATTGTTGTACGAGTATATTTTACTAGAATTACCGCTAACTTTTTTTTAATGGAGTTATACCACTTTCAAAACTAACAGCTAAATTATATTATATTTTCTAGAGCTTAAAGCTGATTTATGCAACCTCAGTTAGCTCAGTTAATTTTTATATATAAATTTTTAGAGACTCCTTCCCATACTCGTGGTCATCAGGGAATTTTACCTTAAATTTTCTAAATTTATTTTACTTTAAATACTTTTTAAAAGTATAATTTTAAATTAAATTTTAAATTTTTTAAAGATTTAGTGGATTTTTGAAAAAAATTTAACAGCATCCTAGCTCTGGTCTGCAGGGAATTTCACTTAAAATATTTTAATACTTAATTTTTTGATAGACTTTTTTATAAAACAAAACGGCATTTGGAGAAGATTAGGCTGCTTTTTTTATATAAATTTCACAGACTCTTAATTTTAACTATTATTTTCTAATTTTCTTTTGAATGATTTTTTAAAATTGCACGTATATCTCAATTTTTATATAAATTTCACAGACTCCTAACTCTGGTCGTCAAGGAATTTTACTTAAAATTTCCTAAACTTATTTACTTCTTAAAATTACACTTTCTTTTTTAAAGATGAGGTGAATTCTTCTATAAATTTCACAGGCTTCTAATTCTGATCTTCAGGAATTTCATTTATTTTTCTTTAATTTTATTTTTTTCCTTAAGTTTCTTAATAAAACTCTTTTATAAATATTAAACTACACAGGTTATCACAGAATTTTACTTAAATTTTTTTTACTTTTCTCTTTTTTTTATGATTTTTTTTAATTAAAATTATCTCTAATCATCAGAGAAGTTTAATGAAAATGTTTTAGTATTTTATTTTTCACTACTTGTAGTCGTCAAGGAATTTTACTTTTAATTTTCTGATGTTCTCTTTTTTAATCATTCCAAAATTACACTTTATTTGCTAATGTTTAAGGTGATTTCTATGTATTTCCTAACACTAGTCGTCAGCAAATTTCATCTACAACGTTCTGATTTCTAATGATTGTTTTTCTAAATTTATATGGCATTTTCTGTATATTAAGCTAATTCATAAAAATTTTACAGGCTATTAACTCTGGTCGTCAGGGAATTTTACTTATAAATTTTTATTTTTATCTTTTAAGTTTAATATTTTATAATTAAAGTTAAAAATAATATGATATAAAACAAAATGGCTTTTCACTTACCCATGTCAACTCTTCAAATTAACATCTGCAAATAAAGAAAAAGATTACATTTATTAAAATTTAGTTTTATTAAATAAATACTCTTCTGTTGCTCATAAAAATTGAACTTTTTTTTTTAAATTTCATGCAAAAAACCATTATTTCTAGTTAATTGCTTTTTCGGCACTATAAATTCTAACAAAATGCTAATGTCAACACTTGTCTAGCTAATTAATAATTTATTTTTAATATTATTCTCAACCACAAAGCTAAACGGCTGACAATGAAATAATTTGCAAAAAAAAATTTTTTTGCGACATAAAACAGAACTTTACGAGTAGCAGGACATTTTGTAAGCCAATTAGCAAACATTGCCAATTTATTTCCATTTTCTTGCTGCAAAATTCTAAATTAGTTTTACAGAGCTTAACTAAGTAATGAAGTAAAGCAAAAGGCAAAAATAAATAATTTGCATTAAGCAATTATTTCAAAAAAATAAAAAAATATGTTACACCACAAAAAACTAAAAAAATTCAATGTCAACATGACAAGTGAGTACAATTTATATCACTTTTATACTTACACAACAATGACGTATAAAGAATGAAAATATAAATATTGTAGTTGTCGTATTAAAATTGCTGCGTACACACTCCATTTGAATGTTAAAAATACAATAGTTTAATTTTCTTGTTTTCTGTAATTCTTTAATTGTTTTCTGTACTTCTTTAATTGTTTTCTTCCTTGTTCTTTATGTATTCCTCAATGACACTTTGTAAGCAAAAACAAACAAAAGCCCTCAAATATTTATAGAAATCCTTTTAGGGAAATGTCCCCATAAATTTTTGCCAGTAAAAATAAACAAAACTGATAAATAAATTAATTTAAAGAGTGTACATTGTTGCCAATAAATTCTATGTGGCATAGGAAAAAAGAGTAAAACTAATTTTCGTTGTATTCTTACAACACATACAAAGAAACTAAAAAGACGAATTTGATTAAGAAAAAAATACTTTAGGGAAATCTTTTCATTAATTCACAACCTTCTTCTCTCGCGATCTCACTCTTATTATTTCTTTTTTTCTCTCTCTCTAGCAGCCTCTCACGTTTTTCTTTCTCTCTCCCTTACACTTATTCTTCTTTTTCTCTCTCTCCTTCTCGCTCTTTTATTCTTAATCTCTATCTTAGTCTTCCTATCTCCCTTGTTTTCTCTTATTCTTCTTTCTCTTTTTTTCCCTCTCTCTTTCTCTCTCTACTTCTCTCTCTATTTCTCTCTCTCTCTCTCTCTCTGTCTTTCTTTTTTCTTCATCACTTTCTCTCTCTCATTCTTTTTCTATTTTCTCTTTCTCTCCCTCTCTCTCTCTCCCTCTCTAATAATTCTTTCTCTTTTTCTTCCTATCTCTCTCTCTTTCTCTCTCCCTCTTTTTCTCTCTCTTTCTCTTTCTCTAATTCTTATTTCTTTCTCTCTCTCTTTCTCTAATTCTTCTTTATTTCTCTCTCTCTCTCTTTCTCTAATTCTTTCTTTCTCTTTCTCTAATTCTTCTTTCTTTCTCTTTCTCTAATTCTTTTTTCTTTCTCTTCTCTAATTCTTCTTTTTCTCTCTCTTTTTCTCTTTCTCTAATTCTTCTTTTTCTCTCTCTCTTTCTCTTTCTCTAATTCTTTTTTTCTCTCTCTCTCTATCTCTTATTTTCGTCCTTCTCTCTCCCACACTCTCTCTTCTTCTTTCTCTCCCTCATTCTACTATTTTTTTTATATATCTCTTTTTCTTCCCTCCACTCCCCTCTCTCTCCCTTACCCTTCACTTCCCTCCTTTGCTATACCTTTGATATCATAATAATGGCACATCAACTGAAGCTTTATTTATTTAATTTTTATTTATTCTTATCGATCGAAAATACTCGATTTAATCACATATTGTGCCACTGTCCCTTTTATCTTAATGAAAAACTATAAATGTACATATATTTTAATTTAAAGAAATACAAAAACTTGTCCTTGTTACATAAAATTATGTAAATACCATTAATTTTAGTTTCTATATAGTACTTTTGTCAAAAAGTACTTAATACGCTATACTTGAGCACATTTACCATAAATAATTTAATACCACTTATAGACACATGCATACAAACCTGTATAATGGTTGTACGTATAACACATACGCTAATTAAACACATTCTCTTGTGTAGGCGGTTTAAATCTGAGGGGGAATAATTATTGCCTTTTAGTATAAGAAACAAGACAAAATGATGTTTGGTTAGTTACAGCTATTAATTTATCTAAATAGGGTATTTACAACAACAATAATAACATAAATATTTAAAAAATCAGAGCTGAGTAGAAAATATAATACGGGTGTTTTTTTGTTTTAAAAACACATTTTAATGGCACATCAATCATATTGATTGGTGTGTATGTATGTGAAATATGTAAATGAGAGTGGTGAGTATATGAAATTATACCACATAGATGGATGGGGGCAAAAAAATAATTACAACCCCAACTTAAGCCTTAAACATAATTAGTTCGCAGAAAAAATATAGAGAAATCTATTTACTGAATAATTTTTTTTTATTTGCTTTTTTTTTACTTAAAATATTTCACCACATTTGGTTTAAAATTTTAATTTCTCTTAAAACCTAATCCAAGTCCACTATTTACAATATTTAAAAATACAAAAAAGAGTATGTGCGTACGTAAGGCGAAATAAATAATTACAACAACAACTTATGAATTAAACGTAATTTTTTTTTAATTTTTTTCTCATATTTCGCCACATTTGGTTTAAAATTTTCTTTTGAAAATATTTTAACTAATTATTGAGCAAATGTTGTAAAAAACTTGAAATCAATTTTAATTTAATGTAAAAATTCTCGCGAGGTATGATCAAAAAATAACCGTTATTTTCAGAGGTTGCTGATCGTTCGGCTCATGCCGTGGAATTTTTCCAGAAATCTTGGGCATGAAGCATGTGGCAATGAAGTTTGTTCCAAAAGTGCTGAATTTTGACCAAAAAAAAATCGTCGCTTGTTCGTAATTTTTTGGCCAAAAACAACACCGTAATCATGCCTCAACCACCGTATTCACCGGACTTGGCCCCCGCTGGCTTTTTCCTGTTCCCAAAACTGAAGACATCGTTGAAAGGAAAGCGTTTTGCTACGATTGAGGAGATAAAAGAAAAATCGAAACAGGAGCTGTTGGCGATATCAAAAAGCGTGTTTCGAGGATTGGAAAAAACGCTGAGGGGGAATACTTTGAAGGGGACAAGATAGTTATTGATGAATAAATAAATACTTTTTGAAAAAATTTAAAATAACGGTTATTTTTTTATCATACCTCGTACGTTCACATTTTGTTGAATGTATATTATTTCTCTTTCTTTTAATAACACTTTTTATTCAAATCGTTCATTCATTCATTCATTAATTTTTTTTTTTTTTTAGAGCATTTCTGTATAAACTTGGCGAGAAATGATATTATAATTAAGAATAATAATATGCTTTACAGCTTTTTAATTGCGTTATTTTGCACGTGTGATATTATGAGCCATGGTTGGTTGAATTATAATTTTTTTTTTACATTTCCATCGCAAATTAAATTATTGTTTTTTTTTTTTTTTTTTTTTTTTTTTTTTTTTTTGCAGCAATTAAATTAAATGAAACTAGAGGAACTTATTTAGCATGCTAAGAATTAACAAATCCCAATGCTTTTAAAACTGAAAAAAAGTATGGATCTGTTAACCCATTACTGGTCATTAAAAGCTTAAACATTGACATTTAACGGCAATCAAATTTGACAGTTGCTACGGCAATAATTATTAAGCATATTGCCTCATGTGGTTGGGGGGTTAGGACTACTAGAAATAATAAGTTTGTTTGCGATTCATTTGAGTTTTCACATTTACGAATAAATATTAAGCAAATTAAATAACCAAATCCAACTCAAACCTTTTTAGCTGATTAAATTTTTAGATTGGCAGCATCAAATCATCATATTTAAGGTGTTAACTCTTTTTTTTTGAACCACAATAACTATTTATTCAACCAAAAACCCAATAAATAAAAAAAAAAAATAAAACAAAAAAAATAAATAAAAACTTTTTGCTCTAAGTAGCCACAAAACAAACAAAAAAACTTTTTTAAATGGCAAAACTAACACTAACTGTAACAGTCACAATAAAAAATAAAAATAAAAATAAAAATTATAATAATAAATTTGTGGTAAATGAAAAAGAGTTTTAATAAATATTCTCTAAAATTGTATTTTATTACAAGAATAACATTTTTGTTGATATTTATGTAAATATTAAAATGCAAAAAAGATAAATAAAAAACTATGTATACCATTTCTATTATTTAACAAGTTCTGAATTTTTCATTCACTGTTTTTAATTATTTATAACGTTTTTGTTTTTTAACCATTTTTTAAAAGCAAATGAAATTAATTAAATTTGACGAAATAAAGCCACTGCCAACTATAACTAGTAATTTTTTTTAGCAATTTATTAGTAAAATAACGAAATATAAGAGGAAAATCAAATAAAAATTTTAATAAAAATTAAGTAGATATAGAAACGAAATGAAAAACAAAATGATTAAATAATTCACTTTTCCACTGTTACTTTTTTTGTTAGACGTGGCAAGAGAAACTAATATCCATGGTTATTTTCGTTTCCTAAAAATTACATCAAGTAAAACTTATTTTTTTTTTAAATTAAAACTGCAAAATAATTGCAATTGTTACAATTTTTTTTCGATAACGCAATCAACAACATGTGCTGTTAACAATAACAATATGTCGTAACGTTAAAAGTTTCACAATCGCTCTACAAAGTTTTTTAACTCTGGAAATCAAAGAATAATCAGCCTAATTACGAGTGTCGTTCTTTCGATAAACTAATATAAAACATATGGCAACGTGGTCACAAGTCACTGTTTTCATCACGACAATGGCATTAGTTTTTATTATTATGGGCTATATAATCATTCACAATTAAACATAATTTGTTAACTTGTTATGCCTTGTCCACTTCAAGCCTAACTTTTTCTTTCTTTAAACACTGTGCAAGTTTTTTCATTTAATTGTAAACACTTTTGTCCAGCTTTACAATCATAATTTTATTTATATGTGCTTTTCTTTTCTTTTTTATTCTTAAAAAATGTTAAATTTCATTCATTAACTTTTTCTAGGAGCCACAAAAATAAATAAAATTCTTTTAATTTATTTGTTAACTAAACTTTTTTCGTTTAATTCTAACAATTAGTTTTTTTTTTTGTTTTTTCTTAAATAAAAATTCATATTGTAAATATGTTTTGTTTGTTTCATATTGCAGTGAGATTTCATTCATATTGCCGTGGTGGCGCCAAGTATTATGGAGCATATTGTTCGGTGGCATGGTTATAGTGGCGACTGGTGGGAATCTTATTGTTGTTTGGATTGTAATGACAACAAAACGTATGCGTACTGTAACAAATTATTTTATAGGTGAGTGATTATTATCATTTTTGTTTCTTATTTCTACATTTTAATTTTTTATTTCCTTTTCCTTTTTTTTGCAATAGCAATTGTTACATTTTCATTTTAATGAACATGTTCATTTGAAAGAACAAAATTTTTAAGCTGCTGAGCGTTTATAAAGTTCATTAATTATTTAAAAAATAAGATTAAGTTCAAAATTCAACAAGAGATAGTTTGTTTGTTTGTTAGTTTATTCTACAAAACAAATTGACAATATAAATTGTGAAAGTTTTTTGAAAGACAAATTTTACAATTAAAAAAAATAGTTTTGTTTGAAAAAGTAGAAATTTATTCAATAAACTTTTCATTAACCGAAAGCATTTATTTATAAATTTATTCAATTGTTTGACCTTTATAAATTCTCTATTATTTTTATTTCGCTAAAGAAGGCATAAAAAGGTTCGTTGAAATATGGAAATATAAAAATAAAGCGACATTAAACTTGTGAATTTTTAACATTAATTAATGTAATACAAAAATAATTACAATTTTGAAAAAATATTACCATCACATTTAATGTACGAGGGCTGTTTGATAGCTGCATGACTTTTTGAAATTACCTGCCAATAACTCTAAGTGCCACTGTCAAATTTTGAGCAAGCTGCATCACTTAGTTTGTGTTTGGCAGCCAAGGAAAAAAGGAATATGGCAAAAATCCATAAAATGAGCTGCGAACTCCTACACCATCCATCACGTTCTTCAGATTTAGCCCTGCAACTATTTTCGTTATCCAAACCTGAGGAAATGGCTGGGTGGTAACAGATTTGGGCCGAATGAAACGCATTATGGCAAAAATCCATAAAATGAGCTGCGAACTCCTACACCATCCATCACGTTCTTCAGATTTAGTCCTGCAACTATTTTCTTTATCCAAACCTGAGGAAATTGCTGGGTGGTAAGAGATTTGGGCCGAATGAAATGCCTATTTTAAGGACTTTAAGAAAAACTATTATTTCACAGGAATAAAAAAAAAATTGGAAAAAGACTGGACTAAATTTAATGAACTGAAAGGAGATTATGTTGAAAAATAAAACGTATATTTGCCGAAAAAATGTCATAAAGTTATCGAACAGCCCTGATATTTTTGTGTGATCATATAAAAACCCACACTGGTTATTGAGTAGCAGCTCAAGATTTTTCAAACTGCCCGCACTTAAAGTGATACAATTTTTATTTGATAGTAAAAGTTTTGAAAATTTCTATGAAGAGAAGCCATTAATCCAGACAAATTCATTTAAATTATTTCTTTAGCCTAATGAAATATTTCATTAATTATTTTATAATTTCATTGTGAGAATGAAAATTGGCCCAACCCTGCAAAGCGTTTTTGTTTTTTCAAATTGCCACAGACAACTTTAAAAAAAACAAATTTCTTAAAATGTTTTTCATATCTACTTGGAAATGAGAAGGAAAAGGCACACTTGTGTAACAGCAAATATTAATTTAAAAAGACAGCTTTTCTTTTACTTTATTTTACTTAACACATGAAGAAAATTTAATTTATTTATTTGCCTGTCATAAGCTAAACAAACAAAATAAGTTTTTGTACAACAACGATAACAAAAACTCATATTATCTTATATTTAAAAATTGATGTTCTAAAATACGAGTATATACAACAATTTTCAGATTGATTAAATAATTGACAGCCATAATGCATTAAATTATTAGTGTAACAACAAGCAAAAACAATTTTTAAGCTTTTAAAAGCAGTAAAGTGGGAGTTAAATTATTTATTTCGGCATGTGTTCAGAACAAGCAAATATTTAAACAAACTAAAGTTTATGACAAAAATTTAAAATCAATAAATTATTGTATTCATTATGCGTATGTAAGCACAATTGCTGAAACAACTGGTACTTATTTAGATGAAATTTAAAAATAAAATGCCTAAGAAAAACTTTATTAAACCCACATTTTTGTGCTTTGTTTTGTTTACATGATGGAAAAAAAAAGAGACTGAAGTTTGTAAAAACCAAAACTAAAGAAGAGATATTTTACTTTCAGATCAGAGCAAGGTGTTTTGGAGCAGTGATTTCAAATTTGTATTTCCTTTTTATACCCATCACTGTAAGTAAGATTCCGTTTGTAATTTCTACATTATGGATCCTTATGAATAGCGGAGTCGATTTAGCGATGTCCGTCTGCCTGTCTCTGTAGTCGTTGAAATCAAGTTTTTAAAGTCCCTAAGCAACGTACAGAAAAGTACAGCACACCAATCTGTCAGTTGTTTTGCTGTTAGATTCTTGCTAGTGAAATTCAGCCAGATCGTTTCATAAATGGCTATGAGTCGAAAACCGTGACTACCTCTTTTTTTGACTATTTTTCGAGAGTTTGTTTTTTGCGCATTTTGTCTAAACTACGAAGCAGCCAAAACAAAATCGTGGTATACAGTCTTATCAGTATCAAAATAGAATATTGCCGCCACGTAAACCAACCACTCTTATCAGAAATTTTTTTGCGTGTTTTATCTAAGCTGAAAAAAGTAGTACACAGTGAGATATCGAGAGTAAGGCTAGCAGACCTTCTCGGATATCTAAATGTCACGGGGTGGATCTAGGTCACCTTACGGCTACATGGTCTTGGCGAGTAGGTGGTTCAAAACGGAGTCTTGCGACTCTAATTGAAGGCCGTTTAGGCCGCCACATAAACCAACCAGTACACAGTTTTTTTTATACATCATATTCATAGTATCTGCACCAAAATTCAACTGAATCCTTGTATAAATTAATGGAAGTCGCTAAAATTTCTTGGAGCAAGAGCAGTGGAGTATATGAAAATTTAAAAAAAAAAATTTTAAATAATCCAAGTCTACACGACCTCTCCTTTGAAATGATATATGTCCCATCCCGTAATCTTCTATGGTTCACCTGAAAGTCACTAAAATCTCTTGGAGCAACAATTTCAAAAAAAAAAAATATTCAAATAATCCAAAGTAACTTCTGATTATTTGTCTATAATAAGTGCTGAACAGTGTACTACTTTTGTTTTATTTTACAATACCGAACCGTAATAAACTAAACGTTTTTGAGATAGGGTAAAAACGTAACAATATTTCTGTTAATTTGTAAAATTATTTTTTTATTGAATTTTTTTAAACTTTTTGTTTGCCTATTCAATCTATTCTCAGTTAGTCAATTGGTGTAACAAAATAAACATTTAAATGTTTGGCCAAGAATATGACAAACTTAGCAGTAATCCACTGAGGATTGAGCGCAACGTCTAATGAAATGGTTCATATGGATATGCTATCCAAAAGGAAAAAGAATTATACTTTGAAGTGATCAGTTAAAAGGAGTTCAGTAGGTTATGTAACGAAGATGTAAGGACATATTGCGTCATTATAATGACCTAATTTGCACCCGTTTAAACTAATGACGGACAAATCACCCCAGAAAGCCTTAATGAAGACATACTATACTCAGGCAGTATTTGTAACTTGAGAGTAGTATCACAATAGGTTTATTTTGGCCGCAGTGGCAAGGGTGTCTTGTTCCCACACTTCATTCCAATTCTAATTCTAGACTTTGTATTAAACTGTATGAAAAATTTCGTTAATATTTACTTCAAAATCTACATAAATTTTTGTGTGTTGTAGTTTAACCCACAACTAAAAATATTTTTTTACAATAACTTCAAAACAGAAAAAAGAACATTTTCAAACAATTTCCTCTTCAAAAAAAAAAATTAAGTTAAATAAATACAAGCATTTCTTTTCATTTTTGCTATAGAGTATAACTCAACTGTGATTTTTAATGTGGATTTTCATTTATTTATTTTTTTTACAAATCACATGCTGTCATATAAACTATTTCCTGCAACATATATCCGTTTAATTTTTTTTTTTTTTTGTCAACAATAAAATTCTTCAGCAAGACATAAATTCTCTTTAAGAAAGAATATATTAACAAAAAACACACAGCAGCATTTCCTTTTACTTTCCTCGACTGTAGTTAAATTTTTTCTCTTTGTTTCGTGTTGCTAAGAATGAAAAACTACATACGAGTAGATACAACTGCTAAGTAAGGCAAGTATGTCAAAAGTTTTTCTTTGCAACTTTTAAAATTTCATGTGGTTCGTTCGGTTTTCCTTTTTTTCTTTGTCTCAAAAAAGCAGTAAACAACTTTACTTACAATTGTACTACATACTTGAAAACATACATTTTCTTTCTGGGCAGCATGAAATGCACTTTTTGTGACATGAAAAGTTTTCTCATTTTGATGTGGGCAATTTTGTACAGTCAAAGAAAATAATTGGTAAGATGTGACAAAAATCATGACAAATGAAATTAAATGAAAAAAGTAGTTGCAAATTTGCAATCTTGGAAGTTGTACCAACTATCGCAACGTTTCTTGCGTACAATTGCTAAATAAATGAAAAACAAATTGACAAGGTTAGAGACTTAAATAATGATTTTTCAAATTTAAATTAGTTTTATTACAGCGACTTCTTATGGCAGCTTTCAAATTTCTTTACGTCATTCATCTCTATTTAAAATTATTTTTTTAATTTTTTTCGATTTCAGTGAAAAAAAAAACTATTATTCTTTATGTTTAGATGTTTTATATTCTTTTTGACAGAAACATTCATGCAAAAATTGAGTCTGCATGTCCTGCCAACAGTTCAGTGTTGAGTTTTATATCATTTCTGAAGAATCACATCTTCCCTAATCAATTTCGCTTAAATGAGTTTTTTGGACTGCCACATGCCTGCTGTAGCCTCCAGCAATCTTGTAAACTTCATTTTTATTTTTCCCCTACACTAAGCCAAAAAAAAATCATTTTCGTATGTGGTCTTAATTTGACACCATCTCATTGTCTATTTTATTGACAACAAATGTTCTAAATTTTTGAACAACCGTGTACAAATGGACAACGTTTTGATTAGCAAACGTTGTCAAATTGACAACACATGTTGTCATTTCAACAACCGTATAATAAATATCACTTCGACACCAAATAACGTCATTTTTCCACTTGATGGTGTCGATTTATCATTTCGATAAAATTAAAATGACGCCATACATTGTCAAAGTGAGCACAGACATTATTGATACCGTTTGTGGTCATTTTGACAACAGATGGTGTTGTTTACTCTGCAGAAGAGCTCTGGGCCTATGAAAGGGGGGTATTTTTAGCCAGATAGTGAGTTTTTTAACAATTAATCAATAAATAAAAATTTTAAAAAAATTATTTTGCTCTGAAGAACAAAATTCAGAAAATAATTATTATAAAAAGTTGATATTCCCGAATAAGATGATCCACAAAAAAATATTTAAAAAAAACTAAAAAAAAACTGTTTCTAATAACTACAATGCAAGCAACTGATCCTCGACTTTAGCAAGAGTGAATTTATCCACAAAAAAAATTTTTTTAATGTAAAAACAAGTACAAATTACATTTTAAAAATAATTTTGTATGGACAAAAATTATTTTCCGACAAAAATTGTAAAATTCAGCCTAAAACTTTGCTTCCCGTAGAATGCCAGCAGCAGTGTTCACATGTTCAGCTAAATGCTGCCTATTTAAATTGTATTGCAAGTTTATTTTTGTGTGTGTCTGCATGCTTTTTTTAAATCTCTTGTATTTCAAATCAATTGCAAATTTATAAATACACATCAAGTACAATTGCAATTGAATGGAATCAAAATGGATTTTCTATAAAAGTTCATTTTAGCATTTATGTCTACATATTTTTTATTTAATAATTCTTCATTTTAAAAAGTATTTATTTTCCAATGACTGACTTTAAAATGTTATAAAAAAGGACATGCTCAAAATATGAAAAATTTAAAAATCATATTATAAAGCAACCATACATTTTTTCTTCCTTTTTTAATATTTTAATTAATCAATTGTAAGCAAATATTTATATAACTGGAAGGGAAGAAGACACTCTACGAGTATAAACTGCCAAAAACTAATTAATTTCTACGGAAATTTTGTCTGAAGTCTTAAATTTTTATACTAATACCTTAAAGTTAGAACAATTTTCACTCAAACTTAAATTTATACTAAAAAAAAGTGTAAAAGCAATTTTGCAAAATGTTTTGCTTTAAGCTTAAAGCTTAAAATAATCTCACACAAAAATTGTGCAATGAAAATGAAATGCGATGTTTACAACTTTCGCTGCAATACTCAGTAAATTAAACCTTAAAAATGCTTAAAAAATGCCTTGTATGTATTAATTATTTAGAATTATTTACATACATTCATGCATACATATAGATGCTTTCATTGAATACATTAGGGAAACTTATTTATTTCTTACTCGATCCGGCTACCTTTTTGATGTTGTGTAACCATAGTCGACAACAATTTTTTTTATAAAACCGATTATAAATTTTTCAATCGAATAAGAATTTTCTTCAAACAATATCTTTTTTTTTTATTTTTGATTTTGATTTGCTTTTGATTTTATTATTTCAAGTCGAAAGTTATAATTCAGTACTGCTTTTAGTTTATATTTTTTTGTGACGCTAATATTAATATTTAAATAATTATTTATATTCCAAAAAAATCATTCAAATATGTTTATTCGAATCTATTTTTTTTTTATATTTATTCGTATATGTTGAATCGAAATATTGGAATAATTGATTAATTTAATTATATTATACGAGTATTTTTATTACAGTAAATTTATTCGATTAGAGTAAATTTATTCGATTATGTATTTTTCTGAATTCATTTTTTGAAAATTTTTATTCAATTATGTTTATTCGAATATATATTTTTAGTATGTTTATTCGAAATATTGGCATGAAATTAATCAATTTTAATACTTATTCCAATTAAATTTTTTTGAGTGTTTATTCGAGTATTTTTATTCCAACAGATATATTGAAAGATATTTATTCGGGTTTTTCTTAATGTTTTTATTCGATTATATTTATTCAATTCTTTTTTTTTTTTTTTTTGTTTTTAATTATTTACTTTATTGAATAAACAACGTTTTTTAATTAATTTTACGAAAATTTTTATTCGAATAAACATATTTGATTGATCTTATTCGAATCAATTTTTGTTTTTTGGTATGTTTATTTAAATGAAATTAATTAATTATATTTATTCTAGTAAACTTATTTGCATTAAATTTTTTGGAGTGTGTTTACTCGATTATTTTTATTCCAACATATTAATTCGAATACATTTATTCGATTATTTTTATTCGAGTAAACTTATTCGATTGTGTTTATTGGAATTTTTATTGTTAATTATTTATTATTATTTATTCAGCTATTTGTCTGAAAACTTTTATTTGAATAAATTTATTCGATTATTTTTTTCATGTTTATTCGTTTATACTTATTCGAATGAAATTAATCAATTTTATTTAATCGAGTTAATTTATTCGAATATTTGGTAGATTAGATTTATTCGACTAAATTTATTTTAATATTTTTATTCTAATCTATTTAGTGAGTAGTTTTATTCGAATTTATTTATTCAAGTATTTTTATTCGAAACTTTTTTTTTTTTTGAGTATGTTTCAATTAAATTTATTAACATTTTTGGAGTATGTTTACTCAATTATTAAAAGGTTTTAATTCAAATTCTTTAACCTTATTATTTTTAGTCGAATAGTCTTAGTCGAATGTTTTTATTAGAATGTTAATATTCTAATTCAAATAACATATTTCATTCATATAATATTCTTATAAGAATAATATTTAAAACCATTTATATAAATACTAAAAATAGTTTTACACAAATAATAGATTTTTCTTATGAATCAATAAGCTTCTCCAGTATGTAAATCGGAAAAATTTTTATCTCTAAATACTGAGCAGACTGTGTTTATATAAAATTAATTACTTATTGACGGCATTTTAAAATAAAAAAGAATGTTGGCTTCCTTATATTATTATCAATAAGTCCTTGTAAATGCAAAATTGTGTTTCGTTGTTTTTTTTTTCAAATATGAACCACCTTAATAGACACATATGTACAACGCTTACGCATGTATGGACGGGTATATGTTTGCAAGTACGCACATACATACATTCGAGCATACTAAATATAATGTTTGCTATTTTATTAAAAATTCCAATTCAATCTAAACAAGTTGAAATGAATCACTAAAAATTCTCTAAACTTTACAACGAGTATTCAATGGAAATTTTAACTAAAAATTAAAGAAGAGTTGAGTGTGCCTTTAATCAAAAAGAAATCATAGAAAAGGCTGTACGGAAAATATTTAATAAAAAACATAAGCCCATGTATGTATCTACATTTTTACTTTTATGTGCTGTTTTTATAATACAAGCAATCAACTCGTCTGGAATTTTTATATGAAAACTATTCAAAATATTGAGGGGTTTTCATATGAATTTCGTAGATGAGTTGATCGCTTGATTTACAGAAACAGCACCTTAGTGTAATAAATGAGTACACAGGAAGTACAGACACTAAACTTATAAAGTTCTTCTGCATTGAGGATGTAAGACTTTCAACATATTTTAAAAACAAACAAAAAATCATTTGGCTAAAATTCCAGGTTTCCTTCCAAAAAAAAATAATATTTAGTATCTGAACGTATTATTTTGTTAAGAAACTCAATTTATTTTTTTTTTTTTAATATATTAAATAACACTTTTGTATTTTCTGGATAAACGCACGCAATGAAAAATTTCAATCACAAGGATGTATATGAAATTAAATTTTCATATTCAGCCACAATTTTTTAAATTAAAATAAATTATCATTTTTCGGTCATTTTATGTGATTTGAAACAGCCAAAACTAAAGCTTGATGACAATTTCAGAATAAAATTTTTTGTTCAAATAATTTGACTTTTAAATCATCCATGTCAAATATTTTTTTTTTTATTTGAATAAAAAATTTTATTCATTCAAAATTCTTTATTCGGCTAGAATTTGTGTGATTAAAATTGAAATAAACTCTGAGCCTACTTGGTAAAAATGTTGTTGTATAAAGTAAATGTTGATGTCAAGTGCTTCTAGTGTAGGTCTCAGCTTTACCAATGCAGTCAATTATTATAAAATAATTTTAACTATAATATTTTCTATAATGTTGCGGGAAAACTCAAAGCAAATCAAGCATCAACAGTATCAAATAAATTTACTAATACCACAAAAACAATAACTTTAACACTATCAAAAGCAAATATGAACACAAAAACCAGATGCTGGTTAACATGACTGGCGGTAAACTTTTACAAAAGAAGGCACCCACACACACAAATTATACACGCTCATTAGATTTAATCTCTATTAGTTACTGTCACACTTTAAGTGAGTGTGACAGACAATTGGGTTAATGGAAATAAGCTGGCCCTTCACGGGAAGGAAAATAATACAAAAATTTTCTACTTTCACCAAAGCAATTTTGGAGGTAAAATAATTTAATAAATGAACAATTACTTTTCTTGTTTCTGTGCGAACGTTAATAATTCGAGCCATATAATTTTCTAAAAAAAAAAGAACTTGTTCAAACGATGCCCTCAAATAGAATATTTTTTCTAAGAAATTTTTAATACAGACAATAAATTCATGCGAATACTGTTACCCACTGTGAATTGCTTATTACATACACAGACATTTGTAGGTTTCATAAATGATGACAACAAAGAGTTTGTTAATAATGAAAATGACACTGCTGATGATAATCAATTGTTCAGTCAGGATATTTAAATTTATAAAAATATTTTTCTTTGTGTTGTTGTTGTGCTGATGTTGTTAATGATTCGTCGTAACTTATTAAATTCATTTTAAGTCACCCACTTGTTTGTTTGAAATGTTTAATCTCGTTGTTTCTTTTTTCTGATTTTTGATTTTTTTTTTCATCCCCAGTTAATTTATCGATAGCCGATGCCATGGTATCAAGCCTTAATGTTACATTCAATTATATTTATATGCTGGACAATGATTGGCCTTTTGGCGAACTCTACTGCAAAATTTCACAATTTATAGCAACACTAAGTATAAGTGCGTCGGTATTTACCCTGATGGCGATATCAATCGACAGGTAAGTCAATTATCAGTAAATAAAAATATAAACGAACATACATATTTACATGCATAACCAAACCCACACACACACAGACACACACACACACACACCAATAAACTACTCTTAACTATTTATTAGCTCTTCAAAAAAGATACAGAAACCAAAGAGCTGCATTTTAGCAAAATACTGCATATAGAAAAGCACAAACAAAATGTAGGCTTGTAAACATTAAGCATTTTACAAATGTATGTATGTGTGCACTTGTGTGTGAGTACATACGCAAACGAACACTTTTATACAGCAAGCATGTACTTCATGTGTTTTAAGTACAATTTTCGGTGACCATTTTATAATTAAGTTGCCAAAAAAAAATATGTCAAAATTAAATTAAATAAAGCTTTTAAAAGTACAATTACGAGTATGGTGCCGTGTTCTATTTTAATAGAATTTCATTGGTTTAGTTGAGAACTATCATTAAATTTATTTTGATGGCGTTTAGATTTTGATAATTTTTTTAGAAGATCGCAAAGTGCTACAGTTGTTGTAGATTGTGAAGGTTGTTAATAAATAAATATAAAATTAATCAATAATAGAAATATAAGCGTACTTTTTAATATATAAATAATATTATTTTCATCTAATTAATTTAAATTTTAGAAATAAAATTCAATTGGTACAGAGTAATTTATTTTACTATTTTTAAAATTTATGCGCATACGTTACTCGTGCCAATCTGGTTCACAACTATAGATAATCAAACAATAATTCCTAAAAAGAGTTATTTTCTATACTTTGAAATTTCATAATTTTTATTTTAACTCGCTACTGGGAAGTACCATACTGTTGCTAATATAATTTAAGTGAGTGAAGATAAATCTGCCAAGTTAAATATGTTTTAACGTAACTCGTTACGCTTTTTACTATTTATGGCATATTTATCAAATACGTCTTACGTTATTAAATATTTCTAAATATGTTTTTCGTATTTAGGAGAAATATAAGTGCATGGGTACAAATATGCATAAATACGTTGACTTCTTACAAAGGTTACTTTGAACTATTTTTAAAAATGTTTTGAAATTTCCATAAACGTCAGTACTGTTGTTCTCAAGGATTTTGGCAGTTTCCGTTTTGAATCATAAAATAAAAGCCACGAATTTTTCGGTAAATGTTAAAACACTTGCAGAAAGTTTAGAACTTACAGAATAAATTTTGGTAGTTTTTATGGGCAAAATCGGGAATGGTACCTCGGCAAAATGGAAAATAGTAAAAATCCCTCAAAGCAACAGCTCTGGAGAAATTTCAAAAATTTATTAAAAATAGTCCAAAGCAACTTCTGAGTATTTGGGGTAGATTACAAATCTAGATGACCTAAAAGTCACTAAAATCCCTGAAAGCAACAGCACTAGGGTATAGAGAAATTTCGAAAAAAAAATTTAATAGTCAAACTTCGAGAAATTTTTATTTTAAAATTCCGAATTAGATTTCGAAAAGTATTTTGAAATTTAAAAGGTAATTTTGGAAATTTGAAATTAATTTTAAAGCTTTAAGCTCGACTTAAAAACAAGAACGTAACGCTGCTGAATCTTTCAATTACAAAGTGATGAAAGTGTGCTATTTTACTTTCCTTCATACACTTTATATGAGAACAAAAATTAGAAAGAAATGAAAGACAACAAATGTTTCGCATAAAAATGTTACAAATCGTGTGCTACAAAACATTAGATAAAAATAATAAAAGAAACTTACACACACACATTTAAAATTCTTTCAAACATTTTTATATTTATTTCATCGTTTAATATTGTACAGGTATGTGGCCATAATGAAACCTTTGAAGCCACGTATGAGCAAACGCAATAATTTGGCAATTGCTGGCGTCATTTGGCTGGTTTCTACTATTATATCCTGTCCAATGCTTTTATTTTTCACTACTGATGTGATTGCTAGCAAAGATGGCTTAAGAACTGTATGCTACTCAGAATGGCCAGATGGTTCAACAAATCATTCCAATCATGAGTACATGTGAGTATTAAAAACAACAAAATAGAAATAAAAAAGAAATTTAATTGTTTATTTGGGTAGGCAGGTAAGGCAGGCGAATAGGGCGTGGCCGGTGTTGTAACTTTGTTATATCTTTTAGACTTTAAAGCTGCAACTAAAATAGTTTTAGAATAAAATTTTCTTAAATTTCTTTGTTGTGAAAAACTAAGGTTTTCAAATTTTTTAAATCGATTTGTTATGGTTTGTTAATCTCAACTCCAATCATTCAAAGAAAATTAAAGTAGACTGGAAATCAATATATTTATACTTGTAGTCGTTATTAGTCATTTTGAATACCAGCCTGAGTGATTTACAGTTTATATTGTGTAATAAATTCAATTCGAAATGTAGAAAAATTTTAAAACTTTTTTAGAATTTAAATGACTTTCTTGTTTTCAAAGAAATTTTGTGATTCTTTTTTGAATTAAAGAAAAGTCTTTTGTTAAATTAGATTTTAGTTTGGAGTCTATTAATTTGGTTTTTTAAGTTTTTTTTTATATTGGTGCTTTACACCAGGCGCACATCATCAGCTTTGAAAACATAAACAAATATGAAACTGATGATGATTTTAATTAATTTCCTTTTTAAAAGTGCAATTTATAGATGCATATGGCGTGTGCACTTGTTCTTAGGTTAAAAGCGTCTAAAATTTCATTTAAAAAAACCAAACAACTTTTGTGGGTGAAGCTACAAACGAAAAACAACGTTTGAAATTGATAAACTGCCTATAATTTTTTTATATTAAAAAGTTATATTGGCCTTACAAAAACGAATTTCTCTCTGTTTATGTTAAAATAGAGTAAAAAATAAGCTTCTTTCCTCTCATTTATTAAAAAAAATTTGGTCAGGTGGTTTATGAGCTTATTTTCCAATGTATCATCATTTGCTTCTGACATAAACGTTACAAAGCAATAGAGAACTGTAACAAAATTAGTAAATGGCTACTTCAATGATAAATAATGGATTTATAAACTAATTGAGTACCTATCAAAAATATAATTAAAGTATATGTGAGTACTCGTATAAGAAAACTAAAAACAAATTAATTAGATTAAATAAAATTATATGAATTCTATAAATTTAATTTAAATAAAACTTTGTAATCATTGAGTTAATCAGGGCTGTCATAGAATCCAAGTCTGTATTGGTAATTGTCGGTTTTGCAAACCAATATTAGTTTCATTTGGTGTCATGAAACCAAGTCGTTTTTGTTATTTTCGAAGATAAATAAGACCGATGTTCGAATCAGTTGTTCTATACATTAGTTTATTTGTATGAAATTGTTTATGTAAATGTTTGATAACAATTTTGATAAATCGTAGTGTTTTCGTTTAAATAAAAATAAAAACGTGTTTTTTTTATGAAAATTTTTAATATAAAATATATAATTAGTGTCAGTGAAATAAGTAGGGAAATAAAATGACTTTGCCGTTGTAGGATTTTTATTATTAGAAGAAGGACGCTCACAGGAAGTAAAAAGAAGATTCATAAATTACCGGGTAAATAAAGAAGCTTTCCGTTTACATATTTTTGCTGAACCTGCGCTTTTTATCGATTCAGCCAACTGTTTTGTAAATTTCTTGGCAATGTCAGGATATTTTTCTATAAAATGCATAATTATTGAGTTTTAAGTGCTATTTTTTTTTTTTTTAGAGAAAAAAAGTATGAAGAAAAATTTATTTTTGTAGAATTAATATTTGCTTACATTTTTAATAAATAACTAACTGCAGGCGAAATTGTAATGAAAAAAGTCCTCTTTAATCACATGCTTTATTTAAAATTAAACAAACCAACAACTGTCAACTGATTGGTTTCAATCCAATATCAAACCGATAACATTGGTTTCTGTGACACCTAAAACCAACATTAATTCTAGTTCGAAAATGAAACCGACAACATTGTATTTCATGACACCAAAGTAAATTTTTTGTCGGTTTCAAATCCAATACCGACAACATTGGATTCTATGACAACCCTGAATTACGCAATTTTTCTTCCACAAATCTTGAAATTCCTAAAATTCACATAAAAAGTAAGAAGGGTCCCACATTTGACAAGTCAGCTGTGCTAGTATGTTATTCATTTTTATTATATTTTATTTTGAACTTGCCTTACCGTTTACACACTCAAAAAAATATGATTGAGGTACCCTTAATATTTTTAAATAAAACATGCTTCTCAACTAGAAACGTCCAGATTCAAATTTTTTTTTTAATTTTTTATATAAATCATATATTTTTTTTTTATTCTAGTAATTTTTTCATTTCTCTAAATTTCTTTTATTTTATATGTAATAAATTTATTTAGAATTCAAGAGTTAAATTAAATATTAATCTTTATTTGTGCTTATTCCAAAATTGTGTTGATTTTTTTTTAATTTATGGTTTTCTTCATGATGTTCTCATTAGCTAAATACTCAGTACAATAAGTACTAGGATATCTATTAACATAACTTGGCAAACTTTAGAACCCTCAGCTCGAGACCAAGAGATTTTATTAATGCGACAGCCCTCTAACACTTTTTTTTACTAACAGTCATACCTAAATTGGCGCGGTAAGCGTTATTTATCTGTTAAAAATCCTCATGTCCATACAAAATGTATGGAGCATAACGAAATAACGCGGCGGCAACGCTGATAAACTGGAAAATCAAATTTTGACAGCGCGTTTTGTAGGGAAGTTGGCTGCAAAACAATTGCTTTTTTATTTTTGACCAGTAATGACACGTTAGTTACTTTTTTAATCTAACGTTTTCAACTACATTTTTATATGTCTTTAGCGGGCTTTATTAAGCAAGAAGATTAACTGTAGATAATACCCGCCAACGTTCTTTTTGAAGGAATGACACTTTAACATAAATACGGAGCGCTTGCCTCTCCAATTTAGGTTGTACTGTAAAATAAAACAAGCCTTTCCAGCATCTTAAAAGTGGAAATGTCTATCACAAGGGAAGAGCCAAATCTTCGTATACAAAAAATATTGTACAAAGAAGCAAACTCCAACAACAAATGGGTAAATTCAGCCAAAAATTAAACCAATTCAAGTTGAGAATTTTTTGATAAAAGCTCATAAAATAAATCCTGCCAAAAACTCTCACTAAAAATATTTCTCCTGACAAAAATTTTGTTCATAATAAATTGGTGAATTTAGCCTTAGGGCCCTAAAATATGTTTAGTATTTTAGCTATCGAGAATTAGCTACAGCTACCAGAATGACAAAATGTGGCTTTAAGCTGCAACAAAAGTCAGAATAACAAATCTTGCAATAACCCTGCTCTAAGTATTGTTGTTAATTAATTAATTTAGACACATGGAAATAACATTAAAAACTAGAACTGTATTATCCTTTGCTATGAGTATCATCTTTTGCATGACTTAAATTAGTTGTATTTGCCAAAAAGGGTATTACGCCTCACGAAATGCTCACTCCCTTACTAATTTTGAACCAGCTGTTAAGGCTTATTGCTCGAATAAAGTTAATTTAAACAGTAGCACATTTATATGAATGAAAAGTTTCAATAAAATAGTTTTTTGTTTTTAATTTATTTTTTTCTGCATCTCTTTTAGTTACAACATTTTATTTATGATACTCACTTACTTCTTGCCGATCATTTCAATGAGCGTTACATACTCTCGTGTAGGTTTTGAATTGTGGGGTTCAAAAGCGATTGGTGAATACACACCACGCCAAGTGGAGAATGTTAAAAGTAAAAGGAGGGTAAGTTAATAAATAAGGAAAATATTTAATTTAAAAAAATTACAGCTAAGTAGGTTTCAATAATTGCAATTTTATTAATTAAAACTCGCCCCACATCTTTTCATACTAGTACATTGCACTTCTAGCCTCTTTCCTTAAAAAAAATACATTTTATTATTGGGGTTTAAGAACTGCTGAACGGAGCTACAAAAATTAATAAAAAAGTACAGTACCCTTTCGAGAAAAGAAAACTTATTTAAATTTACTTTTTACGCGTTACACTATTTGCCCCGTCCCTTACGGAGTAACAAAAATTTATAATAAAAACTTTATATTCTTTTATAAAAAAAATAAAAAAGTGAAATACCCTTTCGAGAAACGAAAACGCACTTAATTTTTAAATTTTTGTTTTTGCACAACAGGTTTAGCTTTTTAAGCTGTTAACGGCACGGTGCTGCCGTGAACATTTAACCCGTTTTTTCCTTAATTAAAATAAGCCAAACGTTTTAATAAAAAAAGTATTTGAATTTCTGCTCTTACATTTTTAATAATTTATTAATTTTGCATGCAACGCAGGTGGTAAAAATGATGATGGTTGTGGTTTTGATATTTGCCGTATGCTGGCTGCCATTCCACACATATTTTATATTAACTTCTTGTTATCCGGCCATAACGGAAGCACCTTTTATACAAGAGGTGTATTTATTTATATATTGGTTGGCGATGAGCAACTCCATGTACAATCCGATTATATACTGCTGGATGAATTCGCGGTAAGTTTTTTTCTGTATGAAATTCCGCCCCTCCCCCCACCCTTTAATTCTTTTAATACGAGAAAAAAAGGTACATAAAGGATAGACAACAATAAAAAGGAAACTGACAAGCAGGATATGAAAATATTTAAAAAAATTGCAAAAGCACACACTTGCTCAAACTACTAGAAATCTCTTTAAGAAATTTATTTGCGTAAGTGCGTGAGTGTATTTATGTTTGTGTGAGGCAAATTTTAATACAGTTGCCTGGCAAATGATAGATGTTTCTGAAGGTGTTAGTGGTTTTGCGTTTTTAAAAGCTTCCACTCTCTAAAAAATTCATCACTAATGTAAAAGCCCTAGTATGTGATGGATTTATGCATACACGTGGGTGCGTGTAAGTATGTGTGTGTATAGGAGATTGCGTGGGTATTAACTCAAGCCACAAAATCTATGTTTTATAAATGAATGACTATCACAGGAGCTAGGGTTTATACATTTAACTTTATTAAGAGTTTAAATGATTTACAGTGGAAAAATAGCAACTTTTCAGACAAGATAATTTTTAAAGGTAACTAACTTGAAAGCACAAAATTTCGTTTAAGGTATGGGCAGTTTTATAGAAAAAAACATTACTTTAATTTTTTCTTGCCCACTGTGTATTTTTTACCATTTTCACTTGCAACTGACGTTCATTTATCAATATTGAGTCAATATTTTCATTTGTGTCATTTACATGAATGCCGTGAGTAGAAATTTAAAGTTCACTTGAAAGTAAAAGGAAAAAGAAAATAAAAATGCACAACTAAAAGATGTTTTTATTAAAGCTTAAAGAAATATAAGCTGTTATTTTTGAAAGTGGTAAAAGTGCACTTTAAAAAAAAATTAAGCAGCGGTAATTTTAGTAAGATGTAATGTAATTTAAAAAGAAATTTCGATAGATATCGAATGTTGTAATTGAGCCCCAGTTTTTTCACATAAATTTTAAAACTTCTATTCGTAATTTTAATGTTTCTAATATTTTTTTTTTTTTTCGTAATTTGCAAATTCCCAGGTTTCGATTTGGCTTTAAATTATTTTTTCGCTGGTGCCCATTTATCCATTTAGGTGCTGAAAATTTTAGTCGTCGGGACCAAATGACATCCCGTTATTCTTGCTCGGGTTCTCCCGATCATAATCGTATCAAAAGAAATGGTAAATATTTTTGAGTTTAATACCATAACAAGATATATCAAAATTAAATTAAATTTCTTAGACACACAACGTTCATTCCTTTACACATGCCCGGGCTCGCCAAAAAATCGTCGCATCTCACATTGTGGTAAGTTTAATAATCATTTTAAAAATATTTTTTTTTAAATATTTAGCATGAACATGTAACAGAATTTAGCAGAAATTTATTACATAAAGCACAGCGCACTTTATTGTGGCAGGAAAATTTAATATAGATTAAAACTACTATTACAAAAAAAAAATTTAACAATTTTCGATACATTTAATATTGTTAGACAATTCTTTTCAAACTTTTTCAATTAAAATTTGTGTCAAAAGATTAATTTCTTACCAAATAATTGTATTCAACTTGCAATAAATTAGTTTCCTTTATATCACTTTATCTTTCTCACCTTCTTTTTCTTTGAGAATTTATATAAAAAAAATTACCTCAAACCATTCAGTTATGCTTTAGACAACTCAATTAAATGTAATCCCCAACATTACACTCGTTTGTATTCGATTAACCAAAATCTCTGAAAATTAAAAACCAATTTTCATTTCATGAAAGCCGTGCTAGTATTGGGAACTGCTGTGCCAAATTATATTTAAGCACGTGGCCTCAAACCAATTTTATTCAGAAGTAGTGAAACTTGTTTGATGCACAAATTTGGTTTAATTCCATTTACGTATTGAAAAGTGCATGAAGAAATACGAGTATCTTAATAAAACTATTCTCGTGTAGTGAGTGATAAGGAAAATCAAAAAATAAAGAGAGAAAAAAATTTTTTATTTCAATTGGCAAATATCTGTTTCAATAAATAAAAAATCACACACACTACACTGTTCATACACATAAAGTAGAAAAGAAAAAAATTAAGATTTTTCAATTAATAGTGACTGATTTTTCTTACTTTCTTCTTTTTCTTACCACAACAAATTCAAAGGTACCCTGCGTAGCTCAACTATAGCAACACACCGTGATAGTGTCCGACACTCAGCACCCACAACAACTTTAAGAGGAGGACCATCTACAACTGGAACGAATTATTGCTATCATAATCATCATCATCACTCCACATATCATCAACGTTGTAGTCTAAAATCATGTGGTACTGTAGAAATTGCTAACATTAAAAACACACATGAATTATCTAATTTGGCAGTTACTGAGCAGGAACATGGATTAGCTTTGGCCAATAGTTCGAAAGATTTTTTTATGAAATCAAATCAAAGATCAAGTGTGAGATGGAATGCCACAGCATCATCATCACCGCAAACAGCTACCGAAACAACTTCAATGGTGACAAGTTCGACAGCAGCATACGAGGGAGAAACAGATAAAAATTATTTAACAAATCGTGCTGCATTAATGTCTTGACGACAACAAACTCAACCACAACAACAATATAGATTACAATCAAATGAAAGCATAAATTATTTTCAGCAACATTGCACAAACCCAAACGGAAATGTGGACAACAACACTTTAACAAATGAAAGTGGCAACAACAGCAACAATATTAGCCACAGCACCAACAACAATCTAAACATCATTCTAAATGCAAACACTAAAACCGTTTTATATAATCCACGCACCACAAATTATTTGCCAAAAAGTTGCAACGACTTATCAGCAGCTAATAACAAAATCAGGCGACCAATTGTTGTCACCGAAAGCAATGGAACAGCTACTAGCCCTCATAGCGATAAGATTTGGCTTTAGATAATTATTATGTAAACTCTTCTTATTTTACTTCTTACCAAATCGCTGGCTGTTAAAGCATAAGGGAAGTTTCACATGAAAAGTAATGAATTCGTTTTAATTAAAAAAAAATAATATTTATTTAATTGCCCAATAGCAAGTACAATACGAGTACTAGTGACAAAAATTCTATACAGGGGCCTAAATACGGCATTCACTTTAAATACAATTTCAATGTAAATTTTAATTGATAACGAATGATGTAAATGCGCCACTGGATTTTGAAAAAAAAATATGACTATTTCTACTATAACTAAATGTATTTGCTACTCAAAAAAATTATCTACTGGAGTACTTATTTTCTTTTAAAAATCAGCCTAAATTACCATTGCAACTGTGCAAAAAAGCAATTTTTAATTTTACATTAATGCTATTAGATGCAAATTTAAGTAGCAATAGTCTGATAGCATATACTAAATGAATTAAAGTAACAGCAGAAACAAAGTTTGGCGTAGTAGCAAAAAACTGAAATATATCTATGACAAAACAATATGCATTGTGAACTTAAAGTAAATCTATAAAATAATTCAATTATTTATTAAGCAACAGGTAGCAAAAAAAATTTGTTACTAAATTTTTTTTTAATGTAGCATGCGTCATGTTTTAAAGCTACTTTTACAGTTTTACTAATAAACTAAGTTGCTAGACAACAGTAGCAAATAAAAACACTCATTTCAAAGTAGCAAAAGGAAAAGCATATTGCTACCAAAGCAATATTTATTTTTTTTAACTACCATTTTTAGTGATTTTAACTCGAACATTTTATTCTTTCATATCTTTCAATTTAGCATTAAAAAACTAAAACAAAACTCTAAATACTACTGCTACTATAACAACTGCAACTACTTACTGGTCTGCTACAACTTTTGCTATTAATATATTACTTTTTTTATAATTAAATTAAATAAAATTTAATCTTTATTCGTACTTACTTTTAAATTTTATCTTAATTGGAATTACAACTTCAATTATTCAACAATTATAATTTAATTTTAATTCATTTTAGGTTTTATAATTTTTTTAAAAATTTTTTATATACATACATCCATATTGGTATTCACAGATAGTCCCAAAAAGGCTTACTATCATTACTAATACAGCAAATATTAGTTATACTTTGAATACTACTATTGTTATTGCTAATATTACTGCTACTGCTTTTAATATTATTACTTCAAATACAACTGCTACTATTATTTCAAATGCTTTCACAATGCTACTGCTAATACTACTTCCTATATTTTGTTTTCATAGATTACTGCTATTAAAATATTAAGATTGCAGTAGAAATATTAAATGAAGTTTCTTTTTTTTTTTTTTTTTTGTTACATTGTTGAACTACCGCTTGCTACCTGTAGATTTTCAACAACAAAATCAATTCTAAAGAATGAAATTCTTTTATAAAATTCAAAGAAGTTAATTCTCATATATATTTTTTTTTTAACTAAAAAACAGTCTATAAATGAAGACAACAACTTCACATAAATTTTTTATAATTAGCAATTTTATTATTATTTATTACAGCACATTTCTCTTTTTTTTTTTTTTTTTTTTTTTTTGTAAACTCTGTTTTGTTAAATATTAAAGTCTGGCTGGCGGACAAGGTATAAATTAACAAGAGAATTAACAGTTTTGTCAGTATAAATTAACAAGAAAATTTAATTTAAAAGAGAAATACCAATTAATGACAAAAAAAGTAGCCAAATATGAAACTCCCCTTATGGCCTTAACTACGCTTCATATATAAAACAGCATTCACGCTCCCTTTTAAATTCAATTTTTTTAAAGAAAAAAGAAAAAGTATATTTCGTGAGTACACTTACACACTTACTAGTTATTTAAAGCCAAGGGCAGTTGCTTTTAGAATCTTATTTTATTTTATTCATACTTTTATTTTTATTATTTTCATTTACTAAGTAAAATATCCTTGCCATTGTATTCATTTAAGGTAGTTTTAAGGTTTCAAGGTGTATTTAAGTATGAATGAATGTGAACGTATGCATTCGTAGATGAGATTTGAGTATGAGTGTTTAAAACTAGAATTAGAATTATGAGAGGAAGCAAGTCACCTGTCACTGCGGCCAAAATAGAGCTTTTGTGATACTACTCTCAAGTTACAAGTTCTCCTTAAGTGTAGTATTCATTAATTATTCAAAGACTGTCTGGGGTGATTTTTCCGCCATGTCAGACGGTTGTAAGTAGTGTTGAACTAAGTAAAGCAAACCAGTCCAAATTAGACCGTTACAATGACACATTATGTGTTCTGGAGGGCTACTCTGTATTACGATGCGAACGCTAAATGTTTTACGTTTGCTCTTTGGTTGCCGTAAAATATTTATGTGTATAAAACGACATTGACATGCGCTTAGACCAGGACCACATGCAGCAATTTTAGTTGGGCAATTCTTGATTTAGTAGGAGAGAGAGGAAAGAGGAATGGAAAGGTGTACAAACTTGTTTGTACTCAGCAATTCCTTTTTGTTCTCTCTTCGTATCTTTTATAAAGATGTAAAAAAAGAAGACAGGTAGCTTGAAGGCTGAATGAATGACTGAATAAGAATACTAAAATTGCCGAAACAAAAAATTTGTGTGTGGACAAAACGACAATTTTAAAAGAGAATTGGGAGAGAATTGCCCAACTAAACTTACTGTGTGTGGTCCTGGTCTTACACATTACAGAGCGGCGTACTGCCAGATAAATGTAAAAAGTAAACTTTAAAGATTCGATTTCGTACCGTTTTTTTTTTTGCAACGCAATACAGACTAACCCCTGCTGTCTCTTCGTCTTTGTTACATAACCAGCAGAGGTAGTTTAGGCTGATTCTTATATTTGGCAAGTCTTTCCCATCATGAATTTGTTTTAAGTGTTTTTTTTTTCTTTGAATTTTAAACAATTTATTTAGTGAAATTAGTAATAAGAGAAAAATATAAAATGAAATTAAATGAATTGAAACATTTATTTCATTATTTTGAAATTAAATTGATAAGACAGTTTCCACTTTCTTTGCATTTTCTGTTAAGAGTAACTGTCAAAAGCTGCAACATCGCCATAACTCAAAAATCATGATTTTTTTTTTTTTTTTGTACTTAAAAAATTTAGTATTACGCAAAAAATTACGTTCATTCGTTTAATTAAGCGAACGAAAGTTTCTTTCGTTTGTTTTTTTAATTTGTTTTTGTTTTTAGTACAAATGTAAGAGGGAAAAACTATCTGTCGCTTATACAGAAAGAGACAGTTAGCTTTGGCTTTTCAAAACATACTTTCACCTTCGAAATGAAAAACTCCTGACAACGATGTGCTCTCTTAGGCTGAGAAAAAAAATAAAAATTCTGCTTGCCAATTTTACTTTTACTTTTGAAATGGTGCAGTACTTTTAGAAATATAGAAAAAGTTGTGGCAAATAAAAAGAAAATTTATAAATTTTGATTTTTAAAGAATCATAGAAATGCCACCATTTTTGCTGTAGACATATAAATAGTTTTTATTTTGGGGTATTTCCAATCCAGCTATTCCAACCAATGGCTCTAATCTAAAAGTTGAACTACATTATTCCTAATATATTCTGCTGCAGCTTCACAATGAGAAAAATAAATGTTGAAAAAATATATATTCTTTAGCTTCATTAATTAAAATAACGCCTGTAATATTGAAATGCTTTTGTTTCAATTTTCTTTAATAAACTTTTATTAAATAAAACAGAACTCAAAAAACAATTAAATTAAAAAGTTCCTTTATAACAAAATTTTGTAAATAATAAAGAAAAAATACGTGTGTACCTACGATTAGATATGAAAGAAAAGTTAAAAAAGTTTAAACCAAAATTATTACGATTCATGAGGTGACAATTATTTAGCAAAAAAAACATAATCCAAAGCCCAATTGTGAATATTGTTTCAGAAATGTTTGCGGAAATTTTAGTAATAATAAGAAGAAGAGCAAAAGTGGAAAAACTCGTGGAGAATTTTTATTCATAATCGGGCTAAATGTTACAGTACAAATAACAGAAGAAAAAAAAAATTTTTAATTTTTACGAATACAACGGGTTTTTCCTATTGTAAAATATTTGAATATAAAGCCAAACAGTTTTTAAAAATTTAAAACGGGTTAAACGGTTTTTTATATTACCATTGGGAGATTCACAGGTGTGTCATAAAGTCTTAAAGTCATATTATTTAATGATAATTAAAAAAAAAAAATTTTTGTTATTCAAACAAAAAAGTCCTAAAATAAATACTTTGTTTAATATTTTGTTATATAAATTCTCAAAAGACTCAAATTTGAAGTCATATTTTTTCATGTTGCTTTTTTAAAACATATGACTTTATGACCACATTTATATGATTAGAACGGTTTTTTTTTTTCAAATTCAAAATGTTTGAAAGATTTAAAAATGGGTAACTGGTTTCTTATATTTTTACGAAAACAACTGGTTGGTATAAATTTAAGAACGGGTTAACCGGTTTTTTATTTTAGTAAGAATACCACACAATTTTCAAAATGAAAGTATTTTAACACTTTAAAAACGGTTTTTTTTTTTCATTTTTCAAAAACCAGTTTTTTTAGTATTGTATAATTGACTTAATTTTTTTTTATTTTATTCATAAAAAATGTTTTTCTTACAAAACCTTTAGAAAGCAAGTTATTATATAAATTTTAAAAAATCTTTTGAAGCAACTAACTATGCATACTTGACTCGACTGTAGAGACTTGTAATTAGTTGGTATAATTTAAACCGTTTTGTGTAAATTCAAATATACTTACTATATAAAACTACTCGTAGATAAGCTAATGGGTTCTTTAATGTTACGAAACAAATTTATGATAATGTAAATATTTAACAACCGGTTTTTTTAATAACGAAAAATCAATTTGAGAAAGTATTTTTTTTTATAATTTAAAGGTTTTCGTTTAAACTCAAGTTACCCAAATTTGAAAAAAAAAAATTCTTTAAATATTTTAAAAATTATTAAATTTAAAAAAAAATAAAAAAGCAAATGCCACTCAATTAATTGTTTTTAATGGCAGTTATTATTGAGCATTCTTCTATAAAAATTTAAAATAAATAAAAGCACATTTAAACACCACAGAGCACAAATAATATAATATTTTTTAGAGCAGGTTTCGGTTTCTTTACTAAATAATTGTTATTTAATGAATACAAAATTTAGTTAGTAAATTATAATTTTTAAATTGTAAATAAAATTAATGAATTTAAATAAAATAAATAAAATGTTTACTATAACTATAAAAACAAGCAAATGTTTAATATGCCCCATGAAGGGGTGAAATGCATTAAAAATTATTAGTTTTTAAAAATTTCCAAAATTGAGAACGAAATTTTAAGTAAAATTTATTTATGATCAATAAATAAAGAAAATAATTGAATTAAATTATTCCTTCAAGTACTAATAGACGACATGTTTTTTACACTGTATTTGTCAATTTTTACAATTTGAAACAAAAATCTGTCGTGTGTGCCCTCAAAAATATTGCTTCTGTAAAAAAAAAACATGAAGAAAACTTCTGACAAATTATCTCATGTTCAGTCATGTGTTTTAAATGTCTACGCATTGTGGAAATATTTGTCGCCGTATAATAATTTGCTGTATTTTGCAGAGCTACCACTGCCGATTTTGCCCATGGAAATTAATGAAAGCAAAAAGGAATTTAATCTGTAGTTTCTAAGATTTCCGGAAGTGTTTTAACATTTTCGGAAATTTTTTTGTATTATTATTTTTTTTTTTTTTTTGAAACTTTGAAGATTTTAGCAACTTTCGGACGAACCATTGAAGATTAGATTTATAGTCTTGCTTTGGATTATTATTAAAATTTTTTTGCATTTACCATATGCCCCATTTTGCAGGGCTACAAGAAAAAGTATTAATTTTTTTATCTAGTTTTGCTTTTTAAATAATATTGAAGCAAAGAATTTTTGTAGCTTAAAAAGAAAAAAAACTAGTTGTCTCGCCACCAATACCATAACTCAATGAAAAATATTTTCGTGGATTTATATTTATAGAAAAAAAATGAGCACCGAAATAACACCACACAATGGAATTTGCTTATTTTTTTAATTCCATTTTGTTTTATTTTATTAAAACATTAATTAAAAAAAATAATAATAAGCAAGTCAATTTCACAAAATTTTAATATTTTTGAGTTGATCAGCTGTTAGAGTTATTTGTACATGTCGTTTGTGATAAAAATGTATAAGTCTTCTGTAAAATAACAAATTTTGACAAACATGAAGAAAACATGTGTATTTTCAAATTAAAATACATGTGTGAAAAGCATCTCGCGTCCTCTGACCTTTAAACTTATTGACAGAATCCTACCATTCAAATAACCAAAATAAACTTTTTATAAAACGCAGAAACAAATATTTTGCATTTTTTTTTTTTTTTTTTTTTTTTTTTTTGATAATAATTTTTTGCTAATTTCAATGTCTAAAAAATTTAAAGCAAAAAAAAGAAAAAAATTGGCTTCAGAAAAAATGTTATGAAAAGAACAATTTTTTAATATTTTTTTTTATTTTCACTAATAAATTAAAAAATTGTATAATATATAATTAATAAAAAAAAAGAAAAGTAGATTATTCGACTTCATTAAGAACTAATTTTACTAATAATTTTTATTTTTATTCGAAACATAGAAAACTTTCTTCACGTTCTTTAAATGTTGAGCTAAGTTTGTTGGTATTTCAAATTTTAATTAAGTTTAATATTTCCTACTGTTAATTATATTAAAAATTTGTATTCAACTTAATTTGTTTGTTTATCATATTTAAAATTTAAAATTATTTTCTTTTTGAAAAACAAGTTTTAAAAAATGTACAAATAAAGATATTAAAATATTTAAAATGTTAAAGCACATTGTTTGACTTTAAATGGACCCTGCCAGCATAAGGAAGACAAATCTTATTAAAAAAATATCCCCATTTGTGGGTAAATTGGCTAACTTTACGCAAACAAATAATATATAAAATTCTCGTGTCACAGTGTTAGTGTTTATACTCTTCCGAAACGGCTTAACCGATTTTGATGAAATTTAATATGTATATTCAGTAGGTCTGAGAATAGGAGGAGGGTGGTTCACCCCACAAAAAAAAATTTTAATTTTTTCAACTTAACCGATTTTTATAAAATAAATAAGATATATTTTCATACTCTAGAAATAATTCATATGGCTAAACAACGTTTGCCGGGTCAGTTAGTTAAATTATAGTTTTTTAATTTTTGTTTTATTATAAAATATATTTTAATGAGCTTTTCAATACCACGACATTAAAATTAATTCTTCAGCCTTTACGTGGCTATAGATTGAGACAGTAAATAATACTTAATGCCCCTATTTAGACACGCCCAAATACCATTAAATGATTCATTTTTTTCTAGACTGCTTATTGTTAAGCGGTGATACTTCTTTAACAATCATTTTGAGTAGAAAATATATGCAAGGCCAAGGTAAGTAAAACATTTTTCCACAAAACTCATCTATAATGTTTTCAACAATACAAATCCATAAAGCTTCTTGTCGCATCTACAGAAAGCATCTAAGATCTAGGCAGGAATCTAAACTATGATCCTAGTGAGCAGCCCTGAACAACAAACAAAACTCAATTACCAGCCAAGATAGAAAATTTCAATTTAAGCTAAACCAGCCCTTAATCACTTAAACATTTTAATAAAACCCTGGAAATATTTATTTAAACTTTTTTTAAAGTAGTAAAAATATCTAAAGTAGGGGGAGTATATGAGATTTTTGAGGGTACTTGCTAATAAAAAATTTTTTAAATAAATTTCAATTTAAAAAAAAAATATTTTTATTGTGCCGAAACCTTGTACTGTTTTTTTTTTGTTTTCTGAAAAAGTCCGTACAGAGGAAAAAAAGATAACGTCTTACAAAACATATCTCAAGCTATTAATGATGTCGTACTTTTAAAAATAAATACAAAAGAAAAAAAAACTTTTCTCTTAAGAGAAGTCAGAAAACCGAAAACAATAATTAGCATAAACACTCTAAACAAAGTTTTTTTAAGGAAAAAGTTGTTATAAAAGAAAAAGAGATAAAATAAGTGTTACAACTTGTTGAATAAAATTTGTAAGTCTTGCAGCTTAATGCTTTTAAGAATAATACAAAGCAAAAAAAATCATAATGAATACGAGAATGTGTGGGCAATTAGTCTTTTCTTTATCACTTTTATCATTAACAATGACACGCTACGTATGATTTATATTTGAATACTTATACGTACAGTGATCATCAGCAAACAAAAAATTACATTTTCTTGTTTTTTTAAAAGAGACTGCATTTCAATATAAATTTTAAATACGATGCTTTAGAAATTTTATTTTTTTTCGAGCCATCGAATATACAACCTTTCAGGTTTATCTTTTCTTCTACTAAAATATTAACTCTCAACAATGGAGTCATAAGAAAATTAGGTAACCTTTAACTTAATAAGACCTACTTTATAAGAATATAATTGTGATTTATTAATTGTCATAGCAACGCAAATGGAAGACGTGCTGGGAATTGTAGCCTTTCAAAATCAAGGATATTAGTTGAATTCAAAATTATTCTTGATACAAAAACAATTTCCATTAATCAGTATAATTGGCAATAAAATATTTTATCAGATCAGTCTTGAATCATTGCAAAGTTTAATGTAAACAGTATTTCTTAAGGTTTGCCGGGTCAGCTAGTTTTATATATTAAGATGTTAGCTCATTGACGTCAGTATGCAAGACACTGGCATTCACATTGTCATGCAAGATTCAAGTAACAAAAATCATTTACTAGTAGTCTAGACTAGTTTTGCTACATACGCATACACGTCTAAAATTTTCTTTTTCAATTAATTACTCAAGTTTGAATGTCATGGAAGCAAATATTTGTATTTAAGTTGTTTAATTCGTTTCGAAAAATTTTATGAATGCTTGTTTTGTCAACAATTTTTGTTAGTAAAAATAAGTTCTAAAATAAATAAATAAATTTAGTTTGTTTTTTTTTTTTACATAAAGAAATTGTAGCCTTGAAATAAAAGGAATATAAAATATTCGTTTGCCAAAAAAACTGTCACAATTTAAAGTTTGAGATTAATTGAAGTAAACTTTAAATAATAATTTAAAAAATAAAAGTTCTCTAAAGAGTATATTAACAATGAAAGTCTTGATACAGATGAAACCGCGATGCTACTTTAGCTCTTTATCAATAACACTAGTGAATAAACTTTCTTAATTAATTTATTAAATTTTTTTTTAAATATTTATAATAAAATGCTTTATTTATAGTTAAATATTTTTTTTACATTTCATTTTCTGCAGTCTATGCATGGTAACAGAAAACCAAATCCAATTAATATTTATTTCCTATTCATTTTGCTTTTATTAAATTTCTGAAGTAAATTGTAATTCAGAAAAATTGCAATAAGACTTATATTTTAATTTTTTTCGATAGGAATTTTATGTTGTTTGTACTACAGCAATTGCAATACGCGCAGAAATTTTATAATTTTGTTTTTCCTCACAGTGTTTGTCTAAAGATTTGTGGTGCAACTGTCTAAAGCAACTGAACTTGAGGAAAAGAAAGCTAAAACACATAGGCATTTCAACTTACAGTATTATTTCTAGGAACTTTACAAAATAAATTAAAAGATTAAGAAACTGAATTAAATAGATTTGGAAGCTAAATGATTTAAGAAACTCGCAGGAGAGTCGCGTAATAACTTCAAGGGGGTCGTGAAAGTTTTAAATTATTGATTCACATATTTAAAAAAATACTAACAAAAATCTATTTAATCTATTTAATATTACTTTATTAAGAATAATTGTAAATGACGATAATATTGACGTTTTTCTCTATTTTACTATACCCTGTGCCATAGCGTAATTATTCTAAGTGGGGGCACCGTACTTTTTGTTTGTGTAAGCTATATAATATATCAAAAATAGTACTTTTAAAACGATATTATTTAGAAAGTTGTGTGAAATACATTGCTATCTCGTTCAAAATTTATTCAAAGAGTGTTCAAACTTAAAGACGAAATTGTGTATTTTCTTGCTGAAAATCACAAAGCTAAGGCATCTTTAATAGGCTTGTGCCCTAGTTCATATAAACGATTCAGCAAATTAAACGATATGGAACACTTCAATCTTTTTCAATTATTTCGTTCATCGTTCACTGACTTTTACTGTTTAGGATTAAAATATGTAAAATTTGTTTTAGTTAAAATGTAGCAAAATTTTATTGCAGACTTAAACATAAAAAATTGCTAGTTAAGTTAAAATCACATTCGCTTAAATTCAATAATCAGTTGTAATTATATATCATTATAAAGGTATTACGGTGTATAAAAATACAATGAACGAAAGTCATAAGTTTGTCGCCTTACAGTGTACGAAAGGAACGCTGAACAAAAATCAATAATCATCGTTCAGTGTTCGAAATGAACTATGAACGATTAAAATGACCTAGGTGATTTGAAAAATCTGAACGATTATGCCCAAGTCTTTTTCAGTCAACTTTATTCTTAAACCTGCTTCTTTATTAGAAAGTTATAAAAAAAACTATGCGATTTAAATAAATTAATGCAAGTTCTGCAAATGCCTGCTTTAATTCAAAAAGACAAAGTCACAGCATTCTTTACAAAATTTGAGCTATAGATATCCAATTTAGAAAGGAATATATATACATATATGTGACATGTTTCCATATTTAAATAACGCTCGTACCAAAAACAATATTAAAGCAAGCAAAAATCTTTTTATAGAACATTTGCAAACTTTACTACAACATTTTTCACGTTATTTCAGCAATATTGATTGTATTTATTATTTTATCTAATAAGGTGGCCGACAATTTATTAATTTTTTCTTATGTGGGTTGCAATATAAGACAGTTTAGAAACCGCTGATGTAAACAATTGCTTTTTAAAACACTTTTTTTTATTAAAAAAATTTAAATTCAATCTTTTAGTTATCTTTCCCATTTTTAAATTTTCGAATTATTTTTCTTGTGGTTACAAATATATCACTACGTTTTTTTTAGTCATTTAAGCACAAGCATAAGATATGTATGTACATACTCGTCCTCCTCTGCCCTACTCTGCTTACCTTTTATTATTCAAAACAATGAATGTAATAAAACTCACAGAAAATATAATTCTTAAATACGAGTGCAATCAAGTGTTGTATGTAAGTAAAGCACACACCCTATGGACTTTAAATGTCAATAGTACGAGTATTTACAACAGCAACAACCACAACAAATAAATTAATAAAGCAAAATCTCAATTCAAACTATTATAAAATATCAAAAGTATACTTTTAAATGTTTACAGCTGCAAAAGAAATGTTTAATTGCATTTCACTCTAAACAGAAAATAATTGAAAAAGTGAATTGTAACTTTTAAATTCATTTTACAGACATCATTAAATGTAATAGAGGTGGCTAAAAGTACTTATACAATTGAAAAGACAGATTTTCTTTTTAAATAAAAAGATAAGCTGAAAGAAATTAAACAGGGGGGTTACTCTGTATTGCGGTACGAAATAAAAATGGTGCAAAATAAACGACATTTGATTTTTATATATGTAAAAGAAAGATAAGAAGATATGTAAGATAATAGCTAGTCACTTCAGAGCTCATAGCTTCGCCGATGGGGCTGAATTTAAATAACAACCTGCGAGCAGAAACTTCCAAAAAATTGCAATACTAAAATTATCTGTAGGTTTTCTAGGAACTTGAGAATGTTGATTTCAACATCCACACGTACAGACGGACACCGCTAAATCGACTCCGCTATTAATAAGAACGCAGAATATGTATAGTTTATAGGAAGGCGCGTCTACAGTGTACATACGTATACCCTTTTCACGAAAACCAATAATATACTTTCCCATAAATTAAATTTCAGAACTTGAATAATACAGGGTGGACTAAAAGAAATCACCCTATTGGAAGATGCTCTTATTTTTGCAAATGACGGCCAATGTCAAATCTGTTTTGACATTTGTGAACTTAGACAGATGTAGAATACAAGTGAACAAGCCATGGAGCGATACACTCCCCAAGAACGCGGAATAATCGAAGTCAACGATTTGTCCACCAAAATCATAAAGAGAAACGAGGCTCATTTCCATCTCAACGGGTACGTGAACAAGCAAAACTATCGCTTCTGAGGCACCGAAAATCCACGAGTGATGCACGAGAAGCCATTACACCCGCTCAAAGAGACTGCATGGTGCGCTATTCACGCTAGAGGAGTCATCGGGCTGGTCAAACGACAACAGTGGACGGTGCGCGCTCTAGGGCCATGTTAACCGAGTTTTTTCTGCCGCAATTGAATGAATTAGGACTGGAGGACATGTGGTTAAAACAGGATGGAGCAACGGCACATATTTAATTTTCATTTAGAAAAAAATGAGAGCCAAACAACATCGGATGACTTCTTTTTGCCCACCTTGTAAATATTATTTACAGCTACAAATTACTTTTAATCCAAGCCACTTGCACACACGCATACATTTGCAGGCGAGCAGCAATTTTGATTGTTTATAAGAAATTCTGCTCAATTTTGTCACAGTGTGCTTGATGCATGTAATCAAGTTTGTTTTTTTTTTTTTACTTTAAATCACTTACCGTGTGTGAGTATGAACACACAAAAAAAAACTACATTTTGAGTAAACAAAAGTGAGTGGAATTCATTTCTTGTAAGCGTTTAAATGAAATGCATGCACAATCCTCATATCTAGTGTAAAAAAGAACTGTTTTCAATCAATTAAATGAATAACCACTACATGACCCGTACCCACTTGTAAAAGTAAAACTAAATTATATTAACTTGTCATCAGTAAAGCAAATGTAAAACATCATGTGTATGCTTCTATAGCGTTACTTGGCAAAAGGAAAAAAGTTTGAATATTTAGTTGGAGTGTTTTCTCTACCTTGTTCTCGCTTTTCATACACATGTCGAAATTATATTTCAACAGTTGCCTCTTATGTATAACTTTTTGTGTAACATCCGGATATATATTTTTTTTTTGTATTAAAGGAAACAGTTTGCCATTATTACAAATTGAATTTAACATTTGCTTTTTCGTTTTTTAACGGACTGGCAAAACAAAAGTTATTTTTGTGAAAATATTAACTTTCAAGGAACAAGTAAGCTTGGGCTATTTTTTTTTTTTTTTAATTACATATATGTATATGAAAATATCAGTATATTTGTATACAAGCAGTATTCACACAAAATTCGGTCCCATAAGCGATTTAATACTTAAAGGAAAAAGTTATTTAAAACTATTTTCCACAAATTCGTAGTTATTTATTTATTGCTTTTTAAGAAAATGTTAAAAGTTATTTATAATTCTGAATTTTTAACATATTTTTGGCGTCATGCACAACAGTACAATTTTTCTTTAATGTGCCTTTGACAATACGTGAAGCTGCAGACAATTAGGAGGGGTCATGTTTCGACCTGGGGTCGATTCTCGTTCTGTAATGACGTGAAATGAATGATCACTTCCAATGAAAAATAACACTCAAATTTTAAAATATTTTATTATGAAAACAATATATGAAACGAAACCAAATTTTTTCACATTCTGTGTAAAAGTGTAAACTTTTATCAACTTTTTTTCATATGAAAAAATTTTTTATATTTAAAATTTGTACGTGAAAAAGCATTAGTGAAAATTGAAAAAAAAAATATATATGTGACCCGGCCTATGAAAAGGTGGCTTATGACTCAAAAAAAAATTTTCCACTTTTTTTTGGTTTCGATAGTTTTTGAGACGCTCTTTCACGTGGTGAAAACTAGAAAGTCCTAACGTGCTTAGAAGTGTACAAATGAAGAGAAGAGCACAAATGAAAGAAAAACAGAATTTTATTGAAAATTCAGAATCAAGATAATAAATGGAATTGAAAAATTTAAAAACAGGATCGCTCTGTATATACACACACAAAGAACTTATCTCATTTATGCTCTTTTGCTTTTTTTGGTTGCCTTTTGGGCATGACTGTTCATAATGCAAAAGAAAAACTACTAAGAAACTGACGAAATGCATTGTTTATCTTTAACAGTTGTTTCTCGCAATTTCTTTTTTGAGTCATAAGCCACCTTTTCTTAGCCAGGGTCACATATAGTAAATTTCTTTTATGTAAAAGAAATTACACTCATCCAGTACATTTTTTATAGATTTGTAGTAGCCGATGGTGCCAAATACAATCGTAGAAAAAGGCCTTTTTTTTTGCTTTAATTCTAGATTGGTAATCTTTGTCCAAACGCCCAAAGTTAATTTTATATTTAATTTTTTTCACATAATAAATGCAATAGTCTAAAATTGTTGGCGGAATTTTGCGCCTTCCTCATATGTGTTAAGTGATACTTGAAGATAAGGAAGAACAAGACATGATTATATGTGTACTTTATGTAAAGCTAGCAGGAATTTGTTGAGAATGCAACAACCACTATCTTCAAACAAATCAGAATTACAACAACTTGTTTTTTCTTGCTCTTAATTTAAAGAACTTTAACCAAAAAGAAATACATACTAGTGTTTTTTTCTTAAACAAGTTATTTTACAATAATTGCACATACTTTTAAATACTAAATATTAAAGTGACTTACCTTTTTAAGTTTTTGATACGAAATGTCGATGAAAAAAACAGTAATTTATGATTATGATAATTTTGTATACAAATCCTGTAAATAAATTGAAACTGTTTAAAATTTAGTCCCTGATAAAGTCTCGCTTACATATATTTTAAAAAACTTTAAGTAAATTTATGTTGTTTTTATACCCTTCACTGTAAATAAGAAGAACATATATAACTTTGTGATTCCGATTGTATTTTATATAATACATCTTACAATATTGTGGATCCTTATGAATAGTAGAGTCGATTTAGCGATGTCTGTCTGTCCGTCAAATCGCGAACAGTATAGGATACCAATCTGTCAGTTGTTTTTGTTAGATTCTTGCTATTGAAATTCAGCCGGATCGGTTCATAAATAACGGAGCTATGAATCGCAAACCGCGACTACTTCTATTTTTGACCATTTTCTGAGTGAGTGTTTAGCTCATTTTGTTTAAACTACGAAATGGAAAAAAACGTGGTAAGCAGAAAGGACAAAAAATGAGAGCAATAGGCACACAAATGGCCGAAATTTTAGATGTTTATTAATTTCTACTTTGTTTTTTTTGCGTTTTTTATCTAACCTACAAAACAAAGAAAAAAAATGTATTGACATTTTTTAGCAGAAATAGCATTCCTAATGTCTGTGCAAAAAACGAAAACTATCAGATTTTCCTTAATTTTGGCTTTGCTTTTGCTTTTTTATGGAAATTTTTAAGCTACGCACATGGCAGCACAAACACGAAACCTAGAAAACTGTATGTGTGTGTGCGGTTTTTATGAATACAGTCATCTTTATGAAAGAGAATTTTTTCGATCTTGCCTTTAATTTGAAATTCTTTATTGATATTAAATATTTAATTAATTAGGTTTGGTTTAAAAAATGTTTGCAAATGTTTCCAAAATTAAATTAAATTATATATTATTTTCATTCCTATTAGAAATTGTTCTTAAAATTTTTTATTTAAAAAATTGAAGGCCTGCAGACATATTTTATTGCTTTTAAAAATGAGATTCTCACAAAGGATTTTTTCTTAGAACTAGTTAATTTTAGTTTATTGCATTGAAATTAATTATTTATTTAGGATTAATAAAAAATTTACATTCAAAGAAAATTTTTTTTTTATTTTTATATAATTTTTCATTTTTAATTCTATTTAACTTTTTTTATTAAAACGGCTATATCAATATTATATCGATATTTAACTTCAATAATAAATAAATAAGTTTTTTAAATACGACCTCAAGCTTAATAGCTAGCCGTTTCAATTACATAATTTTTTGATATTTAAGAAGAATGTGGAAAGTGAAAAATATTAATATTTCACTAACACAGTGAAGGGTATATAAGACTCGGCCCAGCCGAATTTAACTTGTTTTATTTTCAAAATTAGTGATTTCTCAAACTTACCATTAAACAAAGCCAATTTTTGCAACAATTTGTATTGAGAACAAAATTTGTATTGTCAACACATCTAAAAAAGAAGAACAAATTATTTTTATTAAAATATATAAAAACATTATAATTTAATTTAATTTTTAAATATCAAAATAAAATAAAAATCTGGCAACATTTTAATACAAATTCCTATACAAAACAAGTACAAAAAAACATTGCTTAGGCATTTTTTGGAAGATTTTTTTAAGTGTAAATTAGTTTTTGCTATTGATAAATAATACCAAAATTTATTATTAAAAAAAGAAAACAAAACTAAATACCACACGCACCATAAGTTTAAATTACGTTTAAATCTTTGGAAATTTGTCTTTTAATAGAAGTGTATTTTAATAACAATTGAAAAAAAAATATCATACTTACTTAGTTAATTATTAATCATTTTCGAATTTAATATTTTAAAGTAACGCATTACATATTCGCCTAAATGTTCACTCAAATAAAAGGACCAGTTTAAAGTCTGATGTCGTCTATATTCGCTAGATGTCATAGAACCACTACCACCAGTTTGTAATAAATCATAAAGAGAATCAGAAGTCATTTTAATGGAGGAAGTTTGTAGAAAATTCATAATTCGTTCATTTGTATAGTTGACATCCTAAAAATTCATTGGAAAAAAAAATTTTTCAAAATTATTGTAAATTTTTTTTAATAAAATTCTAAACTCAAAACAAAAAATATTAAATTATTGCATTCAATCCCAATTTAACTTTTTTTTTTTAACTGATATTGAATAATATAAATTATGCTCGTTCCACATTTTACTTACCTCTTCTAAATCCTCTCTTTCATGCTTCAGATGAACATAAAGCAAAGTTTTATCTTGATTGTCAGCTGTTATCTCTACTTTATCTACTGGAAAAGCAAACTGTAATTTATCTGCTTCAGCTTCGATAAGAGCAAACACGGCTGCAGTTAGAAAAACATAACCACGTTTAAGTTGATCTTCCACTGACAAGGTGATTTCATGATAAAATAGTATTTGATCTGAAGATAATTCTACTGGCAAATGTTTCCATATGCGATAGCCAGCTGGTTCCGTAGCCAAAATGCGACAATTAGAAGGATAACGTTGCTTAGGCATGGCATTGAAGCCTACAGTTTGTAGCATACCTTGACCGGCTAATGCTAACAATTCGGCAGCACCACTAATGGGTTTTGTAAAGGCACCCACCAAACCTTTGCTAATGCCGGTAAACACCTCCACTGTTGAGCGAGCCTCGAGAGTATGATGTGCTAAGCCACCTACAGCTCCTAGAATACTTATGCCTAATCCAGTTACTCCTTGTGAAAACCCTTCCGTAAAACCTTGTGGTCTAGAACGTCTCAAGGCTTCAGTTCTTTCGATATGCTCCTCATCTAATGTTAAACGATCTAAATTTCTAGCTACCGAGGCAGCTAATTTTGTTACTGAATTTACTGTGCCAGCAGTAACGTTCTTTAATAGTGAAGCTGAACCCTGGGTAACACCTACTATGAAACCCCAAGGACCTCGAAAAAGGCCTTGTACCGGTAACGATACAAAATCCTTTAAGCCTGTAGTAACTGAACGTGCCAAACCACTTGGACTGCCCAGTATCTCTAAAGAACCCACCACCCAGCCAGCACCAAATATAGCTCCAGACAAATAATGCATTCCCATAGATTGACCAAATTTCAAAGGCATAGTTAGAAGATGTGACCGTTCATAAGGAGAAAAGGAGAACGGTGAATGATCCAAAGCTATATAGAGACGTACAGAAGTGTGCACCGATAACAATACACTCATGGATTCTATGCTAAACTTGCGCAGCTGTAAAGGTTCTGCTGCATAAATGGCTAGTAATTCTACCTCCTCGGGTATAGTCATTTGATTATTAACCAATACTTTCCTCTCATATTCCAGTTTCGGTTTATAAGCACAATTTGAAAACTCACATTCTACCAAAGCATCTAAGAAATCTGTGATATAAGCATCTTCTATGTACGCTCTAATTGGACTAAATTTACAATTTAAAGTATTTATTTTAAACTCATCTTCAAAGAGTTTAAGTTTCAACTCAATCAGTATGTTTTTCTCCTTCAGCAATTTGAAATATAAATCCAAGTAGTAGGGTTCAGGTAGGAAATCATTTTTCTCATACAACTCTTCAGCACAAAATATCACAGGAAAGTCATATTTTCCAGTAGAAAATAATTGATTATCAATTTGTAAGTTGGGTATAATAATATTCATGTTGCGCTCATCATCATTGTCTTGGTAAGCTATCAGTAAATCGTCAGCATAAACTGAAATCACTTCAGACTTTAAGCATTGACGTGCGTTATTATCGGTGTGTAAACTAACATTTATTTCTTTAGCAAAGAAACGTAACTTTAAATCGTATCGCAAACTATTAATATTATTGCGGAAATGTTGGCAGACATCATTGTTTGGTTGTCGTAGAGTTTCTTCGTACATTTTTGTGGCAGGAAGTGTAGCTGAGGATGTTGTCTGATAATTGGTTAGTATTTCTTTGGGTAAAACTTTTGCGGGTTTCGTGGTGGAAAGACGTGAACGTAAATCTTTAACCGAAAATTCCATTTGCTAAAATGAAGAAAGAAAGCCACATTCATATGTACATCAGGGGAAATAAAGGGTGTTTTTTATAGACGTATAGAACTTTAAGTTGGCATTAATGTTAAAGATGGCGACCGATTTAATAGCTGTCAAGTGATTTATTCTCAGTTTAGTTTGGCAATTCATCATGAATAGACTCACGCCTGAACAACGCTTGCAAATAGTGCAATTTTAGTGCAAAACGAGATTGCCGTTGTTCCCGATTTTCATAAGCGAATTTTGTTTGCGATGAAGCGCACTTCTGGTTGAATGGCTACGTCAACAAACAAAACTGCCGCATTTGGAGTGAAGCTAATCCTCAAGTGTATGTCGAAACACCGTTACATCCAGAAAAACCGACTGTTTGGTGCGCTTTATGGGCTGGTGGAATCATTGGTCCGTACTTCTTCAAAAACGATGTAGTCAATGGTGATCGGTATAGAGTCATGATTACTAACTTTTTCATTCCTGAATTGAACAACCATGATGTCCAGGACCTGTGGTTCCAACAAGACGGCGCAACATGTCACACAGCTCGTGCCACAATCGATTTATTGAAAGACACGTTTGGTGACCGCCTAATTTCACGTTTTGGACCTGTGAATTGGCCTCCAAGATCTTGTGATTTAACACCTCTAGACTACTTTCTGTGGGGCTATCTAAAGTCATTGGTCTATGCGGATAAACCACAAACGCTTGACTATTTGGAAGACAACATTCGCCATGTTACTGCCGATATATGGCCACAAATGTTGGAAAAAGTCATCGAAAATTGGACGTCCAGATTGGACTACATCCGAGCCAGCCGTGGCGGTCATATGCCAGAAATCATATTTAAAATGTAATGCCACAAGATTATCTTTCGGATAAATAAAATTCATGTCAATCGAATAATCCATCGTTGTTTTATTGCAATTTAAAGTTCTATACGTCTATAAAAAACACCCTTTACAATCAATATCGCTGAAATAACGTGAAAAATGTTGTAGTAAAGTTTGCAAATGTTCTATAAAAAGATTTTTGCTTGCTTTAATATTGTTTTTGGTACGAGCGTTATTTAAATATGGAAACATGTCACATATATGTATATATATTCCTTTCTAAATTGGATATCTATAGCTCAAATTTTGTAAAGAATGCTGTGACTTTGTCTTTTTGAATTAAAGCAGGCATTTGCAGAACTTGCATTAATTTATTTAAATCGCATAGTTTTTTTTTATAACTTTCTAATAAAGAAGCAGGTTTAAGAATAAAGTTGACTGAAAAAGACTTGAGCATAATCGTTCAGATTTTTCAAATCACCTAGGTCATTTTAATCGTTCATAGTTCATTTCGAACACTGAACGATGATTTTTTATGACTTTCGTTCATTGTATTTTTATACACAGTAATTCCTTTATAATGATATATAATTACAACTGATTATTGAATTTAAGCGAATGTGATTTTAACTTAACTAGCAATTTTTTATGTTTAAGTCTGCAATAAAATTTTGCTACATTTTAACTAAAACAAATTTTACATATTTTAATCCTAAACAGTAAAAGTCAGTGAACGATGAACGAAATAATTGAAAAAAATTGAATTTCTCTCAAGAGAGTTTTTTCATCATTACATGTAGATGTTTCAAGAAAGCTAGACACAAGATTACATCATGCGCATGATTTCCCACTGTTTGAAAAAAAAATTATAAATTATTTATTAATTAGCCAATAGAAACACATCGCGTGACGTCATTTGTGCTACATGCGCAGAAAATTAGAAAATTTAAATTTTATGTGCGGGATGGCGTAATCTTGTGTCTATCATTCTTGGATGTTTTTTCAGCAGCGAGAGGCTATTTTCTATAGAATTTCCTTAAGGGATCAATTTTAAGCTCACTTTTTAAGCTTTTTTTGAAAAGAATTTCTAAATATAGTTGGTTTTAGTAATTAGTTAGGCTGGTATTCAAAGAGACTAATGACGACTTCAAGTATAAATTATGACAAATTTTTCATACAAATTTGTCATAATATCGATTTCAAGTCTACTTTAATTTTCTTTGAATACAAGCATTAGACTTTTAAAAATAAAAAATTTATTTTGTTTAGCATTATTATTATTAATTAATTATTTATTTTCTTTATTGCTAAGAAAACAATTTTTTTATTTATGCTTAAGACTTGAGCTAAGGCAAATTAAAATCAAAATTTAGTTAATCTGGCATTAATAAAAAATAAAAATAAAACAATTTTTTTTTTGTATCTTCGATATGCGGTAAGGTAACGTTGTCCCTTAACTTTAAAATAGGTTTTTACGAATGCTTGCTTGGAGGTTTTTATATTCAGTAGCGTATGATAAAAACTAATTATGTATTAAAAAAAATATCTTACCTGAGATACATAAAAAATATTTAGTCTTATAATACGATGATTATCACAGATTATAACCTGAACGTCACCATGACCTGGTATGTGCAAAAACTTTTTCCATGTTTTATCTAAACGTATGGGTTTTGACCATTTAATTGATTTTTTTATGCACAAATCTTAAACGATAACAACAACACCAAAAAGAGAAACTTAAATAAAATACATTGTAAAGTTTTCAAATATGTAAAAACTAAAAACTAAAAGGAAAACTTACCCTTATATAAAGCTATAGTGATATTACACAGTGTGGATTCAACATCTGGAAAGTGTGTATACCACTCAGGAGGCGTATAATACGATTTACTTTGTTTTGGTATCACATGATACCATTCCAAGTGTTTGCCTTCATATTCGGGTATGATTGAAGAAACCACTTTACTATTTTCCCCGGCAGTTGTTTGAGCAATTATAAATGGACAATCAGTTTGATTATTAATTAAAACAGCCGGTGCCACATCCTCAAATATGGTCAAATAATACACATGTTCATGTTCAATAAGTGATACCATTAATGGCATAGATCCTTTTTTACCATTTTGTAAAGTTAAACATTTACGATGAAAGGCCAGTGTTAGAGGTATTGGTATCGAAACGTCTGTATCATCACAGTATTTAATAACAACAAAATAAATAAATGCTGAATCTACCGAACGTTGTGCATTTTGAGCATTTATATCATAGAATTGACTTAGCGATATTCCAATACTGTTTTGTTTAAATGGTGTGCCTCTTAATATTGTTTTGGTTGCAATACCATCCAAATGCTCAATATCATTTCTTGTTGCACTTTCTTTATGATCCATGGCAAATGGCAAAACACATAAACGACTGTTTGTATGATTAACTATTGCATATTTTGAAAACAATTTAAAAATTTTACGATTGTTTTCTATTTTTAAAATTAAAATAAACTTTATCACTTCATTTGCCCTTAAGATAACAATATCAGTACATTCATTCTCAGCTATGGTATAATAGTGTTTACTTTGTCTAACAGAGGCATTTCCCATAGAAATCGGTAAAGACTGCAACCAATTTGGGCCACTACGTACGCCAATACTAAAGCCTTGTGATATATTAAATAACATTTCTAAGGCATTGGCATTTACCTTTATCTCCTTTGGTTGGGGACCCAAATCACAGACACGTATTGGTATGCCGGTAGCATTTATAAACATACCCCAAGGAGCCACTTCTAAATTCAAGCTACAAGCAAATTCTCTTGATACCCTTGTATTATAGATCACATCGATTTCATGATTTGATTCTGAAACCCGTTTAACTTTCAGCTCTTCCTTATCATTTAAAGGCCAATTACGGGCCACTGGCTTGGCTAACATGCTAACGGTGTTTGTTATATTCATTTTTTGTTCGTCATACCAAAAAAACTTTTGCCAATCTAAAGATTTCAATTTCAATGTATAATTCTTTGCAGAAGTTTGTCCCACGGGAAAACTATAATTAAAATCTATACGATGTTCGGTAAGATGGGTGGCTGGTACATCTAAAATGTGTCGTGCTCCTTGGCCATGTAAAGTTATTTCCTCTCCTTTTCCCGTTACTTCTTTGGCTAACACGTCGCCACTTAACATCGAAGACATTTCAAAAATCGGCCAAATTGTAACAAGAACTCTTTGCGGAAGGAAGTCATCACTTGCTAGATCAGGCATATCTTCACGTAGGACTCTTACCCAAAAGCTAATAAATTCATCGCAATTGATTGGCACTAAAAATTTAAGAAAATGAATTTTTTTTTTAACTTACAACATAATACAATAATGAATTTGGATGATTAAACTAACTGTCAGAGTAAAGGAATCTTTTTGTTAGAAACAAAAGCTACTCATTACCATATGAAACACATACAAAATTTTTTTAATGTCTGGGGTTATTTTCTACTTCACTTTCATTTCAAAATTTTTATTTCACATGAGTGTGAGTGCCAACAGATTCGTTCACAAGATATGAGCAGTGACAGGTGATATATTTAGCTATGCTTTTTAGCTCAAATAAATAGTCACACTTTATAGCAAAGTTTTCTAACAGAGATATTTTTGGAATATACACAGTCCTAAATTTTACAAGTTCTTTTTGCTATTTGTAATAGATTTTAAAATCCTCTCTCTTAACCCCATTTTTCATTTATTTAGAAATTAATTATGACACAGGGACCGCATTAGAGGACTCAAGTGAGCCCCCTTCTGTTTCTCGTATTAGGGCGCCCTGTGCAACCTGATCTTAGAAATTAATTCTAAGACTACTTTGACCACTGGCCAGAGTCTAGGCAGGAATCTAACCTGCAATCCTCAAAACTATAGTACACGCTACACCATTTTTTATCCCACCTGCTTAAAAAATGTTTTTTAAATCTCTTACTTTGTTTGTTGAGCGAAATATCGATATAAAAATAAATTTTAAAAATAAGACCTCAAGCTTAATAAAATAGCCATTTTAATTTACCTTTCACCAGCCAAGGAAGTTTCTTATTCGTTTTCAATGGTATGTCACCAGTACGGGCCTTTACATTGTTATCGGCTAATCTGAGTCTGAAAAAAAATTTTTTTTTTTAAATTACAAATCAACATTAATTTGCTTATTGCACTTTGCCCACCTCATTGTCACATTTGAATTTTGTTGTACACTATGATAAAATGAGTTGCGTCCCTGATTCTCAATCACATACTCCATAGATTTGTGGCTTATACCATCTTGACGAAATTCTAAACGTAGATTATGCGCCACCATTGATATCAATTCAATTTGACCCTTAATCATAACAAGAATTTGGGAATTGGTTAATTTTTGTGATTTAATAATGATGACTTTGTGCCCAATACGCAAAAATTGTTCATTATGTTGTCTTTCAAATTTTAAAGGTATATGCAACGATAATGAAGTGTCCACTGTATTATTTTCTTCATCTGATACATAAAACGTTAATTCCTGTTTGTGATTGTCACTACGAAATGAATATAAATAACATTCTTTAGGTTTTAGTTGAATCCGCTCATGTGTACCACTTTGACCGAAAGCCAAGCTTGTCATGATACGATTTACCACTACACACTTAGTTATCAAAGCATGACGAATACGACGTTCATCTAAATCCAAGCACTCAGACCAATGGTACTTCGATGACAGCAGGGTGTGTAAAATGGCAGGCCCAATATTAAATTTTAAACGATCACATACTAAATTCGCATTAACGGTATTATTTGTTTTATCTATTTCCATGTAAGACTGAATATATGTTTCTTCCATTAGGGGTATCATATTGAGAAATCCGTAATCTAAACATTTTATATGGGCATTGAGTGATATATTCGAATTAAACTTTTGTTTGCTATAAAAGGTGGTATGAAATTTAATATTTTGCATAACCAACACCAAAAATGCTTGTGAGATATGAGTGGTTTTAGTTAAATGGAATTTCTTAAGTAAAGGTGGCAAATCGCCACTCTCATCCGGTTGATTGAGCAGCTTCACATTAATCAAATTACAGCTAAGTAAAAATTGTACTTTTGGTACACATTTCGATTGGAATGTAGTGTCAACCCTCATACAGCCAACTAATACTTTTGGATGCAGTATAAAATCAGCATCTTGGCGTCCTCTACCCAAAACTTCTTCTATATTCATACTGGCTATAGAATGTAACTCTTCGTCCTCTTCACTGGTATCAAAACATTCACCATTTACCGATACTAGAGATTGCAAAATTACCACACGCCAAATAGTGGCACAAATTTCACGTTCTGGCAGTTTCATGTCTTTCAAATCCGTTTCCGAAAGCCAAAAATCACAATAGTGTAGAAAACATTCATGTACTTCACTAAAGTATTCCATGCGACATTTGATGTGTATGGGATTTTCAACCTTGAAATATGTAGGCGGTTTTAAGACAAGAAATTTAAATTAACTAAAACTTTATTGAAAGTCTGTACTTACAGCCATGGGCACAGGATATATTTGCATTTTGCATATCTTTCTAGGCTGGGGATAACGCCAACATATAATGCCATAATCTTTTTTAATAATTTGTATTTGATAAGGCAAAGGTAAAACACTGTCAGACATTATTTCAACAAATTGGAAAGCACCAGCTCTACAAACAAGAATTTTAAAAAAGGGACTCTATTCATTTATGATAAACTCCTGGGGAAAACTATTTTCATTCTCACCTCAAATCATCTTGATAGAACTCTTCTCTTTTGAAACTTTTATTATTTTTTATGAACGAACTAATACTGGGACATTTTAAAGGTTGCAATAGCTTTCGATTGCCACTTATTATATGCTGGTCACTGCCATCAAGCAAATGAAGACGTTGAAAACGTAAAAATTCTTCGCTCACATAACTGGCAATAGTTTGCAGATCATGCATTGCTTGGTGGAGCTGTAAAATTACATAAATACCCACATCAATCTGAATTACATTAAATTTCACTATTGCATTAATAAGAGGTAAACGATTCCAAGGTTCACTAACAAAATCCATGGATCCCTTTAATGCAATGGGATGTACAAAAATCTTTTTGCCCGTTCGTAAATACACAGCGCCCAGTGAATATTTCGAGGAACATTTCTCAGGCCTTGTAAGGTATTTAAGATTTATTTTGAGATCACAAAAAACTAACTTGCAGTCGTATTCTTGGTGATCGGTGAGTTTGAGGGCAATGTGATTACATTTTAAATTCAAACGATCAGCATTCAAGGTATTGCTTTTCATAAGCATAATTTTTGATTTACGATAAACTGGTCCTTCGCAAGGCGTACTAGAACAGGTGTAATTATGTAGAGAATTATAAATTACCATCAGATTTTTACATATTGTTGCTATATTTCGCTCACTTATAGTGATAACCAATGGCTTGGCTAGTTCTATATCAATTTCTCTCACTTTTTGTTTAGTATATTGTGATATGCAGGTAAACAATGAAGGTGGTATGCCCGTAGAAGTTAAATCGCCCGGCAAGCTATCGACTATATTTTCGGGAAAAAGATTTAAAGCGGTATTCGGCTGTTGTTCCGCCAGAGTTGGCAAATATGCACTCAAATTAAAAATGGAATAGTTAATAACCGAATCATAAATATTTTGAGTAATCATAAAGCTGGGCTGTGATATGGTAAATGATATTAAAGGTATTTCCATTTGTTCCACATCAAATAACACCTCAGAGTCTCTGGCACTCGAGTTTGAGTCAAATATTTTAAATAAAAATACGCCCGCAACAAAGGAGACAGTTTTTGGTAAGCATCTGGTGGGTGTATGGCTGTTGAGTGGATATTCTGATAATTTTTGGAATATTGTGCTTGTTGAGCTAGTCTTTGTCATGTGTAGCATGTCCTTTGCTGTTATAGAACGTTTTGATGATTGCGATACAACACCAGAATCTGCTTTAGTTAATGGTGGTTCCGAGTCTTCATCAATTGATTCGAATTGTGTTTGTGAGCCTAAACGATTAAAACGTCTTGCTTCTACATGAGATATAGAGCTTTTTGTTGAACTATTGATTGACTTATAATTAGAACGTACAGTTGCGCTTGAATTAGAGCTTTGAGCTGTTAAAAATATAGAACTTGTTGATTGTAATTTGGTACTATTCACTGCTGCACACGTAGGTTTTGATTTGCACAATTGATTTACAGTTCTGTTAAAAGAATTTAGAAAAGAGAGCTAATTGTTAGCTTAAAAGTAGATTGATAACTTAATAAAAAAAATAAAAGCATAGCTTTAAATACGTTTTTCTTCTTTCTCTGGAAGTACTGGAAGTACTTACTCTGTTATTATTTGTAATCGCCTTAAATGACAACTAAACATGTTCAATTGATCGGTAGTTATGCTGGCCATAAAATCTGTAACACAATTAAATTCAATTGCCTGACCACATATTAAAATGTTATTGTAAACAATGTTTGGGGCATATGTGGCAATTAAAGTGAAATTTTTAAATATTTCATTTAATCTTAAAGACTGTTTACGTTCAGGATTATTCCATTCCACTGCTGGATTTGTATGAATATTTTGTGTTTTATTACGCATGTGAGTTAAAATTTTTAGCCAATTTCCCGAAGCAGCTGATAGTTTATTTAAAGTCAACTCGTATTGACGATCCTCAACAATTGAGCCGGGAATACTTAATATGCCCATACTGGCAGCTTTGCCATAAACATCAGGGCGTAGAGGTTTACGTTGTAGAGGATTTTGTAAATTTGGTGTCACATTTATGCTGTCAATTTTACATATTAAAACAGTACACTCCTTCTTCGTATTATCCAAAGGAAAATAGCAGGTAACGCCTTTATTTTCAAAGTGTACCAAAGGTAATTCGGAGGCTTTGATTATATTTTCATTATCTTGTTTAGTTTCCACACCACTTGGGTTTTTCTCTAGAAACACACATAGCGGTTCCATAAATTCTTTAACACGATCCAAGTCCACAATAATTTCCATAGCTTGCATTACAATTACAACTTCACTAATTCTACGTCCCACTTCTCCTTTACGTTTAACTCCAATACGTTTATAAAAATCTTTTAAGCTCACTTTCGTGATGATAATATTTAAAAAGGGATGTTCATTTGTTTCGGCTATCATGCGCATGCGCAAGTACTCTTGTTGCAGCCAATCATATTTGGCAAATTTTTGAAAATAATTTAAATTGAAGTTGCCAATTTTACTAGTATATTTTGTGAAATCCAAGCCTTGATCGACAGTTGACAAAAAATCTTCAAATTCTAAAACAAGTTTACTTTTTTGTAATTGTTTTGTGTTGCTTTCCACCTCAGCCACAATTTTCGCTACAGACCACTGGCAGAAGAGTGATAATTTATTAAAGAGAGATTTTCCTATGCAAAGGAAAAGAATATATAAAAACATTTTTGTTTTGTTTTTTTTTTATAAAAAATACCAACATACAACTTACTTTCATTAGTAGGCAAAGCTGATACATCTGAATTGGTATCCAGATCCATAAACTCTTTAATACATTGATTCTCTTCTGAGGAAGTCAAAATCATTAAAGGAACACCTTGTTTTTTAGTTGTACTCTTATGCCTTTTCATTGAGCAATATGTGGTGCCATTTACCTTTTGTGCCATTTCTATGATATTCATTAAGTGCGATATATGTAATTGTAGGGTTTTTATATTATTGCCATACAAATGTATGGTAGAAGAGTCTACATGTAAATTTAGGCAAAAAATCTCTTCAAACTTTTCTATGCTTTGTGGCACATCCATGTTGGATTTTGATTTTAAACTGGGTTTTGGTGAAGGAGGTGATGAACGTTCACTACCGGAAAATATTTCCTTCAGGGAATTCGATGAAATTGTTGAAGTCTCAGTCACTTTATCTGGACGCTCTAGAATAGTTTTACTTTTTATTTTCAATCTAGGTGAACTTGTGCGAGATTGAGAATTAAAATTGTAGTCTAGATCTGTATTAAGGGTAATTGCTTGTTTGCGTTTGGTGGTGGCCACTGTTAATGTGGTTTGCCATGGTTTCAAAACAGGATACACATTGTTGTCCTCCTCAATGATATTTACATCCATATCTTGTAATTGTACAGTCCAATTAAAAGTAGATTTTGCGGCTGTTGTCAAGGGATTAATTTTTAGCCTCAAGCTGGAACGTGTTATGTACTCGGCAAATGTTGATTTTAGCAAAATTTTAGGTAACTTGAGACGAGTATATGCTTTTTTACAGAAGTTATCTTCAGCGTCATTGGCTACCATTATTTTATTTGTTATATCCAATTGACTTTGTGCTACATCTAGATAAATTATTATAGAGTTGAATAATTTAAAATATTTTTTAATTTTGTCTTCATCGCTTTCTTCAACTGGTTTTAAATCTATTGATTCAACTACCAGGGGATCTGTAACGGTCAATTCGATGCGTTCATCCTTTTCTGAACTAAAGTGTATAGTCTCTTCGGGCTGGGATATTTTTCTTAAAGAACTAGAGTTACGTGATGATTTGCGTCCAAAAATTTGTGGCATTGTATTGCTGGCTTGATATATAATGGAAGTAGAAGGTGCGGAATTAGTAACTTGGCCACTAGCAGTCACAACTGGAGGATTCTGTAGATTTTGTGTTTGTATTTCAACCTCTGTAAAATATTCTTGAAAAAATAAATAAATAAAAATATCATACAGTTATTACAATTTATAGGTGTAACATGCCCGCCTACCTGTCGTCAGTTTACTTTCTTCGTGTGTAATAAAAGATAAAAATTCTAAAAGACTTTTATCAGCAATTAAATTAAATTTCTCCATCCACACGCCAATGGCCATTTCTATATGATCTTTCTTATTATATTTCACCTGACCAGCAGCCGATTCATTGTTAATCAGATTGGGATATTGTAACTGCATTTCCAACCATTTATTTTGGTTATTATGAAGTTTGCTAAGCGTATTTAAAATATTATTGCGTTGTAATTGTAAAGCTTTTCTACCTGTTAGCACATCAACCTGCCAAGCTGCCAACACTAAATTCCAAATGCCATAGGTATGATAATAACGTTGCTTTATCATTATTTTCGACAATACAGAACTCAGGGTTATGTTGTCTGACACCATCGCAATATGATTTAGTATTTCAGCAATTTTTATAATAACTTGTGGTTCATAGTTTAATATTGAGCGAATTAGTTGTATCACAATTACCAATTCCCTTTTGCTAAATTCAAATTTAATAATATCAAATTGCAAATCTAATTTTTTAACAGGAACTTCATCATTTTTCCAATAGTGTGGTTGTAGTAAAATACCATACGTTACCTGTACTTTCGGTATTGTTAACAGTCTTATTAGCTTATCAGTAGTGGGTGACATTAGACCCATAGAAAAGTCATTAATTTGTAAATTGTAATTGTCATAACAAGCGTTTAATAACTCTTCTGGTTTGTCGGGCAATTGACAAGTGGTATGAATTAGTTTATCAGGATTTAAAGGAGTCGCCAAAGTACCTTCCACCTTGTCAAAATACAACAACATGTGAGGCAAACAATTTTTAACAGCATTTGGAAGTTTTTTGTAAATTCGCAAATTGACCTCCGGCTCAGTTTTAGCATAAACTTCTATACGCATACGTTTCAATTCGATTTTATATTTACATAAGGGAACTCCTTGCATTAAAGCATCATAGTCTTCTACTAAAGGAGGGTGTAATTTAGGTGAACCTTCTGCTAAATGTATATTTGATTTTCCTATTAAATTTACTTTTGTTTCCTCAGATTCTCCTATTTCGTGACATTTCTTCTCATCCTGTTGCATCAAACCCTTTTGCGTACCGGAGACAATGGATGGTGCATTGCCTTCTACTTTCTCTACATTTGATGAATATGCTGTTGAATCGTATGAATTTAATATAGTTTTAATAACATTTTTAACCTGTAGAAATGTTTGACTATAACGAAATGTTATGCCAGCCGACAGCACACGATATTGTTTATGTAAATCTATTAGTTTTCCTTCTGGTGTTATTTTGTCTGTATTGGAAATTGTTGCAGTACTAGCACGCTCCTGGCTATCTGAATGAATTGATCGAAAGGATACGACATCAAATGCAAATATGGGGCTTCTATAAAGTAAATAATCATCGGTAATGCGAGTTACATAATCGTCGTAGTTAGTTACAGCCCATCCCTTATCAACAATCATACACTGATCATCAAACAATGATTTATCCATAAAAGAACGAACGTTACTGAGCTTTAATATTAAAAAAGTTAAAAACATACATAATTGTAAAAATTATTATTATTATTTTTATTAATTACCATATTACACAGTGATACAAAAAAGAATGAAATGCAAATATCTGGCAAGTGATATTTATTATTTTTCTATTAGGTGCTGTCGAGTACAACAAGAATTGTTTTTGGAATTGGTCAAACACCCAAAAAATCTTGGGTTAGCTAAAAAACCGGTTTTTCGTACCTTTACGCACTTATAAACCAGTAAATTAGTTGAATATCAACCGATTTTAAATTTCTCAGCGGATTTGGAAAGAAAACATTGAGGTTGTTTGAATGGTATATATATCAATTAAATAAACTTGAGAAATCTGGGAGTATTTCTCAACCAAATACATTTTTTTCCTACTTTTCAACTTTGGAGAGGTTTTTACACAGTATTTTATAAAGAAACTATACAGTTTTTTTAATTAATTTTCAAATTATGTTTTTAAATCCGTTATTTAACTTTTTATTAAAAACATTTTTTTTTTTCAGAAATACAATTTGCTTCGCAGTTTTTTTTAACTCAGCATCATCATGAAGTGATCAAAAATAATCTGAAATAATTTTTATTTTATTTTAGCAACCATTTCTTGTGACAAATATTGGCCTTATTCAGCGCTGAACTGGCCCAGGTTGTCTGAGAATAAGTCGAAATGTGACTACAGGAAATGAATTTTTATGGACATATTGCAGCCCATTTTCTAATACGTATGTTTAAAATGTTTTTTCTACCTATTTGATGCGACTAACGAGATGGCCATACATTGTCATCATAGTGATTTGGTGCACGGATATTTTTGTTGCGTTTGCTAATGAATTTTTAAGTGCTTATGGTTTTATTATTATTTAATATTAGAAATTAATTATAAGATTAAATTTCTTAACGAGCATTGGTAACTTCACAATCGTCTCCCAGGGTCTAGGCAGTAATGGAACCTGCAACCACCAAATTGGTAGGCTAGTGTGCTACCCACCAATCTGCCGGGCACTTTAATTGTGAAAATTAATTAAAACCTTGACTAAAAAAATGTTCACTACTTAAATATCTTTTTTAAGCATTTGTTGGATCTAAAATTATTTGCACGAATTTTATTTAATTTAAAGCAGTTTTTGGAATTTTTAATTTTTTTTTTTTTTTTTTTTTTTTGTATTTTTGATAAGACAAAAAAAAGTTACAAAACAAAATTACTTATAAACACTCACCGGCACTGTATCAATTATAGCGTAACTGTTCTGTTGGTCATCTGTGCGAAAACTACCTAATGGCTCTACGTACATGCTAGAAATCCCCATTTTAGTGTTTGACCACTCTAACTCTTTCGACATTACCCGCTCCCAGTACAAGCCTCCAACTGTAAATCGGACAATGGGCATATAACGTATGCGCTTTATACCACCCAATATAGCATCATTGATGAATTCAGAATTTTTTAAAGTCAAATTTAATTCTTCCACATATATACCAATGTCTTTTGTGTGACCTATTGGATCTTCTACATGATATTCATCTTTATCATCATTCATAAGATTAAAGCTTGGCAATAAATTCCAAGCCCAAGATAAATATGTGTTGCCATTCTCAGCTTTACTAGTATTCAAATCAGTTGTGTTATAATCATCTTGTGCTGTGCTCGACGAATCGGAAGAGTTTGACTTTTCTGGCACCAATTGTGTTATGGACTTTACAAGGCGCATTAATAATGGGATTTGCATAGAGGAAATATTTAAATCTAGATTTTGTGTATATATACCAATACGTGTTGTACTGCTATTGGTCATTGTCTGGCAATTGTATTTGCGCAAAACACGGCATTCAAGTGTGCAGCTGCAAAAAAATTAATATAACCTTAGTATTCTTTTATTATCTTTTTTATACAAGTGTACTTACCGATACATCACTGGCTCCTGACAAACATCAATTTGTCCTGCATCATTACGTTTGTCTAGGCATATTGTAAGATCAGATATATTTATCAATTTTCTCATTAAAACTTTATTCGGATTAATATCAACCATGGCCAAGTACCATTGCTCGTTAGCTGGGCCATAGCTGAGATGTTGAACATTCATAGACACCACAATATCTTCTTCAATATATTTCAAAATAATATTTTGGCACTGAACATTAATATTATTTATAATTTTTGTGGCTAAACTGGAACTCATAGAGGAAATATCCTCGCGATCATTGCATTTACTATTGACGAAATTTCCATCAACCGCTGACGGATGCTGGGGTGAACTACTTCCTGTAGGAGACTTATTGTCACTATTGTCATCACGATTTGATTTTAACACGAACTCTATAGTATTTATAGATAGGCGTATGGGTTCTGAAGTAAGCTTGGTCCATGGCACCGATATAACTAACTCATGTATGTGACCTGATAATAACTGAAAGGGCAAATCTAATTCTTGTTGCAACACTTCTAAACGTAAATCCAAATTATGGAATGTTACTTCTCCTTCCCATAAAGAAACTTGAAAATCTTGTGGTCGTATATTCTTAACATATTTTGTCAAATAGTTTAAAATGAGAGGAGTTATGTAGGACTCCAGCTTAAACATATTTTCTTTTCAATTAGAACGAATATGTTAAATTTATAATTTTACTTGCAATTTACAACATTTTAATGGTATAACTACTAAAAATTACTTTGGGTGCAAAAATAAATAACTTTAGTTTTTTTAAGACGTAAAAATTTATATTTTCCAAAAATTCTTTCAAATGTGCAAAGCTTACACGTCGGTGGAAAAAGTATTTACTTAAGTAACCAGCTGTGCAAACATATGTTTAAAGAGCTGCTAGATCACAAAAACACGTATAAACAAATGAAAGCCGGTATAACCGGTCTGCCAGACTAAAAAATGCAAGTAAACAACTGCACCAGAAAATTCTGTTAATAAGTACCGAAGAATACAGAATAGTAAATAATATGTACCACAGAATACAGAATAGTATATGATAAGTACTTTAAACTTAAATTTATTTCAGCTAGAACCTAAATAGAATTATGTAGCAAGTAACCAAGCTCTACACAATTATATATCGATGTCGATTCCACAGAAAACTTCAACAGCAACGGATTAATAAAAGTTATCACATTGACAACACTTTTTTTGTCAAGCGGCTGAGAAGTTTTCGTGACAAACCTTTCTTCAAATTGCAAAATTAATTAATTTTTAATAAATTATAATGCCTACACCACCTGAAAAAACGGAGGACTTTGGTAAATTGCATTGTGTGATTAAATTCTTTACATTTTTAAATACTTTATTACACAGACGTTGTCAACTATTTTTTAAAACTTCTGGATGACGACAAGGATCTTTCATCGGGTATCGCTGCTATAAAAACACTCTTAATGATATTGGAAAAGAAGCAATGTAATTAAGATTTTTTTTAACAATCAAAAATAACAAATTGTGTTTTCTATAGTTGGTACCATTCACATTCTTCAAAATACTATGCAAGAAGCTGTGGCTGCGATGCGTAATACAGATCTTTCTATAGCCGCTGTAGTATCAGGAGGTGAATTATTCTGTCGATTTATTACGTTAAGTTTAGACGATCGTGGCATGGAAGAATGTCGGGAAATTATGTTAAATCGTGGAAAAATATTCTTAACGAAATTGTTGAATTCTCGCAATGTTATTGCTCAGCAAGCTCAAAAGTTCATTACTGATGGCTGTCGCGTTTTAACACATTCCAGATCTCGCGTTGTTTTAAAGGCTCTATTAACAGCAGCAAAAGCAAATAAACAGTTTCATGTATTTGTTACACAAGGAGGACCTGATAATTCGGGGTGAGAAATGATTTATATAAGAATATTGGTATATGTCATTCCAAAACGTTTCTTTTAGAGAGCAAATGATTGCAGAATTAGAACGAGCTGGAATCGACTGCACACTGATTTTAGACTCTGCCACTGGTTATGTAATGGAGTCTGTAGATTTTGTCATGGTTGGCGCAGAGGCCGTAGTTGAAAGTGGTGGCATAATTAATCGGATTGGTAGTTTTACAATGGGCTTGTGTGCCAGAGAAATGAAAAAACCTTTTTATGTTTTATCTGAAAGTTTCAAATTTACCCGTCTTTACCCACTCAATCAAAGAGATTTACCTGATGAATATAAGGTATTACTACAACATGGCTATATAATTAGTAACCAATATATTTTTTCATGTTTCTTCTAGTATTCCCGCAAGCATTTGAGTGATGTTTCTAAAGTTCATCCCTTGGTCGATTATACACCACCTGCTTATATAACACTGCTATTTACTGACTTAGGTATATTAACCCCTTCAGCTGTAAGTGATGAATTGATAAAACTCTATATGTAGATTAATATTTGCTGTGTTATTTGACATTTTTTATTATAAATATATTGTACATATTATATATGTGTATCGTTAAAAAACAAACCTAATTTTTTTTTTTTTTTTAAATTATAACAAATACAAGTAAAGGTGAAGATTAAAAAATGCAACTTTAAAAAAATTACTCTAAGAGATTAAGAATAATATGATAAATAGGCATATATTACCATGAACTGCCATTTTCATCATCATCTTCATCATCCTCTCCTGAACTCGAATCTGTAGTGTATTCTAAGTAGTTATAATCTTCATCGTTATCATCATTTTCAAAATATTCATTGCCGTCGTCATCAAGACGATTTATTTCACCAGCTGCCTGTAAAATACAAATTTTCAACTTTGTATAACATATTATTTTTTTAACACATACATACCACTTGACCAGATTGTATGTTTATTTCAATTTGCAAACGAATATCCATTATGAGAAATGCGGTAGTTACTAGAACTGGTATTGTCAACCTACTCTTCCAGGCTAAATTAGTAAGAAACATAAAAACTTCACCAAAGGCGGAATTCATTGCTGACACGGAGTTTTAACGGCTGGCTGGTAAATTTTCTTCTAATTCCTCTTTAGCTTCTGCCTCTAAACGTTGCTCTTCCAGTTGATCGTATTTAACGATATGCACTGTTTCTCCCACTGTTACTGGTTGAACGGGTTGTAGTTGCCTGTACAAGTTTTGAACAGCTGAATCAGAATTAGTAATACTAGTTTCTAATTCTAGCAATAGGTCATTATTACAATCACTATTTAAATTGTTCTGCAGCATAGAGCGCAGACATTCGTCTCGCTTTTCCGACAAAGCGTCTACAAGTTTTGAATTCTTTTTTAGTTTATCAAGTTTACGTTCTGTCACAAGAAATATGAAAATGACAATATGAATGTTGAATGATTTACAGTTTTAAACATATGAAAATAAATATTCAATTTTGATTAAACTACTTATATGTATTTATAAACACAAGTAGGTATGTATATGAATATTGGTTGCAAATCTGGAAGCCATTAATTGCGTAGTTACCTAAACTCTTTAAATATGTTTCGGAATCCGGCAGTGGTTTATGTTCTGCCTCATGGATTTCTTTTGAAGTATCTTTATAGCTATCTGCTGCAACTGGATTAGAATTATTATCTTGGATGAAGCTATCCTCAAATTCTAATGGATGTGAATCACTTCCAATGGTTTTGTCTCCAACTTTGCTATTAATCTCGTTGACTGAATCTGTTTGCCTTGTTACTTCCTTTATGCTTTGGACCGACCAAGGATCTGTCATGGTTTAATGTTTTTATCGAAAAGAAATATTTATTGTGTTATGGATTTTTAACATTTGACCATTACTTTAATTATTTTTTGATGAACAGTATGTTAACTGCTATTTTAACTCAAAATATAGCGTTTTTAAACGCAATACAGTGGTTTAAAAATACTTATCAGAATAACAATTATAAACGCTCTAAGAATATATTTATATGTATATAACTGGCATAACATATATGAGGTATATTAAGTTTTTGCCATTAAATATTTAAATTAAGTATTGATTAAATATATAAAAAATCCATTCACATACTGGATGAGTTACTAAGAAAGGTTTAATGTGACAAAAGTATGTATGGGCCTCAATGTCATCTACCCGTTATGGCAACCTAGCTGCTAAAATCAAGATATTAATTTTGTGTGAATGCTGTAGTCATATTTTTTACACTATTTTTTTTTTAGATTAAATTATTCCAAAAAGTACGGAGAATATGGTTACAAACATGATTGGAGATGATGAAACTTTAGAGGACGTTAAAATTCGTTCGATGAATTGTGAACTAAACCCTTTAACCAGGACTGACGGTTCAGCCTTGTTTGCTCAAGGTGGAACATGTGTTTTGGCCTCAACGTTAGGTCCCGTTGAAGTAAAATTGCAAAATTTAAATATAGAGAAAGCTTATGTGGAATGTTTATATCGACCTAAAACTGGCTTACCCACAATTCGTGATAAAATGCGTGAAGCTGTTATTAAAGATACTTGTGAGGCAGCCTTACTCTCCTCTATGCATCCAAGAACATTGATTTCTGTGCAAATCCAAGAGTTAGACGATAGAGGTGGCGTAAGTCATATTTCACAAATACCAAGCTGTACTCGGCTTTATTATAAAATTGTATCGAATGTTTATTTTTTCAGTTAGATGCCTGTGCCATAAATGCAGCTTGTATGGCTTTAGTAATTAGTGGTGTTCCTATGAAATTTACTATTGCTGCTATTCACTGCATTATAGACAAAGATGGTCAGTTAATTTTAGATCCTGACCTGTACCAAGCGAAAGATTTTCGTGCCAGCTTTACATTCGTCTTTGATTCCTTGGACCGCGATTTGGTTACTGTTCATAGTACGGGTTGCTTTAAGATGGCACATTTTAATGATGCTCATTTGATGTGTCGAGCTGCCAGCGGCTTGATATTTGAATTTTACCGAAAAATTATGACTAAATTTCACACACGCACAGTTGTACAGAAAAAATCCAATGAAAACGAAGAAAGTATGGAACAATAAAAGATTTACTTTGTATTTTTATTAAATTTTAGCAAAAAAATTTTGTAAATTTGTTATATACAATGGCTGTCCCTTTAAAACCTGAGAATTGGATTCCTGAATATTTACAACTACAAAATCTCCTGGAGCTATATCTTTGGTTTCTTCTTCATTCCCAGAGTAAGAAAGTGACAATTTATTAACAGGAACAATCACTTTTATATTTGCATCATTCCTGCCAAATACATATTCTTCTGAACGTTTACTTTTTCCTTCAATTAATATCAGTTCCTTGCGTCCCTCATACATTTTATGTAATTCTGCAGCACCTTTACGAAAAATCTTAATCATTCTCTGCAATCTTTCGTTTTTTACGTTTAACGGTACATCGTCCTTATAGCGACGATGAGCAGCAGTTTTTTCTCTCATACTGTATGCAAATAAGAAAGCAACATTATATCGCACTTGATCGATAAGGGTAATAGTATCTTGGAATTCCTCTTCGGTTTCTCCACAAAATCCACAGATAAAATCGCTAGATAAACCCACTCCTGGCAAATATTCCCGTATGGTATCTATCAATTGTAGATATGCTTCTCTAGTATAACCTCGTCGCATACGTTCTAGTACACTATTGCTACCTGATTGTGCTGGCAAGTGTAAATTTTTACATATATTTGGATGATCTCTTATAATTTTTAACACATCTTCAGAAAAATCTTTCGGATGTGGAGATGTAAAACGTATGCGTATATCAGGCACAACGGCCGCAACTTCATTAAGCAGCACTGAAAATGGAAGGCCACCCTTCTTGGGTTTATAAACAGTTTTAAAACCAGGAACTGGCAACACGTTCTCTTCTGATGATTTTGAAAGATCCCTATAACTATTGACATTTTGTCCCAATAATGTGACTTCTTTTACTCCATTATCCCTTAAATTTAATACTTCTTTCTTTATTGAATCTATTTCACGGGAGCGTTCTCTACCTCTGGTAAAGGGCACAATACAATAAGTGCACATATTATCACAACCCCTCATAATAGATACAAAAGCTGTGGCTGAATCGGTATTTAATCTCACTGGTATAACATCTCCATAGGTTTCATCCAAACTTAATATTACATTAATTGCTGACTGTTTATAATGCCTGGATATTGCTAATAATCTTGGTAGATCTTTGTAACTATCAGGCCCAGCTACAACATCTACACATTTCTGCTTTTCCAACAATTTATGTTTTAGTCTCTCCGCCATGCAGCCCAAAATGGCAATTTGTAAGGGTCCTTTCTTCTCAGACCTTTTTGCTTTCAAAGCTTTCAAGTGTTCCAGGCGATTCCATATTTTAGTCTCTGCTCCTTCTCTTATAGCGCAGGTAACTATTATTACAACATCGGAATCCAGAACATTTTTAGATTTTAAATAACCATTAGACATCAATATAGACCAAACTACTTCTGTGTCATTGGTGTTCATTTGACAGCCATACACCTCAAAGTGCACTTTTCGCGAATGTCCGTGATAGCTTTCTGGCAGTAAATACGGAACTAATTCTTCTTCAGTTGTCAATACGCTTTGTATTGGCGTCTTAAGTTTGGGTTTAACATTAAAAAAATCTGATAAACCAGGGCCGGTGGATACACGTTCTAAAAATGTTTCTCGGCTGGAAGGCTTAACTGAATTACTGAACATTCTAGATTGCGTTATATGTCGTACTTTAGTGGATTGGTATCTACTAATATATAAAAATGTTTGTATTTTCATTTTTATTTAATCGTGAAATAATTACACAACAACGAAATGTTTTGGTTGAGAAACAGTCATTCACAATAGTGCATATATAACAACAAGAAAATCAGACCAATATCAGCTGAGTATTATTACCCATGGCAGAATTAACACGGTAATTCATTTAGTACAAGCACTGAATAACAAAAACAACCTTTTTAAGTTACTCGCATTACGATTGGAAAGTGAATAATTTCAAGAATGGGGTATATATACTCGAACTATCTTTTTCGAAAAAATTTACAGATACCCTCAATATTGGTGGCTAACTGTTACATTAATCGTGTTTCAAATTCAAAAAAGGAATCAGTTCCTTTCATTCATAGTTTTCTTTTTAAAAATCTCGTAAAAGATGAAAGCACAACAACACAACTTAAATAATAAAATAAATTAATAAAAATAAATTGTAAAATTCTATGTTGTCTAACATTTTTAAGTAAAAGATAAATTTTTGGGTTCACTTGTTTTAAAATTTTTATTTTGAATGTAATTTTATTAATTTAAATATAGAATATGTACAACGAGATGAAAAGTATAAAAGGAAATAATATAAACAACAATTATGATAAAACTTTTAGTCAATAATTATTTTTATTAGTTAGTTATAAAATATATTTGTAACTTTTTCTGACAGAAATTTTAACTTATTTTAACTATAAATATGTTGTAACAAGATAATTTAACTCGATACATATTATTTTTAGTTTTAGCATTTTGTTTATTAAAATAACTTTAAAAGAGTAATTATTAATTAATATATATAAATTACTAAAATTTACTAAAATTATATTAGCAGAAAGCATTAAACTAAATTAGCGATGAAAAATGGTAAAGTAATAGGTTTGTATTCAAAGAAAAATAAAGAAGACTTTAAGTATATATTGTGACAAATTTGTATGAAAAATTTGTCATAATTTCTATTTCAAGTTTTATTAATCATTTTGATTACCAGCCATAGAGTTGAAGGAATAATAAATGATATATATAAGAAGAAAAAAAATTGTGATTTACAAATAGGCGAAAAATAGTTTATAAAAATACATATATACTTATCTTTAAATTTGTTACAACAAAAGCAAAATGTTTTGTGACAATTTAGATACACACACAAAAATAAATAGATACACATATGTATGTATTTACATAAGTAAGTTTATAAATGTTAACCGTTATTAGGATTCTATAAGACAATCTGTTCTTTTACAAGGCACTATTTTAAGAGTTCTTAAAACACAAACAAAAATTACCATTTCTTTATATGTAACTAATTTTGTAGAATAACTTATGTTGTTTTTTTTATAAATGTCACTGTTTTTTCCCATATAATCTCTCTATTCTATATTTCTTATTATATTTTTGAAAAGAAATTAATTTAAAAACAATTAATAAATTATTTGCAAAAATATATGTATGTTTTGACAAAAAAATATTTTGTGTTTGTGTGAAAACAGAAATAAAAAAAACACGAATTTTTATGCAAAAATAATCTGATTTATATATTTTTGTTCTCTATTGGTTTTTTTTACCAGCTTATAAGGGTAGTTGTTTATATTTAAGTTTACGTGTGTGGCAGGCATCACTAGAAAAAACATATTATTTTAATTTACAGTGGAACAGTTAAATACTACCACAATTTTCTTGATATTTTTCATGTGCAAGTAAGTGTTAAGTAAGCAAATCAATATATATATTTAAAAGAAACTGACAACCAAAATATTATTAAATTTGTGTCGCTTAGTATTATATACTAATATTGAAACAAATAATATAAAAATAATAGATGAAATGAAAAGAAAAAAGAATTAGTTTTTTTATAGTTTCAACAAATTAAAAAAATAATTATATATTCCTTTATTTTTTGCATTACGTTATAGTATCTATATGTATGTATGTACTAAGCAGTTATATTGCTTCTGGTCACTGAATTTATATTGTTGTAAACTTCCGATTTGAATCGAGTCTTATTGTACATGAAGGAATTGTTTAAAAATTATATTCTTGTTTGATTTAAATAAAATGAATTCATGCAGATGTCTAATAATATTTAATAAAGTATATGAAATATATGCATTTATATGTGTATATATAATAAATGTGTATTTAAAATTATAAATTTAATTTATATGTAAGTAAAAAAAAGTAGAATTTTATATTTGTTTAAATATTTGGTTTCAATATTCAAATTTGCGTTAAGATTATGATAAATATAGTAATATATATGTATGTATATGTGATTATATATATATTTCTTTCTTTAACCAATTTTATAAAAATGTTTTGTTTCCTTTATTTTATTATTCTATCCAGCCTGCTGAAATAGATTTTTATTTGAGTTTTTTCTTCTAAATTCGAATTTTTTTCATTTTAATGCATATTGACCAAACGTTGCTTTTTCTGATTTTTCAAGCACCAAAAATAGAAAAAAAATATCTAACGGATTTACGTTTTTTTATACATTGTTAAAATAAAGTTATTATTATTTAATATACACTCCGAGTGTTTGTTTTCACAAGAATATTACGTTTGTTTTGAATTAATAGTGTCTAAATAATAATAATAATAATAATAAATAAATTTAATTCAGTTCATTAATAAAAGAGAAAGTAAAATGCAATTAAATGTTTTCAAGACATTAGTTAGTGCTTTGAAAATATTAATTAGATTTGGTTTATCTAATGGATGTGATAATTGCCGTTAAGCAAGTTGCACAATTTCATATTTAAAAATAATATAAAAATAAAGAAAACTTAAAAAGTTAGCTGTTATTAGAATAAGCATCTGCACTATATACAATTCACAACCAGTCTAAATAATTATTTTTTTATTCTGGCTATACTACATAGTGTGATATTTGGCCGATCTAGCTGAAAAAATAGTTTTTTGATGATGAATGCATGGAATTAATTTTTTTTTGAATAAAAGCTATAAAATAAAAAGAAACTTAAAAATGGTTCCTTCCTATTATTAACGCTGTTGTTTGATTTCAACCCTTTTTCTAAAATTTCATATTGATTTATTCATACCTTCAGCTTTTTTATTTTTTTTTTTAGGAAAAATAGAGAAATAAGTATTTCTGACATTGATTGTGAATTTACCAACGTATATATATTCCATATTTAATGCATTCCACACTTAATGCAAAACTTTGTACATGAACTCATTTAATTACATTTTAAACATTCTTTTAAGATTCGTGTGTAACCCACCAATTAACAGTTGGTAATACTACAAAATATTATTATAATGTATTGCTTTTATCTAAACATCGGTTTACATATTTTTTAAATAGCTTTAATAATTTTTTTTTTGCTTTTTGTTTTTTATTATGAAATATTATTGTTATCATTTTTTTGGCAAACATTTTAACTAAATTTATAAATTATTTTAGAACGTACTTATAATTATTTAAATAGTTCCATTAAGAAAATTTCAATGAGTTTGATATACCACCTTCTCTTCTTTCTTTATCTCTTTTTCTAAGGATTCAAATTAAAATTACGGTGGGGCAATGGAGACAATGACTCAAATTCATACTTTTTAAGCATGAAATGTATTTATATTTATATGTGTAAAAAGGGGGCTAACTAATCATAACGTTTATATGTATAAATATAATATATACTATTTATAAAACTCTTCTTACACATGTACACATTTGTTTTTTATGCAAAAATGTGTGTGTATGTGTTATGTATTAAATGGTATGGATAGTATAAAGTGAAGAAAAACTTAAATTTTTTAAATTAAATTGACTATTCATTTGATTTGTTCTTTTTGTTTTTAACTAATAACATTTAAAAAAATATATATATTTGTATACATATTTATATATGTATTTATAGACGCGCCATAACATTTTTGTTGACCACAATATAGAAACACTTACGTGATGATACTTTTGTATGTTATCATTTTTTATACATATACCGGTGATTGATCATCCATTATATCAGGATTTAGTTTATCATCAAAAAAGCGACGAAATGTGAATTCAAAGAAACCGTGGAACGGCTTATCTGTATCATTGAATTCATCACCACTCATATTTGAATCCGATCGTAACTTTTCTGGATCGATTGGATCAAAGTTGGAGGTATCTGTAGGATGTTCAATTTTTGGAATATAAGGTGCAATTTGACGACGCATATCGGCGAAATCGACTCCTTTAAAAAAATCATGGGCTTTAACTTCATCAGCTTTTTTGCCCAATCGTTTATCAGCTGATGAACAAAGTCTCAAAATGAGATCTGTAGCTTCTCTTGTTAATTTTGCTTGCGGTGGTATATGTAGTGTTTTTTCCCAATTGATGACCTGCATTCATAAAAATTGGAAAGACATTTTTATTGAAAAACGCTGCTTTAATTTCTACTGATATATTTATTACCTTTTGTTGCGTTTCAACGGGGGTATTGGCTAAAAATGGTGGCTGTCCTACCAACATTTCGTAAAGTATAACACCAACACTCCACCAATCACATAGCTGAGTATATCCACTACGTTCCAATACTTCAGGGGCAATATAATTGGGCGTGCCTACAAGTGAATGGGCTAGAACTCTTTGATGATCACGCATTCTTCGCCTTGTAAATATAAAATTTTAAAATATTTATTTCTCTTTTTTTTCATATTATTTATTTACCTCTCCAAAACAGTTGGTTTAGTTCCATTATCAGAGAAATCTTCCCAAGGTTCCATTGAATCCTGTCTGGCATGATTACCTATAAAATTTATTTTTATTATTTACCATTAAAATTATTACTATTAAAATTTTGTGTATAATTATTAGTCAGCTTATTTACCATTCTCTTGATAGTATTTTGAATTATGAGTCCATCTGAAGCCAGTACATAAACCGAAATCGGTTAATTTTATGTGACCATCACGATCAATTAATATATTGTCTGGTTTTATATCTCTGCAATATATGTATGTATATATATATATATGTAAAATATATTTTAATTTAACAACAACATTAACTGACCTATGAATGAAACCCATTTTGTGTACACTTTCAACAGCACATGTAAGTTCCGCTATATAAAATCGAGCTAGAGGTTCTTCAAAAATACCCTTTTTTATTAAGAGCGACATCAAATCACCTCCTATGCAAAATAAAATCGTATATTAATGCATGGCTTTTGGTTTGATAAAGATATATACTCGAATAAATCGTAAACCCTAAGTTATATCTAAAAAAAATTAGAGGAAAGTTTTGTTAATTTTTCATAATGTCGACTTTTTTAGCTTCTCCTCTAAAATTTTTTTAAATGTAACTTAGGGCTTTTACGATTTGTTAATTTTTAATCTTACCCGGTATGTAGTCCATGACAAAATATAAATTGTCCTTATCCTGAAAACTGTAGTATAGTTTGACAACCCAATTATTATCAGCTTCAGCTAAAATATCACGTTCTGCTTTCACATGAGCTACTTGATTGCGTTTGAGTACGTCTGCTTTGCGTAAAGTTTTCATGGCATACAAATGATTGGTGGTATCGATTTTACGCACCAATGTTACTTCACCAAATGCTCCAACACCAATTGGTTTGATTTTAACAAACATACTCTTGTCCATTTTGGCTCGTTTGAGACGTATGTAGTTGCTTTCTTTTTGATTCAACATTTTTCTCATTTCGACTTGTGTTTGCGTCGATAGACCTATCTTGAGCATTTCTTTTTCTAATTGATTTTTACGAAATGTTCTCTGCTTATAGGATTTAAGGACATTTTCAATGTGTTGTTCCATATAAAACTTGAAAGCCTGCGGAGAATATTGTCTTATGCGACATTCTTTACGTTCTTCTTCCTTTTCTTTGGACACTTTTCTACGTTCTGGTATGGGTGAAGCGTGTTTTATTTTCTTTACATTTTCGGATGGCATGGATTTGCTGCTAGAAGACACAGCTGCTCCTGAAGATGATGGTGCTACAGAGTCCCCACCACTTCCATTGCTGCCAGCATTATTATTCATACTTTTTGATGGCGGTATTGGTGGTGTGGTGGTTAAATTATTGTTTGTAATTTGATTATTGTTCAAACCATTTCCACCTCCTGTTCCGCAACTATTTAATCTAGATTCAATTATATTATTGCTTGTATTCATGTCATGCGGCGAAGCGGATGATGCCGATCGTGTGCTTTGATATGGAGGCGGTGGGGGTAGTTGTCGACCTCCAACTACAGGCACTGCTGCAGGAGGCTTTTGTTGAGCTAACGCAGCGGCTGCTCTTAGCTGAGCTTGAATCTGTTGTTGCTGTTGCAGTGCGGCCACCTGTTGGTGTTGTTGCTGTTGATGATGTTGAGCTGCCTTCGCCTGCATGCTTTTCGCATACGAAGGTGGCTCTACGCAGGGTGATTTTGTCATAACAGTACCATTCAAAGCGTTTGCAATTAAAGGAGGTGTTGTTGGAGTCGGTGGCGTGGGCTTACTAACTACAGTTGGTACACCGCTAACTAAAAGCGGAGATTGTTGCTGCTGCTGTTGAACAACAGCTGAACTTTTTTGCGGATACGAAGGAGGAGCTGGCAGAATGTGAACTGGCGAATTGCATGCTGAAGCTGTAACCGGCGATTGAGGTGCTACAGCCGTTTGCAAAACAGGCTTCTGTACTTGAGTTGACTTAACACTCTGCATAATGATCGGTTGTTGCGTGCGTGTTGGATATACACGGGGCTGTGGACGAGCCACTGAAGATGGTTGGAGTGGTGGAGGAATTGCACTGCTAGTAACTGTAATTGGGCTGGGTGATCCAGCTGAAGTCGCCGAATAAATTCCACTACTTGGTGATTTGCGATAGTCCGATTGAGACTGTGTAGGAGATTGCCTTGATTGCATGGAGGCTGAGTAACTTGGTGGCGGAGCGGATGTGGGTACAAGTACGGTATTTAAAGGATATGGTGGAGGAGGCTCCACAGCATTTCCTCCACCCGCCTGATATAAACTAAGGGCTTTCATTTGTTGCGACAATTGTTGCTGAGCCTTGATACCATTTTGTGGTATCACTGGAGAAGTACCACGCGTTGAGCTGGGCGTTATGGCTGCAGGACGTGTAGTGGCCGGTGAGCGTCGTTTATAATGTTGATTTGATGGTGGTGGTGGCGGAGGCGTGGCAGAATTCGATGTTGGATTGCGTGGAGGAGGTGCAGGTGGAGCCACATCACTAAAACTCGACGGTGAAGGTGAATATTGTCCGGTACTTGCCCGGCTAGCGCACGTCATTTGTTGATGTGAGTGTGGACTATCTGAACGAGAACTGCCAGCTCCGGAATCTAAAGCTGGACTACATCGCAGGTAATTCAATGGAAGCTCACGTTCTATACTTGCCTTTCGATTGAGTTTGGGTGGGATTATTGATTGTGGCAGAACCTTTGGTACATGACCATTAAGTTGATTTGACGTTGGCATCGCAGGTGATGGTGACGCCGATGAAGGTGGTTCCATCGGCGACTTAACATGATGATACTCTGGTACATCGGAGCGACCGTTGTTAATTGCAGAATATCGTAAATGATTAAAATTCTAAAAGATATCACAGCTTATTAGAGATGGCTGTTTATTACATTATAAATTAGTAGATACATACATAAATAAATAAAAAAAATTTAATGAACTTGATTATTTTTAGTTCTTGCTAAATAGAAATGCAAAATTTAATTCAATTTACATTCCTACATTTACATATATATGTATATATATGACTTTAAAGAGATAAATAAACACGTTTAAATCTTTGCATTGTTTTTGCAATAGTTATGTGTTTAAAAGCTTGTTACATGTATGTATGTATGTATAAGTATGTTAATATTTACACAAATGATGTGCGTTTAAAAATTCAAAATCTTAGATAAAAAATATAAATTCAAAATCTTAGATAAAAAATATAAGCAATTAAAAATTTTAAAAATATAAATATTCAAAGAATGTTCTGTGTATTTTGGGGGACACGCGCAAAAAATAAATACAACATTTATATACCCATTTAAATATATGTATATGTACATACAGCGCCAGTAAAAATAATAGCACCGACTTCCAGATTTTTTATTTACTACCGTACTAAATTCCTATTATATATTTCTGATGTTTTGGATTCCACTGTGATATAAATTAATATGATCGTTAATTTTATTTTCCTAAAGTTAACGGTTCTTATCATATAAAACAATTTCTTTACTCACATCTAAAATCGGTGAAAAAAGTAGAACTGAACGATGCCTTGCCAGTTTTAGCAAATATTTTTTTATTTTATTGCTATACCTTTTGTAGAATAAGTGTGTAGAAAATTTAATTATGGACGCTTATACTGACCGTTTCTAAATGGAGGAAGATTTTATGGACGGACGAGAGTAAAGTTGTTTTTTATGGCGTATTAGATGACCTCAAAGTGCAGAGTAAAATTCAAAAATACAAAAGCAACAACAGAACAAATAGCTATGTTGATATTTTATAGAAAGTGATGATGCCTTATTTAGAAGGATATTCTCTACTTTGGATCATCCAACAGAACAATGTCTCCAAGAATACTAACAAAAACTGGTCTGCGAAATCGCTAAAGTTCGGAAAAATTTTTGTGAACCAAAAATAAACTTTGGCCTGTAGTTAGGAAGCCTTGTGAAAAGATTCCCAAACTAACTAAACTAGTGCTATTTTTTGTACTGGTCAAATTTTGACTGTTAACTATTTCCATAAAAGTCAATAAATTTTACTTTTACATAGCATAGAGACCCTTATACCTACTTTAATTATTGTCGAGATTTTGTATCGACAAGTAAGCAAGGGTAATATAAATTAAAAACAGTGAAGCCTTGACTGCAGTGATATTTTTTGACCGCTGCTGTATGTATATACAAATAAATGTATTAAAATCATATTGTGTTTCAGCAAATAATCAACAATCTCTGGCAAAATTAAGACAGACAGAATGTCCTCATCGTTGTGTATGTATATATATACGTACATACATATACATGCAACAAAATTCATTATTTAGCAATACAAAATTGATATTCGGTTGATAACATATTTGTTCCTTCTACATGCATATTGAAAGTCAATCAATATAAAACTATATACAGATATATGCATGTACATACATATATAATTCATAAATATAGATGAAATTATATCAATTAAAAATAAATAGTTTCAATACTTTTGATAGATGTTTATTATTACAAAATGATTCGAACAGTAGTTTATTGCATTTGCAGGAACCATTCAATAGTTCTATCAGAATTTTTCTTTCCGAAACTCATTTTTTTTTTGGTTAACAAATAATGCACCATTCAGGCACATAAATATGCATAAGTCGTATTTTTAGTTCATTGTGGATGATGTAAAAGTTTTATATATAAAAAATCAAGCCACGCAAACGAATAATTTGAGTTGAAATCGTTGTGTTGTTCGACACGATTGACTCTAAAAAGCAAAATTCAAACACATGCATATGCCTGTATTAAAACATTCAACAATACAAAGCCGTATTTCAATGCAGATACACACAAACAAAAAAACACACCATTTGCCTACGCAAATATGTGATCGTTGATTACATGCCTTTTTGCATGCCTTTTGCTTAAATTCCATTCCATAAAAGAAAACAATTAGTTTTTAATCGTGTATCGAACATGATTTAATCAAATGTTTTGCACGATTTTTATGCATTGAATAAATTAAACACACAGGTTTCAGCTCTCTTGTATATACATATATGTAATTGCGATTACTGTCAAAGTAGATAATTATTTACAATTTTATAAAATAGTTTTATCTTGATTGTAATTATGTATTTGTTTGCTGTTATTGAAGTCAGTCTCTTTTTTAAAAAATGTGTTTTAAAATTAAAGATTATTTAAAAAATATGTTTATGTTGGAAAGTTACCAAATAAACTTTTTGAAATAGGTATATGCAACAAGTGCAAGACAAAACACCTTTGTCCCAGTAATGTCTCATCTCTAGCATTTTCTAAATGTCATACTCGTATGTAAAGCGAAACTTAAAATTTTTATTTTTACTTCTTTTCTTGATTTAGCAGTCGCTCAAACGCCAAGAAATTTAAATTGTTCACAAAAATACATGTGTAATTGTATATATTTTAAATATTTTTTCCCAAATGCATTTTTATTTTTATGTATAAATGTGATTTTGTTAATTTTTTTTTATATTTTTGGTTGCATAAAAGTTTAATTGAAGATGTTTATAAGCTTAATTTTTAAAATATAATCTTCACTAGAGCTTCAGTGTACTTTTACTGCAGGTAAAAACTAATCCACTTCAATTTACAGTTGACGATGCAAAAGGTAATGGGTAAGAAATTGTGTATAATTCATGTAAAACAAAAGTTGGATTTACAACAAAACAGTTTGCATTAGTCTAACCGCCAATTAAATTAAGACATTTTTCAACATTTTACTTTATTGTTCTTTGCGTCACCTAGAATTTATATTTGTTTAAAAAAATTATTTTTTTTTATTTATTTCTAATTAATCCAATTAGTATAATTTTATAATAATCGTTTTATTTAAACATAACACTATTTGATGGAGCTCAATGTCAATAGACTAACAATAAATAAATATATTTGTATATTTTGATATATATATATATATATATATATATATAAAACAAATGGATGGCTCGATATATAATTTTACAACAATTCATAAATTTATCAATAAAAACAGTATAGAGAAGATGTTCAGCTTTTACGATAGTTACAACATGCTATTAATTTGTTCAAGTGTTAAATTCCTTCAATTTATATTGTGGGTGTTTATAATAATTTTTTAGTTCATTTACATACATACCTGTTGTATGCCATTATCTTTCTGAACTTGAAATCTTGTTAAATCTTGTTTTATAGTCTCAAGTGCTTCAGCTGTATATTTATTTTTGGGGCGACCACTTTTTCCGCCCGCTTGATGCATTCTTAAAATATTTTGCAGTCATATCACAAATTTAATAAAAATGTTTTTTTTTTTTTGCGTTTTGTTAATTTACTTTAGAAATGTTGATAATATTCCAAGCAAGTTCTTTGAAGGGGCGATTGACATTGCACGTTGATCTGGAAATGAAAATAATATTAGCAATTGTACAGCTAGAGTTAAAATTAGAATTAGTGTCTAATATTTATTCACTAAGATTTCAAATTGTACACAATTGATAAAAAGTTCAAATTTTCCACAAATTAAAATACTTAAGCTACGGGTACATTACAAAAATATTTGTTGAAATAATCGTGACCACTACTTTTTGGCAAATATTTTTATAGTCTAACATGATTTTTATTATATAAAACTAATTAAAATAATATAATAATGCTAGTATCTTGTATTTTATTAAAAAATTAAATTAATTTAAGCGAATATTCTTCAAAATATATAAGCGTATATGTAGATGACATTTTGGTCATCTACATATACGACAAATATTTGTTTAATGTGATCATAGCTTTAGTCAAATATCCTTTGTTTTGTTTTTAAGGATATTTTTGAAAAATTGACGGTCAGTTAAAGTTTATTTGCGACTGTATTACTAAGATGCAGCACTTTTATTCTTCTTTTTAAGAAATACTTTTTAGAATAAAAGAAATTCTAATTTGAATAAACAAATTCAATTTGAATATTAAATTTACAGAAGATAACACGGGAATATAGTAAAACATTATCTGTTCTTATAATGATAGATACATCTTCTTTTAGGAGTTGATTTCTATGAGATAGTTATAAGAGCCAGATTGTATTAAAAACTTTTTTCAAATTCACAGAAGGATATTGAGCACCTACTACCACCTATCGCTCATTTACTTCAACCAAAAAAATTTGTTATTTCAAGTTAAATAATTTCTCAAGATCTTAATCTATATTCTGTAAAAGTATCAAATTAAGTTTTAAACACTCGTCTTTTCAGAATAAAAATCCTAACATTTTTTACCATATGTTAAAAAGCTAACATGTAAAATCATGTTATATATATGTATATGCATATATATATTTTTTTTTTATTATACTTTGCTATGTGCTTATAAAGTACATACATGCATTGTTCAACAACCTGTAATGGAAAAATACACATAGGATAGATTTTCCACTCGACCCACGTATTAAAATTTGCTAAAGAATTTCATTGTTGTAATTTTCAATTTTGTTTCTAGTTTTCATGTTCATTTTTGTAAGCTGGCCTCATGCTAACGATTCACAAGAGTATATACCAAAGAACTCATAATAGTATGTAGTGTCAGCATTGTAAATTTATCCGAACTAGCCTGTGTGTCTGTCCATGTATCTGTCTTCTCTAAAAAAAATCAAAGCCAATATAAATAAATATAACCTAAAATGTGAGTGGTAGCTTAATAATCGTTCATTGGTTTTCAGTCACCATCCATTTGCCGATGCTTAAACTGTTATGTATATACATACATACGTATGTATAAATTTACAAGTTTTTCATTGTAGAATACCCAGTTTGATTGTGCTTCTTTGTCGTCACTCACCCGCGGAATGTACCTCTTTACTTACATTGCATGCTGGAATGTGAATGGAATTCAAAATATTTCTTCGTTTTACCGAAACGCTTTGAACAATTTACACCACAACACAACAATAGCATGTTTATATTGTTTTCTTTTTATATTTCTCCTAATGGTAGGAGCTACAGCTACCAGGCTGAATAAGTTGACTGTCTAAAATGTACATTTCTACATACATACAATACACACTTGCAGTGACTCACTCATACTCTATAAATCAATTTTTTTTACAATTCGGATATGAATGAATTTTTACTCTTGACTTATAATATTCATTTTATATCAAATTTTAAATAAGCTATGAACGTTTTAATCTATATAAATTTTACATTAATAAGTAGCAAAAAATGTGTGGATGTTTGTTTGTTATATGTAACAGACGAAGTATATACTACATATGTATGCATGTACACAGCTATCGGATAAAATTTATGTAAATGACAAGATTAAAACGTTTTTTATGACATCTACAGGGATATCTGAATCTTAAAATATAAATAAGTAATAATCATTGGAAAATAGAAATTGTCGCAGTCAGTATTTGTTTTGATTATTTTCTTTAAGTCAGTTCTGCTAGCATTCTCTAGTATAAAAATCAAATTTTTATTTTTTATTAATTAAACCCTGGGAGTCATAGTAATCAGTGTACTTTAAAAATTGCTATCTTAATATTAATTTTTAATACCTATTAAATAAATGAAAATAATTACTTAATTTATTTTCGTTTTCTGTTTTAACTAATTTTTCGATTTTAATCTCGGTTTTTATAAAAATTATAATTGCTACATATAAAAAATGTGTAATTACTAATTAAGGAAAATTTCTACAAACATAGATGTTTTACCTACCGACCTTTTTAACAAATCCATAATTATAACAAATAGTTTTAGATACAGATAGCGAATGTAGCTCAGAATTATAAGCATTCACTTACTAAAAACACATTTTCCTAAACAAAATTATTTTGTAAGATTTAATTTAAGTCTCAGAGATTTGTAAATATTGCATATACAAAATATTGTTCAATATGTGAAATTTTAAAGTTTTTGAATGCTACTAATAATAAATTAGTAAAAAAATATTATTTACATTCCTATAACTTTGTTTTTTCTCCTTTTTTACTCTACATGAATATTATTTTTTTTTTTTTTTTTTTTTTTTTTGATACGTATCATACGGAATTATTTAACAAATTAAAAACTTATGAATCTTCCAATAACTACTGCTCCAACATAAGAAACTCTTAATTCTTATAAAACAATAATTCCATTCTTAATCTATGAAAATTATCATATGAAAAAGGGTATTAACATTCGATATCTTTACAAACAAGAAAAATGTGTTTATGTTTCAGTCTGGTCTTTTTAAGAGGAACAATCGTTGTATACTTGGTAATTTTTAATATTAAAAGTTTTGGATAATACCTATATTGTTTTGCATTTTAGATGACGACATATGTAGGTACATACATATACATATTTTTTTAGGCAATTACATTCCTTTAGAATTCTACACACCAGTTAGGAACGTGTAGAGCATTTCCACAAATATCAAAATCGATTTAAATCACCACTATTATGTTACAAAAATATCGACAGCACGTGTGATCTAGATTGAAACAAAAATGTATTTATATTATTTTTATTAGCAAAACAACACACACAATGATTTTCAAATTTTTACACAAACATAGCATAAATATTATTCTTATCGATTCTTGCACACAACGTTTGTACTTTTTATGACATACCTATTTCTTATTGTTCTTATTTCACTCAAATTTTTGCAAATTGCAATTTTTATATACATACATGTTTATATTCTTTTTTACTATTTGTATTTTTTTTTATCTAATGAAAAGAAACCAAAATGATATGAAAAAAATGGTAGACTTACATACATATATGTATGTATGGATCAAAAATGTTTCTATTGAGTAAAAAAAATACAATATATGTAGAAACTTTGTTATGTATTATTATAATTATAGCACCTAAGTAGGATGTTCTTTACTTCTCAAGCACACAAAAACATACAAATATTTTCAAAAAAGAAATAACTATTAAAAAGACAACAAATTAAATGTGAAAAATGCATTTCTTACATTTCCTTGCTGCTTGAGTTAAGCATATTCTTCAAATTTTACTAAATCATTACATTTTTATTTTACACTAATATTTTTTGTTTTATTATGCCAATTTACTTGCCGACGAGTTAATTTTTTATGTTTAGCGATTCACTAGTTATCTTGGAAGAACAACGAATGATCTTTAATTTCTTATTACGAACATTTTACTCGTTGTAATGGGCAATATGAAAAATATATAAAAAATTATTCAAGATAAACACTTTAAAATGAACAATTTCCGCAGAATTTTTAACACTTCTTTGAAATTCCATACGGGGAAATATATATTTTACATTAATTTGTTTATTTTACACGTTTTAAAATTATATTTTTATAAAAATTTCAGCACTACTCTTTTTACATACGTCTAACTAACAAACAATGTCACGAATAAGTGTCAGTACTGCCAATTTAATTTTTCATTTTTTCTTCAGTGTTGCAGTTTTATGTAGAAATCATAAATGACATCGTTGTCTCGACTTTAATATCATCGCTGCTATATATGTGAACATATAACACAATAATTAAATTCATTGTTTGATTTATTTTTTTTAAGGAAACAAGTTGAAAATTTTCAGGTAAAAGTTATATATGTAATAAGACGAAACTTTCAACTCCGATTTTTATATAATAATCAAGGCTGCCACATAATTATAACGTTCCGCTATTGTGAATGATTATAAAGTTTGCCAATATTTGGAAAATGTGTTATAATTAATTGAATATAATAGATTTATTTTTATCAAAACATAAATGAAATTAATTTTAAAATGGGAAAAGTAATGTCTATCGTTTCAAAGAAAATAAATCGCTTCAATGTGGAGAATCGAGCACATCGCGTTCTGGAGAAGGAGAAGCCTATTGCGGCTCCAAAATATGAATCAAATTTGAGAGACATGAAAAGGACTATGGAATGCAAGTACATGTATTAAAAATTATATTACTATATAACCATATTAAATACTTATATTATACAGTGGACCCTAATTTCCTTGAAAAACTAAATAAAAAGGATGGTGCTTTAGATGAAAGACTTAAAAATGTTTATGTAACCTCCGAGGACAGATTTGTAAATAGAATGCAGATAACAATACAATTCTTTACTTTAATAATTTTATTCTCATGCAGATGGATTATAAATTACAACGAAGTCAAGCTTTAGAAAAACAATTACCAATGGACCGGCATACACCTGAATATTTCGAATTTGGTTATAAAGAACCACAAAAGGTTGCAATTGGGCGGTGTACAATGAAACAAGCTTTAGCGTTTATAGTAGGTCATCAATCGGACCCAGAAAAGTTTACACAAGCCCAAATTGCTCAGGATTACAAAATGAAACCGGAATTAGTAGGTTAGTTAAATAATATATTTATATATAGTTAAATATAAAATTAAAATATTTTTTATTTGTAGAAAACATATTAAAATACTTCCGCAGCTACAATGTTTATATACCGGATAATACAAGTAAGGATTCTATATTGACACAAGCCAAACCGAAAATGCTTAACGACAAAAACAAGGAGAACTTTTAAAACAGGTGCGATTGTTTTGAGAACGAACCACATTCTTTATTAATTTGTTGTAAATAAAATACGGACAAATAAATGCATTATGCATGTTAAAGTTGGTATAAAAACTGGATTTATATTTCTTATATTTAGAAACAATGTATCTGCTTTTCATACTACAATATTAGGTGGACAATTGTATAGATTTAAACATTTATCTTCTGATACCGATATTACTTTATCATTTCCAGGACTATATTTAACGCCCCATACTTGATCACTGTGTTCAGTAAAAGTATGCATACATTTACGTTCTGCAAAATCCCATATTTTTACAGAACTGTCACTGGATGATGAAGCAAAATGTTTGCCATCCTCAGAAAAAGAAACGCACAACACCCACGAAGCATGACCCGACAAAGTACCGGCAATATCCGTGTGAGCCCTATAAACAATTAATCTTAAAATCATTTTTAAATCATATATATTAGTTGCTTACTTACACATCATATAGTTTCATATGACCATCGTCGGAAGCGGTCAGTAACATTTGCGAATTCGGAGAAAAGCACAAGCTGCGAACCGGCATAGCGTGACCCTCAAGTGTCTGCGCTACTTTACCCGCTGCTACGTCAAATATTGTTATGATGCCATCAATAGCTCCACTAGCAATATATTTACCGTCAGGGCTCTTAAAAAAAGTTAAAATTTTTATATAAATACATACTTGTTTAATTCACATTTTTATACTAACATATGCGATACTCAAAGTGAATTTTCCATTTTGTGGGTCGAGTATTTGCTCGGATTTACCAGACTCAACGCTGTACATAGAAATTTTCCCCTCATTAGAACCTGATATTACATATTTATTGCAAGGCGAGAAAGCTACAGTCCACAAATCAACGGGGCCAAAAGATAATAAATGCTGTTGCTGACCTGTTTGGGAATCCCAGAAGCATAAGCTGGAATCTAGGGAACTGCTAGCAATTGCTAATATAAAACAAGACAAATTATTTTTAACAAAATTTTTATAACTGATGTACTCACTTTTTCCATCTGAACTTACAGCCACAGATACGACACCCAGGGCATGACCTTTCAGTTGATGCCTGAGTTTTAAAGTATTATCTTCTCGTATATCCCAAACTTTCACCAAATCATCTAAGCCTCCAGTAACTATAAAATCAACTGATTCAGGCTCTTGTTTATCATCTTTTAAAACGAATCCTCTATTTTCATCCTGCTTGTCTTCTACTTGCTCTTCCGGTTTCTTTTCCCGTTTGCTTCGACCCCATGCACAAGACCAAATGCCATCTTCGTGTGCGGCATCTTCTTTGTGTAGGATCGAAAACTATAATGGAACTACATGTATTTTAAAATTGATTTCTACATATATATTTCCATTTATATTTACCATATTTTAATTATTTATTTTAAAAGCAAAATATTAGCCGACTAGAAGCAATTTGACAAACTAAAAACGTCGATTTTGTATTTACACTTTTTATTCATTTGCAACCGATAGCTTAATTGGGTACCCATAAAACAAACCATACTAAGCTCGGCGAAATCGTTTTATAATGAATCAGCTGTTATACTCGAAATTGTCAAAATTTACTTTAATTTGATTAGATATTTAAATATAATACATATAATTAATTGTGAAAGAAAATTATTGTTATATTATATTTTATAAAGAATAGGTTTTTCTAACTTTTCAATAACTACTATTTTCTTAAGTTTAATAAATTCCATAATTTAAATATATTTTATAATACTAATATATTTTACGAGTACATTGTGATGTGCATATTCAAATTCATAAATTATCCCATTAAGCCTTCCGGCTTGTCTGCAGGACACTTTGCGCTATAAATTTTTAGAATAAAAAAAAAAAAATTATTCGCTTTTGTTATGGTTTTATTAATTCGCCTTAAAGGTAATTATGAGCACTAAGCAACATTATGAGTAAAGAAAATATATACTTAAAAAATTTTCTACTCTTCGTTTCTATTGAATTTTTTTCAGACAAAATTGCTACAAAGTCTTTATTAATTAGTACCTTTTTTAGAAATATTTTGTACTCGTTGAAAAAAATACTGCAGTTTAGAAATATTATAAATATAGGTGTCACTTAATTTTGTTTTCATTCATCCTTTTCAATAATTTGTTATTTAATTTATGAACACAGAAATTGTTATGATATTATTATGCCATCACTGTCAACTGCTTCGCCCAAGCTGCCAGACGTAGTAATAAGTGACACAACATATAATTTTCAGTTCGAGAGCAAATTTGAATTGGTACGAACGTGCTTGCGCTAGTGATGTTGTAAAACCAGCCAACTAATTTTCTATTGCTATAATTAAACATACTTCTTCAACTGTAACTAAAAAAACAGCTTGTTAAGTGAAAAATAAAATTATATAAAAACCAATCAGTTGTCACAAAGAAAAAAAATTCTTTCTAAAGGTCGAGTACGCATTAAATGAAAGATAAAATTGATTTTTTACATCTTAAAATAGAAATTTTTAGTCGATAAAGCAAGCGTCTTGTAGTGTGTGAAAAAATGAAGAAAATTTTGTATACTAAACCCAAAAACTTCAATATAAAATGTTAATTACTTGAGAAAATGTGTTGCAAAGTTAAAAACAAATTCAATAAATTAATAAAACATCCTTATCTAGGTACTAACAGGAAAAATATCAAAGAATAAAATTCGGTATATTAAAGGAAAAAAAATTAAATAAAAAAGCATGGAATGACGTGAATTTGCTTCGTATTGTTGTTTTTGTATGAATGAATGATTGGAGTGCAACAACAACAAAAATAAGAAAACATGAAAGAGGGTGTTTGTAATAATGTGATGTAGTAGTGGTGGTGTGTTCCAAGCTGATGAATTTGTTACTGTCAGTCAGCGACTATAAGACAAATTGTTGTTGCAAAAAATATTAACTGTATACTTTGGCCTCCAAAAACCTAAATAAAAACATTTTCTTGCAAAATTCCATCATTAAATTTATGTATCATGCCAATGTCGTCCTATACTATTATGGCATTTTCAATAGTCTACGATTCGGCTTAAAATATGAATGATATTTACCTGCCTATTGTATTTTGTGCAAAAAAATCATTGGTTCCATTTTGTATGTTTTGTTTATTATTAGGCTTGTAAGCAATTTGAACCAAAGGGTGGGGTCTTCTAGAAGCTATGTATAAAAAAAGAAACACAGAAAATAAAGCTATTGTGCGTAGTTTTATTTTATCTAAATAAAGCTATTTTTTATTTGAAGAATTTCTAAAAATGTTCTTTGTCTTGTCAAAATTTTGCAACCCCAAATTGAGATGGTCTGTTATTTGGTCATTCACATCTACATATTTCTTCTTGCATTTTCACATCCATTTATATTTGTATACATGAAATTTCTTTTCCTTTTTCTTAGTTTTATTTTTTGTGATTGATTTACTACAGAGTTTGGATTTTTTTTTTTTTTTGTAATATGATTGATACATAATTTAATTTTTATAATATTTATTCGACCTTTATTTGTTAGTATTGTTTTATTTTGAAATTAACAATATAATTGATACATAGCTAAAGAATAATTCTCAAACATTTTCTCGTACACATCATTTCCAATAATAAATAAGAAACCAAAGTGGGAAATTTTCATAGATTGTTTTTCATCTACAGAGCTGAAGAGCATTATTCAGTTCATAATCACTACAAACATGTGTAATATTTTATAATAAAAAAATGCTTCTTAGCCATCTTAAGTATGCTTGTGCAGCCCTTTAGTGAATACAGATCGTCATATGATTTCATTACAAATCTAAATTACATATTAAAAATTTAAACTTTTAGATAAGCCAAAAAAGTCGATAATATGAAAAATTAGCAAAACTTTTTGAAGTTTTTTACTTTTACCATTAAACAAGCTTAAAACTTAAAACTGAAATAAATAAACAATCTGCATGACTGCATAAACAATATATGTATGATTGAATGTATTAAAATTAAAAGCAACTTGATTCAAATAAAAATATTTTAAAATATGTAATAATTTCTATTTGGAATTTAAAAGTTTAACAAAATATTAATCTTTATTTGTGATTAATTCCAGAAATTGTGTTGGTTTTAAAATTTATTCTTTTACTCATGATATTTTCATGAGTTATTTATTCAGTACAATAAGTACTGAAGGGGATAGCATACCTATATGGACCATTTCATTAGACGCTACTCTGAATCCTCAGTAGGTTACTCCCAACGTTTCTTGCAAGCATTAGAACTTTTATATTGTAAAGGCTATTGACTAAATAAGAATTATTAATTAATAGTTACAAAAAGATTCAAATATTCAAACAAAAAACTCAGTAAGCATTGAAAATTATGTTTCGCGCTTGTGTTTTATTTAAAATGCAATAACAAATTCAATAACAATTCTAAATTGTTCATTCAGGCCACCATTAGTAAAAAAAAAAAAAAAAATCATAATTAACTAATCATAAAGATTTTTATGATCAGAAAATGAGATGATAATCGCGCAGACGATTCACAAACGAATAGAATTTGATAAACAATCTCAAAAAATGTTGGCTGGGTTTTAGACGTAGAGATATTTGTATGTATACATGAATATTTATTCACATAAACATACGAGTACATACATAGATGTGAATGTCTGACTGCATACAAACACTTTAATAGATACAGATTCAAACACACACTCTAGTAGCTGCATAATTACCTTTAAATCATTGCCCCTGAACTATTCGTATTGTAAAATAAACCGGCATCTAATGCATAATATGCATTCTTTGTCCGAATAGTATATGTATGTATGTATTAAAGGGCTGCACAAGCATATTTGAAATAGTTTACAAGCACTTTTTATTACAAAATATTACACATGCTTATAGTGATGTGTGGCTTTCATGTATGCTTGTATAGCCCTTTACATACAAATGTTTCAGTATTGAATGTACGTTGTATGTATGTATGTGCATATGTGTGAGGCTTGTAAGCATTTAGTTTTTGCAGAATGAATTAAAATTTTTCTGTTTAAACCGTTTAATTGCACAGAATTTTTTGCGAACATTGTAAAAAATTGTAAAAAAAAATAAAAGTAAAATAAATTAAAATTAATAAATTATACATAATAAAAAAATTTGATTTAAAAAGAACTATTAGCAGTTGGAAGTTAAAAAAGGTAAGCTATGCACATATTTATATGTATGTATAAATTATTATTATTATTTTCGCTCGATGTGACAGTTAGGTCACATAACCCAAAGTTGACTAGAGTAAACGCTTCTAACTTTGGCATGTACTAGTAGTCGTCATTTTTGATTTTATAAATCAAATAAATACGAATAACACGGAGAGAGCATTTATTTATGAAAAATGAATTTTGGTTAAATAATATACTCAACTCTCTATTTCAAATGAGTAATTTATTCTAAATTTACCATTATCCAATGTGTCTGCAGAAGTGATTGTTTTCTTAGGAAAAATTTGTGGCAAGGCAAATTTTGAAAGCTATTATATTATTCGAAACAATTTCCATATTATATTGGTTTTTATGGAAAGAAAAGAGTTGAAATATTGTCGTTGATAAGTAAAAATTAGCGAGAAATAATTATTTTTTTTCTTTTTAATAATGTCGCTCTTAGGCAAAAAAAATTTGTATCATTTTCTGGAGACGTCATTGGGTGCTGATTTGTAAATTGCATTTTGCCAGTAGTCAGCAAATACAGAATCACGTTTCTGCAGTCGACAGCTGATTGCCTTGTAAAAAATTTAAAGCCAAAATGATATGCCGACAATAGGATCACAGTAAGGCGAGCATTGGGATATGTATGCCAATTACTGGCAAATTTAGTGTATTTAAAAAAAAACTATAAATTACTTACTTTTAATAAAGTAATTTGTAAAAATAACAATACATTTAAAATTATACGCAATACTGTACCACCACATAGTATTATCAGAGTAATACCATTATCATGTATAAAATGGTGCCAATTTGAAAAAGGATAAATGTTATTATGTATTTCGATTCTAATCGAAAAGGCTTTCGAAGAGAATTTTAAATTAAAAGAAAAAAAATAATTATGTAGAAAATTCGAAAAAAATTAACATTTTTAAAATTACCCTCAAAATTTTTAATGCAATTGTTGGATTTTTGAAAGGTTACATATGTATTAGCTTTATCTTTTGAATTGAAAATTCTTTTCGAAAGCCATTTTGATTCGAATCAAAATACATTGCAACCCTTTGGCACATTTACCCTATTTACAGTTCTGTTTTCATGTTAGTATATGTGATTGGCTATGTACATTTAAAGATTACTTTTTATTAACCATATTTATTCTGAAATCCAATAATAAATATTCTAGTCACAAAGTAGAAATAAAAAAAAAAAAAAAATTAAAAAAATTTATCACGGGGCCCTCTTAAAATAAATTCATAAATTTGCTTCAATACCATAATTAATACAACTTTTTACTATTTTTATTTTATTTGCTGGTTTGACTACAATGTTTTTCTTTTCTTAATTTTTTTTTTATTTTAACATACTCGCACATGCCTACGTATTCAACATTTCAAAAGTAAAAAATATATTTTTGTCAGCAACAGTATTGCATACACATGCATACAACAAACAGGCTGGTAGTTGCTGATGAGGTTGGTAGGCAGGCTCTAGTAATTAAAAGCCAAACAGAAAAAAGTGTTAACTGCAGCAGGCAGCAGCAACAAAATCTAAAATAACTTTCATTGGCAAAAAACTCACTTTTTTTTCACTTCTTTATGTCATTATTTGGGTCTGTAAAACGAAATCTTTCGATAAAAATATTTTTTTTTTCAAGTTTTTCTTTTACAATTACATACATTCCAAAGAAATAAAACACTTTTTTGTTTAAACAATAAATTCCAGATACATGAATATTTTCTTTAATTTTTCTTTTCTTATTTTACTACATTTCCAATCGTTTTTACAGCTAAGTGAATAAATCTGCCGAATTAAAAATGTTTTAACGTAATCCGTTAGGTTTTTTAGTATTTGTAAATATCTTTTTACAGCCAAATTCATAAAAAATATTTCTGTTTAATAAACGTTTATTAAACAAATTTTCAATACAAAATGTGATTAATAAGTCCTTATAAAACAAAAATGTTTTTTATGAATTTGGCTGTTAGTATTTATTTCAAATTTATCAAATACGTCTTACGTCATTAAATATTTCTAAATATGTTTTTAGTATTTATTAAAGGGCTGCACAAGCATACTTGCATGATTGTATGCCATTTCAAGTATGCTTGAGTTTGTCTAGATTTGTAATCTATTGCCCAAGTACTCAGAAAGATCTTTGGATTATTTAAAAAAAAAATTTTACCCCAGTACTCTTCTTCTGTGGGATTTTTACCATTCCCCACTTTTCCGAGGTACCATTCCCGATTTTGTCCAGGAAAATTACCAAAATCAAAAAGGAAATTAAATTTGTAATTTCTAAATAGAAGTATTTTAATATTTTCGGAAAAATTAGTAGTTTTTATTTTATAATTCAAAACGGAAACTGCCAAAATCCTTGAGAACAACAGTATGGGGGTGTATGGAAATTAAAAAAAAAAAATTTAAAAATAGTCCAAAGTAATTTCTGAGTACTTGGGCGATAGATAACAAATCTAAACGACCTCCCCTTTAAAATGATATGTGTCCCATCTCACAATCTTTAATGGAATGAAATTTGTAAGATCTACGCTTTCTGGAAGTGTTTTAACATTTACAGGAAATTTCGTAGTTTTTATTCTATGATGCAAAACGGAAATTGCCACGACCCTTCAGCGCGACAGCACGAGTATATGAAAATTTCAAAAAAATTTTTAAATTATCCAAAGTAATTTCTGATCTCCGCTAAACTACTACTAAAACATTTTATATTTAATGACGTAAGACATATTTGAAAAATATGCCATTAATACTGGAAATGTATTTACAAATACTAAAAAAACGTAATGGGGACGTTAAAACATATTTAAGGCGGCATATTTATCTTCACTCATTTAATTTTTTCAATGGTTTTGATATAATAGAAGAATGTGGAAAGTGAAAAATATTAATATTTGGCTAACACAGTGAAGGGTATATACATAAGACTCGGCACAGCAGAATTTAACTTGTTTTTCAAGTTTTGTTTAGTTTAAGCTTCAGCTTAAGAATGGTATTTTTAATTGTAGGAGTGAAAAAGTTTTGTTAATATTTCATATTATGCATTGACTTTTTTGGCTTCTCTTTAAAACTTTTTTAAAATTTAGTTTAGGGCTTTAGTGAAATCATATGACGATATACTGTATCATACATGACACATAGATGGAAGTTAACATCGCTGGCTTACATCATTCAAAGATGCGTGACTCCATCATGTCACCATAGGTACTATATGTATTTATGTATGTTTGTATTTATATATGTGTATAATAACATTTTTCGTCACAGAAATGTACATATTTAAATTACTTATATACTTTGCCTCGTACTATAAATTTAATGTTGCCCTAGTATGGGTCTCAAACATATTTTTTATATTTAGTTATAGTTGTAATTGTAGTTGTAGTTCTATGACAAATCGCTAAAAAGGCAAAGTGCGAGAAAAGAATATGAAAAAAGTCCTTTGGACTTTATGACGCCTTTTAGTTTTATTTTCTAGTTAAATAATGGTTGGTGGCTGTTTTAATAATATACACGAGTTAAAATATAACATTTTGAAAATGGATAACATTTCTATGATGTCATGCAACTGAAAAACAAAGGCGCAAACACACATACTCATAGACAGACCCACACACACATAAACAATTTCACACACTCATAAACAAATCCACACAAACACACACCATTACAGCTATACAGTTATGACGGCAGGAAAGTATGCAGCATTTATATGAACCAAGTTTTTGGGGTTAACGTTGCATGTTTTTGTGTGTTTGTCTTGAGTTATATAGAGCATGATGAGTTTAAAATTTTTGTTAGCTGCATATTTATTATTTACTAGCTGTTTTGCCCAGTCTCATCCGGTTCTTTTACTTTATAAGTTAGAATCCTTAGAGTAAAGAGACCATATCGCCCTATGTTTTCAAAAAAGCCCTAAGTTACAATTAAAAAAATTATGAAAATTTAACAAAATTTTTAATATGTTTCTTCCAGCTTAAGTTTGAGTGTAGGAGGGAAAAAATTCAGAGGAACATGTAAATTGAAACTGTGCACTGGGATTTTTATGAAAACATTTGCTATTTTCTTTGTAAATTTTTACTATTTTCTTTCCATAATGCCATATCGTAATTCCATTTGTTTTAACGAACATATAAAAACAAAAATTAGCCGAATTAAGCCAACTGTTTTCGAGTTTTGCGCTTTGCAACACATTTGGTATTTCATTTTTACGCCCTTGTTCTAACAGACACCCGTTTTGCAAAACGCTTTTCATTTTGAAAACGCCAAATCATATTCTGGAAACCTCACGTTTTGCTGACGTTTTTTACAAAGAATTAGAACGGGAAAACGTTAGTTTATAAGTAAATAATTAACACACACAATTGACAAAATCAAAGTAAATTTTTTAAAGTATTATTTTTTATGAACAAACGCCAATTTCCTTTACAGTTTTGGTGGAAATAAAAAGAAGACATATTTAATTTGAATTGTGCAACATATTTTTTTCTTTAACTCTTAGTTTGTGCAAAATTCATCACTTCAGTATATGCTTGCGGTTTAAAAAACCCCAAAAATTAAGCGTTATGCGTTTTGTAGAACACCTAAGTTAAGAGTTTTTTAGAACATGGGTGAAAGATTGCAACAGGTCTTCGAACTTGACATGTGATAGCAGTCACCTTGTTAAAGCTACCTCGAAATGGATATTTTTTGTTTGACAAATCGTTGAAAATGCGTATAGACTCTGAATAGGGTGTTACCAATTTTTTTTTTTTGGCTGAATTCGATGTTTTGGATACACTTCCATACAAAGTGAAATATATCTTTTAATTTATTTAGAAAGCAAGTCTACTAGTTAAATCAAGTGATGAGTTATATTATGAATGATATTTAAAATGAATTATTTAACAAATTTTGGATTTTCCAGTTCGATTTTAGGTTTGTAAAAGGTGATTTTATAAGAACTATCGGAAATTTAAAAAAAAAAAAAACATAAAATTCAGAAAAATGCATGAAATATTTATTTGGATCGATAGTTGGGTCGATATAATTTAATGTTTGAAGATTATTTCATGCAAATGTTGGCCGCGGCTGCGCCTCAAATGGTCCATCCGCTTAGTCCAATTTTGGCATACTCTTTCCAACATTTCGGCCGGTATCTCACGAATAATGTTGGCAATGTTGGCTTCCAGTGCGTCAATCGAAGCGGGCTTGTCCCTATAGACATTAGCCTTAACATAGCCCCACAAAAAATAGTCTAGAGGCGTTAAATCGCACGATCTGGGCGGCCAATTGACTGGTCCCAAGCGTGAAATAAACTGTTCACCGAACTCGCCTCTCAATTGGTCCATTGTTTCGCGTGCTGTGTGGCATGTGGCACCGTCTTGTTGAAACCACATGTTATGCAAGTCAAGTTCTTCCATTTTGGGCAAAAAAAAGTTTGTTATCATCGCACGGTAGCGCTCACCATTCACAGTAACGTTGTGATTCGCATCATCTTTGAAGAAATACGGCCCAATGATGCCGCCAGCCCATAATCCGCACCAAACGGTTGTTTTTTGTGGATGCATTGGTAGCTCTTGCAATGCTTCTGGCTGCTCTTCACTCCAAATATGGCAGTTTTGCTTGTTCACGTATCCATTCAACCAGAAATGAGCCTCGTTGCTGAACACAATTCTTCGATAAAAAAGTGGATCTTCATCTAACTTTTCAAGAGCCCATTCACCAAAAATTTGGCGTTGTGGTAGGTCGTTTGGCGGTCGATAATTCACGGTCATCACCAACACTGGCCGATACGGCTGCGATATTTTCTTCAGTTCGCACTCTACGTAAGCGTGTTGGTGGTTTAATGTCCAACAATGTAAATTTGGTGCGAAATTTTGTTACAATAGCCCGAATAGAAGCCTCAGTAGGTCGATTAAACTGACCATAAAATGGAAGAAGCGCGCGATGTACTTTCTTAACAGAGCACGCATTTTGGTAATAAAATTCAATAATTTGCAAGCGTTGTTCGTTTGTAAGACGATTCATGATTAATTTATAGACCAAACTGAAGATGTTTGACAGTGACACAAGATACAAAACGTGCGTGAGCTGTCAAAACTAGTGTTGCCAAAAAGATAATAGCAAAAAAATCACTCTTTATAAGTGAACATTACTATTAATTTTAAGAATTAGTAATAAAGAATAAGTAAAAAATGCCTTGTTATCTTTTAGTTATTTATTTATAATTGTTTTTATTCTTTACAGTTTCTTTGTTTTGTGTGAAGACGAAAGAAGAATAAAACAGCAACACTATCGCTTATGTCCGATTTTTTTTTAAAATAAATGGTTTCCACAGCGAATCATCTCGTTTAAAGGCAAGTTTTATTTTGTTAAATTTTTCTTTTCAATTTTAATAATAATGAAAGATAAACAAGACTTTGTGATTAAAAATTTTACACAATGCAACAAATCCATATTTAAAGTGTGAAGTTGGTTTAAAATTTATATAAAAAAAATGCATCCACCATGCATGCATCTCAGTGTCTCCAGTTTTTGTTGTAATTTTTCCTTCCCAACGTGTCTTTTTTATTCCCAAAAATTCCTTAATTTAAATTTGATCTGTTAGCTTTGAAAGTGGTATAAATCCTCTTTTTTAACAGCGGTAATTTTATTAAGATGGTGTCTATATTTTACTTAAATTACCACACTATTTTTTTTAATCTGGACTTATACTACTTTCAAAAATAACAGCTCATTTAACACTATTCATTTACTGTTGTGTCCATCAACTTAACCTCTTCAGGAACGAATATTTGTAAGTGAATAAAACAGTGATTTTATTTTTAATTTTATTACGAGTTATTCACCTTATATTTATAACAATCAGTAATATAAGAAAAAAAAAAATAAATAAATAAAAAAATAGTAAATTTTTATATAAAAAGAGATAATGTCCATATATGTATATAGCATTCCGTTATCAGTGCGGTTAATTAATTATTATTATTATTATTATTATTATTATTATTTTTTTAATGAGAGATTCTGTGGTGATATATTCTCTATTCTCCGATAAATTTTTACATAATTTCTCTTAAAATAATTTAAATAAAAAAGCTAAACGTACACATATGTGCCAATGTCCCTGAAGAGGTTAAAGACTTCAGACATAAAATCTTCTGATTCAGTTGCCAAGGTAATTTTGTTGTACAATGTACATGATGTTTGTGCTTAAGAATTAGCTACAGCTAATTGAATTGTGGTTTTAAACAATGTATTCAGTTCAGCTCAAAATTGAGTTAAACCATAGGCGTTTTGCTACGAAAAACCTTACATTTTCAGTCACATTTTTATCCAAGTGAGTGAAGATAAATAAATATGCCGAATTAAATATGTTTTAATGTAACCCGTTACGTTTATTACTATTTGTAAATATCTTTTCAGTATTTATGACATATTTACCTAAAAGGTCTTACGTCATTAAATAAATATTTCCAAATATGTTTTTAGTATGTTTGGCATATTTACAAATATGTTTAAGAGTAATATAAGTTCATAGGTACAAATATGCATAATATACATACTGAAAAGATATTTAGAAATACTAAAACACGTAGCGGGTTACGTTAAAACATATTTTTGTTTACTCACTTAAAACAATCCCCTAATTAGAGATAAATTCTTTTAATTGAGAACGCAGAATCCATAAATCCATTCACATACACAAAACTTTAATTTCTTTTAATTTGAAACATGGTCTCTCTCTCTTTTGCTGCCTCCTTATGTTTCTTTCAATTAATTTATCTATCGGTTATATTGGCAGTTGGCCAAATACTAAAATTGAAAGAATAGAAACAGTAATACATACGAGTATGTAGGAAGAAAGTGAAAGAGAACCAGCAACAGCAATAGCAACAGCAACCAACTAAAGTGCAAAGTTTATTCGGCCAAAAACAATAGATAGAATCTGTTGTATTGGATGTTGTTTGCTTAAAACAAATTGAAAAAAATTTGCGTTAAAAAGTGAAAAAAAAATGCAAAAGAAATAAAATTAATTTTGTTGTTGGTGTTGTGAATATCTAATTAAATAGCCAAATCTATTTTTAGTTTTTAATTTTGATTACAATTAAATACAGTTGCAATTAAAACACTATCAATTCAATTGAATTGAATTTGCTTCAAATACATTGGCAATTGCAAGTATTTTTAAACAAATTATTTTGAGGTTGTTGTTTTGTTGTTGCATTTTATATGAAACAACCTTTAAGAGAAAACTTTCATTATTCTTTTTGTTTGTCAGTCTGAATGTTTGCCTGTTAATATACATATCTTGTAATAGAATTTAATTCAATTTTATTTATTAACAATTTCTTTTGTGTTTATTTTTCTTTACAATTTGAATTTAAAAATAAATAGATTTCGTATTCTAGATATTATTGAAACTGTAGTTCACACTTCCAATACCTTTTTTTTAATATAGAATTAATGAACATTTTCTGGCTATTGAGTGATTGAGCGAGTGCTAAATTCTGAAAAAGCAAAAACAAAAAAAAAATTAAACACGTGTTTCCGGTTTAACAAAAATTTCTGTATTAAACAGATTCAAAATTGCTACGTAGCAGCAAATAATTCCCTGTATGCAATTTTTCAATTATATTTTTCCATAAATTTTACTTTAAAGTCTACATCAATTCTTTTTTTTTTTTTTTTTTTTTTGGATAAGAGGGTTAATGAATACTAGAGAATTTAGAAGTTTTTCCCGCTCCTCATTGTAATTCTATTCTACAAAATTATTTTGAAATTTGGTATTTAAAATGAATATATTCCAAGAATGGTCGACATATATTCTAGGATCAGACGCGTTCACTTTTAGGGGGGTCAGTTAGAAGGACCCCAATTATTAAAAACAAATACCAGATTTTATTTAAACAATCTGTTTAATCTAAGAATTCCTACACAGGGGGGACGGGGCAAGACCGGGACAGACCCGCTTGGAACAGATGGTTAGTTGAGTATAAAATTATTTTTATTTAGTTACTCATCTCATCATCATCAGATTCATATAATTTGTTATGAGAAGCAATTCAGTGATTTAATTGTATTACTAATTTTGTTTTAAGATACAATTAAAAACAGGCTTTTATTGTTATTAAAAACAGCTTCATTTTTAGAGTTTGCAATGATTTAGTTTTTAACATTCTAACAAAAAAATGAACATTTATAATATAGTATGTGATTTTAAATGAATCAAATTAAAAAAAAAATCATTAAGTTCAAGTACATAAAATGTTTCTGTGTATTCATGGTTCAATTGTTCACTGAAAGAAAAATGTGTCACAAATCCATTGAAATGATTACATTAAAATATTTCATGGAAATGTTACATAAATTATGTGAATTAATGAAATATATGCATTATATTAGTGAAATAATTTCATTAAATGAGTGAATACTTCATTGAAAAGTAATGAATTTTTCGTTGTATTAGTGAATAAATTCAACAACAAAATTCTCTTTTTGAAATCGTATCAAATGGATTAAAAAGACTGAAGACAAATTATGTGTTTTGGTATCAAATAAAATTTCAATACAAATCGGAAATTCCGATGCATCATGGTTAGAGTTAATAGCAAAATGACATACATATTGTTTGATAAGGGTTTTCATCTCTGTGTAAAACTTCTATATCGTGTAAGGTTTTTAAAAAAAAATTCAAACTTTTATAATATTTTATTATGACACGCAAAGAAATTTCAACATTTTCTATGTGTAAACCCACACACACTCACATACATACGAGTTATTACTTTTAAACATATTTAGAATTTTATATTATTTAAAAAAAAAAGTGATTCATTACTTGAATTTATTTGTGCACGTTTATTCTAAAAGTTATACTGGTTTTACTGATTGCGGCATGTGGAACTTTATAAAAAATACAAAAAAAATTCTAGTGGGTAAAAAGTCACTCAGTGTGTGTAATTCAGAATTTTTAATTTAAGTTTTTGGGACTTTGACGCTTTTGGCCAAAAGTGTTTTTAGTTTTCATGTTACTCTACACATTAATAATGAAAATCATAGAAGGAAAATGTTTTTTTAAACAATAAAAAGGAAAATGACTAGAAGAGTGTTTTTTCTAAACTGGTAATCTGTTTTTTTAAAGAAATTTATTTTCTTTTTCGAGGGTTTTACACAAATAATAATTGAATAAAACCTCTTGTCAAATTAAATAAAGAAGTGTGATAGTGTGAAAACAGAATGTCAAAAAATACATATACAAATTATACAGTGCAATGAAAATTTGAATGCTTTAAGATTTTTTACAGTCAGTCGTATCAAATACCATTTGATTTTGATCTATCAGAATCCCATGAAAGTCTTAACACTTGTATTACAGTATAAACCCCTCATTAAGAAATTATCAGTCCTTTTCTTAAATAAAAATATATATTTTTTGTCGTTTTATGCAAGCATTAAACACAGGCTCCAAACTGTCAAAATTAAAATACTATTATAAAGGGTCCGCCATCTAACGTTTTTTTTCAACTAGTGCTTATTTCGTGAATGATAACACTTAGCTCATGTCTGATTTGAAAGATAATTAGTTTTATCCTTCCGCTGAAAGAATATGGTTGTGTTTGCGCTTCGCTAAGTGGGCCTGCAATCGACTTACAGAAGATGCCGATTTTGCCAAAAAAATCATCTTTTCAGATGAAGCTCATTTTGATCTTGGCGGGTATGTAAACAAGCAAAATTGTCGCATTTGGGGCACAGAAAACCCGCACTCATACATTGAAAAGCTAACGCACCCAAAACGAGTCACTGTTTGGTGCGGATTTCGGTCCAGAGGCATAATTGGGCCATTTTTCTTCGAAAATGAGCAAGGAGTGGCCGTTAGTCAATAGCGATCGTTATCGGGCCACAAAAATTGAAGAGGAGGATGTTGGCAACAATTGGTTTCAACAGAACGGCGCTACGTGCCACACAGCCGAAGCTACACTCGATGTTTTTATAGCATTTAAAAAAAAAAAAGACATTTGGCGGACCCGTTATAACTTCACAGCTACATGGCTACATTACTACCATTTTCGCTGTAGCTAAGATATGCTAATTTCTATTTTTATAAACGACAATTAAGCAGCTTTAGTGCTGCCAGTATAATAAAAAATGTGAAGTAACATTTTTATTTTATTTAACAGAAAATTAAAATCTTGTAAAATATGTTAAGATAAGATTAAGATTTTTTAAATAAATGGATTTATTTCCCTTAACATTTTTTGACTTTTGAATAACAAATTTTATTCGTGTAAAAATGAATTATATTACAGCGGCACCACTGAAACATGTTTGTTTACAATAAATACTAGCTGTCTACCGTGTAACTGTCTTTTTCAATTCATAATATAGCTGATTACATAATACGAACGGCTGTTGCAATCATGTAGTCTGTTGTGTGTTCGTCTTAGAAACGTCTTAGAAACTCAATAGTTGCGTATTTGCTGCCATTTTTTCCATCATAAGATATTTTAGCTACCTAAAGTCAACATGTTGTGTGTTGTGTCAACTAAATTTAAAACAACTCTTTCAATATCGGTCAAGAAAATATCGATTAAAAATTCTGTATTATCCATGCTTTTGGTTAAATAAATTGGATTAGTTGATTTAAATCATTTTATTATTATTTATTTTGTAATTTTTGTTTCCTTTTTACAATTGTTTACATGTTACGTCTTATGAACACACATAATTATTCAGGACTTTTACAAAATTCAATTCCCATAGAAAGTGGTTGCAATTAAGAAAATTGGTTTGTTACAGAAAATGCAAATTATATTGTGAATGAAACCATTTCTGTATTTTATTTTTTTTTTTACAACACACATACCTATAGTGGGTGGGTAACACTTATACCTAACGCTACTTTGTGTCATATTAAATTTATTTCATTTGTTGCTCATTTCATTAATCAAGTTGAGAATTATTGCTCGGAGTCTGTAAGCATGTAAAATAGGTTTACTTTATAAAGGGTGTACGTTTTAATTGCTTGCTGCAATAAATCGATTGTTTCACTCACTGTATGTCAATTGGCGCCGTCTTGTTGAAACAACATTTCACTCAGATTTATGTTCACAGTCATCGCAATTTCGGCCTTTTCTTAAAAAAAAGTAAGGATTGACCAAAATCCGTACCAGACAATTGCTCTATGTGAGTGCATTTGTTTCTCATGGATTGCTTGAGAATTTTTTGAGTCCAATATTTGACAATTTTGTGTATTCAAGAAGCCATTCAGATCTAATTGCGCTTCAGCGGAGAAGATGACCTTTTTCGAAAAATTGACATTGACTGCACTTTGCTCTATTACCCATTGAGCGAATTGCCGGAGCTGATATATTATGCCATACATAATCAGAACATGTATTCTTTGCAATCCAATAAAACAATCAAAACTCTTAAAAAATACTTGTTTTTATTTTAAAGTGAAAAAGTGCACTCTTACCGGGAAACTCTATACATTGAATTATAATATAATTTTCAATTTATTGAAAGCATAATATGTGTATGTAGAAATGTTGGTTCTTTTTCCTCTGGGTCTTTTAATATGTTGCTTCTTGTCTTCTTTCTGTAAATAAAAAACAAAAAATATAAAAAAATCATTAGTTAAGCCATATTGACATGACCGTTCAAATGTTGATGGGCTGTTGGTTGATATAATTTTTTCTTTGTTCGTACACATCGCTCTTCTCTTGCAATTTCGCCATATATCTTAAAATGCCGAGTTAAATATGTCTTAACGTAACCCGTTACGTTTTCTCTCAGTGTATATAAATAACAAAACAACCTCAATATGCATGTGAGAAAACAAAGGGTAATCAAAATTTTAAAATGTTTATACGAGTATATTAACAATTTATTTCTAGCATGAGCATGACACCCTTTTCCGGTAGCACTTTTTTTGTTACTTGTTGTTGTTGGTTTTGTTATTCTTACCATAAGTAATGAAATTATTGCTTTAATGCATATTAAAAATGTATAAAAGAAAATACAAATAAATTATTTTATTTAGCTTTAGCTTTTGTTTTTATTTTTGTTGTACTTTTGCGCAACACTAACAATTGGCTTTTTTTTACTGTCATTAAGTTCCATTAAACTTTCAATAAATATTTATGGCTTGTCAAGTTGTTTTTATTATTCTTCCTTTAAAAGGAAATTAATCAGCTGATGAACGTTATTACTTTCACGTACTCTCGCTCATATTCAAATAAAAGAAAACTGTGGCAATGCGCCATGTTAATTTTTTTTAACTTTCTGAAATGTATGTAGAATGTTGAAGCAACATTATTATTATTATCACTATTCGCTATAATCGCACCGCGACCTTTAAGATCTATTGTGCAGCCCAGTTCCTAACTACAATACCCCACTACCTAGGCAGCTTGTTCTGCGTCTTGCCACCGTTGGAACTCGGTGCAAGCAACATTAGGTCTCTTCACTGACAACAAACTAATGCCGAATGCTATTAGGAAAATTTAAATTAATTGTAAGCGAAAAACTAGTAACGTTAGAGCAAAATTAAAAGCTCAAAAAACAAATTCAGTAATTGCAAATAAAAGTTTTGGTAGCAGAAAAATTCAGCTGACTTTGTTTCTTTAAATTATATAATTTTCCAGTACCTGTTGGGAAAATTCCCAAAAACATTCATTATTTAAAATAAATTTTCCCATATCGATTATGCAAGTATATTTTCATGATTTTATCACCTCAAATCAAAGGTTTTTTGTTTTCATTAATTTTTTTTTTTAAGAGATAAAGTGATCAGTGAGCAGTGTATATGTAGTGAAAACAAACATGTATTCTATATTCTTTAAAACGAACTGTTAAAAAACTGCATTCATAGACTGAAAAATGCCGACGTTGTGCACCTAGACATCCTGAAATTTTCAAATCATGCACTCAAAATATTTTGTAGATAAATAGAAATGAAAAAAAAAAAACTGAACGGTTATTTAAAAATTAAAGTATTTTGTACTTTTTCGGCTTTACACATCATCTAAATGACATTTTATGTAATTAAAACACCAAACGTTTTCCCACAACAGTTTTTCTTACGTGCCAAAACATATTTGCTACAAAAAGAGGAAAAAATTAATGTACCTATGTGTACTCATACACTTACACCTTCTATAAAAAGAATGATGCTCAGAGAATGTAAACAAATTTTGACAGATATGAAAGAAAAAAGGAGAGCCAAAAAATATACAACTGTGTTGTTTTTGTTACCTTGTATACTTCTGCCATGGGTTTTCTTTCCATTTTTAGAACGCCTACAAAAACAGCTCACAAGCCCAGTTTAATTTTCAAGTACTCGTATATAGTGATTTTATTGTGCAATAATCATTGCTATACTACTACTGGCTGGTTACAAAATCACAATAATAAAGTTCCTCTTACCGTTCACACAAATCTGTAAAAGAAAGAGACAGAGTCGACTTCTTTTTCAATAAAAACAAACGTTTCACTTTATTACTACTCAAACTGTTGTGTATATGATTTATCGATATAAATTGATAAGTTAAATTATAAAAAAAATAAAGCAAAGTGCAGTAACATTTTCATTTTATACAATTGAAGGTTAAACTTAAAAAAAAAAAGTAAAATCGTAATTCAACAAAGTTGTTTTTTTTTGTTTTTTGTTTTTTTTTATTTGCTCTAATTACATCAAACATTTTGTTTCACAAATATTTGATTTCATGTTGAACAGCAAATACGAAAAATGTATGAGTGAAAAACACACATACCAACTGCAAACAAACATAATTTTTTATTCGTGCTTTGGGATTTGAATTGCTGCATAGAAATGCCATTCCTGAAGTTTTCTTTTCTTTCTTTTTTAAATAATTGGTTTAATAAATGTTCATCTTAAATTCAAATGTGTTTTTTGTTGTTGTTGTAAAAATTGAACTTTCAATCATTGTTTTTTAAATAGAAAAATGGTATGCAGAGTTTAATGCAAAATGGTAGAGAAAAAAATGGAAATTTAAAAGCCAAACAATTAATTTGCAACACACACTAAATAACCTTGAAAATAAATAATTCACATTAATTGTTTTATTGTGTGTCGTGATCCTTAAAAAACACTAGTTACAACTATTTTAATATAAGTAACCGATCTTCCAATAGGAACTTTCGAACATTGACAGCTGAGAGCGGCCATTTTGTTAAATTTTCGAATTAATTAGATGTCATTTCTAAATGAGTCAAGATAAATATGCCGAGTTAAATATATTTTAACGTAACCCCTTACGTTTTTAGTACATATCATAAAAAATAACGGGATGGGACACACATCATTTTAAAGGACAGATCGTCTAAATTTGTAAACTACTAACCAAATACTCAGAAATTACTTTTTATTATTTTTGAAATTTCCTTATACGCCAGCGCTGCTTCCCTGAGGGATTTTAGCAATTTACGGACGAACTAAAGAAGATTACAGGATGGGAAACACATTATTTTAAAGGGCAGGTTCTAGATTTATAATTTAGGTCAAAATCAGTTGTCAGAACCTAGTTATTTAAAAAAAAAATTATATTTTGGTCTACAGTGTTATTAATTAATTCAAAATGAAATCACTTTTTAAGTACATATTTAGTTTTTTTCACTGTAACACTTTTTTCCATATAATAGTTTTTTTTGTTAGTTTTGTTATACAAAACTAAATGAAAATTATTCCCAAAACCTTCAAAAAAATTAAAACGCAATCGAAACAATTTATTTAATAAATGAAAATTATTTGGTTTGCGTTTTGTTTTTTTTTTTAAACAAATAAATATTTGTTTAAATTAAATTACTACATTTACTTTGTTTAATAGTATTTCTTTGTAGCAAAATATAGATTTTATTTTTTTGTTGGTTAAGTATTTAGTAGATTTAAAATGTTGAAAAACATCTTTCATGAGATGCAACTTTAGTGCATGTGCATGCGCATGTGCCTTAAACCGAAATTTAATTAAATTAATTGTTTTACAATTAAATTACAAGTTTATTTTATAATTTATTGGTTATACACAAACAAAATGATTAATTAATTCTTAAAGTCTCCGGGGTTCTATACCTTAATTCGTTTAATTTTTTTTTTCATATTAAAAAAATTATTTGTTTACATGTTTTGCAAATATTTGTTAATAATTAATTATATTATATTTATTAATATTTTATCAATGCGTTTGTTCACTCACAATTCAAAAAAAGTAAACAAATTTAATCAGTAAAGTCTACATGATAATTACGAGTATTCGAAAAAAATAATAAACATTTTACACCTTCTTTGATCTTCGTTCCCTGATTTTCGTTACAGTTAGTCGTATTTATGTAAAGAAACTTTGGCAATGAATTAAATTTTGCTTGAAAAGTGCCTTAAAATATTCAAAAATCCACTATGAAAATAGTGGGTCTGTAAAAAATTCCTTTTAAATTCCTTTTAAGAAGAGCAGAATATGTCAATGAATATCCATAATGCGTAAGTGGCTTTAAAGCCGTATAAAGTACAGCTACGAACAAACTATTCCGATTGTACTATTCCCTCAATTAAACTGTAAGAACTAGTTCATTTGTTTGCTCTTCATTTTAATTGAACGATATTCTTTTCTATAAACAACACAAATCCGCGAAATTTCTTAGGTTTTCTGTAGAAAACATCCTGGGTCTAGACAGGAATCGAATCTACGACCCCCAGACGTAAAGTGACCTAGATTAATCCCGCTACATTTAGATATCTAAGAAGTTCCCCTAACCATACTCCCGATATCTCGGCTATCAGATGTGCACCGAGAAAGACTGTCTCTTCACTCTCGGGTGACCGGCAGCTGCGGCAGCTTTCGTTGTAAGGCAGTCCCAGCCTGCTGGCGTACTTGCCGATCATCCAGTGACCAGTTATTTCTGTTATTTCTGCTCAATAGCTGAACACAGCGGGGTCATAATTGACGCGTAACCTTATACGTTTCTAGACTCCGCCATTTGGTATCCGCCTTTTCCCGGTAGTGATCAAAAATGAACACTTCTGATACCGGGACTGTCACTGACAAGCAAACCTCTTTGTTAGAGCCAGCGTTAGTCAATTCATCCGCCTGCTCATTACCAATAAAACCGCTGTGTGCAGGAAAATCTAAATAAATATGAGAATTAAACGAACGAACGAAAGGATTTTTGAAGGCGCCAGTAGATTTCTTTCAAAATATATAATGACGGTTACTAAAAAATTGAAATTTAAATTTTTCATTAAATTTTATTGTATGATTTTTCAAAAGTTTTGTGATTATCTTAAATAAATTCCTTTCATTTGTGTCTCGCAATCATTTTACACAGTGAAAAGCGTTCAATGACAACCGAGAGTATTTGAAATACATAATGAAAAAAAGAGACAAAAGATCAATTGATTTAGATGAATGAATTATTTCCTTTTTAATTATTAAACTAAGAACAGCACTCCCTGAAATTAACTAAAGAGCACAAGTCTAAAGGAATAAGTTGAGCTTAACCATTCACTCATTATTCCGTCCGTTGTTATTCGCAGATTTTTTGCTTTAAAATTCTACTCTTCAAAACAATAAAATTTATGTAATTATTTATTTAGACTATACATTTTATATATATAATTAATTATTATTGAGCTTTAGTTTTTTTATAAGAATTATTTATTATTTTCAATATTTCGCCTTCCTGTGGAAGCTTCTTCAGGAAAATTATAATTATAATAAAATTTTTAATATTTTTGGTTTGAAAAAGTATGTTCTTGTTGTAAAACCCTTTATGTATGCGTACTTAAAATTATTTTATTGTGTTGCCATTCCATTCAACTGATTTTCATAGCACTAATGTGTTACTAAAATCATTTTCGCTTGATTAGTTTATTTATGATAAATTAAATACCTCAGCCAGTTTTACATTTTACACAAATACAGCAGCAAAATTCATAATTTGTTTTTGAATAATTCAAAATCGTTTACCTTACCGAATGTGTATGCGGAAGCAAGAGTATGAATAATAATTTATAAAATTTTATGTGTTGCTAATAAATTAAATGATCCATTTAAAAAAGCCTTTTTTCATCTTTATATAAAATAGACATTTTTAAACCATAAGGATTGAATCAAAAAATTGTATGTGTATATACAGTGAGACATCTCAGAACTCACTTGCATTCAATAACTCCTAACGGGATAGTTTAAAATAGGAAATATAAAGATCAGCTAATGCAGGCTCTGTGGTTTGCATGACGAAACCTCAGAACATGTAGGTCACTCCCCTATTGAGTAATTAACATCTATGCTAGTTGTTCATAAATAACGTTTTTTATTGCACTCAGTTGTCATCCTAAATTTTAATACAAGAAAGCACAGAAGAAAAAAATAAAAATAAACACGACACAATGTGGGTTGATACTTGATACACGTATGTCATGAGACCAGTCTAAATTTATAATTATGACTAAATTAAATTAGGGGATAAATGATAGCAAATGAAATAACAACAATAATAGTAGGGTAACATTAAATATTTAAATAAAAGTTTCTTGCTGATATTTTTCTGTTAGTGTATTTGGACAAAAATTCCATGTTAAAGTAAAGTTTATTTGAAACCAAACCAAAAAAATTAAAAATTTGATAGGATTTATTAAAACAAATTGTTAAAAAATTCTCTCCGTACTAAACAAAATCAAATCAATCATTTTTGTTGGTTTTTATAAGATTAGATAGAGTAAAATTATAATATGCGTTAATTGAAAGGTAAAGCCGCGGTCACAAAAATCACTACAAAAGCAACATGAACAGTAATTTTTGACGTCGGAACATATTTTGTGTGGTTACCCAGCGGCAGAAGACCTAGACATGATAAGTTCTACTACAATCACGAGATTAGTTGGGCTCTAAATTCTACTATAGGGTCCGCCATCGAACGTTTTTTTTTCAACTAGTGCTTATTTCGTGAATGGTAACACTTAGCTCATGTCTGATTTGACAGATAATTAGTTTTATTCTTCCGCTGAAAGAATATGGTTGTGTTTTCGCTTCGCTAAGTGGGCCTGCGATCTACTTACAGAAGATGCCGATTTTGCCAAAAAAAATCATCTTTTCAGATGAAGCTCAATTTGATCTTGGCGGGTATGTAAACAAGCAAAATTGTCGCATTTGGGGCACAGAAAACCCGCACCCATACATTGAAAAGCCGACGCACCCAAAACCATTCGAAAATGAGCAAGGAGTGGCCGTTAGTCAATGGCGATCGTTATCGGGCCATGTTGAACGAATTTTTGTTCACAAAAATTGAAGAGGAGGATATTGGCAACATTTGGTTTCAACAGGACGGCGCTACGTGCCACATAGCCGAAGCTACACTCGATGTTTTTATAGCATTTCCAAAAAAAGTTATTTGGCGGACCCTATACAATCATGAGATTAGTTAGGCTCTGCAATAGATCTTAAAGCTGTGATTATTACTCATGATAATAATAATAAAATGTGCGACTCAAAAACTATATGAACCAACACATTCTATGCATGAGAAGACGCAAAATTAACTACCTAGGCAGCGAACTATTGATTCCGGAAAACCTAGGAAAACTAATTCCCACAACAATTACGAGTTTTATGAAGAGTCTTGGATTATTTAGAATTGGGGGTCACACTAAATCTTACAGGTCATGGTGCTTCTACGCTCCCTGATAATAATATATAATAACGTGTGAGATACCATAATACTGTACTGTACTGTTTTGCCTGCTCGTATTGCTGAAAGCGAATATACCCGGTCATTGTAGTTATTAAACAGTTAGTACGTACGTTAAATAGGTGTGCATGTATGTAATATATGTAGTACATAAGTAATATATATATGTGTGAAATTCATATTATGAATATTTTAGTTTTTTTTTTTTTTGTTTTTGAAAATATCAAAATAATTGATTCTAATTCGAGCTAATTGAATATCTAATTGCATTAGCAGAATTCAATTAGATTTCTAATTGTAAAGGTAAACCAATTTTTTTTGCTAATGGCAACTAATTGCAATTAGTTTTACCATTGGAATAAAAATTTCAATTATCTAATGGGAATTAGTTGAACTAATTCTAATTGTTTAATGAATTAGAGAATTTCACAAAAGAAGGTTAATTAGCAATCATTAGCATTATCTAATCATTATTTAACATCTTTGCCTTAAATAAACATAAAAAAGTTTACATTCTCGAATGTGTTTAATGCAAACTCAGTAACTATATATTCTATATTTATTCTTCTCTTCTTTTTTTTTTTTTTTTTTTTTTTTTTAATTGGCTGCTGTGGCCTTCGTCCCTTATTATGTACTCTTTATAGGAAAGCTACGACTAGAAATCCTTAGTTATTTTTTTTATCTACTATTAATACGACCTTGGGCATAAATTTATTACGAAAACATTGTTTTCTACAAAAATTTTAACCAACAAAACTAATATACTCCTAATGTTAGTACATTTTGCACACATCATGTTCAAAACTAAATTCATTGATTCAATTGTTGTGAGCAAAACTCTTGTTGTCACAGAATGCACTCGACTCGACTCATTTAAGTTTGTATTTGTTATTTTAAATTGATATTTTAATAAAAATGCTGCACTTTTTTTTTGTACTCAGAGTACAATCGCTTGTAATAAAAATGAAATTAATAAAGTTAATGGCAGATGTACTCGTAAAATTCACAAGAGAGATAGAGAGAAAAAAAATGTCAAAAACCTTATAAAAGATTAATAACAATCAAATTAATGAGTTGAGGTAAGTGTTTTATAGTTTTATTTATTTATTTGTAAAAAAATTTAATGAAACTAAAAAAAATTACCAAATAAAATTAATCTAATCTAATCTATTAAATTTAAAAAACATTCTATTATTTTCTAATCTAACAAGCAATAATTTTGAATGTACTGTGTTGAATGTTGGTAGGCAAAATGCCAAATTTTGCAACTTTAAAAAAAAATTTCTAACAAAACATTTTGAAAAGAATTTTTTTTTTAATTTTGTAAAGAAAATTTTTTTTGTAAATCTGAAAATGTAAATCATATGTTCTCTTTTTTTTTAAATATAAAATGTAAAAACACATGTGCAGGAAAAAAGTAAATATTTTTCTATAACAAAAAAAAAAAAAAAAATATAAATCCCCCACTGTGTTGAAAAAGACAATGAAAAAACATGTGCCCACCAACCCACAAAACAGTTTTAAATTTTTAGTATGAGAATTGCAAAAATTATTTCTTTCTTTTTTTGTTGTTGTTTTTATAACATAAATTAATCTTTACGAAAACATTAATTTTTTGATCTTCGTAAAAAAGAAAAAAAGATAAAAAAAATTACTTTATGATTTTTGCTAAATTCATTGATGGGGTCGTTTTTTTTTTAACTAAAAATAAAAGGCAAATAAAGAAGGCTTTAGTTTACAAATCGTCCGAGTTGTTAAAACAAAATCATAAATATTGTGCAAGTATTTTTCTTTTTAATTTTTATGGAACTTCCTATTTCTATTAAAATTTTATATAAAAATATTTTTTGGGACGACGAGTTGATCGCTTGTGTTACAGAAACAGCACATTAATTTCCTTAAAGTATATTGTAAGATTTCGTTTTGATTTTTTTTATCGCATGCGATATGAAAATAATATATGTATATTTTATTAGATGAATTTAATAAACTGCTTTTTTTCAAATGTTTATGTGCTGTTTATATAACACAAGCGCTCAACTCATCTAAAAATTTTGAGTACTTTTCATGTAAAATTTCCAAACGAATTGATTGCACATCAATTTTTAATTGAATTAAATAATTTGTCAAATTATATTAATTAAATATGCAGTTTTTGTAATTTGAAGTCAAATCAAAGAGGGCTTTTCCGTTAAAAGCAAAAACATTTTAAAATTTCTGCTCTCCAATGCAAGTGAAAGCGTTAAATATTTGTTGTTGTTGCTTTTTTTTTTGTACATGTTAAAATTAATTTGAAAAAACACTACAAGAAACCATGGCTTATATATAAATATATATATATTTTAAATTAAGTACCGTTTGTTTTCGCGAGTATGTGTGAAGGCAGCGACATAAAATTCAATCAATGAATAACAAGCAAACCATCTAACCGAATTCAAAGCATTGCAACCTTTCTAATGCTAACGGCAGCAAGTCAGGCAGTTCAATGCAATTTGTGTCTAAACTAGTTTTCAACATTTGCACTTGTCTTTTATGATTTGTCTCCTTACAGTGTGTGCAGCAAAAGCAAACAAAAAGAGAGGTAAACATGAATCGGAGAGCTGGACAAACATAAAAACACTTGTGAAAATGTAAACATAGCGGGCTTCAACTCTTCCTCTTTTATAGGGTGTTTTGACAAATTGTAAGTTTTCAAAAGGAATCTTTTTTAAGGGTCATTTATTTAGCTAATGAGCTTTCAGTAAGTTATTTCTCTGTTTACAAAATTCAACTGTCTAGATACACGTCACTTCTATAAACAATAGCAAGAATTTTCGCTCTCAATTTATTCGCATTTAAAAGGTGTCTCGGTAAGGATGAACTTTTGCATTATGTTTCTTTTTATTATTATTATTTTGATAGGGCTTACCCTATTATTTTGGTTAGGCCTTACTTTTTCAGAATAACGAAGAAATTACAGTGACTATTAATGGTGTTCATTACAGGAACATTGTAACAGATTTCTTGTGTTCTCGACTGGACATCATGGATCTAGACAACATGTAGTTTCAGCAACGCTGCGCCACACAGTTCGTAAAACATTCGACTTATTGCAGCATGAAATGAAAAAGTGCACTCTTTCCACATTAACATAAGCTTATACATATGTAAGTCTAGATGTGACGTGTATCTAGAAAGCTGAATTTTGTAAACAGAGAAATACGAATAACTTGCCGAAGACGTAATTTTCTTTTCTATTAATCTCGTATCAGCTGCCATTGTTTTAAGCAACTAATCCCATTACAAAAAATCTAAGTAAATTTATTTATAATTTTTTTTTTTTTTTTTTGACAAAAATTTCCTCCATAGCGAATAATTTAAAATTTTTAACAATATCAGCCTAGGTGAAATTGTAAATATTAAATTATAATAAGCACTTTAGTAGGGCACACCTGTCCATAATTCGATTTTTAAAATTTTTTTTAATAGCAGAAATGGTAACTTAATATGTAGACTATAACGTAACTAATGATATGAAAATGCAAATCAATTGTATAAGTTAAGACTTAAAAACTTAATGACACATGTCGTTGTCTGTTTTGCACTCAAATGGCGCTTTAAATTTAATTAGATGCATTTGTTACTCGTCTCATCAATAACTTCATAGAATGACATATTTATTTACTTAGACGTTAGTAGAGTTTTTATAAAAAAAATTTATTAATTTTTGTTAATAGAAAATTTAAAAACAAAAACATATTTGCAAATGGCTGCAAATATAAAAGTTGCAGCGATTACAAAAAAAAAAAAAAAAAAAAATCATAAAAACCAAAAAACACGTGATTCTTTTTATGGCAAAAACAGGCAAATAAAAAAAAACAATAATTACCACATGCCACAGTGAAACCACATTCCACATTGATTTTTTTTTTATTATTTTTTTGTAGACCCATAAAGGGAAAAATATAATTTCTAATATTTATTTATATTTCATAATAGTAGGCAAGTGCAGCACTAAAATTCGTTTGAGGGGGGTTACTACTTCTGATATAGTGTGATTTGTTTGTGCTTTGTTGCCATGAAAAGTGAGTACAAGTGAGCTGACTGCAACTTTTACTCAGCTTGCAGCAGTGTGTTGATATTTGGTTTTATGTTGTTTATAAATATTTACTTAATTTATATTTGTAAACTCTGTTACCCTGCCCCTTTCCCTCCCTTGATGAGCAAATGGCAATGGAATGACGTTGATGATAGGTTGTTTTCGTTGCGCGCCGCCAGTCATTTAATTTGTTGTTGTTTATTTTTGACTTTATATTTTATTCACATTCTTTTTCTCTCTCTTTCGGCTTATTAGATTTTTTATTAAATTTTTTTCAGTTACTTTTAAGCCACTTTTTTGGCTCAATTCACAGTTTATTGTCTCCCGTGTTTTATTGACCTACCTTTACATAAAACTTATTATATCTTTTGCCATACACATACACACATTTATAAATGTCATATTGTAATAAACAAGAACAGAAGAAACCATGAAGAAATTTATTTAAAAAAAAAAAGAATTCTTGTAGAAAAGTAAAATTGTTGCCTTCTAAAGATTACAAGAGGCGAGATAAATATGTTTTAACGTAACCCCTTACGTTTTTTAGTATTTGTAAATACTTTTTCAGTATTTATGCTATATTAATCAAATAAGTCTTACGTCACTAAATATTTCTAAATATATTTTTAGTATTTATGACATAAATATTTGAAAATATTTTTAGAAGAAATATATGTGTGTAGGTACAAATATGCCTAAATACATTGATTTCTCAAGAAGATTACGGGACGGAACACATACCGTTTTAATGGAGAGTTCCACTAGATTTGTAATCTACCTATCAAATACTTAGAAATTACTTTGGATTATTTACAAAATTTTTTTTTTGAAATTTCTTGATACCCCATTCTCTAAAAGATTTTTACAATTTTCGGAGGAACAATATGATATATAATTTTTGACAGATAAAAAATGCTTACCCCGCCAATTTAGGTATGACTGTAAAGAAGGAACATTATTTTAGTTTCATATTTTAGTGAGATGCTTAGCACTGACTGTTTGCCATTGCAACCTGCTGAGATGTTTAAGATGTTGTCCTCAAGCTAAAAGGTAAAGAAGACTGCTAATAACACTAAAAGACTTCACACTAGTGTATATATAAATCCCTTTGTCAAACAATGGTTACATTTTAAAAAGCCAGACATATTTACTCTGACTCATAAATGTTTGTATTATACAAAAAAAAGTTATTAAGTGACGAAGCATTTCATGACTGAGTTTTTTTTCATTTTACATACAACAATCGTTAAAATATATACTATATTTTTGTTATTTTTTTTTTCAGATAAAATCGGCCTTTATGTGCTGCCTACCAGTTTTGTCATCGACTAAAAAATGTAAGTAAATATTCTGTAAATTAACAAAAAATATTATGCCGAACTAAATATTACAAATGAATTAATAAAATCTAAAAAAAAATTAATTTGTGTTTTCGAATGAATCTGAGAATTTTTCTTATTTCCCATAAATTATGTAAAAAATGACTTTTCTGTTACAACAATAGTTTATTTTTAAAAGTAGAGAGAAAGATAGACAGAGAGACAAAGAGTTTTGACGTCTAGAAATGTAAAAAAGTACTTTTCTTTGTGAACTCAGCAAACTTAAATGCTTGTGTATGAGTATTACACATGTAATCTTGTTTTTGTTCAAGCTTTTACTAGACTTAAGAGGAGTCATAGTACTTACAAATGCACAAGTTTACACACACAGACACACACACATGTTTACTAAATAAAAATGCACTTTTAAGTAGTTCAGCTTTGATAACTTTACAATGCGGGTTTTTTTTCTGTTAATTTTTATTCCCTTAATATTTTATGGTGATTTTTTTAGCTTTTATGAGTAAAAAATAATCTTTTTGGGAAGAAAAAAGTCTTGTTATCATTCGCATCAGAATCGCTATTATCGCTTAATTCAATTTAAATTGAATTTTACAATGAAGTGTAAAGTGTTTCCTCTCTCCTCGTTTCAAAAATTAACCTCTGACTGATTAATATACGTTTATGTAACAGACTTTTGCTTTTAAAGATTTTTCAAGATATTAATTATAAATAAGTGTGTAATTCAAATATTTAATTGGATGACAAATCTATTTAATGACTTCTATACTCGTATGTAGGACATTTATATTTGAAAATGTTAATTAATAAATTATAACATAATTTCCAAATTAAAAAAAAATAATCCAAGTTTCTTTTGTAACCATAAATCAATATGTAGCAGCTAATACGCAAATATGCAGTTCGAAATACATTCATCTTAATTTTAAATTTTATTTTTATTTATTTTCTTCTTTGACATCACATATAAGAGTGTTAGACGTAGATATGTATGTGTGTGCTATGTAGCTGCAGCAATGGCAGCACTAACAACACAAATGTTCACTCATTCATAAAGAGAAGTAAATAAACATTCAAACGTGCAAACATACTTACGTATTTCTTTTTTTACCTGTTTAAATTTAATAAAATCACAATAATCGTTATATTGTACACACGCACTGTGGTCCCAAATTTAAGTTTAGCTGAAAAGAAAACAAAATAGGAAATACCTAAATATTAAACTAGATACTCGATCTGACTGAATAGCAAAAAGTGACAGTGATCAGCTGCTAATAAATATTTGCATTTTCAGTAAAATAAATAATTTAAAATTAATTAATTTAATACATAGCATATGTAACACAAGCAATTGAAACCGAGTGTTTTCCATAAAAATTTTATACACGAGTTGGACGCTTGTGCCATAAAACCAGCACTAAAAATCTTAAAGAATATCGGTATAAATACTATGCACTTGCAATTTATTTAATTTAATTGACACATTCAATTTATTTATTAATGCTTGAGATTGCATTGAATATATTCTAATTTGCTGACTAATTTCCTCCTTTAAATGTGATTCAAATGATTATAATAAAACTAAAATGGAAAAATACTCGCAAATCATACAACAAGGTATTGCGGTTTTAACGGGTATTTCATTAAAGGCTTCTTATCTTTCAATTTAGCTAAAGCCAAGTGTGTGTGAAATATCATCGACATTTTTTATTCGTTTGACAGGCCCCATTCACTAGGTCAAATTGAATAATCTTATAACGGGTGGCCCAAATGAGACCTAGTGAGCGTATTGTAGTCGTTGTTGGGGGTCTTGCGGTAAAAGCTGTTGCACAATTTGAACTTTGTATGGATACATCTTAAGATCCAGCTTTAAAATTCTCTGTAATGTTGTTCTGGGTATACCCAACTGGCCAGATGGATCCTCAAAACGGTGAACTAAACTTGTAATCATGGAAGATGTGGGCGCTGATCTTACGTATAAGCCATATGATATGTAGCCCCATTCTGTTTAAAATACATGTCATGTCTTTGGTTTCTATATAATCGAATTCAGTCGAAAAAAAAAACCTTCATAACCGTCGACCTACTATAGCACTTGCCGTTAACAGTAATGGCTTAGCCACCGTTGTTCTTGCTTGATGTTGATATAACAGTGTCATCATTTGGGCGTGCTGTTGAACACTATAACCAATCATGACATTTCGCTAAAACACTAGCCCTCTTAAAAAAAATAAAACGACTTCCAATAGATAGTCGAAATATTAGAACATTGAAATAAAACAATTTTTATTGCAGACCTTTAGCTTGAATGAGACTATGCAACAGCCAAAAAACCTTAGGAGAACCACTATTTTTTTTTTTTTTTTTTTTTTGATGCGTTATGGTCGCCGAACTTCGCAATTCATATGTATTTCAAATTCTATAAGTAAGCTTTTTCTTGAGATTTTTTTTTTTTTTTTAAATATGAGATTTTTGAAAAGGCTGCCTCATACGTATTAACATAACTTTGAAACGACTTATCCAATTTCACTACGAAATGTCTAAAAAAATATTAAATTATATTGACTTTATATTATTTTCATATATATAGTTTTTTTTCAAAAACTGGATATTTACACTTTAACCCGAATAAAATCAGTATTTACAGATATATTTTGATAATTTATGGCTCAATTTATTTTCATTATATTCAATATTAATATGAAAGAGTAAAACCGGTTAGTATTGCTTTTTATATTTTTTGTGAATTTTTAAAAATCAAAAATTTCATAAAATATTTTTTAAAACATTTTTTTCAATAACTCAAAAAAAAAAAATAAAAGCTACACTAAAGAACATCATTCTTTAAATTAAAACCAATATGATTTAACATCTCAACAAAATCGGGTAAATCGTTCCAAAGTATAAAACAGCATCTTCAAAATATTGTACTAAAAAAAATAAAAAAAACTTATCCATAGAATTTGAAATATGTACCAAAAAAAAAAAATTGTTGTTATCCAATTTCAGAAATAAATTTTCCATTTATTAAATGGTGTTATATGTAAAAAAAAAATCTATAGACTTAAGAAATTTTTCATAAAATTTAAATAACTGACAGCCAATTAGACAGATGTAACTTTAATATTATGCCTGTTATCAACTGTCAAAGTGCAAAAGCCCCTATTGGAAAACCTGTTACAAAAAGGGAAAAATCTTTTTCTTTACTATTCAAATTTATATTCAAATCGAATTAAACCATTCGCCTAATTGAGCAGTAAAAATAAATCTGATTTAATGTTAAAATAAATTGTTTTTCTATTTCTTTTCGATTTTTTTTTTAATTAGACGCAGAAAGTAAAAAAAAAATTAATTGGGGAAAACCTAAACAAAATATATTTTAAAATGAAATGAAAAAAATTTTTTCCGGCTTTAATAAGAGATTATTTTTATGCAAATGTTAAAAGCCAAATAATATTTTTGCATAAATGTCATTTGGGGACAGATATGTTAAATAATGCATTCTAAATAGAAAGTTTGTTATTGTAGAGTAAATTCGTTTATTCTTGTAACAAGTTGGAAGATGTTTTTTCACTAGGCTTTTAGGTTTACTTTACGTTATTTTTAGGCTTGCTTGCAACTAGTTAAGCTAATTTCAAACTCAGTCTCGAACATACTAACGGTGATACTATTTTTTTCTCTTATACATATATTCTTTATTGCTTATTTTTATTTCATAATATTTTTACAATTTCATTAAAATACCAAATTTTTTTTTATTTAACTAAATTCATTTAGAAAAACTTTAATTAAATGGAAGCATTTTATAATAATATCTTTAATTTTAAAATTGCATCACTATGTTCGACACCGAGCTTGAGTTTGTTTGAGATCAGTTGAACTAGTTCGACACCAGCCTAGTTATTGTGGTTGATACAAACGATCACCAACTGTGTCTCAAACATGCTAACGGTGATTTTAGAATTGGCAATATTGAAAAAAAAAAATTTAATATAATAAATAAATGTAGACTGAAAAATTTCCGACTGCAGTTATAAAATGAAAATTATGATACAATTTTTAAAACAACATTTAATAAAGTGTTTAAACACCATTGCGTCCAAGAGTTCGAGATCAATTCAAACCGATGTTTCACCTGAAAACTTTTTTATATGAAATAAAAAACCGGTGTTTTTATTATTAAAACTGGCATGAAGTATATAAATTTTGACGTGGATAGTTAGTTGTTTGAAGAACAATTTGAAAAGTAAAATCTTGTCAATTATAATCAGGGAATATTCAGTGATTGTGTTTTTGTTCATTTTTTTTTTTTTTTTTAATTCTATTTAGGAAACTTTGAATTTACTTATTTCACTCGATTGTTTTAGTATTTTTTTTTATTTGATTTATTGTTTGACTTCGCAGTCTTATCTTTTGTTGTAACAATTGAAATTTTTAAATGACTGTACCACTTGTATGTAGTCATGAAGTGCCTCTAGTATATGGCGTTTTTAGGACGCATGATATAATCCATTTATGTATGTGTGTGTGGGTATAGATTTTTAAATGGTTGTTGCCACTGTTCTTCTATTGCATTTATTTTACAAATAAATTTACATATTTTTTCTCACTGTCTCTTTTTTTCATAGACTTATTTCTATGAACGAGTATTCTTGCATAAAAATTTTAATACAGACTATGGCTGCCTGCAATTGTAGTTGTACAGAGTTCATTTGTGTACTCACTGCCAGTTGTTTTAGTTATTATTTAGGTTATGCAGATCTTTATCAAATTTTCTTTAAAAAAAAAAAACACACACACACAGAAAGTAAAAAAAAATTTGGACTCCAAAATGCGTGTGAGCAGAACACCCCATCTGTCAAAGCAAAATGACCTTTTTAATTCTATTTTAATGCTTTTAGTTTTATACGTACAAGAAAAGGAGTTATTTAGAAAATTAGTGAAAATTAAAGGTCACTGAATTGTGGTTTATTCACTTCGACTTGTGATGTCGTACCACACACACTAAATTAGTAATCACTCAAAAATTCAGTTGTGTAACAAGCGGCATTCCAAAATTTAATTTTCTTAAAAATATTTCAACGATTTTTTATTGTCACAATTCAAAAATTCGGTTATCACAACTGAATTTTTAATTGGAAAATATTTAGCTCCCACAAACGAAGTTGTTTTCTCAGTAACAGAATAGACTGACTAAACTGCAGTCGATTCGAAAGATGCAGCTTCCATAATATAACCGACGGTCCCCATTTAGCAGACCCGTTACTGTTTGTTCTTTTGTTGTAAATTTATAATTTTAAGTCTTAAATTGTTTTTCGCGGTTTTAATAGATGCTTTTTGTTTTTTGTAAAAAAGAAAAATCATTGCACAACTGCAAACCCTATTTGCTGGCACCAGCTTGCCAGTCAACTATTTGCTGCAATGATAAACTTTTTAGATTCTTTTTAAAACAAACATGCTTTTATTTTTAAATTCTTCAGTTTTATTTGTGTATGAACAAATTTGGGTCATGTAAAATGAGACAACAACAACAGCATCAGTAACAGCAGCAACAACAACATTAACAATAAAAGCGTTGTAAGAACTATGAATGAAAGAAAAGAATCTTTCAAAAAAATAGTCTTACACTCTCCCCACTCTCTACATTCTCCCACTCTTTCATCCTTTTCAATTAAATTTTTTTTAGGTGTGTAGGAAGGTGCCTAGAATATGAGTGAGCATAATGTTAAATCATGACGAAGAAATAATAGAAACTGATTACAAACAAAAGAAAAAAACTAAAACAATACAAATTCTATTGAACTCATTTTAAAAGTGGTAGCGGATTTTTGTTGTTAAAATATGTTTTTACATAAAAATTAACCAACAAATAGAAAAAAGAAAAACAATCGTTGATAAAATTATTGATAAAGTATTGCCATTGTTGCCAAAACATCAAATTGCTGAAAACAGTATACGTGCATGGGTTCATATATGAATAATACGTTGACTTCTCAAGAAGATTACGGCATGAGACACATACCTTTTTTAAGGGGAGGTCGTCTAGATTTGTAATCTACCGCCAAAATACTCAGAAATTACTTTGAACTAATTTAAAATTTTATTTTTAAATTTCCATACACCCCAGTACTGTTGTTCTGAAGGAGTTTGGCAGTTTCCATTTCGAATCATAAAATTAAAAATTCGAATGTTTCCGAAAATGTTAAAACACTTCTAGAAAGTTTAGAGTTTTGATTTTCGTAATTTTCATGGCCAAAATCGGGAATGGTACCTCGGCAAAGTGACGAATGGTAAAAATCCCTGGGGTATAAAGCAATTTCAAAAATTTTTTAAAAATAGTCCAAAGTAACTTCTGAGTATTCGGGCGGTAGATTACGACGACCTAGACGACCTCCCTTTTAAAATTATATGCGTCTCATGCCGTAATCTTTTTGAAAAGTCAACGTATTATGCATATTTGTTACCATGCACTTTTATTTCTCCTAAATACTAAAAACATATCTAGAAATATTTAATGACGTAAGACGTATTTGATAAATTTGCCATAAATACTGAAAAGATATTTACAAATACTAAAAACCGTAAGAGGTTAGGTTAAAACATATTGAACTCGGCATATTTATCTTGACTGACTTTGCTAAAATACAATTATATAAAGGAGATATAAACTTTAAGTTGGCATTACTGTTCAAGATGGTGACCGATTTAACAGCTGTCAAGTGATTTATTCTCAGTTTGGCTTGGCAATTCATCATAAGGCGTAGATTCGTCGAATGGGGCCCTAAACGAGATTGCCGTTGTTCCCGATTTTCATAAGCGAAATTTGTTTAGCGATGAAGCGTACTTCTGGTTGAATGGCTACGTCAACAAACAAAACTGCCGCATTTGGAGTGAAGCTAATCCTGAAGTGTATATCGAAACACCGTTACATCCAGAAAAACTGACTGCTTGGTGCGCTTTACGGGCTGGTGGAATCATTGGTCCGTACTTCTTCAAAAACGATGATGGCCAGAACGTTACAGTCAATGGTGATCGGTATAGAGCCATGATTACTAACTTTTTCATTCCTGAATTGAACAACCATGATGTCCACGAGCTGTAGTTCTAACAAGACGGCGCAACATGTCACACTGGTCGTGCCACAATCGATTTATTGAAAGACACGTTTGGTGACCGCCTAATTTCACGTTTTGGACCTGTGAATTGGCCTGCAAGATCTTGTGATTTAACACCGGTAGACTACCTTCTGTGGGGCTATGTAAAGTCATTGGTCTATGCGGATAAGCCACAAACGCTTGACCATTTGGTCCGTGTTATTGCCGATATACGGCCACAAATGTAGGAAAAAGCCATCGAAAATTGAACGTCCAGATTGGACTACATCCGAGCTAGCCATGGCGGTCATATGCCAGAAATCATATTTAAAATGTAATGCCACAAGATTATCTTTCGGATAAATAAAATTCATGTCAATCGAATAATCCATCGTTGTTTTATTGAAATTAAAAGTTCTATACGTCTATAAAAAACACCCTTTACAAACATACATAAATTCATTGCAAAAACTAATGAGCTGTTTATAGGAAACAAGCAATCCATCGCCTAAAAAAACACTCAAAGATTTTTTTACAATTGAGTGCTTTCCACACTAGTTTTTCTGGCTTTCATAAAGATGAATTAATGCCGTGCCGTGTATACAACAATTTAACTTGCAATCTGTTGTCCGATTACTTAAATATTTAAAGGGGGCTTATAGATTTTTTGTTGCTTACCAATTGTAATTAATCCAGACAAGAAAAGAAGGTGGTAGAGTTACGTCAACGAACTATTTTTTTTGCTGTAGCTGTTCTAAAAATTGATGTTAAAAAAATTAATAAATAAATCACAAAACCAGAAACAATCTTCAAGTGGGTCGATAAAAATCATTTAAAATGAAAGCCTCTATTACAGACAGACAGTTTTTGTTTAGTATGACAGATCGACAAACATTATAAATAAATACAAGTAAGTTGGCTATATATAGACACATAGAATGCAAACATATGCCATTATTTTATTTAATTGTTTTTTTTTAATTGTTGATTTGTTTACGCAGGTGTGTGCACATACATACATACACACCTTGGCGGCAATATTACAACACCAAACTAACTACAAACTATACACAATCTGGCAAGTCGCCGTACAGATCATTTGTAAAGTTATATCATGCTTCAATAATATTCTGTGAGCTGAAATCATTATAACAAGTTAAATCTGCTTGTACATGCATGTGGCTACTTTAGCTAAAGAAACTAGAGTGTTGACTTTAAATTTTGATTAGAGAAACTATCTGGGTTCCTATTCTAGTCATGATCAAGCTAACCAAAAAATACAAAGCAAATTTCTTTCAAAAAATATATAATTATTAATTATGCTGGTTTGCTAAATGCAATATTTTCCATAATACTCTATGGAAAATGGAAAAAATGTGTCCTTATTACGATAAGTACTAAGAATGATATCATACAAATATGGAACATTTCAGGAAAGTCACACTGCTATAAGCATATGGCAATTTATGAAACAATGAATTAGCATCACGTAATTAAAAATAAAATTTAAAGTTGTGCATAAATTTCAATAAAATATGGCTCGTTTTGTTTGAAACTTATAGAGTTATATTTGATATAAAAAAAAGCCCACTTTTATCGTGCTTTATTTTAAATAATTTTTTTCTGTCACAACTTTTACGATATCTTTGAAACTAGAGAGCCAATTTCAAACGATGTTGGTACAAATTACAGAAAATATTATTTCATAATTTCGGGAACCATTTTCAAATAAATCTTTCATGTGTTATGCTTCCACTTGAATTTAGAAAATATAGGTACATCTGGGTGATCAGAACCAATTAAAAAAAACCAAGTGAAAATTTGAAATCAGCGCTGCAAAATACTTTGGATTTCCATTTGCTGTGGTCCAAAACTATGTTAACGTAGTAAAATTAATGGCAATTCTCTCTTCAATTTACCTACAAAAATCTCTTCAGACTATATTCTGCTCCACACATGAATAATTTGACTGACTGTCATATTTATTACTATCAAAAATTTAACTTAAAATTAGTTGGAAAGTCATGTAGAATCGAACACTACTGTTTATAAATATGCAATGTTAAAATAGACTGTTGGCTTCATTAAATAAATCTAAATCTAATTTGAAATAGTTTGGTGTGTTGAAAATAAGTTGAGTTGCCTGCAGTGTAATGACAAAAAATTGATCTTGACTTTTGAAATATTTAAAAACAAAAAAATTTTATATTTTCGAGTACGTAAATTATAATTGGATGAGGAAATTGAATTGTGCAGCTTAATAATTTCTACTAACAATACGTTATTGAATTATTATTATTATTATCATGGGCTATAATCGCAGCTTGACTTTTTAGATCTATTGTCTAGCCCAGTTTACAACTACAATTCATCGTAATTAGTCCTTTTGGCTAGGGAGTTCCTTTTTGTTCTCTCTTCGTATCTTTTATAAAGATGTAAAAAAAGAAGATAGGTAGCTTGACGCTCAATGAATGACTGAATAAGAATGTTGAAATTGCCGAAACAAAATTGCTGTGTGTAGACACGGCAGCAATTTTAAAAGAGAATTGAGAAAGAATTGTCCAACTAAACTTGCTGTGTGTGGTCCTGGTCTTGCCACCGCTGGGCAATCGCACGGAATATATTACGACGTTCAGTATTACACCTGTCTACCTGTCAGCAGCTCCATGTAGAGTTTGATGTCATTTCCGCTGAGGTTCAAAACAACTTCTGCCTTGATGCGTTCGCGATTAATGAGTCTCCCTGACTGTTGTATGGCTACTGCGACTCTTAAGCATTCTTGCAGTCTTTGTTTCTCCTTCATAGTAGGCACCACTGAAATTATTATGCAGCCCGCAGAAGGATTCTGAGGTATTCATGCATTTTTAGCCAAATAGTACGCCATATCCATCCCAGAATAATCGAGTTTCTCTCAGTCAGAGTATCGAGAAGCCTATAGAAATTCCAAATCATTCTTGATGGGTAAGCTTGCTAATGCACTTAAAGTGGTTTCAGGCTATCTGAGAAAATGTTTATACCGGTGTCTTAAGTGCTCCTTCGTAAACATTGTCTAGCGTTCACTAATTAGAAACAAGTAATCAAAATTGGCGGGGTACCTATACCGCCAACAATACTTGAAATTTTTATAAGGCATATAAATAGCTTTGAACTAAAATTTTTAAATCAATTGCAATTAGTAGCTTAATTGATTATAATCAAGTACAAAATTTTAAAAACTGCGCTCAACAGCAAAATAATATGAACTTTTTTCAAAAAAGGAAAATTCAACTACTAGTGCCATAGAGGTAATTTCTCTGATAATAAATAAATTTAATTTGTTCATTTATTTACAAGTAGATAAACAAGTTCATATTGAGAAATGCATATTTAGAGAATGCACAGGCATAAATAAGTTTCCTTGAAATTTATAAATTACATTGTATTTAGCTTTGTTTAAAATAAAAAAAATAAATAAGAAAAAGAAAAACATTATGACAACTGCGGACATTAATAAGTTCTGTCAAATGGTACATAATAAATTGATCATCTTGACTGTCTTTCTTAATTTTCTTTGTAAATTATGAATAAACAAAAAATATGTCTGTCGGTCGATCCGCCTGTATGTGTTTTTCACAAGAATTTAAATTTTTAAAAATTATTGTGGGTTCATTGGCCTATTTGTTTTATCATATATAATTTTTGTTTCTTTTTTTTATAATAACTGAATATTTTTTATCGTCCGTCTTTTCCTTTCTTAGATTTTTATATAAAATTTCTATTAAAAGGATATGCACTTGTCATTATAAAACAAACTTTTGAAGCGAATAGAACCGAACGACTTCTTTTTTATAATTAATTTTAAAACTTTAAACCTTGTAATTAATTAATATTGAATTTTAATTATGTCAGCTGAAAATACTTTGCCAGTGGAGAATCTAATTTATTACGTTTGCACAGTAAAGTGGTAATAACTGTAAAATAAATGTCTCTATTTCGAAAAAAAGAATTGTGTTAAGAATAATAAAAAAACAAGTTCAAATGTCACATCTAGCTATTGACAATAGCAAGACATTTTTCTCTCAATTTAGTCGCATACAAATACGCTTATAAAGGGTGTTTTTTATAGACGTATAGAACTTTAAGTTGGCATTACTGTTCAAGATGGCGACCGATTTAACAGCTGTCAAGTGATTTATTCTCAGTTTGATTTGGCAATTCATCATGAATAGACTTACGCCTGAACAAAGCTTGCAAATAGCGCAATTTTATTTAGAAAATAATGGTTCATAATTTTGATTTTCATAAGCGAATTTTGTTTAGCGATGAAGCGCACTTCTGGTCAACAAACAAAACTGCCGCATTTGGAGTGAAGCTAATCCTAAAGTGTATGTCGACACACCGTTACATCCAGAAAAACCGACTGTTTGGTGCGCTTTATGGGCTGGTGGAATCATTGGTCCGTACTTCTTCAAAAACGATGATGGCCAGAACGTTACAGTCAATGGTGATCGGTATAGAGCCATGATTATTAACTTTTTAATTCCTGAATTTAACAACCATGATGTCCAGGAGCTGTGGTTCCAACAAGACGGCGCAACATGTCACACTGCTCATGCCACAATCGATTTATTGAAAAACACGTTTGGTGACCGCCTAATTTCACGTTTTGGATCTGTGAATTGGCCTGCAAGATCTTGTGATTTAACACCGCTAGACTACCTTCTGTGGGGCTATGTAAAGTCATTGGTCTATGCGGATAAGCCACAAACGCTTGACCATTTGGAAGATTACATTCGCCGTGTTATTGCCGATATACGGCCACAAATGTTGGAAAAAGTCATCGAAAATTGGACGTCCAAATTGGACTACATCCGAGCTAGCCATGGCGGTCATATGCCATAAATCATATTTAAAATGTAATGCCACAAGATTATCTTTCGGATAAATGAAATTCATGTCAATCGAATAATCCATCGTTGTTTTATTGAAATTTAAAGTTCTATACGTCTATATTTGTAAGTCTATATGTGACGTGTATCTAGACAACTGAATTTTGTAAAAAGAAAAATAACTTGCTGAAGGCATAATTTTGTTTTCTATTATTCTTGTTATCATGCAATTGAAATTTTTATTTTTGAAGAAAAAATCTCTACATATAAAAAAGAGTGAGTGCATTTACTCTCTATCCAGTAAATAGCTTTCGTGCGAAGCCGAGTCAGTCTGCTAATTAAAGAAGTGTTTTGAGTACACAAGTGATTTTAAGTGCAAATAATTTTTCTTACAAACAAATGAAAGAAGATAAAAGCCGAAATTTTTGGAAGTAGCACAAGTCCACTGTTTTACAAAACCATCTTACGAAAATTACCGCTGACTCATTTTTTTTTTAAAAAGGCTGATATAACAATTACATCGAAAAATATTTCAGAAAAATAAATATTCCTTTTTCTTTAAGGGAAAAATTAAAAAAAAAAAAACTCCAGAATGACGAAAATGTCATTTAATTTTAATTAAGCTTAAAAAAGTAATAATTATAAATTTAACTATGGAAAATCGTTTATGTTTCTTTCTCTTTAGCATGAGTCGGTCAGCCCATCAACGCCAACAGCAAAAGCTGCAAATGCAGCAACAGCAAATGTTGGCGCAACAGATGGCTGACAATGAGGCAGCCGCTGCTGCAGCAGAGATGTTTGATCTGTTTTGTGTGGCCACCACAATGCGTCAAATACTCGGCTTGCATCGTCAAATGTGTGATGTTGTGGGCTTACGACCCGCTCCTCTAAATGAATTCTATCCAAAGCTTAAAACAAAAGTGCGCTCATGGAAGGCACAGGCTTTATGGAAGAAATTCGATGCCAGAGCTGCTCATCGAGCCTATGCCAAAGGCACAGCTTGCACTGGCACAAGAGTACTTGTTATTGGTGCCGGTCCCTGTGGTCTACGTACAGCCATTGAAGCTCAATTGCTGGGTGCCAAGGTGGTGGTGGTCGAGAAGAGAGATCGCATATCCCGTAACAATGTTTTACATTTGTGGCCTTTTGTTATAACAGATTTACGAAATTTGGGTGCAAAGAAATTCTATGGGAAATTTTGCGCCGGTTCCATAGATCACATATCAATAAGACAGTTGCAATGTATTTTACTGAAAGTAGCTTTACTATTGGGCGTTGAAATACACGAGGGTGTATCGTTTGAGCGCACAATAGAACCTAGCGGTGATGGTTGTGGTTGGAGGGCATCAGTTGCGCCAGCTGATCATGCAGTATCGCATTATGAATTTGATGTCCTAATAGGCGCCGATGGTAAACGTAACACATTGGAGGCATTCAAACGTAAAGAGTTTCGTGGAAAACTGGCTATAGCAATCACTGCAAACTTTATTAATAAAAAAACTGAAGCTGAAGCCAAAGCAGAGGAGATTAGTGGGGTTGCGTTTATATTCAATCAGTCGTTTTTCAAAGAATTGTATCATACGACGGGAATAGACTTGGAAAATATTGTCTACTATAAAGATGAGACACATTACTTTGTAATGACTGCAAAAAAACATAGTCTGATAGACAAGGGCGTCATTTTACAAGTAAGTAAAGTAAAATATGATTAAATTTTTTTATTTATTTATTGTTACTGTGTGTTTATAATTCAGGACTTTGCTGATCCTGCTGAATTATTAGCCCCTGTTAATGTAAATACGGAAAAACTTTTGGATTATGCTCGTGAAGCTGCTGAATTTTCAACCAAATATCAAATGCCAAATTTAGAATTTGCTGTCAATCATTATGGTAAACCGGATGTGGCCATGTTTGATTTTACATCCATGTTTGCTGCTGAGTCATCTTGTCGGGTTATAGTACGTAAAGGTTTCCGGCTCTTGCAGTGCCTGGTAGGTGACAGTTTACTGGAACCATTTTGGCCTACAGGTTCTGGCTGTGCTCGTGGCTTTTTATCCAGCATGGATGCTGCATATGCCATAAAATTATGGTCCAATCATAGTAATAGCACTCTGGGAGTTGTGGCTCAGCGAGAAAGTATTTATAGGTGCAACACTACTTGATATAAATTTACAAATAAAAAAATTGCATTTAAAAAAAAATATTCTTTTAGACTTTTAGGTCAAACAACTCCAGAAAATTTACAACGTGATATAGGAAGTTATACGGTTGATCCCGCCACACGCTATCCAAATTTAAATCGTACATCGGTGAATGCTTGGCAGGTTAAACATTTAATTGATACCGATGACAATGGTGTGCTAGAACAAACATTTATGGATACAAATGCCATGCAAATTAGCCAAGTCGATACTCCAGTGCGTAGGAAACGTCGCAGTGGAGGTATGTAGTGATTTTGAGTCTTCTTCAAATGAAAATTATATAGATATGCTTTTGTTTGTTTTGTTAGATACAATGCCTTTAAGTACTGTGCTATTAAGGTGGATCTGTGCCCAATTGCATGCCTATGAATTTGTTAGTGAACTTAAAGAAGTTTCTGATGTTTTCACAAATGGCAAAGTTATTTGTGCTTTAATAAATCGGTAATAATAAAATAAAACTTTAATCTTCAATACGGAATCCTTAATATAAGTTGTGTATATTGTTGCTTAGGTATCGTCCTGATCTAGTCGACTTTAATGCCGTTAAAGACTTAAGTGCTGCAGAACAAAATGATCTCGCTTTTAAAATATTAGACAAAGAATTGCATATACCACGAGTAATGAGTGGTAAAGATTCAGTACACTTAAGCAATTCTGAATCAAAAGTATGGCTTAATTATTTGGAACAAATATGTGAAGTGTTTCGTGGGGAAATACCCCATGTTAAACATCCTAAAATTGATTTCTCTGATTTGCGTGAAAAATATAAAGCCAACAATGCCCATGCACAACCAGACTTTTCAAAACTTTTACAACTTTCTACCAAACAAAAAGCCAAATCCCCAATACAAGATCTAGTCGATGTACCGCAAGTTGTGCAAAAGCGTTCGGTATTGGATGAGGAAAAGTTGAAACGTCAACGTCGTTATGAACAGCAGTTTGTGGTTGGCAGCAACACGGGTGCTGCAAATGCAGGTAAGAAACTTCAAAATTATTTAAATTCAATTAAAGTGATGAATTTTATTTTACAATTCTATGTTTAGCACAAACAGACACTCCACGTCGTGCCAAGAAACGCCGTAGTGCTGAAAAGGCCGCCAATATTGTGAGTAGAATTTTAGGATTTTTCACCACTTTAATTTGTTTTGTAATAAATAGACGTTGAAAAGTGATCTCACTATAAAATAAATACTTTAATTATTGTCCTCATTTTTATACTGAAATTTTCTCACTTTATATTAAAATAAAAAATCGAAATTTATAAAACGAAAGTGATCACTTTTCAATGAAATATTACGAATTTTTGCAACATTATGATTAATATAAACTACTGTATTATATCTCTCATAAACATTAAAACGAAATTTTTGAATTACAAAGGTTCATTTCATAATAAATCATTATCATGAAAATACACACATACTGGGTAATGACATCTTAACTTCTTCCTTATATGATCAGGTATTTCTTAAAAAATTGTCGTTATATGTGTTCTTACGTGTTTGTTTCATATGAAGTTGTTGCAAACCCTCCCTTGGTAAAAATTAAAAAAAACATATCTCTCTCTCAGTCTCTCTTACGTATTAATTCATTTGCTTCTAAGAGTAAAACAAAAAAAGCTTTAAAAAATTTTAATTTTTCGTTGAATGTTTTAGTTTAAGCAAATACAAAAAACGTTCAATATAAGAGTTAAATATTGAAAGAAAATAAGGTAATCATTATTAACATTCCTTTAATGATTTCATATATCGCATTATAAAATACAAAAATTAGGAGGAAAGGCAAAAACGTTTACAAGAAATTGAACAAAACCGTCAAGATCGTCAAAGCAAACGTCGTCAGCAACGTTATCAGCAGACACAAAACTTTTACAAATCACTTCACATGCTACAGGCCAATAATTTCTTACGTGAAGCCGATGAAAATATTCCATTTGAGGATTATTCAATATTTTTATATCGCCAGCAAGCTCCAGAGTTCAATGATCGTGTCAAAGACTTGGAAAGAAAATTATTGTATCCCGTAAGAGACGTTCTATGATGTTTGAAGACGCATGTGCCTTGAATTAAAGTGCTTGTGTTGCTTTTGTTTACAAAAAAATTCAATATAAATAAATTAAAAGAAAAATACAAAAATTTTAATGTTCTCTAACAGTTGACCTTTTAACAATGTTGTTTTTAAAACTAATACACACAAATTTTATAAAAAGAAATTTCGATAAACAAAAACTATTTCCATACATGCATACATTTCCTATAAATATGTACGTAATTAAGTATGTACTTGATGTTTTAGATATGTATGTATGTATATAATATATAATGATTGTTGTTTGTTATTGTTGTTATACACCTTGTTATTATTGTCTGCTTAACTTGTTAAATAAGGAAGATATCTATATCAGAATTTTAGTCTTGACTGTTTGCTTTTGCCTTTTATAGAAAAGAATTTATTACATACATACGAGTACACATTTACACGTACAAAAAAGGTATGCCAAAATAATATTTTTAATTCAGAATTAAAGCAATTAAAATTTTATTTTTGTCTCACAAATGACAATAGATAAAATGCAGGTATGTTTTCATAAATTCCTTTGTTCGGAAATTTCTTTGTCTAATAAAATAATTTTCCGGAATTAATTAATTAAAAATAAAAATCTGATATTGAATAGGACGATTCCTTTGCATATGGCGAGATGCAATTACTGACAATCACTTTTTCTTTTATATTACAAATATTAGAACCAAACAATGCAGGTTTTATGATTTACTTGCAGGTACCTCACATAATGTACTTTGTGGCTGTGCGGCCTTAGGGTCTCGTAGGGCAAAACTTCTTTGAAACTTTGGAACATTGAACGCATTAGTCGTTTGGATCGCGGTGCATACATATAATAATAATAAAGCAGCGGTCACCTTAAACAAATATTTGTCGAAATTAATTCAAATCAGTTTTGTATTTCTAGTGATTGATTCATATTGAAAATTTTCTAATTTTGTTGTAATAAGTGCTTATAGCTTTACTGGTAGACATTTAATGTAAAGAAAAATTCTACTATTTAAACTAGCGCTTGATTTAACACTTGAAATCTGCAACTACATGCTCGTTTGTATAGGAAGCTTTAAGTTTTTGTAAAGTAAATAAATCGAACTAATAACTTGAGTGTTTTTTTAATTAATTAATTTTTTGTTCTTAAACTTTTGTTTTGTTACTTAAATCTCTACTGATTTGATTTTAACCATAAAATATTTTATTTTCTCTTTTGTTCTTTTTTAATTCCCCAAATTTTAACTAATTTTTATTTCCTTATTTCCCAAATTAAACAATAAACACACAAAAAACTGAAATATACACAACTACCCCATCATTGATACTTGTGTATCACCTCTAAATCTTAACCCTACCTTATTTCCAATCACAAATTCCTGAATGTAAATGTGCATACCAAAAAAATTGAACCCCAAATCAAACAATTGAAAATTCGTCACCCAATTGCCTGCCCTCTAAAAAAATAATACTGTAATAGGATCGGGAGCGTAATGATATACCATCAGCTATGCCACGCAATATAGACGAGCAGTTTAGTGATCGTATCAAGTCTATGGAACAGCGCATTTCGTCACGTAATGCCTATGGAGCTGACAAAAAACCAAAAGACTTAATGCGTGCTATAGGAAAAATTGACAGCAATGACTGGAATGTGCGTGAAATTGAAAAGAAAATTGAACAATCGAAGAAGACAGAAGTTCATGGACCGAAAGGTCGTGAAAAAGTGCCAAAATGGAGTAGAGAACAGTTTCAGGCGCGACAAAATAAAATGGCTAAACCCACACGACAAGATTCAGCTGAAGAGAAATTCAAAGAAATAGATCAAACTCTTAAAAATTTGGATAAACAATTGAAAGAGGGTAATGTGTTGGAAGTAGGTAAAGTTGCTTCTATTGCGGGGCAATTTGTAAAACGTGACGATACATCAGAAGAAAAGAATCCCCCTACTGTAGTACCAAAATCCGTGAGTACCATCATCAACTTTCCAATCATTAAAAAACGCAACAAATATATACACAACTTTCTTTATTACTTTATTTTTTTTATTGATTTCTAAGTTTCTTTTTTATTTTACTATGAGACCCAAGTTTTTTTTATTTACACATGCGCATTTTAGTTAAAGAAAAGAAGAAAATCGCAGTTTTAAATGAAAAATTAATTTCACATTTCAATCAGTAATAAAAACATACATTCGAAATTTAATAATAAAACTAAAAATTATGAGCAAAATGAAAAAAAAAATATTATTATTAATGTTGTAACATTTTATATTCTTTAGAGCACCAAAGTGGCTTTGGCTTTTAAAAAACAAGCTGCCTCCGAAAAGTGTCATTTTTGTAAACAAACGGTTTATTTAATGGAAAAATTGCAAACAGAAAATTTGGTAATGCATCGGGGTTGCCTTAAATGTCATCATTGTCATACAAATTTGCGTTTGGGAGCGTATGCCTTTGATCGAGATGATCCGAATGGTCGCTTTTACTGTACCCAACATTTTAGATTACCTGCCAAAGCAATACGGCCAATTGTACGCAAACCAGGTCAAAGGGTATGTAGTTGGTATTATTACAAAATAAAAGTTATACTTCAAATGTTGTTGTTGTTATTTCTTAATAGAAATCTGCCCAACATCATCAAAATTGGACAGCTAATATTGCTGCTACAGTAGCTAAGACAGCAGCACCACCAATCCTTATTAATAGTGAATCCGGTGATGAGCCAAAAACTCCTGATAAACGGGGCCCAGTGGATAATGTAGCTAAATTAGATCTCCTGGAACGTGGGCAAACACCTGAACGTATTGAATTTGAAAACACTGATGCCATGTCAGATGGTGAGCCATCTGAGGAGCATATTATAGATGAACATGAATGGTCGGGTCGTAACTTTTTACCAGAGTCAAATAATGATTCAGAATCAGATCTTTCAAGTTCCGACGAATCAAATTCCGATTCAGACTCGGATATGTTTGAAGAAGCCAATGAATCTCCATTGGGTGCTCAAACCCTACAGCTAGCCTCAGAATGGATTGGCAAACAAAACTACTCAGATAGTGATGACTCTGATGAGTTTTATGATTCTAGTGAGGGTATGGCAGGTATGTTAGAGCATGTATATTGACTTGTTATAATTTCTTTCATTTTTTGGGTATGACACACGGCTGTAGAAAGTTTTATTCAAGAAAGTTGACAAAGTGTAAGCCAATTCTTTTCTTTTTAATGTTACAGATGATGGAAAAGATGACACCGAAGGTGAAGAATTTGCCAAAGCTCGAGAATTGCGACGAGAAGAAGTTCGTTTACCACCTTTACCTCCCAATCTACCCACTGATACTGAAACAGAGGTAAGTGTTTGCAATATTACTTTTGTTATCGATATTCCAATATTAAATACACCTTAAAATTTTTTCTTTAATTATTCGCACATCATCACTATCAAAAAATAAATTTGTTAAAAAATTTTTTTTCATAATATTTTACACAAAATTATGGTGTTGGTTTCATGTAAAATCATAAAAAATTACTTAAATCACTGATCGATGTAGGTTACATCAGCCAAAGAGCCATTAAATAGTAGTGCCACAGACCTCAAGCAGAATAAACTAAATGAGAAGTTATCAGCTGTTGCTGAAACTCAAAAAAGCAATGAAAAAAAAGATGAGCTTAGAAAAGGAAGCAAAGATTCTATACTGAGTAATGCCTCAGAACTTTCATTTAAATCTGTTTCGTCGTTACCAAATGGTAAAGCAACTATTGTTCCCAGCAAAACAGATATTGAAAAATTGGAACAAAATTCTGATCGTAAATTTAGTGCTGACATTGATGCGATTAGTGAAAAATTGTATCGTTTAAATAATGTTGTTAAAATGAATAAGGACTTGGACACAATTGCCAAAGAGAATTTAATTCGCAGTGATATTTTGAAGAAGTTAACGATGAAGGAAAAATGGTTGGCCGACAATAAAATTGCCTCAAAGTCAAAGTTTGAAGAAAAGGTGGATAATTTTTTGAAACCTTTATCTAAACTGAAAGATGAATTCTTCTCACCAAAATTCCAAATTAAGGATGAAAAAAATATAGCGCAAAATCATGTATCTGCTCAAGATGGTGCTGATCCCTTCAAACCTAAATCTAAATTCAAGGATAATTTAGCCGCACCTACAACCAGAGGCTCTTTAGAAGAAACTTCTAAATCTCGTTTTAAAACGGAGGCTGAGAAAAATACTGCAATTTTGGATTTATTGAAAGATTTAAAAAATAAAGAAAATCATCTCAAAACTACACCAGAAGTTACACTTGCCAATATAAGCAATAACTTCAAAAGTCAAGAAACCAAAAACGTTATAGAGCCCATGGAAATAGAAACAGATGTTAGGAATGCTAGTGTTACTAAATCAAATAATTTGAACAATAAGTCGGCTGCATCAAGCCCTTTAGTGAAAGCAAAAAGTTCCATTGATGCGAAAAACTTAAATTCTGATAAAAAAATGGAGATTGAAAGCATTTTAAATATTGTCAAGAAAATCGACTCTTCAAAATCGGAGGCAAATGCTTGCACGAGAATCAAAGATATGGGTCAGATGTTGTACAAAGTAGAAAGTAAATTCTCTCCTAAGCCCAATAAAAAAATGGCAGATAAACTGAAAGAAATTGAGGCAAAAAGTTTTTCAGGAACTTTGGATTCTATAAAACTACAAATGGAAACACCTACCATTAGTGCTCAAGCAGTACCTTCTAATGTGGACCTCTCAAAATATTTTCCCAATCAAAAACAGGAAAAGAATGCTGCAAATACTTTAAACAAAAATCAGAAAACTCTCAACGAAGTAGATCTAACCAAATATTTTCCCAGTAGTCCGGTGCCTCAAAGAAAATCATCTGTAATTACGGTAGCGGATAAATTAAAAATGTCTCAGGCGGAAAAATCATTAGGAGGAACTTCGGAAGCCAGCTCTTCAACAGGCAAGAAGTCATCTACGGTAAAAACTCAAGCGCCTTCGGATTTATCAAATTATAGTTTGAAGGATAGTCAATTCGATGGGGCTGTAGACATTTTAAAGAATAAACCGGCTGCCAAAATAGTTACCACAACGGCAGTGGCAAACTCTGGTAAGAAAGGAAATGTCAAAATAATCCGAAAAATAGTACCAAAAGGTACTAAATCCAAGAAAAGTTTAAAACTGAAAAAGATTGCAACATCCAATAATGATGATGATCGCATTTTAGATGAAATTTTAGAAAGTGGCAATGAAACGCAAAGATCACCAAGTCTGGAATATCAAAAACTATTTCAAGAAGAAAGATCGCCCAGCGATGATATCTCTGATAAAATAGAACGCATTTTAGAAGAAACTGGCATAAAGGTGGATAAGAAAACATCAAAGAAAACTAATTCTAATAATTCAAATGATAAAACAAAAAAGTTGCTTAAAAGTAAGTCAGTTAGTGAGGGGGAATCCCAGCACGGCAGTGATATAATGCTTGATAGCAGTGCAAATTCCTTAGCAGACACAAAAGAAAAATATGATCGCCCTATTGGCGTACAAAATATACTCAAACGTTTCGAGTCGTTAAGTTCTGTATCTTCATCAGATCATGTTTTCAAATTGCGACGTATGGAGTCGACTACAAGTAACTTAAACAAATCTAAAGAATCGATAGTATCACGAGAATCTGACAATCTAAGTGATTTGGAGAAAACAATGGAATATTTAAAAACAGAATGGCGTAGTGAAGCCACAAACTTTTTGCAAAAGAAAAGAAATGATTTTCATAATAAAAGACAGGCTAAAGAAAGTAATGGGGAACCCGCTGAAAAGCGTCTTTACAATGATTTGCCAGTACAATATAAAGAATCAAAAATATCAAAATTTTTTGGTTTCAAGCAAACAAGTCCCGAAAAAAGAAAATCTCCTATAAAAAAGAAAACATCGGCAGAAAAGAAAAAATCCCCCGAAAAGAAATTACAAAATAAAAAACCAGCTTTGTATACCTCATTGGAAGAATTGGCTTTAATAAGCGTTAGCAAGAAAACAAATCCAACAGCTACTACGTCTTCTTCAGCAGTTACACCCATCAAAATGGAAATTGTGCCAAAAAATGTTGTAGATAATGTTGCGGCAAGCAAAGTACAGGAGAATGTTTTGGAAAAACAAACGTCAAAAGAAGTGACTGCTGCTAATGTGCGCCCTTTAATAGAAGACATTAAGAATTTACCAAAAACTGGATGTGATAAATCACGTAGTAGTTCTCGACGAGGCTCACAATCCAGTCTGCAGTCGCGTAGACTATCAAACTCCTCGCTCACCGACAAACTAGAATTGGCTGCGGTAGACTTAGAAAAACACACATCTGTGGAAGATCTTACCGCAAATAACAATTTAAATAAAACAATTTTGAGCACCGATACCTATGATACAGACTCCTTATGCACATCAATTAGTAAAAGCCCTAGTGTTGCTCCAGTTACAGTGAAAGCTCGCGGCTCCTCAGAGGATGAAAGTATTGAAAAATTATTTAGTCAATTCTCTGATGAAATGCTAGTCAATGTAGAGTTTGATTCGAATGATGAATTAGTGGCTATAACTCCCAAATCACCTTGTAAAATGGATGATCCTTCAGACCAGGATATATTAGAGAGAGTGTCATCGCTGGAAAGCGATGAAAGAGATAAAATACCCATTCGAACTCCTTTAAATGATATTGGCTTTCCCACTAGACCACAACGTAGGCAAAAAAGTCTTTCCTCATCTAGTGACTCTGCGACACCTTTACCTCCACAGAGAATTAAAAAGAAGCTAGAAAAATTATCACCCTCAAATATGCCACCATCTGTACAAGATCTAATGTCAGCCATTACCAAAACCGATTTGATCGGTAGTGACGAGAAAGATGATAGTAAGAACAACAATTCGAAACCCATAAAGTTTCCAAGAATCATTGATGAAGACGATATTTTATTAGACGAATCTCACACTCCTTACAACTATTTCATACAAGACCAACAACCAGTAGTGACTAACAGTAATTGTAACAAAGTGGACGTGCTCCAAAATTCTTCCGAACAACCTATAGTTATTGTGACGAAATCGTTAAATGATGGCTTCCAAAATAATAATAAATTGCCTGAAAATGTTACAGAATTTACCAAAGTTCTACGACCCATTTCAATAAGCAGTGAATCGTTGATAGAAAAACCTTGCAGTAGCCTACCCGCAAGTAAACCCGATAATGAGACTAAAATTGTGGATTCTATGTCATTGGAAAAATGCTCAGATAAAAGCCTTACTACCAAAGAACGACAACAAACTGTGGAGGATGAAAATCTAGAAACTAAATTAAATCGAAGGCAGCCTTCCCTTGAATGGAATATGGAAATGATACCCAATAGTCCTATGCCACCAAGACGTGGTATTAACTCAAACTCTAAAACTAACTTATCACCACGTGGATCAATGGAGAGCTTAAATAAATTGAAAAAAAAGGCAAATGGATATAATATTAATAAAATATGCAGCGAAGAGCAACAAACAAAACAAAATAATAATGACCCCGAAAATAAGAATGAATCAAGACGCAGTAGCTTATCCAACTGTCTGAGTAAAAATAAAAGTACATCCTCACCTAAAAGTGCCAAATGTGTATCATTGGCCTCTCTAAGCGAAAGTGAAAATTTTATTAACTTGAAAGAAAAATCTCCCACAGCTTCCATTAAGCAACTCAATAGTATCGATTTTAATAGCGAAGCTTCTCAAAAACGTTTAATTGAGGAATTCGAGCTGGAACGCAGACATGCACTAATTCAACGTGATAAACAATATCAAGTTATGGAAAAGCCTGACTTGAATCAATCTTCCTCTAAAGATAGTTCCAAAAATAGTTCAAAAAAGTCAACACCCCTAGTTACACCTTGTAAACAAAGTCCTCGAGACTCTCGTCGAAGTTCCATACAAAGCTCTGCCACTAATCGAGGTGGTACACCACCCATGATGAAACCGTTAGAATTACCAGAAACTCCTTCAACACAAACTTCTCGTCGCAGTTCATTTGCATTTATAGAATTGTTAGATAATAAACCTGTTATAGCGCCGATGCCAAAGAAACTTGACCTGCCGAAAATAGAAGATGTTCCCGAGAAACCTGATAATCTTAACCAACCCTTATCTGAAGATATCAAAAAGAGACCCTGGCCTAAGTTGCAAGAAGAGGAAGATGAAGATGATATTTCAAAAAGTGAAAATGATAATTCAAAGAAAGTTGCTTTGGAAACAGTAGAATATGCAAATATTCCTGCACATTCCGGACTTAAACGGGATTGGCCCGATGGTAAGACAGTCTTTAGCAATAACAGAGTTAAATCTCGCTACAAGCCGCGTTCGGAAACACCCGAAACAAATAATAGTTCATACGATGCGGGGTCACTGGAAAAAGAGAGGCCCTGTTCTAAATCAATTACGGATCTACGAAAACTACAATCACCCTATAACTCCAACATTTCTTTGACTACAGCCGGCCAAACTAATATATCATACTCCAGCAACGATAGTAATGAACCTTTTAATCGAAATATTAAATCCACAGATTATTTGTATACAACTCCGCAGCGTCCGGCACGTACTTTTAGAGGCGCTGCTCCAAAAAACTCAAAAAGCGGAGGAGATGATGTCAGCACTCAAATGCTATTAGAACGTAGTAAACGTTTACACAATCGTAAAAGAGATTTTGTTAATGAGCGTGTTGTTGAACGTAATCCCTACATGAAAGAGGTGATCTATGAAGATAGACGAAACTCTGGTCTAAACAAAGATGACACAAATGTTGATGACGATATCATAACAGGATATCGCCCTAGACACTATACCTCCAGCTCAGTTAATACAAGTATAACAAGATTTCCTAAATCTCAGGCCTTTGGTAGATCAAACGCTTCGTCTTACAATTACGATTATGTACCTTCTTATGAAAACTCTTCTTATAGCTCGAGACACTTACCCACGGTAACTGGTCTACCGTCTGATTACAACAACTTTTCAACTTCAAAAAGCAATCACAACTATTATTATAAACCGTATACTTCAGCGACATTAGGTCGCTCATCTTATCTGGCCGATTATGCTAGACAATCTCCCTCTAGGCTTAGAGATCGCGGAGATCTCTCCAAAGAATCTTGTGTTTTATGCTAGCAAGAGAAAACTCATTTTAAAATAGAGAAAAATGAAACCAACATACCATAAAATACCACTACCTTCATACCAAACCAAAAAAAGAAGAATAAATAAAAAATAAATTCCAAATCTAACGCCTAACTGCGTACAGAAATCAAATTTTATAAAAACCAAAAAAAAGTTCAGCTATAAAAAGCCTAAACTATCCCCCCAAAAAAAAAAAAAAAAAAAAAAAAAAAAAAAAAAAAAAAAAAAAAACTATCCATCCCATCTAGCCCAGTCTCTCTGCTCTTGATGTACATCAATGATAAATAACAATAATCCAATCAATTGTCTATCCTCCGGGTTCTTACAAAATGCTCAAGAAAAAAAATTAATAAATTGAAAGCGCAAGTTAAAGAAAGAAAATGAGCGAGAATGAAATAAAAATCTTGAAAAAAGTGTAACTACTCTATGGGTACGATCTTAAAAGGTAAAAAAATAACGTTTATGTGGCAAAAGCTGAATATAAAATTTTTCCGTTTTGTTGTTTGCAACGCTACATGGAATTAACACATGAAAATGTTTAAAAAAGAAAATATTTTCAAAAGGCTGCTAAAAAATGATACCCCTATCTCTGTCTCTCTCACTCTAACCTTTGCTGTTGCGTTTTTTCTTTGTTTTTTATGTTTTAAATTAAAAATGTGACTCAAAAAGATAAAAAATATTTTGTTTGTAAAATACTTATTTATACAACATCAAAGCCATAAAAATCAAGCACTGTCGGCACGTGTGCCTGCTACAGTCTCAATCACACATATAATAAAAATAAAGATTGCGACAAGAGCATGACTGTCTGCTAGATATCGCTGTGTGCCACATTTGGAACAATTATAAGCCAATGAGAACATACATCACGTGACGGTATTTTGTCTTACATGGCTACAAAATTTTAATACTTTCATGCTTATAGTATCGTAATCTTTATTCCTCTATATTCTTGATAAGTATATTTTGTGATTTAGCTAAACCGTGTCTGTCTGCCTGGCTCGGCTATATATACATTGTACATACGTAGATATATATTTTTATTTAACCCTCTAATGTTGTTTTTGTTGTTTTAAACCTTTTTGGATCGTACCTTAAAAGGCTTTTCTAACTCAATTTTTTTTTAATTAATTTTTTTGTCACTTACTTTTTTTTGCATGTAATTTTATTCAAACCTGTTTTTTTTATAAATTTCTGTGAATAATTAAAAAAAAAATTACAGGTACAAAGTGAATCTGACACCTCGTCCCCAGATGATGTGGAACTTAATTCTGCTACAGAAATTTCTACAGATTCGGAATTCGATCAAGACGAAATGATACGAGAAGCACCAAAAATCTTTATCGATGATACCCACTTAAGGAAACCAACCAAAGTACAGGTACAAAAACAATCTGTTTATTTAGGTTTGCATGCATAGTAAAAGTTCCCTTAACCCATTGCAATATGTTCTTACTACTGCACACGGGACAAGTCCAAAGAGAATGATGTCTGCTTAAGCAGGCAATTTATTTTTAGGGATCCCGCTGTATATTATAATTTGCCACAAAATTAAAATTGTAAAAGTTGGTTTATAAATGCCCAACTGCATTGAAATTTTAATTTTATCATTAATTCGATTTGAAATATTAACATGAAAAATAAACCGCTGTTAAAAATTCCTCTTTATTTAGTTTGATACTAATTGCGATAATATTTTTTAAAAATTATTAAATATTTTTTAAATATTCAATATTAATTTTTTTTAGATAAAATCTACTGTTTTACCGCCATCTATGAATCAAAAATACAATAATGCTTCTAGTAATCAAATAGCTAAAAGTGGCACATATTTAACAAAGTATCAAACACAAGCACAACAACCCGTAATGCCACATTTTAAACCGCTGGTGCAAGTTGATCCTTCCGTGTTAAATACAAATCGAGCACCGCTTCAAAATCCACGTCCCGGAGATTATTTACTTAATAAAACGGCCAGCACAGAGGGCATAGCGTCGAAAAAGAGTTTAGAGTTAAAGAAACGTTATTTGCTTGGCGAACAAGCTAATGGCAATAAAATCCAAAAGTCAGGATCTACATCTGTATTAGATTCCCGTATACGTAGCTTTCAATCCAACATATCGGAATGTCAAAAGCTTTTGAATCCCAGCAGCAATATAAGTCCTAGCATGAAAACTTTCCTGGATCGTACTAAACTGGGTGAGAAAACGGCAAATGAATTGATGAGATCAGCTACAAATAATATACTAAATGATCTCAAGGTGGAAATAACAATACAAAAGGCTTCATCTGCCGCATCTACTGATAATGAAAAGGAAAATGTTTTTGTTAATAGTAAAAATGAGCTGAACAAATGTTTGGAGTACTCTGAAAATGTTAGCAATACTTTGTTGGATTCTTTGAACAGAAAGTCCACCCCAACGACTCCAACTAATAATAGAACCATCATTGATACAGTTGACTTAGTTACACCAGAAAAGGAAAGTGTTTTAAACAAATCAGACAGCAATAAAGTTATTGATTTGACAATAGATTCGCCTGTGAAAAGCAATCGAACAATAATGGAAGCAGCTGGTAAACCTGATTTATCTGTGGACGTCAGACAATGCATACCCGATATTTTGGGTCACATTGAAAAAAAAGAGACGGACAGCAAATCCAAAGAATGCTCACCCATAATAGAAAAAAAGCAGCATGATGAGGACGAGATTAATCTAATTGACAGTAATATGGAAAAAGTAGATGTACCTGAGAAGGTAGAAGCCATATACGATAATGGAACAGAAGATGTACAAATTGAAGTTCCAAATATTACTTGGAATTCAAAGTCGGATAACCTTAGTTCGAGCAGTAATTCCAGTTGTTCATCACATACTTCCAGCTTAGAGGATATAGAGCATTATATATTAGAATCAACTACCAGTCCAGAAACCCACAATAGCGGTGGTATAATGACAGCTACGGCGGGTAATCATCAGGTACCTAGACTAGAAATACACGATACAACCGGTACTCTAATGCAAATTGATAGTTTAATGATTATCGATGGAAAATATGTGGGAGATCCGGAAGATTTAAAATTTATCGAATTGCCTGAAGGGGTAATAGTTCCCGAAGTGCCAGCTATTAAAACATCAGAGCTAGATGACGAACATGAAGTGGATGTAGAGCCAGTCACTGCAACACCTGAACCTGCTGAAACAACTGTTATCGAAGCGGAACAGATTGATATGGCAACAAAAATTCACAAAAATGATGTAGAAGAAGATCCACCGCCACTGCCGGAAGTTGGTCCGCCATTGCCAGAAAAAGGCCCGCCTAAAATAAAACCTTCAAATCTTAAATTTGACACAAAAAACGAAAATAAAATTGAAAGTTTAAAGAATCTACCCCTAATTGTAGATGCGTCTTCAACGGATTATAAAAAAGCAGTTAAACCCGTAACATTAAATCTATCAGGCGCACAAAAATCTCCAGATACGCCTACAACGCCCAAAGGAAATTTTTTACAAACGCCTACATCTCCTTTACAGGATATGGATAAAACTCCTACTGGTGATTTAATATCAAAGGGATCTGATTCAGAGACCGAACCCACAGGTACTGCACAAATTCTAACCGAGACTGAATTATCCGACTGGACGGCCGATGATTGCATTTCTGAAAATTTCGTTGATGTAGAATTTGTTCATTATTCCAGTAGAACGAATCTAAAAGGTGGCAAACGGGAAAAGAAAAGGCACAGTGCCTCCACAAGAGGTTTGCCAACGAGCGATGAGGTATTACAAGAGGTAGCCAAGACAGCACCGGTGGCAAAATTTGAAGGAATACTCAAATCCATCGACATCGATGATATTGAATTTATGGATACGGGCTCAGATGGCTCGGGAACCGAGCCTCTTTCTGCAACAAACACAGCTCTGCTACGCAACCGAGGCTACATGGAGTTTGTGGAAAACTCACAAACTAACAAACTCACATTCTCAAAGGAAAGCTGCAAAGCCATTCCAACAAAAAGAGATGAGAAATTAGGAATTGACTACATAGAACAGGGAGCTTATATAATGCATGATGATTTAAATAAAACTCCAGTCAATGAAGCTGTTAAAAGTATTCCTGCCACACAAATGACACAATCGCTTACAGACGCAGAGGATGAAAGTACCTGTGTTTTGTCATTACAAATGCAACTAACCTCGCTAGACACTACCACAACATCAAAGCCAACACTACAAACCATCACTACAGAGGAAAGCGAAGCTTTAACTGTAGTGACTAGTCCATTTGATTCGTCATCACCTCATACACAAAACTCCAACAATGTGAGGAAGGAGGCCATTTCAGACATTGTACGGTCTCAGGAGAAGGACGACAGCTCAACACCCAGTAGCTCAGATAGGGCTCCTAAAACGTCACAATCAACCTCATGCACTAACTCTGCCCCACCCTCCAGTAAAAATACTCCTCCACATCAGCCATCTAAAGATCCCCTGATGGCGTTTGGTGACAATTCTCTATTGCGAAAGTCAAACGATGAGATATCATACGAAGAATATGTACGAGCTCTACAACAAAAGATTGTACAAATATCTACAACTGCCCGAGGAGATTCATTGGAGGTTCGCAAACAACGTAGGAAAAGCTCAAAGGGTGAGGCTCCCCTAGCCTTAACAAATCCTAATCAAACTGTGATAGAATATACAACTTTAATTGCAACAACAACAACAACACCCACTACTACTACAACAACTGCAACAACAACATTAACTTCAACTAATTTAAGATTATGTAAGGATGGTGAAGAAACAGCTATGCCAGCAATAAACATCACTGAAACGAGAAACATTAATTCACCCATGAAAACAGTATTACCCACACATTTGAATAAAGTACCTGAAATTCCTACACTTACTAGCAAACTTGAGGAAATCACCAAAGAACGCACCAAACAAAAGGATCTAATTCATGACTTGGTCATGGACAAATTGCAGTCGAAAAAACAATTGAATGCAGAGAAACGCTTAAACCGCAGTCGCCAACGTACAATGATGACTAGTGGTGGTGGCGGTTGCGCTTTGGGTGGTGGTGGTTACTCATCTGGTTCTAGTCTAAGTCCAACGCCAAAATTGGCAGCAGCTAATTCGACCACTGACACAAATTGCACAAATCAAGCTCACTATCATGTTTCCACAGCAGCTGTAAACACATCCTCATCTTCCAACCGAGCACCAACATCAGCATCAGCATCAGCACCAGCACCGGTGTCACATCTTCTTAATACAAATTCTAGTTTTAAAGAGAACAAGCCATCGAATACATATATATCAGCTTATGGTCTGGAAGCTTTATCACCCACACGTGCCAAAGTGTTCAAACAACGGCCGTTAAGCGAACATCTAGAAGTAGATTCCTTAAAAGCACTCGAACAACGTTATAAAATTAGTAAAACTCCCTCACTTTCATACGCAACAGCCAAGCAGCCAACAACAAGTTCTGTTCTTTCTACAACTACGCCTCCTTCACGACAAAAACGAAATGGTGACAGTCTTGTGACAACACCAACAGAAGCAATTAAAGATTCGAATTTCTCGATATCCACGGAGAATCTTAGAAGTGAAGCCAGAGCACGCGCTCGCTTAAAATCAAATTCCGAACTGGGACTTAGTCCTGAGGAAAAAATGCAATTATTACGTAAACGCTTGCAACTTGAACACAACAGTAATTCGGAGCCCTTAAAAACCACACAGTCATCTTATGAACAACGCCAGCTTAGCAACAGCAAGAGAGAGAATAAAATGAGCAGCTCAAAAAGTGTTAACGATTTAACATATTTCAGCCAATCTCAAAACCAAAATTCTAATACAGCTGGCACATTGGATAATAATGCAAAAACTGGTGATTTTATCTCAGATCCCAATCTTTTACTTTCATCCATCCACACAACGACTACTGCTACAGACAGTGGTAAAGAGCATTCTAAAACGAAATCTGGACGTAGAGTTAAAGACCCCGAACGTCGGAAATCGTTGATACAGTCCTTATCGAGTTTTTTCTATAAAGGACAACAACATAAGGAGAACAAAAATGCCACTGTCTCAACTGGTGATGGCAACTCTGCACAGCCAGAGCGTCCTGGCACTGGTGGTGGTAGCAGCAGCACATCGACGTCACAAACCGTTTCTTCAGGTATTGATGGTGTTCTAAGTCGTTTTCGTATATCACCCAAAACTAAAGAGAAATCGAGAGTAAGTAATCATTTTTCTTTTATTTATTAACAAATAATTTATATGTGTGTATGTGTGTGCATATTATTTGTATGGATGTGTGGTTCATATATGTTTATGTAATTTAGTTATTATTGAAAGGGTATTTGGTTTCTGGTCTAACTAATTTCCGATTTGGATTGGTTTTATTAAAATTGCAATTAGTTACTTTTGTTAATTCAAATTATAAAAAATCACTCTAAGCAGTAAGTATACTTCTTAGCAAATATCTTGACTATTGACAAATTTAGAAAATTGTGTTTTGTCACGATGAAAATGTAGTTGAGAGTTTTTATAATCTCAAACTAGGCAGCCAAGTTTTTTAATCTGGGAATTTTCTCCCAAAGGAAAAAATTCCCAGATTTTTGTAATAAAAAAAGGTAGAAAAAGAAAGCCGGAAATTTGTATTCATAATTGGGCTGATTAATTTTTATACCCTTCACAAAAACTGAAATTTGTATATAGAAGTTTGTCATTCCTTTTAAATGCATTGTGTAAACTAGAACTACGAATACAAAAATCTTATTTTAAGATAGTTTTTGATTTTTGCCATTAATTTAAATTTCTTTATTTAATATTAAATATTTATTTCAGTATTGTGTTTTAATCCTTTCCCTTTTGGATTGGGACACCGGTGTCTTTATAGTCCGTAAAGGGTTAAAAATTGCTTGCAAATATTCATAATTGAATTTAATTTATTATAGCTTTCGTAAACTTTTTGTATATTCAATTTTTTTCGTGAACTGAAATGAATTATTTTAGAGTCAACAAAAAAAAATTGGTGTTCAAAGAAAATGATTTTAATCATAATTTTTGATGTCATAAAATAATTTTTTTTTTTTTTTTTTTTTTTTTTGCAAAATTAAAAATTAAAATATTTGGCTACCACATCGAAGGGTATAGAATACTCGACACAGCTGAATTTAACTTGTTTATTTTATTTTTAGTTTTGTTTTCAAGAATGAGTTTCCACAACTTTTCCTCAGGGAATTAATTATGGTCCTCGATATTATAGAATATTTTTGTACAAGCATTTAAATGCTTTTTATTTGATATCGAACGCTCTAATTTACTCTCTAAACCTGCTCTCTCTCTCTAACATGTTTTCAAATTACTAACATGAAAACTTTTTATCTTTTATTATTTTTTTTTAATATTTACAGTCATGCATTGAGCTCAGGAATTTCAGTGTTGGTGTAAGGCTCCATTTTATTGTAAACATACTATTTTAGTAGGCATTTGGTTGTTGTTTATTGTATTTTGTTTTTAATTCGTATGTTTTATTTGGACAAAAAATTATCATTCATTATAGTGGACCATATTTTATCAATGAAAAAAATATTATAATAATAATTAATCCTATAACATAAATGAAATCCAAGAGATTTTTTTTTTATTTTCTTAGAATTTCCTGTGTATGAACGATTTTTTTTTTCTTAAAAATTTGGTTCCCCTAATGAAGATAAATTACCTGCTTGCTTGTCAATAAAACAAATTGCATATGATCCAATTAGCCTTGCATAAAATCTATATTTTTTAATTTTTTATTGTTTTAAAAATTATATTTAATTTTCAGTAAAGCATTTCATTCTCATTTTTTTTTACTAAACAAAATAAAAAAAAAATTACCAATTTCTTGGTCGTCTCCTCCATAGTTCATTGCATTCAATTAATATTACTTGCTGAAAATATTTTAAATTGGTTTAGAGATTTCCTTAACAATTTTTTTTTCTTTTTTGGTTTATTTTTCTTTTTTTGCTTTTTTGCAGAACGATTAATTTTTTTGTTTTAATACTTTTTTAAGAAATTATCATAGTTCCTGTGATAAAACCTGTCGTTCTTTATGTTTTTCTTTAATGTTGTACTATAAATAAATCACAATTTTTATTATAATTTCTTTTTTTTTTAATTTATGTTTTAGTTAAATTACATAGTATATAGATATTTATATATGTATATGGATGTTTGTTGTATTTATAATTTTATAGTTTTCTTTTTTGTACATACTTGTACCACATACATAAGTAATTTAAATTTAAATGACATATGATTTCTGATAAACTTTCCTTTTTTATAATTTTTATACAGTTGAGTATACTTGTAATTGAAACTTAAAATTCAAAAGATTGAAACGTATTTTTACTCAGCTCTATAAAAATGTATTTAATGGCTTTGGATGTTTTATTATTGAATCATCAAAATGATTGATTATTGGATCATTAGATTTGTGCTGGTGTTGTTTTAGAATACCCTTTGGCTTACTTTTCACACTTCTAATAAAGAACTAAAATTCGTTTTGAACGCCACATTCTTTTTTTAATGTTAAAACAAAATGGAATTGTAAAAGAGCTAAAAATTTAATATTAAACTTGTATTAGTTATTTTATGTTTTATATAAAATAAGTCCATAAAATATATGTATAGTGCTGTTCTGTATTCCGATAATGAATATTTTATTCAAAAGTGAATAATTTTGAATCTCAACTGCTCTGGGGCTTGCTTTCAGATTTTTAAAATTTGTTTTTGCTTTATTTTGGGTGGAAAATTATTGCTGGAATTAAAAAAATATTAAAACTTTCATATAATAAGAAGAAAAATATGTAAATCTATTCGAAATGCAGAGGCACGATATTTGTTACAATTCTATTTTAAAGCATGACTAGTTAGTTGCCCAAAAGTAACAGCGCGAATAAATTAAAAAAAAATTAAATTTTTTATAATCAATTATTTTTTTCTTAAATTTTTTCCAATTTTATACATGCTGCTTCCCTCCTGGTGTGGCAATTTTCAAATTCCCACAAAATTGATATACAAAAACACAAATTTTACTAATTTTCGTACTCTAAAAATACGCAACATAAAATATTGATTGATTACATGTTCCTAAATTTGCTTAAATTAAATTTACACTTTAATTAATTCATTTTAAATTAATTTTAATTTTCTATGTACAAAATAAAACAAACAAACAAATGAAAAAAAAAAAATACTTTTGCAAACAAAAACATTTTTTTTTAATAATTCAGGATAAAGAGGATTATTTATTCAATATGGCCAATTATAATAGTGGCAATAGCCCAACGGGACGTTTAAGAACATCATCGGCTTCAATGGCCTTGACATATGAATGTCAGAATAATCCCGATTTTCCAAGTAGAACACAATTAACGCGTACACCTCACAGTCACTCACACATAAATAATTTAAACAACACCAACAGCCACAACAACAGCAGCAGTAACAAAAGTAACTGTCGACATCGTCATTATGAACAACATAAACAACAACAACAGTCAACACTAGCACATCACAATCAAAATTTGTCACACTCTTCTGCCAAGAAGAAATCATCATCATCATCAGCCCTAGTAGCGTTTGCATCATCTAGTCCGCAATTATGTGTAAATAAATCGCAGTCAATGACAAACACAAATGTGGCTGCAGCTGCCGCTTACGACGATCAAACACCGCCTCCCATACCGCCTCTGCCACTCAATTATCAAAGATCTGATGGTTTGTTTTTATTTTTATTAATTTTTTCTTTAATTTTACTGTTTTCTTGTTTTAATTTGCAAAATTTTTTTTGTTTTGTTAACTGAAGATAAGAAAATATTTTAAAAAACTATTTTGTTTTGTTTTTATTGCTGCATTAGACGAAAGTTACGTTACCGAAACTCGCGATCAGAAGAAACAGCGTGCAATATCGAAAGCTGTTCGCCAAGCTGAACTTAAGCGATTAAGAATCGCTCAGGAAATCCAGCGTGAACAGGAAGAAATCGAAGTGCAACTAAAAGAATTGGAAACACGTGGGGTACTAATTGAAAAGGCTTTACGTGGCGAAGAACAAACTTATGAAAAGTAAGCTCAAGCTTTATTAATATACAAACGTATATTTTATTTACTTTACTGTTAATTATATTTTTTAGTACGGATTCTACCACTAACGTTGGAAGCAGTGATGAAAAACTATTAAAGGAACTTTTAGAAATATGGCGCTATATAACACAACTTAAGTAAGAATCAATATTTTTTAGTTTTATTTCTTATTTTCATTTATTTGGAATTTTTCATTTACAGAAAACGTGATGAAGAGCTTGGAATACGTCAACAGGAATTGCAATTAGAACATCGACATGCTCAGCTGAAGGAAGAACTTAATTTGCGTTTATCTTGCAGTAGTATGTACTTGCATGTCTGTGCCAATAAGGAAAAATCGCTTAAGTTGATTGTTGTCTCAATAACTTTATTATTGAGGTTTAGGGATGGTAGGGCGGTATATTCCACAGTTAACGAGATGGCAAAGAAAACAATACCATTAGCTAGAATCGAAATAATTTTATAAGAAAAACATTAAGGGCTTTTGAAATTGTGGTCCTCTAAAAAAACATATAAGACATAAGTGGTATTTTCATATTGCCACAGATATTATAAAATCCTTTTATGTTAAATCATTTCAAATTTATAAAGCAAAGTTTTACTACTTGGTAAATATAAACCTTGTTTATATTTTTATTTCAGAATTAGATAAAAGTTCTGCAGATGTTGCAGCAGAGGGAGCCATTTTAAATGAAATGCTGGAAATTGTAGCCAAACGTGCTGCTTTGCGACCATCATCATCTAATCACGACTTAGCAGGAACATCTGATCTTTTTAGAGTTGAAGATAAAGCTGCTGTTTCAACCAGTAAATTGCAATTGGCTTCGAATCGTGGACAATCAAATGATAATGAAGAATCAAATGTATGCAAAACAAGACACATTTTCTATTATATTTTAGAAATCAATATATACAATTTACCATTTGCTTTTTTTTATTTCAGATTTGAAATCGTAATAAATTTTGGAAAATACTCGCCATATATATTTTAAAGGACATTTTAAAATTGTTTAATTAATTTTTCAAACATGAACAATGCTGTAAATTAAAAAATAAAACAATCAAGAAAGAGAAACATGAGCCACAAACCAGGAAATGAAACGGAATGACAAAGCCTTCTTAAAATGCCTCATCGAATTCAATTAGTAAACTAACTTAATACAATTTTAATACATTATTATTACTAATACTATTATAATAATAAAAAACCGATTTTACCATATGAACAATAGCAATAACACAGAAAAGAACCCCTATAAACATTAAAAATTAAAAAAACGATAAACTTTTGATTCTTAATTTCTATACATTTCGATAATGTTATGCCAAATACATAATGAATAGATTCATAAAAAAACATGTAATTTTAAAACTTTGTTTCTCAAAAAAAAAAAAAAAAAAAAAAAGTATATATTATTTAATTGTAATTGTTTATTAAATACCACGTGTCGGACGTGTATTTTATATTTTTGCATGAAACTTAAAAAAAAAACACTCATTAAAATGATAATCAGTTTTCTTCCTTTTCAACTATAAATGTAATTTGAAATATGATTGTGCTATTTTTGTATTCATGTCTACTATATGTGTGTTTTGTATTTTATTTTAATTTAAAATTCACTTACATATTAAGTGATTTAATTGATTAAATTTGTTTATGTACTATTTCCTTAAGTGTGTATGGTCTGTGTGCGTGAGAGTGTGTGTATGGGATGCTATTTGTAATACGAGTACATTTATAAATGTTTGTCGCAATATCTAATACACACAAAACAATTAAAACCACTAATTTATGTATTTTATTTTTTGTGTATGAACGAATTTATTGGTATTTTTTATTTATATTTTTTGTCTTATTTTTATTAAAACAAAAGGCAAAAATAAATAATTTTTAAAAAGCAAGTATAATTTTGTTTTACTTGGATGGATCAGTTTTAGTTTCATCTTTTGTAATGAAGTGTCCAAAATACAATACTTACGGTTTCAAAAAACAAATTTTTTCTCATGGTGTTTCAGACTACATCCAAAAACAATAATGTCATCTACATATAAGAATTCTTACGATTCCATATAAGCTAATGCTAAAGTTAGCATCCTTTTAAAACTATTTTATGATATTTTCAGTCCAAAAATTAGTCTATTATATTGATAATGACAAGTATTGGTAGAGAATGCTGTCAGTGGTCATGATTCCGTATCTAACTAGAATGCTGGTCAACCTTAGTGTCCATTATTTTTATATTGTCCACAACTCATTGTCTATCCGTTTAATTTTAAGAGTTCGTTATTTTCGCCATCAGCACAAAAAAAATTTAAAAATGCATAGTACTGCCAACGCAGAAATCAGAAATGTACATCATATTGCCATTACAAAATACATAATAAAATATGCATAGTGCTACCAACTTTATTTTTTAGAAAAAAAAGTAGAATTTTTACTGTGATGCCACATAAATTTCTTTAAAGTCTAATAAATCAAACTTGGCAGTATTTAATTAATAAAAATCTCCACTCATATCATTTCAATTGATTAACAAAAATTTTGTTAACTTCTTGACATAAAAAATTGACATTGCAGAAAGTCTGTAATTTATATACGAAAAATTGAAAGCAAACAAAAGTTTTCTAATTTGCAATAAATATGGCTGCACATCGGGCAAGGCGATCAAATGCTGGTAACAAGATATCAAAGCTGTTGGACAATGAGGAAGAGGACGAATTTTATAAAACATCTTACGGTGGCTTCCAAGACGAAGAAGAGGACAAGGAATATATGTAAGACAAAAAATGAATATAATGGATATTTTGCAATAGTTTTACAAAAGTTTTTATTTCCTCATAGACAAAAAGACGAGGAGGAAGATGTAGTTGATTCTGACTTCAGTATTGATGAAAATGACGAACCCGTTTCTGAGCATGATGAGGAAGAATTAAGAAAACGTAAGCGAACAGGAGTAAATACGAAGGCTTATAAAGAACCTAAGCCCGAAAAAAAGATTGAAAAATCTGCTAGCCCGCTTAAGAAGAAAGCCACCAAAGTAGTTAAAAGAAAAATACGCCCCAAATTTACCATACATGATTCTGCACGCAAATCAATAAGAACTTCTACTGCTATTAAAACACAAGCTACTAGAATTCGCCTGAAAGAAATGGATGATGCTCGCAAAAAGAAAAAGAAGGTAAAAAGATTAGAAGAGTATATGCCCACACAAGATGAACTCTTAGAAGAAGCAAAAATAACAGAGGAAGAAAATATTAAATCTTTGGGTAGGATGAAATATATTTTAAAATTTCGCTTTGAATAATTTATAAATTTTGTTCTAAATTTCATTAGAAAAATTTCTAAAATTGGAATTAGAGAAAAAGAAGACGCGTCCTACTAAACGCATTTTTAGTGGTCCAATGATACGTTATCATTCTATGACTATGCCAGTAGTACGGAAACAAACAAGAGGTTATAGTGCCCCAAATGATCCCAACGATCCAAAATCAAAGTGCGAAAGAACATTTATATCTTTAGAAAATGACTTGGACGAAAGAGTTTTCCATAATATATTTAAAACGAAAAAGCTACAAAAAAACTCAGGCTATTTATGTCCAATTACAAAGTAAAACAAATGTTATATTTATGATCTTATATGTATAAATCACAAAAAAAATTGTATTTCAGATTGCCTGCTCGGTATTTTGATCCTGTGACTCAACAGCCTTATTATAGTATACAAGCATTTAAAATACTTCGTGAGGCTTACTACATGCAGTTAGAAGAGAGAGGTAATACCGATAATCCTGATATGCAGAAATGGCTTGATTGGCGCAAAACTGTTAAAGAAAATCGATTAAAATCTGCAGCAAATAAAATTAAAAGTTCATAATTCTTATACAAGCATACATACTTACATATGTCACACATCACAGTCATCAATCATGTAAGTTTAATAAATTTAAATTACTTTTCTATTTTTATTTAAGAAACAATTTTGAAAAATTTATTTATAAAACAATAATACCCTAAAATAAAATTGGTGTTGGCCAAATATTATAATTTTGTATGCTTTAATCTACTGTATAAATAACAAACTACAAAATATTCTTAATTTCATATGACACTTAACATTTTCTTTTAATTAAAACATTTTTCTTCGGATACCTAAGAGTAAAAAATAATATAATACCTTTAGTTTTAACAAGACTTTAATATAGACAAATGCTATTCAAATTGTAGAAATAATTGTAAAGTTTTTGTTTTATTATGGTTATTTCGTTTGTTTAATTTTGTTTGTTTTTGGTAACGGTTCTAAAATACCTTTTGTTTTATCTCTTTTCGTTCTCAATAACTTGGGCATTTTGTCTATTTCTTATCATTTTCTGAGAAAACCTGTGATTGTTATATAAGTGTGTCTTCATCTTGTCCCTCGTATACCATTAATAATGAGTGTTGTGAGGGCGAGCGTCCTAAAGTTAAGCCACCTAAAGAGCCATCAGGAGATAATAATCCTGTTTGCAAACTGTTTGTGTCTCTGTATCCTGATGTTGACGAGGTTTGTGATACTGAATCCCAGGATATTTCGCCTATTGGCTTGGGGTGTTCCTCCTGTGATAAAGTATTAACCTGCATTTATAATTTTTTTTTTAAAGAAACTCAGTATTATTTTAGAAAACTTACTATACTAGGTGGTTCCATTGGAGTGAGCCTACTTCTTTTCAAGCGAAATGTTTTTCGGCTAGCCGCTTTTGATCTTTGTAATCTCGATCTGGTTTGATCTCCTGAACTGTCTTCGGCAGGACTTTCTGGTGAAAGTGGTGTTGTTGAAGTTTCTCCAGAAGAATGCCTAAACTCGACTGACGACACAAAACGTAATTTAGGAGGTTGTGCTTTAAATGGTGCTTGTTGCAAGCTTTGGGAGTGAGAAAGTTGTGACAGAACCCCTGCAGGTAAAGCTGTAGCTATAGTTGCGGAGCTAGTGGCTTGGCTGGACGCCACTCCACCCGATCCGGATGCACCTATTAATGTGGGGGCTGATCCAACAGCTTGTTCACCGCTTTGACTTTCACTAGTTGTTTGATGTTCACGGCCTGTAGAGCTACTGGATAGAGATTCTCTTGGTGGGTGTAAAGTTTGTTGGGATAAAGTATCACTGGGAGTGCAAATGCCACCAGATCCACTTCTAGAGTCAATAGGAACAGCCGAAATATGAGAATGTGTGGCTTGACCAGTAGTCGTTCCTGTAAATATAGAGATTAAGGATGGTCTTTGCTGTGATTTATTGTGACCATCTGTACCACTGGCAGTAGCAGGAGTATCATTTTTCTTCAAATCGGAGCTTTCACGATCTAGTGAATATTAAAGGCATTAAAGACGTATGTTATTTGATAGAAAACTTACCATAACGTTTTTCTTCAAGCTCATCACGTAAGTCCCTAAGTTCCCTAGCTAATTCCAGCAATAATGCTCCTTTAGATTTAATGCCCCCTTGGGGTGGTGTGCCCCTCAATCTTTCTCTAATAATAAACTGCATGTGTCTTTCATGGTCACCAATAGGTGGCTGTGATATCTATAAATTGAAGGACATTTTTATGTATTCATGGAAGTAATATGGAGCAAGAGGTGCGTTTTGTTAAATTACCTTGTGTAAAATAAATGGCATTAAAACAATGTACAAAGGTGTTCTGTGGGTTACGACAAACTCTAGAAAACTCCACAAATCTGGTGCAGCTTCATTTCTTCTCCCTAAGTCTCTCATTACCCTTACAATTCTTGGCCATTCTGTGGATAAACGATTCTCAAAACATATACAAACAATTCTTAAAGCAAGAAAAGCTGCTTGGTATAAGGATCCAGCTATTCTGGCCGGCCGTTTTGCATCTCTGCTACCGGTAAATGTTAATGAGCCGGTTCTAAGATCTCCTCCAACACGATTTATCTGAGATACTGCTTGTCCGGTTCTGCCAGCCGGTGGACTCATTGCATTGAGTACCGCTGTTAGTAAATAACTTACATCAGTCATTTTCAATTCACCGACATCAGAAACACCTCGACCGGAGCACACTTTCAAGCACAAAGGCATTATCAAATGCATTAGATATCCTTCGGCCTTCTCTTGGGTAGAAAACTCTGCACTTCCACCACAAATTTGAACTAAAGAAAAACAATCAACCGGACTAACAACTTGCAATGCCACCAAACGCACAACAGTGGAGCAAAAGAAGGCCGGTGGATTCTGAGACATAAGAGCTGCGCCTGCACTTGATACACCTTCGGGGGCCGATGAGCTTGGCTCATTAACAATGAGATTTTGGACAGTACTAATTAAGGTTTTCATTTGTTGCCAATGCAATACATACGGATGCCTGACTATAGTTTCGTGGATTCCCTTTAGCAGACCAGCAGCTGCTTCCCAATCGGTGTTACGTCGTATAGAGGGCTTCTTTGATATTTTAAGAAACACTTTATCAATTCGTCTCAGTATAGTAACTAGAGCATTGCGTAAAGTGTCATTAGACCATTCAGCACGAGGCAAAACTGCCTGCATATACCTTTGGAGTCCACGGCAAGCCATTGATTCTGGATCATAGGGAGAAACTTTTAGTAAAGAATGTGCTATATCGGCCAATCTTATGTGACATTTGGCATCCAAAACTTCAGCGACTTTGCTTTCATCTTTTGGTAATTTCTTAGAGAGTTCCTGTAAGCGAGTTGTAGATTTACTTAGGAAGTCTCCAACTACTGAAAGTAAAACATCTCTTGGCCTACGATATTCTGTTCGTATCATTTCTGAATCTTCTCCTGAATCAATAATATTTTTAGTACGTGGATCCGATATGTATTTTGAATGTGATTCTTCTTCAAAATCTAGACCTGGTGAGCATGGCGGACCACGACTGCAGTTTCTTTGTGATGATCCCTTATGCTCAGGACTATTTCGGTATGGGCCATTGTAACTTTTAGCTAATCCCTCACAATTATGAACCATAGTACGTATAGCTACTGCCAATTGCAGTATAATATCTCGTTCCGATTTCCCTTGCAACGGTATATAGCTGGGAGACTGTATCTGTTGTAGATAGCAAGGTAATATGGCCTCCAGTATAATCTTTAAAGTCAGATATAGCGTGTGACTAATGATGTACAAACATGAAAAAAAATTATATAAAATTTCTTACCAACATCTGGTAACCTCTGGTGCTTTCTGCGGAATAGGACACTACCATTACGCAGAGAGTTATGCAATCTAAAACCGTAACATCACCGTCTTCATCGTGGTAACAAAAATCAATAGCTTTTAATGGCTTGGGCTCCTTAACTAATTCAGCAATATTTAAAGGATCTGGTGAAGGGTCCTCTAAGCTTAACAGCAAGTTGAATAAACAACTAGATTGTACCTAAAATTAATATTTTTTATTAATAAAAACAAAAATTTAAATTTACTAGAAAATACCTTATGCGCTTTTCCATAAGTTCCATCCTCATCTGTGTCCAATATAGCCGATACTGAACCAAACATTTGCAATATAAATGGCTTGCGATTTAACAGATAAAATTGCTTGACGGCATATTCAATTGTCGTTGTAATTAATTTGTTTGTTTGATGCAACGAATAAATTTGTAACAATGTTGGCATAATCATAAAATAGCCGTTAGTCGAGAAAATATTTTTAAAATTAAAAGCAGCATTAATGTAAGTAGCCATTACATAACGCATTATACAAGAATCCTCAGCATGTAGAAATGCTGCTCCCGACAAAACATTCAAAAATAATTGTATATCAGCTGAGTAAGCGAAATTTCCAGCCATGGCTTCAAACATGCGAGCTATCAAACGAACCCACATGAATTTATGCAGTACGTCTAGTCCCAACAGAACCTTGCCATATTCACCCCCTTGATGTAAATCTAAATCAACTTCTAGAGCTTTGCGGGGAAACGATGGCAGCTTCATAAGTTCTTCATGTAAGAATACAACTCTTTGAACAACCATATCTACGTTCTTTAAAATGGCCCAAGTCAAGTGAACTTTGCCAATTTCTACAAATTTCTTAGTCAATTCTTGCTTCTGTAAGGCCAAAAATGATTCATCTGGTTTAAGCAAAACCAATCGCAATTCCGGATATTGTGATCTTTTGAAAAAGTACAAGTCACGGACATACCAGTTGGGATTTAAAATTTTATCTGTTCGAATTTTAAATATTTATGTGTTAGCAACCTATTGGCCTTTACTTGCTATATTTACTTACTGCTTTTATAATCCACTAAACAATAATTATTAATGAACTTCTCGTCGACCGGATAATAATCCAGCACTTCTTTCAAAAGTTGACAAAACAAAGTATCTTCTTGAACGTTAAACTGTGAAGGTATGTTACAGTCATCATCTGTAGGTCCATGTACAACAATTTTCTTTGCTGCTGGAACGTTGGCAGTTAATAAAATTGAAGCGTCGCACTGTTCTTTGCGTAAAATTTGTTTTAAGTCTTTGAACATAATGCCATGTACGCTATGCACTACCATCCATAGTACCGACAAAGCTGAACCAACAAGCTAAAGAATTTAAAACGAGGCTACTCTTCACTACTTCAAGTAATAATTAAAAATTCTATACTCACTTCTTGTTTAAGCTCATTAGATGATCTCACGTAAAACATAATATAACCAATAATTGAATTGTATAAAGCAAATGCTGCCTGTTGAGGTAATCTCGGTACAAAACGTATTAAATGTCTCAGTAGCTTAAACATTTGGTCTTGACGATCTCTAGTTAATCTCTCGAAAACATAACGCAAAAATAATGCTGATTCCTCTACCAAACAGACCCATATTACTTGATAGGCAACTTCGTAAACTGCACTACCATCAGTACCAATAGCTGCATCATCTAGACAACCAACAATTTGCATTACCGACGAACACAAAACGGAAGGAAACAAGGAATGAGCATGATGCAAGTGTGAAGATATACGCGTACCATCGATTTCTTCTTCGCCTTCGTGATCTTCATGTTCCATGCCTGGTTCATGGGAAGCTTGCTGGCTTATCGGTATTGTGGTAATCAAAAAACTGTGACGTTCAGCTCTTTGCTTGTCTCTCTGCTGACGCAGGGCATTGCGTATAGCTTCAGTTTGTTGCATTTTGCGACTCTTAGTTGCAGTAACTAGAAAAGGCTGTAATTGAAGTTTTCTTTTAAGTCTTGCAATTTTGTTTCAATTTACCTTTATAACCTACATGACGATCTTGATTAAGTGTAACATCCACATCCTTAGTCTGTTGTACTGGCATCCACGGTGGATCCACAACTGGCAGACTTTCTATGCCTATTTTAGGGGAAGGTAAAGTAAATTCAATGCCACCAGGTGGCACTTTGAAGGTAACATCATGAGCATTTTCTTCCATGCGTGGCCAAGCATGAAAACGATTTTTCCATAATATCAAATACCTAAAAAGAAAATAAAAATTATTTTAAATTTATTAAGCAAAAAAGGACACGAATAAAGCACACCTTTGTATGGCTCCAATTCGTACGTCTGGATCTTTGCTTTTCAAAGCTCTTTGCATTATATCAAAAGCATAATTTTGCGCTTTTACTGAACCCATTAAGAATACCGCAGCACTTGATGATGCTATGTCCTGATTTGGTTCCAGCAATAACTCCCAAGCTGCTGGCATAGCTTCAATAACCATTTCTTCAGTTAAGATTACTGCACCTTTCAACATAGTGGCAAAAGGAAAGTGAAACAGATTGCGTATATGAAAGCGTAAAAATTTCAGCATTGGTGACTCTTCTTGCTCCTTTTTCTCTTTTTCTTGTCGAAATGCTTTAGCTAATTTTTCGGCCATTTCTAAATCGGGATCATCACTTATGCGATCTTTTCGTGAGAGGCTATCCTTACGCTTAGATGGCGAAGTTTGTGTTGAACTTTGTTCGGAAACTTTTCGTGCCGATCTAGATCGTTGTTGGTTAACCTTTGCAGATGATATAACAGTTGGTTCTAAATTTGGATGATCAGAATCGAATGTGAAACCAAATTCTTCGCCATACACCTAAAAAAGAAAACAACAATAAAAATAATAGAATCTAGCTGTGATTTATTTTCAAGACATTAAAATAAATTTACTAAATAATATGCTGATGTCAAACTGAAAACGATCAAGTCAGGTGAAAATTACCTAAAAACATTAAAAAAAATTGAAGAAATGAATTGCAATTCATTTTACCAATTCATTTGAATTAAAAATGAATTGCAATTCATTTTGCCCAATTCATTTGAATTGCAAATGAATTGCAATTCATGTTTGCTAAATTCAAATGAATTGATTCAAATTTCATTCAATTCGTTTTTTGGCGTAAAGAATTAATTCAAAATTTTACCAATTCAGTGCATGAATGATTCGCGAATTAATTCAAAAATGAATGATTCGTTTACAACTCTGCCCAATATACGAAACAGTGGGCTAGGAACAGGAAGATTAAAGTCTTGGATCTAAATTTCTCTGAGAATTTGTTCGATAGCGTTAAATCTTCATAAAAAGATAAGTATTCATCTAAACACAATGAACTTTGGCCACTTACGAGTATTCAGGAAACATGGCGAGAAATACCAGTTTCAGTTTGGTGATGCTTGACCAAACCATTTCGAACACCAAAATACCATGGACAAAATATTAGGCTAGCTTTGAACTTTGAACCTTTTACTTTAAATTTTTCGAGTTACTATTTTTCTGTTTTTTTGTTGTATATTTTCCAAATAAATCAAATGTCCTTATTATTTTTCACAACACTGTGTATGAAAAGTAAACTTAAAAATTAATTTACATTTAGAAATATTAAATAAAAATATTTATAAAAAACTTAAGCTTATTTGGGTTGCCTCCTGTGAGGTTTGAACTCACGACCCCTGGTTTACGAGACCAGTGCTCTACCACTGAGCTAAAGAGGCGGACAGGGGACGTGGGCCGTAATAGCTTATAAAAACTTGCGACAATATATCGCTAATCTAAGTTTTAATTAAAAACCACGAAATTATTATATCGAGAACGTGTAAAAAGAAAGTAGTTAAAAGTTTAATTTATTGTTTTTTTTTACATACTAAAGGGCTGCACAAGCATACTTGAAAAGTCTTGCAAGCAATTTTTATTAAAACATGTTACACATGTGTGTAGTATTCAAGTATGCTTATCCAGTGCTCTAGTACATACATACTTGAAAAGCTATTTGAGCTTTGAGAGCAAGCACGATTAGCTATGAGTATTTTTCCAAGTGTATTTACGAATACAAAAAAGTTATTTGTAGCAGATGTCTAATACAACATACCTTTCTAGTTGCTTTAACTAAACGTGTACAAGCACGCATATGCCTTTTGTAGCAATAGGGATGACAATAACGTTTATGACTGCAATAATAATTATAACTTCCAATTAAATCAATAACTGCCTTTAACCATGGCATATTCTTTGCAGTATCATCGGTTTCATTGGAATCTGTTGGGGATTCTGGTTGTTGATCATCGCTAAGTATGCCTGGTGAGCCATGTTCTTCTTCACCACCACTCACTATACCCTGCTCAGATGTATCACTGCGATCCGAAAGCGATGAAACTTTACGCCTTGATTGTATAGAATCGACACGTTTAACTGCAAATTGTATTTTTTTTTTATTATTTGCAACTGGAAAAAGAGTTTAAACGCTGAATACTTACAGTCAGCTTCCATATCTTTGCCATCTTTTGTGTTTCGTCTTAGTTTTAGTGATCTGCGCTTAAAAGATCCACCAGTTGTGGTGGCTGTGCCACGACGTGATAAAAACGGTCTAACTGCAGAGGCAATAGGACGTCGAACTAAAGTAAAATATAAAATTTATTTAACTATTTTGAGCTGAAGGCCTAAGATGCCATTGCTCTCCCACTTTTTTTTCTCTCTTGCCTTATAATTTAAGAGAATTAATAAATAAATATTTAAAAATATTTAACTATTCAGAAAGCTTATTTTTGGTTTCTTTTTAAAGTTTATAAAATTAATCTCTCTTTCATAAATTTTTTGTTTTGAATTTGTTATTGTTTAATATTTATAGAATTTAATTTTTTTTAAACCGAATTTGTTACCAATCATTCCATTCACTTGTTATAGTTAAATTTTTTAGTTCTATCAACCAAAATTCAATTATACCTGTCAAAAAATTATTAAGCGAATTAAATTTTGAACTGCATTATTGAATTTAAATGTTTGCAACGATAAAATTAGCACAACTGCGTTTTTGACTGGCGACAAATTCAATTCTTACAACCGAAGTTGTTTTGCTGTATGTATGTATCTATGAGCTCGTATTTGCCATTGTTTGCAAAAATATTTTTTTTTTATTTTCCTACCTTCTTCACCTTCTTTTGTAACTGTTGTGTTACTACTGTTTTCTGACTCATTGTCAGGTTCATGTAAAACAAACGATATTTTTCTTTCTGTTTGACCAACTATAACATCATTTCCTGCAGCAATGGATTGCAAGCTCTGTGCTGAAGTTTGTGAATGACCCATTGAACTTAGTGCCATAGACCATCTACGATTTACCTCCCTATAGACTTTTTCCCAAGGTGCTGGCTTATCTTTGTGTAGTAATTTTGAAGCTTTTGGTAATAACACATAAATGTCACGCAAAAATGCTGTTATTTCAAATAGCAGCACGCATGCAATTAATTTTAAAGCGTGTGGACAATCGTTGCCATGGGAATTGACAGAGGCTTCATCTAAAAAGTCTTCTTCCTCGTCTTGCTGTAATAGTTCTCGTTGCTTTTCTGGATCAGCTAAACTTGCATTAACTGCTTCATACTGTAGACGCTCAGTAAATAAAATTTCTTCTAGTCGAGCACCCAACATTTCAGCCCACTGTAAATAATTTATATAAACATATCGCTCATATACTTTAATTTTTCATGAATATCTTACTTTATATTTTGTAAAAAATATCAAAACAATATTTTAAATGCTCTTCTTTTCAGAATAAAATATTTAAAATTTATGCCGTAAGAATGTCAAAAAAAAATTTAAACTTTAAATGGCTGTCCTCTAAAATCATGTTTGTTGTATTATTTGTGACGCTATGGGTTGATGTGCGTTGTGTGTATTTTCTAAAGTTAATTTTAAGGTAAATTTCGTTGCAGAATATAATGTGCTGCTCTGGCTGATAATGTATGCGGCATTCGTACAGGATCTAAATCTTGTTAGGTACTAGGTACTTGAGTTCTCGACGCCTGTTTGCACCAGGATGAAAAAAATTACATGCAACACAAATTTGTAGAGCTTAACATATACAGTAGTGAGCATTATTATGAAACAAGTAGAGCTTAAATAAAAAAATCGTTGTTGCTTCCTTTCCAACTCTTTGCCCCTGCTTCTCTCAAAATAATAAAAAACTGGATTTGTAAAAGAGGTTTATTATATTAGCCGAAAAAAATTATTATTTTCAGAGGATAATTTCCTTAGCCTCGCCACCAAATATTACTTTTTTTTTGAGTTGCATAGAATATTTTATTTGTTTTATATTTAGTTCTTAAGGAACTGTGACACAAAAATTATTTTTAAAAGATATACAGCCCCTGGAAAAATATTAGCCCATAATCATAATCACAAAAAAAGTACGCTTTTATTAAAAGCTGACTTTTTTTATTAAGAATTTCTTGAATTTAAAATCGATTTAAAACAAAATTCCGACTTTAGTGTGACTATGATTACGGGCCATTGTTAAAAAAAAAAAAAAAAAAAAAAAAAAAAATAATTCACACAAAAACTTTATATGCGAGTAAAACTCCTATTACAAATACTTCCTGAACTCAATTTATTCATTAAATCTGTTGTGAAATGTCCGGATTCAACTTCTTATTTGGTTTTCGTAACTGATTAAACCGGCTGATTACAAAACGAAAAGCTAATGGTTCAATCCCGCTCACAAACTTGCTGTGTTTATTTCATTTTAAGTTGTGTTTTTTACGAAAATTAGTTTTTAGCCTGTAACTAAATAAATAAAATATAGTCCAGCAGCAGCATTGCCATTTAAGCCTAGATTTAGCCTTTTTTTCTCGCATTTAATCTTGAAATTTATGAGAGCAAAAATATGCTACATCATTTTGCAAATGCTATGATGCATGACCATTTACCCAAGTTTATATAAATTACCTGATGGAACATTTTACCCGCGGCCCTTTGTAATATGTGAGTTCGTCTAGTGCTGGTGGTGCTCATTTGTTGTTTGATGTGATTGGCGGAAATGTTAGCGCCCGATTGGCGATAACCAGATATATTCTGTTTCATCCAAGCGGGCCATTGGCCCTTATTGCATAAATGCACAAAATGTGCACATTCTAATAAGAAAGTGGCACGTGTAACTAAAGGTGCTTGAGGCTGAAAATATTTTACATCAATAAATTTAATACTAAATGTAAATTGTAGCATTCAAGTCTTACCAAATCTAATACGGCAGCAACTAATTGTGGATCTGGAAATGTGCCTGGTGCACAAGTCTCCAGTAAAAAGGATAAACGCAGCATGCCCAATCTGACTGGTTCTAAAGGTATTAGTTTTCGTTCCTTTAAAACTACCACTTCAGATTCTCTTGGTCCATCACACATATCCGATGAGCTTCGCCTACTGTAGTCGGCAGTTTCTTCTATACCGCCTTGTTTTTTCTTGCCCTTCACTATGCCACCGAAATGGTTCAACTTTCGTTCAACTCTGCGTTTGGCTCTTTGAATTGAACGTCCTATACCATCGCTAGATCTGCCTCTCTGTATTTTTAAAGAAGGATGTCGTACAAATGTAGTCATTTCTGGGTTTAATGAGCCAATTTCCAAGTCAATGGATGAACCTTCTTTGGGAGCGCCTTTGAACCAACGCACTAAACCACTTAAGCGTCCTAAAGAATTGCGCTCAGAACTAGATGTTGAATCAGATAATAATTGTCGTTCACTGTGTCTAGGAGTTAAAGTAGGTCTTATGCCAGTGGTACGTCGACGGAAATTGCTTAAAGGTGATTGACTAGTTTTATAATGCTCGTCACAAGGTTCAGTCTCCAGCAGACTCTGTTAAGCAAATCATAATTTTTAATATCAGAGATTTAGCAGTTGAAGTAACTCACCACTGCACAAGCAGATGAAGTGCTACGCTTTTTGAGCAGTAAACGCCGTTGTGAACGATTATCATCGTTTTGAATACTTTGAGCTACTTCAGCTTGTGGGATATGTCTAATATGGCATTAAAATATGACATCCATTACTAATAGAAACTTAAATTTTATTTAACTTACAAACCTTATAACTCGCGTTGTTTGGGGTGCCGGACCCTTCTTATGTGGTCTAGGTGTCACCGCTAAAATTCCACTCAAAGCCACCAAACGAAATGATCCACCATGTGCTCCCTTCACATATGTGACTAACTGGCGTATATCTCCATATAATGACACATTTTCCACGGTTTTCAATTCTTTGGAAGCATTAACAAAACGTGTAACCAATGGCTTGAACACAGCTGCTATTACTTGGGCTTCTGGTCCACCACTTAGGCCTCCACTAAAATTGGTTGAATAACCACCTTGTCCGCCTGATGATGATACACCATTGCCAATATCCGAGTTAAGATTTTTAAAGGCACTCGTGCGCTTATGAGCTAGTTACATTGTTTGTTTGATATTTTTGAGGGGGTTTTGGTTCAAAATTTTATCAATATAGACAAGAGACAGAGACAGATTTTGTGTAGGTGGTTTGAAAACAAACAGATGCGTTAACGGACAAGTGACAAAAAGAACAGTGGAGATAAATCAAAAATAAAAGACGTTTAGAAAAATTATAAAGAAAAGAAAATTTTGCAATTAATAAACAAAATTACATGCCATTTAGTTTATTCGATATAATAGAAAAATTATTAACCAAAAATATTTGAAAAGCAATGAACCACGCATGCATAAACTAATATTTTTTGTTTGCTCTATTTTTTTACTTTGTGTGTGTGTGTGTGTGTGTGTAAATATTAAGCAGTGAAAAGCAAAATTTTATAAACAATTTTTTACATGCAAAAATTTTTGTGTTTTGAAATATTTTATAGTAAAAAAAAAAAAAAAATGAATTTAGTAATACCAATTCAGAATTCAAACCGAAATTGTAGTGCACCTACATTTGAGGCCTTGTTTTCTGCTAAACTTATTCAAACAATTCTATTAATTTCTCTCATAGTAACTTTTTACGCTTGTTAGTTAAGCCTTGCTTTACACTGCCTGACTTTTCATGTGAGTTAGATGGTCAATTAAACTCAAATTAAAATTAAAGTTTGTTTCTTTTTGCATCAGAGAAGATAATACGCTATCTGAGTATGTTTCAGCTTTAAAATACTTATGAGAAATCAGGTGGTGTAAAACAGTTTTTTAAAATGAAGAATTGCAATATCTGAACTTGTTTTAAGTAACTTACTTAGAGGTGACAGCAAAGAACTTGGATCTACACAAAATGCACAGAAGGCATGAAAGAAATCAACTAGTTCTTGTAGTGGTGCAGATTTGACCATTTGCTGCAAATAGCGTTTGGTACGTTGACTGGCATTCCTCAATAGACGCGAGAGTATTTTTTGACATTGTTTCCTTAAGAAATCAGCTGGCGGACCACGTACACCTAAAAGTTTAAAGTTTTTACATTTATTATACAAATACACAGGCAAAAACTGATTTCTAGTATATTCGAAACCCTGATTCAAATTGTATAACCACTTTTTTATGCTACGTGTGTTTTTACCTTTATATAAAACAAATTAAAGTCGGCTGTGCCGAGTCTTATTACTCTTCACAGTGTTAGCCACATAGTAATGTATTTCATTTTCCCCATTCTTATTAAATAAAATAAATAATATAAAAAGAATTAAAATGGCTACTTTATTAAGCTTGAGGTTGTATTGTATAAATTTGGCTCCAACTTGCGTAGCTGCTTCTGGATATAATTATAAATTAAACAAACTATTAAAATAACATATTTAAAAAATTTTCTTGATAAAATTAATTTGATTAATTTATAATTATATCCCGAAGAAGCTACGCAATTTGGAGAGAAATATGGATATAAAAAGAGATTTATACAATGCGACCTCAAGCTTAATAAAGTAGCCATTTAAGTTAAAAAGAAAAGGTTAAGTAAACTAACAAGAAAATAAAAAAGAATGGCAAATATTGATTAAAATATTTTTCTTTGAATACCTTTCTTTGTTATTTAATCCTAAAATAAATAATTAATTTCAGTTCAGAAAATAAAATGAAAGAATAAATGTCTGCAAGCACTCAATTTTTACAAAAAAAATTTAAAAAAGATATTCAATAGGAATGCAAAAATATATAATAAATAGCTGACCTGACAAACGTTGTTTTGCTTTAAAATTTTTGTATATTCGATCTTGTTACTCTAAGAAATCGTACTCATAGGGTAAAGGACCATGCAAGACCGGGTAAAGACAGGGAGTAGATAAATACCGGCCAGATACCGGCTGTAGCGCCATTCGCCGGACGGATTTGTAACACTAAACCTTCCAAGGTGTTACCCAAAGGCATACACAAAAATTCAATTAAATCGGTCCATCCGTTTAGGTAGAGTACAAAGTCAAACACTCGTACAATCGAATTTTATATAAAGGGTGTTTTTTATAGACGTATAGAACTTTAAGTTGGCATTACTGTTCAAGATGGCTACCGATTTAACAGCTGTCAAGTGATTTATTCTCATTTTGGTTTGGCAATTCCTCATGAATAGCCAAACGATCATCAAGTAAGGCGTAGATTCGTCGAATGGGCCCAAAACGAGATTGCCGTTGTTCCCGATTTTCATTAGCGAATTTTGTTTAGCGATGAAGCGCACTTCTGGTTGAATGGCTACGTCAACAAACAAAACTGCCGCATTTGGAGTGAAGCTCCACCGTTACATCCAGAAAAACTGACTGCTAGGTGGTTTTTCAAAAACGATGATGGCCAGAACGTTACAGTCAATGGTCATCGGCATAGAGCCATGATTACTAACTTTTTCATTCCTGAATTGAACAACCATGATGTCCAGGAGCTGTGGTTCCAACAAGACGGCGCAACATGTCACACAGCTCATGCCACAATCGATTTATTAAAAGACACGTTTGGTGACCGCCTAATTTCACGTGAATTGGCCTCCAAGATCTTGTGATTTAACACCGCTAGACTACTTTCTGTGGGGCTATGTAAAGTCATTGGATAAGCCACAAACGTTTGACCATTTGGAAGACAACATTCGCCGTATTATTGCCGATATACGGCCACAAATGTAGGAAAAAGTCATCGAAAATTGGACGTCCAGATTGGACTACATCGGAGCCAGCGCCACGGCTGGCCAGAAATCATATTTAAAATGTAATGCCACAAGATTATCTTTCGGATAAATAAAATTCATGTAAATCGAATAATCCATCGTTGTTTTATTACAATGTAAAGTTCTATACGTCTATAAAAAACACCATTTATTAAGTAGAAATTTAATAAAATTTAATTTAATTTTGTAAACATTTGCAAACAATTTTTAAACCAAACATATTTAATTAAATATTTAATATCAATAATGGCAAAAATCAAAAAAAACTCCTTCAGAAAGATATCTGAATACGTAATTGCTATTATACTCAAAGCATTTAAAAGACACACATTTGTAAAAGATCGATTGACTGGTTTCGTGTTTTTGTGAGCACAAACATTACACACATGTACATCTTAAAAATTTCCATGAAAAAACAAAATAGAAATTGAGGGAAAACTACAATTTCGATGGTAGTTTTAATTTTTCTCGGCCAAATGTGGGCCGATTGTTTTGATTTTTTGCACAGACAGATTATCACTTCTGATAACACTGCGTACTGCGATTTTTTTGTCTGTTTTATAGTTTAGACGAATTACGCAAAATATTTATTTGCCAAAATTAAAAGAAAACAAAAATGGAGGTAGTTGCACTTCAGCGCTTATAATTTAGTAATTTATAGACCAATTGGGCTGAATTTAAATATCAGCCTGTAAGCAGGAACTTATAACAAATTGGTATACTCAACTTTTCTCTAAATCTTCTAGGGGCTTCAGAAATTTGATTTCACATTGCTAAATCGATTACAGAATAAGCTAAAAGAATCCAGAATATATAAGGTGACACATGTATGGTGTAGAAATTACGGAATGACAAAGTTATCCTTTTCATCTTGGGCTTAGCGTATACAGATTAAAATATCAATTAATTTTTAAACACTTACCATCATTGCAACCATTTGGACAGCCCAATACTTGTAACGCTCTCTTTATAATACCCATGGAAATTTCGTGAGCATGTTCGCCCAATTTCAATACGCCCATCTCCAACAAAAGCTCACAAATATTTAGACCAGCTTCTAAAACTCTCAGTGAAACCATTGTGAAATCCCTTTTAAACACATTGAAAACAGCCAATAATACAATTTCATAATCTATGCCTCCATCTCTTGTTATATAAAATGATGAACCAGGAGCTTCAGATTCATCGACGCCCGTATAATCAATATGAGAGTCTGTATGGGAACGCAACATTTGACAGCGTATGCGTGAGCCACTAGTACATGTACCTGGAGCACCAGACATACTGCCATTGACACCGTTGCCAACAAAACCTCCCATACTACCGCCATTGCTTAAAGCATCCAATTGCGAGTCTATTGAACCCTTAAATAAACAATTTATGTATGTGTGTAGGTATATTTTTCATGTCTACTTACTTGTCTCTTTAAATAATCTGGTGAGGGTGTGGGTGTATGCTCGGTAACTGTTATTATAGGATTTCTGGGATAAAATGTTGTTCTTTGACTAGACGATTGTGAAGATCTCATAACTTTGGGGGGTTCTACGTATCTGTAAAATCTTTAATATTTAAATATTCCATAAAGGGAATACAAATATGAAATTAGTTAAAAATGACATGAACGGTGCACAATGATATTTTTTTTAAACTGCTGTAGCTAAAGCTAAAGTATTACAGAAAAGCAAATGATTATTTATTATACAAAGAAAGGATTTAAAGCATAGCAGGGTGGTGCAAAATGAAGTGATTTTAATATAATACAAATATAAATATCTAGATGTGTATGTGGGTGTTACAAAAAATGCATGTTTCTGAGTGTTTCTCACTCAGGCCTATCGAATATTTCACTTTACTCTCTGTGATTCATTCGAATATTATGTAGTCCATTTGCAAATTATGCAGTGAAAAATTAAATAATTATCTGAAGGAATTTTTTAGTCAAATAAATAGAGTAAAATTCACTAGTTTAAAAAAATTTTTAAAAGTTGTCTAAAGGCTTTCTAATAACTAAACTTGCTACTTGGTGGTATTTGAAATGAATTAAATTTTTAAATAATTCCTCTCCCAAAAATTGAAGTTCAATCATTCTAGTTTTGGCCGATATACGAGTAAATTCTGCAAAAATTTTAAATTCGTTAAGAGTTGATATTAAATCTTTGAATAAATCACACAGGGAAAATATTTCTGTTCTAATTATCAATCTTATCGCAATTAAGGTAACATGGTTCCAATTTCTTTTCTGTTTCACAATTACAAAATATTCCACTTGTCGTCATAAATTTCGTTGTTGTTTTTGGAATTCTATAACACTCTTACTACGACGACGACAGTTTATCGTTTATTTTTTTTTTTTTTTTTAATTAAAACAAAAACAAATCTCTAGTATTTCATTAGCTGGCTTATTTTGTTTTGAATTTTTGTGACAAAATCTTCTCGCTTGTAATTTCAATTTAGATTTAGTCTTGTATTAGAAAGAAAACTTATCAGAAAGAATTCAAATATATTTTATATTTATAATTTTCTTGACGAAGCTTTCCACAGGAATATAATAAATAATTTTGTAAAAAAAGATTAAAGCTCAATAATTATTAATTGTATATAAAAAAAAATTATTTTCTTATATTCTGTTGGATCTATGGCGGAATAAAAATGGGCTTCGTCGAGGAGATGAAGAAAGTACTTTGTGTATTAAAAATAAGAAAGTGTTTTAGACAATAGTATGTGATTTAAAGCATGAAGTTAGATTTACATTCATGCAAGTAATTGATTGCAAGTTGAGTATACGTATTAACTACGAAAAAGCTGAAAAAATAGTCGAAAGTCTTGCAAATTGTATGAGTATCTAGACAGAACAGTGCAAGTTCATTATTAAAATATTGGCAATGGCTTCACTTCTAATGAAAAATGGCTGCGCCATTGATATAGAGCATAAAAATATATGAACTAAAAATTTTGTTGTTAGTATTTTTTTAAGTCAAAAATATGAAATTGATATTTAAATTTAACTTTTAAATGTGTTGCTGGGTCATTTTTTTCTTTTTTTATTATTTATTAATTTTGTTAAATATGCTAAATATCAATTACTAATGTAACTTCTTTTTTTCCACAGACTAATAAATTAATTTAAAACTCATACTCGGTAGCACTGTTTCTCATTTGTCAATTTACCTGCTTTAAGTGTCAAAAATTTACTTGCAAGAGAATTTGGTTGGCAGTTCAGCTGCAAGTTCGAAAAGTATTGAGTTTTTCGAACTTGCACTTGTATGCGGTGATTTGCTTACTCGACACGATATCGAAATATTATTCGATATGATAATTTACTCGTTATCGCTATGCGGTAATTAGACCCCTGGTTAGAAAAGTGAATTTATTTTCTAGCAATTTGTTCTTAATATGCCTTGCAATTAAATGGAATACTGCCTCTTACTGCAAGAGAAGGACTTTTTCTAACAATTCTACAAGTTTTTCAAATTGGGTTCTATTTGTGCCTTTATTTTTAAAATTTTTTTCCATATGTCTTTATTTTTTTTTAAACTTTTTAGTTGTTTTCTTATAGAATATCAAATATAAAAAACACTTATTGATAAATAACGATTACGAGAACTAGAATACTAATTAAAAGCCGTCGACAATAAACGACAACTGGAATATATGTGATTATTAATTTTTTTAAATCAGTGTTTTCCGATGAATTTCTATGGTACCTGAAATTTTCATAATTTTTTTTAAACTAGTTTCACCTTATAATGGCTGTCAAAATTGCTCTAAAAGCAAAGCAATGTGGCTACGCTATCCATATATTTTACTTGTCGACTTCGAATATTTTGTTCAGTAATGAAAAAATTCAGCGCTGTATTTGTAAATTTTTGAAAATAATTTTGTTTCTTTTTTGAAGACGCAATAGTTTAATTTTGCAAATCATTATTTAAGACCTTATGACACTTCATTGTTTTCGCATTTTATTGATATAGAATTGACGGAAAGAAACAACGAATGATAGAAAGAATCAAATATAAAAATATGTTAACAAAACTATTTGTTGTTTATATTTTTTTGTTTGTATTTCTTTTAAGTGCTGTTTTCGTCCTTAAAAAAACACGCCAAGCCAAAAAAAAAAATTTTAAGTTGGACCAGGATCACACACGGCAAGTTTAATTGGGCAATTCTTTCTCAATTCTTTTTTAAACTTGTCGTTTTGTCCACACAAACATTCTTATTCAGTCATTCATTCAGCCTTTAAGCTACCTGCTTCTTTTTTTTACATCTTTATAAAAAATACGAAGAGAGAACAAAAGGAAATTGCCCAGTACGAGCAAGTTTGTATCCTTTTCCATTCTTCTTTCCTCTCTCTCTCTCTCTCTCCTACAAAATCAAGAATGGCCCAAGTAAAATGGCTGTGTGTGGTCTTAGAAACGTTGATGTCAAGTTGAAAATTAAAAAAAATTTTTTTGACACAGTAAATTCTCCCATTACAATATATTTGTGCTGATCTTCAAAAATTGATCAATTTTTATCAATGCAAAAAAAGTAAGTGTTGTATGTATGGACTTTAGCCGCTTGAAAATACTGCTGGAAGAAATTCAAGCAATAACTCGCTTTTGCCGGGTATGATGGGATTATTCTAGATATTAAAACTACTTTTTCAATTGGTGAACTGCAAATTTTGTGTGCTCTAACTTGTGGTCTCATTAATTTCTTAATCAATCAAAATTTCCTTCCTTCTTTTATTTTTTACATTTAAAAAAAATTTTATTGTTTTTATATTTAATTTGTGTTTGCATTAATGTAACATATGTGGGAGTACATTACTAGTGTTTAGTTAATTATAGTGATAAAAGTTAAATATTTATTTAGAAACTAAGAAAAACACACTCACCCGCTATCAAGTAGACAGCTGGTATTGTTTTTTTTTCAGGTAATTAAGTAAGAGAAAATTAAAAAAAAAAAAAAAATAGCGTAGTTTTAGAAAAATAAATTTAGTTTAGTTTAGAGTTATCAGAAAAAGTAATTAAAGAAAAGTTTTCTAAACAAATATGTCTATTAAAATAATTTTTAATAATCAAGAGTGCAGTAACTAAAGCTTGAAAACATACTTCCCTCAATACACTGATTAACAGCTGATAATTAACGTTTCATTAGCATAGTTTTTGAAATATGAATGTACATATGTATGTATGTATGTATAAAATATTTATTTTAAGTTTAGTTTATAAAAAAAGTTATAGCGTTTTCTTTTCTAACAAAAATGTTCCATATATTCTGCCATCCAAGAATGTTTATGTTCTATTGTCCAAAAAAAATTTAATAGTTTAGGTGAAATTTACATGTTGCATGTAAAATATGCAAATATGGTACATGTTTTGCACTCAATTTATAGCAAGGGTGAGATAATGGCTTTTTTTTACAACTGTATGTACAAGGAAGCCAATTATTTTATATGTTGGGGAAAATATTAAAACTAATAAAAAAATAAAAAAGTTGCTTGTGAAGAAGCCGAGATATTCTCTACATTAAAATCTATTATTATTATTGCAGCAAAATTTATTTTTATTTTATTTTAGGCGCAAAGTTTTTTAAACCAACTGCCTATCAGTGATGTTAAAATCAGATTTTGCAAATCGCTTTAACAGAGTTAAATATATAAAACGCTGAAATGTCAAATGTTACATAAAAACGTATTTCGTATTGAAACTATTAATATTATTATTATCATTATGGGCTATAAGCACACTGGGACCTTTAAGATCTATTGTAGAGCCCACTTCCTAACTACAATCCGAGACTCTTAATTGCTGTAGGACTAACTATGCCTACATCTTTTGGAACCAATGTCCCACTGCCTAAGCAGCTCGTTTTGGGTCTTGCCACCGCTGAGCACTCACACAGATTGAAACCATAAAAAGACATCACTTTGTATAGTTTTAGGCAACCTGTTTAAAATATTACATAATTTAAAGGCAGCATTTTTTAATTTTATTTTTTGAGAATAGAAAACGCCATGAAATAACTAATCGGGTTTTTAATTTTAAATATGGAAAGTTAAAGTATATGCGAACGAATGTTTAAATGTATGTAACAAGCAAAGGCAAAAGCTAATCAAACGCCCAAATGTCTTTAATGTTTAACTCAAATAATCTTTGTCTTAAAAAAAAAAAAACTTCAGTTACAAAATGTCAAAGTTTCAAATTTTCCTAAAAAATATTTTACTTCTGTAAAAAAAAGTGACAGTTCAAAACAAAATTTTTAATAAGTTTGGATATTTCATATTATTTTTAAATGCATATGACAATATGCAAGTGTGTAGAGTATAAATGTATGATTTCGATAGAAGCTGTTCTTTTCCGATCATCTAAGTATTATTATTATTGTTAAATATTAGGCCATAAGTTCATTGTTCCAGTTCTAGGCCTCAAATGAAGCCAATTACCTTGCTCAGGAAGAATTTTCCTACCTTTCTGCTAATCAAGAAGAGGTCTCCCAAAAGTTTAGCGCTACGAAACCCTAAAGCCGGACAGTCACAAAGTATTCTAAGGTTTCGTCATGCCAACCACAACACCTGCGCTGCTTTATTTCAATATATTCTATCTTACACTTGTGGTATCTAAGACCACAATTCCGCTGGGAGTCTTAAGGCTACTTTTATTAAGTGAAATTACCTTCTGGGATGTAATTCGTGATAGTGTGATAAAGCGCTTAGCTTGCCTAAGTCCGCAGTATTTTGAAAATTATGATCTGATACAGGAACCAGATTTTTCTCTAAAGTATGTATACCTAAAAGATGCTAAAATAAGGTTCTGTTCCTATAAACGTTTGTTGGCCAAGAAGTCTGTCCGTTCGTTGCTAGTATGAATTTTATGCCCACAACACAACCTCAGGTTATTATGGATTCCAAGTTCGTTCAGGCTGATTTTAGCTCAGCTTAGCAGCCTGACTGTCTGTCATCAAGTATATAGTCTGCCCTCTATAGTTCTTCTCCTCAAAAATTATTCCTCACACACTCTCTCTCTCTCTCTGTCTAACACAATCATCTAAGTAATTGAGATATTTACTAATTATTTCTATATTATTTAAGCTGAATTTACTACTCTCAAGGAAAGTATCATATGTAAATATTATCTTAATTTAAAAAACACAAAAAGTACTTTCTGTGCTCAAATACTTGACGAGTTTCTTTTACGAAATATTTTTTATTTAATTAGAGATCACGAAATTGCATAATCTTAAGACTTTTATATATTTTTTTCTTTAATTAAAAGAATATATAAAACTAAACGGGAATAAAAATAACCCTTCGGCTGTCTTTAGTAATGGCGTTTTAACCTTCGATTGTATTAAATTGTATGTTTAACGTTTTATTTTTATAAATTGAAAAAACAAGAAATAAAAACATAAAAGGTCCATTGTAAATTTTGTGGATTTCAGTTGATGGGTTAGTTGTGAAAATTATGTATGTATGTATATTCTGTTTCAGTTTCAGAAATCATTAATAAAAAGCTAAATGGGGATATAGGGACATACATACCTTAAACTTGGCATAGATTTGCCTTTTATTAAATTACTGGGTGGTTCTCTTGTAATCATGGAAGCAGACCGTGATAATTTTTTTTCACCAGTATCCAAACTGCGATGTAATTCCTAAGGGATAACAGAATCATCAAACTAATGATTAATTGAATTAAATTAAATTAAATGAAAAAAAAAAGAGATATTCATTCATTTAAGTTGCAAATATATTGATATATAAGGTGTCCCTATAGATTGGGAGGCAGCGTACTAACCTACCAATCTGGAGGTTGCAGGTTTAACTCCTGTATAGACCCGGAATGTTTTCTGCAGACAAGCCAAGAAACTCCGGGGATTTGTGTTGTTAAAAAAAAAAACATTCGTCAAGTCAGTTGCGCAAGTCTCTTGCATTTGTAGATGATCGGTCAAGTGGAAACGAATTGCTAGTTTTTCAGTACAGACTTGCTTGTACGTTGTACTGGGCAACGTTTTGTTCTTTAATTTTTTTATTAATAAGTTATTCACCCCTATAGCGAATAAAAGTAAAATTCGTGTTCATTGCCCTCTAAGGGAAAATTGCTATCGGGAATCTTACGTGAAATTTTGTTCACGTTATCACTTCATAGTGACTGTATAATATAAAGAAGATTTATTAAATATTCTAAAGCTACGGTCACATTACACAAATATTTTTTGAAATAAGCGTAACCACTACTTTTTGGTAAGTATTTTTATAGTCTAACATGACTTTTATTATATAAAATTAATTCAAATAATATAATAGAGCAAAAGTGTTTTATTTAATGACAAATTAAACTAATCTGGGGGAATATTTCTTCAAAATATATAAACGAATTTGCAGATGACGTAGTGGTTATGTTTATTTCGACAAAAAATTTGTGTAATGTGACCATAACTTAAGTTTTCAAGGGCAAAACAATAAATTTTTGTAAGTTACCAATGGTTCTTGTGGTAAACGTATCAACTTTTTTTGTTCAGTAGTTTTCAGGGTCCAGTGGATGTTACATAAAGAATTTATAAAATTTTATAAGATTTTAAGAGCAAAAACTTAATTTTTTTTACTGGTAAAGGTGTCAATTATTGTAGATACCCGATTTTATTAGGAAATAATTGAATTTTTTTTATAAATTTAATTCCTTTTTAAATAATTTCGAAAAGCTGGTTGCTAAATAAAATTCAAAAATAAAAAAAGCAAACAAAATTATTTGTGTTTGTGAGAAAAAAGTGAATAAAACAATGAAAAACATTCACCCCTATCATGAATAAAAGTGAAATTGTTGTTCCCCCGAAATTTTCATTCCCCTCGAAGGGAAAATTGCTATTGGGAATCTCACGTGAGATTTTGTACACGTTATCAGTGCAGAGTGAATGTATAATAAAGAAGAATTTATAAAATTTTCTAAGTTTTCAATAGAAAAACAATAAATTTTTGTAATTTACGAATGGTTCTTGTAATAAAGGTGTCAACTTTTATTGTTAAGCAGTTTTCAGTGGCCAGTGCATATAAATAAAAAATTTCTGTAATTTTATAAGATTTTAAGAGCAAAAACAAAATTTTTTTTATTGAAGCAATTTATGAATGGTTCTTGTAGTAAAGGTGTTAACTGCTGTGGATAAACGATTTTATAACAAAATAAATTAATTTTTTATAGGTGGACAACCACTTTTTAATTCTTTTGTTAAAAAATTGCTAAATTCTGCTTGCTAAATTAAATTTTAAGAAAAAAACAAACAAAAATACTTGTGTTCGCCAGCAAAAAGTAAGTGAACAGATTAAACCAAAAAAGTGAACAAAACAAGGGAAAAAAATTATTTATGATACGGGGATTTAACAGGGAATTCATTCGTAATTGCTATCCCAGTGAAAGTGAACAAAATTCGAGGGAAATGATATTCATGATAAGGGTGATTATTTGCGATAAGGGAAATTTGCAGGGAATTCATTAATGATTGCTATCCCAGTGAAAGTGAATAAAATACGAGGGAAATGATATTCATGATAAGAATCAAAATAAGAAAATTGAAAAAAAAAAATATTAAGAAACTCAGCAAAAGAAACTGAAGAAAGTTAAAGTAAAATTGTGTATGTGAACGATAACGCAAGTTCAAAAGGATATTAAAAAAAAAAAATGAAAATATATACTTGAGCAACTGACTTTTCAAATGCGAAAGCCTTGTAATATTTGCTACTTAACCTGAATAATCTCATACATAAACTCTTAATTAAAGCATTCAACATATAGGTATAACACATAATACATTTTTTTTTAAATAGAACAAGAAACATATGCAACGTTTAGTAGTAAAATGGCATGATTAATTTATTAAAATATTCATTAATAAATATGATAAGTAAATAATGAGTGACAACATTTTGATTCAGTAACGAGTACTTAAGTAAAATTACTGCACATGGTGCTTAACTTTTAATTCTTAAGAAATTAAAAGCATTTTTGTTTAAGAAAATTTAATAAACAAAAAGGTTTTTCATGAATTTGGCCGCTATAGTTGAACATATTAAATATTTGTTAAAGAAGTCTTTACAACTAAGATTTAGTTCCTTGTCCAGTAAGACTTTTTGTTTATAAAGTACTAGCTGTTTTTGCCAGGATCTATTTATCTATTAGTGGCAATTCTTACACTAAGAAGATATAGTATATCTGAGCAATCTGGCTTTTAATTAGCGGTTTTTGTAAGGTATCGTGTAGCCAGTGAGCGATCCAAGAGTAAATTATGACCATTCCTATAATATAGTGACTTTATGTTAAAAATGTTAAAGAAAATCTGTTAGAAAATATAGAATTTTAATTGTTAAATCATTGAATAAGAGACGTAAAAGTGGGCGTGATACATTACAAACAAAACATCAAATTTTTCCTTTTTATAATCCAAGTAGAGATTAGCAATAGCTAAGTAAATTCGTGTAAAATGTAAAATTTTTTGCCAAACAAAAGTAATAATAAAGAAACTACTTAGTACACCTAGAGAAAAAATGGCTATAAACGGTGTGAATAGTGTATCAACCACGTTTGTGCATGACGCATGATGTCATTTTAACAACGCATTATCGACAATATACCTTTGCAGAATGGACAACGAATGGTATCTAATTGACAGCATACCGGTAATAAATCAACACCACCTGGTGTCATACCGCTGTTGAAATGACAATATGCGTTGTCAATTTGACAGTTAAACTCTTGGCCAGGACTAAAAAAAAATTTGCTGTTAATTTTTTATGCAATTTTTATAAAATTTTTTTTTTTTTTTACATACATTAAATTTTTTTTAAATACATTTTTATATAATTTGATTTTTTCCTTTCTATTAATTTATATTTATTTATTACATTGTTCAGCGGGCTTGAATTATTTTTTTTTTCAATTTTATATGACTACCAGGACTCGAACTTTGAAAGCATTAACTAAACCATTTCAGCCACAAAGCTCAGTTGAGTTTGAATGATTAAGTTTTTATTTTGTAATCATTTAATTTATGTGGTTGCGGAAGACACAAAATAGAAAACAATTTACTTTCAGCCATATTTTTCTCATTATTATGTTCACTATAAACATATTTATGGTTTCAGTTAAAATTTTATTAAAAATTATATTTTATGAAACATGTTTATCGTGATCATAATAATGTTTACATATTTCAAATTAACAATAATATTTTTGTGAAGAAGAAACTATGTTTGCGGTAACCATATTCAACCTTTTCTTTTTTCTGCGTGTGGAATCCTCCGCCCGGTCTCTTGGTGGAAAACAAGTGGTGACGAGCAACCGTCAATCCATTTTACTGGTTATGGTTAGTTTCTAATTTTATTTTCTTAAACCTTTTTTCTATAACTTATGTGTCTTTCGTTTATATTAAGCCCTTCAAATTAATTTTAAATCTGCTGTAGAAGTTTCCATGTGCAGTTTAATTTCATAACAATAATAATAACAGTGATTTTGAAATATCAAAATATTGTGCATACGAACAACTATTGCAATCATTAATAACACACAGTGTAAAGCAAAACCATTAAATTTGTACGTTTTGCTTTACAAAAGCATTCTTACTGCATGTTGCAGCGGTCTCTTGCCATTTGTGGAAATTGTATCTAGCCCTACTTTTTCCAAATTTTTTTCCGATTTTGAAAACATTTTTGTCTCGACGAAAGCACGCAAGTCAGACATTTTCACTCTCTTCTTCTTTTCGCTGCCACGCCTTTCCGCTGTAGGGCTGGATTCTTCTAAATAATTAATATAAAAAAGAAAAGAAAAATATATTGTGCTAATTATGTCTGAAGTTAAAATGATGAAATATTAATTTTAAACTACCTGCCAAACAAGCTGTTATAGATGGCTCTGGTATTTCTATATAATCTTTGTTTATGGAACTACTAGGACTGTCGCGATTATTGCTACCAGGTCCTTGATATAAAGAGATTTCAATTTGTGGTATTGGTAATGAATTTGAGCGTTTTCTCGGCTGATTAATGGCTATCAAGGATTCTTCACCAATTTCACTTAGTCTAAAAATTAAAAAAAAAAAAAAATAATGGAGTAAATAAATAAAAACCATAATTATTACTTTACCTGTTATACAAATATTGTAAACTCCAAAAAATGCCATCTTCCTGCCAGTGGGATATAAAGAGGCAACGCATTACAGCCACATCAAGAAATGTTGCTGCAGATACATCTGCCTTTACACTTTCCGATCTATTTGAATCAGTTTCTCTTTCCACTGAAGCGCTACGTTTTTCTTTCATGGAAGCACCTCTCATTAGTTCCTGTTGTTCAAATTCAAATTTGGTTGATGGTTTGTCCTTGTCTCTGGAATGAACGGACTGATGACTTCCGCGGCGACTTTGAGAATATTGTTGTGTCAGTAGACTAGCATCCGCCTGGTAGAAAACGTAAAATATAACAACGTTAATTGAAATACACAAAAGTAATAAATTAATTTTGGCAAAAAATTACAGTAAAAAATGAATTGTCCATTAAATGGGAAGCTGAAGGTAAACGAAAAATAACAACACGTTCATCTTCAACACTGGAAGCTTCTTCGGGTATGGTTTCGGGAAAAGCGAATTCTTTGGGAGAGGAAACCCAAGAGCTCTAAAATATTAATAAGGGTGAAAAAATCATCAGCGAAAAAAACAAAAAATAACACTGAAGAAAAACAACCAATATAATTTTAATTGTGAAGAAAAGAAAACACAGAAACTGGGTAATAGCCTGAGCTACAACATACCTCTTCATCTTGTCGAGTGTGCTCAGAGATTACACTTTGCGGAGAATCAGCCTTGGGTGTTGTGGCATCCACACTAAGAGATTGTTTGCCTGATAAAGAAAAAAAAAAAAAAAAAAAGTAAAATAAATACTTGAAAATAGTTTAGTACATTTAGTGCATTTCAAAGTAGAAACTTGCGTCCTGGAAACACATCAGTCGATCCTTTGGGAGTGGGTGCACACAACAAGTTACGGGCCTTGGGCTTTACTGGGGCAGTAAAACAAGGAGCACCCGGCGCTCTATTATCCCACATGCCTTGCCACAGTTTTATACCATTTTCTAAACGAAAATTTTGAAAATCTGATTCTTTCAAATTGTGTATAATGGGAGCAAACAAGTAAACGAAAAGCTGAAATATGCAATTTGAGGTAGTGAATTGTAGGAATTTTTTTTTATTTTAAATTCGTTTAACTTACCGTAATTGTGGGCACCGAAAATAAGTACTGATCCATAGATTTTCCTTTTGAATCGTTATCCACCATTAGTTTGTCAGGACCATCATCATCGGCACACTCTTCGGCCGCATATAATATTATCCATTGCATTGTATATAAAAGTTTAGTTTCGACCTGGCCTATGGGCTGCATGTCCTTAACGCGATTGTGCATTAAGGCTGCTACGCAATGCATGACATGAGGCAAAGCAGCTTGCAATAAACGCCATCTTGGTATGGCTCCCAAGGCCTTAGTCAATGGTGGTGATAAACCAAACTGTATATTTTGGACCAAAACTTTTTCAAACGACTTTTTGAGAAAACGATAAATATATTTAATGGAAATTAATTCAGTTTGATTAAGTTAAATATGTATGCATTTACTAAATACCTTGCAAGCTTCCTTAGATTCCTTTTTTTGTTAGTTTGGCATTTATTTTTTAAATTTAAATTAATTAGTTTTTTTTTAGCAATTAGATAATTATTATGGATATGGATAAAGTATAGCTATTTTATGTACAACTCAAATTTCCTAAATAAGCAAGCTTATGTTACATTTCGCAAACATACATACATACATACACAACAAACTACATTTTTACAAAAAACAAAAAAATAAAAACAAAAATAAGCTACATACTAAATTGCTGCACAAGCATACTTTTAAGTCACACATCACTACAAACATGTGTAATATTTTATAATAAAAAGTGCTTGTAAGCCATTTCAAGTATGATTGTGCAGCCCTTTATTACATACACATACATACATTAGTATTAGTTAATTTTGGACTCTTTTGACAATAAATGCTTAAAATATTATTTATTTTTTCTTTTGCATTGATCAATTTTTGAAGAACATAATATAGACCAACATTTAATTCTCTTAATAATATTTTGAGCTATAAGACTGATTTTCTATTGTTACGTTTAAAAAATTCGATGGTTGCAACAGAATTTTTAATTGGAAACAAATTTAATTCTCACAACCGAAGTTGTTTTCTCAGTGCAATTAGGATTTACTTACTTTTGATAAGTATTTGAAAAATTCCGGACAGGAAAAAATTGGCATTTTATGTGTTGCATAGTGTTATTTTTATTACAAAAATCTATTACTTTTATAATAATTTAAGCGAAAAGCTTTTATATTTTGCATATTTTCTAATATAACAAAAAATTATAAATAAAAAAGAAGTATTTTTCTACAACTTAAAAAAGTTAGATTATGCATGTTTTATATATATAAAATTTTGAGGGGTGGGGGATAGTGTTATTTAAGGAACTCATTCATTTTGTTAACAAAATTTCTAGCGCATTAAATAGCAACTTACATGGTGTCCCGGTGCATGTTGACAAAACTACATCAATGTTAAGACAGACACAAGAAATGTAAATTTTATTTTTTTATATTTATTTAGAAGTGTTTAATTTTTTTTTTTTATTTTTTTTGCAAAAGCATATTTATTTATTTATTTTTTTTTTTTTCAAAGAAATATATGAAAAGTTCAATAATAAAAAAAAAAGGAATACAAATATAAAATAAAGGCAGAAAAAAGAAATACATTTATCAAAAATAAGTTAATGGGTTTTCAATTCAATTTGAAGTACAGGGGCCAAATGATGGCATTCGACATCAATCAAAATTTCTAATTTGAATTGTAAGTATTGAAATTTCGTTTGGTATCGAGTGACATACTTTGGCCCCTGTATTTATTTATTAAATAAATAAATTCTCTTGTATAAATTAATATTAAATTAATCGTCCACCATCCAAAGAGTTGACTTGGCTTTTACATCTTTTCAAATTGAATTGTTAATAATTTGAAATAATTATTAGTAAATATTATTCAAGCTTAAGATCTCAATGAAAATTGTTTTTTAATAATATTTACTAATAATAAATTTAAAAGATCTAATAATTTACTAAAATTAATTTGAAAAAATTTTTTTTTCACACATTACATTTAATTGTTTTTGTTTTTTAATTTTTAAAATTACTTTTATAAACATAAATAGCTTTATTTACAGCATAGTTTTATTTAATATTTATTTAATTTAAGTATTTAAACGTTTTCACTCTTTAAATACCTTTTAGTTTAGTTTTTATTTTGTGTTTTTTTAAGTTTCAGTTTATTTAGTTGGAACTCATATTTTCAGCATTTTTGTGTTAGAAGTTTTTTTTAATGTTTTTTTTTTAAACTTACCATACAACTGGCTTCATGAAGTTTTCCTAATTTGGGTCTTATAAATGGTGCTATTTGTCGCCATAAAAATGTCTGCACTGAAACGGGTAAACCCAAATCCTGCATGCCATCATCTTGATCGATTTCAAATTCTTCGTTATTATTCGTATGAATATTATTGTTTGTTGTATTTGTAACCATTTTATGAATTTTATTTTATTATTTTTAAAACTGTTTTACATGACTTTTGAAAAATGCCTAAAAATTTAGATTTTTTTTAGAGTAAAATGTGACATAAATCGTTAGAATTATTTTACGGGGTTATTCCATAAAAAGAGATTCCAATAAAACAATACTTTGTTTGCCTATGACAGAGTACTAATATTTTCTTCTCTGAGGTTTAACTGAAACTGACTTCACCTATTAATTTCTTCAGTGTCATTAAATGGCGACAATTATATTTCATGGTATCCAAGAATTGACCATTTATCGAATTAAACTAGTGGGCATAATTTATTAATTTGATAATAAGCCTACAATTTAATTTAAATAAGATAACTAACTAAAATTACAAATGACAGTTCATATGTCAATAAGAGTGAGTTCCGCTAATGCAACATTGACTTTATAGCAGAATTATTTATGTTGCTACTTGTCGGTTTTTCTAAAACTAGAATTGAGCAAAATATTTCTTGTTACGTTTAGTTTTACTTATATGAGTAAATTTGTTTCATTCAATTAATTTATTTGAGGTTCATAAATTTTATATTAATAAACTAGCTGACCCGGCAAACGTTGTTTTGCCTTACAATTTTTGTATATTCGATCTTCTTACTCTAAGAAATCGGAATCATAGAGTAAAGAATCGTGCAAGACCGGGTAAAAACATGTAGTAAATATATAAGCCAGATACCGGCTGTAGCGCCATTTGTCGTACGCTAAGCCTACCAAGGCGCTACCCAAAGGCATAGACAGAAATTCAATTAAATCGGTCCAGCCGTTTAGGAGAGTTAGAAAGTCAAACACTCGTACAGTCGAATTTTATATTTTAAGACCTTCAATTAAAAATCTCTTACAGCCGGGTCTCGTTAAAAACGAAGGAAGCTTCTTTCATACATTTGTATTGAAAACAAAAACAAAAAACGAATTGGATTTTGTTTTCAATATAAATATACGAAAGCAACTTTCGCTCGCTTTTATATATTTCGAAAATGTTTTCGAAAATAAAATTTAACGATTTTTAATTGAAGACCTTAAGCTTGAAATATATTTATTAATAAGTTTATTGAATTATTCGATCTTATAAATTTATTATTATTTAATATTATCAAGCTTAAGATTGTAAAAAATTGTTTTTATTTAAATAAATTTCCCTGAAGAAGACCTTGAAGGTCGAAATATCGGAAAATTTAAATAAAACCAATTTTTTAAGATCTTAAGCTTGATTAATATTAAATAATAATTTATTAATAAGAAAATTCATAATATTTACACCCTTAAATCTACATAATTTCAAATTGAAGCATATCAAACAGTTTATAACGTTGACAGACAGGCGGAATAACACGCTACCCGTAATTGTGTACTAAATCATAGTTACTTATTCAACTCTAAACCTTTTACCGCAATTTAAATAAATTAACACGTTAGAGAAAAATGCCTACGAGACAGGCATGGAAACATTATAAAATATTTCAGAAAAAAAATAATAAATAAATACGAATAAATAACAGTTTAAAAATGGTTTAAAAAAAAACTTGTACTTGTACTGTATTTTCCATTCCAGCTGTAAGCGTACAATTTTAACCGTAGGCAGTGTTGCCAACAGTAGAACAATAAAATGAACGATATGGATACGTTATACCTTATTGTACTAATTATGGAAAATATTATTATAATAATTAATTTTAATTTTATTTAAACTTTGACTGCAATTTAATTTTAAGCATTTTGTTTGGGTATAATTTGTGTTACCACATTGGATTTCTGGAAGAATTTCTGTCAATACTCAATTTACAAAATTAGAGCTCATTAATATCAATTTTTTTCCTTGCAAGTATTTATTGATGGATGTTAGCAAATTTCAATAATTACATGATTACACTGTGATACATCAAAACTATTCAGGTCACTGCGTAAGCTGATTTTGCAAAATGGAAAATGGGTTTATTAGAGTTTCCAATTGAAAGAATCATAACTTCTTTGTTTCCCAACGGATTTCTTTTGAGCATTCCAAAAATACCATTTTCAATAGAACCACACGCAAAGAAAAAATGTGGTGGAAGGAACCATATTCTGGTGGAAACATAGTATGGTTAGATTTATGATTGCATCTAATCAACAACTGAGTTGAGTTGTGAAACATAATAGGGGTATGAATAAATTTTTTGGATTTGAAATAAAAAGGGAGCTTGCGAAAGATTATAAAAATGATTAACGAGTGCAAAAAAAATTATATTATTATGCGCATATGATAAATGAAATAATAGAGAACAGCTCAGTCTACAGTCCTGACATAACTGGATTTATAATATAACTTTATAATATAATTTTTTTTTATTAGTTTCTTAACATTTAATTGAATAAACACTTTGCTTGAATGTGGAGAAAAAAGGAAACAATATACGATATGTTTTTGGCAACACTATATGTAAGCATGAAAACAAAAGAATCGCAACTACAACAGTAATAACAACAGTAGAAATAACTTGCAACAAGTGGTTGCGTGACAAAGGCAAGAAAATCTAATTAATGATTTGTTTGCATATAAAAAAAAAATAAAGTTTCCTATTGCTGTTTCTAATACTATAAAATTTGTATAAAAAATGTTACAAGACCATCATAAGGTAAATACAAATTGTGCCCACAATTCTATAAGACAGTTATTTATTTGTATTAAAAAAAATATTTCTGACTCTCATTCTACATTCAAGTAAGTTTTAAATTCCAAAAACTATAATTTAATATTTATGCTAAAATCTAGTGTAAACGGAATGGGTTTTAAAAATTTAATCCCAATAAATGTTTAAGTATTTAGAAGCAATTAAGTCTCATTGTTAAAACTATAAAAAAAATATTTTCGATTAACAAAAAAAAAAAAAAAAAAAAAAAAATTAAATAAAAAATTTATTAAAAAGATTTTTTCAACAAATCTTTTGCAAATCGAAATATTTTTGTTTCTTTTTTATTAATTTAGGAGATACACAGTAGTAATATGTTTTAAATAAAATAACACGAAAAATAGCTGCTGTGAGCAACCCCTCATACCATCCAATATGAGTCCGCGTAAGGCATTAATATACGACATGTTTTTTAATTTTAAAATACACAAGTCAAAATTTCTTTTTTATATTTTTTGGTCACAAATCACATGTACTCGTACGTCTGACATAGACCTGCTTTGTTTATAACAGCTGATCTTCTAAAAAAAATATTATAAATTTATTTCCTTATTTTCCAGAAAAAAAGACTGCTGCTTTTTCATTTCATACAAATAATATTTCTTTTTATTTTTGCGCTTTTTCTTTTTCGTTTGAAAAATGGCTTAACGCCTAAAATATTTTTCATTGCCTCACTGTAGTGGTGACGAGACAACTAGTTCAGCTTGTACAAAAAAATTATATATTCTTTGCTTTAATATTATAAAAAAAGCAGAACTATGTAGATAAAAAATTAATATATTTTTATACGGCGATAAATATTTACACAAAGCGTAGACATTTGAAATATATTGAAGTTTTGTCAGAAGTTTTCCTCATGCTTTTTTACAAAAGCAATGTTTTTGAAGACACACACGACATGTTTCTGTTTCACAATGCAAAAGTTGACATATAAAGTGTAAAAACCGTTTCGTGTATGAGCAACTTTAGTCTACTTAAGCGTGTTTCACATTATAATACAGAGTATTAACATTTTCATTAGATCGATTGAGACCGAAATCAGATGCAAATCAAATAGACTGTCAAAAAATCTAAAGGAAAATATTTTCTGTTTTCGTACCATCACAATTCAAATAAAATACAAAACGCAGCAAATAATTTCACAGCTGACTTCTAGTTTTTTCTTTGGTGAGCAGTGTGATAGCTTAGAAAAAATTCTAAAAATGACAAAAACCATAATACTGCCAAAAATACTTACACTATTGGATTTTTACTTAATACACGAATTTTTTACATGTATTAATACTAAATACAATAGTCTGACGCCCGCTTTACGGTAAAATATTAAACAGAGTAGAAAAAGTTTTATTGTTTGAAGCACATTAACAATTTTTTAGCCTGTCATAAAATAATATGACTTTAAGACTTTATGACTGATACGAAAACTTGTGAGTAGCGGTGTTTTTTTATATATTTAAATGATCAAGTTTACTTAATATTACCAAAGAGATTGTGAATAATTCAAAACTTTTTATAAAAAAAAAATTCGTTACAGTAACAAAAAGCCTTATTATCATTAGCTCCCATATATGGTAAAGATTACATGAACACAAAATGCCGGCTTTAATTCCTGTTAATGTAGGTCACCTAGATTTTGATTCTATCTTGCACTTTTTAAATCATTAGTTTGCTAACGTGTAATTTGTTTTGCTCATAATATTCTAAACAAAAGCATCGTTCGTAAACATCATCGTTATCTCATGAACATTTACTCGTGCACAATCTCATCTGTTGTAATGTTTGTAAACAAACATCATTTTCTTTTTGCAGTTACTGTGTCAAGAGGGTGGCTAACAAGTGTTTTCATTATTTTGGTTTGTTTTCATGGTTTACTTTTTTTTCTTATATTTTTATTATGAACGTGTATGATAAACGCAGACTCCACATCTTCGGCTCCAGGTATAGAGACTTGAAAAATTTTCACTATTCTTCTAGAGGTCGCTACTAATTTTTCACCCACTTACATAATCAGCTAAATAATTTTTCTCATAATATTTGCTAATAAAAATAATAAATATTTGAATATTTAAACATTAAAGACTTTCAGGGTACAGTGTATTGTTTTATTTGTTTATTGGAACCGCACCTTTTTGTGTTTGTTAACTTTTATTGGCCAATTTATTTAGTGATTATTGTATTGAAAAAATAAAGGTTTGTCACTTTTACAACTGAAATCTTAATTGATATTAAAACAAATTTCAATTATTTCTTAGCACTTGAATTTTCTGATTTGTTTCACTAACATTTTGCTTGATTTAATCACTTTTTTATGCTACAATTTAAGATAACATTCAAATGGCAAAAATATATATGCGTTAAGTGTTTTCTTTTCTGGGTAATTCATACTTATTTTGCAAAAATAGTTTTAAACAGTTAGAGCGCTCGGATGTAACTAAATGAAAGAAAAGTGTATCTGGCAGGAATTACTTGTTTCAACGACAAAGGACGATTTTCGTTTCAGCTTGTATGTATATAAAAACGATACTACAGACACACATGTACAGTGCGTATAAGTGATGTCCTGATATGTGGGAGTACAGGGTGTTTAATTTCGTTTACGGCATAGTCGATTTGAGTTGATATCATTTTGATTTCCACTTTTAATTTGCCTGAGTTATAAAAAAAAGTTAAGATTTTCCTTATAAAGAAAGGAAACTTTGCAAAACATTAATCTAAAATATTTCTGCTTGATATTTCGTTATTTTATTCACTAAAGATCGCAGTAGCTTCTGTGAAACATCAAATATCAAACTATTAAAGTAAAAAAAAAATTTTAAACAAATGAAGATATTATCCGTTATTTTTTAAAATTCACTTCTTAAAAACATAATTTAGTGACAATTTTAGTAAGATGATGTCTATATATTATTAAAATTAGTTTTTAAAAAAAGTGGACTTATAACACTTTCGAAATTAACAGCTCATATCAATTTAAATTTACATTCTTTTTTAATCAAGTTTCGTTGAAAAGTGCAACTCATTCCACGCGGCTCCAGAGATAAACTTACTTACCAGTTTGCACAATCCCAATTGAATTTTTTATTTTACAGTAAAACTAACGGTTTATGGTGTTAGTAAGTTTTAAATTATTAAAAAAAAAATATCGTAGCATGATTTCATTAAAGCTCCAAGTTATACTCGTATTTAAAAAAATTTAGAAGAGATGCCAAAAAAGTCGATAATATGAAAAACTAACAATTAAATTAAATTAATAATTTTTTTTAAATGTTTTATATTTTATTTTATTTTGTCTTAACTTAGATTGTGAAGACTTTTTTTAACAATTCTAACATTTTCCTACAGAAAATTTATAATTTTCTCGGATAACTCTCATCACAATTAGAAGGAATGAAATTAACCTTTTATTAAATCTTTGTTGGTGTTTCGGTCTCCATTGTATTCTACTTATTTATATAATTTAAAAAATAATTTAAAATTTTTTTTAAAGCCGATCACAATCTTTTTTTATTGTAAATATTTTAATTTTTGTCGTTCGGTGTTTTCTATCCTTCGTTCATGTGTTTCGACTGGAACATTTAACAAATGAGCGAAAATGACCGAACGAAAATTAAATGAGAAAATCCGGTCACTAAAACGAACGATTTGGCACAGGTCTAATCATAGTACAATAAAACCAGGTAACTTCAAAAATACAAAAATAACAACATTACAAAAAGCCTATATATTTTGTTATTGCTTTTGAGGCTCTTCTTGTCAAAAATTATTTCCGGTGGTTGATATTAAAAAAGGTGCTAGAGGGAAACAAAAAATTCGTGTCTTAAACACCCGTTAGCACCAATATAAGTACTAGCTAATAGGCAGCTACTAGAACAATCCTAATATCCTGATATATCGACTCTAGTGATATTATTTTATTTAAAATTTATTTGTTTGTGTTTCATGACCTTTTCTATTTGTGATGACGACATATATACATTTACACATACATACATATGTGTTGTATATCTGTAGTGAAAAACATATGTTCCTAATTGTTGCTTAAGTGTTCTGTTGGCAACGTTTCAAATAAAATTTACAATTTGCAGCTAATTGCGTGTAGTAAGCGGAAGCATTATGAATGTGAATAATTCAAGAAAAACTTTGCAGAAAATTATTTTTTTTAATATTTACCTATAATTTATATATAATAACATTACTGACTGATTGACTTATTATTATCGCCCAGCCTAAACGGCAGATTTTTCTTGAAACCACAAGCCCTCCACATTCATTTCTTCAATTCTAGGCAAGAAAAAACTGGTTATCATTTCACGATACCGAACACTATTGACTGTTTGCGCTTGACCTGCCTCATTTTCATAAAAAAAACGTCCAAAGATTCCTCCAGCCCAAAAACCACACCACACAGTGACACGTTGAGGATGCATTTGCTTCTCGTGAATCACTCGAGGATTTTCCTCACTCCAAATGCGACAATTCTGCCTATTGACGAAGCCATCAAGATGGAAATGGGCCTCGTCACTGAAGATGATTTTATCGGCGTTCTTGTTCGGACACCCTTTATTATTGATCAATCCTAAAAAAAATTGTTGGCTAAATTATTTTTATACCCTGTATTCCATTTCTATCAGAGATAATAAATTAAAACATTTATTCACTTGATACAGAAAAAATCTACAAATTGTTTATATTTACTTTCGAAGGTATGTGTGTATCTATCTGCATATCTATCGCTCAATTCCTTTATACTGCGCTGCTACTTGTATTTGGCAAATAAATAATTGCGCGAGGGTTGCAAAGCTGATAACCTCCTGTCAAATACTACAAATAGAGAACAGGGTTGTACGCCTAAGATTTCTATAGTAGGAATAAGGAAATGTTGTGGCAGTATGTAAAAATTTTTATATACCTAAATAATTATATATGTGTACTTAACAAGTCTGTTTTTAAAATCAAAGGATTTTTAATATATTTTTTAAGGTATTATAAAAATATATATATTTGTCGAAATAAGCATAACCACTATGTCTCTTACATATACGTTTATATATTTTGAAGAAATATTCGCCTAGTTTAATTTTTTATAAAAATTATATATAAATACTTGCAGTATTATGTTACTTGAACTATTGTTCATATAACAAAAGAACAACATTATTTTTAAAAATAAGGACTTGCATAAGAGGAGAATGAAGGAGAATAGTATTGAGAGTCTCATAAAAACTTATTTGTAAATATTGTTACTAATTTTTTTTAACGACTACAACTAAGTTAAATAAAAAAATTTACATAAAATTTTAAATATTATGGGGTTTATTATACTAGTCCCCCGTTTTAGACTTTGCAAACAAACAATCGGCATCCCTGATATGTAGGATAGCCCACACACATGCTTCGCTACAAGTCACAAAGAAGCGCATTAAAACGATATGCCGTTGTTGGTGCGAAAATATTGCTGCTGTATTATTTGTGAGAGGTGGCATTTGTATATTAATATTTTTAAATAAGAATAAATAAAACTATTTAGAATATTATCAAAACGCATAACTTATCGATATAAGCTAAAGGGCTGCACAAGCATATTTGAAATGGTTTACAAGCACTTTTTATATAAACACAAACATGGTGAATCAATAAGAAAAAAAAATTATACTTGGTAATTACTAAAGGACTGGACAAGCATACTTGAAAGGGCTTACAAGCACTTTTTTTTATCAAAAAAAAGCACTTGTTTGTAGTGATGTGTGGCTTTCAAGTATGCTTGAGCAGCCCTTTAATATAAACACAAACATGGTGAACCAATAAGAAAACAAAATATAATAGGTAATTACTAAAGGACTGCATAAGCGTATTTGAAAGGGCTTACAAGCACTTTTTTTTATTAAAAAAAGCACTTGTTTGTAGTGATGTGTGGCTTTCAAGTATGCTTGGGCAACCCTTTAGAAATTACAAATTAAGCTAATATTGAATTCGATTCAATAACCAGTAATTTTGAATTTCTATTGAAATTGGAAAAGACAACATAAGCAAGCAGCACGGCAACTTATGGTAATACAACTAGAGCATTGTGCAAGCATACTTGTGCAGCTATTTAGTTTACACATGTTAGCTACTTTTATATTTAGTTGTATTTAATATTATCCACTCGATTTTATTATAACATTTTTCAACTGCGCAATTGTTAAGCAATAGGGTGGGAGCACCAAATAAATATGACCTCAAATTGCCAATAGCTGTTTTAAAAAAAATAAATATAAATAAGACAGTTGAAAAAGGAAGCTGCGTATTAAATTAAAAGCACATTCAACAGGTTTTCACCGGATGCTTTTAGAGCTGTACAGCTTTGCAGCTGTTTCATTGAGAGTGTAAGTAGGCACGCTTGTATGTTTGTGCAAAAAGTATGTATTTACAGCCCTTGTTCATTGTACAAAGAAAACCAAATTACTACTATTTCAAATAACCCAGGAAACCCTCAAGGACAAGTGTCAGCTTTTTCTTCAACAAGTGCTGTTTGCATTACATATAGTTTATATAGCTCGCTTCCTTGTTTTTTCGCAATGCCAAAATGTGAGATATTTTGTGTTCAAAGTTTGTATTATAGAAAAGAATTTAGATTTAAAAGGATTAACAGAGAAAAAAGTTAAATACTTAAGTGTATAAGAACAAGCTGGCCACAGATATAAAAAAAAATATTTTTGCTATTCTTGAATTTATTTCTGAATTTATTATGGTCAAGAACAATAAGGAAATATTTTTTTTAAATACGAAAAATATTAAAAACTATTTTATTTGACACAAAATCATACACATTTGTATGTAATTATGTACATATGTAAACATCACACATACATACATTTACATATTTAAATTATAGTTTGAGTTTGGCTAAATTTCCAAAGAAATTAATAAAGAAAATTAATCACAAAACGGTGTGAATGCAAAGAGTGTTTAAAATAGAGTTGGACCAGGACCAAACACAGCAAGTTTAGTTGGGTAATTCTTTATTAGTTCTCTTTTAAAATTGTCGTTTTGTTCACACACAAATTTTTTGTTTCGGCAGTTTTAGCATTCTTATTCAGCCATTCATTCAGCTTTCAAGCTATTTGTCTTCTTTTTTTACATCTTTATAATAGATAAGAAGAGAGAACAAAAGGGAATTGCATAGTACGAGCAAGTTTGTACCCCTTGCATTCCTCTTTCCTGCCCAATAAAAAGACCAGGACCACACACAGCAATTTTTGATGTTGCTCGTACTCCGGAATTACCTTTTGTTCTTCAATAAAAGGCTAAATGTGCCGAAACAAAATTGCTGTGTGTAGAGACAGTGGCAATTTTAAAAGAGAATTGAGAAAGAATTGCCTTTGTCAAATTGCTGTATGTGGTCCTTGTCTTACCAGAAGATATAAAATACAAATCATATCTACACACAATCAAGAGACCAAATCAAATGAAATCTTAAATTAAACAATAAATAAATATGTCGTAAATTGTGTTCTACATACACACTACACAAATATCAAACAATTTAATTTGGCAAATGCAATCAAAGGAAAGAAAATAGCAGGGTCACATACAAAATGAAAATTGAGAGCTAAATGCGAATATGGCGGAACTAACCGGTCAACATATCATAGCGTACTCGTACATACAGATTTGCAAAATATTTCATGTAGTTCATCTATTTTTTTATGAAATTTAAAATAGAAATGAAACACAAAAATATATTTTTTTTCAGATTGATATTCAACACTTTACGAGATAAACTGTAAGAAATCATACCCAACAACAATACATTTTTTAATATTAAAAGAAAAAAAAATTAAAATAAAACAAGAAATCACAAAGCCAGCAAGTAACTAATAATGCGTAAAAATAGATTTGTACAAGGCAACAGCATTGGGTACAGCAATTACTACTCACACAGGGTGGAGGTGGTCAGATATTGCTCAAACTAAATAAGTGAACATCTAAGTATAAATATGTATGTATGCCTAATTATATGCGTATGCATGTATACGAGATGTACAAAATTGTACGAAGCAGCCGATATGATAAAAAAATTTAAATTCCTGGCTATTTCGTGGCTCTATGAACAACAGGCGGTTGTATCGATCGGGCGTTTTTTGGTGCGGTACTACATTGCCACCATTAGCTTGGAGTCTTAGAATATAATGAACGAGGAAAATACAAATTTTCTCTATATTTTTATTTTGTTTGGTTTTTTTTCTTGCAATTGTCAGATATTAAAATGTTTTATATTTTTTTTTTTCGTTATGCCGTTATATTTGAATATATAATTTGTTATAAATGGCAAAATTTCAAAAATATTTGAAAAATTGAGTGCTTTGCATAAAATTTTTTTAGACGAAATATTATACTAACACGGTTTGTAATATTTAATTTAAACGAAAATACGAAATTCCACAATAAAATTTCCTTAAAATCATGCCGACATTATTTTTACTGATATCGGAGTTTAGGAAGAAATTTATTTTTTTATTTTTGGACAAATAGCGAGAAAGAAAAATCGACTCTCTCAGGAAATTTAAACAAACGTTTAATATTTTATTAAAATCGATGTGCACAATTTTTGATTTTATTCCCAATTAAGTTAATCCATCACACAATATTTAAAAGACAAAATTTGGTTAGACCAGGACCACACAAAAGAATTTTAGCTGGGCAATTCTTGATTTTGTAGCAGAAGGAGAAAAGAAGAATGACAGAGGTACAAACTTGCTCGTACTCCGTAATTCAATTTTCTTCTCTCTTTGTATCTTTTAAAGGTGTAAAAAAAATGACAGGTAGCTATTTGCTATTGTCAAATAATTGCCTTTTTCAAATTCTAAAAAATTTTTTTTCCTGACGGCTGGCGAGTTTCTGTCAATAGTATTGGCTAAGTTGTGTTGCCGGCGACACATTAGCGATAATATAAGAGATAATATATATTGGGAAAGTTTTCTAGTTTTGTATGAAATATAAAATAAAATATGTTTTTTATGTGAGAAAGTGAAAATTCTGATAAGGGAAAGGTTAGAAATTTTTAAATTGCAGGATAGAAATTATGTGAAGGACGCAAGACATTAACATCTCTAATTGGTAGACAAATCGAATTTAATTTCAGTAGTTAGCTTTTCAAATTGCTTTTCATTTGTTATTTTATAATTCTGTTCACAATTCTAACCGTAGATCCAGCTTTAAAAAAAATTAATAGTTCTAGCTTTGTAACATTTTTGATACACCCTATTTTTGCCCTAAGAAATACATTTTTAAATACTAGTCACTTTCAATTTTTTCATTTTAAATTTTCAAAAATTTTCCTGGAATGCTTAAGTGTCTATAACAATATATGGCGACAAGATGTCGCTATTTCAACTCGACTTAACGGCGACTTAAAAGCGTCTTATATTATACTGAATTACGGTTCACTGTTAACGGCAACTGCATTAATAACATTTTTATGTTGCGACGACAGTGATAATATAGGTATTTAGTTTATACTTAATTCGACTACGACTACGACTCGAAATAAGACTGATTAATTTTTGTTGCATGAGTTTTAAGATAAACTCCTTTAAAACTCTGCATGCATACATATTTTTATGTTTTTTTTTTTTTGAAAAATTTGAAACAAAAATTTCATAGAAATAAACAAAAATATGGTTATACAGACATGAATACATACATACTTATATATACATAAACTCGTACATATGTTCATATATATATATATTTATTGATGTATATGTGAGGCGTTTCTTCTAGTATAATTTCGTCATTTTAATTTACTATATACTTGTATTGAAAATGAGCAAAATCACTAGTACATTCAAACGCTGTGCAAGTGTGTATACTAAATAAATGTATATACAAGGGAGCCTATATGTGTTTAGATATCCACCTTAGGAATTACCTTTACAAATTGTTAATGAAGAAAAGTGTTCAGTCGAGACCGAGCTCATCCGCGAGTTAGTTGAATTTTTTCATCCAACAGTCAAAATGGTGAGTGAAATAAAAGAAAAAATTATAATAAAAAAATTTTTTTTTTTTTTTAAATTTTAAATTACTAAATAAGAAACTTATTATGGTTCAATTAATAACTTTGATATTTAAATAATTTTTGTATTTAATAAAAATAAATTCTTTTCCATTTATCATTTTGAAAATAGGCCGATGTACCAAAACGTGAAATTGAAAGTAAGTTGAATTTTAAAAATAACAAATTTAACCTTAAAGTTAACAAAAAAAAAATAACTCAATAAAATAATAAAAATAATTACTATACAAATCAAACGAACAAGTATATTGTTTTAATAAAAAAAAATAAAAGTGAAAAATATTTTTAAAAATGCCAACAACTACAAAAAGTGCAAATTAAATATAAATTTATGGAATTATGTAACAAAATAAAAAAGCCGAGTACCTAAAAAAAAGTGAAAAAAAAAACAAAAATACATTCCAAACTGAACAATTCAAAACAAACTGCTACTTAAATTGTTTTCACCTTAAAAAGGTTGACATGAAAATATATTGTAAAGATAAAATGTATAACAGTTTCTAAAATAATTCTAGTTGTTTGATATAAAGTGAGCTATTTTTAAAACAGTTCACAAATAAAAAAATAAATAAAAATAAAATATAAGAAAAGAATCCTAAAGCTCTACGAATTCATTCATATTTACAAATGCGAAGGCAAATGAAATGAGCGTGAGTGAGAAAGAAAAAAAGAAAAATTCAATAGCTATAAAAATACAAAATGTATACAAAAACAATAAACCAATGCCAAAGAGCAATTAATACAAATATAGCAAAGAAAATGTTAGCCCCACATACTTATCTATGTACATCGTAAATGATCTCTAATAGCTTCGTAAGAATTTCGTGTATGTATATGCCTACGAACGCATGTCTAATTTTGGCAAATATAATGTGTGTTCAAATGCTGCATAGATTTTCTTTCTTCGAAAGAGATTTTGAATAGCATAAAAAAATAAACAGACACATATGCATGTGCATGTGTATGTATGCGTTTGTGAGTAGCACTATATACTATATATATAAAATGTGTACAGATTTTAGGAATATGTATTAATTTTTGGGTGTCCGATTTCGTAAGTGTATGTTTTGTTATGTCATAATATGCGGGTTAAATAAATACACACAATAAAATTATTTTTTAATAAAAAAAAAGTAATTTTAGTAAATTATTCGATCTTATAAAAAAAGAAAGTCAAAATATTGGAAAATTAAAAGAAAAACAATTTTGAATAATATTTACTAATAAAAAAAAAGTTTTTAAATAATAATAGATAAATCATACAATCTAAGTGACATATACCAGCTAGTAAAATTTGTATATTAAGTTTTTTCAACGTACATATGCTTAGGATTGACTATTATTGTCAAGTAACTGAAGTTCAAAGCTTCTTCTTTTTTGAAAAAATATTTTCAACGCATTGACCTTATTTTATTATGGCTACAGAAAAAAAATACAATTTTAGTTTAAATAGGTCAAGAGTAAGAAACTAAGAAAAATATCATACTAAGTATTTCATATTTTACTAAATGCGTTTGTGAAATGATAAAATATCTGATCTGAATAGGTAATAAAATTTCCCTTCATTCCAACCCATTTATAACAAATAATTTTTTAAATGTCAGTTGGCAACCGAATTTACCAGAGGTCACTAAAGGGTTATTATAAAATAATAAATTTTTGAAACACAAGTTTTCACTATTGTGGTATTAAAATAAAAAATAAAAAAACGTTCCTTCTTAAAAATTTAATATTAACAAATATTTTTCAAGCTTAAGTTCGTAATAAAAATTGTTTTTACTTTAATTTTCCAAGAAAACAGCAACAGTGAAATATTGGAAAATTACAATAAAAACAATTTTTATTAATAACATTTGTTAATAATAAATTTAAATTTAAGATTATAAGTGCACTTTCGTCACATCACGCTACTATTTCAGTTTGCTTACTTGCATATTAAAATCGTCAAGTTTATTTTTAGTACCCCCTACAAATAATTTTCTTACAACTAGAAGAGAGAAAATCACATTCTAAAAATAATCAATTAAAAACAGTGATGTTATGTGACGGCATTCCCCATATGCATATTCAACTTTGAATTAATTTATTATTTAAAGAAATATAATTATGAAAAAAGCAGTCAAATTGTGTTTGGTAATTTTCAGAAAATGTCTAAATGCTATCAAAATGCTTAAGTTGAAATATAGATCTGTGGCAGTAGGTGATCGCCACATCCAAGTAGTGAGAGAAATTTCTAAATTTTTTTTTATTAAATTATAAATAATACAAATGTAGAGATATAATAAGAGAAAGAATATGTTTATGGTTAGAAATTATTGTGGCCTTAAGCAATAAATTACAAAAAAAACAAAAAACGCCTCAACTGGGTGTTTTTTTTTAATGATTAAGTAATAAATATGGGCAACATGTCTTCTTTACCTAGCGTTTACATATGCAAGTGCAAGTGCGAATGAATTTTCGAACTTGCAAGTACATATCTGACACTTGCAGAAAAAATTTTTGACAACATTATCTGGATTGTACACTGAAAGAATTATGATTTATAAATCCAAAAAAAAAAAAAAAAAATATTTTATTAGCCTAATAAAATATTTCATTAATTATATCATAATTTCATTGTGTAAATGAATAAGTTTCATTAGAATTGTTTCGATTTCACAATTTCATAAAAACAATTCATTAGGTAATGTTTTTTTTTTTTTTTTTTTGAAAAATTGTTCTCATTTTTCTGTCGGAACTCTATTAATAAAGTAACTATAAAACAAAAACTTAATCATTAAAATTCAAATGGGCCACGAGATGAAGTGGTTGAGTGGCGAGTTAAAGCTTCTTAATTCCATGTCTCCCAAGTTCGAATCCTGACTGCCAATCAAATAAAACTTAAAAATAATACAAGCAAAAAGTAAATTTATCGAAATGGGTATGGTGCGTCCTAAGCGGGGATTGAACCGCGACATCTGCAGTTGAAAGACTTTTTTAAAATTCTTATGTATAAGAACACGTTTCATATATTTTATGATAGTATTCATTAAAATAATTTTAATGAAATTTGATTCATTGCTCTAATGAAACGTGTTATTGGTTGAATAATAATGAATTTTTTCATTGGATTAATGAAAAAATTCATTGGATATATGAACAAAATTCTTTCAGTGCAGTAAAAGAATAACTTAATTATTAAAATTTTTTCTGTAAAATAAAAACACATATAAAAGGTAAATTATATCGTTTTAGTTTACAAAATATTCATCTTTTTTTGTGCTTAATTCCAGAAATTGTGTTGGTTTTAAAATTTATTCTTTTACTCATGATATTCTCATGAGTTATTTATTCAGTATAATAAGTACTGAAGGGGATAGCATATCTATATGGACCATTTCGTCAGACGCTACTCTGATTCCTCAGTAGATTACTCCCAACGCTTCTTGCAAACATTAGAACCTTTATATTGTAAAAGCAATTGACTAAATAAGAATTATTTGTCAATGGTTACATTCAAATATTCAAACAAAAAACTCAATAAGCATTGAGCTTAATAAATAAATAAATTTCCCAAACAACATTTTAAAATTGAAAACTATATATTCTATTTTTATTCTTCTCTTCTCTTTTGTTTTAACTTACAAATATAATAAAAAAAGTAAAACCGATTTTTTTAATAATCAATCGGAAGCTTAAAAAAAATTTTACCTAAGCCGGATTAAGGGATTTTTCCTTACTAGGACAAATATAATTTGTCTAAGAACACAGAAATGTTTGTTTTTCCAATTAAAAATTTTGTTTAAAAAGAATTTTCTTATTGATTAAATTTTTAATTAAGTTAATCAATATAAACGTTTTTTAAATGACGAAAAAAATTAATTATAATGATTGAAAATTTATTTGATTCAATTAAAAATTTTGTCAATATGAGAATTTTTTTAATCAAAATATTTAATTGGCTGACAATTTTTTTCTGAGAAATTCATTAATATTTTTAATTTAATTAACTAAAATGGCTATTAAGCTCGAGGTCTTATAAAATTATAAATCATACCTCAAGCTTAATAAAATAGCCATTTTAATTAAAAAGAAAAAGGTCAAATAAAGTAACAAATAACTCATGAGAATATCATGAGTAAAAGAATAAATTTTAAAACCAACACAATTTCTGGAATTAAGCAAAAATAAAGATTAATATTTTGGTTAAACTTTTAAATTCCAAATAGAAATTATTACAAATTTAATTAACTATATGAACTGTTATATTTGAAAGTGGTATAAGTCTACTTTAAAAAAAAATCTTTAATGGTAATTTTATTCTAAAATTTCTGCTAACTCATTCCAAAAAACAGTGTTGAAAACAAACACGAAAACTTAAAATTTTTTTTTTGTAAAAAACTACCATTTGCAATTAATTACTATTTAGCCTCTAAAATAAATAATTCTTTTATAAGACATAAGGCTGCGAATTAATAAAATTAAAAACAAAAAGTATTATTTAAACCAACTTTAAGGTTAAACGGCTACAAAATTTTGTAATGGCACATAATCAATGAATCTACAGTAAATAAAATTTTTGTTTTTTTTATCATTTTATTTTATGCAACAGATATCGAATTCGTTTTCGAAGTAATGGGCAGCCCTACTGATGGTATTGATGCCGTCGATCTAGGTGATGCTCTACGTTCTTTGAACTTGAACCCCACCTTGGCTTTGATTGAAAAAATGGGTGGTACCAAGAAGCGCGGTGAGAAGAAATTGAAGCTTGATGAATTCCTTCCCATCTACTCTCAAGTCAAGAAGGAAAAAGAGCAAGGCTGTTATGAAGATTTCATTGAATGTTTGAAATTATACGACAAAGCCGAAAACGGTACCATGCTCTTGGCCGAATTGCAACATGCCCTCCTTTCCTTGGGTGAAAACTTAGAAGATGAACAAGTTGAAGAACTCTTTGCTGACTGTATGGATCCCGAGGATGATGAGGGCTTCATCCCCTACTCCCGTAAGTCATATAAACATAATTACCCTCAATCTTTTATTATTTGTAAGAAATCAAATTAATTTTTTATTTTCTCAATTTATTTGTATTATTTTCATGTCAATTTATTGTGTCTATATGTGTATGTGCGTGTGCTCCTGCAATACCTGGCACTATCCTCTTGTATTTTATAAATTACAAAAATCTACACATTTACAAACATTTATTGCAACTTTACTGCATGACCAAACACAAACCTAAAATTATTTTAATTCACATGCACTCAAATACACTTTTTCCCGAAATACTTTTCTCACCACACAATCACAAATGTGTACTGTACCTTTTTAAATGTGAAATCAACCGTATCACAGAATTCATCCAAAGATTAATGAGCGACCCCATTGTGTTCGACTAAATGGTAAGTTTTGTATATTGTAATCCGCTCCTTGTTTAAGTTTAGAAATTTTGCAAATACTACGCAAAGGTGAGACTTTATGTTTCATGTATGTGTCAATACCAAATGAAAATTATCCCAGCGTTTTCATGTGAATACCTAAGCACTTGCATTCAAATTTACAAAAAAAAAAAAAAAAAAAAAAAAAAAAAAAAATTGATGTTTTTTTGTACTTAAATGAAAATTATTTGACTTTGAATTTAAATAAAAGTAATATTTTTTAAGCTTTTTGGTCTATTTTTATTTTAATAATTTTTATTAAATTATTGTCCACCACTTCAAAAGGAATATAATTTTTCTCGAAAGATTGCACAATAATTTAATTATAATAATTAAAATAAAAAAACAAAAAGATTACAAAATATTGATTTATTCAATTTCAGATAAAAAAGGTAAAAAACTCAAGTTAAAAAATATTTTTGCTCTTATCCAAAAAAAGTTGACGTAAATTTTAAAGTAAAATTTATGAAAAAATTATATGAAAAATTTCGATAACGTTGACTTTAAAATCTACGTTAATTTTTGTGGATAAAGGGTGTGTTTTATTTGAAATTTTTTTTTAATCAAATGAAAATAAATTTTCACTGAATTACAATTATTTTATTTAATGTAGTTCGTTATTCGACTTTGAATTTGTTTTTTTCTTTTGCAAGTAACTCCTCAACTATTTTTGTCGATCTCTGATTTTTCTTAAAAAAAAAAAAAAAAAAAAAAAAAAAAAAAAAAAAATGCCATTAACAAAATATTTGCAGTGTTTTTAATTAAGAATCATTTTTTATATATTTTTTTTGTTAATATTTCTGTTTTTTCTTTTTCCTTTCATTTTACAGCATTTCTTGCAAAAATGTGCGATAGACCCGATCAGCTGTAAATTTTATTTAACATCTTTTAAAATTATGTAGCTATCAACCACCATTCTCCATAGATGTTATTTAATTATTTCACCACTCTCTCTCGATTAATAATTTAATTAAATTAATTAAAACCAAAGAAAAACTAAAAAAACGAAACTGGAAAACTTTGCATAAACATCTGCAAATAGTATAATTTTCATTATTTTTTTTTTAAAAAATAAAACATTTTTAAGAAAAAAAAATATTTTATTATAATTTTAACAAAACTTTATGAAAAAATCACAAAAAAAAAAGAAGAAAAAAATTTAAAAAACTTACTTGTTGTTCATTTTTTTAAAAATTAAATTAAAATACCATAAATAAAAACTGATATAGAAAAAAAACCTAAAAAAAGCAAACATGGAACGGTGTAGGAAATATTCATGAATAGAAAGGTGGCAGCAGACCTAAAAGCGTTTCTTATAAAACTATTTCGATTCTAGCTAACGGTGTTGTTTTTATTGACATTTCGTTTATTATTGAGTCATTTACGACAACTTGGCAATATTTTTCTTTATTAGCCCAGAAAAATTATCAAATTATGTTAAAAAAGTGTGTGAAGAAATTTTAGCCAAGACAAAAACCTTACGAATTCATAAAGTAAAATTTCTGAAAGAAACGTAGACTTTAAAGTCAACGTTATCGAAATTTTTCATATAATTTTTTCATAAATGTTACTTTACTACGTCAACTTTTTTTGTATAAGAGCATTATAACAGAAGATATTCATTAGAAATCAAGAAAGTGGGGGCAAGAATTACAAAAGAAAAATTTTTTACAAAATGTCTTCCAAGAGATTTATAATGTAAAAATGTATTTCAGATTTGTATAACTATATCCGCAGAGAAGGAAAATTAGGTTTTGTAAAAAAAATGCTTCCTTGGCCGTTTTAGAAAAAAATTGTGCTTCCCACTATATACACATAGGGTCGGTCCACTTAGTCAGATTTCTGAAATAATTTTGGTATTCGAGAAAATTGACTTCGAATGAAATAATTTTTTGAAAATTGCTGTAGAGGACAACTATATAGACATGGTAGTTCAAGGGGTCTATTACAAGTCCCGCTTAGTTATATTCAGCGTTGCCATTTTAGCCCTTTTTAGGCTAGATTTAGCCTTTTTTTCTCGCTTTTCGACTTTTTTCATTTTCAAAATAGACTTAAATAGTCTTTTTTGTTTTTCGCAATTGTTTTATTTGCGGATAGTGCGAAAATTATTTTTTAGCCTGTAACTAAATAAATAAACTATAGTCTAGCAGCAGCATTGGCATTTAAGCCTTTATTTTGCCTTTTTTTCTCGCATTTAGCCTTGAAATTTATGATTTAGCCTCTAGCTTTTTTAAAAAGAATTATTTCATTTTCAAAATAGCCTTAAATAGCTTTTTTCTTCTTCGCAATTTTTTGCGGATAGTGCAAAAAAATTTTTTTTATAATTTTTTTTTTTAAAAAAAGCAGAGGGTTCATGGTAATTTTTGGCGAAAAAATTTTTTTTCGCACTATCCGTAAAAAAAAAATTCGAATTAAAACCAATACGTTTAGCTATCCAACGCAATAAAAATCAAGTCGATATCTTGAAAACTAAGCAAGTTATGACAAAAAAGGTAACCAGTTCTACTACTGCCTCTTTTCGGCCACTTTTTAGTAGAACTGGTTGATATTTTGGTCATAACTTGCTTAGTTTCGCGTCGAATAGATAAACGTATTGCCTTTAATTCGAAAATTTTTTTTGCAGATTCCTCGACTTATATGAATCAATGCCGTGCCTATGGAAAATAAAAAGCGAAGATTATTGCAATCGTAACCTAAAAAATAAATGCTACAACAAAATGATAGAAAAATTAAATAGAGAAAAAGTTGTTAAAAAATAAATATTTTCCGCCCAAACTGTATCGTCATTCATTACGATTCCTTTTGGAAATTTGTGCCAGCATGCTGGTGTAATATATGTTTGCGTTTGGTGCAATCGAGTGATAGCACCAGCATGCTGTTGTCGTGTATGGGGGCCTTAAGTTACTAATTTATAGGTGTGGAAAACCGATTTTTTTACCCGTAACTTAGGATTTTGGGGGTGTTTGGTAAATTCCAAAAACAGATTCTTGTTGTACCCGACAGTAGCTATCAGAAAAATAATATCACTTCCCAGGTATCTTTTTTTGTCGCACAGTGTTATGCATTCGAAGAAGAACTTAGAGATTTATTTAAGGCAATTATTAATGAAAATTCGTTTTTTCACTTTTCCTCTTATTATTAATAAAAATTTTGTCTTTTTTTCACATAGAAAGTTTTCTGATTTAGAAAATTTTTTCCCAAAATTTTCATTGAAAAAAAAAAATAACTGGGGAATATTCATGATTCGGCTGTAGCATGTATTGACGGTACCAACATCAATATTGTAGCCCCAAAGAAAACAAATCCTTAGCAAAAATTAACAGAAAATTTATCAAGGAAAATTCAAAAAATTTCATAGGAAAATTTATTTACGTTAAGAGGGAATTTTGTGGGGTAAACATTTTTTCGTGATATCATTGTCAATTGTATTAATTAAAAAAATTATTTTATATGTGAAATGGGAAAAAATTACGAAGGAAAAACTGTTTTTGGTTTTTCTATTTTGCCACAGAATTTTTTTGTAAATCTTATACAACAGATGCCGCCCCAATCAGTTATTGTTTTCCCCTTTAGTACTAGAAAGCTTATTTCAAGCAGAAAGCTTATGAAAGTTTGAAGAGCTTTTGTATAAAAAAAGAAGGGGAAAACACTGTTTGTATTCTGTACATAAATTTGCTATACTGTGTAAGTTGCGTATTAAATCAGTTGACTGCGAGATAACAAACCTTAAAGATATTTACGGTATACTTAATTCATTTATAAAACAAGTGTTTTTATTTTTTTATTATTATTTTTAAGTAGAAGCAATAAGAAGGTGCAAATTTAAGAAGAAAAAAAATGTACATGAAAAAAAAAATATACGGGAACCGGCTAAAAGTGAAATTTTCTTTAAATTTAATTTAACAAAAAAGAAATTCAAACACAAATTTAAAAAAGTTTAATTTTCTTTCCTCTTTCAAATTAAATTTATTTTATTTTTTTGTAGGAAAAGAGTGTTGTTAATATGTGGTTTATTAATTAAATTTTTTATGTCACCTCCTTCTAGTTTCTCATATTTTATATACACAATTAATTAAACTGTGTAAAATCATTCCAACTTATTTAAAATATTTTCATATAATTCTTTTTTAAATAAAAAAATTTAAGAAAAGAAAAAATTTTAAAGCATCAAAAGAAAATTTTTTTTTTACACATACACACATACAAGGGAGAAAGGCGGTTTTAAAGGATACATTTTTATACATTCAGTGCACTCCCATTGCTTTTCAAAAGGGAAGGAGAGAAGAGAAACAGAGAAGAGAAAGAGAAAGTTATAAATAGAGAGAGCGAGAGGAAAGTAAAGTAAAATAAAAATAAAATATATTTAAATTTTTGCATCATGGCGGATATAATGGATAAAAGCTCTGTTATGGAAGCTGTCTCTGCAGTTGCTGTAGATCCTGTTCCTGTTAGTGCTCCAGTTTTATTGAATGATGATTTGCTACTTGTTAAAGAGCAAGTGCAACAACAACAACATCAGTTGGAACAAAACAATTCTGTACCACAACAGGATGTGCTGCAACAACAAACCCCTCAACAGTTTATAGATACAAAGCCACAACAACAAACAACCACACAGATTATAGATATTAAACAACAACAGCAACAAAATCCACCACAACAATTGGAACTAAAAGGTATTTACAAATACAACAACAAAATATTATGCAAAATTATAAAATATTTTATTTATCTAAATTATAATGAACTTGAGCTTTAATCTGGTTTTGCCATCATAAATAAAACTAAAATCGTTCAACTGCTTTTAATCTTAAGCTTGATTGCCTAAGATTAAGTGTAAAATTTGTAATTAATTTTCAAAATATTTTGTGACATCTGCCATACAAGTATTGTAAAAGCAACTAAATTCCAAAGAGCTATTATGGCCGGCTGGGACCGGCCGCAGCTGCCGTTCACCCGAGATAAGGAGACTGTCTTTTAGCGTCTTTGGGAGTGCCCGGCTCTTATGGCTTCGAGACACATATTTCTCGATACACATATGATCGGTAGTATGGTTAGGGGACCTTCTCAGATATCTCAATGTCACGGGGTGAATCTAGGTAACTTTACGGCTGCATATTCTTGGCAAGTAGGTGGTTAAAAACTGAATCTGAAGCCCGCTAAGCCTCCACGTAAACCAACCAATCAACCAACCAGCTATTATAGAAAATACTTTAAAAAAAAATATTTTTCTTATCTTTTACCCGGTCTCGCCCGGTGCTTTATTCACTGAAAGAAACGAGAAGTTATATAAAAATATAAGAAAATCAATTTAAAATACTTCGTTGCAAAGTGAGCATGGCGATTGATCGCTCTTCGAATATAAGGATTTTCAAATATTTGTATCTACAGATAATGAACAATAATTTAGAGTATGATATTCAGAATTGACGAATTTTACAAATTTTAGAAAAGCTCTAAAGCAACAAAACTAATTTTTTTATAAAAGATTGTGCTACCTCTCAACTTTACGATTTATTTACTGTCATTTCCGGTGGACTTGATTAATTTTCATAGTCTGTTGAACAAGCAGCAGCTTGATCTGCGTTCGTGACTGCATCAATAGATTTATATGTCTTTGAAATGATCGCCCAAAAATGATAAGTCAAGCTTTCTTCAAGTATAGAAGTTAATTTTTCAAAATTTCACAGAAATTCGTTAAAAAATAGAATTTAAATAAAAAAAACTAATATAAACTTTTCTATTAAAAAGCTGAATATTGTGGGTCCAACATTGTTGACAGCCTTTCTCTAAATAGAATTAGAACCAGAATAAGTAGCGGGAACAAGTCTCCTTCTCAGTGCGTCTAAAATAGACGTATTGCGATACTATTTTCAAGTTACAAATTCTCCTCGAGTCTAGTATTCATTAAGAATTAAAAAACGGTCTTGAGCGATTTGTTCATTTGTCGTCTTCTTCGTTACATAACCTCTGCAGGTTATTTTGACTGATCTTCATATTTACCAAGTGTTTCAATATCCAGTAATAAATGCGAACTATTAACTGAGTCAGGCCAAGTAATTCATTCGTTCTTTTCTGACGTCGGAATGGCATGAATGTTTTCGCTAACCAGTCGCTGCGGTTCTCTTTCCTACCTCTCTCTAAGGCAGCGTTTAATAGAGCTCCAACACAGAACGCAAAATGATTCTGGGCAGTTGAATCTATTAGCTGTCTGCCTTCTCATTGGCTACATATCCATTATGAACTGGCACGCATATCAAGTGAACAATGTTATCAGATGCTAGTCTTTTTAGAAGTATTAAATAATCCCAGATCAGTTTTGATTTTATCTTAAAGGAACTAAGTGCTAGTAATTCCACTCTACTTCTAAATTTGTGACTGTTATTTGTGTCCCTTTCAAATTCTTCTCTTAAGCAGAGCTTTTTCAAATAAACTTTTTACATTTTATTTCAATCCATTGCAAAATTAAGTTATTAAATCACCCATCTAAATTGTTTTATTAAAAAGTGGGCATGGTCCATCCAAAAGAATGTAGCGACCTTACTTGGAGAGTAAAGATCATTGGTGGCAAATTTCAGAAAAAACCCTTGAAAAACAAAAATGAACAAACATACAAACAGACAATAGTTACACTAAAGTCGGTATATTTTTCTTATGAAGAAAAGTCAGCTCTTAATAAAAGCCTACTTTTTTGTGACTATGATTATGGCCCAATGAATTTATTTCTATAGAGTTTACAACGATTTCTATTTTGATATTTTGGTTTTATTTTATACAATTTGGTTTGTCCTTTAGGTCATCTCTTGAGTAATTTCATTTGCAGTATTTAACTCAAATAAAATATGTATGTGCGTTTGTGTCTAACTATGTGTGACATATATTTGTCTGCTCTGGTGAAGAGGGGCTTATAAGATTCACTACAGCTAAATAAAATTTTTTTTTTAATTTTTAATTTCTCTCTTCGCAATTTTTAAAATAATTTCTATTACTTCATCTTTTTTATTACTCCTTTTTTTAAGTATGCAAACATATAAAACTTCTTTATTAGAACATGCAAATGTTTAATTTTTAAATGTGGAATGGGCAGGTAACAGAGACGAGTATATTTAAGGGTTTCAATTTTGCTAATGTTAATTTTTTTTTCTTCATGACATACCAATTGCTAGACAGTCGTGTCCTGTTAATATGTCTTGTATCAAAATGTCCCAGACATGTTTTATCTTTTGCTTTGTATCTTAAGCTTTCTTAAAATTGCATGTACCCTTAATAAAGAATGTAATGTAATGGGTGTGGGTAAACATTTTAGCATACGAGCACATGTTTGCAAGAGTACAACATGGTTTGAGTCATTTGAATTACATGCAAATCAGTTGCAACTGTAGTTATTTTTTTTTTCTTAATTTTTATGTCTTTTCGGAAAACAAATGCTGCCATATTTCCACTGCACCTAACAATAAATAAAAATAAAAATAAAATATCCCAAAGTATAAAAAAATTAACAACAACAAACTTTTTACCAGCAAATGTAAATCCTATTTGGGCGATTTTAAACTTCGTAAACATTTTTTTAACACAATGAGTTACCAACACTGTTGATGTGTCCTCAATAATTTCAGTAAATTGAACAAATTACCTTTTTTTTTTGAAAATGCAGACAGATTGATTTTAACCCCAGACACTGGTTTGGTGGAGTGATCACTTTCGCAGAAATCCCTTCCTCCTCATCAGCACCATCTGTGTCACCAACTTTGGGATGCTATATTGTTAACGTTGAGTATTTAATTCAAGTATCAAGATTACCCTCCATTTCCATTTGCATAGACTGAAGCATAATCGTTCATTACACTGAATCGTTCAGATTTTTCAAGTCAGTTAAATGAACTAGGTCATTTTTCTCGCTCATAATTCCTTTCGTACACTGTACGATGACTTTTGATTTTCGTTCACTGTACAATGAATTGTAACTTTTGCTCATAGTGACTTCAGCCAAATGTTATTTTAAATTATTTAACAATTTTTGAAAAGATTGCAATTTGGCGATTATATTCGTTTTATGTTTAAACCTGCAATACGATTTTGCTACATTCTAACTATTTTAAATTAAATTTTAGATATTTTAGTCCTAAACAGTAAAATTCAGTGAATAATGAAGGAAATAATTAAAAAAAAAACTGAAGTGTACGAATCGCTGAATTTGCTGAAACTTTCATTTGATCTAGTTTGTACATGAACGACACAAGCCTAATTAATCCTTTGCAAGTTGAGTATTTATCTGTATTAAGACTAGGACCGCACACAGCAAGTTTAGTTGGGAAATTCTTTCTCAATTCTCTTTTAAAATTGCCGCTGTGTCTATTTTGTTTCACACAGCAATTTTAGCATTCTTATTCACTTATTCATTCTGCCTCAAGCTACCTGTTTTTTTTTGAAATCTTTATAAAAGATACGAAGGGAGAACAAAAAGGAATTACCGAGTACAAGCAGGTTTGTACCCCTTTCCATTCTTTTTATTTCTCTTTCCTACAAAATCAAGAATTGCCCAACTAATCTTGCCGTGTGTGGTCCTGGTGTAAAATAGTCCAAATTCTGGCATGTCTACACAGTACAGTGCAAATTCATTTTCAAAATGTCGTCAAAGGCTTGGTAATAGAAAATAAAAAAATATGAATGGAGTGTTGTCGTGTTGTTCGTATCGTAAACTTCAAAAATTTATTAGCAAGAGAATTTCTTTGCCAGTTCTGCCGTAAGTGTATTGAGTTTTTCGCACTTGCATTTGCATGGGGCATCAAGAGATTACCCCTACACAAAAACAGTATGAAACATGTAACATGTTTTATGCTACTAGATGATAATTTATGATGGCGCACTTTTTTTCTTAAAGAGCATATAAATGACAAATATATGTCGCAAAAGAAAACGCTATAAATGAATTCTACAAAAAGTGTGTGTTTTTTGATTCAAATTAATGTTTCCATTAAGTTTTCTTTAACAAATCCTTTCAAAATTCTGTTTGCATTTAGGGTTAATTTACAAAATTTCATATTAAATTAAAGTTTCTTAGCGTCATTATTATTTTATTTATTTATTTATTTTTTGTGTGGTAAAGGTGTGTCGCTTTTGTAGGATTTATTTTTAGAACATTATGACAAAGGAGTGCCATTTAATTCGTCTAATGTTAAGGGACTATTTAGTAGAAAAAAAGAAAACTTTTTGGCATTTTTATTTATTTTTGTTATTATGAAAAAGGAAACACTTTGGTTAATTGAATAGCTTAACTTACATAAAACCCCAATAAAAAAAGTACAAAAATCACTACAACTTCAGAATAAATGTACTAGACTTACATTCTGAATTTTATATTGCAGGAATTTGTTGTTTTTTTTTTTTTTTTAAACATTTTCACTGAATAAAATAAACATCTAAAGCTGAAGTTCTCATGATGTTTACAAATCATATAGAATGTAAAATTTTTTTAATTTATGGATTTTCATATGCACAGTAAGACCACGCTTAACGCTGTTTCGGTTTAGCCCTCTTTTATTTAAAACCGGGAATTTCCCATATATGAAATTACGGATCAATTTGTTGAAATTTATTAAAATGTTTACAGGAGTTCAAAAGCACAACGAAGTGTTATAGATGCTCTATCCACTTATCAACAATTCCTAACAGAATGCAAAAGGAAAACGCAAACTGTATTAGCTGCGTTCTTGACAAAAAGACAGAAAATTGAATGACTTAGAGTCTTATTTGTTTTTATATGTATACATAATGTTTTAATTTTTGTCAGAAATAAATTTAATACCTAACCAATTTTCTATCCATCTTCCCCTCACCCCATTATTTACAAGTTAAGATAGCCTCGCTTTACTTTCATGGAATGTATCCCCCGCGAATCTTCTAGTACGTCAAATATTAATTTTTTTTTTTATTAAATAAATTTCTTCAATTTATTTAATTTTCTTATTTTGATTTTTGACAGCATTCAACACACATCAAATAGAACTAAAAATAACATTGTTATCACACATACGAGTAAAGAAAGACACATCCATATGTTATGTTTCAAAGAGATCACACTCATCATGTGAACACAGCTTAAAAAATCTATAAACATTGTACAGGTCATGTACAATTAAGTACAATTGTGGTGCTAAACCAGTAAAGAAATTTTTGAAGAAAATAACTTTTTCAACACCTAAAATAGGCCAAACGCTATTTTCGTAGTGATTAAGATGCACTTTGAAAAATATGGGGGCAACCCTCAATAGTGAAGTTAAAATGTTTATTTTAATTTACATTAAAAAAGGTTAGTTCAGTGAGGTGTGTTTTCTTTTCGTGCCAAAAGCACTTTTTCTTTTTTTGTTTTATAAATTTGATAAGTTAGTTGGTGTGACTAATTTGTCGCAAGTAAATGAGAAATTACGAGTGTAAGTATTTGTTCTGAGTTGTTCAAGACCCTAACAAAATTTACACTCTTTTGTTAATTTTCAATTTCATTTTGTTTATTTATTTTTTATATTGATTTTTATCGTACACCAAATGACAATGAGTCGCAAATTAATAAAAAAAAGATAAAAAAAACAATAATTAAAAACAAATTCACAGCTAGTGTTGATTACAAACTTAATTTAAATGAAATAAAAATACGTATAACAGTATAATGAGAACAAATAAATATTTAAGAAATTAATGTTGGCAAAATAACTGAAACATGCTTTGAAAATGATCTTATCAAAGTGAAAAGACAAATTTTTCAGATGCCTTTGAAGGGAGTTTAAAGCCAAATTTTTTTTTTTTATAAATCTAATTGTATGAAAACTTTATATTAACATGTTTAAGACTACAGCGATTTACTTAAATACTTTAGAAGTAGCGTTGCCATTTTAGTCCTTTTTAGGATTTAGCCTTTTTTCTTGCATTTAGCTTTTTGCCTAGTCTTTTTTCATTTTCAGAATAGCCTTAAATAGCCTTTTTTCTTTTTTTATGTTTTGGAAAAGTGAAGCCAAATCACACAAAAAATTTGTTTTATAAACTTCCTACTTGAATTGGATTAAATTTATATTTTATCTGCACAATATTGTATTAGGTTGCTATTATTTTTAAAATCAACTAAAGTAACATTTTCCATAAAATTTTGATTTTGGTCGAACGAAAGGTAATTTCTGCAGCTAAGAAAAGTATTTGGCTACTATTTTCAGATAAATGCATTTTATTCTTTGCTTATACATACTGCATTTTAGAAATGGCTTAATAATGCTGCAGAAAACCCTGACTGTCGCGTTAAAAATTTTGTTAAAAAAAAATTTCCCTTAAATAAAAAATTAAAATTTGATCAATTTAGTCAATTGTTTACTAAGCAAGTTAAATCGCCTTGAAATCAAAAAACTAAATTATTACTTGCAGAATTTAAAAATTTTATTTTTTAACATTAAAGTTGAGAAATAATTGGATTCGCTTACAACTATTTTAAGCATGTAGGTCCCTATTTAGACGAAGAAACATTTAGAAGGGAAACATTTCGTTTGTAGGCAAATTACGGGTGGAGAAGAGAGAATCATTTTTGTGTTCGGTACTCCGCGATACGCTTTGTTCACGTATTCTTTGTTGATATTTGCTTTACTTTTCTTTTCTTTCATTGTTTTGTGGGCAAATAATAACAATAATAATGGAATCTTGCCGGCAACATGTTCATCTGTGTGACCGCGAAAGAAAAAGCAAAAGAGAATTAAAGATGTTTTTCTTCCAAATGTTTCCTAATTTTCTTTAGTGGTTTGTCATTGTATGTTCTCTTCTTGATTTTGAATTTTAAGCGATAGTTTTTTAATTTTTCTTTGCTTTTCTTGCGAGTGATGTAGCTCTTTCTAGCCTTTTTTAGGCAAATTTAGCTTATTTTTTTTTAGCTCCTGGCAACGCTGTTTAAAATCTGCACTTAATTTTTTTTTTTTCAAAATATCTCTAAGCTAAATTCAAGAGGTGATATGAATATGTGAGACGGTTTGTTATATTTGATTCGAAATTTTAGAACAAAATTTGCTTCAAAACGTACTCAGATCATTTTTAATTTGGCTCACAGGTTTCAAAGATATCGTAGAATTGGTGACAGAATAATTTTTTAAGCAGATTCAAAAATAACGTAGGTACGACTTAAAGAAAATTTCGTTGCGATGTTTTGAATTTTCTTCTTTAACACATAGAACCAGCCGTTTTAAATTGTCGCGGCACCTCTTGAATTTAGCAGGTGATGGCATATCACGAACACCACAGCCAATTTAAGAAAAAGGAAACATAGATTTTAAATCGAAACTACAAATTATTTTGAAAAGAGTTTTCAGCTGCTTTGCTCTAAAATTAAACTTAAATTTGTAAACTTTATGGTTTTGAAGAATTGTTTTTGACAATTTGTTTATTAAAAGAAAATTTGTTTTCCAAATATCTAATTTTTTGCTAAAAACCATTTTTTTTATGGGATAAGGATAAGGAAACTTTAGATAAGTTCTCGTTAAATTTACAAACCTCTTAACTAACTGACTGAGGTTAATCACCTAAACAAATATAATTTAATATTTTCACAATTACAACAAAATATTGATTTTTTTTTTTTTTTTTTTTTGATTGGATAAAATGTTATTGACCTCATTTCCTAAATTACATTAGAAATGTTGTTTCTTCGAGCTGCCAGCATTATTATGCACCCAACACTATAATTTCTCCTACACTCGGCGTTTTAGAAAATTTAATATATTTTCTTCATTTCGGTTTCTCTTTTTTTATTTAGCATATTGGCATTCATGCAAACATACATATAAATACAAGCAATTATAAATATAGTTACACACTAACATACTAACAGACAAACAATGCAATCACTTTTAAGACCTAAAATTGCATAAACAAATAAAAATCAAGAATGAGTGATTTTTGTTAGAGAAGAGTGTGGAAAACAATTGTGCAGCAAAAAAAAAAAAAAAAAAAAGATCAACAAACTAAAAGTGTGACAATAACATACTTTTAAAATTTATTTTTTACTTGCAATATAATTGCTTGGTGTGAATACAATTTGATAACAATGCAGCACAAAAAAGACATTTAAAAATCTAATAAAATGCTAAAGAGTGCAAGCAACTGCGATTTAGAATAAGTGCATGTAGCGATTAAATAAACTTGATAAAAAAAATGATAAAATAACAAACAAATAGTATTTTAATTTTTAGCATTCTTGGCAAAATTTATACACTGAATTTTTATAACTGAAATATTAAAGTAAAAACTTAATCAAAGCTTTAAGAAATTAATTAAATCAACTTGTATATGAATCGTATATGAAAAGTACTCAAAGCATTGAGTGTTTTTCATACAAATTTTCTAGAAGAGTTGAATGCTTGTAATATGAAAACTACCCTTGAATTTTATGGTACCAAAAAATTCCAAATTTAAATAAATTACATTTATTTATTCAGTGTAGTCTATGGACATAAATTTCTTACAGACTAGAAAATATATAAACTGAATTCTATACTCTTGGTTTAGATGATAATTTAATTTAAATAAATTATTTAATTACTAATTCAATTTAAATTGTAGAAAAGAAAGTTTTTAAAACAATTTTTTGAAACGTTAAATTCTATTATTTGAATTGATTCATTTATGGCATTTATGGACTATTTGCAGCATAATTTCTATGGCATAATGTAACATAAAACATATTTCTATGTCGAAGTAATATCCTACCTGGTACACAAAATGGGATATTATTTAATAGTTCAGGGCAATCAGTGTTGTTATAAAGGGTGTTTTTTTATAGACGTATAATACTTTAAGTTGGTATAACTGTTCAAGATGGCGACCGATTTAACAGCTGTCAAGTGATTTATTCTCATTTTGGCTTGGCAATTCCTCATAAGGCGTAGATGGGCCAAAACGAGATTGCCGTTGTTCCCGATTTTCATAAGCGAAATTTGTTTAGCGATGAAGCGTACTTCTGGTTGAATGGCTACGTCAACAAACAAAACTGCCGCATTTGGAGTGAAGCTCCACCGTTACATCCAGAAAAACTGACTGTTTGGTGCGCTTTATGGGCTGGTGGAATCATTGGTCCGTACTTTTTTAAAAACGATGATGGCCAGAACGGTACAGTCAATGGTGATCGGTATAGAGCCATTATTACTAACTTTTTCATTCCTGAATTGAACAACCATGATGTCCAGGAGCTGTGGTTCCAACAAGACGGCGCAACATGTCACACAGCTCGTGCCACAATCGATTTATTGAAAGACACGTTTGGTGACCGCCTAATTTCACGTTTTGGACCTGTGAATTGGCCTGCAAGATCTTGTGATTTAACACCGCTAGACTACCTTCTGTGGGGCTATGTAAAGTCATTGGTCTATGCGGATAAGCCACAAACGCTTGACCATTTGGAAGACAACATTCGCCGTGTTATTGCCGATATACGGCCACAAATGTAGGAAAAAGCCATCGAAAATTGAACGTCCAGATTGGACTACATCCGAGCCAGCCGTGGCGGTTATATGCCAGAAATCATATTTAAAATGTAATGCCACAAGATTATCTTTCGGATAAATAAAATTCATGTCAATCGAATAATCCATCGTTGTTTATTGCAATTTAAAGTTCTATACGTCTGTAAAAAACACCCTATATACGAGTATAAACATCATTGACTGAACTTTATGTATATTTTCCAAGCTGGTCAAGCCTAAATGAAGACAACGTGACTCATAAGAAGGTGGAGGTTGTATAAGGTTCAAGTAAGGTATATCATACCGAATGAAGGTTCTTTGAATCCAAGATGCTGTGCAGTTTTTTATAACACAAGTCATCAATTGTTTAAAAACTTTGCTTTTATAAAGAGTTCACTTTTGTATATAAGAATTATATGAATTCAAAATCGTTTTTAAAAAGATACCGACTTTAATGTGACTATGATTATGGCCCTTTGTTTAAAAAACACTCAATATTTCCAGACGAGTTAATTGTTTGGGTTATAAAACGAGCACAATAGCTTGGCTTATTAGACAGTCTCTTTTTACATGAAATAAAACGTGAAAACAGTAAACTCTCGATATTTTCAAATTTAAGGGGTCAGAAAAAATGTGCTAAGTTTACATTTTATTTAAAAAATTTTTTTTTAAAATGAAACAAATATAAGGAAATTGTTGCTCATGCTTAAGCTTGCCATATAATTTAAAATGAACGATTTGCAGTCTCCCAGTCTTACTTGAATTCTCTGCAGAAAAAATACAGTGGTTGGTAAAGAATTGAGCCTGCGATTGCCAGACAGCTAGACTAGCACAATGCTCAACACATTTTATAGCCTTTGGAGTCGCTCTAAAAAGATATGGCGACAAATATTTGAACTCAATGCCGACTTAAAATCGTCTTATAGTACTGAATAACCATCAACAGTAGTCGATTACTGTCAACGGCGACTTGATTGAAACCATTTTTATGTTGTCACTGTTGTTTCTATTCCATAACGACTAAAATTCTAGGGGTGAATAAAGACTTTTTTTCAATATTTAAACGTACCCTCAAAAAAGTTTTACATTAACTGTTTGTAGTTTGTTTTATTTAAAAGTTTTCCGTTAAGTTAAAAACAAATGAAAATATAGTTATTTTACGAAGAAATTTATTTATTTTTTAACTTTTTATTTATGTTGTTAAAAAAACAAACTAGAATAAAATAATGATTTTTAGTACAGTTCACTACAAACAATATTTTTTTATTTTTCCTGAAATGTTTTCAAATAAAATTTAAAACGAAATTAAAAAGTTATTTTTCAGTCGATTAATTGTTAAAAAATTAACAATAAAAAATAAATGAAAAATGTATTTAAAGCAAATGAAATTTTAGTAGTTTCTTTTTAAAGAATTTTTCATTTGTTCAAAATGATTTTTCATTAGAATTTACCTACATAATCACCCTTATCATGAATATCATTTCCCTCGAATTTTGTTCACTTTCACTGGGATAGCAATTACGAATGAATTCCCTGTTAAATCCCCTTATCATAAATAATTTTTTTCCCTTGTTTTGTTCACTTTTTTGGTTTAATCTGTTCACTTACTTTTTGCTGGCGAACACAAGTATTTTTGTTTGTTTTTTTTCTTAAAATTTAATTTAGCAAGCAGAATTTAGCAATTTTTTAACAAAAGAATTAAAAAGTGGTTGTCCACCTATAAAAAATTAATTTATTTTGTTATAAAATCGTTTATCCACAGCAGTTAACACCTTTACTACAAGAACCATTCATAAATTGCTTCAATAAAAAAAATTTTGTTTTTGCTCTTAAAATCTTATAAAATTACAGAAATTTTTTATTTATATGCACTGGCCACTGAAAACTGCTTAACAATAAAAGTTGACACCTTTATTACAAGAACCATTCGTAAATTACAAAAATTTATTGTTTTTCTATTGAAAACTTAGAAAATTTTATAAATTCTTCTTTATTATACATTCACTCTGCACTGATAACGTGTACAAAATCTCACGTGAGATTCCCAATAGCAATTTTCCCTTCGAGGGGAATGAAAATTTCGGGGGAACAACAATTTCACTTTTATTCATGATAGGGGTGAATATTTTGAGTGAACTTTTGTGGCACATATTCTATCTACAATGATCAACAAGATCATTTGCATTGGCTTTATAAAAAAAAAAACAAATAAATTTTTTATGAATTTATTACGATTAATAACGAATGAGCTCTCATTAATTTAAAGTTGCGTTTCAATATCAAGTTTTTATTTTTGTTAATTTTTAAAATAGCGTAAAACGCTTTGTGTTTGTTTTCTTTTTCTACAAATTGTTTTTCTGTGCTAAGTGATGTGCCCTCAGTTTGAAATTCAAACTAGTTACTTGTTTTTTTTTGTGTTTTTATTAAAATTAAAATAACTGACCAAAATGATAATTTTTTTTTCATGAAATAATAATAAATGGTCAGTGAATTGGACGTCATTAAGTGAATATAGTTGACATGCTAATCAAAAGATTTTTAAATTGTGCTTTAGTGAAACTTAATATTTTTTTTAAAATTTATATTTATGAAATGTTAGCTTAGAGGACTATAAACTAGTATTAGTGAAAAGCAGTATTTTTGTTATTATTTTATTTTATTGTAGTTGGGGTGATGCCTTTGGCAGGTGCTTAAATGTTTGTTTACTTATCGCTGTTTTTTTTTATTTTGTTTTGTTTTTTACCGGTCAACTGGGGCAAATAATACTTACGTATTTAGTTTTAATGCATATTTGTGTTCACAATAATAACTTATTATTTAATACGCTTGCCCGAGATAAGAATGTATTTATAATTCAAAATACACAAACCATTTAGAACATGATCTCATTCATAGCGGTGTAAAGTTTACTTTTTCAATTACTTTGATTAAAAATCAATAAAAAAAAAACTCAGCTATGGAAAATCAAACTATTTTAATTGATATGCCAGGTTGAATTGAAAACGTTTAAGGCGGTTAACCTGCAATTTTTATTGCGTTAAAGATATTTAGTAAATTTCGTTATAATTATTTAAAAATTGCTTATTTTAATCTGTCCTTATATTGAACTGTATCTCAGGCTACCTGAAAGTCTATAAATAAATTTAACAATATTCATGTAATTCGGTGAAAATGAATATAACGAAGATGAAGAGATAGCAGAACACATATTGTGTTACTGTAATGGTCTACTTTGGACCTGTTTTCGCTACTTAGGACAATAGTACCTACAATCATCAGACAAGACGCACAAATCATCCAAAGAAGTTTCTGATTTCTTAGTGAATACTAGATTCTGGGATGATTGTTCCAATAGGACATTAAATTAAACATATCGATAAGTTAAATATCGGATAGTGTATCCTGAACTGGTTATTTGCACCACAAAATCCTAACTTTAACTATTGAAAGTTGTAGTACCGAGCCTTACACAGAAAAAAAACAGCTGTGTACTATCGATATAAATAAGTTACAGAATTGCACTGTTGACACTGCAAACAAATAAATTCGTTGCGAATATTCGCATTGCAAAAATTACAGACTCTCACTGCAGTTGTAAAATTAAAGAGCAAAGGTTAACTGAGTGATTTCTAGTAATATTTTTATTCAACCGGTGCACAGTGGTACATTTCACAAAAAGGAGGCCAAAAAAACATCTAAAAAGTTTTTTTTTCTGTCACCGATTTAATTTGTTTTTTTTTTATATATATAAAAGAAGCTCGAAAACCAGAAAATTTAGAAGTTTTTATTTGGATTATTTCTCTGACCAAAAATTCGCTTTTTCAAGAGAAGCCGAAATTCAATATATTTTAGAAAAAGTTTCAACTTCCACTTATATAAGTTTGGACAATTTTTTCCCTTGCACAGTATGGTTTCTTAGCTTTTAATATATTAAAAAAAATGTCAACCTTAACATCTGGGTATTGCAATAAGTCCCAATCTCGGTATTAAGTATATCGCGACGGTCAACATCTAAATCGTATTTGGTATTGAAGAGCTACTACCGGCCTGTAGCCGTTATTGATTGTTATGCTGTTCGCTAGAGTAACTTTCAAGAGCTCAAAACTTTCTTAATTTTTTTTTAAGTGCAGTTTATTAAAATGTAGTTAGATAACATCTTGTGATGTTATCATGCTTAAAGAGCTAAATTAAATAAAATTCAAGACAATAAAATGAAATTAAATTAACAAAAAAAAAACCTCCCAAATCTTATTTAATTCCCATCACATCAAATATTTCGCACATAATTTATGTTTTGATTTTTGTGGAAAAATTTTGTCTACGTTTTTGTTTTCATTTTGATTATTATGTTGCGATCATGTAACTTTTATGAAAAATTTCCACACAAACAAACGTATAAAACAAATGTAACCCATCAACTTCAACAACACTTCCCAATTTGGTGTTAGACAAGTTAAAAGAAAAAGCAAATATTTATTTATTGGCAAAATGTATTTAAAACAAGTAAGGAAGCAACACTCAGCTATGCCGTATCTTAAAAAAATTTCTTTTACATAGTTTGTGTACACAAAGCAAACTTATAAAATTTTCTTTAATTTTTTGCTTAATAAACTAAGAAAAAAAAAAAAAAAATAAAGAAATTCATGAGAAATAATAGGGGCAGCGAAATTGTTTAAACTAACTAGTTACTAACTGTATACAAATATATTTGATTCAACCTAAATATTTGTATGTTAGACGATGCCAAACGCTATAACAAAATTTATTTATTTTTTGTCAAAGTGGACTTATACCACTTTCAAGGAAAACGGTTAAATTATTAACAGTTACCAGCTACAATTCAGGACTCCTTACGAGTCTCCTAATTATTGTTGGATTAATCATACCCAGGTCTTCTGGTTCCCAGATCCCACTGCCTAGGCAGCTCATTCTGCTGGGTACTCGCAGAAAAATATTTTCAATCTCTCTGGGATCTTAATGCACTTTTTAGCCAGATAGTCCGCCATTTCAGTGCCCACATTATAGTAAAATAACCGTGTTCCTAGCTGCTAAAATATCGAGACGCTTGTAGCAACTACAAACCAAACACGATCGTAAGGATCGCAATTATATAATAATTTATTATATTTTTAAAAGAAATAAAAAATAAAATATAATTTTTTGTTAAAATTGCAACAAAATAATCGACAATAGCAATTTGTGTTGTTAAGGCTTTATTTCTCTACAAGTGAACGAAAGCTGCTTTCATACATTTGTATCGATAACAAACAAAAAATCGTATTTTGTAGAGAATTTTATCTTTTTTCAATTAATTATTTTTCATATAAAAAAAAACTCAAAAATATATCATCACTTATTTAACATTTTTTTTTTTAAATTATGCAATATTTTTAAACAAAACAAACACAATGCTTTAATTTTGTGTAGCACTGTACAAACCAGTAGAGTGCGTAAATGACATGTTTTTGTTTTTTTTTTAAAGCTTGTCCCCGTCCTGCCATTATCATCAACGCCACCTTCATCACTCAAAACAATTAAGCCATAAATTTGTATTGCATATTTATAATTTATATTAAAATATTTAATTCTGTTTATGGCATTTGCCATTTAGCAGCCACAGACATTTAATGGTCATGACAACATTTTACTGAGTGACTTGCTGGTTTATTGGCCTTTTCTTAAAAACTACTTTTAAAAAAAAATTTATTTTATAAAATACATTTAATGTGTTCGAAAAAAATTTATAAAAAAGAAACCTAACTAATAGCCAATCTAAATAACACTCTTATGAATTTCAGGTAAATAAATATTTTGGTTTAGGTCTTTTTTTAGGAAAATACAAATCTTGATTAAATACATTTTTTGTTAAAATAATGAAAAGCATTTTTATGTTTTCCTTTTAGAGAAGAGATTTTAAATAAACAGTGCTGTTATGTATACCGAATTCAAATATTTTAAATATTCGGAAGTGAAAAATTCAGCATTTTATAACTACACTGCGTTCCATTTTTAGAAATTTGAAAATTCGTGATTACTGTTTTTTGGGTGTTTTAAAAAATATAAAAATTTTCATTCAATAAGAAGAAAAAAGAAATGTATTTCCACATTTTTTAAATCGTTTCGGAATGCATAGTAGACATTAAACTGTGGCTCATGTTGTTTTAATTATATCTATCTTTTATATACATAAAATTTATTTTGTTTTTTTTTTTTGCTCGCTATACAAATAGTTCTCCATTTTCCAAAAAAGGTCACCATATACTTTTGAACCGGTTACGCCTATTTTACGCCCATATTTCAATTATTTTCACCCACCACTACTTAATTTAAGTCTAAAATTATGCTTTGAAATATTTTAGTTACCACTTTAGTTGGAGTCTCTGTTAACAATGCTAGCAAAAATATGTATTTATTTAGATGGCTTTTTTAACAATTAAAATTCTTTAAAAATTGGTATACATACTCGCTAAGGATGCCGACTCACGTAATAAAGTACTGGGCACAAGCATCTAGTGAATCTACAAATAAGTCTGTGAAAAAAAGGTGGATTTTTATATCTTTCAATTTTAAATAATTTTTATTTTTAATTTTGCATTTTTTTGCCTCAGGTAATAATTAACACATTGAGTGACACGTCGTACGTTTCCGTACGATACCTATCCCGTCGTGTGGTGCCATATCGTACATTTCCGTATGACAGTAAGTCTGGTATTCAAAATGACTAATAATGAATTCAAGTAGAAATTATTAATTTGTCATAATGTAGATTTCAAGTCTATTTTAATTTTCTTTGAATACAAGCATTCTAAGAGCCTGCCGTTCTTTTAAGTACGACTCTGAATAAAATTTGTTGTGATTTTTAAATAAAGAATCTTTCACTAAACATTTGTGCAAAAGCATTTATGGGTCTAGAATGATTTTTTGAGGTTTTATAAAATGAAAAATTTATTTTATTTTAAACACATTTGGTTTTCGTCAAAACCGTTTGGCACTCAATGTGTGAAAGAAAATTTCAATGCAGAATTTCGCATTTTCTTTTTAACATTTTTTTAGGGGACCTTAAGCGTACTGAATACAAAACCGTTAACTTAGGAGTCTAAAAAAGGATTTTGAAAAAATTTTTTTTTTATTATTATTTAATATTAATCAAGTTTAAGATCTTAAAAAATTGTTTTGTCTTCTTCAGGGAAATTTATTTTTATAATAAAATAAAATATGTTAAAATTATTAAATTTGAAAAATTAAAATATGAAAACTATATAAATATTTGTTTCCCTTATATATAGTTTTCATATTTTAATTTTTGAAATTTAATAATTTTGACATATAAAATTTTATTTTATTATAAAAATAAATTTCCTTGAGGAAGACCTTCAAAAGAAAGTCGAAATATCGGAAAATTTAAAAAAAAAACAATTTTTTAAGACCTTAAGCTTGATTAATATTATATAATAATAAATTTATAAAATCGAATAATTTAATAAAATTATTACAAAAATTTTTTTGGCTTAAATATTTAATTTTGGGCACATGCCGATGCTGAGTAACTGTTAAATATTTATAAACACCCCCTAATTCAATATAAAAATATTAAATGCACAAAAATTGTACACAATTTACGTTTTAAAAAATTGTTTACTTGGTATACCGGTGTCCCTATGGTTCTTAAAGGGTTAATTAAATATAAAAACCGTTTTCAAGTCATGCTATAGATTGTGTCCATTGCACAAACGATCAACTCATTTAAAAAAATTTACTGTTTTTTTATTTAAATTTTTTAAACGAGTTGATCGTTTATTTTGTGTAAAGCACAAACGTATGTCGTGTTAGTTTCATCATTTAGGAAATAACGATATAAAGATACGCCATAGCCAATTTGAAAAAACCAAATATATATTTAAAATCAGTGCTTTAAAATACTTTGCTCAGCTTTCAGTTAATGTGGTTCAAAAGTTAATTCATTCAGAAGCTCTTACAAGTATATTTGAATTCTATGAGTGTAGCTAACTGCACCTATTACTCTTCATTATATACTGACAGAATAAAATAATGTGACTGCAATAATAATTTCAATGGAATCATTAACTTAATTATGTGGTTCTACCCACTTTTAAGATCTAGTACTAGTGTCAACAAACGATCAAGAGTCATACTACAGAATTTAATATCGAAATTTCGAAGGATATCAATTGCAGCCATTTGGATTGGCAACTCTGTTAGTAAAGTGGAAAAACGTATTTAAAAATAGCTGTGATACAAATCACTTTATTTTAATATTAAATTATTTGAATTTAATAAAAAAATTGTATTTTAGAATACACTTATTTTTTAAATATTTTTGAGTCACTTTTATAAAAAAAAATTTTCTAGACGATTTAATAGATTGTGTTTCTTTATTTATTTAAAATTTTTTTAAATAATATTTCTTGGCTTAGACGTATAAATAATTCCAGAAAAGGCTTAATTAATTTTTTTAATTCATATTTTTTTACAAACTAAAATTTAATTTCATAAACTGAATTAAACAACAAATGTGAAATTGGAAACTCCTATACTCGTATGTATGCATGTGTGTGAGTAGATGTGTATGTATGCACATAAATATTAATATTTAACCTGTAGATTTTGCATGTAAATTTTAATTTTGTTATTTTTAAGTCAAACATTTCTGAAAACAGTTGTCCATCATAAGCATGACATGCAATATATTAATTATGAAGAATTATTGATCAAACTTGTTAAAATTTTAAAAAGGAAAAAGAGAAAACTTTTTTTTTTTAATTTATGTAATTTTTAAGATTTTGATAAATTTACTTTTTAATAAAAAAAAAGTTAAATGTGAATTAAAAAGTAAGCAAAAGTTTTGGTAGAAAATCACCTTAAAAGAACTTTATATATGCTGGTACTGGTTAGATTAGGTTTTATATAGAGCGCCAAATACGGAAAACAGAGGGGGCACTCAATTGGGTCCTCTGTATAAGGGGAAAGTGAAAAAGGAAAGCAATAGAGATAGAATAGTAGAGGATGAGTCACCTAAACCAATTGCTATTTCTAATGAAGCCATATAGCACGAAAACTCCTATAGTCGTCAGTGGAGTGAGCCTCTGCAGTTAACGCTCCCCGAAGTAAAGCTTGCGTTAATACTATAGGGCAGGCAGAGGCGAAGAATATGTTCCACAGTTTCTATAGTAGTCATTGGATGGTAAATCAATTCTCCTTGCATGGTTACCAAAGCTGCAGTGGCTTGTTATTGCTGCCACCATAAATCCCTACTGCGTTTGCTATCCAGCCTAGGTCAGATCATCCTCGCTATATTTCACCTTCGTTCATCCCTCCATCTGGACTGCGCCTTATGTAAAAACATAATCTGGATTTGCTGTTTGTAAACTGAAGCCGGCATGTCGCAGGGCGTTTCGGTATAAGAATATAAAAAATAATTTATTTAAAAATGTGTGTCGTATGAGCTGGCAAGCTGCACAGACTGCTAGTGGTCTTTGATAAAGTTTAGCCCTGAAATTAATTTCTGAAAATTAACGTGCTGTTTCTAAAACACAAGTAATCAAGTCGTCTAGAAAATTTGTGGGGAAAACACAAAATTTTTTGAGCCATTTTAATATAAAAGCTTGGCGCTAAAGCACTCTAAGCTTGCCGCGCTAATTTAGGTTAATGTGTAAGGTTTTCGTAATTGTGATCAAAATAAAGAAATATGGCTGTAATACAAGCAAAACAAGTTGTCTAGAAAATTATGTGGAAAACATTGAATTCTTTGAGTATTTTTCATACAAAATTTCCAGCCGGCTGGTTTACAGAATTTAAACTAAACCTCGCTCAAACCATAGTAAAGGCCATTAGTTGCACAGTAACTTCGATATGAAATTAATTCATTAGTGACTTTCAACATGATTATAAGAACCTTTACTTTTTAAAAGTGAAGCATATTTCTGTAACACATAAAAAAGAATTTCTTGTAAATAAGAAAAATGGAAGCAAACACCTGTTTTGCCTTTTCCACACTTGTGCAACCAACTGTTACCAAGTGAAAAGCCACTGTACTCTTTTTGTGGCACTTTTTCTTTTGTTTGAGTAGAACAAATGGTAATTGAATGGAATTTCTTCTAAGATGCCCCTAAATAACCATCAAATGTTACAGAAAACAAGAAATACACATACTGCATACAATTATTTATAAAAACAAACAAAAAACATTCATTCTTATACGCTCCACTTAGAAAAGTTAACTCTTGAATTGTTTAACTTGACTGACTTTTTACTTTGATTTTCTCTCTCCCCTCTTTTATTACGGTGTGCTTTTTTGTTAAATAAAAACTATTAATAATTTAAATGTTTAGCATTTTCACAGGCTCTTTGTTATTTATTACACTCAGTGAGTTACTTAGCAGGCTGCTCACAAATTACAATCTAAATTGCATTGACATTGACATAATCGTAAGAAAACGTTAAAAACAAGCACGTCTTGCTCTTGTTTAGGCTTAATCAAAAATGCTTAAAAAACGCGTTCTTTTCTTAATTTTAGTGCTTTTTAAAATTCAAAAGTTGAGAGAGAAAGAGAGAGGCAGAAAGTTTACTTGTGTAAGATCGATTTCATTACAAGTTGTTAACAAAATCAAATGAGAAATTGTTTTTGTAAAAATAAAGTAAAAGAAAATTAATAAAAAACTAATGAATTAAATTATTTTTATGAATTTTATGCTACTTGGCACAGAACCCAATTTCACTGCAAGTATGTGTGCATGCCTAATTGCATATGTATGCGTTTATTAATAAAAAGGAAATCAAAATTAAAATTCAAGCATGTATATATACGTAACCCAAAGCTATTTTTGTGTTTGTTTTTTATTTCTCGTATGCACTCATATTGGATAAATCTTTCATTGCCACTGCTCTGAATTAAATTTTTCTTATTTGCGTGGCTGAATTTTTCTGTCATGTTGTATGAATATGACATAATTGTATTAAACAAAAATAACACAAACATATTTTCTAGCTGTAGGTGCATTAACCCAGTAAGCATTGCTAAACAAATAAATCAAATTTAACAATTATTAGAAGACAGAAGTTACAATCATTCTTTTTTTCTCTTTTCTTTTACTACTTTATGTGCTGTAAGTGTCAAATTACATTTACTTTTTTATTTACTTGTTTATTTAAATTTATTAATCCAGTTAATGAATTCAATTCACAGTTAGAAGATATTAAAAAAAAGAGGAAATTGTCATTCTTATTTCTCTCCTCTTCCACTACGCTGCGTTCCAAAAGAACAAGTCCTAGCATCAGTTAAAAACATAAGAATCCATATGTCGTAATTAGTGTAAAGGGGACATGTCACGTAAGTAGTACCAAAGTGTTTAATATTATTCAAATTTAAGTTTTTATTCTGTAACTGAACTAATAGGGTCAATTGCCTGACTTGTTCAGTTGCCATAATAAATAGTTCTGGTTCTATAGTATGTGAAGTATGTACGAATAGCAATTGAGCCACAATGGTAAAGTGAAACGAGGACCGTGTTTAATCCTTTAAGATCCAGTTCGGTGATATAAACTACTACAAACTACTTTCCATTCTGTAAAGGACAAATTGGATCTGGTTTCCGAGTTTTACTCCTGAATAATGGAACTAAAACGACATACATACATGCTCATAGCATTACTAGAAAAGGATTTCTTATACTTGATGGAAAAATAAATACAAAACTAGCATTAAAATTTTTTTCAAATCTTGCCTACATAAATTTTAAGTCTGGCCAGTAGCTTAAAAGGCCTTTTACTGTCATATATAAATGGAAGCGGCAAGCATTTTTTATCTGTAAAAAATTCTCATGCCTAAACAAAATGTATGGAGAATACCGAAATAATCCAACGATAGCCATGGCAGCATTTCCTACAACAAACACAGAATTAATTTTAAAAAAACAATTGGGAAATTTAAAGTAGATCTGGTTAGACTCATACACTTCTCTATGTGTTTTTAACATAAAAATAATGGCTGCCCAGGAAGCAAGCAAATTTTGACAGCTCGAAGCCAAAACGATGAGATGCTTTACCGTGTGTAGTTCTGCCGTGACGGCAGCGCTGAGTGGTTGGAAAATCCAATTTTGACAACGCGTTTTGTAGTGAATCAAATCAATTGTTTTTTGTTTGTTTTGTTCATGGTGTAAGAAAACCAGGTGACACTGAGACACCAGCTTAATCCTGCATGATTGAAGCTCGTTCTGTCAAAAACTAAGGGATATCAATGAGTTAAAGAGAGATTAAAAGCGGAAACAAATTTTTTGTTTCACTCTAGCACACTTTTTAATATCAACCACCGGAAATAATTTTTGACAGGAGGAGCCTCAAAATCAATAACAAAATAGATGGGCTTTTTGTAATGTTGCTATTTTTGTATTTTTGAAGTTACCTGATCTTATTGTACCATGGTTTTGTTATTGTTGACCAGTAATGACATTTTAGCTAGTTTTATTAATATAGCGTTTTTAACTCCATTTTTGTTTGTCTTTAGTGGGTTTTATTAAACAAGATGATTAACATTACTGTATTAGGTGTGACGTTTTAACATAAAGGCTAGGGGCTAAAAAAACGCTACGCTTGTCACTACAATTTAAGTTCGACTGGTAGAAGTTATGACGAAAAAATTAAAATTTTTTTATTAAAAAGAGTTAAAAAAAAAAATTCACATTTTTTCACTTGCTTGAAAAGTTTTCAACAAAAGCAACCATATTTTATTAAAATCGATGCACAAAGGATTAAAGGATTTTCAGTAAAGTATATAAGATCGCATGTGCTAAATTTCACTGAAATTATTATTAGCAAAAAATGCAAACATATGGAATATGTAAATTTACACACAATTGCTGTCAGTGACAGGTGACACTGGCAATGTGATAATTTCCAATTCGTTATTTGTCACCACATTTACTAAGCATATTTTTATATTGAGTGCACTTGAAAAGCAAGAAGAAATAATAAAATTCAATGATTATGCACGTAATTTGTAAAGATTCTTATGCAAATTAACAAATGCTATTGTAATTTAAAGACTCGACGAATCCGTTTAAAATTCTATAAAACAAATGCGTAACATGAAGGAGTGCCCATGTCTGGCACATAAAAACTAAAAAATAAAATAAATGTAGACATTATTGATTTTTGAAATTCATTACAGCTTAATGATGTTTAAAATGTGATCAATACTCAAAAAGATATTTACTTACTTCTTTTTTTTTAATAGATTTGAAGGGGTTTTCAAATAACTCAACATATTTAACCCGCCACCCACCCTTTTTCAAAACTTGGAAACCTGCATATAACGTCTCCCTCTTTGCGTGGAATGATTCAGTATGTGTTCTTTTATTTATTTATTTATGTACATGTACATATATATTGTGCGGCGGTTCATAAATTCCATAAGTGGTGGTGTGGTGGTAGTTGGTCTTATAAATTTTTGTGTGCTCGTGTGTACTGTTTTGTTGTGTCTATTTTATAAACAGAGCTGTAAGCACATAATTGTTGTATAATTATTTTGTGTGCCAAAATTTAATCAAATAGTCATACAATAACCGATGGCAGCTGACTTACATAGATACAGGCTCTTAAAAGAATTATTTGATAATAAAAAAAAAGTGTTATTCTGTTATTTTTTATTTTTTTTTAAATTAATATTTTACAAAATTATGTGAATTAATACTGGTTGAGTAGCGGATACGAAGAGACAGTATATAATGTCACTGTAATGGTCTAATTTGGATCACTTTTCTTTACTTAGGGCATCACACCTCCTTAATTCTACTATTGTTTGGGAACAGCTTAACATAGAATTGTCTGTTAGCCTTTCTGGAGATCTATATTGTACAAAAAAGCTTATGGTTAATGCGAACGAACATGGCAAAATTAACACGGTAAGGCATTTAGTACAACAAATAATGAATTACAAAAACAGAATTATCGGATGTGTCAAATAAAAAGGAGTAAATTCAATGCAGTGAATGTATTTTGAGCACAAGCACAATGGCAACCACAGAATGTAAACAAATTTTGACAGCTATGCAGACAAAATAGTTACCAAAATTTGTTTTTGTTTTCTGTACAAATGTACGTAAGAAGCTTTCGTTCGAATTTAAGTAGGCTTTTGGAAAAGCCTGTGTAGTATACGAGTGTTAATTTTTATCGTTAGGTAAGAGACAAAGAAATACACTTGAAAAAATGTATATCATTTGTAAAAGATTACAGTTTTACATACGGGTATGCATGTATCTACTTAGATGTGTATTTAAAAAGAAGCCAACAAAAGCATTTTATAAGTACAAGCCTGGTATGTACTAATATGAGTGTGACTTTTTTTAAAATAATTTTTATGTATTTGATGGTCCAAGTAAACGCACCCTCTTTAAGGGTTTGCATTCATTCATTCATTCATTCATACAAACAAATTCGTAATTTCACCACCGTGTAGACATTAAAATTAGATACAATTTAAAAGCATTAAAAGACAAAAATGAGTTTACATAAAGGGGTCTGGTAAAGGCAGGGGATGAGATGTTATTCAAGAAACAAATAATAATAAAATATATGTACCCTTCACAAATACGAGTATGTGTTGTGTTGAAGCAACAGAACACATAGCTTTTACAGCAGTTTATTTACCAGTAGGTAAAAAGAGGGGAAATTCTAGTAGTAAAAGCTTTTAGTGTTGTATTTAGTCTCTAAAATAATTTAGTACAAGAAAACTTTTGTAAAAATCATGCTGGTGTTTGTTTGAGCTATTGTTTAAAAAAAAAAAGCTTTTTGAAACCACAAATGTTACAGTTTTTTTAATTATTTTGTTTTTTCTTATCGTTTCAGGTACGTGATATTAAAATTTCGTTAAAGTAAATTGGTAAGAAATGGCTTCAATACTTATTATTAATTTTAATTAAAAAAATGTAATAAAAAACTATATTGGAGAAAGAAAAGCTGTATTGAGTGAATTATTGTTTTCTATTAATTTTTAAGAAGTCAAAGATGATTGCAATTAAATTACAACCTTACAAGGCTTCAACATATAAAAAATGTACAGCCATATTTAACAAAATTAATATTAATTTAAAATTTTTGTTTTAAAAAACTTACTTCAATATCTGTTTTAATTAAATTAAATTTTTTTTAAATATATTTTTTTATCAAGGATTTGACTACACATTTTCTAATGCTTATAGTTTTGTTTATTTAATTTTTATTACGTTTTGTATTTAAAGTGTCTGATGTTAAACTTTTTTAAGTCCTTAACCTTAGATTCATAAATAATTTTAATATTTATTATTTTTTACGTATTGAATGCGTGACTTCCATGTCTTTGGCCAATTAGCAAATAATAAAAATAAACTAAACAGATAAAAAAAAAAGAAGAACGTAAGACAGGAACAATTTGCATTTATTGTGTTAGAACTATTAATGATTTTTATTTGAAAAAGGTTGTAAATACAAATTACAGTGTGCTAAAAAATCGAACTCTCTTTCGTTTATTTCTTTCTTTTTATTGGAAAATCGGGTTAGTATCACCAAAGTGTTTTTTTTAAGTTAATATTTTTTCTCAATATCGTACTTTAATAGGGCAGTTCAGAATGTTTTATTTGAAAGTGAAAACTTTAATTAGTTTTTACTTTATTTTAGCTGAAATTAAAACAAATTATATTCAGTTGTGCCAAGTCTTATTAACTATCCTTCACTGTGGTAGCAAAATTTTTATATTCTTAATATTGCACAATTTTTCTTTAATTATGAAAAAAAGATTTTTAATGAAATTAAAAGAATTTTTTTAAATACATAAAATAAATAATTAATTTCAATTAACGAAATTCAAATGAAAAAGATCTAAGAAAAAATCCCTGTGGGATCTTTATTTTTTAAAGCAATAAAATGTCTGCGTACTCAATTTTTAAATGAATAACGAACGATATCAAAGAGAAAAGCAAAATAAATTCTATTTACTTATTTAATTAAAAAAAAAAGAAATTAAAAAGTCAACACACTCATCCACACACACGTTTGTATCAGACCGATTGCCTGGTTTGGTGTTTGTGTGCACAAACATTACGCACATGTACGAAATACAAATTTCCATAAAAAAGCAAAGCAAAAATTAATGAAAATCTAAAATTTCGGTTGAATTTTTTTCTTGGCCAGTTGTGAACCGATTATTTTGATTATTTTTGCACAGACATTATGACTATTTTTTTTAATAAAACTGTTAATAACGTTTTTTTGTTCGTTCCTTTTAGACAAAATAGGCCAAAAACGACCTTTAGAAAAATAGTTAAAAAATTAAAGATAGTTGCATTTCAGAGCTTATATCTTAGCGATTTTTGAACCGATTGGGCTGAATTTTAATAGTAGCCTGCTAGCGAGAGTTGCCAACAAATTGATATACCAAACTTTTTTTTGTAGCTGTTCTAGGGACTCCAGAAAGTTGATTTCAATGTACATGCGGACAGACAAACTTCGCTAAATCGACTCCCGAATTCAGAATATATATACATATATATTTTATAGGGTGACAAACTTTTGAATACTCTTCTCACTTTTTGTGAAGGTATTCTTTTTTATTTTTATTCTTTCTTTTCTTTATTTTTAATTAATAAAAAGTAAAATATTAATTCCGAATTTCTTTAATACAGAAAAGCACTGTATATTTCATAAATACATATATAAAAAAACTTCTTCTTTTCTTCTTTTGAGAATAAAATATTTAAAATTTTTAACAAAAAAGTGCTAATAGCTGTATGATCTATTGTCCAGCCCAATTCACAAATGAAACAATCCAAGATTTCTCACGAATCTCACAATTGTTGGAGTACAATTTTTTTTTTTAATTTTCTGTAGGCAGTATTTTATTCTGCCTCTCTGCACCTGAGCAAGTTTTCAGAATATTTTTGGATGTTTCTTGTTTATTCATATTGTAATTAAGTCTAAAAATGTCCTGTCAATAATTCAGTGTAGAGTTTGAAAAAATTTTGGGGGTTACTGAGTGTGTTTGACGGCTCTCCAGCAATTTTGTAGACTTTATTTTTCCCCTTTTTGTAGTCATAACAAACATAATTTGTTTAATTAAATGTAAATAAAATAGCTAAATATAAAACAAAAGCTTGAGGCGTTTTCGGAAGGCAATTAATCTTTCAAGAGAAGTGATTGAGTGGGGAATTAATGCTTCTCAACTCCATATGCCCTAGTTCGAATACTAGAAAGAAACCAAACCAGTCGTAGAATGTATAAATAAATACAAATTAATAAAAAATAACTGAGTAGAATAAAAGGTTGTTAATTAAATGAAAATTAAATTTTTAAAAAATGTTTATGTACAAGGTGGGGCAAAAGAGCATCTTCCAATAGGGTAGTTTCTTTTAGCCCATCTAGTATAATAATTTAGTTTAAAAATTTTTTATAAAAATTGTGCATAAAAAATTAAAAAAAAAATTTGGCCTTGACCGGAACTTGAACCGCGGTATCTGCATTGTAATATGTTTGTTTTAGACACAATCTAACCAGAATATGGTTGCTCTTAACTATATTTTTTCTTTGAGTGTAGCAATTAAATTATAGTTTTTGTAATTATTTTCGATCCCTGACGATGCCTAGTATAGTACAGCCAAATTTTCTGGCATTTTTTTCTGTCTTTATGAAAGCATAAAAAGCTTCTTAACCTATTTTTAGTTTGGCTCTTACTATTAAAAAAAATAGTAATAGTTATGTTTATTAAATTCCTTACGTACACACACTACGACATATTAAAAAACAATTTTTCCTGGCCCATAAAAAATACATGGAGGGAAAATAAACGTGATAAACAAATGTTTTATTTATAATTTTTTTTTCTCATTTTGATATCGATAGCATTATTTTTATTTACATTGAACTGCGCAAGGACATTATTTATTTTATTTAAGGTTTCTTTGCTTTTCTTTTTAGTATTTTATTTTGGGATTTTCCGTTTTATGTGGTTGTTAGAACCGACTTGTGCAAGTGTCTTAAAATAATCGAATAATTAATTGACTAATTTATTAAAAATTTTTAAAACACTAATTTAAATTATTTACTTAATTAAATAAATGTTTTTAGAGTTTTCATACATTTTAAAAAATAGAGAAACAACTTTTCAAGAAGTTGTGTAAAGTTATTTATTTTATTTATGTGTGCAATTAATTATTTACCTGAAATCAAAAAGCATAATAAAATATTTTTCTTTTTTGGTTTTGAATGCAAAATGAATTTTTTTTTGACAGAAATTTATAGAACTTCAGAGTAACGCACTGAAGATCGGAGTAACTTTCGTGCAATAGTTTATAGGGATGTGCTATCTCTTTTAGAACTAAGTAAACTTTTGCAAGCTTAACATAATTAATATTAATAATATTATTTGAAAGCCACACATGACTACAAACATGTGTAATATTTTATAATAAAAAGTGCTTGTAAGCCATTGGAAATATGCTTGTGCAGCCCTTTATTAAATACAAAAAATACAACAGGCTATAGGCTACAAGCTGTCTTAATTAAAACTCAAATGTTTGTATGAAACTTGGCGCTGTAGCCAAGTTAGCCTATTTCCTATTTTCATTCATAAACGAAGTGAAATAAATGAGCGTTTGAAAATATTTTTATTTTATTTAACAAAAACTTAAAACATTTAGGGAATTCATAGTTTTAGTCATATGATTTTATTATAGGTTAAAAAAATTGTTGTTGTGCTTCCCACAAAAAAGTTCTAAAATAACTGAATTTTTGTATAGACATACTTTTTTTTATTGAAAATGAAAATTTCTAAATATATTCAGAAATTTAATAAGATTTGGGAGTAATCTACTGAAGATTCAGAGTAGCCTCTGATGAAACAGCTGTATAGATATACTTATTGTACTAAATAAACAATGGAAAATAATTTATTTTGCACACCAACTTAATTTTTGGAATTAAGCACGAAGAAAGATTAAATTTTATATTTAGGAAAGTAAATATTTATTTATATGTATATAATCATAATTAAAAATACTTTTATTTAAGGCTAAGCCTAAATGGATGCGCCTGGCCCTATAAAGAAATGGAGTGTAGCAGAAGAGACGATTTTGTTACAGTTTTTTTTTATAAAATTTTTTAACACGTTTTGTCAGGTTTTGAGACTCCAAGATGGACGCTTCTACGATTACATTTCATTAGTGTCTGCTTCCTCGCTCTTTCGTTAGCTACACTAAAGTTCACTTAAATTTAAGCAGATGCCATTTTTTTCATATTTATTTGAGTCAGCCAAAATGTATTTTTCGCCCAAGCTTGCAACTATTTTTATTTTGAATTCAAATATTTTTATAAAATTATTTTCCTTGAGAAAGACACACGTAGGCGTGTCGAAATATTGGAAACTAATTTAATAATAAATAAGCTTAAAAACTATTTATTTATTTACTTTCAGATAAAAAGGTCAAATAATCTATAGATTTATATTTTTATTTATTTTTTATCACCAGACGCAAATTTGAAATAGCACATCGAGTTATGAGGGACTGCTCACAGCAGTCATATTTTTTGTGTTATTTTTTTAAAGTTTATAACTTTATGACTTCTGTGTGAATCACCCAATTGCTTATAAATATCTAAAAAAATGAAGATATTTGAAATAAGTGAATTGATTTTTTTTTTTTTTATATAGAACGAAATTTAAAATTGTTTTCAGCAATATGAAGCTTCATTATCACGCCTACTTTTGCACCCATTTTCCAGAGTTTCTTCACTACAAACAAAAATTCAAATCTTAATTTTTTGTAATACTATTAAAGGTTAAATTTGGGCCTGAATAAATATAATTTTTTTGAATTTATATGCTGTTTTTATAACAAGCGATCCACTTGTCTAAAAAATTGATATGGAAGACACTCAACATTTTGAGTACTTTTCATTACAAATTTTGAGCCGAGTTGATCGTTAGTTAGTGTTATAAAAACAGCAAATTAATTATAAAAAAATTTTTTTTAAATATTCGAAAAATTTCTTATAAAACCCAAATCTTATACATTGAACCGAATACTCAATTATAATAAAAATTATTTAATTTTAAAGCTTAAATACGCCAGTTTAGGCAGGTATTTTAGTCATACCACAACCCTTATTAACTTAATTTCCTTTAGCAAAACAGAAAATATAAAACAAAAACCAGTTGAGAAAACACACATCCACCAAAACAAATTCTACTTGAAGACACACATGCAAAAGTAATACATAAAATTAAATAAAAATAGGGAAAACAATATTTAATTCTAAGAACTTCTTAGACAAAACTAAATAATAAAAAGAAATTATAATAGTGAATAATAAAAAACGTTCAGTTGAGTTTTAACTCTTCACTAAAGCAGTCACAGTAGTCTGCGATATAAATTTTTTTTTAAAATATATATAAAACGTGGTGTTTTTTTTTTGTAATACCTACATTGCAAAACCAGTTAAATTTACTAAATTTTATTTTATTTTATTTTTTTTTAATTTAAAATGTGTGTTTAAGGTGCAATATCCTTATGGGGCTTTTAAAAAGTTATTGCCCTTTGGCCGGTGTGGTTGAGTTGACGGAAAATCAATAAATTTGCATTCATTCATTTTGGTTTTAATTTGAATTTTAAAACAATTGCGGTTTATGTATTTATTGCGTGTTAGTTTTTAAATTTGCTTTGTGAACTGACCAGTTGCACGCTATAGTCTAGCTTCGAATTAAATTAAATTTTTTCTAACTACATTTGCGCATTGAAAAATACTTTGACACTTAAAATAAATCAAATTAGTTGTCTGGATAGACATTTTAGTATTTATAAAATGTTAATTAAAAAAATTGTGTTAGTGCAATTGACAACAAATGGACTTTAATTTTTGTTAACTAGAATTGACAACAAACCATCAAAAAAAAATATATCTTGATAATTGACACACTTTTCTTACTATCAGTCTAGTTGCAGCAGTGTTGTTAAGAATGTTGCGTGTATAAAAGGCCAGTGGCGATAATAAAGAAATTTAAGCCGACTAATGGCTATCCGATAATTTTATTTAATTACTTGTTAACAATTAACAATCAATTGAAAATGTTTAACAAAAGTAAAAATATAAATAAGTGAAATAACAATGAGATTAATCGGTTATCTTTGAAAAAAAAAGAAATCACATAACACGGTTTTGGACCAAGTTAACAGCATATAAATAATCATTGCAAATAACGATTTCTATTGTAGCGAATATTTTTGTTGGAAAGTTACTGAATACCGAATTCGATAAAATATCGTTATACGAATGTTCGTAACAAAAGTTACTGTATCGAAACTAAAAAGTGTTTAAAAACTATTTTGAGCGCTTCATGCAAATAAGCATTTGTTTCTAACAAAATATTGGAAGATTGACTTTTCTATATAACTAAAATGTATTTATTGTATTTGTTTTCCCACGGATTGGTGTGAACTTTGGTTCATGTTATATTTCTATACTTTTGGACCAGCCACTCCTATTTTTACGCCCATTTTTCTTATCCAAAAAATGTATGGCCGTACTTAATTTAAATGACCAGCGTTGGCATTTTAGCCTATTTTAGGCTAGATGTAGCCGTTTTTCTCGCATTTGGCTTTAAAATTTATGATTAAGCCTCTAGCTTTTTTTTCTAGCTTTTTTCAATTTCAAAATAGCCTTAAATAGCCTTTTTTTCTTTTTCACAATTTTTTTTGCGGACAGTACAAAAAATTTTTATATTTAATAATTTCTATTTGGAATTTAAAAGTTTAACAAAACATTAATCTTTATTTGTGCTTAATTCCAGAAATTGTGTTGGTTTTAAAATTTATTTATTCATGAGAATATCATGAGTAAAAGAATAAATTTTAAAACCAACACAATTTCTGGAATTAGCACAAATAAAGATTAATTTTTTTTTTAATTTTTGGTAATTTCGAATTAAGGCCAATACGTTTATCTATTCAACGCAATAGAATTCAAGTCGATATCTTGAAAACTAAGCAAGTTATGACCAAAAAGGTAAACAGTTCTGCTACTGCCTGTTTTCGGCCATTTTTTAGTAGAACTGGTTACCTTTTTGGTCATAACTTGCTAAGTTTTCAAGTTCATTGCTAAGATTGGTAGTTCATTGTAATTTTTGGCGAAAATTTTTTTCGCAATATCTGCAAAAAAGAAATTCGAATTAAAGCCAATACGTTTATCTATTCAACGCAATAGAAATTTTTTTGCTTTTTTTTTAAAATGCTACTTTGAAAATGAAAAAAGGCTAGGAAAAAAGCTAGAGGCTAAATCATAAATTTCAAGGATAAATGCGAAAAAATTTTTTTATAATTTTTTCAAAAAACAGCAAAAAGGAAAGCATGTTTAAAATGACTTTATTTTATTTAGTTTTTGTCATTGCATGTTCTCTTCTTGATTTTTTATAAAAATCATAATTATTATTTTTAATTTTAAGCGATAGTTTTTTAACTTTTTCCTTACTTTTTTTTGTGAGTTATTTAGCGTTTTCTAAGGCTACTGGCAAAACTTGTTCTCACATTGAAAAAATACAGAATACTAAATGATATTTTGTTTCAATTCTTCTTGTTGCTTGTGAAAACTTTCTCAATGCGAGAGTTATAAAAACGAGGCACAGGAATCAAAATTAAAAAAACTACACCAATACACTACACACTTGTCAATAATGACTTCTTTTTAGCTTTAATTTTGTTGTGTCAGTAAGTTTCTAGACTATATTCAAAAATACTTTAAAGTCGTCTGGATTATATCCAAAATTTTTTTTTCTAATTAAAAATTAGAAGAAATAATATTTTTATATTTAATGAATGTTATGAAACTGACACTAGTTGTTCCAACTAAAATTGTTATACAATTATGGCAGCAAGCTTTAAAGTATAAACTTTATTTTGTAGGTCACCTTTGTGTTTTTTTTAAGGAAATAATATTCAATGAAAATTTAATTAAAATTCATAAAACGGTCGTTAGATTAGGGTCTTATTAGATCGTTATCATATGAAATTACGACCAAATGCAAATATTTACAATTTTATGTTATTGTGACGTTAACGGTGAAGAGTACATGAAAGCAATGAGCATTCATTGAATAGATGTGGTCACCGCTATGAAAGCTAATTCATTTAAAAGGAAACTAAACTGGGTTAAAACATAAATAATATTTCTTGACGGTTTTTGTTTATTTTATTAAATTTCTTGGCTATTAATTTCTTTTTTTTTTCGGTTCAGTTAAAAACAACATGTTGTTTTGTATTTGTTATAACCAGCGCAATGAAGTTCATGCAATAAAAATTGCAAAATAAAGAAAAATAGAATTCAAAAATTTATTTATTTAACCATTTATTATTCAGTTTAAAAGTAGTAGTAGGTAAAGATTTATTTAGATGTGTAAATAAATAAGATTTTTTTATATTAACAAATGTAAATCTCTATTCCATTTGGTCTTCAAACTGTTTTAAGCATTGAAAATGTTAGTTCGACATTAATGGATGTAATAATTGCCTCTTTAATAGTGGTCAATTCCTTTGTAGAATATTTTCTTTACTGGAAGGTAAATTAAAATTTTTACCAATTTCTTTAATTTTTTTACTTTCTACTTTTCTCATTTTAATGACGGCGCCATCAATGAGTATAAACGAGATGATCTATAAATACTAATTGAGCCTTTATTGAAAAAATATTGCTTACAAAAAAAAAAAAAATTAGTAACAGAAAAAAGGCGAATTTATTATAAAGTGTAGATAATTTTATACCAAAAATGTTGTTGGTTTGACAGCTGCAGAGCTCAAAATTTGGAAAAGAGCAAAATTTTTTTTATAAATATTACGAAATATGCCAAAATATGACGAAAAGTATGCACTTACGAGTATAACAAAATATGCAAAAACATTTATTTAAAGCAAAATATACACTAACAAATGGATGCCATTTTACTGGAAATATTGTGATTCGCAAATATATTAACTTTAGGTGGGTTTCATGCATTTGCATGAAGTCCCTTGCCCTGGTTATAATAATTGTATTTTTTTTTAATATAGTGCGTTTCAAAACAGTTAAACACAAAATATACTCATGCAGCACTAAAGTATATTTTTCTTCAATGTAAATTTAAAGTCTACTGTAGACAAGCTAGAATACAATTTCAGCGAAAAACTCATTAACTTGACTTAGAATATACCTACTAAAGGGCTGTACAAACACTTTGGCTTTCAAGTATGCTTACGCAGCTCTTTTAGCCATAAGTTTTGTTTATAATTTAAAAAAAGAAACTTTTAAATTTGAAACTGTTTTTAGTGTCTGACTGTGATTATGGGCTATTATTTGTACCTGTTTATTGAATGCGTATGAGTAATATATTACTTAGAAACAATTTTATAAATCACTCATACGTTCGTTGCATTGTACTGTGCGACAAACAAAAAATACCTGTTTTTAAAATTTGCCAAGCTGCTGAATTACTGGTAAATACCGGATTTTAGCACTTATAAATCAGTAACTGAGTTGAATATCAACCGATTTTAAGTTTCTCCTTTCAGTCCCAAAGAATTTCAAAGTTGTCGCATTTTAATGAAATTTTCGGTAAAAATATATATTTTATGTCCAACCAAAGCTCATGTCCTTAGAAACAAGACATACACATATGTGTGCCTTGAGATTTCACTTGGACAAAATATAAATATCTAAAAATGAGAGATTTATACATAAACTTCTCTTTTCAAAAAACGTTAAATTTACCTACAAGTTTGTTTAGCCCAGGACAGAAAGAGATAAAGAAAATATTGAGTCCTTTTGAATGGTTTATATATATTCTTTTTTCCAAAATTTGGTCACAACACTTACAACATTAGAAATTGGTTTCAAAAGGATTTCTTATTTTTCATAAAAATTGATTTGAATAACTGCCAAAATCGTTTAAAAAAAAGTCATAAACAAAATTATTTTATTTAATCATGATAATTGTTTTGTTTATGGTTATATATTTTATACCTGTTTTTCAAATTGTTAAACAACGGGTGGGCAAAAATTAAGTTCATAAAATTTATTAAATGTTTTTAAAAAAAATTTTGTTCTGCTTAGAAATATTTCATTATTAACTGCTTGAGTTTTCTAAGTCAATCTATTTCATAACCTTAAACTTATTTACCCTTTAGTTTTATGAAAGTAAACAATTGTGTCATTTTATTAGGGGTTTTAACATGCGAACACAACACATGCTTACCTACTTTCGCTTTTAAATTATTTTCATTCTTCGTTAAATTTGTTTCATATTCCTAGTTCTTGGCATTTTTCTGTAAAATATTTATGTACAAGGAACTTCAGTGTATTAAAAGAATTAATTAAAAAAAATACCAAAATTATTTAATTTTTTTAATATACAGGGTCCACCAAATAACTTTGTTTTTTTGAAAATGCTATAAAAAAAAACTACTGAATATTTTCTCAAATTTCTTTTTTTATATGAAAGTACAATCCTTCCGGTTAATAATGGAAAATAATTTCATTCAAATGGCTGCCTCGGCTGGCCATGCAGTAGCCTACACGATCTGTCCAATTTTTAAGCACATTATCGATTGTGTGCAGCTGTATTTCACCAATGGCTTCACGAATATTGTCCTTTAAAGCGTCAATTGTCTCTGGCTTGTCAGCGTAAAAATAATTATCTGTCAAATCAGACATGAGCTAAGTGTTACCATTCACGAAATAAGCACTAGTTGAAAAAAAAAACGTTAGATGGCGGACCCTTTATATCTTTTTTTAATTTTTAACAAAGCTTACTCTTTATTAGTGCTTAATTTCAATTTTTGTTATTGTGCAAAATGCATTATTTTTTATGATATTCTCATCGAAAATTTTAGAAAAATTGTTTCCCTAGTACAATAAGTACTAAAAAATATGGGAAATTTTGTTTGTTCAATGCCTACTTTGTTAGTTTTTTAATTTCTTTTGGAAACTTTTTGTTTACTATTGATTAAAGTTCTCATTTGGTTGATTATTATAACGAAATAAGTATTCAAATATTTCGGCAAGAAGTTACCAAGACTTGGGAGTAATCAACTGAAGATTCCGAGTGGCGTCTGCCACTAAGTAAACAATGTAAACTAATGCATTTTGCACACTAACAAAAATTGGAATTAAACTAGATTACATTTTGTTAAACTTTATAATTCCAAATAATTTAATATGTTAAATTTTTAATTTTTTTACCTTTTCCACAAATAATTTTTATTTAAAAACTTTTTATATCTTTTTTTCTTTTTTTATAAAAAAAAAATTTTAATTTTATATTATTACTTGGGGGCTCTAGGTCTAATTTTATTTCACTTTAATAAATGAAAAAATCCATATTTTAAAAATAATTAATTTATTCAATCATGTACGATTATTTAAAAACTTAAACACAATCTCAAAGCATAAGTGAAAAATGTGCTTTTCAACACAAATACAATATTTTAAAATTTTTAAATAATCGTCCACAATTCTTGAAGAAGAAAAATATAATATTATAAAAAATTTAAATATGTATAAAATTTTAAAGGTCGAAAAAAACTATAAAATAAAAATAATTTTTTATAAAAAAAATTTTAATAAAAATAATCTTTAATAAAAAAATTCTTAATTAAAAAATATTTAATGAAAAAAATATAATAAAAAATATAAAAAAATTTAATAAACTAAATTCTTAATAAAAACAAATTTAATAAAAAAATTTTTTAATAAAAAAATTTTATAAAAAAAATTTTTTATGATAAAAACAAAATTTTATAAAAAAAATTAATAAACAAAATTCTTAATAAAAAAATATTTAATAAAAATAAATTTATAATAAAAAAAATTTAATAAAAATAAATTTATAATATTAAAAAAAAAATTTAATAAAAAAAATTTTAATTCTTGAAACATTGCTTTAAATTTTTAATAAAAAAATTAAAAAAAAAAATTGAATACAAAGTTCTTAAAAAAAAAATTAATAAAAAAATTTTTAATAAAAAACGTTTAATAAACGAAATTAATAAAAAGAATTCTTAATAAAAAAAATTTTATAAAAAAATGTATAAAATAAAAGTAATAAAATAAATTTTTAATAAAAAAAATTAATAAAAAGAATTCTTAATAAAAAAAATTTTATAAAAAAATGTATAAAATAAAAGTAATAAAATAAATTTTTAATAAAAAAAAATTAAAAAAAAATATTTTTTGTAAAAAAAAAAAATTAATAAAAAAAATTATTAAAAAAAAATTTTAATGATAAAAAAAATGTAATTCTTGAAACATTGCAATTAATAAAAGAACTTTTAATCAAATTAATTTAAATTTTGAAAAAGAAAAAAAATTTTTATTAAAAAAGAAAAACAAAATACTAAAAATTAAAAAAAAAAAGTTTTTTGTGGGAAAGTTAAAAAAAATGTTAAATTTAAAGGGTTAAAAATATTGACCCATAATCATGGTTATACTAAAGTTTATATTTTTTTTAGAAATGATTTTAAATTCATAAAATTCTTATGAACAAAAGTCAGCTCTTAATAATAGCCTACATTTTCGTTATTATAAAAATTTTTTTAATTAAAAAAAAATTCAAAATACTTTTTTTATATAAGCAACTTTTCATTATAAATATTATTAAAGCTTAAATTGCTGTTTTTATAACACAAGCGATCAGCTCGTCTTGAAATTTTATATGAAAAGTACCCAAATTATGGAGTGGTTTTCATAAAAATTTCTTAGACGAGGTGATCGCTTGTGTTATAAAAACAGCACATAAGATCTTATTCTTTTAATTATTATTTTATTAATCTTAAGCTTGAATAATATTTATAATAAAAATTTACATCAAAGAAATTTTCTTTAAAGAATTTTTTTTACCCCACAATTTTTTTTTTCATACCCATAGTTCTGGCTGCTTATTAAAGAGAAAATTAAAATATTTTCCTTTTCTTTTTTGCTTTCTTTCACTAGGCAAAAAAAAAAAAATTTTTCCAGTGCAAAAAGTTTCTACACGAGTATTAAATACATAACGAATATAAGGCAAGCTTATGTATGTGTATAGTTTGTAACAGACTGTCTCGTGCTGAACACTTCACACGTGGGCTAGAGTTCAACAGAGTTAAATGTGAGTTGATGTTTTTCCGTTTACTTAAAAAAAAAGTAGTCAACAAAAGAAAAGCGTGTCATTTGAAAAGAAAACTTTGTTTTTTTAAGTGTCTAGTGAGGATTTGTTTAATTGCATGTTTAATCTTTTCTTCAAGTTAACTAAAACTAAACTCTTACTTATTTTTTTGTTTTTTTACGCTAATCAGTTCTTATTTTGTATACGATTATACCTATCAATATTATATGGTAAAATTCCATATTTTTTATTGAAGGTATGTATGAATGAAATATTTTTATTTTATACAATTTTAAACAATTGATATTATTTTTCTTTAAAATGCGGAATGATTGATTTTAGCCCCCCAATAAAATAAAAATGTCTTCAACAAAAAATATGAAATTGTACAGTATAATATTGATAGGTACATACATATGTATGTATATACAAAATAAGAATACAAAAAAATACATAAAATAAATTGTTTAAGAAAATATACAAATTTACTTTTATATAAAAAAAACAAAAATACTCGTATATAAAACTAAACTCATTTACAAATCATTTTGTAAATTTTTTTTCTCTAGTTTTGTTAGCTGAATAATAAATAAAAAAAAAAAAAAACAAAAAACTACAAAACTGAAATATTTTTTGATTAAGAAAAAATAGAAAAACTTTGAAAAGATTTTCTTTGAAAAGAAATCTTTATTTAATTCAACTTACTTCAAAGGGAAATGGGCGATACCGATGCGGTAAGTTGATATTCACATATTTTAATGTGCTGTTTTTATAACACAAGCGATCTACTCGTCTGGAAATTTTATATTAAAAGTATTCAAAATATTTTAGATGATTTTATTACTTGTGTTACAAAAACAGTATATAAATCTAATTAAATAATTGGTCGTTTGCACTAAATAAATAAATTTTTATTTATAGAAATAGATTATTTTAGCAATAAAAATTAACACTTTGTTAAAAAATAAAAATAAGCGTTCGAATTTTTCGAATTTTTAATAAAAATGTATTTTATATAATTTCATACATTAACTTTAAATAAAATTGAAAAAAAAAAATTTGGGATATTGTTTATCTTATAATACATAAAATACTTGCACTTTTCTCTTAACACCACTCGTTAGCTATATCGAGATATACTCTTCAAAACGGGTTTTTAAAGTCTTGTTGGTTTTTGGATATTTTTCTACTTTGCTTTGAAGCTCTTTTCATTACTGGCCAATATCCTTCAATTAGACAAAGATCTGAGCAATTGGGAGAATTAGCTTCTTTTGTAACAAAAATGATGTTGTATGTTTTTACAAAAGTCATAGTTCAGAGAAACGAGAACCGAACGGACATGCAATATAGCGCGAATGATCTGGCCTAGGCTGGATAGCAATCGCAGTAGGGATTTACTGACTCTCCAGAGAGCCCAACAATAACAGGCCACCGCAGTTTTGGAATGGGTTTACCATCGAATGACTAATATAGAAGTTATTAAGACGAAGAAAAAGGAGCCACGGCAAATCTTTGCATCTGCCCTGGAAAATCAACACAAGCGTTATTTCTGAGAGTATCAATTGGTTTAGGTGAAGGCTTTTTTCCGCTGCGGGGCTACCGGTTACCGCAGTATCACTGTGAGAAAATCTCTGGTCAGACCCCGAAGGGTATCTTTCTGCCAACGTCAAATTCTTAGCAAACTCAGGGTGATGGTGCACCTTTTTATACCGGTATTGCAATATATCTAGATGTAGATTTCTCTACTATTCAATTTGTCAACCGGCCATTAAATAAATCTTTTATGTTTAGGGAAATCACTGCATTAAAAGCAAAAGTTTTGCATGAAGTTTAAGCAAAAAGAAAAAATCTAATATGTCACAATCTTTTACTTTTATTTATTTTTTTCTAATTTAATGTGTATTTGTGTTGTTTTCAATATTTGACAAAACATTTTTTTTTTTGCAAAATGAATTTATTTATTTATTCTAATAATTTCGTTTTCGTTAGTTTATTAGTTTAGCTTTGTGGTTAGTTTTGGGCCACGAGAAAAAAATAATTTGTTAAATCAATAAATGATTGGCAAAAAACAAATTGTGGCAGTTAAATAAATAAATAAAATATATACATACATGTGTAGTTATGATGTTTATTTAAATTGAAACCAACAAATGAACAAGTAAAACTCAAGAAGTTGATAAGACTAAAATAATTTGGGTCATATTACAACTGGAAACTGAATTTCATGACAAAAATTCTTTAGCTGTAAAGAAAGCCTTAATACTTTTTATTATTATGGAAATACAAATGTACATACACACACATACAAATTTAAAATATTAAACGGAAATGTCTACTAAGAACAGAGGAGACCTTTTTTTGTGAATACGATTAAATTGAAAACAAAATTAATAAAAAATAAAAAGGCTTTATAAGAAACAAGTTAAAGATTATTTTGTTGAATTGAGTTGAAACATCACATCAATACGGACCGTAAATAACACGCTTTCTTTGCACATTAAAAAAAATAATTTTTATGTAAATAAAATGATATTTAATATAGTATTTTCGCATATACCTAGATGAGACCAAGTGGTCCACTACGACCTCCCTTTCCGGGAGGTATGCCACCCAGACCTATGGCCCAACCACCTAGGCCAGGAGGCCCACCAATGCCACAAAACATTAGACAAGGTGGGCCACCACCACCCTTACGTACTTTGGATAGTCGTGGAAATTTATTAATGGGTCCGGGTGCACCAGGTCCTAGACCCGGTGGTATAGGTCCACAAAATCCACAAATTCGAGCTCAAGGTGGTAGTGGACAGCAAAGTCCACCTGGGCAAGGTGCCCCCAGACCACAAGGTGCTTTTCCATGGCCACCACAGGCGCCAGGGCAACCACAAGCTAATCGACCACAGAATCCCTATCCCGGTAATCCACAATCACGTCCACCGTTTACTCGACTACCAGGGCAAGCACCAATTCCTCAACCACAACTGCAACAACAACAACATCTGCAGCCACAGTCACAGCCACAGCAGCTACAGCAACAAACACAACCTCAACAACGACCTCCAATACAATTGAATTCCCAACAACCGCAATTACCGCAACGACCATCTTCATCGCTCTCTAACAATGATGATGATGATGTCATTATGGGTCAAGCTGTCACACCACTTAAATCCTCAACACATCAAAAACATGATTCTACGGGTCAATCACTGATTGAAGAAATTGAACCGCCACCTACCAAAGACGGTGATTATGAATCACCTGCAACTATAAGAACCAGTGATCTATCACTCACATCTCCTGACTCATATGATAACGATACAAGTCTGCAAAAGTCTTTTACTAAAGGGAGAACAAGTTCAGAAGCTTCTTCAACAAAATCCAAAAAAATAGAATCAACTAGTAAGAATATCTATCTCTTCATAATAAATAAAATATTTTTGAATATTATTGAGGCCATTTCTTAAATATTATTGACAGTTAAAAAAGTGTTTTTATATTAATTTATGTTTTTGATTTTATTTTACAGAAGGCGACAATGATAGCGGAGTGGATGAATCAACGCAGGAGAAGGTGAGCTCATTTTTATATTTTCTAAATTTAAAATTGCCAACCCAGAGAGTGTAGAATATTCAAGTGCATGTTTCCACAAGAAAACTTGATTCTTTTTGTAAATTTTAATTTTTATAGTTTTTCACAACTTATCACTGAGTTAAAAAAAAAAATGCCAAGCAAACATTTTTGAGTCAAATGGCCAAAATTTGTATTTTTAGAAAGTTTTTTTTAAATAAATCTGTCTAGAAGTTCGCCGATTTAAGAAAAATTTTAAAAGTAGGCATGGTAATGGGCGTAGTCTATTATTATTTTCATAAAACTTTAAGGTGATTTTAAGTTCATAAAATTCTTATAACAAAAGTCAGCTCTTAAAAAAAGCCTACTTTAGTGTGACTATGATTATAGGCCATTGTCTTTCATTATTGCAAATGCAAAAACCTGTATGATGATATAGTAGTTAATTAACCTTTTTCCTCAAAACAGAAATTCAACAGATATAACAGTTAATTTTTATGTACAATTGTTCCAATAAATTAGAAATTTTATGAAAATTTTGGTTTTAATTAAATCACACAACATACTCGACTTACCGAAATAACAACTGCTGCACAATACGAAGGCATAATGGGATTTGAAACCAGCTGAAAAGATTAAATGAACAAAATTATATAATTTCCTAAGCTATGGTCACATTAAACAAATATTTGTCGAAAAAAGCGATCCATATACGTTTCAATATTTTAAAGAAATATTCGCTAATATTAGTTTAATTTTTTATTCAAATACAACATACGTATTTGAATTAGTTTTATGCAATATCAGTCAAGTTAGACTATAAAAATATTTAACAAAAAGTAGTGGTTACGCTCATTTCAACAAATATTTGTGTAACGTGACCGTAGCTTTACACACGTATCAAATAGATTAAAGAAAACTAAAAATTATAGTTCCAAAAATACATAAAAAAAACCTACGCAAAATCATTAATTGCTAATTAAATAACTAGACAAATTATACAACAAAACAATTAAGAACAACAATTTCAGTACAAAGAAAAAAAAAAGTCATATAAGAGGCGCATCAGAAAATTTAATAAGAATGATATAAATTTGAAGAAAAAAGTGTGTTACGGTTTATTAAACATCCAATAAATAGGAAACACAAGCATTTTTATGAGGTTTCAATAAACTAAAATGAAAACTCTGCTTTACAGTCCATTTTAGACAACCAGCTGAAAACAAAGTCTTAAGAAATCATATAAAACTTAAAACGGAAGAAATATTTTTGAAATACATTGTAAAAATTCAGTGTAAAAAAAGTGCCGATACGAGTAAATATTTACTTCAGTTACTGCCAAAATTCGTTCGCATGTTAAGAAATTTTTTAAAAACGTGTTAAACTATTTTTATATTGTCAATAACAGACAACAATATATCTAGAGAAAAAGTAAAAAAAAAAAACAAATTAAATCAAGTTAATGTTGAAATTCATGCATGTTTACGAGTATTTTGCAACAAAAAATTGAGTCAAGAGTTAAAAACTAACATTTTCACACATACGATATTCCAAGTCCAAGTGAATACTATAAACCTTAAAAAAAGGCTAGAAAAAGCTGAAAAAAGTTAAAAAACCATCGCTTAAAATTAAAAATAATAATTATGATTTTTATAAAAAATCAAAAACAGAACATACAATCAAAAAAACTAAATAAAATAAAGTCATTTTAAACATTCTTCCCTTTTTGCTCATAACTTGCTGTTTTTTGAAAAAAGGATAAAAAAATTTTTCGGAATAAAACTGGTTACCTTTTTATATTGCGTTGAATAGATAAACATGTTGGCTTCATTTTTGGCTAAGCAAGTTATGACTAATAAATCAACCAGTTCTACTAAAAAGTGGCCGGAACTAGGTTACCTTTTTGGTTTAGTTTTCAAGATATCGACTTGATTTCTATTTCGGTGAATAGATAAACGTATTGACTAGGTTACCTTTTTGGTTTAGTTTTCAAGATATCGACTTGATTTCTATTTCGGTGAATAGATAAACGTATTGACTAGGTTACCTTTTTGGTTTAGTTTTCAAGATATCGACTTGATTTCTATTTCGGTGAATAGATAAACGTATTGACTTTAATTCGGAATTTTTTTTTTGCGAATAGTGGGTAAAAAATTTTTTTCACCAAAAATTACCGTGAAGTACCCTCTTTGTTTTTTTTTTTGAAAAAATTATAAAAAAAAATTTTTCCCACTTTCCGCAAAAAAAATTGTGAAAGAGAAAAAAAGGTTATTTTGAAAATGAAAAAAAGCTAGAGGCAAAATCATACATTTCACGGCTAAATGCTAAAAAAAAGGCTAAATCTAGTATAAAAAGGCTAAAATGGTAACGCTGGTTGTGGTATTACGGAGCTGAAATATACTTATGCACACGAACATGTGTCGTGAAATTTGTATTACACTCGAATATGAAAAAAATAGTAAAAACTTGAAAGAAAATATTTCAAAGCTAAAAATTTTGCACTTTTGCTTTATGCATAACGTTAATTCTGGGGCCATATGGAATAACCAAGATTTTAATTTACAGAAGTTCAGATTAAAGCTCACGAAGAGGGTCTCATGTGGTCTGTTTTGGAATGATTCAGAGTGGAATAGTTTAGTTGGCTTAGCGATTTACTTGTACAGATTTTGCAGAATTTTTATTATGAGTGTAACTTTTAAATTTTTGAATATTCATAAACAAGCATGTTAGAGATATAAATGGTGTAGCTGTTTGTATAATTTTGCTTTCTTTTGTTGTCATATCTATAATTGGAGGAGTTAGACTTTCGTTTTTGTTTATTCTTCAACACATTTTCTAGATAAATGTAATTTATCAACGAGTTGTTTTCTTTTTTTTTTTCATTCTAAAACAACTTGCAGTATTAAAATAATAATAAAAGGAAACTAAGCTAAATAACTAACTGATTTATATGAATACACACACACATAGTAGCACCATCGATAAAACAACATGAAAATTAAAAGAAAAAAAATTTTACTTTCAGCATTTTTTTAATGTTGTGGTTGTTGTTGTTGAACTAAATCAAAAAAATCAAGCCAAGATATTGTCAGAACTTTGTTAAAAGTGAAAGACAACGCTATTTAGTTTTTAGTACTCCCAGAAATTACTGCTTTTAAATAAATTTTTTCAAATTATTGTCTTGATTACTTTTAAAATTAATTTGCAAAAATAATTGAATTAAAATGCATTTAATAATTACGGCTGATGCTAATTTTTTAATTGTATGAAAAAACGATTAACAGTGAAAGTAATATAAATTATAACGTCAAGTGTTTAAAATTTAATTATAGGAACGCAACGGACCTGGTACACCAAGTTCACCAGCAAAGACACCCACTTCGATATCATCGAAACCAGAAAAATCAGCAACTACTTCACGACCACCGAGTACTACACCATCTAATAAATCTACGAAATCACGTAGTACTTCGCGTAATCGTTTAATATTAAAAACTCCTGAGCCGGAACCAGTCAAAAAAGGTGATTATTTAATGAAAAAATTAAAAAAAGTAGAATTTGTATATTAAATTTCTTTTTGAATATCAAAGTTTATGTTTGAGCAAACGTTTACAAGTTCCTAAATTTTAGCTTTAACAATTTGTTTTACTTTTATTTATTTACCGTAAGTTCCAATGAATAAAATTCAAGTTGGACACGCCCCTTCACCTAACTTGAAGGCCGTACGCTCCAAAATTGGATCTCTCGACAATGCCAGCTACAAGCCGGGTGGTGGCAATGTCAAAATCGAAACAAAGAAAATTGAAATCAAAGCCACCCCCAGAATTGAGGCTAAAAATGATAAATATGTACCAAAAGGAGGTGAAAAAAAGGTAAGAAAAAAAAAGTGAAAAAATATATGAATCAAATTAAAACTCACACTAAAAAACTGTAAGCATTATTATTACAAGTTACCGATAGTTAAAGTAAGGATTTCGCTTTTCAAATAATAAATAGGTTGTTGGCTAAAACTTTGTAGCCAAAATGCCAAGTTACTGATAGTTAAAGTTAGGATTTTATTAGTAGAATATCAAGGTTTTGGTTGAACATTAAATTAAAAATATTGATGAGTTAAATAACGGATAGTGTGTTTATCCACCCAAATTTGGTTTCAAAGTTTTAGCCAAAACCCAGTTATTTGCCCTCCAAATCCCAACTTTAACTATCGAATGATGTAATAACTTGGGCCTGAACTAAACATTTTAATAAAAAAAATTTTAATATTGACAAAATGTTGCAATGCTCTATTAAAATATTTAATCAATATGACAATTTCTTATTTGCACCAAAAAAAATTATTATATGTATCAATTATATATCTAATTGCTCAAATTAGGGAATTATTTTAAAAAATAACTTTTATTGAAGCTTAAGATCTCAATGAAAAAAATTGTTTTTGTTTTAATTTTCCAATATTTCAACTTTCTTTTGAAGGTCTTCTTCAATTAAATTTATTTTTATAAAAATTATGAAAAATGTGTTTCTAAACATTGTTCAAATTTAGTAGCAACATTGTAATTAATGAAATAAATGGGGGATTGACAGTAGTGTCGTATCAATCATAAAGTCATCTTATTTTCTGATAAATAATTTAAAAAAAATAATTTTTGTTGTTATTGAAAGAAAAAAGTCATAAAATAACAAAACTTTCTCTTCTGTGTTTAATATTTTGTCATGGATTCAAATTTGAAATAGCACATTGAGTTATGAAGGGGTTGCTCACAGCAGTCATATTTTTTCACATTGTGTTTTTAAAACATATGACTTTATGACTCCTGTGTGAATCCCTTAAATATACTTTTCCTTTCGTACACTACTTACTAACAAAAATTAAAACAAAAAGTAGTTACTTTACCGTCAACTATATTTCAAAAGCATTTCTTACCATAAAAAAAAAGTAAGCAAACAAAAGCACTTTATGTATTTAGAAAACGAAAAATTTAGTATTTTTTTTTATTATTTTGATTTTATTTTTCGTTTACAAAATTTTTTTTTTTAATTTCACGGTTGATTTGATTAGAAGTTGAGGCATCACAAATATAAGTACAATTTACTTATATACACTTTTGGCTGAGTTATTTAGAACGTTAAAAAATTTTTTTGTTATTTAAATTTTAATAATGAATAGGCTTTATTATTAAGGTGTGACACATTTGCTTTTAAATGACATTGATTTCGCTTAATGAAATTTTGATAATCAATCCAAGTTTACCTTAAATTAAGTTTATAATATAAAATATTATGTAATCTAAGGAACTGTTTTCAAATTAAATAAAAAAACAAATAATAACAAAATTATTATTTAATATTAATCAAGCTTAATATCTTAAAAAATTGTTTTTATTTAAATTTTCCGATATTTCGAATTTCTTTTGAAGGTCTTCTTCAGGGAAATTTATATATTTTAAAAAAAAGTCGAAATATCGGAAAATTTAAATAAAAACAATTTTTTAAGATCTTAAGCTTGATTAATATTAAATAATAATAAATTTATAAGATCGAATAATTTAATAAAAATATTATAATAACAAAATTTTAAAAATAATTTTTAGTAACGGCTGATAAATTAGTATTTTATTCTGTTGTGGATGTAAAAGTTATAATGAAACAAAGAAATGTGGCAACGCTTTTCATAGAGTCATAAATGGTATAAGAAAACCAGGTAAGAGCAGGACCTTTTTTAGTTTGGCAATTCTTGATTTTGTAAGAGAGAGAGGAAAGAAGAATGGAAAGGGGTAAAAACTAAAGGACTACACAAGCATACTTGAAAGCCATACATCACTACAAACATATGTAATATTTTATAATAAGAAATGCTTGTAAAACATTTCAAGTATGCTTGAGCAGCCCTTTAGTACAAACTTGCTCGTACTCGGCAATTCCCTTTTGTTCTCTCTTCATATCTTTTATAAAGAACACAGGTAGCTTGTAGGCTTAATGAATGACTGAATAAGAGTGCTAAAATTGCCGAAACAAAAAATTTGTGTGTGAATTGAGCAAGAATTATCCAACTAAACTTGCCGGGTGTGGTCCTGTCTTAACTTCAAAAAGATAGAAATAACAACATTACAAAAAGCCCATACATTTTGTTATTTCCGGTGGTTGATATCAAGAAGTGTGCTAGAGAGAAACAAATAATTTGTTTTCGTTTTTGCTCTCTCTCTCGTTAACACATTGATGTCTCTTCACTTTTGACAGGAATGGCTTCAATCATGCAAGATTCAGCTGGCATGTCAGTGTCACCTGCTTTTCTTACACCATGACCTTAACGTCGATCATTCTTCATACTCTGCATACAAAAAAGAAAATATATTTAAATTTTGATTTACTTGCCTTTGAAATATACAGATTATTTCAACAAAATTACAATGGAATGCCAAATCAAAAATTGGTTCATTAGAAAATGCCAGCCATAAACCAGGCGGTGGTGATAAGAAAATAGAAACTATTAAAACTGATTTTAAGGAAAAGGCAAAACCAAAAGTTGGTTCCAAAGACAATGTTAAACATCAACCTGGTGGTGGTGATATCAAGGTAAGTTTAAAAAAAAAGAGAAAAACAAAAAGAAAAAATAATCATCATAAGGAAAAATGTTTATTATTAAATACGAAAGGTCTTTTATAATCTTGCAAAATTATTTATTTATAAATGTAAAATTTATTATTAGTTTTTAAATATTTATACTTAATTATTTAAGCATGTATTTATTTATGTATTTTATAATTGTTTAAGCAAAATTGAGGCAAAATTCAAAACTAGCATGTGTATAGTAATTTGCTGTCAAAATGCATGGAATTATTTTGATTCTTTTATTATAATTTCCTTTTTTTAATAAATTAATTAATACTCTTTCATGCAAAAGTTTAATTGGCAGTCATTTCATCAGAAACCATTTGAAAATACCAGTTTGTTTTTTTTAGTTTTTATTGAATATTTCATTTAGTTTGTCATACAGTGCTGTTCTGTATTCCGAATCCATATTAATTTTTTCGAAAATGGAAAAATTCGAATTATTTGGCTGTTTTGTTTTTTTCGTTAAAAAAAAAAAACAGTTGGTGGAATGTAATTTATTGTTTTATTATTTTTTCAAAACTCATCAAAAAGTAAATAAGAAAATTTGTGCAAGTTCCGAATATTTTCATAATTCCACTCATTTTGATTTCACAAGGAACACAGAACAGCGACGATAAATTTTTTAAATTGAAATTTTATAAAGTTAGAAAAGCTAAGCCTAAAGCTAAAATATCGGCTGATTAAATTACTTTAAAAATAGTTTATATTAAAGTATAGAGTAAGCAATCGATTGAAAGATTTTGTAAATTTTCCGTACCTGACTTACATTTATTAAAATTATTCATTATTCATTAAGTTATCATTACGTCTACAAAATTTCTTGAACACAATTTATGTCTGTATAATTACAATTTCAACTACGAGTATTTTGACTCATTTATTTTGTTATTTATGAATGATATTTTGTTTATTTGTTTCTCATTCCATTTTTTTTTAAATTATTAACAACAAATGAAACGCTGTTAAATAAACAAACAATTAAATTTGACAAATTGTTTTAAACACACAATATTAATAAAATAATTGAATTAAAAACAAACAAAAAAATATATTTAAGGAGCCTAAAGAGCCTGCACCACCAGCCAAGGATGTAAGTAGTGTTAGAGAAGAAAATACTAACCCAATTTTTATTTTGCTTTGTGGTGTTTTAATATTTGTAGCACTTAAATGTTTTACTTGAAACAACTTTAACTTTTGCTTTTGTACTTGAAACAAAAAAGCAAAAAAAAAAAAAAAAACAGCAAATTCACTATTAATTTTTTGGTTTGAATTTTTTGAAAACAATAAAGTTTTTTTAACTCAAATTTGTATGTCCTATTTGAAATGCAAAAGCACAAAAGCTGTAAGTTGGTTTAAACAAAAATTTTTTCTCTTAATTAATTGTTTTGTTTTCTTTTTACATGTTTTCTATTTTAATTTTTTTTTTTTTCATACAAAATTTTAAATACCAAATCGGCATAAGTTACAAATTTCTGAATGTTTTTTACAATTTTTTTTTTACTTCTGCTTTACCTTCTCCAAAAGAGCGTAAAAGGAAAGAAATTTTGTTTTTTAGTTTTGTTTAGAGAAATTATGTTAATTCTAGCCGCCATGCCTAAAACGTATTATTTCCGGTAATTAAAAACTTTCAGATTCAAACGCAAAAACTTGACATTAAGGCACAAAGTAAAATTGGTTCTTTGGACAATGTTAAGCACAAGCCAGGCGGTGGTGAAAAGAAAATCTTTGATGATAAGGATTATTTGAAAAATGTTGAACATGGTGTCGCCTTAACAACACCACCAGCACAGGTAATAAATATTTCCCAAAATGTTTCCTTCATTTGTTTAATGTTGAGTAACAAAAAAAAAAGTTTGTTGCAAATTTTTATTTTTTGGTTAAAAAAAAAATCCCACAATTTTTAGTAGGTTTCGTTACGATTTTGTGTTAACTTTTTTTTTATTTTTATTTCGCTTTTGCTTTATTGATTAAAATTGTTTTTTTATTGCCTTTCGTTTAATAAATAATTATTTAATATTGAGAAAATTAAGTTTAAAATTGTATCAATGAGTTTCTCAAAAATTCTAATAAAATTAAAATATTTTTGGGAGCTTTGCTGCAGCTCCAAACATTAAAATAACAAAATTCTAGGAATAACTGTAGCTACTGTTAAACCATAACAAAAATCTCCCAAGGCATAAAAGTACGTAAACGAAGATCACATAATTATATTCACAAAGTAGTTGGGAAATTGGTCCCACTTAAAGTGCTCAAAACCTGTCCCATTTTCATGATTCTAATGAGTTGGCTTTGTATAGAAAAATGTTTTATGTCACGTTTTCAAAATAAATTTTAAAACAGTTTAAAATTTTTTGAAACCTTGGCTGTTTTAGAAGTAACTTTCTTTGCAATCTGGGGCCAAATTACAGCGAAGTTTCAATAAAACTAAAATATTCATTACGTTAAATTTTGGCTGCCGAAATTCAACCTCTGTTTATAACTTAATAGGCCTAATTACGAGTGTCGCTGTCATAGTCAAATTTACGATAAGCTAATGTAAAATATATGGCCGACGTGGCCACATGTCACTGTTTTTGTTACAACAACGACACTCATAATCAGGCTTAATATATATATTTTTTTAATATTAAATAATTTATAATTTTTCTTTCTTTTTATTTATTTGAATTTGTTATAACTCAATTTAAGCTAAAAGCAAGCACTGCACTATTAGAAAATCTGTAAAAACGTTATTAAAAAATAATCTTGGCACTTGTATCGTAAATAATATGAATTAGTTTATCATGAAATCTATCTATTGATCAAATTTAACATTCAACAAACTGATATCACACACCCGCTCAATAGTTTTATGACACTCATAACATAAAAAATAAATTAAGTATAATTTATTAACAAAAAATTAATAAAAATAAATAAATTAATTTTACATATAATACTAAAATACTTAATAATAAAAAAAAATATGTAAACGTTTTATTGGATTAAGAGTATAAATAATGCACAAGACATAATTGCACATAGACAACACATGCCGAAAATCTCATTTTGGGGCCATTATTACAAATAAACAATAACTAAAAGTAGAATGTTATCGGTCTTGGTTATTACAAAAAGTGCCTTTAACTTTTAACATGAACTTTAACCATTTAAAGTTGCCATATTTCTGATTTTAAAAAGACATTGCAATTTTTTTTATTTATACACAAAAATAAAACAATAAAATTACACAATAAAATAGGAAATACTAAAATAAAATTTTATATAGGTGAAATTATGAAGCATCTCTGTTATTAAAATTTTTTTTTAATTTGTCAAAAAATTTGAAGCGCACATCTGCTTTCTTGATATCGCCTTGCATGAATTCACTTGGACCTGTTTTTACGGTGTTGTTAAAAACATTTTTTTTTAATTTTTATTGAATATTAACAGGCGTCTTGAATTATTATCGAATCGATAAGGTAAAATTTTATTTAAAAATATTTTATGAGTTTTTTAAATTCTATGCGATACAAAATTGATATTAAACAAAACATAAATAAAAATTAATTTTGTTTGAAAAATTATGCATATATTTATTATTAAGATATAATAGTTTCTAAACCGTCATTAAATGTTCTTAAATTATGCAGTTCGACGAGGACTAAAAACATGAAATTAAAAGATTTTTTTAAAAAATTTGAAAATATGTACGAGTACATACAAATTTGAAAAAAAGAAAACAAAAAATGAATACAGCATTTAACAAAAGCAATAGTTAACTTTAAAATGTGTTTTTAAGTTTTGATGAAAATCTATTTACGATTATTTTTTGAGCAAAAGTTCCCGTGCTTTCATATTTAGTATTTGTTTTATTTATTTTATTTGACTTTAATATAAGCGATTTTGGTTTTATTTATTTGCAAAAATTTTTTAATTAAATTCTGCAAGTTATTTTCACTGTAATAAAAAGAAATTAATTCGTCTTGAAATGAAAATAAGAAAAATATATTTTGTGGACCTTATATGAATTCGCCTTGTAATAGTGGAAAAAAGTTATTGGTCACTTTGTCATTTACTTTAACTAAAGTTAATAATAACTATCTGTCACCTTATAATTAAGCTGTAATAATGGCCCTTAGTATATCAAATTGATAAAACTGATTTTTTAAATTAATGGTTGGGCGGGTAACGGTATATGTAGAAGAGCCTGTGCTCAATCAACAGTTTCTTATGCCTTTGATTATTTTCCAAGCCCTGAAATTATTTTTGCTTATTTTTTTACAATAAATAGCCTTAGTTTAGCTGACTTCAATTTAAATTTTACTTATTTAGTTTGATTTAAGTTATTACTTCTGTTGTTTTTTTTTTTTTTTTTTTTGTTGTGAGAATAAAATATTTTGTTTCCATTAACAAATTGTCTACTTACAATTAATGTTTTGGTTTAAACATAACAGAAAAATAATCTCTTAACAAATCTGCTAAATACCAATATTTGTTCTTAATTTATTTTTCTTCTTTCTTTTCTTCCCGTTTTTTTTTTATTGTTTCTTTTACGAAAAAAAAAATGTCAAATGGAAAAAAAATAAATTAATAATATTTTATAGCTCTCACAAGGGCGTTTAATAGCCACCATACACCTTGAATTCGGTCTATGTAATAAAGATTGTGTGTGTACTGAAGTCTTTAAATCGCTTTTTAAATAGATTTAGATGATTTGAAAACAATTAAAGCATTTTTTTTTTCAAATTAAACACACACCTCTAGCTAAGCCTAAAATCAAATCCCCATAGAAGGCCAAACAAAATTAAATTAAACTCAATTAAATTAATACGTACTTAGTATACAAACAACATTTACCACTTAAATCAACTCCCATCACTTTGAGTACATTTTGGAAAACGTACCTTTTTTAAGTTTAAATAATTTATAACGCTTAATACTACCTATACAAACCTAAATACATACATACAAACATACATAATAAAAACTAATCGAATTAAAAAAAAAAAAAATATTTTTAAAGTATTTCAAAATTATTTATGTGTAAACTCTAAACAGTACCATGACTTAATTGTAAAAAACTTTATAGAAAAATCCTATTTATTATATACACAAGAAATGTTTAAAAATAAATAAATTTCAACATTAAAAATTTATTTGTTGAATTTATGCAAAAATTTTATTGAACTGTTGTAAAATTAAAAACTAAACAGATTAAGTTTTAATTGCAGCCAAATAAATAATTTTTCATATTTGGCAGATCATAGAAACTATTACAAAATTTTTATTGTACGCCAAAATTAATAGACAATATACAACACATATACATACAAACATGAATACCTTTTCCTATCAAATATTTGTATTATTGTATAAATCATTTTTAATTTACACTTTAATTAAGCTTGACTAAAAAATGTGATCAATGCTTGTACTAAATATTACAATACCTTTTTTATACTTGTAAATTTACTATGTTGCTATTCACTAAGTGTAAATACACACTACACATTTTACTTTTAATTACGATTTAATTTTTATTGCTTTTTTCTGCCAGCTACTAATACTTTTTTCTTAATTTTTAATTTTGCATAAAATATTTGTATAGACACCGAACGCGTATTTACTATCGTTATTGGTTTACATGGCGGCCTAACGGCCCTCAATTAGAGTCGCAAGACTCCGTTTTGAGCTACTATCGTTATTAGTTTCATATTGTAAAAAATTTAAAGATTAAAAGTGCTATTGTCGTCACGAAAACAGTGCCTGAACGAACAGGCACTGTTATAACGACAACCATACTGTTAATCATTTTTTCTTGCCGTATTTGGTGTTCGGGTTATCGAAATAAGTTATACAATTTTGGAAATGTACAACCGTATCAAAGCAAGTGGAAACTATTCACAAAGTATTTTGAAGTGACGTTTTCGTTACCTACAAATCAGCCAAAAAGTCTTTGAATTCTTAATGAATACTAACTAGACTTATGACCCGGTGACTTGTTCCCGCTCCTAATTCATTTTTAAAATTGTTCATGTTTTCATTTAAATTTGTTTGTTGTCCCACGATATATCGTTTTCTGCTAAATAAATTAGGTGAAGCGACGTACTTGCGTATTACTTGAATAGGGTTGGTTTTATTTTCTATTTTTTTAAGAAAAAATTAAATTTTATTAAACTAGTTAGCTACAATATTTCCAAATATTGTAAAACTTGTGATAAAAATATACATATTTTATGCAAAATTGATAGATTTTAAATTTTTTTAAAAATTATTGAAAACAGAAGGATATAAAAATCCACTATATTTTTTATTCAAGCACAAATTTCAACCCATATTTTGTTAATAACAAAGAGCAATTTTTGATTTTATGCACAATAAAGTCAATCTATTACACAGTTATAGACACTATTTTATAAGAAGTAAATGTTGTATTATGCATTCGCTAGTGTTGTTCTGTAATCTTGGTTCTGTAAGCACAACTGCGACGAACGACGAATTCGTTGCACAAATTCATGCAATGAATTAAATAAAGGCCAAAAATCAATTGCGTATTGTCCGTAAAAATTAGTACTGCATAAAATGAACTACTAATTCATTGCCAAATTTCTATTTTTCTCTACATTTTTTTACCTCTTTTGTAAAAATTTCATTCATTTAAATTTATAATTTTAAATAATAAATTAAATTTTAATTTAATTTTTATTATATGTCATGGGGTGACCATATATGTTTTGAAAATAGTTATAATAGAAAGAGAAATAATAGGCTTTGTTGTGAGTCGAATTTACGGCAAACCAATGCCACTTATTACTGTTTTCGTCACGACAAGGACACTCATAATCAGATCTTATATTAGGCCTGATTATGAGTGTCGTTGTCGTGACGAAAACTGTAGTAGATGGCAACGCCATTTGGCTGGTAATAAGCCTGGTTAACAAAAAAATTATAAAAATTTTATTATTTATTTGTACAAGATGGGCTAAAAGAAGTCATCCGATGTTGTTTGGCTCTCATTTTTTTTTCTAAATGAAAATGAAATGTGCCGTTGCTCGACTTTACAAATAGAAATAAGCCTAGCGGATGATCGAGAGTATTTTCCTATACACAAATGTGTTTTATTTTCAACGATGAATAGTTGCAACGAAAAATTCGCCGTTCGTTTATAGCTGTACTCCTACGAAATTTTTTTCACAATGAAGTATCACTTAATTCTAATTCAAAAGTTATGCTCGTTTTCTTTGAAGCTTTTGGCTGATATTCAAAATGACTAATAAAGATTTCAAGTAGTAAGTAATTGTGACAAATTTTTCATACAAATTTGTCACAATATCGATTTTAAGTCAACTTTAATTTTCTTTGAATAGAAGCATATGAGGTTTATATATTGCCAAAAAACCACGCCGAAATTTTATTTTGCTTTATTTTAAATCATTTTCCAAAATTTGAACAAAAATCTATATAACTTCTACGATATCTTCAAAATTAATGGGCCGATTAAAAGCAAGTTAGAGTTTATTTTCTGAATTCAAATTTTCTTTGATAACAGTATAATAAAGGAGATTTTAATTAATGCTTAGATATGTATGTCATGTCATCTTTTGATTAGGAGTCAACGGTATATCTCGAAAATTAAAGCCATTATAAAAATCGATGCAAAATACTTTGCAGACAGTAAATATTTAGTTGCTGTGTTTCATCTAGTGTAATTAATGTATATTGTACGAGTATAATATGATAGAAAAAACATTTGGAAACACATAATAATTAAAGAATTGCTTAAAAATAATGGGATATAATCACAGTCACAAAAAAGTAAGCTTTTGTGAAGAGCTGAATTTTTTCATAAGAATTATATGAGTTTAAAGTCGTTTTAGTGTGACATAATTTTAATTTAATTTTATTTTATTTTATTTTAAATAGAACTATAAACTAAACCAATAGCTTCACAACATGCCGAGAATCACATGCTTATTACTTAAATAATATTTCTTTTAATTTTTTTTTTTATTTTATTAATAATTTATTTTTCAAACTTTTTTTTATTTCATTTTTAGGAATATTTATATAAATTTTATTAGGACTTAAGACAAAACAATTTAAGTGCATTATTAAAACAAATTGAATAAGAAAAAAATATATATTAAAAAAAAAACACGTCCTTAAGAAACAAACAAATTTCTTATACAAAAAAAGAAAAAAATAAACAAACAAACAATTATCATGATTAAAAGTAAGTTAATAAATGTAAATATATTTTCAAAATCTGTTTTATTTTAACTCTTTTTTTTATAAATTGAATGTAACATTTTATTGTGCTGTGAGACCACATGTGTAATTTAAGCATAAAATTTAACACATATTTTTTTTTTACTTATAAAAAAGTATCTATATTGTTTTAAAATGGCTTGTACAATAATTTTCTATTTAAATAATTTATGAGGTTTTGAATAAAAATTTTCTAGATAAGTTGATCGCTTGTGTTGCAGAAACAGCACATTAGTTTTGCTGGCTACTCAGTGTATTTATTTACAAGCCAACAACTCATTTTAATGTAAAAATACAAAACAAAAAATTAAATAAATAAAAAGAGCAAATTTGTAAGTGGAGTTGAACCAGCCAGCTTCCGATTTGTTGGGAATAACAATTTTTTAACTTATAGAAAATGCAAATAGTAGCGAATAAAGCTAAAAAATAAAAGTGAGCTAAAGACATATTTTTGTTACAGAAGGGGCCTAATTCTATCAGTCGATCGAACACGATACTAATTTTGTTACTTGTTACGAAACGAATCGAATTAAAGCTCTAGTTTGTGTTTTACAAATTGAAAAAAAAAAAAAAAATTAAATAATTTTATATAAAAACCATATGCTTGCACATATGAAGTAAAAAAAAAAACCGTAAATCAAATTAAAGAAAAAATTTGTATACATTAAAAATTTTTCTGTATTTTTTTATTTATACTCTTCCAAGTCGAAAATATAAGAAATACCACCATCGTATTATTTGTTATATTTTTTTTATTGTTGACTTGCGTTAATTTTTTTGCCACTTGTTTGAACAGGAAAACGTTACTGGTTTTATGTTTAAAAATTTCATACTCTATCAATGACATCATTAGACATTTCTAAAAATGTTATAAAATATCAAATGTTAAAAAAGTCAAACATTCTGATAAGATTTCACTCGTATACGGCTGACAGAATTATCCCCAATTTGTTAGTACAATTGTTGCTGCAAAACCATTTTAAATCATTTTCTTATTTACCCAAAATCAGCTTTATTGAGAGCGTCATTCTCACAGTCGTATTAGCGACTAGCTAATGGCTTTGATTACAAGTGTTCTTGTCGTAATATATGTTACATATTAGCTTGTCGTAAATTTGACTTCGAGAACTGTACTCATAAAGACCGGCATATAAAACTATTTTCGTTACAACATCAACACTCATAATCAAGGTTCTAATCAATGCATTCAATATCGAGTAAAGTTGTTCGAAATTTTTCATTTTGGTATCATGGGACTCGATATCGAGTAAAACGTACCCTAATTCATTCGATCTAATCTTAGTAAATATCATTCGATAGGAAAAAAGCTATCGTAACCAAAACAAATTACAAAATTTAATCTTTATTCTTTATTTTCCATGATATTCTCATGGAAAATTTCAAAAAATCGCTTACTTAGCACAATAAGTACTAAGAGGGAAAGCATATCTAGACAGCTGTTTTATCAGGCGCTACTCTGAATCTTCAGTTGTTTTTTATTTTAATTTTTTTAATTTGAAGAAAAAGATGTCAGAAGAATTAAAAAAAAATTATTTTGCTTAATTGTTGAGTAAATTCATGCTACAGTTTTTTTAAATTTACTTGCATTTGACACAATTCGATAGATCGATACAATGATAGTCCACTCGCTATTGAATGCGGTGATTAGACCCCAGGGGAAAATTAAGGTATTCGATATCGATCGAAATTTCGATTGAAATTTCGTTTGATTTTGAGAGCCGTAATTTGACTAAAGGCCAAATATTGACAGAGACAAAACTGTCATTTTGATGTCGCTAAATTTTTTTTTTTTTTTTGTTTTCTTAATGAAAAGTATGAGACAACAAGATCATCATTAAAAATTATCAAATAATTTTATCTTTATAAGTGTTTTTATGAATTTTAATAATAATTTGCTGCGCCTATTGCCATAATTGTGTCTGTGTGCTGTGCTAAAATATTAAAAAAAAAAAACAACTGGTATTTTTTTTAAATGGTCCTTTCTGTTGCCTTTTAGTTGTTTAATTAGTTTTTATTGTTATAATTTCTATTTATGTTTATTTTGTTATTTAATTTTTTATTTAATTTCCCAATTTTAAAATTATTTAAAAAATTTTCTTTTCCTTTAATTGTGTTTCCTTATTTGTATTTGTTTTCAAAAGGAAAACCTTATATTTTAACTAGCTTTTAATAAATTTTAATTTTTATGTATTTTTTTTTCAACACACAGAGTCCAAAACCACCAGCATCCATGACGACTTCAACAACTGGTGCCGATGAAAATTTAAATCAGCATACATAAATATTAAAAAACTAAAAAATTATTTAAAAAAAAATATATTGAAAATGCTTACACACACACATGAAATTGTCATTCAAAATATAAAATAATTAAACATCATCAATTACTGTATTTGTCAACATCTTCATATAAATAGGAAGATCCCAATAATAAGAAAAATGATTTGCATATGCTTTACATAGCACCCACATACCATACAAACAAACATGCACATATTCAACAGTTAAAAATATGTATTAAAATAAATCACATTAAACAAACACAAAAATAAGGAAAAATTGACTCACTTGTCACTGACAATCCTTTCTGATTTTCATTTAATCTATTTAATTTATCACAACAAAAAAAGCAAAAGAAAAGTAATTGTAGTCATTTAGTACTTTTTACTTTCTTAATTTTACTTTTTGCCTTATTAAATAGTTAAAAGTTTGTTTATTAGTTTCTTTATGAATATTATTATACACTTAAAAAAATTCTTTAAAGTAAATAGAAAATTTCAAATGAACGTTTAACAAAATGGACCGTTTTTAGTAGAAAGCAACTTAGAAACAAACCACCATTCAATGTAAGAAAAATTAAAAACAAATTCCAGAAATAAAATAAATACAAGCCACTGCATTATCACAGGGCTTCTGTTTAATATGTAATTTGTTAGCAGTTTTATTTCTTTGTTTGTTTTTTAATTACTCAGATATTAAGCGAAACCCTAGACAATTTTTTTAAACTACAAGTATATCCTACTATACAAAGATGCATACATATTTATCCGTTTATATAAAATTTATACGTATTTAAAAACAAATTAAAAAAAAAGAAAAGAATAAAGACAAGATATTTATATTATTAATGATGAAACGAAAAAAATTTAAATAAATTAAAATCAAAACAAAAAAAATTAACTTTGAAAAATATATGTATTGAAAAAATTACAATAAAAAGAAAATTGTATTAACAATAAAAATACATAAATGTGCTTCACGAATGTCTAAAAAATTTTAATAAAAATTACGTTTTTCTAAAGAATAACACCCAATTAAGCCATTAAGTTTCTTTCTGGTCTGCTAAAATTAGCCCTACAGCAACTGCACTACACTTAAGACTTTTTTTTAAAGAATATTACGCTTTTGGTGTTATGTACTGACTAGATATTTTTGCCCGGTTTACGTGATACGTATGTATCAATTTTCAGAGAAATCATATTACAAATAGGAATTTAATTTTTTTAAATCCATCCAAATTTATACAGAGATTTACTACTTACAAAGTGGCTCATGTTTTTGTTGGCATTATTATCAGAGGTGCCAGCCAAAATGCTAAATAAAATAATTCAAAATAATTTTAGGCTGAAATTAATTTGAACAGTGGGGATTGAAAATCATTGAAAAGGGGACGTTAAATGGGCGTGACCAATCTCAATCAATGCCTCATGTTTTTGTTGGCATTATAATCAGAGGTACCAACCAAAGTGCTAAATAAAATAATTTCAGGCTGAAATAAATTTAAACAGTGGCGATTGAAAATCATTAAAAAGGGGACGTTATACGTACCACAATTCAAATAAATCCGTTGAAAAACAAAGATTTGTATAGCGAACAAACAGAAAATTTATTTTACTTATATAGATTATGGAACATAATCATAGTCAAAAGAGTAGGCTTTTAATAAGAGCTGACTTTTGTTCATAAGAATTTTATATACTTTAAATCATTTTTAATAAGATACTGACTTTGGTGTTTTTAAACGATAAAAAATTTATTTTCTAAGCTTTTCCTTTAAGTTAAAACACAGTGGCAGAGATAAGGAAGAGGTACAACATATGATGGACTTAAAACTTTAAAGAATTACAAAAAAGGCATTGCTAATCAGTAGAAAAGCAATTTTGTTTAAATAAAAACGGCAGAAAAAAAAAACAAAACAGAAAGTTTGGGATAGAAACAAAACACAAATTATGGAAATTAAAAAAAAAAAAAAAAATTTAAAGGGACCCCAAATGTACCAAATATTTATTTCTATCGTATATATGAATTGTTTATAAAAAGAAGAATTTTATATGAGCTCTATACTAGTTAAGTGGGTATTCCAGTCCATTACTATATGAGTTCGAATTCTTAGAGCAAATTTTGAAGAAATCAGGGCCCAAATCGGCACATGCGACGAGAAATAAATAAAAAGTCCACATACAACTGTCACTTGGAGTAACGAGAAACTCCAAAACAGCTTCATATTTTTTAGTCTGACTTAGACTATAATACAAATGATTTGATTTTAAAGAAACAAAATATTACTAAACTCACTCTGTAATAAAAAATCGTATGTCACGATTAGATTATCACATAAAATACAATCACATACATACTTATGTTCAGCAATATTCAAAATACTATACAAGTGTATTTGTAATTTGGACTACCTTCAAGAAACGGACCACAGTTGTCACTGCTAAAAATTAAAAGTCTGCCATTTTATGAAATATTAAAAAAATTATATGATTATGGCAGTAAAGCTTTAGAAAATTTTTATATTTTATTGAACCGTAACTTCAATATTTTATGGATTTCTAAGAGCAAAGAAAAAAACTTAAAGTTTCATAATTGGGCAAGTCATTTGAGATTTAGTTAATCATTCTATTTATTTAACTCACCACAACACCAAATAAATTAACTGTTGAATTCAAACTTAAAAATATTTTTGTTTATATGACTTTTTAAGAATTATTATGACAGTTGTATTTTTTTAACAATATTTATCACAATTTCATTTAATTTTAAAATAAGAAAAAATTGTAAGGCATGGAAGATTCGATATAAAAAAAGTTTCAAATAAAGATTTTTTTAATATGTCTACATAAAAAAAATAAACTGCACTTTCTTTTAATTGGTTAAAAAAAAAATATAGTGTAAGCACAAAATTTAAACCGATTACTTAAGACTAAGTACTTATAGACTTTTGTTAATTATGTATTGTTTGTTTTTGAAATGTTATTAAAAATATAATTTCTTTAAAAACATTTCTCTACAAAGGAATTGGGTCTTAAATGAAGTCAGTATGAGATGAGGTACGCTTTTAGTAAAAGCTTACTTTGTAACATTTAGCTTTAAAGTCGACTTTTAAAAGCTGTCATGATTCCGATTTTAGTCATATCTTTTTCCGTTTTTATTTCTAAATACACTGTAAGAAATATTTTTAAATTAAAGCAATTATTTCCAAGATGTAGTATATTTTGTAGAAGCCAAACAAGCAATCAACACATACCACTGATCTGAGAGCAATTATTTCATGATTACTAAATGCTTACAAGGCTTTAATTCAATTTGGATTAAATTATTGGTTTGGTAAAATAATAAAACACTCGAACACAAGAGCAATTTCTAGTAAGTTTTCACTTCTTTTGACAACAATTATTCTTTTTTTCTTTAATTACTTATTGAAATTACAAAAGTGAACGAAAATAATATTTAATTATTTTTTTTATCTTTCTTGACAATATTAGCAGTTTTGGAAGGCTCCTAAAATGCAAAGATCCACCACATTATCAGCATCAATGTCTTTGCCAGCTGAATGTTTGGTTTTATCGGTTTCTATGCCATCGTTGAATAATGGTCAAAAAAGGTCCAAGAGTGCAGGACCTAAAAAGAAAACGGGTCAGGCTATACATCCAAAACCCTTCCGCTTGTATTAAGTTATAAGAAAATATAATCAATAAGAAATTTACTTCAGAAATTATCATAGTTACAGAGCAATACAAAAAACAATTATTCGAAATTAAATCAACTAGTAAAAATTATTTTAAATTTGGACTTTTAAAAACAAAACGTTGAGGTGATTTCTAAGTCTATGATAAATCTCTTTAAAGCGAAATACTTAAACCACTTAGTAAAGCTTTATGTTGCAATAAAAATAATCACGCCAATTATGAGTATTCCCAAGTATTTTTTCTGATAGAATTTTGATTTTTGGGAGAAAATTCCCTAAATCAGATAACTTGCCATATTAAAAAAGGGAGAAATTTTGTTTATAATAAGAGGAAAGGGAAAAGTGGAAAAACTCACGAGGAATTTTTATTCATAATTGGGCTGAATGTGAAATGAAATTTCCGTGAAAATGTATGAATATTCTCCAGAAATTTTCCGAATTTTCTATGACAGAAAGCGCAAGAAATTTATTAAAAATAAGAAAAAAATGGAAATTAGTGAAATAATACTATTTATGGATATATTTACACGTGAAGCTTTACACAGTGTTTAGAAATATTAGCCCATAATCATAGTCACAAAAAAAGTGTGCTTTTATTAATAACAAACTTTTTTTAAATAAGAATTTCATAAATTTAAAATTGATTTGAAAAAAAAACCAACTATGATTATGGGCCTTTGTTTTTACTTAAATGTATCAATTTAAATAATAATAGAAAATTCATTGTACTATTGTTAAAAAAAATCATTTAAAAATGTTTTCACAAATTTTTCATGAATTTTTGAAATTACAAATTTAGGCCTTAAAACAAAATTTATGATAAGAGTTATTTAAGAAAGATATATTGTTAAGAACAGCAATAAAAGCATTTAATAAAAATTATATAAAAACACAAAAAAATAATGTTTTTGAAATTATTTTTGCAAAATAATACTGTTACGTTTTTGCCCTATCATAAAAACGTTTAGTTTATTAAGGTTAGTATTATAAAATAAAAACACAATTATTTATAATTTTTTTTTACAGTTTAATGATTCAACTAGAACTTGCCTGGCAAATCTCAGCATTGCCTTATATACTGTTTTACTTAGGCCAGAGCCTAGATGTGACAAGCTGTAAAGGTCATTTTAAATCCAGTTTAGCCTAGAACCTTCTACAAACAGCTAGACATTACTGCTTAGTTCTAGGTATATCAAGTTAGAGAAGCAAAAGGTAAACGAATATTCTTATTTTAGCTAATTCTAGAACACTTAAACTTATACACTAATACAAATGTACATACTACACATTTTACTTTATAACTCACACACAAGCATTACACTCACAAACTCTAGCCATTAACTTAAATACTAACCACCTTATCCAAAAAAATTAACGTAGACTTTAAAGCCAACGTTATCGAAATTTTTCATAAATTTTACTTTAAAGTCTACGTCAACTTTTTTAGGATAAGAGCATAAATTGCTATCTTAATATATAAAATTCGACTGTACGTGTGTTTGACATTGTACTCCTCCTAAACGGCTGGACCGACCGGCAAATGGTACTGGAATCGGTATCTGACTTATTTATCTACTACCAGCTTTTACCCGGTCTTGCACGGTCATTTATGAGTACGATTTCTTAGAGTAAGAAGATCGAATATACAAAAATTTTAAGGTAAAACAACGTTTGCAAGGTCAGCTAGTTTACATACTCGTATATAAATACAATTTCTTATGAATAATTACACAGTGGTTCAATAGAATGATTTTTCGTAACAATATGCCTGCTTTAGATTATGCTTTAGAGATGCTTTTCAAATAAAAATAATTACTTTATCATTTGAATGAAAATAAGAAATATTTCACTTACCTCATAAATTTATTCAGGATTATTGGTGCCTTATATGTATGTACGAGTATACTGTATTCTCGAAGCAATTTTTTAATTTATTTCATAAGCACACGATTTAAAATTTACACTTTTGAAAACATTCCACCTTTATACTTTTAAGCTTTTCTACTTGTTAGAACTAATATTTGTGTGTTCAAATGTACTCGAATGGTCATTCTAATTATAATAACTAATCAAAATTGTTGTTGAACCTTGAATACGTTGACACAGATCAATACAGTAGTCTCCTACTCCCACTATGAAACTTCTAGTTTATTTAAAATATACTTTGAACAATTTTTTTAATAAAAAAAAATATAAAAAAATTGTGGAAGTTTCCGAAAAACTCATTTGAACTTTTTTATTTTTGTTTTTGAAGTTAAAATTTTTAATTTTCGAAAATTTATTTTTTATCAAAAAGGGAAAATAAGGATCTATAGGAATTGTAAAGAATGATGTTTTTAATTTTTTTCTTATTAGCATTATTTTTTAAAGGCCCATAACTTTAAAAATAAGCTTAATAAAAAAATTATTACATATTTGGTTTCATATCCACTAGAGTACAATTAACCCATATATAAACAAATTCTACGATCTCACTTTTTTTCGCTGTCCGCTTCACGTGAAATGCCCCTCAAGCAGTTTTTCCGTACTACCATAGAGTTAATAAATGTTTTCTTTGTGATTGTTGGGTAAAATTAATTACTATGATCTCTATTTAAAACTGAAACAAAAAACTTCAAAACGATTGTGACACGGAGAATATTTTACAAATTCTGTTTCAATAACATGAACAAAAGTTCTTATTTCGATTTGCCAACGTTCTAAATAACAATCGACCTATTGCAGAATTACGTCATATTTTCTTCGAAGTGTTACTTTTCCTCAACAATTTCATAAATATATTAAAACCACAATTAAAAAAAATATTTGATTGAAACACAAATTTCACTGAGTACGGCGCGTTTTTGCTAAATGCCAAAGCATGTTCTGGAAACCACGCGTTTTGCTTTCATTTTTCTTATATTTATAATGTGAATGAGAAAATTCCAGTTTATAAATTAACAATTGACAAAATCAAGTAATTTGTTTTATAGATAAAAGCCAATATTCTTTTCAATTTTGGTTGAAATAACAGGAAAATCTGTTTATTTTCTCTTTGACCCTTAGCTTTTGCCAAATTCATCACTTCGCTTCAGTGTGTGCTTGTGTTTTGAAAACGCCAAAATTAACCATTTTGCGTTTGCAAATCGTAATCGCGTTTTTCAAAAAGAAAATCTTTCTTCCAATGGCATGCCAATGTTATGCCCCTATAATGGTTCACAACCAATTCGGCAACTTATGCCTTGTTATTTCTTTTAAGACTCGCAAAATAAGCTTTTGGTAGTTCCTTTGAACGCCTACAAATTAGCTGGAACCCTTTCAGCTGTTTTAAATAAACACAAGGGTTATTGGGAATATTCAGGGCTGTCATAGAATCCAAGTCGGTTTTGCTAATTGTCGGTTTTGCAAACCAATATTGGTTTAATTTGGTGTCATGGAACCAAGTAGTTTTTGTTATTTTCGAAGGCAAATAAAACCGATGTTCGAATCAGTTGTTCTATACATTAGTTTATTTGTATGAAATTGTTTATGTAAATGTTTGATAACAATTTTGATAAATCGTAGTGTTTTCGTTTAAATAAAAATAAAAACGGGTTTTTTTTATTAAAAATTTGTAATAAAAAATATGACACTAATTAGTGTCAGTGATTTTTATTATTAGAAGAAGAACGCTCACAGAAAGTAAAAAGAATATTCATAAATTACCGGTTAAATAAAGAATCTTTCCGTTTAAATCTTTTTGCCGTGAACCTGCGCTTTTAATTGATTCAGCCAACTGTTGTCAAAGAGGTCATACAGTTGGCTTATCACGTTTTGTAAATTCTTTGGCAATGTCAGGATATTTTTCTATAAATTGCATAATTATTGAGTTTTAAGTGCTATTTTTTTTAGAAAAAAAAAGTATGAATAAAAATAAATTTTTGTAGAATTAATATTAATTTGCTTACATTTTTACTAAATAAGTAACTGCAGGCGAAATTTTAATGAAAAAAGTCCTCTTTAATCACTTGCTTTACTTGAAATTAAACAAACCAACAACTGTCAACTGATTGGTTTTAATCCAACAGCAAACCGATAACATTGGTTTCTGTGACACCTAAAACCGACATTAATTCTAGTTCGGAAATTAAACCGACAACATTGGATTTCATGATTGACACCAAAGTAATTTTTTTGTCGGTTTCAAATCCAATAACGACAACATTGGATTCTATGACAGTCCTGATTATCCTCACAGAATATTATGTTATCATTACACAACTATACTTAAGTTGTAACTTTGATATGTTCGTGCAGTTGGCAAAAACGTACAAAAATGAGAACTCATCAATAGCAGTTGTTCCAATTAAAACTCAACTCAATTGAGTTAAATTCTTTGGTTTTTGCTCAGAAGTAAAAGTTCTTCTAGGCCGCAGTTCTAGAGATTCTTCCACTCCATTTATTTTACATATTTTGCTGGGTTGTAATACAAAATCTTATGACAAATAAATACAAACTGCGTTTAAATAAATATGAAATAACGGCTAAATTCATAAAAAATAATTGCATTTAACATTTTAAGAGAATATTCTGAATTAAACCAAAATTCAATAGAATATATTTATATCATTCCCAAAGTTTATTTTAGTTAAAGTTTTTTCTGGTATTTTTTTTAAGCCATAAAAAAAGAAAATATTAAAATTTGTGAGAAACAGAGGAAACTTATCGATACATAGAACAGTGAAAATACACAAAAAAATATTTTAAATATTGTTGACATTTATTTAAAAAAAAATTCAGCTTAAGCTATAACGAACTCCAGTTAACGAAAAAATAAAAAATTCCCCGCTCCAAGAAGTTTATTACAACCTAACCTAACTTCACTGTAATCAAGTTAATAAAAATTATAGAATAAAAATAAATTACATTTAAATATTTATTTGTATAATTATGTAATTTAATTATTCGATCTTTTTATAAATTTTTATTATTAATATTATGCAAGCATAAGATCTTAATATTTTAATTATTATTTTCCAATATTTCGAATTTCTTGCATTGAAGAAGAAGACTTTCAATACAAGAAAGTGAAAATATTATAAAAAAGGAATTGAAATATTAAGATATTAAGCTTGCAAAGTATTTATAATAAAAACATTTATTTGTATAATATATATTTTTATAAAAAGAAATTAATAGTATATATATTTAATTTTCTTATTTAATTTTTTTTTGTTGATTCGAGTTAATATATAAATGCATATAGAGACTTTTTTCACAAAACATTCGTTTTCTTTTCTTTTCTATATTATGTATATCGTTAATAATAGTAACTATAATTTTTTTTTTTTTTTTTTTAATAAAATAATACACAAAAAATAATAAATGAAAATGATAACAAACAATAATAAATTAATTTTGGGAATACAATGTTTAAGCTGCCTTATTTATGGTTTTTTTTTTTTTTTTTTGTTAATTGAACAATTGTTGGCTCGTATAAAAAAATATTTATTTTTTATTAAGAGTTCATTTTGTGCTTATTTACCACAACAACAAAAATTATAAATTATATTTAAAAATAATAATTATTTTTTTTTTAGAGATGAGAGAAAAATAAATAATAACTATTGATGAACGTGATATGCGCTAAATGAATAATAATAATTTGCTTTTTGTTGTTGCTTGTTTTAATGCTTAACACTGGTGGTGAGTAATTTAAGTGGTTTTATTTTTTGTTCCTTCTTTGCATTACACAACAATACTTTCGTAAAATATTCAATTGACTAGACAAGCATATTTTTTTTAAGAAACACAAAAAAATTATTTGTAAAATAAATGTACTTTTTAATAGGCTTGGATTTTCTATTTATTGGAAACAATTTGCTGCTGGAGAAGCTTTGAACGAACTTAATTTAACAATTTTTGTTTTTCTTTTTTGTTATTTATTTTGTATTTAAGCTCATATTGTGTTTTAAGATTTCAAGTTTTTCACCCATAAAATGTAATTGGAATAAGGAAAATTATAATAGGTAAGAAAATAAACTCTTGAGTTCCTATCAATTTAATAGTTTGTAGTTTCTGGTAAAAAGAAAGTTATTTTTAAATAATAGCCAGGTTTTGCAAATTGAATGATTTTAAATCACTGACTTTTTTTGTAATAAAGTAACAGTTAAATGTGCGTTTAAAAAAAATATCATGTGCAAATACAATACAATACAAGTTAGAGCTTTTTCAAAAGCCTACATCCTAACATTCGTTAGAGAAAGAGTTTTATGGACATTTTACCTCATTATAAGTTTAAAATTTCGATGCTAGTTGCTTGTGGTACTTGTAAAACACGCATTTGCTTTAGTAAGGTTAAAGCTTGGATAATCATTTTAATACAACACTTATTCACTCTAATATGCATATTAAGGTAAATGTAAAAAAAAAAAAAAAAAAATTTTTTTATCTAACTTCGCCCTCTTTTTAATACTGGTACTTTTCTTTGTACAACACGCTTTTTTTGAAACCGAACCCCTTTTTTAGTATCAGTTCTTTGTTTTATATTACATGAATTCTCATACTAGGACAATTTTTTGGAACGTATCTACCGTGTTATACGGAGGGTACCTGTACTTGAGCCATATGATTTTTGAAAAAAAAAATTTTTAAATTTAGTTTGATCTTAAAAAGAAATATGATTTTATAAAAAAAAAAATAACGTAGACTTTAAAGTAAAATTTCGATAACGATAAAGTATGCGTTAATTTCTTTTGAATAAGAGGGATACATTTTTAATACCATGAAATGTAACTATGAAAATGAAAAAAAAAAGTATGAGTGAAATTACTTTCTTAAAAGGAGAAAGAAAAAGTTTAGATTGATTTTCTTCTTGTTAAAATATAAATTTATGTTTAATGCTGGACTTTCTATATAGTGTCCCAATCAATTCGAGGACATTTTTGTTTTAGTATTTGATTTTTATTATTTTATATAAATTGTGTAATTTTTTTCTTCTTTTTTTTAGCAATTTGGTTTAAAAGGTATAAAAACTAGTGATTTTTGATTTGTTAGATTTGTGTGTGTGTATCGTTCTTAGAAGTAATATACAAATACAATATAGGACTTTTAAAAGGATTTTTGTTTTTGTAAAATTTACTCAACATACATATTTATTAGTTTAGGTTATTACAAATATAAATAAAAAATGAAAAAAAACCAAATACAACCAAATGTTTGTTTTGGAAGGGCAACCGAGTTGTGGAAGTTTTTGCAAAAGGAATTTAGAGGAAAATTGAGAGAAAGAAAATTTTAAGATAATTTTTTTCTTGTATTTTACATAACTATACATTTTCGTTGACGTCGTTTCTGGGGCTCAGGTCTTAAAACAGCACGCACAGCCTCTTCGAATACCTTTGGAAATACATATGGTTTTTTTTGGTGCGTTTAAATATTTTTTACAATACAAGAAATTTGCCTTTATTATGGTTTATAGCTCAACTCTACTTTAATTGAAATTTTTAAATTATGCGTGCATGTTCTGTATTCCACACGGATTTGAAAATATGTGATATTAAATTTTTTTCTTCTTATTAAATGAAAACTCGTATGTTGTTTTTATTTCTGCCAATAATTTTGAACCCAAAATATAGGAAAAACAAAATTTTAAAAATCGTAAAATCGGAATACAGAACAGCTCTGATAAACTTTTTGCTGTTATTACCGTTAACAACTCTGTGCTAGTGCGGTTTACAAATACATAAAGAAAATACAACGCATCTGAGTTGAGTTGAAAACCATAATACGGCAAATAGTTACATAAAAAATATTAAAAAAAAAGTATAAATGCAACTTACCTGTTTTAAGCCTCGCTGCGTTAGAGCTGAGCATTCCATATATTTAACAGCACGTACTTTATTTGCTAATTTTTGTCCTTGTTCACGTTTCAAAGGCGCTAAGCCCTGTTCTGCCAAAGCACTGAGGGTTTCACGATCTTCACGTAAATCAATTTTGGTACCTTTACCGAACGAAAGTGTCAATTAGTAATTTCTAGAAATGTACATAAATAACAATATTATTTCAGCATACCAACTAGAATTATGGGCGCATCAGGGCAGTGATGTTTAATTTCGGGATACCATTTTGAGGTTACATTTTCAAACGATGAAGGGCTCGCCACTGAAAAACATATCAGAAATACATCAGTTTGTGGATATGAAAGTGGTCGTAGTCTATCGTAGTCCTCTTGTCCAGCTGTATCCCAAAGACCCAGTGATACTTGTATTGTGTCTACTTGCATGGGGGCTGAATAGTTGTCAAAACTGCAGAAAACAAATTAAAAACCATAAAAACATCATCACTTTCATTTTAAATTTAAAAACAAACAACATTTATGATTTTTCTTGAAGTACTTTTCTGTTGTTGTATAATGTGGTTTTTGTAACTTACACTGTAGGCACATATTCACCGGGAAAACTATCTGTGGTATATGATATTAACATGCATGTCTTGCCGACAGTACCATCGCCAACAACAACACATTTGATGGGTCTTCCTGTTGACATCTGCAATATAAAAAAAGACATGATATGTTACTTTTACCGTCTCCGTTTAGTTTGTTTTTAATTTAAATTTTTTTAAGCAGAGCTTTAAAAGAATTTTTTGTTGCAGTTATTTATAATTTATTAATGAAGTGAATATACTTATCTATACAAATCAAAGTCTCAAGAATGGCTACACCAATTTTTAAAAGTGATATAAGTTAATTTAAAAAAAAAAAATTTTACATTTTAATAAAATTACAGCTGACAATTGTTTTTTCTAAAGTGGATTTATCTACAACACTTTTCTTCATTATGAGGACTATAATGATTACAATCATTTTAATTTTTGCGTTTAAAAGAATTTATTTTGGTTTACGTTTTACATTCCCCAAGATAATTAACAAATCGAAATATCAATACTTGAGTATTTGCATCCTGGATGTATTAAAATAAATTGAATAAATATTCTCTGAACTGTAAAAAGATTTCCATCAGAAAACTTATATAAAATTTCAAATTGTGAGTGCAATGAGAAATCGGTCATTGTGTTCAGATTATCTTCTTCTTTATTTGCTGTTTGTTTGTTCGCTATAAAAATTTTTGTTTTTAAACGGATTTGTTTGAAATTTGATACTTATAGTTTCTATACTCCAAGGAAGGTCACCATATACTTTTGGACCGGCCACGTGCATTTTTACGTCCCCTTTTCAACGATTTTCAATCGCCACTGTTAAAATATGTACCCCTACTTAATTTTAGCCTGAAATGATGCTTTCAAATATTTTATTTAGTACTTTGGTTGGCGCCTCTGCCAATAACGCTAGCAAAAACATGAGCCACTTTATAAAGTAGTGAATGGCTGTATTTATTTGAACTAAAATTTTATTTTTAAACGGTACATATGCTTTTATCTAACAAAGAACAGGACCGGGCGAGACCGGGCAAGAACATCTAGTATTTAAGTATGTGTTACCGAATTCTTTGTTGAGTCTTTATATTTTGTGAATTTAAAAAAACAAAACTTCATTTTGTTCAAAAATATGTTTCTTTTTTTGATACAAACTCCTCAATAACTCGGAAAAGCTAAATAAATTTAGCATGTTTTAACAAACTTTTGTTTTTATTAATTTTATTTCTCACATAATATATATTTTTTTACTTAAGGATAGAATATACGAGAATTTTTCTGTAATAGACGATTTAAAATTTTAAGTATCTGATTTGATATTGAACATGCTGCGTTATGTACTTCATGACAATTGTTGGCAGGTTGGCTGTTAAAAAAAAAAGAAATTTAACAAAGTTGGAACTCTTTTCATATTCGTACAATTTACAATTCAATAAAGTTAAACAATTGAATGAGTGTTTTTAAAACAGCAACTTATGTTTTTAGTTAACAATGCAACTATTCGGACATGACGGACAAGCGAGTACATGGTGTTGCGTGCAATTGGAAACTTGTAGAATGTTTTTTGCTTCTTTTTTTTCTAATTAAATTGATTAAAGAACACTGCAAAGTAATGGGTTTATTGAATTAAAAATGTGTAACTGAACAATATTTTTTTGTTTCGATATTTCTCTTAAACTTTTTTTCTTTTTTGCAAAATAATTTATATATATCTTGTTTGTTATTTTATGTTGTTGTTCGTGTAAGAGCATGAGAAAAAGAAAATAAAGAAATTGGGGTCAAAATTTGTAGACCTTTGAGTTGAAGTGCTTATTCAATTACACATACATACATATGCATGTATGTAAAGCACTCTATCAGATTGCTACTATTAACTTTAAGGAATTTAATTATTACTATATATGTACATACTGGTGTGCAAATATATTTGACAATATTTAAAATCAAATTGAATAAATCATTTTTAATAGAACCATATTGGAACTAAACAACATTCTAGAAAACTTTTTATTTCTAGTTTTATGGTCAGCATATACCAAGTCGGCATTTTTTATTTTTAACTCAATAAATAGGAATGAAAGAAGGCTTATATTTACATATAAAAAACAATTTTGCTTAATTTATACGATTCATTCAAAATTTGCTGTTATTATTAAAACTCTTTTTATATTTTTATTAAATTTTTTAATTTCTTACAAAAATCGATTTAATAAACTTTAAACTCGGGTGATAGCATTTAATGTAAAGTTTTAAAATATGCTCGAGTATGTAAATTTGCTTCTTGTATAAAATAATTTTTTTTTTTTGCTGTAGCATAAATACTAAAATGTAATAAAGTTTTAATACATAAAAAAATTACCCATATGCCTCACAGTTGAACTAAGTTTTATATAATTAAAACTATAACTGTATTTGTTTAATTGCAACATTAGACAATATGACATATTGTCAATTCCAAATAACGAATAACAAAAAAAGTAATAAACTCGTTACTTCCCATAGTGCAATGACCACAAGTTAAGAGGTAGAGGCGATCATTTAAGATTTTGTTTATGGAAAAAAATCCAAGGAGTGGCAAATGGTAATAAACAAAACAAAAAACCATAAAAACTGACAACAACAACAAAATAAGACGAAACAAATAAAACGAAATTAAAGTAAATACATGATAAAAGGAAATAAAAAACAAAAAAAAAATTAACATTAAAACTAAAATTATAAATAGAAATAAAAGGCAAAATAGAAATTTGTCGCAACGCAAAAAAAAAAAAATACTCGACATTAGTTTAATTTTCAATTTTTTTTTTTTTTTTTTTTTTTTTTTTTTGGTTTCGCAAAATTAAAATGGGGGAAATTCTAAAATAGATTACACACGCACACATTTTAATGGAAAACATCTTAGATCATCTAAAGATACATTAAAAGCGGATTTTTATAAATGAAAAACGTATGTATGGGTAGACATACTTAAATGAAAATAAATAAAAATCTTGCCAGCCAAATGCGGAGGTTTAAGTGTCTCCCTAAAAGAAAAACTAATAACTTGCAATTAAATTATTAACAAAAAGTGGCGAAACATGGGAAGGTGGTGGGCGCATGGATGGCACGATCATGTGTTGCTTGGTTAGTTTAGTGGCAGATACAAGTCAAAAGTGCTTAAATGACGCCGGTTGCTTGGCTAATGTTTTAAAAATAAATAAAAGAAACAAAAATTGGAAAAAGCATTAATAATTTCTAAACTCAGGCAATCAAGTGGCACAGTCTGGCATTAGTTAGGTGCATCATGGTATTAAAAGCTTTTTTAAAACATACACACATATAGTGTATGTCTACACAAAGGGGAATTATATATGAATGGGGTTTCTGTTTTTGGCTTCATCTAAAGTATTTCAAAAATTCGTGATACGTAATTATAATAAAAGAAATAATAACCAAAATACAAATCAAAATCCATAACAAAAAAAAAAAAAAAAAAAAAAAAAAAAAAAAAAAAAAAAAAAAAAAAATCAACAATTACAGCGAAATATTTTAAAACAGACCAGAGTCACGAAATGGCATGGGTGGCTGATTAAATAGAGTGCATTTACTTTTTGATTTGTATTCTATTTCAAAAAGCATTTTGCACAATAAATAAGCATTTTTTTGAAAAGAAATTTGTTGTTTTTGACGCTAAGAAATTTTAACTTTTGTGACTTTCGTTATTTACTTCCGTCCAGTGACTATTTAAAGTTAATGTTGCAAGGTTATATTTATACGAGTACATGAATATGCATGTTTTTATTGAGATTGCCAATAGACCGCACTATGGATAAGCTTCTATAATTATCAATTTTAAAAGAAAATCTTCATGCTAGTGCTGAAAAATGGGGTTATCTAGGAATGGGTACTACTTTCAGCATTATAATGACCCTAAATATACAGCTTTAGACGCTAAACTATACAAGTCCCATCGAAAACCTTTGGGCTTATTTAAATGAAAAAGTTCGGAAACATAGCATTTCATCCAAAAAACGTTGAAAAAATATTGGAAGAAGAATGGTACAAGATATCTGTTGAAAAATGTAGGAATTTTGTGGAATCAATGCCTAGACGCATGGAATCTATAGCAAAAAATATTAAAAATAAATTTTTTTTCTTAAACCAAATAAAGAGTGAATAAAAATTTAAAAGCAAAATACTTTTGTGACCTAAAAACTTAGCAACTATTTTATATTATTTTAAAGATCTCATGAGCTACAAATGATTTTTAAACTTTTACAATAATGAATTAAAGCTTAAGTTTTCTTTAATTAATATTTAATAAAACATACATAATTTTTTTACAACATATTTTTATGCAGCATTTTTTTATATTTTACTTTTTTTTACAAAAGCAAAATATTTCTGTGAGTAACTGTATTACTATTGAACGTCCACTGTACATACTTTTTTAACTAGATCGGATTGCTTGTTGCTACATAACCCATTAATATTTCTGATGTAAAAAAATGTTAAAAGATAATAACAAATTTTACAAATAATTAATAATCCATATATTTTTACTTTATTTTTATTTATTTATAATATTTAATCTAACAGAATTTAAATTACATTTTTTTTAAGTGGTCAATAAGCTGATAATACGAAGTATTGGTTGGTTTGCATGGCCGCCTTCTGAATCATAGGATTCCGTTTTGGACATATGTATGCCCAAGTTATAGTAAAAGAAAAATAATGTTTTATACCTACATTTATAGATATGTACATACGTATATCTATGGAAAATGATTTAATTCAACTTAAGAGAAAAATATACTTGTCGCAATTTACTTCATAACAGTAATGCGTTTCAGGAATAAAAACAATACCGAAATAATTTTGTGAGAAAAACTTTTAGGGTTTTTAAAGTTGTAGTTCACTAAAATAACTTAATAAGACATAAGCGATTTTTCCATATTGATACAGATATATACATACATACGAGTATGTGCAATAAACGTTATACACGTCATGCCGTTGTATATAATTATTTACTCGTAATAAAAAATGCAATGCAATTTTAAATAATAAACTCAAATGCACAAGCCTATAGGTACCATGCTTTTGAAAAAGCAAAAAGGATAAAATTCTGAGTCATATTTACGGTCAAGCCATGAGACACCCTGACCTCTATGACAGCCAATTTTATTTCGATTTAGAAACTATAATTTTATAAAGTTTGTAAAGCATGGCAAAAATTTTAAAAATATGCAAAAAACCTAAAGAACAACAACAAAAACACTAACACTACCCGCATAATGTCAAAGTGGTTGAATTGAACTGAAATTAATTTAGTTTTTTTTGGGGGTTTTTGCATAAATAGTTGGGTTTGGTTTGGTTATCTCTCCTTGCTGTGTTTGCACGTTGTTTTTTTGTTGGTAATTTTTTCTGCTATTTTCGTTGTAATAAGAAAGTACCGTGTTCTAGTAGTTTTATTTTACACTTTTACAAATGGGCGGAGGTGCTGCGCTGCTAACGTTTCTGTTTCTCAAGAAGCGTCGTCGAGAATTTCTTTTAATTTATTTATTGAGCAGTATTATTCAAATACGTTTTATTATAAAAACAATTTATGGATAATACACAAAATTACCTTTTATAACTGTATATTTTAATGATGTTTCCGTATTTTAATCCTTTGTTTTTCTTAACTTGGATTTTTTCTTTTTGTTTTATAAAATTAATTATTTTTATAAAGCTTGTTGTACCACATGCATTTGTTTTTTTTCTTTTTTAATTTCAATTACTTTATAAACTTAATTGTAATAAAATTAAAATTTTTTATTTATTTTTAACACTTTTATTTATCTCATTTATTTAATAAAATTTTTATCTGCACTTTTTCACTTCCAAAAATTATGCTCTTGTTCTTCTATTCGTGCACACGCACAAACACACACACCCCCTTTTGCAATGTGACAGTTGCTTGTCAAATTTATGAATTCTCCAAAAAAGCTGTGTTTATTTGTGTAATGAGTATATGGAGAACAGAGATGTAAATATGGTACAATTTTTAAAAAGAAGTCAAAAAGAAGTCACTAAAAAATTTATTATTATTTTAAACATATTTTTTTTTTAACTGTACATGAAATCTAAGTAAAACTGGTGGGGAACAAAGCGTTTTTTTGCCCCTTTTATGCAACAAATTAACCTTTTAACCAAAACTTAATAGTTCAAAATAAAACATCATTTAAATCTTTCTCAAATTCAAAATTTTACTTTATTTTATTAAGTTCAACCGTTAATTAGTAATGCTTAAAGGTAAGTGTCTTTCATTTATACAGAAAATGTTCAAAAAAGGTAAAATGTTTCTTTATAAGATTTGGTACACAAAATACAATTTTTTATAAGTAGATTTTAAATGGTTGTCGCGATTAGCGGTACTGTTTTATTACTTTATTTGTTTGCTATAAGAACAAAAAATGTAACACATTTACATGTATCTACCAAAGTTGTGTGTAGTGAACAACGTAAACAGGGTCAGTAGTAAATTTATTAATTGAAATACTTAACATTCTCCCCCGCGTTGGAAATATTATTTCCAACATTATTTTCAATGGGAAGCTTACAAAGGTTTGTTATGGCTCTTTTGAAAACACCGTCAGCTGTCTTGACTGACACCACACGAACATGTCCATCACTTCCTGAGAATACTTCAGATACTCGGCCAAGTGGCCATTTTAATGGTGGTGTTGAGTCTTGCTTTATTAGTACAAGATCGTTTAATTTAAGATTTGGTTGTTTAATGGACCATTTTGTCCTTTGTTGTAACACTTTCAAATATTCATTGCGCCAACGATCCCAAAACTCTTGTTGAATCCATCTCATAGTGTGATATCGTTGTAGAGAAGCTGGATTAATTTGAGACATAGATGGTTCTAAAATAGTGTTTAATGGGCGCCCTATTAAGAAATGAGCTGGTGTAAGAGGGCGAAAGTCATTTGGGTCGCTTGAAATTGGAGTGAGCGGTCTGCTATTAATGATAGCTTCGGCTTGACAACAAACTGTATGAAGTTCATCGAATGTAAGTATGTGGACACCAATAGCTCTTCCGATGTAGTGCTTTGCTTGTTTCACCGCACTTTCCCACAAGCCACCAAAATGTGGCGACCGTGGAGGTATAAACTTCCACTCTATACCTTCTTTACAGCAACTCTCATACACCATTTTGTTATGCTGTTCGGACAGAAAGTGTTGTAATAATTCCTTTAGAATATTATTGGCACCTACAAAGTTTGTGGCATTGTCAGAGTATATTGTCGAACAACGTCCTCTTCTGGCAATAAATCTCTTTAGGGCCGCGATGAATGTATTGGTTGTTAGATTTGGGGCTAATTCGAGATGAACGGCCTTAACAGAAAAACATATAAACACTGCCACATATACCTTTATAGGCGGCCGACCACGTATTTGTTGGGTAATATGGAATGGACCACAATAATCCACACCACTTACGGCGAACGGATGAAACTGATGAACTCGATCCATGGGTAGTGCTCCCATAATTTGATGTTCCATTACAGGTCGAAATCTGTAGCAATAAATACAATTGTGTATCACATATTTTATTGTTTGTTTGGCTTTCAATATCCACAAGCCTTCACGAAGTATATTATGCAGCGTTTGTACTCCAGCATGAAAATGTTTGCGATGGTAATATTGTATTACCGTTCGAATAAACTGATGTGTCGATGGTAATATTATGGGGTGTTTTGTCGAAAATGATAGGCTCGAATTTTGTAACCGACCGCCAACTCGTATGAGGCCATTGTGAAGAAATGGTGACAAATTCAATAATCGTGATTTGCTATGGATCTGTTTATCAGACTTAAGGCTTTGAAGCTCCTGTGGAAATGCTTTACATTGAATTAGGCGACATATTAATTCAAATGATTGTTTCATTTCTTCCGGTTCAATAGAGCCAATTTTTAAAACTTCATTGCGAGCAACAGATTTTGCATAACGACCTACGTATGTAAAAATTCTTAGAAACTTTTCATAGTTATTTATGTATTTGTTGTGTGAAATATCAACGCCCTTAAATGAATTATTTGTTACTACTAGGGCAGTTTTTCTTGTTTCACAATCTATGTCATCTGTGAACTTGCATGTAGAAGTGGGCCACAAACTCTCATCTTCAAGCAAAAATGCTGGCCCATGGAACCAGATTTTGTTATTTTTAAGCGTGTCAGCTGTTGCACCGCGTGACAAAATGTCTGCTGGGTTCATTTGTGATGGTATATGACGCCAGCTAGTTACTGATATAAATTGATTAATTTTCTCCACTCGATGTTTAACGAAAGGCTTCCAACGCGATGAATCTCCCGTTATCCAGTATAAAGTGATCGTTGAGTCAGACCAGCAAGTTATTTTTAGAGATGATAGTGGAAATGTCTTAATTACCGAGTTTAAAAGTTGAGTTAATAATAACGCTGCACAAAGTTCTAATCTAGGTAGAGAGTATGATTTTTGAGGTGCGACGCGAGATTTAGCACAAAGCAGTGAAGAATATTTTCCATTTGGACCATCAGTAACAGCATATATACATGCGCCGTAAGCCTTTGTACTTGCATCAGCAAATGCGTGAATGTTAGTCTGAGTATTTAAGTTAAAATACCTTGGTAGCTGGATATTTGTTAAAGAGTTCAAGCTATGTTGAATTTCTGCCCACTCCATAACAATATCCTGTGGCAGTGACTCGTCCCAGTGAAGTTTTAAAGACCAAATACGTTGTAACAGCAATTTACACCTAACTATGATGGGATTAACAAGCCCCAAAGGATCAAATAGTCTAGCTGTGTGAGAAAGAATCAGTCTTTTTGTTATTTTAGTTCCAGGAATTTTGCATTGGTTAGACTGATAACTAAAAGTGTCCTCATGTGGTGACCATTTAAGACCAAGTGTTTTAATATATTCTGAATCGTCAACCCTTATGATTTCTTCTCTTTCAGACTTGGGTATATCAGCTAATATCGTGTCACAATTGGAGGCAAATTTTCGCAGTGGAAAACCACCTCTTTTTAATAATTCTACCACTTGTCTTTTTATTTCAACTACCTCAGCTATGGTGCTTCCACCGGTCATTAAGTTGTCTACATAAAAATCGCGAAGTGTAATCTTTGACCCCAAAGGAAAGTTTGCTGTTTCTTCTTTAGCCAAAACTTGTAAACATTTAACAGCCAAGTAAGGGGCACAGCTGGTGCCGTATGTTACAGTTTTCAAAACAAATGTGGACAGGGGATCACTTTGATTATCTCTCCATATAATACTTTGCCAGTGAACATCACTTTCATTGACTAAAACTTGTCTATACATTTTTTCAATATCTGCTACCAGCACATATTTATAAGAACGAAACCTCAATAAAATAGAAAAAATGTCATCTTGAAGAGTAGGCCCAACACGCAGGCAATTATTTATTGATAATCCAGTTGCCGTGCAACAAGAGCCATCAAATACAACACGTAGCCTTGTCGTTGTGCTTTCTGGCTTTATTACACAGTGATGTGGTATATAATTGAAGTTTGAGTTAACACTAGAGGCAGCCTTTTCCATATGGTTCATATCGATGTATTCATGAATAAACTTATAATACTCTTTTCGAATATTTTGATTAAGACTCAATCGTCTTTCCAATGAGTAAAATCTGTTGGTAGCAACTTGAATTGATGATCCCAACCTTGTTGGATTGTCTTTGAAAGGGAGTTTCACCACAAATTTATTTGTTAAAGGACACCTGGTCGTGGTTTCCTCGAAAAAGCGTTCGCATTCATTTTCTTCAGCTGTTCGACTAATCTCGCAATCTGGCTCCTCTGTTCTCCAAAATCTTTCCAAAATATTTTCTATTTCCAGATCGTTCGAGCTATTTATTGACTTATATAACAGTTTTGATGAGCTTTGCAAACACGTAAATGTAAAGATACCAGCTGATGTATGTTCATCCTTTTTGTATAATTGATTTTCCTGTGTTGATATTGGTAAGTTTGTTTTTGATGACATCACACACAGTGATAATTGTGTCATTGCAGTTTCTTGATTGTTGCCTGTTCTACCCGTCACAATCCAACCTAACATAGTTTTTTGTAATATTGGCTTGTTTTGTTTTTTAATTTGGCCGATCATCAACAGTTCGTAAAATAAGTCTGCTCCAATAAGTAAGTCAATAGATCCAGGCATATGAAAGTATTTATCTGCTAATTTGATGTTTTCTGGTATACCAAGGGTGTCTATTTTCTGCGATATTTGTGGCTGATATGATGATATAGATGGAATTATAATGGCTATAAGTTGTGTACAAAACTCACTGGTTGTTGATTTTACTATTAAATTGCAATTGCTAAAAGCATTGGATTTTGTACCAGTAATACCTGTTATTTCTACATTGACCCTTTGTCGCAAAACTCGTAAATAATGTGCTACCCTTTCAGTAATGAAATGTAGTTGAGATCCAGAATCTAACAAGGCACGTACCGTAATAGACCTTCCGTTTGGTGCTTCCAGTTCAACTCTGGCCGTGCCCAAAATGACCTGACCATAATTATCATTAACCTGCAATACTACTGGTGATTCCAACTTAGTGTCAGTTGTTGCGGTCTGATTGTTGTTTGTGGATGATATTTGTGGTGTTTGATCTCTATGCAATAATGTATGGTGTAAAGCACCACAATGTTGGCATCTGTTTGCTGATGGGCATGAACTTGCTATGTGATTGGAACCTAAACAATTTATACATAGTTTTAACCGCTTGACGGTTCGAAATTTGTCATTTGCAGACATTTCACTAAATTTGCGACATTGAAACGCACTGTGGATGGGGGTGCAGTTACAAAAGGTACACGCTGTACTTTGATTAGTCGCAACGAATGACGATACAGGACGTTTTTTCATTGAGTGTGGTTGGTTGTGAGTTGTTAGCCGCCCATGCGGTATAGTGCTTTGTTTTACAAATGGTTTGGAAACTATTTCTAAAGTTTTACATTTTTTCTCTAAAAATGTTGAAAGATCTTCCCACTTTGGTGGTGAGAATGATTGTGATGGAGTATTTTCTGTAAAAATCTCTTCATGCCATTTTGCTTGAGCTTCTGGATCAAGCTTTGAAATTATCATATGAAGTATTATCCCTTCACAAATTTGCTCTTTTGAAGCAATTGACTGCAATGCCCTAAGATTTGCGTTTACGACATCTATCAAGTCTCTTACTTCAGTGATCTTTAGTATGGAATGCTGTTTTATTGCAAGAATTTTTTCAATATGAGATTGAAAAATTAATCCTTTATTATCATATCGAGATTGGAGAATTTCTATAGCTTGGATATAATTTTCAGCCGTAATTTCAAGTGATTGAATTAATTTCGCAGCACTGTCAGTTAAACAAGACTTCAGGTATTGAAATTTGGATATTGGTGATAACTCAGTATTATCATGAACTAAAAGACAAAACATATTAAAAAAATCAGTCCAATCATGGTAATTACCACTAAATTTTGTAAGTTGTAATGTGGGAAGGTGAGGTTTAGAGGAATGTTGTGTAACTGTAGTCCCATACTGTGTGCTTGACATCGGTGGATCGTTAAAGTTGTGTCTGCTCATAGCTATGCGTTCAAGAATTTGTGACTTCAGCTTAAAATACGCTTCTTCAAATGATACACGATGACCTTGCTCAATTTGGGATTCGTCCATCTCTTCTAGTTGACCTTGAACTTTCTCGAAACATTCAAACTGTCGCTCTAATAGTGAAAGTTTGACTTCTAGTTGATGTGATGAAAATGTGCAATAATTCGACATATTATTGACTTCTTGTAAAACTCTATTGAGACAATCATCACGCTGAAGTTCTTTGACGTGAATTTGTCCACCCCTATTTGCATCACGCAATGGTGTTTGCTCTTCTGAATTATTATGTGCCATTATTTACGATCAACGATAGATATATAACTGCAGTTTCCGGACTAACCATATATCCGGTTCGAAGGACCTTGGTGGGGAACAAAGCGTTTTTTTGCCCCTTTTATGCAACAAATTAACCTTTTAACCAAAACTTAATAGTTCAAAATAAAACATCATTTAAATCTTTCTCAAATTCAAAATTTTACTTTATTTTATTAAGTTCAACCGTTAATTAGTAATGCTTAAAGGTAAGTGTCTTTCATTTATACAGAAAATGTTCAAAAAAGGTAAAATGTTTCTTTATAAGATTTGGTACACAAAATACAATTTTTTATAAGTAGATTTTAAATGGTTGTCGCGATTAGCGGTACTGTTTTATTACTTTATTTGTTTGCTATAAGAACAAAAAATGTAACACATTTACATGTATCTACCAAAGTTGTGTGTAGTGAACAACGTAAACAGGGTCAGTAGTAAATTTATTAATTGAAATACTTAACAAAAACAATTAAAATAAAAAACATATTGCCAGAAACAGTATATATATTGAAATTAATGAAAATTCTTGCAGATAAGCAAAAAATCACATTTTACCAACTGGGCTGTGTTCATTTATCATGTTCGTTAATTTATATGAAATATATTTATGTGTGTATTGAAGGGAAGGTGGTGTTATGTTTTTGCTGTGTTCAGTGTTTATAAAACCGTTACAATTACAAATAATTAAATAACACAGTATATAATACAGTGAAACACGCAGTCGAATTATTCTGATTGTTTTGAAAATTGAAAAATTTTCAAAAAATAGAAAAAGTTTTTATGTTATAAAATTGTTAAGCATTGTTTTCTATTTGGAGCTACAATTTGAAGGATTTTCAGTTTTTTTTTTTTTTTAAATTAATTTAAATTTAATCAATTAAAACGCAATTTAGTTTGTGCTGCTGTGACTGACACTTTGAAAAACAAATGGAGTTAAAAAAGGTTTACTTTTGTATTTATTAATGCCATAGCGGAATACAAGAAAAAAATAAAAATTTAATGGTTATCAAGTGCAGGCAATCTAAACCTAAAAAAAGCTTATAACATATAGGATGTAACATTGAGTTCCTGCCAAAGGCCGGCTACACAAAAAACCTTTTGTATATAGGATGGAAGCTAAACATCAAAACACTTTAAAAGTACAAAAAACTTTATTTAAGAGCGAAGTATTTATTTAAAATTTTTGCTGGTACTAAGTACCAACTTTTCTTCCCATCATTACAAATAAAAAGTATTAGAGGAGCAGCCAAAACAGTCAGTAATATGAAAAATTAGCAAAGCTTTTTGAAGTTTTTTACTCTTACAATTAAAAATAACATTCGTAACGAAACCAATCTTCAAAATTAGGTTTTTAATTTTTCATTTTATTGACTAAAAAAATTCCTAAAATTCTCCTCTAAAATTTTGTTATATGTAACTTAGGGATTTAATGAAATCATACGACGATTTGCAGTTTGTCCTTTTTATGCCACAAATGTACAAATATCAAAAAAGTACCAAATACCATATTTTGTTTTTAACAGATTTTTTTTTTAATTCAGTTTACCGAACAGGGCCAATTGTGCCACATTTCATATCTCAAAAACAATATCTTTATTTAAGTTTCCTGGTGTAGTAAAAATGGCACTTAGTTCGAGTTTGTAAATTTTCAACAAAATCATTTGTACAGCTAACAATTATCTAGAATTTATTTGATAATTGCAGCTTTCAACCGTGGCCCAAATTAAAGTATCAAATCTTTTAACACATTCTTTATATTTATATTAGAATGAAAATAGTACACAAAAAAAAAAATATTTTGTACATTGAAAAAAATCCTTCAAAATGTTATTAATCAATTGCTCGATTAAACATCAGAATTTTTTTCAATTGATGTTATTGAGCGAACAAAAGTTTGACAAAGAAACTTACATTTCATACATACATGTGTGAATAAACGTTTTACCAGAGATTTAAAATAAATTGTGATTAATGATGTAGCCCAGTAACTAATACACCAAAAACTTTTTATTACGAAAAAAGTTGTAAAGAGAATAAATGATTGAATAGTTACGACACATTGATTTGTATAAATTAGCTTAAGGTCAATAAATGCTGGAATTATATTAGATTTTTTTTTTAATTTTGTTTATTTTTACAAAATAACTTCAACAGAATAAATGCTTTCAAAGTAGTTGCAAAATTTTATATAATTCTTATGTTTTGGGGCGTTTTACTAAAAACAGTTAAGCTGTCAAGGCAAAACTCTTCGATAAAGATGATCATCAGTTGAGTGTTTGAAAAAATTAAATTCAAAATGTAACAGTTAAATAGAACTCAAGTCATAGCTGGAAGCCAAGTTGCCAATCATGGCTCTAACAATTTTAAAGTGATATAGACTTTGCTCCCTTACAAAAATGTGTGATAGAAACTAACACATACTTATGTGTCAGAGAGAGAGAGAGAGAGGATACGATGATTATTTATATCAATATATTTTTGTAGCCAATTCGATTGATTAAATTGAAGAACTCTATGAATTTTCTTTAAAATCAATCCATGCTTAATACATTGCTGAAGATTACGATAATGTATTATATAATTAGATTTACTGTTTAAGTCTGTTATTAATTTTTGCTGTTTCATGCTTTCAATTTTCTTGTTTTCTGCACAAAATGGAAGGTCGTTATGATAGTCATGTAATGTCGATGGATATTCTAAATCAACTTCTAATATATAACCTAGTTCTGAATCATCTTTAATGCTATTTTTATCGAAATCTTCACAGTTTTCAATCCATTTAAAGTTTTTAAAGGAAGATGTTGAGACATTGCAAAACCATATAAATTATTTACATCTAAATATATTAAGTAATTAGATTCCTTGGTGCAATCGTGATCACTAACATATTTATTATTGGCTACAGAATGTCGTTTACTACATTGAACAATACCTCCACTGATACCTCGTGCAACAAAGTTGTACATGTTAACATCAGTTAATAATTCCAACTCTATTCCAGTTATTTTCAACATGGCATCCCAAGATAGTCCTGGAGTTGTATAATATTGAGCTGGATCTAAATTGTAAATGCTTTTACAAACTTTACGGAAATTCTCAAACACATCACAAAGTAATAAAACATCTACTTTCAAATACAATAAAAGATAGTCCATTAACGTTGAACATTGAAATGTATTCCATACTTTTTTAGCATGTTCATAATCATCTTCACTACATAATTCGTTAGTGAGTTTATTAAAGAAGATGGAGAGATACAAAATCACACGTAAACCAAGTTTCTATTAGATTTATCACATTGCATTTAATAGCTTGATAGAAAGTTTCTTCTACGCTGTGATCAATATTTCTATCAACAATTTCAATCAAATGACAGATGAATTGCGTATCACTGCTCTTGTAGGGTTGTGTAAAATTCTGTAAAGTAAACAATAATCATCTGAATAGTTGCATCAGTCTTATTATTGAGCCGTGTTGGCAAATGTAAGTCTGAGTGAATAACCTGACTTTCTTGTAATAAGCCCAAGGTCACACAGAGGTCTCAAAGACAGAACGAACCACTTCATATATCTATTGCATTCATTTATGAGACAGCAATTTACAATTTTGTTTTGATATTCATTTTCTGGCGCTACAAAAATTCAAGAAATTTTCAAAGGAAAAAGTCATGAAAAGCACAAAGTATTACAAAAAAAAAAAAAAAAATAAAGTTGCAATCGGCGAAATATCGGGACCACACACTGCAATTTTAGTTCTTCTTTTATATAAAAAAATTTTGATTACTGAAAAATTTATTTACAAATTTATTTTTACAATTACTTTGACTTACAATACAAACCCATAATTGAATAGAATGATTTATTTTTACTTAAAATTAATTAACCCAAATTAGATTAAATTTATTCATCTATCACATAAAAGCCTCAAAAACTAATTAAACTTGACTTTCAGCAAAAAAAAATTATATTATTTATAAACTTTACATTAAAATAAATAAAATAAAAAATAAACAACTGATGCCTAGAGAATACGAGAATATACGAGTACTAAGTAGAAAAACGAAAGCAATAACAAGCTGTGCTTTTTTTCTAAATTTTTTCTTATGCAGTATTTGGTTAAATTACGTTTTTCTGATTAAAACTAAATAAATCATATTATTTGCTGTTTTTAAAAGTAAATCAAAATATTCGCAACGTTTTTTCATAGTCTGAGCTTTAAAACTACTCTGTTGTTGTTTGTTTGTTTTTATATTTACTCGTGTGTATGCATGTATTTGTAAATAAAAAATAAATGTATTAAGTTGATACTTTTGGCACTTGTTATCCTGTGTCCAATGTCTAATTATTTAATGGGGTTATACTATACAAGTACTCGTATCTCGTCAACTAACAACTTTATAAAATCACTGTTCATGTCAGTTTAATTACTAAAGTTTAAAAAAGATAAAAATAGATAATAAAAAAAATTTAAATATCCTTTTTATAAATTTTTTCTTTATCCTTTTTTTTTGTTGTAGCCTTCTTCTTTCGTTTCATTGCTTGCTTTATGTATATATGTGTGAAGCTTTTTTTTTGTTCTTCAATGTGTACGTACACACAAACATAATTATGTGAGTTGTTTGCTTGCATACAGCAGAAAAGAAAAGAAAGAAAAAAACTCCTCACAGCATGCACAAAAAGCCATCAGTCGATGTTGTTCTCGTGATTATCATCATCGTTACAGGAGATATTTTTTCTATACATTTATTATGTTTGACATCAAATCTGCTCCTTTGATTTATTTAATTGTCACTTTAATGTGGTATAAACAGAAAAAAATAACACCCTGGTGAGAAATAGGGAGTTTAAAAAAGGAAGAAAAAATTAATCTTTTTTTTTCTTCTAAAGAATTTTTTTAATCGAATTTTAGTGTAGAAAAAATTGTAAAGTTAGTGGGTTTGTTTTGTGAACTAGTGTTTCTAATGTAAGAACGATCAAAAAAGCTTTAATTTTCCGACCGGTAGTAAATACAACTCGGCGTCAAAGTTAATGAATAACATTATCAAAGCAAAAGCATTCCCAGCAAAAAATAATGAAAGTGATTCTCCTTAAAGTCCATATTAATCACTTTGTCATAAGTAAATATTATAGGTGCTGAAGAAGTCATTTTTAACCACATACTCGTATGGTATGCGATTTTAAATCACTTCCATGTTCTTCAATATTACTATTTTAGCAACCGACTGCTGCCCTTGAAGTCTTGCTGAAGCTTCTTCTAATTCATCCATTCGTCAAGAAGCAGTTCATAAAAAAACTCATTTTAGGAACTGGGGATAACTGAGTCAAGGGTATTTGGTCAAAATCTCTAGAAAAGCAGTTTGGGTCGACAGAACTCCAATTTTCAGAAAGAAGCGAAAGAGATACACTCTAACAGCAAGGCGGCATTGAGATAAAATGGAAACTGGTCTGGGATTGTCTAACACTTCTGTAGAGACTAGTATCTCATATGAGATATGGATGGGTATGTAGGCAATGAGAAGACAGCCGAGCTGGCAAGAAAAGGTTACGTCTAGTAGTTCGACTGGTCAAGAACCCTCCTGTGAACTCTCTCTGCGCCTTGGAGCTCGACTAAATAAGCTAAAATTTAGCGACCTGCTTCAGGATATCAGGGTGGTAAAAATATTAAACCTTCTCAAGTCTCGGAAGAAAAAAATTATTTACTACGCCTGACTCGAACAGGAATTCACATTTTTACGGGACTCATAACCGAACATGGCACAAGCACACTTTTAAGCCACACAAACATGTGTAAAGTAATTTCTGAGTATTTCGGCAGTAGATTACAAATATAGACAGACTTCCCTTTATATGTCCTATTATATAGAACTGTTTGGCCACAGTGGCCTTCATCCTTCACAGACCACATATACGCTATTTTTTACTAAGAGAAATTTTCAATGTTTTCTAAAAAAATTCACAAATACAATTGTGAAAAACTGTATTTCCAGGATGATAGCCTTATTTATGGTGGTTGTTTTCCATTAGGTCCCATTCCTTGAGATAAAAGGGTTTGGCCATAATGGCTTCATCTCTCTATAAACCTCTTTAAGTTCAGTACATATGTAAAGAATATGTATGTAAAATTTTTTGTAAAACAACACAAATCCACGAAGCTTCTTGGCTTGTCTGCAGAAAACACCCAAGGTCTGGGTAGCGATCGCATGCTATATTTCTAAAAAACGTATTTAACTAGACGTATTTATCTTTACATACTTAAAACTGTCTGTTTTCTATTTTAGACAAACTACAAAAAAAACCCACCAAAAATTAAAAAAAAATATAGAGGTGGTCACGATTCTTGAGTCAAAGCTCTGCCATTTATTAACCGATCTAGCTGAATTTTGGTTGAGATACTACGAATGTGATGTCTGAAAAAACTGCTTGCTACTTTTTTTTAGTTTAAATAAAAAAACGCAAAAAAACAAAGCAGAAATTAATGAAATTTTAAAATTTCGGTCATTTGTGGACCGATTGTTCTGATTTTTTTGCACAGAAATTATGAATGTTATTTCTGATAAGACTGCATATAAAGTTTTTTCGTTTGTTTTGTAGCTTAGACAAATTACGCAAAAAAAAAAGCTAAAAAATTGGTAAAAAAATAGAGGTAGTTGCACTTCAGAGCTCATACTTCAGCCATTTACAGATTGATTTGGTTGAAATTCAATAGCAAGCTGAAGACAGGAACTTTCAACAACTTGACCTACTAAACTTTCCTGTATGTTGTCTAATGACTCCAAAAAGTTGATTTCAACATCTAGACAGACAGACGGATTTTGCTAAATCGACCCCGCTTTTTATAAGGATTCAGAATATTTATACTTTATAAGGCGTCCCATGTGCGGTGTAAAAATTACAGACGTCATGACAAACTTAATTAGATATAAACACCATCGGTTTTGCATCACACTTTAGCATAAAAGGTCAACAAATATGCAGTCTATCATTTGTTTAAATGAACAAAGTTGAGTGAAGCCAACTTAGCAATTTGTTTCTTGTTATGAAAATGTAAAAAGGAAAATTTGCTTGCTAGATTCAGTAGTTACAACAATAGATTCTATTAAGATTAATTATGTGTATCATGTAATAGGGAGCAGTAAGTATGTATGTGCTACAATTATAAACACAAATACTACATTTTATTAACTTTAATTTTAGTTACTAACTTTAACGCAAACAGTGTCTTTAAAAAATCTAATAAATTTCAATTAAATGCTTCCGGTTACACAAAAAATAAAAAACGATGTAAAGCTGTGAGTATCGGCTTAAATTTATTGTGTGAAATGAAACCATTGCAGACACATGCTTTAAGTCTGCCATCCAACAATATTTTAAACGGAGTTAGACACTCATACTGATGCCAGTATGTAAATACAGACAAACATGTACGAGTAGCACACATTAAATTTGTTAAGCAAAATGTACCTAGAGAAATCCTTCAATCTTTTTTTTTTTTTGTTTTTGTTTTTAAATCCTACAAGTGTATTACAGTAGGTACTCGTATTAGATCAATACAAGTGCCAGCAATAAGTAATATTGTAGCAGCTTTAAAGCCCTCTTATGTGCAGTTTTCCACATATGAGGAGCAAGTTCTTTTTTTTTTCTTTTTTGTTTTTGTTTTTGTTTTATTTATATGAAATTTTCTTTATTTGTTTCAGTTCTGGTTCATAATATTAAATTGAATCTATCACAGCAGGCTGGCATCAATTTTATTTACTCTCACACCACTTGCTGAATCCACTTTCCGATTTAATGCAGAAAATTCTTTTTTAAATTGTACAGACTCTTCAGGAATTAAATTATCTACTGTGTATTTGGAAGTTTGTGTGCGGGTGGCCGGGGAGAGGGAGGTTTTACAAGCATCTTTGTGGAGTCATATAATGAAATAACAAAAAAAAAAAAAGCAGTGAACGAAAAAAAAACCAAAAACTTGACGTTAAAAATCAGGACACCATATGAAATGTAATCATATTAAAATGCCACGCAATTGACATGTCAATGAACGTATTGTGGCATGTCAGTGTTGGAGTTTGTTTGTTTTTTTTTTTGTTTAATTTCAACAAGCTAAAAAATTTATAAAAAAAAGGGTTGCTGTTATTTATTAAACGGAACAAATTAGCTGAGAAAAATATATTTTGAACAAAGTTTATAAAGAAAGGATATACAGTGTGTGTTGTTCTCGTAGTCTAATTTACTATAAGCCAGTACACAATTTATAGCCAGGCTTGTTTTCCTTACGACAACGACACTCGTAATCAGGCCCATTAATTTTTGTTTGTTATTAAAAATGTAGGCTTGTTGTTCTATTGTTATAAATCTAAGGCTCTTTTATTGCAACATTGTCAGTGTCGAGTTAAACATTGTTAAAAGCTTAAATGACGTCTGACAAACGCCTCAAAAAAGGTGTAATAATAAATTTTTTTCTAATATAGTTATTTAAATGTAGTAAAACTGGAAAACACGTATTCAAATTGTATAGCCGCTATCACGCACTGTAATTCAAAATTAAAAACTTTCAACATCATTTAATTTTTTACAAAAAAAAGCTTAGCTTTTAGAAAATTAGTCAAATTACACTAGGCAACAAGCAAGAAGTCTTTGAGTCTATAATTTACGTCTAAAGAAAGTTTCGGCGCACTTTTGGTGGCATAGCAGGAGGCTGATACAATTATTTTCCCGGCATTGCATATGGAAAAAGAAGTTATATTACGAGAGTCGTAGTTATCGTTGAATTTATGACAAGCCTATAAAAACCATATGGCCAAAGTTGACACCGACAACGACAACGACAAACATAATCATAATTCTTTCTTAAAAAAAAAACAATAAAAAAAAAATAAAAAAAAAAACTAAAAAAGCTGGCTTGATAATGAATGCTCTGCCAAACAACTTGTCCACTATGCCACTACAAAAACATGCCAGCCTTAGATGTTAAAAATATTTTTTGGTTTGTTTTTTTTTTTTATTTTTCTTTTAAGAAAAATTGTTTTGGGGCCTGAATCAAATACGCAATCGCTCATGTTCTTTGACTTATTCTTTTGTGGGTGACATTGTTTTGCGGTAGTTCTTACAGCGATTTGTACAGTGTATCTGTGTAGGGGATTTTTACATGCTGTGTGAGCGGGCGGGTAGAGAAAATTGAAAGTTTGCAGACTTTTGTTTGTTTGACCCTTTTTAAGTGCACAATTAAAGTACATGGCAACTCTGTTAAAAGTAGCAGAAGTAAGAGTTCAAAAATGTTAATAAGCCACCATTGAGAGGTTTTTTTTGTTTCTTCCTTAAAACATGATATTTTGGGTTAATTTGTGTGCTTGTGCACTGTAGCAGTAATCATTGTAGGAAAGCGAAAAAACAAAAACACACAATCAAATATTTGCATGTATAAAAATTCATTTTATATCATCCGCCACTTTAATAAACCAACATTTCAACGAGCTTGCACATTCAGCCAAACTAAAAAAAGAAGGACACAGCACAGGATGGAAACGTAGTCTTGTCATTGTGAAAGTGTTTACATTTACTCGTAACTGTTGTATTTGCAAACTGAACTGCATCATTTTTTCAGGGGCAGTACATGTTAGTGAATACATACTCGTACTTGGTATTTCATTTTTTGTTTATTTTTTTATTTAATTTTTTTTTTTTTTTTAGAAAAGCATTGTATTCTTGTGTGAATCCTTGTTCGTGTGATAATTTATTTTTATTTGCCTGTTGCATTCGACTGTAGTTGTTAAATTGTTTGTATGTTTGACTGCTGTGAGCTTATAATCAGTGATTTAAAGACAGGGAGAGATTCTGTCATATTTTGTTTTATTTTTTATTATAATTTTGGTTTTTTTTTTTTTTTTTTTTTGTATTGTACACGCATTGCATACACAATGAAAAATATTTTTGGTCTTAAGAATAAAACAAACAAATCCTCGCTTACAGATATAAAATTGCTGCTTTGTTAAAATTTTAAATATTATTTTGGGTATAATGCTCTCCTTAAATTTATAAATTCAAAATTAAAAACTTATTCAAGGAAACTTTCAACATCATTTAATTTTTTACAAAAAAAAAAAAGCTTAGCTTTTAGAAAATTAGTCAAATTACACTAGGCAACAAGCAAGAAGTCTTTGAACAACCACCTTGATAATTTGAAAATCGTTAATTTGATTTTCTCGATATGAGCAAGGCGGATTGCATCCTGAAAATCATAATTCGCCTTTGTTTTGATTCTTGTGATATACTCACCTTCCTTTTAAAGAGAAAATCAAATTATTATTAATTCTCTTAAATTATAATTATAAATTATAAGAGAATCAAATTAACGATTTCCAAATTATCAAGAGTTGACTGTAGTGGTTGTTCAAAGCATTCATGCTTGTTGCCTAGTGTAATTTGATTATTATACTCTGCACTGTAAGTGTGGTAGGTTATCCTTTGTTTTGTATTGTCATGCTGGAATGTCTTTTATAAGTTTTCAAAAGTATTCTGAAAGTGAATGAAAATTGTGTTAGGGGTCATGTGGCAAGGAGTGTCTAATCTTGTTATTCCGTTTGTAATGTGTATAACGTACAGGGAACACCCTATAAAGTATATACATATTCTGAATCCTAATGAATAGCAGAGTCGAATAAGCAATGTCCATCTGTCCGTGCTGTAGTTGAAATAAGCTTTCTGAAGTTAATAGAAAACCTACAGAAGAGTGTAGTATACCAATCTGTCAGTTATTTTTGTGTTTTACTTGCTATTAACATTCAGCTAGATCGGTTCATAAATGGCAGAGCTATGAATAAAAAACCGCGACTACTTTCATTTTTAACCATTTTTTTAGACAGAAAAATGTACTACAAAGTTTTATCAGTCATAATTATTGTGCCCAAAACCAGCACAAATAGCTGAGAAAAATTCAAAATTTTAGGTTTCATCAATTTGTTTTGTTTTTTTATGGAAATTTTTAAGCTTTACATGTGCGTTATGTGTGTGCATACAAACACAAAACGTGTGTATGTATGTATATTCTGTGTCATAGTGATGCCACTACACAGGTCAAGTGCACTACTAGAAAGAGAATTTTTTTAATTCTTGCCATGAGTTTGTAAATCTTTATTGATATTAAATATTTAATTAATTCGGTTTAGTTTGAAAAATGTTTCCAAATGGTTGCAAAACTAAATTAAAACAAAATTTTTTTGCATTCCTATTGGCTATCTTTCTTAGAATTTTTTTTTATTAATTTAAAAGTTGAGTGGCTGCCGACATTTTATTGCATTGCGTTTAAAAATAAGGTACTCAGAAATGCTGTGTTCTTAAAAATTTATTAAGTATTCAAAGAAAATTTTTTTTATCAATATTTTCCTTTTCTCTTTTTTTTGATTTTTATATAATTTTTAAATTAAAAAAAATAAATTATTTTTAATTGATTGAATTTGTTGTACTTCCATATAGGATTTACGCCTGTTCACTTACAGAAAAAATATTGTTGAATTAAAAGGAAATGGGTTAAAATCATAGTGACAAAAAAATAGGCTGACTTTTGTTTCTAAGAATTATATGAATTTAAAGTCGTTTTTAAAAAGATACCGAATTTAGTGTGCCAATGATTTTAATAAAAAGCCGACCTAAATTTTAGACACACAGTATCCATTAAATTTTAAACCACAAAAACTTTAATCAAATTGAAACCTTAACATTAAAGATAAAAACCATTTTTAGGAAAACCTTTAAAACGATTAAACAAAACTACCCAACAACGACGCACTGACGCCAAACATTAAAAGAAATGTTGCGAAAAATATTAAAAAAAGAAAGAAAAGAAATGAAGGAAAGAAAATAGTTTAAATGCGAGAATGAACAAGGTAATCCTTACATCAGTAGCATGTAACAACAAAATTTCTACTGCCAACACCAACAGCAGCAGCAATACTTGTATGAGTGTGTATGTAGGAAAGTTCCTAAAGAACTTCAAAAGTTGCCAACTTGTAGACAACATTTAAATGAATGACCCTTGCTTCCGTTATTGATACATCCGTTAATTCAAGTGTTGCAACTAGAGCAGGAGTAAAACTAACCTTTAAGAACATTTATCCCACTAAGAAAGAACTTTGCTTGCCAGCACTTTGAGATTATTGTTTATGGCCAAGTGATAAAGGTCGTCAATAGGTCTCAAACGCAGTACACATACACATACACAAACATTCTAAAACAATGGCCATAAAGTAAGAATAAGTAATTTTTTCTTATAAAAAAAAAACATGAAATTTTTCTCTTAATACTCTAGTAAAACGTAAAAAACAAATTAATGGTCAAGTGACCAAGCAATTGGTTTATGGAAAAAAAATTTTTTTTTGTTTTTTTGCATCTGAATAAACTTTTATTTTATTTGAACTTTCTATATTAGAAATGACTAAACTTTTTATTTTTCCTTTGCTTAATTTTATATCCCCTTTCAATGCTTCTGTTGTAAATTGTTCAATTATTTGTAGTCAATTTGCGAATTAGTACCAGTCAACAGAGAAAAGTAAAAAAAGTTTTTCTTTTAAAGTTTTATCAAAAATTCAAAAAAAAAAAAAAAGAACAACAAACTTTATTATGCTGAAATTAAAAAAAAAAACATTTGAATTATTTGCTCCTTCACTATTCTGGAAGCCAGTTTTCTAGGTAATTAATTGAAGCGTTAAAGGAATTAAAGGAATTGTTTAATTTTTAGAGAGGAGGTTTGGTAGTTTTTAATTTTTTATTTTGAGACAACTCGCCTGGTAACGAAATTTTTGAGTAGCCATAGAACAAATAAAAGCTGTCTAAATCCAAGAATAAAATTGGCTATTTGATTTGTCAAAGAATCAATAATTCAAACATGAATTTTTTTCATTTATATTATGTTCCTGGAAATTCTGGTATTTCTGGAAATGATATAGCCGATAATGCAAATACAAATGGAAATTTTTCCTACTTAAAATGCACTGCTTAAGATTGAATTTATACTCAGAATGAAGTAGCAAGAAGAATATAATTCTCAAGGAATGTCTAAGGATTTTAAGTAGAGTACAATTTACGCAAGAAACCAACTCAGAAATTGGTAAAAATAAAGGTATTCTCGTTTTCTGATTTGTAGCTACGCCATTTATAGATCGATCCGGCTGAATTTCAATAGCTAACAGATTGGTATGCTAAGCTCTTCTCTACTTGGCCTAGGGACTTAAGAAAGTTGATTCAAACTAAATCCAGAATATATATTATAGTGTCTAATGTACGGTGTAGAAATTACAAACGGAATCACAAGCTTATATATACCCTCTGCACTTTCAGTGAAGGGTATAACAATTATTAAAATATGTAGAACTACATCATTCATCGCTTTTAGCAGCACATACTCTTTGCGCTTTTAGGCAAGAAAATGCTACAGGATCTAGAATTTATTCTATGATTGAAAAAACATTTACTTGATCGATTTAAAGAAAATTTTTTAATATTTTCCAAAGATCAATGTCCTCAGCATTTCTTTCTAACAGTTAGCCTGCGCCTGCTTCAACGTCGGTATGCAATGTCGCGGCAGCAATAACAACTTTGCAGCACTGAAAATCGAATACATTTTCCATCACTGTACAGCCATTTTAAATGCTGCTACAGCTGCGCTTATTTGCAAAAATAGGACTTTAGGAATGCCACACTTTGTCAAAATTTTTACAGTTGAGTTTACAAATATTTGTCAATGTTGCACTGCCAAGCAACAAATTAAGCCGACTCTTGCCAAATCACGTTTTTCCAAATACTCACACAATCAAGCAACTACTCCTTCCTTTAAAAGCCTTGCAATTGTTCTTGACCGCCTAGAACATAGTTGCCTGACAAGTATGACGGCATATTAAAATAAGTATCATTAACGTAATTGCACTCAATGATTAATTCAGTTTAGTTTAAATTTTATACGATTTGCTTTTTTTTATTTATGCATACAAATTATCTCAGTGCTTGTGTCGAATTTCATGAGTGTTTACAGTATAATTGTGTGTGTGTGTGTGTGTGTGTGTGTGTGTATAGTGTTTGTGCTGTGTTGTGGGTCTATTTCCAATGAAAGTCACTCATAGGGAAATTTAAATTCAAATTTATACAATTTTATCAACCCTTTGCATGGATTAATTTTGGAATTTGTGCTTAAATTTGTAAAAGGTCAAAATTCATAGAGGTAGTCATCGTAATGGCGACTTTAGTAGATGAAAGGATAGAGTTACAAAACACTCAATAATTAGTTAATCAATCGTCAACAAATATCCAGCAGCTGCTGGATTAAGTCGAGCAAAAGAGGCCAACTAAGTGATCGCCACAGTGACAGAATTTATGATATTTTTAAGATTAGGAATATTAGGATGGTTTACATAACGAAACCTTAGAAAATGCACTCTGTGACTATCCGGCCTTAGGGTCGCGCTTTAAGAAACGTAAGAAAGCTCTTACTGAATAAGGTAATTTGCTTCATACAAAGCCTCGATCTGGGCTATACAAAAGATTAATTGGGTTTGAAAGAAATTCTGACCATGAATATAAAAGATAGTAGAACCATAGTGCACCATGTTAATTATGAGTCACACCTTAAGGTCAAGTTTTTGGCACAACTTAATTTGACATTTCTTTATTTCAGTGATTGATAAATTTAACTTTTCAGAGGTACACAATTGAGCAGAGCCTCAAGATTGTTGAAGCCTTTTATGAAAATGGGCATTCAAATTAAAAGACATTTGATGCACTTCGTGATCATAAACGATCAAATGTGTCTGTAGGATATGTGAAAACACGTGTGCATGTTCACCCAGTTCGTTTTGCGGAAAACATTGCTGTTGTTTACGATAGTGTGACAGAAGAGCCATCCAACTCAAACATTTCTTGTGACTAGGAATTGAGGACATGAAAATGAACGATATGTGGCTCCACAGCCCACGAAACAATGACTCTTTTGCACGAGAAATTTAAAGGCCGTGCTATCCTATGTGGTGACAATATTAATTGGCCGCCATGATCTTGTAATTTGATACCGCTGAGCTTTTTTCTTTGTTGATATTTAAAAGCAAAGTGTATGTTAATAAGCCAAGAATAATTCAGGAGCTAAATTATGAGATAATTCGGCAGACTAACGACATTGAACCGTAATCATGTCTCAGAGTCATTGAAAAATTTAACCATCGGATAGTAGAGCCGTGCAGAGAATTTGGCCCATATTTTGTTCCACACATAATTTTCATAGATCCTTCTAACATAATTAATATGTTTATTAGTAAGTTTTATTTGACCTTTTTCTTTTTAATTAAAATGGCTATTTTGTTAAGCTTGAGGTCTTATTTTTCAAAAATTTATTTTTATATCGATATTTCGCTCCAATTTTTGTAGCTTCTTCAGGATATAATTATATATTCAGGATATAATATATAATTATATCCTGAAGAAGCTACAAAAATTGGAGCGAAATATCAATATAAAAATAAATTTTTGAAAAATAAGACCTCAAGCTTAACAAAATAGCCATTTTAAATAATTAATATGTCTATTTATTATTTATTTATTACTATGGAATAGAATATCCTGAACAAGCTGCGCGCCAGTTGAAGCACAATATCGATATAAAAATAAATTTATATAATACGACCTCAAGCTTAATAAAAAAAGTCATTTTAATTAAAAAGAAAAAGGTCAAATAAACTAACAAATAAATAATAAAAAATATTAAAATAATTCTCTAAAAACGTTTTTTTTTATATAAAATTCACATCTTAAATTTTTTTAAACGATACAGCCTTAAGAGTTTAAAATTATTATAAAAAAAATGCAGGAACGTCAATTTCACAACAAGTTTAAGTCGTGAAAACAAAAACTATGTTAAGCCTTTGATTTATGCAAGAAATCAGAAAGTAGAAAGTTTGCAATCCATAACACTTTTTTATGTCTGCAATGCTTTTTGAAAAACATAATCGTCGACGTAATATTCTTGAGTGAATGTATGAACGGTTTCCATGATTCAATCTTAAAACGATACCAGTTGCTCGACTCAAAAAAGTTATACACGATTCATTTAAATAATTTTTGCTTCCCATAAAAGTATATTTTAAGCAATTTTATTGCCTTTTTTTAAATTTTTTTCTAATTCTCAACATATTGCTATTTACCTTTTAATCATTTAATTTTTATTTTTTTCTGCTTGGTTTTTGCTTAAAAAATTTTGAACACATTTTTGAGCCGTATGTTATACACAATTTGTGTAGATTAAATATTCTTAAATTGATTGATGGCTTTAATAATGAATAGACGTTTTTTTTTATTTGTTAGCCAACTGCTTTATAATAGTAAAAGTCTATATAATCGCTTTACGTGCAAATACATTGACCATTTAATATATGTGGCCCTGCATATGCACACAAGCAAGTAAATAATTGAAATAGTCGAGAGCCTAAAAATAGCAGTATGGGATTTTTGTTTTGTTTAATTTTAGAGCAAAAAAGGCCTTAGTATATTTGGCACAATGGCAACAAAAACAATAACAATTTTTTAGAGAGATCTTGATGCTATACTGATAATATATGAAAATCTGTCAATAATCAAGATTTATATTAAAATAATTTTAGTGTATGAATGAATATTTCATTGAATTAATGTATGCACTGTCGGTTATAAGGGTCGGCATGCTGCATGGCTTCATTAAAAGCAGCAACTGGTTTCACTCTTCTATTTATAATTCTAACCGTCTTCACTTTCAACAGGAACCACAAAAGGACCACGTCGGAGGACCCCAGTGGGCTCCCTTTTATTTTTCTTTATTCGTGGCGCCCTGTGCAAGCTAACCTAACCTAAGGAATATTTCTTTAAATTAATAACAAATTTAATTAGTCTAACAAAAAATAATCAATTTGATAACAATTCTCTCAATGTAACTGGAAGCTGTCTGCTTGATAAAAAATAAAATAACTATTAATTAAGTATTTTTATTATTTTTACAGGCTTTAATTGGAATTATTATTATAATGAAATTAAATTATATATGCTATGCAGCTATGCAGGTTGGAGCGAAATATCGATATAAAAATAAATTTATAAAATAAGACCTCAAAATAGAAATTTTAATTAAAAAGAAAAAGATCAAATAAACTAACAAATTAAATGAAATTTTTATTTTTTGCCACAACTGTTATTAAGAATTTGTACTCAATAAAAAGTAATCTCTACAGATGAATACGAGTATAACTAGGTAACTGAATATTTAGAACAAGATAAAAAGGTACGTAAGAGAAAGAGTAGGAGAGGCGTGAGAGGATTGGATAATTAGTTAAAGTCAGGCAAGCATTTAATTCGATGAGATTTTAATTGATTATCTTGTACTCTTGCAATATATTTTACTACACATGCTTGCTACACCATCTACGAGTACTTGAACAAAAAAGAAACGATTACATACAAGATTAATTTTAATAATTTGAAAGATTAAGTTGCCACAGTTTCTACAGGAGAAAAAAAATTAAGACCCTACAAGAAATAGTAGTAGATATAAATAAAAGAAATAAAAACACAAGGAAGAAAATTAATGGTGTTTAGCAAAAAAAAAAAAAAAAAAAAAAAAAAATCGCAGAAATGCTAAAAGTATCTTTTCCATCATAAAGGGTAATTCAATTTGAGTTGGCAGTTAACAAATTAAAAAAAATTATAATAAATTTTCAAGTAATGATACATTTCATTCGACTAATGAAATTTTCAATTAATTTAATAAATTATTCATTCTTCTAAAGATATTCACTCTTAGTCCATTTGGTGTCATCGATACAAAACGACATTAATTTTTATCGTTTCTGGTAAGTTCGTATTACAATTCTCAATATTGATAAAATATTGAAGACTATTGACAGTCGTATGCGTCATACGGTATGACTCTGGATTTTTTATTGAAAAATTTTCAAAGCTTTGATTCTCTAGTTTTTTGGGGTGCTTGTTTGTGTAAATAACACTTCAAACATTTTTCATTTTATTTCAAGATGTGATAGTTTAGAAACAAAATGTATTTTGAGAAGATTTTTATATTAAAACGAATAGTTTTTTTAAATAAAAGTCGGATTATATTTATTTCACATCAACTTTGTAGAAGCTTCTTAACAGATTTAATTATAAATAAATAATAAATAACATTTGATGTCTCAAAAAATTAATTTCAAGATTAATGCCTTTTAATCGAATCCTAGAATATTCTATAAACGACTTTGCAATATATAACTGCAGGATAAAACTTTTTTTTATATATTGGAAAACCTAATTACTTTTCTTTATAATTTAAATTAGAATTAATAATGGCATCACCCTTTTAATAATAAAATTTATATAGCAACATTAATATTTTATAGAAAAATAATTCAAATTTTCTTTTCAACCATCTATTGTTTTAAATTTATTATGCTAAGATGTGCGTAAAGAAAAATAATAATTTTTAGGACGCCAGTATGACAATAATTCACTTAAAACACAAATTTCTTTTCTTACACATTTCTTTATTGTAGTTGTCTGACATGCCAGATACTTTTCACACACATACCCATACCACTTAGGGGTTCCTTGGGCTGCTGCTGAAAATTATGCTACAGTTTTTTTCACACACACTTACAGTTGCACACTCCCTTCTTCTCTACTAGACAGTTATTGTTAAATATGTTTTAAAGTAGATTTAAAGAAAATTCACAATTTACCTTAAGTAGCATCGGATATGGTCGGTTATAAAAAAAGATATATTACTTTATATCTATATAGGTACATACGTAGCTGTTTAAAAGACTTTGAGGCGTCTTGCTATAGCAAACGAGTACTAAAATCTTAATGTGCTCTTCATTTCTCCACGTTTTTTTGTTTGTATATCCTTATTCAATAAACTTTAAACTAACGCACGTTTGAAAAAGTTTTTTTTTTTTTTTTTTTTTTGTCAGAACAGCTTAAGCTCATGTACTGCCATTCACCTTAGAGAACTTTTTTTTCTTGCATTTTGGTACATGCATTTAAAGTTTCCCTTCTTCTATTTGTTTTGTATGTACGAGTATACAGTATAAACAGTATCTATGTATGAATGTTAAATGCGTTAACCTGGGGAAATTGTTGCACTGAGCAAATAATTTCAGTTAAGTCAACCAAATTTGTTACCAATCAAAAATTCAATTATAATAGTAAAATTTTTAATTGTGGCCATAAAAAATCGGTTTTCAAATTCAAAATATTTTTAAAGATCTAAATTTTGGACTGTATTATCGAATTATGCTTGCCACAACTAAAGATCTTTTGATAATAAACAAATTTAGTTCTCACTATCGAAGTTGTTTTCTGTGTGTAGTTGGCCAACTAATCAAAAATATAAAGCTGGCAGGGAGCAATTGATGTGCAGACAAAATAAAATGTGATTGATATCAATCAAATTGATGTGTGTATCAGCTAATTTAATTTTTCACCAACACAAATGCATAATTTGACATTGAACGATTTATAATCTAGCACCCACTTTAGGCAAACTAAAAGGTTCTTTTGAACTTCTATAAAAAGTATCAATAAAATGTTATAAATAACTGCTATTGCCTTAAATGCCATCAATGCAAATTATGTATGTGTTAAAAAATAATAAAGAAAATAAAAAGAAATAAAACGTGATAAATTTCATTTTGATCGAACTGTCATCATGTTCATGTAGAAAACATTGGCTGACAACAACACTGACAAACAAAACACACTGTAATAAATTTCCTTAGAATACTCATAGAAAAACATACACAAACCTATACATACATCTATCATAGTAAAAAGAGAAGTCCTTCAATGAAAAATGAGAAATAGATTACAATAGCAACTTGAAAGCAATTGTTGTAATAATTTTTCATGCAGATAGTAAATTTCATTTTGGTTTATTTTTGTAATATATTAAGAAAATCGAGACCGCAAAGTACAAATATAAATTATAAAAAAGTATGAAATTTAATTTCTTTTTTGAAATTTTAATTTTTCACTGGCAGGGATGTTAAAAAACCTATTAATGCTACACAATTTAGGTATTTTCTACTACAACTTCATTTAAAAATATTGAGCCATAATCATAGTCACAAAAAAAGTACTTTTTTATTAAGATCTGACTTTTTTTTTAATAAGAATATCATGAATTTAAAATTATGGAACATTATGTGCTTTCCTATAGGAACAAAAACCAACATGAAAATATTTAGTGTCTGTTTTCATAACACAAGCGATCAACTTGTCTGGGAATTTTATATGAAAAATACTTAAAATATTGAGTGTTTTTCATAAAATTTTTTAGACCACTTGATCACTTGATAATGAGTTAAAAAATTAATAAAATAAGCTGGAGTACATTGCACGAAATAAATAAATATTACCTGCAAACGATTCTTTCTCAATTTGATTTTCAAAAAATTAGAAATTTTCAACAAAATTTCTTGAAGTCACCTGGTTTTTTACATACAAAACTTTAACACATCGAATTAGTGTTGTCATAGATAAACTTTTCAATTCATTTGAGTTGTTGGAATGTTCTTGTAGCAATAAAGCGCTATAAAAAAAGTGGTATAGAAAAGCTTGTCGCATTTTTCATCCCGCGTTATCAAATTAAAACGTTATAGGAGACTTCACTGTACCTTCTTAAATGTAATTTAAAACAATAAAAATTTTAAAAGAAGGGATTACTTAAATTAGTCCATTCCTCTTTATATGTACCACTAGTACTGGCTATGAAAAGGGTTCATGTTATAATAGCAAATATACATATGCAAATTAAATTTATTTTCTAAATTACCCACATCAACTAAAGCCAATCAACTACACAATAAAGCTTACAACAAAAACATTCATACATGTAAAAAAAAAAGAAATTATTGTTTCCCAGTAAACATAAAGTCAGCAGCAAGCAAAATTAAAAAGCTAACAAATTAAAAAAAATATCGAAATTTCGCCAAATCATATTTCCTTGTATTATAGTGTAACAAAAAACAGTTCCATTTGATTGAAAAGTTTGCTTTTGAGCTAAACAATTGTTTTCTTGTAAAAAAAATATTGTTGAAAGCGGAATATAAATTAAGGAAATTTACCTCTTCTTATAAAAAAAACTGTTATGCAACCATAAAATTATTTTTGAATTTATTTTTAGAATTTTTATTTTTGTAAGTATACAAGACAACATGTGTGGTTGTTGGGATGCCTTAAGAAAACATGTGTGGCTCATCGCAACCACAATCAGTAATATTTCTACAATATGAAACGAATAAAATCACTGAAATATATTTTGTTTAAATTTGCATATCAACTCCATTAAAGGACCTATTTGTAAATGTATTCATGCATCTTTCTATATACGATTGTAGACAATACACACATACACATCCATATATGCATTTATGTAATGGAACTCATTATATCTCCAGCATGTAGCACATATTCATTTCAATACATTCACTATAAATGTAGAAAGGATTTCTTATCAAATGAGCGCAATTTTTACTCATAAAATTCGTGTATTATGAGTGTGTTGCTGTGTGTATTTGTGAATAATAGCACCAAATAACACAAAAAATTTTACTTGTACGTATGTAATCATAACAGAGAATCCTTTAAGATTTTGATTTAAGCTTATTATTATTTTTCATTTTCTTTTTTGGCTGCCAAATGTCAAATAACAAATAAAAGATTTCAGTATTCTTTATTACTTTACATGCTAGGCTTTTGAACCGGTTTTGAGTTAGGGTTTTTGAGTGGCCAAATTATTAATGCCGTATTGATAAAACAGTTCATTTAATTTACATTAAAATTTCGATAAATGCTGTAATTTCCACCCGGTTAATTTAAACAATTTGTTTTTATTAACTTTGTTGCATTAGTTTTCTAAATTTTATTGAAAAACATTTCTCTTGTTAAAAAATTGTTTAGTAAAAATGCATGCATAATGGCAAGCGGTTTTTTTCATGTGATAAAAACCCGGGTTCTGTTGACGCCAAATATTAATCGAAGACTGGTTTTAAAAAAGTTCAACAAAAATAAAATGAAAAATTGTTAAAACCTATAAACCGGTTTTTTCAGGTACCGAAAACCCTAATTTCGTAGACGCCAAATTCTCAAAAAACGGTTTACGAAAAAAAAACAAAAATAAAATTAAAAACCTATAAACCCGTTTTTTCACTTACCGAAAACCCTGGTTTCGTAGACGCCAACTACTCAAAAAACGGCTTACGAAAAAAAATTAAATTGAGAATTATTAAAACCTAATAAGCCGGTTTTTTCACGTAACGAAAACCCTGGTTTCGTAGACGCCAAATACTCAAAAAACGGTTTACGAAAAATTTCGAAAATTAAATGATTGAATAATAAAAACCGGTTTTCACAAAAAATATGTACCGCTCCGCCCTTCTGTATGCCATTTTAGATATTAAAAATATTTTTTTCTATCTTAGATATACATACATACATATACATTGTATACATGTATTGTATATGTACATTTACAAGAGTTTACAATTTAATTTAGACTATGGAATTTTGTTTATTTATTTGCATATACCAAAAATGCTTTTGTGGTTATTGAAAAATTGCTGATAGCGAAAGTAATTTAGTTTGAGAACTTTTGTATGTACGTGGATGTGTTTGCAGGCATATAAAAAATGGTGAAAAAAAAAATAAAGCAATCATGAAATTTAGAAAAATTACAGAAAACAATTAATTACACTTATAAATTGTAATGTTTTGTATCTAGTATTTTTTTTTTTTTTTTTGAAAGCCAAGCCAATCGATGAGCAAACTTAATTCGATTGTAACACAATAAAAATTAATAATAAAACAAAAACATAAGTGCCAGCTGATAGATATGTGCTCGTTCTTTCTCCGAAATCATTTTGTAATTGTTTTATTTTTTAATACTCGTTTATAAAATAATTGAAAAATTTTCTCAAAATTAAAAAAAAAAAAATTATCGACGAGGATGGGATTCGAACCCACGCGTGCAGAGCACATTGGATTAGCAGTCCAACGCCTTAACCACTCGGCCACCTCGTCACTTGAAATAATGTTGGCAAAAGCTGTATACAAAAGTTTGTTACGCGACAAACAATTCAAGCTACTAGTGTAGTAGAAATAAATACCTTAATTTAGGCTGTTTTATTTAATTAACTTTTACTTTTACCAAAAAGTTTATAACTTTCTAATATCTACGACTGTTATATGAGTAAGTAAATAAGAAAATAAACTTTATTTATTTATACATGTATTTTTTTTTAATTCATAATTATAATTTCAAAAATAAGAGAGAAAAAAAAAGAGTAGTGGCATTTTAGGCCTTCAACTCAAAAGGTTTTAAAAATATACTTAAAAAAACTTTAATAATAAGTTTTTGATGCTCTCTTACTAATAAAACTTTTCAAATATAGAATAAATAAACTAAAAGCTGAGAAGCACATAACTCCAAGTGAATCAGAAGTAAACTATGAAAATTTGCAACTTAAAACAAGATAAAAAAAAATTAAAATTGAATCAAAGTAAATTAAAAACATTTATAAAATCGGATTTATTTCCAGTTAGTTTTAGAAACTTATATTATGCAAGCAATTCTACTACACTGATTTGAAATAAATTACAAATAATATAAAATAGAAAGTAATTTTTTTCAATTAATTAAGTTGAATTAAACATGTAGTAAACGTGTTTTTTTGGCATAATATTGGACTTATCATGAGCTAGATAATAAAAAAAAAATACTCTACTGGCTCACGATAGAGCACACTGGCAAATAAATTTTTTATTTTAAATCATAAACGCCCGGTAAAATTTTTATGTTATGACAATCCAACGTTTAATCCAAAAATTGTTTTATTTAAATATTAATTAAATTTAAAGCTACACAATTTGGAGTGAAATATCGATATAAAAATAACTTTATAAAATAAGACCTCAAGCTTAATAAAATAGCCATATTAATTATTAATTAAATTATTTAAACGTTATCTACTTTGTACTAATAAACTTTAAGCTAAAGATTTTCAATAAAAAAATTTTTATTTTCCAATATTCCCACCATGTCTTCTTCAGGGCAATACATTTTTATTTAGTTAATATAAATATTTTAAAGGAATTATTTAATGCAAGGGAAAATATTTTATGTTAAAAAAATATTATTAATATTATGGGTTATAATTGCACTATGATCTTATTTTGCTGCTTAACTCTCATTTAAAACAATTCAAAACTCTTCCTGAATCTCGTAATTAATGTGAGATTAATTTTACTGCTTAGGTAGATAATTCTTAGTCTTTCTAATGCTGGGCAAACGTACCAAAAATCATGCTGTTGTACCACTGTTGCTATTTTCCGTAAGAAACTCTATGTAGATACATATAGCAATTTGTTGTTTAAGCTGAGACGTAGAATTTGTGTATGTAGTGCTTCTTTGACAGTGGTAAAATATAAATATATACGTTTCATGTTAGTTTTAAGCGTTCTAGAATTAGCTGGATTAAGAATGTTCTTTAAACTTTTTTTCTATTACTTGATATAACTAAAAATATGTAGATAGTAACAGCTGACAGTGAGTAGAAAGTTCTAGGCTGAACTGCTAGTTTGGCAAAAGGTATATAAAGCAATGATGAGATAGCCGGACATGATCTGTTATGTTATAATAAAAATTACTTTTGAGGCTGAAAGGTTAAAAACGTGACACTACTCTTATGCTAAAATATTTCTTGTTTTGCTTGACCGAAACGACAGGTGTCTTCATGTCGAGCACTAATTTTTGTTCATGTAGTAATTGAGTCTACAATGTCTTGGCAACAGTTCAGTATAGAATTTGAAGTCATATCTCTTTGATCGTCGCATGCTTGCTTATTTAATTTGAAGTTCTTTATTGATCTAAATATTTATCTAAATATGCATTAATTTTCATTGTTCGAACTAAATAAAAACAAAAAAAAACATCTTTACTCTTTTAAATACATATTTCGATATTAAAAAAAACCCTTTAAACAATTGCTATGTTATCCATTTGATTTAACATCCGTAAGATAACTTTATTATGTATTTTATTCGTTTTTCTATTCACTGTGCACACACCAACCTACCCATACCCACAAAAACACCTTCATATAACCATCCAAACACGTGTACAATAACACATTGATGTGCGTTTAAAATGTTACACACCAATAGAGAACACAGAGTCATTTGTACAAGTCAAAATTTGTTGGCGCCAAACATCCTACATGTTATAGAAAACTAAACATTTTTTAGTTAGAGAAAAAGGAATAACGCAATCAAAACGAATAAAAAAAAACTTAGTGCCAAAGGTATCAAACAAACGATAATTTATATCCTTAAAAAAGTTTTGAGCGTAACAGAGAGGGAACACCTTTTGATTAATTTAAAAAAAAAAATAATTAATTAAAATTAAAATTAACACTAAAATATGAATGAATTAAAGCGATCATTTCTGTAGTTGAACTTGTAACTTTTAATTTTTATAGTGTATTTTTTGTCTTACTTTTCGTATGTGATTTAGAAACTGCTACAATTCGCCTTGCAAATTCATTATTTTTTCAATAATAATTTTGATTAAAAGCAAGAGATGATTCTAATTTCAAGAGATTTTTCTTATGCAAATTTGACAGTATAGCAAACTGAAATCGTTGCTAATTGCCTTGCCAAGTGACTGGCGCAAGTCACTTGCACAATTCTTGTTTAAGGGAAAGAGAATTTTCATTTCCTCAGTACACACTTGCCCATGGTGAAATTGTACAGGTGTGTGAATTAAGCAATTCGCCCCACAGCTGATTTATCCCAAGTTGTCAAAATTGATTTTCATTTACAATTAATTAATTTGGACTTATCTCTAACGATGATTTCTCAATCATGAAGTACATATTATTAATTTTTATTATATTATTTATATAAATAAAAATGTTGGTTAAAAAAAATTTATTGAACAATTTTGACAACTTGGTAAAAAATATGACACTTGCCCGTTCTAGGCAATTCGTTTTGTTCTTTCAATTTGTGTGTTTGCGTGTGTTTAAGGAATTTATTTATGTTTTTGATTTGTTGTATTTTGTATTATTTGTGAGTGAGCGAAACAACATACATAAGAAATTAAAAAAAAAAAAAAATTTTAAATTTTAAGCAAAAGAAAACGAAAAAAGAAATAGTAAATTTTTTAATGTGAATGATTAAAAAACTACTTGCCCAAGCCCTTTGCCAAGTGTGAAAGGACTCTTAGAATTTTGTAATTTATTGATTCATTTTTTTTTTTTGCATTAAAATAATGCTTAGTTTGGCCCTCAGTTACAATTGTATTTGGCTTTTTCTGCATTACAAAAACAAAAAGTTGTATGTAAAATTTTTCATAATTTTTTTATCTCTCCTTTACTTGCGGGAATGAAAATTGTTTTAAAAGAATTTACTATAGAAAAAAACTTCTGTTAAAATTGTATAAAATTGCATCCAAAATATAAAGAAAAAAATGTATAAAATGAAGCAAGCAACTTCAACGAGGTAGAAATGCGTATGAGTGGCAATGTGGGTGATTTTAATATTTCAGCTAACTAATGCAAGGACTAACAGGCGTCATACTTTATAGTTTTGTATCCCTTTTTAAAAGTTTTCTATTTTTTTTTTTATTTTTTTTTTTTTTTTTTCTTGAAATAAGGAAACCAACATTGAATTTTAATAATGGGTTTGAGTCTTTCATTTAAAGATTTTTTCTTAACTTTTTAACAAAAATTTTTGGCATGCTTGTGCATGTGTAATGAATTTAATTTTCAGTTTTGCTTTTTATTCACTTGAACTTCCTTAAAAGTAGTTTCTTTTTTTCTTTTTGTTAGTGCAAAAATTACACAAACTTTGTTAAAAATATGTAAAATTAATAAATTTGCTGATTGCTTCAGTTCGAAGAATATTTTATATAGGATTTTTTTTAAACTGTTTCCAAAAAAAAAAAAAAAAATTCTGTTTCAATCAGTAAATGATAAATAAATTTAATATAAAATATATTTTAATTCATCTTTAAATTATTATTTGTGCTTCTAATTTAATTTATTTTCTTTTTAATTTTATATTAAGAAATATTGTTCTGCAATAAAAATTAGCTTAATTTTTTATACCATTATTTCGTTAATATTTTTTTTTTTATAAATTATTTTCTTAAAAATTAATTTATTAAAAATTTTTTTTTGAATTTCTTTTGAAATTGTGTCCATAAGTAATTGCTAATGCAATTCAGCTGATTTTCAACTTGCACAAGTTTGTGTTTTAAACTCTCAATCGTATAAACCATATAGACACGCACTCATACCAACATACCATACCTTCATATCCTGCTTGGAATCTACAAACATATACGCGCTTGCATGTACATCTTACTATCTACATTCTGATTATAAAATAACTCAATATAAGAAAAAAAAAAGTTATTTAGTCTTTGTAATAAGAGAGCAAAAACAAGCATCGTTTTTCATGCCACAAACGAGAACATTTTCTGTAGTTTCATTATTTGTTGGTCAAATTGTTTAAAAGTGTCACAATAAATTGCCAAAACATGTTGTCTTGGTTATAGATTTATGGTTTTAAATTTTCTTATTTTATATATTTATATGAACACATACATATGTATACATAAGTGTGAAATAACCTAAAGAAAATATCGAAAATAAACTAAAACCCTAAAAAAATTATGCTTCAAATAAAAATTTTTAATTAAAAAATTTATGTTTGATTGATTATATTTTTAATTGTATCAATGAACTATTTACTCACATATTCTAAGAAATGATTGCAAATGCTAAATTTGATTTAAAATACAAATTAAGTCAGGGGCCACATCAAATGAAATTTTAATTGAAATTTTGATATTGATCAAATGCCGTAAATTGCCTCCAGTTTTTTTTTTTTTTCTTTTAGAATTAATCAATATGACATTTTCTTAACCCTTTAAGAAATGTTTTTTTTTTTTATAAAATATACACTTTAGGAACCAAAAAAGAAATTAATTAAAAAAATTTTAAGCCAAATGAAACTACAAAAAAATAGTTTTAAAATGGGAACTTTGAGATTAACAGGGTAAAAATTATATTAAATTATTATTGCTAATACCGCATATAACTTGTCCTAATAAGCCGGTACAAAATTATATGGCGAACTTTCTTATAGTATAGAGATTATAGTGCAGCAAATTTCAGAGAAATCAATTGTAAAAAAAAAACAATATTTGTACTCGTATAGCTTACAAATTAACAAGCACATTAACAAATAAACACAAAATGAATTTTATGTAAATATATAGTAGCTTATAAGCCCTATATAATATGTAAAAACTACATAAAATAAAGTTAGAATATTACTGCTTTCGAGGGTTTTTTTTTTTAAATAGTACACCTGCTGTACTTAACCTTTAAAATCCGTTCTTGGTGAAGAACACCAAGGTGAAAAATTACGTTATGAGAAATATTGTATTTATTATAGTATAACATTGAAACACCAATAACATAAGTAAAAAGGCTGAAATAAGGACCGCACTTTATTCTCGATTACTGTATTGTATCGTAGATTAGCTTTAACAGAAACCTCTTCAAATGTTCTGAGAGTAAGTGATCGATATCCTCATAATTTTGTAATAATTCATTCAATTAAAAATTTTACATTTAAATATCTTCTGTGTACACTGAGGCCATTTCATTTATACAACAATAAAATGAAAATAAAAAGTTTGTTTAAATTTTTTTTTTATAAAAAGCATTTAACTCGCTATTTCGTCAGCGAAGTACCATACTGACGCTAATATAATTTAAGTGAGTGAAGATAAATCTGCCGAGTTAAATATGTTTTAACGTAACCCGTTACGGTTTTTAGTATTTGTAAATATCTTTTTAGTATTTATAGCAAATTTATCATATACGTCTTACGTCATTAAATATTTCTAAATATCTTTTTAGTATTTATTTATAAATATGTGTAGGAGAAATATAAGTGCATGGGTACAAATATGCATAAATACGTTGACTTCTAAAGAAGATTACGGGATGGGACACATATCATTTGAAAAACAAGGTCGTCTGGATTTGTAATCTAACGCCAAAATAACATACTCAGAAGTTACTTTGGACTATTTTTAAATTTTTTTGAAATTTCCATATACCCCAGAACTGTTGTTCTCAAGGATTTTGGCAGTTTCCGTTTAGCATCATAAAATAAAAACTAAGAAATTTCCAGAAAATTTTAAAACACTTCCAGAAAGCTTAGAGCCTACGGATTAAATTAATTTTTGATTTTGGAAATTTTCATGAGCAAAATCGGGAATGGTACCACGGCTAAGTAGGGAATTGTAAAAACCCCTCAAAGCAACAGCATTGGGGTATATGGAAATTTAAAAAAAATTTTAAAAATAGTTCAAAGTAGATTACAAATTTAGCCAGCCTCCCATCTAGCAATCTTCGATGGTTCGTCTAGAAGTTACTTTTGATTATTTTGAATTTTTTTTTGAAATTTGTATATACCCCAGTGCAATTTCCCAACGAATCATTAAAGATTACGGGATGTGGCACAAGTCATATTAAAGGGGAGGATTTCTAATCTACTGCCCAAATACTCATATACCCAAATTTCCATATACCCCAGAGTTGTTGCTTTAAGGGATTTTTATAATTCCCCAATTTGCCAAGGTACCATTCCCGATTTTGTCCATAAAAATTACCAAAATCAAAAAGGAATTTAATCTGTAGCTTCTAAACTTTCTGGAGGTGTTTTAACATTTTCGGAAGGCTTCGTAGTTTTTATTTTATGATGCAAAACTGTCAAATCCTTGATGACAACAGTTCTGGAGTATATGGAAATTTCAAAAAACTTTTAACAATAGTAAAAAGTAACTTTTGAGTGTTTGGGCGATAGATTACAAGTCTAGACAGTCTCCCCTTTAAAATGATATATGTCTTATCCTACATCTTTGTAGGTTCGTTGGGAAGTTCGTAAAATCACTTAGAGCAACTGCACTGGGGTATATATAAATTTCTAAATAGCCCAAAGTAACTTGTGAACGAACCATACAATATTGCGAGATAGGTTATGTATCATTTTAAAGGGGAGGCTGTCTAGATTTGTAAACTACAACCCAAATATCCAGGAGTTAATTTGGACTATTTTTAAGAAATTTTTGAAATTTCCATATACCCCAGTGCTGTTGCTTTGAGCGATTTTAGTGATTTACGGGCGAACCATAGAAGATCATGCTCATATACATAAATAACAAAATTTAAGATTGAATTCTTAAGAAAAACTTTTTTTGAAATTTAAAAAAATTCTAAATTATTTTTATATTTTGTTCTTTTTTTTCATTTAGCTAAAGTTGTGTTATAATTACGGGTACATGATTATTTTGCCAACATAAACATCGTGTATGTAAATATAAAAACTACAAAAAATAAAAGAGAGATAATATTTGGCACATGCTTGTAATAAAACATTATTTTAATAAAATAAATTTCTGTGGTAAAAACACACACACACACACAATCATGAAATAAAAAAAAAATAAACATTCCTATAGAGTTCTTTTATTACAATTCAATTATTTTCAGTCAGCAATCAATAGAGAGAAATGCTTTGCAGCTTAAAAGACCTTAACCCAAACACTTCTTATGATCTTTTAATAAAATGTGTGTGTGTGTGTGTTTTAAACGTTGGGGCGTCATAATATTGAAACCGTTTACAAGCGTTTTTCCATTCAATTTATAGTATCGTAAAAAGGAAGTCTCTATTTTTTATACATTTTTTACTGCCAACTTGTTTATGCTTCCACTACAGCTTCCACAATAAATACTACTAGTACAACTACGAGGACATTTTAGGTTGATCTTTTCTTTCATGCCTTTTTAGAGCGTTTTAAAAGCTATTTTACGATGTCTTGAGATGAGCCAAATGATGATTGTTTGCTGTCTTACATGCTTACCCATAGAAATAGAAGAGTAAAACGCGTACTTATTTCAGCTCATATGCATGTATGTGTATGTATGTACCTTTAATACATATAATTGAATTTTTTATGTTTATTTGGTGCCGATTGTGGTATTTTAATATTAAACTGAGTACGTATGTATTTTGGAATTTTTATAGCTTGAATTTATCTAAATCCTTTTAAAATATTTCCCATTTCCAAATTAAATGTGTTGAGTTGACAATAGTAAACATAAAATAAATAGTTATTATCTGATTATTTTAGCTTCAGAGCAGTCCAATGATTTGATTTTTATATAAAAGTAAGAGTAGCAAGCAAGTTTCATTTGATTCAATAAAATAAAGTGAGCCAACAACAAGACAATTTGGTTAGATATTTTTACAATTATAAAATTGTTTTTAAAATTTCTTGAGGTTACTTTATTTGTAGGTACACATTTATTTTTAAAAGTAAGGAGTAAGGAGTATTTTGGCAACTTCTGGACGAACCATAGAAGATTACGGAATGGGACATGAATCATTTTAAAGATTTGTAATCAAATCAAATACTCAGAAGTTACTTTGAATTATTTAAAAAAAAATTTTTAATTCCATAACACTCCAATACTGTTGCTCTGAGGGATTTTAGCAATTTCCTCAAGCTTAATTAAAAAATATTTAATTAATAGAATACTTCTGATCAGAAAAAATTGTGGTTCTCCAATGTGAGAAAAATTGTATACATTCGTTACACAGTAGCCCTTCCAGTAGTGCAATTCAATTACTTTTATTACGAACATTTGTAATCGAAAAAATTATTCACGTTTTACTATTCACTTATTTGATCTGAACGAACTAGTCTGGGTTTTGAATTCCTATTGTTCATTTCCTTGCTCTTTATTTTAAATGAACGACCTATAAGTGAACGAACGAACTAAACTTAAACGAAAACAAAGACGAAGGAACGAAAGTTCTTTGACACAAATGGTATTTAAAACAAATAAACTGAAAAAGAGAAAATGTATTATGCATGCTAAAAAGCTTAATTTTAAGATTTTAAAATTAAACCTAAAGTACTTTTTGAATTAAATTTTTTAAAAATATATCGAAAACTAAATTTAAAAATTTTCCGAATTTTGTTTTGCTTTCTATTTTCGTAAAAAATTGCTTTCATCATTTACATAATAAAGAAAGTTCAATGACAATCAAAAGTATCAGTGATAAAGATACAAAAGATCAAGTGAACTAAATAAACGAACTATTCCTTTTTAACTTTTGAACTAAGAAGAACGCTCACCAAAATTAACTACGGAGCACAAGTCTAGTATTCAGTAACTTTCCGACAAAAATATTCGTTACGACAGAAATCGTTATATGCGCTGCTTCTTTATGTGCTGTTTACATGAAAGCTACTGCATACAGAATTAACTAATATATCGTTATACTTGTTTTTTCGTTACGAATAAAAGTTACTGAATCGCCCTACAGGCCGCGTTGCTATTATAGCTCATAAATAATAATAATAATAACAGCAAATCATATTATAGTTGTTAGATAATCTAAATAATACCAGTAATACTAACATAATAACGAAAATATGTATCTATGTAGTTGTACAAGCACAAATTATTAAGAAAATAATAAACCTAAGTACGAGTACACATTTGTCATATAACAAAATTTGTTAATTATATTAAATGTCATTAATAAAGATAATTTTAGTTATATAAATAGTTAATGATGATAAGAAAATAATGCACTTGGTTACATGCACTCACAACAGCACAATTGTGGAGGCAATCTTCTCTAAATGCAATCTTTTTCTTTAACCCCCAACAAAAACTGTTGCCGTTAACAAAATTTATAATCAACTAGTGACTCGATGATATTTATCGCCTAACTGTCAATAAATATCGTGGCACAGATTTGCTGAATTTAATTTATGGTTTTATGACAATAAAACAATGAATTCAAAATAAATATTTGTTTCAATATAACATACTGGGCGATACTCGTTTCTTACTGAGTTAGTTCATTAAAGAATCATTTACTGTTTTGTCGGGGGTTATTCTTTTATTTTTTTTTAATTTTTGCTTGTTGACATTTTTTAGTTGACTTGCTTTGTACACCCAGGCAGCAGTATTGTTATTTAAGTAGCGATTTTGTTACAATAGATTAAAATTTATTTATTTTTTAAATACTCTTAAAGTAGTTTTTACTCTATGAAATTTCTCACTTATCGTAAGTTAAATTTTCGAGACATACTGAAGCCGTGCAGTACTGTATTTTGTAAAACTCTGAAAAGTCTAGGAAAAAATTATCAACTTCACTATGGAAAGACTTTTATAAAAATTTTCTAAATATTTTAATTAAAAAAAAGACTCAAATTGTCATCAATGTCATTGGATCTTGAATGTAGGTGTACCTTTTTTAAAAATCAGCTCACTGTAGCGTACTGAACCTGCTAGAAGTCGCTGATATGATTCCTGCTTACATCTTGAATAAATAATTTGTGTCTTCTGTTTCGATCAGCATTAAAAGAAGTTAGAAAAAAAAACGAAATTTCCCTAAAAATAAAAACGCTAAAAAAGGCTATATTACGCCGAAACAAAGCTAGAAAAAAAGTTAAAAAGCTACAGCTTAAAATTAAAAATTTTCTTAATTCTTTATGACATTAAAAATCTTAATTATAATTTTTATAAAAAAAAAACTCAAAAAGAAAAAACATGCAATATCAAAAACTAAACAAAATAAGGTCGTTTTCCACATGGCTTTAAATATTTATAAGCGAATTCAATTATTTTTCAGCTTCAATGTTAAAAAATAATATTTAAAATTCCTTTAAGTAATATTTAATTAAGTTTTTGATTTTTAATACGATTTCTATTCTGAATTTACGCTTGCTTTATCGTATTTAAAAGTGAGCAACCTCAGCATTACTAAACGGTAGTACTAAATGGAACAATTAATTAATCAATTAGGAATAAAGTGCATTTTTATTTTGCAAATTAGAAGCCAATTTATCAATTTACATATCAAAGTTTTATCGAAAATATTTAGTTAATTTGGTTTCAGTCTCATTTTGTTTATGTATGATTTGTTTTCATTTTTCTAAAACAGGCTATTTAAGGCTATTTTGAAAAACAAAAAAGGCTAAGAAGAAATCTAGAAGCTAAATCATAAATTTTAAAGCTAAATGCGAGAAAAAAAGGCTAAATTTAGCTTTAAAAAGGCTAAAATAGCACCGATAGCTACGATATTAAATTAAAAAAAATATATATATATATTTCAATTTCTTAAGTAGCAGACTACAACTATAAGTCAGTAAATTGTATTTTTATTTATTTAAACTCTGGAGGCCGAATATTTCCAGGGTTAACACTGTATTACTAAGTAAAACGACTTATCAAAAAATCAAATCAAATGATAGTGAAAGCAATCAGTGCTGTTCTGTATTCCGAATCCGAATATTTTATTCGGAATTGAAGAGTTCATTTTAAGATTTTTCATTTTAAGATTTTTAAAATTTTTTGTTTTTTTTTTATTTTGGGTGTGAAATTATTGGTAGAATTAAAAAAACAAAAAAGTTTTCATTTAATAAGAAAAAAAACGTAATTTCACATTGACTAATTTAAAATCCCATAAAAAGTCTTAGCACTTGTATAAAGTGTAAAACTCAAAAAAAAAAAAAATTGTTCGATAGTTGTATCATATATAATTTGACTTTGCTCTATCAAAATTTACTAAAAATTTTAATACTTGTATTCCAAATAAAATAAAACAAATTACAAACCAATTTTCCAACAAATTTATCTATCTGTGTGTCTTTAGAGTGGGCGTTTAGTTTTTTTAAATCTAAAATAAAACTTGTATTTTTTTTTTAATTACCGATAAGCTAAGTCATTAATTCTAGCAGTTTATTTGTTTGTTTAAAGGGGTTCTATAAAACAAAAGAAATAAAAATAAACTGATTAAAAATCTTTCAGGTAGCAAAGTAATTTGTTGTTTTATTTTACAAAATGTCAATAAAGAGTGAGAAAATGTATGTACATAAAGTAAATTATTTTTTTTTATTCTATTTTGTTTGATTTTATTAATGTAAAATTAAGAGAATTAAAAAATATTAGTAAAAAATTAGAATTTTGAATTAACTACAAATATTGTATGTGTATGTGTATAATCCTCTTTAAAAAAATTTAAGAATTATTCGTCAATAGTTCTAAAAAAGATTCAAATGTTTAAAAAAAAACCTCAGTAAGCCTTAAACTGAATAAACAAACTTCCAAACCAACATTTTAATATTGAAATTATATATTAAATTTGTATTCTTCTCTTCTCTTTCACATTCGAATATCACAAATAAAGATTAAAATTATCAGATATAAATTTAAATGATATAAAACGCTAATCCTTTGAGAGTTACAAATTTTTTCAGTATTGAGAAAATAGATATCAATATCTTTATTTTTCTAATGTGTGTCATATCCTAAAATAAATAAACTTCTTTTGTCTTTTGTGATTGATACTGAAAGTATTGTTAGAGTTCTGTAAGCGTTGTTAATACTGTTTACCACACATAAATGGAATTTACTTTATCACCAGATGTTTCTTGCTGGTTATTTATTACGTAAGAGAAATAATTTTACAAGCAGAGTTTTAATTGTTAAAAAAATCCATCCAAATAAATAACTACAGCCATTCACTATTTCATAAAGTGGATCAAGTTTTTGCTGGTACATACTATTTATTATCAGAGGCGGCCATAAAAGCATAATTTTAGGCTTATATTTTTTCCCAGTGGTGAAAGATAATCATTCAAAAGTAGGCGTAAAAATCGGCGTAACCGATCCAAAAGTATATGGCGACCTTCTTTGAAGTATAGAGACATATCTGTTGATATAGCGCACAAACAAACAAACAGAAAATTAATTTTATTTATAAGAGACAGTATTTATTTTTCAAATTAAAGATTTTATTTAAAATCAATGAGAGGGTTCTTTTGTTAAGGCTTTGTTTTTTAAAAACCATTCTTAGCGCATTTTTAAAGAAAGCAAAATTCAAAAATCAGGTATTTTAATAGAATCCGAACCCTGTCTATAACCAAAAATATGAAACTTGTTAATGTTAATAAATTAATTGTTATTACAACAGTTGACATTTAGTTAATGTAACTAGACAATATCAAAAGATTTTTTTCTGACAGCCTAAAGGCATAAGTATTATGCCATCGGAGCACTTACACGTACGTATTAGGTTTCTTATTAAAAAATACAGAATTCTGTTTCTTTTTGTTCAATTATTGAATGGAATCAGCAATTTCAGATTTATTTATTTTATAACAAGAATGTGTGTGTATGTACGAGTATGTTGTATAAATAATGAGTTTTTGTGAAGAAAATGTAAACAGAGCTACTTCCAGAAAAGGAATACCGGAATTTCTCAAATACAAATTAATTTTTATGTGAAGCTTAATTTAAATATAAAAAAAATAAATCATATTGAAGCAAATAAATAAACAAAAAAAAATTTTTTTAACTTCTGCATGATTAATGTATTTAAATTCATGGTGCCACAATTTTTTAATTATTTTATTTAATTATAGTATTATACACACACCAGTAGATACATATATATGTATACTCACTTACCTCTAATAAGATAATAATAAAATAAAAATAAAAAACTTAGCCTTATCTTAATGTACGTTTATGTTTTTGTTTGTATGAGGGAGGAAATAAGAAAAAATGGGTCAAAAATATTTTATTACTATAGAAATAAATATTTCTTTAAGTGTAGGGTATCCCATTATTAATTCACCATAAATTAAAATTTTCTAATTAACTGTAAAAAAGTTTTTTGCAAAAACAACTTTACGATTAAGTAGGTATAGCTAAAGGTTTCCATAAACACATTTTGCCAAGTACAAAGTCCGTTGTTAATATATTAATTATATTAATTTACTCGTAGATCTACAGCAAAACCCCACTAATTATAATTGCTTTAACCCCGCGATTAGTTATAATTAAAATCTTCTTTTAGCTGGCACATATCCTTAATTTGTGTCCAAGAAATAAAATCATTATTTTATTCATGCCATTCATATTGCCTCTGGCATGTTTGATTAAAAATGAATTAATAAAAAATAATATTTTCGTGTCATATTATATTTAGCGCCTGTTCAGCTAAATGCGAACGAAAGTTTCGTTCCCAGAATTATATTGAAAACAAAAACAATACACTAAAATTTTTTGTTTTGTTTTCAATACAAATGTGTTTTGCTTTCGTTCGCTTAAGCTTTCTTATGACATCGCTGAACAGCCTATTAATCTATATTCGAGTAAATATAATTCATTTTCTGTTTGTTTGTGTAGACGGAAAAATGAATATGGTTGGTCCAAAAAATAGCAATGTACCAACTTTCAGAAAAACTCGTTGAAAAAGAAGATTTTAATTATTATACTAAAAAAACTTAAATTATTTTTTTTTTAAAGTGGGCATGGTCAAATCAAAAATATATGGTAGTGTTGGCTCAGACTAGAGAGCATATGTAAAATATATTAGAGAAATCGATTGAAAAATATAATTGTAATTAAAAAAACAACCATCTCAAGTGTTTTAATCAGAGAATAAAGTGGGCGTGGCTAGTCTAAAAGTACATGGAGACCTTCCTAGGAGTATAGAAATCATTGGTTGGAAAATACAAATTTGTATAGCGAACAAACCAACACACAAGCAGAAAAATAATTTTATTTATATAGATGATATACTCCGTTCCTCATTTTTTCATTCTTATGCTTCGTATTTATAACATTTTCCTATCGTTATATTTACTTTATTTTTCTTCTCTTACAGGTATCATAAAGAGGTCACATCACTGAACTCATATGAGGCCTCTGCTATCTATCGTTGGGGCAACCATAATCTAAATTAAACATATTAAAAATGCTTCTCAACTAGCGATTAAAAAAAAATTTAATTTTTTATGTACAATTTTTATAAAAATTTTTTATATAAAAAAATATAACAAATTAAATTATAATATATATTTGGAATTATAAGGTTTAACAAAAGGTAATCGTTATTCGTGATTAATTCCAAATTAATGCATTTTGCACACCAACATAATTTGGAATTAAGCACGAATAAAGATTACCTTTTGTTTAAAAAAAATATTTTTTATTTCTATTAAAATGGCTATTTTATTAAGCTTGAGGTCTTATTTTATAAATTTGTTTTTATATCGATATTTTCCTGAAGAAAATACGCAAGTTGGAAAAAAATATCGTTATAAAAATAAATTTATAAAATAAAATCTCAAGCTTAATAAAATATCCATTTTAATTAAAAAGAAAAAGGTTAAATAAACTAACAAATAAATTGTTTTAGTCTATTGATTTTTTCATTTCTATTAATTTTTATTTATTAATTGCATTAATAATAATAATGGCTTTAATTTTTTTTCCAAATTTTTTGTTCCCGGTATTCGAACTAGGGCACTACCTCGCCACTTAACCACTTCAGCCATAAAGTTACAGAAATTATTACATTAACAATTTTTTTTTTTACATTTGGCAAAACTTCATTTATATATCTAGTTTTGAATTTAATTGAAGTAAAAGTGAAATAAATTTTAAATAAAAAATCCTCTATAATATTTTGCTGAAATTCATTTCATATAGTTTTTTCTTTCGCAATACTAGTAATTGATGAATGGGACACCCTTGCATGTAAACTGTTGCTGTGTAAGTAATATTTTTCAAATATCTTTATGCTAAATAAATGGAGGTAGGTTGATACTTGTTGATTTCTTTAATATCTTTTTGTTTTGGTTCTTTTCTTGAACAACCGCCACTAATGTTGTACTCAAATTCTGTATCTATTGTTTTAATGTTTATTTAAACCAAGAATATGAAATTCTAACAAAATTTGCCATAACAATGTTATACTGCTCTTAAAGATTATTTCGTTTTTTTTTTTTTTTTTTTTTTTTGTATAAAAGATATAAATTTCTTTAACCCTGCACATACATACTTTCTTCGTTGAAATGATGACAAAACAAACTTAAAATAAATTTTTTTTAATAAAGCTAAAATTTAGTATTAAGTTTTTGCGTTACATGAATACAAATTAAATTAAATTGATACATTGAACCGAAATCTATTTATCTATATTTGATATGAAATCTCTTCATAAATCTATACCGTTTACATTACTTTTTTCTTTTTTGACATATAACAAGATTTCATTTTCGGAACAAGAAGAAACTGCAGTACTAAATTTTATATTAATATAATAAATAACTTTATTAGTTAGTTTTATTTGACCTTTTTCTTTTTAAATTATAAATATAATTATAATTATATAAATTATAAATATAATTATAATTATATCCTGAAGAAGCTACAAAAATTGGAGTGAAATATCGATATAAAAATAAATTTTTGAAAAATAAGAGCTCAAGCTTAACAAAATAGCCATTTTAATTTTCATTTAAATATAAAATTTTATTGTGCAGTGTCGTATTTTTTATCGTATTAATAACAAAACCACAGTTGTATGAATAAGTACACCAGGAATTTGATTAGATATTGGCAAAATCTAGTAACAAACTAGATTTTGTTTTGTATGGGAAATGTAGTCAAATTGAACTAGATTTCGATTAAAGTCTCGTATGAACTAGATTTGGCTTCAGTGTAAATTACCTATTTCATATATTCAAAGAAAATTAAAGCAGACTTGAAATCGATATTTTTATGAAAAATTCGTCAGAATTTCTACTTGACGTCGGTATAAGTCATTTTGAACTCCAGCCTTATTTTCTTCTATTCTGTTGGATCTGGGGCAGAAGAAAGTGTCTTAAAAGTAAGAAAGTGCGTTTGGGGTAAATATGATGGCTTAATTCAGTTTAAAATAAAAACTGAAAAAAAAAACATTTTGTTATTTGAAAAGTTTGTACTGTTTTTGACTTGATTTAGTGATTTGTAAATTTGGAAATATTTTAAAGCCCCTTGATTTCATTAATTCATATAAAAATTGAATGTGTTCTTAAATGAGTTTAATATATTTAAAACTTTAGTCAAATTTAAAATTATCTACCTGTCCTACTGCAGCAGGTGTGACTTGTGTCAGTCTTCGCTTTGCTGTGTTGTTTTATAATTAAAAAGAAATTAAACATAAATCTATATAATTATTAGATTTTAAACAAATGAACACAAAAGTTGAATTAAAGAATGGGTGTGGCCAAAGTTAAATAACTAAATAATTAAAGAAATAATTAAAAAAAAAAACATAATTAGAGGATTCACCGTGGTGTCCTATCAATCATAAAGTTTTAAAGTCATATTTTTTTTGATAAGTTAAAAAATTGTTGTTGTGCTTCAAACAAACAAGTCCTAAAATAATAATACTTTTTCTAATGTGTTTAATAATTTGTCATAAGTAAAATTAGACAGAATAGCGTCTGATGAAGCAGCTGTATAAATTTGTTTTCCCTCTTAGTACTTGTTGTACTAAATAAGTAAAATATTTTTGAAATTTTCCATGAGAATATTATGGAAAACAATGCATTTTGCACAAATAACAAAAATTTAAATTAAGCACGAATACAGATAAAAATTTGTTAAACTTTATAATTCCAAATAATTTAATATGTCGTATAAAATATTTAATTAATTTTTAAGTTAATTTGACTTTTTGCTTTAATTAAAACATCTACCTTTCTGTGAGCTTGATATATAATTTAATTTAAAAATAATTAATTTATGTGCTTTTTCTGAAATGCAAGCGATGACAAGTCCTCTAGAAAATTAGTATGTAAAACACTGTTTTAAGTAACGATTACTAATAATAAATCAGTTAATAACGAAACAAAATTATTTCTTTTAAAAGCCTCATATTCCTGTAGAAAATTTAATGCTACTTCATTTCCTAAATTGGCGCGGGAAACGTTTTTTATCTGTACAAAATTCACATGCCCATACCGAAATATTGCAATTGGAAAAGCCAATTTTTGCAAATGCATTTCGTAGTGAAGCTGCTTTTCTTTTTTGATATTTTTTTTTTTTTTTATTATAAAAGGTGATTTTATAAGAACTATCGGAAATTTAAAAAAAAAACACATAAAATTCAGAAAAATGCATGAAATATTTATTTGGATCGATAGTTGGGTCGATATAATTTAATGTTTGAAGATTATTTCATGCAAATGTTGGCCGTGGCTGCGCCTCAAATGGTCCATCCGCTTAGTCCAATTTTGGCATACTCTTTCCAACATTTCGGCCGGTATCTCGCGAATAATGTTGGCAATGTTGACTTCCAGTGCGTCAATCGAAGCGGGCTTGTCCCTATAGACATTAGCCTTAACATAGCCCCACAAAAAATAGTCTAGAGGCGTTAAATCGCACGATCTGGGCGGCCAATTGACTGGTCCCAAGCGTGAAATAAACTGTTCACCGAACTCGCCTCTCAATTGGTCCATTGTTTCGCGTGCTGTGTGGCATGTGGCACCGTCTTGTTGAAACCACATGTCGTGCAAGTCAAGCTCTTCCATTTTGGGCAAAAAAAAGTTTGTTATCATCGCATGGTAGCGGTCACCATTCACAGTAACGTTGTGATTCGCATCATCTTTGAAGAAATACGGCCCAATGATGCCGCCAGCCCATAATCCGCACCAAACGGTTGTTTTTTGTGGATGCATTGGTAGCTCTTGCAATGCTTCTGGCTGCTCTTCACTCCAAATATGGCAGTTTTGCTTGTTCACGTATCCATTCAACCAGAAATGAGCCTCGTCGCTGAACACAATTCTTCGATAAAAAAGTGGATCTTCATCTAACTTTTCAAGAGCCCATTCACCAAAAATTTGGCGTTGTGGTAGGTCGTTTGGCTTCAATTCTTGCACCAGTTGTATCTTATAAGGCTTCACACCCAAATCCTTCCGCAAAATTTTCCACGTAGTGGAGTAACAGAGGCCCAATTGCTGCGAACGGCGCCGAATCGATAATTCACGGTCATCACCAACACTGGCCGATACGGCTGCGATATTTTCTTCAGTTCGCACTCTACGTAAGCGTGTTGGTGGTTTAATGTCCAACAATGTAAATTTGGTGCGAAATTTTGTTACAATAGCCCGCATAGAAGCCTCAGTAGGTCGATTAAACTGACCATAAAATGGAAGAAGCGCGCGATGAACTTTCTTAACAGAGCACGCATTTTGGTAATAAAATTCAATAATTTGCAAGCGTTGTTCGTTTGTAAGACGATTCATGATTAAATTATAGACCAAACTGAAGATGTTTGACAGTGACACAAGATACAAAACGTGCCTGAGCTGTCAAAACTAGTGTTGCCAAAAAGATAATAGCAAAAAAATCACTCTTTAGTTGACCGGTAATAACATTTTAGTAATTTCTTTTTAATCTAGCGTTTTCAACTCTATTTTTGTTTTTCTTTAGTGCTAATGACTTAACATTACTTAAGAATACGCATCCCTAGCGCTCTTATTTAGGTTTGCCGCTTTAACATAAATACTGGGCTCTAAAAAACGTTACGCTTGCTGATTCAATTTAGGTTTTCTTTTCAAAAGTTTTTATCTTAAGTCTTTTGATTATTTGCCAAGTACGAAGTTTTGTCATTGTACTCAATTAAGTACAGTCGTGGAAGATGCGTTAACTTGTAAAAAAAATAGTTGTTGTCACGCATTATTCCGTTATTTTGTTGACTAATAATGTTAATGTTTCGTTGTCATATCACCAAGGTGAATAAAAGATATCGCGTCAGTCGGCATCAGTATTTGACGGCATGTATCAAAATGAAGTTTGACACTTTCCTGCCAAATTTGAAAAACAATTACATTATGTCATATGACATTCTACAGCTCCTTAGCAATATAAAAAATGTCTTAAACTATATTTCGAAAATGATCACGTAAGACGATTAGTGAACTCAATTAATTAGACCGTTACAACATTTTTAAAATTTTTGTTTTTTTTAAATAAAACAACTTGAATTCAAAAAACTACAAGCGTTGTTCAGTTGACATCTAATGAATTAATACCATTCAAGGTTTGTGTCTTTAGTCTTTTATTACAGTTCCGTACAAAAGTTCTTGTCATAAATCTTTTATATAAGTAAAATTTGCAAGTGCATTATTTAAGTCTTTTATTGTTTTTATACAAAATTTGTGTTTTAAAACTTTTGATACTTCGCATAGGTAAATTGAAAGCTTCTGATTTGTTAAGGAAAATGCACACATTATTTTAATGGACAAAATTAATTTGAAAGATTTTAGTCAAGAAACCAAGAAGTCCGTGCAACCAAAGCCAAATTTTCAAAACGTAATGTTTTTTAAAAGTATCAAAAGTGAGTTAAAATCAAATTAAGAAACGCTAAGCCGATATGTTTTTTGAAAGAACTGTATATCCTGTTTATGTGGATGGTAGCTTCTTTTTGAAAAAAAAAATCTAACCATCACTTCATATTTAGCATCAACTACCTCTACATTTCGACTAAAATTTATGACACTGTCACACATACATACTAACACCTACCACTGATTGCTGAAAAGCTAATGAACGTTAACAGGCACATATAATTTTTACCAGCCACAAGCTCATTAACATATTTATAAAAAAATTACCTCAATGACAAGGAATTAATTCAAGGACATTTCAATGCAGCAGATTCATAAAGTCATATACAATGGGACTTATGAATAAGAAATAATACTATTGCGTAGTAGGTACAGCATTAAGTAAATTCAAATCAATTGTACTTGTGGTAGTAAGTAGTGCCAGTCCTTCAAAATAAAAAAAAAACCATACACACACACACACACACACATAATTGTAGTGGCTGGCGGCGCATATATTAGTTGTTTCTTTTGATTAAACACATACTAATGCCTTTAGAAAGGACAAACCCCGACGGCAAACAATCAAATAGTGTGTATAGGAATGTTTTATATACAAATTGTGACAGCACCTATTTGTTAAAACAGGACAACAACCAATGATGTTGAAAATTGATATGCAGCATTAAGAAAAAAAACCTCCAGATAGGTTCTTAAGGCGCAGACTCATTATTAAGGTAACAGCTTGGACACTCCCCCGTAATAAACTCATACAGCAACCGAGCATAATGCAGTCAGTTTCAGTCAGCTAGTGCTCGTTAAATAGAAATCATCTGTGTAGGAAAGAAATTTATCATCGCTTTTATGAGGTGTAAAAGAGAACAAGTTACAAGATTTCTTGCCTTCCTTAATAACACACTGAATAAAAAACATTAAAGCATGAGAAATTCATAAAGTAAGTTTGCTGCATTAGGGAAAGGGAGTGACTAAATGAGTTTTGTAACAAACAAACAAACAAAACAAAAATTAGGTCTCTTTCTAACCTACAAATTTTGTAAACACTTAAACGTTTGGTGACAATTTATAGTCCCTTTTTTAAAATAAGTACATACGCATCCCAAACCCCTAATTCAATCTGTCTTTTTCTCTTTCTTAAAATTATTTACGTGTTAAATTATCCTACAAAGAAAAAGAAATAATTATAAATACTCGTGTATGTGCAGCATGAGCAAATAAGAGAGCAGCAGGACATTAGCAAAGAGAATAGCAGCAGCAGTTAACAAACACTTGTTGTTTAAGTTGCTACCATTAAAGAGCGTCAGTTTGTGGATTTTTTTCTTTCAAATGCATTTGATACTCGTATTATGGTTTACCTGCTTTTACTCTTTATACGTTTTTTTTTTATTTGCTTTTTGGAACGTGTTCAAGACACACTAATACTCACGTAAATGGTTTTCTTTTTCAGATTTTTTTAAATACAAGCTTAATCTATACACGTAAAAGAGTAACGTTACTGATTGACTGACTTATCAATCGGACTTGAAATTCGGTAAGAGCCCTAAGTGTAGGACGAATAAGAAGGACTTTTTTGAAATACGAACATTAAAAGTAAAATCGATATTCTTATATCTCCGGCACTACAGATAGAGCCAAAGTTCAAGCTACAATATATTCTACTAAAAATATAAGCGGATGGGTATTTGGTACTTTTTTGATATTTTTACATTTGCGCGATAAAAAGGTAAAAACTAATGTTAGAAGGTTTTTTTTAACCCCATTTATCTTTCAAAGTAACAATAACAACAACAAAAAGTAAATTATATTCTTTTCTTCTTAACAAGGTCTCCAATCATGCCAATTATGAATATTCCCCAGGATTTTTTCCTGGGAGAATTTTGGTTTTTGGGAGAAATTTCCCTTGCTAAAAAAGGGAGAAATTTTGTTTATAATAAGAGGAAAAGGAAAAGTAATAAACTATATATTTTAATTTTTTTTTTTTCAAAATTCCAGTAAATAAGGGATAAAATATGTACCCTTTTTACTGATATTTCTAATAGTTTTTTTTTAGTAAATTGATGCAGCATATTATTATTAATTTGTAATACCCTATAAAACTCTATTTAAAAAAAATTAAAGTAGAAAAAAAGTACCAAAAGGGGGAAATAAGATTGGACTTTATATATAATAAATTTTAGTGCTAATTTTTATGTTATGTGCAAGCCTAGAATTGTGACAGTATAATTTCAAGGTACTGAACGAAATAAAAAATCATTTAAAGCAAAATGGTATTTTTTATTAATTTTTTTGTGCTTTTTATATTTTATTATTTACCAACCTAGAAGTACGAGACTAGGAACAATTGTTTCTGAGTAAATTGAAAAATCAAAAAAGAGTCAATATGGTACTTTTTTAATTTTAATGGTACTTTTAGACTTTTTAGTGAAAATGAACCTAGAAGTACGATATGGGGGTCAAACGGACCTGAGGAAAGTAAAAAAATTATTAAAGGGCATATGGTACTTTTTATTAATTTTTGTGATACTTTTTAATATTTTGTTATTAAAGAATCTAAAAGTACGAGATTTGGCTCAAATGGTTTGAAGCAAGGTGGATAAATGGAACAAAATAGTTCTTTTTATTGATTTTATTGGTATGAAACTGAGGTCAAACGCTCTTGACCAAAGTAAAAAATCATTCAGAAGCACATCAGTACTTTTTACAGATTTGAATGCTATGTTTTGATTTTTTAACATTAACAAGTTTGGAACTATCAGGCCGAGCAAAAACGGTTCTCAGTAAATAGAAAAATCAATAAACTGATAAAATGGTACTTTTTCTATATTTTAATAACAAATTTTGATTTTATTTGCATTAAAAAACCTAGAACTGAACTTAAATGGTTTACAACAAAATAATAAATTATAATAGCGACAGTATGGTACTTCGCCGACGGCTACTTCGTTAAATGCTAGTATGAGATAAACCTTAAATACGTGAAATTACAGAGAGACATAAAACCACAAAAAAATATTTTTAACCAAACATAGGTCTTTAAAATTGAATAGTGAATCCCATTATTTTCGAGCCCCTTTTTTTCTTTAGTCAAAAATATGTTTTACTCTAGGGAATAATCGTTTTCGAAAAATAACTTTCAAAACCATTAATTGCCAATTTTCATTTTTTTAAATAAAAATCGATTGATTATTTTACAAAATATAATTTTTCATTATTTAAACATGACTGAAAGATTAACAAAAAAACTCTTTAGAAATACGAGTAAACTTTAAAGGATGTTTGAGTTTTTGGTGTTTGACAGCTAGCACATATTTACTAAGTAACTGCAACAAGTTTCACAAGGGATATATGCCACAACATTATTACGAATGAGAAAGTCTACAAAACTTGTTTTTAGTTATTTTTTCCATTCACAATTATGATGACCATAATTTTTGTCTTTTTTTTTACTTTTTAAATTTTTAAAATAATAGAAATCCCACAGGAATAAAGCTTTTTTTTAAATTTTACAAAAATAATTATTTTAGTTATAATTTTTCTTTTCTTCTGAAATGTTACTAATTACATTGTTAAAAAAACAAGGTTCCAACCACCGTTTAAAGTAGAGGGAATAACAAAATGTACACTTGGAGGGTTAGAGGGTTAAAATGTTCAACAAAAATATTCCACGTGAAATTCTACTACAAATATCTGGGGTATATGGAAATTTCAAAAAATATTTTAAAAATAGTCCAAAGTAGCTTCTGAGTATTTGGGTGGTAGACTACAAATCTTGACAACCTCTCCTTTAAAATGATTTATGTTTTATCCTACATCTTTATAGGTTACTTGGGAATTGGGTAAAATCACTTAGAGCAACTGCATTGGAGTATATAGAAATTTCTAAATAATCCAAAGTAACTTGCGAACGAACTTTAGAAGATTGCGAGGTGGGACTTATATCGTTTTAAAGAGGAGGTTGTCTAGACTTGTAATCTATTGCTTCAACACACAGAAATTACTTTGAGCTATTTAAATTTTTTTTTGGAAATTTCCATATACCCCAGAACTGTTGTTTTGAGGGAATTTTACCATTCCCCACTTTGCCGAGGTACCATTCACGATTTTGCGTATACAAATTACCAAAATCAAGAAGGATTTTAATCTGCAGGTTCCAAATTTTTTTGGAAATGTTTTAACAATTTCGGAAATTTTCGTAGTTTTCATTTTATGATGCAAAACGGAAGCTGCCAAAATCCTTAAGAACAAAAAAAAAATTTTAAATAGTCCAAAGTAACTTCTGAGTATTTGGGCTGTAGATTACGAATTTAGACGACCTCCTCTTTATAATGATATAAGTCCCATCTCGCAATCTTCTATAGTTCGTTCGCAAGTTAATGCTGTTGCTCTAAGTGATTTTAGCAACTTCATAACGAACCTATAAAGATTGTGCGATGGGACACATATCATTTTAAAGGAAAGACTGTCTAGATTTTTAATCTACCGCCCAAATACTCAGAAATTACTTTGGATTATTTTTAAAATTTTTTTTAAATTTCCATATTAAATTTCAAAATGGTCAAACTTTGTTTTTGCGTTCTAAGTTAATTTTCGATCAATAATTTTTTTCCTCTCATTTTTTTCAAGAGATTACATTTTAATCTTAAATATCTTTCAATTTGTATTTATGCCTGTTCTTATATTGTTTAAAAAAATAGTCTCAATAAAAATTAAATTAAATTAATCGAATGCGTCGATTTGGGCACAGTTTTTTTACAGGTTAAAAGCACCACTAAAACCAACAACAACAAAATATTAAAATCGAAAGCTTGAAAATAGCTTAAATGCTACGAGTAACACAAATATACAATTTCTGTATTTTATGGTATTGTTGTTGTTTTCTTTGTAATCATCACTACAAATTAGCTCTCAGCTACCGGTTTGAATCCCTTGAATGCGAGTAGCTGTGTGTACAATTGTTGTGTGTGGTCGTTGTTGTAGCTTTTATGTATCTATTCATGTAAGTATGTAATAGATGCTAACAAACATGTACATACGCATATACAAATAAATATTGAATCATTGAATTTTTTGTGCGTTAAATAAATAGAAAAAGTGAACTTGAAAAAAAGCACGTGTTTTTTGGTGAGTTCTCTGTTTTTGTTTTCTCTTTTTCAAATCATCATCATCACAACAGGAATTGTGGACAATAAAATCTTTTGTTGTTGTTTTTTACACTTTTCTTTATTAAATTTTTCGTTTTTATCTTTTGTTGATTTAATTTTGTTAAACATATTTAGCGCTTTTTTAATGTTTTTGTTTAGAATTTTGCTGGCTACCATTTGTTTATTTGTGTTCATGTGTGTATGCTGCTGACAAACTTCTCCAATTACAAAAAAAATATTTTTTTTATATATACAAACTTCATACTCATCTAAAATTGCTGACGATACAGCTGGCAGTTTTTGTAGCAGCAGGTTTTTACACACATAGATTTATAAGCATCATTAAAGAAAATATTTAAGCTGCTCCTATTTTGAGAATAGTTAGTTTCAAACGAGTGTTGTTAAGGAACAGATGGTCAATAAAGTTGGCTCCGGCGAAATTTTCAAAACCAACATTTTATTAACACTTGATTTAACGCGTATTATTTGCGATTTGTTATGTCATTTACATAGTGCGCATATCAAATCACCAGCACAGAACATAAGAAAATAAAGCGTTTGCTAAAAATATCAAGAATTCCCTCAAAAATTTGACTTTTTGTTAACTAAAGCAAAAAGGATCTTTTGTATACCCAGGGTCTGGTCAGAAATCACACCTGCTACTGCTTATTTGACAAATTTTCAGAACTCTTTTCCTGTATTTATAATAAAATGTCAGTCATATAATATTATAATATTATGCATTAAACACATTCGAGACAGCAGGATACTTACTACAAATAACATTGGCTGCAAATGTTAATTATATTTCAGTGGTGGCACGTTCAATTTGTGTAAAAATAAAATTATTTATTCAAACTCACAAAAGACATTCATTAGAAATTGTAAAAACAATTCAATTCATTTCTTTAACACCTCTTGATTATCAAATAAAATGAAATATTTTCAAACGCTCATTTTTTATTATACTGGCATTATTAAGTTGTTCATTGCCGCCGACAAAAATAGCAATTAATTTGAGTTGGCGACAGGTACAACAGTGCTCTTGTAGAAAATAATCATTTTCATATAAAGACATGTATTCTATTTTTGACAGGTTGTAGTCGGTAGCCTGCTGCCTCGAATGTGTTTAATGCATTACTTTTGCTACATCTTTTATATACGCATATAAGTGATTCTCTTTATACTTTGAAAGTTGTCTTTAACTGCTCTCATACTCTTAAATCATTAGTATTTGCTCTTCTAAGCTGTAATAGAATCACAAGTTTTCTCAAATATGCATAAATTAGTTTCTAGTTTTTTTAAGAACTTACTGCGCAATTGTACCACGTGGTCATACACACACATATAAAACGACGTCATATGCTTTTTGTGAACGCTGTTCTCTAAATCATTTTTTTTTTCAATACAGAATTACGTTTTAAATAAAACTGGAACATTGATTGATATTCTGTAGATTCTTTGCATGAAACGGATTGACTGAATATGTGCATAAATCATTTATTTTATTTGAATTAAAATTAGGAAGGACAATATACTCGTGACTATTAGTATACACGTATTACATGTATGTGAAAAATAGGGGTACTCATGACTGTGAAAACGATGCAAATGAGTAAATACAAAATGCTTCGATTTAGTCAATACAAGAACCAAATAAGCACTTATACACTTGGCTTCATTTAACTGCGCTTACACTAAAAATATCCTGAGCAAATATCACTGGACATACATATTTGCTCAAATGTCAATCATGGCAGAATTATACACGGTAGCGACAAATCTACAACAAACATTAAAATGCAAACACAAGAGGCCTCTCTTCTCTCATATATGTCAAACACATATACTACTAGAAGAGAAAATATCAATGTAATCCACTCATACACTTGCACTTGCTATGTATGTATGGGTATAAAATATCGGCTCGCAAAACAAAATTTTGACGTTTAGTAAAGATAGCAGGAGATGTATGCTGTTCTACTGTCAGTACCTTGTTAATTCTGCCATGATGTCAATTAACCAAAAATCAAAAACACATATACAATTGACAAATAAAGTTAAAGTTGCCAGATATTTTCAGGGGTTTTAGTTATCTGTTAATATTAATTGGCAAAATTAAAAAGGACACTCACTGAGTTAAATATGCTCAGCATATTTTCAAAATACAAAATTTACACAAGTTCGACGTGATTACCCCTAAAGAGTTTAAAACAAAAATATACATTTCTTTAGGATTGAATTTTGTTGCCATTTAATAAAGACGTAAAAGGTGTTGGGAAAGCAAATTTTTCTTTTTATTTCAGTTCCTTTTATAAATTTTGTTTTTATAAAATTAATTTTGGGCTATAAAGACCTGAGGCCAAATTGTGGCATTCGATATCGAGCAACTTCAAACGAAATTGTTAAATCAATTTGAACAGGACCACACCTCAATTCTCTTTTAAAATTTTTTGTTTCGGCAATTTCATTCATTCAGCCTTCAAGCTACCTGTTTTCTTTTTTTACATCTTTATAAAAAATACGAAGAGAGAATAAAAGGGAATTGCCGAGTTTATACCCCTTTCCATTCCTCTTTCCTCTCTCTCTCTCTCTCTCTCTCTCTCTCTTACAAAATCAAGAATTTATGTACTGTTTATAGGACACGAACAATCCTATCGCCTAAAAAATGTTTATGGGAAACATCCCATTTTTTCATAAAAATTTTTTTAAGCGATTAATTTTTTTATCATTGCACGATGCTTATTTAAATTTATTTTCTACATAAAAAATAGCAAAATATCACGCATCAAAATTATTTTTATTTTAAAGGCACAGGCAATATCAATATTTTTATAAAGCGTTTAATTTGTTTAAATTTTTATCTCTTTTCCCAACAACCAGAAAGTTAAGTATTAACGGTGAGTTTCCAGTTGGTTTTATTAACTTCATAAGCAAAAACTGCTAAAATTGTTTATGAAACTGTTGTTGACATAAACTATTTAAATGTTCTTGCATTATATGCCTCTAGAAGATCACCACCAAAAACCAAAAAGTCATTGGTTTCGTTTTAAAACTTTTGCGTTTTTCAAAACCATTTGATTGACAAGCATACTTGAAATGCCTTACAAGTATGCTTGTGCATTGCTTTAGGTCATATGTTGATGTTGTGCCAGCTGATTTTTGCTTAGTTCAAATAAAATCATTGAGAATTTAAAAATGCCTTACACATCTCTCCATAAATATTCGTGACAATCAAATTTACATCAAATGATCTTTGGCACGCTTTTTTTTAATTCTATTTAGTGATTATGGCCATACATACACACATGTGCTTATGTGAGAGTGTAGAAACACTAGATACGTGCTAGTGATTTGGTTTTATCTAATCAGTGAATGCTTGAAATGCTTATTAGCCGCAAACCGGTATACGAATTAAAAAAAAAAACTCACTCAAGGCTCTTTAAATATAAGTATACGTAGTTAATCGTTTAGAACAAAAACCAGAAACTCTTTAGCGTTTACATTTAGCCAAAAAGTAAACATTAATCATCTTAATAATCTGCTAAATATTTTACAACTGATAAATAAGATTTTAAAATTCGCTCAATTTTATCGCATATTTACAAAAATGCTTATAAAAATCTGACATTACGTCGTTAGAAGTGTAGAAATTCCAAAATCACTGCAGGGATTTCAAATACAATTTTAGATACGGAGCAACACCTTCAGAGTATTTGTCTTCTTTCATGTGGTCTCGTTATCTAATACTGCGGGAGATCTTAAGCTACAGCAGATAAATATCAAGTGGCTTGATAAACATTTGTATTCAAATAAAAAAAACAAAACTAAGATTTTATTTATATAAATTTTATTGACAAATTTAATTTCAAAACCCATTTTTTAATTTCGTGTAAAGATTTTTGTCGATGCATTTTGAATATTTGTCTTAATATTTTTTATAAAAATAACTTTTTAAAATTCGATAATTGCGTACAAAGTACTGAGGTGCTGAAGTTTACAGTTCCAAGTAAAGTATTCAGAATGCAAGACTGGACTGATTATTTTTGAATTAAAATATTTTTTTTTAATTAATTGTTTTAATAATTTTAGTACTGACGTCGTATGAGAGATAACTAAAAAATATTGTCAAGAAAAAACTCATTATTATCATCATATTTACAAACAATTAAATTGAAAAAGCTGTTAGTTGCATATCCAAAAATAGCTGAATCGGCCAGTCAGACTTTTAACACAAAAATTACCCTCCACCCTCTTACAAGCACGAGCGCCAGCACCAGCACCAAACAAACAATGCATAAAGTACTCGTGCATAGTGAAAAAGATAAATATTTAGATGCATACAGACATACAAACATACTCATGTAATTACTTTAAAGGCTGTTTGCCAATTAAAAAAATAAAAACAAAAAACCAGAAGAGCAACAGAAAATAACACTTAAATAGTAATTTGGAAAGAAATTAATTAATTAAAATAGTCTGAAAAATGCTAAAATCTATTTTCAAACACTGTTCGTTGGAACACACGAACATGGGAGTGTAAAAGTTTTGAAAAAAAAATTAATAAATAAAGAATAACAGAATAAAATAAGAGAGCTTAATAAAGTGTGCAAAAAGTAAGTTGTAATAAAAATATTAAAGATCAGAGTCTATAAATGATGAGAATCTATAAAAAAATATTTTTGCGCATTAATTTTATTCTTGTCTTTATTTTCTTCTTTTCGTTTCTGATTTCTTTTTTATTTGAAATCAAATCAAAGCATGAAGAAAAACCAATAGAATAATAAAAGGAAAAAAATATGTAAATAATCCTGATAATTATGTATAGGTAGCCAGAGAAACATCCCAATAAGAACAACAAATATATATACAACATATACGTATCTACACACTAGTTAACAAAAACAACCGCGAATTGAATAGACAAGCCAAATAAATATTTTTTTATACCCTTCACTGTAAGTAAGAAGGTAAGGCTTGTTATACCGTTTGTAGTTTCTACACCACTCTTTAAAGTAAATATATATATTCTAGCAGTTGATTTTGCGATATCTGTCTGTCTCTCCGTCTGCCCGTTTAGTCGTTGAAATCAACTTTATGAAGTCCCTAAGAAACGTATAAAAAATCTTAGCATACGTATCTGTCAGTTGTTGCTGTCTTCATGGTGCTTTTGCAATACAGCTCGATCGATTTATAAATACCGAAACTATGAGCAAAAAATAGCCACTACCTCTATTTTTGACCATGTTCTAAGTGATTTTTTTTTTGTTATGTATTTTGTCTCAAACACAAACCCAAAAAAATGCAGTTTTGTTAGAAATCACAATTTCAGAGCAATCAGTCCACAAATGGTCGAGAAAAATCTAATATACCATCGAAATTTTAGTTTTTCATTAATTTCTGTTTTGCTTTTATTTTATGGAAATTTTTAAAAAACAAAACCAGGCAGTCGGTCGTATACAAATGTGTATATGAATGTGTGTAATAGAACTACAAATACAGAAACCTTTGTGCCGTTAATTTAAAATTCTTTATTTGATATTAAATATGTTTGATTTAAAAAATGCTTTGCAAACATTTTAAATTAAGTCAAATTTATGGTCGGGCCCCACAATATCGAACTATAGTTTTCTTTCGTATATTTGTATTGTATTCGTACACAAATGTACGAAAGTATTTTTCGTTCACTTAATTTATTTTACATTTGGATTGAGTAAAATTTCGTTTCTTTTATATTAAAAATTGAGGATCGACAGACATTTTATTGCTTGCAGAATAAATTTTTTTTCGTGAATTTCGTTAATATAAATTTCTTTAACTGAAAATTTTAATTAATATTTGAGATGTCATTAAAAATAATTTTTTATAATATTTTTTTTTTAATATTTAAGAAAAATGTAAGAAACTAAAAGTATGAATATTTGATTACAACAGTGAAGGGTATAGAAGACTCGACACAGCCGAACTTAGCTTGTTTATTTAATTACAATTTAAACATTTTTGTTTGTTTATGAAGGTCGTTCTAAAACAACTATAGACCAACGTGGTTACAGTTTTGGGTAAATAAACGAGTATAAAATCTGTTGGTAGCCACATTTTTTACATTAGATACAAAGTAGTCAGAAGTATTTTTACTTCTGAGAAAAAAACAATTAATTTTACATTTGGAAAACTGTTATCATTGCGTACAGTCTATATAGAGAAATTTTGAAAGATAAAGTAGTCAATTAAAAGTTAATATCGTTTTTAGCTGTTCTCTGTTTGAACGTATTTAAAAAAATGTGAAAATATATTTTTCGCTTCTTATTAAATTAATTTTTTATTTTTTTAAGTCCACCAATAATTTTCCACTCAAAATGAAGCAAAACCGAATTTTAAAATGAAAGAAAAAGGTGCTAACTTGTTAACTTTCTGGGGGTAATTCTTTAACTCGCATTCTAGTGACGTCTGAATCAAGTTTTTCAACACTTGTGTGGGTTTTTATAACACAAGCGATTAACTCGTCTAAAATATTTGCATTTCGAGTAGTTTTGATATTGATATTTTATGACTCGTGGAATTCTACAGCGACTAAACTTTTACTTGCAAACAAAAAACTATTCGTAAATATAAATGATTGTATTCAAAGAAAATTAAAGTAGATATGAAATCGATATTGTGACAAATTTGTCATAATTTATACTTGAAGTCTCTTTGAATATCAGCCAAAATCATTAGCATTAATCTATAAAATCAAAAAAAAAAAAAAAAACTTAGTCATTTCAAGTCGAAAGTGGTGGTGTTTCTTACATTTTCTACTGAAATACTCACAGAAGAGAATCAGTAAAAAAAATCAGAAGCACCCATTTACAATTTGTAAAATTTTTGTTCCTTAGTTTGGAGTTCACTTTTTCACTTCTTCAATTTTTTTCTTAGCCATTGTTTACATGTTCACAGATATTATTTTTCATCATAACATTTCCAATCCAAGCCATTTTTTACTGGAAAAATACTAACTAACAACCATTTTTGCAAGAGCACCGACAATGTTTTTCTAATTTCGATTTAAATATGCTAATTTGCATTTCACGTATAAAATGTTTATTTTTTTTTTAATTATTAGTAGTTTTTCTTGATTTTAATTGAGCAGTAAAAGTTGCTTTAATACTATAAATTATAGGCATAGATGACAAGATACTTACAACTAAACGATAACTAAAAGTAGGATGTTATCGAACAGATAAATGCTTTTTGGTTATTACCCTTTCCATTCTTCTTTCCTCTCTCTCCTACAAAATCAAGAATTGCCTAACTAAAATTGCTGTGTGTGGTCTTGGTCTTTGTAAATATCGAGGCTAAAAAGCAATTTAGCTGTTATTTTTGAAAATGTTATAAGTCCACTTCTTTTAAATTAGTTAGCGGTAGTTTTAGCAATGATGGACTCTACTAACTAATTATTTTTTTTTAAATGTGGACTTATGCCACTTTAAAAAAACTACGAGCTTTACAAAAGGTCTTATGGATTGTAGCCCAGATATTTTTAGAAATTATTTTAAAAATTTATTTACTTCAACTAAAAAATTGAATTGCTAAAAAATTGAAATCAAGTCTACCGTGTTTTTGAATTTCTTTTTTTTTTCCATTTTCACGAAACTAGTATCAAAATGTTTAAGCTGTACAGCTTGCTTTTTAACAAACAAACACAATTTTTTTGTTTTACTTTTTAGTGTTTCTTGTTTTCTCGTTGTTGTATTTTGGATGATAACAAAATGAAACCGCGTTGTAAATTAAAATTCTGTACCTACAAATGGGGCCGCCAAAAATGAATATTATACTTTTTCTTGTGGAATGTATTTCATATACAAGTGACTTGAAAAAGAGAGTGCCTTAATATGTGGGTTAATGCACACGCACACACACAGTCGTACAACTATACACACTAGTTTTTACACAGTAACACATTGAAACGGGGGAGCTACATGTGAGCTTTGAATGTTCTCTTTAAGTGAGAGCCGGTTAAAATTGTGAGGCAGGCCTTTTAAGAGTTTGGGGCTGTTTTTTGTTTTGTTTTGCCGATTTATGCTCAATGTATGGGTTGTACGTTATATGCACATAGATATAAAATACCCAACACACATTTGAATGATACATTAATGAAAAATTATATCCGCACTTACACTTACATATGTCTAAGTTGAAAGCAACATATGTGGCATTTGATAGTCAAGTTTGCTTTATTATAGCGTTAAATATGTCGTCATTTGTTAAGTTTCACTAGAGAGTAACGAAGTAAATTTCCTCTTCCAAAACAGTGATTTTATTTCATTGTTAAAGATTACTTCAGTGTGTGGATGGAATATTCCTCCCCAAAAGCTAAATTTTCATCGCCAGACGTGTATATAAAAAAAATGTTTGCAGGGTAGTTAGTTAGATTTGTATTGGGTTTAGTAGAAACGAATGCTTGACTATGTTCGGCTAAAAATCGTCATTTCTGAAAGCAGAAATAAATGACAAGAAACCAGAATACGTATTTGTATGATTATCTAAAGTGATTTAGTATGAGTTCAGAGAATACGTATGTATGTAAGATGTGGATATGAATGTCAGTGAATGTGTGTGTTTGTGCTTGTGTTTGGAGGTGAGTAGTAAAGTGTGTGATTGTTTCTTTGCATACAATATTTGTATTGGTATTTTAACCACTAAATCGTGTAGCTGGTAAATGGCAACGAATCAGTTTTCAGTTCGCATCCAACTTGTTAGCAGGTAGAGGCCGTATATTGCGTTTTAAGCTCAAAAGCCACGAGGTCGTTTGTTACTCAAGAAAGTGAATACCTACATATTTATAACTAAAAGAAAATAGGTATATTTAATTAAACTACTAAGAAAAAATGAAGTTACATACATAATTAAAGCATAAAAAAGCGCTTTTAAAATACTTTGGACTCATCCATGTGTTTATTGGTGATTTTAATTAAGTTGAGGCGGCTTTAAAGCAGAAAAAGCTTTTATTTCTTTACATTTTCATACAACTTGTGTATGAATATAAAGCAGTAAAATGAAAAATGATAAATAATGCAAAAAAGGCTAAACGATCATTTTTAATCGCTCAGTATAAAAATATATGTACATACATGTATACATATATGTCTGTATGTAGGTATAAGAAAAAATAAATAAGAAAACCGAAGTCTTAAAAGAATAATATAAAACACAAAAGAATATGTGAAAACAACCATTAAAAAAAAGAGAGAAATTAAATAAAATAAAATCGAGGAATCGCCATGATCAAGATCAATTTACTTTTTTTTTAACAGTCTTTATTTGCTTGAAATAAAAAATTTCTAATTGCAAATTAAATAAATAAAAAAATTAATTTTGTTTGTATATATATTTTTTTTGGCAGATTAATACAAATAAAACAAAATTAAATTTTATAAACTATAAATATCTTTATACATACACAGATTCATGTGTAGATATATGAAAAAATCTGCATTAAGTTTTTTTTCGCCTGCCCCAAGCAATCCAAATTTATTTTATGATAGATAAATTAATAAAATATGAAAAGAAATAAAAGTGATCACATAAACGAGAGAGTGAGTACGAAATGGAGAGTACGAAAAATGAGCATGCAGTGGGCATTTACTGTTTAATAAAAAAAGTTAATAATAATAAAAAAAATTATAAAAATAATAATAAATATAGATGTAATAACAAAATATCAATAACTATCAAAAAAAAATTAATAAAAGTTTTATAATTTGTTTGTTTTACTTTGTTTATATTTTAATTTTCTACTTACATACTTAATTTTGGCGAATTATTTCCTTGTCATACGTTTCTTTTTGCGTTAGTACTTAAAAGAAAATTGTTATTAAAAATGTACTTATTGTAAATATGTGTATGTCTAATTATCTATATAAAAAAAGTAATAAATTTAAATAATTGGAAAACTAATGCGCAATTAAGTGCTTTCAAACAAAAAATCAAGTGGAAAAACCGCAATGAAAATTTTTTTTGGAAATTTTTTAAAATCGCAATAAATTAACAAACATCTACTTTAGATTGTAAATAAAATAAGTATATGTGTGCGTGTGTGTGTGTGTGTATGTACAAACAAAGTATACAATGAAAAAAAAAAAAGATTTTTATTTTAACATAAAAAAAATAAATCAAATATTTATCTACCTACAAAAATACTACCTACCTATTTATAACAAGATTAAACACATACTGAAAAACTGAAATAAAATATGTAGGTATAAAGGTACTCTCGCACAATAGTGAAAAAATGAACCGCTTGTTCTCAAGCTGTAATTAATGTGAAGATCAAATGTACTTAAAATAATTTTTTTAAAGAATTTTTTTTTAAATTAGTTTTGTTACAAATAAAATAAAAATGTTGGTTAAGAGTTTGGCACTTTTATAAATATTGTTCTATTCAGTTTTTAATTAACTGAATTTAATTTACGTAATCGAGGCTGTCATTGCATCCAAGTCAGATTTAAAACCAATATTGGTTTAATTTTTTGTCATGAAAAAGTATTGGTTTTGCTTTTTTCAAAGTTTAATAAAACCGATTTTCGAATCAGTTGTTTACCAATTTTTCTATTTATTTACCATTTTTAATATATATATATTTTTTTATAGAAAATTTAATACATAAATTGCTAGGTTTTCGTACAAATATTATTATTAGAACACTAACAAAAAAAGTGTCCACAAAATAACTATTTAAATAAAATGATCTGCCTGACAAAAAGTTATAGGTAACAAGACAAATTTTAAGAAGCTTAAGTTGCCCGACATAACATATACTCAGCGTATAAAAATAAAGCTGCTTTGTAGCAAATCAGCATTTTCGTATAGTATTTGATAGCATGAAAAACACCACCATTGCTGAAGCTAGCAGCTTCCATATGAAGAATCATGTCATTATTATACAGGTAGTAGCACAGTAGGTATTGTTTTGAATTCTGTGCTTATCTTACAGATAAGAATATCTAGATTTTTTTCCACAAAAAAGCCTTAATGATTATATAATTTCGAGCATTATTTTTATATTTTCCTCTATTAATAACAAAAACATACTTCTGCTTGCATTTTCAAAAAATATCGAAATGAAAACCGATTGCTCTATGCTGCTTGGTTCATTTCTAATAACACCTGTAACACATAATCCCACAATTTTCAAAGTATTTTTTTTTTGTCATTTTCAAAACTATTGGATTCTATGATGAATATGAAAATTGTTATGCCAAACATAAAATTTTTAAATGTTTTTTTTTATTTGTTAGTTTTTTTTACCCTTTTTCTTTTTAATTAATATTACTATTTTATTAAGCTTGCGGTCGTATTTTATAATTTTATTTTATGTCGATATTTTGCTCCAAATTAAGCTACACAATTTCAGGATATAATTATAAATTATTATTTTTTTATATAAAACTAATATGCTGTTTTTATAATACAAGCAATCAATTTATTTAGAAATTTTATATGAAATATACTAAAAAAATTTAAAGTTTTTCATAAAAAATTTCTTGGCAAGTTGATTGCTTATGTAAGGGAAACACAGCATATGCATAAGCAACGTTGCCATTTTAACCTTTCTAAGTCTTGATTTAGTTTTTTTTCTACCATGTAGCCTCAAAATTTATGATGTAGCCTTTAACTTTTTTTCTAGCCTTTTTTGTTCTTAAAAATATTTTTAAAAAGAATTTTTTGCAAAAATTAAAACAAATCATATGCTCGTATAAACACACTGAAACTGAAACCAAATTAGCTAAAGTAATATTTTTGATAAAACTTTGATATGTAAATTCATAAATGGCTTCTAACTTGTGAAATAAAAATGCACTTTATTCATAATTGATTAATAACTTGTTCCATTTAGAATTTAGTTAACTAATACTACCGTTTAGTAATGCTGAGGTTGCTCGCTTTTGAGACAATACAAGCGAAGTATCAGAATAGAAAACGTATTAAAAATTTTAAATAAATTATTACTTAAAGGAATTTTAAATATTATTTTTTAACAGCGAAGTTGAAAAATAATTGAATTACCTTATAAGTATTTAAAGCCGTGTGAAATGACCTTACTTTCTTTAGTTTTTTATTTTTCTGTTTTTTTTTTTTTTTATAAAGTAATAATTACGATTTTTAATGTAATAAAGTATTAAGAAAATTTCGAATTTTGAGATGTAGCTTTTTAACCTTTTTTCTAGCTTATTTTTTTTTCGGCGTAATTTAGCCTTTTCTAACGTTTTTTTTAGTTAAATATAGCTTATTTTTTTCTAGCTTCTGGCAACGCTTCTAAAAAATTTGTCCTCTTACCTCAAAGACTATAAGTAAAATTTAGTAATAAATTATATGACAAATTTCGGTAACGTTGACCTTAAAGTCAACGTTAATTTTTTTAAATAAAAGGGTAAATGTCTTCAATACAAATTTTTTAGACGATTATATTGTTCGTTTACTGTAAACAGCACATAAATATTTTTGAGTATTTTTTATAGAAAATTTTGCAGACGTCTTTTTTCGAAAAAATTTTAATTAAAATTAAAATGTTTAAGCAAATTTATTTTTTATTTAAAATTCGTAGTTAATTAAATTTAATTTAGCTAATGGTAAAAATTATTTAATAATTTTTAATACGTATTTTCAGAGTAAATTTACATACTCCTACATTTAATTTTGATATTATTTATTTAAATCTTACATAATAAATATTACGATAGATTATGTAATCAAGTCTTAGTTCATTTTTGGGAACCCAATTACTTTAGCCATGCACGCCAAATTAAAAAAAAAAATATGCAACACAAATCCACGAAGCTTCTTGGCTTGTCTGTAGAAAACACCCTAGGGTCTAAAGAGGTATGGAACCTGTGACCCCCAGATTGGTATGTTGGTAGGCTACGTATACTAATATATGGGGCACCCGCTTTTCATGCAAAGTCCCTATACCTTTAGTTCAGCAATGAAACTACTGATATGTATGTATGCATTTAATATTTATTTAATAATACCTTCAGAAATTTTATAGTTTTATTTTAGTTTATTTGTTGATTCAATGATTCTCATTTGGTCAATTGGTAGTTTAACATTATACTATTCTTATGCATTTCAAATTTTCAATACAACTGAATCTTTCGTTCACATGTACAGAAATAGACTTTCAGTTTTCATAATTAAATTTTTTAGTTGCACGAATTAAAATTCTATAATACAGTCTAAAATTTAGTTCTTTTAACAATATCTTGAGCTGTCTTAGCGAATTTTTATTGATACAACTAAAAAGTTCAATCTTCTCAGCTGAATTTTTCTGGTGACTGGTTTCTCAGTGTAGGTAGGTATGCCCAGAAGAAATATTTGGAATTAATCCACTGATGATCGAAATGACATTTAGTATATACACACATAGGTATATAATATATCATTATAATTGACAACATTCAATACGTGGTCTTCTCTGATATCTGTCCAATATCATATTTTTTATTTTTAATTTTATTAATGTTGCCAAATTATAATAAAATAAAATGTTGGATAATAGGTAAATAAAAAACTATTTTTTATTTTTATTTAATTTAAAAAAAATGTTTTTTTGTTTATTCTGCTAATAAATTATGTGTGCACAAAAAGTTACACGTGTAGCTCATAAAATCAAAAATCTGTGTGCGTAACAGAACATAGGAACTACATACATATCTATGTTTGTACAGGCATATGTACATACTCGTACACATATTTAAAAAAAAATTAAAACAAAACATAGAAGTTAAATAGATAACGAAATAATAAAAAAAAATTGCCACCATAAAGAAATGAAATATTACGTCAAAGCAAACTAAAGAAACATTTTTAGATACAAAAATGTACACTACCTACAAATAATATAATTAACTCTGTACACACACACACACACAAACCCAAATAAATTAACATAACTAAACTCTTTCAAATGCCAACAATTTTGTAAATGTATACTACGAGTAGGCTCTCTCTTGCTCTCACGCCCCCTTCGATCAGATGTATGCCGTTCGCGCATAATAAAAAGCCTTAAGTGTGTTAAAAAATAACCACATCCATACATATGTATTTGTATATGCCTTATATATTACATACACACATACATATTGCATATAATAATCATAGTAAAAATAATATTACCAGTATCAATAAAATTTTTATTATTTATTATTCTTTCTTTTACTATTGAAATCAAAAAAAAAAAAAACTGATTTAAAAAAATAACAAAACTTTAAGATCATCAGCAGCGAGTGGCTTTTTGGTCGTGTAACCTCAATTAAAGAAACAAGTGAGGAGAAAGAAACTGAATTAAAAGAAAATACCTATAAAGAAACAAGAATATATACCTTTAAATAAATGAAAAATTAAAAAAAGAAAATAAATAAAAGAATACACAAGAATAGCAGGTGCTCGCTGAATTTTGTTACAAAATTGTTTATTTGCTGAATAAAAAAAAATTTCAATTAAATATAAACTTAAGGTAAGTTTAAGATTATAATTATTTATTAAATTAAAATTAAGCCAAACATACTAAAAAATAATTAAGAGTTTACTTTCAAATTCATAAAAAATATTTTTGCTTAATAAAAAAAAAAAAGTTAAATAAAACTTTCATTCATAAGTGAAGAAAAATATTTGGCTTCTAACTTGTAAAATAAAAATGCCCTTTATTCCTAATTGATTAATTAATTGTTCTATTTAATATTTAGTAATGCTACGGTTGCTCACTTTTTAAGTAGAATAAGGCAACAAAATTTTGAATTTTAAGCTGTAGTTTTTTAACTTTTTTCCGGCCTTTTCTAGCGTTTTTTAGGGAAATATAACTTGATTTTTTTCTAGCTCCTGGTAACGCTGAACACAAGCGATCAACTCGTCAAAATTTGTTTACACTCTGTGCGCGCCATTGTTTTTATGCTTAAAATAAATGGAAAATTGTGAGTGTATGCCCGGATCTGCATTAAATTTCCTTCTTTTTATTTGACACAAACTAATACAGTGTTATGACGGACAATGTCTTACAGTGTCTAATGGACATTTCTTGGGCACAGTGTAATTCGTTTTTTTTTTAAACTTTTAAGTAATAAAAATTAAAAGTGAATATTTCTGATATAATCTCGCGCATAGTAAATCTTGTTATGCATATGAATGAAATTAAATATAGAAAATGTTAAAACTGAAATACATGCATTAGCGAGTACCTGTAGTATTGATTGACATCTATTGCACAGTGTAACCACAACTTTGTTGCAGTTTTGTGCGCATAAATATTTTTTTTATTTATATTTTATATACGTATTTCATTAAAAAAAAGCAGCCACAACGAGCACTTTACTACGTAATTTGAAAAATAAAATATTTAAATTCTTTTGCATTTGCTCATGTAGTAGTTGCTACTGTAAATGCATTTCTAAAACGCATTTACAGAAAAGTGTTTTGCTGCTTTTCCGTTTACTTAAAAAGAAAAAGAGACAGTTGTGGGAGGGGATATTGTATAATTAAAAGATAAAATAATATTAATAATAAATAAATAAATGAAATTAATGAACTGAATTTTATATCTCTTATTTAAAAAAGTATTTTAAATAAGAGATATAAAATTCAGGCAGTTTGCTAAAACACAAAATGTAAAAATTAAAAGCCAAAATTAAAAAAGCCGAAAAATTAAAAAAAAGTTTTTGTTTTATTTATTTTCCTTTTTTTTAACTTTATTATTATTTTGAATATTTTGGTTTGTTTGTTGTTATTTTCCTGTTGTTGTGTTTGCTACTGCTAATTCGCTTTTATTTTATTTTTTGTTTTGCTTTTTTCCCCAGTAATGCCACAACATTTTTTGTAGTTCCAGTTTATTATTATGAACAAACAAATAAAAATACTACAGTCATAATGGGAGAACAAATAGCAACAGCATGTTCATCGTGTTTGTTAACAATTTTTATTCTTTTTACTCTTCAGCTATTCCCTTATTTAACTTTTTTATTTCACGTTTTGTTTGCCTATTAGTTTTAGCTTAATATTATTTTTTTACATTTCTGAGAAATTAAAAAAAAGAAAAAAATTTGTTCGGGGTGCTAAAATATGCATTAAAAAATGGTTGAAAAAACTATACATTACGAGTATCACCTAAAGTATTGTATAAATGATTCAATTAGATAATAAATACACACACACACAAGACAACAAGAATGCAATACAATTTGTGAAACAAAAAGAAAACTTGTTTTTACCCTAATTTATGGGTAATTAGTTATTAGTTTGCTTTTTAAGGCGGGAATATTGAACAGAAATTGAAAAGGTGTTAGAAACACAATTAGTTACAATAATACAGTCATTAAAATAAAATGAAAAAGAAATCAGCATCAGTTTTACAAATAATATTTGTACTCGTTTCTAGTTTCTAGGGATATCTACTCAACTATATTAATTTTAAAAATCCTTTTTTTTTTTTTAAAGTTAACAATATTCAACTCTATTATTTCCCTCGAATTTTGTTAAATTTCACTGTGGCCTCATCATGAATAAGTTTCCTGCAAATTCCTCTTTTTCCCTTGTGTTGCTTTAATCTGTTCACTTACTTTTTGCTTTCTAATAAGAAAATACAAGTATTTTTTTTTTTTGTTTTTCTTAAAATTTAATTTAACAAGCAGAATTTGGCAACAAATGAATTAAAAAGTGGTGGTGTGCCCATAAAAAATTTAATTATTTTAATAAATAAATTTCGATTGTACGTGTGTTTGACATTGTACTCCTCCTAAACAGCTGGACCGATTTAATTGAATTTCTTTGTATGCTTTTGGGTTACGCCTTGGAAGGTTTAGCGCTACAGTCGGTATCTAGCTACTACCTGTTTTTACCCGGTCTTGCACGGTCCTTTACTTTATGAGTACGATTTCTTAGAGTAAGAAGATCGAATATTCAAAAATTTCAAGGCAAAACAACGTTGATCGGGTCAGCTAGTTTCCTTATAAAATCGTTTATCCACATTAAATTACAAAAATTCATTGTTTTTTACCCTTCACTGTAAGTAAGAAGGGTATATATAACTTTGTGATTCCGTTTGTAATTTCTACACCCTACATGGGACACCCTATAAAGTATATATATTCTGGATCCTTATAAGTAGCGGAATCGATTTAGCGATGCCCGTCTGTTCGTCTGTCTGTCCGTGTAGTCGTTGAAATCAACTTTCAGAAGAATGTAGACCACAGAAAGAAAATTATTGCATACCAAACTGTCAGTTGTTACTGTAAGACTATTGCTATTGAAATTCAGCCAGATCGGTCCATAAATGACGTAGCTATGAGTCCAAAATCGTGACTACCTCTATTTTTTTTAACCATTTTTGGTGAGTTTTTTTGCGTAATTTGTCTAAACTACAAGACGGACAATAAAACGTGGTACGCAGTTTTATTAAAAATAACTGCCGTAATGTCTGTGCAATCAGATAGATCGGTTTACAAATGGACCAAGATAATCAAAAACACAACCGGCATTTCACATTTTCATTAATTTTGGTTTTGTTTTTGTTTGTTTTTTTTTTTTTTTATTTTTAATTTTTTAGCTGTCATGAGCGTAATGCTTTGTACACACAAACACAAATAAAAGAGTGTATGGGTGCATGCGTGGTTTTTATTGCCTTGAGTACAATAGTACGAATACAGACATCTCTATGAAAGAGAGTGCATTAGATCTTTCTCGATAATTAAATATGTTTGGCTTAAAAATTTTTACAAAAATTTTCAAAATTAAATGAAAAGAATTTTTTGTTTTTCTATTTAATATCTTTCTTAAAATTTCTTTTTTTATTAATTTAAAAATTGAGTGCATGAAGTCATTTTATTGCTTTTAAAAATGAGGTTCTCAGAAAGGATTGTTTCTTAGAACTCGTTAATTTTAGTCGTATTATAAAAATTAATTTTTTTTATAGATATTTCGCTCCAATAATAAATAAATAAATTTTTATATTTAACACGACCTCAAACTGAACAAAGTATGCATTTCAATTACATACTATTTTGAAGTGAGTGAGTATAAACATGGTTAGTCAAATATGTTTTCACCTAATTCCTTTTTTTTTAGTATTTGTAAATATCTTTTCAGTATTTTTGACATACTAAGATACAAATGTGCATAAATACGTTGATTTCTCTAATATATTGCAAACGAACCACTAAGAATAAAAATATCAAAATCAGTTACGTATTTGCTTGTTGTATTATAAATATTTTTTTCTTATAAAACTAACAAAAACAACATACAAATTATTTGCACTCGCATTAAAAAATCTTTTAAAATTGAGTTTTTATTAGACTCGTGGCAAATCATTAATTTTATTAATATGGTGTTTTCAAAGGATTTATGGTAAAAACGTAAAGCCAAAAGATAGTGAACCGCTTTTTTAGAAAAATATGAGTGACTAGGTTTTCATTACTTAGAAAGCGGTGTTGGTAGCGATATCAGAAAAATGGCTAAAATAAAAATTTAATAAAATTAAATTTCAATTCTGATATTGGCGATGTAAAAAAATTAAAAAAATTTTCAGTTTTGGTTTTCTGTAGAAATATTTAAGTAATTGAAACCACTTTCCATTGGTATTGAATTCTCTGACATTCCTGTAAATTTCATTTTCATATTGTTGAGATAGTTCATTTAAAACTACACTAGAAATTCGATAGCTCTTTTCTGTTGCTTTATTTTTTTTCTTCACATTTAAAAATTAAAAAGCCCATTTTTTTTTTTAATTTGGTCAAGCGCATATAAATTTGACCTTAAACTATTTTATTAAAACAAAAACTTTTTTAAAATGAATTTTAAAAATAAATGAATACATACATACATACATACATTCATACATACATAGAAATATAATATATTAAATAGAATACGAGTAGAAAAATTTTTAATTGTTGTCAAGTAAGCCCTAGTTATATTCTTTTACGAAAGTAAAAATTATTATAAATAAAAGTTAAATTTATATTCTAATTTCTAAGTGACACTTGGAACTCAGTCATAGGTATGGAATAATGATTCATAATATTTTTTCTAATATGAAACTCAGAAGGTGATACAAAATTAATTACTGTATATTTTGCGCTGGGACTAGAATGACCGACACGCTGCAGGTACAATTTGTGGTCTTTTGGCAAGTCGTAGTTAATTACAGTTTGGACATATGGCACATTAATACCTTGTGCGCCAGCATCCGTTTTAATTAGTGCATCAATTTTTCCTTGGTCAAATGCTTCCATAATTATATTGCGCTCATTTTGTGTTGTATAATCGTCTATACAACTGATGCTAAAATCAGATGTATTAGTGTTTTGCTTCAGGAAATCGACCCTACTTTTTTTATTACAGTAAATAACAGCTTTAGGAATGGCATTTAAGCTATAGAGTTTGTATAAGTAGTAGAGCTTCCATTTATTAGAGACGACAGGTATAAAAAAATGTGAAATGCCGTCTAGTTTCAGCAGGTTGTTGGATTCAGATAAAATAATAATTGGATTTGTCATGAATTTTCTTGTGATTTCGAAAATTACATATGGAAAAGTGGAAGTCATTAAAACGTTTTGTATGGCTGGTGGCAAATAACGATAAATATTGTAAATTTGCTTTCGAAAGCTTTTATTTAAGATTATGTCAGCATGATTCAAAATTATAATTTTTAGGCTTCTGGTAGGCAACACATGCTCTTTTAACATGTGCAATACTCTGCCGGGTGTTCCGCTAATAACATGTTGGCCACTTCTTAATTGTCTTACACATTTGTTTAAGCTTGTACCTCCTATGCAGAAATTACTCCGAACACACAACATATGACAGAAAGTATACATCTGCTTTTGAATTTGTATAGCCATTTTGCGTGTTGGTGATAAACATAAAACTTGAGTGTCAGGCACAGACAAATCTAAATTTTGTAACATCGCTATCAATGATGTTGATGTTTTACCGGCGCCCGCTTCAGCTTGCACAATAACATCGCGTCCTTCAACAATAGGTTTGATAGCTAGTTGTTGAATTTCATACGGTTTTTCAAATCCGCGCGAAAAAATGCCCGTAATTAATTCTGCACTGAGGTCCATATCACGGAAACGAGGTATTTTTTTAATAGCTTCACTTGTCTTAAATTTAAATTCTTTTAAACCCTGCTCACCAGTTACCAATTCAACAACCATTTTGTTTTTTTTTTATTTTTATTTAATTTAATTTAATTTATGGTTTTTTTAAAATACTGCTGTGCTGAGACAAATTTTTTAGCGGCTTGTGTTTAACCTTTTTGCCTTTACTTTTTTAACTGCAGAAAATTACAGCACATTATTTTCGGTAAGACACTCGCTTCTAAATGTTTCTAGATTTTTTTTGGTTGAAGTAATAATGAACGGTACAAAAATTACTGTTCACCAGTAATAATAAGACATGTATACACACACACGCACGCATTGAGTTTTTTTTCTTTTCTTTTGGTGCAAACATGTACTTGAAAATATTCTACCAAACGGAGTGGTTTGAACAGTTTTAATTGTAATTTATTTTAATTTTTTTCAATCGTTTCAGAACATCATTACGATCATTTAAACTGTAATTCTCTTAGGTTTTTTACTCTCTTTCCCATAGCAACACTTTCGGGCATGTAAAAAACCTCTTTAGGTGTGTTTGGATGTACGAAACTGTTTTTTGAACACGATTTCTCTTTAAAATTGGTTCCTTAAAAAAAATATTATGATGACGTTATTTGATTTAATAAGAACTTGTAATAATTTTTTTTGTACATACATACACACATTTTGCCCACTTAAATCAATAGTGTCTTAAAGTAAAAAACATGATTTTAAAAGCACAGCCATTTAAAGTTAGCTGGCACTCTTATGGAATTTTTATTTGTAGCGAAAAATATTTTTTTATACTCTAACAGATAATTAAGATTTTGAAAATTATTTTTTGACTTAAGCCACTCAAGTAGTATATAAGCGATAAGTGTTATCAAATCTCATATAATTTGTTTTCTTAAGAACAGATCTTACTATTATAGGTATCATAACATATTGCTGGCTTACTTAAATAGTATCTCATGTCAAAAAACTTGATTTACAGCAATTTTTATGATAGATATTTTAAAAAGGAAAATGTTTAATTTATTAGTTTGATAAATTATCTTATTAACTAAAAAACACATTTTTTGAGTTATGACATTATTAAAGTAGTGACATGGTAATAACCAGGGCAAGGAATTTCATGCAGGTAAAGAACGAATATACTCGTGTATGACTAAAACTTGCGCTTAAAAATACAAAAATTTAAAATTGTAATTTTTTAAATTAAAAAATCACATGAGTACGTTTGGTATTTAACACAGGTTTACAAGGATTTTGGTGTTGTTAGAACTGAATTTTTTTTTAGTATTCATATTTGATGCTGTGATTGAAATTTTATAGGTCGATTCTATATAGTTCTCGAGATTTGCCGTTATATAGCAAAAAACCGATGGTTGCGTACTATAATTTGCAATAACTCGGCAAATAACTGCTTGATTAAAGTTATAAAAGCACGTAATGATGACGAATAAAATAACATTTAAATTATCTTATTATCAAGTGAAGATAAATATGTTTTAATATAGCCCGTTACGTTTTTTTTGTATTTGTATTTATAACATATTTATCAAATACGTCTTACGTCATTAAATATTTCTAAATATGTTTAGGAAAATTTATGTGCATGGGTACAAATATGCATAAATACGTCGACTTCTCAAGAAGATTACGGGATGGGACACATATCATTTTAAAGGGTAGGTTGTCTAGATTTGTAATCTACTGCCCAAATACTCAGAAGTTACTTTGAAATGTTTTAAAAAAAATTTTGAAATTTACATATACCCCAGAGCTGTTGCTTTGAGGGATTTTTACCATTCCCCACTTTGCCGAGGTACCATTCCCGATTTTGCATATAAAAATTTTCAAATCTGTAGGTTCTTAGCTTTCTGGAAGTGTTTTAACATTTTCGGAAAATTTCGTAGTTTTTATTTTATGATGCAAAACGGAAATTGCAAAAATCCTTGAGAACAAGAGTACTGGGGTATATGGAAACTTAAAAAAAATTTTAAAAATAGTCCAAAGTAACTTTTGAGTATTTGGGTATTAGCTTAAAAATCTAGACAGTTTCCCCTTTAAAATGATATGTGTCTCATCGTACAATATTTATAGAATCGTTGGCAAGTTGCTAAAATCCCTTAGAGCAACAGCACTAAGGAATATGGAAATTTAAAAATAGTCCAAAGTAACTTCCGAATGAACCAAAGAAGATTTGTAATCTACCGCCCAAATACTCAGAAGTTACTGTGGACTATTTTTAAATTTCCTTTTACCATTTTTTTTTTTATTTTTCATTTTATGCTGTCTTAAGCCCCATAAAAATATGCTTCATGTATAAATTATCACGAGTTATACATGTACAAAAATTGAAAACAAAAAATTTCCAAGACTTTGGTCCAGTTTTCTTAAAATATTAAGCACAATGTTTATGGAAATCCATTGCTTTTTTGCTTACAGCAAATATATTAAAAAAAAAACGCTTTCGCCTGTAAAATTTTATAGTTTTTCGTTAAACTTTTTTGGTGGTCACGGTTTGATACATTCAAATTGTATATGAAACCTTAGACATCATAAAAAAATTTGGTTTTGTTGGCTTGTACAGGGTGGGTTAAAAGAAACCAAGGGGTGTAAAAGTTTAATAACTTTTTTGTTTATTAATTTTTTTTTATTTTTTCTTTCAGATTATATAGACAACACTTGGAGAATTTATAATGGAGAGGTTCACAACTGAACAGAGAACCAGAACAATAGAATTTTATTATTTAAACCAGAGATCAATTATTTTAACGCAAAGAGCATATCGTCGACATTTGAATGGCTTTGTTAACAAGCAGAACTGTAGGTTCTGGGGTTCTCAAAATCCAAGAGCCATTCATCAACGCCAATTGCACCCCATCAGGTGTACAGTATGGTGTGGGATCATTGGGCCCTACTTCTTCGAGAATGAAGATGGAAGTGCTGTAACCGTAAATGGAGAGCGGTATCGTTTTATGATAAAAAAATTTTTACGTCCTGCTCTTGAAAACAGACCTGGTATGTGGTTTCAGCAGGACGAAGCCACTGCCCATACTGCCCGAGACACAATGGCACTTTTAAGTCAAATTTTTGGAGAGCGAATAATTTCTCGAAATTCGGAAATTATTTGGCCAGCGCGATCGCCAGATTTGACAGCACCCGACTATTTTCTTTGGGGTTTTTTGAAGGAGCGAGTGTATGTGAACAAGCCAGAGACAATCCTTGAACTCAAGGCAAACATTGTTGCAGAAATTCGAACGCTACAGTCACAAGTTTTGAAAGATGTTATGGAAAATGCTCTAAAAAGAGCCCATCAGTGCGAAGCTGAAAACGGTGGTCATTTAAGAGACATCATTTTTCATACTTAGTGTAAAAAAATTTCCATTTTGTATATTATATAATCTGAAAGAAAAAATAAAAAAAAGTTAATAAACAAAAAAGTTATTAAACTTTTACACCCCTTGGTTTCTTTTGGCCCACCCTGTATAACCATATAATTTGTGAATTATGCAAATTAGCTTAATTAAACTAAAAATTGATTAAGCGCGTGCTTTAAAAACATTTATTTAGCCTGACCCACAATATCCAAAGTTGTTGTTCGCTTAATATTTAAACTATAAAATAAAACCAAAAGCTAAAATGATTAAGCTGGTGGGGCCACTCTGTAAATGTTCAATTAACAAATCTGATTAGCATTTCATTAAAGAGTTTATTTTATTAGCACGCTTTCTGAAAGCTGTCATAAAGTGGAAGGCAAAATTTATATAAAATTTTTTACACCTAAAATAATACAAGATAAATATTCGGTGATGTGTTCTGGGTTCCAAACGGCATTAAAAAATTTTTTTTTTAATAAAAGAACTTGTTTTTTTAATTTACGCCAATTTTTCCCACTCAAAATAAAGCAAAAATTAATTTTAAAAATTTTTTACATGCAGCTTAGAGTAGTTTAGCCAGGCAAGCAGGTGAAATTCCGCAGGCTACTTTTAGACAAGATATTTCATTCTCTATTTTTTATTTTTTTTGAATTCAATTTCTATCACAACTAGTTTTCTTTTAATTTTTGTGAAAAATCACAAATTTTGTTTTGACTTTTATATGCCCTTGACTCGGAAAATATGTATTTTCCTAAGAAAATTTACTTAACATTTTTTCTTAGAATTGATATTCATTTTTAATATGGCGTGCAAGGCTAAAGTAATTTAAGATATTTATTTTTAATGTTTCTTTTGGTCTTTATTACCTGGTATTTGGGCTTGTACTTTTACAAACTAAACGAGAATTCTAGGGTTATCAAATTATTCTGTCAAAACTTTACTGACACATAAACAATAAAGCAATGCACAAGCATACTTAAAAGACACACAACATTGCAAACATGTGGAATATTTTATAATTGAAAATGCTTGTACGCCATTTAAAGTATGCTTGAGCAGTCCTTTAGTAATCAAGTATGTAATTTGACTGTTGTTAAAACGCAAAACAGTTAACTTTGGCGATTATGATTTGAAATCGCAAAATAGGTGTTCTCCAAAACGCTTAATTTTAGCATTTTTAAAGCGCAAGCATACACTGAAGGGAAGTGGTGAATTTTGTAGAAACAAAGAGTTAAAGAGTTATTTCAGAACATGCTTTGGCGTTTTGCAAAACGCTTTTCGTTTTGAAAACGCGCGTTTTTCAGAACATGGATGTTTATTTATACAATCTGTTTACTCTAACAACCGGGACAGACCGGATAAACACAGCTAGTTAATCACTAAAATCAGATACATATGATAGACTAATGGGTCAGGAGTGTTTGTGGGCTGCATAAGCTCTTTTTCAATTTTCAGCAAAATACAATTAACTCTCTTTTTTTCTCGTGCCGTAAATGTATACTGGTTGGAACAAGTTTAGCGTAAAAGTACTTAATAAGCGAGCTTGTATATTTATATGTATAAATATGTGTATATAAGAGTATGCTGTAACTATGTAGCCTAGCTGTGTATACTCTCTCAACTCAGTCGAATATTATCAGAATGGAAAATTTTTTTTACATACGAATGTTTGTATGTAAAAGTACTTGTAGCCGCTGGCTGCTATTAAGTGTAAGTACGAGCACTCGTACACTTGTCAAACCATGATAATATTATTTACTACAAGTACACACATTCATACTCGTACATATTAGCAAATAACAAAAATTTCTTAAAGAACATTTTAATAAAAATATCTGTTCATTTCTAAATTATTATTTGAATTAAGTGGTCATATTTATACGAATATACAAATAACATACGAACATACTCGTATCTACATATGAATTGATGTGTGTAATTATCGAACTGCTGAGTTTGTGTTTGTTTATTAATGACCTTTTGTAATAACTTTTTGACACATTTACTCTACTAATGCTTAAACATGATGTAGATGCTCGTTTTCTATTTTAAGAACTTTTGATAGTTTAATTTAATTTGAATTTTCTATTTTTAAAACGAACGTTAAAAGTCAAACGAATGTATGACTGCACTAGTATAATTTTTATTTCTTTTAATATAATTTTTTTATTAAAAAAAAAAAAAAAAAAAAAATTATGTAGACTTTAAAATAAACTTAATGAAAAAATTATAGGAAAAATTTCAATAACATTTACTTTAAAGATGGGCCACTTATGTATTTTCATGATATATAAAAAAATGCCTGTCGGTATTTTCTTTAAAAAATACAGCGTTTTTCTGAAACAAACAATATCCACTTGTGCCATTTTACACAGCTTTGCTAAAAAAATATATATTTTAGTTTTATCATACACAGATATTTGTTTATATACTTTTATAATTTTTACTCTATTTTATCTTGTTTATTTATGTTTTGATAAACGAGCGTTTTTCACAAAATTTTTCTAGTTGGAATACGCAAAATTTATGTATGGGACACATATCATTTTAAAGGAGAGACTGTTTAGATTTGTAATCTACCGCCGAAATACTCAGAAGTTACTTTGGACCATTTTTCCGCTTTGCATCATAAAATAAAAACTACGAAGTTTTCAGAAAATGTTAAAACATTTCCAGAAAGTTTAGAGGCTACAGATTAAATTAATTTTTAATTTTGAAAATTTTCATGGGCAAAATCGGGAATGGTACTTCGGAAAAGTAGGGAATTGTAAAAACCCCTCAAAGCAACAGATCTGGTGTATATGAAAATTAAAATTTTTTTTAAAAATGCACCAAAGTACTTAGGCAGTAGATTACAAATCTAGATGACCTCCCCTTTAAAATGACATATGCGCGATGGCGATAGAAATAATTTTATAAGAAAACCTTTAAGGGCGTTTAAAGTCTAAAATAACTTACAGTCATACCTAAAATAGTGCGGCAAGCGTTTTTTATCTGTAAAAAATTCTCATGCCCATACAAAATATATGGACGATAGTGAAATAGAAATTAAAAAAATGTAGTGAAGTTGGCTGCAAAGCAATTTTATTTTTATTTTTGTTTTGTTAGCTATTTTTTAATCTAGCGTTTTTAACTCTATTTTTATTTGTCTTTAGTGGGTTTTGTTAAACACGAATGATGAAAATACTCACGGCCAGCGCTCTTATTTAGGGATGTAAAAAACGCTACGCTTGCTGTTTTTTTAATAAAAATTGTTTTATATTTTTTTTTTTGTAAAGTTTATTATGTTATGCGATTTCATCACAGCTTTAATAATTTAAATTATTTATGCAAATTGTTTCTGGCTTAAGCTGGATTATATTTGTTTAATGATGATAATAAAAGAAAAAAAAATTAACTTGTGTAACCAGGGATCAGCAACAGAATGATAAAAATGCTAAAAGTGCATAGCAAGATTTAATTTCAAGGTAATATCAGTTGCCTAGTTGATAGTTCTTAATTTGTATTTTTTTAAAATTTATGTCAAATTATTTTACGAGCCAAGAAGCTTTGCAGATTTGTGTTAAAAAAAAAAAATTAAGTGAAAATATCAAAATTATTTACTTAAACCAAATTGGTTTGTAAGAAAAAATTTTTTTATTTTTCTAGAAGAATGAGAAATGTGCTTTATTTCACTTAGATCTAAAGATTTTTTGCCTCTTGAAGCACTTATAACTTTGAAAATAATTAGATTGTCGTTAACACCCGAAAGATACACTGAGAAAAAAACTTCGGTTGTGAGAATTTGTTTGTAATCAAAAATTCAGTTGTGATAGTTGAAATTTTTAATCGTGACAATGGAAAATTATTCTAACAGCTCGAAATATTTTTAAGGGAACAAAATTTTGGACTGTAATACCAACTTGTGGTTGCTATAACAAAAAATTGTGAATACCCCAACTGAATTTTTGAATTCAGTTCTCACCCCCGAAGCTTTTTTCTATGTGTAGGCTTATAAGGCAGTAAAAAGGGCCCTACTGCGTAAGGTGGAGAAACAAAGTCTACTAGACTGCTGGAGTGCTGAAAGGGGCATGCGGCAGTCAGAAAGGCTCATTAACTGCGAGTGTTGTTTTAAACCTTAACAAAAATGATATAAAACTCTACGTTGAGCTACTCACGGGACACTATAGACTTAATTATCACATGAGTAGAGTTATAGTCGTTTCTGTCGAGAAAGACAGGAAACGTCGGAACATATTCTCTGTCTGCGGTGGCAAGACAGAATAAGCCGCTTAGCTAGTGGGGCACTGGTCCCAGAAGATCTAGGCATAATTAATCCTACAGCAATTAATTATGCCTCGGATTGTAGTTAGGAACTGTTCCTCGTTTTTGTAACTATATGCGAAAACTTCTCACATCTAAAAGTGTAGAACAAAAACTTCCACCGTTTCTCGATTTGTGAGTAAAAAGTGTTTCTATAGTTAAATGTGAGAAAATGCAAATTTTCCAATAATTCAAATGTCAAATGCAAAAGAAAGTGTCAACAAAAAGACTCTGTAGATAAAATTTTTATTTCTCTAAAATAAAGAGTGCAAAATTAAAAAAAAAAAAAGTAAAAAAATTTGTTATAGGCCAGATGTAAAGTTTCTAAATATCGATACTCGTTTTTTGGTTTACTCTACCATAATCAGTGTTCAAAACCAAGCCAAATCTATGCAAGATAACCGCATAGCGAATTATCTCATCAGCTGTTATATTCCAATTTGTCAAAATTTATTTAATTTCACAATTTTATTCAGAAAAAGTACTCCAATTTTCTTATATTTTTTGTGTTGCACAGTGTTATTTTCATATTTATAAATTTTACATAATCAGTGTACCTTGTGTAGCTCAATGTTTTGATTTTTTCTAAGATGCATTAGAGTCTAATTAGTTCTAGAATTAATAAAAATTTTGTTTTAAAGCACATTGTTGCTTCACACTATTTAAATCTAATCAATGAAAAGATTGCTGTAGTCAGTCAGACTCATAGTCATTTTGAATTTATTAAATTATTTTTATACACACACGAGTATGTTATAGTTATTTTTAAAGAGAGCTACAGCTAGAATTGAATTACAAATTATTTAATCACATTTTCATGTTCATATTGATTTGTGCATGTAAAAATATATTTTTACACGTTTTTCGCTCATATTCACACTCTTAATTACGAAACAAAATTTATGGGGAATTTTTTTCTATAATTTTATTAATATGTATTTCTAAGTAACAAGTGTTTAATTATTTATTTAAATAAACGTTGACCAAGGAAAATTGCATTATATGTGCAGTAAATTTATTAATAAAAAAAGAAAAATAAATAAATTTAAAATATTAAAAACTGTACGTAATTGTGTATGCATAATGAACTGAATAATTAATTATATTTAGGAGTGTTACATTTATTAAGGAATTATGAAAGCTTAATAAAAGCCCAAAAAAAGAAAAAAGGAATTCATTTTCTATATATTCACTAATTTAGTTTTCAATGAGGAAATAAAACTTTAAATAGCCCCATTTTTTTTAAACCGAAAATTTTTAGTATTTTTTCCATTTGAAGATTTTTACAAAAGTGAAATTACGATCGAAATTCCAATAGCATTAAAAAAGAAATTTAGATCGATATTGAATGCCATAGAATAGAATGGAAATAGAGGTAGTTGCACTTCAGCCATTTATGGACCGATCTGGCTGAATTTCAATAGAAAACTAAAGAGAAGAATTTCCAATAACTTGCCATACTAAATTTTCCGGTACGTTGTCTAAGAACTTCAGAAAGTTGATTTCAACATCCACACGGACAGACGGACGCTATTTATAAGAATCCAGAAATTATATACTTTATAGAGTGTCCCATGTACGGTGTAGAAATTACAAACGTAATGACAAACTTATATATACCCTTTTCACTTTTTTGTGAAGGGTATATAAAGAGTAAAAATATAGTCAACCACAAAATCTTCTGCTACATTTTACAATACTTCCAGCTACAAATAAGCATGTTTAATACTCGTATACACACATATAAATACTTAATAACTTTTGAAAAAGAAAAGGTATGTTTCTTATTTAAAATAAAATTTTTATTTATTAATATAAAAAAAAAAAAACGCAACACAAGTTCACCGATTGACAGCTGGCAGCATTAGATTTAATTAGGGGCTCATAAAGATGCTTTAATCTTCTTTGTTTAAGGTTATTTTTATAAAAATGAACCTTTTCAAGATAATTATATTTTATGTTGACCTATTTAAAGCGTTCATGTGTATTTTAATTTTCACTTATTTATTATGATAACTGATAATTATTATAATTGATCATTAGACAGACTGAAGCTGATAAGTTAAAAATAAATAAAAATAAAACAAACTTTTAAAAATTTTTTAGAATTTTAAACCAAATTGTATTAGAACCCAAGATATTAAGATAAATAGTCTAGTGATCTGTTTCCAGTAGTCAAAATATTACAAAAAAAAACTAGAAAAATTTTAACAAAATGTGAAGAAGATAGAGAAAAATATGAAAGACTACAAACAAATTCAGTGTTAAATTTTGATTTCAGTGTTGTGTTGCATCAAATTTTATTCTTTATGAGAGGTTGCACCCGATATATTAATCCGCTACATACAAAAAAGAATGAAGTGGAAAATACCTGGTAGTTGCTGTCGAGTACAACAAGACTCTGTGTTTGCAATTTGAAAAACTCTTGAGTTATGGGTAAAAAACCGGTTTTTTGTAACGTCATGCAGTTATAAACCAGTATCTTAGTTCAATATTAAACGATTTTAACTTTGAATGATATATATATATCATTTAAGCAAACTTTAGAAATCTGTGCCGAGGTACCATTCCCGATTTTGCCCATGAAAATTTCCAAAATCAAAAATTAATTTAATATGTAAGCTCTAAACTTTCTGCTAGTGTTTTAACATTTTCTGAAAAATTCTTAGTTTTTATTTTATGATTCAAAACGGAAACTGCCAAAATTTTTAAGAACAACAGTACTGGGGCTTATGGAAATTTCAAAAAAAAATTTTAAATATTTTTAAGAAACTTCTGAGTATTTCGGCGGTAGATTACAAATCTAGACGACCTCTTGTTTAAAATGATATCTGTCCCATCCCATAATATTTAATGGTTCGTTGGGAAGTTGCTAAAATCACTCAGAGCAACAGCACTGGGGTATATAAAAATTTCAAAATAATCCAGCAAAACAAATTTTTTTTTCGAATTTTTTTTAGCATTTTTCAACTTTGGAGACGTTTTTACATAGTATTTTTATAAAGGAACCGCACAATTTATGTTTGTTTATGAGTAAAACCCAACTTTTTTTTGTAATCAATTACAAATTAACTGAGTTATTGAATTTTTAATTAAAACAAAATTTTTAATTTTGTTGCCGCCTTTTATGCTGTCTTTTGTTGCAAAAATTGGGGTTTTGCTGTTCTCGTACTTTTAAATATTTTAGTCTCTAATTGAGAAATATTTTTCTTTAGCCGAACTTGATCGAAAAAGTACAAGAACGCAGCTTTTATCTCAAAACAAAAGCTGGGAGATTATTATGTATTTCGATTCGAATCGCAAAGGCTTTCGAAGAGAATTTTTTATTTGAGAAAAAACCACTATCTATGCAGATATACATCATTTAGCGACAGCTGTCTTCACACTTGTGCTCAGAATTCTACAACTGTAAAACTAATTTCCTTTATTTCTGTAGTGTTATAGAAAATAGTAGTATAAAAAATTTTGTTGTTGCTTGTAAAAAAAATAAAAATAATTTTTTACAATTTTACACGGAATACAAAGAACTTTACATTGAAGCTTGAATTTCGGTAGTAATTTTACAAATTTTTTTACAATAAATTGTATTTTACATCAAAGCATAAATTCCACTTGTATATTAAAGAGTTTTATGTTCAGCTTAACTAAGAAATTTTTGTGAAAGAAATAAGCTAAATTTCATCTTAAGTATTTAATCAAGTAAATACAAAAGCCGAGCCTAGCTTATCCACTAGTTGTTCGACCAGGCTAAATCAGGCATTGAAAATACAAGTTATAGCATTTTGTTGTTTAAACTTTTAAAGGCATGTGCACATAACATGTCATGCAATTAAACCGATAACAGTTGATGACATTTATGTTATATTTGTGCAAACTTCATTAGGTCAGTTGCCAGCTGAAATTATGTATTTTTTGTTTTTTTCTTATTAAATGCAGACTAAAATACATAAGCTGTAAATGCATATAACTATTAATTAATTAATTTATAAAAAAAGAATGTAAAACAAAACTGTTGCAAACATTTTATAAATCCTTTTGCCAAGTCCTTTCTGTCATTTAAAATTTTTTAAAAGGCAATTATAAAATAATTTATGCGCAATTCATATCGTTTCGTATTTATTTGATATAAAAAGTATAAATTATTTGATTTTACATTTAGTTTTTTTAATTAATTTTATGTCATAATTATTGCTTTATTTCTTTTTATATTTTTCTTCTTAAAATTTTGTATCTTCAAAGCATGCGTTTGGTTTTCTATTTTCTTTTCATTGAATTTAATTTAATTTTTTATTTACGGAACGTAGCAATGGAATTGATATCGTGACTTGTTTTGGTCTTATTAAAATGCATTTAATAAATAATACAAAAACCAATTATGTGCGGTAATTGTGGTCACTGTAAAATTTAAACAGGTTGTATGTCTGGTTGCATGCAGATAAAAAATTATTCATTAACTGGAGATCATATATTTCATGTAAAATTTTAAGTTCATGGAAATAGTACGTTTTTAAAAAAATTTTATTTTTTTAAGAATTTTTTTTTAAAATTAATTTGAAATGGGCTTCAGTCTATAAATTAAAACAAGCTACCGAAGCGAAAGTTGTCACCTAAAATCTTCAACTAATTCAGTTGTTTTTTTTTTTAATTTTTAATTCTATTTATTGCAATACTAATTAAACTAGCTAAGCAAATAATTAAAATAAAAGTTTGTTTTTGTATTTTAAAGTTTAACATTTTGATAACAAACATTTTCCATTTTATTAAGTGCAAGTAAATAATAGTGAAATAAAATTTTTAATGAAAATAACTTTTGTATTTGATTATCAACATTCAGAATGTTAAAAGCTTAAGTAAATTGAAACAAATAATTTTTTATAGAAATAAAAAAAAAATTTTTTCAATGTCAAAAATTTTTACTATACAGAACATCATTAATGAATATTATAAATTAATATTAACGATAATCATATAATTAATAAGCAAATTTCTAAATGCTAATTCACAAACTTACTAAATGTGAATTTTACAAAAGCATTTTTTTTTAAGTTTCACTGATTGCGTTTAAATGATCATTCAAACAATTACATGAGGGTCATTGAGCTACCAGTAAATAAATTCCGTAAAATTTAATGTATTAAAACAGCGATAGCAGATAACAAATCAGTGAAGTTAGCTGCGAAAAGTTAACTCCGCTCTTTTAATTAAAGGGTGGTCCAAACATTAACGTCAAGCTTTTTGTTCAACGACAAAATCAAAATCGCACTCGCATTTTCTTATAGAATACCAATTATAAAAAAAAGTTTACTAAATGAATAACGATTAGTAAAAAGAGAATACTAATTAAAAGCCGTCGACCATAAACGACGTCGTTATCTACTGCCTACAGCAATTTGAATAGGGGTGAATGTTTAATTTTGAAAATTATTAAAATATGTGTTAAATAAGTGTTTTTATAGTACAGTGATAAAAGTCTTATCTTTCTAAAATGTGATAAACATTTTTTATTATTATTATTTGTTTCTTTCTGTAGCAGACCTAGGGACGACCAAACTTTATATTAAATGAAAGCATAATGACAAACAGCACGAAATCATTCTCATTGAATATGTAGTTTTTAAGAAAGAAAACACAAACAATGTTAAACAAGTGAATTTACTATAATTAAAAGTAGTTTTAAGAGAAAAAAAAAAGAAAGTTAAAATATACGTGCATGTTCTGTATTCCACACGGATTTGAAAAAATGTGAATAAAATTTTTTTCCTCTTCTTAAATGAAAACTTTTATGCTTTTTTACTTCTACCAACAATTTTGCACTCAAAATAAAGTAAAAACAAATTTTTTAGAATCTTAAAATGGACCACAGAGTAGTTATGAGGTGCTGAATTTTTCAATTCCGAATAAAATATTCCTATTCGGACTACAGAACAGCACTGATAATAATTTCTTTAATTTTTGATTGTGAACATTATTGAGATAAAATAAAAAAAAAAAACTGCTCTGAAAAATATAATGGGTCTAATTATTCATTACGTTCCTCGATTACGGAAAGCATTTTTTGGACAAAAGTAAACATTTTCAAATAATCATTTCGTTGCTGTGTTATTCCTCCGGTATTGCCCAATTATTGATTTCGCAATTTAGATAAATTTCTACATTTTGCTTACGCTTAAATTTTCTCACGATAAGCAAACGAAAAGTTCAAAAATAGAAAATTTCATAACAATAATATGTGTTTAGCTTAATTTGTTTTATTTTTTTTTTTTAAATAATGTCGTTTTATTTATTGAAAATTAATTTTTTTTTATTTAAAATATATTTTGATGTTAAAAAATTTAAGTTTTTTCTTATCACCCACAGCTGACATAATAACATAATGCATTCAAAATAGGTACCTTTTTAATTCACAATTAAATGAAGCAATTCAAAATAATTCTACAGGAATGAATAATAACAATTTGCATATCGATCTGTTTTCCGCTAAATTTTCTTTCAATAATACCACCCAAAATTTTTTTATCAAATTTTAATTCTTGCTTAATATTTTTTTATATTATTGAAGGTTCATCAAGTTCTCCATATAATATTTTTTGTATAATATGATTTTTGCAATACAGAAAAATTGAAATTAAATAATAGATACTGATTATTTTCCAAAAACCTTTTTTTTTATTAGTGGCATCATTTTTGGCAAACCCCGAGAATTTTGAAATGAATAATTGAATAAATTTTTGAAAAACCCATTGCAACGTATAATTATTAAATTTTGGATTTTTTGTTCTAACTTAATAAAATCTTACAATCCTAATACTTGGATTATAGTAATGTTGCTGAAAAAAATACCGATTACGGTCCATCTTCCCTATCAAAAATTCTAATACTAAAATCTTTTTATTTTTTATAAATTAAAATGTTAGTGAGGAGTTAATACAATTCGTTAATTAATGAATTTACTTATAGACAACGAATTTTCTTTCGATTTTAATATTTCTGCATGCCATTTTATTCGTAAATGTCACACAAAAATAAAAGCTGATGAAACTTACCATCTGTGTTACCTCACCCGGATCAATGTTAATGTTAATGTTAATTTTATTTTTAATTTAAATATATTTATTTCTTGTTTTTTTCCAGACAAATTATAAATTCTATTGCCTTAAAAAATTGAACTGGAAATATTTTAGAAAAAAAGAAATTATGATAAATAAAATTATTTTTGTTTAAAAAAATTCTCTTTATCAGTTTGAGATTATTATTTTATATTTTCCTAAATATTTTGCCCGGTCTCACCCGGCTTGGTTCTTTATTACTTGAGAACAATTTTTAGAGAAATCCGTTTACAACTAGAATTTTAATTGTTAAAAAATCCATCCATCCAGCTTTATGAAGAGGCGCCAACAAAAGTGGTAAATAAATTTTGCAAAGCATAATTTTAGGCTTAAATTAAGTAGGGGCGCTCATCTTTTTCAACAGTGGCGAGTGAAAATCGTTGAAAAATGGGCTTAAAAATCGGTGTATATCTACCCTGCTGATTTGGTTTTTTTCCGTTTTAAAACAAAATTTTATATTACGAACAAACAAACAGAAAATTAATTTTATTTTTATAGATAGATTAGTTGAGTGGAAAAAATTATATTTAATACCTGATAGCATTATAATGCTATCACGTATTATTTAAGATTTATTATTTTTTTATTATTATTGTTTGTTAGTAATTAGTTAATTAAAGCATGAGCGTAGCAGGTTTCTTTAAAATGAAAATGTCACAGAGGCCAAGTAGTGAAGACTGCTATTCTAGTTTATATCTAAAAGTATATTTAAAAAGTTTGTTTCCAAAAATACTCATATGACCAGTGGAAATTCAAAGTACTAAATTTCAAATTTTTGATTCTGTTTGCTATAGTTTGCAAATCTACAAAAAGAAAACTATTTCATATGAACTGATCATTTGAAATTGTAGCACAATTTTGTTTTTAAATTTATTTTTAATGTGTTTTCTACAAAAATTTTTTATTTTATTTTTTTCAGAGCGTACGTTAAAACAGCGCTTTCAAGTCAAATATCCTTCTAATATTAAATAAATCAAGCAAAAAATTAAAATAAATCTAAAATTTTATTGTGTAAAATAAAACAGCTTAAAACTGCAACTATTAAACGATCCATACGCTATTATAATGGACGGCTTTGCCCATGATTGGCCAACGCCAACACGTACAGATAATAGTGCTTTACAAATGGACTTAGTTGCTGAACTGCACGATGGTGGATTTGAGCCACAAACACGTGCCAGATCAAATACGTGGCCATGTCCAAGACCAGAAAATTTTGTTGAACCTTCAGATGAGTTAGAAAATACAAAGGCCAGTAATCAACAATTGGCTGCAGGTAAGTTAAACAAAATGCCTATTACGGGGTAGGCCTCCAGATGATTGGTTACCTCTTATCATTTTAAAGATTCACAGCAAACTGTTACGAATGTGAGTGCTGCAAAAAAGAATTCATCACGACGTAATGCCTGGGGAAATCTATCATATGCTGATTTAATAACACACGCCATTGGCTCTGCCACAGAAAAACGTTTGACTTTAAGTCAAATATATGAATGGATGGTACAGAATGTACCATATTTTAAGGATAAAGGAGATTCAAATAGTAGTGCGGGCTGGAAGGTAAGTTTGTTTTTTAAAGTTGTATTTGTTATAAATGTTATATAAAATTTATAAAACAATTTTTGAAATTCTATTTTGACCATTTGGAAATGTAAAATTAATTGGCTGTTCAGCAATGTCACACAAAAGCCTAAACGAATGAAAATTTGTACTGAAAAAAAAAACAAATTTTATATTGTTTTTATTTTTAATACAAATGTGCTTTAGTTTTCTTGTGACATCGGTGAACAGGCCATAAATTTCTTTCTAAAAAAAAATAATTTATCAGTCTCGTGCTAGTGTAAAACACTAACTGTTTTCATTACGACAACGACACTTGCAATAAGGCCTATCATGTCTTGCATTCAAATTAAAAAAAAGTAGAATTTAGTTTGGAAGTGACAATCGATTTTGAATTAGATGAGAATTTACTCAAGTCGAAAGTTTTTATATGTTTGTGGTTATATGAAATACATACAGCTAAAATTTAGTTAGTCCAAGCTGAAAGTGTTGTTCACGATTGAAAGTTTTATGTACCGGCTAAATTCTTTTTTTTTTTTTTGCTTTCTAAATAGTGACCAAATCATCGCATTTGATAACAAATGATAAGTGTTAGAAAATTTATTTTTCTTGTAGGAAATAATTTTAAAGTTTCAATTAAATATGCCTTGATTTTTGTCCTCAGTTAATTGCATTAAAAAATTACAAATTTATCAAAATTTAAAGAAAATAAATAAAATAAAAGTCAGCACTTCTTTTATTTTTTAATGGCAAAGCCAATGAACTTGATTTCGAATTTTAATTTTTTTATTGTATGAATAAGTACGACTATGTCTGTGGCGTTCATATCAGTTTGCACTTTATTAACGCAAAAAATTTCGATACAAAAAATGTAAACACTAAACACAAATTTATATCAAAATATAAACCCATTGAAATAAATAATAAAACTGAAAACATTGGCGCAAAATATACAAAATAAAAATAAAATTTATAAACAAAGTTTTGAAGAGAGAAAAATTATTATTCAAACAAGCGCAATAAAAAGTGGAATTTATGTTGACACATATTTTCTTCAAGGTATAAAATTTTGAAAGGATTTTGCAATGGAGTGCTTTTATATACCAAGGTCGCAATCAGGGAACAGAGACAAGAAAAATTTGTGCTCACAAATCATTACAAATTTGGTGATTTTAGTTACTTAAAGAAACGTTTTTATTTTATTTTAGTAATTAATACCTGACGCTGTAAAAAAACCAATTGAAAAAAACTCGTCAGTCCTTCAGACCAACAGTACTGAGGTATAAGGGAATTAAAAAAAATTTTTTTTAAATACGTCAAAGTAATTTCTACCTAATTAGGCAGCAATTTGCTCATATAAAAGACCTTGTCTTTAAAACGAAGTATATCCCATCCTGTAATCTTTTATGGTTCGTGCGAAAATAGACAAATTCTTTCAGAGCAACAGTACCAAGGTATTCGAGAATTTCCAAAAAGTTTTAAAAGTACTCCAAAGTAATTTCTGTCCAATTGTGATAGTAGATTACAGATATTGAAGACCTCCCCTTTAAAATGGGGTGTCTCTCATCCCGTAATCTTTTATTGTTCGTCCGGAAATTACTAAAGCCCCTCAGAGCAACAGTACTGGGGTAAGAGGAAATTTAAAAAATTTTTATTAAATAATACAAAATAATTTTTAAGTAGATTACAAACCTAAACTTCCCCTCTAAAATTATATGTGTTCCTCAAAGCAACAACACTGGGTTATCAAGGAATTTTAAAAATAATCCAAAGTAATTTCTTTTTAATTGGGTAGCAGATTACAAATATAAAAGACCTGCTCTTTGAAATAGAGTGTACACAACTTCGGTTGAGAGAACTAAATTTGTTTTCAATCAAGAATTTTTTAATCAATAGAAAATCGGTCTAACAGCTCGAAATTTTTTTAAGAGAACAAAATTTTAGATTTTAGTATCGAATTCTGGTTGCTACAACTATAATATTTAATTACCACAACTGAACTTTTGACTGGAAACAAATTAATTCTCATAACCAAAGTTGTTTTCTGTGACTATAACCTCCCATAATCTATGATTAGTTATTTATCGTGAATTTTAAACTTCTTTAATGGCATAACGAATTAAATGAAAAAGAAAATATTTATGGTTCTTTTATTTGACAATTAAATTTATACATGAATTTACCCGAGTATTTATTATAAAAAAAAAACCTAAAAAAAATTTTAAAAATGGGTCCAAGCCTTCAAATGGGTAAATTTTTTTCGCTATGCCAAACATATAACAAAACAAAAATAGCCAGATCGATCCAGTCGTTCTCTCATTTTACATAAGGGTAGTAGTAATGGGCGTGGTCAATTTTTTTTTCATTAAAAACTATGACGAACATATAAAAAAAATAAACTTAACCAGTACTCGTATATAGAATATAGAATTAAAGAAAATAGTGAATAATTATAATTGGTTGATTTCCAATAATTAATTGTCATGGGACTACTGAAAGTCAGATTCTAGACAGCAGAATTTTGTAAACAAGAAATAACTTGCTGAGGGTGTAATCTTCTTTTCTATTATTATTCTTAGGTTCGTTATTACAAATTTTTAACCAAATTTGGGTGGAGAGTTAAGGACACTCTATCCAATATTTAACTTATCGATATTCTTAATTTAATGTGCAACCAAAAGCTTGATATTTGACTTATAAAATCTTACCTTTAAACTTAACTTGTAATATAGAATGATACCTGTTATTTGGCTCAAGAGTGATAGCAAACGTAGAACTAGACTCTTCAGGCGGTGGAGAACTGACTCCATTAAATATGATATAAAATAATAAATGAGTAAAAATTAAATTAAAAAAAGAAAAACCATTCAAAATAAATAACCCACAAATATTTGCTGGTGCCTTGCATTTGATATTTGTTAAAGATCAACATAAATGGCCACCAAAAAAAAAAAAAAAAAAAAACCTGACTTGCAGTTTAATATTCGTAATGTCAATCATGTCAAATAATGGTTACGATGTAAAATATTTGCTTTTCCTTTTGTACTCTATAACAAAATAACGCTAGCAGTAACACAAATACGAATAAAACCTTTGCAAAAAGAACAGCTACAACAGTCATCTTTATGCCGCAAAAAAAAAAAAAATTGATTTTCTTGTTCATCAATGAACGTAATAAAGAAGAGTCAACAAAAAACAGGTTGTTACAAAAGACAGTTAAATTAAGAGTGGAGTAGAGTGAAAAGAGAAGAGTAGAGTTTTAAACACAAGCGGCAATTCAGTTCATTTTTAATCACTCGCACACTTAATGCTAATTTAAAAGTGATAATTTTAACATTACGATGTGGTTAGAATTAGGAATCTAGAGTGGTTACTGTAGCCACAATAGACCTTCCAGGGTCTATTGTTTATTAAGAATTTAAAGATTTCCTTCTGTAATTTGTCCGCCATGGCAAACGCTTGTAGGTAGTAATGCCGTAACGAAAAAGGGTTTCAATTAGACCTCTGTTGTTATATAACCTGCAAAAGTCGTTTCAATTTATACTCATAATTTGCAGCAAAATTTTTTACTATTCTCTTTCCAGCCGTTCACTAAACTCACAAGTGTTTGCAGAATATATTATTTATTTTTTTTATTAATTCTCTGAAATTATAATTATAATTTAAAAAGTGGGGGAGCAATGGCATCTAAAGCCTTCAGCTAAATGTTTGCAGAATAGCGCTTCTGCCTAAGAAGATAGAAAGTAGTTAATATTCTGATTCTTAAAAGCTAAACTAACTTAAAGTTATAAAAATAAATATGGAAGCCGACGTTGATTCAAAGGAAAAAAGTGATAAAATATGCAATTAAAAAAACTATTTTGTTTACACATATTTTCCGAGTTATGGGCTTTCAAAGTTTTCACAAAAAAAAAAAAAAAATTAGAAGCGAATATAAATTAAATTTCAAAAAAAAAAAAAAAAGAATTAAGTACAAGTTTTCATAGAAAGTTATTTTTCCCACACGCAAAGAAAAAATATGGTTAAGGCAACCATATTCTGGGGGAAACATAGTATGGTTAGATTTATGATTGCTTCTAACCATATATATTTTTAAATCAAAGATATTAAAAATAGCTTTCAACTGCAGATGTTGCGGTTCAACCCCCGGTCAAGGCAAAAAAAATTTAGAAAAATTTTTTTAATACATACATATTTTAATATGATTTAAAAAAAAAATTTTATGTAAATTTTTTGTATAAACAAAGTTTTTTTTTATTAAATTGATTTTTCTTTTCTATTATTTTGTATTTATTTATTACATAATACATCGTTTAAATTTATTTTTTTAAATTTTAGTTGACTCTACCAAGGCTCGAACTTGCGAACACTTAGTAAAAAAGCATTAACTCGCCATTCATCCACTTCAGCCACAAAGCTCAGTTGACTTTGAACGATTAAATTTTTGTTTTATACTCCCTTTATTTACATGGTTGCGAAAGAGACAAAATAGAAAATAATTTACATTGAACCATATTTTTATCATTATTATGTTTGCTATGAACATATTTATGATTTCAAGTAAAATTTTATATGAAAATTATATGGTTGATCTAAGACACTTAACATAATATGGTTAAAAATAACTAAAAACATGTTTATCGTGATCAGAATAATGTTTAGATCCTTCAAATTAATAATAATATTTTTGTGAAGAACACACTATGTTTGAGGTGACCATTTGAAACCATCTTTTTTCTTTGCGTGTAACTATCCAACCAAAATTGTTGTTAAAGTCTTAGTCAAAAACTGCTAAAATATTTGCCTAACAAAATCCTAACTTTAACTATCGAATGGTCTTTAAACGTAAAAATACCCACAACACTTCTTACGTTATGTTGAATGACGTCTTTGCTTATAAATTTAAATACAAATTTACATTAAAACCCAGACAAAAAAAATATATAAAATTAAGCTATAAATTCATTTTCGCAATCGAATACCAAATTGTTTGCAGGGTATTTAGCAGCATGCATAAGTATATATATATATGTGTGTGTGTGCATGTGCATATTATTAAACGATACCAGAAAATTAAACCGAGCCCCTTTTCATTTTTGTTGAAATTGCATTTCTACTACAAAAAAAAAACACCGAAATAAAATTGAAATACTTTACTGGGAGTATATTTCAATTGTAATTATTCGTGGTTACGTATATACATGAAAACGTGAGAGTAGAGTAAAGCATATAAGCTAACTACCGCAAATAAACCGTTTCTGAATTTTCTTGTTTAATAAAATTTTTCACTTAAAATGTTTTACTTTATTTTCGTATACAAGAAGGCTCTCCGGGGTGATAATAAAAATATCTAGCAATTATCTTCAACTACAGAGAATGGAAATTGTCAATAAAAAAGTAAAAAAAAAAATTAAAATTTTATTACGAGTATTAATAAAAATAAAACGTGCATTGCTTTCTGGAAAAAAATAGTATTTGTCCAAAGTTTGCATGGTGTAATTTTTGCTACAATTATAATTAGCAGTAGTAGTAGAATTTTAAATTCATAAAACACATTCACAATTCAAATTGATTTTTTATTGTTTCGTTAATTTTTCCCCAACAACAAAGAAGTTTGTTAAGCCAACAAATCTGCATAATTAATTGGTTATTAATAATATAAAAACTTAATACGTCTTTTTTAACCACAATATCACGATACCTACAAATGAGTTTTGTTGTTGCTTTTTTATTTTTTAATTAATTTGCTGCTTGCATTTTGCACATTTCTGTTATAATTGATCAATAAATTTAATTATAGAGTGTGAAAAAATTTATGCACTTAGTTTTTATATACTTTAATAATTATTTGTATTAAACGGCACATTTAATAAATAATTATTGGTGCTAGCAGTTTTGCAAAAGGAAAACAAAAATTATTGGAATATAATTGATATCAGCTATATCAAATGTCGTTAGTTTTTAATTGCATGACGACGGTTAATCCGATTTAGCTAATTTTTTGTTATATGTTTCTTATAACTCAACTTAGATTTTTATGCAAAGAAAACTTGGCCACGCCCCTGTTTACGCCCATTTTTTTCAAATTATCTAAAACGGCAAATTTTTTTTAAAATGTTTGTCATAACCCATCTATGGTTTTGAAGGAAAGAAAAATTGTGCAAAAACGAAATTGTTCACAATCTTTTTTAAATTCATATAAAAATTTAATTGTCAAATAAAAAAAAATTAAAGTATCACGTCAATACCGTAAATTCCAATACGAACAAGGCGAATTCATACAAGAAATCAGCTGTGCGCTTCAAATTCTTTCTAGGCTTGTCAAAATGGTCGGAGTATTTTTTGACACATCAAGAAAGTTTTAAAAACAAAGATGCTTCATGAATTCGCCTTGATCCATTGCATTTCTTTTTCATTTGATACGTTATGGTATTAAAGAAGTTTACAAGTTAAACAGTTTGCAAAATAATTAATGTTAGTATGTAATCTGTACAATAAATAATAATTGGAATTAAATATTGAAGTGAATTTTCAGATTGAAAGTGAAACTGATCCAGAATTTGTGACGTACAAATAAGTGGCCTCTATTACTAGAGTTTTTAAACACGCTGGAATTGTCAGGATTACAAACTCACTAAAAATCAGATTGGTGGATGTAAACCAACTACGTGTTTGCAATAATACTATAGAAGCAACAAAGCTTAATGGAAAATGAATAAAAAGAAGAAGAGGTTTGAAAAGCATTAACGCTGGGAGTTTTCGGTACGATTTCCATTCGCAATGACAATAAAGAAATTTTAAGGTCAGTCTTTGACTATTGAAAATCAATGCTTCTCCCACGGTCACTTGTAGGTTGGCTATTCCCGTTTGGGGATGGATACCTCGTAAAGTGTAAGCTTGTGGAAAGCAGTATACTACCAAAGAGGTACTTATTGAAGGCATAAAAGTGGTTTGGTCTACCATTTCGCTCGATTACATTAAATTATTGGATGATTCTATACCCAATCCAATTTACGAAGCAATTTGTAAGAATGGAGGCTCTACGCTTTAAAATTTACTTAAAATGTAAATAAAATGAAAATTTTTATTGAAAATAAATAAATAAATATTTTTTATTCAAAACAAAACATAAACTGTTTTTTTCTAAAAGTGTCCTATTCATGTGAGGCAAAATTTTGAACGTATTTTTTTTTTGGCTTTTTTTTACAAAATTTTTTATTAAAACAAAACCAATGTATATATTTTAGTGTTCAATAACAACTAAATTACCTTTAAACAGAAAAAAAAATTAAGTTCGTAGCAATTTTGTTTTAGAAGCTTTAAGCTTTTTAAAAATCTGTGAGTAAATTAACATATTTAAAATTACTCTCAAAATTTTTCATAAAACTCTGCTGGATTTTCCAAAGTTCTACATATAAGCTTTTTATTTCGAATTGAAAATTCTTTGCGAAAGTCATTTCCATTCGAAGCGAAATACATAATAACCTTCCAGCTCTTTTTGACTGTGATTATGGCCCATTTTTCTTAAATTTTTTTTTTGGCAATTTTGAACTTTGAAGACTTTTTTGCTTTCATTTAAAAAATTTCAATATCACAACAGAATTTTTGACTGAACACAAATTGAGTGCTCACAAATTTTTTTTTTAATTTCTATTTCAAACCTTTATTAATCATATCGAATACCATTCAAAATCTTTACACTCTAAGAGTTATCGTCATTTCACGTAAAGCGTATACCGAAAAAAAAGTGAGGTCGAAGAATTTGTTTATATTTGGGGTTTAATTATAGCTTTGGTGGGTATGAAAGCCAATTCGTACCATTTTTTCAGATATTTATTTTAAAATATCATGCTTTTGGAGCGGCCATGCCCACTTTAACGCCTACTTTTCCCCAGAACAAATTAAATTAGCTTTTTAAGTGACTAAAATTATATTTTTCAACGGGCCGATTTCTTTAAAATGCAATGTAAAAACTCTAATGGCACCGGTTATTATATAATTTATTATTTAATTTTTGTTATTAAAAATAAATAACCTTGCTAGTGCACAACAAGTTAATTAAACTTTAATGTGCACTCAGAAAATATGTCAACTTTTTGTGGGTATGTGTGTTAGTTTTTATTTTTTAATTCATTTAAATTTACTAAATCAAGGCGAAGTACGAACCTGCTTTAACATTTCATCTCTCCCCTAGCTAATTCGCATACTTTTAGTTGCTCTCTACTAACTGTTTATATATCAAAACAATATTTAGAATTTAATTGAATAAAACTACTGCCAACAACAGTTCTTTACTGCTGAGTTATTTAAGAAACGTAAAAAACACACATACTTACAAGAATATTGCACGATTTTTCAAATTAACGTTTAATGAAGACTAAGGGGGCAAGCAGGCTGCAGTTGTACTCATTGCGATTTGAATAAGCTTTTCCTTAAAGTGCTGGTAATAAGTTTATATGAAAATACTTTACTCTAAAGCTTTTGTTTTTGCTTGCATTTTTGTAATACGTTTCATTTGATATGAAAATGTTTTTTTTTTATTTTTTAATTTATAAAAAATTTTAATGTGTGTCGTGTAAATTGTCGGGCTGCCAAGTATTTGCGTTTTTATAAATTTTAATCGCAGTTGCAGTTTTTCTTCTTGTTGTTATTGTTGTTGGCATGGTTTGTTAGTACCTCGTTTGCATATTCTGTTCTGTTTTTGCGGGTTATTTTAAATTATATACAAAAATTCATACACACATACATTTGAAATTTGTTATAGATACATGAACTTGTATATAAATAAAGTCATACGATTTTGTATTTGAACATATTTGCTGCCATTTAGTATAGCAAATGAATTTGTATTTATTTATTTATAAAACAAAAAGGCAAAAACAAAAAGAACATGAATGCCACCACACACTTTAGTAAATACAAACAATCTATCGTGTAAAAATTCTAGTTTATTTCATTAGTCTTATATTAACTATCACAAACCAATTGCAAATTAAGTGGCCACAGCATTGTTTTTAATTGAGATTGATAACGTAAAAAAAATTTTCTTTCAAAAAATTCCGTAATTATTTTTTTCATGAAATTTGTTCACTTTTCTCTAATATCTGTTCACTTCATATTTGTTGGGGAATCGCTACAATATTAATGAGGGTACCGTCAATGCATTCACAACAACAGGTATACCAAATTTACGATCAGACGAATATTCCCCAGTTATTTTTTTTTTTTTCAAGAAAAATTTTGGTTTATGGAAAAAAATACTCCAATCAGAGAACTGTGTATTTTAAAAATAGAAAAAATTTTATTAATAATAAGAGGAAAGGGAAAAGTGAAAAAACCAACTAATAATTGGATTGAATAAATCTTCGGCTGTAAGCTTACGTTCTTCTTCGGACAAAGACTTTCGTCTAAAACATTCAATATTTGTACTTTGTGAAGGCATTTCCCACAATGTTGACTTCATAATCTATTGCTACTTCATTTTGGTATAATTCCTCTGCAAAAAATCTCCAGCTTACCTATTGTTGGAATAGCAAATAATACGCCACGCTTCTTTTTTTTAACACCTTAATGTTGTTTAAATCTAATACAAAAATTAGTTAAAATTTGTATTAAATTTGTAACTCCAAGGGGTTAAGCGCTTATTTTCTTGCTCCTGTAATAACAATATTGCTGCATTTTCCAAACATTATTTGTTTTGAATCAAAAAATGTTTGCACACACAGCTTGTCCTTCTTGTTTATAACAATCAATGTGACCTGACAGCTTATGGGAGATTCAGAATAGCATTTTGCACTTCGAGGGAAATAAAAATCTCATGGGAATAAATATAATTGCCGGTAGGAGTGATTATTAAAAACTTATTTTATACCCTATTATTTCGTGTTGTTGTAAATTTAATCAGAGAGCTAGTTCTCGATTGCTTTCAAATTATTTCTATACAACAGAAAATCGGGAGAACTAGAAATAGAATTAAAAATTTCATTTGTAGTGATTGGAGCTTGCCTAGCGTATGATTATACAATCTTAGGTGCCACATAAAAAATTTAAGTTTGTTGGCCTGTTTAAATAAACCCATCAGAAAAAAAAGAGAAGAAATGAAAAACAAAATGAAACCAATAATACGGAAACTAAACGTTAAACAGAAACATGAACTTGCATTTATTTGCCTTAATTATTAGCTGCTATACAGAAAATAAAATACACTACGAAACAATACGACTACAAACATGCATGGATACATGGCATATCTGCACGTTAAATACATATAAACATGAGTTATTATGTATGTGTGTGTGTTTTTTTGTTTTGGTTGATGCATTTTTATTTATTTATTTATATTAAAGGTAAAGAGACAAGCCCCCCATTTTTTCTACCAATCACTAATGACACATTTGAGTTTGGCTATAACGAATTCCACACAAACTTGTTGTTATTTTCCCTTTCGACAAGTATTTATTTAAAATAATTTAAATGTTTATAAACACATTTCCGTCAGCGGTTTCTTCGCTCTTTTTCCGAATCTCTTTTTGTTATTGTTGTGTTTTATTTATATTTTTTTTTTTTTTGCTAGTACAACATGTGCATTCTTGTTTGTTTGTTATATTTCTATTGTTGTTTTTATTTATTCATTAACAACAACAATATAAAATAAGCCAACAAAAACATCAAGTGGTGGCTATAAAAAAATTAATTTTTTTTTTTAAACAAAATGTGACAAGTGTTAGTTGTTGTAATCAGTGAGTGCTGTGTTTTTAAGTTTTGTTATGTTTCTATTTTCTATATTCTGGTTTTTTTTGTGCTTGTAATTTTTTTTCTATTGCGCATTTTTTGCTTTCTTGACCTAGTGTTCATAAAACTATTAAGATTTTCCGCTTAATAATATTTTTTTTTTAAATTTTGTAAACAAAAACAAGTTCAATTCGGCTGTGGCGAGTCTTCTATACCCTTCACTTGCTAGCCAAATATTCATATTTTGTACTTTCCACATTCTTCTTAAATGCCAAAAATATAGGGTCCGCCATTGAACGTTTTTTTTTCAACTAGTGCTTATTTCGTGAATTGTAACACTTAGCTCATGTCTGATTTGACAGATAACTAATTTTATCCTTCCGCTGAAAGAATATGGTTGTGTTTTCGCTTCGCTAAGTGGGCCTGCGATCGACTTACAGAAGATGCCGATTTTGCCAAAAAAATCATCTTTTCAGATGAAGCTCATTTTGATCTTGGCGGGTATGTAAACAAGCAAAATTGTCGCATTTGGGGCACAGAAAACCCGCACCCATACATTGAAAAGCCGACGCACCCAAAACGAGGCACTGTTTGGTGCGGATTTTGGTCCAGAGGCATAATTGGGCCATTTTTCTTCGAAAATGAGCAAGGAGTGGCCGTTAGTCAATGGCGATCGTTATCGGGCCATGTTGAACGAATTTTTGTTCACAAAAATTTAAGAGGAAGATATTGGCAACATTTGGTTTCAACAGAACGGCGCTACGTGCCATACAGCCGAAGCTACACTCGATGTTTTTATAGCATTTTCAAAAAAAAAAATTATTTGGCGGACCCTTTATAAAAACAAAATTATAAAATTGGAACAGCTGGTTTCTTAAGCTTGAGGTCGGATTATAATAAGCTAGCCATTTCAATTAAGTAATTTTTTTTGGATTTTTTTTATATTTAAGGAGAATATGGAAAGTGTAAAATATATATATTTCGCTAACACACTGAAGAGTATATAAGACTCGGCACAGCCGAACTTAACTTGTTTTTTAATACCCTTGCAGCTGCAGACCAAAGAATCTGTTAAAACTTCATAATTAAAAAAAAATGTTTTTGGATGCTGATCTCATATGAATTTAAAATAAATAGATTTTGCAAATTTACACACTAAACTCTGTATAAACTGTGTTGGTTACTAAGAAATTTATTAAAATTAAAAAATAATAATAAAATAATAAAAATAAAACTGTAACTCCATTAGTTGTCCTCAATATAAATTCTCATAAATTTTTATATTTATCTTTATCTGTAACACATTAAAAATGGAAATTCATAAAAAAAAAACTATGAAATGCCACACTACTTGTATATTAACCAGCAATTAAGACACTAACTACTACAATTTTACAAAAAAGGCCACAAAAATAAAAAGAAAATTTTGAAATAAGAGTTGCAAAAGACCATAAAAAGAAACAAGTTAATACAAAAGAAAAAGAGGCCCATATACTGACCAGTTAATGGCCACAAATATAAAAATTATTAAAATACAATTATGGTGAAATTAAATATAAGAGAGAAAGAATAAAAGTATTATGGCCATAAAAACTTAATAACTTTATAAAAAAATCAAAAAAAAGCACAACTTCTCCAAACACACACATGCACCAAAATTGAAAGTTTCATAAAGCGTGTAGATTTTATTAGCATTTTCTTAAAAACTACATTCTGTCTTAAAAAAATAAAATAAAATAGAAGCTTGAGCATGCTACCAGCCAACAAGGCACATAAAAAGCTCTTGAGCTAAAAAAAAAATGCTAATGCACACACATACACACATTTAAGCATATAAATATTTTATGGTCAAAAAGATCCTGCCATAAAAATAAATGGGAGGTTGTAAAGTGCCAAAGATAAATAGTTTTTTTATGGACCCTTCAACAACTTAAAAAGTAGTTAAAGTTTTTTCTTTCTTTCTCTTCATGAACATCAATATTTATTTATTACTTCTGCCATTAAAATACGAATGTGTGTGTTTGCTGGTAGATCTTAAACAGCCATCAACATGAATTTGTTCTTCTCTGGCAGAAGAACACAAAAATGTTGTAAGAGTTAATTCGTCTTAATTTAAGACTGGCTTAACAAAAGATTTAATAATTTAAGAGGCGTGGCTGTAAAGCAATAAAAGAATATCACTTTAGTGTTTTATTACTTTAAATAATTAAGTTGTAGCTTTAGTTGTCTTATAAACATTCATACCGGTTAAAATTTTAACGATTCATTTACTTAAAAAAAAACTTCTTGTATTATAAAAAACTGTTGATTTAAAATTGAAAATAATTCCGTCTACACTAAAGGTATTTTCAACAATAAAATTATTTTTTAAAGTAAGTCGACCCTGTACTTATAATTCAAAATGCTAATAGCTTAAGCAGGCAGCTCAAAGTACCTAAAACATAAAACTAGTGGTAGAAAAATGTACAAAGAGGAAGGCTCAGGGAAAGACATTAAGAAATGAAAAGAGAGGAAAAGCTCATCACGACTTGAACCAATTGATGCTTCTGCGATAGGCATGTAGACTGTTGAATCTTACAATCGACAGCGTTCAGAAATCCCGAAAGCAGCGTTTACTCTAATACTGTTCACTCTAATCCTTTAGTGGCAGTCAGAGGCAGAGAGGGTGTTCCAAAATCTCCTTTTCATCTGGACAAACTACTTTGGTAGTTATTTTCTGCTAGAACTATTCTTTATGAAATTAACAGAAAAAAAGAAGAATTCATTATGACTTCAACCAATTGTTGCTTTTCTAAAGGCTACAGGGTTGAGCAGCCCCGCAAGTAAGGCTAAGTGTTACAAAGATACAGGAAAAGCATTCCAAAGTCTTTTGCTTTTTCTAAAAACTTCTTTGGTGGTTATTTAATACTACATCTATTCTTCTACAGCCTATCACATTTCTCTCTGAGCAGCTTGCATCGAGTGTGAGCTTTACAATTTTACTCGTTCATTCACTAATCCATTTGGCCTGCGATCTGTGCAGAAAACTATTTTCAATCTGCTAGTTATAGGCGAAGAAAGAGCTACAGCAGCTTTGTTGGTTGGTTTACTCGGGAAAATCTATGTAGTAATAAAGTGACCTAGATCCACCCTGTGCTATCATAACCCTACTGCCAATATAACAGCTAGTCCATTCATCAGGTGTGCAGTTACAGCAATACATTTTTATGTGCTGTTCCAATAAACTTGACTCTTTCTATGCCAGATTTTTGGTCTACAATTTCCATACCCATGTGGAATAACCCGCTTTTCTTTTCAGAAATGCTTAACATGCCTGGATCAGGTTGAATACCGAGTAAGCATTTACTGAAGACTTATGACCCCAAACTGAAGTTCGGGTTTCAGTTTAAAATATTTAAAATATTACAAGTTACCGATAGTGAAAAGTAAGCTTTTATAAGTCAAGCTTTTGGATGGTTATTAAATTAAAAATTTTGATAAGTTAAATATGAGATAGTATGTCCTTAACTCCCCACCCAAATTTGGTTCCAAAGTTTTAGCCAAAAACCAGTTATCCAAAAACCAGAAATCCTATCAAACTATCGTAAGTTGTAATGACTGGCCTTAGTATCAATTCATCTTGTAATAAGCTGCATTGCTAAGGAATATACCATGTCCAAACTCTGCAATAATGGCTATACATCCCACTCCTAAGCTATTTTTGAAGCAATTTGTCAAGACATTCAGATGCTCTATTGAAAGAGAGAATTCTTCCATTCGAACTTATAAATGTGAAGTGTTCACAGTGAGTGAGTTTAGGAATCCCGAATATCCTCATGACTTGTGGCTATTTTACATTGAATTAATTTTTAATAAAGATAAAAATTTATTCCTGTAATCAATTACGCACATGGCAGCGTTCCTACGAGTATTTAAAATAATCCAGCTACTGTAAAATATTTTTACTACCGTGTGCTCTCATTGTTTTTAATTAGTTGTTCGGTGATAGTCATTGATATAAATGTTTTTACCAACTTAACTAAGCAACGCTTAATGTTGTGCGTTACATGATTTTTCCACCAAACCCGCAAACATTGTGAACCAACAGTTTTGAATGGAATGTGGTTGCACTTAGTTCTTGATTTATTTTTACTTTGGATTTCAGTTCTTTCCTTTTATTTTATAAATTTTGTTTTAGTTGCTTTTCACTGCTCATTTTCATGTTGCTTTTTAAAATACTCTCTCGTATAAAAGAATTTTTTTTCAGTTTTTCTTAATATTTACAATTTCTTGTGAAAGAGGTTTCATTCAAGTTTTCCATTTCTTTTAGATTTTATACTCGTACTACTTACTAACTACTCGTGTGTAACTACTTCCTTGTCTTCTGGTTCTTTTCTTTTTTTTTCTTTCAAGACAGTTTTTCTAATGTCTATACAATTTCCATTGTATTTTTGTTATGTTTAGTTGGTTATTGGTTTTAATGTTTCTACTGACCAGGAAGTTTTTTTTTTATTTTTTTTTTATTATTGTTGTTTGATAAATGTTTAAATGGGATTTTGTGTCATCATTAAGTGTCATAAATTTTTTCCAGTGACGTGTATATTGTATTCGGATGTAATTTGTTTGGACTATAAAATTGCACAAAATTATTTTATTTAATAGAAAAATTATAAAGAAAATTGCAAGTAAGAAAAGACAAAAAAAAAAAGGAAAGAACAGTTCAAAGTTAATGGAAGTAGTTTAAATGAAAAAGCTATTATTTGTGGAACTAATTATTTGGTCAAATCACAATAATGAGGAGCTTGGAACTAGTATATGCTAAATTGATGGTAAAAGAAAAGGCAGCCTTAACTAAAAAAAAAAATTATTTATTTATGTGTAATAATTTTATTTGGAATTCAAAAGTTTAACAAAATATTAATTTTTATTTGTGCTTAATTCCAGAATTATGTTGGAATTAATTCTGGAATTAAGCAGAAATAAAAATTAAAATATTATTATTTATTTATATAAATAAATCTTTATTTAGTAATAATTTTTAATTTATCACCCGTGTTATGAAAAACGCAAAACGCTTAATTTTGGTGTTTTCCAAACAAAAACATGCACTGAAGCGAAGTGAGTTAAAGAAAAAAAAAAAAAAAAAATAAAACGTTGCACAATTCAAATTAAATATATTGGGCCATAATCATAGTCACACTAAAGTCGGTATCTTTTTAATAATCGGCCATAATCATAGTCACAAAAAGTAGGCTTTTATTAATAGCTGACTTTTATGCATAAGAATTATATGAATTTACGGTAATTTTTTGAAAAGATACCGACTTTTTGTTTTTATGAACAAAAGTCGGCCTACTTTTTTTTTGACTATGACTAGGGCCCATTTTCTTTTTATTTCATTCAAAATTGAAAAAAACATTGGCCATTTTTCATAAAAAGTACCACTTTTTATTGTGTGTGTCAATTGTTTACTTATAAACTGGCGTTTTCCTATTCACATTCTATGAAAAAAATTTAAGCAAAACGCACGGTTTTGCAATACGCACGTTTGTTACAACGTGGGTGTATTTATTTTTTTTTTTTTTTTTTAGACATTTTTATGACTTAATAAATGGTTAAATAAATTAATTCTGAATGCAAGTTTTTTTAATTTTATTTTTGCATATTTTACGATTTTTAGTGCATATTTTAAGAGCATATTTTGCGATTTTCAGTGCATGAGCTTCCTTGCATTAGTAATACACAGTCAAGAGACTGCTTCTTTAATTTGTGCCATCATTATTAATTTTTTACCAAACCCTGCTAGGTTTCTTGTTGGTCAACTAAATTATGCTTTACTGCAATACTTGTATTGATAGGAACAAAAAAATTTGATGCAATAACTCTGTACAGATGTCTTTCATTAAATTGTATTTTTATAAATTATCTTCTTTCTTGTTTTTTTTTTTTGTTTTTTGTTATAGAAAAGGAAAGAATACTTTAATAAATTTCTTGCGTTATGTGCGCTGACAATCATCTCAGTGGCCGTTGAACTTTTGCCAACAAACTATAAATATTTATAAAGGAATTTATGTTAAACCCAATACTCGCGCATTGCGAGGCGAAAATAAAAAAAAAAAAAAGAAAAAAAAACATTTTATTAATAAAATTATAAAAAAAAGTTTTTAACTTTTCTTGAAATCCAAGGAATTTACGATTCTCCTTTTCTAAAACCAGTAAGAAACTTTGAACGGAAATACAAAGCTCGCACACATATTGCATGTGTGTGTGCATATCTTTAATTTAAAAAATGTCTTTGAGCATTTTTTTTCATCAACTTTAACTGACAGTTTCCTCATTGGAAAAGACAAGAAAAAGAAAAGCAAAAACTAAAACAAACAAACATTGACCAGCCACAACAAAAGTAACCAGAAATTACATTGAAATGCATAAAATATAGATTTTGTGTAATAAGTGTCATATTTTGTCTACAAACAGTCTGAGCTTAATGAGCGAAATACAGAAAAAAAAAACAAAATTATGAATAAATGTTTATAAAAAAGGAAGTTTTCTTTAATAACACAAACTTAAAAAAAATACACACACATACACATATTTGTGTTGCAAAGTAAATTGTCAATAAATAAATGGATGATGAGAGCGAGACAAAAATCTAATGACAATGACTGGAAAAATGTCACACACAAATACTTACTAAACAAAAAAACACACATTTGTAGATAATGAAATTTATTTTACAACCCATAAGACCATGTTTCCAAACAACCTGCCCAGCTGGGGCAAGAAATGCTACCAAAAATTTGAGTAAAGTTACTCCATCAGCCTTATCTTGAGTGTTGCTGACGTTGTTCTTGTTCTCATTATTTGATATTAGAAATTAATTCTTAGAATTAATTTTTTAATTTACGAGCACGGGAATCAACCACCAGATTGATAGGCTAGTGCTACTCATTACAAGAAAAAAAATTAAATAGAAATAAAAAAGTCTCTTATTGTAGCTCAGAACTGGGTTGCATAAGATATCTTATATATAATACTAAAATAAAAAACTAGTCCTTTAGGCTGGTAATCAAAATAATTAATAACGATTTAAAGTAGAAATTATGACAATTTTTTCATGCAAATTTGTCACAACATCGATTTCAAGTCTACATTAAATTTCTTTGAATACAAACATAAATCAATAGACACTATTTATATTAAAATAAGTATCAGTAGTGCGATTCAGTTACTTTTAATAGTTACACTTGGTGTTATTTTTCACTCCATATTTTTCTTTTTGCATTAACGAAAGTGTGATTCAGTAATTCTGGGTTAACTTTAGGAATTAAAAATTCACCACTGATATAGCGTGGATAACAACCAAAAAGGCTACAGTAACCAAAAAACAACTAACAAAAAGGGCTGTTTTATTTAATTTGTTTTTTTATTTAAGTAGCATTCACTTTTAATTTAAGGTTTAGTAAACACCATGTGTGGTTAAGCTGACAGTTAATAATTTTACTGAATCACAAAATCTTTACTTTTAACTAAACATTTTTCTTTACAGTGCTGAAATAATCATTTTAAGATTTTGAATTAAATTGATCAAAATTGTAGTCTTTTTCTATACACTAATTTGCCCAATATCGAATGCTTTGATTTGGTCCCAGCCCTTTTTTTCTTATAAAATCATATTGAAAAAACTTATAAACAAAAGCAATCATTCGTCATTTATAAATAAAAGCAATCTTGCCTTGTCCTCAATACGAATTCATGATGCTTGACTAGGATTCAAGCAATTATGAGAATGTTGGAGAAACTATAGTTAATTAGCTTGTATTCAAAGAAAATTAAAGCAGACTTGAAGTCGATATTATGATATTATGACATAATTTATACTTGAAGTCGTTATCAGCCACTTCGAATATAAATAATGACATTTAATATATAAAACTTTGATCAATTGGGTACAATTACACATGAAAGTAACTTGTATAAAAATTCATATAATTTTTGATACTGAAAATAAAAAAAGAAATTGGAAAAAGAACACGCAACGCTTGAATAAGCGAATGCATAAGACGTTAACATATTTTTTTTACTGAAGAATTAATAACATTAGAAATAAATTCTTAAAGAATTGAGTGAAAGAATAAAAAAAAACCAGAGCCAAGTTGTATAATAACAAACATTTAAGCAAATTACTGGTTTTTCAGGGCAAAAAAAAAAAAAAAAAAAGGTGGGCAAAGCAACTATTTAAATAGCCAAAAGCGAGACTAGTTTGTTAAGCCATGTACTACAACATTTGGTGCTGGATAAATCATTTACCAGCAACTCATACTGAATTGAAATTGAAAAGTTCGAATTTTTCTTTAATTTTGTAATCAGATTTTGAATAAATTGAAATGAATTAAGATAGAATAATTAAACTGAGCTTATATAGAGAGCTGAAGCAATTTCCTAAAATTTTAAAAGCTAAAAATTAAGGTTTGCATTAAAAAAATTAAATGGAGTTCAAGTAGGTATTGCGAGAAATTTTCAGATAAAAATTGCAAGTAGATATTGTGACAAATTTACAAATTTTTTATGAATTATTTGTCATACTTTATATTTAAATATTTTTTTAAAGCATTTTCAATACCTGTTGTATTGTATGCAAGGGATATCTTTCATTAAAGAAATTTTGCTCACATATCCTTTGAATTTTGTTACTAATCAAATGGAAAAATTAATTTTTTTCCCCTAACGACAGTTTTCATTAGATTAATGAAATATTTCATTAAATCAATTTTTCAAACAATTTTTATTAAATCATTTCTTTGGATTTTATGCCATATTTTTCTTGTACTGTAGCTTTAAATTGCAAAGCTGATTTTTGCTGGTTATTTACTTCTTCTAGTTTTTTATTACATGTACAGTGCACAGATGGCTCAAAAACGGTTGAGGGTGTTGGAGTATTTGGTCTAAACCTCAGTAGAAGCTTATTTGTCAGTTTTTCAGTACGAAATACATGCCATACAGCTCTGCCTAAGAGAGGAACTAGAAAAAGAAAACAAAAATAACAATCACATCGATATTAACTGGGATAGTAGAGAGGCATTACTTACACTGAATGCCTTTGAGATAAAATCAAAACTGGTCTGAGATTGCCTAATACTTCTAAAAGGATTAGCATCTGATAACAAGATTCACTTGATATGGTCATAGTGGATATATAGGCAGATGAGCTCACAAGAAAAGGGGAGGCTAATAAATAGCAAAACTTATTAAGCTAAGTTTTAGGCAGTGGTTGGGAAGAGAATTACAAAAATACTGACTAGAAACAAAAGGTATCAGGATAGCGAAAACATGCATGCCATTCCGATCTCAGAAAAAGAACACGCTTTGTTACGAGATTCATAACTGGACATTGCAAAGTAGTGAAACACTTAGCAAATATAAGGATCAGTCAAAATTTCCTCTGCAGTTTATGTAACGAAGATAAGGAAACAGCAGAGCACATATTTTGTCACTGTAATGGTCTAATTTTAACCCGTTTTCGCTACTTAAGGTAACATTACCCACCACCGTGTGACATGGCGGACAAATCAACCCAAGTCTTTGAATTCTTAATAAATACTAGATTCACGGAGGATTTGTAACTTGAGATTAGTGTCACAACAATTCTATTTTGGCTTGTTTCCGCTTGTCACTGGTTCTAATTCTTGTTGAGAAGCGTAAATGTAACAAGGCAAAGAACCTAAGGAATTTGTGAAAATTGCGTTTATTAAAAATTAAAGGCTTGAACGGCACTGCTCTATACATAAAATTATTTTAAACAAGTTTGTGTGTCTCCCCTAGAGAACTTAAAAAAAATATTTTGTAAATAAATTTCTTCAACTGAGGTCATCAACATTTTTAATTTTTTCTAGTTTTATATTTTACATGATACAATTAAACCAGTTCATTAAATAATAAGCATTTCATAATCGAAAAAAACACATAAAGAATTAATTTTACTGACCTTGTAATCTTGACATATTTTGTGCAATGATGTTAAGCTATTATTTACCACCAGAGCTGAGTTGACAGTTTTATGTAATCTGTAACAAGTTTTAAAGTTTTTAGACATTTTTTTTTTCCAAACACAAAAATATAAAAAATTCAATAAATAAAATTTTTTAGAGAAAAATTATAAAAAAAAAATTATTTTGACAGCTTAATTTTGATAACAGGGTTTCCGCTTAATAGCAGTAAAAAAGTATATATTTACATGATGTTGTTTTGCTAATAGACTGTCTTAACTAAAGTAAATAACATAATTTGTGATTTATAAACTAATAAATGAAATTCATTTTCCGTTTGTTTGTTCGCTTCACAAATTTATGTTTTTAAACGAATTTGTTTGAAATTTTGAAGCGGCAACGCCCATTTTTACGCCCAGTTTTCATCGATTTTCGCTACCACTTTTTATACAGATGTATGTCTCTATTAAAACCCGCACGCTTTTGTTGGGCTCCCCTGCTAATTTTGCTAGCAAAGGCATGTGCCACCTTTTAAAGTAGTGAATTGTTGTATTATTTGGTTGGTTTTTTTTAACAAATAAAATTTCTCTAAAAATTGGTACATACACTCTCTAAGGTTAATTTTGATTAATTAGTAAATTAATAATAAAGGCTGGCTAGCAAAAACCGTAAACTCAAATTTAATCCATTAATTAATTACATTTAATTTCTCAAGCCGTTGACACTAAACCTTTTTAGTTATAAAAAAAGTTAAATAAACATTAAGTAAATTTTATTTAAATACATTTTTTAGTTATGATGTTGTTATATTTAAAGGATATAAAAAAGTGTCTTTTTATATTTTAGAAAAAAAAAAAAAGGAAAAAGCTAATTAAGTCACATAACATCAGTAATATTTTCTATGTTGAAAAATTTCATCGTAATCTTGAACTATAAAACATACTTATTTGCAGACGCCAAATAGTCTTTGAACTTCTTAAGGAACTAATCGCGAACAACCACAATGTACAGCAACAAGCCTTAATAAATAGACTTTCTTTTGTGATGATAAAAACAAGATAAAAGAATTTCGCACGAATTCGTATCTTTTTCTAATTTTTATTTTTTATTTTTTTTTTTTTTTTTTTATTTATTTTAACAGAGTGATAACGTCACTTTTATTAATACATGATACTTTACACACTATTTCATCATTTTCCTTGTAAATAACCCAGTAAACAAAAGTTTGCATATAAGAAAAAATTTAATATAAAAAAGAATGGATTTTTTTGAAATGTATATACTCAAGAGAAGCTTGTTTTATACTTTTGAATTAACCACACCTACTTTAACGCCCAGTATTGGGCAATATCGGGTAATACAGCTAGTTGCTTTTAATAAAATATTTTTTTTTTTTTTAAATTCATCTTATTATTTTGAACATGCCAGCAAGTATTTAGTCTTATGTTTAATTTCAAAGAAAATTAAAGTAGACTTGAAATCGATATTGTGACAAATTTGTATGAAAAATTTATCATAATTTATACTTAAATCGTTATTAGTCTCTTTGAATACCAGCCTTATTTATAGCAAAAACTTATCAGGTCCTTAGTACAGAGTTTATTCACACTGTAGCTCTAACTAAAGTCAGCTGGCTGCTAACCAGTAACTTAGTAACTGTCAAAAATAAATAACGTAAGAAGTAATAAAAATATTATACAAAGAAAGAAGAAAGAAGCCTTGAACCATAGATACAAAATTATAAAAAAAAATGTTTATTAAAAACAAAAAAATTTAGAAAAAAAAGTCTAAATCGTTGATGATTTATAAAATGCATAATTAAACTTCAGAATTGATTTTCTAGGTGGTAAAATATTCTAAAAATAATGGTAAATAAACTTTATACCTGCGTGCTGCTAATGTAAATAGTATTTTTAACTAGCAGCTCGTTAAACCTAGTATTTGTTCTTGCTATTGCTACTGGGGTTCATCACTTCAGCTTAAAGCCATATGTGCTTTTCATTTATTTTAACTTTTAGATGAAAAATCGTAAAAATAATTAATACAATATAAAAAACAATAATACTCACTCTATTCTAGGGCATAGGTTATTTTCCCTTATGCTAACAAATGAACAGTCTAAGCAAGTCAGATTCTTGCTTAACGAAACTGTACAAAGTGAGCTTAGAGATAGTGATTTTTATAAATATAGAAAATAACTACGATTGTGATAACTAAATTTGAGATTAAAATTTTAGTTGTGATAATCAGAGTTTTTAGTTCTAGTAACTAGAATTCGACAGCATAGTCCTAATTTAGATCTCTTTAAAATATTTCGAGCTGTAACAGTGGTTTTCAATTTTTGCAATTAAAAAATTCATTTATCACAACTAAAGTTTTGATTGGTAACAAATTTAGTTCTCACAACCTAAATTTGTTTTCTCAGTGTCCTCAAGTGCACGTGCATAAACACTTGAAAGCTCACATTAACAACTGAAAACTCTTGCTGGGATAATAAAAAAATTGTGAACTTGAAAAAAAACTTTATATATTTAAGGGAGTACAGTTCAAAGTCTATTAAAATTTTTTTGTGTCACTGTATTTCATAGTTTGCATAAGTATTTATCTATTTTGCCTCCATTTAAAATTTTTTTCTATTTAGTTGCAAACAAAGTTAAATAACTTTTTTGCTGGTCTGTATTAAATTATTTGTTTTTCTTGAATTTTTTTTTATATTGAGTAATTTCATATTGAAAAAGTTACTACTAAAATGTAAAATAATATTAAGAGAAGAAAACTTTAGCAATTTCATATTATCGCCTCATCATTAACATTATGGACTTTTTGTTTTCTTTATGGCTTCATATAAAAAAGGAGTGATGTGGAGCAATAAAGTATATTTTCAAGATAGAAATATTAGTTTTAAATATTCATAGTGTTTGTCAAAAAGAGTTTCTTTAATAAAAAATACATTTCGATCATGAATTTGCCTTGCAGTCGTTAACAAATAAATTCGATTGAAACTTAAGTTTTTTTTTGTATGAAAAAATTTTTAAAATTTTAATTCAATATGACCCTTATAGTTTTAGCTGCACGTTGATTCTAAAACCAATTCTAAAAGATCTAGTGCTCATGCCACCAAAATATTTTCTTACTGTAAGTGTCATTTTTTTACTTCGGAAAAAAATATCCTGATCAATTAATTCATATATAGAAGCAAATTTAAGCATTTTATTAATTATTATTATTTTGACTGCACCACTAATTGTAAGATCACCTGTGCAGTTACGAACCTCTAAACTGACTTTCATTTCTGTGTTCTAGCCAAAAATAGTCCCTGCTATTAAAATATTCGTGCGCAAAAAGCGATATTAAAGTAGTTGATTTTTTGCAATTCTTGTTCTATAAATTTAATTTTGTTTTTAATTTTTTTCTGTTAATTTTGTACTTGTTTTCATTAAAACTATTGTTGGAAAAATCAATATTATTTTTGAAATTTTTTTCAAGTTTACTTTTTCCACTTTTAAGTTTTTTGTCCCTTTGCCGTAGAAAGAATACAAGAAAATGGAAAAGAGAAAAACCTTTCACGGAATTTTTATTCCTAATTGTGGGCTGAATAATTTTTTTAAAGCTTTTCTTTACTAAATAATTGCAACATTAGAGTTTTATAAATTCTTCTAAATTACTAAATTTTAATTGCTGTAATAAAAAGGGCATACACGGCCTAAGACAAGAATTAAATATTTTCTTTAATTAAATTATTTATAATTAAATGAATTCGCCTAAAAATAACTTTAAAAAAATTTATTTTTATTTACGGCAAAAAGAATAATCTTTTTATATGAGTTTCCAACCAACTCACAAGTGTTGTTGCCAGTGGATTTGTTGTCAACTCAACACAATTTTTTTTCTATTTTCTATTTATGTGCTCAGGTATAAATTAGAAAGAAACACAGAAAAAAAAAACCATCAATCTGTTAACTGTAATATAAAAACAGCTGCAAATATTCTCAACATCAGCATTTGTGGCAAAAGGTAAAATTAAATGAAACAATTTAATGAAAAAAAGAAGAAAAAAAAAAAAACATTTTGTGGCCATACATGTACTATACAAATTATATTTTTAGAGATTGGAAATTTAGATAAAATAATTTTTTTTTATTAAAAAAAACTGTACAGCAAAAATGACCGTGGCCGCCACTAAAGCAAATTTAAATTTTCAGTGCAAAAAATAGATAAATGATTTAAAAACAAGTTAAATTCAGCTGTGCCGAGTCTTATATACCCTTCACTATGTCAAGAAAATATTGATATTTTTTAAAATACAAAAAAATTTAAGATAGTGAAGAAAAATATGCCGAGTTAAATATGTTTTAATGTAACCCCTGAAGTTTTTTTTTAGTATTAAATATTTATCAAATACGTCGTCTAGATTTTACAACAAGACCTGGATAAACTTTTTGAATGGTGTAATAATAATCTAATGGTACTGAATCTGAAAAAATGTAAACATATGCGCTTTTCTCGAAACTGGGATGTTGATGGTATTTATTTGTTGGGTGGATATCAACTTGAATTAGTAACAGAGTTCTTGGATTTAGGAGTTCTTTTAGACCCTAAATTAAATTTTAATAAGCACGTCACTATGATGGTAAACAAATCTCGTGGAGCGCTTGCATTTATAAAACGTTGGGCTAAACAATTTACTGAGCCTGTAATAACTAAACGTCTTTACACATCCTTAGTACGGCCTATTCTAGAGTACGGATCTATTATTTGGGATCCTTATACTAACTACTTGAAGAAAAGTATTGAATCCGTTCAAAAACAGTTTCTTTTATTCTGTTTGGGAAATTCAATCTGGAGTCCAAACATTCGCCTTCAGCCGTATACAGTAAGACTGGCTACAATTAAATTGCCGACGTTGGAAAGCAGAAGATTGATGCTTAATGTGAGTTTTATGGTAAATTTGATAAATGGGTCTGTGTGCTGCGAATTTCTGCTCAGTCAAATTGACTTTACTGTACCAGTAAGAATAACCCGAAATTATACACCGCTTCACCTCAGATGTCTTCAAATGAATTATGCTAACGCTGATCCATTAAGAAGATTATGTAAAAATTATAATGACCTGTATGATTTTATCGATTTTTCTGTAAATATTAATGTATTAAAACGTAATATTATTTTATTTTTAAATACTTGTAACTGAGTAAGCACATGTTTGTTTAATTTTTTGGTCTGTAAGGATTCTGATCCATAGACTTAAATAAATAAATAAATAAATAAATAAATAAATAGATTGGTAACCCAAATACTCAGAAGTTAGTTTGAATTATCCGTAAGTTGCGAAAATCCCTCAAAGCAATAGGACATGGGTATATAAAAATTTCAAAATAATCTAAAGTAACTTCCGAACGAATCATGGAAGATTGTTAAATGGGACATATGTCATTTTAAAGGGGAGCTCGTCTAGATTTGTAGTCTATCGCCTAAATACACAGAAAATACTTTAAACTATTTTAAAATTTTTTTTTTTAAATTTCCATATACCCTAGTGCTGTTGCTTTGAGGGGTTTTTACAATTCCCCACTTTGCCAAGGTATCATTCCCGATTTTGCTCATGAAAATTTCCAAACAACAGTACTGGAGTATATGAAAATCTCAAAATTTTTTTTAAAAATAGTCCAAAGTAACTTCTGAGTATTTGAAGATTAGATCAGCTTAAGTGAAATGGTCTATATGGATATTGTATTAGGAAAACAGTTTTCAATTTTCTATGAGAATATCGTAAAAAATAAGGAATTTTGCAAAAGCCAAGAAAGTGTAGTTTCATCATAATTATGTACTGAAGATATGAAGAGTTTATGCATGTTATGATGATTACGAGCCTTGCGTTAAATCACGGATTAACTCAATTTAACGACATTTGATCGAATTGGGTATTCAGTAATTTTCCAACAAAAATATTCGGTACGATAGAAATCGTTATTTGCTCTGCTTCTTTATGTGCTGTTAACTTTGTCGCAAACTTCGAATACTTTTGTTGGAAAGTTACTGAATATCGACCCTCCATTTAATTTTTTTTTTGAAAATGCTATAAAAACATCGAGTGTAGCTTCGGCTGTATGGCACGTAGCGCCGTTCTGTTGAAACCAAATGTTGCCAATATCTTCCTCTTAAATTTTTGTGAACAAAAATTCGTTCAACATGGCCCGATAACGATCGCCATTGACTAACGGCCACTCCTTGCTCATTTTCGAAGAAAAATGGCCCAATTATGCCTCTGGACCAAAATCCGCACCAAACAGTGACTCGTTTTGGGTGCGTCGGCTTTTCAATGTATGCGTGCGGGTTTTCTGTGCCCCAAATGCGACAATTTTGGTTGTTTACATACCCGCCAAGATCAAAATGAGCTTTTGAGAAAATCGGCATCTTCTGTAAGTCGATCGCAGGCCCACTTAGCGAAGCGAAAACACAACCATATTCTTTCAGCGGTAGGATAAAACTAATTATCTGTCAAATCAGACATGAGCTAAGTGTTACCATTCACGAAATAAGCACTAGTTGAAAAAAAAGTTCGATTGCGGACCCTATACTTGTTTTTTTCGATGCAAATATTCGTATTAAAAGTTACTGAGAGTGATTTTTTAAATAATCATATTGAAATTTGTCGAATGTAATGGTAATTTCGAGACACATTTGAGATATCGGGAATAAGGTTAGGGGACCTTCTCAGATATCTCAATGTCAAGGGATGGATCTAGGTCACTTTAACTCAAAGCAGAATCTTGCGATTTTAATTGCAAAAATTTTATTTGTTGGGCAGTTCAATTTATTCTGTAAAAAGTCTTAGCTAAAATTTTCCATTGTAAATACACTTTAATATAAAACACAATCCTTTAAATTTTGCTAAATTCTATTAAGGAAATTGTGTCATAGCCCACAATATACTAAGAAAAAGAAGGAGAGGCAAACGTTGCAATAATTTTTTTGCCAATTGGAGGATTTTTATTGTTATTAATTTTCTATACAATTTATGTCAGTTTATTTATTATTGAAATTGTGTCTACACATTCAATATGTAATTCTAAATATTTTACTATTAAATACTTGTTCCGATGAATATTCATTCTTTCATGTGTAGCTCCTGCTTCTTTTATTTATTTTTGTTTTTTTTTTTTTTGTAAATGAAAACTTATAATTTATACTCGTAACTTAAAGTATACAAATAAATACTCATACAAGCGTAAATACAACATGTTACATATGAAGAAATCATCTGTAAATTGTTATCAATTCCTTGTATTTTTTTTTTTCATATGATTCCCAAAATTAGGTCATATTTTTACTGAAACAGTTTTTCCTAAAAATGAGCACAACACAAGGCAAAATTTGTTTTTCTTTTCATTGAAGTGATGGTATTGCTCCAAAAATTATTATTATAACCATGGTTATCTGCTTAATTCTTGGATAAATAATGATTTACATGACTACATGATAAAATTCTTTTCCCCTTAAAGTTAAGCCAATTAATTATTAAAGAGCAATTTTAAAAACGCGTGTTATAATTTCCAAGAAATAAAATGTTTATTTTTATAATTTTTTTAGAAATAATATATAAAAAAAATTCAGATAATAACAAAAAAATATTTGTAAAGTGACAGCCAGTATTGAAATAAAGCTAATTTGGGCACCCCAATTGGGTCTCTTGATTTACTTAAAGACTTTCATTGGATTTTGAAACAGCAAAATCAAATGGTATTTGATATGACTGTTTTTACACTTTAATAGAAACTTTAAGATTTTCCTTGGATTTTTTCAGCTGTTTTTGGTATTGCTTTGTTCCTGATACGATGGAAAGTATAAAAGCTTAGAAAATATTCTAAATATGGAAAGAGACATACGACTGTCAAATTTCTATTTGAATTTTTTGATGTATTGTTTTCACACTATTCTACTTTTTCATTTTATTTCTATTTTTACAAGTCGTTTTACTCAGTATTATAGTGTAACACCCGCATTAGTTGCACAACAGTTAAGACTGTGGCTATGTGACAAATGACACCATTCTGTTATAACCACATAACGTTTAGGTCCATGTAATAACCATTTTCTAGCCACAAGAAATATTCGAGGTTGGTGGCTTGAGGTGTAGCATCTATCTCGAACAGCATTCCGTGTTTTCACATTTCCTACAGACAGGTTGTGGACAAATGTGGTCAATTATGCTGACAGATAAAAATCACCAGAGTCATTTTGATTGAACGTCCATTTTCGTAAAAGGCTTCAGCAATCTTAAATTTGTCAAACACTGTTGAATAGCAGTTGTGCACCTCTTTTTCGCTATAACTTTAAAATAAAACATTGAACATTTTCACCTGAGCACTGAACTTTAAAGGTCTTTTATTTTTATTTGCCATTATTTTGACCATCAAAACAGCAAAACAATTTTTAGTGATGACCTTAAGCTTGGCAAATATTTATTAGATATTTTAATTAATTCGTAGCGTTTGATGAGAGATGACGTGGTTATTACAGTGTTCTGTTTTTACCTTCAGAAATAAAGTGATCGTTAAACAGCTGTTATTAGGTACTGTTTTTACGACGCATCTTATTTTTAATTGTTAATAAAAACAAGTGGCAGCTATTTAATTATGTCGAAATTTATACCAAATAAAGTGTTTTTGCAGGGAGTTTTCGTACATTATTTTAATATGAACAAAAGTGCTGCAGAAAGTCATCGGATTTTAGTAGAAGTTTACGGTGAACATCCGAAACGCAGAAGATCATGGGTTAAGTCCGGACAACCATCATTATCAGTGGCAAAACGCAATATTCATGGATCTAAGCTCTTCCTTTGTATTTGGTGGGATCAACAAGGTGTGGTTTATTATGAATTATTAAAACCCAATGAAACCATCACTGGAGATCGCTAAAGGTTACAATTGATGCGTTTGAGTCGTGCATTGAAGGAAAAACGGCCGGAATGGAGCAAAAGGCACGATAAAGTTATTTTACCGTACGACAATGCTCGACCTCACGTGGCGAAACCAGTGAAAACATACCTGGAAACATTGAAATGGGAAGTCTTAACCCATCCGCCGTATTCTTCAGATATTGCCCCTTCGGATTACTACCTGTTTCGATCAATGGCTCATGGTTTATCAGGGGAAAAATTAACATCTTATAAGGATTGCCAAAATTAGATCGATTCATGGATTGCCTCCAAGGACGAAGAGTTTTTTTCGACGGGGTATTCGACAGTTACCTGAAAAACGGGAAAGAGTAGTGGCAAACGATGGGCAGTATTTTCAATAAAGTAATTTTTTATTTTCATTTCAAATTAATCGTTATTTTTTAATAAAAAAATGCTACGAATTAATTCCAACACCTAATATTAATATAACTAATTTTATATATTATTAAAAACTATTTTTTTAGAGCTTAAGGTGTTAAAAACCCTTTACACAAACAACTGAAAACAATTTCTTAAGTATTTCTCGGAAGTTAGAGCCGTTTTGAAAAAAAAAAACGAAATTTGAACTTGAAATAATTTTCAACTGCTGCGATCCAAACGTTGATTTAAATTCGTAAACTAGTGTAATTAAAGTTTTTATACGAACAGTATGTTGATAACAATTAAAATTACATCAGAGAGCAGAACTTATATGCTCACGTACTCGTATTATAAAAAATTCGTTTTTAAATATAAACCAAAACAAAAAAAAAAAAAAAAGATAGAGGGAAGGAAGCACTATTACACAGAACTGACTCATAATTCTATTTTTAATTAGTTCCCTTTAAATTTATTAATAAGCTCGAGAAAGAATATAAGTTAATAAACAAATTATTCCTAGAATAGTTGTATTCATTCATACGAGTACATAAAATGTTGCATGAATACTCATATTGGAATTATCAAAGATAATTTTATAATCATAGCCCTGGGGGCATATTGTTTTCATCTTTAAATTATTTCATATTCAATGTGAGAGGACGGAATATTAATTAATATACTCGTTTGTAAGTAGATAATTTTTTTATGCTTGGAAACAACAAATGTCATGGCATTTGACCAAAGCTGGCAGTGTTTTTTTAAGGTTTATTCTTTTGTTAAAATAATAAAATAAAAATAATTATGTAGGAAGTGTATTGAAAAGCAGGAAAGGTTTCTGTCCAACACGTGTATCATTAGTGCGATTCACTATTCAATTAAAAAAAATGTTTGGTTAAAATTAGTTATTTACTTTTTATTTATTAAATTTATACAATACGACGTCAAGCTTAATCAAATATTTATTTTAGTTTCATTATTTCGAAAGAATTTTTTTTTTTAAATCTATAGAGAAAATTTTTTTTAAAATAAAAATCCTTAAAAAAAAGAATTTAAATTTTAATAAAATTATTATTTAATATTAATCAAGCTGAAGATCTTAAAAAATTGTTTTTATTTAAATTTTCCGATATTTCGACTTTCTTTTGAAGGTCTTCTTCAGTTAAATTTATTTATAAATTTGCTTAATATTAAATAATTATAAATTTATAAGATCGAATATTTTAATAAAATTTATAAAGTTGCTGTTGCTTAGTGTAATTAAATAAAAAATTTATTTTACTTTACCTTTACTCCTCTGCATTTAAGATCTCTTAAAACACATATGTTTCTCTGACATTTCCTTTAAATTTAATAGACCTAATAAAACTATTTATTGATTTTGTTTTATTTAAATTTTATTACAACCGTATAACCAACCATATGAATGTGTTGGCCTTAAAAAAAAAAGACTTACCAGTAATACGAACTAGTTTTACAGTCAAATGTGTGTGTGTGTGTGACGGCAGCATCCTTTAATAACCTTTAGAGCAAAGAACTAAAAAAAAAAGAATAAATATCAAAAGTAAGAAAATAAAGTAAAGGTTTACATGATAATGTAACAAAAGCACTAAGTGATGTCTGTGTCTCGCAAAAGTGACGCCAAAGGAAAAGTTTTTTTTTTATATATTTTTTATTTCCAGCGTCCAACTCTTTTTAACGAATAATTTTTTTCCTTTCTCTCCTTCCAAAACAACTAAAAGTAAAGTTATGATTTTGTTCCTTATTTTAAAGAAGCAATAACACCCTCACTTTGCCAATTTGTAAATTCATGCACATGGAATCCTTTTTTTTTTTTCTAACAATTTTATTTAGTAAGTGAACAGTAAAGGCAGAATATGGGGCTAAAACACACGTTGATAAATGGCGCCAATAAGGCGTAATCATTAGGAGATGTGGGGAGAGGAAGAGAAAATAGTTGTCATCAGCAGCGTGCTAACGTTTTTAGGAAATACAAAAATATTTTTTTATTTATGATAAAGAAAACTTTTACTGAAATTGACTGTTTAACGGGTTTTCCACACATTGGTAACTGTTTCCTTCTTTTTTTTTTGCTTTTTTGTTACTTGTTTTACTTTAGTTAAAGTTTTTTTTTTCACAGCCTCTTAAACAGATTAATTTAGTAATACTTTTTATTTAAATTCTATTTTTTTTTTATTAAAAAAAAATTGTATCATAGCGCTCAAGTGCATAATATTAAAATTGCTGTGATAATGCCGCTCAGGAATTCCTCTTCTCAAAAATCATTTTGCCTTTAAATTATGTAATAGTAATAGTAGATGTTCGGTATCCTTAAAGAGGATATATACCAATTTTTAAAGCAAAATACAGCTCTTAACTAAGGCACCAATCCAAGTAGTAAATAAAATATTTCAAAGTATAATTTCGGGCTTAAGTTAATTACGGGCACATATCTTTTTGAACAGTGGCAAGTGAAAATCTTTGAAAAGTGTGCGGTTGAAAAGTATATGGCGACCTTCTTTAGAGAAATCTGTCTGAAAAAGAAAAAAAATTGTTTAGCAAATAGAAAAAATAATTTTATTTGTATAGTTTTTATTATGCGCTTTTTAGTTCAGTATATGTACCTTTTATCAATAATATTTCCATGTAATTCCCTATTATTGAAGCTACATAATATTTTTGTTTGATATTTAATTTTATGATAATTTTTATAGTTCAAGGCAACAAAATATATAGAGAAATCTATTACTCAATTTATTTAAATAGAGCCATAATTATACTTACAAAAAAGTAGGGTTTTATTAAGAGCTGACTTTTGTTATGAATTTAAAATCATTTTTAAGAAGATATTGGGCCATAATAATAGACACACTTTTAAAAATATCTTTGAATTCATATAATTCTTATGAACAAAAGTCAGCTCTTAATAAAAGCCTACTTTTTTGTGACTATGATTATGGGCCATAGATTTTAAACAGGTCACCTAAAACCTCAATAGAACAAAAAAGTTTTTCATGTAACATTTAACATTAATGCAAATTTAACGTTTAATATATTTAACTCATTTAAACGGATTTTCGAAATCTGATTACATTAACATCACTGATAAGCAGTTGCTATAAAAAAACTTTGAGCTTAAAATAAACTTTGAGGTAAAAGTAATCAATAATGAATTTTTATATAAATAGAATATTTTGCTTCTTCACAAGTAACTTTTTCATAGTTTTCGTGCACAAATAAAATAATTTGCTTCCTTGAATAAACAAGTAGTAGACATAGTTGTGAAAAAGAGCATTATCTTACCCTGACTTATAGTGCATTTACATTGAACCGAAATCTATTAGATTTGATAGGAAATCTCTTTCAAATTTTATAAAGTTTACAGTAGCTTTTTTTTGACATTTGGCGACTGAAAATATTTTAAAATTTTTTGTGAAAGAATGTTTGTGTATTAAGAAAAAAAAAATTAAAAAAAAAGTGGGATTTTGACACAATTTTAGCGGCTTGTACTAGAAATATTGAGCTCTTCCGATCAGTGGAATCCAGTTTTGAAGTTAAACTATTTTTTTAAGAAAAAAAAAAGGAAGAAAACGTACTAGTTCTTCATAATTTGAGAAAACAGCAGCTATTGCTCCTTGTAGTTTTTTATTTTATTTATTTTTTTTTTTAATAAAAATTTTTTAAAATTTACTTACCGGCAACTTCACTTACCATTTCTTTTCTATGACGTTTATTTTTAAAATTATTTAAACTTTTTCTTTTAAACCTGAAAATAAGGGCACAACAAAGATGTGCATATTGATTTTGACTTCAATTGGAAATTTGTAAGGTAAATTGAGCTCAATAAAGGCAATATTTGCGAAAAATGCTTAATTGATGAATTAGCCTGTATGCCCGAACTGCCTATTACTTATAACATGTTCAGAAAGGAACGCGATTTTGATTTTAACTATTAAAATTTTTGAGAAAATTATATTTATTGACTTGTAGTGTTATGTGTGAAATATTTTTTGACAATAGAACACACACATTCTTAAGTTATTGTCACATTACGCTAATATTTGTCGAAATAAGCGTAACCACTACTTTTTAGAAAATATTGTTATAGTCCAGTATGACTTGTATTTCATAAAATTAATTCAAATAAAAAAATTTAACGAATCTAAGCTAATATTACTTAAAAATATATAAAAGTATGTGTAGATGACATAGTGGTTATGTTTATTACAACAAATATGTGACTGTAGCTTTAGATGGCAGAAAATATGCAACATTTTTGTTAGAAAAGAAATCATCATGCAGAAAATGAAAAGTTGTGCCATACGAACCAATCAAACAGCCTTCTCCTACAAATCTTCATTCTTTAGTTTATTAATGCCCACTAAGAAAGTTTAGAGTTACCAAACTTGATTGCTTTCTAAATGAAATGAAATCTTTCATTACTTTAATGAAAATTAATTTTTCATTAGATAATTGGAAAAATTGGCAGGATATTTGAACAAAACTCTCTCCAAATTTATTAAATTAATTTAGTTTCTTTTTTGGTCTATCAAATTAGTAACTTTTTGTTAGTTACCCTGTATAAATATTCATCAATAACTGTGATACAAGGTGATTTTCAAAAACACACACACACACACATATCCCATAAAGCCTTTGGTATATCCGTTTATTTTTATGACTGTTACAGTTTCCACAGATTTTGTATTGATATCTCTAGTCTGACTGGGTGAGTTAGCTAGTGAAATAGTGAATATCAACTCCAACTCTCAACTATACAGCCAGTCAGAAGAAAAAAAAATACTTTTGCAACATATTTATGACTGCCGTGTTATAAAATATGAATTGACAGTTTTAGTGATGATGATTTTATATGACTGTGTGCTTGGTGGAATTCGCTAGTACAGCATTCTTCTATTCAGTTGCTAGCTAACTTACAAACTAAAATGTTGAAAGATGTATTTTAAAGATACAAAAATGTTAAACGGAAGGCTGCTGATGTAACATCTTAGATTGTTTTAAGACACAAGCCAACCAACATCCAATTAGTATGTTTTTTCTTATTCTTTTGAATAAAGAATAAAAAAAAGTGAATGTAAAATAGGAAAATTAAAAAAAAACTATAAAACTGTCGTCAGACAATTGAATGGCATTTAAAATGTGTGTATGGGTATCATGTCAGGGAGGAGGAAGTCTTAAAAAGTCGTTTCTTTTCTTTTATTTTTATTTTTTTTTCATAACTAAGTAAGTTATTAAATGAGAATTATTATGGTTCTTTGCATATCTTTCTTTTTGTGCTGAGGACATTTATTGAATTTGGTACACGCCACTAATAGCAAACTGTTCCATGAACATTGTGCTGATCTTGTAGGGAAAGTAAGCTTGGTTTTTTTATGCCACATCAATTTCGGTTTGAGGAAAAAAAAAATTAAAAATGAAATAGAAACAAAATTGGCATTTGCAAGCTTAATAATGGTAAATGCGTGCTTGATTTTATCAAAGATTTGTAGATAAAAAAATTAACGTTTAATTAGCTTTATTTTTTTATGTTGTTGTTGTTGTTGTTTCTTTTCAGAACTCAATTAGACATAATCTTTCTTTACATAACCGTTTTATGCGTGTTCAAAATGAGGGCACTGGCAAATCATCCTGGTGGATGTTGAATCCTGATGCCAAGCAGGGTAAATCAGTACGCAGACGTGCTGCCTCAATGGAAACGTCACGTTATGAAAAACGTCGGGGGCGTGCTAAAAAACGTGTTGAATCTTTACGTCAAGCTGGTGTTACTGGTCTCAATGATAATACACCCTCGCCTAGTAGTAGTATAAGTGAGGGCTTAGATCATTTCCCCGAAAGCCCGTTGCATAGGTAACTATTAAATGCTATATTTTTTTTTTTTTTTAGTTTTTTAAATTGAATTCAGTAGTTGCTTTTGTTACTAACCAACATTTTTATGTAGCTTTCAAAGCTTTTTTAATTTTTTTTTGTTTGCAATACAACCTGTAGTGGCAATTAGTTTGTAGTTTAGTTGTAGAGCTGATAACTAAATAGTTTGGTTGTTGCCAATTTTAATTCTTAATTTCCTTATCTGCCCTTCTTCTTTTAAAAAGCTTAAATTTTTGTAGCTCTTTTTTTTTTTCTTTTTAGTAATTACACTGAGAAAACCAATTCGGTTGTGAGAACTAAATTTGTTTCCAATAAAAAATTCAGCTGTGACCATTGAGTTATTTAATCGTAACAATAGCATAACGGTTTAACAGCTCAAATTATATTTAGAACTAAATTTTGGAATCCTGGTTACTACAATTAAAAAAAAATGATTAACACAACTTAATTTTTGTTGGGAAACAAATTTAGTTCCCACAACCGAAGTTATTTGCTGTGTGTAAGTAGGAAATATTTAAGTGCACAAACTCTGTGCAGTAGAAAAACAAATTAAAAAAGCTCTGACCGCTGATTATGGTAAAGGGAACCAAAATAAAAAAGTACACGTGTTTAAAAGTTTTTAAAATCTTACATTTGCCTTTTTTTCAGTAAAGGGTTTAATTTGTTCCAGTTTTTTTTAACTTCAATAAGTTCATCATCAATTGCTTTTTCGGTTTTCACGAAGAAACACAAATTCTTCAAATAACATGTTAATAGCGATTCTGCGTAGGAAACCTTGCAAGTGCTGCATTTTAGGTGTATAAAATGTTTGGCAAATTTATTTAAAACACTTTTTCAAGAGTAAGAGATTTAAAATGTTCTATAAAAATATTCTTTATGAAATTCTGCTATAAGTTGCTGCACGCATATACGGAAAACAAAAACTCAAGTTAATTATCATAAGATAATTAACACAGCACAGTGTGACCTAGACCTTAATTTTGGCATTAAGACATCTGAGAACATCCTCTCTTAAAAAAAAAAACCCCTACTCCCATATCTCAAGTAAGCCGTCTGCAAAGTGCAGACGGTGGAAAACTGTGTGCTTACTCTCAGGTACCCAGCAACTGCGGCAGTTTACGTAGAAGTTCAATCAAAGTCTATCGGCTTTCGTACCGATTGCCCAGTAATCAGTTATCACAGCCATTCTTGCTGATACTTTGTTTACTCTAAAATGAATTTATTTATTAAATGCTTTTTAACTTTTGAGACTAGAATCGAACATTAAATTATTTTAGTTTTTTTATTATCAGCATGGGCTTTAATCGCACTGCGATCTTTAAGATCTATTGTGTAGCCCAATTCCTAACTAAATACAATTCGAAACTTTTTACAAATTTAACAAAATGTGCCCCTTCGCAGACCTTTCCCCAGTACATAGCTCTAAGGCGTGGATCTACGCCTACAAAATGGAAGCTGTTTTTCTTATTTTAGTTCATAAATAATAATCGCAATAAAAATTTGATTTTATTAAAATGAAAACCAAATAAAGTCTTCCGGTATTTGATGCAAAAGGTCTTGCATTTTTTACTGAAAATGTTTATTAATATTTTTTTTTTTTTTTTGCAAAATATTCTTACTAGTTTTACATAGAAATTTTCTTCAATTTATTTAAAGCATGATTTAGATTTCATTATTAAAACTACTTACATACTTACATAAAATTAATAAAAATATTATTTTTTTTAAATTAAGTTTCTCGTTACATTTAATGAATGAATGGCAAGTTAAATTAATTTTTAATTTGTTAAATATTTCATTTTGTTTCCTTCTTTTGATTTATCATACCAATTTTATGTTTACTTTTCTTTTAAAAACCAAAACAAAAAAATCACTTTCATAAAAAAAAATCACATAATCGCCAAATAATCGCAGTGGTTTTCCCATATCACCGGATTTTCGACAACGTGCTTCATCAAATGCAAGTTCCTGTGGACGTTTAAGTCCTAGACAAAATGTTGTTGGTTTGGATTTTGAATGGGGCTTTACCTCTGACTATCAAAATTCAGCACCAGCTGCTACCATGGAGAAGTTAGCTGGTTCAATGGCTGAAGAATTGACTTTACAAAAGGATCTATTGCAACAACAAGGGTCAGTTTTAATTTTATATTTTTGTTTTTTTTGTATTGATTTTTCTTAGATTTTTTTTTATATTTTAAAATCATCAAATTTAAATTTTAATCAAAATTAAAAAAAGCATGCAGCTGTGTTGTTGTTTTTTTTCTTAAATATTTTTTTAGTAGCATGTTAAAATTAATCCCGTAGTTTTTGAAGAAAAAAAAACAAGTGTATTTTAAACAAATAAATGTTGTAATTAATGCTCAGATAAATAAAGTCAAGTTTTGTTTTGTTGTTTTTTCAATGTCTTTGAAACCAAACGATCATCATACGGTTGGCACAGATTTAGCACAGGCACAGGTATGCCCACTCAAGCACCACCACCACCATATCCCAACAATACACAACAATCAACCTACAATTTAAATGGACCCTTATCGCAGGGTTACAGTAATTTATCAACTCAACAGTGTATGCTGCATCGTTCATTAACCTGCGCCTGTTTGCATTCAACAAGTGAGGTGAGCTTTGCAAAGAGTTTTAAGCAAAAAAAAAAAAAAAAAAAAAATAGAATAGCATAAACTAAAATACAAAACTTCCTTGATTTATTTTTAAGGGACTCTCACCAAATTCAGTAACAACAATGTCACCCGCCTATCAAAATAGCGAACCATCATCGGATTCTCTAAATACCTACACAAATGTTGTCATTGACGGCCAGTCATCAGGGGTAACGTCCGATAATAGTGCTTCTAATGTTTTAATGGTACAACAGCAACAATTGCAACAACAACAACTTAGCTCAAATTTAGAAGGTAACTAAATAGTAAAAACTATTTTTAATAAAAAATGCTTTGGTGTTTATAAATAGCGGAATCGAATCTGTTGGTCTGTTTGTCTGTGGGTCCGTGTAGTTGTTGAAATCAAATTTCTAAAGTCCTTATTCAACGTACAGAAATGTTTAGTATAAAAATCTTTCAGGTGTCGCTGCCTTCAAGCTACTATTGGAATTCAGCCTGAACGCTCTGCAAATGGCTGAGCTATGAGTCAAAAACCGCGACTATTTACATTTTCTGAATGGATTTTTTTTGCGTATTTTGTATTAACTACAAAACATACAAAAAAACGTGGTATGTAGTTTTGCAGGCAACAATGGTTATTATATCTGTGCAAAAAAAAAAAAAAAAAAATCAAAATATTTGGTACACAAAAGTGTACAAATCGCCACCCTCAAATGTGAATGAACTAAAACAATTAATTCGAGCGACAATAGCTGCAATTCAGTCTCAACGTTGCAAGTAGTATTGAACCACTTTTTGCTGCGCTAACCAGCAGGTCACCATTTAAATTAAATTATCTGTCAGACTAATTAAACTGTTTTTAATACAATTTAAAGCGCTTTCAAATGAAAAAAGATTGAATTAATTACATGCATTACAAAAAAAAAGTTTTTGCAGTTTCTTAATGTGGCAAAATTCATCATGAAAACTATTAATATTTGCTTATTATAGTGAAGGATATGTAAGACACGGTACAGCCGAATTTAACTTGTTCTTGTGTAAATATTTTTTTGCTGCTCTTTAAATTCATATTTTCTTTGTTGTTTATTTATTTTCAGATAATAATTGCACCTCCACTCTAATAGGACAATATTTGGGCGCGTTAAATAATGAACCGGCACAGATTGATGAGTTTAATATTGAAAATTTTCAAGGTGGCTTAGACTGTAACATAGAAGAGGTAAAATTATACAAAATTCTATTGCTTATTTAAAAAAATATTTTCTTAGAAAATTCATTTTTTTAAACTTTTCTACAGAGAAGAACAGTAGCTATTTTACCCATATCAGCCAGGTCTTTTACTTTATAAGTTGGCATTCTTAGAGGAAATCCTTTGCAAAATAAAATTTTAATAACAAAAACCCACCTAAATTATGTGGGCGTGGCCACCTTCACTGAACAAAAATTTTAATAAATGACAAGCAAATAAAAAGTTAAATTAGGTTAGGTTGTACAACACCCAAAAAAAAAAAAAAAATAAAAAAAAAAACGACTCTATTCAATTCTCTGATGTTATCCGTCTCTAAAAGAAGAAAAAAGAAGAAAGATAGTGATAGAGAGATTGAAGAGAAATAAGAAGCAGTTTGATGTGTTTGGTCACGGAAAGGAAAATTATGGCGGAAAGTAAAATAGATCGATATTATTTTGTATTTTTTCATTTAATCATGCATTAAAAAGTTGTGTATTGTGAATGAATTGTGTTATTTTATCAGCCAATTTTTTGAACGCCACCAACATTTTAATAAAAGGAATAAGAAAACAAATAGTATGAGTAAAAATTAGAAACTTTAGGTAAATAGATTTTATTCGTCATTACATTTACTAAATAGGCAGTTTAAAGAACTTCTGATTTAAGCGGGTGATACACACGTCAAATTTCAACATCAACACATGTATTTATGTGCATTTTTTTAAATGAAAGTGTGTGAATTTAACGAAAATCAAAACTAGTTTAATTTTTTTGATAGGCATACAAATGCCTTGATTGATGTTGAAATTTGATGTGTGTTACCCCCGTTTTGTGATCGTTTGCCAATTAAATACGACCTTTCAACCGTTTCAAATTATAATTTAAAAAAATAATTTTTTTTCTTTGCTAATGCCAGCTAATTCAACAAGAAATTAACTTTGATGGCATGCTCGACATAAATATACCCTTGACAGCTGTTAATACTAGCACAGCAAGTAATAGTGTGTGCAATAATGGATTAATGATAGCTGGTAGTACAACAACTGTAGCAATATCTGCCTTAACAGCACAACAACAACTTAATCAGCTGCAGGCGCAACTTCAGCAACAACAACAGCAGCAACAGCAACAAGAGCATCAACAGCAACAACAACAATTGCCATCAATGATAAATAATAATAATAATACAACAATGATAACTGGCTTAGAATTGCCAACACAAGCCGCCACAGCCAACATAAATGGCCGCGTACAATATTCTCAACAAAATGTAGTGACACCACCATCATGGGTTCATTGATATCATCGGGTAGATTATTATTCTTTACAATAGAAATACAAACAAAAACCAACGTTAAGTCGTTGACACACCACTCGCAGACACTTTGATTGCTTAAATACAGCATCTCTTCAAAATCAGCAAAAAGTGAAGCCAAATAAACAACTAAACTAATGTCATCCTGCTACAAGGATTAAGGAAATTTTTATTCAAAATCAACAACAACACATATTTAATGGACACCAACCGATAACCAAACATAAAAACTATTCTTTTTTTTTCAAAAAATAAAAACATTTAATTGAAGTAATTTAAAAAAATACATTTTGCCAAACACTACTGAGAATGGATAATAAACGTATTGCATACATACACTCACACTCACATATAAATACAGCAAACATTTCAAGCCAACAACAATCATCAACCATTAAAAAAGAAACTTTGGAAATAATAAAGAAAAAAAAAAAAAAAAAACAGCAACCATTTGAAATAAGAAGGACAATAGTGTAAATAACTCACAACAACAAGAAAACTCAGTCAACATCTCTAAGCTGATTGCAACGTCAAATATTATAAACAAAACAAAGTAAGTATTTGAAATGTTTTATTAAAAAAAATATTGTAAATCATTTTACATTTTATTTTTTTTATTTAATTTTTTTCTTTTTGTTACATTTAATTTAAACTGGCTTTTATGCATAAATTATGTTAATCATACCATGTTTATGAATATTAAGGACTTCTAATTTTTTGTCTCCTTTCCAATAAGTGTCTGCAAGACTTTTAAGAATCTAAATGAATAAATTAAATCTGGTTTTTAATATTTGAGTTGTTTTTTTATCTTTAATTTTTTCTCTCAACAAATTGATGCAGCAATAACAAATAGCCTTTAAAATTTGGTAAATAACTAAAGAGTGAAAGTTTTAAGCGGGAGGATTTTTGAAGCAAAGCATCGATATAAAAATAAATAATTATAATCCGACCTCAAGCTTAAAAAACTAGTTGTTTTCATTTTGATTTGAATTATATTGAAGTTTCGCTCGATATCAAAAGCCGTAAGACGGCTAAAAATTAATTTTTTCAGTGTCACTGGCTTGCCGCAGTCAGCTCTAGTGTTGATTGTCTAGTGCAGGGCAAAAGCAGAGTAGGTGCTTTATAGTATCCTCCTCAAAGATTTTTCACACTGCCGTTGCTCAGTATTGTTGCTACTATATTTCTCAACTGAACTTTCTGTAGCTCTAATAGAACACTGGTCAGTCTAGGTTATATCATTGTCTTATTTCACACATCTATTTACTAGTCTAAGCGCACTGTACCATATACAGAAATATATTTCCGAACAAGTTAATTAAATTTAGCCACTGCTAAACAAAATAATTTATTATCCAACTTACTTAATTTAAAGACACCACAGAAGACTTAGAGGGGTTTCACATTTGGCAAGTGACAAGTTCGAAAGCCTTCTTACCTCAGTTCGACTAAAAATTCAGTGATCAAATTACGGCACTCGAGACCGAACGGAATTTCAAATCAATTAAATAGTTATTTCGATCGATATCGAATGCCGTAATTTGGCTACAGGATCATTACTGACTTAAAAATAAAATAAAAAAATTTAATAATAAAAATAAGCTTAAATTGAGCCAAAAATCGGTGGTCATTTTGACACCATTCCGTTATCAATTTAGTTGACAATGAGTGTTATTAAGTTTTGAACAAGCGTGTACAAATCGACAGTGGTTAGTTCTCAATTTAGAAAAATATAAGCAACTAATTTACTTTTTTTAAAAACGCACGTTGTCGATTTGGTAACGAACGTTGTCAAACTGACAAGGCGTATTGTCATTCGACACCTGTATAGTGTCATTGTGATACCAAATGGTGTCGATTCAGCACCGGTATTAGTCCAAACTGAAATGAAATGGCTAATGGAACGTTTATTGGTCTATTTATGGGTGATTCACAATACCTACTGCTTAATAACACCTACTAAAGACAAACAAAAATAGAGTTAAAAACGCTAGATTAAAAAAACTAGCTAAAATCTCATTACAGATCAATAATAACAAAAAAAAAAAAAAAAAAAACAATTGATTTACAGCCAACTTCACTACAAAACGCGCTGTCAAAATTAGATTTTCCAACTACTCAGCGCTGCCGTCATCGCAGAACTATACGCGGTAAAGCATCTTATCGTTTTGGCTTCGAGCTGTCAAAATTTGTTTACTTCCTGGGCAGCCATTGTTTTTATGCTCAAAGTTCTTTAAAAAAAATTATGTTTATAACCGGATCTACTTTGAATTCCCAATTGTTATTTGACATATACGAAAGCTAATTAATTCAGTGTTTGTTGTAGGGAATGCTCTTTACCTTATGGTATGCCGTCGAGTTATTTCGGTATTCTCCATACATTTTGCTTAGTCATAGAGGTAAAATACTTGCCGCTTCAATTTAACTATGACTGTAAATTGTTAGAAATTTAGCTTGTTTTGCATGAAATACTATGCAGTTTGATATAATTGCGACCTGTAAGATCTATCATCAAATGTTTCCACGTTTTGCGTTCTACTTGACAAAAACGACAGGATTTGTTTTGTACCACAGCCATTTTACTCATGTGCTAGGTTAGTGTACAATGGACTGTCAGTAGAGTTTGATGTCATTTTTGCTAAAGTTCCAAGCAACTTCTGCACTAATGCGTTTTTGGTTAATAAATTCCCTTGAGAGCCGCATGCACGCTTCGGCTCTCCAGCACTTTTATACACATATGAAGTTGTTATTTATCCTATCCCGCGCACTTTTTAGCCATGTAATCTGCTTTCTCATTGCTTGCATATTCTTCACGTCCTGGTATCTATACCAGAGTGACCGACTTCTTTTCTGCTAGAGCATCGAGAAGCCTAGAGCAATCCTTAACCCAACTCGTTCGGAAGGAATAGCTTGCTAATGCAGTCTATCTCACGGAAACATTCTTTAGCCTCCACTAATTAGAAGCATGTGGTCAAAACTCGATCTTAGGTGATTTATTTTTATGCTATTTTATGCTTTATGTACAAGGACATTTTTTTGTTTTTACTCCCTAAATAAAGTTAACCACTTGACGCCTTTGTTCTTGCTCACTAATATTTATTTTTGATTGTTTTTCTATACATAAATATCCTTAAATACGCACAAGAAAAAAAAAACTGTGGATGATTGTTTGACTTGTTAAAAACTTAACAACGCGTTTTTTTTATTAAGCAATAGCATTAGAAAAATGATAAATTAAATGAAAGGGAAACAAAAAAAAAAAAAAAAAAAAAAAAGAAGTTTGAAACAAATACATGCAAGCCGCCAACAGCTTATAAATTCTTGGTAGTCCTTATTATATTTTTTTTTACTCAATTGATATAACAACCCCAACAACAGTTCCTTTGTATACAAGTTGTTCTAATTTCTAAGCATTTCAAAAGAAAAAAGAAAATTTTCCACTTGATGAAATTATTATTGTTTGGCGTTATAAAAGACATAAGAAATAAATATAAAAATAAAAAGAAATTAAGAAATCTATAAAAAAATCTCTTTATTTTGAATACGAGTAGATGAACAAAACAGAAATAAAATTTTATTCAAAAATATTGTTGTGTCTTTATTTTGTACGGAAAACTGTAGAACGCTTCCAATAATTGTGGGTAATAAAAATAAAACGACTAATAAAATAATTTCTTTTTAATTGCCTAGAAATCTGAAGGGCAATTACACGTTTCTAATTTTTCTATTGAATTATTAAAGATTTGTGCTCTTTTCAAAAAAAAAAAAAAAAAATAAAAGAAATTGCTGTAGACTTTAAAGTAAAATTTATGAAAAAATTCGATAACGTTGATGTAACAGTCAAGGAAGTTGGTATATGTCTTGGTTTTACATTTATTTTTAAAGGCCCAATAAATTGTAAAATGTTTTTATTAAAGCCCACTAAATATCAGGTTAAAGTTAACAAAGAAAAAATAATAATAAATTCAAATTTCGTGCATAATCAAATTGCAACTTTAGTTATTCTCTACCCTGCTGCTGTAATTCTTAACTTAATTCACTCAAACAGAATTTGAATTGGAATTTTTTTCTTTAACAAAATTTGATTTTTATGAGATGCATGATTTGTGTCAAACTTTTTATATTTTTACAAAAAAAAAAAAAAAAAACAAAAAAAAAAAAGAGAAAAATTAATTTTTGTTTGAACATTTCACTAAAACTTTATGATGCCACTTGTCTCACAAACAAAAAGTACAGACAATTCATAAAACTAATTGTTGGATTACAGAGACTTAACGGAAAATTCAATTTGTTGGACATTATTTAAGGCAAAAAAAATAAAAAAGTAAAGTAAGAAATGAAGCAACTTTTTTTATGTGATATAAAAAAACTTTTCTCCACAAAGAATAAAAAAAAAAAAAGTTGACAAGTAAAAAAACAACGAAGAAGAAAATGCGTACTGACAGCTTACAAAAGTTGCCAAGAGAATTTTAAGAATAAAGACAAAAAAATTAAAAAGACAAATGAATTACTTTGACAAAGTGGCCTTAAATGAAGGTGGCTGTGGATGGCAAGGCATGGCGTCATAACCACCAATCGTGGTAAAGTTGGCAGCGAAATGCACTGGCCGTTAAAATTGTGTGTCGTAAATTAATTTATTTGAAAACTGATTTTTTTTTATTATAAATTCTTTTCATTTACAAAGAGTTGCTTTTAAAAAAAATTTTTTGTAAATTAATTTTTTTGGTTTTTGCTTACCAAAGAAATTTTCTTGTTGCCTTGTTTTTAGGAATTTAAATATTTCTTTAATTTACAGCTCACACTGATGGACATTTAAAAACTTGTTTAAGGAAAATAAAAAAGTAAATGCAAGAAATTAAAAAAAATTTTAAACATTTTAACTTTCATACTGCCTGCTTGCCTCCCCCTTTTTTTCTTTTTTTAAGTAGGTAATTTAATATACACAAATTTATTTACCCTCGAGATATTTTAGCTCTGCGCTAGTTGAAGCTCAAGCTCTCTAAAGTAAATTCTTATTAACTATGACGTTTTTACACTTGATTTACTTTGAGTATTTTTTTTTAGTATTTTTGTTCTGAAAATGACGGGTGTTTTCTTTTTTTGTTTTTTTTTTTTTTAACCACAAAACAAAATTATAAAGCAGCATCATCCTTTTAGCTGGCGTTTTGAAGCCCTCAGGATATAATTAATTTTTCATAAAATTTCGTAATGTTTAGATTAAGAATTTAAAATTTTGTTCAGCTAGTAAATCTGGCACTAAAGGGAGAAAGTTATCACTTAATTTACATGACAACTTGCGGCCAAATTGTAGGAAAGTTGGGATTTTTTTTAAATCTAGTATTTAAGGTATTTTTAGAAAGTTAAGTTAAAAATTACTTGTGTAAAGTAATTGCAGTTACTCATGCACATACGCACGATAGTAAGTATGTAACTGAAAGTCTTAGTTAAAAGTATAAGGCCCGGTTTTTGGCTAAAACTTTGGAAGCAAATTTTGGGGGGATTGGTAAGGATGCACTATGCGATATTTTTAATTTAATATCCAATCAAAATCTTAACTTTACCTATGACCATAAGGGTTATTATTACAACTAAACGATAACTAAAAGTAGGATGTTATCGAACAGATAAATGTTTTTTGATTATTACTTTAACTAAAAAGTGTATGATAAGCTAAAGATAGGTTTGTGTAGCTCATAACTTTTTCAAGCATTTAAAGTTCCATATTTTCCATTTTAGATATGGCAACCTCAGCAGCCATAGACATTGAATAATCAAATCAAAAGGCATTATACACACTTCGTGATTTATTTGGTCAGTACAGTGTGTAGAGATCCGTCAAACAGTTACCGTGAATTGGCTTCTTGTGCCCAGAAATAAGATTAATTGCCCTGCATTACCCGCAGGCTAGTGGTGGATTTACTTAAAATTTTCAGAAAATTTTTGGAAACAAAATAAAAATTGCATAGATTTTTCTGATAAAATAAAAATGTCAACCAGAAAGCCACTATTAAATTTAAATTTTACTCTCTCCTATTCTAAGCTATAAAAATAAAAAATTTATGGAAACGATAAAAGAAAAAAATTACATTTACAGTAGTGTGAAAATAAGTAGCATAAAAATAATTTTTTAAAAGCAATAAAATCGAAAATTTTTACAACCACTATGGAACGTTTGAATTATTCATTTCCGTATTTCATAACTGGCAATAAGAATTCTATAATCTCTTTAATAGATTTTTTATGAAATTTAAATAATAAATAAAATAGAATTACACATGCTGGTACTAGCACAAAAGTAGACCTCAATTTGTGAATAAAGGGCGTACGAAAATCGTAAAGGGCATAATTCAATAAAAAATTAAAAAGAAAACTTGTCATAAAAAAAGCAAATTTATATGCAAAATCTGGTGGAATCTCTAACAAAAAAGAAAACAAATTGTTTAAGAAATAATACGTGTATGTATGTGTGGATGGATTTTCAGAGGAGAGAGATGAAAATAGTTAAATTTTATGGCATAATTTTTGGCGCTTATTCATTGGTCTATTTAAAAGCATAACACTTAGGCCGATTTTGTATGCAAATTACTTTCTTTTTAACATTCTGCTTATCTTCAAGCTCATGAATATTTTTGTCACATTTGCTTATCATCAACACCATTTTTTGTTTTTTTTTTTTTTTTTTTTTTTTTGGAGTGAAAAAAAAAAATTATGTATTTATGAAATCATTTATTTTCTTATTGACACTATTTGCTTTTAATAATAAATTTGTATTTTGTGTAAAAATTTTTTAACATATAACTGCTTCAAAGATTTTCTTTTTTTCCTTTTATTAATAAAAATTCTACCATAAGTTTCATCGCTCTTACTTTTAATTTTTTTTATAAACCATTAAATCGAGAAAAAATATTAAAAAACAATTTTTTTTGTTGTTTACACATACTCCTGCTTTATATTGTGCAGCATTTTATACATAAATGCACATTTATTGTAAACAAAAAAGAAAAATCAACAAGAATTTATTGTCAAATCAAGTACAAATTATATGGCTGACAGCTTGGCAAATATTAAAATATTTTCAAGTGGTTTGATGATACAAATAATATATGACACCACATTACTTGTATCAAACCATTAAATGGGGAAGATACCCCCAGGGTAAAGAAAAAAAGCACAAGAAACTTAATGAGAGATTTCAACATGCAAAATATTTGTTTAGCCTTAATTTTGTTAAAGTTGATTTATGAAGAAATTTCAGCTTTTGTCTGTAAGATGTTGAAACAAATAGTCTACCTCCAAATGAAACACAAAATTCTTTTCACATAATCTGAATCTGTGTCTGATGCAAAATTTACAAAATCCATAAATTTTTTATCACTAGAATTACATACGAATTGACTTTCAATTCAATAAATCCACACAAACTTTATTTTTTTGAATTAAATAACGCAATTTAAATGATCTCTCGAAGTATACCAACACATTTTCAAACGCTTATGAATTATTTAATTTTTAATTTCAAATCAGTGAAGCTTTTTTACCTGTCTGCAGCAAACATTCAGCATCGAGGCAGAAATCAATCCTGCAGGTTAATCCCACATTTTTGTTGTGTGTTTAATTTGTTTATTTATTACTTCCTAACTATTATCGAATAAATCGAAAGTTGGGCTTGAAAATGGGCGTGGGTGGTCCAATATAGCAATCTTCCTTGGAGTATAGAGAGTCTATTGGCCTATTCAGCGAACGCGTTTTTCGACAATCACTTGGATTATCATTCGCCCAAATGTGCTAATTCTGCTCATCACTGAAGATGATTTTCTTCGAAAATCGATCATCCACTGTTGACGTTTGGAATGGTCAAGAGGCTTTAGTTTTTGAGTCAATTGCACCTTGTATGCATGTAAATGCAAGTCTTTATGCATAATGTTCATCAACGACGCGTGAGAGGTGCAATTGTTGGGCACGACGACGAGTTGAGGTGGACAGCTCTTCAGCCACACTGTCGCGACCAACAGCAATATTTTCTGCAGTACGAGCTGTACGAGCATGCACTGGTGTTGTCACATCTCCTACAGACGATTTTTCCGATTGTACCCACGGATTAAATTGACCGAAAAAATCACGAAGTGCACGCCCATTTTCATAATAAGCCTGAATAACTTTAACGCGTTGCTCGATTGTGTATCTTTCCATGGTTCAAATTGTGTGTAGTCTGAAATTGAGAAATGTCAAATGAAATGCAGAAAAAAAACTAGACGTTTAGGTGTGGTTCACATTCAACATCGGCCCTTAAAATTTAACCACACTTTATGTTCCAAATTTCAGACAAATCCGTTGGAAACAAAAATTTGTTTAGCGACTAAATAAACAAACAAACAGAATATGAGTTTTATTTATAAGGACTACTTCCTTAAAACTTCCTTGATATGGCATGACGTAACTGGTGTAACCAATTAGAATCATTATGCCGTTTAAATATTCATAAATATAATTTTATGTAGAATTTTATATTTTGTTTGTTTAGCACCTTTTTTTTTGTTCTAACAAAATACATAATAATGGAATTCACATGCACCAAAGCACAATAATAAGAAAAGCTAACAACTTGAGGGCTTTCTTCACCTATTACAATTTTTACATATTCATATGTAGGTACATAATGCTGTGTGTGTATGTAAATAAACTTAAACACCCTTTAGCTGTTAAACTTAAAACAAACATTTTACATAAAAGCGACTTGCAAACATGCTTTTCGTAGTCATTTTTTTATATTTATTTTCTTGAAGAATGTGTGCCATTATTAACAAGTAAAGCTAAAATGTTTATTTACCTATTGAATATTCCCTCTTGCTCTAAGAAAGAGTTTACACTCAACTTTTGTAATATTTTATTGTTTCAGCAAAATGACAACTTCAAAAAAACAAAAAAATATATATATATATATATATATATAAATAAAACAAGAAACAATTATGTTCTGTTGAATCATTTGAGCCTTTTTGACATTTTAATGCTTCAAGTTGAACACAGTTCACACACTTGTACTTGTTCACAGAGAAATACATATTTTTTTGTATTTAATCCTTGTAATATTTTGCAACCATAAGACATGCAACAAGTGCTTAAACCTTTGATACTTGTGGCAGTTTTGGTTTTTTAGTTAAATAACATACACAAGCACACACATAAATATATTTATTTCAAAAAAAAAAAAAAAAAAAAAAAAAGAAATCCTTAAGGATTTTAAGCAGCTTGTCAAGATTTTCTTGTGGAATAGTTGTTTTTGGTTTGTATACGTATTTAAGTTGATTTAAAATTCTCAACCCCATTATGGCAGATATAACGAACGTCTTAACTTGGATTCAACGTTGAATGTTCTAACGTTTTAATCGGTTGTAGTAGAGAACAAGCGAACAAACAAACAAACGACTACAGTGCAAAAAAGGAAATAAAATACAAAAAACATAAAATGCAGTCCCTGTATAAAATGTCTTTTTGTTTTGTCTTAGTAAGCAGACAAGTATACTAAGAAAAAAGTTACAGTGAAAGAAATGCAAAGACAAGAAAAGAGTCTTGACAGTTTTATCAATTTAATTTAATAAAAAATTAATAGATATTTTTTAGAGTTACAATAACTTAAAAACTGCGTTGGCTTATTTTAGTTTTGAAATATTTTTATAAAGTTTTTTCCCCGACCATGCCCAGTTTTACTTACATTTTTCAGTGATTTAACGTATAAAACTTTATTTTCCCAAATACTTTTCTAAAACTTTATATAAATAATTTGTTTACACCAAAGAAGGTTGCTAGCAAATATAAAATTCACAAAAATCTTACACAATTTATGTGTTAGGACACCGATGTGCCTCTGGTCCGTAAAGAGTTAAATTTTCAACATATCTATAGCGCGGCTGCAAATTACTACATTTTTTACTACTTTCTTAAAAAAACGATGGTTTTAATATTGGCTTTCAATTCTTCAAAAATTGCTGGTTTAATGTCATAAGCCCATAACTTAATATAGACCCCTAAAAAGTAAGTCAGAGGGTTCCAGTGAATATAGCATCACTTCTGGAAAAAAAGTTGTTATAACATTAATTTTGCAATAAATCCGTTGTTAAGCATGCTGTATGACAAGTTGTGCCGTCTTGTTGCCAGCAAATATCGTTAATGTTTAACGGATTAATTTTTAGAAACAAAAATTCAGTAACTATTAAAGGGCAGCACACATGTGTAATATTTTATAATAAAAAAATGCTGGTAAGACAATTCAAGTATGCTTGTGCAGCCCTCTAGTAAGTATTTCTCGATAACGCTCGCCATTTACCGTAACGGCACATCTTTGCTTATTTCTAAAGAGATAAGCATCGATAATGCCGACAGGGAGTACGGGAAATGCATGGGCGAGTTTTTAATGGACTTAATGAAAATTTTGCTATTTTGCTTTTGACGTAGCCTTTTAACCAGAAAAGAGCTTCATCCTTCTTTTCTAAAATGCTCTATAATGTTTGCGAACAGACTAATTTTCTTTTTTTCAAAGTAAATTTTTACAATTTGGAAGCGTTGTTGTGGCGTTAAACGATTTTTGCTGTTTTGTCAAATCTTAAACTCAACAATTTCAATACAGTTTGATATTTTAAGCGGTATAACATTAGTTACCGCTTTGACAACGAATGGTATCATTTTAACAATGCATTATTGACAACATAATGCAGAATTGACAATGAATAGTGTCGATTTGTTACCATACTGATGTCGAAATGCCACCATAACGGTAATAAATCGACACCATCTGGTATCTAAATGATACCATACGATGGTTGTAAACGTTTGTTAATAAGTTGGACACTGGACAACATATTGCTGTCAATTCCACAACGTTGGTTAACAACTTCACTTTAATAATTTTTCTCTCAGTGATTGTTATCATTTGTTGCTTCAACCATTATGTTGCTTGACTTAATAGCAATTGTTTTCCCATCACAAGTCAAGCAGTGCGAGTATAAATTTTTTTATTGTGATTTAAGGTCGTTAAATATGTTGCATGATGGTGTGTTTAATGTCATTCGCATTGTGGAGTGTAATGTCGCATTAAAAGTGGTTTTGTAAATCAAAGATTATGAAGGTGTTTATTTTTAATTCTCCATTCACTCTTGTTGAAAGACAAATAATTTGTAATCGTTGACAATTTAAAAACAATTATTATTATTGAAAAAAAAAAAGAAAAGATTTTTAAGCTTTAATAATAAAATACATAAAAGTGCTGGAACTGTGTAAAATAAATTTAAAAAGAAATTCTCATAGGAAATGCGAGCAAGAAAGTTTACTGTTTAACGCGTCAATGCAAATGTGTTGCTTTACTTTTTCTATTATTAGATTTTTTTTAAGGTTTCCACAATTTAAAATCAAATTAATTTCATAAATTGAAATGTTCCTGTTTCAAACAACCACCACCGTAAGGCTCCCTTGGGTATTATACTTGTTAAAAAAAATGCTCTCAAGTTGAAGTCTATTACCACATAATTTATTGGCTTATTATGAAGCAAATATAACAACAACAACAAGAAAAAAAATCATTTGCTGCTGAAGCCTATAAATGTCAAATAAAGTGACTCAATGAAAGGTTTTTTCTATTTTTTTATTTTTTATTTTGTTAAAAAAAAATAAAACAAAGTGCTTATTGAAACAATGTTGCCGTGGATTTGCCACAAGGGGACTTAAAACGTGTTGAGATTTTTTTTGTGTCATTCTTTTCATTTTGTAATATCTAGTACAATGTTTTGTTGTTGTGCAATTTTAATAATGCCAAACAATATGGTGTGTGTATGTAGGTGTAATTTGTGTATATAATCTGAGACACTACAAAACATGTGGGGGTGAGGTGGTTTAATTTAAAATCATGTTGTAATAATTTCTAAAAAAAAATATGCATTAAAAATTCCTCTTTGTATCCTCAAAAAATTAATAAAAAAGAGACCATACAAGTTAAGAGTGGCAAGTTTTGTATTTAATGTGCCACAAAAGAAACAGATTCTATATCACACGCAAAGGAAAAAGATGTTCGAATATGGTCACCACAAACATAGCTTGTTCTTCGTAAAAATACTATTGTTAATTTAAAGTATCTAAAAATTATTATTATCACGATAAACATGTTTCTAGTTATTTTTAATCAAACTATGTTTAACGTCATCGATATGGTTGAATTTATCATATTATTTTTGATAAAATTTTAATTGAAACCATAAATATGTTTAGGGTAAACATATTATGATTGCAATAAGCATAATATAAGAGAAATATGGTTGCAAATAAATTGTTGTCAAGTTTTTTTACACTGAAAGAAAAATATTTTATCATTAAAATTTTTTCATTATTTTAATGAAATATTTTCAATATTTTGAAGCTATAATTTTATTAAATAATTTAATTTTTCATTAAATATAATAAATATTACATTAAATTAATGCATATTTTATGAAATTTATGATATATTTCACAAATATTTTCATATTATTAATAAAATTATTTCGTTAAAGAAAAGAATAATCGATTTAATTAATTATGTATTTCATTAGTCTAATGAAACGTATCAAATTAAATAACTTTTTTTTATTGAATTTCACTATTCATTTAATTAACGAAATATTTCATTAGTCTAAAAAAATTTTTAAATTTTCATTATATCAATGACAGTTCTCCCAATGTAATTTTCTACTTCACATATTTATTCTATTTCTCCCATAACGCCTACTAAAAGAAAACTTAAACTTTAGAGAATACGCAGCTACCTTACTTCTGTACTCCAAAACTGTTTAAGTAAATGGTGATTTCTCTCTTGTGTTAAAAAAAAATTACGAAACCATTTAATAACATACCCCATTCTGCCTTTCCCTTACATTTTCATTTCATTAAAACGTTTGCCATCCTCACACAATTCCTGACAACCACAGATTTTTTCATGTGGCAGCATAAATATTTTATAAGCAAAGGGATTCACTTTTTTTTTAACAAATACTTGTACATGATACCATCAAGTGTCAAATACATTTTTAACTTTTTTTCAACACTTTGTGTTTATTGAATACAAGTATCTATTGGAAGACTTTTCTTCTATGACAAAAACAAAAAAAAGGAAAAAAGAAATTGCCATAAAATTAGCAGCACTTCGCTACCTCAAATATGTTGAGTAGGTGTTTAAGTTTCTATTTAATACAGCTTTTATTATTAAATTTTTTATTAAAAAAAAAAGAAAAGCAAGGAAAAGAACAAAACTTTTTTTCGTCTTCTCTCACGCAAAATAAATTCAATAAAAAATTGATGAACAAGTTGTCATGGTTTAATGACTGTTTTGTTACGTTTAAAGAAAAAATTTGTGAAAAAAAGGTTATGGCTTAAACTTTTTGAAGATATTTTATTGGTAAAAAATAATTTTTTTTTTTTTTTTTGTTATTGAAGCAGGTAACTTTTCAAAGTTTCAACTAATTAATTTTAGTACACTTTTTTTCCATTGTTATTTCAGCATCATTAATAAAGTTCGCTTGAATTGAGCTGGGAAATAAATAATACCAGATAGAAAAGTTTAACGTTTTACCATTTTTTTTTAAATCGTCTTTGCAACACATGAAAAAGTCATTATGGAATGCGTAATTGTCCCGGGGTTTTGCTTTCGTTATATCATATTAAAAAAAATAAATAAATAAAAATGTATGCTTGTATTTAAAGAAAATTGAAGTAGACTTGAAATCGATATTGTGACAAATTTGTATGAAAAATTTGTCATAATTTATACTTGAAATCGTTATTAGTCTCTTGGAATATCAGCCGTAAACACTAAAAAAATAATTCATTATTTTTAAACCAATAACAAGTGCCACTAAACTAATGAAATACTTCAGTGGTTTAATGAAATTAAATGAAATATGTTCAGTTTATTCATTAAATTAATTTACTATTTCATTAGTCTAATGAAACATCTCATTTGTTTGAAATATAATGAATTTTTCATTGCATTATTTTCTCTCTTTGTAAAATAAAATTTTCGGAGACATAAAAGCAGGTAAAAGAAAGTATTTCAGACTCCACTCTCTCTCTCTCCCTCTACTTTCTCTATCTTCCTCCTTTTTCTCTCTCTCGCTCGTTTTCTTTCCATATCTTTCTCTTTCTTTCAATAAAAAAGACATCAAACTAAGTGCATTAGGAAATAATTTTGTACAAATAAAAATTTTCACCGAAAGTACTGACTGGATTCACTTTTATAAAGAAAGAAAAACACTTAATCAAAATCAGAATTAGCTGCTTAGGCAGTGGGACATTGTTCCTAGAAGACGTAGGCATGATGAGTCAAACAGCAATTACGGATTGTGGAGCGATTATAGCCCATCGTGATAATAATAATAAGTTCTTCTTTGTAAAGTATTTTTACAACTTTTTAGCGCGTTCAAACTTTTCCCAATATTTTTTCATTGAGTATATTTTTTTATTCAAAAATTATGAAATTTATTTTATTTTTTAATTTTTTATCATTAGGAGGACTACCTCCATTTTTAGGATTTTTACCAAAATGATTAATTATTCAATACAAACAATCCTTGATTTAAAAACAGCAATTTGATTCACCAACAAACGCAAGAATTTAAAATTTTTCAATTTATTTGTAGGGTTTCTTCTTACAAAAGCAAGAAACATTCCCCCCAAAAAATGCGGCCATTGAAAAAGGTCGACTCAAAGAAGAATATGGGAGTCACGTTTGTACCCTGATGTGCTCTCTTGGCCATAAAATTTTTCTTTAATTAATTTCAGTTTTTTTTTAATAATTTTTTACTTATACCCATAATAATTTTGTTATTGAATTCATAAATTTTTAATTAAAATCTTTTATCTCTATCTCTTGCAGGTTACATCTGGTCGCCTAATAATATTTACATAGAATAATTAAAAAAATTTACAAAAAAAAAAAAAAAATACTAATAAATAAATAAGCAACAAATTACATACATAAAATACATACATAAGTACACACATACGTACATACATACATGCATTCATATGTATGTATACACATTTAATAGATAAGAAACTTTTTAGTTTTTAGGCGTATTAACAACAAATAGTAAAAATTTATAAAGGAAATTGTCTAAATATTTAAATATGTAATAATAAAAAAACAAGAACAACAAACAGATAATAATAATTGAGGTAGAAAAAGTTTTTTTTTAATAATTAAAGCCCCCTTTTACATACTGAATTTGTATACCCTGCAAGAAAAATGTTTCATAATTTCAATTAAATTAATATTATTTCATTGATTTACTGAAATATTTCAAAAACTAGTTGACCCGGCAAAAGTTGTCTTGCCTTAAATTTTTTATATATTCGATCTTTTTACACTAAGAAATCGTACTCATACAGTAAAGAACCGTGCGAGACCGCGTAAAAACAAGTAGTAAGCAAATAAGCCAGATACCGACTATAGCGCTACCTGCCGAGCGTACTTGTGACGTTAAAATTTTCAAGATTATACATATAAACCTTTCTCTTGAAATACTCTATCTATTAAAAAAAACCGCATCAAAATGCGTTGCGTAGTTTTAAAGATTTAAGCATACATAGGGATATAGGGACAGAGAAAGCGACTTTGTTTTATACTATGTAGTGATTATGTAACATAATGAAATATTTTCAATGTATTTATGAAATTATTTCATTGATTGAATGAATAATTCATTGAACTAATGAAATATTTCATTAGTATAATGAAATGTGTCATTAGTTGAAAAATAATGAATTTTTTTAAACGGGATTAATGACAAAATATTCTCAAATTGCTAAAAATTTGACATTTACATCTTGAATTACGCTTGGCAAAATTTATACACCGAGCCATAACCATCAATAAAGTTTCTTTTATAAAAATGTGGTGAGCATTTGCATCACTTGTTAAAATTTCATAGAATTTTATAGTAAAAACAAGTGCTTGTTTGTTTATTTCTCGACAATTTTTAAAAAGAATTTACACTGAAAGAAGTAGTCAACCAATGCCACTAATGACAACATTTCGTTGATTTAAAGTAATAGTTCGTTAAATAAATGAATATTTTATCGAATGAAATATTTCATTTAATGAAATAGTTTATTAAATACATGAATTATTATTAAAATACAGGCATACCCCGTTTAACGCTAAAATTGTGCATTAAAAGAGGTGCTATTTACATTAAATATGGGCTTACGTTTTTATCGAAGACACTTCGGAATGTGATTCACTGTTCTCAATACGGCTAATAACATTAATTTTCATTTTCAATGTCAAGCTTTTTCTAGATTGCTTAGCAACATGTGCCTGTTTTTAAAATGATTTTTTTATTTTTTTAATCAAAATTACTGGGGTCTAGATCAAACCATATCAGTATTTCTAATGAACATTTTAATTAAAAAAAAATTTCACATTTTGTGATTCCCTGAATTAAAATTATTTTTGATATTTTTTTCTTTACAAAAACAAGGATTCCAAGAACTGTACATGAAGTTTTTAATAATTTTCTTATGAAATTAGAAAAAGAAAATTTTTTAAAAAATATTTGTGACCCTGGCTAAGAAAAGGTGGCTTATGACTCAAAAAAGAAATTGCGAGAAACAGCTGTTAAAGATAAACAATGCATTTCGTCAGTTTCTTAGTAGTTTTTCTTTTGCATTATGAACAGTCATGCCCAAAAGGCAACCAAAAAAGGCAAAAGAGCATAAATGAGATAAGTTCGTGTGTGTATATAAAGAGCGATCCTGTTTTGAAATTTTTCAATTCCATTTATTATCTTGATTCTGGATTTTCAATAAAATTCTGTTTTTCCTTCATTTGTGCTCTTCTCTACATTCTCTACATTTTTAGTAAACTTCTAAGCAAGTTAGGACTTTCTAGTTTTCACCACGTGAAAGAACGTCTCAAAAACTATCGAAACCAAAAAAAAAAGTGGAAACATTTTTTTTGAGTCATAAGCCACCTTTTCATAGCCAGGGTCATAATTTTTTTTTCAAAAATTCAAAGAAGTGCTATAGCGAAACAGCGTTCAAGAGATAGTGTTAGTCGAGGTATTCCTGTAATTAAAAGTTTAAATTTAAAAAATTAATATGTAAAAAGAATTTACATTGAGAGAATAATTCATTGCTTGCCATCAAGGACACTAATGAAAACCTTCTTTTGACTTAATGAAATATATCATCAAATTAATGAATATTTCATGGAGTATTTCATTGCTTGAAAAGCAAATAATTTTTTTTATATTAGATTAATGAACAAATTTCTTTCAGTGCATTAACAAATTCAATGTCAGCTGAAAATCCAATTCAAAATTTGTCGCCATGATGCAAAAAAGGCTTTAAATTGGATTATCAGATTTGCCGAATAATACAAGTATGTAAAATTATTTCATGTAAAAGGGCGTTAAGTGGTTAAATAAAATCAACAAAGTTCTTATGCATCTAAGCGACTTCAAGTATAAATTATGACAAATTTTTCATAAAAATTTGTCACAATATCGAATTAAAGTCTACTTTAGTTTTCTTTGAATACAATTATTATACTTCATAAAGTGTGCTAAACAAAATAAGTAAAATCGCCATTTTTGTGTACAAAAAAACAAAATATTTACTTCACTTTCTTCGTTATTTGCAAGCTAATCTGTTTTTTTTTTATTTTGCTATTAAAATAATATTTCTGGTAATTTTTTTTTACTTTTACTATTTCTGTTTTATTTTTCTTCTTATTTTTGTAAATATATTTAGTTTTATTTTGTTTTTATCATTTTGAATTTAATAAATACCAACAAACAACTATACGTAAAACGTAAAATAATTTCAAAAATTTATAAAACTCTGTAATTAATTATTTCATAATATTTACCTTATTAAATATACAAATTAATAAAAAGAAAAGTTTAAATGTTACTAATAAAAAAAGAAAAATAAAAATTGAAAAAAGATATTAATTGGAGCTTTTTAAAATATTATTACAAAAATTTAACAAAAAACAACACAACAACAATGATAAATTTAAATTTAAAATTTAATTAGCACAATTTTTTTTATATATATTTAATTATTGTTTTAAGAGAAGACAACCACAATAACAACAACATACGAGTATATAAAAATTAAAAGAATTGAAGTTAATTTGTTTTAAATGCTGGATAAATAATAAATTGAAAAACAAAGAAAAAATAAAGGAAACATTTTACAAAATACAAACTATTAAAAATCAACCATGTATAAATTTAACAACAACAAATTATTTTTTAAGTTTAATTTTAAATATTTTTTTTCTATAAAACAAAAATATAAATTGAAACAAACACATCTAATTGCCTTTTATTTATTTGCCACTTGAAAATCTTTAGCTGAAAAAAGGTTTGTAATTCTAAACAAAAACGACATAAAAAATAATTCTGTGCACATAAAAATTGTGTTCAAAATTATTTTTTTTTTTAAATTAGCCATTTGTCTTAGGAATGGCATTTGTACTCTTTCAACTCGTTTTTGTTAAAAGTAACAATTAATTAATCTATTAGGAATAAAGTACGTTTTTACTTTACAAGTTAGAAGCCAAATACTTTTCTTCTTCACCTACGTTCGACCAATTTATCAATTTACTTAGCAAAGTTTTATCGAAAATATTACTTTAGCTAATTTGGTTTCAGTCTCAGTGTGTTTATGTAGGATTTGTTTTCATTTTTCAAAAAAAAAAAAAAAATTTTTTTTGAAAAACAGAAAAGACTAAAGGCTAAATCATAAATTTTGAGGCTAAAAGCGAAAAAAAATGGCAATGTTTATGGTGAGTGTTCTCTACAATAGTGTTTTCTCTTTTTTAAGTTGAGTGGACTGTAGTGGTTGAGTGCAGAGTTAATGCTTCTAAACTGCATATTCTTGCGAATCCTGGTAGAGTCAAATAAATTTTGAAGAGAAAATCAAGCCAGTCGGTACAATTCAATAAATAAATAAATATAAATTAACAGAATTTTAAAAACCATTAGAATAAAAATTCTTTATTTATAAAAACTTTATTATAAAAAAATATATCAAAATCTTAATATATAAAATTCAAGTGTTGACATTGAACTTCTCCTATACGGCTGGACTGACTTAATTGAATTTCTGTGTATGCCTTTGGATTACGCCTTGGGAGGTTTAGCGTTACAAATCCGCCCAACAGATGGCACACAGTCTGAATCTGGCTTATTTATCTATAATACTACCTGTTTTTACCCGGTCTTACATGGTTCTTTACTCTATGAGTACGATTTCTTAGAGTAAGAAAATCGAATATACAAAAATTTTATATTTTAGTCAAAACCCAACTTAAGTTTTTATAAAAATTAAAACAGATCACTCCCAATTTTAAAATTTTTGTCAATTCAGAGAACTTCTACACAAATTTGGTATATTCGGAATAACCCAACTTTTATTTTTTTTTCTCTTTTTAATTATTTTTCAATATAAATAAAATTTGAAGGCCGGTTTATAAATATAATTTAATTTAAAAATTTGTAATGAAAATAAAAAATTATTATTTAATATTAATTAAGCTTAAGCTCTTAAAAAATTGTTTTTAATTTAATTTTCCGATATTTCGACTTTCTTTTGAAGGTCTTCTTCATTGAAATTTATTTTTAATATTAAATAATAATAAACTTATAAGATGGAATAATTTAATAAAATTATTACGAAAATAAAAATTTTTTTTATATCCCTGATCGTAAGTGGAACCTATGGATTCTATATTTCCACCAGAAAGTGGTTGCTGTACACCATATTTTTTCTTTGAGTGCAAACAAGTATAGCTGAGAAAAAATAACGGCTTCCACTAGAAATTATGACAAATTTTTCATACAAATCGATTTCAAGTCTTCTTTAATTTTCTTTGAATACCAGCAATATTCTTTATCGTCGTTTTTAAAAAGAATTTTAAACTTGTGTTAAGCGCCCTTTAATTTTTTTATTTTATTTACAGAAAATTTTAAGCAGCAGCTTTTCTTTTGGGAAGCTAATTGCCTAAAACTGTAAACAACATTTTTTAAAAGCTTTTAACATTTTTATTTAACTGTTATACTCTCTACTGCTGCCAGACAATTATTATTTTTTATTAAGAAACAGGATTTAAGGATTTGATTGCTCAAGTATTAAATTTTGTGAATATTTTAAAACAAATTCATTCATTTAGAAGTTCATTTCAAGAACAAAAGTATCTTGTATAAATATAAAAATTTTTTTTTGCTATTATTCTCAATGTAAACTTATTTATTAAACTTTACGGATTTTCCTTATTTCTTATTTAATAAACGTTTGGTTTTTATGGCAACTGAAAAAAAAAATTACAGAATATTTTGTGATTTTGCCATATTTTTTATAAGATTTATGTCCTGCCACATGACTCATTAAGTGCAAAACTTGAATATTTATAAAACACATTTACGTTAATGAGTAATTTATTATTCAAGACTTAGTTGATTTTTGACTTATTCAATAATCCCATAATAATTCTTTTATTGAAAGTCAATCAAGTATGTATATTTGCTTTTGTTTGAAATATATAGAAAGATTAATATTACTCCCAGACAGTGGAATGCTAAAGCGACGCTTTCGCAAAAATTCCTTTTTCTTCAGCGGCAGCATTTGTGTCATCAACTTTAGCTTATGGCGTATGAAACTGTTAAAAAAAATTCAGTGGTTACACGTATTAACATTTGTAAGCACATACTTACATACAAAACCAAAGAACTGCAAAAATCGTAGTTTTAGTTGATTTAGCATGATTGATGTATAATGAATCAAGCCCCACAACGAACAATATTTGATTAAATCATGTTCGAGTCATGATTAGGAACAGCTTGCTTTTTATGCTGTTCAATACGATTGCATACAAAGAGCAAAATTCAAACAAACATATGCCTTGGATGAAACATTCAGTACAAATATACAACAACAAACAAAAATGTGTGATCGTTTATTTAAGCCTTTTTGCATATTTGTGTTTTAAAAGTTTGCATTTTGCTTTTTAGGTTTTGAATCATAAAATAAAAACTACGAATGGTTCCGAAAATGTTAAAACACTTCCCGAAAGAAAATTAACAAAATCAAAAAGAAATTAATTTCTTTTTGGTTTTGTTAATTTTCTTGGACAAAATCGGGAATGTTACTTTGGGAAAGTGGGGAATGGTAAAAATTCCTCAGAAGAAGAGTACTGGGGTATGAAGGAATTTCTAAAATTTTTTAAAAATAATCCAAAGACTTTTCTGAGTACTTGGCCGATAGATTACAAACGACCTCTTGTTTAAAACGATATGTGTACCAACCCGTAATATTCAATTGGTTCGTTACATACATAGATACATTTGTATCTATGTATGTACTTAAATGTCATACTGAAAAAATATTTACAAATACTAAAAAAACATAAGGAATTAATTGAAAACATATTTATCTTCACTCACTTCAAAAAATTATGTAACTGAAGCACTTACTTTATTAAGCTTGAGATCATATTAAATATAAGAATTTCTTTAAATGTTACTAATAAAAAATAATACGACATCAACTTAAAAATCTAGCCGTTTCAATAAAAAAAGTCATATAAACTTACAATTAAAAAGTTATAAAAAAGAAATGACAAGCATTCATAAAAATAATTTTCTTCGCGAATATCTATTTTTAATTAATCCCAAATAAATAATTAATTTCAGTTTAAGAAACTAAAATTAAGGAGTCCTAAAAAAACAATCCTTTCTGAGAACCTCATTTTTAAAAGCAATAAAATGTCTGCAGGCACTCAATTTTCGAATTAATAAAAAAAGAAATTCTATGTGAGACAGATATTAAACAGAAAAACAAAAAAAAAATTATTTTCACTTAATTTTGCAAATTAAAAAAAGCTAAAAGCGTTTTTTATTTAAAAAAACAATAATGTAAAAGATACAAAAAAAATTAATGAATTGAAAAGAAAAACATATTTTCATGCATTGTTTTTGTTTTCTATACAATTAAGCGAAAGAAGCTTTCGTTCACTTTTAGCTGAACGGGCAATACATTTTACAGGATAAGTTCAAATGTTACCAGATTTTAATTTTACAAGTTTTCCTGTTTAGCGTAGACAACAACAGTTGTCTTGAGAGTGATGACAGAAATCATATTGTAATACAGCAAGTTTACTCATGTGGTAATTCAGTTGACTATTTGCAGTTGAGGATACATTTTTCGTTAAAAAAATTTTTATAAAAAAAAAACACTCAAAAAAATTAAGGGTTTTCATACAAATATTTTAGACGATGGGATTGTTCCTTTCCTGTAAATAGCACATTAGTGTGATTTATTACATTTATAAGTAACACGCCACATTGCGTTCTTTAGTAATCTTGTGGAGAGAAAGATATAAGGTTTTTTAGCCAGGTAGTCCGCCATTACAGTTTTCAGATAACCTTCATGTTCTCGTATTAACATTCTTCTTTACCAAAGTCTTAATAAATTTATAGCAACTGCAAAACAACCTTGGTGGACGGATGTGACTTGCTAGCACATTTATAGCTGCTTGGCTATCAGAAAACATATTTATGTTAGAATAACTAGTGGCCTCGCGAAAGTATTTTTTATCACAAATCAAAGAAGAGTGAAAGTAGTTTTACTAATGAAACTGCTTTTGCTAATGCAGCCTTACAATTCCCGCCCTAAATACCATCACTGTCATTTTTTCAATACTCGCTGTATTGAAAATCCAATAACGTTAATTTTATAAAAAAAAAAAAAACACATACTCGCATGTGCTTTACGAAAAAAAAAAAAGAATAGCAGCTATTTATATCACATCATTCGTAATTTTCATAAAATTTTGCTTTATAATTTCACATTTAATTTAATATTATTTTTTTTTTTTTTTCATTTATTATCCAAATACTTTTTTCTATTTTACATAATTGTAATATAACAATTTGACATACTAAATGTTAAACATAAAACCTGCCTTCGTGTTTACTATTAACTTTATTGCTAAAGAAAGATATTAAACAACAACACTTTCACAAGTATTTAATAGGAAAGAAAAAGGATCAATAGCATTGGATTTATAGCATTTGTAGTTGTACTTGTAGGTATGTGTGTGCACAAATATAATTTCAAGACAAACATTATAAGCCATAAATGCTCATATAAAACGATTACGGTTTTATGTCAGGCAATTACCCAGCATTTGATATTCTGCTCACCTTGTTTGCAGTTTTTAAGAAAGCCACGATTTGAAAGGTGCAAGCCCCCAATATGACAGAAAACAGAAAGTTATTGTTGAACAACACAAAGTAAAATCAAAATGAGTGTATTGAAGATTTTCTACTCATTTGGCATGACATGCTAACAGCTAACAATGAATTGTTGATGCCACACATATTAACTAATAAGTAACTTTATACAAAACTACACACAATACAGTTCTTTACCTTACTGTTGCGATTATTATGACAGATATAAACAGCTGAAATAAAAAAAATCCAAGTAAAAAAAAGAAGACAATAAAATTGCACAATAGTGATGGCGTTTAAGAAATACAGGACATGAATTAAAGAATAGTTTGTAAATGATTTGCAAGAAAGTTTGAGATGGTGTGAAACTAAAGTGATTCCCACAACTATTATGAGAATCGTGAGGAGTCTTGCATTATTTTAGTTGGCAACAAAGTGGATGCAATTGCTTATAAATCGAAAAAAATTTAGAAGAATTTAGTTCAAGGCAAACGAAAGTATTTGATTTCTTAGTCAATTGTTTCTTTAGGTCTCTTTTGGACACTCTTTAGGTTGTGCATGATCACCCTGCGAAAGCAAACTTTTGTAAACTACTTAGGTCTTGTATGGCATGTATGAATAATATGCATTGGGTGGTCTCAGACATCTATATGACTACCTGAGCTGTTCTCTTTAAAAGCTTTTTAAGCATTAATTGTACCATGATTTAAATTTTTCATACCACCACTGTGCTTTATCTATTTTTCTGTATAAATGGAAAACAAAAAATCTGCAAATTAAGAACAAACGTATCTCTGTTGAGTATTTTATTTCAACATCATATCATGTAAATACGACTGTTATAAGCCAGAATTAAGACAGAAAAAATCTAATTCGATTTACTTTAACAATAAATTTTTAATTTTAGTTTAAACTTATGAATGAATAAAGTGAAAGAAAGTCACAAATTAAACAATAAAAGTTGAATTATTAGGTCCTTGAATAAGTTTTCGTTGTTCTACAGGGAATGGTAACACAAATTCAAGGCAGTGTATAGTAGTTCACTTTTCTTAATTCTAAAAATTTCTACTTTTTTGCCAAATAAAGTGTATTTTAATGAAGCACTTTACTCAAAAGAAATCTACAGCTGAAACTGAGACATATGGTGACAATGCTTTGTCGGATACGACCTACAGAGACTGGTTTCGATAATGATTTTGAACTTGAGAATGAAGACGAAAAGTTTGAGGAATTACTGGATTAAGACCGATGTCTAGACTTGTGTGCAACTAGTTCAGCAACTAGATCATCTTAAATGATCTCAAACTCGATCCCGAACGTATTAAAGATGATGCAGACTAGTAGGTAGCGTTCTAACCTATCAATCTGGTGGTCGCAGGTTCGATCCCTGTCTAGACCTTGGGTGTTTTCTGCAGAAAAGCCAAGAAGCTTCGCGGATTTGTGTTGTTAAAAAAAAAAAAAAAAAAAAAAAAACAAAAAATGTTAAAAAGAGAAAGCATTTGGCTTAAAGTTTTTAGAAATAGAATTCAATAACAAAAATTGTGATAAAATTCACAAAGAAAAATATGCAATAAATTATATAAAGTATCACATTTATTTTAAGTTTACATCACCCTTAGTAATGTTCGAGACTGAGTTTGAGCTCGTTTGAGATCAGCTGATTTAGCCCTACCGATGTCAGACACCAGCAGAACTTGGAAAAACATTACAATTAGATAACTCAACTGTAATTTAAATAAAGCTTTTATTTTGTAAAGCAAACAACGAGAACTTATTCAAGGTCCTTATATAAAAGAAAACAGAAAGGAAAGTAAAGAAGGGTAAATCTGTTAACTTACTTTTCTTTAAATTAAAACTGAAATGTATAAATTACATGTTTGAACCCAACATCGTTGAGTGTTTTATGTAAACTTCTGCTATTAAACACATACAAAAACAAACAAACACAAACATTATGTGCTTACACTCTCACAAACATTATTTTATGTAACCATACAGCAACATGTAAACTTTAAAGGTACGTAAAAGCGTATAATCAAGGTATTTCTTACACATTAACCCTCTAGTTAAAAAAAAAAAAAAAACAGATTAAAGGATATTTCAAAGTTAATGGTTCATAATCATAGTTACAAAAAAGTTGGCATTTATTAAGAGATGATTTTTGTTCATAAGAATTTTATGAATTTAAAGTCGTTTTTAAAACGATGCCGACTCTACTGTGACTATGATTATGGCCCAAAGTTTCTATATTATTGTGAATTTGATGTTATGAATTTAACGAAAAAACAGAAGAGAAATAATTGTAAAATGGAAGAAAAAGAATATAATTACTTATAAATTAGCTTCAAAGCGTTAAACTTCTCACCTGCACCTTCACAAAAAGTGAAAAGGCTAAAGGTATATAAGTTTATGATTCCGTGTGTAATGTCTCTACCTTAAAAAAAAAATAAATATTATGGATCCTTATAAGTAGCAAAGTCGATTTAGATATTTTTGTCTGCCCATAGGAATGTTGAAATGAGCTTTTTTAAGTCCCTAGAAAACCTACAGAAAAGTTTAGTATGCCAATTTGTTAAAACTTTCTGTTTTCAGTTTGCTATTGAAATTTATATTAATCGAACCATAAATAGCTGACCTTTGAGCTCTAAAGTGCAACTACCTTTATTTTTTTAAACATTTTTGGTAATTTTGTTAATTTGTCTAAAATATAAAACTCACAAAAAACCCTCGTACGTAGTTTAGTTAGAAATATTTATTTTCAACTTAAAAAATATGTCGTATATGGTCAAATTTATTTAAGACCCTTTTTACCATTAGAATCATAAAGTCTTAGGATTAAATATAAAGACGGGTCTCACAGGGAAGCCTTTTGCTACTTCATATATTTAATATTTACATACTTATTTTGGTGTATTTATTTGTGCATTTATAAATAGTATTAAATTATAAAAAACAAAGTAAGTAAATACATTATTTTTCATTTCCTTCTTCTACAATTCAATTTAAGTAGTTATTTGATTTGTACTATGAATCATTCATGTACAAACGTCCATGTAGTTAATGTGTATGATTGCATCCCTTTTTCAAATATTTTTTAGTTGTAAATGTGTATTTTTTTTATAAAACAAGCAAATAAACAATATTATTTGAAAAGGATGTAAGTGTAGCAAAGCAACAGGAATATAAATCCCTTGACATTATAAAAAAGTGAGACAAGTTGTGTTGACGTAGAATAAGTATCTTTTTTTATTATTAAGAAAAAAACTCACATTATAGAAGTGTAGCAACTGTTAATGTTAAAAAAAAAGTATTTTTCTTAACAAAATTGTTCAATTTTTGTTCATTGGAAAATATTTTACCTAAATAAATTATTTGTTCACAATGTGCAATAACAACAAATTAATGTTGTGTCCCGGTAACAGACTCATGAGATGTCTGCTACAATAGTCAATAATAATAATGATAAAAATTGTTAGAAGAGCGTAAGTAAATAATATATTAAATTGATGTAGACATCAACAGGTTTCGTTAAGCAAATATTGTATCTCTCGCTCTATATCTCTCTATCAATGTCATTTAGAGAAATATCCGGTCACATATAAAAGGAAGACAATTTGAACAGAATTTTATTGCCAACGAATCACATAAAATAAATAAACTTTTCTACATTCACACATTCTTATATACGAGTACATACAATTCGTTTTAATAAATGAATTTTATCTGCTGTCAAATAAGTATTAGCTTCAACCACGTTCGTTCCATTCATTATGCAGTTCTGTTTTAATTTACGAAACACACCTTTTGCTCTAGTATTCCGTAGGGATATTTTTGTGTTCTTTCATTTTACAGTTGCGTCCTGTTAAAGGATTAACAAAGCTATAGGGAAAGAATTTAATTTAAAGAAAGCTTAGTCAACAATATTTGAGTTTGAGTTTTTAAGATTGATGCAAAATTATTTTACGACTGATTATTAAAAATTAATCAGTGCTGTTTTGAATTCCACACGGATTTGAAAAAATGTTTAGTTAAATTTTTTTCTTCTTATTAAATGAAATAGAGCAAAAACAAAATTTTAAAAATCTTAAAATGGTGGAGTGGTTGTGAGGTGCTGAATTTTTCAATTCCGAATAAAATATTCGGATTCGGAATACAGAACAGCACTGAATATGGTTTGCTGCTTAATGCTTATAATTAAATAAGTTTTTAAATTGCAAATAATTTACTCTGTTAAAAATTATTAAAATTGAAATTGATGTGGTTCGAGAATCACGTAAAATAATTTTTCAACCTTAAAAACTCATCAAAAATCATAGAAAAGAAGGTTTACAAAAGCTCTATTCTTATATTACGTCATATCCACACTTACGTAAAAGCGTATGTATATCTAGAATAATAGAAAAAAAGAGAGATCGAATGCTCTTTTGTATTATTCTTGTTCCGATATGTCGTTACACTCATGAGCAGAATTTTGTAAACAGAGAAATTACCCGCGGAATGCAACTAAAATATAGAAAACGAACATTTTAATTGTCTAAAAAGTTTTCTGCAAAACACTCAAAAATATTTAAAAAATTTTGTCTTTCACATCTTCTCATTCCTCTTCAACTTACTTGTGTGAATGGAATACCTCTCTTTGACTTAAAGCCAAATGCTGCAGTTAACATTTACATACAAAATTTTTTTGAACAGCAAAAAGTTGCTGGCATTTGTGACTGGCAATCAAACACGGCAAAGAACGACTGCATTTGTATGACCAGGACTACACACGGCAAGTTTAGTTGGGCAATTCTTTCTCAATTCTCTTTTGAAATTGTCGCTTTGTTATTTTGGCAATTTTAACAATCTTATTCAGTCATTCATATGTCTTCTTTTTTTAAATCTTTATAAAAGATACGAAGAGAGAACAAAAGGAAACTGACGAGTGTGAGCAAATGTGTAACCCTTTCCATTCTTCTTTCCTCTGTCTCCTACAAAGTCAAGATTTGCGCAACTAAAAATGCTGTGTGTGGTCATGGTCTATCTGAAACGATTGATAGGCACATTTTAAGAGTACAGATTCAGAAGATGGCACTACTACATCAAATTATTTATGCATATGTGTACGCATTAAAAAAATTAAACAAATACATGATTGATGTTGTCTCTTAGTCGCTTCGATCGATTTTCATAATTTTCAAGTGCAATACTCAGTCATGTATCCCATTACAATGCAAATTCCTGACCGAGTTAGGCCTAGTTAGTACTTTGTTGTTTGTTTGATTAAAGTAATTGCAACAAAATTCTTCTTTTGACAATTTTTCTATATAAAGCTCGTTTTAAATTCATTTTAAATTAATATTATATGATAAAAGTATAAACTTATTTGATACCCTGCTTTCTTAGTCAAACTAAAGCAAACCTATTTACTTTGCGACTTTTTGTATCTCCTATTGCAATTCATACTTGCTTGGTTATTCGGGGAGTGTATGTGTTTGCAGTTTACAAATGTATGCTATAAAACAGTGTTGTATTTCTTTTATAATTAATATCCTTTGCACGCAACACATGTCTTAATTTTAACTTGATCCTTTTTGTGTCTTTCTTGGCAAAACATTTATTTTTTTCATACAAATCCGAGTACTGTAATCATGCATGTATGTATGTAATAAAGGGCTACACAAGCATACTAGAAATGGCTTACAAGCACTTTCAAGTATAAAATATTACACATGTTTGCAATGATGTGGGGTTTTCAAGTATGCTTGTGTATTGCTTTGATATGCACGTACTGGAGTGTGTTGACATTTTTCTACTTAAAATGTTTATAATGTTGCATTATCGCAAACTGTGTATGTTGTACATTTTTTATTCAACACAGTTTTTGACTTATGAAGGGCAAGCTTTACTAAATAATTGCATCATTTAAAGAAGTTATAGATTATTTAAAGTTCCAGTTACTTGTTTTGCTTACACAAACAGTGAAAATGTATGTATGCTTAAAAAGCAACTAGTTGACCACTAACCCTGACGGACGCCTTCCATTTATTTTTAAACCAACCATTCAGTTATTTTGACAACAATGTAGAGATAATGTCATAAATTTGAAAGTATTTATTAATGATTCAGGCAGAGCAGCACAAGTTACTTTTACCAAAAAAAAAAAAAAAAAAAAAAACAAAAACAAAATTTAGTCCAAGAATCGAAAATGATTCTTTTTAAACTGATTTTTGTACAATCATAAGAGGATATACTGAACTACAAAAATTGATCTTTCGTATGTGTTAAACAAAATTTTTCCAAGCCCTTGATCCAGTTTTTTTTTTTTTTTAAATATTGAGCACAATTTTTTTTAAACTCTTTAAGTTAGCCAGTCAACAAAATTATTAAGCACACACACAAAAGTTTCGGGTTAAAATCTCTGCTGAGTGCAAAGACTAAGAATGCCTTAGAATTGTTTAAATGTTCAGTCAAAACAATAGACTGTAAATAAAATACCTGAAAACGTTGTAAATATTTAAACCGACTTTTGTAATTAGAGCTAAAAATTACTAACAAATAAATTAAATTTTAGTTTAAGTTTTATTTTTTCTATTTAAATATAATTTATTTCTTGGTTTTTAAGCTTTTTAAAATTCAAAAGTTGACAAGTGAGGGACTCTCACTTTCTCAGTGTTCAAAAAAGCTGACAAAACATATTTGAAATTATCTTTATATTCAACAAGTAAATAGAACTTAAAGCTTTTACGTTTAATTTCACTGCATCCTCTCACTTTTTTTTTTTTTTTTAATTATCTTCCTTAACCATTTGCTGGTAACGGGCCTTTGGTTTGTTACAAGTGCTTACTCAGGAGTTGAAGCCAACTTTTCTTTATGATTTCTAATCTGAATTTTAATATCATAAAAGCATGGCTACCACTACCACTACCACTGAATGTCGCCACCAGCTCCATCATCATCATTTATCATCATTGAAAATATTTCTAGCTTTCCCCTCAAATGCATTAACATAAATTTGCATAATAAGGACATTGTTAAGGAAAAGTGCAAAATGTTAGTGACAAAACCGGCAAATATTAACAACCACAATAACAAATATAAAACGCAACCAGCGTTGTCATTTTAGCCTTTTTAAGGCTAGATTTAGATTTTTTTCTGGCATTTAGCTTCAAAATTTATAATTTAGCCTTTAGCCTTTTCTGTTTTTCAAAATAGAGACTGAAACCAAATTAGCTAAAGTAATATTTTCGATAAAACTTGATAAGTAAATTGATAAATTGGTCGAACGTAGGTGAAGAAGAAAAATATTTGGCTTCTAACTTGTAAAATATAAAGACACTTTATTCCTAATTGATTAATTAATTGTTACATTTAGTTATCTAGTGCTACCGTTCAGTAATGCTGAGGTTGATCACTTTTGAGTACGATAAGGCAAGCGTAAATTCAGAATAGAAATCGCATTAAAAATCAAAAAATAAATTATTACTTAAAGGAATTTTAAACATTATTTTTTAACAGCGAAGTTGAAAAATAATTGAATTCGCTTTTAAGTATTTAAAGCCATATGGAAAACGACATTATTTTTGTTAGTTTTTGATAAATTCATGGTTTTATTTTTTGTCTTTTTTTTTTGTAAAAATTACAATTAAGATTTATAATGTAATAAAGAATTAAGACGTTTATGAAAAAATTGGAAATACTTGAAGAACATATTTTACGTAAATGTGTTAATAAAAACTATAAAACTCGTTTTAAAAAATTTTCAAATGATTTTATTTATAATAAGGCCTTGTTATTCCCTCTATCAGTATATGTAATTAATGGGTTAATTGAAATTGAAGGCAATATATTTAACAATATGTTATTCCATGAAACTGAATTCAGTTGGTCAAATACGAGTACTAATTATGTATCTGCAACAGGTATTTTACGAGAACAAGATGAGAATATTTCTAATTTTTATTTAAAAAATACCATCGGCATTCCTAGAGGGTAATTTGTGATTTAGTTTAGTTTTAGTTATAAGTTAAGTTTTTAAGTTTATTAAAAATAGATATAACTCTATTCTTCAATGTAAATAAATGTCGGGAGCAAACATTGTATTTTGCAATTGATAATGACTAATTAAATTTAAAAAAAAAAATACTCTATATTTTTAAGTTAACACAATTAATGTTTATTTTAAAACTTTATAATGATTTTTTGAAGACTGCATACAAATAATAAAGAATTAAGAAAGCTTTGAATTTTAAGCTGTAGCTTTTTAACTTTTTTCTAGTTTCTTTTTTTTTATAATTCCTGGCAACGCTGAATGCAACGCAACACCATACGTACTATTGAAGCAATTTTTTTCTAAAAAAAAAAAAAAATTATGTTAACTTTCTTACCCTCAGCTGACTAGGGAAATAAGAAAAAAAAAATAAAAAATTTTAATAAAATAGAAATATAAATCTGCCAAAGTTTTGTATTATTGAAATGAATCCAGTAGAGAATGTATAAAAAGGACAGAAAAATTAAATTTTTAAGGTGCTGTTTAGAGGAAACACACAATACAATCGTTTAAATAATTTAGCTGAAAAAACAATACCATGAATGTTCTGCAGTCCACACGGATTTGAAAAAATGTGGAATTACATTTTTTTCCTCTTCTTAAATGAAAACTTTTGTGTTTTTTTCATTCTACCAATAATTTGGCAACCAAAATAAAGCAAAAACAAAATTTTAAAAAACTTAAAATGCACCACAGGGCAGTTATGAGGTGGTGAATTCTTCAATTCCAAATAAAATATTCGGATTCGGAATGCAGAACAGAATATTTTATTTAGTGTTTTTCATACAATTTTTTTTTAAAAAGAATTGTATAACAATTTTAAGGGCCATTGCTACAAATATTTATAGTTAACAATAAAGTGATTTTTAACTTTTTGCCATTATTTCAACTTCCCAACAAGCTGAATATCATAATGTTTGTAATATGACATCACAGTCACAACGGCATTCCTTTTTTTAACAATTATTTTAAAAAAATATTATAAAAAATAAATGTTTTTAAAATTTCTTTTTAAAATTTGTTATTTTATCGTCTAATAGTGTTAAAAAATTGTGTAAAGGGTGTTTTTTATAGACGTATAGAATTTTAAGTTGGCATTACTGTTCCAGATGGCGACCGATTTAACAGCTGTCAAGTGATTTATTCTCAGTTTGGTTTGACAATTCATCATGAATAGACTCACGCCTGAACAACGCTTGCAAATAGTGCAATTTTATTTCGAAAATAATGGTTCTGTGCCGAATACGTATTTTACGAATTTTGTTTAGCGATGAAGCGCACTTCTGGTTGAATGTCTACGTCAACAAACAAAACTGGCGCATTTGGAGTGAAGCTAATCCTCAAGTGTGTGTCGAAACACCATTAAATCCAGAAAAACTGACTGTTTAGTGCGGGCTGGTGGAATCATTGGTCGGTACTTCTTCAAAAACGATGATGGCCAGAACGTTACAATCAATGGTGATCGATATAGAACCATGATTAGTAACTTTTTCATTTCTGAATTGAACAACCATGATGTCCAGGAGCTGTGGTTCTAACAAGACGGCGCAACATGTCACATAGCTCGTGCCACAATCGATTTATTGAAAGACACGTTTAGTGACCGCCTAATGTCACGTTTTGGACCTGTGAATTGGCCTCCAAGATCTTGTGATTTAACACAAGTCGATTTGTATTAAGGAAAAACCATTTATCTGTCCGATAACATCCTTCCGTTAGTTATTGCTTAGTTGTAATAATGGCCTTAACATATGTTAATGCCTTAATTGTAATACACAGTAGCACAAGGAAGGAGTGGAAATGGGGAAAATGTACATACTATATGACACTAGATAACAAAAAAAATTTATAAAAGACATTTTTGTTTAATAAAAAAAATTTTCTATGAGAAGTTTTTTTTTATTAATTTGACTGATATAATCATTATGGGTTATAATCACATCGCGAACTTTAAGATCTATTGTGCAGAATTCGACTGATAGCATTTAATTGTTTTTTTTTAGTTTAAGGCTGATATTCAAGAGACTAATAATGACTTCAAGTATAAATTATGACAAAATTTTCATACAAATTTGTCACAATATCGATTTCAAATCTACTTTAATTTTCTTTGAATACAAGCATAAATATTTAATAAAAAATACTTTTTAATAGTTTTTGATTTTGTGGCTGGCAAATGTTTAACTCTTTGCCCCAACACCCAACTTTTTTATTAAACTTGTGAACAACAAAATGGTATTCAATAGTTATTCAGTTAAGCGTGCAAAAACATTTAACTTTCATACACAAACACACACACACATATCGTCATATGATTTAAAAAAAGCTGTAAGTTACATAAAAATTTTTTTAAAGGTTTTTGCTTCAAAACATTTCTTTAATTTTAAGGATTAACCAATATTTTTCAAAGTTTTTTTTTTTAATCATAATCAATCAAAACGTCGAATTTAAATTCTTCGTAACTTAAAGCTTTTTTGAAATCATGTGACGATATTCACAAACATACTCAAATATCAAGTTAAATCAAATGCTTCAAGTAATTCATGAATATTTGTTGGCCAAGTAGTTGTATGGAAAAAATATAAACTTTCTTTACAAATTCCATTGTTTAAATTTGTCCTTTCTCTATAGCTTATGTTCATTCTTATATACTCTTCCTACAGACATCTTTACATTATTTCTCATTTAACTTTTTTTTCTGCTTGGAATTTCTGTGTCATTTATTATGTTTTCTATTGAATTATTATAATTCTATGTAAATTTAATGCAGACTCTAACACTGTGACCAAACCAAAAATATTGCGTTGAATCTTGAGGGCTATAAATGTGTTGTGAATAACCAACTTCACAATAACGTAGATATACAAATTTATGACACTTACAACGTGCAAAAAACAAACATGCACTTAATGTGGGCTAATGATAATTAACAATATTTGAGACAATTCTGAAGTTCATTATTTTACATGCAGGCAAAGCGTGAAATATCACCCAATATGATCTACAATCAACAAAAGCCTAAGAAAAGTGCTTCATATCTACAGGCCTAAGATTTCAAATAAGCAGCTCTAGTAGGAAACTTGTCAACAACCAATTCAAACCTAGATCCGTAAATGCAATTGGAAATAAATATTCCACTTCATGTGCAAAAAACTGGCAGACATACTGAAATACACAAGACAGAGAATTGAAATTTTAGAGAAGACCAGCCAACACACTAAAACAGATTTATCTCTTTTTAATTACAGGTTGTAATGCAGCTAAGAATCTCGCTTTATATCAAGTTCAGTGCAACGAAGTAGAAGTAAATTTATATAATTTTTCTTTAGAGTACTTAAGCCAAAATTTGTTAAAAAATTTTATATTTTTTAGCAAGATTAAACATAAAATTTTTTTTTTAAATTTAGTGAAAGTCTTGAACTACACACTTTTAATTACTAACAGTATAAACAATAGATAATAATATTTCCATAAACCCCCTGTGAGCCCCCTTCCATCTTCTCTCTTGAGTTACTTGATAAACTTAATCTACTTCAAATAACTTTTGCTGGCCCAAATATGTTGCTTGTTTCTGCACAAAGCTCACAACTTGATAAAAAAATTAATTGTACAAATAGTTGTATCGTGTGTACTTGTCTGATATCTCCATTTTTATTGAGAAATAAAACAAATTATGTTGCTAAACCACTGTGTAGCCTCTTTTCCACGCCTTATTCCTAAATTTCTTTTTTTTCTTAAGAAATTTACATTTTTTTAGGCTCTTAAATTTCAATAGCAAATACTATATTATGTTCTCTTTAAAATTTAAAGTTTTTGTGTTTGTATAACAATTTATTAAATTCTTTTAGTGATAATTTGCACTTTAAACAAAACAAAACAAAAAAAAAAAAAATCCAGAAAGAAAAATAGAAAAAAGAACACTTGTACACACAAACAAAAAAAAAACCAAACTGTTGCTGCGGTTTATGGTTGTGTAGTATTAAAACCGTAAGCATGGAAAATAAGAAAACAACTTATAAGTTTAACTTCTCTGCTTCCCTTTAATTCCAATTTATTTTTTTTTTGTGTTTCATACTCAGCTCACGCACTATTCTGTATACACTCGCATATTTAGTATACAGAAGCAGCTGACTCTGTAGCTACTGATTTTTGTTCCTGTTGCTTAACATCCTTCTTTTTGTTGTGTCGTTGTAGATATAATTTTTTATGGCATGTTTCCAGATAATCCTGTTTTTGAAATTTAATAAAAATAATAGAGAGCAAAATACAATACCTACAACCAACCATAAATGTTTATTCATCGCAGATATTTTTATTTAGAAAAAAAAGAAAAAAGAAGTGACAATAAACAGTAGTCGCCCTTTTATCAAAAGAGGTTTTTTTTTTCTATAGTTGAGTGTATGTGTGCCAATGTGAAAAATAATTTAAAACAGTTTTTCTAAAATTTAATTGCACCATGGTGACAAAACTTTAATTTTATTTCCAGATTAAACAAAAATTTATATAAAAATGAAAAGGAAAAGTCAAGCGAGTTGCGCAAGTTATTTGCAAATGGGAAAGCTCTTAATATATAAATTTCGACAGTACGTGTGCTTGACATTGTACTCCTCATAAACGGCTGGACTGACTTAATTGAATTTCTGTGTATGTCCTTGGGTTATGCCTTGGAAGGTTTAGCGTTACAAAAACCCCCAACAAAAGGCGCTGCCGTGTAGTACTACACATTTTTTTTGTCTCTCTTTTAAACTTTTCGTAATAATCATCTTGTTGCTTTATTTCATTTTTGTACACTGTATTAATTTTTTTTGTTTTTATTAAATTACCATTTCTGTGTATGCAGTTTCAAAAATGCTAGCCTGCCAAAGGCGCAATTTAGCTTAAAGTTTCCCCGTTTTATCGAATTGTAGTAGTGGATAGGCAGAGATAAGCATATAGGTGGAATCTTTTAACCCTCGAACTCTTCAAATTCAGCACATTTAACTTTAACATCAAAATAAAGTCAAAACTTATAATTGTATTGGTTTTTGTTTTTATTACAAATAAGCTTTAGTTAATATTTAGCTGAACAAGCTTTACAACATGTTTAAGGGTTAATTCATACTTATTTAAGAATGGAGCAAAAACGTGGTTTCAACAGGACGATACCACTTGCGACACAGCTAACGAAACAATGGCTCTTGTGATTTGACACCATTGGACTTGTTGCTTTGCGGTTATTTGATTGAAAAGGTGTACGTCGATAAGCCAGCAACAATTCAAGAGCTAAAGGATAATATAGTTTGGCACATTAACGGCATTATGCTTCAGCGTCATCGAAAATTAGGACCATCGGATGGAGGTGTGCCGATATTTTGTTTGTGTTTTATTCAAAATCATCATCGTCACTTAAGATTTAACCACCCTTTAGTTGTTTATGTAAAAAAAAGAAACAAATACTTTGGGTAATCTAAAATAAATTTATATTATAACTTGAAAAAAATTGCAAAAAGATTAACATCGTCCCTTCTGCCTACATATAGTATAACGACTTAATTTTAAATTTAGTCCATAGTGCAAAACACTTGCTTCTTAAAGATTAAAAGAAATGTTTTTTTTCTTCCTAACGTTTTTTTTTTCTTCCCAACGTTTTTTTTTCTTTTGTAAATTTTTATAACGGTTTGATAAGTGAGTAGTGAGCTGGTGTGAGATAATATTTACATGCTGTAGTATTACAGTTAACTTTAAGTTGTAGTTGTTGTTTTTCAAGGTATAACAATAACTTTTGCGAGAGAAGCAACAATTTGTTGCTTTTATTTAATCGCTTTTTTTTTAACTACACACATATTTGTAGCTTTTGCTAGGAATTTAAAAAAAAAAGTATTTAAAAAAAATTTTTAGCAAAAGTTTTGTTTAAAAAAAAAATAAAGAATATTTCAAGTGCGAGGTCAGTTTCATAAGTTAAGTAAGTGGTTTCCAGCTTGTCGATTTTTAAAAGAAAATTTTTGCTATTTTCTATATTCTTTTCTAGAGTGTCCTCTATCAGCAAGCCGAATTTATCTTTATTTTGTTTTTAATTTTATTTATTTATTTTTTTTAAAGCAAAACCCAAGCTATATAATTTTATTTAATTAATTACTTCTCGACAGCGAGTGATTTGAAATTAAACAATAAAAAGAAAATTATTCGTTTCTATCCTCATTTCGAAGGTCATGAACAAAATGAAAAAAGTGGAATTAATTTTGAAGAAAAATGAAGACATACCTACCATGTTGCAATTTCCACATACGTGGAAATACTCTTTTTCCTTTCTAGATGTAGTAGATTTGTATTATTTATAAAGCAAAAATTAAATAAATTTCAATCTTAAACTTTGAAATAAGATTTATTAATGCAGGTGAGAAGTTTAACACTTTGAAGCTAATTTATAAGTAAATTTATTCTTTTTCTTCCATTTTACAATTATTTCTCTTCTCTTCTTTTATTTAATTCATAATATCAAATTCACAATAATATAGAAACTTTTTGCTTTAATCATAGTCACAGTAAAGTTGGTATTTTTTCAAAACGAATTTAAATTCATATAATTTTTATGAACAAAAGTTAGCTCTTAATAAAAGCCTACTTTTTTGTGACTATAATTGTGGCCCTTTATTTTTTCGTATTAAATGAAAATAATTCTTCTCCTTTTTCATTCAAAAATTTTTCCCGGCCAAAGTAAAGCAAAAATAAATTTAAAAAAATTTGAACATTTTTCGTAGTACAGAACGGCACTGATTATTATTATCACTATGGGCCGCATTGCCCTGTGGCCTCTAAGATCTATTGTGCGGCTCTATATGAGCAACTAAAATAATTACTTTTAAGGCTCGCAATATAGCACCAGATAGCTCAGAATTTGTTTTGATTTTTCTTGTTTTATTTGTCAGAAATAACTGGAGTCATGACGAACCATATCAATTTCTCTTTTGCCACTAGTATTCCTGTGTATAGTACGCTCAAAATTTGTAGCAAATTTTCTTATGCTTCTTAGGAGAAAGAACTGGAGTCATTATGAACCTCAATAATTTTAATTTTATAGCAATTAAGTCTACACTGTTCCATCCACAGTTCACTGTAGAATTTAATGTCATTTTCTTTGAAGTTTAGAATAGCTTCTGCTTAAAAAAGGAAATAAGTCTCTTTTTTAAGGTAGAAGCTTTTATAAGCTTCAAAAGAAATGATATTAGAGTATACATGAACTATGGATAGAACAGTGTAGATCCCATTGCTATAAAATTTAAATTATTGTGGTTCATAATGACTCCAGGTTAATGGTTTTTATATAAGATTTTTAACCCTGGTATAGTAACATTATTTTGTGATACAACGACGTAAATTTAAATACAGTGACTAAAATTGTGTCTGAATTAAAAACTATTGTTGAAATCATCTGTGAAACTTAGTAAAATTCTACACTTAAACTTTACGTTAAGATAAATAAAAAAAAAAAAAAAACGAAACCAAGCACGTTTCTATAAAATGAAAAGAATTTTATAGAAATTTCTGTTTAGGTTTCTCAGCTCTGATTACGACTTTCATTTATGGGTGGTAGTTTCTACGTACTTGCCAAAAAAGCATTTACGGTTATATTTATAAACAACATTTTAATAAAACATTTAAGTTTTAAAGTTTTTCTCAAGAGAAGTTTTTGTTTTTGTTGTAATAGTTGGTTTTAGTTTTTGTAATTTGAAAACATTTTTGCTCTTTACTCACAGCACTTTTGTGCTTTTATTTTTTTTTTCACGAGAGTATTGAGTTGCTCTTCTTACAAAGGAAAACCTTAAACATTTAATTTCAATTTACATTTTTGTATTTCTTTTGTGTTTGTTTGTTTTTTTTTTTTTTCAGTTACTTTGGGCTTACACTTGTAGTCGTACATGTTTGTGTATAGAGACATAACAATTTGATGGCAGCCTACTAATTTAGTTCAATCGGTCGTATGAATGATATTAATTTTCTCAAACACATATTAAATATACGGCCATGAATCATTATGGTGATTGTTATGTAAATGAAGTGACAATTGAATCAATTATGTAAATAATTATTCATAAAACTAAACGAGGGATAGGTATTTTATAATTCTTATTTTAATTCCTCTCTAGTGCAAATTGACCACAACAGAGCACCCAAGGGAGCCCAGTTTCTGTTTTTCCTGTTTGGACGCCCTGTATAATCGAACCTATAATTATCTGCAGACAAACTAAAAACCTTTGGAGAAAAAGCATACCAGCTATTAGATATCCCATATAAGGCATGAATATTAGATATCTAAGCCAAGAAGCATGTAAATATCAAAGCTGTTGGAGTGTATAGTCAGAGTCACGTAAAACTTACTTGTGCAGTTGTCTGTTGCCGATTTATTATAAAGACTCTATATGAAAGTTTTGATTTATAAAGTAAGTAAATAAATATTTTTTTAAGCCTTTAGGTCTTTTTATATATTTCGACACGCCTTCGTGTGTCTTTCTCAAGGAAAATAATTTTATAATCTTTGAGAAAGACACACGAAGCCGTGTCGAAACTAATTTAATAATAAATAAAAATATATAAAAAGACCTAAAAGCTTAAAAAATATTTATTTATTTACTTTCAGATAAAAAGGTAAAATAATGAAGATTTATGTTTTGATTTATATTTTAACTTGAATGTCTGTATATCAAGTATCAAAATTTGTATTTTATAACTGAACTTTTAAAGTTCACTTTGTTAGATTTTATGTTTTCCCAAATTTTACTATTTACCCTCCTTCATTAACTAAAAATCATAAAAAAAACAAACAAAAAACTGAGACCAAAAGATAAAAAAAAAAAATAGATTGAACTTTTCAAATAAAAAAGCTAATTAAAGTAAATTAATTAAAATGGCTAAAGAATGTTACAACAAGAACTCGTTAAAATATTTGACTGTCTTGTTTAAGGTAAGATATTAAATTAGCATTCCTAAGCCAAAGTGTTCTGGTTTAATAATCATTAAGCAGTTTTAAGAAGTAAAAAAATAAATGTGCTAATAAAAAAACAAAAGAGACAAGTGTAAGCTTTAGTAAGGAATGATAATAGTCGTATAAAAGACCTTAAAAAATTTCTGATAGAAATTTCGCTTAATAAACAATTTTTTTAAAATAAAATTGCCCTAAATATCTGAAAAAAAAATTAAATGATATTTTGAATTTCTTATAGCTAATTTTGATTGTTAATTTAAATGGTCATCATTTTATTATAGTTAATTTAAAATATTATATTTACTTAACTAACGTCTAAAAAACAATACGTACTTGATGAAGGTGGTAGCAGAAAAAAGGATACCCAACTACACTTATCAAAATATGTATTTCTTCTTAATAAATCTAGTGCATCTTTAAAATGTCTCTTATAAGCAAAAAAATTGCTTTTCTTTACCCTTAAAAAACTAAATAAATAAAACAATAATAATAAAGATAAACGTATAAATATATTACAAAGGAAAAATAAAGGACAATTTTATTGCTTTCAAAAAACATAGTTGCTTAAAAAGTTTACATTTCATTTCTTATTTTCCATTAGTTTTATAATGAAGGGATGCTCTCTTTAAGCAAAATATGTGTGATTTCTCCCTCTCTTTGTTATTTATAAAAACCGTTTTGATTATAGTGTTACCAGGCTCACTATTTAATCTAAATGAAAGCTAAAAATTGTTAATATAAAATTTTATTGAAATGGCTTAAGTCATAAAATTTAAGTTATTAATAAAAGCACTTTTTAAAGGACATTTTATGTGTATTTGAGAATAAAAATGTTTATATAAATCATCTAATATATTGATCATATTGAACACAGACAGACACAAGTATGTCAAAAATTTAAATGATATTTTTTGTTCTTCTGTTACTGTTTTTCCATAAGATTAAGTTGACAAACAGCCAAAAACCTTTTAGTTCAGGGATCTAAATTTTTCTTATGCCATGACAGTTTGTATGGGGAATACAAGTTCCAAAAAAATTCCTGTAAAAAGAGAATTATTAAAACATTCTTGTTTAAAGTCAACGTTATCGAAATTTTTCGTATAATTTTTTCATATATTTTACTTTAAGGTCTACGTCAACTTTTTTTGAATAAGAGCATTAGTGTTTGCACATTTCAATTCATTAATTATATTATAAAAAATAAATTAAATTTGGAATATCAGTGCCAACATCAGAATAATTTTGTTCATCATCTTGTTAAATATTTTTTTAATTAAAACAAAACAATTTTTTTAACTCATGTTAAATTAAATTCGTGCTAAAAAAATCGTGTAAAAAGAGAATTAGGTGTATTAAAATATATGTGACTTAAAATATTTTTAAAATTTTTTATTCGTGGTTAATTCCAATTTTTTTTTTGGTGTGTAAAATGCATTATTTTCCATGATATTTTTATGGGAAATTAAAAAAAAAACTTTTCCTCTTTGTATTTATTGTAAAATTTTTCGAAAATTTTATGATGGAAAATAACTTTTGTTAAGTTGGAATTAAACATAAATAAGCTTTATGATTCCCAATAATTTAATATATTACGAAATATGATTGAGAGCAAACATACTCTGATGGAAACTTAGGGGCTGCACAAGCATACTTTAAATGGCTTTACAAGCACTATCACTACATAGTATAAAACAAAGTCGCTTTCTCTGTCCCTATATCCCCATGTATGCTTAAATTTTTAAAACTACTCAACGGATTTTGATGCGGTTTTTTTTTAATAGATAGAGTGATTGAAGAGGAAGGTTTATATGTATAATCTTGGAAGGTTTAACGTTACAAATCCGCCCAGCAGGTAGCGCTATAGTCGGTATCTGGCTTATTTGGCTACTACCTGTTTTAACCCGGTCTTGCACGGTTACTTACTCTATGAGTACGATTTCTTAGTGTAAGAAGATCGAATATATAACGTTTGCCGACTCAACTAGTTTTTTATAAAATACTACACATGTCTGTAGCGATGTGTGGCTTTCAAGTATGCTAGTGCTGCTTTTTAGTATGGATCTAAGTATCAAAACTTTTACTTTTCTGGAATACGTGCACTGACTCTTGTAACATTTATGACGAGCACTCTAGTATTTACTATGAAAAAGATTAACTGTCAGGCTCCCTATTTTGATGCGGAGCGAAAGCGAAGTAAAACGACTGAAAACGCGTCTCACTAACTTATCAATATACCATGTTATTACAGCAATAAAATATTTAAAATGCTGTGCCAGTTATAAAAAATATTGTGTCAAAACAACTTGTTAATTTAAAGTGACATGCATAACACTTCATTTTAATTTGAAAAAAAGAAATGACTGACCTCAAATTCTGTTACAACTTTTTCAGTGATAAAAATGGCAACACCCATGCTAGTAGATAAATTTACTCTCCCTTAAAGGAGAAAAACTGCGTGAGAATTGCGAGTATAACAGTTTGTGCGGCTGCAGAAGGAGCAACAATCAAATAAGAAGTTTTCGCAATATACGCATTACAGTTTTTGTAAGGACTGTGGTTTGTTTGCAACGTTAGCGCGCACAATTGGATAAAAATATTGCATTAAAATAATATATTAAAAAAAAAAAAAATTTGCAGTAAAAATTTTACCAAAAAAAAAATTAAATACACACTAGCCAAATATTTTATACAAGTGAATACATAAATGAATAGTATTTTTATTTCTGTATGAGTAGGTATTTCAGTTGCTTAATAAAATAAATTACTATTACACTAGAAGGAATTAAGACTTCTAGAATGTGAAAAAAAAATAAACAAAGCACTAATATTTTTTTTCAAGAGACAAAAAAAAAACCTCAAAATAAAAATGAAAAACAAAAAAATTTGTACAAGAAAGCAAACACACCAATAACAATTTAAGCACTTGAAAAGCTTTTTGTTATAATTTTTTTATATGATAATACCAGACGCATATTTGATATTCAAAGTAAATAGTATCAAGAAAAAAGTTTTAAGCCATTAAATTATCAAGTGCACAAGATAAAAAAAAGGATAAAGTGAGTTTTACTTAAGAAAAAAGAATTTTATTTAAAAATTTTACTAACAAGGGATTTGTGTTTTAAAACTTTTAATTTATTTTCTAAAGAGAAAAAGCAAAATAAAGCAAATTGATAGAAAAGAATTACAACACCACAAAATTACTTTGTTTTCAATAAATTTAAATTTAAATTGTTTTACTGAAAATAAATAAAATAAAAGAATTTTAAGGACATTTTTGAGTATAAAATAATTAATCCTTTTTTTTTTTATTGGAAAAAAAAAAAAGGATTAACATCACTTGAGGCAACATAAGATGATAAGTAAGTGTTATTTTACTTAAATTGTAATTTACATTTAAACTGAAATAATATTATCTCACAGTGTCCAACAATAAACACTTACTACCAGTTAGCTGTTAGTCAACCACTTGTAATACAATAGTTAGTACTCCTGCAAACTTTGATAATAAAAAAATAACACACATACTCGTACAGCAATAAAAAAAAAATATGACCAACAGAAAACTTCCCATTGTGCACCTTATTTACATGAAATCGTTTTTCAATGCAAATAATAGTTTACAATCCTTAATTTTCAACAAACGATTGTTTCTTTTTACAACTTCTCCAAATGAATTCATAAAAGTTTTCTGTAGCGGAAGTTTTTTCATTTTATTTTTGTTAAAGTTTCTGCCGGAAGTTGTCTTTGGAATAGCTTATGAATGCAAGCAAATCAGAGAAAAGAAAGTTTGCTTACACACAAAGAAATAAATCAAGAGTTAAATTAAACTAAAATCTATAACAGCCGAATTCATAAAAATAAATACTTTACAAAATTTTATTTTATAAAATTAATAATTTTACCTGTAATTATTTTAAATTAAAATCAATTTATGAAAAACTCTAGACATATAACAGAGTAATTGACGGATTTATCATCGTCGCCCAGGCCAAACAGCTAAGGCTACGGACTTGATATTTGGTGAGCAGGTTCCTTCCATAATGTCTAACAAGAATAAGAACTTGTTTTTGGAAATTCGAATATTGAAGAGGTCAAACCGGCTAAAAGAAAACTTTTTATATTCCCGGAGCCAAATTCAAATTAAAAAATATTTAAAAAAATCGGATGAATATTTGGTACTTTTTTGCTATTTGTACACTTACAAAATAAAAATAGAGCAACAAAAACAAAATTTTATTTGTCTTTTCTTAAAAAAGATTCCCTTGTATCTCTATTGGCACTTTTTTAAAAATTCCAGCAAATAAGGGTAAAATATGTACCCCTTTTTACTACTATTTCTAAATATGTACCTTTATGTGAATATGGATAGAGCATATAAACATTATATTATTCATTTATAACACAAAATAAAAATAAATTAAAAAAAGTATTTTTAAAGAAGAAAAAAAGTACCAAAAGTGAGAAAAACGATTGGTACTTTATAGTTTAACAACTTTATACAAGCCTAGAATAGAGATAGTAGCATTAAATGGTACGGAACGATATAAGAAATTGTTAGAGGGACATAATAGTACTTTTTTATTTGTTTTAAGGGTACTTTTTTATTTTTTATTATTAAAAATGTTACAACTAAAAATTTGGGTTCAAATGGTTCAGTTCTAAGTAAAAAATAATTAAAAAGTAAAATAGTGATTTTTATTAATTTTTAAAAGGTACTTTTTTAAAAAAAAACCTAATACTCTAAAACTATGAGTTTAGGCTCAAGCGCTTCTAAGCAAATTAAAAATCAAAAATTGTGCTTTTTATTAATTTTTAAATGGTACTATTTAGCTTTTTTAATGTAAACGAACTTAAAAATACAAGATTGGGTTCTGAGCATGGTGAAAAATCATTGAGAGGACAAAATGGCACTTTTTTTAAATTAATTTTAATGGTACTTTTTGACTTTTTTATATTAACAAATCTAGAAATACGAGATTTGTGTGTGATCAAATTGAAAAATCATTAAGGGAAAAAATTTTCCTTTTTATTGATTTTTTTATTATAAGCGAACATAGAAGTACGAGATTGGGTACAAGCGTTTCATTAAGGGGAAAAATTGTGCTTCTTATTAATTTCAACGATAATTTTTTTTTTTTTATGTAAACGAATCTAGAAATTCGAAATTGGGGAAAAGCGTTCTTGAGAAAATTTAAAAATTATTAAGGCGAAAAAAAAACTTGAACTGAGATTAAATGGTTCACAATGAAATTATTAAGTATAATGGCAACAGTACTTAGCTGACAAAGTAAAGGGTGTTTTTTATAGACGTATAGAATTTTAAGTTGGCATTACTGTTCAAGATGGCGACCGATTTAACAGCTGTCAAGTGATTTATTCTCAGTTTGGTTTGGCAATTCATCATTAATAGACTCACGCCTGAACAACGCTTGCAAATAGTGCAGTTTTATTTCGAAAATAATGGTTCTGTGCGGAATACGTATCGCGCACTACGTCCATTTTATCGTCGACAAAATCGTCCATCAGAGCAGTTAATTCGATTAACCATGGAACGTTTTCGCATCCCCAGAGACGCCGTACGATGCGTACAGAAGAAGCTATTCCTGCTGAAGAGCGCAGAATTGAGGAAGACCCGAATGAGTCTATCCGCCATCGAGCACAGGAATTGGATCTGTGTCCATCCACTTTATGGAAGATTTTGAGGAAGGATCTTGGTTTGCGTGCTTCCAAAATCCAACTCGTGCAAGAATTGAAGCCAAACGATCATCAAGTAAGGCGTAGATTCGTCGAATGGGCCCAAAACGAGATTGCCCTTGTTCCCGATTTTCATAAGCGAATTTTTTTTAGCGATGAAGCGCACTTCTGGTTGAATGGCTACGTCAACAAACAAAACTGGCGCATTTGGAGTGAAGCTAATCCTCAAGTGCATGTCGAAACACCGTTACATCCAGAAAAAGTGACTGTTTGGTGCGCTTTTGGAATGATTGGTCTGTACTTCTTCAAAAACGATGATGGACAGAACGTTACAGTCAATGGTGATCGGTATAGAGCCATGATTACTAACTTTTTGATTCCTGAATTGAACAACCATGATGTCCAGGAGCTGTGGTTCCAACAAGACGACGCAACATGTCACACAGCTCGTGCCACAATCGATTTATTGAAAGACACTTTTGTTGACCGCCTAATTTCACGTTTTGGACCTGTGAATTGGCCTCCAAGATCTTGTGATTTAACACCGCTAGACTACTTTCTGTGGGGCTATGTAAAGTCATTGGTCTATGCGGATAAGCCACAAACGCTTGACCATTTGGAAGACAACATTCGCTGTGTTATTGCCGATATATGGCCACAAATGTTGGAAAAAGACTACATCCGAGCCAGCCGTGTCGGTCATATGCCAGAAATCATATTTAAAATGTAATGCCACAAGATTATCTTTCGGATAAATAAAATTCACGTAATCGAATAATCCATCGTTGTTTTATTGCAATTTAAAGTTCTATACGTCTATAAAAAACATCCTTTAGTTACTCGTCACATAAATTCATAAAAGGCTAAAATTACTTTTTAAACAGGGGGGCTACTCTGTATTGCGATGCCAAAAAAAACCGTACAAAATCGAATCCTTAATTTTTTGCATTTTTCTGATAGTACCCCACTCTATAATGGGTAAGTGCACGTCAACGTCGATTTATATACACAAATATTTTGCGATAACTAAAGAATAAAACATTTAGCTTTCGCATCGCAATACAGAGTAGCCCCCCAAGGCACCTATACAAATTCATGAATATTTTAGGTGTTTAGCTCTGCAAATTAAAAAATTTTTCCAAATCCGCGAGCTCAAATCGTCACATCGCTAGTTATTTTATATGAAATAATTTTAAAAATTCGATAGAACTTCTTCTAGTTAATAATTCCACCAGCGAATTTACTTATCGTGCAAATACCAAAGTATTTTTTTTTTCTAAATCAACTAAAAGATTAGATAACTTTAAAATATGGCTGGTTGGTTGTTGCAACTTTTTTACAGATCTTTTGCTCCGTTTTTCCTTTAGATTTCTTAGGACTTATAACTTTTTCTTTTCTTTCCACAATTTACATTTTTTCCATTACTCTTGCTTAATTATCCAAAGTGAGTTTAAAGTACATGCAAGTGGTTGGCTCTTTTATCTTTCTGTTGTCCTCTTCGTAACAAGAATTATTATGAAAACTTGGTACCTTTTGTTGAGAATATTGTAATTTAATATAAACTAGGTCAAATTAACATGCTCTTGTTGCTGAATGTACATTTATTGTTAATATATTTTCATATTGTTCTTACAAAGTCATTACGTTAGCGTAAAATCATTAAAAACGCATAAAAATTGTTTAAGAGGGATACTTTGTTGTTTGTAAGAAATAATACTCAATACATTAACAGCACACAACTGAACTAAACTATTAAATAAATAGGTCACAGCAGTGCTTTCTTAGTTTTATTTTATAGAACAGAGAAATCAAGGAAATTTGGTTTTTGTTTTAATAAAAAATTAACAAAATGTAATTTAATTTTAAAATTTTTGCAAAGTCGAGCTAAAATTTCATTTTTAGTTCATAAGACGTAACTGTTTAGCTCACTGGTGAGAAAGACTTTCCTCTAAAACATTTCGCAGAATGTTGTTTGTGCCATACAAGCTTCATAAGCTTGGTTACTCTCTCCTTCTGCAAATATCTCAAGTTTGACTATCGTTGGAAAGAATACCAACAAATTTCTTGTTCCGTAATAACATAATTTTACTGGATTTGTTTGTTTTGAATTAAAAAAAAAAAAATTTTTTCACACTCAGCTTGTTTTCTTGTTTATAACAATTAATGTGAGCTGACAGCTTAGTCGTATAAAAATTTTATGGGAGTTTCACAACAATATTTTTCACTTTGAGGAAAATAAAAATCTCATGGGGAAAAACAATTCACATGTAATTCATGATGAGGGCGAATATTTTTTTTCAAATAAAACTGAAAATTTTAATTGAAATTTTCGTTTCTAGTTTATGGCCGTTAGGCCGCCTTCTAAAGCAATAACCATAATTCACTCTAAATTATTAAAAAAAAAATTAAAAAAAATTTTTTTTTTTTGCAAAAAAAAGTTTTTTTTTTCGTTTCAATTCCTCTAAGTAGACATTTGATAATTTGTTTTTGTTCAATCATTTGTTCCTTTAATGCTGCTGCATATTTTTCTTTTTATTGTTTTTGAATGAAAAACAAAATAAAATTTTAGCATCAGCACGCTTAACACACAAAACAATTCAGCAAATTGCGATTATGTGCTTGATTTTTACCCAGTAACGCAACAAAATATGTTGCTCTGGCACTCTCTGCATTCAATCCTTTCCGGCACGAGTGTGTTACAAGTTCTTTTTATGTTCATTCTTATACATTCATTTAATAGTTGAGTAGTTTTCTGGTTGTTTATGTTTTTTAATGTGACAATGGCATCTACGTTGCAATTTCAGTATTTTTGCTTAAAGGATACTTTTCTTAAACAGCAAGTAAGAAAAAGGAGAATGTTTCCTTCATGATAATTTAACAAAAGCAAATCTGACTTATTTTTTTACAGTTGTTTTCTATTGCCTGGTGTTTACATATTTTTATTTTTTATTTTCATGGGCTGCTTGCTATTCGCTGTTAAGGTACTTTGCTGTGGAATTCCGGAATGTTGACAATGAGATTGCTAATACTTTAAACTTGTAAGAATCGGAATCATATTTAAGGAGGGCGCCAAAGACTGTTTGTAAAATTTAACTACAATTTGTTTGTTTATTTCTTGCAGACTTATAAGCTGCAATTTTTAGAAAGGGACCCTGTGGGTTATAGCGGCAGTAAAGCTAACATTAACACATGATTTTAAAAAGTTTTTGGCGTTATTAAAAGCCTAAGAATAAAATACGTGAAGGTAAAAAAATGCAGTCTGCAATTTTTGTCATGTCATTAGTTTAATTCTAGTTACAAATAAAAAAAAATAAATACTTGGGAAAACGCAAAGGGTTGAATACAAGATTGTTCAATTAATAGTGCCATTTTCAAAAAATCTCAGTTTTTTTTCTTGGTAAATTTACAAACAGTAACAGTAGAAATCGCAAAATTTCGAATATTTTTGTCGAAAAGTAACTGAATACTGAATTCGATAAAATAACGTTATACTTGTGTGGTCGTAATAAAAGTTACTGAATCGTAATACTGATATACCTCCCCTTTTTAAAAACCAGTTGTACGTGTCTTCTGCTAACAACAATATCTTTACGACACGTAAAGGAATCAACAAATGTCTTAAGTAAACACATTGATAGCGCAGTAAAGCGCAACTATGTATGCGTACGTCTGTTTGCATCTTTACTTGGTTACCATGCAACAATGTCTCTTTTGTGTGACATTTCTAAATTACAATTTAATAAATATGAAAATAAACGAACGGTAACGGCAATAGAATTTTGTTTTATAAAACAAAAGTTGGCACATACACCATCAACATCTGCTAAAACAAAAGAAAGAAAAAATTTATAAAATTATCAATGATGCTTTTCTGTTCTTATTTTAAATGGAAATGTACAGCAGTAAAGAAAATTATGCCCATTAAATGTTTATAACTTAAATTTTAAAATTATTTAATTTTTAAAAAATTTTTTAATCTAAATATATAAATAAAATTAATTTTCTGTTTGTTTGTTTATGCTCTATAGAAATTTGTGTTTTACAACGCGATTTTTCTGAAACCAGAAAAGGCATTCACATAATTTTCGACCAACCATGCCCACTTTTAAGCCCAATTTTGATTAAAACAACTTAGAGGGGTCTTTTATTAATTACAATTTTATTTTTTTTAAAGAAAATTGCATCTATCTCTGGTCCGACTCTGTCTACTTTTTAAACAAAATAATTAAAATGATTGAAATCTCGTTTTTCAAAGGATTATTCTGAAATCATTATACCTCAAGAAAAAATGCATTTACTTCTGAAACGCCCATGCCCCTTTTGCACCTACTTTTTAAATAAGATAATAAAAACTTTTCTTTTTTATTGCAAATGCCCTCTACACTGGAAGGTTGCATTAAGTTACGAACTGACCATTCGCCTTTTATGGCTATTTTTTAAATAAAATAATTGAAGTTGGTTTTTTAATGATTAACAGTTTAAGGTTCTATATAGGTATGATTCCAGTAACCTCAAATACATGTAAACCTAATGATACAGTAAGGGACCAAAATTAATCTGGTTTTTATCAAGTTATCTTGATTGGTTATATTGATGAAATTTTTTACTTAAACTTTTTTTATTGGAATGATACTCGTAAATGTAATGCTTAACATATTTCAAAAGCAATTGCTTTTAAATGACAACCTGCTTGCATTCATTTGTAAATATGTAAGCTCTGCTAAATGTCCATAAAAATAATTTTTTTTATTTATTTAGAAATGTCATATTTTCAATACATTCGCTAAATTGAGTTTTTTTATGAACACACACGAACAGATTTTTATTTTTAAAAATTTATAAAATGTATTTTATGAAAGCAAATCTAGTGAAGCCAAGCTGACTCCAAAAAAACTTAAAAAAAAACATCAACTAAATTGGCTAATTGGACAAATCTTTATAGTGAACCTGCAAGCTTCTGCCTTAAAAAACAATTCTAAAACTAATACAACATGCTGCTATTTAACAATATAGAAACTGACATAAACAGAGTCTAAAACTTGTCATGTATTAATAAAAAATTTTAGTTTATTAAAAAAAAAAAAACAGCAAAAGTATTTTTTTATTAAATTATTATTTCTTTAACTGTAGTAATGTTGAAAATGTATTTATTTATTGCACACATCTCGTATGTAAATGAGTTTTGGATTAATGTGTTGGGATAAGCCTAATTCATTCATATTTAAAATAAATTCTTACAATAAATTCTTGTTTATTCTATTTAACCCTAGAAAGTCATCCTTATTTTTTGTACACTAACGTCATCCTTCGTCATTTTGACTACGACCTATTTCAAGGAACTATAAAATACGCCGTGATTGAAAATATATACCAAAATAGATTTATTATTCATATTTAGTTCTTTTTTAATCAATAAATAAAGAAATTTATATATTTTTTTCAATTCTTAAATGTAAAACTAACATTGCAAAATCTTCTTTCAATTGGCATTTTTTTTAAACAAAGCATTATAAAGGGTGTCCCAACAAAAACGCAAGATTTAAATTTTAAATAAATGACTGATGCAGCAATTGAATTGTTTCTCTGGTTGTATGACATGTAGCGCCGTCTTGTTGAAACCACAAGCCCCCCACATTCATTTCTTCAATTCAAGGCAAGAAAAAACTGGTTATAATGATACCGAACACCATTGACTGTTTGCGCTTGACCTGCCTCATTTTCATAAGAAAAAGGTCCAATGATTCCTCCAGCCCAAAAACCACACCACACAGTGACACGTTGAGGATGTATTTGCTTCTCGTGAATCACTCGAGGATTTTCCTCACCCCAAATGCGACAATTCTGCCTATTGACGAAGATGGGCCTCGTCACTGAAGATGATTTTATTGGCAAAACCAGCATTTTCATGTTGTCTCTCCAATACCCAATTAACGAACTCCCTTCGCTATCCATGGTCATTTTTTACTAACCTCGTACTTTCTACTAGCAAACAATAACAATTGTTCAAATGTCAAACAATGACACTTCGAATGGCGCCAAATTTAAATCTTGCGATCTTGTTCGGACACCCTTTATCCTTCGTCATTTTGACTACGGCAAGAAACTAAAAGCGAAAAAAATCACTTACAACGCGCGCAGTTCGCTGCACGTCTTTGACCACCAACAGCTTGTTAGCGACTAGCACTATACGAAAAATGAGATCAAAACAAACAGAAAAAACAGGTTTAAATTCAAAAATAAGATCGGGCGTCGTCATTTTGACGAAGGATGACGTTCTGGAGTTAAAGTCAATTTTTTGGAAAGAACTTTTCGCGTATTTCAAATCATTTTTTGGAATTTTGTAAAGAACGTGCCCCTTTTATGATATCAACTCTTTAAAGTAGACTTTTCTAATATTCAACAGCCTCTTTTTAATGTTGGCTTATTAATTATTTATTTATTCATTTCAAAATGTGCCTCATTATAATATTTAAATAAAAATAACTTAAACAAACTATAGCTTAAATTAAGATTTCAAATCAGCTTAAAGCTCATTTAAGGTGTTATTTTATCTATGAATACCTTCCTCAAACATACGATTATTTCGCAAAAACCTTTGAAGAGCAAAACTTTACGAGTATAAGTCTAGGACAGTTTATAAAGTGTGTCCCAACAAGAACGCAAGATTTACATTTGGCGCCATTCGAAGTGTCATTGTTTGACATTTGAACCAGTTTTTTCTTGCCTAGAATTGAAGAAATGAATGTGGAGGGCTTGTGGTTTCAACAAGACGGCGCCACATGTCATACAGCCAGAGAAACACTTCAATTGCTGCATCAGTCATTTCCCAGTCGTGTTATTTCGCGTTTTGGAGACCAGAATTGGCCGCCTAGATCGTGCGATTTAACACCATTAGACTTCTTTCTTTGGGGTTTTTTGAAGTCGATGGTTTACGCGAATAAGCCAACGACGACTCAAGCCTTAAAAGAGGAAATTGGACGCTGCATTAATGAAATATCGCAACATTTATGCAAAACGGTCATTGAAAATTTCATTAAAAGATCGCGTGTATGCCAGCAAAGCCGCGGCGGCCATCTGCCCGATATGTTGTTCCATACATAACCTCATTCTGTCTACTTTACGATATAATAAAGTTTCAGGATTTTTTTTAAGTATCTGTGTTTTATTTAAAATTCAAATCTTGCGTTCTTGTTGCGACACCCTTTATTACTTTATAAAATAACACTTTTTGCAAATAAGATCTTCGAATCAATTAACTTTCTTAGGATGATAGCTCATAAGGGCATATTATTTTTTTTCTAATTTTCTTTAAATAGAATTTATTTATATTATAAAATTAGCGCTAGCTGGCGAAAAAAAACATACTTAAAATTTGTTTTTATTATTCATATTGTAGTTAGCCGAGCACCGTTTTGCTCGTAACTTAAATTACTGAGTGTTAAAATTGAAATTACTGCCGCAATCCGATTAATCCGAGTCAACCGCAGAGCAGCGAACAGAGTGTGGCTACGTTAAGTGTTTTTTGTGATTTTAATTTGGCATTTGCTTTGTGATTTAACTTTTTCTAGCCTTTTCTTTTAGCCAATCAAGCTTAATTATTTTATAGCTCCTGGCAACGCTCGTACTCATGCACATGCGTGTGGTAACTATAAAGCGGGTTTCAGACTATTGTATTTAGTATTAATACATGTCAAAAATTCGTGTATTAAATAAAAATCAAATAGTGTGAAACAAAATGTTAAGCATCGGCCTCACCCGATCTAATGAAAATGTTAATACTTTGTATTATAATGTGAAACCCGCATGTTTGTTTTTCATACGTCACAGACAGCATTTATTGCTTATAAAAATGCCTAGTGAAAACATAAAAAATCAAGGCTTATAGCATAAATGTTTTGAAATTAAGAGAAATATTTAAAATTTGTTACAAATATTAAAAGTATTTCATACACACACATTAAAACAAATTGTTTTTTATTGCCTGCTACAACCCGTATGGCTTAAAATAAAATATTCATTCAGTAAAAGTTTTTGTTTTTGGTTTTTATGCCTTGAAAAGGTATCATAAAGTTCATACTCTACCCTAGAGAGTAAAATTATATAACCAAATCTGTTAAATGTAACTGACAACATACTGACAGATTTCCTACAAAAATTTTACTTTGTTCTTGTTAATACAACAGCTGAGGGTGTTTAGTTTTTATGTTTTACATTCAAATTTAGCAGTTTTTTTTCATCTTAGTGTTTTGTCATATTAAATGTGTGTTTGGTTTGGAATAAAAAAAAAAAAAAAAGGAAGCAAGTTAATGAGTTCTAAGAAAACTAAATCTGAAAAAAACATTTAACATAAAGTAGTAATAGGAACTTTCCTATTTAAGAGTATTTAAATTACGACTACTTGTAAAGTTTTGCATCTGTATTTGATTAGAAATAAGAAAATACAAGCAACGCAGTTGAAATTCAAGCTCATGTACACAAATTTTTTTTATATTTTTGTACACTGAAAGAATTTTGTCATTAATTCAATGAAAAATTTAAGGTTTTTCAGCCTCTGAAACATATCATTAGAATAATGAAATACTCATTCATTAAATTATATTTTTATTTATTTTAAAAAATAACTTCTTTAAAAAATATTTTGTCACTTAATTTATGAAATATTTCATTGAATAAAGGCAGCAACGATTTTAATGAAATGATTTCGTGGAATTTATACAAAATTTTTCTTTCAGTCTAAGCCCACTGAAGAAATAATTCATTATTTTTCATTCAATGACAACCTCTCATGACAACATTTCATTGATTCAAATTTGTTCATTAAATTATTGAATATTTCAATAACTTATTGAGCAAAATGCATTACACGATTGAAGGTTTCTGCTCAGTGTAGAGAAAACACTTCATTTTATTGAAATATTAACTGAATGGCTTATAATCAATAAGAGATAAACCTTAAATACGTTGAATTACAGAGAGACATTTTAACTACAAAAAAATATATATTTTTCTTTAATAATTTTAAATTACAAGTATTGAGTGAAGAGCTGCACACAATCACTATACACATGTGCAATATTTTATAATAAAAATTGCTCTAGTATTGAGTTTGATTGCCTTTTGTATTACTTTTTTCATAAAGCAGATTTTTGTGTCATTTATGGCTTTAAATTCTTTAAGTAAAAAAATGAAACAAATATTGTTTGAGGCTAAAGAATTAAGACAATTTTTTATTGCTTTTTAACAATAAAAAAAAAAAAAAAACAAAATTGCAAACTTTGATAAGCAAATAAATCATTTTTTACAGCAACATGAAACGTGCCGTAGTGGTTAATAAAATATAATTTGTTGCCTTAATACACTTTCGCATTTGTATTGGAGATTTATTTTTATTTAACGAGTTGTTGATGGATATATTTACAATATAAAATGTTAAAAAAAGAATAATGATTGATTCGCTTAGTACTTGTGAAATTTTTGGTTTTTGAAAAAAATATAATTTTTAAATGAATTTTCTTTTGTTATACGTGTTCATTAAATGAAGCCAAGCTTGAAACTATTTCTTAACCGACCCCAACAAATCAATTTATAATATGTAGAATACTTGCATATATCGTATACCCACGATTATATTTTTACCATCACTTGGTGCTTGATATGCGCTTGATACAATACACAACATCAGTGTGTTATAATTCTCAAACAGTATATAAGAGAAGTGCAATAAAAAGACAAGGTTTGGTAGCTAACGGAAGGTATAATAGCCGACATTGTACAAATTATAGTTACAAGCAAGCTACTATAACTACGTTGTGAAGTCTAGATGGGTAATTGTTTCCGAATAATAGTTGGCGAATACAAAGTCCTTGGAAATTATTTTGTATTTATATTTCAGTTAGGCGAACACAAAATTTCTGGAAATTACTTCGTGCCGACCGTAAAGTCTTTGGAAATTACTTTACACTCGTAGTTATTATTCATATTGTAGTTAGCCGAGCAATATTTTTCTCGTAGCTTAAATAACCGAATGTTAACCTTAAAAATACTTTCCTAAGCCGATTAATCAGAGTCAATCGCAGTCCAGCGAACAGAATGTGGCTAAGGTCACAGTACGTTAAGTGTTCGTCAACCGTGTCTTTGAAGAACTACAAGCCAAAGAACTGGTAGGTGTGGCCCAACGAACTTTTTAATCCTTAATCCTTAATATCTTATAACTACACTGCATAAAAAAAGAAAACAACTTTGGTTGTAAGAAATAAATTTGTTTCCAATCAAAAATTCAGTTTTGCTTATAAATTTTTTTTTTAATTCTAGTAACCATAATTCCATAATATAGACCAAAATTAAGCTCTCCTAAAAATATTTTTAGCTGTAAAACAGATTCTAATATCACAAATACAAAGTTCGAAGGTCACAACAGAATTTTTGATTGGAAACAAATTTAGTTCACAACCGCAGCTGTTTTCTCTGTGTATTGTGTTAACACGAAACTTTAATTTAATTTATTTCGAAAGAAAAAGATGTTTGGTAAGGCCCTGAAATGACTGAAGCTTTGAAAACAAACTGAGTTACACTATCCCCCATCAATTTTGGAATAAAAATATGAAGGCTGTTTTAAGAACGGGTTTTCATTCAATATTAAGCAATATTGTAGAACATAGCTTCCTCACATTCTTCTAGTGTATACCCTTGCCTACTCTTTTACAACTTGTTTATTAATGAAATCGTTTTGCAGAAAAAAATTAATATGTTATTGATCAACTAATCGTTAACTCTAGATTCGCTTAAAAAATATTTCCAGTGTCATAATACAACTATTTTTCAAATGTACTTAATGTCACTCAAATGACACTTAACTTTTCAAAATATTCTCATACTTAAAAATCAAGACAAAAGACAAAACAAATCACAATTATCTACATCCATACAAATACACATCTACAACACTATACACAAAAGTTTAAAAAAAAACACACACACTGTGATACTCCGACTTGCAACTAAATTCTCACAGTTGCACACAACACACTTCATAAACACTTTTCGTTAAATGCCAGCACTATGCGAGCACAAAAACCTGCAACACTTTTATAGAAAAAAATTGAGTTCCTCTTTTTTTTAATACAGACTCGTCTCGTCGGTAAGCTGTGAAAAAGCAAATATGTATGCATTTAGAAAAAAAGAATGTGTGGGTGTTGTGTACGGTATTAACAAACTTTCAGATGCACTATAAAATTTTTATTTTAAAAATAATCCAAAGTATGTAACTTTTGAGTATTTAGGTGGTAGATTACAAATCTAAATGACCTCCCCTTCAAAATGATGTATGTCCCATCTCGTAGTCTTCTTAAGAAATCAACGTATTTATGCGTGCCCCCTATAGGTCGCGAACCACAATTTGGTAACCGCTAGTCTAGATTATATGCCATTCGGACAGTATTATATTGGCGCGTCAAGCGTTTTTTATCTGTTAAAAATGCTCAAGCTCATACCAAAATAGCGCGGCGTCAACTCTGAGCAATCGGAAAATTCTATTTTGACAGCGCGCTTTGTAGTGAACTTTCATTTTTGACTATACTTTTTGTTTGTCTTTAGTAGATTTTATTAAACTGTAGAGAATACACACCGCCAACACTCTTATTTAAGTTTGACGCTTTAACGTAAATGCTGAGCGTAAGAAAACGTTCCGCTTGACGCTAAAATGTAGGTTAGACTCATACCCATAAACAATAAAATGACAAACCAGAAGACTTTTAAAATATTCATATTTTGTTGGTAGTCAACTGCTATATAAACTTTCATACAAGTTCCAACATTGTCAGCATCATACAGAGGCACCGGCACAAACATAATTACGCAGCACGTTTGAAAAACAACTTGATATTTATTACCAAAAAACTTCTGGTGTATTTTGAAGAAAAATTAAATAAATATTGTTACGAAAAATCATTCTGTTGAGCCACTGTCGTATTGTTCATAAGAAATTGTATTTATGGATGTAAATAAAGCAATTTAGTATTTAAATTAAAGCATAGCTTCAGCCTTGAATTAAGAAATTCGTTTAAAAATGGGCGTAACAATGAGCATGACCGCTCCAAAAGTATATGGCGACCTTCTTTAAAGTATAAAGACTATCGCCCATGTTGTGAAAAATAAGTGTTTTGCTTACGTTTTTCTCACAGAATGTGAATGGGAAAACGCCAGCTTATAAATAAACACTTGACCCACAAAATCAAAGTAAATTTTTTTAAATCATATTTTTTTATGGAAAAAAGCCAATTTTCTTTTAAATTTTAGTTAATATAAAAAGAAAACCTATACAATTTGGATTTAACAACATTTTATTTTCTCTCTAACTCTTTGTTTGTTCAAAATTCATCACTTCGCTTTAGTGTATGCTTGCGGTATGAACACACCAAAATTAAGCGTTTTTCGTTTTGCAGAACTCCTATTGTGCGATTTCAAATCTTAATCGCCAAAGTTAAGTGTGTTGCGTTTTTCAGAACATGGGTATATATTTAGTAAAGTACAAATATAGTATAGCGAATAAACAAACAGAAACTTTATTTTATTTATACCCCTCTGAGAACCAAAGGTTATCAAAATTGATTTAAATTTATAATTTAAATCCGAAAAATTAGTTCTTTTCAAAAAATGAAACATTTTGATATCACAAATCCTGCTCCAATAAATAAAAATTTTTAATTTTATATGTAATAATTTCTATTTGGAATTTAAAAGTTTAACAAAATATTAATCTTTATTTGTGCTTAATTCCAGAAATTGTGTTGGTTTTAAAATTTATTCTCAATAATAATGAATAAATAACTCATGAGAATATCATGAGTAAAAGAATAAATTTTAAAACCAAGACAATTTCTGGAATTAAGCACAAATAAAGATTAATATTTAGTTAAATTTTTAATTTTATCAAAATTTATCAAAAAATTAATAAAAATTTTATTTAAAAACTTTTGATAATTTGAAATAAAATGAATTCGAATTTTCGTTATGATTTTTGGGAATGCAAACAACTTTTGTAGATTCGCCTTGAGTTTAAATTTTACGCATTTGCATATTTCCAACCATTTAAAATGTAAAATGTCTGTAGGAGCAGGCAACAGATTCTCTTTTTATGAAGCTTTTAAGGAACTAGGCCATTTTCTTCATTGCAACTAATTTACTTTATACAGTTTTTCACAGGCATTTTCAAACTTCCCTCTGAGGGTTTTAAAAACAATTAAAAAAAAAAATAAAATAAAAAATAACTTGTTTGAAAATAAAAAAATTTTTTTTTGCTTTTATGCAGCATAAAAATAAAACTGCTTTATTGAACACATTGTTGCTGTTTGCTTAAATGTTTACACTAGTGTAGTACCACCTTTTTATTTAATTATATTTTATTTAAATTATTTAGCATGAGTTAATTAACTTAAAAAAATTAAAAGCGAAAATTGTAAAACATAAAACACAAGTGTTAATGTGTAGAGTAAAGCAACAAGACGTGAAAGGTTAGAACTCAAGAAATTAAAATAAAATTATATTTCAGAAAATGCGAAAAACATCAGAATCCATTGTCATTATTATTCGTTGTGGCATTGTATCATGCAAGCAATAATCGAATACAATGTTGTCTGTAAGAGTTTGTTTCAAACAGCTCCTTCTTAATATGGTTAGGCTTATGGCACCTTAATTAATACTTTCAGTCGACTTGATGTCTGATTAGAACGGCCAACTTCCTAAACATTTGTTACTGCTCGGGCATTCTGAGCAAGCTTCGACAAAGTTTTTAGCATCTTTAGCATCATTTAAAATGGTAATGACATGACTGAAAATGCTTTTGATTGTCAGTGCTTCAAAGTGATTACTGTTTTGACATAACTGTTTAGAAAGGCAGCCAACTTCTCAGCTCTTGTGTGCAAAATAGGCACGCAAGAAACTAAGGCAAAAGTCAAGAGCACATTCATATTGCAATTATTCTACAAAAAAATTTTAATGCAAATCCATTAAAAAAAATATTTAAATAAAATTTTTATATCTTTTTAATAAAACTTTTTTAAATTATGGTTTTTATATAAATAAAAATTTTTTTTTTTGCTTTTCTTCTGTTAATTTAAGTTTATTTTTTTTACAGTATACGGCTGGCTTGATTTCTTTTCCAAATTTATTTGAATGTAACAGGATTCGCACTTAAGAATATGTTATTAACAAGCATCAACTCGCCACTAAGCCACAAAGTTCACTTGAGCTTGAATGATTAAGCTTTTGTTTTATACTAACTTTGTTTATAGAGTAAAAAAAGAGAACAAAATATTTGCAGCCATATCTCACTCATTTAATTGAACATATTTGGCCATAATCATAGTCACACTAAAGTAATTCTTATGAGCAAAAGTCAGCTCTTAATAAAAGCCTACTTTTTATTAGGCTATTATTTTTAACATATTAAATTATTTTGTATTGGTCGGGAATTTAAGAAGACTTGGGAATAATTCACTTAAGATTCCGAGTAGCGTCTGAATCTTTTAGTACTTTTTCTAAAATTTTCCATAACAATATCATGAAAAATAATGCATTTTCACACCAACATAAATTGGAATTAAGCACGACTAAAGATTAAATTTTGTTAATTATTATTTTTAATTGCAAGAATGAAAAACGGGGATACTCCCAATATTTACTCTATGATAATTTCGCTATAAACAGTACCAGTAAACCCGCATCATCGGTAGAAAATAAATATTTGTTTGATATGGCTTTAGCACAGCGCACAATCCCAGAAAACACGGTGTTGTCGTGTCTTTTCTGCCATAAGAGTACTAGAGTTACCTTCGTAAATTTGCTATGAATTTTTTTTATTCGTGCCAAAAAACGAAAATTTATTTTTTGTTTGTTTGTTTGTCGTGGGCTTATTGGCTAGGAATAACATTCAGTCTATCTGTTGTTTAAAAGCACAACAGGTTGCGAGGAAAAACACAACCTTTTCGTGTAGGCACCAAGAGAAATGTGGTACTGCCCAGGGCTTCAAAATAAGTTAAGCTCGTAAGTAATTTTTACCATTAAAACTTTTATATTTACAGTTAAATTCATAAAAAAACATGTTTGTTAAATAAGCCCTTATTAAACAAAAATGTTTTTTTATGAATTCTCCATTTAATATTCCTTTTTATATATTTATTTCTATGCAAATATAACACACAATGAATTTATTAAACTTTTGGGCACATGCCAAGTTTGAAACAATTCCCGCAGGAATCTCTTTGGGTTTAAAATATAAAATATTTAATAAAAAGAAAATAAAATCAAATGAAATACATCAAAAGCCAAAAAGAACCTGCTTCTGCACATGTTGCTTTTTATAAGTTTTTGTATTGTTTTTGTTTTTGTTGCTGGTAAGCAGCTTTCTAAAAAACCATTATTTTAACATGAAATTTTTTTTTTCAATAAATAAATAAATAAACTAAATTATAATAAAAATTCAGTTTTCTTCTTTTGCGGGATATTAGAATTTTTAAAACGTCATAAGTCATATTTGAAAAACTAATATTTTTGCTGCTTACACATACAAGTACATAAGTATTAGTTGATTAGATTATAAAATATTTGATATGATTTTGTAGAAACAAAATGTATTTTTCTTAATGCTGACGTTTGTTCAAAAACACAAAATTTTTTTAACTTTCACGGAATAAAAGAATAAAAATAAAAATAAAATTAAAAATATAATTTTTCAAGGAAATTGTAAAAATTAATTTTCTTTAAAAACTTTTGCAATTTTAAAACAATTAAAACAAATTTTGCTACAATGAGTGAGAAATCTTTTCACAGCTGATTTCATAGTGTTGTCATGTATATTTTTTTTTCTTATAATAAATTTGGGTATTACTTACATCCTTAAGCCAACAACAATGCGAAACTTACCAAAAAAAAAAATAAAAAAATCATGAATTTTCTGGTGCAAAATGGTCTCAATGAAATTGAATTTGTAGAGATTATGAAGCTCTAAATTCAATCTTTTGTTCGTTTATTTTACTTTTTTTATACACAGAAAGGGTATAAAGAACAGAGTACGGCAATAATTCAATTTAAATAGCTCCAATCGTTGTACGAACTTTCTTGTAATTTGCCGTTTTATATGAAACTATAATTTTGTTTTATTTAAAAAAAAATTTTTTTAACCAAAATTAAATTTGATTAAATTGAACCAAACCTACTACCACCGTAAAACTTAATAACTCTGAATAAAACTGTTTGAGTTTGTTTTTTCAATGATTTTCAGTCTTGCGAAAAAAATCTCAGTTTCATATATTTTGTGTTGTGAGGTGCAAAATTTAAAATTTTTTGCCACATTTACAAAATTGTAGTTTGCATTTAACGATGACCTCTGCTTTTATTTATAATAGAGAATAACAAAATTCAGGTTGTCATTATACCATAAGTTTTAAATTTGGATTGTTAACTTTTCTAATTATTTTTAACCAGTTGCTTCATATTCCTTAAAGGATTTTAGAATTTATTTCAACTTTAAAAAAATAATATATTTTTCTTTTAAATAAACACATTTAATAATTTATTTGTTTGAATGTGTGTATATTTGATTTGATTACATTAAATATTTAAACATAAACAAGTACAAAAAACCAAAAGTATTTAAGCATCACACGCACTTAAGTGCATTTGGAAACACAGTACATTTAACACAAAAATGTAATGTAAAAGGTTGATAATGTAATTACATAGTACATGCATACACACATACATACATGCTGCTATCTGTATGAAAATTAATTTAAACACAAGCACAAATGAATACATGACTGAATGTGAGTTGAAAAAGGATCATTCGTCGTTTCTCTTTATTTAGCTGCTGGTATCTATGCCAAAGCATGTAAATGCTTATGTGTGTAGGTATGTGTGTGTTTCAAAACTTTAAAGACTTCATAAAAAAGCGAAAATTATAACGTTTTAAAATTTATTTCATACTTAATTAATACAACTTTTATGAATCTTTTTTCTTCTGTTTTGCTATATGAGCAGGTTCAAATAAAGTCATTGTTCACATCCACACATGTGTTCATAAAAAAAAAAAAAAAAATATGACAAATTTATGACTGGAATATAATTCATTTTTATATTTTATCATTTCTTTTTGGCATTTCCCAAAAAAAAAAATTATCTTTCCTTGGAAAATATAAAAAGACCAGGGCACGCAAATAAATAGTTCAAATAAAAAGAGTGATGGAAAAAGTTTGATTTTAAAATCAAAAGTAACAAGAACTTTTCAGCTTCCAAGGCTTTTCTAAAAATCAAGTGATTTCACTCTAGTGATTTTGTGCTGTTCTGTAAACTAAACTGCTTTCACGTTTTTCGGTGTGATTTTTTCAGCTGATTGTTTTTGTTTTGTTAACAAAAAAAAGCACAAGAGCAAATAAAAATTTTCCAGAAAAAAAAACTTCTGTATTTTTTTTATAAGTATTTTCCTTTTATAATACAACTAATTGTTGAAAAATTAACACAAAATTTTGTAATGGCTTCGATCCCTGTTAACCAATATTATAGCGAACAATTTTTCAACATCTCAATCAGTAACACATGTCACGGACCGTTAATGTTGTGCACATTTTATCATGCACAGAATGTAACACACAGGGAGGTTCGAAACTTTTTTGCAATTTAAATTTACTTAAAAAAACAAAATCCATTAATTTGACAGGTTTTTAAGAGTTAGTAAAGCTTACAAGCACAAGGATAGTGTAGAGGGCAATGATATAAAAAAAAGTGTTTAAGTTTTTGGAAATCAATTGTACAGATCCCTTGCCGTGTAGCAAAAAAAACCACAGATAGTATGGCTAGCAGAATTCTTAATATGAACATGCATTAAGTCAGTCTTTCCACGAGTTGTCACTATTGATTAAAAGTTGTAAGTGAAAGTCCTGTTTTTAAAATGAAATGAATTTTAAAATTACATAAATTGTCATACTGGGACTGGCCAGCATTGAGCTCTGTAATCCGAAAGTCCTCACGTATCTCGCAATTGTTGTGGAATTTTTTTTTATCTGAGTTAAGCTGCTTAATTAACCAGCTCAAAATGTATTCTCAAGTTTGCTATTCTACTGGATAGAAATTTTTCAAAGCTGACCAATTTTGTATTCCAAACGAAACTCAAGCATTTGATATTTAACTTTTGTTTTATTTCGATGCACTTTTCCTCTCTTTAGAAAACATAAAGAAAATTATATTTAGAAGTGATACAGACGGGGATCATAACAAAATATTTAGCAAAGAACTAAATAACTTATTGAACAGAAACTTTTTATTAGTTTCGTTAGCTGATTTTTTCTCGTTAAAAAAAAAAAAAAAAAAAAAAAACTTTATGTTGATAAAAATTCAATTGTTAATAATAATAAAAATTTTATATGTTGTACGGCCCACCCTTTACTTTATATGCGGAATGAATAAATAATCCAACAATCCACCCAATGACTTGGTTTGTTTGTTTTTTTTATTTATCTTTTTTTTTTTTAAATTCAGTCAAACCTGTGCAGAACGGACATAATCATTGTAATATGATTAGTTTTGTATGGTTGCATGCTTTATGGCTGCATGAACGAATGCCAAGCAACAGTACGTCAGGACATTTTAATGTCATCTTTTATCTCTTGTACACATGTTAGTGTATAGTGAGTAAGTGTATAAACTTAGCTGCAGTAATATAATTTCCTTAAAACTTTTTTATGGCATCACTGGCCCATAAATTTCTTCCTTTTTTTCTATTCATAAAAAAAGTAAGCAACATCAATCTAAAATGGTTATTAAATAATTTTTTTCTTAATTAAGCTTTTTTAATTTATTTATTAAATCGAAAAAGAAAGCTAAAACAAAAGAGAAACATTTTAAGGTTAAAAAAATGTGTTTGTTCTTTTTAAGTTATCAAAACCTTTTCTTTTAATAATTTAAATAAAATTTATTTAAGAAGAGCCGATGATCATAGCTGTCAGTGCTCGTTAATATTTTAGTCTTAGAATTTTATGCTGTTAGACTAAATAAATAAATAAATATTTAACAAAAAAAAAAAAAAAATATTAATTAAAAGAAAACTTCAAAAAGATAAATAAATAAACAAAAATTAAAAAAAAAAATCTTTAGGATTCCAGCATGTGAATTTTAATTAGTTCAATAGATTTGTCTATATATGAATAAAACTCAGAAATTGATTTATTTTTTTTCGCTATACGAATTTTTCTGATATTTGACAGATACAATTTTTTTTTATTCCAAGGAAGGTTGCTATATATTGTTGGATCAGTCACGCCTATTTTTACTCCCACTTTTCTACGATTTTCACTCACTATTAATATTAAAAATGTTGCCCTTTATTTCATTTAAGCCTGAAATTATGCTTTAACATTTGCTAATAAAGCTAGCAAAAGCATGATCCACTTTGTAAGTTATAGTGAATAACGGTATTGATTTGGATAGAACGATAAAAAATTCTATTTGTAAACGGAGTTCTTTAAAACATACGTTTTCTATACTCTAAGGCTACCGCCTCACATAATAAAGGATTGAGATAGACGAGACCGGGCAAAAACATATAGTATTTTAATAAAAATTTATTTTTCTTAAGGAGCACTTAAAGCTCATTCTTGCAAATTTTCAAATTGTACCCACTTTCAATTATCTTAGAAGAAACTTTTTCAATTTGGAGTCAAAAAAGTCCTTTTTAAATGAAGAGTTAGATGATTAAAATAATGGTGGACGTGTTCATAAGTTTGCTGAATATTTTAGGTGCCTAAAATGTAGGATTCTTGTGTTTACTTACGCCGATTTATAAACAGCGATATACGTGAATTTTTTCGGTCCCCTCTAGCACAAAGGCTTAACCACTTTATTTTAATTTTTTTTTTTGCTGTTATTAAAATCGATGCAGAAATTTTGATTTTACAAGGCAGCAAAAAAACCAACAAAGTTAATATTTTCTCAGTGTGGAATTTAAATTTGTTTTGTTTCTGATTATCTATTCAAAACGTCATATTGAGATTCTAATTGATCTGCTTCAATTTATCGCACATACCATGAAAACCAGTTGAAAAACTTGCTCATAGAATCTAAAATACTAATGATTTTTTTAGTCAGGCGCTCATAGCACATCAAGGAGTTTTTTTTTTGTTGCTCGTTTTGAATTTGAACGAAATCAACTTTGTCAACTTTTAAAATAAAATTTTATGTATTTTATTTTAAACAATGGATAACTAAAGTTTGTAGCCTCTTATAAGTAGACACTTAAAAGTCAAAGTATTTGCTGATTCTATTATAGGCAGTAACAGTTTTTCCTTAATCCTTTATCACTTTAAAGTTTACTTTTCAATTTTAAGTTTCGATATTTGTTTTCTTTCTATCTTATTTTATTTTATTTTTTTAACTCCAACTAATGTCATGTCACATTAGAGTATTCAAATGTAAATTTGTAAATATCACCCTGATACTGGCTTGCAGCACACAACACATAAATATTTGACTTAATCTAGAATAACCAAGTAAATATGTACTCGTATAAATTATATGACTTAAACTGCTTCCTAGATTTTTCATTGGCTTTTGTGAGGAAAAAAATAAAAATGTGGAGATGAACTTGTTTGGTTTAATATCAGTTATTTTTCTGTTTTTTTTTTCTTCCAAAAAAATAAAAAATAAATAAAAATAGAAGAAACTAAAAAAAAAAGTAAAGCTGCACTCCCCTTGCTGGCAGTTTGAAAAGATTAAACTTAATAAAAATGCAAAATATAAAACAATAAAAAAAAGAGAACATGCGAGGGAGTCCCTTTACATTTAGAAGTTTATTTGAAAATCGTTGTCATGGAAATGCTATTCATTTTAATAACAAATAAATTGTATGAATTTTAATGCACAGAAAAAAAATTAAGAACCAATTAAAAATTTTAATTACAAAATTTGTTAAATTAATTAAATTTTTAATTGAGTCAATTAAATATTTAATTAAACTGAAAAATATATAAACTTAATTAAATATTTAACCGATTCAATTAAAAATTTAATTGATTTAACAAATTTTTTAATTAAAATTTTTAATTGGTTCCTAATTTTTTTTCTGTGTGCTTACAACATTTCCCAGTGGGTCGCTTTATATGAGATTTTAGATTACAAAATTTTATGTCAAATAGGCGAATGTTTCCTTCAAGTCCACACAATTTATTAAAAAAATATCAAACTATTCACTGTTCAAGATTAAAGCTGAGAACGAAACCAATTATTTTGTTCAGTTAAAGCACATCTATTCCGTTGGGAGCCAACAAGAAGGCTCTCAGAAGTCTTGCTAAAGAGACCTTAAGCCCAAACAGTTACAAAGAACATATTCTGAGGTTTCGTCAACCACCTAAAAAAAATAATAAGCACTTAGTGGCTGAACTTGTTTTTAACTATTACTTATAAAGTCATTATTACAACTAAGCAATAAAGTTATCGTACGGATAAATGGTTTTGGATTATTACAACCAGACTTTAGTTAAAAGTATTCGATAAGCAAAAGAGAAGTTTGTCTCTGCTTTATGTTGCCGAAAAGGTTGTTGTACGCGCTATATATAGACTTTTTGGGTTGCTAACCACGGTATCCATAGCCCTTTTTGCTTGTTGTGCACGGTTTTAATAAAATTTTATTTTATTTTATTGGGAAGTTTTAATAGCAAAAAAAAAATTTATTTATATTTGTTTTTCCTGAAATATAACTAAAGTTTGCTTTAACTATCTATAACATTGTTGCTAAGTTGTAAGAATGCCTCTTAAACTGTACATTTTTGTTGTTAATTAGATTAATTTCAAAGATGCAGTGTCAAAACAAACAACAACTCCGCTCCAAGTGCATATTGAAAGGCTGACAATAAATTGAAACAAAAATCATGTGTCAGTCATTGATGTTTAAATACACACACATCACAAAAAACTCAGGTATTTAGCTAATATCCTGCCACTCGTGTTTATCGCTTAAAAAACTTGACTATTTTTTATTTTCTACTTTTTGCTTTTTTTTTTAACAATAAAATAAATAGTTTTTGTAATTGGTTGCAAAAATAAACAAAATGCCAACAGCATAGGATGGCTTTCTTTTTGCACGAATATTTTCCGCTTTACCACTTTCCCATTTATATTTTTCTTTTTCTAAATTTTTGTTTTTATTGCAAATAGTTTATTACCTCCACAACAAAAAGCAATTAATTTTGGTTTGTTGTTGCAAATGTGTATTTAACTTATAAATTTTGTTATTTGTTTTTGTAGGTATTTGGTATAACAGTGAAAATCGTGATTGGGTTCGTATAGCCGGCCGATAGTATCCATTACACCCTGTTAAAGGGTTGAGACATACATCACTACGTAAGCCGTCTCATTTGAACGTAAGCAACAGCAGTAACATCAACGCTTGTCCAGCACCACCCCCTACACCACACTGTGTATGCAATACTAATACCACAACAGCTACAACAACATTAGCACTTGCAGCCACTGAAACAACTGCAAATATAAACGTTACGTTTGCAACATCAACATCAGATTTATCATTAGCAAACTCTCACGTTAATCGACAGCAAATAAATTATTTTGAATTTCCACCGAAAGCTTTGTTGCTAGTGCAAACATCCCCTCAAACATCTTTATCCACACCATCATTGGCTACAACAACAGCCGTTACTTTAGCAGGTGCTACATCACCTTCAATTTCAAATTCCGGCCCTTGTGGTGTTAATACATCATTTGTCGGTCGAGCAACAGGCGGCTGCCTATCTGCAAATAATTCACCAAAAAACATTTATCATTATCACCATCACTCCCATACACACTCGCAACAGAAACAGCCACAACAACAACAACAACAACATACACATCATCATCAACATCAGTCGCTGTATCATCAACAAGAGCTGCAACACTCACATTTTAAACTACCTTTGCCAGCACAACAACTTGTATCAGCACCAGCTACCCCAACCCCACTAAAAGCTTGCCATACAGTTGTCATGGGACGCAGAGAGATTAAACGTTCAAACACAAGTGGTTCAACCACCAGATCCTATGACAGTGGTAGTGGTAAGTACCTAATGCATTCTCATAACTGTTTATACTCGCATATTTGCCCAACATGATGATTGATAATTTCCCATTATATGGTTATCTGAGCTAACAAGAACATTCATTCCATTTAACAACTTCCTTTTTCATTTTGCTTGTTGACACTATTTTAATTTCAAAAAAATATTAATACAATTTGTCAAGCTAGAAGCTGCTTAACTCTCTCTCTCCATTAAGTGTTTTTAACAACAACAAAAAAAATCTAAATTATAATTACTTTTGAAAGGCTATGGAAGTTACTGTAACTAAAGACTAAATAAGATAATGCGATCACTTTACTTAGTCCCCTATTACGATGATTTCAAGGTTTTTTAAATATTGACTGTGTGGCTAGTGGCGCCATCTTGTCAGAACTACATAACGTTCAGGTCCATATCCTCAATTTTTGGCCACAAGAAATGATTGAGATTGATGGCTCTTCTGCCACACAATTTCGAATAGCGGCAATCTTTTCCTTAGAACGAACTGGGTGAGCATGCACCATGCTCAGGTGTTTTCATATTTCCTACAGACTCGGTTTGCTGAAATTTGCTCATAATTATCTCCCTGGTGGATACATTTCTTCAATTATGCTGACCAAAAAAAGCACACAGTGTACGAAATGTCTTTTGATTTGAACGTCCATTTTCGTAAAAGGCTTCAACAATCTTAATACTCTGCTCAATTGGGTACTTCTCCATGATTGAATTTGTCAAACAAGTTGGGCAAAAAACTTGACTTTAAGATGTGACTCAAAATTAATATTGAGCATTATGGTTGCCTCCCCCTTTATTTTAATCTGTTACTTAAACCCTCCAACCCCGAACCCCCAAACCCAAACGTTAATGTGTTGCAACATGCAATTAAAAATTGTTAGTGGCCAACACTTTTCTGCTTCAGCTGTTGTAACACCGATAAATATAATCAAGTTTTTGTTGTTGTCACACACTTAGCCATGTCCCATAACTGTTGTTTTAAATTTTAACTTACAGCTCATACACTGTGACGTGTTTAAAATACGAATAAGAAATTTTGATAATTTTAAAAGCGCTTAATGAGTTTTTCAGTCATTATGTGTGTGATTCTTATAAACGACAACATTATCAATGAATGATGGCACACATATGAGTACACACACAAACGTTCGATTACATTTGACCTGCGGGGTAACTGATATCGTGATTGATTGGATTCATTTGCTCAGAGGTGTAAATAATATTTAAGTTGTTTGCTTGGGATGATTGAATGAATTAAACTTGCGTTTGTTTATAATACAAAAATCTTTTTAATAAGAATGAAAATATTTAAAAATTAACTTTAACTTTAATCTATGAAGCATAACGAAATAAATAGGCGCCAACATTGAGCAGTTGGAAGCTTAGATTTTGACAGCGTGTTTTATAGACAAGCAATTGTATTTTTTTAACTCTATTTTTGTTTGTTTTTAGTGGGTTTTATTAAGACTAGGACCACACACAGCAAGTTTAGTTGGGCAGTTCTTTCTCAATTCTCTTTTAAAATTTTGTTTCGGCAATTTTAGAATTCTTATTCAGTCATTCATTGAGTCTCAAGCTATCCGTCTTCTTTTCTTACATCTTTATAAAAGATATGAAGAGAGAGCAAAAAGGAATTCACTAGTACGAGCACGTTTGTACCTCTTTTCTCTCTCTCCTACAAAATCAAGAATTGCCCAACTAAACTTGCTGTGATTAACATTACTGTAGAGAATATGCACCGCCAGCACTTTTATTTTAGTTTGCCACTTTAATAAAAATGCTGTGAGCTAAAAAACGCTACGCTTGCCGTTCCAATTTAAGTTAATCTGTAAGATGGCTTGAGCTCATAGTAAGAGTTTTGCTGCTTGTTTTTCTATGAAAATTTTGTTACGCTAAATTTCTTTTCTGTACAAATACTTGTACACTGAAAAAGTAATTAATTATTTTTAAATTAGGGACAACTTTACATAAGACAATGATATTATCTAATTGATTCAATGAAATATTTCATTAGTATAATGAAGGGTGTCATTGGTTGAAAAAAAAAATTAATATTTTCATTTTTTCAGTGTATCTTGAAAACTGACTATGAAGCTTAAGGTTTTTCTCTAATTTTATTTATTTTTTTAATACCATTCAAAATCGCATAACATAACGAAATAAAGGTTGAAATATTTTTTATAACAATTTCTTTTTGTCTTTTTTTAAATATTTTTAACTAAAAATAAAGACAAAAATTTGGATTGTGTTAAAAAAAGGCAGTCTAAAAAACACAAAATTTTCAACTGAAAAAAAAATATAAATTTTTTTTTAAACTAAAAAGGCATTTTTCTACAGCTAAATATCTAAAAAATGAAATAAAAAAATAAGGTATACAAAAATAAGAAATAGTCTTTTTTTAAGTGTAATTTTATTCATCACTCTACGCATATGCGTTTGCTGTATCCCATGCACATCGGCTTATCACAATGCAAACAGACATGAAAAATTTTACACTTTAGCCTACTAAGATATATTTAGCATATTTTTCGAACAACAGGAATTGGTGGAGCTTTTAAGTCTTGTTCTACTATGTTTCCAATTGTTGTTCGTAATGCCCGAGGAATTCTTTGACTGTGTTGGCGCCTTTGCAGATAGGATAGAACTAATTGCCTTCCCAGCTTTTAGAAAGTTTTCTTTAAATCTGTTATTAAAATTTATTGAAGATTGATATATAATACACTTCAAATGTGGACGAGTGGTAATTTCTACATCAGAATCAGAATTTCTCGGCACTTGCTTTACGGACAGCAGCCAAAGCTCACCTAAATATTAACAATCACAATGAATGAAGATACCAGAAGAAGGATCTTTATCAGTTGCATGAGTAAAAACAAATCAAAAAACTTTAAGTAGTTAAAGGTTAAGTAAAAGTATGAATTCACCTTAAATTGTCTTTCAATTATTATTATCACTAAGGGCTATAATCGCACCGCGACCTTTAAGATCTATTGTGCAGCCCAGTTCCTAACTGCAATCCGATACTCCTTACGAATCTTTTAATTGCTGTATAACTAATCTTGATTAGATCTCCTGGGACCAATACCCAATCAGCTTATTCTGCGTCTTGCCACCGCTGGGCACTCGCATAGAATGTGTTACCACACCGATTTTACTTATGTGATAGTTAAGTCCCGTTAGTAGCTCAACGTAGAGTTTAATGTCATTTCTGTTTTCCAATAGTCAAATTTCTAATGTAAAACTTGTTCCACAATGCAACTTTTTAAAATGTTTTTCTTTTTTTTTTAACAACACAAATCTGCGAAGATTCTTAACTTGCTTGCAGAAATCGAATCTGCGACTCTCAGATTTATAAGATAAGATTCTCCTCTGCTAACTGCAACTAGTTTTCATTCATTTTCATACGTCTTCTATTTAAGAGAAATAAATTAAAAAAATACTTAAAAACATGATGATGATGATGATGATGATGTAATGCAAAATATGTGTTTACGTAAATGCTTTTGCTTTTTCTTATGACCTACCTCCTGTAGTGACAATACTGGCCAACCAACCGCCACCTACTTTTGCCACAAATTTTACAACACACAAGAAATCTCAAATAATTTTTATTTTTCGTTCGAACTTTGTTAGGAATTTAACCAGGCAAGTTTTGAATAAAACATTTTGGGTTTGTGCATGCACGGCATGTTAAAACCAAACTAACTTCGAGCCTTAAGAACCCCAGAACTTGTTGTTTGCATACAACATTTGGAAATTTATTTGAACATAATGTGAAATATCTTTCATTTATTCTAATCAAGTGCTATGAACATTAAGTCGTTGAAATGCTTATTCATGCAGTTATAGTTGCAACATAAACGAAATTACAGACTCGTTAATATAAATTTTGTAAAATCTCTATTTGAATAAATCGTTTAACAAAGACAACATTAAAGTAAGCAAAATGCTTACAAAATGTAGGCTTTTTCTGTACATAATTTACACTTGCAGTATAAAATAGTCTGGAATACTTTAAAGTTTTCTTTTCAAGCAAAATTGCAAAAAAGAAAAAGTTTCTATTTATGGGAGATTAAAGATACGATTACAATTCAAAAGATTACGAATTACGTAATACTTAATACGAGTAGAGAAATTGGAATTTTACCCTTTCCATGGTCAAGCATGGATGGAAGAAATTTTTCTTTCCCTTAGACACTGAATTTTCATTTCCATTTTGCGTGCTAAAATTTATTTTCAAGAAAAATGCAAAAAAAAATTGGAAAAAATTAAAATTCAATTACACAAGTAAATAACCATGTTTTTTTTTTAGCGGAAAACCTGTTTCGATATCGATCAAAATGTCGATATAATTGAAATGAAAATTTCCCTCTACATCTAATGCCGTGGTTTGTCACTTGATTTCAGACCTGCATTTTGTTTAAAATTTTTTTAAAGCCATTGGCTTCAATTTACATGGCATGAGACATTTTTTCCAATTCAAAAGCTGACCAAACATATGTAAACATTTCTAAGCAACAGTTTGTTATATTTCTTTAAATGTTGCATTAAAATTTCAGTTAATTCGTTTTTAAATTGGTTCAGAAGTTTCAAAGAAAATAAACTCCATTTCATGTTGACATCCACAGATATAACACAGCTTTCACTGAACAAAATAATTTGCTTAACTGGATGAATGCTCTGGCTACATGCCATGTTCACATTCTTTGTTATATTCCTTTGACATTTGACATCTCTAACACTTAAACAATATTTTTAAAATACGGCAGCAAGACTTTATTAGAATTCTATTAGTTGTTATTTACATAAAATTACGAATATAAGCTTTTGTTACTTAAATTAATTTTTTTAAAGCAAAAAACAAACAAAAAATGCTTAAATGCACTTTTAAATCACAACAGAGCAATTAAAAGACAGAAAAAAAAGAATTTAAAGTAAATAATAAAAAAAGGAAATAAAAGAAAATAGAAGAGATGGAAAAAAGCAGATTTAAAAATAAATTAATTAAAATCAAATAAAAACTGAAAACAAAAATTAAAAAAAAAAACTTGTGACAAAGACGCTTCTTAAAATTGCTTCTTTTTTTTGTGTGTTAACTTAAGTTAAATAATATGAAAGAAGGCTTAGTGGCTTTAACAATTAAACAAAATTACATTAACTTAAAGGTGTGTGTATATGTGTGCGTGTGTTTGCATATTTGGTTTCTGGCTTAAGCTGATTTTCCTTAATTGTAGTAATCGGCCACAAAATTGACAAAAGAGTCTCTCACATTATCAGCACAAGGATTCAAGCCCCAAAAGGCGCCATAACAACCATTTTGCTCAAAACAGGCGTAACGTATATTTGTGTCACCAGCCGAACAACAATTCACTATAGCCCACACACACTGTGAAATACCAGTTTCAACAGTAGGTTGTGCCCTCGCTGTGGAGGCAGCCACACTTGCAGGAGTGAGCGAGCTTTGTTGTGCTTGTGGATCTAAATTAAAATAAATGATTAATTATAAATCAATTAATTAATAATAATAAAAAATATTAAAAAAATCTCACTCATAAAGCTGAAATCAGAATTTTGTGGACTTGGATCACGAAATATAGATTCTTCTTCTTCTTGTCTTTTTGTTTGAGGGAAGCGAGAAAATATTGGCCGGATAGTAGTGGTGCGACTTTGAGAATCTAATAAGAACATTTAGTTTAGAAAAGTTTTATTATTAACAAAAGAAAAAAAATTATTATTCCTTAAATTTCATGCTAAAAAAACAAGATGCGGTCAATCGTGCATATTTTCCAATGTTTTTTTTTTTCAATAAATCAGAGAAACGTTTTATCTATTCATATAAAACCTGATTGACTCACTGACTGCCTGACTCACTGACTTATCATCATCGCCTAGCCGAAACGGCTAAAGCTACGGACTTGAAATTCAGTGAGCAGGTTTCTCTCAGAATATTTAGGACGAGGAATTTTTGTAGAAATTCGAATATTAAGGGGGGAAAAATATTAAAAAAGGATAAAATAAGACTTCTTATATCTCCGGCACTATTATTATTATCACTATGGACTATAATCGCACCGGGACCTTTAAGATCTATTGTGCAGCCCAGTTCCTAACTACAATCCGAGACTCCTTATGAATCTCGTAATTGGAACTAATTCAAACTAAAAAATATTCTACTAAAAAAAAATCGGATGGGTGTTTGTTACTTTTTTGATATTTGTACATTTTGCGGGATAAAAAGGGTTGGTAAATTTTTTAGCCCCATTTATCTTTCAAAGTAATAATCACAGTAACAAAAACTAAATTGCATTCTTCTTTTCTATAATGTATAATGGTACTTTTTTAAAAATTCCAGCAAATAAGGGATAAAATATGTACCCCTTTTTGCTACTTATTCTAAATATGTTTTTTATGCAGCATTTAAAATATTTTTTTTATTAATTTCTAACACTAAATTTAAAAGAAAATTTTTTCAAGGGCAAAAAAGTAGGAAAAATGAGAAAAACTAGTGGTACTTTTTATTTAAACAATTTTAGTGGTAATTTTCATCTTATGTGCAAACCTAGATTTATGACAGTAAGATTAAGCGGTACTGAACGAAATAAGAAATCGTAAAAGGGATATAATGGTACTTTTTGATATTTAAATATTAAAAATGGTTCAGGTCAAGGTGAAAAATCATTAAAGGGAAAAATGGTGTTTTTTTTTTAATTTTTAAAAGGTATTTTTTGATTTTTTAAAACTCAATAGGCGAAAACTATTAGATTAGGCTCAAGCGCTTCTGAGCAAAGTAAAAATAATTAAGTGATTTTTATTAATTTTTAAGTGATACTATTTAGTAGTACAAGATTGCGTTCTGAGCATATTGAAAAATCATTAAGGGAACGAAATGGTACTTTTTATTAATTTTGTTGGTACTTTTTTATTTTTTAATGTAAACGAAGCTAGAAATACGAGATTGGGGACAAGCGTTTCTGAGCCAATTGAAAAATTATTAAGGCGACAAAATGGTACTTTTTGATACCTTTTGATTTTTTTAGTATTAAAAAAGCTAGAACTGAGATTAAATGGTGGAAAATGAAATAAAATAAGAAAGTGAAGAAATTTCTTAGGAATTGTTATTCAAGATTGGGCCAAATAAAAATGATGAACAAAATTTTATTACCAACAATATTTGGTTTTTTTTTTCATAGCAAATTCTTGATTTGGAGAATTTTTTCTTAAAAAACAAAATTAAGAAGGCATGCTAATGGCTAAGCTGTATAGTACACACAGAAAACAATTTCAGTTGTGAGAAGTAAATTTGTTTCCAATCAAAAATTCATTTGTGATAATCAAATATTTCAGTTGGTGCAACTAGAATTCGATAATACAGGCCAAAAATTAATTCTGTTAAAAATATATCGATCTAACAGGCCGAATTTCTATTGCCAAGATTAAAAAATTTCGATTATCACAACTGAATTTTTGATTGGAAACAATTTAGTTCTCACAACCGAAGTTGTTTTTTGTGTTTAAAATTAATTTGAAATTAACTTACTCATGAAACTGAAATCGAAATTTTCTGGTCTTGGATCACGGAAAATAGATTCCTTAGGCGGTCTTTGGGTGGGACGCGCTGTGGCTACATTAAAAAAACACAAAAATGTATAACAATTGCAAACTAATAAAAAGAATTTATAAAAAAATTAGTTACTTCTTCTGCTTGAAAATATAACACGATCATTTTCATCAGCCGCAATACGCTGTCCAATCTCTACTGGCACTTGTTCCTTAGGAGCTGCTGTAGAAGAAACTTGGGGACCAGGAATTGGTATATCTAAACCATTGTGTTTTTTACCAGGAACAGAATGTCTATAAATTTTAGTTAAGATTTCATTAATGAAAACAATATTAAGTTAAACCATAATCAGTGAGAACTTACTTCACATAAATGTATTGAACTTGTGTGGGTACTATTTCCCCAGCAACTTTTGGTATTTGTCTGAAATAAGGATTTCGTTTATGCAAAATATGTTGTCCACTAGCACTACGTCTAACACGACCATGAAATTTCTTTGGTTTCTTTTGTAGTTCTTCTTTAACGGTTTCCTTAACTTCATCGCTGGAATAATCAGTTAGTGGCATCAGTTTAAGATGTGACTTTTTATGTTTTTCCATTTCCTCAGGTACAATAATTGGTTTTTCCGGTAAAATATCAAATAACATTTTCTGGGGTTTTTCTTCGATCACAACATCCGTGAAATTTTGCTTCTTGTGATGTTGTCTATGGCCAATATCCTTGTAGAGACGGGTGTGTTTCTTCGTTTTAGTTTCATTTTGGCTAGGAACTGCAATGTAAAAAAAAAATTTTTAATTTCTTTTAAATTTCTACCAAAAATTAACGTTATCGAATTTTTTCATAAATTTTACTTAAAAGTCTGCTTCAATTTTTTTTAGATACGAGCACTATTCGTCAGTTTAATAAAAAATTTAAATATATTTTTTGTTTTCTATTATTTCATATTTTGATATTTAGAATTTAATCTAGTATTCCATGTTATCATTATATAAAAGTCACACCAAAATGTAATTTTCAAAAGCTCTTTATCTGTTAAAAATTATTTTGCCTATACAAAATGTATGAAGGATACCGAAATAGCACGGCAAAAAAGCTGAGCTATTAGAAAATTTAATTTAGACAGCATTGGCTGCAAAACATTTTTTTTTAATTTTGGTCACCAAAGTAATAATATTTTAGCTATTTTTTTTAATTTAGCGTTTTTAACTTTATTTTTGTTGGCCTTTAGTGGGTTTTATTAAACAAGATGATTATTTTTACTGAAGAGAATAAGAGCTAAAACACGATACGCTTCAATTTAGGTTGGACTGTAACTAAAAGTGAATTTAGTCTTTGAAAATTTAAAGTCATTAATGTCACTCAGTCGATATGATTTTGTAGTGATTATAAATCTTAAAAATAGTCACGTGTTCTGTGGTATTGCTATCTCGGCCTTGCAAGTAGTAAATTGAGATAATCTTTCTTCATAGAGCTAGACCACAGTTCAGATGCATAAATGAAAGTACATACATTCCAGTGAGATTTAGCTACCTAAGTAGTAGCATAGTTGCCCCAAAAGACTGTGGTAAAATGGATTTAACAGCAATTACAAGTTTCGTAAAGAGCCTTGAATGGTTTTAGTTGGGACTTGGGCTGCAGAATAGATCTAAGAGGTAGCGGTTTAATTCCAGTACAAAATAATACTAATACAGTTTAAGTGATTTTTTCAAAAGTACTTCTCTATAGCTCTAGTGGACCACTCCAAGTTTGGCAAACATGTGACCAGCATGAGTATGCCATAAATCATAATTTTTTTTTCAACTCACCATAATCTTCACCAACCAGGTCCTCTTTGTAGATTATTATGGGATGATTTTGTTGTGAGACATTATCAACTGCTTTTTTCTGCAACAGAATGATAAAAATAATGGAATTTCTTTGCTGTATTTTTTCTTTTAATTTTCTCTGATAATTTGCTTCGAAAAGTATTTTCATTACTTTTCACTATTTTCGCTGTTTTTTTTTCATAATTGTCTTACCTGTAAATTATTGACATCCAAGTGGTGTGTTAAATCTTCAACTTGACTGGCTCTAGCAGCTACTTCTTGGACAATAGAGCAGGCCATCACAAGAAGTACAAAAATTAAACTTCCTTCAAATGAAAAACATTTCCGGTTTGGCCGGAAATAACCCACAACTCTGTTACAATTTCGTTGCACATACATGCTGTGCAGTTGTAAGTGTATAAGTATTGCCCTTGGATGATTTTCTTTTTTCAATTTTTAGTTTTCTTGCTGTTGTTAATTTGAGTGCGTGTAAAGGAGGTATTAACTTTTAGCAAATTGTGGTTTAAACTTGTTTTTCGACTTTCTATATATTAAACAAAAATTTTATATTTCTGTTTGTCTTCTTCTTCGTTGCTTGCTGGAGTTGCAAAAAAAAAACAAACTCTAAGAAAAAATTTTTTATTTTCTTTTACTAGTTTTCTTCTTTCGTCTTAACTGTTCAAGAAACAGTTTAGATTGTTGGGCAAATAGAAACTGTAATTGTATAGAAAACATTTTATAAAATTTGTAGTGAGTAATTGTTTGTATACGAAGTAACAAATATAAAAGTTTAAATTAAAGTCAATAATATTAAATTGTGGTCCCGACTGAAAAAAAAAAATATTAAAATCTTAACAAGTTCGACATTAAAGCAAGATAATTTCTTTATAACAAATTTTAATCTGTTATTTAAGTTGTGCAAGTAGTAGGTGATAATAATATAATAAAGCTTTAATTCAAACAGAGAATAATAAAAAATTCAGACAAAAATGTTCTTTGAGAATTAACTTTATCTTACAAAAAATTTTTATTTTTTATGAAAAGTTTTAGAATGTTTTTTTTTTGTTTGCAAGGCAAAAAATATTTAATTCAAGTCCAATTGTTTTCATTTGTCTATAAAAGGTTGTTGTAGAATTTAATAAAATACAAATTTAAAACAATTAAATTCCATTTAAGCTTTTTACAGTTTATATTTGATAACATAATTTATAAGCAACAAACTATGAATTGCAGTCTGCTACAAAAGTAATCACAATTTATGATTGTCCGACCTTATAGAGCAAGACTTTTGGAGAACTTTCTTATTGACATTCAAAAAGGTAAGAAAGCTCTCACTGAATAGAGCAATTAGCTTCATTCTACATCTTTATCTGGAAAAGTTTAAATAGACTGTATAAAACATATATTTGGTTAGCGGTATATATGGCCTAGTTATAATACTAGTAAGACATGTGTAGCACTGTAGTGCGATTCAGTAACATGCTGTTAATTTCAACTCCCTATTTTTTTGTTTGCACTAACGAATGTGTGATTTAGTAATTCTGGGTTAACTTTAAGAGTTAAAAATTCACCACTGATATGAATACCATGGACAACAACCAAAAAGACTATAAAAAATCATGAACAACCGGCAAAAATGGCTGTTTTATTTTATACCACACAAAATTCTGGCTTTTATTTAACCTTCAGCTGAAAGTTAAGAATTTTACTGAATCACAAGTTCTTTAATTTTAGGGTTAACTATTTTTAATTAAAGAAGTTTCCTTAATATTGTACAGTGAATTGCACTATTGGGTTGTAGTATTTGATACTTTCAGTAGAAACAAATATAATTAACGCTTATCAGTTTGTATAGAATTTTTAAAGAAAAGTCACTGCAGCTGAATGAAATATTAGTTTATAATTAGTATTTTATATGCTTCTTGTTGACTACCAAAAAGCTAGGAAAGCTCTCACTGACTTCATTCGAAGCTTAGATCTGGCATAGTGAACGAAGGGACTGTGCAAAATACTTTATGGATATTTTATTTTATGTTATGTATTTTTTATCACGTTTTTAAGTTAATTTTTTTTCTTAATATCGTACTTTATATTTTTTATAAATCAAAAAAAAAAAAAAAAAAATCAAAATAAAATATTTACATTTTTGTCCAGCAAATTGCAAACTATAAATGGCTCTTTATATAATTATGACACTATTGATGTAAGTGAGCGATATGATCAACATTTTATTATCTTGTGAATGCAACTGCACGTATGCGTTATAACAGAAATTAAATAATTATTCATCATACGTCCAATCACATAAATTTATAATATAAATAATTAAATGAAAGCCAACAACAAGAGAAATATGAAAACAAGAATTTATTAAATTTTTAACAAAAAAAAAAAAAAAAAAAAAAACCAAAACAAAAACCGAAATTAAATTAAATTATTTATTTAGTTACAAAAGTATTTAATACAAATAAATTTATAACATATGTAAAAAGCGCTGGGTGACAAGACTATTTGCGCTCTAAATATAAAATATATTTAATTTTTAATTATATCCTGAAGAAAAAAAACATAAAGTTAAAACGAAATATTAGAATCAGCCCTTAAGAAATGTTTTATTATTTGTTTTTAATCACAACATTTTTAAGTGAAATTTTATTTTTTTTATGCGAAAAAAATTAAAACAAAAATCAAGAGTAAAGAAAAATTTTATTTGCAATAATTGGGAATAGGGATTCAAAAATATAGGTAATATTAATTATCAAATACAAAAATTTAATTTCAATAATAAGAAATTTTTTTAAAAAATTAAAAAATTCGACTATCAGCTCTAAAAGTTGCTTAGCAGTGAATAGAAGTTATTTTAATTTGAGTATCACAATAAGTTTCTTCTCCCGCATTAAGCAGTTAACTTGTTTCCCTTACTGATTATAATTCTATACACGGTTCGAAAAGATATGAAACATTTCATAAACGTTTGTTTCAAAGTCACACAGCTCTCCAAATTTGTAAATCGTTTTGTACAATGTATAAAACAATTTACAGTAGACTTGTGCTCCGTAGTTCATATTAGTAAGCGTTCTTTTTAGTTCAAAAATTAAAATGGAATAGTTCATTTAGTTTATTTGATATTTTGTATCTTTATCACTTATACTTTTGATTGTCATTGAACGTTCTTTATTATCTAAAATGATGTCGAAAGGAATTTTTTACGAAAATAGAAAGACAAAAATAAAACAAAATTCGAAAAATATTTAAATTTAGTTTTCGATTTCTGTTTTAATTATTTAAGTCAAAAAGGTACTTTAGTCACTATGCCTAAAAAAAATTAAGGTTTAATTTTAAAATCTTACAATTAAGCTGTTTAGCATGCATAATACATTTTCTCTTTTTCAGCTTATTTGTTATAAATACCATTGATGAAAAAGAAAATAATTGGCAACTTTCCTTCTATCTTCTCTATTTTCGTTTAAGTTTACTTCGTTCGTTCATTTATAGGTCGCTCATTTAAAATGAAGAGCAAAATGCGGACTTGTTCATTCAGTTCAAATAACTGAAGAGTACAATGGGAATAGTTCAGTACTATCCAAGACTAATTTATAGCAAAAAATTCACAAATAAAATGATTGGCTTTGAGTATGGTTTTCTTTCTTGGTATGTACCAAACAATCGTACATTTGTGTACAAAACAAAAGCCTAAACGTATTTTTTTAAAAGAATGAATCATTCGTTATTTGTTTACTAAGTAGCAAGAGCATACCACAATGCCACATCCAAAGAATTAATTCCTGCGTAGTTATTTTGAAAATGATTAATATGGGCGTATTGTTGTGTATAGTCGTGCTTATGCAAATGTGTGTTGAATTTAGCTTGCTTTTATTTTTTAACAATACAAAAACAAAATAAATCAGAGTAAATGTTTACAATACTTTTTATTTGTATTTCTATTTTACTCTGAATAACTACAAAACGAAACAAATGCAAACGTTTCGTTTTGGTTCTTTGCAAACTCTGGTTTTATTTGAAACTTATGCGGCTTTATGTTTGTAGGAAAGGAGCGGCAGGTGCTTTTTTAATTTTTTTTAATTAAAAATGTTTAAAAGTATCGTGTTGCAATATCAACAATCAATAACTTGACAAAATGGTAATTTTTATATACTTTAATGACACCTTTTGATTTTACTTGTATTAAAAACCCTAGAACTGAGATTAAATGGTCTTCGACTTCACTGTCGAAGAAGTGAGCTAAATTCTAGTTTCTATTCATTAAAAGATGACAATAACTTTGAGGACTGTAAAAAGGAAAAAAAAATTCTAAAAATATTAGAATCGTGCTTTAAGAAAAAAGAATAAGATCGATTTCGTTATACAGTGTTATTTATCAGAAATTAAAAATTTAAAAATTTTTTTAAAAATACAAACTTATTTAAAAAAAAAAAAAAATTTAAAAATCGATTAGGAAAAATATTTTTTTTTTTAATTTTCTTTCGTACTTTAATTTATTGAAATATTCATTTCACTTACAAATCCATTTTATTTTTTTTTATAGAAAGTATTCACTTTTTTTATAAAAAGAATTTAAATAGACTTTAAAGTAAATTCCTATAAATTTTTATATAAATTTTTTTTTCATAAATTTAACTTTAAAGTATTTTTTTTTTTTTTGGTCAGTGTTTTACATTGCTGAATTATTTTTTAAAAGCTTGTTTTAGATTTCTTCTTATAAAAGAAAAAAAATATTTTAAAAAAATATGTAAATTTTATTCCCCATAGGGATCATTAATTATCACTTTTTGTTTTGGTATGTTCATGGCTCATTAAACTCATTTTTAAAACGTGTCAATTAAGAAGAAAAAAAAACGTTATCACAGTCTTGTAACTTTGTTTTGTAATTTGTTTTTTTTTTTTACAAAAAAAAAATTCTAAGACAAACACTAATTAAATTAAATATAATTATGGCAAAATAATTAGAAAATCTATTATAAAGCCATAACAAACTGTCAAAGGCACAACAGCAAACTATTAGAAGTCATAAATCACTATTCGTTTTTTGATCTGTTATTTGTTCAGAAAGCTTTTTTTTATTACTTAGACAAAAACGAAAAAAAAAACATCAAATTAAAAATTCACTTATTTTTTTTTAAAGAACTTGACTACTTTGTGTTCACTGCTTGAATTTTAAACTACAATTGATGTGTAAGTGTTTGTTAAAATGCTATTTAAGTAAATTTTCAATTGTTTATAAAAATTCTTTCACTTTGTTTTTTTTAAATGTACAAGTAAAACAACAATAAAAAAAATGAAATAAAATAAACAAGAGAAAAAATAGCGAATGTGCACTTAAACATTAAAACACTAGTTCTTAAGAACAGATGCTTGTTTATATAAAAAAAAAAGAAAAATTATTTGTTTTTTCTGCTTAAAAACAAAATCATTGATTAAATTTAGCCATTAATAATGCTGGTTAAAAAAAAAAATTATATAAAAATGAAAACACAAATCAGCATTTGCACTGTGTGCAACGTTGAACACAAAAGAATTTAAGCGCTGAAATTTTCAGACACTTAATGTGAAGTGAGAAAAAAGCATTCTTGAAATGTTTAAAAATCCACCAGAAGCAATAAATATTAATTTTTATAAATTAATAAAACACTTGCCTACATAAATTTTAATATTTTTTACTTTTCAACTGTTAATCAAAATAAACGGCCTAATTGTAGAGTAAATGACAGAGTAAATTAAAAATTTTTTTTATTTTATTAAAGGCTTAATTTAAAAAAGAAAAATTTTAATGATTTATTAAATAACAATTTCTAAGAAATTTTGTGTCATAAATTTTTAAATAACTTGACAAATAAACGAATAGTTTCAGTCATTTGTACTGATGCCTTGTAATAGCAATTAGAACACTGAAATCACTTAATCCATTATAGATCATAAGTGCCAATGGCACTCAAACTAGTCTCATGTTCAACATATTTGAAAAAAATACTGAATTAATTTTTTATATTGTACTTAAAGTACTCGTACTGTAACTGTATTTCAAATAATATGACTATTTTATTAAGCTTGAGGTCTTATTTTAAAAAAAAATTATTTTTATATCGATATTTCGCTCCAATTTGTGTAGCTTCTTCAGGAAGAATAAATTTTTTAAAAATAAGACCTCATGCTTAATTAAATAGTCATATTATTTAAAAGAAAAAGGTTCAATAAAACTAACTAATAAGTAACTGTATTTCTTTAGAATGTTGGCATTCATGGCAACAGAAAAGCCAGGAGTATTTTTGTACCACATCGATTTTACTCATGTGATAGTTAAGTCTGCAATGACTCGTAAGTAGAGTTTCATGTCATTTCTATCAAGTCTTAAAACAACCTCAGGGTTAATTGCCGCACGACCGCTTTGGTCTTCCATTTGGACTTTGTTTCTTCTCCTTGCATAGTAGGCTACAAGTGAAGTTGTTGGTCATCCAGCAGACGGGCTCTAGACCTATGAATCTACCATTTTATTGCTCAAATGTCCTTCGTGCCCCGCAATCAATAATAAAGTAAACGTGTTCTTCTCTGCTAAAGCATTGACAAGCTTGTATTAATCCAAAACCAATATTGATTGAGAGCTGCCTGACCATCTGAGAATTCCATTAAATTACATGACCTTAAAAAAACTCTTTTAACATCCAACTAACTACACACACACACACACAAAGCTTTCAAAAACAATATTTGAATTACACCACAAAATTATTTGGAAAATCGTTTTTTTTAAATCACTGTTTTTGATCAAAAACTGATTAATCACTTACACGCTTAGAAAAACACTCGAAAATGATAATTAAAATACAATAATAAATTTTTTAACAAGCCCAAATTGGTCATCTAGAAAAGTTTCGAAAATGACTCTGAAATAAAAAAAAATAATCAGAAATGACTCTTAAAAAAGAGTCTTTTATGATTGGAAAATTATCATCGCGCAGAAGAGTCAAAAAAGTCTCGAATTTGATTAAAAATCTAAAAAAAAAATGCTGGCTGGCCTGCTGCTGCCTGAATTTAATTTACAAAAATATTTATTTGTTACCTTCATATCACAATACGCTTACATTTTATCTTATCACTTGTTATCACTTCAAAAATAAATTTATAAGTCATCACTCGTTATCACAATTATTAATTGAAAAATTATTATTTGAGCACTTTGTGTCAATATCAAATAGATCTACTTTTGCGATAAAATTCTTATTTTACTTTAAATTGGAATTCCCACTTCCCTTTAAACAATAATGAATCATAACTTTTTTTTACAGTTTAGGGACGTTCTTAAAGAAAGAAAAGAAAAAAAAACTCAAAAGTGTCAATACAGCTATTTAAACAACAAGTAATTTTAACTGCTACTCACTATCTGATAAGCGTTTGTTTAGTTATGGTTTTGTTTCTTTTTTTTTTTTTTTTTTTTTTTTTTTTTTTTTGGTGACGTCATTTACATATAATTAACTGAGTTGAAATTTTATTTACGTGTAATTTACCTCGTGTTTATTGAATGAATCAATATTTCATTTCATTAATGAATGGTATAGCACTAGTCTCATTAGGGTCTGCTTTGACATAATGATTAGACACTTTTTGTTATTGTATTTTTGCCATCACTCTTTGGGTTTTTCAATACTACGAGTAAATATTATTATTAAGAATATTTAAACAAGTCTTATTAAAACATACGAGTATTCTAAATAGAATTTAATTTTTCTGTTGTCGGTTTTCTTAAAGCACTTAACGTTAAAGTGAACAATAAAAATTAAATATTTGACGTATTAAATTATCATTAGCTTATTTAAATACTACAATTACACTACAAAATTAAAAGAACAAATTGAATTTGTTAAAAAAAACTTTAATAAATTTAAAAACGCAAAACAAAAAAAAATTTTGTTTAATACTAAATCTCATTATTATAACTTTTGATAGATAAAGTTAGGATTTTGGGGGCAAATAACTGGTTTTTAACTTAAACTTTGGGTGGATAATTAAGGACACACTGATATTTACTTTAACGCTAATTTTAATTTAATATCTAAACAAAAGCTTGATATTGGACTTATAAAATCTGAACTTTAACTATCGGTAATTTGTATAATGGCGCTGCGCTAAAAGTCACATTTCTCTGGGATAATATTTTTTATTCTTGTAAATTGCAGGCACAGACATAAGTGAAATGGTTTATTTGCAAATAAAATTATTCGCTCGATTAACTCATTAACAGCAAGTCTCACATTTGAATTACTTGCAGCCTTTAAACATTAATTACTCTATAATTGTTGTAAGTATTTTTGAAAATGCATCAATCATTTAATTGTAATATTGTTATTGATTTAATTTATTGCAAATTATTTTTTTCTCATTTAATTAAACCTTTTTTTTTGTAAAATATTCTTCAATTTGCTTGGTTTTTTATAGTAAATAAATTTTGCCTGTAACTATATTTAAATAAAATCTTAATCTTTGTTTGAACGTCATATAGAAAAGTTCGTCTTTTGTCCCGTGTACTTAATTAACAATTCACTTCCAGGACACTCACATATTTTTTAATATTTCCTTTAATTTTTGTGTAATAAGTATTTCAGAAAAAGAAGTCATTTAAGAATAAATAAATTAAAGAAAATCTAAATGTTGTTGTAAATAGCAACTTGAACCCACCGTCTTAAAATAAACAAAACAATTTTGTTTGTGTGATGGCCATTGTTCAATGAAAATTACAAATGAGTAAAGGAAGTACCAGTAAAAACGGCAGACAATTAAGAGATTGAACAGACTTCGTGTTCATGAATGCTATCGATGTTGTGCAGCCAAAACAAGTCATTGTAGCCTGAGCTGAAAAGCAGGTTAAATTGCACGTGACCAATTCTTTTTATTTATGTACGAATATTACTTTTTAAGGCATTTTACTTTGCCTGGATAAAGTCATATATTTTTTTTATAAAAATTAATTAAGTAAAAGTCGATAAGCGCAGACAGAAGCTTTTATACTTGAATACAAATTAAGTTTCAAAAAACCCTTCAAATGCATTTTCTTTTTTTTATATTTAATTTTTTCATTATGATTGGTCATAGAAAAAAACTTAAATTTCAGTCAATTTTATTCTATTTAATAACGATTGCAACAATTTGAGCGTTAAAGCTCAATTAATTACATTCATTTATTTTAAATAAAAAATATTTCCACACCTTTTTTACTTGTTTTTATTTTTTATGAATTTTATTTGGTCACGTTGAGTAACAACAAATCATGCATGTAAGTTTCATATTAAAGGATGCACCAAGATATCTAACTCATTCTAAGCAAACAAGCAATCAATCTTGGAAAATTTACTGCAGCTGATGTGATACAAAAGACATATTGACGTAGTCATGGTTAGAGTTTGATGTATGAGAGTATCGATGTGCAGCAGCAGGAACATGGAAACACATTAACAATATGTAATTTATACAATTACTGACTTACAAACGAGTAAATTTGTGAAGTCTTTACATATTTTGGACAAGCAAGCACATACAGTTTGTAAGAAAATTAAGACAACATTAAGCCAAAATAAATGTTGTAAATGATGGCTTTAGAAAAATAACAACAATAAAATTCTAGCTGATTTATTAAAAAAGTTTTAAAAAAAAATAATAAAAAAGATTACACAGTGGCAGTAGCAGTTTTCCATAATGTCGGGCGAAAGAAAACCAGTCAGTTATTTTGTGACTGAAAACTAACTTTTGACTTGCCCTTATCATGGCATAAAAAAACCTGGTAACTTCGAAAATACAAAAATAACAACATTAGTAAAAGCCCATATATTTTGTTATTGCTTTTAAGGCCCCTCCTGCCAAAATTTATTTCCGGTGGTTGATATCGACAAGTATGCTAGAGTGAAACAAAAAAAATTTTAGATCTCTCTTTAACGTATTGATTTAGTTGGCGTCTGAGTGAAACCTGGTTTTCTTACACCATGAGCCTTACGTTGTTTACCGTAAAGCTGCTCAATATGACCTATTGTCACAGTTACATAAATTAATCCCGCTGTAAACGAGAAACCACATGATACAGTGACTAAACTCTTAATAAAAGAGAGAACAGAAAGCATATGTATGATACAGAGCCACACACATTCACAAAAAACAAATTGTAAACAAAAAAGCTTAAATTTTTTATTTTCTTTTATTAAAAGAAAAGAAAATCAATATTAGAAATTTTTTATTTATAATTTTAGCCGTTTCTGTGCTTTTTGTTATAAGAAAAATTAAGACAACAAGTGATTTTGACAAAGAGAAAAAATATATTTAGGGAGCCGCAATTTCATATAGAAACGCTTACGTTATTGTTCGTAAGAATTTTCTTGTAAAAATTTTTTTAAAAATCCGCAAATCAGCTGTTTGTCGTGTGAAGTAGAAGCGAAAGCTAGTCTTCCTCATAGGGCGCCTGGCCGTTAATTAGAATATCAGTGAATGCTAGAGATTTTATGTTTAAAAATATTTTATAAATAATAGTGTTTTGTAATTAAATGCAATTTGTAATTTCAGTGAAAGTAAATATAAAAGAGTCTTTAAAGTAAGAAAATAACTTCAGTTATGAGAAAATAACAATGAACAAAAGGTACAATGAACAAGTTTGAGCCTTACCGTGTACCAAAGGCACGATGAACGAAAATCAAAAGTCATAGTGTACGATTAAAATGATCAAAGTCATTTAACTGATTTGAAAAATCTGAACGATTCAGTGAAATGAACTATTAAGCCCAAATCTAAAGATAACCTGTTCAAAGTTACATTTTTAGCAAAAAAAAAGTTAGTCGTTTCGACAATGATTAGGTTTTTCTTTTATGCTAATTTTTAAATCTCGTTATCTTTTTTTTGTTTTTTTTTTCTTTATTTACAAAAGCAGTTAATTTAGTTTAAAAATATTAAAACCAATAGCATTTTGATTTTAAGTAATTTTGGAAGTTCTTGGTGCATGTTAATCGAAATGACTAGCATTGGTATAAACGCTTTAAAAATATAACAGATTAATCAGGGTTAAACAAAAAACAAAATCTCTCAGTTAAAAAAGTAGAGTGTAGAAAATTTTTTCACAGCACTTTATTTCAAATACTTAATTAAGAGCACAACATGTAGAGCAAATAAGCAAAAAACAAGATAGAAAACAGACTTTTTGCTAACACAAATATTTTATGGGAACTATACCGGTGAGAGTAGGAAACGCTTGTAAATTATTTATCTTTAGAAATTATTAGTTGTTACTTCTGCTTTACCAATAAAGTGTTATTTGCTATTGATTTTTTTTTTTTTCATTGGTTTATGCTCGACAAGTTAGGGTTAGGTCAGCAGCATACACATACACATACACATACTTAAATGTAACGAAGTGGGAAAAAACTAAATTTGATGCTAGTAGGTTGTATGATGAATTTGAAGAAACCACAGATTCATTGAAAACTTTGTAAGGTGAGGGAAATCTATTGAAATGTGACCGAGAGTGGTTTCTACTTTCATTGAAAACGACACAGCCATTTTCCAGCAGAGGATTTTTGTTAAACAATTTAATTATTACTCAGCATCAACCCCTTTTTATACAGTGTTTACAAAGTTTCGTCATTCTATTTGTAGTTTTTGTTATGCAAACTACTTTTCTGTTTATTAAAGAAGGCAAACAAATTCTAAAGAGTCTACAGTAATCAAAATAAGAAACAAGCAGCAACAACATCAGGTTTATCAGCTTAATTTTAACATTTAGAAAATGCCACTGGCAAAAAATTCTAAATAATGTTATTAAATAAATATCACTTTTGCCTTTCTTAATATAAAGTTTTAAAGGCAATAATACTTTTTAACAAATCTAATTTTTATATTTTTTATAAATTAAAAAAAAAATTTAAATCAGTTTTGTGAAAATATAATAAATTTTAAGTAAAAAGCAACAAATTTAAAAACAAACAGAAAAAAAAATTATTTTAAATAATAATTAAATAATTATTATTATTATTATCACTATGGGCTATAGTCGCACCGCGACCTTTAAGATAAATAATTATTAATTTATTTATAATTATATACTAAAGATCCGAAATATTGATATAAAATAGAAATTTATATAATACGACCTCAAGTTTAATAAACTAGAGGTTTTAATTAAAAAGAAATATAATTGATAATAGTTACATATACTGAACTAAAAATATATACGAAAAACATAATAAAAAAACAAATAGTTCAGTGAAAAAATCATATAGAAAAATCTATTACTCAAAAGAAAAACGTCAAATGAACTACTCGTAACAAATAAATATTTTAAATAGTAAAAAATATTAACAATAAAAGTTTTATTAAAATGTCAACTCCCATATAAAAAAAAAATAAATATTTAAGAAAATTTACCACAGTTAGTAATGAAATTGAAATAAAAAAAATACAATTGAAAACAACAATCAGCGGATAAAAAACAGAATATGCAAAGAGGTAAAATTATTAATTAACATAAAAATATTTAATTCATAAAAAATTAAAAAGTAAACGGAAAGAAAACATTTCAAAGGTCACAGTAAATCAAATGCAAATTATAATTTACTGGGTGGGTAGCGCTAAGCTTTTCTATTTTCCATCCAAAAATAAAGCCTACATTGATATAAAATAGAAATTTATATAATACGACCTCAAGTTTAATAAACTAGAGGTTTTAATTAAAAAGAAATATAATTGATAATAGTTACATATACTGAACTAAAAATATATACGAAAAACATAATAAAAAAACAAATAGTTCAGTGAAAAAATCATATAGAAAAATCTATTACTCAAAAGAAAAACGTCAAATGAACTACTCGTAACAAATAAATATTTTAAATAGTAAAAAATATTAACAATAAAAGTTTTATTAAAATGTCAACTCCCATATAAAAAAAAAATAAATATTTAAGAAAATTTACCACAGTTAGTAATGAAATTGAAATAAAAAAAATACAATTGAAAACAACAATCAGCGGATAAAAAACAGAATATGCAAAGAGGTAAAATTATTAATTAACATAAAAATATTTAATTCATAAAAAATTAAAAAGTAAACGGAAAGAAAACATTTCAAAGGTCACAGTAAATCAAATGCAAATTATAATTTACTGGGTGGGTAGCGCTAAGCTTTTCTATTTTCCATCCAAAAATAAAGCCTACTCAATAATCTATAGGGACACCCAAAACTTACCATACAATGATCAGTGTTCAGATTAAAAAAAAAAACATCGATTTTGTATTACACTGTACGACATTATGCAAATGCAGGCATAATTGAAAATAAAAAAATTATTTTTCTTTGCTTTTTTAAAAAAAGTGCTTAATTTATGAGTAAATCCCTGACAGAATTATTTATTTTTTTAAGTTTTTTCTTAAGATTGTTGCATAAATTTTCCTTTTATTTTATTTTATTTAAGTTTGTGTTTGATAACTTTAAAAAAAAAATAAAAAAATATAGAACCTCCAATACCACAGCAGAAAAACAAATATTATTGTTTTCTTGATTAGTTTTGCTATGTGTTACACACACACACATTTTCAAATATGTCAAAATGTCACTTAGAGCATAGATTTCAATCAAAATTGTTTTAGTTTATTCTTTTTTTTCTAAATAGATGCTGGTATTGAAACTGTTGCTTTCTACCAAACAAATATGACATAAAGTATTGACACAATATGAATGTATCCCTTTCGTAGACACACTCAGAATTTATATGAAGTAAAGAATATTACAAGTAAAAACAATATGCGCTTAACAGTTGCGCCCGTTAATTTTTAACAAATTGTAAAAATTTATTAGTTAGTTTTATTTGACCTTTTTCTTTTTAATTAAAGCTTAACAAAATAGCCATTTTAATTAAATTGTAAAAATAGTTTTTAACTTTTTTCTAGCTTTTTTTCGGCTTTATTTTGCCTTTTCTAGCTTTTTTTTTTAGGGAAATATAGTTCATATTTTTTCTAGCCCCTGCAACAAAAATCTTTTTTATGAATTTGGACGTAAGACTTTACGAAGAAATAATAAAAGCAGTAAGTAAATTTTTGGAAAATCTAAAATTTTAAAATAAAAAAAAAATTTGAAGTTGGTTTGAAGTTTTTTTCTTTTATTAAAACGGCCTTATTAACTTTTTTAGTTTTATATCACATAAAAAATTAAATCATATGAAATAAATAACCAGGAGGTTGCGCCATATGATTGGCTCTCTACCTTTCTGATTAAATTTACCAAAAAATTTGCTAAACAATAGTCTTTTAATTTTGGGCCTAAAATTTTTTTACCAATCTTATAGTTTACAAGTCATTCACAAAGATTTGTTAAAAAAAAACAAATTTTTTCAAGAAAAATTTTAAAAATTTCTTTTATAAAAAATTATTAAAAATTTAATATAAAGAAAATTAAAATTTTTTTTTTCCTTTTGAACACCTTTATATCTTACAAATAAAATGAGAAATAGTTTATAAAAATAAATTGAGATGTTCTAAGTTTATTCACAATTTAGTAAAGAGGTTTTTTTATTTTAAAATTAAAAAAAAAATTGGATGAAGCAGGATTTAAATGCCACCACTAAATTGTAAATAAATTTTTAGCAGAACCATTGTAGGGCTGTGTTATTTTTGTTAAGAATATCTAGCATCAAACCATCCAGCTTTAACTGTTAATATTATTCATGAGAATATTAAAAGTAGCGCTTAGAATATGGCTTCTAAACAAAATAGCTTTTGTAATTTTTAAAAAAGACAACAATTTGTAGTGTGCACTAAAAGTTTGTTAGTATTTCCATTATTGCTGTTTCTTATTTTTAATTTAAGAAAATGTATTGCGTACAAACAGTAAGCCTCTTACTTCAAAAAGATGATAAGTATCAGGTAAGATAAAAGAAAAACAATAAAAACCTGGAGAAGTAAATAGAACACGATGTAGAAGAATTAGTGTGTACGGTTGTACGGAAGAGCTTTTCCTTTGATGTTTAACAACTATTTTTTTTTTATTGAGAAACATAATTTAAAAAATTTTATTTAAATTCAATAAAATAAGAAAAAATTCAAGCTTAATTGGGAGTGGCGCATTGTTCTTGTCAAAGTTTCCATAATAAAAAATACAAAGAAGCATTTTTAGCTGACCTGATTAATTTGAGCTGTCTGTGTGATGTCATCATGAAAACAGTTTTATCTGAAAAGTCGTTTTATAACATCAGTATGCTATTGAAAGTGTGATCGAATATTCGGATTTTACTACGAAAATGATACTCGTAATCAATAACAACCGAGACTTATAGAACCCATCGTGCCTTAAATTTCGCCTTTTTCAACTGACTTATGAGACGTATTACACACAGTACGTTTACGTTACCTTCCACTGGGGTGGGGAAAAGAGGAAAATATGTATGTAGGTATGACACTAAAGTATATACTGACGGATCTAAAATGATCTGCGCCGTGGGCTCTGGAGTGTATTACGGAGAACTTGACATAAGACTCCCATTCGAGTGTTTTCCAGGCGAAGATACTGGCCATCAAAGAAACAGACGAGCCTCTGTACGATAGGGGAGCTATAGGCATCTTTGTAGATAGCCAAGCGGCTCTCCTGGCACTTCAATCGAATGTCATATCCTCTGCTCTAGTGGGCCAATGTAAGGCTGTGTTATCCAATCTGGAACGTCAGGTTGACCTATTCCTACACATAGCGGTTTCATTGGCAATGAACAGGTGTATGACTTATCTTAGGCTGGCTCTAACATGGAGGTTTCAATGTCAGTAACAATCCCAGGTGATAAATAATCAACGAAATTAAATATATTAAAAACAAAGGTAATTTAATGAAACAAAACTTTAATTCTTTCAAATTCCTTTTATTAAAATAAAATAACTTTTATTAAAATAAAAGAAAAAATCACAATAAAGTTTTCTTTAAAAAAAATGCATAAAAACTACCTTCATTTTACTGTAAAATGAAATATTTTAGCTGGTATAAATCCATTTAAAAAAATTAATTTTAACAAAATATTAATTTTTATTTGTGCTTAATTCCAGAAATTGTGTTGGTTTTTAAATTTATTCTTTTACTCCAGATTTAGTTATTATCTTACTAAAATTACCTGTAACTCATTTTTTCTAAGAGGACTTATACCACTTTCAGTAATGGCAGAAAAAATTTTTTTTTCTTTTTAAATATAGCCGTAGCTGTAATTTAAACCTAAAGTACTTGCATTATGCCAAGTATTTACCAGTAAATTATCTTTCAAAGCTAAATATTCCACTGCGTAACATAGCATGTTTGATATGTGTTTGTAATTATAAAAAAAAAATGTTACAAAAAAAGTAAAGAGAAAATAAAAACATTGAAACATAACCAAACGTGAAGAATATCTTCCGTTTATACAGACAAAAATTGTTATCAACAACTTTCATCATGGTAATCGCCAACGAACATAAACATAATTGTCATTAAACAACAACAAATGCTATGTTACTTATGTAAATCTGCCTGTATGTATGTATGGCTAGAGCACGAGTTTGTGTGTATATGTTTGATTGTATTCACCAGCAATAAATAACTAACGATTATGCTTTTAAAAACGCAAAACTCCTAACTAGCAGTGTGTCATTAAAACGTTTTTATTTCACTGGATGTACGAGTGTAAGATTAAAAATTCAAAAAGCTTTAAGCTTTATCATTTTACGAGTACGGATCGCTCATTTACTCCAATAGTGTCGTTATTCAAAAAATATGATTTTATAGAAGTTTGCAATTTGCGGGTACTTCAATGAGGAGAGTTTCAAGTACTAGTATTTAATACTAGAAAAGAGAATAATTTTAACAGAGTTTATTCTTTATTCGTGTTTCATTCTAATTTTTTTTAGTGTCTAAAATGCATTATTTTCCATGATATTGTTCACTTAGTACAATAAGTACGAAAAAATTTTGTAAATTTTGTTTATTTAGTTTTAATTTCTTGTTTAAATGTTTTCTAATTTTTTGTTTACTTTGACTAAAATTCTAATTTGGTCAAAATAAGTATTCAAATAATTGGGCAGGAACTTGGGAGTAATCCACTGTATAAATTATTAAGTAAACAATTTTTTTTTAAATTTCCATGAGAATTTTTGGACTAAATGAATTTTGTACAGGAACATTTGCAAATTATTTTCCAAAATTCGCCTTAAACTACGTGCAGAAATATGTAACTGAGAACCACATCTCACGCACATGTCACGTACCAGAGGCACATTTTCAGCGTTACGAGATGTCTGTTGTCTTCCAGAATGAGGACTGCCTGCTGTCATACCGTATTGTTTTGTGAGGCATTGGACGTTTAGGATATTTTTGATGCAATTACCGCTGAGTGGCAATAATGGAACAGTTATTTTCAATAAATATTGTTTTAATAAAATTTGGACATCTACACAACACAATGATTAAAGCAAAACTGAGCTAAACGTCACATAACCAAGATGGCGCGCAATCAAAATTGTAGCAGGATTTTTGCCCCGCTTCCTTCTTCTTTTGATTATATTTCATTACAATAAACGAGCTTGTATTTTTAGTTGCAAGCAGGCAAATTTGATAAAAATATTTGTTCAAAGTGAAACTCAATCAACTGTAAAGTCATGTTAAAATTTAATGTTCCCATTTTATAACCATCATTTTTTTAGGTTTATGAACACAAAAACCAAAGAAATAAAATCCAGTGTTGAAGTTGAAAATTAAGGTTATTCAATTTGCAAAAAATAAATAAAAAAATAGGAAGCACATAACTAAACAAAATACATGAAAATTTTTTAAGCAACAAATATTTTATACAAAATTTACTTACAAATAAATAAATAAATATTTTTTAAGCTTTTAGGTCTTTTTATATATTTTAATTATTTAATAATTTCTATTTGGAATTTAAAAGTTTAACAAAATATTAATCTTTATTTGTGCTTAATTCCAGAACTTGTGTTGGTTTTAAAATTTATTCTTTTACTCATGATATTCTTATTGTACTGAATAAATAACTCATGAGAATATCATGAGTAAAAGAAAATAAATTTTAAAACCAAAACAATTTCTGGAATTAAGCACAAATAAAGATTACTATTTTGTTATATTTTATTTATTATTAAATTAATTTCGAATATTTCGACACGCCTTCGTGTGTTTTTCTCAAAGAAAATAATTTCATAATTATTCCATCAAACAGAATAGAATTAGCTGATTCATAACAAAACAGAACGTAAATATTAAGGCTGGTATTCAAAGAGACTAATAACGACTTCAAGTGTAAATTATGAAAAAAAATTTCATACAAATTTGTCATAATATCGATTTCAATTCTACTTTTATTTTCTTTGAATACAAGCATAATTCTGTGTTGAAGCTTGAAAAATATTTAGTACTATTAAATTTATAAAATCAAATAATTTAATAAAATAATTATTAAACTATAAATCGTCAATTTACCCTACGTACTTATTATAACTAAAGCTACAGTCACATTACACAAATATTTGGCGAAATAACAGTAACCATTACTTTTTGTCCAATATTTTTGCAGTCTAACATGACTTTTATTTAAAATAAAATAATAATGAATTAAACTAATCTAAGCAAATGTTTCTTCTAAATATATAAAGGTTTATATAGATGACATAGTGGTTTTGCTTATTTCGACAAATATTTGTTTAATGTGACCGTAGCTTAACCAAGCCATAGTTATGTTAAACTAATACTATGACTTCGTATTTAAATATTTTTTCAAACACATTTTTTTAATTAAATATGTTTGTTATGTGTTTGTGTGTGGGTAAATATATTTTCTATCATAACAATTAACAGGATGTTTGCATTTTTTTTTAAATAGAGAAACTAAATTACAAAAATATAATAAAATTTTGCGTAAAACAACACAAAATTCATAATTGCAGCAGATAATTGCAATTTGTGTAACAACATTAACGAAAATGAATGAATGGATGAGCGCATTTTCAATATACGCGAAACATAATTCAACTTTGAATTAGGGCAACGACTTTGCTCTTCAATGTTGGCCATCGTCGTCATCAATAATATTACGTAATTACCGGCAATACGCTAATATAAAACCCATGTATCAAATGTGTTCGTGGTGTATTAAAATTCTCATTTTTTTAGTTGATTTTATACCAAACCAATTCAATGTAAAAAATTTTAATAAACCACAAAAAGGCAAACAATTTTATATAAAATTTAATTTTACAAGAGTAGTTATTAAATGTGATTTACATAAATAAATAAAAAACAAAATAAATGAAAATTTTATAAAGTGTATTTCATCACAACATACTCGTAACATTGATTTATATGGTTATATATCGCATCCTAATTTGTAAAGGAAAAAAAATTATTATAAATTAATTTACACTGAAAGCCTTTGAAGTTCAGTTTGTAAACAAAAACACGACAATATTGATAGCAAACGTTCTTACATATAATAATACCAAATAACAGTCACCAATATTGAAAACTATAATACAGATTTACCAAAAACGATAAAAATTGATGTCGTTTTGTGCCAAAGACAGCAAATGGAATAAGGAGAATTGTCATTAGTCTAAATAAACGTTGTCATTGGTGGAAAAATAATGAATTATTCTCTCAGTTTGTACCTTTTGCTTATTAGTTTTTATTTACAATAAATTTCGGGTTGAGTAGATTTGTAATCTTAATTTTTTCTTTGAATAAAAGTGGTTTCTTTTATTTAAATTAGTAGTTTGAAAAATGTAATATTTATTTATTTTAAATTTTAATTTTATAAAAGAGAAGAAAACCAGTTGCCTTATTGGTTCTTTAAGTGTGCAAATAGGAATAAAACAAGATTAATAATAAAACTTTCAACAAGTACGAGTAGCTGAGAGTTTTGTGAGAAATTGAGAAGCGACATTTTATCTTTTCGTTAAATCCAGTTAACTCACTTCGCACTTTCTCACGTTTCTCAGCTACAATTTATTCGTTGGCCTACAGCTAAATACTATCTAAAAGAGTTGATTCATTTTTAGTGCTAATTCAATAAAATATAATTAATGTCCAATTGAACTTGAAAAATCATTAATAAAAAAGGAAAAATTCATATTTTTTTTAATTAATGCCAAATTTTATTAATATAATAATTTCATTAATTAAACAACTTTCGTTAATTTAGTGAAACAAATTTCATGAATTTAATAAAAAAATTCATAAAATTTTACAAAATATTTCATGAATTCAATGAAAAATTCCATTAATTCAATGAAATGTTTCATCAATTCAATGAAATATTTCATTAATCCAATGATCATATCATTAATTCAATAAAACATTTTATTAATTCAATGAAATGTTTCATCAATTCAAGGAAATATTTCATTACTTCAATGATCATATCATTAATTCAAAGAAATATTTCTTTAATTCAGTGAAATCATTTCAATTAATTTAATGCAATAATTTAATTAATTATTAGAAATTATTTCATAAGTTCATATAGTTAACGAAATAATTTTAATTAAATCGTTTCATTAAATCAATGAAACAGTTTTAATAAAATCATTTCCATAGATTTATGCCCTATTTTCCTTTCACTGCACTATCTCTTAATTAGTTGGTCAACTACTTTTTACTTTGGATTAGCTATACTTGATGATATACGTCCACATACACATGCACACACACATTAAATTTTTAGTCTATCAATTAATTTTATTACAATTAAAATTGTGTATAAGTCACTTTACTTTACAAAAGTAAGTTTTACTTTTGTCGTTTCATAAAACTCTATTCTGATACATTAACTAAAAAAAAATTTAACTTAATTTACTGCAGTGACTTTAAATTCATCAAATAAAAATCAAAAATTGTATAATAAAAAATAATAAAATATAAAATCAGTTTCTATGTGTCTTTGGAAATTTATTAAACTGCACACTTGGCTAACATTCAACTTGAACAGATTTATATAATAATTTATTACAAAAATAATTATTTAACGATATTATTTATGTATATATTCTTTCATTTAGTTTACGTGCAGATACTTTATCATAAGCTGCTGATTGTTTATTGAATAAAAATATTCTGTTTCTTATTTTTTCTTTCTTATTAACTGGTTGTTGGTAACAAAAGGCTTTTGTTTAAGACACAGAATTAATTAATATTCACAAAATGTACAAAAAAAACTCTTTTTATATAAATTTAATTAAAACCTATACCATTAATTCAGATGTAGAAACTAAGAGCCAGGCTCTCTACATAGAAAATTATCGCTGGTTTTTGCTTAAATCCTGCGTTTCCACATGTAATCAATTGCTTACAAACTGTTTACAAAGTGTCTACACAGAACAGGGCAAGCTCAATATCGCCAAAGGCTACACTTTTAATGAGAAATTTTAAATATATGAACAAAATTTTGTTATTATTTTTTTAGGTCAAAAATATGAAATTGATATTTAAATTTATTTTTTAAATACGTTGCTGTATCCTTGCGTTTTTTTTTTATACCCTTCGCTGTAAGTAAGAAGGGTCTATATAAGTTTGTGATTCCGTTTGTAATTTCTACATCGTACATGGGACAACCTATAAAGTATATATATTCTTTATCCTTATGAATAGCGGAGTCGATTTCGATCACCTTTCTGAAGTACCTTTACTTTTATATTGACTCAATTTTAGTTACTCTAACATTAATCTTATCTATAAATCTTTTTTATTTTTTTTTTTTCTCAGTTTTAATTTAATTTTCTTTTTCCACTTTTACACTTGTTCTTTATTATATTTTTCTTTTTTATGTGTATTTATTACAGTTAATTTTTTCTTTTGTGCTTAACGTTCATGTCATATTTTTTACGTTCAACTTCATAAATCATTCATCTCTTTTGATTTGCTCATTACTGAGTAATTTTTTTTTTTATTTTATGAAAAAAAATTTTAAAAGATAGAGCTGATAATATTTCTATTTCTTTAAATGAATGTGTGCTACAGAGCATCTACATACATGTCATCAAGTGTCCCATAATTTGTAAAAGTTTTATAAAATCTGAAAATAAAAAATAATGTTGAAACAACTACTGGCTCAGGAGAATTCTTGACTTTTTCATAAAATTTTTGTAATGAAAACTCTTAATAAATATCTGTTCACTTTAGAGGACTTTCACATTGGGCAAGTTAGTAGGTTTTCCATATTTAAATATATTTTTTAATCTTGCGCAACTGACTTGCCAAATATTAATTTTTATAATATTAAAAACAATTTTTCGTTTCTCCTCAAAGATGTTTTGGCAGAACAGCCTTGTACAATCACAAAATACTACATATACATTTTTCTCAATCGTGTCTCAGAGAATGACTTATGTGGCACATTGCGTAATCTGCTTAAGATTTAAGTGAAAATTTCGTACAATTTAAACAAATAGCTAAAGCACAGTTTTTTTCATAAATAAAAGTCATTTACTTTAGGTGTTATAAGCGAATTCATTAAAAAACTTATAAAAATAATTACTTGTGATACCCGCATTTTTTTATTGTAACTAATGAAATTTTGTGCTTAAGCACACAATTTATTTTGATTTTTACATTTAAAAAAAATTCCATTAGCACAAACTCAGTTCTCACAAATGAAGTGGCCAATAAACATGGCATATAAAATTCGAGGTCATATGTTATCACTACCCAAAAGAGTTTTTGTAAAGACAAACATCCAGAGCCTAGACAGCCTTCGAAGCTACTACCCCCATATTGATAGGCTTTTAATACACTAATTTAAGGTGACACTTTTAAGTGTTCCACATGGTGCTAATTTTAATTCTTTATTTTTCTTTTTGCACTATGGCTTAACTTTAGGAATTAAAAATTCACCACTGATATGAATACCGTAGACAATAACCAAAAAAGGCTGCAAATATCATGTGCAACAACCCCAAATGGCTTTTTTATTATAAGTTTTTTTATTTAAGAAGCATTCACTTTTATTTTACGGCTTAATAAATACCACACAAAATTCTGGCTTTTATTTAACCGCACAGCTGACAATTAACAATTTTAATGAATCATAAGTTTTTTAATTTTAGCGTTAACCAAACATATTTCTTTAAAATTGAAAAAAGAGAATCGTACTACTGATATTTTTCATGCCGGCAAGCAACAAATAAATTCACTTAAGGGGACCATTTTCTTGTATTTTTTAAATCGCTTATTTTTAATACACTAAATACATTCTTCGTCACATAGACGAAGCCCATTTTTAGTCCACCCAGATCCAACAGAATATAAGAAAATAAATTTTCTTATAAATATAAATAATGATTTATATTTAATACGTGTATTTGCCACATATTATTTTTCCAACCGGCTCTACACTCATATAATATTTCCCAGGCATGTTAGGCTTTAGAGAGATGGAGTTGGCAATTTATTATTAAATTCACATTATTTTATATTTTGCAGACGTTTCTAATGTTTAAATTAGTTTTACTTAACTTTTCCTATTCACCAAATTGACATATGTTACTAAACTAAAGAGGTGCACAAGCATACTTGAAATGTCTTACAAGCACTTTTTATTATAAAATATTACACATGTTTGTAAGGCTTTTAAGTGTGCTTTCAGGTATTATTTTATTCAAACAAAGCAAATATTTTCAAGATTCAATAAGCATTCAGCTTGTCAATTTATGGTGACATTTGACATGTTTAATTGCCACAATTATAAAACAAATTTTAAGCTGCAATTGACTTTAACGTTATATAACCACAATAAACAACAAAGATTTATAACGCCAAAAGGTAATTTCCCATTACCAAAGAACTAGAAATATGCTTTCAGATTAAATTACTTTTAATAAAACACATTACACTGGCGCATACTGCATTATTAATTAAATGCATTCAACATTACTGTCATTAGTAAGCAACTACTGATAATGAATTTAAATTTTTTATTATTTAAAAAATAAAAAAAATTTTTCATTACAAAGTTTTTAGGGCACGGCCAAATGTAAAATATTTCTGTGGCAATATGAAAAAACGTTTATGTCTTATTAAATTATTTTAGAAAACTAGTAAATGGTTTTGTTGCCATTGGCACCTCTTTAATCGCCCCACTATTCCTGAACCACAATAATAAATTTATTTATTTGAGCTAACTGCGACAACAAGTTGATTGTAGTTAGGAACTGGGCTGCTCAATAGATCTTAAAGGTGGCGGCCCATTTTTACAAGTTTATTCAGTTAATTTAAACAACAAGTCAATTTTTACTTAAGACACCTTAAACTAGAGCAAACTGTGATAACCCTTAAATAACAATAAGAAGCAAGTGCTGAAAACACTCAAAAACAAGACTTGCTACCAAAATATAAAACAAAAGATGCTTAACTTAAAAGAAAACTTGTCTGTATAATTTGCAAGGTCATTTAGTTAAATTTTAAAAGCGTACTGACTTGGTTTTTAATTTAAATTTATTTATTTATCTCAAATATTTCCTGCATAATTTTGGAATAATTTATATATAATTTTTGCGACGGCAGGTGGAATGGGATGCTAGTTTTTTTAATATTGTTTTCAACTATTTTATGTTTTAATTTGTTTTTTATTTAGTTTTAGATTTTTGTGTATATTAAACAAAGTTTAAAGACCTTTGGTATCTACGTACATACGTATTTGTGCTTTGAAATTTGAAAAATTAATTTTTTGGAACATTTAAATATTCGCTTATACAGATTATTTTATTAACTCTCTGTTTGCTTTAAATGTTAAAAATACCAGTTTTTTTTTTTTTTTTTTGTTTGCTTGTGCTAACTAAGCCTTGTAGCTTATTTCGAATGCAGCAGCTTGCTTTAATAAATGAGTTGTTTTTTTTAAAATGAGTTAGTGGTAATTTTAGTTAGATATGAACTCTATTTTACTGCAAAATTACCCCCAAACTCATTTTGTTAAAAAGTGGACTTATACCACTTTCAAATAAATATAACAACTCAAATACTCTCTTAAGATGTTAGACAAATACCTAACACACACTAGTACTAAAGGGCTGCACAAGCATACTTAAAATAGCTTACAAGCACTTTTTATTGTAAAATATTACACATGTTTGTAGTGATGTGAGGCTTTCAAGTATGCTTGTGCAGCCCTTTAACTAGTACAAGTGTTTGAGATTCATATTTGTTTTAGTTCACTTAAAATGACTGTAAAATGAGAAAAACTACAGCCAAGTCCACCAATTAAACTTTTCACTTTGTTAAAAAATTAAAAAACAAAAGGAAGAAGAATAAAAGCGTTTTCTATTCTCAAGAAACATGCTGTCTCTAAATTATATAATATTTGAAACAGTTTGCCTAAAACTGCACAAAGTGATGTCTTTTTTAACGCTGATGTATATTTAGCGTTTTATATATTTAACACTTTTAAAGCGATTTGCGAAATCTGCTGACGTTAACACCACTGATAAGCAGTTGACACAAAAACAACTTTGCACCTAAAATAAAATTGATGCTTCAAAAGTGACCAATAATAGATTTTTATGAAGAATATATTTAATGAAAAAAAAATGCTGCATCTCATATTTCATATAAATACAAATTAAATAATTTGCTTAATTGTATAAGCAAGTAGTTGACACAGTTGTAAAGAAGAGCAGTATCTTACCCTCACTTATAAATTGAGTGCAAAACATATAACATTTTTACATCTTTTATTTGCAACATTTTGACTTCAACTATTACATTTTTTTGATAATAGAAAGCAAATATTCTTAGATGGCAAAATATATGCAACATTTTTGTTAGAAAAGAAAACATCATAACTCTGCAAAGTGAAAAGCAGACAACCCTAAAATAAACAGCTGAAATAAACCATACATTTTTTTTCCAAATCTATGGAAATGTTTCCTTTCAGTAATTCCAAGTTTTCTGAGGAATCATAAATCAGCACATGCACCATTTTTGTGTCTGAAATTTTAATATTTCATTAAAAAAATTTGCTTTAAAAAAAGTGAAGTGCTCATTAAAAGAAGTGTAAAAATAAATTCCTGAAAGACTTTTTTAAACATTTAATATAATAGTAAAATATCTGCTTGCGTATAGATATTAATTTATAGAACAGAGTGTGTACAAGCAACAGGTATTTCGGTGTTGCTGGTCAGTAAAAATATTTCGAATAAAAATTTCATTTACGTGCATACGTAAATAATAAAATCTCTGTACACAGTATAAACCTTGCAAATAATAATAATAAAAAAAAAACACAATATGTTATTTTCTATATATATCTGCTTTAAAACTTTCTCTTTTTGGCATTAAACGATGTCACTTTAAAATGATGCCAGCCAGCATTTATTGTGTTTAAATGCCAAAACTTTAAGTGAACACAACCAGTGAACAATGCCCAAGGCACACGATTTTGGTTGTATGAAAAATAAAAATAGAATTGATATTATAGGAAATATATTTATTGTTTTTGTTATTTTTGAATTATTCGTAGTCAATATTTCAGAAATTGAAAAGTGATGAGTTACAAACGTTTTGAAATACATTTCAATAAATTTTTGAAGTATAGAAGAAATTTTGTTTTTATAAAAACAAAAAATAATTAAAGCACTTCAAGCTGAATTTAGTTTAAATTTTCCTTTTATAACATTTATTTTATTATTTATTAATTTCTTTATTTATTTATTAATTCTCTTAATACTCTTGTAACAAATAAATACATATTTGAATATCTTTCATGAGCAAAATAAAATTTCTAAGGTTTTTCTTTAGTTTTGCTTATCTGAATTTAACTGTCTTATTAGAAATCATTATTTTTTTATAAACATTAAGATCACTTGTGCTTTTAGTCAATTAAATTAAAAGATTTTTATTATCAATTTGTAAGAAATTTTATTATAAACAAAACGTAAGTAGTGGAGATTTAAAGTTTTATGTTTCGGCATAGGTAGATTAGGTTAGGTTACACAGGGCCCCCAAATAAGAAAAACAGAAACTGGGCCCTAAGCGATGGGCAATAAAAAACGCCCTAATTTAGTTGGGCCTGTAAATGATTCTCATCTTATCTAAGTTTTGTATTTATACTTCTCTTAATTGTTTATGTTTCTTTATTTTTATTTGTTTTTCTTTTGTGTTTAATTGCTGCTATGCGTATGTAAATATAAAAACTAAAATAATAGCAAACGTAAAAAAATTAACATAAAAAATTAACCAAAACAAACTTGACCTTCAATAATTATACAGTGTTGGATTTTAATTTTTTTTTTATTTTTTTAGAAAAATTAATTTAAATACTTATTTATATTCCACACAACATGTCTATCATTTCTACTTTGCACTTTGTATTTGAAATTTTATGTTAATTTTAGCAAAATATTAGTCACGGCTGTGCCTGCAACGTACTCGTATTTCCCCATATTAAACCTAAACAGGCATATATGTGCATATACTGCATCATTAAAGGATACTAGGTAAAAATGCTATATTTTGGTATAAAGCGTGAATATGCTTTTCGTAATTTGGTAACTTTGTGATTTTTTTTGTTATTTATATAAAAAAAAACTCAAGACACTTTATCACTAAATCATGTGCCCCAATATGCAGAGGATCTTGTGTACAGCCTAGTAGAAATCCGCCTTGTGCAGTAAGAGCTTTCTTATCTTTTTAAATATTAACAAGAAGTCTACCAGAAAGCTTGCTTTATAAAATCTTAAGCTCGAACAGTCACAAGCTAAGTATTTGGATGATGCCAATATATCTTATACTGCTGGTATATAGGACCATAGTGCTCCCTAAAGTCTAGTATTTATTATTTAAAATTCTAGCAAATAAGGGTAAAATATGTGCCTCTTCTTACTCTTATATCTAAATAAGTACCTTTATGTAAATTTATGCATAACTTAAACATTTTATTATTAATTTGTAACACCCAATAAAAATTAATTTAAGAAAAAAAAAATACAATTAAGAAAAAAAGTACCAAAAGTGAGATATACGATTAGTACTTTATATTTAAACAATTTTGTTGATATTTTTTTATGTTATGTTCAAGCCTCAATTTGTGACAGTAGAATCAAAGAGTACTGAACGAAATAAAAAATCGTATAAGCGAAAAAATGGTATTTTTATAAATTTTGAAGGTACTTTTTGTTTTCTTTAATAATAAGCACCCTAGAACTACGAAATTGGACTCAAACAGTACATATCAAAGTGAAAAGTCATACTTTTTATTAATTTCAATGGTATAATACTTTTTGAGTTTTTAATTAAGACGAGCCTAGAAGTACGAGATAGGGCTCAAACGCTCCTAAACAAAAATAAAAATCATTAAAGAGCATATGGTACTTTTTATTAATATTTTTGGAACTTTTTGATTTTTCATAGAACTATCAGACCGAGCTCAAGCGATGCTGAGTAAAGAAAAAAATTTATATACTTTCATGATAACTAGTAAATATTATTCCCAATATTTCGACTTTCTTTTGAAAGTCATCTTCAAAAATAAGTTTCCCTGAAGAAGACCTTCAAAAGAAAGTCGAAATATTGGAAAACTAAAACCAAAACAATTTTTTCATTGAGATTTTAAGCTTGAATATTATTTTCTAATAACAAATTTATAAGATAGAATTATTTACTAAAATTACTTTAATGATAACTTTAGTATTAAGAAACTTAGAACTGACATTAAATGGTCTACAAGGAAATAAAAAATTTAAATAGCGACAGTATGGTACTTAGCAAGTTAAATGCTGGTAAAAATATAACAGTGTTGCATTTTCTCACATTCAATTACAAAAACACACGATGCAATTTTCTCTCATATAATAACAGAATTGGGGTGAAAATTACACAGAAATTTTTATTTTTCTAATTGTTAATTGTATATCTAAACATTATAAATCCAAAATTTTTAGTACTGCAAAATAAATAAATAAATCCAAACTTAATTCTTGGATAAGTGAAAATAATAGGACTGATTACGAGTGTCATTTTAGTGGCGAAAACAGCAATATGTAGCAACGCTGTCTTATGATTCATATTTCGTAATAAAGCTGAATGTCTGTAGTGTTAAAATTTCTCTTGTGAAAATTCTACTGTATTTTTTTTTTCTTTTGCCTTAAAACACCTAACCCAGCCTTAAATTGATGTAAATTCTTTCAGACAATTGTTAAATGTACTCGTATGATGTACTAGCTACACTTGTTCATTAATCATTATCATTTTAAACGATCTGAATTTGTAATGCTAAAAACAATTAATAATAAGAAGCTTCCAAGTAAACTCATGTTGATGTTTTAGAGTTTGAGTTTAATATTTTTTGTCTTTTTTTTTTTTTTTTTTTTTTTTGTATAAAAGAATTTGTATGTGACGAATAAATAATATAAAAAAACATGACTTTTGTTTCACTTAACAATGAGGTGTGGTAATTCACGACATTGAATAATATTTTTTCTTTATGATTGTCACTGTTGTGAAAGAAAATAATTTTATTATTAAAGTTACTTATATATTTTAATTAAAAATTATGCTATGATTAAAAAAAAATAAATCATTCAACTGAAATCTGATATCATCATGATAAAATATAAAACCATGATTAACACACTTTTTTTTTATAATTATTTAATAACTCCCATTTACCTTTCAACGTGTTGGCATAGTTAAAAGCAATAATTTTAGTTTTGTTTTTTGAATTCAAATTAAATTAAACAAAACAATTTATTATTTTTTGCTATTAATGTGGGTGCTGAACCTTCACATGGTGTGTTAACATGACTACTCGTCATCGACAAACAAATTGGTTCTAGTTGTTTTAACAATTCATTTATTGTTTTGCACCACAATTTCGTAATAATTTGTTTAAACTCAAGTGAGTTGAAATTTATTCAGTTGTAAGTAAATTTATTCATTTTTTTGTTATAATTTTTATTATTAGTAATTTTAATTTTTTTTTTTTTTGTCACCTTTACAAAACATTTTTATTGTTGAAAATAAATTATACAATAACTGACGTCAGCATGTTTTGTGATAATTATTGGGTGTATGTAAAATGAGTTTTTAACTTTCATTAAAGCTAATACATACAAAAAAAATGTTTTATAAATTTCAGAACAATCGGCAGTTTTTTGAATAAAATTTAAAGTTTTATTTTGCTATATATTCAGCCCAGCGTTTTTCCTATTTTTTATTCCTTCCAAAGTGCTTAAAAGAGGCTCTCATTTCCCCCAATATCTCTTACTAGACAGCCAGCCATTTCTTCAGGTTTGAACGAAAAATAAATTTGATCTAGAAGGCTAAATCTGGAGAATATACTGGATAAGGTTGCAGTTCGTAGCCAAATTTATGGATTTTTGCTATAGCGACTATATAAGTGAGCACTCGTGTGAATGGGAAGAAGCATTTATAACACAGGAGAGGTGTTTTACTTTAGTGAATAACAAAATTTTTTTTTTATCTATAAAGCATAGATGGGCAAAATTCAAATTTTCATACACCGAAGTGAAAACAACAAATTCACTCTTAAGCTTATGTTCATTGATTTAGTTGTCTATGTTATTGTTTTTTACCCTAACCCAAATAAGGCTTTGTGAAAAATATTTCATGGTAAATACTGGTAATTCACATTTAAAACACTTATTACTAATACCAAACTCTGATAAAAGTATAAATGTAAAAAATGTTCAAACCACCTACCAAATGCTTGTCATGCTTGCTGTATTGCTCTCTCACAATTTGTTTTCTCGCTCACTAACACTATGCTTTTCAGGCTCAATAGGTTTTTGCTGGTTTTCTAAAAAAAAACAGATTTATAAAAAAATCTTCTTACTATTTCAAAAGAGCATTTCCGAGCTTTCAGTTCTGTCCTTTACACTTTCACTTCAAACATAAATTTTATTATATTTGCAAATATTCACATAAATTTTTCATAGATTTTTATCCAGTTAATACTCACAGTTTAGTTAAATATTGCACTCAATTTGCAAGCTTCACTTGATAAATTAAATTATTGTAAATAATGACATGTTGTAAGCGTGCATTTTATTTGAGAAATGAGTTTCTCTCCACATGACAGGTTGTTATTTATTATTCGAATTTTTAATTTACAGCTGTGCACAATATTTTTTTTTTTTTGTTTTTGGCTTGTTGCTGCTGTGGCACAGTAACTGATTGCCATTGCCAGCTGTAAAACCAATTTTTATCGATAAGTGTCAAAATGAGCGACAGTTTTTATAATTTGCCATGACACAGACACCGCTAGAACAGAACATGAGATACAAACATGTGCTCCTTAGCAAACATTCATCAATATGTTATTGATTAGTTTTGTATAAAAAAAATATAAGTTTACAAGAGAAACAAAAATATCTCTCTAAAATTTGTTTAATTTAAGTTTTATCTTAGGAGCTTTATGTTTTTTTAAGAAATATTCTTATAAAATTGTAGGTGTGAATTATAAAAATTAAATTGATTTAGTTGCTTCCTCAGAGAAACAACACTGGGATGTATGGAAATTTAAAAAAAAATTTAAAAATAATTCAAAGTAATTTCTGAGTATTTGGGCAATAAATTACAAATCTAAATAACCTCCCCTTTCAAATGATATCTATCCCATCTCGTAATCTTCTATGGTTCGTTTGCAAATTGCCAAAACCTCTTAGAGAAATCAACGTAATAAGCGGCTTAAGATGACGGCAGTATATTTCCCTGTCTAATTGGCCCAACACAAGTTTTATAATTTGTTAATTAGGCTTCAGTTAAGAATACAACAAAATAAAATTTATGAGAAAAACTGACGTAATTTAAAACTAATAGCTGAGAGCATGTCTAAATACTGCTCACAGCTACACAAGATAGGCAATCAAAGCAGGCACACATCCATTTAGTTTGTTAGTTAGTTTTTTTATATAGAAAATTATAGTCTTGTAGAACAGAGAATAGTACAATCATTAACAACAAAAAATAGTTTAATTTGTTTTATAAAATTAATGTTGCTTTACAACATAAAAAACTAAATTTACAAATAAAATTAGAGGAAAAAATTTAAGAATTTTTTTTGAGAATGAAAGGAATTAAAACTGGTTCTTAGTAAAATAAATTTTTTTTTTCAATCGTCTTATATTAATTTAATTATACTGGGCCAAATCATCACATTCGATAGCAAGCAACTCGTAGCGAAATTTTTTTCATACACGAAAATATATAACAAATTAAATCAAACGAAGCAAAAACGAAAATCAATTTTGTATGTGCATAGCAAGCCGAGTTAATAGCTTAGCTCATATGTAACGCGACCCAGAGAATCTTTTGTCTCGCATGACGCCTATCTTTAAATGACAGTTTTCCCAACTTTCTGAGAGTCAACACGCAGTCTCAAAGAAGTCTTGCCCTACAAGATCCTAATAACGGTCACAAAGTACATGTTCTGAGGTTTCTCTATGCATTAACTGATCCTAAGATCACAGTGCCTTCTGGAATGAGCGCATCGATAGGGATAAGCCGTTTCACTTGTTTGAGTCTAGTGATCGATTCAGAATGTTTCAGAATTGTGATTCAATCCAGCAGCTAGTTTTCTTCCTAGTGATGCCCAAGTAAGCTCTCTGAACGTAAGACGGGTCTCTCTGTTGGTCCAGAAGTTTGCCCCCCACGTTTTTAGTATGACCATTATGTCTGGGCATCAATGTAAGCTAACCTAATATGTAAAATTGTTTATGTGTTATCAAATTATTTTAGAGGGCTACAACTTTAAAAGCTTTAAAAGTTTTTCGTATAAAATTATTTCGATAACAACAAACAGTATTGTTTTCATTGCTATTTCGTTAATTTAGTCGACTTAAGCGATTTTTTCTTATTAGCACAGAAATATATTTTTAGTTCTTTATAAGCAAACTTCACTGTGATGAAATCTATTAAAAAAATATTATTTTTGTTAAGCTCTAAGTTTCTTTCAAGTGTAACAAATCAAATTAAATGTTTTAAAAAAATTTTTATGCTTTAAATACCAAATTCGATATGGAAATCAATTAAGAGAAAACATTAAGTCAATAAAAAAAAATTAAAGAAAAGAAAAATATAAAGTCAAAAAATAATTTGAAAAAATGGAAAGGAAAAAATCAATATAGAAAAATTAATTTAAACAAGCGAAAAGTAAAAAAAAAAGAAATAAATTAAAAGATTTGTATGAATGTGCGATGCAATTTGTCTGTGCTCCACTAAACAGCCAAAAATGTTGAGACTGTTTAGTGCTTACTCAGTTAAAGTGTAATTTTTTATGTTTTTTTTTTTTTAATTTAACGTACATATGTGTAACAGAGATGGAAATTTTAAAAATAATACTTTTTGAAAGGAACATATTGAGTTCAAATCAGAAATTTGTTTTTTCTAAAACTATTAATTTAATCAGTAGCAGCTTATTTGTAAGCTTGGTTAGCCCTGGAAAATTGAAATAAAAAAAATATTCTACAAAAATTCGACATGGTCAGGCTTAGTGACTGCAGAAAAGCTATAAATTCTAAAAAGGACTGCAAATAAAATTTTAAAAAATATTTCCAAGTTGGTAAAAGAAACCCAGGGCATATAAAATATATAATGCGCTCAATGCAACAAAATATAAGTGTCTCCGACAATGATTGTACATAAACACTCAATACGAGTGTAAGTGTCGCAAGAAAAAGAATGAAAGAATGGCTACAGAAGCAGTTGTACCATAAAAGATTCAAATCGTAGTGAAAAGCAGACTTCTATTGCAAAAAAACAATCAAGCATTTTTTACGATTAAGTTTTAACAACTGCTTTAAATGGACGATGAAACCTATGTAAAAATGGACTTAAAACAGCTGCCAAGTCAATTCTTTTGTGCTGCAGTGAAACGTAAAAATGCCGATTCAAGGTCCAAATAAACAAAAATTGAAAATTTCGGTAAGAAATTTGCAGTTAAGATCTAAAAAGCACATCGACAATGACAGCAGAAATTTATATCAAAGAATGCCTGCAGAAACTATGGATGTCTCTAAATAAATGCCCTCAATCCCCAGTAAAATTTTGGCGATGGAGTGGTATCAATGACGATGTAGTGGCATAAAACATAAGTAATCCTAACTTTCACAGCTTCCGTCAATTGAACAATACTGGATTATTGCCAAAGAGAAAAATTAAAGAAAAATAATACTTTTATTCGTGACGCCAAATATATATTGAAAATTTGAAACAAATATGTAACGCAGATAGATCAGAATGTTGTGCAGAAATTAATGGGATTTCTAAAGAGGAAATGAATTGAATTTTCTTTTTTTTAATATTTTCTGAAAAGGCAATAAATAACTATAAATTTGAGTATAATAGTTTTTTAATAGCTTTTTCTTTTAAATGTACCTTTAATTTCTTATGCGGCTCCATTTTGTGTGAAAAATGTTTTAATATTGTCTTTCTGAAAAGTATTAACAGTATTAAATTTTCCAAGGCTGTTGCATAAATTTCGTTTGAGAGACTTTTTTGCCAAACACAAGCATAAATCAGTTTATTAAAAAAACATATTCATAAAGAAGCGTAAATAAGGAACCTGAGAAAAGAACAGTAGAAATTTCGAGTAAATTATGTTCAATACAAATAAAAGTTTGCTGAAAATCAATATTGGGGGCAGTAGACAGCCATAAATTTTTTATAAAAGTCGAAGCTCTTCGTACTTTAACTCTTGCACGCCATTTGGTATATGGTCAAATACTTAGGACTAGCATTATGCAAGTAAGCTGTGCAATCTTTGTTGCTTTAGTAACTTAAGAAAAAAAAAGGTTAAAATTTTTTTCAATGTCATGGGTTTATTGCTATAAGCGCCACTCCCCCTGTAAGGTCTAATGCAAGCAGTTTTTTAATTTAGTCTAGGTATTATTTTAAGGTCACTTTTTTTTATTAAAAAAAAAAAAACCTCTTTAACTCACAATACAAAAATTTGCTGACGAGTTACAATTACAATTATAAAATTTTCAGTCATTGCGGAAAGAGCATGTTGCCAGACTTAATAACTAAAATTTTTTACACTATCTTTCTGTTTATAGAAGGAAATTTTTTATTACTGTGGCTCTGATTGTACTTTAAAACTTTTTTTTATCTAAATAAATTGAATTTTAAAGAGAAAGTTAACTTGCGTTATTGAAGTCATAACGAAATTAGAGAAATTAGGATCTGTTATACATAATACTTATAATTATGTTTAGGATTCATATTTTGTAGCATTTGAATTAGAAAATTTGTTTTTATTTATTGTTTTCCAAAAAAACCTTAACTTTATATTCAGTGCTTTTCTGAGTTGCAAAATTTAATATCGAAAATTTTTTCCTACCCGAACTATGGCAAGAAATAATTTTCAAAAATCCTAAGATGAATCACAAAGCAGTAATAATAAGTGATGAAGTATTCACTTACAAATAAAATATTCAGGTTCAGGATATATAGCAGCACCGATTAACAAACATTTCCTTGAAAAACATATTCAAACATTTTTAAAAAATGCCTTAAGCTGGAACAAAAAATAATTTAATAAAATATTTATAAAACTCAAAAAATTAAAAAAAAATCTAAGCAAAATTTAATTGTGTTTTGTTCCACTGTCCGAAATACACATAGATAAATATAAAAAATTTAAATAAAATGTGTATAAAAAGAAGAGGAAAAAACATTGCAATAAATTTAACATGTCTTAAGACAATAACACAAAAAAAAAATATATTCTAAAAATTTAAATTAAAAAAAAGAATATTTTTTTAGCTAAACGAAATGAATAATAATTGGAAACATTTCAAATGACGCGAAAAATTAAAACAAAAAAAAAAAAGAAAACAATTATTCCCAAGTAGCAAAAGTTACTCTAGTAAAAAAAATTTAAAGAAGCGGTAACTAAATAATTTTTTTGATCTTTTGATCAAATAGAATAATTTTTGCTTTGTAAAATGAAATATTATTTTAACAATATTTATTGTATTATTGTTTAAATTGTATTATTGTTTAAATAAACGACATTATTCACCTCCATCGCGAATAAAAGTGAAATTTTTGTTATCTCGAAGGGAAAATTGCTATCGGGAATTTCACGCGAAACATTGTTCACGCTATCAATGCAGAGTGAATGTATGATAATGAAAAATTTATTAGTTTTCGAGAGACAAACAATAAATTTTTGTAATTTACGAATGGTTCTTGTGGTAAAAATTTCAACTTTTGTTGTTAAACAGTTTTCAGTGTCCAGTAATTTTATAAGATTTTAAGAGCAAAAAATATATTTTTTTACTGTAACAATTTATGTATGGTTGTTGTGTTAAAGGTGTCAACTGTTGTGGATAAACGATTTTATCAGAAAATAATTGCATTTTTTATAGGTAGACCAAGACTTTCTAATTCTTTTGTTAAAAAATTGCTAAATTAAATTTTAAGAAAAAAAAAATAAACAAAAATACTTGTATTCGCCAGCAAAAAGTAAGTGAACAGATTAAGGCAAAAAATGGAAAAAATTATTTAAGGGGAATTTCAGGCAATTCATTCGTGATTGCTATCCCCGTAAAAGTGAACAAAATTCGAGGGAAATGATATTCATGATGCAAGTACTGCCATGAATATTGCACCAACTTGATGGTATCTTATGTGATGTACATAAGTTATTAGCTTAATCACTTTTTGAGCCTGTATATTGTTCTCGTGTTGATCAGCCCGCAGAAGGGCTCTGGACGTATGAAGGGGGTATACGCGCCCTTTTTAGGCAGATAGTCCGCCAAATCACTGCTAACATGCCCTGTATGACCCGCCACCCACAATAATAATAACAAATATGAGGGGCTGCCCGCAGCCTTCATATTTTTTGTGTTATTTTTTTTAAAACTTATGACTTTATGCCTTTTGTGTGACTGGTTTTGTGTGTTAAACTTTTTTTGTTATTTTTACAATTTTACACGGGATACAAGGGACTACACTGAAGCGTGAATTCCACTATTGTTTTACTTTTACAATATTAAAATTTCATTTACTTATTTCTTGTGGCTTACCTTCAAAACAAATGTTGAATGTTTATGTGTGTTTGTAGAACCATTAAAGAAACAATTAATTGTTTATTTATAAATAAAATAAGCACGTTTTTTATATTTTGTAAGATAAACACAACCAATTTATAGTTATTTTTAATTATTTTTATGAGTATAATTTTTTTGTAATTTAAAGTTGCAATGGCTATTTAATTACCAGATTAAATTCTTGATTTGAAATTTTCTATTATTTTAAATAAAATTTTTTATGCAATAAATGACTGCAAAAATACAAACTTTTAAAGCAACAATAATAATTAAAAAAATTAAATTAATGAATTATTAAGTCTCAACACTGGGAATTTATTAATTTTTTTTTTTACTTCATCGCATTTTTCACAGCAACAGCAAGTATTAAATAATTCGAAAAATTTATTTACCCACACACAATAGCAACGAGAAAATTACGGTCAAAAATTCGCACTAGGTTTTCAATTAAAACAACCGGCGTTTGCTACCCATAAAAATTTAAGATATTGACTTGTTTGATTATAAAGTCGTACTGAATTGTTATTCGACAAATTGAAAAAGTTAAAACGTAAAATTTCTCATTAATATAGAATTGTATTCTGTTTCATGCCAAAAGCATTATAAACACAATAAAGCGTTAAGCGACATAACTTCAATTTGTTTTTATAAATAACAAAAACCAATTAAAGTGTAGTTAATTTCAAGAATAATAAACAGCAAAGAAGATTATTCCTTCAAAAAATTATTTTCTGTTTATAAAATGCAGCTGACTACAAAGTAACTTCATATCTAGACCAAGAATAATAGAAAGAATTTTTGCTCTCAATTTAATCGCATATATTTACATCATTATCATTATCACTATGGGCTATAATCGCACCGCGACCTTGAAATCTATTTTAAAGCCTATTTCCTAAATACAATCCGAGACTCCTTACGAATGTCGTAATAGTTGTTGGGCTAATCTACCCAAGCAGTTTATTCTGCGTCTTGCCACCACTGGGCACTCGCAGAGAATGTGTTCCGATGTTTCCTGTGCTTCGTGACAGAAACGACAGGAGCCGTCTTGTACTCATGTGATAGTTAAGTCTACAATGGCCCGGAAGCAGCTCAACGTAATGTCATTTCTGCTGAGGTTCAAAACAACAACTGTCTTAATGCGCTCAGGGTTGATGAGTGTCTCTGACTGCCGCATGCCCATTTCGGCCCTCCAGCAGTCTTGTAGAATTCCTTTCTCCTCTACATAAGTCTAAAAATAACTTACTGAAGGTGTAATCTTTTTTTTAACGATACCAATCAGCAAACTTTCTGGGCTTGTCTGCAGAAAACATCCAGGGTCTAGGCAGGAATCAAACCTGGCTACCCCCACATTGATAACTTAATACGCTACCTACTAATCTATGGGAGCACCCCATTTAATATTATTCTTGAATGCAGAAAAAAAAAATAATTAATGTACAACGCTGAATTCACCTGTGTTACGAACTAAAGTTTTTCTTCGTACAAATTTTTTTTATATGTCTACTGCGTGTCACAGAAAAAGATTAGGTATAAAAAAATTTTGTTCGAAACCAATATGCGAAGACAGCATAAGTTTAGTCTTTGTGCACAAATAATAAAAAAAACACTTATCGTTTTCATTCTGTTTTAAAACAAACTTTGTTTTTTTTATTGATTTACATGCTACACATTTACATTAAGGCATAATTCATGTATGATCAAGACAATTTTATTTACCTCTCTTTTACGCTCTCGCTCTTCAGTTTTTGTTTTTGTTTTATTTTTTTTTTTTAATTTCTTTATTACTGTATCATCTTCAAAAATGTCATTGTGCACCCAGCAAACACAAAGTTTTTTTTTCTCATAGTTAATTAATGGGTTTTTTATTTAAAAATTTATTTAAAATACGAGTACATAATTTGAAATACAAGTTTCTTAAATAGCAAAAATGCTAAACTAAATAAAATAGTTAGAATTTGTAAGTTTTCTCCAACTGCCGAATTTATAAAAAAATTTTTTTAATTTCAATTAAAAAATTGCAAAATAAACCTTTAAATAATTTAAAATTTGTTTAATAAATGCAGCCACTAATATCTCAGCTTAATTATTTTTATTGTGGGCTCCCGCAGATTAGTGAATAGAGTGCTATCTACCAATCTGGAGATCATAATAACAAAAAAAAAAAATTAAAATAAGTCCTCCCACTTTAGAAAAGCCATTTTGTTTTTACCCTAATAAATCTAACTTAGAAATATTTGTGTAATTGGTATTTTTTAAAAAAATATAATTAAAAAAGTGTTGACATTAATATTTTCGATCATGGTTATAAGGTGTTTGACACAGTTTTTTATTTAAAAGAATAAGAATAAATAAAAATTTTAAAAACTGAAAAAAGTTGAATTGATATCTGGAACTAAAATATTTTTATGTGGATTAATTTGGGTAGTGCACATCACAAATAATCTGAGTAAACAACAAGTTAAATTCGGTGGTAACGAGTTTTATACACCCTTCTCTGTGTTAACCATATTTTTCACTTTCCACATTCGCCTTAAATATCAAAAAAAATATACAAAATTATGTAATTGAAACGGTTAGTTTACTAAGCTTGAGGTCGTATTATAACAATTTACTTACAAATAAAAAAGGCAAATAAACCACAAAAAATATAATTTAAAAAAAATATTTTTTAAACAAAACATATTTAATTAAAAATTTAATATCAAATAAAGAACTTAAAATTAACGGAAAAAAATCAACAAAATTATCTTCGAAAAAGATTTCTGTATTCGCAGTTATATTAGAATGGCACTTGACCTGTGTAATGCCATATATATATTCAAGTTTGTATAAGACCGGCTGAATGGTGTTGTGTTTGTATGCACAAACATTACGCACATGTACAGCTTAAAAGTTTCCATTAAAAAAAAAAAAAAAAACAAAACAAATAAATGAACATTTCAGTTGCTTATTTTATTTTTCTAGGCCATTTGTACACCGATTGCTCTCATTTTTTGCATAGATATTATGAGTGTAATTTGTCGCAAAACTGCGTACCACAGTTCTTTTGTCCGTTTTGCAGCTTTGACAAAATACGCCAACAACCCACTAAGAAAAATTATCAAAAATAGAGGAAATCGCGGTTTACAAATCATAGCTCGGCCATTTATATACCGATCCGGCTGAATTTCAATAGCAATTGAAAGACAGAAATAACTGATAGATTCGTATGCTATACTTTGGTGTACGTTGACTAGGAACTTCACAAAATTGATTTAAACGACTGGATGGACAGACAGAGAGACGGACTCTATTCATAAAAATTCAGAATATATATACATATAAACAGAATCACAAAATTACATACTTATACTTACTTACAGTGAAGGGTATAAAAAAAATGAGAAATCCGACTCTTTAAGCTTTTAATTTCTTTTTAAACTACTTATTTGGATTCTGCCACGTTAAACGTTAAAAAATATTTATTTAAGTGCATTCAATAATAGTAAATTAAAAATGTGCTTACATTTTGTTGCTCTTTCAAACAAACGATGTTTTTTTTTTTTTTTTTTTGTAAAAATTACTTCTTCTGTGTAGAATAAACAGTCGTTGTAATAAATGAGAAAATAATGAATTGAAAAAGTTAAACTTTGCTCCTTACGTTTTCCAGATGGTTTGTTTAAATGATTAATTTGATTAATGAACGATTATTTATATTTACAATAACAACTGCGATAATCGCAAAAAAATATTAAACATATAAAAAAAAATTGCAAAAAAATTTAAAACGTTCGCTTTCTTGAGTCTGTGTGTTTGTGGTATTTCCCACAGCATCATGTTAAATTAAAAACAAACATTAAGATAACATTTTCATCACTTCATTCCGTTTGGCGGGCGATTACAACAAAAAAGCCACTGCTAATAATTCAATTGTATGCAAAAACTATCTTTAATGATTCTCTAGAATTTCTCTGAAAATATTTTCATACCGATTGTGCATGAGTTTTAATATTTAAAATGACGTAAAGAAATTATCAGCATAAGAATTTCACTGAGAACAAGAAAATGTTCAAGAAATTATTACTTTGTGTTGTCTTAGTTAATTGCAGTAATGGGAAATAATATTACGAAATCATAAAAATCTGTGACTTCAGCGATATCGAGCAACTGCAATCGAAATTTCCAAATTATTTCATAAAAAAAATTTCGAACTCAACTATTTCGCCCTAGTAATTAACAAATAGTTTTTCATGAATATGTCAGTGAAAGTTTGAAAAAAAAAATAATTTTTATTTTAAAGCAAAAAAGTAAACATTCGTTTTAATTTAAAAATTCCTTTATTAAATCAAACGGTTTTTTTCATTTGTTTAAAATGTTGGTAGCATTATACCAAATAGCACCACTGAAACCACCACTCCACTGAACATACCCTACACAACAAAAAATGCCATATACTTTGTTGTTGTGCGCGTTTAATATTCAAACAGCAGTTTTTGCTTTCGCTCTTCTCTTTCTCTGTCTGTAAATACTCAGCGAGAGTTTTATTAACATTTTTTAACACAACTTTGAAAACGGTTTTGTTAGCTGATGTGGCTACAAGTTAATGAATTCAACAATTCTTTTATGTCTTCCTGAAGCCCGAGTTCGGCACCACATGGTACCAAAAATACGAATGAAATTTTTGTTTAGCTAATTTTCCTTTCTTTGGAAAAGAAAAATTATAAATGAATTTGAAAACACGATTTTCAATGGCATAATGATCTGACTGCTCATAATAAACATTCAATTTGTTGTGTTTGGCAATAGACAGATTATTTCCAAATAAATCGTAGACAAAATCTTGGTTAATGCTTCAATTTGCTACGTTTCTTCCATAAATGATAGTGTTAGGAAGCAATTTCCAACAAATTTTATTTTTCTAAACGCAATTTCTGTTTTTTATTCTCTAATTGCAGCCACCACAAATTTTGTAGGCAAATTTACCCAAAGTGTTCGTCGCATTGTGCAAGATGTTAAAGACGAAGGAGCACCAAGTAAATTATTATTTAAATGTGGGAACAGTAAAATAATTTCTAACTCATTTTTTATAGGTGGTATGAGTCGCGAAGAAGTTATAGAAACCAATGAGAGACTGAGAAATTTACGTATACGTTTAGAAGAATCCTATGATACGGCAAAACAGGCTTTAATTAATCTCATGAATAAATACGGCGATTCAAAGAGTCAACGTAATGTTTTCCAGCGTTATCCCATGCTCAAGCTAATGATAAAGGTAAATTATAAGCACAATTTAAATTATTTATTTATTTTTTTAATTTTTTTATATTTAAAGGATGTCATACGTTTGGAAACTCAATATTGGGCTTTAATTGATATACCTCGCCAGGAAAAGCAGGAAACGGTACCCTCATATGTTATGCGTGCATGTTCTATTATGGAAAAAACGCAAAAATCTGGAGAAGGCGTGAAAACTTCAGCGAAGTTAGCAGAAGAGGCAGCTGAAAAACGAGAACGCATGGAACGATTGGAACGTAAATAAATTTAAATTGAATTAAAAAAAAAAAATTATTGAAAAAAAAATTTTATTAAACAGGGCCTGTTCAGCGATGTCACAAGAAAACCGGAGCGAACGAAAGCAAAGCACATTTGTATTCAAAACAAACACAAAATTTCGTACATTGTTTTTGCTTTGTTTTCGTTTGCTTTGGTTTTCTTGTGACATCGCTGAACAGGCCCTTAAAGACACGTCCTAATATCTTTTAAAAATCGCTTACAACAGTTGGCTTGTAGCTGACAAGAAATGACGGCTTAGCCCCAGTCATAAATTTAATTTAAAGTCTTGTTTTTTTTTATTTAAGTTTCTTTACTTTCCATAATAATTGATTTTTTTTTTTTCATATTGAATTTTCTTTTCAGATTTAACCACCGCACAAATCGAGTTAGAAAACACCCAACTAATAAACGACTTGTATAGATTATTAAAAAAGTATTTAGGCCTAAGACATCTAATAAGAGTCCTTAAGGTAAAACTTAAACACTTAACCACTTAAACATTTTTGTATATAAAATAGAATAACTCAACACATGCTTATTTAATAATTCATATAATTTTATATAAAAATGTTTTTGCAGGAAGAGTATGGCAGTTCAAAGTTATATCCCATATTTCCACGTTACACTATGCTCAAGGACATGATAAAGGGCATAATGCATGATCCTGATTACATGGAAGTATGTCATGAAATAAACAATTGAATTATTAACTACTAAACTATTTAGACAAGAATTGAAGTCTTAAGGTATTCTGCTTAAGCAACAATAATAATAAAATAAAACAATAACTTCTGTTTGGCATCATCAAAAATTTTAAATTTTTCCAGTCATTTTAGTGTTGCAAACAAACTAAGAAATAAAATCAACAAAACTGAAATTGAAACGCACATTGGCATTAATGCCTGCAGGATATATAAAAAAATTATATACCAAAAAAAATAAATAAATTATAAGGTTGTGGCGAGCTGTAGTTGCAGAAAAGCTACAGAAAGGAAAAGCATTAACAGTATCTAGGAACAATTTTAAAGTTTTAAAGAAAGCAAGGCAAGAAGAGATGACTTGAAGCCATTTCATTTACATTCCTTAATATACTTTGCATGTTGCTTCTTTTTATAAAAAAAATTTTAAGAATTTGACGATTTAAAAAAAAATATTTGAGGTGAATATGGGCAATTCCACAGCAAATGAATTTTTGCTAACGATTTGTTTCTTTATTTATAATAAAACACTGAAAGAAAGTTTCATTTAATTAATGATATAGGGTAAACGCTCCTAGTACTCGTCTTTTTTTTATAAAACTCAAATAAATGGGACTAATAAAGAGTTTATAATTTATATAAAAAACTATTTTTGCTTAATCAAAATATACTCAACTCTCTACTTCAAATGAGTTCATCTTACTGAAATGAGTGATTTATTCAAAATTCGCCTTTATTCAATGCGTTCTCTACATTATCTGCAGAAGTGCTTGTTTTTTTTGGAAAATTTTAGTGCCAAGGTACCAAATTGTAATGGCTGCTATGGAAAGAAAAAGAATTGAAATATTGTCATTGATAAGTAAAAATTAACTAAAACTTATTTTTTTTTTTACTTTTAATGACGCCGCTCTTAGGCACAAACATTTTTTATCATTTCTTGTAGTCGTCATTTGTAAATTGTATTTTGCCAGTCTTCTGCAGAACGTTTAATTGAGTTATTTTAAGCCTGCCGAATACAATATATTTCTAAAGTCGGCAGCTGAATGCTTTGAAACAATTTTATGATACACGCAAAGAAAAAATATGGTTAAGGCAACCATATTCTGGTAGCAACATAGTATGGTTAGATTTATGATTACATTTAACCATATATATTTTTAAACCAAACAAATTAAAAATGCCTCTCAACTGCAGATGTGGCGGTTCAATCTATTTTTAATAAATTTTTAAAATTTTTTTTTTTTTTACATAAATTATTTATATACATTTTTTTTATTATATTGAGATTTTTGTTTCTATCTATTTATTACATTATTAAATATTTCACTCTAAAAAAAATTCTAACTTTGGAATATTTAGTTAAAAAGCATTAACTTGCCACTAAACCACTTCAGTCATAAAGCTCAGTTGAGTTTGAACGATTAAGTTTTTGTTTTATACTAACTTTGTTTATAAGGTTTACGAAAGAGTGAGCAAAGAGAACAACTTATTTACAACTAGACTTGTGCTCCGTAGTTCATTTTAGTGAGCGCTTTTCTTAGTGCTAAAATTAAAAAGGAATAGTTCGTTCATTTAGTTCATTTGATCTTTTGTATCTTTATCACTTATATTTACTTTTGATTGTCATTGAACTTTCTTTATTATGTAAAATGATATCGAATAGGGGTTGAAAGGAATTTTTTACGAAAATAGAAAACAAAACAAACAATGCATAATTTTTAAATTTAGTTTTCGATTTCTTTTTTAATAATGTAAATCAAAAAGTACTTTAGTCACAATGGCTAAAAAAAATATTAAAGTTTAATTTTAAAATGTTAGAATTAAGTTCTAATATACTCGTATTTGTTTTAAATAGCATTTTTGTAAAAGAAAATAATTTGCAACTTTCGTTCTTTCGTAATGAACAAAACAAAATTCTTTGAGTGTAATAACAGCCAATAATAAGCCAAAAAAAATAAAAAAAGAACTTGTGACGTACTATTACGAAAGTACACATTTCTGTGGAGTTACCCATATACAGTTAGTTTACACAGTTTGTTTTTTTTATAAAATATATATTTTGTTTTGGCAGTTGCTTGAAATATTTGTTTTTTGTTTCTTTTTATAAAATTAATATTAACCTTTGATCTAACCAAAGTTTATCTGCGTGCATAAGCTAAAAGTGAACTTTTGAGAAATAGTTGTATACAGAAGAATTTATTCAATAGAAATATTTTATTTATAATAAATATTTAGCTTTACCACTGAACTGCTGTTATACGAGTAGTTGCAGCAAAACCGTGTGTGTATAAAAGAAAATTTTACATCAATTATGAATTTGATGAAATCAATTAAATCTTTAATCAATATTAATTTTTTTTAATTTAAATCAATTAAATATTTTATTAGAATTAAAATGTTTTTAATGGAGTTAATTAAACCTTGCGTTTGGAGCTATTTTTAATTATTTCTATTTACTACATCCGTATTACAGTTCTTAATATTGAAAAGTATGAATAACTGTCGACCAGCGTTGCCATTTTAGCCTTTTTAAGGCTAGATTTAGCCTTTTTTTCTCGCATGTAGCCTCATCAAAAATGCATTTTTTTAATAATGATAATAGAAACTCGGTCTTAAAACTCATAAAATTTTTAAGAAAACTGAATTATTGAATTTTGGTTGCCACAACTTAAAAATTCTAGTATTATAATGGAATTTTTTTTGTAATGGAAACAAATTTAGTATGAGTTTGTAGGCATAGACTTCTTTTACTTTCAAGTGAACTCATAATAACATATTCCATGGACTGAAAATTATGATTTGAATTGGTTCTGTAAATCACAGTCTTCTATGAATTTTGAGTGTGATTTTATTTGTGCAAAATCACAAGGTAATTAATACAAATCAAATATAATTATTTCTTCAATCAAAAACTGGAATCAAATTTCCATTTAAATTACATTAACATTTCGATCGAAATTGAATGCCATAATTTGCACTTGGGTATGCAATACTTTGTTCATGTTTTTTTTTTTAATATTAATATTAATAAAAAAAAAAACTTTAAATTATTTAGAATCATAACAAAATTTATGCTCTTATACAAAAAAAGTTGACGTAGACTTTAAAGTAATATTTATGAAAAACTTATATGAAAAATTTCGATAACGTTGACTTAAAAGTCTACGTTAATTTTTTTTTGGATAAGGGGGTTAATCTTTCTTTATTCGTGCTTAATGCACGCCAATTGGAATAAAGATTAAATTTTTGTTGTTATTTAACAAGAAAAAAAAACAATGTCACTTTTTTGGTGCACTCTATATTATTTTGCATTAGAATAGTTGATTGGGCATCATCTGTTGCAACAAATTTTACAGCTTGAGTAAATTTGAAAATATTTTTATATTCAAAATATATTTCAAACTAACCAGGGAAACTATTAAAAAATAAGATAAAAATCACCCATCATCTACGTACACTTTTACATATTTTCCAGAATTTTTAGATTTTTACTATCATATTTTTGATTAATTTTTTTTTTTAGAAATTTTATTAGATTTTATAAATATTTGCCAGACTAATAGTTAAACTTTATTTGTTAAATATTTGTCTAATGTGAACGTAACTTTAGTGTTACCCTGTAACTTTCCTTGCTTGGTTTTTTTTTTATTATTTCATTAAGCTTTGAATAATTTAAAAGAAACATTTATATTTTAGGTAAAAATTCTCAGATTCTATACGTTTAATTTTTTTTGCTTTCATATTGGTTTTCTTCTTAGCTGGCTGGCTTCTCACAATCTACTTAGGTCTTAAGCCGAGGTCAGCATTTTATCTTGTTACTCTTTTAAAATGTTAATTTTTTTTTTATATTTTTTGGTGTTGAATTTTACTTTTAATTTAAAATTACTGAGAAAAAATTAACGACAAAGAGTTACACTCACAATTTAAAGGAGAACTAAATTAAGAAAATCAAATTTAAATTAAAAAAAAGAAAAAAAGTTTAAAATGTGTGCAAAATTAAAAAAATATATTTAAAAGATTTTTTTAATGTTTTATAAATATAATTAATAACACAAGTATTCACCGCAACTGAAAACTTTTTTAAAATGTGTTTTTGGAGAGGTGATTCATATTTGTCTTTCGTTTTGTTTTAAATTTGCTCTAAAATCAGAGATATTTAAGAGATCACATAACATATGTTTATGATTTAATTAAAAACGATTTGCTACATTTTAATCTAAAGAAAATCCAAAACTTTTTAGCAAAAGTTTTTTGTAGTCGTATCTGTATCGCTTTTAAATTGTCTCAGTAGTTTCAAAGTTGTAATAAAAAAAAAATTAATTTAAAATTTAAAAAAAATTCTTAAAAATATATAAAAATGTAAAAACCGCCAGTTTCTCTATAAACTTTTAGCCTCATAAGTTTAAAAAAAAAGAGTCATTTTTTATTGAAATCGATGCTACTTCATGGTGAAAAAAATTTTCATGTGGAGACAGCAGTGTTACTTTTGCCAGCAAACACGCCAGAGAAATACTAGTGTATGCATATGGCAACATTGGTTTCTAAGAAAATAGTGTATTTTACAATCACTTTACACATAAAATTACTGTCTTGCAAGTTGTGTATATCGCCGAAAATGTAGAAAAAAACTGTCTTGCAAGTTGAACGAGTATTTACACATGAAAGTAAAAATTCATTTAAAAAATGTTGTCAATGAGAGAAGTTCATGCGAAAATGGTGGCACTTCATTTGGTTTTTAATTTAAAGTTACCAAATTAATAGCACACGTATATTTGTACGGAAAAAGTTGGCCTTAACAATATTTATTACTTTGTTTGATTATATTTTTATAATAAAACGATATTATTTGTTATTTGAAGAAAATAAATTAAAATTACTTTTTATTTTACAGAAAAAATTTTAATACTTAAATTATTCTTTTACCACAAACCAGAAATTGTTGTCAACAATTTTTTTCTGCTGGGTAACACTGTTTATTTCTTTGAGGTTCAACTTCCTTGCAAGAGAATTTCGTTCGAAAAAGTGCAAAAGTGTAAGTGTATTGAGGTTTTCACACTTGAACTTGCATGTGTAAACGTTAGGTTACTGTGTGATAGATTAACTTTACTGTGAATAAAATCAAAAGTTGTTTAACAATGTTAATAAAATATGAGTAGTTTTGTTTTTAAACTTAAAAGGCTATAAATATTCTGGGATTTTTGTCTGATTCTAGTTTAAATAATTTTTTAGAAATTAAAAATTTCTTGATTTTTGCTTAAAACACTTATTTTGTCTTCACAACTTTTATAACATTTTTAAAACTACTGAGTAAATTTTAAGTAATTTTCTTTGTTAACAAAAAATGCTCATCTCCTACATTTAGGATACCAGAGCTTTTAAAAAAAATTACACTCAGATTTAAAATCAGCGCTCTAAACTATTTTGTTAACAGTTTTCAGTTGAATTTTTTAAATTTGTGTTTTTATTACAGTTATGTGCTTATAAATGATAGAAATACAAGATTACACCATGCGCATGTTTTCTCGTTAGATAATTTATTTAGCTGTAAATTATTAGCCAATAAGAAGACATGGCGTGATGTCAATTTTACTTTTATGTAGGGGATGGCGTAATCTTGTGTTTCTATATTATTTTGGCGACTTGTTGAATTATTTCTCTAAACCGAGAGGAGAACAGTTATACCACCTAAATACGTTTTGCTTTCTTGTTTGTGATTTCATTACTATGAAAAAAACTTAACAAGAAAGAAAGTGATAACAAAAAAATCGCCTAATATAAACTGGGACACATTATTTTTTTTAAGAATTTTTTTCTTTGCTGTATTTATATTTGTATAATAAAAATTTTTTATTCCCTTTTTCATAATTGTTTAATTGTTTTTAACAAATCAAGTACTAAAACTAAAATTAAGAAATTTTATTATTTTTTCCAGATAAGAATTCCATTGGTATTGAATACATCATCAACAACCTCCTAAATTTTATATTATTCTGATTTTGAAAAAAAATCCCTTTCATTGGTCCTGGCTGTCATTGCTATTCTACACACAACCAATTCCTTTTTTAAAGAAAATAATTACAATAAATATTATTCATTTCCCCCCCGCCCTATTTTATTTAAAAGTTTTTATTAGCATTTCAACAAAATGGAATCTGAGATTTTAATAAAAAAGAAGCAGGTTTTTATGTTTCTTTGTTTGTTTTTAAAATAAAATTGATTTATTTAACCCTAGGCAACCAGTAAGGCTGCAATGCTAACTTTATCGTTTGCAAATTTTAATAATTTTTTTAAATTAATAATAAAATTAATTTTAAATTATTTGAACAATTTTTGTTTCAAGGAATTGAATTATTATATTCTAAGCTTTGAAGAAGATAACATCCTTCTGGTTCGCTAGTATTAAATATTTTTAGTATTTTTTTTTTGTTTATTAATTAGTTTGTAGTATTAAGCATTTAATTATAAAATATTTTTATAAAACTTTAAGTGGATGTGAAAGTTTTTGTACTGCAATATAACGCACAATTTATTTTTCTAATTTAAATGATAGACAATCAAAATGTTAATTACTTTTATTGTAATTTATTATGTGCTTGTGCAACAATAGTACTTAATTAGCGTTACTCGTACTCACATTAACAGAAGCATGTGTATGAAAAATTATTTGTTTTACTTTTTTTTTTTTTAAGTTGTTAAACTTGAAGCATTTGCATAATTTGTGCGTAAATTTTTTGTTTTTATAATAATTTTATGAAATTAAAAACTGGCCCACCACTAATTTTATTTATTCATTTGTTTACATAAATTTTTATTTATTTATTAAAATTTTTATTTTTAAAGGGAATGCTAGAAATTTTATTTTAACAGCAAACTAAATTTAAACTATTTTTGGCAAAATAAAACATATATAAAAAAGTTAAGTAATTAAAACAAAATAAATGTGTGAATAGGAATTACAAAATTAAAAAAAAATTTTTTTTACTGAAAATACATGAAGTTACTGAAATTTATTCTTACACAGTCTGAGTTGTGAAAAAAACTTCACTGTTATCAAGAACTTGCAAAATTTTCATTTACACATGAAATTATTGGTGGCTCTCCCACTCTCACTCTTTTCTTTTGTGTCTCTCGCTGCTTCTTTACGGCTGAAGTCACCCAGGGCATAAGAATACAAGGTAACGGCTTCCCTACAACACATTCAAATTAACAAAAGCAAATCTTTTGTATATTTCACATACATCTGCTAAAAAACACTAGGTAAAAATTTATGTATTTGCATGCATACACTTAGAGCCTTTTCACACTTGGCAAGTGACTTGCGCAAGTAGGTTTTTAATTACAAAAATTTACTTTTTCTTTTTTTTTGCTTACTATTGCTTAAAAAACTCAATATTTTTTAAATTTTTCATATGTTGTTTCACTCACTCACTCATAGCACAATAAACAAATCCCTTAAACACACACACACACTCAACAAATGAAAGAACGAAACGAATTGCCGAGTACGGACATAACTTGCTTAGCTTTCAAGATATCGACTTGAGTTCTTTTGCATTGGATAGATAACTTTAATTCGAAATTTTTATTGCGGATAGTGCAAAAATTTTATTTTATCCTTTTTTCAAAAAACAGCAAGTTATGAGCAAAAAGGAAAGCATGTTTAAAATGACTTTAATCTCTTTAGCTTTTGTCATTGTACGAGTATGTTCTCTTCTAGATTTTTTATAAAAATTATTTTGAATTTTAAGCGATAGTTTTTTTTTTAATTTTTCCTAGCATTTTTTTAGTGAGTGATTTAGCTTTTTCCAGCCTTTTTAAGCAAATTCAGCTTCTTTTTTTTCTAACTCCTGTTCTAAAGTCTTGTAAAAATAGTAGGATAGTGCATTTTGTTGTTGTGTGTAAAAACTTCTACATTTAATTTATTTTTACATTTATGCCCTGGATACTAGTTACTTTACACTGAAGCGTGAACTCCGCTATTAATTTTTTTTTTCCAATTTATAGCAGATTAATTTGACATATACCAAAGAAATGTCTCATGGTGTAAGTAAGCCAGTTGACACTGTCAAAAGTTAAGAGAGATCAATAGCAGAAGAAAATTTTTGCGTTTTGCTCTAGCACATCGACTTTTTCCAAGAGGGACCTCCAAAGCAATAAAAAAATGTATGGCATTTTTGTAATGTTATTTGTTTGTAATCTTGCAGTCACCTGGGATGCCGTTATCTTGTATAATTCTGTCTAACTCTCGCTTTTTAATTCTTTAATTACAAAATAATAATAATAATTAGTACTTCAGAGCCCTTTTATTTTAACACATTTTTTTTACTATTAAACAAAAATGAAAAATAGTAGCATACAGTTTGATTAATAAAAAGAATATAACCAAAATGCATTTATAGAATTCCAAGTGAATAAAATTATTACTCAATAATTTTGTTAAAATTTTTTTTTCTAATTCGCTTTAGGCCTGTTATTACAACTTTCGTTAGTTGAAGTTAGGATTTTGTGGAGAAAATAACAGGTTTTTGGCTAAAACTTTTTAATCATAGTAATATTTTTTCAATACTTTGTAATAACGGGCCTTAAAAACTTCGGATAAACTATTATTTACTACTCCAAAGCCATATCAATTTAAATAATACCAAAGTATGCCATAATAAATTACTTTCTTAAAAAAAAAAAAGAAAGCATAAATAACATAACATGAAAAATATATTTAAATGTATGTTCTTCCAATCAGTTTAATAAGAAAATATTTAAATAATCATAAAAAAATATAAATAAAATATTAAAAAAATTAAAGAAAATGATGTTGGATACATTTTCTTTTTGTTTGAAAATGCTGAAAAAAATTGTGTGTGTAATTTATACGTATGAAAATCACATAATCCTCTTATAAAATACAAACTTATAAACACTAAAATATATAGTCTTTAAAAAACAACACCTTTATACACACATACATACTCGTACATTGGTAAATAATATATACATATCAATGAATACTTACAATACATAATCAATCAATAGTACCCAGCGAACAATTCAATTGAAAAGCAACATTTACTAAAATAAGAGATCTTTTGAAATTAAATAAAACTAATTCAAAAACAAAACTATTTTCAATTAAATACAAATTTCTAATTTTTCAATACAAAAATTTTTTTTATTTAATACATAAAAACAGAGGTCGATATCGATCGAAATTTAAATACAGACATGCCTCGATTAATGCTAACTCTGTTACGATATGGCCCCTTTTTTGAATATATTTTCTAACAGCCAAATTCATAAAAAATATTTTTGTTTAATAAAGACTTTTTAAGCACATTTTCTATTAGAAATTTGTTTTATAAACGCTTATTTTTTTTTATGAATTAAATTATAAAAGTTTTTCTTTTTCTAATTTCATATGAAAATTGATAAAACTTATGCCCGTATTAATGTTCAAAACTCAACTCAGTTGAGTTGTAGTTGAAACTACTGATATTGATGAATTTTAATTTGTATATGTGCACGAACACAGAGTTGTAATCAGTAATAATACATATGGGAGGTAATATCAATATTACAACTAAAGTAGAGTTGAGTTGTGAACCATAATAAGAGCATTAATTTAGAGTTTTTGGAATTAATGTTTTTGAAAAAAAAAATTAAAAATAATTTTATATCCGGGAATCCCAAAATGTGAAATTTTTTATTAAATTGTTCATTTGAAATACTGATATGGTTTGAGGTTTTACTTGGCTACAGCGCAGTGTACCATCATACAAAATGCCCATACACGACCATACACAAATACCTGATTGCGCATGCATTCTGTTGCAGTATATGACTTGCGTATGCGGTATGTTGAAATGCCATCATGCTGTGCTAACATGCATGATCGTCTAATTGCTGCTTGAGAGTTATTGTCGTAGCAATTCTAAATTATCACGAGGGAGAGAGAAACAGTACAGACCAGTTTCATCAACTTTGTGCTTTTAGCATTCCTTTTAGAACTTTTTAAAATTTTTGACGTAGAAATGTTCAACCTAGTATATTTTTTTGCTCGAAATTGGTGCAAAAAATATGTGTAAAATGCTACTAATACAAATTTTGCGTCACCGACCAGAGCTTTAGTGCCTTTTTTCTAAATAATCCTTTTTTTTTTCTTTTTGTTGTTAACACTGCTATGAATAGTTTCCATAATTATAATTATGATACAGTTTTTTCCTCTCTCTCTCTCACACAAACAGCCTATCGCTCTCGCGCTTTTTTATTTATTATATAAATCATAAGTTACACTCTTATCTAATTTAATTAAATCTTATTTTTATTATATGCGAATATTTTGGGGAAAATAATAAAAAGAAACCCCTACAACAACGTACATCTCTAGTTTTACACTAAACAATCATTATCTAGATAATATCATAAACAAAAGAAAAATAAATAAAAATTAATAGTTAGACAATATAAGGGAATTAGCTGTCCCTTAAAATAAAACAACAATATTAGTGAATTATTACAAATAAAATCATTTAAATGTATTTAGATTTAACTTAAAAATCAAAAGTCGAAATTACAAAATTAGCATCTACAATTAATTACCAATTTCATTAACATTGTAAGCCAAATTATATCTGTTATATCTTTAATATCGTAAAATATATTTTATAAATTATTTATTGTTGCTCAAGTAAAGGAATTTGTTTATTTATTTATTTATCCATTTAATATATTTCTATAGACAGATTAAAAAGAATGTGCATTTAATAAAATTTATTTAAATTGCTTTATAAACTCTTTATAAATCTGTTAGAAATTAGCATTTTATAAATATATTTGCTTGTAAGCTTATTTGAACTTTTACTTTTTTTATTGAAACAGTCGAATTATAATTATTTATTTTTATATCGATATAATTATTAAATAATAAGTTACTAGTATAGCCTGTAGAAGCTACTCAAAGTTGTAACAATACAACGATATACTCGTACAGGTCTGTTCTGAAAATTGCTTGATTTCTGTTCTGTGCTTTTCGAAGGTACAAAATTCCATCAATCTAGTCATGTGTTTTTTCATAGTTAAGAAGTTAAACATTTTTTTTATCAAAAAATTAAAAATGAAACTAAGACGGCTGTCTAAATTATTATATGTGTGTCAACGTCAATATCGTCATGATAGTGTTAAAGAATTTCTTGATGTTGAGGATGATAAATGAAGATGCTGCCGCCGTTAAATGGAATAAGAGTGATTATTAATCACTTGACTTGTAATTCTTAAATTTTCTCTTTCATAATTTTATTAAATTATTCGATCTTATAAATTTATTATTAGTAAATATTATTCAAGCTTAAGATCTCAATTAAAATTAATTTTATTTTAATTTTCCAATATTATAATAATAAATCTCCTTGAAGAAGACCTTCAAAAAAAAGTCGAAATATGGAAAATTAAAATAAAAACAATTTTCATTGATTTTTCTCTGTCATTTTAAATAAAATAATTATGCTCCAATTAAAAAATTGTAATATTGACGATATAATTAACTAGATGTGTTGGCTCGGCTTAGTCCGGCCCGGTGTTTTATTAAGTGAGTCGGTTAATTACAAATAGAATTTTAATTGTCAAAAAACTCATCCACACAGCGATTCAAGATTTTATCATGGGTTTGCTAGCATTATTAGCAAGTGCGCCATTTATTTACTAAATAAAATATCTCAAAGCATAACTTCAGGCTTAAATTAAGTACGTTCACACACCTTTATGAACAGGGGTGAGTGTAAATTGTTGAAAACTGAGCATGGCTGATCTAAATGTATGTGATTATTCAAAGAAAATTAAAGTAGACTTGAAATCGATATTGTAACAAATTTGTATGAAAAATTTCTCATAATTTCTACTTGAAATTGTTAGTAGTCATTATGAATAGGCCATATGTGTAAAATTTCTGACAAATCCGTTGAAGAACAAACACAAAATTCATTTTATTTATATAGTTTGAATTAATTAAATATTTAATTATTTAGTCATTTAATAAATGCTGTAGTTGAGTTAAAAAATTTAAATTTTAAATTAAAAATTTTATCAATTTCAAAATTGTTTTGTCACACCTTTTAACTGACGCATTTTCTCTGTACACACACTAAGAATGGCATTCTATTCCATACTTACTATACCTACAATACAATAAAACGTGAGCTTACACTGTGACATTTAAACAAACAAACAAACCCAAAGAAATACTCACTTCCGTCACTATTTTTTAGGAAATCTTAATTTATTTTAAGTCGTATAATAATTTGATTTTAAATCAATTTAAACTCAATGAAAAAGTAACATTACAACACATATCTAATCTGTCATTTACACCCATCCGGTTAATTTTTATTTTTTGTTAAGTTTAATTAGCCAAAATATGTAAGAAGTTTTATTCATAAAATAAATAAAAAGTTTATACAAACAAATTCTAAATGACTTTGTAATTAAAATACGCTTAAAAATATATAAAATATATAGAAAAAAACAACAACAACTATATATGTATGTATATGTAAAATTTTATAATTTTATTAAAATATAAAAAAGCAAAAGAGTTTTGATAAAAATGTTTTTCTATAAACTAAAATCAAAAAATATATAAAATAATATAATTAAATGTATAATAAAAACTAATATCATAAATACAAATACCTACTTAATATATATTTGAAATAATAATTGACTTTAAACTTTTTTATTCACTTATTTGCTTAAAAAAAATCTATGTTAACGAATGAAGGATATAAATAGAATTAAACTCGATATTGACTGCCTTCCTTAGAAAGTCTTTTATATGTACAGTCAAGCCTGTTCTTGTGCGGTCTTTTTTTATGCGCTTAGTGCGTATACATATTGTATACACACAACAATTTCGGTTGTGAGAGCTAGATTTTGTTTACAATCAAAATTTCAGTTGTGATTTATAATAAATGTTTTAAAATTGTAATAACCAGATTTTTACAATAAAACTATTTTGACATGTAAGACCGATTTTTTATGGTCATAATTAAAAAGTTCAACGGTCTCAACTAAATATTTCATTGGAAACACAAATTTAGTCATCGCAACCGGAGTTGTTTTCTCAGTGTAGAAATATAACCAAAATCAAGTCCACATTATCATAATTAAATCTGATCTTATTGAAATGATTGAATACGAAATAGAAGCACAATCTATGACAGCGAACAAAATATATGCAGGCATTCAGATTTACTGAAAATTTTCTTCAAATAGATAACAGCTCCCAAAGGAGTGGGAAATTTCTAAAAGTGCTTTGATGTTTTTACAAACAGGTAAACAAACGACTGTCCCAAAAACTTTTTTATGCGATCCTTCTATACTGCATAAAAATATGTTTTGATATGAAGTGTCTGAATATTTTTTTCTGCACACAAAATCATGTTTGACTGTACTAATGAATATGTTATATGTAAGAAGCTTTTCTATTTTGACCACTGCTTGACACTCGCACATACTCATATACATACTCGTATATTAACTATTTAATAATTTAAACGTTTAAAATGTATGAAAATTGAAAAGTTGTCTGAAAACTTAAACAATAAAGGCTAAACAATTAATTTATAAATAATGGCCCATAATCATAGTCAGACTAAAGTCGGAATTTTTTTAAAATCGATTTTAAATTCAGTGGGCCATAATCATAGTCACAAAAAAGTAGGCTTTTATTAAGAGCTGACTTTTGTTCTTAAGAAGTATATGAATTTAAAGTCGTTTTTAAAAAGATACAGACTATAGTATGGCCCATTGAATTCTTATGAACAAAAGTCATCTCTTAATAAAAGCCCACTTTATTATGATTTTGATTATGGCTCAATATTTTTATTTTATATACTGTTTCTGTAATATCCAGATTTAATTAATAATTAGAGTAGACTTTAAAGTAAACTTTATATCTATTTTTTTTTTTTTCAAATTAATTTACTGAACAATTTTTGTGCTTTTCAATTTAAACTTTTAATTAATTGAATATAATTTTTGTATACAAGGTTGCTGCTAAAACAAATAAAATAATGCCTAAAAAGAAAGTTTAATTATATACTATAGACACATACTATATACAAACATACTAAATGGCTTACAAGCACTTTTTATTATAAAATATGTTTGAAGTGATATGCGGCTTGTGCAGCTTTTTAATTTTATACCAACAAATTGAAGTAAACTGTTATCAATTTCTTGTATTATGAAACTGAAATACGCATTTTATAATTAAAATAAATAAAAACAAATTTAAATAAAATAAAATTATTAAAATGTTCAAACAAAAAAAAAAAAAAAAAAAAAAAAAAAAAAAAAAAAACAGCTATTAATGGTCCTAACACCCACCGACATTATACACTACAAATACTACTATTACTATTACAAAAACTACTACTACTACTGCTACTACTACTACTACTTACTACAAATAAATCAGCAAAACTTATAAGGGCTGTTCACGTAAATAAAAAAAAAAATTTTTTTATATTTTTCTTTTATTATACAAACGAAAGAAACTTTTCTTCGCATTTACGTGAACAGAACCATAGTCTACTAAGCTACTAAAACAAAGACAACAACAAAATTCTTTTACTGAAACCACCCAAAATGTTTACACCGATCAAAAATTAGAAGAAAACAAAGTAGAAATAAATTAAAACTAAAAACTTGAACAAAACAACAAACAAGAAACCTAAAACATTTATTAAAAAATTTATATTATACAACATTTATTAAACAAATGAAACTTTGCTAAACATATACACACGTAAAACAACAACCAAAACAAACAAATGTATTTCAGGAATTATAGAAAACAAAAACAAAAACAAAACAAAGAAACAAACAAACCACTTTAGATAAACAAATGTTCATATACCAAAATACAAACTAACAAAAATATACAACAAGTCTTAGCCCAAATACTAATTTAAATTAAAATTAATTAAAAAAATAAATAAATAAATAAATGCTAAACTATATTATATATAGCAGGTAATGATAAAATTAACCATACAAAAAAAATATATATATAAAAAAACTTTTCCACTACATCTAAATGTCTAAAGAATGTGTGTATGTAATTGTATTTGAGTGAATATAAAATAAACCTAAATTGCATAAAATTAAATAAATTGGAATATTTGAAAAAAAAAATATTTAAATGGTTTTTCTTTTCTACCCATTCTCCCCCGGAATGGGAATTCTTAGACTAAGCAGATCGACGGTAAATATAAAAATTCATATCAATTTGGTTTTAATTACCTGTTTTCACTCAGCTTTGCGACCTTTCACTTAAACAGTTTATAAGGGGGAATGGCCGATCTTATAGAGTATACAGACATAAATTCTTTACAGACTAGAAAATAATATAATTTCTTGATTTAATTTCTAATTTAATAGTATACAAAAGAAATTTCTTAAGTATATTTTTTGATACTTTGTATTGAATGATGTTCATTTATGGCATTTATGGTTGTCTTTTGAACGACATAATGGTACATGAAATATACATATTTTTATGACCAAGTAATAGCCTACGTATGTTATTCGGTGAAGGAATTTTTAAATTCGGTTTGTTTATTCATTAAAAAGACAAAAAAAATTCCTCTTTATAATGTTAGAGGCAATCACTTAGAATTTGTGCAAATTTGCATTTTGCAAATAAGTTAAGCATATTGAACTAGGTCGTGAGTTTCCTTTTAAGATTTTTCAAAATGTTTGCTTCCAAAAGCCATAATCAATGCTTTCCGATTACAAAACTCTCCATAAAGTCTGGCAATTTTAGCTTTAGTCCCTATTTAGACGAAGAAACATTTAGAAGGGAAACATTTCGTTTGTAGGCAAATTACGGGTGGAGAAGAGATAATCATTTTTGTGTTCGGTACTCGGCGATACGCTTTGTTCACATATTCTTTGTTGATATTTGCTTTACTTTTCTTTTCTTTCATCGTTTTGTGTGCAAATAATAACATTAATAATGGAATGTTTCCGGCACCATGTTCAAGATGTTTTTCTTCCAAATGTTTCCTCGTCTAAATAGGGACTTAGCTGTCAGTTGTATATCTGTTTGTTGCTTTCGGTTTATTTACATTTGAGCATATATGCACTGTGATGTTTTGCTCAAGTTATTTTTAGTGCAAACAAAAGAAAATTAAGCAAAATGCAAAAGTGCACAATTTGTCGTTGTGTTGAGTAATTTGCACAGTCTAAAGGAAATTGTTTTTTATATGTATTTTCCTCTAACTAAAACTTTCGTTAAAAATTTGTGGCGGCAACAAACCCTTAAAGAGTGACAAATCCTTTTTCTACGTTCTCAACTGTTCCCATTGCCATTTCAACTAAGGTTTGTGTCTAAAATAGCTTTTGAACGGTACAACTACTACCAAGTGCCTGATAGCGCTAATGTCCATATTAAATATAACAGTTTTACTGGCTCACTTGCTTTTTTTGTAAATATTTATTTTATTAGAACCAACAAAAGATTGAGCAAAATTGTTCAAGAGTTTTTCAATTTAGGCTACAGTTTAAAAACAATGGCCCATTATCATAGCCACACTAAAGTCGGTATCTTTTTAAAAACAATTTAAAAAAATAAATTAAATAGAAGCCTTCTTTTTTGTGATTATGATTATGGCCCATTGTATTTATGTGTGTAAATATAGCAATTTAGTATTTAAGTTAATGCGCAGAATTTGTGAGTTATAAAGTAAAATGTGTTAGTTTCAAGTGTTCTAGAATTTGCTAGAATAAGAATTTTCGTTTACCTGTTGGTTCTCCAACTTGATATAAATACCTATTTAGAATCATGTATAATAATAATGTCTAGCTATTGGTAGAAGGTTCTAGGCTGAGCTGAAACAGACTATTAAGGTTTCCCATTGTTACTAGATAAATCTAGAGGGCTCTAGTCTTAAGTAAAATAGTATATAAAGCAATGTTTAGATTGCGAAAGAAGTTGAGGTGTAGTTAAGATGTTAAATTGTAAACAATAAAGTGTCCTTGTAACGGTTAAAATAAGTGTTGAGAAAAGAGAACTTCTTGTGTTTTTATTTTACTATACGAACTTTAATAAACTAAACGTTTTTATAATAGTGTAAAAACGTAACAATATATTTTTAATTTGTAAATGTTATTCAAAGATTTTTTTAATTTTATTTGATGGATTTACGCTTCTGTAAATGTTGATCATCGTTAGCTAAGGACTCTACTGACAGTGATGAAGTGGAATCACCTTTTGAAGATGCTGTAGACTTAGAGCTGGAACGCTTGGGGTATTTAACAGGCTTAGTGTTGCCAGAAAATTTTAAAACAAAATGCAGCTCCTCCATCAATTCAGTTTTGAAAGGAACCTTTTAGTAAAATAAATTTGTTTTCTATGAATTATTTTTTATTTTAATAAATTAAATTTCCATTAAAAGTACATGCAAGCAGTATTCGAATATATTTGCATAATTTGGTTACATTTTAGGATAATGAAAGTGCAATAATTTAAGTGTCTTGGGTATATTTAATGAAAGTTTGTTGAAAAATTTAAAATGTAATTTTGTTAAGGGACTATAAAGTTCTTTTTTAGGAATAAAATGAGGAAAACTATATATAAAGTATTTATTTTATTAAAAATTAAAAAAAAATTCCAAGAAACTGTATCAAATTTACTGAGAAATCTTCTTGATCAAATTCTTCAATAGTGAAAAAAAAAAAAACGCTCCACAAAAAATATTAAATAATCTTAAACTTAAAAGCAAATCTATTTGACTTTATAATCGTTTAGTTTTAAAAGTGTGCACTTTAAAAAAACTAATCAGCGAGAATTTTAGCAAGATGGTGGCTATATCTCACTAAAGCTACAGCTAATAAATTTTTTTTAAGAAATAATAATACAGAAATAATTTTAGAAGATAATGAACAAATTTATTCTGGTGATGGCACTTTTATTACTTTTTCTCAAATTTAATTAATTTTTTAAAATATAATTAATTAATTAAAATGTGTTGGTGAACTCTAACAAGAATTTTTTATTAATTCTATTTTTACACGAAGTTCTTAAAACGTAAAGTGTAAAAAGAGAATTAGGTGTAAATGATTTTTGAGTCAAACAGATTTGTTTCTAAGCCTTAGTGTGCTTTGAAATAACTCAAAAATGAATATTAATTTTCATTTCACAAATTTTTTTTATTTAAATGATGCCTGTTTTTTCGTGTTTGATTAAACTATAAATCAAAACTTAAAAGGATACTCTAGCGTAAATTTAAAATACGTATAAAATTATGCAAATCATTTAGTTTAAAAAAAAAATACCTTTAATAAGTTTTTACTCTAAAATTTAAAAGTTTTGGGACTAAGCAGCAGCCAGAAAAGAAAACTCAAATACTTATTTGCATAATTGTAGGCAAAATTTTATAACATAACATAAGTAGAGGCGAAAGAAAATACTAATTTAAATTATAATATAATTTAGGTTAAGCAAAAAAAAAAATATTTAAGTAGTAGACGTATGAAATGTGTAAATTTGGTAAAATGTAAAAAATGTTTGAAAAGGATTAAAAGTAAAGGGATGCAAATCGTAATAAAAATATTTCTAGACTGCTGTTAAGTATTGCTGGAACATTGAGTAGATACAAACAAATTAAAATGAAACAGACAACAAAACCAATATGAGCTTGCTTGCATATATTTGTTTTGTTGTTTGTTTTCGTAGTACCTTTTGCTCTCGTGCGGTGGCATAAATGTGTAAAATCCACTCTAAGATACCAAAACAAGTGGCGGTAACACATCCCATAAGTAACACCGCATAAATGCCACCCACATTGGCCATACCAAGCTCATCAGCACTTTCAGATTCTTGATCCTGTTTACAAAAAAAAATTTTTTTTTCACACAAGGGATTTTGGGCAAGCATTTGTATTTACGCAAACAATGATAACAATCGATTAGAAGGTGGAAGGTGGTGGTGGTAACGACGCCATACAGTGTGACAAATATATTGCACACAAATTGGTGGTGCCCCAGTGTGTTGGCAAAGATGCAAATAAACATCATGGCAGGCAAGCAGGCAGATGATATGATTTATTGGTGGTATGTTTTTATGTAGAAAAAAGTAAGGAATGAATTTATTAAAATTCAATAATTTTTCATGTACAAAATAAAAAATTAAGTTTAGAAAACCAGGAGACAAAAGCACAATTTATGTCTGTTCTATAACCAAGCTGGTGAAAATGTTACAGGAAGTTTTCATTGTACGAATAGTTGCTCAGCCAGGAAATACTAACAAAAACACTATTTTGGTGTCTTTCATTGTGTACCTTATTTTCATCGCAGCGTTGCTTGACGCCAATCAACATTTCCGCTATAGAAACGAACATGCCAAATACGCAACCCCCAATAAGCACCAAGAATACACCGCCTAAGTTGCTAATTTCCAAGGCCAATGCTCCACCCTCAGAACTAGTTGACTTGGATTTAAATTTAAATTGAAATTTTCTATTAGAATTACTGCATAAATAGTTGGAAGCATGGGGGAATATTTCAAGTTATCGTGCATGTTCTGTATTCCATGCGGATTTGAAAAAATGTGAAATTAATTTTTTTTCTTTTTATGTTTTTTTTTAATTCTGCCAATAATTTCGCACCCAAAATAAAGAAAACACAAAATTTTAAAATGGACCACAGAATAGCTATGAGGATCTGAGTTTTTCAATTCCGAATAAAATATTCAGATTCGGAATACAGAACAGCACTGGTACTAAACGAAAAAAATTATGTTTTAAACAACCCATGAAACCATTTCGTAGTTAAATGAAATATTTTCAAAATATGAAGGAGAGTATTTCGTTATATAAATTAAAATATGGCATTAGCTCAAAGAAAATTTTCATTGAATCCTAGTGAAAAGCGTTGAAATAATATAATAACATACAATTTCATGGATTTTAATGAATAAATATTCATTTATTTGATGAAAAGTTAAGTGTTTTATATCACATATGAATGTTTTATTTGTTTAACGAAGAGGCTCAGAGAATATATGCACAAAATTCTTTCAGTGTAAAAGACGCCCGTAACCAAATAAAATTAGGAAATTTCCAATCCAAATGTTAAACGTTTAACCAAGAACAAGACACTTTTTGCTGTTGGAGTAGAGAAATCAACATTTCAAGCTAAACTCGTCCTTGTATTGTTCTTTTTTGAATTGTTTATTCATTTTAATTTATAAAACATCGATGTTGGCACAAGTTTAGAAAAAGAAAGAGAGGAAAATTTCAACTGCCCAAATAGTAAAATCTTTTTAATTTTAATTTATTAATAGGCCAATTGTCAGCAATGCTTTAACAATTTCTGTCTCAAAAGCTTCTTTTGAATCCTTTCCAAATGGAAAGCAATAAAGGAAAATATACTTCAAATCTTTGATAAGGTTTTTTTTTTTCAATTTACTGAAGGTAGACTTAAATCTTCATTTAAAATTAAGGATCGCATCACTAGTTTCAAAAAATTAAGTATTTTTTGGTTATACTCGTATTAGTAAAAATTTGTTTGCAAATTGCAAAATGTTTAAAAAAAAAAAAATTAAATTTTTTTTATTGTGTATTTAGTTGTAAGCATAGACCTATAGAGATGAATGTAGCAAAGGTCCACACACAGTTAATTATTTTTTTTTTAACCATGAGAGCCAACACTATAGCCGTTAATACGGTAACAAGTGTTTCAAGTTTATAAAATAAATACAACTTACAACAACAAAAAGAAAACGAAATATTAAATCTTTATACGTTCCTAATAAAAATAAAATAAAAATAAGCAAAATGAAAAGCCACTTACCGCACAAGCTCCACCACCTCGTTTTTCTTTCCACCACTTTGTTTTCATTTTTGTTAAAACACCTTGTTCCTGCAATTCCAACACTGCCTGGCTGAGCATGTCACGATAAGGCCAATCTGTTGTGTTAGTATTCGCAGAGCCATTTTTGTTGTTGTTGTTGTTAATAGCATTTTACATTTTAAAGAGAAAAAAAAAGTAAGAAAAAAACTTTTTAATTCTCCGATATTAACTTTTTTAATACTTTCGTATACGAGTGCTCGCAGATAAAAATAAATGTAAGAACGTTTACGAAACTTTTCTTTTTTCTTTTTTTTTTTCTTTTTGATTTATAGCATGTTTTTCAAATAAAACAACAATAAAAAAAAATAAACTTAAAATAAATAAATAAGTAAAACAAAAAAAAAAATTAAATTAAATTCGCAATAATTTTGTTAAGGACTTAGAGCCTCATACACAAGTGAACAGCATTCAAGTCCTAAGCCACTGCTGCGTAAATACTTTTGACACAAAAAAAAAATAAATTAAAATCGCAATATTTTTGTTTGTTTGTATTTGCTGCGTAAATACTTTTGACACACAAAAAAAAAATTAAATTAAGTAATTTGGACATTAATGGCATTTTTTATTAAAAAAAAATATTTTACTATTTCTACTTCATTTATTGAAAACTTACTTTTACGCATTGCAATGCCATATCCTTTTTCATCCAATAATGTGCCCACTTGCTGTAAACTGCAGCGACGTTCTGTAATGTATTCAATGGTTGTAGACTCCATTAAGAAGGCATAGTTTTCATTTTCCACACGATTAACACCTTGTATATTTGAAGTTGTCATATACTCTGGGTTGTTTTGCATGTACTCATACATTTTTTGATATGTTGGAAATTTCGCATCCTACCCAAACATAAAAATTAGTAAAAATAATTTTTTTTTTTTAAATTGAAAAAAAATATATTAAAGAGCAAAATCGATATAAAAAAATAAATAAATATAATCCGAGACCTCAAGCTTGAAAAACTAGCAAACAAATTTACAAATTAGTTTGTGTAATAGTTTTGCAGCAGCAATTTCTACGCGATAGTGTTGTTTTTTCTATTTTAATCAAATTATTTAAGATGCTGTACTGCTTCAATAGCTAAAGTGGAACTACTTACAGACACACCCACATGCATTAAGCTAAATACAAGCAAGTGCTACATACCTTAAAGAAAGTATGGGTACTGCCGTACAGCTTAGCGCCATAGTTAACACCACCTTTGTTTTCGGCCAAATCCTCAACATTTTCAATGGGTGTACTCAATGATTCGACCGTTAAAAATGCAGCCAAGTTGGCTGTATACGAAGAAACTAAAATCAAGGTAAAGAACGACCAAAACGAGGCTGCAGCACGTGTTGAAAATCCTCTAAGAGCATCAAGTAACAACAAACATGCATGGCAGTGATGTAAAGATAATAGATTTTTAATTTTTACTTACTTTGGTGCTAATTCTGAGCCTTGCTGCAAAAGTGTGCCGACAGCATACCAAAAGCAATTAATAAAAGTAAATTGATTCTCAAGTTCAGTTGGCTCTTCAATGCACGGATATGGATTATCCCATTCAGGTGGTGAAATGCGCCCTAATATAAACATGCTTAAGGAAACGGCCACATATGCCAGGCCCAACCACATCCACACTTCACCCGAAAATGGTGACATAAAGGAAAATAACTTGGGTGGCTCTTTCATGGGTTTACGAAACAAAATGGCAATGCCTAAATGGAAGCACACAACAACAAAAAATATTTTATGAATATTAAAAATGTGTATTAACATGGCTGTCATTATCACTAGATGCAGTTGTTTTCAACATGGTCTTTCTACAAGTTTATCATAATCATTGCTGTCATTTCCATTAACATCACAAGATGCAATATTTCCTTGGAAACACACGTATGCACGTAGACACATACATACTCATATGTTGCCTAATATTTAGTCTAAAGCAACTGCTTTTGAGTTGAAGCATACGCGTGTATGTGTGAGTTCATAATTTAAGAATATGTTTCAGTACAGCACACTTTAAGAAATTTTTTAAATAGTTTTTCTCTCGTAAGTAAGTATTCAGTGTGATATCAGCCATAATGTTTTTGAAAAATGACCAGTGAAGGTTTTACAGCTAATAACTTTTTTTTTTTTTAAAAAAGTGGACTTATACCACTTTCAAAAATAGCAGTTCATATTAACTGGAAAATATTAATTGGAATTTTTAATTTTTTTTTTTTACCAAAAAAAGGCTCACTTGAGCCCTCTGATGTGGCCTATTTGTGTTACCTGTATATAAGGTAAATGAAGAAGGACAGCGATAGAGTTAGAAGAGTAAAAAGAAGTAAAGGGATTGGTTGGTTGGCTTACGTAGCGGCCTAACGGCCCTCAATTAGAATCACAAGATACCTATGTAGCCGTAAAGTGACCTAGATCCACCCCGTGACAAAGTTGGACGATAGAAAGAAAAGAAGAAAAAGATAAGTCCGTCACCTAAACCAATTAGAACTTTTAATGAAGCCATTTAGCATGCCGAACCCTTTCCTTCCTTCTCTCAATTCAATTTCAAATTTATTTTAAATTTATCAGTTACAATAATTCTATTTGAATGTCCTGTCAGTCCCATTGTGCGATTAATAATTATCTTTTTACCCTGACATTAATAAGTAAAGCATACAGTTTCATAATGCTGTCATTGTTAGCAAGGCTTTTCTCATTCACATACAGGAAATACAAGTGTCTACTTTGCAATGCCTTGTGTGAAGGTACTGCTTTTAACTTTTTATTGCACAACTTTTACTTTTACACAATTACATAGATTTTATTTCGTAATGTACATGAATATTTATAAAACACAGCCTTGCAAGCAACATTGTAGTCGATTATTAAAATAATAAGATAACTTTTACAAGTCAGTTACTTTATGTAACAGCCAGTTAAGCGTTGTAGCCGCTTAACTGTATTCCAAATTCTGTGCATAAGTATTTCTGCATAAATTTTGTTCAGAGAGAATAACTTTCTAGAAGAGGCTGCTTTGCATATTGTCTTTAATTTTTTAGTGCAACTATTATATCAGGGACGGACTATTCCAAGTATGGAATGCTACTTGTTTACCATTCCTTTAAATGAGAAGCTTAGAAAACTACTTTTGTAATTAATACAAAGAAAAATGTTGCAAATATTCTTTACCAAGAAGAAATAAATCGGCCTAATTATGATCACTTCTCAGGATTTAAAAAAAAAATTAGGTTTTTGGAAAAAAATTATTTTGAATCAGAGAATTTTTTATGCTAAAAAAAGTATTCATAAAAAAAATCCCCGGTGAATTTTTTTGTGATTGTTTAATCTTAAAATAAAATCATTTTAATAATAATTTTTAATAAATTTGGATTAGCAAGCAGCTTTTTATTGCTTTAGTCAGTTTGTATTGAGTTTTCCATACACGGTGTGTATTTATTTCTTCTTACATAAATACATATGCAAGTACTTATTCACACATTCTGGCACTTATAGAGAGATAAAGAGATGAATAAAAGTAAATGCATTGCTGGCTGTAAATTCCTTTCATTCAACTTACCAAGATTCATAAAAGGAATAGTAAAATCCACAGCGCTTTCACGATCTGATGTCATGGTCAAATCTGTTATACCCAAATCAGCACGCTGGAAAATTACAAAAAGAATTTAAAAAAAATATCATATTTAAAAATGTTACTGAAAAAACTAGACGCCACTTAAAAGTTTCAATTATTTAAACAATTTTATTTTAATGTTGTCTTTGCTTGAAAAATAATGAGTTATTTTTTGAGTGTAGTAAACTTTTTTTTCAATTAACTAGATATAAATACACGTTAAGAAAAAATATGGTTAAGGCAACCATAATCTGGTGGAAGCATAATATGGTTAGTTTTGTGATTGCAGCTAACCATATATAATATTAAGCCCAAGATATTAAAAATGCCTTTCAGCTGCAGATGTTGCGGTTCAACCCCAGGTCAAAACTAAAAACAACAATTTTTTTTAATTCTTTATGCAATTTTAATTTTTTTTTTTATTAATTAAATAAATTTTTTATACAAATTTTTTTGTATAAATAAATTTTTTTACTTTATTGATTTTTTCCTTTCTTTTAATTTTTATTTATTTATTAAATTATACAGCGGGTTCGAAATTTACAATATTTAGTTAAGAAGCATGAACTCTAGACTTGGGCATAATCGTTCATTTCACTGAACGGTTCAGATTTTTCAAATAACCTAAATGACCTAGGTCATTTTAATCGTTCATTTCGGACACTGCAAGAAGACTTTTGGTTTTTGTCCATCGTTCCTTTCGTACACTGTAAAGCGACAAACTTATGACTTTCGTTCATTGTATTTTTTATACACCGTAACACCTTTATAATGATATATTGTTACAACTAATTATTGAATTTAAGCATATGTGATTTTAAATTAACTAGCAACTTTTTATGTTTAAGTCTGCAATAAAATTTTGCTGCATATTAACTAACACAAATTTCAGATATTTTAATCCTAAACAGTAAAAGTCAGTGACCGATGAACGAAATAATTTAAAAAAATTGAAATGTCAGAACCGTGCAATTTGCTGAATCGTTCATATGAACTAGGTCGGCCATGATCGGATGATGGTAAGCATAGTATGGTTAAAAAGAGCTAGATACATCTTAATAATGCTTAGATGCTTCAAATTAACAATAATATTTTTGAGTAGAACAAACTATGTTTGCGGCAACCATATTCAATCATATTTTTTCCTTACGTGTATGTACGAATTTATCGTATTATTTCTTAAGAAAAGAAGAAAATCTCAGTTGGTTCTATTCATTTTTACTAGTCTTATTTTTACTTCCTCTTATACAGGTATTCCTAATAAGAAATTTCTTCAAATTTATTTCATTAATTATTTTATATTAAATTTCAAATTGTACACGCAAAGAAAAAATATGGTTGAGGCAACCATATTCTGGTGGAAACATAGTATGGTTAGATTTATTATTGCTTCTAACCATATATATTTTTAAATCAAAGATATTAAAAATAGCTTTCAACTGCAGATGTTGCCGGTCAAGGCAAGAAATTTTTTTTATTTTTTTTTAATATATACATATTTTAATATGATTTTTAAAAAAAATTTAAATTTAAATAACTAGTGTTTATAGTGATCAGAATAATGTTTAGATCATTCAAATTAATAATAATATTTTTGTGAAGAACACACTATGTTTGAGGTGACCATATGAAACCATCTTTTTTCTTTGCGTGTAACGATTATTCGCTAATCACCTTCGTTATCTGATGTTAGAAATATTATAATATTAATTATAATTTATTTTACCTTTTTCTTTTTAATTAAAAGAGCTATTTCATTAAGCTTAAGGTCCTATTTTATAAATTTATTTTTATATCGATATATATTTATAATTATGTCCTAAAGAAGCTACTCAAGTTGAAGCGAAATATCGATATAAAAATAAATTTATAAAATAAGACCTCGAGCTTATTGAAATAGCTATTTTAATTATTAATTATTTATTTATTTTTATTTATTAACAGTAAATAAATTTATGTATTAATAACGTTATAGGAATTGACTGCCGTGGGCTTCGTCCTTTATTTTAATTATTAATTATAATATTAGTGGTAGAGCAATATCTTTATTCTTATCAAATAGCAAAATCAATCTTAAATATAAGTTAATATTTTATTTACTTTTTTGTGCAAGTGCAAAAATGTATAATCGTGAAGAATAATTTTCCTTGAGGTGAGTGGGTGACTGTGGGGATTACATCAACTATGTTGTAAAGATGGGGGCGGTAGTTGAAGATTGAACACCCATACAAGTAATATTCCCCTAAGCGTGTTTTATTTTCTTGGAAATACCTAATTGCTTTTTCTTGTTATTGATTTTTCTTATTGCAAATTATACCTTTAGGTTGCTCCCTACCCACCGCCACTAACTTCTACTATTTACTTCTATCAAATTATTTATGTATTTAAATTACACATAAATGTGTGTATAACTGCCTTATTTAAATTCTTTTTCTCAAGCCCCAGCACCAGCACCAGCATCAACATGAACATGAATGTTTTTTAATAGTTTATTATAAATAAAATAATAAATCTTAAATGCAAAACTACAATAAAATAATAAAAAAGAAAAAGAAAATTTCAATACTGGTGTTTTTATTATGCTCGTATTCCACTTAAAATACAATAAAGCAGCAAAAAGTGCTGTTGCATGTGCAAGTATTTTATATGGAAATTTATGTATTGAAACACAAAACAAAATCCGATAGCAGCATAAATATATTTTATATCCCTTCTACAGTCAGACATGTTTTGTTTGAAATTAATCATAAGAAATGTAAAAAATAATCATTTGGTTAGCAGAGACTTTCCTCTCAAAATGCACTGCAGTGTAAGTTGTAACGGAATTACACACAGAAATAAAAAAAAATTGACTACACAGGCCTACAAAATGCAGTTTTAAAAAAAAAAATTGAAATAAAGCCAATACGCTTATCTATTCAACGCAATAGAAATCAAGTCGATATATTGAAAACTAAGCAAGTTATGACCAAAAAGGTAACCAGTTCTATTACAGTCTCTTTCCGGCCACTTTTTAGTAGAACTGGTTACCTTTTTGGCTTAAAGTGCCATCAAAGTAGGCAAGCTCGGGCTTAAAAAAACTTTTCAAGTCTGTAAATTTTGTAAAATTTAATAAATCGGCTAAGAAAGAGGGAAAAAACTTTTTAATTAAATACATTTGAGAAGTTTGACTTTAAACTTTTTTTTTTTTTTTTGTTTTCTTTACAAAATTGTGAGGCCATAATCATAGTTATAAAAAAGTGCACTTTAATGAAGAGAACTTCAAAAATTTTAAATCGTTTTTAAAAAAAATACCGACTTTAGTGTGACTATGATTATGGGTCATATTCCACATGGATTTGAAAAAATGTGAAATTAAATTTTTTTCTTATTAAATGAAAACTTTTATGTTTTTTTAATTCTACCAATAACTTCGCACCCAAAATAAAGCAAAAACAAAATTTTAAAAATCTTAAAATGAATCACAGAGTAGTTATGATTCCGGATTCGGAATACAGAACCACACTGAATATATTTTTAAAAGTATGTGCTGTTTTTATATTTGAGTACTTTTCATATAAAATATCCAAACGAGTTGGTCGCTTGTGTTTTAAATACAGAAAGTCTTAGTAAATATCCAACGAAATACAAAGGTTTCATTTTCAATTTTAGTAAGCTCTAATCGCTTTAAATTACTTTTTTAATCCTACGTGTAATTTTAGAGGTATGCCATTATATAGGGAAAAGAAGACGGTTCCCTTATAATTTAAAATAACTCTGATTAATCTCACAAAAACATGTAATGATCCGGAAGAAAATGGTCTTTAAATTATGTTTTTATAAATTTTTTTACCAGTCTTATAGTTTCTGCCAAAAAAAAAAAATTTTTTTGAAAATCGAACATTCTGCATTTTCTTTTTTAAACGCTATTTTGAGTTATTTTCATATAAAATTTCCAGACTAGTTGATCACTTGTGTTATAAAAACAGCACATTCAATTCAATTCTCATCGGTTTTTAGTCAATTCTATTGTTTCTTCGCAGGCTTGGGTTTCGATATTGTTAATAATGAAAAGAAACTTACTCGTTTTTAAAAATTTTTCTAAAAATATATCCAGGGGCCAAATTACGGCACTCGAAAGTGCTGGAAATTTCAATACAATTTAAATGGAAATTTCGTTCGATATTGAATGCCGTAATTTGGGTTTACTACTTTAAACTTGGGAGGGCCCCCTTCGAATGTAATACGAAACTAGTGTTACGAAAAAAAATATTATTTGACTAAAAACACGCGATAAAACACAACAGAAAGTTTAAAGAAGAAAAAAAAAACTCATAATTGAGAAAAATGAAACTAAGCAGTCGAACAAAATCGCATTAAAACCACACATCATTATTGTTATGCAGTTTTCGCAGCAAAAATATATTTAAAAAAAATCAACAAAGTCATAAGCGAAGAACAAACGAATGCAACCATATAAAATAAAATAAAATTTTTAAGTTTAAAAATTAATTTTCAAAATAATTTTAATGTTACACAATATTACTACATACTTACACCTTCCATAATCTCCAGAATCATGCCATTCCATGAATTTGTCTTAGCATCTAAACTGCCATATTTGCCATCTTCTTGTAAACGAAATGTATATGAGAAGCCCAATTTTTTGCCCAACTCCTCAATAAGTTCTATGCCAAAGCCCTCATATTGATCATTACCTTCCAGAGTATTTGGTACATCTTTTAGCATGCCATAGGGTTCACTCTAAAATTAAACTTTGTTTTCATCATTAACCCCAGCGGACATTTTAATTTTTCTTACAATGGCTGTGATCACTATAAAACTTTTGTTGACCAGAGAACGTTGATCTTGATCCATTGAAACAACAGGCTCTGGTCGCTCTATTGTTACACCTTCATCTGTTTTCCAGGTGCCAATTTTTTGCAAACCCGATACTGTCAACTCCACAATATCTAAAATAAATTTGCTGCGTAAACCTTGATTGTCAAAATTTATATCACCCGAAAGGCCAACCATATTAAGCTAAAATTACAAAAAAGAGATGTGCAACAAATGAAGGCAAATATCTCATTATAAGTTGTGTTTAAGGTTATAGTTTTTTATATAGAAAAAAACCAAAAAAAAAAAAGGAAATTAAAAGTTATTAGCCATTTTGTTATGGACTTCAAAATTCAGTTTATCTAGGTTAACTTTAAGGATATAAAATCATGATAGAAACACATTTTTAAGGGTTGAGCTCTTACTTACACATATGATGGGTAAAAAAATATTTATAAACTCATACACAATCACGCAGGAAGCACAATTCAGATTTATTTCGTTACTTTTCTTTTTCATTTTCATTTCCATTTTTGTATTATTTTCTTGCCTTTTTTTTTAATTTTATTTTGTTTGTTTCATTTTTCTACTTCACTTACCGATTTCATATAATTGACTAAAGTGTATCCTTTGTCCCAAGAGGAGTCATCGTTACAATTTAAAGAAATTGCCTTAAACATGACATGCTTAAACGTTTCAGCCAAAAGTTGTACGCCATCATACAGAAGAGCCATGTTAACAGTCAAAGGACACGAAACTATGCATGATAGTCAAATATTAAAGTAACAAAAAAAGAATTTTTTTTAAGAAAAGGAAACTAAAGACAAATGAATAAAAAAAAATAACTGTGACAGTTTTGTTTGTTCTTGTGTGTAATTTTACTTAAAAGTATTTGTAGTTGTGTATAAATCCTTAAGTAAAATTATTTTTAATACTTTAATGATTAAATGGGCTTACGAAAATTTATTTATTTTTTGTTTAATTCAAATTGCTGTCAGGAATAGTTTTTAAATAAAGGAAAAGCAAAATGAGCTTCAAATTTAGTCTTTTAAGAATTACATACAACATTTTTTGTATTAATAAAATTTTTTAATTGAAATTTTCTATGTGAACAAGCAATTATTAAACGAATATATTTATTATGAAATTGGCCGTTAATATCACAGGCCTACAAAATGAGGTTTCATGGTCAATTTAAAAACCTATTCTCGAGATATATCGTCATATAATTTGCAATAACACGACATCTAGCTCTCTGATTAAGCTTATTTCAAAGCCAAAAAATGTTATTTTAAAAATTACGATTTTTTATTTATGTCTAGAAAATTTTACAGATTATTTGAAATGTATGTATGATAAAAAATAAAAATTATATATGGAAAATCAGCAGGCAAATTATTTCTCATTCTTGCAAAATGGTAATTTTATTTTCAAAATTAGTCATTTACGGCCAATACTGGTTGTGGAGTACATTTTTATAAAATTAACTTAAAAGAATTTTCAATTTCTAATCTCCAAAAAAAAAAAAAATATTTCGAAACAAAATTTGAAGAAAGAATAAAATTGCTAAAAATTAAAATTTTTCTATATTTCATTTAAATTCAATAATTTTTCGAAGCTAGACAAACAAAGTTATTGTAAAAAAAATTTTGTATTTAGTTTGATATTTACTAAGACTTTTTTGTATATAAAGCACAAGCGAAAATATTAAGTATTTTTTATAAAAATATTTTAGTTGATCGCTTGTGTTATAAAAACAGCACATACTTTTAAAAATATATTCAGTGTGGTTCTGTATTCCGAATCCGAATATTTTATTCGGAATTGAAAACTTCAGCACTTCATAACTACTCTGTGGTTCATTTTAAGATTTTTGAAATTTTGTTTTTGCTTTATTTTGGGTGCGAAGTTATTGGTAGAATTAAAAAAACATAAAAGTTTTCATTTAATAAGAAGAAAAAAATTTAATTTCACATTTTTTCAAATCCATGTGGAATATGACCCATAATCATAGTCACACTAAAGTCGGTATTTTTTTTAAAAACGATTTAAAATTTTTGAAATTCTCTTCATTACAGTGCATGGCCTTATAATTTTGTAAAGAAAACAAAAAAAAAAAAAAAAAAAAAGGAAAAAAAAAAGTTTAAAGTCAAATTTCCCAAATGTATTTAATTAAAGAGTTTTTTTCTCTTTCTTAGCCGATTTATAAATTTTACAAAATTTACAGACTTGAAAAGTTTTTTTAAACCCGAGCTTGCCTACTTTGATGGCACTTTAAGCCAAAAAGGTAACCAGTTCTACTAAAAAGTGGCCGGAAAGAGGCTGTAATAGAACTGGTTACCTTTTTGGTCATAACTTGCTTAGTTTTCAATATATCGACTTGATTTCTATTGCGTTGAATAGATAAGCGTATTGGCTTTATTTCAATTTTTTTTTAAGGATAGTGAGCAAACAAATTTTTTTCGCCAAAAATTACCCCCTTTGCTTTTTTTGAAAAAATTATAAAAAAAAATTTTTTCACAATATCCGCAAAATAAAATTGCTAAAAAAAAACTAATTTGAAAAAGAAAAAAAGGCTAGAAAAAAAGCTAGAAACTAAATCATAAATTTCAAAGCTAAGTGCGAGAAAAAATTCTAAATGTAGCCTAAAAAAAGTCTAAAATGGCAACCTGGTCACCAGCGTTTCCACTAAAATTAATTTTACAATATTTGTTATGTGGCACCACTGATATGAATACAGTAAACGGTATTCATTTCGTTGCTGTAAATACATAGTAACAACGACATACCTTTTTTCTGGCAATTATTTTTCAATTAACTAAGAAATTCAATGCTTTTACAATTTTATTTTAATGTTTGCTGTATTATTGCGAAATTGTATTGTTTTATTTTTTCAATGTCTGTGGCTGCTGAAATATAAAAGCAAAAAATAGGGCAACTTTAAATCCTTGAAGTTCATGTTAAAAGTTATGGGCAACACAAACAAAACTTTTTGCTGAAAGTTTGCTTGTAAGAGTGAAAAACTATTTATCTGTTTTAGTTATCGTTTAGTTTTAAGAATGTCCCCTAAGTCCTTTACTTTAAATCGCCATTGATTTCATTAAATTTTGTAAAGTATTTGAAAAGTTCTATATTTCCTACCACTCTTTGTCTCTTAGCAGAGAATATTTACATTAAAGAAAATCTTACTGTTTTGAAAAGGTTCCTCTGACTCATATAGCGCTTTTGCAACTGCTTCAACATTTTTGTCTTCAGGTGAGACTAGACGTATGCCTGTGATATTCGTATCGCCATGCTGGAAAGGCTCCAAATCAATGGTTTGGAAATCCAAACTACCAATAATATAACGATAAGCTTCATTCATGATGCCAATTTGTTGGGCCTAAAAAGAAATATTCAAATATAATTTCCCAACTGCCAAAATTCCAAACTCAATTGAAGTACCTGCTTAAAAAGCTCTGGCAATGTTGCTAATGAGCCAACCACTACAAATGAGGTGTCACCAGAATTTTTAATGCGACGCAAAATATTACGATAGTTGCCATTTAAATCAAGTTCATAGCGACGCACCACTATGGCAGGACCATGAGTACCATACAATTGTAAGAGTTCAGTAACGATGGGAAGATATTCTCCTGTTAGTAAAAATAAAATAAAAATTATTTTTTGCTAACACACACACACACACACTAGGTACGTACTGCTGTATATTTTTTCACACAGTTGCGTAATCACTTTTAGTTTTAGGAAGGGAAAGCTAATAATAAAATGGTTTTGATTAGCATTCAAAGCCAAAATATTTTCATCGTTTTGGGAAAAATACTGTTAATTTCTTATTTTCCCTACCTTTTTTTTTTAAACTCGCTTGGCTAATCATATCGTTTATTTACTATGAAAGTCTTCTAATTAAAAAAAAAAGGAAATTGATTTTATAGGAGAGCTATTGGGTGCGTTCGTAAGACGTAACTGTTGTGCAACTGTTGAGAAATTCCTCTTAACTCAACAGTTGCGTATTTGCTGCCATTTTTTTTATCATAAATTGTTTTAGCTACCTAAAGTCAACATCGGTCAAGAAAAAAATCCTTTAAAAATTCTGTATTTTGGTTAAGAGCCTGTTCAGTCAGCTAAAACAAAAATTTGTTTTTCATTTTAATACAATTATGCATTTCGCATTTAGCTGAACAGGCCCTAAACAAATTGGTTTAGTTGTTTTATAAAATTTTATTATTATTTGTAATTTTTTTCCTTTTTTCAATTGTTTACATGCACTCGTATAAGCTGTTCATTTCGTACCGTTGTGTAGCAGTTGAGCTCAGCAGTTACATCTTATGAAAGCATCCCTTATTTATTACTATTACGACGCCATATGTACCGCTTCAAACAGGATGGTTTGTATTGGATCTTTATTTAAAGCTTAAAAATTCTAAATACTTTATTCTGTAGAGAGAAACATTTAAAATATTTTTTAATATTTTTACAAAGAAAAAATTTATTTATTAACTTTAAATAAGTGAGTTACGACATTATTAAGTTAAATGAGCGTTTTAGCTACATACAAACTAATAAACTCTTCATACTCACCTGTTTCATAAATGATTGTAAAACAACCATCCCAACCCAAAGCTGTAACCAAATCTTTTAAGACAACCGCTAATTGTGAGGGATGAGGATGTAAATTAATAGTTGGCAACTGTGCACTAATATCCCAACGTGTATCAATGTAAGGCAACTCCTTGGCATCACACAGACTCATCACATGCTTAGCAGCCATGCTGGTTGTAGGACCAAACACAGCAACTAGATTTTGCTAAAAACGAATAAATAAAATAAAAAATAAAAACTTTTTATTTAAAAACAATCATTTTTTATTTTAAAATGTTTACATGGTGTAAGTGTCTGTTATATTGTTGTAAAAGTCTTTTCTAGTTTCATTTACTAACCCTTAATAATTTGCATAGTCTCTTGGAAGCCTCAAATGCATTATTCGGATCAATGGCAACAGCAATGCCATTCAAATTCAACTCACTATTTTCTTCGTTTGCTTTATCAATGGCAAGTTGAAAGATTTTCTCCATGTCGGTATTGTCATTTTCAAATAAAAGAGCTGTAAATATGAAGAAAATAAGAAAAAAATTTGACAATAAAATATTAATTTTGTTTTGATTTATTTATGCCTTTTGGGAAAAATAGAAGAGAGAATGATAATTTTTATTTGTAGTCAATATTTCTTCTTTTTTTTTTTTTTTTTGTGAAAAACTAAAAACAGAATCTTGTGCAGTTCATTTAAATTAAGTTTTGTTTGGCAAAGACTCAATCTCAATATATAAAATTCGACTTTACGTGGGTTTGACATCAACCGATTTAATTGAATTTAATTGGAAGGCTTAGAGTCACAAGTCCGCTCGGCAGTCGCTATCAGGCTCATTTATCTGCTATTTGTTTTAACGCGGTCTTGAACGGTTTTTTATCCTGTGAGTGGGATTTCTTAGAGTAAGAAGATCAAATATACAAAAACTTTATATTTTCATCAAAACTCAACTTAAATTTTTATGAAAATTAAGCAGAGCACGCCCAGTACTACGCCTACTTTTTACATTTTTCTCGGCTGTACCGATTTGGCTAATTTTTTATTGTATGTTCGACATAACCCAACTTAGATTTTAATGAAAAGAATAATTGCTAAAAATACTTTTTACATTTTTCTCAAATTAGAAAAACGGCTGAACCGATTTGACTAATTTTTGTGTTACAAGTTCCGCATAACCCAATTTATTTTTTTATGAAAAAAAATTTTATCACGCCCACTTTTTAAATTTATCTCAAAACGGAAAACTGCTAATTCCATTCGGTTAACTTTTTCCCAAAAAAGGTTTTTATGAAAATAAAAATAGACCACGCCCACTTTTAACATTTTTGTAAGATTGGAGAAGGGCTAATTCCAAAAATGTAACTGAATTTAAAAGCTAAATTTGTAATTATAATACCAGCAACCCCATTGTGCAGGTGTATAAAAAATAATTCGCTCAGAGGTTTTTATTGAAATGTTTTAATGATGAAAGTTGTTTTTTCTTGTCATAAATACTGCACGAACTAAAGACGAGGAATGTCTGTCTTTATAAACATAAATTAAATTGCAAAAAGTTTGTCTTAAAATAATGAATTAAACAGAAAAAACAATTTTATTTTAATTGATAAAACAATGTAATATTTGTTACTCTGTGAGTGTCTCGATGTTTTGTTGCTCTTAATGAAAAAATGTTTTTGTTTTTATTTATTTTTTTCCTGAATGCAAACGAACTCAAATGAATTTTTATACACCGGTGTGTGCTCATTATGGTTAAACAAAACAAAAGGCAAACTTGAGAGAATCTGCAACAGTGCACCGACAAACACAAGAATTACAAAAGACAAGTGCGAGCATTCAAACAATTTCATGCTAAAAAAAAATTACAAAGAAATGAAAAACATAAAATAAAAAATTCAAAAAACTTGTGGGATGTAGGCAGCTTTTTTAAGGAATATAAACATTTTTTTTTGATGGCTCTGTGTATACTTTTTACTGGTTTTAAGAAATCCACTTTCTAGAACTAGGTCCATTAATTGCTATAAATTTGTTGAACCAGTAACAAGTTGCGCTTTTGAAAATAATATCAAAAAACTAAAAACATGAACTTCAAAAAAAAAGAACTGAGAACACGAGCTTTAATTAAGAGCACCAACCAATGATTGACTGAATACTTCAATTAAAAACAAATACTTTTGACTTAAATAAATTTAAAAAAAAAAACTCTACTTCGATGCAAAAAGAACAAATTTTATTTGCTTCTTTGAAACTTGTATTTCTGTCTGCCATTTTTTTTTAATTTGTGCCTCCTTCTAATTTAAATAACTTTTTTGAAATTAAAAAGGTCTTAATTTTGCAAAAAAAAAAAAACACGTATTTCTTCATCGCAAGTTTTATGATATTTTTAAAACTACTGAATAGATTGAAATGTAAGATAACTAAGACGTAAAGGAAATTTTGTTGCCTAATTTCGAATTACCTTCTTTAACTAAAAGAACTAACCGTTTTCAAGTAATTTTTATATATGTTGCGTCACCTGCCTCATGTAGTAGGTAAAGGTAATTTGAAAAAACAAATGTAGATTTGAAATCAGTAGTGCGATTAAGTTGCTTTAATTGCGAACATTCGTATAACGATATTAAATCGAATTCGCTGTTCAAAAATCTTCTGACAAAAATATTCCAAGTTTGCGATGAAGTTAACAGCACATAAATAATCATCATAAATAACGATTTCCATCGTACCGATAAGTAACTGATCATTAAACATTTTACTCTATCAATTTACTGAACTGAAAATAATGCACATGCACACACACAAACAAAAATGACCTATATTCTCACAACAACATAAACTTGCACTTGATGTGATTTATGAGCGTCACATACACACAGAGTTAGTGGTGATAGGAAGAGCAAATTTAAATGAGTAAATATTCACATAAAGCCAAATGTAAATACTGTGTAAAATTCTGCATAACACATTCATTCAAATAATTTTTAGGCATATTATCTACACACACACATACTATTGGTACTTGCAACCAGAGTTCTCAAAGGAACAAAACGAATGCAACATTTCATTTTGTAGTTTTTCAGAGTATTATTATGGAAAACTAAAAAAAGAAATGTTGGCATTAGTTTTGTTTTATTTCTTTGCAAATTCTGCTTTGCATATTCTACATTTTGTAAGAATGAAATATGATTTTGAAACAAATTTATAATTATCTGTGTACAACTTGCTAAGTTTTTTTTTTTTATTAAAAAAAAAAACTCAAGAAACAAACTGTCTTTAAAAATGTGTTGATACAACAAATATTTGGATTAACAGTAAATGCACAAATTTATAAAAAATAAAAATAGAAAATAAACGCCCCCTGTGTTCTGTACAATTGGTGATTACAAATGAATTCACATTTTTTTGTATTCTCTAAACCGAATACTTATATATTTTTCTTTTTCGTTTTAAAACCGAATAAACAAACTTGGCGATAGTAAATCGAATGGGTTATTAATATAACAAATGACTAAAAATAACATGAGAAAACCAGTTAACAATTAAATTTGAAGACTTTTTTAAGTATTTTAGTGAAATTCCCAGAGTTTTAATAGATTTAAGTTAAAAAAAATTTTATGTACATATAATAAAAAATTCGATTTAGAAAAGCAACTTTTTGGCCAAACTTTTATGGTCATCTTAAAGCAATAAACTGCAAGTTTGAGAAAAATGTGTTAAAGTTACAACGGCAATTTCAAAAGAGATTTAAGAAAACTGTAGGTTAAAAAACTTTTTCATGAGAATAAGCAACAAACAAAGTTTTGCATCTCAAGTTTTTTGATAAATTTTAAAAATTCAAGGTTTTTTTTTGTGTTCTTAGTCTCTTACTTCTTTGTATACTTAAGTTTGTGTCTTAAGTCTTTTGATCATTTGTTATCTTAAGTCTTGTTAAAAAAAATATGGTTTTCACAGAATTTCACTCTCCAAAAGTGTAACTAGCCACTGGTTTTTGATTAAGGCTACAATTCAATTCAAAATTTACAGCAATTAAATGACTTTATGCTGGCGGATACGAAAAAACGATTGTAACAAACATTTATTGGGAATGCGAAGGTTAAAACAACTAAAAATTTTTTCTTTGTCTCTAAACCAAAATCACATAATTTTAAAATCAACAAACAAACCTTTGAAAAGTAAGTCGAATGGATTAGGAACCATAAAAAAAACATGAGAAAAACATGTAAGACTTAAAATTTGAAGGCCCTTTAATACATAAAAAAATTAAATTAAAAAACATTTTTAATTTCTACAAGTTTTTGCTCCAAGTGTGAAGATTAGTTCGATAAATAAAAGCAACGTTTTAGGGAAATTTTTATGATTATTTTATAACACAAAAACTTGATGTTGACGTTTAAATATATAAAAATTGGAATGATATCGAAACCAATGATTTCATTTTTCGGAACACCAAATAAATATTTTTTGGGTTTTTTAAAATTTTTTCGTTTCCATTTGCAGAATAGGGGGACTAGCACAAACAATGGGTGGGGGAGTGCACAACAGAGAAACAGAGAGAGAGAGAGAGAGAAAGTGGTAGATCAATAGACTAAAATTTAAATTTTACGTAACCATTTAAAATGCATTTGAATTGAAAAAAAATTAATATACTTTCGAAGCAATTTATTTTATTTTCTGTTACTGTATCGATTATCTTTACTGTAAACTGTTGCCAACATACCAACATTTGTTTGTTCTGCTTGAATGTGTTTAAATAAAATCCAGGAAAATAGAAAAAATACTTGCAAATACTTTAATTTATGGATTATTTTCATATTTTATTTATAAAATTTTAAAGCTGAAGAAAAATATTTTTAAACAATATTTGCATTCCGTGCAAATGCTATTAATACATTTTAAATTATTTTTCACTTGATTTCCTTTTTAAACCGCACGCTTTCATTTAATTAATTCAACTACAATTTTCTTTAAAATCATTTTTGAAAATTTTATTAGCTGCTGGCTGGCATGAACACTAAAATGGCACTCAATTATTTTAAAAGAGAATTTTTTTTAATGCAATTTACATATTTACGTTAAGAAAGAGGGGCAGGGCCGTTGAAATTTAAATGAGTTTCATTGCAAAAAAAAAATTGAAAATTTTTAATTATTTTTAATCATGAAACCGACAACAACATGAATATCATTAAACGACCAAAAGAGTTTGTAGTTTTAAAACAATTAATAAATCTTTAATAAAAATTATTTTCCCAAATTTAAAAAGAAAACTAAGAGAATCTCAGATGCTTTTTATGACAACAAACTAAAAAAGTTTATAAAAATTACACAAGTTTATAGATTGAAATTAAATTTTTGAAACAAACATCTGAAATCTAAATCTGTGATTTCAAATGTACATTCGTTTTATTTTTAATTAACTGTGTAGGCCGAGATACACACAGAAAAAACTAAAAGTCATATTCGATTACAGCTTTAATATTCGTAAAACCAAACATTCAATAAATAATGTCCTATGTGGTGCTTCAAAAAAAATTTTTATTTTCAATTCTTACACTTTTAAATCATTCTATTTGATAAAAAAAAATCCTTAACAAAGATGAGCCCTGCAGCTCAATTTGATTTCAGGAAAAAAATATTTTTTCCGTGTTAATTGTATGAGAAACTAAAATAAAAATAGCGACTACTTACTCTACAGGGGGTTTTGCGTTTGCTCTTTGGTTATCGCAAGATATTTGTGTGTATAAAACGACTTACGATCATTAAGCATTCGATTTCGTATCATTTTTTTTTTCGCATCGCAATACCCCAGGGCTCATCATTTGAAACATTTGCAAAGGTAAGAAATGGAAAAACATTGTCAATATTTTTTAAAGCACCTTATTTTCTACGCATATGAAATATCCACTTTTTTCCACTTTAGTACCGTTTTGTTGTCAAATATTTCTATCTTGATACCCTGCCCTGATATTTGCTCTGCCTCTTTCACACACTAAGCAAAAGCACAAAACCTGCTGTAACTATCCTACTCTTGACAGAGACGACATAACCCATCCGTCCGATTTAATTTATATCGCAATAGAGTCTAAAAGGTGTTGTTAACAGTTCAGTGTAGAGTTTTAGGTCATTTCTAACGAGTTCTAGAATAATCTTTGGTTTAGTGTGCTCGGGACTAGTGATTCTGATTACACCATGTTTACTTGAGCTTCCAGTACCCTGTAGATCTCATTTTTCTCCTTGGCATGCATAAAGATTTTATTTACCCTTCAGAAGGATTATAAGCCAATAAAAGGACCATACAGTTTGCTCTTTCGTTGCCCACATTTCTTTTATTTATTTATTATTAATTCTTGCATCACAAGCCTAAGTCTTATAATTATAGTGGAGGATTTTTAAAAAGGGAACAATAAAAAAGAATTTTGAAAAATCCATTTAAAAATTAAAAAATAATATTTTCTTTTTGACAAATCATCAAGAAGTTGATATTTAGCATTCCTATATCAGCTTCACTAGCAAAACTCTTGCAAATTCGCTTGGTATTATTTGAAAGTCCCAGAAAATGCCTGTTCCGATACCAAGTAAAGATTTCTGCATAAAAGTAGCTATGAGGCATAAACCTCCGCTTGAAAAATTAAATTTCCCAAAATTAGTTGTTGCGTTATTTAGCTTCCTTCTGGGTAAGAACAATTATTTTATTATTTTTTTTTTTTGCTGAATATAAATAAACTAACAAATTTGTATTTATTAGTTAGTTTTATTTGACATTTTTCTTTTAAATAATAAAACTATTTTATTAAGCTTGAGGTCTTATTTTTAAAAAATTTATTTTTATATCGATATTTCGCTCCAATTTGTGTAGATTCTTCACGATATAATTAATATCGATATAAAAATACATTTTTTTAAAATAAGACCTCAAGCTTAATAAAATAGTAAAAATTTTTATTTATAAAAAAAAAACAGACAAACAGTGCACACTTTAGTAGAGATAAATGTAAGGCTCTATTGTGATTTGCAATCTGTGGTCGTGCAAATTTACTACCTACAAGCAAATAAGCAATTCGGTCTCAATTCATTAAAAGTACTCGTTTTGAGCACAAATAAAAATAAGTAATTCAACAAATTAGCTTAAATTTGTATTTCCCCATTTAAAATGCATCAAAATTATTTGTTTCCTTTTCACCGTTTTGTGTCCCTTGAGCAACACAATATCGCTGTGTGTTAATTAAATGTTATCGCAGCAATACTTTGAATTGAAATGAAATGGCACAAAGAAAAAAAAAGCAGGAGAGGAAGGGAATAATAAACTGCTCTCATGATGTGATGGCTGTTATAAAAATCACTGTCACAATACATATTCACTTGTCAGCCCTGAATTCATTTATTCAAATGAATTTTCTGCATTTGTGTACAAGCACACACGTACAATCGACGAATTGAAAAAGTGTTACAATTGAATGGTGATGCCAATTAAGTGCGTTTACCAAGTCAATTAAAACTTTTACTTTTTCTCAGGCTTGACACACTTTACAAATTTACTTCCTGCAAAACTAGTTTACCTAGCATATACATACATTCACTTACACAAACATACATATTCATTTTAGCTTAATAAATTAGAATAATTAGCGTCAGTGTCAATTTCAATTTGTTTATACACTAAAATAAATAAAATAGGAAAGTAAATGAAATTTAGAAGGAAAACCTCAACACTATCTATCAATCCGAATGCAATTAATGGATCTGAAGTAAGTTTTGTGTAGGTTTGTGCGATATTTAATTCAATTTCAAATTTTAGGTAGTGTAAAACACGTTTTATCGGCTGTATTTATTCTCATGGTACCTATTTTATTGCTCATCTCATACATATGGAACATTTTGTCCTTCACAAATAGTTTTCTAATAAAACGGCATACAACCAGAGTCACGATTTTTTTAAATATTTTTAAAAGTAACTGCATCTGAATGGACAGTCCATATACACAGATTTTCGTGTCTATGATGCTTCCAAACACTTTTTATTTGATTTTAATAGTTTTTTTTATATACAATTAGGACAGCGTTTTAACGAAAATGGATAATTTTTGTGATTCAACATAACTGAAAAATGACATTCCGAATGGTGTTAACAAAAAAAATTTTACCCATAATTACAATAAATTTTTTTTGGGATATTCTATTTGCATCACTGTCGTCCACCTACCTTCTATATCCTTAAAAAAATTAAAATTCGCATTTAAAATATTTTAAAGGAGAAGCAAAAACTGTTCTAGTTTGAAAGGCTGGCTCTAACATTGAGGCTCGCTATACCGCTTAATAGTATCACCAAAGGAAGGCATATACCAAGTGACAGAGTCTCAAAACGTGCAAAGTCAAATTTTACCTCACTATGGCTATAAATACTCAAGTCAGCTGTTGAGCAAGAATATTAAGGATTTTTCCACACTTTGATAACTTTGATAACTGGTCACGGGGCGATCGGCATGTACACCGACAGAATAGCACTGCCCTTTAACGTATACTGTAGCAGTTGCCGGACCCTTACAAGTAAGGGAATAGTCCTTCAGGCTCTCTTCTAGCCTAGAGGCTACGGTTAGGGGATCTTTATTATTCGTTATTTTGTTACGTAAGTGGTTCATAAAGGAATCTTGAGATTTAATAGATAGCTGTCAGGCCCCTACATAAGGCAATTAAGAAAAATTAAATTTTTTTTTAAATTTGTTTAGTTTAATAAGCTTTACGTTAAAAACGTGCAGGAGTGAAAAAATTTGCGTTGCATCAGCATTAACCAAAAAAAAATTTTTTTTTACTATCAAATAGCACCTAAGGTGTAGGCAGGAATCAAGCCTGGGACGCCCTGATTGGTAGTTTGGTACTGTACCCACTAATCAAAACGGAGTCTTGCGACTCTAATTGAAGGCCGGTTAGGCCGCCACGTAAACTAATCTACTAGGACACTCCCTTAAAATTAGCAGCTACTCACCCAATTATGTAGTTATTCTTGCAAATAAATTTTACTATCATCAAGATATATCGTTATGTTAGTATTATTAATTTGTACAAGTTTTTAATGTAATGGAGGCACTAAAAAAACACGCTGCCAAGAAAAATATATTAGGTAAAGTTGTAAAACGACTTTAATATCGCTTAAAATCAAAAGACTTAAGACACGAACAATAACCTTAAATAGTAGCAGCAGCTTAATCACAGAAACTTTAAATGGCTTAAGTATATCAAAAGATTTAAGATACAAATTTGAGTATAGCAAAGAAGTTAAAGAGTGGGAGGGCAAACTTTAAATAGAAGCAGCAAATGGATGAACAAATTTAAGACACGAATTTCACTATAGCAAAAACGTAAGTCTGAGAACTTGGATCTGAAATAGAAGCAACAATTTTGAGACAAAAACTTGGAATAACTAAAAAGTCTCAAAAGACTTGAAGAGGTACAAAACTGTGAATCTCATAAAAAAGTTTTTAGTGCTTGAAGCAGAATCACTCAAAACAATTTTACGTGTTCTTAAATCTCTTTTGAAATTGCCGTTGTGCGTCTCCACAAAAAAGCAAATTTTGAATAAAATTTATTATTCTTTTACACATTTTTCTTAAGCTTTTTATTTTGTCATTAATTCCAAAAAAAGACTTTCATTATTTTCAGAACTGTTAAAATCTTTCTTCAATCTTACAGTTTTCTGTTCTGAACTGCAAATAAATATAAGCAACAAAAATTGCTTTCAATAATTGCTTGTGGTCTAGTCACTTTTCAGCATTTACACAGCAAAAAATTCAAATCAATGAACAATAGATTTTTAATGGGGAAAAATCAATTTTAAGCTTAAAAAAAATATTTCCTCATTAGGAAATAAAATATTAAGGAACCATAATTTGTTGTGATTTTAATCTGAAATACTTTTCAATTAATTAAGAAAAAAAATTGTATATTTTTTTTTTGTAAAAAACAAATAAAAATAAAAGAAAATGTTTGCCACTGCTTTTTAAGTTCTTTTCAATAGTAGTATTTAAAATAAATATTTTTATAACGTTTGTACGTACTTACATACACTAAAAATGCAAAATATTTGCATACGCTGCATATGACTGCAGGTGATTTGCATGTTTATTAATAAAGCAAGTTAAAATAAAGAATATTGTAAAAGAAAGATGACAACAACATATTTCATTCATTTCATATGCATGTTTGCAGCCTTCCAGCAAATATTTTATATATTGCAATTTTATTATTTTTTTTGGGGGGGGGGGCGGTTGGAATAACAAGGAACATACTCGTCATGCAAGTATAAAAAAATTTATAATAAAATTAAATTTTCAAAGGATAGTACACAAACAAACAAAACAATTGAACTTTCATGAGAGATGAAAAATTTATTATTTTTTATCATAGTGAAGCAAAATCAATTTATATTGTTCGAACATAGTAAGTACATTTTGGAGTGACATATTGAAAGAAAGAAGTATCGATTGATAGGCAAATTGCAATTGTTTATTCCAAAGGAATGATTGTGAATTGTGAAATTGTCTATTGCGAATAAATTGTGCTATTTTGTCAGCTGTTGGTAATAGAAAATATTTTGCAAAAAAACGTTAATTAATTAAAAAAATAATATGACTATTTTATTAAGCTGGAGGTCTTATTTTTCAAAAATTTATTTTTATATCGATATTTCGCTCCAATTTTTGTAACTTCTTCAGGAATTATATTTATAATTATATCCTGCAGAAGCTACACAAAGTGGAAGCGAAAAGTCGATATAAAAATAAATTTTTTTTAAATAAGACCTCAAGCTTAATAAAATAGTCATATTATTTAAAAGAAAAAGGTTAAATAAAACTAATTAATAAATAATTAAAAAATATTTAAAAATCTAGAGCAACATTATTGGTTGACTGACTTGTCATCATCGCCTAACAAATTGCAATTCGGTTGTGCAGGTTCTTCCCAGAATGTGTAGAACGAGAAATTTTTGAAAATTTGAATAACGAGAGGGTAAAAAATGGTAAAAGGGGACTTCTTTTATCTGAGGAACTACTACAGTTAGAGCCAAAATTCAAATTAAAAAATATTCCCAAAAAAAAAACCGGATAGGTATTTTTTGATATTTGTACATTTTCGGGATAAAAAGGGTAAAACAATTATGTTGGTACGTTTTTATAACAACATTTAGCAATCACAGCAACAAAACCTGAATTGTATCCTTCTCTTCTTAAAAAAATCTCAAAATTCGAACAAATAAGCTGTAAAATGTGTATCCCTTTTTTAACATTTAGATAAAAACGTAAATTAAAAAAAAAAAATTAAATTAATAAAAATATATTAAAAAAAATTTTCAAAGGAGAAAAAAAAATAACAAAAAGCAGAAATATGATTGGTACTTTTCATTTAAACAATTTTAGTAATAGTTTTTATGTTATGTCCAAACCTAGAATCAAATGGTAAAGCCACAAGGTACTTCTTATTGATTTTAATGGTAGTTTAATATTAACAACCTTAGAACTACGAAACTGGGCTCAAAAGGTTCAAACCAAAATGAAAAATTGTACTTTTTATTCATTTTAATGCTACTTTCTGATTTTTTAATGCTAACGAACCTAGAAATACGAGATTGGGCTCATGTTCTGTGAATTCACATTTCTTTTCTTTTCTTCTAGTTTATTACAATAAAATAAATTAATCTTTAAAATAATTATTTATTTTATTTATAGGAAAAATAAGAAAGCTTCTTAAGTATCTATTGTATTTGTGTGTGCTTGTTTACTTATGCAAAAAATAAATGAAATAAAGAATTTATAGTTTATAAATTCCATTGGAGAGAAAAAGCTCAAATATTTATTCAAATTTTTGCAGTTGTAGTGGCAGAGTAGTGCATGAGTGGTCTTTGTGGCAGAGCAAGCAACATTTGCATTTGCAGTAGAAGAAAGAAGTACGAGTTGCGCTCAATAACTTTGTTAAATATGAAAACAAAAAAATATCTTTAGGTTTTTATCGATCAATATTTAAAATAATGCCAGTCAATAATTTCAAAGTTGTTTTTTTAGATTCGGCGTAGCTTACAAGTTCTTACGAAATTTAATTTTCATCTGCTGAGTTTTCTGAATAGCACCGAGAGTTTGGTGGCTTTTGATGTCAAGGGGAAAACTAGAAAGTACTCTTTAATTAAAATTAAAGTCTGCAGTAATAGAGAACAATCGCTTTATTAAATCATTTAGAAGATATTAGAAGCCCCAAAATTAATTAATTAAAAAATGCCAACAAATAAGTTATTGAGTTAATTGGGACAACAAGTAATATTTTTCTTAAATCGATTTGTGTTTATTAACACAGAAATAATAATAAATTTTGTTTACATTTGTTTTGGATGTAAAAAACCCTTAAGTCCGGTGACTATAGAGGTGTTGTTTTTAAGCAAAAAAATTTTATCGTAATTAATATTGATAATATGCATCTCATAAAGGTACTGACTCAATATCCTACTTAGTCGTACGATCTGTCTAAAAACGCATGTGTGCTAAAAAAGTATGATAGTGTGTATTGAACAAGCAGACTTTTTGACAGGTCTGTCCGATTTTTTAATGTTATGAAAATTTTCATAAAATAAATTTTATCTGTGCGATCAGAGTTGAATTTTATATGTTCAAGGCAGAAAAGTAGCAACAATACCAAGCTTGTGTTTTATTTATACAAAATTTTAGGTTATTTTTCATTGTACATATTTGTAAAAAAAAATACTTTGCGGCAAAGAAGAAATAAATACTTTTAAAAGTATTAAGCTGAGTAAACATATGTTTTTGCATCTTCTTTTGTATAATAGTGTGGCATAAAGTTCGCCATTTTAAGGCGATTTCTTCAAGTACGACAGAATTCTGTCATACATTATTTTGACATAATCGTACGATCGTGTAGGATAGTGAGTCAGTACCTTAACTAACATATACGCAATAGAATGCCTACGCTGGACGCCATCAGAGTGATCAAATTCATCGACAATGATTTTTAAGTCTAGTTTTTTTTTACTACATCAGTAGTGACATTTTTTTTTTTGAAGTGCACTTCCATATTTAAACTTCCATATTTAAAATATTCCCACACAGAGAAAACAGCTTCAGTTTTAAGAACTAAATTTGTCACGAATCAGTTTCGTTAATTTTAGTTAATTTAATAAATTTCCGTCAAGAAGATCTTTCAAAGAAAGTCGAAATATTGGAAAATTAAATCAAAAACAATTTTCATTGAGATCTTTAGCTTGAATAATATTTACTAATAATAAAATACAATATAGAAATATAAGTTGTAATTTCTAAATATAGAAAGGATATTTTACTACCTTTTTTTTTCAATTTAAAAATATTTTATTGATGCACAACATGAAACACATTTTATGAAAATTCAGATTGATTCTACAGTAAACGATTTATATATTATATTAAACTAGTTGACCCGGCAAACGTTGTCTTGCCTTAATATTTTTATATATTCGATCTTCTTACACTAAAAAATCTTACTCATAGAGTAAAGAACCGTGCGAGACCGGGTAAAAACAGGTAGTAGGCAAATAAGCCAGATACGGACTATAGCGCTACCTGCTGAGCGAATTTGTGATGTTAAACCTTCCAAGATTATACATATAAACCTTCCTCTTCAATCATTCTATCTATCAAAATCCGTTGCGTAGTTTTAAAGATTTAAGCATACATAGGGATATAGGGACAGAGAAAGCGACTTTGTTTTATATTATGTAGTGATTTTTCCTTCAGAAAGTTGCAGTAAAAGGTTTCTTCAAATTTAATACAACAAAGTATTCCTTATGCACAGTCCGTAACTTTCTAAAATAAGTTGATAACCAATAGAATATCAAATAAGTTTTAAATATTTAGGCTTAACAAAATTACCTTTGAAACAGGTTACTATACTAATATATAGATATAGATAAAATTAATTTTCTGTTTGTTTTGCAACAGATTTGTGTATATAAAATGTACACCAAGTAAGGTCTCCATACAGCTATGGACCAGCCACGTTCATTTTTACTCAAAACTTTTCAACATTTTTCACTGGATGTGTGCCCCTACTTAAATTAAGAATGAAATTATGCTTTGCAATATTTTATTTAATACTGACGTCTCTGCTAATAAGCTTAAGCCACTTTATTAGGTAGTAAATGGATGGGTTTTTTTAACTATGAAAATTGCATTTGGTACATATTTATTTCGACTCTCTATACTCTAAGGTCGGACGAGCCCGGGCAAAAGCATTTAGTTTAAAATAAAAAGGTAAAACTCATTTTCCTTAATAAATTCAAGAAAAATATTTTTTTTAAAGAAGAAAGTTAAAAGAATTTTAAATTTGTGAGATGGCTGCTCGAGGTATACAAATTGAACAGCCTATTGTTCTTTTTGTTATTGTCAAAGAAATAATGAAATTCATTTTGCTAAAGCTTTCAAATAAAACGAAACAAATTGAAGATTTTTTGTATCCTTTTTTTTCATTTGAATTTTAATCAAACATCAAACTGTTTATATGCAAATTACATGTCCATCACACATATTGAATGCATTTTTCTAGGTAATTTTATCACAAAGAAAAGGAAAAGGTAATTTTCTTTTTCTTGTTATTTTAAAATGACACTGGAGAATGGCATTACTTAAGCTCAAAATATTTAAATTTAAATAAAAAAAATTATGGATTTTTATGGAAAAAATAAATTAAAAAGAAATTTGAAGCATAAATCATTTTCATGAAATTTTTTAGATATTTTATTAAACAAAAAAATTTAAGAAAATAATATAAAATATTTTTCTGACCTTGGAAAGCCAATATTTTTTTTCGAAAATTTATGGTTTAGCTGACATTAAAATTTTCCAAGAAAAACCATATAAAATTTTTTTTTTTTCCAAAACTGAGTATTTACACTTAAAATAGAATAAAATTAGTATTTACTGATGGATTTTGATATTTTATAGCTCAAATTATTTCCACTATATGTTGGCATCTAGTTTTTGAGAATTTTTAAAAATCAAAATTTTCATAATTAAAAGAAAAATTTAACAAAATTTCGTCTGTATTCGTGTGCGAAATGCATTATTAAACTTTATTATTCCAAATATTTATTTATTTATTTATAATTAATTTAATGATGACAATAAATTCTAAGACTAAATCTAAATGAAGAGCGCTAACTGCATAGGCTATCTGCTCAATTCCAAATAATTTAATATGTTGTAACAGAAAAATTAAATGTTTTTGAGATATTTCGTAACAAAAACGCATAAATCGTTTGAAAGTTATGATGTGGAGCTTTCTTGTTTGCAAACTTGCAATAAAATAGGCTCTTCCGCCATTGTGCGCTTTATTATGAATGATACAATGCATAAAAATGTTACTGAATAATGTCAGGGTTGCAAATTATCAGTATGCAAAGTATTTATTAACAAAGTAAGCAAACAATGTATCAACTTGGCGTTAATACTGTATTGATACATTGGAAATATATGTTTAGAAAATCACCCATACTGTTGCTGTGGCAGCTATACGAAAGTTAAATCAAAAGGTTGTGAGCGTCTTTTTCAGCGGACATTCGTTTATTTTTGCTTTCGTTTGGGTTTGAAACAGAGAGCGTGTCAGCAAATATTTACAAGGACAGGCTAACAGATTGATAACGCTGAATGTGCATACTTTAAATAACCAGAATAGTCCAAACAAAAGGATAAAGTTACACTGAAAAAAAATTTGTTTCATAAATCTAATGAAACATTTTACTCACAAAATTTTTATTAATTTAATGAAATATTTCAAAAATTATAAAAAAAAATTTAATTTTTTTATTGCATTAATAAAATAAATATTTAATTGAATTGATGGTTTAAAAATTTTTCATAGGTTTATTCACAAAATTCAAAGGAAACCAAGCATATTCTACAGTCCACTTTCATTTCCCTTCAATAGAGATTTTGCATTTTTAAATTTCATTCACTTTTTATATTGAAAAACAAAAAAAAATTTTAAAATGTAACAACAAAACCCAACTTTTGTAGATCATCAAAAATAAAAAGTTGACTTTTCTCTCTGTGTATAGTCATATTTGTCACCTTACAAAAGCAAAAAAAAAATTATTTTATATAAATTTAATATCAAGCAGAATTTTAGTTTGTGTTTTTTTTTTTTTTTTTTTTGTGAAATTTTAATAACCCTTTTTAACCTTGAATTATTTTCATGCCAAAACAGCAAGTCTTGTCACAGACAAAGTTTAAGCAAAACACATTAAAAACAAGTGGAGACTTGTTGCATAAACGTGCTGTCCACTCTACTATCTAAATCCAAATCTGAAGAAAATTGCTGTAAAATGCTGTTGCATTGCAACAGTCAAAAGGAGAGCATGTGTTTGATTGTTGCTTACGATACTCACACACAAATAAAAATAAACATAAATAAATTATAAGAGTCAGCATTATTAACGTCATCATGACATCAGTTATACTTATTTTTTTTTTTTGTAAAAAGTAACATGTTGGACACACAATTACAAAATGTTCATGATTCAAATTGCAAGGGCGAGAAAAGTTTTCTAGGACATACACGTACACACCAGCTTTTGAATGTCAGACACTTGCACATCAAGTCAAGTCAAACATTAAATGTTTGATGAATAATTTTTTTTTGTTTTCTTTTTAGAAAAAGTTTCTTTCTTTCCTTTTTTTTTTATTCAACTGGAAAGAAGGTCATGCTCAGCTTAGAAAGGATTTTTAATATAAAATTTCAAAGTTAGGGGAATTAAAATAATTGCTTTAGAGCTTATTATAATGAAAGTAAATATCTAAATGGCATAATGTTGGAATTTAGAATTTTGGATAATAATATAAACACATTTACATATCGTCATATGTAATCAAGAAAGCCCTAGGTTACACTTAAACAATTTTACTAGTGAAATCTTTAATTTAACCTTTTTCAAAATTGTTTCAGTTTAAGAACGTTAGTTTTAATTGTGAGAGTGAATGAAAAACAACAAATGTCCACTTCATAAAATTTTTCATTTATTTTGATGTTTTTATTTCAAAAATCATATTGGTTTTCTGTGTGTACATGCACATAACGTGAGAGTGATTATTCTGTGCAACAAATTTCTTTTTAGTAGTAAATTTAAGAAAAGACATTGACTAAATAATCCAAAAATTTTTTTAATATTTGTGGGGTATCGTAAATTGATCACCGAATTCATAAAATCCAGGTACTTTAATATTTGCCATCTACTGGAGTCATAGATTCCCAATAATGTATGTAAAAATTCTACTTCAGTGGACAACTGAAAAAGATCTGGGGGTGCAAATAATCGTTTTTTATAGCGATTGATATCATCTGAATTTCATTATTACTGAAATTTTCGCTAGAAGTTATTCGATATTGAAAGCGGCCCTGCTCTTTAGCTCACTAAACCTATGATTTGGTGGCAGACTCGTAAACATCATGATAATTATTATTTTTGTATGGTAAACGAAACTCCGTCTTCTGCTCAGAGGCCTGTTGCACACTGTAATAAGCCACCAGTGCCAGTACAATCGACTTTACGAATCTCTTTTGAAACTGACAACATAGAAATTGATGAAGAAAGACATGAATCTAATTTCGTTTTCTATTCTCAAAAAATATATTGCCTTTAAATTATGTAAAGTGATGGCTTTTTTTTTTTTTGATTGCAATAGAACAAAAATAAGTTTTTATGTAACAGAAAATATATTTAGCGTTTCATATATTTCATGCTTTTAAAACGATTTATGAAATCTGTTTACGTTAACATCACTGGTAAACAGTTGACACAAAAAAAACTTAAAACTAAATAGAAATCATGGTACAATAAAACCAGATAACTTTAAAAATACAAAAATAACAACATTACAAAAAACTAATGTATTTTGTTATTGCTTTTGAGGCTCCTCTTGTCAAAAATTATTTCCGGTAGTTGATATCAAGACGTGTGCTAAAGTGAAACAAAAGATTTGTTTCTTATTTTGATATCTCTTAGTTTTTGACAGAACGGGCTTCAATCATGCAGGATGCAGCTGGCGTCTCACTGTCACCTGCTTTTCTTACACCATGATAGAAATCAATTTGGCTTCAACAGCGATAAGTAATAAAAAAATATATTTTTCTTTTTATTTTTATTTTTATTCAGTTTTTGTTTATTTTCTACACATTAAAATAAAGTTTCTACTAAAGGTGCTTAAATTCTATATTTGCTGTCTGTACCAAACCTCTTGTTTTAGTGACCAGTATATTTCGTTCAATTTTTGAAAGTGATCTGTTCGATCATTTTAATTTATGCGGTCATTTGTTAAATCTTCCAGTTAAGACACATGAACGAAGGATAGCAAAGACCGAATGACAAAAAATAATATAAAAGCAATATAAACAAAGATTGTGATCCACTTTAAATTATTTACTAAAACATATAAATAAATAAAATAAAATAAAATAAAATAAAATAAAATTTATAAATTATAATGCTAAATTGTTTTTATTATGAAGGCGTAATGATAGCACAAACCTATTTTTTTAAATCATAAGAACAAACGAACGACAGACCGGGAGACCGACAAAGTTTTAATAAAAGGAGCTAATCATTTCATGCAATTGAGAGTTTTGGTTCATTTGATTCGTTCGGTCGTGACCGACACAGATCTATTTATGATTTAATTCTTCATTAAAAGTAAAAAAGAAAGGAAAAAGCAATAGCAAAAAATTAAAAAAGTTTATTATAAAGTAAACTAAAACTTTGTTGCTTAAAAAGCAATTGCAGAAGCCTGGGCCCAAATCGCCGCAACGATAGCGAGCAATTCGTATAGATATTTAACAATTTTTTCATACATATTTTTTTTTCTTGCTAATAAAAACTCATTTTATATGGATTTTAATCTGTCAACATTTCTTTTTTTTCTGTTCAATTTTTTTTTTTTTTGCTCAAGGACCTGTTAAAATGATATAAATAAATAATTTTTTTTCAACATTTTATCCATTTTTCTTTACAAATGTTGATCAAGTAGTTCATAACCCTACATTGTATGACCATAATATCTGCCATCTGTGTGTAGGTGACCTAAGAGCGTGGGTCTGTATGTGTTTGTTTGTATGTAATGTTTGCTTACATCTGTGGAGGATTTATAAATCCATTTAGTTAGTGTTTTGTGTGTATAAAAATTAATGACTGACTTCATGCTTAAACAATATTTATCGAATGTTTAACACGACCATATACAACAACAAAAAATTACACACAAACTTAGTTCAGGGGAGTAGGAGAAATGTTGTAAAATTAGAAAATAAAATACAAAGATACATGAAAGAGTCTCTGCATGTCCTAGCATTAAGAAAAATTGTTAAAAATTTTTTACCAAATATAATGTGCATGATTAGATAGCGACGAGTTTTCTTTTTTTGCCCCCTTATCCAAAAAAATTAACGTAGACTTTAATGTCAACTTTAAAGAAATTTTTCATATAATTTTTTTAAAAATTTTACTTTAGAGTCTACGTTAATTTTTTTTTTGGATAAGAGCATTTTTTTACGTTATTAAAATTTAGGTTCACGTTATTAAAATTTACAACAACAACAAAAAACAGCTAACAGAAGATGAATTTAATTAAAATGCAAATCCTCACAAAGCTGAGCTCTAAAATAATTTATTTATTTTAATATACCAGCAGCCAAATCGGTATCAACAAATTTCATTCAATATTCAATTTCATTCTGAGTTAAACTCATAAAAAATTTAATAAAACCCCAAGAATAAAAAATTTTTCATTTATATTTGCTTAAATAAACTTCCAACCACAACTGGTTTCTTGAATGGTGCCCCACACTCCAACGCGAAGAACAATAAAGATTTTCAAAAATAAATTTCATTTCTGTTTCTGTTTATTTCTTGTAAAAAAATTTACACTAGAAAAGTCATAAAATGTACTATTTATTTAAGGAAGCACATTAACTTCGATATGTTGGCAAGGAGTGAGTGATTGGCGGGTATTCTACAAAAATATTTGCAGCATTTAATAGTCAAAGTGATTTTATTATTCAAGTCTTTGAATTCAGTAAATGGTATTCAACAAATTTACAAATATTAGGCTCCGTCAATTGTTGCTGATTTTGTTGGGAATTTTTGTTTCTCCATTTAATTTTTTTTTCAAATAAATATTAATAATTTTCAACAGGAAATATTTCATTATGCTCATTTTCTTAAAAAAAAAGAAAAGAAAAGAAGAGTAAATTAAATTGAGTATTTTAAGTATTCGTTTTGGTGGTGTTTATTTGCGAGAAGAGCTTTCATTTTCCAATAAAGAGAGAGCAACGTGTATGCTTCGTTTGATGGAATTGCCAGAATTGAATGTTTTATAGTCAAGTCTAATTTGGCCTCATGCCTATACAACATGTGTGAAGCATACCGCTGAGCGGTTGAGCGGGCTTTTTAGTAAAGTTATCTGCAAAAAAATTTTTATATTTTATTTTTGTTTTATTATTGTTATTGTTAGACTGTTAGTGAATTGAAGAAAAATTTATTATTATATTATAATTTTTTTTCCATTTTTGCTCAGCAAGATTTAACTATAGACAGAATTAATCTCTGAATTTTTTATAACGCAAGTATGAACTTATGCATGCAATCACACTTAATTAATGGAAATTATAATTAATATTGAAAATAATAAATAATTAAAAAAAAACTGGAGCTCACAAAATATTAATTTATATAAAAAATAGCTGATCCGGCAAACGTTGTTTTGCCATATGAATTATTTCTAGAATATGAAAATACGAGTATATCTTATTTATTGGAAGCGTGGAAAAGTGGAGGAGGCATGAAGCGCTGTGAACGTTGACGGTATGTGAAACTAACAAAGTGAGATAAAGCTTATTGCAAGAGAGACAGGAGAACGCTCCCGCCCCTATTTCGTGCTGTTTAGTGGTGAGAAGTGAAATTGGTAGATCCTTAAGGGGGCTAACTGATGAAGTGTTAATTAATCAGTTATCGACCGTGGTTGAAATTCATTATATGACTAATATCACTATTAAAAAACAGGGATTGATTGTAAAAGAGTGAAAATTTATTTTATTAAATGTATTTTTTAATGCGACATATCAAAAATAAATAAAAACTTTATCGGAAAAATTAAAAACAAAATTTTTGGGGTGAACCACCTATATCACTTAGGGGTATAAAAATTTTTATTATTAATTTAAATTAGTAATAAGCCTTTTTTCATCAAAATCGGTTAAACCGTTTCAAAGGATTGTGCCACAAGAATTTTATACACTAGAAGATAAAAGTTTAAAGAAATAATAAAAAATAAATATTTAAATGTTTATTAGTTAGTTCATTTAACCTTTTTCTTTTTAATTAAAACGGCTAGTTTAATAAGCTTGAGGTCGTATTTTATGAATTTCGCTCCAACTTGCGTAGCTTTTTCAGGATATAAAATTGTGTTGATAAATTTAGCAGGGACTTAGTTGAAGGTCCGTCTTAATTGTCTGTCTCTTGCCCTTTTTTCCATGCCCTTTTTTAACGGGCTCTTATTTTTGTTGTTGGTTGCCTATTTTGTTAACTTTAAGTACCACTTCTTCTTACATTTATATTTTTATATATATTTTACTGAAGGAAATCATTTAAAACCTAAGTCATTCTAGAGTGTACTCGTATAAATAAAAACGTGTAATAAAGCCTGAAGTTAGATATTATAAATCAACAAGTATTGTGTTATTTTCATTTGGGAGCTTTACGAGCTTGATACCTATTCAAATAAGACGGATATACGCCGGGGTTATACCAAACAAAAAACGCTTAAAAAATGTTTGCAAAATTAAATTAAATTATATTTATTTCGAATTCCTTTTGGTTATCTTTCTAAAAATTTATTTTTTTATTAATTGAATTTATTTTATTGCTTTTAAAAATAAGTTTCTCAGAAAAGATTTTTTTTTAGAACTCGTTAATTTTAGTTTCTTGAATTTAAAACTAATTATTTATTTTAGGATTAATAAAATAATTGGTGCTCAAAGAAAATTATTTGTATTAATGTTTATCATTTTTTTTTATATATAAATAAGTTTATTTGTTAATTTATTTAAGCTTTTTCTTTTTAATTAAAATGTCTATTTTATTAAGCTTGAGGTCTTACTTTATAATTTAAATTTTATATCAATATAAAAATAAATTTATAAAATATGACCGCAAGCTTAATAAAATAGACATTTTAATTAAAAAGAAAAAGCTTAAATAAATTAACAAATAAACTTATTTATATAAAAAAAAATAAAATGATAAACATTAAAATAAAAATAATTTTCTTTGAACACCAATTATTTTATTAATCCTAAAATAAATAATTAGTTTTAAATTCAAATTGACCTTTTTTATTGAAACGGCAAACTTATTAAGCTTAAGATCGTATTATAAAAATTTATTTTTATAATGATATTTCGCTCCAATAATAAATAAAAAAAATTTAAGCGAGCCGTTTCATTTAAATAATTTTTTTTTTTTTTTTTTTTTGATATTTAAGAAGAATGTTTAAAGTGAAAAATTTGAATATTTACCTAACAACGACACGGTATAGCCGAATTTAACTTTTTTGTCGCTTTCACATATTCTAATTTTCAAAAATTTATTTATGTATTCTCATGTATAATTAATGATTAAAAAATTGCATTAAATGAGCATTTCATTCCAGATTGCGAAAAATGAAAAAACTCATTTCAAAAAAATTTTTATTTTATATTCTGTTGTAACTATTGTTACACAAGGACTTTACAGGAAGCTAAAAAAAAATTAATTCTCACAAACGCAGCTATTTTCTTTGTGTAAATAAAGTGAAGCTCTAAAATCAGATACCGTATTAATATTTCAAAAAGACTTTTAATAATTATGTAGCTTTAAAGCCTCCTTCTTAATATTTTCTCTTTTTTCTTTCACTCTCTCTTTTCTGTAGGATTATTTATAATTGAAATAAAAAATTGTTATTAGCAGGAGTTGCCAAGCAATTGTGCCTACTTTACGTATACAGGATTTTAATGTTTTTTGTAGGTATGTACTTATGTAATTACTCGTATATAGTTCAGGCTGCACTGTGTATCAAAAGGTGAATTTTGAGCTCAATTAACTTTGTTTTTCTCAAGTCATTATCTTAAGGCGAAATTAACTAAATTTTTTTTATAAACAGTCACATAATTTACTGGCAGATTTTAAAACACATAAAATTAATTCGAATTACAAAAATTCACTTAAACTGTGTGTCAGGTGCCGTCCACTTGAAGCCGGTAACGATTATCGTTTATATATTAAACGCAATAGTCGATATATGGAAAACTTAATAAGTTATGATCAAAACGTCAACCAGTTGTACTAAAAAGTGGCCGGAAAGAGGCAGTAGTAGAACTGATTACCTTTTTGGTCATAACTTACTTAGTTTTCAAGATATCGACTTGATTTCTATTGCGTTGAATAGATAAATGTATTGGCTGTAATTCGAATGTTTTTTTTTTTAAGGATAGTGTGAAAAAATTTTTTCCGCCAAAAATTACCATGAACTACCCCCTTTGCTTTTTTTAAAATGATAAAAAAAAATTTTCGCAATATCCGCAACAAAAAATTGCGACAAAAATAAAGTCTATTTTGAAAATGAAAAAAGGCTATGAATGAAAAAAAGGCTATGCGAGAAAAAAAGTCTAAATCTAGCCTAAAAAAATCTAAAATGGCAACGCTGCTTACTACTTGCATGAAAAAAAATTACAATGAATTTAAAAAATGCACTCTTACTGAAACACTTTTTATTTCAGCTGAATTTTTTTACTAAGAATATGGTCGTTAGTAACGTTTAAGATTTACTGTACAGCTCAGTTCTTAATTGCAATCCTAAGCATGTTTAGGTCTTAACAGCTCATTGTGCGTCTTGGCATCGCTGGGCAGCTATTAAAGCAACAGATATTAGAAGGCCAAGGAGACCAAAAAAGAGAGCTATTCCGAAAAAATGCGATGAGTAGTCCCCGGATGGTTAGAAATATTTCTCCCGCCCCCCTGAGAACACGGGTTGTGGTTTTAGTTGGTAGGCGTTTTAAGCCTACCATCAGTTATGTAAGAAAAATCTTGTTTTGTCTTTTGACTAACACTTGTTTAATTAGATATTTAAAAGCGGCTGAAGCTTAACAAAAAGTAGACAAACTAAATTAAAACCTCTAGCCTTAAAGCTTTTATTGTTACTATTTTTAATTTTTTGCTGTTAAATGAAGAAAGAAACTGAACAGAAGTTCTTAAAATATAAAATTTATTTTAAATTAATTTTCTTAAATTTTTTTTATCTCACAGTTATTAATAAAAAAAAAATAGCCGTGAGAAGACTCACATGCATGAAAAGGATTCCTTTATGGTTTTTGCTTACTATTTTCAAAGTCACATTCAATACAAAACAAACACTTGTTACAGAGCGTTAGAAAAAAAAAGCTATTTGGCATTAAACAGAAATAAACCTAAAAACGTTATTCTGCTCTTACTGAATCTCTTAATTTTTAATACTCATCCACAACAATGCGCACAAACTACAATTTTTACTCAATGAAATTTACACACACACACAAAAGACAAAGATAAATACAATAACAACCTGATTTAACATGAGGGGGGGTCTGGTTATCTGGCTAGTTGGCTGGCTGAAAGGAAAGTAAAGAATTTTTAGTTCAATTGAAGAATTCAACAAAATCGGTACTTTGCAAGCGGAAAAATTGTTTAATAAAAACCAAAAAAAAAAATTAAACAAATAGATAAATAAACATCTCTATCCATACACGCACACACGCACACAGATACACCAGAAATACCAAATTGTGTGCTTTTCCTTTAATACGTACATAAAATTACATGTAAACATTTGCACATGCACGCAAACAAACACACAACTAAATTCCTACATACACAAATAAAATTGTAAGTGATGTGGTGTGGTGTCGTGTATACCCGTATACAAGCATAATTAAATAAATAAATAAAAATGTAAGTGAAGTGAAACCAGCAGCAGCCACACAGCCTAAATACTAAGAAAAGGAAGTTCAAAAGCATACACACAGAGACATTTTATAACTCTAAAGGAAGTAGAACAAGTGAGAAACGAGATAAGAGAAAGAAAGTGTTGTACAGAATTTGTGCTTGATAAATGAATGAATGAAATAAATATTTTGCAAGTTTAAAGAAGCCAAAACATACGGGTAAAAAGAAAAATTGTTTAAGGAAAATCAAATCAAATCTTGCTTGGCAGTGATAAAAAAAAATATTAAAAAAGAAACTTAAATTTGTTTACTGTGACTTTAACATAAACGCAGTTAAGGTGTTTGAAACAAAAGCTAGAAACGTGTTGCACGTGAAACCCCTTAAAGTCTGAAAAGTGACCAAGCAAACGCACAAACATTAAAAAAAAAAACTTAATAACTAGAAAAATAACAGAGAAAAAAAATTAAAACAAAGAAATGCTTACTGTCACTTAAAGCCACTCCAAAAACCGATACACAAAGAAAACCAAAACCAAAACCCCAACAAAACACATACAAAATTAAGAACAAAAGGAGAAGCTAAATTGCCCATTAGTATTCTTTACCTGAACTCACAAATTCATAACTACACTCACTCACTTTGGCGTAAAGAAAAAGCATAAAGCCACACACAGAAAAATGTCAGAAATTGTGGAATTAAATGTAGGTGGTGTCCATTATACCACCACATTAAGTTCATTGCTGCAGGATAAATCATCTTTGCTAAACGATTTGTTTAGCAAAAGGGAGGATTTATTAAAGGACAGCAAAGGACGCTATTTTCTTGATCGTGATGGTGTGCTATTCCGTTACATATTAGATTATTTACGTGACCAAACGCTACAGTTGCCAGAGGATTTTCGTGAAAAGCAACGCTTAAAAAAGGAGGCAGAATACTTTAAGCTGCAGGGCATGTTGGCGTGTTTACGCAAAGAACGTGATGGTCGCTCGCCCGGCTGCATAACTATTGGATATCGTGGCAGTTTTCAATTTGGCAAAGATGGTCTGGCCGATGTCAAATTCCGGAAACTGTCACGTATCCTGGTGTGTGGCCGTGTGGCCTTGTGTCGCGAGGTATTTGGTGATACGCTTAATGAATCACGCGACCCCGATCATGGAGGCCCCGATCGCTACACATCCCGTTTCTTCCTAAAGCACTGTTTCATTGAACAAGCCTTCGATATGTTACACGATCAAGGTTTTCGCATGGCTGGCAGTTGTGGTTCAGGTACAGCCGGCTCAGCAGCAGAGCCCAAGCCAGGCGTGGATACTGAAGAGAATCGATGGAATCATTACAATGAATTTGTATTTGTAAGAGACTAAAAAGTTTCCTCAAAGTTTGCCAACTACATTTTTTTAGCGGTAAGCGTTACAAATTTCTTATTTCTGTATTCTTTTGATTTTTCTTTCATTTTTAACTCTTAAGAAACAAAAAATATTGACAATTTTACAACCTAAAACTTAATTTTAGTGTAGCCAATTAAATTATTCGTTTTGTAATAAGAAAAAATTAAATACCTAGAGAATATTAAGCAGCAAATAAAAGTTGAATGAAAATTAAGCAACAAACAAAATTTTATTTTATCAGTGAAAATAATTTTAAAGAATTTAAAAGAAAAACTCTACTTGAAACAATAAAAGAAATTGGAACAGTGCTGGGTTACACGTGAAATACAAAATAAATTTGGAACTTCTCAGAAAAAAATAATTAAATTTCAATTTTATCTGCCAAGAGTTACAATTTCAATTTTATTTTTAATGGCTGTTCCATAATACTTTTATATGTAGAAGCAGGTTGAGGTAAAAGTTCAAGAGGTAGCTTGAGAACTTTTCAGAAAGCCCAATTTGTTGAGCTCAAGAATGTATGAGGCAACGGCACACGTACAGCCAGAAAAATATTTATTTTGATTTTCTTATAATTTCATAAATTAAAATTTGTTTTCTTTTAATATTTTTCTCTCACAGGCATATTAATCTCAGATCTGTAATGAAAATTATTCTATGCTTGAGCAAGAATAGGAAATAAGTATAGGCAAGAACGGCCCTTCAGTGTCTACGTGAATGTAAAAAGGCAGTTTCTCATCTTCTCTATAAGTATTCGCTTTCTCTTGCTTCAAGTCACATATTTTTCAAAACACATTTTGTTCTCTTAGTGTAGAATCACTGAAATGTACATTGAGACAACAACTTCGGCTGTGAGAACTAAATTTGTTTCCAATCAAAAATTCAGTTGCGACCGTCAAAGTTTTTAATCGTGATAATAGAAATTCGGTCTAACAGCTCAAAATATTTTTACAAGAAATAAATTTTAGTCTATACTATGGAATTGGTTATCACAACCCAATTTTTGATTGGAAACAAATTTAGTTCTCACAACCGAAGTTGTTTTCTGTGTTTAGTTGTTAAATTAATGCTACGTTGTTATTGATTGCAAAATAATGAAATTTTCTTTCAGTATAAAAGGTTGTTTAGGCTTGTTAACTATACCAAGTGCTTGAAAGCTCTGCAATGCCCGGACACCATCCGTAGTCAAAATGACAAGAAACGGTGTCAATAGTATATCGACCATATTTGTGCTCACTTTTGACAACGAATGGTGTCATTTTAACAACACATTATTGACAACATAGCGTTGCAAAATTGACAACGTATGGAGTCAAATTAACATCATACTGGTGTCGAATTAACAACATACCAGAGCTGAACCGACATTATTTGGTGTCAAAATGACACCATACTGGTGTCGAATTGACTCAGTTTGTTAAAAAAATGACAACGTTCGTTATCAATTTGACAACGTGTGTTGTCAAAAAAGTAAAATCGTTGCTTTTTTTCTAAGTTGACACCCAACCGTTGTCAATTTGTACATGCTTTTTAAAAAAATTTTAAATACTAGTTGTCAACTAAATGGTCGGGTAACAATGCGAAATGCTGACCGAGTCAGGCCCAGTAAGTAATTTATTCTATTCCGCTAAAAGAATGACTTAAATCTTTTCTTTACCCTGATTTGCCTTGTCTCCAACCAATACTGTTGGTATTACTTTTCCAGTCACTCACCATATTCGAGCTTAATAAAGCTAAAGTTAGTCCTTCTCATTCTTTTCCTCAATTTATAACAGTGAAATAAATTTAAGAAGTAAAGCAAATACTACACAGCCTACTGTTGAAGTAAAATGGAAGGTTTTTTTAAATAAAAGTAAAACAAAAAAAATTCGTTTTGTTATTTTTGTAAGCAAGTAAAAACAAAAACAAGTTTGTCGCTGCAATACAAAACACAGACAAGCTTTTAAACGGTTATGAAAATTCCTCAACATTTTTAAATGGCTCTAGGAAATATTAAATGTTTTTGGTGGGCTTGTGGGCAGAGTGTAAATAACTAACACAACACGTTGTTTAAATATTTGTCTTGTTTCATTAGGCTAAAATAAATGACACAATAACTCTGTGAAACTCATTATTTTATTTTAAAATAAATTTTTTTAGCAAAATAAATTATTCCAAAGCGTTTCTTTATTTTATATATATTTTTTTTTATTTAGAAACAACCCCACTTGTTCCAATTTAACTCTATACCACCACCCTCTAGTAAATTTTGATAATCATTTTAATACTAACAAACAAACAAACAAACACATTTATTAACTAAAAATCATATATTTTTGTTCAAACAAAAAAAATTAATTTAAAATAAAATTAATTTTTTCCAATTATGCCAAAACCAAAAAAAAAAAATCAATTTACTCACGAAATATGACTTCCATATTATTTTATTTTTATTATTTTTAATTGTACCTAAACAAGAAAGAAATAAAATTGTATATTTAATTTTAATTATTGTTTAAGAAACTAAACTTTTCTTTTTTTGTAATTAATACTTGTTATTGTATATTTTACTGTGAAACAATAAAAGGAAACAAGCACATCTGTTGGTGTTTGAAAATAAATTTTTTAAAAAACAACTTGTGCGTAAAAGCGAAAATTACACTAAACTGCAGCAGCTGCTGTATAGAAATTTTTGTTTTATAAATGAGCAATTCCATGGAAAAATTTACTTCTATTATGTAACGTAATTTTTTTTTAACTGTTTACTTTCAAAATAAATTTCTCAAGCTCGAGGTTGAAAATATTTATTTTGAAATTTTAGATATTAACAAAAGAAGGTCGAAAAAATATTAATAAAATTAAATATTGTTTAAAAAAAATTATTTCTATATCTAGTTTTAATTTTATTTTATAATTTTATATTTATTTCTACATTTATTAATGGGCTTAATCTTCCTACTAAGAGCAAAAATTTGAAAATAAAGATAAAGATTTATTATATTTATATAAATAAATAAATATGTTTTTTTAAGTTCTCAAGTGTAAAACTCATTATATTTGGTCTTAAAAAGGTTTTAAGGATGTCATAAGTCCATATTTAAAAAAGGTCAATCCTTTGGTTGAATATTTTTTTTTTTACAATATTTTCTTTACTAGAAGGTAAATTAAAAATACTATTATACTCTACATAAAGTTTGACATTTATTTTTAGGCGGTTTGACCTTCTAATTTGCTTATTTTAATGGCGGCGTCATCAGGGCAAACACCTGCAATTTGGTTATTGTATCGACTAGAAACCGACAGTTCAAGTATTTAAATATTAATTTAGCCAAATAGAAAAATATTTACTACAAAAATACAAATTCGTAAAACTAGCAACACTAAACAAAAAAAAATTTTTTTTGCTTCTTGAAAATGTCAAAATAATCAGATTATCTATAGAATTTTAACTGTTTGATAGACAACTAAACAGCTGATTCACTGACTAAACTTTGTAATGAATTCCTTTTGAAGAGAAAGATATTTCTCAACAAAACTTTAAGAAAATAGCATTTTTTTTTATAAATATGCAAAAACATGCATTTAAGGCAAAATATGCACTAACAAATTAATGCCATTTAACTGGAAATATTATGATTCGCAAAGATATTAATTAATTAAGCATTTGCTTGAAGTTCCTTGCTCAAAAAACATTTTTCATTTAAAATTTATGAAACTTTATTTAGGTTTTTGAGCACAAAATTTTAATTTTTACTTTTAATTTTACATTAAATTTTTTTTTTTACTTTTTTACGTTTTGCAATAGTTATGTTAAAATGCTTACAATATTTATATTGGTTGAACACATCTAGTTGTTTTTGTGACATTACACATTACATACATGTCGTAATGCAGAAGGAATTTTTCATGGAATAGCCTATATTTAATTACTTTTGATTAAATTAATCCATTAGCTTCAAGTTGAAAGTTTTTTTAACATTATGGCCAGACAGAGAATAGTTAACATCCACAATTGAATGTGATATGCATACACACTACAATAAAAAAAAGTAGAACAAACTATTCTGAAAAATCTGCATCTAGTAGCTCAAAAATGCGTAAACGTCTAAAAAGTTTAATTTAATTTATTGTGGTTGCTTTTTCAAAATAGTTATTTTATTTATTTCTTTACAAAAATGAAACTTTTTCGAGCCATTAGATGCAGTTTTTTCTACCCTTTTTGATCTGCTAGTGTCAAAGACAGGAACACAAAATTCCAATTGGTTTTCGAAAAAAGTCAAGTCTTTGTCACAAGGTTCATAGGGCAATAAATAAGAGTTTTGTTACTTTCAAAAAATACTTGGAGAAATTCCAAACGAGAAGCAGTTTGCACTCGCTGACTTCAAAAATATTGCACTGGCTTATTGAATCAATAAAACAATTTTAATAATTATGATTTGTGATTTCTCTCACTTTATCCATCTCTATCTCTCTCTCTCTCTCTTGGATTATGTTTTGTTTTATATAATAAATAAACTGTTTTCTATTCGATGTCACTCTGCTGGTTCACCGATGAATCGGATTCCGGTGCACGATCTAATGTTTCGTAACCATGACATCAGTTTTTGGCCAATACCACATCTAACATCGAAGCCTTGAAGCATAGTTAGCAGTAGTTTCTTTGTAAAATTTTATTAAAAAAGGTTGAAATACAAAAAAAAATTATTATTGTTGCTCAGTATGGGTCACATAGTGGGTGTTAATGATTCTTACCAACTTGAATTTACTTCTTTAATTTAATTTTTTTTTTTTACATGGAAATCATTGAAACTTTTTTCACTTTAATGTAATTTAATATACAAGCAACATTTCAAATAAAATTGAATAATTAAATACTTTATGTAAATTGTTTAACTTTAAAAAAACTCATAAAATTCTAATAATACCAACCAATAAATAGAAATATTTAGTAAAAATATTTAAAGGAAACTATTTGTAAACCTATAAGTGATAATTAATTATTAAAATCTTAGGAAAATATACATACAAAACTAATGATATTTAAATACAAAATAAATCAAACTGAATTATATATAAATGAATGTTAAAACTACCAAACTACTAACAAAATAAATAAATAAAACCACAAAGAGAAAAAAATATAAAATTTTAAAAGAAAGAAACACTTTCCCACCCCCTGAAAAAAATATTTTGTGTGTGGGTTTTAATAACATAAAAAATATATCGAAATTTAATTCTTGTCTAAACCAGAAAACCGCAGAAACTAGTTGCTTTTGAACTATCAAAATACAACAACATAAATGGAGTCTTGTAAAATTTATTTATTTTTATTTTTAACATTTTTTGTGTCTTTTTTTCTTTTGTGATAAAAAAATTTTAAGGTTCCTCCTACAAGATTTGAAAACGTTAGTGTCTTGGTTTTTAAATCACAGAGCACCTTTTTGTATTTTCAAATCACATTGACAAACTGTGATTTTCAGAACATGCCTGATAGTGGAGGTTACAGACAAAAAAAATCTCCTGCTACGGCAATGATCTAGTTTTGTTAGCAATTTTTGAAGTGAAGTTGGCTGCAAAATATTTTTTTTATTATTTTCTAAAATTACCCAGTGGAATGCCAACCGTAAAAAAATTCAAATGTTGGTTAATTACTTTTTTAGTAGAACATTTTATAGTCAAATTTATAGTTTTCCTTCATTTATTTAAATTTTAATACACAAAATTCAGATATATATTTAAGTAAAAAAGCAGAAGCAAAAAAATACACTTAAAAAATTTTATTTTGTTGTTTGCTTCTAAAACTATTGTTTTCTTGCTGGGAAAAGCTTAGGATTCCCAAAATAAACGTTAAACAAAAACGGTTTTGTTACTTAAGGATCGGAGTAGACTTTTGGTCATTATAGTTTATAAACCTTTTTTTTTTTTTTTTTTTTTTTTTTTTTTGATTTATTAAAAATATCCACACCAGCTACATGTATCACCAACATATATTTTTGGGTATATGTTTGCATTTACGTGTCCGTCTATTGCAAAATACCGAAAATTTTCTAAATTGACGTCTTGGCTTTTCATTATTTTTCTCTCCATCTATACTCCAGAATTTCCTCAAAGAGTCTAAAGACTTTTGAATAGGATTTTAAGGACTTCTTCTATTGCCTTCGAGATTAGAATTTTACCCAACATTTGAACTTATCCTCCAAAGAACAACCTTATATCAACCTCATTTTAATATTAGCAAGTATGATGTGTGGCCAATAATAAAACCGTCTTGACACGCTTGCATTTTTTTAGTTTTTTTTTTTTTAATCTAGCTTTTGTTTAATCGGTTTGTTGAATACGAAACCGAAACTAGAGCGGTTTCTCATTTCAACTTAAGCGTTAAGCGCTAAAAATCGCTAAACTTGTCGAGCTAATTTAAGTTTGTCTGTAAATCTCTTATTTTGTCATTCACTACATCCAGTTAAGGCTGTAATTATAAATGAAAATTTTATTTTTAGTTCAAAGTTGTTTCAAATCGGAAGCTCAATTTAATAGATGCCAAACATTTATAATAAAAAAAATATTCAGAAACAAAAATAATAAAAATATTAAACAACAACAGTAATAAAAATAAAACAAAAATACTCACACAAAATCAATATAATTACGATAAAAAAGAAATTTTTGAAATAAATTTTTAATGTTCAACTCTTACCACCTCCTCCCACCACATTAAAATATAAAGAAAAAAATGGTGAATAACTTTTAAATTGCTTGGCAATTTGAAATCGAAAATTTATTTGTTAGAGAGAATTTCAACTACTATAAAATTTGAAAACTATATGTGGTTTACAAATGCATTATTTTTTAGTAATTAAATAAGTAATTATGGAAAAATTATTGAGCAAAAACACACACACTTGCGAGTGCATACTTACAGAAAATGTAACTCATTGAATAGTTTAAATAGAAATGTAAAATGGTTATATATAAATAAAAAAATATTAATTGTAAAATTATACGTACAAATAAAATTTATTTGAGTTTGCAAATTATTTACTAATTTTAACAGCAAATGGAATGGTAAGTACATGATTAAAAATAATAGCAAAATAATAACAATCAAGCTTAAATAAAATTTTAAACAATTTGTATATTAGTACTTTATATTATTTACGCTTTAGTTTATAATTTTGACTTTTAATAATCAATAAAAATCACTCATAGACGTAAAATATTCAGTTCGATTAATAAACACTAGAAAGTTTAAAATAAATAAAAGCTAATAGCCAAATGTGTTGCTAAGCCTAAAAATTCCAGAATCCCTTGGCCAAGTCTGAAAATTTTTGTTTTCATATTTTCATTAAGGCATAAGAAAGGTTCTTATGGAGAGAAAAATAGTACAAATAAAAAATTTTATTTTGCTATGTAATATAAGAAACACATTTATTTTATAGTACCCAAACACATTGGCCCATAATCATAGTCAAACAATAAAGTCGGTTGTTTTTAAAAACAACCTAAAAATTAAAAGCTGTTACTGAAAATTTTACTACTATAGACAAAACAAAAGTAGGTTTTAAGTTGAATCAACTTTAACAAGGTATCACCAATATTTCAACATAAAAAAGTGAATTAATAAAAATAAAATAAAAAAAAAACTGAAAAGTAATTTAAATTTTTTTAAAAATCGTTGTTTGTATATTTTAAATTTTTTTATGATTTAAATCCTGGAGAATTTCAAAATCTCTTTACACGTTTTGTAAATGCAAACATTTTTTAATTTCGTTATAAAAAAAAAAAATTTTATAATTTATTTGGAATTTTTACTTAATTTTATTTTTATTTTGTTTGTTTGATTTTCTGTTTCTAAATTATTTAAAAACAACTTCAGTATATTTTAAATTTGAAATCGACTTTTTCGCCAAAAAAAAAAATACATTTTAAGCTAAAGTACGTATTAAAGAAAAATATACTTAAGTACTTTTAAATTATACTTTTTTTCTGACTATGATTATGGGCCATTGTCATTTGTTTATTAAGAGTCAAAAAAAAAGAAGGATTTTATCAAGAGCTGACTTTTGCTTCTAAGAATTTTATAAACCTAAAATCATTTTTTAAAAGATACGGACTTCAGTGTGACTATAATTGCAGCCCATTATATGTATAGATCCCTTTTGGACTTGTAACTAAAATTTACTAGAAATCAAACAACTGAAATTCAGCTTAAGCAACATTTTTGAGCAAAAGATTATTGCAATTGTTACCAAATGGTAGAAAAATTAAAAGAAATAGATCCAGCAGCATTAAAGAAAAATAGTTATTATAAAAATTAATGTTTTCTGCACAAACTTTATTGTCATTCATTTGGAACCCCTAAAAAAACATTGACAAAAAAGGAAATAATATTTACGCTTGATAGTGCCATCACTTGATTCCTCTAGCGTCATGTACTGGGCCTTTTAATTAAACACACAATTAATTAATTAAAATTGTGGCTTTCAATTAGAAAGGGAATTTTATTAAAATATACTTTTCTGTAACTTTTCCTTACATACTAAAAATTCTTGCTTTGCTAGTCAAACTATTAATCATGATGGGCTCATGATGTCAGCATTGAAGGAAAATTTATTAGAAGAAGCCAACATTTGAATATGAATTGTTTTGTGTGGCAGTTAAATTTTTTAAGCGAATAAATTCTCTCTTCATTTTATTACCAGCTATAAAAACTACAAATTATTGTTATTTTTTATTGCCAACATAAATATTTTCATGCGATTTATGTACATTAAGGTAGCTTCATTTAAAAAAAAAAATGTTGAAAATTTTATTTAGGGAAATTCGTATTGTGTAAACCTAACTAAAATAATGATAGACCCTACAAATTACTTAACTGTGGTCGAGTCAGTATCTCATTGCTTATGCAGCTCGCTTTGCATCTTCAAACTCCTGGACATGTAAAGAATGCATTTTAACATTTTGTGTTATTGTCGATAGAACAGACAGGTGCCACACCTATTTTAGGTATGTGCTGTTGGCAGCTCAGCTTAGATTTTGTTGTGTTTTCTCTTAGCTCTACAACGCTAACGTTATTTTGTAATAAATTTTTTGTTTTTTTTTTTTTTTGCTTTATTTCCTTTACTTAAAAACTGTTGTTGAAAGCATTTGCGAAATTTAGTAAAATTAATTGCAATACATATGTGTAGCCACAAACACCTAAACGTAAATTTTCCGTACATTAGTATTCCAGGGTTAAAGTTCAGCAACATCTCGTCCTTCCTGGGCTCTCAATAAATACTTAGTAAGACAAAAGGGCTTTAAACGCATGAAAGGTTCGTTCCTACCTTTCAGCGGATCTGATAAACGCTATAGAAATTTTTGCTATAAGTATTTGTTCTCTCTACAGCTGGAATCAACCTTATGTGTATCGCTTCCATATTAAAGTCAACATACACATGTACATACTATACACATACACTGTTAAAGAAGAGCTTGTATATAAATAGTGTAATTTGCTTAAAGCGTAAAAATTAAACAGTAACCAAACATTTTTTCAAATGGCTATAACTTTGTTGTTTGTAAAAAAAAACAATTTAATTTAAATACGAGCCTATACCCAGATCGCTAACTGTAAGATGAAGCGGATTGTATGCTTTGGCAGTGCTGGTAAGTGCAACAAGCTCTTACCTCACGGGGCTCATGACTGGACATTGTAGAGTATAGAAACACTTGGCAAATATAAAGATCAGCCTAAGCTACTTTTGCAGGATATGTCACAGTGACGAAGAGACAGAGGAACATGTACTACATCATTCCAATACTCTAATTTGGACCAGTTTCAGTTTCGTTTGTTTAAGGGCAAAAGTAAATGGTTTTTGTTCATTTTGTGTAGGTTTTATTAGAAACAAATAAATTTTTTTAATGAGCCGCAAATCAGTAAAATCGAATGATAATTTTCCATGGTCTTGCTCCATAAAATTTTTTGATATTTTAAAATAACAAAAAACACTCTTGTTAAGAAAATTGTTGGAGCAGGGTGGAATATTTAGGTGCCACCACTAAATTGTGAAAAACTTTACAATTTATGAATGGATTTTAATGAAATAAAGCTCACTTTATTTGTAACATATGCAGGTATTAACAGTAGAGAAAACTTTAAGATTTTGTTTATAAAAAAATTTTTTTTATATAAATTTTGTTTTTAATTTTCTGGTCTGGTAAAAAGGTTATTTTATTCCCGATTTTTTGGGTGTTTTAGTAAATATAATCAGGGAGTTAGTTCAGAATTCCAAAAACTAAAACTGCTAGAAAAAAAACAAGTGTCCTTGTAATTAATCGAAAAGTTATAAAGTAGACTTTTGTTGCGCAGTGTAATCCACATCGCTGCACAAACTGAATATGCCGACAGCTTTAGCTGCAGGTCATTTAAAAAAATTTTCAATGTCGTCATTCTTTTATTTCAGTTAACATGCATAAATTTATTTTACAAAATCAGAATAAACAGCAACAGCAAAAAAACACATCTTGTGTGTAAATAAAAACACAATCAGACAATTTATAAAAATGTTGGCAATAAATTTTTTTTGAACAGGAAACAAGCTGCGTAGCAGAAAATAAAAAAATTTTTTATGCATGAAAAATAAAACAAAAAAATTAAATTTTATTGCCAAGAGTTAATTTTATTTATTTATATTTTTTATTATTTAATTCACAATAAAAAATTTTATGCAGTCAGCAATTAATTTTGTTTAATATTTAAATCCTACATATCGTTTTATTTTATTTTATTTTAAAATATTTTTTTAAAGAAGTTTCTGCCAGAGCTAGAAATCTGTTGCTAACAACACAGTAATGGGAAAGAGCAGGAAAAAAAAATACACCAAATTTGCTTTCAGAAAACTGTATTATTTGATTTCAAGCAGAGTAGGAAAATAAACAAAACGCAACGATTTATTTTGTCTTATTGGCTTCAGGGAGTAAAACAAAATGCAAACATTTGTGCGGACTAATTTTGTATTTATTAACTATTAGTTTAAGAATATGCAGCCGGCAGTACCGGGACATACCAGTACGTGCGTACATATAAGTATGTGTGGTAAAAATGTATAGGCCTTCGTATTTGTTTGAATCTAAACTACGTTAAGTCTGCACAAGAGTTTGGATACGTTCCCAATTTAGATATTTGAATGCCCATTTGTTGGAGTCTCTTTCAAACCTTAAAGTCTTTTTTTTAATCTAGTTGTAAAAAAATTTTTAAGGAGGTACTTGGTCTTTCTTGTAAAAGTTTCAATAAACATTCTTAACCCTAGAACATCATCCTTCATCAAAATGACGACGCCCCATCTTATTTTTGAATTAAACCTAATTGAAAGAAGATTTCGCTCACGACTTATTTTAAAGTTTCTTGAAATAGGTCGTAGTCAAAATGACGAAGGAAGATATTAGTGTACAAATAATAAGGATTGTTTGTTAAAAGTTCTTAATCCAATCTTATTGAAATTTCTTGACTGTGTCTGCCCCATTACTTAATTATAAAAAAGCATTTAAAAATTAAAAAAAAAAATAAAAATATACAAAAAATGAATATTTACTCTGTATTGATATTTTCACCTCATTTTCCAAATGCACAGGTCTAAGGTTAACTCGGTTAACTAAGCTTAAACGCTTATAAAAATATTCATTTGTTTTCATACACTGAATTCAAGTAATCTTACAAAATCAGAGAGTCCCTTCACTCTTTGTGAATAGAAAAATGAAAAGAACGGCTGGGACTGAATGACTGCTAACTACACTTTAATTTAAGTGCTACTCTGCTTCCCAAGTCTTCTTTAAAAACACACAAAATACACATTGTGTGTGTCTTATGTTTAAGCATTTTACCATACAAATGTTCTCTTTCCCAAAACATGCTTAATAAACCAACAACATTTTGTTTTGTGAAACAAAAGATTAAAATGTATTTTTTGTTTTGATTTCGATTCAAGTACAAGATTTTCATTTTAAGGATTAAAATTGAAATCGTATTTAAACACAGTTTGAGGCATTAAACGCATAATGAAAACTAATTTTTCTATAAATTGCCTTCTACCTTTTAAAAATAAAAACGACTTCAAGTAAAAATTATGACAAATTTGTCATAATATCGATTTCAAGTCTACTTTAATTTTCTTTTAATACAAACATAAAAGTTTAAAGCAAAAAGCTTGTTGAACAAAAATTATAAAAAAAAAATTTACAACTTGTTAATTTTTCTGACAGGTGCTTAAATGTTATTATTTTATTTATAAGCTTTCAAAAACATTAACTAAATAAACTAAATAATTAAACACTTGAAAAGTCATTTCAAATTATTAAAAACAATTTTAAATAAATTATTTTAAAAAAAAGTTGCAATGCAGGGACCTTAAAAAATTATTTCCTTTTTTTTTTAAGAAATTCTTTATAAAAAGTAAAGAAAAAACACCAAAAGTAATAATTGACTTTAGAGTTCTAATAATCGCCTTAACTTCTTTTTTTAAAAATTTCAATTAAAAGAAAGAAAATGTTAAAGACATTCTTTTGTTAATGTAATTAAGAATTGAAAATATAAACAAAGATATAGACCTCACGGACCTTCACTGGCGGCAAAGGAATATGCCAGCAAAAGAATTTCTAAAATAAATCTTATAACCAGGGCAAGCAAGTTCGCCCACTTCAAATTGCAAAATATGCAAAAATAAAACTAAAAATATGCATTCATTCATTTTCTTTACCAGAAGCTAAATTAAAAAAGCTCCTAATGTGGAATCCAGCATTCAAGTTTGGTTTTTAATTGTTTTTTGCAGATTTGACTTTTTTCCTTCTTTCCTTATTTTAATGATGGCATCATCAACAAGTCTAGCCGAAATACTCAATGATTTAAAGCCCTTCAGTTTGGTTATTGACTCGACTAGAAGCCTATAGTTCATCAAAAGCATATTGATTAAAAAATATAAATTTTTTTATAAGTATTACGAAATATCACGAAATATGTTCTTTAATAAAAAATATGCCAAAAAGTTTTATAAAATGTTACGAAAAATATGCATTTACAATACAATATGCAAAAATATGCATTTAAGGTATAATATGCAAAAGTATGCTCTAACAAAATGATGCCATTTTATAGGAAATATTATGATTTGCAAAGGTCGCTCTCAGACAACTTATAACTGTTACGCTCCCTGGCTTATTTATAAATTTAATAAATATAAAAGTTAAATTTACACTTAATTAACTTACATACATACATACATTGTCATCATCATTCTAAAAAGCTTAAAGGCTTAGCATTTGATCCTTTTTTTTTTATAATATTTGCAAAAATAAATACAAGTAAACAGTAAACTTACAATTTTTATACACTTAGACACACACACATACTCTTACTCATAAATAACACTTGATTTTACAAAAACCAAAATTTTTCTTTGTTCAAGCGCCAGAAGAAAATCTTACTTTAATTGGCTTCCATTAAATATTACTTGACTATCTTTTTCTCCTTTCATATCATTTTGAGAATATTTAAATTCAATTATAAAACAAAATAAAAATACTTTTTTCTTTTTTTTTCTTAATTAAAAGCAAAATTTTAAATACTATAAAAGTACTAGTGTTTTCTGTTGCAAATTGCTCAGTCAGCACGTTATTGAAAGAAGGAAAAATAAAATAAAATTTAAGATTTAGATGTAGAGGTACTCAGCAACACTTGAAAATACTTTATGCTAAAGAGTTTCAAGTGTAAATATTTATAATGGAACGTTGTGTGTAGAATATGTAAATGGTTGACTAATAAAGTACACTGTTTCCAAAGGTAAACGAATAATTAAAAATATTAAATTTCAAGAAATACTGATTTTTCTTTCTGCAATGAAAAATATTTTCTTAATAATTAAAGTATTTGATTCACTCCCCTACACAGCCGTAAAATTTTATGTCAGGACAAAAAATTTAAAGCAATAAAAAAAATAGCTTTGAAAATATTATTTTATTTGTTTTTTATTAAAACTAAAAAAATCGTCTGATACAAATATTCAAAAGAGGTTTTCGCTAATCTACTTTTTGAACACAAATGCTGTTTTTTACAGACTGAATCAATAAATAAGATAGTGAATCTCTTCCTTCAGATGCATTGATGTACCGTTCAAAATATATCGCTGACTTTTATAGGCTATTCAGACATACACGTTAATTGAGCAATTAAGCATTTTACGCAATTATCGCCTTTATTGAACCCATACAAATTTCCATTAAATAATTGCGCAATTAAAAATTGATTGCACGTCAATGAAGTCAAAATCAAAATGCAACTCTTTGTTGTGCTCTTCAGTATTAAAAAAAGAAAAATTAAATAAATTTAAAAATAAATGTCATAAAAAGGAAATGGTAGCCAAAGTTACCGCTAAATAAATTTTATTAAATTGTTATTGAAAATAATTTTTAAATAACTAATTTCTTTTAATCAATAGCTTGCCTTCAAAACTGGATTGCACTGATCGGAGTAGTTCAATATTTTTAGAATAAGCTAAAAACATTTTTTTTTAATTTCACTTTTCATTTTTTATTTTATAAATATTCCAACATATTTTCAAAAAAAAAAAAATGTCACATTATTTTCAGTTGTCAAATGCTTAATTGCGTAAACTTCATTGAATATGTGTGAACACCCAAATCAGTCTTACAATTTAAGACTGTCAATTACGTTCATTAACTTTTACGTCTATTACAGGCTATTACAGTCACTTTAAACATTTGATTGCCGTGCAAGTTGCACGAGTGTTTACACATAAAATTAAAGTTCATTAAAAAAATGTTGTCAAAGAGAAAAGTTCATGCGAAAATGGTGGCACTTCATTTTGATCATTTCATTTCGTTTTTAATTTAGAGTTGCCAAGTTTTTTTTATTGATTATTTATATTTATATAATTTATGTTTTATATGTATTTGCAGAAAATAATTAAAAATTACTTTTAATATTTAAGTTATTCTTTTGAGACACTTCAACAATTTTTTTCAACAATTTTTTACTGGGTAACACTGTTTCTTTTATTACAAAATATTTATCTCTTAGTAAGCTAACAAATGAATAAGCCATTATTAAACAAATTTTTTTAAAAATAAATTTTATGAATTTGGCTGAAATTCTTTTAAAACCACCTGAGCTGTAATTTTTGTCATGCTATGAAACCACTTTAGATTTTCTTTGTTTTTCTTTTTATTTTTGTTTTACAAAATAATTAGTCTCACTTGTTTATGATTTGCTTGCATAAAATTTAAGCAAAAATTTAACACAACTTTTCAAAGGAGGTGTTAAAATTTAACAAAAAAAATCCAGCAGGTTATTTAATTTAGATGTTTAATTCCTAACGCAACATGTTGAAAAGCTTAAGACACTTGAGTTAATCCCATTTTAATTGCAACTGTTGCCGTTTTATTTTGTTGCTCTAAGTAGAAACAAGTATTAAAGCGTAATAATTGAAACGTTTTTACGATTTTTAATCAAAACTTTTTTTTTTATAGGTTTGGGTGAGTCGACTAAATGACTTTGTAGTCTAACAAAATTGGCTAAAGTAATCAGTCATTTAAAGAATGAGAAATTATTATTTTCTCTTCTAAGAATGATGACAAATTGAAAGGGCAAAAAAAATATAATTGTATTCTAAAAGTAAATAATTTTTGTAATTCGACAAGGAAACCAATTTAATTGTACAAAATTATTGCAATAGAGAGATTTTCTTGCATTTAAGTAATCAAGACAAATATTAAATAATTAATTATATATAGAATTTTTTATTATATTTCGAAATTGAAGAATGAATGAATAATAGAAACCATAAAAAATATTTTTTAGTTGAATTTTGGAATTATACCTTAATTGAATTAATGAAATATATCATTATAGTAATGAAACGCAACTACTTTGAAATATTAATTAATTTTTCATTGAGTGAAAGACAAAATATTTGAAAGTTCACTCTTTCAAGAAAAATAGTAACGGTAAATTTAGCCAGATTAATACACCATTTTACTAAAATTAAAGCTGGCTCATTTTTTAAGTTGGACTTATACCCCTTTTAAACACAATAAAATTCTCTAAGTGTAGTTTAATTAAACATTTACGTATTTTCTCTATCGCCAGATTTGTTTCAATAGTAATTAACAAAAAAAAAAAAATATTTATACAACTTTAATATCAAGCTTTCACTATTAACCATTTTAGTCAATTTAATATTATCATTTTTTTTGAATAACAATTGCTTTCTTTATCCCCCTAATTTTCCATTTACCGAACATTTAGTTGTAATTGTATCAATAAAAATGGCCTGTCATTATATTACCAGCCGCAAACAATAACCAACAATAAACCCAACAAATAGCAACTGATTTAAACCGCATGATTTTTCCAAAAGGGCTTTTTCTATCAACCGACTAAAAAAAATTATTCAATATAAAAGCGTGCTTACTACTTTGCTCAACCACATTTAAAATAAAAAGAGATTTTTGCCCAAAATACAAAATATTTATTACACATAAACACACACACACACACACAGATAAATAAATAATTTCTATTTAGCCATTTATAATGTAAACGAACAAAAAAAATTATATTAAAATAAAAATATGGTCAAGTATTAAATTATACCGAAAGCAGTGTAATAGAAAATAAGCCCATAAATTAAGATGAAATATATTGTGCGCTCATAAATAATTTGTTAAAGAAAAAAGTAAAATAAATGGTTTGTTAAGTCACAAATTTTGTTTATTAATTTTATTTTTATCACACAAGACGTACGAGCAATTTTTTTTCCTTTTTTTTCCAATGTAAAAGCAGTTGCCGTATGATTGATTTATTTTAATTAAGTTTTATAATAAAAAAAATTATCTGCAGAAATTGCAGCTTTGTGAACTTAGTGTACGAGTTACAATAAATAATTCATATTAGATTACAAAACGATGATTGATAATTATGCATTAAATTATAATAGAGCTTTTGCACATGCATACACAAATCCACAGGCGCACACACTCATCGAACAAAGAGAGAGAGAGAGAGAGAGAAAATACAAAAGAAAAAGAAATGTCTATGAAATATTAATAAATTTTTTTTTTAATTTTCATTCCTTTTTTTTTTTTTTTTAATAAAACAAATAACAAGCATAAAAACTCTTCAACAGAGAATTTATGAATTGTACACATGGATCCATGGGGCTCAATGGATAATAATAACCATAAAATAAAATTCAAACAACCATTTGTAAGAAAAAAATGGAAATGAACGGTACGGAATGATGGTATTGAATGATTAATAAAGACTTGTATGCTGTTTTTACAACACAAGCGATTAACTCGTTTAAAAAATTTGTTTGAAAACACTCAATATTTTGAGTGAATTAAAAATTTTGACAAAATTTTTCATAATAAAGGGCTGCACAAGCTTACTTGAAATAGCTTAAAAGCAATTTTTATTATTAAATATTACACATGGTTGTAGTTATGTGTCGCTTACAAATATGCTTGTGCAGCCCTTTGAATATCTACTTCAAGTCTAAATATTTTATTTTACTTCGAATTCAATCCCTCGTTCTCATAAATAAATTGTAAGACTGACATTCACTGAGAAGCAAAGTAGATATTGACTATGATAAATTTTTATTAAAATTTTGTCATAATTTATATTTCAAGTCCTGAAACATTTGTTACAAATTTTATTGTCATTTTTACAGCAAAAATTTCAGTCTTTAAATTTTTACTTTATTATTTTATTAACAATTCTTTAAAAAAAAAAATAAATAAAAAGAATAAGAAAAAACTAAAAATAAAAAAGAAATATAAAATTCAAATTCAAAGATGCTGCTGGTTTACTTTTTATTTTTGTTAATACAACAAGGAAATACTATAGAGTGTTTTTTGTTATTGTTTTTAGTACAAAGGCTTTTTTTGTATTTTCCATTAAAAGATTTTTATGTAGCCATCAGAAAATATTAAAGAACGTGGCTAAAAGTGTTTACATGTTCACTTCCTTTGTTTTACATTAAATGCATTTCAATTACACTTTCTTCTCGCTTTCTTTGTTAATATCAAAAAAACAAAATTAAACTGTTTGCATTCATAATGAACTCAGCACGTGCTTTGCAATAAAATGAGTTTTATTATTTTGTCGTGGAAATTTTATGTTTTAATCAAAAATTTCCTTATAAAAATGATGTGAAAAAATATGCTTCTAATCTATTTTAAAAAGTCTAAGCTTCTGTCTATTTTAAAGTATGAGTTAGTAAACAATAAGTTTCGAAATTTGTTTGACAAAAATTCAAATAGTCTGTGTTATAAAAAAAATCAAATAAAGACTACAGAATTTTTCATTTCTATTTTAAGATTTTTTCATAAAAAAATTTTATACGTAAAGTAATTTTTTTTTAACCTAGCATATGCTTCTTTCTCGTTATGAAAGAGGCCTCATATCGGACAAAAATTTTGTTCAAACAAAAATTTTTTCAGATCAAAAATTTTTTTCAGAACAAAAATTTTTTTAAAATAAAAAAAAATTTTTTTAACCTAGCATATGCATTTTTTTGTGAAAGAGACTTCATATCGAACATAAATTTTGTACAAGCAAAAATTTTTTAAAACAAAAATTTTTCGGAACAAAAATTTTTTAAAACAAAAATTTTTTTAGAGTAAAAATTTTTTTCAAAACAAAAATTGTTTTAACGTAAAAAAATTGTATGTATGACAAGTGGGTAAATACAGCGTAACTGTTTAAAGCAAAGTCAAAATATTGGAAAATTAAAATAAAAATAATTTGTATTGAGATCTTAAGTTTTAATTAAATTATGAAAATAAAAGAAAGAAAAAAAATGTTAAAACCTGGTCTTAAATTATGGCATCGGATATCAGACGAAATTTCTATAGAGTTTATATGTGAATGTCTATAATTTGCTTTCAGTATTGTGTGATTTTTGGTTTTAGTGTTATTAAAAATTTATCTTCATACCATTCTAGTAATCATTTTACACAACAAACAGCGTTCAATGATTATCAAGAGTATTTGAAATTCTTTTGACATAAAAAGACAAAAGATTAACTGAATTAGATGAACGAACTATTCCCTAATTAGCGAGCTTGCTAAAATGAACGAAGTATTAGGCTTGCTATAAAACATATTTATATTTACGTACAAAATATTAAATAAAAAATTTTATTTATTTATTAATTCTCTTATAAATTACAATTATAAATTATAAACTACGAGAGAAAAAAGGAAAGAGCAATTGCATCTTAGGCCTTCAGCTCAAAAATCAAATAAAACTAAATCATTTTTTCATTTAATTAACAATTTTTTAACAAGCACTGGTTACTTTGACAATTACAAAATCTCAATTAAAATGTAAAGCATTTAATCCTCTGCATGTTAAAAATAAAAAAACTTATATATAACCTTCTAATTTAAGAGTTAAAAAAATCCAAATTGAAATAAACTTATTAAGGAGTAGTGAGTGAGAGAGAGATGACAAAATCCTGATGTTATAATTTTACAGCATTTAAATAACAATAAATTTAGGTGAGCAGAAGGCATTTTTGCACCACTTAATATTCTTTCTTGCTGCCAATATGAATATAATCAAAACCATCATATCTTGGTTTGCTGATTCTGGATATAAAGGATAAACCACATTATGTCTCTTCTGCATGAAACAGTTGTCTGTTTTTGGTTTTTGCATTCACAATTTTTACAAAAAACCAAAACCACAATATGATGCTTTTTAATGTAACACACACACATACACTCATCCATACGATTTTACATACGAATTAAGCACTCTCGGCAAGGATTTTTTGCACATTTATACTCTACACTCAAACATTTTTCTATTTATACGAGAAGCAGGCTCAATCATATTTAATTGGCAGGCAACATTGAATTCAATACATTTCTTCTTGTATTGTTCTAGAGTTCTGGTAAATGACATAAAAGCAATCAAGTAGTGCGGCCCTTACACACTCAATTTCAAGTTGCCAACTTGGAAAACTGCAGCAAATATTAAAATAATTTTAATTTTCTTCAATTAATAACAGCTACACACTGCATAAAAGCGCTAGAGGTTTGAACTAAAATTGCATTGAACTTGAGTGTGTATGTGCAGCATATAAATAGTTTAAACAAAAATATAAAAGAAATTGATTGAAGGAGCCAACCATAAATTTTTTTTTTTAATTCTTCTATTTTCATTTCTTTCAAACACATGTATGAAACAGTTTGATATAATACAGCCCTCAAACAATGCGGGCTAAAAACAAATAAACCACTCATTCACCCTTTCTTTTCAATATTTTTAAGTCTTTTTAGACAGAAAAACGAAAACAAATGGAAATTTTAGTTGCATTTAACCAAACAATTATTTCTTACAAACAGTACAGACACTCATTTGACAGAAGATTGAAAAATTTTATCAAGTTGTTAAGGTCATTGTGAAAATTGTAATAGAAACTTTGTGTAGGTGTGAGTTTGTATCTAACTCTTATGCACAGATCAAGTGAATGTGATGTTAGTTTTCATCACACATTTCTGGTAGGGTAATAAATAACTACAACCATATCCACCTTTCGTGCTAGGTGGGGGATGATCACTTACAGCTGCTTTTAGCGAGTGGTACTAGTGATTTATAGCTTGACCACTCTCAGAACTGCCAGACAAATAAAAAATAAATGAAGAGCAAACTCATGTATCAACGCATAACCACATGCTGTCATTGTGTTAATGTTACAAAAGCTAGTGTTTTGTTTCATTTCCTATTTGCTAGTAAAAAAAAGCTTCACTATAAAAATATTTTTGCTTGATGAATGCTGATGTTTGTGGTTTAGACAGTTTTTATATTTATTTTTCTTTCTTTTATTTATAAAAATTATTTTACAAAATAAACTTTTAAAAGTGTTAAAACTGACAACTTCAGAATCAAAACTTGAATTTCAATTAAGTTTTATGTAAAATAAAATGTACAAAAATTTTCAAAATTTCTGTTTACAATTATCTGGAGGTGATATCCCGCATTCTATATCGAAGAAATTATACGAAATTTTCATAAAATCGATAAAATTCATATTAAGTTATTTCATGACCAAAGTATAGATTTTATTAAAAATATTTACTAGGTAAGGTTAGGCTAAGCAGAGCTCCCCAAGGGAAAAAAATTTAAATGGTCCCAATGAAGAAAAGACATCGTTAAAGAGAAGCAACAGAGAGATAAAATCAAAAAATGCATAAATGAAAGGATAGAATTAGAAATGACTTGGTCATTGCATCCACAATATTTCTAATATGACACAATTTTCTTGTTACAAATACTCTCTTCTTTGAGTGAAGTAGCTGTCATGTCAGACAGTTGGAGATAGTGATGACCTAATTAATAAAAACGGGCCCAAATTTAACCATTAGAGTCGTTTTCGTTAAATAACATGTTCATGCCGTTTTAACTTATCCTCGTATTTGCCAAGTTTTTCAATATCCATTCGTGGATCTCGCAACAACATGATTTCCTGGATGAATCAGACTTAGTAAGTCAGTTGTTCTCTTCTTTGAAGGAAATGCCATGCATTTTTTTGCTACCAACCAATATTCTTCAGCCAACCACGTAATCTTGAGCTTAACAAAGTTTTAAGACTATATGAATAATGTCCTTAGGCCTGAAGCAACTAGGCTAACCTTTGCTTATGAGTTCGTCTGCTCTCTTCTTGGATCCATGACAACCATAACATGAGTACCCGGTTTTTCAATACCAGAGAGAGAGAGAGAAGCTATATAAATATATAAATATATAGAAATTAAGTTGATATAAATCAATTGAAAATTAGAGGTTTTTAAAGATTTATTCTGCTGGTGAGAACTCCACCACTTAAAAGATAATTTTTAAATAAGTATATTTCGTTTTTCATTTTCCCACTTCTTTCTTTTCTTTTTTTCCTTAAATTAATCATTTTTATAACTCTTAATAATATGGAAAATTTATATGAAAATGCCCAGTATAAATTATTTTTTATAAATTCATATTAAGCTGCTTAATTAATTAATTTGATTTAAAAAATTATAAATGAAGAAAATTTTCTCAGTGTATAATTATTTTCATTTTTTACTTGTTTTTTTATTTAAAAAAAATAAAACTCGATAATTTATAACAACTGATGGGTTCAACCCACACAAAATTTTAATATTGACTTTTGCAGTTCTCTTCATTAATTAAATAAAAACACATAAATTGAATTTCGTGTGTAAAATTACTAAATTTATGCAACACAAAGTGGCAAGTAAGCGTAGCCATCATTATTATTCGACTTTGGAAAGTAAAGAAATTTTGCAAGAACCAACAACAACAAAAATTAAGTAAATAAAGCCATAAAACATGTCATCACCCTTAATGACACGGCAACACACAAATTCCGCCTGCTGTTTGTTACTTTTTTTGTTTGTACTTTAATGACGTTAAAGGCTGTGTGTCTAAACATCAGTAATTAAAAACACCTTTGACGCTATTTATTCTCTCTCATTTGTCTTATTTATGGGTGTTAATGATGTTATTTTTTTTTTTTTTTTGTTTTATATAGAGCGAGGAAAGCTCACAAGCCTACTTTAAAGTCATTAAGTTAAAAAATTTCGTATACGCTTAGCAGACTATAAAAAAAGATAAATTAGCACTTAATAGTCATGATATGAAGAATGTAACTTCAATCCAGCTTAAAAAAATATTAAAAAAATTTTAATTTTTAATGTTCAATTCATAAATCCTGAATTTTCTGAATGCTTTTACGAAACATTTATAATTTTTTTTAATTAAAATTTATTGCTTACTTGTGTTGATGTTTAATTTTATTTTATTTTATTTGTTTTAAGTAAAAAGCAATTTGAAAACAAGTGGCTGAAAATTTGTTTTCTTAAACTTTGAGTTAAGAATTTTACTGCCAACTAAAAAGGAAAAGTATTGGAAGGCTGACAACATTCATTTATTCATAACAATTCACACTCAAGTGCACATGTTGCAAATAATCCTGTAGACTTTAATGGCCTTTTGTGGGTATGGTTGGCATGTTTGAATCTTCGACAACACAGTAAGGCAAAAACTACATAAAGATATTTAAGCTTTAATGTTTCTTAACTTTCCCATATTGTTCTTGATAATTTACTTTCGTTAAAAATTTCTTATCTTCACTTAAAACTTAGCAACGAATGGCATATGAAAATTAAAAAAAAAAAAAAAAGAAAAGTTTTAATATTTTTTTATAAATTATAACAAGATAAGCTACAAGAAAATAATTTTTTTTAAATAAAACTAGACTAGAAAATATTTTATGTAAACTGTTTTTTTTTTTTTTTGTTTTATTTATAGAAAAAGTTTATGAAATAAATTTCTAGGCCAAAAATTATTGTAACAACTTCAAACTCACACAGAATCAATTAAATTACAAAAAAAAATTTATAAGTCGTTATTTTTGAAAGTGGTATAAGTCCCCTTTAAAAAAATTATTTTTCGGTAAATTTAACAAAATTTTGTCTATATCTTACTTAAATACTTTTTTTTAAAGTGGACTTATACCACTTTAAAAAATAACAACTTATATTTTTATTTAAAATTTTTTTTTTTTTTGACTTCGTAAAAATATTGCTTCATAATAGTACGAATTTATACTCTAAAGAAAATTAATAAAATCAGGGTTTCGTTAGTACAAATGAAATACTCAATCTTTATTTTAGAGAAAAAATCATTAAAAAGCTTTGCCAGAAACTAAATAGAAAAACTATTTTTTTTTAACAATATTTCTTGTCTCCAGAAAAAAACCCAGGGTCTAGTCATCGAACTTACAATCTTAATAATAAATAGTACGGTACGCTCTAGTCTATGATTACCCTCTATGAATTGTATTAAAATTTAAATTTTAATAAATCCCAATTAAAGAATCAAGGAATTTTTAAAATTTCTTGTTTAAACAAATAAATATTTTACCACAAATATCGCTTAGTAATTTTTGATGCTAGAGGAAACTCTCGATGGAAAGTCAAAGAATGTTTTGTATGACTTGAAGCTTCTTGAAATGAGTCCTGGCAATTTTTGAAAACCATACCACCCTATTAACTATTTATAAGCTGTTTCACAAAATGCAGTCCTTATCGTTTAGAAAAGCAACATTTTTTTAAAAAGCTTACAGATTGTCTAAGTTTTAATAAACATTGTCATGCCATTAGATACCCTTAATTACTGGCTGAACAACATATTGCAGAAAAGAATAAGAAATACAAAATAAAAGCTGGTCAAGCGCTGAAATGATTCCAACTAGTGTTTCTCACAATAATCATGAAATATTGTGAAATAATAAAATCCCATAGTAAAAAGTATATTTGAAACAATAAAATATTGCAAAAAAGTATTAAAATATTGGGACAAAAAATCAGTTGTGCAGACTAAAGGGCTGCACAAGCATACAAGCACTTTTTATTATAAAATATTACACATGATTGTAGTGCTATGTAGTTTTCAAGTATGCTTGTGCAGCCCTTTAGTGCAGACTGTGGATTGTTATTTACATATCAGTCATGACTAACAATTCCAAAATAAACTCTAGTGCTGCTAAGGTTTTTCTTTTAAATTTAATTCAAAATCATTAATCAAATTAGAGCTGCTGCTACTGGGAGAGAAAGCAACCTGCCAGTAGAAATACGCTACCTTCGAAAAAGTAATTAGGACACACCGTATTTTAAAATAGAAAATATATGTAACGACCAGCAGTATATACGCTTTAATAAATGGTTTGAAATGCTTTTCTAAAGAATACCAACAAAAACATGAATTACATGCTGTTATGCTAATGTTGTTGTGAGTGTGAATGTGTCTTTTTGTTTACTATTGTTTTTATTTAATTTATTACCCTTCCGTGGTTGGTTACTTAATTTTTTCTTTTTTACATTAAATATTTGTTTGTTACGTTTTCCTAATTCGATCGATATTTTTTCTATTTATTTTAAACTTTACTCCAGACAATATTGCTTTGCTATTAAAGGGTATATTTTTAAAGATTTATAAAACTTCAAGTTCTAAAAAATTTAATACAAAACCTGATCTCAAATCTTAGCATTCGATTGAAGTTTCTGTCTCAATGTATGAAAAAATTTCAATAGAAGTTGCTAGATATCGATTTGCGGTCTGAACTCTTAATTCAAAAAAAAAATTGTTTTAAAAATCAATTCAAAGCATTAATTTTTCTACTGTTATTGAGTAAGTGCATTTTGTATATTAATTTTTAAGCCACTTATTCCAGCATTGTTGGCCATATATCAAGAGTAAACAAACTTCATTGCCTACATATACGATTCAAATTGAAATTTTCTCAATTCGACAAATTTTGGTATTCTACGTTTCGATCCAAACCGAAATTTCTGTGCTTGACAACTTTGATTTTTTTTTTCTATTCCTCTTTGTTTTAATTGAATTTTTAATGTACTCGTATTCTGCATTTCTATCTCGGTAGCTCGGTTATCATACACTTGTATGTATGATAACAAGTGTGAAATTGAAAACGAAAATGTAAGTAGAAAATTCAATAAGAAAAATTTTCAAACAAAAATTTTATTCTTTTTACTAAAATTTTAAATTTGCAGTTCAAAAACAACACCTTTTGTATGTTTCCACAGTTCAATTATGTATTTAATTAATTATTTCATTTATTATTTTGCACAAAATTTATTTTTGTATTAAAATGTTTACAAAATGACTTATTTTTCGGTGCCTACTTTAAGCGTTTCATAGCAAAATAACTTCGTCTTTTTCTTTCGAGTCAATTTTTGGTTAGAATACCATCTTCCAATCGTAACGTAACTTAATGCAAGAACGCAATCGAAATGCAGAATAGGGGTGCTTGACTGACGATGAATCGTTAAGTTTGAAATTTCGTTTTTGCTTTTGTTTATGGAAGCGGCATTCCTTTCTTCGACATGTTGATGTTATTGCATCATTTATGAGGCCTCTACTCACTCTCTTTTATTGCAAAAGTACGTTAACCTCTGGTGCGCTTATGATAATTGTTCAATTCATTGAATAAATTTAAAATCATTTTAATATTTGCTTAAATTTTTCATGTTGCCGGACCTTAGCATTTAGTATGCATTGAAATTGAGTGCAAACGGGCAACATTGACTTCACTGTTCAACGAAGGGCTTACTTATTCACATGGATAATTATGGCTGGCCATAAAATTTATCTAGTGGTATATGAATTGCGCCAATTGATTCTTGATTTTCAAATTAAATTGAAATAATTCAGAAACGATTTTCAAGCATCAATTTGACAAATTGTAGTTACCGGACATATTAAAGTGTGAAAGCACTATGACAGTTACTTTTTTCGAAAGTTCTATGGGACTTAAAATACACCCTTTACTTGAGATGAGATGCTGTAAAATTATTTATTTTTACTTTGTTTTCTAAAAAAAAGTGTATATAATAAGAACGATATTTTAAAATGTTCTTTACGCACGAATAACTGAGCTAAAGTAAACACAAAAAAACAAAGGAACTGCTTCAGTAAATTTTCAAAGCAGCTTAAAAAAACACACTTCATGCTAAATAAATAGATTTTTAGCTAAAGTAGAAAACTTTCTGCACGTTAAACTTTGCTTTAAATTTAAGTATATTAAAGCAACTGTTCTATAAATAAAATTTCAGCTCCAAATTAATTGAACTTTTTCTCTTGTCCCTTGACCAAGAGTTGACTGTAAAAATAAAATACATTTTTCAGAGTTTTAATTGTAATCTAGCGAGCGAAAATTAAAAACTTTCAAAGTTCGTTTTTACTATTATTTATTTTAAAGCTGATTTATCTTTTTATTTATTTACCCAATTCAAGACTTGCTTTATTAGCTACGATCCGGGCAAATGAGAGTAAAGTCACTAAATGTTTAAAAGCAAATTTTTAACCTAAAAAAAAATTCAAAGCGTTTTGACAGCATAAAATATTAAAATTTTAAATTTTAGCATTTGCTTTTTTTTAATTTAATAATAATATTTTTTTACAGCAACACCTGTTTGAATTCGGGCAGGAAGAAGAAGAATATTACTCTCTCAAATTCTCCCTTAATTGCCCAAATTTTGTATGCGGGTAACTAGAGTACAGGAACGCAGCTATTATTTACCCACTTTCGTACCAAAAAAAAATTTTTTTTACTGCATCAATTTAAAGTCGTCAATTTTCATTATATTTTTTTTTCTTTGTTTTTAATCAACTATTGTTGTTACAATATTCTTTGTGTTTTCTTTTCCAAATTTTTTGTTGAAAAAATTATATTAAAACTTTTTTTATCCTGTTTAAACAGCTGCAGCATGCTTGAGTGCCTGTCTCTGCTAACTGTTCAAATTGACTTACATGTTTAATACTAATAATGACTTATGAAACGTAATAAAATATTTTTGTTACTCTAAGTTGTTTAACAAAGTTTTGCAAAAGTTTAATGAATTTTTTTTTTGTTTTTGTTTTTTCTAAACACACATAATTTCTACTTGATGAATGAAATGCTGAGTGAGAAGGCAAGGAAATGTTATGAAAAATGTTTCTAAACAAATAAGGAAGAACAAGTATTAGATATTCATCACAAGAAAAAGAAATATGTTTAGGCAAATGAGCATATTTCATCATTTATTAAAAATTAAATTAACTTTTACCCAAAAACGGTGTCAAATATTCCAAAAAGAAAACTTAATCATAAAGAAAAAAACATAAAATAAAAAATAATTTTTTTTTACTTGAATGATTAAAATTTATGATTTAAAATAAAAAAAAGTACTGTTATAGTACATAGTTACAAATTTAAATTTAAGAAAAAAGTTTACAAAATTTTATATATTAATTTAGCAGCGTTTCTAGTCTGCTGGCAAGTTTTTGACAATTATTATAATAGAGAGATACGCCACATTGAATTTTTTTTATTTAGGACCAGCACTCAGGCCCCTACTCATGCAATGCATTGTGATGGACTACTAATTGACTATCATACAAAAATTCAAAAAAAAAAGCAGGTTAAATTCGGCAGTACCGAGTCATCTATATCCTTCATTTCATTTTCATATTAATTTTTTTCTAATTTGCACACTCTGCTTAAATACTTAACAAAACAAGAAAGATTTTTAATGATACAACAAATGAGCTGTTATATTTGAGGGGGGTATAAGTAAATTTTTATAAATAAGTCAGTGGTAGTTTTAGTTAAATGGTATCCGTTAACGTATTATTTTTTTAAGTGGACTTATACCACTTTCAAATATAGCAGTTAAAATATTGATTAAAATAATCAATAGTCAGACTAATGTCAGTAATTTTTTTAAATCGATTTTAAATTCATTAAATACTTATGAATAAAAGTCAGTTCTTAATAAAAAAAAATTATACTTTTTTGTGATTATGAATATGGCCCATTGTCTTTGAATGCCTATTTGCTTATTAATCTTAAAATAAATAATTAATTTAAGCTAAAGAAATTCAAATTAAGGAGATCTAAGGAAAAAGCAATAAAACTTCTGTAGGTACTCAATTTTTAAATTAATAGAAAAAGAATTTCAGATAAGTCTACAAAATAAATTTAATATAAAATTAAAAGTACTATTTTATTAAGCTTTAGGTCTTATTTTATAAATTTATTTTTATATCGATATTTCGCTCCAATTTGCGTAGCTTCTTCAGGATATAATTATTATTTTTCCATTAAATTTTACACACATACACAAAATATTGCAAACAAAATCTTATTACTTGCCAAAATTAATAGCCCAAACTTGCAATAAAATAAAATACAAAATTGAATTGTTTTATTTTATTTTTATTTCACTGTTCAGTTGAAACGGTTAGGAAAATACTATGCTGTTAAAACACAAGCTGTATATATCATTTCTATATATTGAAAAACATTTAAATTTATCTTGACACAGAAAAATATTTTTTTATTTTAAATGCTTAAAAATTTAAAAAATTTGTGCTCTCCTTTTCAAATGAATATGCCACAGTGCATATGCAAAATACAAAAATAAACTATTATGAAACGCTTTAAAATTTCACTTCCACTTAAATTTTAATAAGGAAAACAATTATTTATAATAAGGACCGCAGGCAGTCATTAGCGTAGCCAATTTGTGGCATAAACTACGAAAAATAATTATATTTAAAAAAATAAACTAGGAAGCAGACTTTCTGCGCTACTGACTGATATTCAACACTGTGTGGTGGCAGTGTTTCTAAATATTTATATCTTACATAAAACTAATTAAAAATTCTAATGCAAACCATTAGGTAAACATTTTCATTACCAAACAAGGGGGTGGTTTATTTAAAGAAGATAAAATTTAATAACATTAAATGACATTTGCTGTAATAAACACAGAATAAGTTTTTGAAACCATTTAAATGGGAAAGTGTCCATGGAATAATAATTTCTTTCTCTTGAATTAAAGAAAAAAGAATTTATTATTATTATTTTACAGAAAATTAAGTCTTTATTGTGTTGGCAAAATGCATTATTTTTCAAATTTCAAAAAATTGTTTCCTTAGCATAAAGTGTTCTAAAAGAGAAAGCATTTCCTTGTTTCTCATTTTTATCAGATGCTACTCTGAATCATGAGTGGAGTACTGCCAAGTCTTTTTAAATTCCTGGCCAAATAATCTTAGTCAACATGTAAGCAAAAGGTTTCTAAAAATTCAAACAAGAAAATAAAATAAAAATTTTTAATTTTTTTTTATTTAATTCTTTTTTAAAAGTTTTTTTTTAATTTTTTTGATCACAATTCCAACGAAATATTTAAAGCTAGAAAAAATTAAGTTTTGTTCTTTCTAGGCTTCGAATGAAAAAATTTAGTCACTATACCTTTACAAGTTAGAGAATTTTAAGCTCATAAAAGGTGTTGATGGTTTAAGATCTATAAATCGATTTCCAACATCGAAGGGTCTACTTACTAGGGTATTGAGAAGGAAGTTTTTGAGTTTGTCTTATATGAAGTTTAATTTTTAAGTATTGGAAACTATGAACAAGGTCTACTTTTTTTTAAATGTGTCAGCAGCTCATAACGGATGAAGCAAAAGTCTCTCTACTATATTGATTGGTTTTCATAAAAACTTTATTTGGTTTTTAATTTTTTTTGAATTATTGGAAAATTATATCGGCTAAATGGTGACCGCGATTCGCTTTGCAACTTTCGTTTTTTAAGGCATTTTTCATGACTTCTGCAACGTCTCAGGCTGAATTTCTTCAATTTCGTGACGAATATTGTATTTAAGATGTTGACTCATTTGGGGCTTTTTCCCAAAACCGACTGTTCTGTTTATTAACGTGGTCATTGGAAAGAAAATAGGCTTCATCGCTCTTTATCAATTTAGACAAAACATCTTCAATTTTATCAGACAGCCTTAGGATTGCAGTTTTAGTTTTGGCGCCAACAAAATCATTGTAGATCTGTGTTATCAACAATATTTCCAATTGATAGTACCAAAACTAAAACTGCAATCCTAAGGCTGTCTGGTGAAATTGAAGATTTTTCATTTAAATTGCTAATGAGCGATGAAATTCCATATTATTGAAGGTAAAAAATATATTTTGTTTTTATTCAACTGTAACGTGACGTTCCAAACAAAATGTATAGCGTACACCTTGATGATACCAGTCATATAAAAGTAACATTTATAATTCTCATTAAGTACAAAGTAGGGAATACATAAAGCATCAAGTTTAACAACAAATCGTGGAGCAGAGTTTTTGGTTCCCCACGAACTTTATTCCGTTAGATGTTACCATCGTAGTTATTCGTATTATTTTATACTGTACTTAGTTAGTCGAGGCCGAAGCATTTTACTTGTATTATTTTATATTATTTTAATTAGCGTTCGGAGACCGAAGCATTTACCCTCGTTTGGATCTAATTGTTTAACTTTATTTTTAGAAATGGTACTCGTATTTAGTTAGTCGAGGCTGGAGCAGTTAACTCGACGGAGCATTTTATTCGTATATCTTCATTAAAAAAAAACCGATTAGACGACTGTAGTGACGTAAATATTAAGCAAGCAGGTCTTTGTCGACTCTGGACAGACCAAGCATACTACACAACTTCTGACAATTTGATATGCAGAAAAATTTATATTAACCCCAGACACTGCTTAGGAACAGTTTTTTTTTCATTAATTTTTTTTTTTTTTTTGCATTTTAAATGTCCTCCAAATAAAATTTAGAATTTCCTTTAGCTAAGCAGGAAAATAGAGAGTCATCGTCAGAGCAATAACACCAGTGACAGAAAGGATACAAATAAAATTTAATAGAAAAATCGTTTCGTTTATTTGTGTAAACCCATTTGTATACGTGCGAGGTAAATATGTATATGTGTGGTTATGCTAAGAAAAAATCAATACAAACATAAATAAAAATATTCTTAGAACAGTTTTGAAATGAAAACAAAAAAATTTTTTTTCTTTATGTATGTATGTGTGCATCTCTGTAACATAAAATTTATGTATTTAAGTATGTGTGCGTAGCTAGATTAATATACTCGTAATGAATGGAAAAAAGATTTTTTTTTTTGGTTTTAGTAAGCCGATAATAAATTCTGTTTTCTTTGCTCTTTATTTATTTAATTTAAGCTTTTTGTAGCTTGTAAAACAACAAAATTGTTAAGTACAGAGTAAAAATAAAGAAGAAAGTCTTGAATCAATATTTAGAATAAGCAAAAAACAAATTACAACTGACTTTCCAGCTGATATTTTTAAACTAAAAATGTACTTTAAGATGGGCTAGTAGTTGTAACATTTCTGAGAAACGTTTCTTACTGAACAAGGCAATTTGTTTCATACGAAGCTTTAATCTTGCATAGTGAATCACAATAGATAACACAGGAGAACAAAATATTTTTTTCTGCTCCTTAAGGTTTCATAAACACTTTAAGTACAATTTGGTGCTGCATTTATGCTGTAATAAGAAATTTAAATATTTTTTTTTTTATTGATAGCAAATTCAATTTTACTTAATGCAAAAATTGTTTGTATCTCCATGCTCATTTATGCATATTTGACAGAAAATTATCCATTACGGAAGGATTAGTTTAAATTATTGTTTTAATATAATGCTTAACTCAGTCAAATTCAATGGTTTCGTTCTGTAAAAATCTTACTAAAACTTTTAAAATAATTTTTTTCAAAATATAGAATATCATGAGTAAAAGAATAAATTTAAAAACCAACAAAATTTCTGGAATTAAGCACAAATAAAGATTAATATTTTGTTAAACTTTTAAATTCCAAATAGAAATTATTACATATATAATTTTTTTTCTTTACTTTTAATAAAATTTAATTCCCTACCTCTTGCAAGTCACTCTCTATTCATTTTATCATTTTTCTTTTCATGTTAATGGATTTTTTTTCTTTTTATACGCTTTTATTTATTCACTTGTTGTCTTTTTCACTTGAGTTCTGTTATTTGTATGCTAAAGCAACCATAAAATGGTTGTGAATGTTTTTGGGAGAGGGCATTTTTTTTTTTTTTTTTTTTGCAATTTGACAGTGGATTTTATTACCATTTGATAACCTTAAAGTTTGATTTTGAAAAAGTACAATCAATCACATTCATGCATATTTAAAAATTTGTTTGTAATTTGCTTTTTTTTTTTTTGGTTAAGGAATAAAAGAATTTAATACCCGTATAGTTGATTGGTATAGAGTAAATGTTTTAAAAAATTATTTTCCTCAGGATTCTAATCACAAGTGGAATGTTCGTTTAGCAATATTTATTTGGAGTAAATATTTTGTATTACAATGGGTGAACCTATTTTTTTTTAAATAAAATTTTTTTTATTTACAAAAGAAAAATATTTATTTTTTTTTTTTTTCTCTAATGAATTTATATCAGACATCATATCATGGTGTAAGAAAACCAGGTGACACTGAATCCTGCATGATTGAAGCTCGTTCTGTCAAAAACTAAGAGATATCAATGTGTCAAAGACAGATTAAAAGAAGAAACAAATCTTGATATCAACTACCGGAAATAGTTTTTGACAAGAGGATCCTCAAAAGCAATAACAAAATATATGGGCTTTTTGTAATGTTGTTATTTTTTAAATTTCCTTGTTTTATTGTACCATGTCTGACATTTTTTCATAATTTTTTTAATAAAAGAAAAATACTTTTTTCACTGATGAATTTATTGCTGACATTTTTCAATAACTTTTTTTTTAATTAAAGAAAAACATTTTTTTTTTTCACTGATGAATTTATTATACATATTTTTTTCTTAATTATTCATTGAGTAAATAAACGTGAAACCCACAAAAAAATATTTTATTTAATAAAACAAAAAACGAAAACGGCGAAATGCTGAAAAGCTGCAAATGGTTTTTATTTTAGATATTAAATTTTAGGGCAAAAAGCTTTGATGTCTTTGTTCAGTCTCTTTTCTTGTGCTGTTTGTGGTTTAAATGAAAGAAAAAAAAAGTAAAAAGTCTTTGGGTAAATTTAATTTACACTTCATTTGAAAGTAAATTTTATAAAAATTGAAAAAGAAATTTGTCAATTAGTGACTCCTTGCCTGCTTTGCTTTAGGACATTGGGAAACAGAAATTTTTAAACGATTGTGTGTAAATAAATTCACATTCACAACTACCTAGCAAAAAATAAATTAAACAATTCTCTTCGAAGTGCATCGTAATTACTCCAAAAAAAGGCGATTGGCAAATTTTAGGTGCGGAAGAAGTCATTATAGTACACCTAGACGTACTTATATGTCTGTGATAAAATCTCAATATTAAATGTAAGCATATGGCCTGAGAGCCACCATTCCCGATTTCCCCCTTCATTTGCACTGTCAAACTAAAGTTTGCCTTAAAACAATTAGTAGTTAAAAAATAAAAATAAAATATTTTTTTTAGTCTTTGATAACAACAAAATACCAGCAAAAGCTTAATATTTTTACTGAATACTTCAGAAGGTTGCAAAATTTAAAATAACAAAACTTTTTTTTTATTTCACACACTTTTTAAATTTGATAATATGAAAACTTAAAATTTTAAAAATAATATTTATAAATACAATTAAAATTTTGTTGTATGGCAGGTTATCAATAAAATCATGAATTATTAAAAAACAATAGCGGAAAAGCTTTCAAAAAAATATAAAATTTATTATAAAGCCGGCGTTTATAAAATAAAACAACAAACCAAAAATAAAAAAAAAACCGAAGCGGATTACTCGTATTAAAGCCTAAAAAAAATACCAAATTCAGTTGTTCATAAATACCCAGCAAAAAATTACACATTACCATATGAACTGCTTGCCATATAATGACTTACTTTTGTGGTTACCACATTTCGCTCCTCGAATACCAAACTCATTACATCAAACGAATAAAAAAAGAAACAATAATGTAATTAGTTCTTTGCATCGAAATTTCATGTCTGAAAATATTTTTGTAAAAACTAGTTATTTAATAATAAATACAACAGTTTCTTAATTCTTTATTAAAGTATTTGTTTCTAAAATGCAAGTAGTTACATTTCAGATATAAGAATCGCAAATGTAACTGGTTATAAATTATTGTTTATTTTGAATAAACTATTTTTTTTATTGGCTAATTTCGTAAAGAGTAATGTTTAATTGAATTAAAACAAATAATTGAATGTTTTTTTATGTATTGATTGCTGTAAAACATTTTTCTAAATTATTTCTATAATATTAGAAAAAAAGGTTTCATATAAAACCTATCAAACTTAGGAAATATTTTTTGCGTCGAAAAAAATCTCAAATTTATCATTATTTTCGCAAATTAAAAAGTCCTATTAAAAAAAATAAAAAGTCCTGTTACTCTATGTCAAAAGAATATTTTATTTTATTAATAAGTAATAAACTATTTATCGAAAAACAATTTTAGGAAAAAAAAAAAACATATGCTTGTATTGGCTGAATGGCACGCTAAACTCATTTGATTTTATAAAAATCCGGAATTTTTCTTTAGAACGTTCATTAGCCACCCTGGTACACTTGCATATATTTATATTGAGATCAAAGATTTGTTTTACTCTCTTTTTGAAACTCTTAAAACAACAATTAATGCGAACTTTCAACTACTCGATTACATTTTAAGCAAATTTTTCAAAAAAGTAATGGAGCTTCTAATACTCAATTACAATTTAAGTTATATAATTCTACAAAGGTAAGTGACAATGCGTTTGAAGAACATCATGGTAAGCAAGTGAGCAGAAATTTTATTTAACAATATTTATTGTATAAAAAATGCGTTTACGGTAAAAAGAAAATAACTGTTCTCAATGAAAAAAAACACACATTCTCCCAAAAATTCTGCATTTAGATTTAAAAAAATCATTTTAAGTTGTGTTTCAGTTGAAAAAGACGCTTCCAAAATTTCTGTAGTAAGCAAATAAAGTAAAACACGTATATATTAAAAAATGTCAAGTAAGTCGCAGTTCTATAAAAATAAAAACAAATTAAAAAATAATTTAGAAAAAATGTTTTCCATTAGAAGTACATACAACCATACAGAAAACAGTGAAACAGTTTACAATTTGAGTTCTCAAGACAATAGTTGTGATTTAAATAGTTCTGTTAATAAAACTTTAAACTTTAGAGCCAAGTTAAAAGCTTGGGTTCAGGAACATAATCCTACGGTTGCTTGTTGTCAATCTCTATTCAAAATTTTGAGAGAGGAAAATTTAGACGTTCCTCTTAGTGTAAGCACGTTACTAAGCTCAAAGGAAAGTTGCATAATTAGAACCGTATCTCCTGGACAGTATGTCCATATTGGACTTTTACTTCAGTTAAATAAAGTGAAGCATGTCTTTGATATTAACACCGAAGAAATTAGTATTGATGTTGGCATCGATGGTCTTCCTCTCTTTAAAAATTCTGGCAATGGGCTATGGCCAGTTTTAGGTAAAATAGTTGGAATGGATCAAATTGACGCTTTTTTAATTGGCACTTATATAGGGCCACACAAACCCTTAAATATAGATAGCTATCTTCATGACTTTTTGCATGAGTACAAAAAATTAAAGGAAGAAGGGCTTAATATTGGAACGAAAGTAATTAAATTTTCAATAAGAGCATTCATATGCGACGCTCCAGCTCGTTCTTTTTTATGTGGCGTTAAGGGTCACATGTCTTTTAACGGGTGTACAAAATGTCACCAAATTGGTAAAAGAGTAAATAACGTTAATACATATAGCACAAAAAGAGCTTCCCCCAGAACGGACGTAGAATTTGCAGCAAGATTAGATCAAAATTTTCATAAGCCATTTTTTCTTAACTTTAACTCGATGTTAGAAACTTCAGGCATTAAAATGATTTCACAATTTCCAGTAGAGCCAATGCATATGATAGATCTTGGTGTTACCAGAAAGATACTAAAGCTTATTTTTCAAAAAAGAGTAGGCAACTTAACTACTGATCAAAAGTTAGAAATGTCTGGAGTTCTTTTATCACTTTCACCATATATACCAAAAGAATTTGTAAGAAAGCCAAGAGAATTTCAAGAATTAAATTATTGGAAATCCACAGAATTTCGCCAATTTGTACTCTATACTGGCATAGTTGTTTTAAAGAGCTTTGTTCCCAATGATTTATATAATCACTTTCTTCTTTTACATGTAAGTTATCGAAGTTTACTGTCTTTACATATGTTTAAACAAAGCCAACGTACTATAGATAAATGGATTAGTAAATTTGTTTTAAATTTTCCTAAGTATTATGGACCATCGAGTGTTTCCTTTAATGTTCATAGTTTACTGCACTTAACGGAGTGCGTTAAAGAGTTTGGTGACTTAAGCAGCATATCTGCATATAGATTTGAAAACTTTTTAAAAACTTTAAAGCAGAACGTAAAAATGCCAAGACATATAGGAAAGCAAATCTATAAAAAGTTCTCTGATGCAAACATTAAAATAAAAACATTCAATATAGGGCCTAAATTAAATATTTATGGTGACATTATAGCATTCAAAATGAAATCTTTATATTTTACGAATAGCAGCCCAAATAACTTATGTATGACAAAATCTCAAACATTTATTGCAATAAGCAGGTTTAATAAAGACCATACATTTGTGGGAAAATCATTTTTATACCCCAAAAATTTTTTTGCAACGCCAATTAAATCATTAGATATTAACATTTGTGTCGTAAACCCAAACGAAGTCGGCCCAGAGAAAGAATATCATATGGAAAACATTTTATGCAAAATTGTGTCACTTCCTTTTGAAAGTAAAATTGTGTTAATACCAATGTTACATTCATTTAAATAATGTATCTAAAATCCCTGTTATTTTAGGCAAAAAAATCAAGAGTCATAAATCCGATACCTGCTTATCCCCACAAAAAAATGATTGCTTAAAAGATATACTTAGTAAGTAACATCTGCATTGTACAACTACATGATTAAACATTATTATAAAAAATTCGTTTTTGTTTCAAGTTTCAATACAACAACTAAGCGACTTTAATAACAAAATCGTAGAAGAAATTGTGAGTTTAAAAGGTAAATATGACTAATTATATTATAATCACAACAAACGTATCCTAACATTAATATTATCTGTCATTTCAGAAATTATTATAAATCAAAATAATGTGCTTACAAATGTACTATCGAACCAAATAACCACACTTAATTCAGCTTTTAAATCACATTTCGAAAACCCTAAATTTACAAAACTTTTTCCACTTTCGTCAGAAAGAGACCTAAACGATTTTGAAAATATGATTAATGAAGACAATAAGAGTGAAATAGTAAGTATCTTAACCTCACCCATTTAATTGCGAAGTTTCTTGATAATTTAATATGTATATACAATTTTTTCATTAGGTCTCTTCCATAAAACGGGTTTTAGGAAATTCAACCTTACAAAAAGGAATATGTAGAATATTTTCAACGGATATAATAATTAATTTCAATATGCGAGGTATTCAAGGCAAACAACGCTTAATGGACTATAAAGCAACGATGAATGTAATATTTTGTAAGTTTACGAATTAGTCTCCTGCACAAGTTGTCTTGAAACTCCTTAACAAACTACATAACTATTTACATATTTCCTTACTTTGTTTTTTGTGTTTTAGTGGCAATATCATCTGAAGTAACAACTGAGCTAGAGTTCTTAGGAATAATGCGGAAAGCTATAAAGTGTGCTAAAAATAAACATTTTAAACGAATTTGTTTAAAACGAAAAAAGGACGATTCGATCGCGTCCGATTCTTCAAGTTCAAAATAAACATTAATAGACGAGTGTAATAATAATAGACCTGGTCCTGCATTCGTAATATGGAATGAAAGTTAATTTTAAAACTGATTTTAAAACAAAGTATTGATTTTCTGTCAAATATACTAAAATTTTTCATACATAATCCCCCTTGCTCTACATTCCACTTAGTAGTGAAAGTGAAATCGTTTTTAATTCCACATTTTTATGTTCTGTTTTATAGAAAATTTTTAATAATTTGACATAAAATATATGAAAACAAAAAATAAATTTTTACTTTTTAAAATATTTTTGACGAACTGAAAACACAAAACCTGTGTCCACTTTCATTTTGATATGAAATGCAGAACAAGGGGGAATGGTTATAAGTTTGACGCAAAAGATTAGATTTAAAATAAATTTTTAAATTCACTTTCTTTTCATATAACGAATACAGAAACAGGGGGTAAATATATTTTAAAATTGAATTTCCTTTTTCTTGTTTTGTTTTATATAAATTTCAAATTACTTTAAAGTACAAATTAATAATAAGATATATGAATTTTTGAAAGTTTTTAGCTATTACAAAAAAAATTTGTGTATGTCATTATTTTCAGGGTTCTTACTCTTCGTGGTATAGTTCTCTTGGAATTTTCAAAGGGTTTGCACAAAAACCAAAAGGAAAAATAATATTATAACCCCTTACAAATTCCAAGGGCACTTTACCAAACATAAAGCGTAAAAACCCTAAATATCAATAAAATATGTTTTTCAATTAATTGTAAAACTTTTTTGAATATAAATACATATTTAACCACAAAAATATTTAAAAAAGGATGTAAAAATATGTATTTTTAATAAATGAAAGTTCTTTCTAAAAATATTTTATAATTGATTCTGAAATTTTGATTGGTAAGTAGTTACTACGTAGGTAAATAGCACTAGTTACATTGAAAACAAAAGAAGTACTTTTTTTTTATTAAAATAAGTACTTCTATAGTGTTTTTAGGAACTAGTTCTCTTGTATTAATTGGGAACTACTTTTATATAAAATAAAAGAAGTACTTTATTTTTTAATTGGCATAACTACTTCTTTAATGAATTAAGTAATTAGTTCGCAGATTACATACAATAATTGATTCTTGAGAAGCTATTATTTTAGTCTCATGCCGTGTTAAATTCATCAGGTAGGTAATCCAGTAAGGAAGTCATTCCACCAAAAATGCTTAATTCCACACTCGATTACTTTTTTTAAAATTTTTTGCTGGGTAATCAAGGCAAAATATTTCAAGGGTGATTTTTGCACACAGCAAATTATGCATTCACGCACAAACTTTCAATTACAGTAAATGTGAACTGCTTGCTGTACAAAAGAAAAACCAGATTGATGAATAAATATTTGGCTGGTTGTTGGTTTTTCGGTCAGCTTTTTTTCGGTTTTTTCACTCTGATTCAACAGCAGATTTTTATTTTTTTTTTTTGGCTTAAATTAAAACGTAATACTTTTGATGGCCAAATTTACATATTTTGTTGTTTGTGTTTTTATTTCAGCAATTTTTTAAATTTAAATTTAAAAATTAAATTCAATTTGAAAAAATAATATTTAAAATCTCTTTAAGTAATAATTTATTTTTTGATTTTTAATGCGATTTCTATTCTGATATTTCGCTTGCTTTATCATACTCAAAAGTGAGCAACGGTAGTACTAGATAACTAAATACTAAAGGGAAAAATTAATTAATCAATAAGGAATAAAGTGCCTTTTTATTTTACAAGTTAGACGCCAAATACTTTTCTTTACTTATGAAAGTACCTTCGTTCGACAATTTATCAATTTATACTCGTATATCAAAGTTTTATCGTAAATATTACTTTAGCTAATTTTGTTTCAGCCAATCAAATACATTTTCGACTACGATAACGAATTAACGTAATCCATATCAACAATATTTCGATGACAAAGTACTCGATTTCCTTTCAAATACGGTGATTTGAAATAAATAAAAATCTTAAAAAAACTGACATTTCACAACCAAAATGTCTTTTGGTTCCTTTATCAATTTGACGAAAGCAATGATTTTTATACTAAATACTTGTATTAAAATCTTCTCTAAAGATGCGCTCACATAGCACAAATATTTGACAAAATTAGCGTAAAATTTACTTTGGCAAGACCAGGACCACACACCGCAAGTGTACTTGGGCAATTCTTTCTCAATTCTCTTGTAAAATTGCCGCTGTGTCTACACACAGCAATTTTGTTTCGGCAATTTAAGCATTCTTATTCAGTCATTCATTTGCCTCAAGCTACCTGTCTCCTGTTTTTTACATCTTTATAAAAGATACGAATATTCCTTATTCCTCTCTCTCCTACAAAATCAAGAATTGCCCAACTAAACTTGCCGTGTGTGGTCCTGGTGCAAAAGAGTTTTTATTTATATTATTAAATCAACTAAATATACAGTTGAATTTATAATTCTTCAAAATATTTAAACGTGACAACTATGCTATTTTATGTAATGCTAAGAGTTGCATTTTGTAATCCACTTTCGAATATGTTAATCTCTCCATTAAATTCTTTGTTTGTTATCTAAGCAATAAAAAAAACAAAGTAAAACGAAATTTAACGTTTTTTAAAATCAACAGCAGTAAACAAAATCCAATTTATGTTTATTTATGAACAGCGTCGCAGCAGGCATATTTTTGCTTTTTCGTTTTATTCCACAATGTGGTTCTACTTGTTTAATATTTTTTGCCTATGGAAGGCATTAATATCGGCTGGTACATTTTGCATTAAGCCAACAACTCACTCATATAAACACTCACTCATGCATACTCTCAAGCCGACATACACACATTTGTAATTACCCAGGCAGCATTTAGAAGGCAATTTGGTTAAAAATCGCTAAATTTTTTTCACTGCAAAAAATTACTGAAATGTAAGTAAGAAGTTATATAAGTAAATAGTGTAGTAACCTCACAAACTCAGGGTGAAAGCTAAACGTTTTGCGTTTGCTCTTTGTTTATCGCAAGATATTTGTGTATATAAAACGACGTTGACATGCACTTATGCTTTACAGAGCGGGGTTCTATCAGACAAATGCAAAGAGTAAACTATCACACATTAAAGATTCGATTTCGTACTGTTTTTTTTTTCGCATCGCAGTACGGAATTTTTGCCGGAAAGTTACGGAATACCGAATTGGTAAATTTCGTTATACTTATGAAAGAATAAATCATTATTTGTTAACCAATAATTAGACTAATAACAACATTTCATTGGTTAAATGAAAGTCCTCATTAAATTAATGAATTTTTTATAAAATTAATGAAATATTTCATAAAAAAAAATAATAAAAATTTTTTTGTACCAAACCAGTGTCTGGGGTTAAATCAATTTTTCGGCATTTCAAAAAAATAATATCAATTACTAAAAATTGAATAAAATAAAAATATTTCAAATATGTTTCGTATGTATATACAAAAATAAGATCTGATTAGCGTAACAATTTAAAAAAATTAATAAAATCTTTCAATTTTAAGAAAATGATAAGCCAATTCTCTAATGAGGCACCTTGTTGAAACTTTGACGTTGGCTTAAAAAAATTACTTTTTTCAATATATTAACGAACAAAATTATTTCAGAGTATGATCCGTTTATCGGAGGTTATCAATTGCTTTTACTTTAAATAACAACAAAATACCACATAAGCCCGAAAGGCCAGTCACACAGAACTCATACAACACAGCTGCAGTTAGTGCACTATTTTTTTCTATCCCAACTTTAAAACTTCAAGTCAAAAATTAGCGGCCAAACGCTAAAGAAGATACGAATATGATTACTAATTTTAAAAAAAGGAAATGCAAATATAATTGATTAAAAATTCTTGTGTGTCTTTATGGTTCCCGATTTTCTTGTTGAATATTTTTTCAAGTAAAAATAAAAAACAAACAAGAAAAACTGGTTATTAAATTAACCTGCATGGAATTAATATCAAGGGAGTATATAAACATATTTTCCGTTGAATAAGTGTGCGTGGAATACTAAATGCGAAATTTATGAAAAACAATAATAACAAATAAAGAAAAAAAAAAGGATAACGAGGTATACCATTTCTACTAAAGCTACTGCTGCTACATGCAGAGTATATGTATGTATTGAATTTATTAAAACACAGGATACTTCATATGAAAGTTTAAATTTATTTTTATCTCACTAAATGAAAGTGACAAATCTGTGTTGTGATACACGATGGTGCGACATTAGGCAATTCAGTTATTTTGTAGCTTTTCTGGGTATCCTGTATTTATGAAGTTGATAAACCAGATTCGATATAATTCGAGTATGCCGATTATTCAAAAAGTAATAAAAAAAAATTTAAGAAAATCGGAGTGACAAACAACATTAATAGCTATAAGACTCTTCACATAAGTGCTTTAAATGTACAAAATACACCCAGAGAAAAAATGATATTATCCGTTGTTACAATGATTACAAACGGTTATGCTCACTTTGACAAAGCATGGTGGCATTATTGACAGCTGACTATAAACAATGAACTTGATTTTATTATTATCTTTTGTCAGAACAAACTCTATTGCATCAAAGCTGCAAGGATTTACTTCTGATCCATATAATTTTTATAAAATTAACACTCAAATTTTTGTTTTACATTTGTGGTAATCGATTTTATTAAGCACCCTGTAGAACTGTAACAAAAGGAAAACAAGTGAGTTACTTTTCAAGTATAAAATAAAATGCAAAATTTATTAAATTAATTATTTCAAGGTGATACCATAAAGCAAATTTTATTTGAAAGCAGCGTTAGTTGCCTGAACATATTTAAGTATAAATTAATTTCATAATACATATAAAAGCATAAATATAACTGAGCTGATAAATAAATACTAAAGCGGGTTTCACATTATATTACAGAGTATTAACATTTTCATTAGATCGGGTGAGGCCGAAATCAAATGCAAATCAAATAGACTGTCAAAAAATCTAAAAGAAAATATTTTCGGTTTTCATACCGTCATATAAAATACAAAACCCGGCAAATAATTTCACAGCTGATTTCTAGTTTTTTCTTTGGTTGCTTGTACAAAAGCAACCCTGATAAAATGAGAAGTGTGATAGCTTAGAAAAAATTCTAAAAATTACAAAAACCATAATACTGCCAAAAATACTTAAGTATTTCACCACACTTGCTTAACATTTAGTTTTCACACATTGGATTTTTTTTTACTTAATACACGAATTTTTGACATGTATTAATACTAAATAAAATAGTCTGAAACCCGCTTAACTAATTCTAATTTTTTTATTATACAAAACAAAACAAGTGAATTTTGAGGTGCTGAAGCTTTCATGAAGAAAAATGCACTATTTAGAGAATGCAATAGAAGCAGAGACATTTTTTTCTTGCATAACCTTGAGCCGCTATGGTCATCTAACCGTAAAAAATTATCAGAATTTTTATTTCTGAAAGAATTGAATTTTTGAGAATTTGTTTGGTAAATTATAAGATTTTTTAAGACGAAACGACTTATCAGATTTTGTTACAAAATACCTGAAAACATTCTAAATTATATTGGTTTAATTTGCTTCCACATCATTTTTTAGTTATTACGAAATATGTTAGAAAACAATTTTTTTTACAAAAAATTAAAAAAAATTTTGATTTTAAAAAACTTACAAAAAATAGATATCATTTAATACTTAAAGTTTTTATTTTTTAATCTTAAAACTGCATATAATGAAAATAATCTGAACCATCAAATATCAAAATCCCATAATAATTCCGATTTTATTATCGTTACAGGAATAATTAATGATAAATAACTAAAAAAAAATTAATAAAAATTTCTCCAAGAAAATTTTTTTAAAAGATCTTTAGCAAAAAAATTTTTTTTAATTATTAATCTTTTTTATGAACAAACAGTTTTCAGTTGTTTTGTTTCATAACCGTGTATATTTGTATTATTAAAACAGTAAAAAATAAAAATAATTTTAAAGATGATTAAAAAACCATTTGTTTTACTTGTGTGCCCCACTGTGCACAGCAATAGAGGCGGTACGCAAATGCAAATTCATTAACATTGTACTTGAAAAGCATATTAAAACACATCTAAATAAAAAAAATACATCAAAACATGTTACGTCTATTTTTAATAAAAAAAAAAAGAAACATACACAAACACATATCGCCAAGTAAAATATAAAACATTTAATGGGCTTAGAAGAGTATTAAACAAATTTTATATTTTTATTTACTTTGAAGATTAAAGCACAAATTTCTGTTTAAGAAAATTTAATCTTTAGTCGTGATTAATTATAATTTATGTTTGTGTGCAAAATGTCTTATTTTCCATGATATTCTCATGGAAAATTTTCAAAAATTTGTTTACTTAGCTGTTTCATTAGACGCTACTCTGAATCTTCAGTGAATTACTTCCAAGTCTTGTTTAATTCCTGTCCAAGCATTCGAATACTTATTTCGTTACGTTATTTATACAAAAAAATAGCAAACATTCTTACATAATACCAAAAAAGTGTAAAGAGTTATCAATATTTATTATTATAATATTGAGAATTTGACTATAGACTTAGCAGAAACGATAAAAATTTAATTGAAATGGAATAATGGTGAATGTTATTTACTAAATGGGAGAGGTGACTAGTAAAAAGCTGCACAAGCATACTTAAAAGCCACTCATCACTACAAACATGTAATATTTTATAATAAAAAGTGTTTGTAAGCCACATCAAGCATGCTTGTGCATCCCTTTAGTGACAAGATATATGGTATTATCTGTAAACGGCTCCTTCAATTTGATTTTTTTAAATACAAAATTAGCAACAAAATTTCCTTTAAGTCGTACTTACATTGTTTTTAAATAATACCAAGCAATATTATGTTATGTAATTTTGCATTTTATAGGGATAGAACTACAAGTACAAGTATGTACTGTTGGCTAACAAGTTTTAGCTCATTTTAAAACAAATTTTTTTTTTAAATTTCATTTAGTTCTTGTTAGTTAGTGTTGATTGTGCATACATAAGCCTACAATTGAAGCATCCTAGAAATGCGTGAACATTTTTAATCATGCCCCAAAGAAACAAACCCACAATAAAATTTTAACATTTGTTGTAGTTCAACAAATAGAAATTCTGTAGCAAATGATTTGTTTTTTTTTTTTCATATCATTTTGCAATAGTAATCATAATGTGAACTTAAACTTAAAAGTGTTTGTAGGCAAATAATGGTTTTCCAACTGAACATTTCAGTATTACACAATGCGGTCAAGCATCTAGAGTTTTGCCTACTTAAAACACCTAAGGCTTATGAGATAACCAAACCAGTAAATGCACTTTTCTCAACATGATTTTTTTTGAATTACACTGATGTTTATACACAATCTGTGTTCATATGTAAAAGAGAAATAAAAATATTGTGAAAATTTCCATTTCTTTTGAAATGGTGGTTAAAAATTTTTTTTTATTTGGTTCATTAACTACTTTATTAGTTTTTTATTTTCTTGTTTAATTTTTTATTGACTAAAATTTCAAATATATACTCGAATGTTTGGGCAGGAATTTAACAAGACTTGGGAGTAATCTACTGAAGATTCAGAATAGCGTCTGATGAAACAGCATTAGAATGAGGAGCGGGAACAAGTCACCTGATTAATGCGGCCAAAATAGACCTATTGTGACACTACTCTCAAATTACAAATCATTCCTGAGTCTAGTATTCATTAAGAATTCAGAAACTTCTTTATTTGCTTTCTTTATTAGTATTTATTGCACTAAGTCAACAATTTTTCAAAATTTTTCAAGGAAAAATAATGCATTTTTTACACCAACATAATTGCAATCAAGCCCGAATAATATAATTCCAAATAATTTAACTTAAATCTTAAATTAGTAAGATAGCGCAGTAGCTATCAGTCTAAGATGTTTTAAGAGCTCTGAAAATTTGTGGGAAGTGTACTAACCTATCATCTAAGGGTCTCAGGTTCAATTACTGCCTTTTTTTAAACAAAAATCTAGTACTTTTCATTATAAAAAACATATAATTCTGTGACATATTACACAAAGAGAATGTGTATAAAATTTTAGAGAAATTCATTGAAAAATTAGTTGTCTGTTAAGCTAAATTTGAATAAAAGCTTCGTTCGCATAATTGTATTGAAAATAAAAAACAATACATGACAATTTGTTTTTGTTTTCAAGACAATTATGCAAACAAAACTTTCGTTAACTTTGGTTCGCTTTTATCTAAGCAGGCACTTAATTTTATTCATTAAAACACCCATCTGGCTATACAAAATTACATGGTGGCCTACATTTCAGAAAAAATTTTATTTATAGAGATTCTTTGAGCACGTAGCATAATTAAAATCATTACAAATTTTAGTTCCTATGGTTGATGACATAAGAAATTAAAAAAATTTACACACATGAAAGGCATGTGAGTCACTATAATAATTCCAGAATCTTTCTGTATGATGAACTTCATTCTGCTTCACTATGAGAAGTGGAAAACAAGAGATTTATAGTATTACTAGAAAGCCCAAGTGGACATGTGGGAGTCGAAAAAGAAAGCCAGAGAGTAGTCAGATAAAAATAAAATTAAACTCTCTCTATACTGTACTGCTGACGGTATATGATAGACTCAATGAACTGATTGAAAATTATCCATATTAAGCCTTTTGTGCTGTTACCCAACAAACTGTTAAGCATAAAATTTGAGAAACAAAATAATGAATCCGTGACAATATAGAAAAATCTCTTATTTTAGAGGACTGCAATTAAAAATTTGTCTTATAAAATTATTTCAATGCCAGCAAATGCCTGAGCCACAATAATAAAGTTATTGAGTTAATTTCTAGAACAAGTCAATTTTTCTTAAGTCGACTTGACAGAAATAATAAATTATCATTAAAAAAAAAATTTTTTGAAATTTACAAAAGCCACATCGAAAGAAAACTAACAAACCTTCGAAAAAAATTAATCTTTGAATTGCAACCACAATGAATAAAAAAAATTTTTTTAGTTAAATTTAAATTTCATGGTGAATAATAATTTATGTAAGCATTAATATGATTTTATTGTCAATACGTGTATTGAGATATGAGTGATTCTTACACAAATGATAAGCATCCATCGTTTAGTTTATTTTAAAAACGTGACCAACTGGAACTTAGCTAAAGATGAGCAGAGTGGAAACATGTTTAGTCATAAAATTTTATGTCATAGTCAAAACGGATTTGCATGTTATTTATGCTTGAAGTTTTAAATAAAAACTATCAAAAGAAATAAAAATAATAATGATAAAAACAACAATAGTTGTTCAACAATTCCAATGTGATTTAAATTCCAAAATAGATAAACCAAACGACAGGGCACATAGCATCCGTCGTACTTAATATTTCGCCTTTTTAACTGGCATTAACTTATCTACGTAGAATACTTTGTTGACGGATATAAATGGCAAAACTTTTTTAAAAGTTAAGATTTTAAATGGAATAAAATTTCATCCACACAAAATAAACCAACTAATAAATTTCAAGGTATTTAAATTACGTTAAAACCTAGCAGTTGCCTAACGTAAGTACTTTCTTTACGTTGACGGAGACGTACTGTATATAATAAAGTTCATAAAAAACATGTATTTAAAGTTAACTGTCAGCTGAAATAGGCAAAGTATTTATAACGTTAAAATTATTTGTTGTTGCATTTAAGGAAATTAAAAAAATAAAATTAAATTCATAAAAGGTGGCTTCACTAAAGTTTGAATTGAAGTTAAAAATTAGCCATTTATTTTTTTATAATTATAAATATATTTCCTAAAGAAGCTACACAAATTGGAGCGAAATATCGATATAAAAATAATTTTTTTAAAAATAAGACCTCAAGCTTAATAAAATAGTCATATTAAATAAAAATTTTACATAAAATTATAACTCAATAATCCAACTTAATAATATAAACTAAAATATATAAACCGATTCAGATTGTCTGAAATTATTAAGAAATACTCGTATACTACTCTGTGATTTCCACAAAATTGGTACTTTTTAATGATTTTAATGGTACTGAGACTAGCTTTTGGTCGTGAGCAAATTTGAAAACCATTGAAAGGACAAAATCATATTTTTTATTTATATGAATAATAGTTTTTGATCTTATTAATATTAGAAAACCTTGAACTGAGATTAAAGCCCCCTTTTGAACAAAGTAGTGAGTTAACATAAGAAACGATAAGCACAAATTTTTTGTTATTTGTTACTTTATTTTATTTTCTTAAAACCAAAGTTCGCCAAGAAACGAAATGAAACCAAAGCAAACGTTTCGTTTTGTAGATTTTCAAGGTAATTTGAACTGAACGAACTAGTCTGTGTTGTGAATTCCTATAGTTCATTTGCTTGCTCTTCATTTTAAATGAGCGACCTATAAATGAACGAACGAACTAAACATAAACGAAAACAAAAAGGAACGAACGAAAGTTTCTAATTTTTTTCTTTTACAAAAATGGTATTTAAAACAAATAAACTGAAGAGAAAATGTAATATGCATGTTAAAAAGTCAATTTTAAGCTATTTTAAAATAAAACCTGAAGTTTTTTTTAGCCATAGTGACTGAAGTACTTTTTGAAATACATTTTTTAAAATATATCGAAAACTAAATTTAAAAATTTTTCGAATTTTGTTTTGCTTTCTATTTTCGTGTAATAAAAAATTCCTTTCGACCCCTATTCGATATCATTTAACATAGTAAAAAACGTTCAATAACAATCAAAATTATAAGTGATAAAAATACACAAGATCAAATGAACTAAATGAACGAACTATTATTTTGTAATAAGAACTACGGAGCACAAGTCTAATGTATTATTTTGAAAAAATAAAAAACGAAACGTTTGCATTCGTTTCGTTTCGTTTCGTTTCTTTGCAAGCTCTGATTTGTGATTGTAAGTGTTTATTTTTATATCGACTTTGCGCTTCCACTTTGTGTAGCTTCTTCAGGATAATAATCATATTCTCAAAAGTCGATATCGATGAAAAAATGAGCCAAAAAAGGTCAAATAAACTATTTTATTTTGAATTTATTATATTATTTATTTATGTCAAGATTTCAAATAATAAAGAAGCATAATATTATTTATAGCTTTTGTTTTAGCAGTTGGGGTCAAACCAAAATGTCTTAAAATGGAATAAAAAAAATTATAAAAAACTACAAAACCAAATTCTATACACGCACTTTCACTGGTCCTTTTTGTTTATTGTCGTTTATAGACTGTCACGTTTTTTATTGAAATGTTTAACAAACGATATAAAAATGAACTATTTTTTCTTTTGACTTTTGGCCATTTTAATTAATCATGAATCACAGTTCACGTTATTTCTTCCTGTAGGCAATAAAATTTAATATGCACAACATCAATTTTCGAAGATGAGTAATGCTTGAAAAAAAAAAGAAATTCTTTCAGAATATTTAACTATCCGGCCGTAACAAATTTGTTTATTTCCCCAGCAGATGTGTTTCTTTTTTTTCTGGTTTTAAATGGTGATTTTAATATCATCACGTTTTGCATAAAAGAGAAAAATACAAATTGTGAAATAATTACATCACGCAAAAGATAAGAAACGGAAAATACTGAATTTTAATTAAAATTAACAAAATATTTTGTTAAGTTTAAAAAAACAAAGGTGTGCTGGAGTTTTTTAGAAAAAACCAAATTAAATAAAAGCTAAGGAAACAATTTTTGAATTAAATTTTTCACAAAAAAATTTCTTTAACTTCTTATGCCTCAACAAATTCCTTATTTTTTTGTGGATTCTTTTGTTTCGCATTATTACTGTAATAGTAGAATCAAATGATTCTGAACGAAATCAGAAATTGTAAAATTTTGCAATAGGGTACTTTAATATATGAGCTGTTTCCATAACACAAACCATCAATCAACTCGTTTATAAAATTCGCAAAAAAAAACTCAATTTGCTGGCTAAATGAAAAGCAAAAATTTTGAAATTTTTTTTATAAAATTCAAAGAATAATAAATTACTTTACAAAAAAATTTATTTAAATAAAACTCAATTTTTAAAACAAAATAAAAATAACTTGAGCAATCTGTTGCCTTTACACAAATAGTTTTTCCTTTATTTTTTTTTTCCTCTCAACAGCTAAATAAAACTTTTCTTTCTATTTGAATTAAAGTAACACAACAATGTCGGTCTTTGTTTGTAATTATTACTGAGCTTTTGTTTTGTGATTAATTTTTTTTTAAATATTTGCCATAAACATTTTGTTTTATGGCAACAATTTTCTGTCCAATGATTTTGTATGCTGTTGGCAGCTAAAATAAAATTTCTAAATTGTACAAAAAATATAGAGCAACAAAAATAAATAAATTTTACAATAAAAGCTTATTTAAATAACCAACTTCTTCTGTTTCTTTGTTGTTTACATAAAGGCCTTAAAAATCCACAGTTTCACTAGATAAGGTGGGAAAATTATAACGCAAATACCCAATAAATAAGACACAGAATTAAATTCAAGCTAAGCAACTCATTCTTTAAAATAAAAACACAGAACTGAAATGCCTGAGAATGGAAAAGGAACAGAAGAAGCAAGGGAGTTACACAAATTTATTGAAAGCAGATATGCATTCATGAGCAGGTTTTTTAGGGCAAGTGAATTGAAATAGAAAATTCAGTGGAAAACAATTTCCCGTTTGTAAAATAATTTCTTTGTTTTCTGTTAATACTAAAAAAAACATTAAACTTTCACAAGGGTATTATTTTTGTATTGTATTGCTATTGTTTCTATAAATTTATAATTCCATTTATAATTATTTTTTCACATTCTAAACAATTAATGAGATGCAGCATCATAACAACAGACAAGGGGCTTAAAAATAATTACAATTAATTTGTTAATAAGGATTTTACACTGTAATACTAACTAAAACAACTTGTCAAAAAAAACATTTCAAATGTGTAAGCGAAAAAATAGAGATAGAAATTTGACAGTCGTTTGCATAACACTCGTGGTACAGTGTAAAGCCGCCATAAGCTTTTAATACTCACTCACTCTGTCGCTGGTGGCATCATTTTGGCAACGAAAGAAATATTAAATTTAAAAAGGCACTAGTACAGATCTTGGTAGCATTAGAATTTGTTTTGTCGCTTTCAACATAAAATTTTATTAATAATAAAATTATTATTTATTTAATTGATGAAATTATCTGCCAGGCTTTTTATTTGGATGTGATGCAAAAGCGAAAGAAAACCAGTTATTCATTTTCAACTGAAAAAGTGGCTCACTAACTTTTGACTTTTCGTTCACTTGGCTTTACGTAAGCCTTTTTAAAATACCATGTTGTATCCACAAAAGTTTTCTTTTTAATTAAAAAGAAACTTTTATGTTAAACACTAAACAGATCATAAGGTTATCATTGTAACAGTCATGAATAAATGTTGTAAGACATTACCCGAACCTGTAGCGCGATTCAGTACCTTTTATTACGAAAATTAGTATGCAAAAAACAAGTAAAACGATATCTTATCGAATTATTATGGGCTGTTAACTTCGTCGTAAACTTCGAATATTTTTGTCGGAAAGTTATTGAATACCGAATTCGATAAAATTGTTTTTTCGATACGAATGTTCGTAATAAATCGCACTACTGACCTGAATGAACAGACCAAATATAGTTTTTCTTAATACACAATTCTAATTCCTAAGAATATATTCAGGATGACTGATGACTTTATTCAATCTATTTTCATTGGAAAGTCTCTTGAATTGTATTAAAAATAGTTCAATCAGTCTTAAAGATAATTGAATTTAAATTCCTTCTCTGCTGGTTGAGGCAGGTGCAGCATTATAGCAAAAAATTGAGGCTGAAATTGTAAATATTGTCGCTTTTATCGGTACACTTTTTATTTACTATAACCCCACAAGAAAAAATACAGTGGAGTTAGGTCAGGCGTTCTAGGGGCCAATGGAAAGCTAAGTTTCTTTATATGAGGCTGTTTAAAGGCTGAGGTATATGAGCAGTTGAAACCACAAAAAGTTTAAGGGAATTCTTTTTCAACTTAGTTCCAGATAAATAAATTATTTTACTCTGCTCAAGTAACAGTCTTCAGTAACCGTAACGCTGTATTCAAGGAAATATGGCCCGACACCACAAAACACTGTAACGCGAACTAAATGCAATTCTTTCTCATGCAGTATTTCTGGGTTGGAATCATTCCATATGCAACAATGGCCGTTCAGATCGAAATAAGCCTCATCAGTCATGTAAAGACTCGTGTTTTTCTATCTTTTCACTCATCTTCTGTTAAAATTCCAATTGAATTTAATCTTCTTTTAGAAGTTGGGCCATAATTATAGTCACAAAAAAGTAACCTTTTATTAAGAGCTGATTTTTGTTCATAAGAATTATATGAATTTAAAATCGTTCTTAAAAAGATACCGACTTTAATGTGACTATTATTATGGTCCACTGATTTTTGATTCTTAAAAAAAAACACATACAGTAAACAACTTCGGTTGACGAAACGGAATTTGTGGCCGGTCATAAGGATTAAATTTTTAGTTGACTTGACTGAAGTTGTGTTAAGCAGTCCAAAATATCATTCTCTTAATAATATTTTTGGCTTTATCAAAAACTTTCTTTTAGTCTTATTAAAAAAGTCTCTTATTAGCTGGTGACCCATGCAATTTCTACAACCGAAGCTGTTTTTTGTGTGTGTTTTAAATGTTACATAAAATAAAACATACAATTTTATTCAATTTAAAATTTAATTAAATGAAAAAACATTTATTCTCTAACAAAACTTTAACCAGTAACCAGTGACTGTGACACTCAATGTTTGTATATATTAACAAAATCACAAAATAAACTTCATCTACAAACGCATGCAACCAGATATCAGATGCCATGATAGAGATTACCCCTATTAGTTGGCTAACGTTAAGCGTTAACGTTAAAATTTAGAAAAACCAAATATCAACAATTTTTTATCTCAGCCAGTAACTACAACTTGATGTCTTAACTTTTTGTAAAATTTAAATTAAAAAATTTTCATTTAACTTAAGATTTGTTGTTGTATGCTATATAGAAAGCAATTATAATTAGAGTTTAGTTTAAAATTACTTGCTGGTTCTGTTGTGGTTTGCATACACTTTTGTTTCCTATGAACAATATTATGGCAAGCAGGCTGTTGGTTGGCATCTGCTGTTATCAAATATAAAAGGGTGAATTTTGTGCTCAGAAAGGATTTCAAAAGTGCCAGAAATTTATTTCTTTAGGGCATTTAACGAGTTTTAGGTTATTTTTGTAAACCTACAGAGAATTTCAACAACATTAAAAAAATTCTGTTTAAATTTATTTAGTTAAATTTTAAAGACTTTAAACAAGATTCACAAAATTTAAAATTTTTATAGAAAAATCTGCCATGCAATTTTTAATTATTGTCTTCTGGCAAATAAATAAAAATTAAATTATTAAAAGTAAAGAGAGAGAAAGAAAGCACGTATACGCAATATTTAATATTAAATTCACTATAAAATTACTCATACGTTGCTGCTATATAAAAGCAGACATTATCCTCTGTCATTTATTTGTATTGCAATAGAAATGCACGAAAGAAGCTAAAGTCATCCCTTTACTTAAACAAAGTCGACTAAAAGTAGATTAGTTAATATCTTTTCTGAAATAATTTATCAGAAAAAGAATATATAATAAAGTAAAGCATTAGAGAAGAAGGCCGTTTACTTACTACAGAAGCAGTATGGGTGAAGAAAACTCAGTTTTGCAGGCTGACATATGGTATGTCTAAATAGCTTTTCCTAGGAAAATAATTTGAAAGAGACACTAATAATAGTCACATCTTTATTCACTCCAACAGTAAAGCAGCATTACAGTGCTTTCGAAGTAGGATCACAACTTTTGCATTTACTCGCAAATATTTAAAGGTTTCAGCTCATATCTAGACAACAAAAATATAGGCGGACTTACGAGAAAAACTGCGACTATTAGCTGAATTGGCCCAAAATCATTCTCTTCACTGTCTTGGAAATTTATTAAGCTGAATAATAAGGGGTGACTTAAAAGAGAACCGTCACAAAATTGCCTAAGGAATAAACCAAAGATATCTTTGAATTCCAAAGGCAAAACTAGATAGCATGTATGTCACCTTGAAAAACTGAGTTCTCTCTACACATACTATTGCAACTAATGAATAATAGAATTAGTGTCACAATAAATCTATTGTGAACAAAAATTCGCCTCACAGCTGTTTTGACACGAATTATCAAAATTGATTTTCATTTACAATTAATTAATTTTAACTTACCTCGAAAGATGATTGCTCAATGACGAAGTACATGTTATTTATATTTTATTACATTATTTATATAAATAAATTAAAAACATTAACTATTTTGACAGTTCGGTAAAAAATAAATTCGACTTTTCGGGATACATACACCTGTATAATTTCACCATAGGAGAAGCTAAAAAAACGTCTCTTTTAATCCGAATCGGAATTCGCTCATCAGCTGTTATATTCCAAATTATCAAAATTTATTTCAATTCACAATAGAAGGTAAACACATTAGAGGATTCGCTAGCATCTTGCAGAACAATCAAAATTTTAAATATTTATGTATGCATTTGTAGAGAAATTTGAAATTCAATCAGCAAGAAATCGCTAAAAACAAATTAAAAAAAGTTAAAATAAGTAAGATAAAAAATATTATAAAGCAAAAAGTGAAAATAAGTAAAAATTTTTTATTATAAAAATTATGTGTAAACAATGTTTTGTATGTGTGTGTAATTCTTTCTATATTTTGTAAAGAAGAATTTATTTGCTTTACATACCTCTGGTATGAATTTGAATTTGGCAAATCTAATCCATTTTAAAAAATAAACTTTTTAAAATCATAAATCCTGCATCAATAAATAAAAATTTATAAATTTCATGCAGCAAAATATTAAAAAAAAATACGTTTTACTTTAAAAATTTTGATAATTTGAACCTTGTATAGATTTGTTTGCCATGGTCCGTCTCTATTATGAAAAGTTATCCAAACTTTTTTAAATTTTTTTCAAGCTTAAGCTGCAGTTCAAGAACTTTTTAATTTTGTGGGAACTTGTAAATGGATTCGTTGCTTGGCTTTCATCTAAAAAGTAAATTTATTATTGACTTCAACTGATTTACAATAAAAAACTAAAAGTTTCTCTGAAGATATACCTAAATGCCAGCAAACAACTCTAAAAGACTTTTTCAAGCTTTGCTTTTTTTATGCTTTTCAGCTGAAACCTTTAATTAGTTGTCTATTTGTGTATTTCATTTCATTAAATTCTATCTTTTGAAAATTGATTCCCATTTGAATATCTTTTTACTAATGAAAGCAACATCAGTTTGAAACAACTTAATTGCTGAAAGAACAACTTAACACCATTTCCTACTTGTCTTGTCATTTACTTTTATACTCGTATGTCATCATAAATTAAATATACAAGAGAAAAGTAATTCAGCCTTAAAAGCACTTGAATATTTGCTGGCAAAATTTAATTCCATTTTTATGTACTTCTAGTCTTGCCATTACTTTAACTTCCATTAGCAGAAGAAACGACAAAAACAAAAATTAAATAGCAGTAGGCAAATTGTATAAATAAATTTATGTAACATAATGAAACACTCTCTCCCACTATCTTTCTCTCTCTCTCTCTCTCTCTCTCTCTCTCTCTCTTTCTATTTCTATAAGTGATTATAGTGGGACAAAAAATTGACCTTTTAATTTGCTCATCATTCTTAACAATGATGAATTAACATGACAGCATTTATTACATTTTAGAAATGTTTTTAATATAACAAATAAACATGAATTTATAAGCGAAGGGTGTTGCAAAATTTTGTAGACAATTTAGTACAATGGACGTGTAATACGACTTAGGCTAGATAGCAATCGCAGTAAGGATTTATTGGGACTCTAAAGAGCCCGTTTGAGAAATGCGGCCACTGCAGTTTTGGCAAGCATGCTAGGAGAATGTGTTTACCATATAACATCTACTGTAGAAGTTGTCGAGACGAGCAGGAAGAGCAGCGCATGATTCACTTTGGAGAGCACCTTCTAGAAGATTTCACTGCGCTGTCGAATATAAGGTTCGACATGCTATATGGTTTCGTTAGAAGTAGCGGTTGGTTTAAGTGACGGACTCACATTCTATATCTGTCTTCTTATTTATTTCCTTTTCTTCCACTCTGTTACCTCTAGTGCTATCTTTCTTTACTTCCTTTTATACAGGTATTACAAAGGGACTACGTCAGAGGACCCAAGTGAACCCAGCTTTTATTTTTCTTATTTGGGCGCCCTGTGGAACCTAAACTAGTCTAGGACAACAAACATGTGCTTACATGTAGTCACATGTTTGTTTTTATCCTTCTAAATAAACTTGAGTATAAGTCAACTTATTAAAATAAAAAAAGCAACAAAAAAGTTGTTATAAAAACAAGTGAAAAACAACTCGTAAAATAAATACGAATAAATTTAATTTAAACTTTTTCCTATAAACTTTTCAACACTTCAGAAGCAATAACAGCACCACAATCAGCAGTAGCAGACAAGAAAACAATATTAAGGCCTAAGTGGCAATTGTTATCAAAATTTTTAAGAATTTGTTTTTAATTTATTTCAATTTTCATATAATTAACATCGAGCTTCCCTTTAACATAATTTATTTAAGCATATAATAGTAACTTAAAGGTTTGTCTTAAAATAAATATTTTATATTAAATTTTAGAGTCTTAAAAAAAGCAGGAATCAGAAAATATTATGGTGACGATTATTATTAAATTTAATTGAAATGACTATTTTATTAAGCTTATTTTATAAATTTATTTTTATATCGATATTTCGCTTCAACTTGCGTAGCTTCTGCAGGATATAATTATAAATTATCAATATTTTTATTATCTTGAAGAAGCTACGCAAGTTGGAGCGAAATATCGATATAAAAATAAATTTATAAAATAAGACCTCAAGCTTAATAAAATAGTCATTTTAATTAAAAAGAAAAATTTTTTATTTTTTTTATACGATGTTTTGTTTGTAAAGTACCTGCACAAGCATACTTGAAGCTTACAAGCACTTTCAAGTATAAAATATTACACATGTTTGTAATGACGTGTGTTTTTCAAGTATGCTTGTGCATTGCTTTAGTGCATACCCTATTCGAATGAGTGGTAGTGTCAATTAACACAAAGTGTAAAAGGTTGCTTTAACGTTCCTATTGACTTTCATTTTTATTTATTCATAATTTTAATTTTCATCTTTTGGTGTTTTAGTTTCCATTTGGGAAATTGAATCATAATTAATATGCGCATAAGGTGTGGGAAAAACCTTAATGGCCTTAGAGACTGACTGACTACTGCTCACAATAATATTTAACTGTTTTAATTATTATTAATTTGAATAACAAAATTAAAAAAAAACTTTTTTCTAGAAATGTAGATGCGGTGTCACGAACGTGTCACACGATATGTAAGTTATTTAAGTTACTTAAAATTAAAAAAAAAAAAACAAGTTAAATTCGGTTGTGCCGAGTATTATATACCCTTCACTATCTTAGCAAAATATTAATATTTTCACATTCCACATTCTGCTAAATTTAAAAAAAAAAAAATTAAATAGTTCAAAGTAACTTCTGAGTATTTGGGCGGTAAATTACAAATTTTCACATTCTCTTCTTTAAAATGATATGTGTCCCATACCAATATCTTTAATGGTGCGTTGGGAAGTTACTAAAATCATTTAGAGCAACAGCACTGGGGTGTATGGAAATTTCCAGTTAATAACAAATAAATGTTTTCTGTATCAGCGGCATCAACAGCACCATTATTTTCTCCTGAACTTTATCATTTTCCTCCGGTTCCTACAAAGTTTTTCGATTCTTTAATTTTCAGTATTATCTTCTGATCCGTGATCTTTCAACTGCACGAATGGTCATAGTTTGGTAAAACTTTTCACAAATTTAAAAAGGCAGGGCTGAAGACTCTATTTAATTTTAAAAAATCTAATAAATATTTGTTTTACCACACAATTTCCATATAAAATATAACAGTGTATTTAGTCTCTTGAAAAATTTCTTATAAATAAATTTATAAACCTTGAAACCAAAGTCATAAGTATGCTTGTCACACACTAGCCTAATGACTGGCCAGCCAATATAACTTAATGTCACTGATAAGAGGGGGGGAGGTCAAAGTTTTATGACATTTACACATTTTCAGGCATACTCGTACATACATATTTATGTTGTTGGTATAAATATTTATGAGTGTATAAGTAATTTATTTCGGTTTTATGAGCTTCTTTAACACACCCTTATTTGCGAAATATTAATCTCTGTTATGCAGCCTTTTGAAGTGAAAACAGAGTATACGAGTAAAAAAGCAAGGCTATATAAGGGCTGGTATAACAGGCCTGCTCCTAGAAGATCCTTCAGCTGGCCTCTTTTCTTTAAATGTATATTTTTTGTTTGGAAAACATTTTTTTCAATTTGATGTAGATAATAGTCTGTCATCTATCGATGAAACACTTTTTTCCTCTACACACAGAAAACAACTTCCGTTGTGAGAACTAAATTAATTTTTAATATAAAATTCAATTGTGTTAATCAAACTGCTTGATAGCAGAGTCTAAAAATTAGTTCTGTTCACTAGGCACGATTAACAAATTTGATCACAACTGAAATTTTGCTTGTTCTGTGTAGTTGGCCGCTTATGTCTTACTAAAAAGTCTATAATCCTAATCTATCAACAAATTTTTTCTTATTGAATTATAAGGCCTGATTATGAATGTAGTTGTCGCGACGAAAACAGTGATATGTAGTAACGCCGGCCATTTGTTTTATATGGGCTTGTCGTGAAGTCGACTATGACAACGACACTCATAATAAAGCTGATTTTGATTCTAGCAAACAGTATTGTTTTCATTACCATCTCTTTAGTTGTGTGATAACTCCACAACCTTTTGAATAGAAAAAATTTTTTTTTAATTTTTAACCGATTTTGGGTTATACAGGCTCTTTTATTATAAAGAAATAAAATATTTAGTTTTTATTACTAGATGAAAAAGTTTGTCAAAGTGAACAACTATGAAACGAAACTTGAAATCAAAATTATTATTTCGCATCTATACCCCATGCGAGTAGGAATGGGTTAAACAAAAATAAAACTACATATTAATCTTCTTTACAAGAAATTGAATTTATTTACTACAACAACAACAACTATTCAGTTGTTAGATACTCATTTACACACAGTAAAGTTTAAGAATTTTAATAAAAAAGAAAGAAGGAAAAAGAAACTCCTCAGAAAATTTATTTCACTTGATAAAAGCAAATCAATAACACTTAACTTGTAGGAACTAAAGGAAAACCAATTCAGAAATAGAATTTTATTTTTATGAAAATCAAACCCTGTAATAAACCAAACAAAGATGACAATCAATATGTAATACAACTAAAGCAAATAAAAGCTAACAATAAGATATCCTTTTGAGCACAACAGTGGGAACAAAATATATAAATTTAATTTGGGTTTAATCTTTTAGAGGGCTAAACAATATTTAATTGCAAACTGTTTCTATAAAATAGAAACACGAATTTTAGTATTTACAAATTTTTAAATCCATTTGAACAAATATTTGTCGCAATAAGCATGCCCGCTATGTCATCTACATAAACGTTTACATGTTTTGAAGAAATAGCCGCTGAGAATAGTTTAATGATTCAAGTCGAACCTACATCGTTTTTAAATTGGATCACTAGTTTAAATGATAAATTTAAAAGCAGCGACATTAAAAAAGTTTTTCTATATAGCCAGAGAAAAAATTGATCCCGATAATGTATCAACCACGTTTGTGCTCACTTTGTTAACGCAATGCATTGTTGACAACATAGCATTGCACAATTGACATCATACCGGTGATAAATCGACAATATCTGGTGTCAAAATTACACCATTTGTTTATAAAATTATACCATACGGTTGTTGAAATGACAACATGCATTATCAATTTGACAACATTTGTTAATAATTTGGAAATTTGACAACATATTGTTGTCAATTTCACAAAGTCCGTTAACAAATTGTCAACTTACATTGTTAAAAAACTAAAATTGCAGCTTTTTTTCAAAATTTTCGATTTGTAGACGCTTGTTAAAATTAAAAACACACGTTGTCAATAAAATAGATGGTGTCAACATGACTACATACGAGTACATTGTTGATGAAAATTAAAGCAAAAGAAAATTCGGCTAATTCCTTTGAGGAACATATAGCATCATAGGCTTAAATAAAATGATTCATATATTAATAAAATCATTCATTTTATTTAAAAAAAATAATTTGAGCGAAATATAAATAGAAAAATAAATTTATACAATACGACTTCAAGCTTAATAAAATTGGCTTTTTAATCATTAAAGAACTTTGGATTTTATTTTCCAATATGTCCGCGTATGTAATGCTGCTTGATTGTGATAAAAACTGTCATATAAAGGGTGTCCGAACACAACGCAAGATTTAAATTTGGCGCCATTCGAAGTGTCATTGTTTGACATTTGAACAATTGTTATTGTTTGCTAGTAGAAGTTGCGAGGTTAGTAAAAAATGACCATGGACAGCGAAGGGAGTTCGTTAATTGGGTATTGGAGAGACAACATTAAATGCTGATTTTGCCGATAAAATCATCTTCAGTGACGAGGCCCATTTCCATCTTGATGGCTTCGTCAATAAGCAGAATTGTCGCATTTGTGGTGAGGAAAATCCTCGAGTGATTCAAGAGAAGCAAATGTATCCTCATCGTGTCACTGTGTGGTGTGGTTTTTGGGCTGGAGGAATCATTGGACCTTTTTTTATGAAAATGAGTCAGATCAAGCGCAAACAGTTAATGGTTCGGTATCGTGATTTGATAACCAGGTTTTTCTTGCCTAGAATTGAAGAAATGAATGTGGAGGGCTTGTGGTTTCAACAAGACGGCACCACATGTCATACAGCTAGAGAAATTCAATTACTGCATCAGTCATTTATTTTAAATTTAAATCTTGCGTTCTTGTTGGGACTCCCTTTACAAAGAAACACTAGCGAACGCATATGCCAACATTTGTTTTACATAAAATAGTCATCCCTATCGTGAATAAAAGAGATATTTTTGATCTCGTGAAATTTTCATTCCTCTTAAAGGCAAAATTAGTATCAAGAATTTTACGTGAAAGTTTGTGGGAGAAAAAATTTATTTATAATTGGCGGAAAACGAAAATTGAAAAATCTTTCCCTAAATTTGTATTCATAATTATATTGAATATCAATCAATCAACAAGTTAGAGCTCTATATTCGGCGTTATTACTATGCTCAAGAGTGTAAATTTGCTTCTCTTCTCTAAACAGAAACCAGGTACCAAAGCAAGAGAGAAATTCAAAATGTCCACTACAAATAGTACAGTAACTTTTCCCCTCCTTAATAAACTTGGATGCTGCTCCCTCTAATTTCCAGAGCATAAAAGGGACATTGACATTGAAGCATGCTTTGTGTAAGTGAATGTTGTACAATTTTCTTTTTCTTTTTCTTTACAAAACATATTTAAACTTAATAAAAAAGCTAAATTTTCCGTTTGCTGTGGGTAAAGCCAAATAAATTTCCACTAATGTACCCTTAGAAAAACAGATGTCGTTTTTTACAAAAACTTTTTTGTTTGTTTTTTTTACATTCATATTAATTTCAATTTATAACTTAAAAAAAAAAATATAACACAAAAACGAGTCACCAAAATATTTTTGTGTCGTAGTTATTATTAAATGTTTTGTATTGTATGTACCTTTTCCAGTGTTTTATGTCATTTGATTTACACTCGTTAAGAAATGAACAAGGTAACACATTGACTGGTGTAATATTTGGTACATGTTTTCATAATTACATTTTTTAGTTGTACCAACCAGAATTCGTTAGTACAGTTAAAAATTTAGTTCTCTCAAAAATATGTCAAGCTTTAAGACCGATTTTCTATTGTTGCGTTAAAAAAAATCGATTATCGCAACTGAATTTTTGATTGCCAACAAATTTAGTTCTCACAATCGAACTTGTTTTCTCAGAGTGAACAGTTGCACGGCATTTTCTCCAAGATACTTCTATGGTAAGGGATCAACACTGTGGTCTGCACACTCCCCTGTACTCTGTTAGCAGCAAATATTAATTAGTGAAATAGTTTAATAAAAAAAATTTTGTTTTTCAAATTATTTCGAAATAAGTATAACTTAATAACTTCAGAATAATTTCTTTTGCTCTTCCTTGTTGCTATTAAATTCGTTTTATATCCATTTCACTTTTCCACTACATAAATTACAGTTTTTTTTAATATTTGTAAATGGTACCCTATTCAAACAGCTGTCACCACTTAAGTGCTTTGTTAAGCTTACAGTATGAAACTTTTATACAAAAACTAAATAAACAAATTTACCTCATGAGTCCCAAGCGTACATTATATGAATCCTGCAAAAATACTTGTCGTGTGTTTTACATATTCACGTGTATAACTCGATTCTTGTGTGTGGATACATAAGTGGTTTTTAAAAACAAAAACCTAATAAAAAATATCGATTTATAGCAGAGCAGGAAGCTTTTAAATGCTAAACAAAACAAAATAGTCATAGCATTTTGTTTTTAATAAAATGGGGATTTGCACGTTGGCTATACGAGTGTGCTGAGCAAAATCTTGATGATGTGCTAATGTGGGTTTTACACTATACAACAAGCTGTAAGATTTTTATTGGATTTTGAAAGAGTAAAATCAAAGTGTATTTGATACGACTGCCAAAAAATCGTACGGCTGGCTTTACACTATAATTCAAGTGTTACGATATTTAACTGCTTTTGTAATTTCTTTTGTTCGTCGTATGTCGCTCATACAATTAAAAGTATAAATGTTTAGGAATTTTTCTAAAAATGGTGACAGTCATATGGCTGTCAAATTTCTATATGTATTTTTTGATAATTCATTAATTTTTCTTTTTATTGCAATTTTTGATAAGTCGACAATATCTGGTATCAAACTTACATCGTTTTTAAATTGGCTCACTAGTTTAAATGATAAATTTAAAAGCAGTGACGTTCAAAAAGTTTTTCTATACTCAATTTGCTAACGCAAAGTGTTATTTTTACAATATATTGTTGACAACATAGCATTGCACAATTGACACCATACCGGCGATAAATCAACAATATCTGGTGTCAAAATTACACAATTTGTTTCTGAAATTATACTATGCGGTTGTTGAAATGACAACATTCGTTGTCAATTTGACTATGCTTATTAATAATTTGGAAATTTGACAACAAAACAAAGTTTGTTAACAAGTTGACAAGCTGTCAGCTTTTTTCTAAGTTGTTAAAAAATTTAAAACACACGTTGTCAATAAAATAGATTGTTGATTTTCTAACGCAATTTTTGGCTCAGTGTACAAATTTTAGAAATGTTTAGTTTAAAAAAAATTATTAAAATTAAAGCAAAATACAATTCGGCCAATTTCTAAGTATTATAGTGTTAAACCCGCATAAAGGACATTATGTTATGTGTCCCTGTGTAGAAAACAAATAAGCATATTGAGATTTAGCAGGAGTTACTGAGTAGAATGTGGAATTTTTTTATTAAAATTTTCAAAGCAATATTTCCTGTAATTTTTCACTTGGTTTTTTTTTTGTTTAAGAATTTATTGAGCATAAACTATTATATTTTATTCTTAGCTAGTTTGAAAAAAACACATTTTTTGTCATCATTTCCTATTCCAAAAACTCTAACAATAATTCGTTTGTATAGCGTGAAGTAGACATCTTTTAATAAACAAAGGCCACAAATTTGCTTCCATGTGTTGCTTAAAGTAATTTTGGCTTAAACTACTTTAAATAACATTGACTTTGCCAAGGAAACTGACTTTAGTCTGTATAGAAATAAAAAATAATAACTTTTGTTTGGTTGTTTTTTTTTTTTTTTTTTATATTAAAGGCAATTTTTATAAGTTAACAATAACTAAAAGTAGGTTATTAAACAGATAAATAACTTTTGATTATTACAAGCAGACTTTGTGCATAATAAGATAAATCCATGTTTATGTTGCTTATAACTTTTAACTTGAACTTTAAGCATTTAAAGTTGACGTTTTATTTAAGTTCTATGTGAAATTATGCAAAGACAACCACCAAATTTAACAACCATTTTAAGACTGCTGTAACTGACACTCCCGCAAAGACACAATTGATTAGCAAATAATATTTAAATACATACACACTTAAGGATTTCTAGCTTCAAGCGATGGATACACTAAGAAAACAATTTTAGTTGAATGTATTAAACTTGTTAGCAATCAAAAGCTCTGTTGTTTTAATTTTATTTTGAAAGATGAAAGAGCAATTCAAATCAATTGTTTGCTTAAGTTGGGTTAGGTTAAACTAACTAAGAAGAAAACGGAACCAGATTCACAAAGATCTTCTAATGTAGTCCCTTTGTGATACCTGTAAGAAATTTTAGCAATAGAAAAACTTTTAAGAGAAAAAGCAGAATCTATAAGAATATGAAAAACGAAGAGAGTAAAGAGTGGAAGAAGAAGAAGAAGCAAGACAGATAGCTCGAACAGTTCCGCAAGGCCTCACCAAGTTCGACTTCACTGGGTTCCTTTATATATGTGCATCGACAGAGAAAATGTTCTTCACTTTTTTCTGTCAACTTCTTAGCATGGTTGGTAAAGTGATAGCAGCCAGTCATTAATTACAAAAGATTTTTTTAATATTAAAAGTTTGCTTTGGTTCGCTTTAGTTTATCAGAACGTTTAGGCACATAAATGCAAACACCAAATAAATAAACTCAAAACTTTTTGTGACAAATAGTGGGTTTTTGTCTAGACTTTAAAGTTAATAGCCTGTTCAGACGTAAAAGTAATGAAGTCAATTAAGTTTTAAATTCTGTGACTGATTTGGGTGTTCACACATATTCAATTAAGTCTACGCAGTTAAGCATTTGACAACTGAAAACATTGTGAATTTTTTTTTTTTTTATATGTTTGAGTATTTATAAAATAAAAAAAAGTCAAATTTTAGAAAAAATTTTCAATATTTTTAGTAGGTTAAACGCCGATCACTGCAATCCAGTTTTGAAGGCAATCTATTGATTAAAAAAAATTAGTTATTTAAAAATTATTTTCTATAACAATTTTATAAAATTTATTTACCGGTTACTTCGGCTGCCATTTCCTTTTTATGACATTTATTTTTAAATTTATTTACGTTTTCTTTTTTTAATACTGAAAATATCAACTTTTCTCACTTTTGAGTTGATATTTAAGGGCACAACAAAGAGTTGCATTTTGATTTTGACTTCATTAACGTACAATCAATTTTTAATTGCGCAATTATTTAATGGAAATTTATATGGTAAATTGAGCTCAATAAAAGCGATAATTGCGTAAAATGCTTAATAGCTCAATTAACGTCTATGTCTCAATAGCCTATTACAACGAAAGGTAATTTAAAAACAAAGGCCAAATTACGGCACTCAATATTGATAGAAATATCAATAAAATTTAAACTTTTAATAAATTTAAATAAATTTAGATATTAATAACATTCGTCCTTACCTACTTTAAATTTAAACTTAAATTTCGATTGATATGGAATGGCATAATTTGGTTTAAGATTATTGAACATTATCTGTTCTTATGTGGCGTATATTTTACGATACCGAAATTAGTGTCACTTATGGTTATGGGTAATAAACTCTAAAACCATATTATTTTGCTAACAAAAATATGTATTTACTGCAACAAAACTTATTTCTCTACGTGTTAAGACAAAAACACATATCATTTCGTTACACCTATTTAATCATTCAAATATTTTAAAAATTATTTAAATGTAGATGTAAAACACAAAACTTTTTTAGAGAAAATTTCAAACGCCTTCTTAATTATTTGCCTCACTGCTTGTTTTATTTTGTTTAGGCCTAAGTTGCCATAACCCACTTTAAGGCTTCATATTTACCAGTGTTGGATTTTTCCACCTACTTTTTTCACTTGGTTAAGCAAATTTTGAATATAAATAAACGTTCAAAAAATCTTTTTTGATAAATATTTAAAAAAAAAACATTTTGTAACCAACAAAAAGTTTTATTATCAAATAAATATGAGTTATTTGTTTTTAAAAGTGGTGTAAGTCCACTTTGAAAAAATAAAATAAGCGGGTGTCTTTTTCTTAACTAAATCTTGGTAGGCGTTTTGCAGAGTCCAACATAACGACCGGACAGGTATGCGTAACAGCATTCCTATCTTCCCAATCAAAAAAAAACAAAAAAAAATTTTTTTAAACAAGTGAACTTATACCACTTTCAATAACAACAGCTCAAATATTTCAATATTGCCTAAGATATGCATAAATAAAAATAGGAAGCAATGAAAGTAATAAAATATTAAAAGGAAATTTAGAAAAACCGTTTGTTTTTTTAGGAATATTATTTTACCTCCACTTAAATCACGTTTCTGTTCTATAATTTAATGGAAACAAAAATAAATATTTCATGTTTATTTAATTGAGACATCAAGAGAGCTGTGAAAGTACTTTTATGTTTTTTAAATTGATATAAATTTAATTGAATATATTTTGTTTCCATTAGTAATGCAAAGAGAGTAATTAAATTATTGTTTCAAATAATATGAGTTCTAAAGTTAAAAGAAAAAAAAGAAAGTTCTTGTGCTAAAAATCATTTGATACGTTTAGAAAATTGCTATAGAAAACAAATACTGTTTTATAAAGAAAAAGCGTGTGCGTCAATAAAATAAATGAATGGAAAGAAGTTTACGTTTTTAACTTTTTGTTTTCTAGTGAGTGTCAAAAAGGAGCTCACTTTGTAATAAACAATATAATGCCACCGCGACTTTTAAGATCTATTGTGCAACCCAGTTTCTAACTCAATCTGAAACTTCTTACGAATCTCGTAATTGCTGTGGGATAGATTTCCTGAAATCAGTGTCCTACTGCCTAAGCAGTTCATTCTGTGTCTTGCCACCCACCGCTGAGCACTCACAGAGAATATACTCCGATGTTCCCCGTCCTTCAATGCAGAAACGAGAGCAGTCGTTTTCTACCACACTGATTTTGTCATGTGTTAGTTAAGTCTACGATAGCCCATTAGCAGCTTAGCGTACAGCTTAATATCAGTTCTGCTGAAGTTTACAACAACCTCTGCCCTTATACATATCTCTTTGACTGCCGGATGCTCTCTTTGGTCCTCTAGCAGTGTTGTAGACCTTACTTTTCCTCCTTGCGTAGTAGGGCGTGAGTGAAGTTGTTTACCCGAGAGAAGAACTCTGGACCTACGAAAAGGGGTATCCACCTCTTTTTTAGCCAGATAATTTGCCAGATGTTCCTCTCTGTTAAAGCATTAAGAAATTTATAGCAATCCCAAACTAACCTTGATCGAAATAATAGCTTGCCAATTCACATAAAACTGCTTGACTCTCTGAGAAACTGTATATTCTGTTACCCCAAGTGACCCTTCATAGACATTTCCTAGCACATAACTCTAAGGCTGAATAATGGAAACTGTTTTTTTTAAGTTGGACCCATCAGTATACGAATTCCGGTGCAATTTTATTCACAGTTTCTCCAAGATAAGTGTTGATTGAAGATTACTTCAAAACGCCTGCAGAATGATACTGTTTTATTCATCGTGTCAGAGATGGCGAGGCATGAAGAGTTCCAGACAGATTCTACAATATTCTTATACCCACTAAAATTACCCTCTTTGATATAGTAGTACAATTCAGTTTTTAAGGAAATGAAAACTTATGTTTTATAAAAACAGCGGCCTAATCACAGTAACAACAGGTAGATCACAATATTAAATTTTTTTTCTATGCAAAGGATTTTATTGTTTTAGCTAGTTTAGTGAAAAGTGTAAACGTTTATTTTTCATTGAATAACCTTTAAAGAATTTGTTTTTTAACTTTTTGTTAAGAATATGCGAATTTAAAAAATGAAAAATTGGCTGCTTAGTAAAGGATATCATTAAACTTCTTATCAGGGAGTACACAAACACAGTCTTACTTATATAACTTTCCATGTATACCACGACATATGCAAATGTGATAAGGGTTTCTGGCTTTGACATCAATTAAATTTAGTTTAGATCCACTTTTAAAAGAAAAATTAATATGAAATTCCCAAAAAAAGAGAAACGCTTGACACATTTAACTTTAGGAGTATTTTTATCAAGATGTAACCTTTTCAACTTTACTTGTGTTTTGTTTAAAGTCATCTAAATCACAATACTTTTTTTTTTTCTTCTTAAAAATGTCATAAATTTTAATCCAAAAAAATATTTTAAATTAAAAAAAGTATCAAGAAAAGAGATAGAGGATAAAAGTGTTACACGTATTAAAGTTGTTAATTCTGTTTTGACCAAATTAAATTTTTATGTCCAAGTAAATAAAAAATTTATTTTTATTAAGCGCTTATTAAGTAAATTTTCTATAAGAAATAAGCGCTAGATTAAGCAAAACTATTTTTTATGAATTTAAAAAAAAGTTTATTTTTGTACTTTTTATTTATTATTCATTTTGCAAACTAACAAATTTTAATTCAGTTTTGGGCTTTGAAAGGTCTCCGATTGGTTTATGCTTAAATTTAGAAATCCAGTTAAAAATTAAAATAGTTGCCTTCTGCGCTTTACATATATTTTATAGCCCCTATTTCTCTGTGTTGAAAACAAAAAACAGCTTTCGTATCCTTTTTTGTTTCCAATGCAGATTTACAGCAAGAGGCTTTTAGCTAATGGGACCAATACAATTTTCTGTCAAAAGATTTTGTGCAGTGTATAGACGTTTTTTTGTTAATTGATGAATTAATTAAAAAACCCAAAATCATTTTGATATTCACTTAATTTTTATATTCACCCTTATCATGAATATCATTTCCCTCGAATTTTGTTCACTTTCACTGGGATAGCAATTACGAATGAATTCCCTGTTAAATCCCCTTATCATAAATAATTTTTTTCCCTTGTTTTGTTCACTTTTTTGCTTTAATCTGTTCACTTACTTTTTGCTGGCGAACACAAGTATTTTTGTTTGTTTTTTTCTTAAAATTTAATTTAGCAAGCAGAATTTAGCAATTTTTTAACAAAAGAATTAAAAAGTGGTTGTCCACCTATAAAAAATTAATTTATTTTGTTATAAAATCGTTTGCTTCAATAAAAAAAATTTTGTTTTTGCTCTTAAAATCTTATAAAATTACAGAAATTTTTTATTTATATGCACTGGCCACTGAAAACTGCTTAACAATAAAAGTTGACACCTCTATTACAAGAACCATTCGTAAATTACAAAAATGTATTGTTTTTCTATTGAAAACTTAGAAAATTTTATAAATTCTTCTTTATTATACATTCACTCTGCACTGATAACGTGTACAAAATCTCACGTGAGATTCCCAATTTTCCCTTCGAGGGGAATGAAAATTTCGGGGGAACAACAATTTCACTTTTATTCATGATAGCGGTGATTGTTTTACAGCTTTTTGGAAGTTCTTATTGCATTGGCCACGCGATACCAGGTAACAGCTAATGAAAAAGCAGATTTTAAACAAATTGTGCTGAATCAGAAGAGACTGGATAAAAACAGTTAGCCTTTAGTCTATATAAATAAAATTAATTTTTTGTTTGTTTGTTCGTTATAAAAATTTTTGTTTTCCAACGTATTTGTCTGAAGTTTGATAAGCCAAGCCTCTGCTTATAAACATGAGTGCGCGTATTCAACTTAAGCATGAAATTATGATTTAAATATTTTATGTAACACTTTAGTTGTCGCCTCTGCTAATAAAATCATAGCCGTGAATGGCTGTATTTATTTGAATGGGTTTTTTAACAATTAAAACTCTATTGGCAACAAGAATTCTGTAAAAACTTAACTTTGTCTTTAAGGATATTGACTTACGTAATAAAGAACGGGACCGGGCGAGACCGGGCAAAAACATCTAGTAAAATATAAAAGTAGAAAATTGAAAAACTGTGGCTGAACCACCATTGAAATCTAACTGCACAAAAACATTTTAGTTATAACAGATTTTTTTATATTTTAACATTTCCCAAACAGCAGAACCCTTTAATTTAGCACTTCTTATTCATGACCTTTTGTTTCATTTTGTTCTCTAGCCGCCAGGACATTAACCACTTTTATTATTGACACTGAAAGTTCTAAAACTTTTGGATGCAGAATGAAAAAAAAATTGACCCTAAAGCAAAGACACATCATTAAACTTTTACAATTATTAAAGAAAAGCAAAACTTTATCATCTCTTCTTCATGAATGAAAGAATGTAACACTATTAGCCATTGACTGTTTGAAAATGAAAGTCATGGTTTTTTCCTAAAATTATTTGCCTGCTTTTTTTTAATTTTTTTTTTTACTTTCTTTTTTTTTTTGATTTAGTCAACATAAGGAAATAAATCGTTTAATATAATTCCTACTTTATTATCCCTACAAGAGCACAGCCAACACACACATACAATAAGATGGGATACTGTGAAATATTTTTGTTATTTATTTTGAAAGCAAGCCTGTGATCTCTATATATTCTTGTTATTTAATTTCTATTGCTTTAAATAAATAAATACTATTTTTCAGTTTATTATCAAAGCAAAATTAAAATTAAGTTCGGTTGAATAGTTTCTTTTAAAGTTTTAGGAGAATGTGTGTATGTAGTTATGGAATCGCACATGGTGATTATATTTGTTTATACATAAAAAGTATGCAAAAAAAATTCCAATTGCAAGAAGTAGTTAAAGCTATAATGATTTTTATTTTATTTATAAAAAAGAGTTTTTGTTTATTTTTGCCAAGGCATAACACAAATGTTTCTAAAATTGGGTACATAAAGTTTCTATACTTCAATGTTTAAATTGACCACGCCCACTTTAACGTACTTAAAAAGTAGACAGATTTTTTAATAATTGAAATTGTATTGTTCCATGGATTTCCTTGACATTTTATATGAACTCCTTTTTTACTTCAAGGATTCTAGCTCAAAAAGAAAAAGCTAAGCAATTAAGATTTAGTGTTAATTTCTGAGCTTTACTTTCTTCTCCTATATATTTTTCTTTCATTTTATTTTCTATTCAAATAAAATATTTTTGTAAATTTCTTTCCCACTCAAGCTGTCTCTCATACCCTTGCTTATTTATAGCATTTTTATTAAAGAAAGTTTTCCATATTTTTCTATACAAAGGAGTGAGAATGTGTGTGCAAGCTAAAAACTAAAATGATTATAACTTTCCTGTAATTTGTAAAAGATTTAAAGTAGTTTACAGCAGAACATTAGCACATTCCGTCTTAAAGATTTAATCACTAAAACATTTCAAAAGTTAGGCAATTATAGCTCAGTAAAACTTATAATGACTAAAGTTTTAATTTAACATTTTTTTATTTATTTATTTACTTTTTTTATACAGTGATACAAAAAAGTATAAAGTGCAAAATATCTGGGAAGCGATAAAATTTTTCCAAAATCTTGAATTACGGCTAAAAAGAAGATTTTTCATATCTTTATGCTCTTATAAACCAGTAGTTTAGTTGAATATCAACCAATTTTAAAGTGGATTTAGAAGTAAATTTGAGAAATGTCTACATATTTTTCCACCAAACTAATCGTTTTGAAAAAATGTGGAATTAATTTTTTTTCTTTTTATTAAATGAAAAATTTTAATTTAATTCTAGCAATGATTTCGCACCCAAAATAAAGCAAAATCAGAATTTTAAAAATCTTAAAATAGACCACAGAGTAGTTATGAAGCGATGAATTTTTCAATTCCGAATAAAATATTCGGATTCGGAATACAAAACAGCACTAAATATTTTTTTTTTTTACTTTTTCGCCATTTTGACGAAGTTTTTAATTTATTTTCAAAATATGTTATTAATGACTAAAACCCTACAACTGTCATGGACCTGGCGGAAAAATCACAGAAAGAAGTTTTTGAACTCTTAATGAATACTAGACTCTGCGAGGATTTGTAACTTGAAAGTAGTGTGACAATAGGTGTATTTTGGCCGCAGTCACCAGGTGACTTGTTCTCGCTCCTCATTCTAATTCGAAAGTGAAACCCAATTTTTTTTTAAACTCTTTAAAAATTTACTGAGTTATTAAACTTTTTTATTAAGGAAAAATTTTTTCCAGAAATAAAATTTTTGGCAATTTTACTCAAAATTGTTTTTTAACAGTTGTTTTTTAACTCAACATTATCAGTATTCCTTTGAAGTGACCATCATTTTTATTATATTTTTGCAACTATTGGTCATCGCTGAATTGGCTTAGGTTGTGTGGAAATTCCAAAAATAAATTTTTATGAACATATTGCAGCTCATTTCTCCCTTAAAAATTCTGTAACGACCGCGACACAGCCATCGTTTCTGTGATTACCAAGAAAATTATCACAAAGTGCAACCATAGTTTTTTTGTCTCCCAGTGTTATCAATAATATTTCTCATTAACCGAAAGTGTATTTAAATAATTTTTAAAAGAAAAGTTTAGTTATAAAAAATTTTATTAAACAAAAATATTTTTTTTTTTAATTTTGTCGTAAATTAAAGAAAAACTATTTTTGTAATAGGTTTGTACACACTGTAGCCTCAAATCGAAATTACTTTCCCTTAAAAAAAGGTTTTTTTTTATAATCTGTTATTAAAAGTAACTCATTTCAGTTATGGCTTATTTTGAGTGTATGATGTTTTTTATTTATAATTTTTATTTATATTGAAACCTTGTTTTTGTCTTGTGCTTGTTTTTATTTCTGGTTCACACACTCTAAAACAAACGACTCATAATTGTTCATTAAAAAGCAAATAGGGGTATAACAGTAACATACAACAAGTGTGCCCAGTTAAACCAATATTTATTAAATTTAAGCGTTTTATAAAAACAGTATATTCCTGCCTTGTCTAGAGCGAAATCCATTGAAAATTTTTATTACTCAATACAATTTCAATATATAATATATAAAGGTAGGCGTGGCCGATGCAAAAGTATATGCTGGCATTGCCTGAAGTTAAAGCTCCATTTTAATGAAAAAATGTAATCATTAAATAACAATTTAAAAAAAGGATTTTTCCGTAAGTGTCACTCCAGCAATAGAGTGTCTGAGAGTAATATTAAGTTTTTTATATATCAAAAATATACGTACTTGGATGACTTTCAATTGAAAATCGGTATGGAACTATTGAAAGTCAAAAAGTATGAACTAAAGCGCGAATAATATAAATCACTCATATAAGTAAATACTCAAATATCGATTGATATTCACTAGCAATATTAACCCTTTCTGTCCTGGGCTACACAAACGTGTAGGTAAGAGAGAAGTTTATGTGTAAAGGTCTCATTTTCATATATTTTGTCCAAGTGAAATCATGTCCTTTTTCTAAGGACATGAGCTTTATATGGACATAAAAAAATTATTTTTACGTTATTTTAAGACGAATTATCATATACCGAAAATGTAATTGAAATCCAACAACTTTGAAATTCCTTGGGACTGAAAGGGCTAAAATGTAGGCGTGGTCTTTACAAAAGAATTTTCCGACCTTACTTAAAGCAAAATTAATTGGAAAACAAACGTTTAATTATTAAAATAAAAAAAAATTTTTAAAACTTTACGTAAAAGTAGACATAACCGTACAGAAGTATACGTAAGGCTTCTAAAAGCGAACGATAGCTGCTTTCGTACACGAAAACCACATTTGTCTATTGCTTTTTATTACATCTGTGATAAAATGGCAAAATGTCTCATTAAGTTATTTTAGAGGACCACAACTTTAAAAGCCCTAAAAGTTTTCTTAAAAAACTATTGTTCTCATTTGTGGCATATATTAGATCACCATCCCTGAATCACAATAATAAAGTTATTGATTTATAGGCTATGATCACATGGCGACCTTTAAGATCTATTGTGCAGCAAGTTATTAATTTAATTTCAACTGTTTACTTATGTCGACTTAAGCGATTTTTCCACAGATATTTGGTAGTTTAAAATTAAAGCTAAACGACAATGTTCTAGGTAGTGGTTCCACCTGTAAATTACTGATGGCTTCTTCTTGTTTAAAATCATTTCATTTCTATAAAAGTAAATGAGTTTTTTTATTGTTTCAAAAATAAAATAAATGACCGTAAATAAGTTAATGTGAATGCTTTCATTTGATAAAGGCACTGTCTCAAATGAGTTTATTATTAAAAAATAAAAACAAAATCCATTAACGTGGTATTCGTCCTGTTTAATTTGTTTGTAAATTACGCTAACGCTTATTGAAGAAAACTGAATGAGTCATTAATAAGAAGCCAATACAAAAATTAAATAGATAAATAGGTTGCAATTAATTATTTTGACTTTTGCGAAAAGCATTATCGATAAAGAAGAATTTATCCTGACTAAAATATTTTGTTCACTTACATACACATATTCACAATAACATAAAATTAATGGCTGTAAGAAAGAGTTTTCTTTGAATTTTTTCAGCTTTAAATGAATTCACAGATATAAATTTTATAATTTTGAAAGCAAAAAAGTTTACAATTTTGGTCATAAATAAAATTAAAATCGTAGGCAAAAACAAAAACTTTAATTTAAATTAAAATTTTTGCTATAAAATTGTAAGCACCAAAGAAATTTGCATAAAAAACTTGAAACAGTCATGCATTTTTAATTTTTTTTTTTTTAAAGCTGAACTGTTTTTTTTTTTTAAGAAATGAATTACAATTAGGCGAGGCGTATCAAGTTCATAACAAAAGAAAAATCGTTGTTTAACAAATTTTTAATGAACAAAAACTTTTAGCATTTGTTGGCGTGTTTAAGAAAAATATTTTAAGATGCAGCTAACGCTTGCACAGATTTTGGTTGTTAAAGGAATTTTAAAATAGAGATGAATAGACTAAAAAATAAAAAATTAAATTTTTATTTTTTGCCACAGCCAAACAGCTTCAAAGAATTCTGTATCATTTTAATAAATTTTGAAACTCTCCTTGAATTTACCAAAGAGACAGATGAACGAATAAAACTAAAATTAAGCAAAATTGTTGTTGTTGTTTAAAAAATATATAATTTTTTTTAAATAGATGCTGCTGCTTTGGGGGATTTAGAATATTATGGAATATTTTGAAAAATAGAGTGAATTTAAAACAAGTTAAATTCGGCTATGCCGAGTCTTATATACCCTTCACTATCTTAGCTAAATATTATTATTTTTCACTTTCCCCAGTCTTCTAAAATATAAAAAACATACAAAAAATTAAGTAAGTGAAGATAAATATGTTAAGTTAAATATATTTTAACGTAAAGCCTGAAGCCTTTCAGTATTTGTAAATAAGTTTTCAGTATTAATAGTATATTTATCAAAGTCTTATGACACTAAATACAGAAGTAACGGGTGGCCCAAATAAGATCAGCTGATGTGAAACACAAATAACTTTTTTATTTTTTAACATAATTTATTTTTTCTTTTTGCAGATTATAACTGAACTCTTGGAAATTTAAAATTTAACAAACCACAGACACTTGGACAGCTCAAGCAGAATATTCGAGACGAAATATATCGCCTGCAACCAGAAACATTACGCCGTGTAATGCAAAATGCGCTAAAAAGAGCCAATGCCTGTATCGAGCAAAATGGTGGTCATTTGCCTGATGTCATATTTCACACATAGTCACGTTAAATTTCCATAAAATGTATTTAACATATAAAAATAAATCATTTAAAAAAACCGTTATTACAAGAATTATACGTATTTAACATCACTAGGTCTCATTTGGGCCGCCCTGTATATAGAAATATATATTTTTAATAGTAGTTGAGTGGAGTGAACTATTTTTAAGAAAATTTTTGAAATTCCCTCATACCCCAGTACTCTTCTTCTGAGGGATTTTTAACATTACCCACTTTGCCGAGGTACCATTCCTGATTTTGCCCAAAAAAATTAGCAAAATCAAAAAGGAATTTAATCTATAGGTTCTTAGCTTTCCGGAAGTGTTTTAATATTTTCTGATAATTTCGTAGTTTTTATTTTATGATGCAAAACAGAAACTGTCAAAATCCTTGAGAACAAGAGTACTGGGGTATATGGAAATTTCATAAAAAAATAAAAATAGTCCAAAGTAACTTCTGAGTATTTAAGCAGTAGATTATAAATCTAGATAGTCTCTTCTTCTTAAAATGATATGTGTCCCATCCCACAATCTATAATAGTTCGTTGGGAAGTTGCTAAGAATTACTCAGAGCAACAGCACTAAACCACTATTTACTGGCATTTTAATTTTTAATTGCAAAAAAAATTGAAAAAATCCTCCAACACATTACCAACTTAGGAAAACGTATGTAGCTACAATAGAAACCTAGAAATGTAAAAATTTCGAGTGGAACAGAACAAAAAAAATCAAAGCTGCGGAGAAAATTTAGATTCGGATTGAAATGTAGAATACCAAAATCGTTAAGCGGAGAAAATTTCGATCCGCATCGAAATTTAACAGATTTCATTTCAATAATGCTTTAAATAGAGTTTTGTTGTTTTATTATCAATCGTTGGTGTAGAATTGCGGCACAACAATATGATGAACAAAATATATGTGATTTTTGCGTGTAATAAAACAAAATATTATTTCCTATAGATTGTACTGCCAATCCAAGAACATAATTTACTTGGACACCAGCTATCGATTGTTTATATTTGATATTGAAAATAAAATGTTTAAAAATAACTGGTGTGATGATATTTGCGTGTGTCAGGTGACATTCGCATAAATTAATAAAACACCATTTGTGAATGAAATATGAATAAACATAATAATGGCACACTGAAACATGTAGTTAGAAAACAAGGACAAGCAAGAATGGCTATTGCATGCACACCTACTACATACTAACAAACTAATCGATAACAATTTAGTGAAAGCACTTTAATAAAAGCAAATGCCACAGGATATTGTTAAGGACACATTTTATGGAAAAATTGATTTATAGAGCTTCTTGTTCATAAGGATGTCTATATATTTAGACATTGAAATTTATGACTTGAATAATAAAGTAGCCAGCCAGGTAGTGACATTTTCAAAGCGTAATAAATAAATAATAAAATTTAAAAATAATGTTCTAAATATAATTAAGTGAATGCATACTTGGGAAAGGTTACAATATTTTCGTTAATTACATAACAGCAGTTTTCATTTTTCTTCTTTGAATAACTCTGCTGATGTTGTTTTAATTTTTTTTTTTTTTTCTCTTTTTTTTTTAAACAATTTATGTTTACTACCTTCTGTTCAATAAGTTTAAAAAGTATTTTTACTTTACTTTTTATAAGTCTTTCTTATGTGTGTGCATTTAGCACAAACACGATTGAAAAGTTTTCAATTAAGTATTTTAAAGGTTCTTTTTTTTGTAACTTGTTTTCAATCAAAAGAAACTTTTAACAAAATTTCCAAGAACAGCCATCCATATGAGTTGATAAAAATGTTGCCCAACTTAAATTGTTAAAAAACTACATAAACATTGATTTTTATGTGTGTGAAGCAAAATAAAATGAAAAGGAAAGAAAAAAAAATTCAAAAACGTAACAAGAAATCGATATTGAATTCTTTCAGCAATATTTCGCATGAAAAAAATTTAAAGAAAAATGTAGGTAAATTAATATTTTGATACAAAATACTGTGCAATACGAACAAAAAAAAAGTTTTGACTACTGATTATGGTAGAGAGCTCAAAAATCCATACAAGCATATCGGCGCTTTGAAGAATTATATTGTGCAGTTGGAGCAAAATATCGATATAAAAATAAATTTATAAAATAAGACCTCAAGCTTAATAAAATAAACACTTTTTTTTAAAGAAAAAGGTCAAATAAACAAACAAGTAAATTAATGAAAAATATTCATGATTGATCTCATGCAGCTCAAACAATAATTAAAAGATCCCAAAGACTTTCAGTACCTTTACAAGAATTTATTTATTAAATTATATGTATGTACGTAAGTCTGCAGAATTTAAAAAAAAAAAAAAATTTCCACTGAAGTAATTTATGACCTTTGCCCCCACTTCTTTTTTTATTTCTAATACTAATAACAAACAAAGTATATACTCTTTAGCAGCCTGCTTTTAAATTTATTGAACAATAATAATGCAGGCTGTCATCACATCTTTTGCCTACTACTTAGATAAATAAAGTGGCTGTTATTATACTCATACGCCACTCATATTATTATGCAGCAAATATTTATAATTATTGATACCGGCACACAAATATGTGCACTTAGAATCCTTTTTATAAAATGTTATTCACTTCCTTCGTGTGTGATTGTACTGGCAGACACTAAAACATACGAGATCCGTTCAACTATTTTGTAATAATGATTTACTTGTCAGGTTAAATAAACCTTTCTTTTGTAATGAAAACAGCAATTTAGTTTTCGATTTCTTTTTTATAATGAAATTCAAAAAGTACTTTAGTCACTATGGCTAAAAAAAAATTAAGGTTTAATTTTAAAATCTTAAAATTAAGTTTTTTAGCATGGATAATAAAAGGTGATTTTATAAGAACTATCGGAAATTTAAAAAAAAAAAAACACATAAAATTCAGAAAAATGCATGAAATATTTATTTGGATCGATAGTTGGGTCGATATAATTTAATGTTTGAAGATTATTTCATGCAAATGTTGGCCGCGGCTGCGCCTCAAATGGTCCATCCGCTTAGTCCAATTTTGGCATACTCTTTCCAACATTTCGGCCGGTATCTAACGAATAATGTTGGCAATGTTGGCTTCCAGTGCGTCAATCGAAGCGGGCTTGTCCCTATAGACATTAGCCTTAACATAGCCCCACAAAAAATAGTCTAGAGGCGTTAAATCGCACGATCTGGGCGGCCAATTGACTGGTCCCAAGCGTGAAATAAACTGTTCACCGAACTCGCCTCTCAATTGGTCCATTGTTTCGCGTGCTGTATGGCATGTGGCACCGTCTTGTTGAAACCACATGTCATGCAAGTCAAGCTCTTCCATTTTTTTTTTTTTTTTTTTTTTTTTTTTTTTTATATAGTATCATTTCGAAATCAAGTGGTGTCGATTTTATTTATTTGAATAAAAAGTTTGTTATCATCGCACGGTAGCGCTCACCATTCACAGTAACGTTGTGATTCGCATCATCTTTGAAGAAATACGGCCCAATGATGCCGCCAGCCCATAATCCGCACCAAACGGTTGTTTTTTGTGGATGCATTGGTAGCTCTTGCAATGCTTCTGGCTGCTCTTCACTCCAAATACGGCAGTTTTGCTTGTTCACGTATCCATTCAACCAGAAATGAGCCTCGTCGCTGAACACAATTCTTCGATAAAAAAGTGGATCTTCATCTAACTTTTCAAGAGCCCATTCACCAAAAATTTGGCGTTGTGGTAGGTCGTTTGGCTTCAATTCTTGCACCAGTTGTATCTTATAAGGCTTCACACCCAAATCCTTCCGCAAAATTTTCCACGTAGTGGAGTAACAGAGGCCCAATTGCTGCGAACGGCGCCGAATCGATAATTCACGGTCATCACCAACACTGGCCGATACGGCTGCGATATTTTCTTCAGTTCGCACTCTACGTAAGCGTGTTGGTGGTTTAATGTCCAACAATGTAAATTTGGTGCGAAATTTTGTTACAATAGCCCGCATAGAAGCCTCAGTAGGTCGATTAAACTGACCATAAAATGGAAGAAGCGCGCGATGAACTTTCTTAACAGAGCACGCATTTTGGTAATAAAATTCAATAATTTGCAAGCGTTGTTCGTTTGTAAGACGATTCATGATTAAATTATAGACCAAACTGAAGATGTTTGACAGTGACACAAGATACAAAACGTGCGTGAGCTGTCAAAACTAGTGTTGCCAAAAAGATAATAGCAAAAAAATCACTCTTTATATTTAATCTTCTTCAGCTTATTTGTTTTAAATACCATTTTCGTAAAAGAAAATAATTTGCAACTTTCGTTGATTCGTCATTGTTTTCGTTTAAGTTTAGTTCGTTCGTTTATTTATAGGTCGCTCATTTAAAATGAAGAGCAAGCAAATGAACTATAGGAATTCACAACACAGACTAGTTCGTTCAGTTCAAATAAGAGAATAGTACAATGTGAATAGTTCGTTCATGTACTACCCAAAACTAGTTTCTATTTAAAGTTTTTCTTTTGGTGTTAACTGCTCATCAGTGGTGTTAACGTAATGAGATTTCGCAAATCACTCTAAATATTGCATGAAAAACTTATTTTTGTTCTTTTAAAACCATAAAAAAGTCATCATCTTGGGCGTTTTTAGCCAACCTATTGAAATTATTACATAATTTAAATTCAGAATGTTTTTTGAGAATAGAAACAGCCACTAGATCTTATGCATGAAATAGCTAAAAAGATCTTATAAAGGCCTTTTGATTTATTAGAGGCCTGTAAGAGCAGAGCTTGTTTGTGGTGATGTGTGAGTATGTGTATTTGTGTGTGTGTATGTATGTAATTTTTAGCTTAATTAATCATAAGGATAAAATAAATAAAAATAATTTTACAAAAAAAATAAAAACGTCAAGTAGAGCCGTCTTTTTAAAAATGCAAAACAATACAACAAAATAATAAGAAAAAGCATACAAAATACAAACTTAAAAAGAAATTTTGATAAAAAAATATAATAGATAAAACTGCTAAATATACACAAAAAAGGTGCAGCCTTTTAGTATATACATATTAGGAAATTTTTAATTAAAAAAAAAAATTTAATTTATTTTTAAATATGTAATTGCGAATATTAAACATTTAAAGCAAAAGCTGCAGCTACTTAAATTTCTTTTAATATTAATTCAATATTAATATTTAAATGGGAGGCGCCGCCACTGCTTGAGCGTATGGCAAATATTTAATGTCAGTTACAACACCCAAAAAAAATTTAACCACAAAAGGTGTGTAAGTGCTGTGACAGCAAACCGCACAAATTCAAATGACAAGAACACAACAACAACAAAACTAAATACGTAGCATCATCAGCATACATATTTCATGTTGATGTCATAAAACATAAATACAACAAGAAACAAACAAGCAAGCAGCAAATTTTGTATTCAAATGCTATTACGAGTAACTGCGCCTGCCACTGATTGGTATGTTATTGTTGATTCGGCTTTTGTTGTTAAAATTTCTATTGACTTTAATGATGATATGAGAGGCGATAACGTATGAAAACGGAGAAAAACAAAAGATACCAACCAAAACATTATTTTGTTACACGCAAAGAAAAAAACATTAATTGCAACATGATCGCGTGACATTCTAACGTTAGTAATATGGCTGTCGGTCGATATAAAAACGTTATTTATAAACCAGAATGTGCAAGGTAATCTTAGTTTTTGAGGAAACTAATTTTTTTAATCAAATTAGAGGAATACAAGCTTATTTTTGTTTAGTTTAGCTAGAGCGTTTCTTTTTTTTTTAAGGAAGTTCCAGAAAAAATTTAATCTAGTGTAAATGTTTACTAGATTTTAGAACATTATTAATTTCAATAAGAAAATATTGCCAAAAGACTTTTTTTACCATGTACTGCCAGGGAATCGTTATATACTTAACAAAAAAGATAACAACAACAAAAACTCTGAAATTTATGAAAGTATTTATGAATAAGCCGATTTATAAATATAAAACATCTGCTTACAGTCCACGCAACAATTTAGTAAAATAACAAATTCGGCTGTGCTGAGTCTTATATGTAAACCCAAATATTCATATTTTTCACTTTCCACATTACTCTTAAATATCAAAAAAAAAGAAGAAAAAAAAATTATTTAATTAAATTTATATAATTATTTATTTAGACTTTTATTTTTATATATAATTAATGATTATTGAGCTTTAGTCTTGTTTTTTATAAAATTATTTATTATTTTCAATATTTCGCTTTCCTGTCAAAATCCTTGAGAACAAGAGTTTCGCTTTCCTGTGAAAAGCTTTGTCAGGAAAATTATAAATATTAATTAATAAATTATAATTAATTGATTAAAATTACGGAAAAAATTTAATTAATTAATTAATATTTATAATTTAATTATAATTTTCCTGACAAAGCTTTTCACAGGAAAGCGAAATATTGAAAATAATAAATAATTTTATAAAAAACAAGACTAAAGCTCAATAATCAGTAATTATATACTATTTAATTAAAACGTCTAGTTTTTTAAGCTTGAGGTCGTATTATAAAAATTTGTTTAATTACTAGCATTAAGCTCGCTACTTCGTCAGCGAAGTACCATACAGTCACTAATATAATTTAAGTGAATGAAGATAAATCTGCCGAGTTAAATATGTTTTAACGTAACCCGTTACGTTTTTTAGTATTTGTAAATATTTATAAATATGTTTAGGAGAAATTTAAGTGCATGGGTACAAATATGCATAAATACGTTTACTTCTCACAAAGATTACGGGATGGGACACATATCATTGTAATATACTGCCCAAATAGTCAGAAGTTACTTTGGACTATTTAAAAAAAAAAATTTAATTTTCCATATACCCCAGTATATGTTCTCAAGGATTTTGGCAGTTTCCGTTTTGCATCATAAAATAAAAACTACAATATTTTCAGAAAATGTTAAAACACTTTCAGAAAGCTTAGAGCCTACAGATTAAATTTCTTTTTGATTTTTATAATTTTCCTGGGCAAAGTGGGGAATGGTAAAAATTCCTCAGAAGAAGAGTACTGGGGTATGAGGGAATTTAAATGAAATAATTTAACTTTTGAGTATTTAGACGACCTCTCCTTTAAAATGATATATGTCGCATCTCGAAATCTTCTATGGTTCGTTCAGAAGTTACTTTCAATTATTTTGAATTTTTTTTTTGAAATTTCCATATACTCGTACCATAATGAAGGATTTTAGCAACTTCCGGGCGAACCATAGAATATTTCCGAATGGGACAGATTTTTTTTTAAAGGGCAGGACGTCTAGATTTGTAATCTATTGGCCAAATACTCAGAAATTGTTTTGAATTAATTAAAAAAAATTTTGAAATTTCCATATACCCAGGAAGCTACTGCAACAGCAAGTTCTTTATATTTTCGGAATAATCAACATCCCAAAATATAAGTGTTAGTCCCTATTTAGACGAAGAAACATTTAGAAGAGAAACATTTCGTTTGTAGGCAAATTACGGGTGGAGAAGAGATAATCATTTTTGTGTTCGGTACTCGGCGATACGCTTTGTTCACATATTCTTTGTTGATATTTGCTTTACTTTTCTTTTCTTTCATCGTTTTGTGTGCAAATAATAACATTAATAATGGAATGTTGCCGGCAACATGTTCGTCTGTGTGACCGCGAAAGAAAAAGCAAAAGAGAATTCAAGATGTTTTTCTTCCAAATGTTTCCTCGTCTAAATAGGGACTTAGGCTGAAAATGACAAAACTTTCATACAACCTTTCATCCCTTTATAACACTTCTTTCTTATGTAGCCTACGTGTGAATCCCCTAATTATAAATATAGAAATAAACAAAATGAAATAAATAAATAAGCCGTTTAGTTTCTTAAATAATTAAAATAATTATTATGTCTTAATAAAACTAAAAGGATATATAGTGTAAAAACATCATTAAATTAACTCCAGAGACCCTTAAATATCTACAAACATGAAAAAATGGACTTCTACCACTATCATTTGATAGGCTCACATATTGTGTTATTTTATTTTCATTTTTAAAGCCATTTTTTGTTAGATTTTTTCAAAACAAATTTTATTTATTTTAAATTTTGCGTATTTCATTGAAGGGTGTATAATATTTTCCCAGCACAACTCTAAAAATAAAAATGACTCTTAGAAATTTGAAGCCTTTATTTTTAAAAAAATTTTTTCTCATATTTCGAAAGAAAATTAAGCAAAGTCATTCTAAACTTTTAATAAGATCAGACTGTTTAAAACTCTCATATTTTATATTAAAGAAAAAAATTCTTAAGAAAACACTTTTCCAAATCACTGAAATATTGATAATTTTTACAGTTGGACCATCAAAAAAAAAAAAACAAAAGTTATAAAAATCGTTTTTTTAAGTTGTTAGCTGACAATATCTGCTTTTTTACTTGTATCGTTTTGCCATACTGTTTCCTTACTTTTGTAATATTTAATGTTTTTATTACATGACCAAAAGTTATACCAAGAGGATAAAAAAAGGGAATCATGAAATTTTAATTCTTTTTTTTTGTTTTCTTATTTACAAAATATAAGTAACGGCCTTTAACGAACCTGGTCCCACAGTCATTGCACAAATCATTAAATTTTCAAGCACACTCTTTATATATAAAAATGTTACTTTCTTTGAGTCTTCTTTACTAAAGCTTAAATATACAAGTAGCTGTGCAGGTGCTGATCAAGCTTAAATTTTTGGAGGGAGGTAAACTAATTAAAGACAAATTTTTAAGCTAAAAATACTTAAAAATTATAAAACTTTTGATCAAAAAGAAAAAAAAAAGACCAATTGTTTTTATCCCGCTCCCATCCTTTAATAAAATACGCGTTTAATGTGGGTATTTATTATGCAAATGAATTCAGTTGCTATAAATTTTTTGTTGGCACACAAAAAAAAAAAAGAAAAAGAAAGAAGATGAAAAAGTAACCAGCCATTTTACTCTTTTTCATATGTTCTTCACTTTAAATATGTATGATGGACACTTTTATGTCCACTTTCAATGGGACATCAAACGTTTTCATTGCAACTATAAGAATTAAACCATTTGAAATGGTTGAAGAGGAAAGCAATAAAAATTATTCAGCATTAAACTGTCAAATGGTTCACTATAAAGGAAAGAAAAACAAGAATTAAATTTATAAAAGGAAAACCAATGATATAGACAAATTAAGTTTTTCAATTGGTTTCTTGTTTAGAGCAATTAATGCTTCCTTATTAATAGATTTTTAGTTATTCCCTAGCTGACCCGACAAACGTTGTTTTACCTTAAAATTTTATTTATATTGAAAAATAATAAAAAAGAGAGGAAAATATAATAACTTATTTTCGATCTTGTTGGGTTGCTCTGAACATATAAAACAAAATTCTCCAATTTGGGAAAAAGTGGTAGTAATGGGCGTGGCAAATTTTTCTTTTCATTAAAATATAACTTGGGTTTTGATTGTACTAGCAAAGTGTGGGTCAACTGAGGAAGCCGAGTCTCAGTGCAGCGAGTATTGGACAACCGTGTGAACGAGGAGTTAAAACCCGAGCGATCTGAAGGTATCGCCCAACGGATCACAAAACCCTCCATACAAATCTTTGTGTTTATATATTTTAAATTATTTTTCGTAAATAAAAATTGTACTGTGTTAACACGAAAACATCAACGTGTTTTAATTCAAAGGAAGCAGACCTTTGGTACGAGTAAGAACCTGGGTTGACTGAGTCTTACACCGGTTGGAAAAGTAAACTGCGTTACAGTGTATATCACATAAATAAGTTAACAAAAAATTTAAAAACTTTAGAAACATTTCTCAAAACGTATACTTTACAAGTGTAAGTTATTTTTTTATATTATAAATTTTTTAGTCATAATATTTAGTGCCTTGTCAAGAAATTTAATTCAAAACACCAATTTGTATATAAATTAACGGAAAGGTTACTTGTAGAAAATGGCTTATAATTTTTTACGGATAAAGCAATACTTAGCTTACGATGAAACATTTTGTTTTTAACAAAGTAAACTGGAACTAAGTCGGCTAAGCAATTCAAAGATATCAGAGTTACACTGAAAACTATTCTAGACAACTAAGCAAGCAGACAGAAGTGTAGACATCAACTCTGGTACCATTAAGGATCAAGAATATTTAACAAATAAAGGCTTAGAAAAAAAACAACTACCCAAACAGTCAGACAAACAAGCTGAAGGATGGACATCGATGAATCAGTGCTGCCAATAAGAATAAAAAATATTTATGTTAAAGGTTATGAACGGAAAAGCACGTTAATACACAGTAGCTTAAAAAGCTTTTGTTTTGCAGAACAGAAGTATTCATAACAATTAAACATTTGCGTTTATTGCTCATTATTTTAATAACATTTTGAATTTAAAAAAGAAAGCTTCCATTTTCAACTAACTCCGTGAGTAGTTTCTGTCTTTGCTAAACGAAAGGAACACAGTTGAGTTTCTACCTACCTAATCAGTAGTAAAAAAAGCTTGTATAATTTTATTATGCTGTAGCAAAAATTTTTAAAAGTTACAGCATCCAGTGCGCAATTGTTTCACATGTCAAATCTCAAATCTCAAAATAGGCCAGCATAGTAAATAAATAAGCGTGAGTATGTTGATTTCACTACAGAGGAAGACAAAGTCAGTTAGTTGTCATTTAACATCATTTTACTGTAAAAGTTTAGTACATCAACAGCTTTTGCAGGACATACACATCCAATCGGAAAAAATTACTTGCAAAATGTGACGCGTGTGACAATAGCAAAATATTTTGTAAGAGAAAGAAAATGGAAAATTTGTTATAAAAAAATTCTAGTTAAGTGGATGCAAAAACAAAAGAAAATTTATTATGAATTTGTGGCTGAATATAGCGGGCATATTTTTAGCCTTAATAACAATAACAAAATCGCTTCCCGATGTGATTAAAATTGGTAAGAAAAATTTTAAAAAATACTATTTATGGGTGACTCGACTAGTATCGTTAGGATGTATCTGCGTTCTTGTTTTTTTTCTTTCTACTATTGTATTGATTTTTTTTTGTGTGTAACACAACAACACAGCACATGGTGTTTGATGAAAATTCAAGTGTGTACGAAAATCTGACAGCCGCCAATAGCAACTTATGTTATTATTGTTTACATTTTTCATGTACTAAACTTTTTTATTTTTTTGTGTGTAAACAAAGTTTGTTGTGTGTGCCATAACTTTGTTTTTTTTTTTTTTTTTTTTTGCTTAATTAATTATATTTTGACGCCTAATAAATTAAATTCTTTAACAATAAAAATAAAGGTGGATTATTTCATCCTACCGATGATAACCAAGAAATGGCGTTTAGACAAGCTGTTGATCGTATCAATGCAGATCGTATGATTTTACCACGTTCAAAGTTGGTGGCCCAAATTGAGCGTATTTCCCCGTTTGATAGTTTTCATGCAGGCAAAAGAGGTAAGTAATTTGCTAGTTAATTTAAAACACAAATATACAAATACATATCGCTAATATACTTCAATAGTGCCCTAATTAAAAAAAATATTTTACAGGAGAGCCATTTGTTAGCACCTTTATGGCAAAAATTTTTTATACTGTTTTTAATCGAAAATCTTTTTTTAAATATTTTTTTTTTTTAATTTTTAGAAAATAGAAAGTGAGATATTTAGCCCAATCATGAATATTCCCTAGGAATTTTTTCCTATAGAAAATTTTTGGTTTTGGGAAGAAATTTCCTAAATCAGAGAACTTTCTATGTTAAAAAAGCGAGTCATTTCTTTTATGATAAGAGGAAAGGAAAAGGGGAATTTTTGTTCATAATTGGACTGATTGAAATAAAATTTAATTATTACTAAAAAATCACACATTTTTTCTTGACACTATTGAAGCAAATAAGCGATATATTTAATTTGGAGATAGAAACTGAGAAGTAGTTTTAAAAGAGTTGTTTTTAATTAAAAAAGGGCCAAATTCATAAAATCTATTTCTGTTTAATAGGAGCTTTGGTAAGCTCTTATTAAACAAAAAAAATTTTTCTTGAAGACTTTTTAACTTACAGTGCAACTTAAATTGTAGCGGCAAGTGGAGCCTTTTTTAAAGCTCAGTATTTATGTCAAAGCATCATCCCTAAATAAAAGTGTTAACCATCTTTTTTAATAAAACCGACTAAGGCCAAACAAAAATAGAGTTAAAAATGCTAAATTAAAAAAAAATATATATATTTATAATTATTGAGCTTAAGTCTTTTTTATAAAAATTATTTATAATTTTCCTGACGAAGCTTTCCACAGAGCAAAGCGAAATATTGAAATCATATTTATAAAAAAGACAATTCTTTTGCAGCCAACTTCACTATAAAACGCGTTGTCAAAATTGAATTTTCTAATTGTTCAGCGTTCTGTTCCATATATTTTCTATTTTTGACAGATTAAAGAACGTTTGCCGCACCAATCTAGTTATGACTGTTAGCGAGTGATGAATTTTCCATTGCTAATATAAACACATTTAAGTAAGTGGCTTGATGACTAAACTTCAGAACATTTACTTTGTGATTGTGCAAACCTAAGTTGTTGTAAGACATTACTTCTTGCTGACACTCAGAGAAATTATAATGCTCTCACTGAATAAAGTAAATTGTTTTCTAAAGGGTGTTTTTTATAGACGTATAGAACTTTAAATTGCAATAAAACAACGATGGATTATTCGATTGACATGAATTTTATTTATCCGATAGATAATCTTGTGGCATTACATTTTAAATATGATTTCTGGCATATGACCGCCACGGCTGGCTCGGATGTAGTTCAATCTGGACGTCCAATTATCGATGACTTTTTCCAACATTTATGGCCAAATATCGGCAATAACACGGCAAATGTTGTCTTCCAAATGGTCAAGCGTTTGTTGCTTATCGGCATAGACCAATGACTTTACATAGCCCGACAGAAAGTAGTCTTGGAGGCCAATTCACAGGTCCAAAACGTGTCTTTCAATAAATCGATTGTGGCACGAGCTGTGTGACATGTTGCGCCGTCTTGTTGGAACCACAGCTCCTGGACATCATGGCTGTTCAATTCAGGAATGAAAAAGTTAGTAATCATGGCTCTATACCAATCACCATTGACTGTAACGTTCTGGCCATCACCGTTTTTGAGGAAGTACTGAATAATGATTCCACCAGCCCATAAAGCGCACCAAACAGTCAGTTTTTCGACATACACTTGAGGATTAGCTTCACTCCAAATGCGGCAGTTTTGTTTGTTGACGTAGTCAATCAACCAGAAGTGCGCTTCATCGCTAAACAAAATTCGCTTATGAAAATCGGGAACAACGGCAATCTCGTTTAGGGCCCATTCGACGAATCTACGCCTTACTTGATGATCGTTTGGCTTCAATTCTTGCACGAGTTGGATTTTGTAAGCACGCAAACCAAAATCCTTCTGCAAAATCTTCCATAAAGTGGATGGACATAGATCTAATTTCTGTGCTCGATGGCGGATAGACTCATTCGGGTCTTCCTCAATGCTACGCTCTACAGCAGCAATAGCTTCTTTTATACGCACCGTACGGCGTCTCTGGGGATGCGAGTTATCAATAAGAGTAAACGGGGTGCGAAAACGTGCCATGGTTAATCGAATTAACTGCTCTGATGGACGATTTTGTCGACGATAAAATGAACGTAGTGCACGATACGTATTCCGCACAGAACCATTATTTTCGAAATAAAATTGCACTATTTGCAAGCGTTGTTCAGGCGTGAGTCTATTCATGATGAATTGCCAAACCAAACTGAGAATAAATCACTTGACAGCTGTTAAATCGGTCGTCATCTTGAACAGTAATGCCAACTTTAAGTTCTATATGTCTATAAAAAACACCCTTTACAAGGGGTAAAGGAGGCGCAATATACTTAAGGGCTGCAGAATAAATACACGGTTCATAAGGCCAAAATAACAATATTAATAACAGAATCTTGTTCAGCCTAGGAAATTTATGACGAAGGGAACAATTTATGACCAGGGAAAAATCAACGCTTAATTGACCCATCCATCCATTTTAGCTTTTTTTTTTTTTTTTTTTTTTGTAAATAAAATTCGATTGGTTCTTCTAAAGCTCTATTAATAGTTTAAACCAACTGGTCTTGCAATATTTGGAAATTAAAAATTTGATAGATTTTTTTTTTGTATTTTGTGTCATTAATTTTAAGAACAATTCCACCAAACTTTAAATACTCTTAATAATTAAACTGTAAGCATTAGAGTTTTAATCATTTTATTTTTATATATATATTTTGAACGAAATTGAAATTACTAATTCTATTGTCTTAGACATACATTCGTGGTATGTAGTTGCTAAAAATAGTTTAATCTTTAAGCTGCCTGAATGTTTGTCTTTAGGCTCTCATTAAAAACATACTTACACACCAACAAGAATAGTAGTTACCTGTATGTGTAAGTATGTGTACTAGGGACAACAGAAAATTAATCAACTAGTGTGTACCAAATGTTGCAAAGCATTAAGTTCTATTGTGCTGCTCCAGCTGTCATATATAAAAGTTGTGCTCATTTCAAAAGACACAAAACTAAATGTCAGAGCATTATATCAAAAATATTCTTATTTTGTAAAAACAGGAAGAGTTGTTGCTGTCAAACAACATTTCAAAGAATCCATCCAAATGCATAGTTGGAAGGTAAGTAGTTAAAAGACAAAAAACTACTTAGACATGTATGGCATAAAACCTTATTAATACAACATTATAAGGACATGTAAAATAATAATACTAAGGATAATATTGGATGGTAACTATGCACGTATTATGTATTATATTTAGTTAAACAGAATTACTACTCATCATCCTATTGCTAAAAGTTGTCATCTCTTAAGTGATTATTGTTGTGGCAGTGGTGGGGAGAGTGTAAGGGAGGTTAGACAAGTAACTACAGTAGAACAAGATTGTTATGTGATGCTTTAGAATCAATTAATCCAGCAACCAGCAAAAAATAATAAAAGTAATATGAAGTGGTTTCCTTTTAATTACTGGTGTATGAAAATGTTTTAATTAAAAGTTGTACAGTTTTACAAAATGACATTAGGCTTGTTACCTAGAAAAAGAAGGCATTTTCAAAAACAACAAAACAAAATTTGGCTCCTCTAAAGAAATAAGATATAACAATTACAGCAGTCAACTAAGTAAATTTAACAATAACGTACCTAAGAGTCTAATGAACACCATTTTTATGACAAAAAAAAATAACTCTTGCCAAGTGAGTGGAGATAAATATGCCGCGTTAAATATGTTATAACGTAACCCGTTACGGTTTTTAGTATACACATCTAGATGATATGTGTCCTATAACGTAATCTTCTATGGTTCGTCTGGAAGTTGTGGACTTTAACAACTTAGGTATATGGAAATTTTTCTTGTAATATTTGTTCACTGAGAAAACAGGTTCGGTTGTAAGAACTAATTTTGTTACCAGTGAAAAATTCATTTGTGATTGTGGCAATAACAAATTGGTCTTACAGCTCGAAACAGTTTTAAGAGAACTAAACTTGAAATTGTATTATCAAATTCCGGTTGTTAAAACTAAAAAATTTTATTATCGAAAAAAATTTACCTTTCACAACCCAAGTTTTTTCTGTGTGTAATATATTTGTGACTACAAGAGAGATATACAACTCTTAAGAACTTGTCTAGGCAAGTGGTACACTTTTGCTCTGGGTTGTTATTTCTTTAACCCTAAACGCAAATTCTTATTTTTAATGAACTAAATACTTTCTTGGTCTTATCGACAAAGCCCATTTTTAATCCGCCCCAGAACCAACAAAATATAAGATAATAAATTTATGTAACGTTGAAACGTAATACTAAATTTTAATTTTATTAAAAAAATTTTTGTTATTTATTCGATGAAGAAAGTGCATGCAGGATTAAACAGTAAGAACTATACAATTTTAATGTTTCATGTTTTTTTTTTCTTTCAAGTGTGCGGTCTTTTAAATGTGGGAGTTGCTGCTATATTTGGACCTCAATCTACTAATACCGCCAGTCATGTGCAAAGCATATGCGATAATATGGAAGTAAAGAAAAAATTTGTATTAATTAGTTCGACATCATTAAGATTATTTTATTAATTGCTTGTAGATCCCTCACTTGGAAAACCGCTGGGATTATCGTCTTCGAAGAGAAAGCTGCTTGGTTAATTTGTATCCTCATCCAAACACTTTGGCAATGGTAAGAATAATACTACGAATACATATTAAAACCCTGAACAAGCAAAGCTTAAATGGCTTATAAACACTTTTTAATTAAATTAAAAAAAATTTAGAATAGAAACCAAAGAAGCTGATATTATAAAAAATTAACTAAACTTAAATTTGAACGACAGGCGGAGCGTTTTTAGCGCCCAGTATTTATATTAAAGCGTCATACCTAATTAAGAGAGTAGTGTGATCATCTTGCTTAATAAAACTAACTAAAGACAAACAAAACTAGAGTTAAAAATGCTAAATTCATAACAAAACAAAAATAAAAAAAATAAAAAACAATTGTTTGCAGCCAACTTCACTACAAAACGCGCTGTCAAAATTGGATGTTCCTACGAATTATTTCGCTATTCTCTATACATTTTGTATGGGTATGAGAAATTTTGGTAGATAAAAAACACTGGCCTCGCCAATTAACCTATGACTATAAGAGCGTTATTTTTTACTGTATTTTTAATTGTAGGGCAAATATTTTCAGGCAGGCAAAACGCCAGACTTGTGTGACTTTTGAACTGATATACTCAGCTCTTCGTGTATATAAATAACGAATTTATTTCTCGTTTGAAATCAAATTAGCGATTTTGCCATTGTTTTTACGCCTTTTTACTAGCCACACCTAATATCACTTTCAAAAATAACAGCTCATGTTAAAATTATTCACATGCCAAACCTTAATATTTTTCCTATAAAAAAATACACTTAAAAATCACTTCCAAAGAAACCAGCTGATTCTTTAAAAAATAAATCTGTTTTATTTAAAATTCCAGGCTTACGTTGATATTGTACGTTTTTGGGCCTGGAAATCATTTACGATTATATATGAAAATAATGATGGCATAGTACGTTTGCAGGAACTATTAAAGGATCATGGAGATACTCCGCATCCCATAACAGTACGTCAACTAAGTGATAGTGGAGACTATAGGTACGTAATTAATACTAAAAAAAATAAGTTTTTTAAATAAGCAAAAATGTGTCTTTTAGACCTTTACTTAAACAAATTAAAAACTCTGCCGAGGGTAATATTGTTCTAGATTGTTCGACTGAGAAAGTTTATGAAGTTTTAAAACAAGCTCAACAAGTCGGCATGATGAGTGATTATCATAGTTATTTGATAACTTCACTTGATCTGCACACCATTAATTTGGATGAATTTCGTTATGGTGGTACCAACATTACCGGTTTTCGTTTGGTTAATGAAAAAATTGTCAATGAAGTAGTACGCCAGTGGAGTATAGAGGAAAAGGGTGTTTTGCGTTCAGCCAATTTATCAACAGTCAAAACAGAGACAGCCCTAATGTACGATGCCGTGCATTTATTTGCAAAAGCTCTACATGATTTGGATACATCACAGCAAATTGATATACATCCATTGAGTTGCGATGGCCAGAATACTTGGCAGCATGGTTTTAGTTTAATTAATTACATGAAAATTGTTGAAATGAAAGGACTAACAAATGTCATCAAATTTGATCATCAAGGCTTTCGTAGCGATTTTATATTGGACATTGTGGAATTAAGTCCGGTGGGAGTGCGTAAAATTGGTACTTGGAATTCTACCATGAATGAGGGTATTAATTTTACAAGAACGTTCAGTCAGAAGCAGCAAGAAATCGAGGCAAATTTGAAAAATAAAACGTTAATAGTGACCACAATTTTGGTGGGTGGCAAATTCCTTTGTTTCGTCTTAATATAAATTTCATTTTTAATTTCCATTTTAATAGAGTAATCCATATTGTATGCGAAAGGAATCGGTTGATTCGCTAAGTGGCAATGATCAATTTGAGGGTTACGGTGTTGATTTAATACATGAAATTTCCAAAGTTTTGGGGTTCAATTATAAAATTCAACTAGTGCCTGATGGCAGTTATGGCAGCTTAAATAAACAGACGGGGTAAATATTTACTCCATTGTATTTCACTTTAAGATTTCTTTTTTGTTATGGGAAAATTTTTTTTAAATTAATTAGTGAATGGAATGGCATGATCAGAGAGCTTTTGGATCAACGTGCTGATTTGGCCATTGCCGATTTAACAATAACTTTTGAAAGAGAACATGCTGTGGATTTTACAACACCTTTTATGAATTTAGGTGTTTCTATATTGTATCGTAAGCCTGTAAAACAACCACCAAATTTATTTTCATTTTTATCACCACTTTCTTTGGATGTGTGGATTTATATGGCAACTGCTTATTTGGGGGTCTCTGTACTGCTGTTTATACTGGCCAAGTAAGTTTTAAATTCAGTTTAAAGTTCATGTTCTATAATGTTTGTGCTTGTATTTTAGATTCACTCCCTATGAATGGCCATCTTATACTGATGCCCATGGAGAAAAAGTGGAAAATCAATTTACTTTACTTAACTGCATGTGGTTTGCAATTGGTTCTCTCATGCAACAAGGCTGTGATTTCTTGCCAAAGTAAGTTATGTTATTAACTTGTTTTTTAACAACTTCATTTATATCATTTTATTGAAGAGCCTTGTCTACACGTATGGTTGCTGGTATCTGGTGGTTTTTCACTTTAATAATGATCTCTTCCTACACTGCAAACTTGGCTGCTTTCTTAACAGTGGAACGCATGGATTCACCAATTGAAAGTGCTGAAGATTTGGCAAAACAAACCAGAATTAAATATGGCGCTTTAAAAGGTGGCAGTACGGCTGCCTTCTTCAGAGTAAATTTATTTCAGTGATGTTAAATTATATCTCATATAATTTTTTTATGGCAGGACTCAAAATTGAAAACCTATCAACAGATGTGGACGTTTATGGAGTCAGCTAAGCCTTCTGTATTCACATCGAGTAATGGTGAAGGTGTGGAAAGAGTAGCCAAAGCAAAAGGTAAAGGAACCAGTATAGACATGGAAAAAACAATTTCAGTGTTTCAAATAAAATTTGTTACCGATTTTTCTATGTTAAACGATAAACTGGCTCATTTTATTTGTATCATATGCAAATATCAACATCAAGAACAAAATGTAAAATTTTGTTCATTTAAAAAAAAACTTTTTTATTATTCACAAACCAAGCATATTCCTTTATTTACTTATTTTTTTTCTTTTTATCTTTTTAATATTTTTATTTTTTTTTTTATTTTTTTTTTTTACTTTTTTTTTTTATTTTTTTTTCATATAAGTAAATATGCCTTCCTCCAAACGCTATTTTATTAAGCTTGAGGTCGAATTATAAATATTTTTTCTCAGAAACTACAAAACTGGTAAAAATTTATAATAATTATTTTATTACCGATTCTTACGTATTTTTGTAAATTTTACCAGAGAGCTACTTCGCAAGTTATTGCAAATTGTAAGTTCCTCTCTTTTCTACGTAACAATAAATTTCGGGTTAGAGCTCACTACCATAGATATGTATTCAAATTGACCTTAAGGACCACAAAAAAAATTAAATTTTGTTAGCTTGTGTTATTTTAATAAACAATTAATCACTTTTTCTTACTTTAAACAGGAAGTTATGCATTTCTTATGGAATCTACATCAATTGAATATGTAACAGAGAGAAATTGTGATCTAACCCAGGTGGGCGGTATGTTAGATACCAAATCGTATGGCATTGCAACACCACCGAGTAAGATTTTATTAAATTTTCTTTTATTATTTTATTTAATAATTAAAAAACTAATTTCTCAGATTCTCCTTATCGCACTGCCATAAACAGTGTCATTTTGAAACTGCAAGAGGAAGGAAAATTGCATATTTTAAAAACAAGATGGTGGAAAGAGAAAAGAGGCGGCGGCAAGTGTAATGTCGAAACCTCAAAATCTTCATCGGCAGCTAATGAACTGGGCTTAGCAAATGTTGGCGGTGTATTTGTGGTATTAATGGGCGGTATGGGTGTGGCTTGTGTAGTTGCTGTTTGTGAATTTGTATGGAAATCAAGAAAAGTTGCTGTGGAAGAACGCTTAACTGCCATTTTACATGAATGAGACAAATCATAAACCCAAGATGTATGGGTTTAAGGTTTATATTCAATATAGAACCAGACAAAAAAAGAGAAAATCAAATACATTCTATAACAACAACAACAATCGATATCAAAATGTTTGCTCACCTAAAAGAAAAACATAAAATAAATGGAAAACTAGTTTTAAATCAATCAATCATAATTATTATTACAAATTTAATTGTTCATATAAAAATCAAAAACAAATGAATGGGATTCTCTCAACAAAACACTCATTAATATCTGCATTTAAAAAAAATATTTAAATAAACTAAATGAGAATCACAAGCAACATATAGTTTAAGATATCTGTAGCTCAATAGTTAAAATAATTCTGCATTTAATAAATAAACAAAATAGTTTATGGTATGAATGTTATAACTTTACATTTACTTTTCTTCTCATTTTTCTTTAAAGCATTAATTATCATGAAATGAAATTAGAATTATTGTAATTTCAAGAGATATACTAAATACATATTAAGACTCACTTTCTGTAAAACTGTCAAAAAGAGAGTTAACCAAAGGAACAAGAATAATGAAAATTTTAAAAATTCTGTCTTTATATTATTTGTTGATAGATTTTGGTAAGTTTTCTTAAATTAAAGCTAAAGATTTCTTTTCTGTGAAAGGTGAAAAATTTACTATGAAAAATCTTTGGAAAGTGGGGGTGCGTTGAAAAACAAATATTTGCAAGGCAAACAAACAGAAAATGATTTCTATTTATATAGATTTACAGCATTTTAATTTTTTTTTTTTATATAAATTCTACTGGCAGGTAAACACTTCAGAATACACGTGATGCATATAAAATTTTCCAATAAATTGTACTAAATTAATAATGAATTCAAAATTACCTACCACATACTAGTAAAATGAATGAAAATATAAAAACAATAGGTATACTTGATGAGTTTATTTGATTACTTTTTCAATAATTATAGAAATAGAACATGAAATTTTCAAAAGTAGTTCAATTCGAATTTTGTACACTCTGCTTTAGCTACACTTTTATTTCTTAATTACGTCTATATCAATCAATAAGTGGAAGTCAAAGGCAAAAGCAATGTGTTTTGATTCTTGGAATATCTGCCGGCTTACGCCGAAATCACACTCATGATCCCCAATCATTTATTTAACTATCATTCTTTTATCATTTTATTATTGCACTGCCAAAAAAATGTCCAGTTTATAAAATTTTTTAAAAATATTACTTTCACAATTGATATACTTTTGTGTATTTTTACAATTAATATATATTTACGATCGACTTTTTTCTAATAATTGTAAACTAATTAAATCTAAACAACTGTGATGCTAACATACACTGCTTTTCAAGCTTGTTTTCAGCACTTAAAGCGTAAACAACACATTTTATTTTAAACTAAAAGTTGGCACCATTTAGCAACAACTAGTCTACACAATTGCAGAACATATTTACATTGGGTTTTCATATTGTATTTCTAAAGTATTGTAGAAAATAGTAAGATAGTGTATTTTGTTATTGTGTGTAAAAACTTTCGACATTTATTTTATTTTTACATTTGTACACGCGATACTAGGGACTATGAACCAACTTAAACAGTAAACCTGAATACTGCTGGAAGCTTTTCCGCATTCAAGAAAATCTTATAAAAAAACAGCTGTATGAAATAAAGTTTATAAAATACTAACAACTTTTAAGCTGCCCCGTAAAATAAAAACTAGAGCTGCTAAAAAAAACCAAAGGCAAAATCGTGGCATCGAACAACTTCAATCAAAATTTTCTAATTATTTCATATTAAAAAATTAATTGTCAATAGTTTTCATTCGATATTGAATGCAACAATCTGATCCCAGTGTTATTTCCATAATCAGAAGACTTTAGTTAATCGAACACGAATGCAAACAATGTGGAAAATGTTTCAATGTTGACCAGTAGATTTAGCATTGAATTCGCTACTTCGTTAGCGAGATACCACATTTTTATTTTTATATTTTTTTTATTTTGTTGCAGACCTCTTCAGCCGCATAAAGGAAAATTTTTTCACTTAATGATTTTTTACACATAAAAGAGAGATTTTTTGTATTCTTTATGAATTGTATAATAAATTTCAATTTAGTCATATAAATACTCATATTTGAGCGTTTGCATAAGCTTTTGCTTTCACGTGTATAAAAAAGTGACTGTCACTAAGTAAACGGTCTAACTAAAAATTCTTCGCCTACTTTGTAGTAACCACTTTTTTATAACAATAACAAAAATCCAATAAAAATGTCTAGCTGCTTGCCTGCCTGCATCAATCAACGTATTTGTTACAGGCCATATAAAACCATAAACACCTGCATTCTATTAATTTTTCAATTTTCAACGTTTTCAAATGTTTTGTGTTGTTTTTTTTTTTTCCTTTTAGCCGCAATATGTCAATCAACTTAACAATAAGAAAAATACACAAAAACAATGCAGTAAATTATTTACGATATTTTGATTTGGCTTATTAGTTTTATACTAGCATTTTATACTTTCGATTTCGGTTTCACTTTTACTCGGTCAATGCTTCTAAGTATAAAAATTTTTATTAACTTCTGCTACTTCTGTCATCACACACGCAAGAAAAAAAATTCACGTTCTTGTTGCTGAAGACAGTTTGCGGCCAGAGCAAAATTTTTAGTTAAATTTTTAACATTTAAACGACAACAATGAAAATTTTTCCAGTTATTTTTATATTTCATATTTTAAAAATATCCTTTGGTCAGTACAATGACTATTCGTCTTTTTTAAGCTCAAATGCCTCGTTAGCGGTTGTTGTGGATAACGATTTTATGAATAATGAAAATATAATGGCAAATTTTCAAAAGATTTTAAGTGATTCAATACGGGATAATCTAAAAATTGGTGGTTTAAATGTAAAATATTTTACTTGGAGTGGTGTACGCTTAAAGAAGGGTAAATAATTAATTTATGATTTATAATTGTGTTAAAAATCAATCAAGTGTTTTTTTAAGTACTCGTATAAATTCATTTAGTTTATTTCTATATGCATGGCCCAAATCACCGCACTCGATATCAAATGAAATCAATCGAAATTCCAGTCTTTTTGTATGTAAATATTTAAAAATACTCGATAACGAATGCCGTGATTTAAGCCCGGGTATTACAAAAATTCTGGGATTACGCATTCCAATTTAATTAATAAAATTGAAGTAAAGTTTAAGCAATCATGCACTACGTAAATAGTATCCCTGCGGGAAATGTTGGACCAATTCTTCCTAGAGAACTCATGGTGTAACTAAATTGAGTGTATTATAGACCAAATTTCTGATTCTAATTATTAATTTAAAGTAACGCGGCTAGTTTAGCTGGGACAAGCTTACAAAATTTAAGATTAAAGCAACTTAAAACTATTTTCAAAGTATTTGGAAGCTGTCGTTTTTTCCCAATTGGTTCCGGTATTCCGGTTAGTTCTATTTGTAAAAAAAACATCCGAAATTCCTTTAAAAAAATTTCCCTAAATCGTACCTAAATATTTTTTAAATCTGCTTAGTAGTTTTAAGAATAGCGTTATGACTGATGACAAATTCAATTCTAACAATAATTACAGTTAGAATTTTGTGAAGTATATTGTTGGTTTAGAACTAGACTTTAAGATTGAGTGGCAATTTAAGGATGGATCATTCGAGATTTAACTAAAAGCTGATAAAGTGGTCTACAAAATTAATTAAAAATTAATAAATAAATGTACTAAGAAAAACAGGGAATTAAAATGACCAATTAATAATTACGAGCTTTACAAGGTGACTAAGTAATTTGGCTTTAATATAGACATTTTTAATGCCTCTGAGGATCAAGTTGAAAGCTTATTTATAAGAATTTCTTCAAAAGTCCATCAAAAATCATTTTATTATTGTACCAGATGAGTCGTTATCCTTAGAATAGAAAGTATACTCGTATGTACCTGTTTTTAGAGAAAAGTAATTTTAATTGTTAAAAATCTCATCTCTACTTTTTAAAATGGACATGGCTTTGCTATGATTTTATTAGCAGAGGCGACAACTAAAGAGTAAATAAAATATTTCAAAGCATAATTTCATGCTTAAATTAAATATGGGCACGCATCTTTATGAACAGAGGTTGCTGAAAAGTGGTCATAAAAATGGACATGGCTGGTCCAAATGTATATGTCGAGATTATATGTGTCAAATTTCAGATAAATCCGTTGGAAAACAAAAATTTTTACATCGAACAAAGAAAACAACAGAAAATGAATTTTATTTCACCACAAGCACGGTATTATGAGAGTGAAAATGTCAAAACAATTTGAAAGCGCAGTATGTCAAACAGCAATTTTTCGCTATTACACGAACATGATAGCAAATTCCTCATACCGTGCTGACATGCTGGGCATGATCATGTAATAGAAGCTTTAGAGTGGAAATCAGAACCAAAAAATTGTCCACAGAACCATCAATTTCACTAAAAATTTCGGAAAAACTGGTTTAAAAAAGTCGTATAAAATTTCTACCTGAGTTGACCGCTTATGTTATGGAAATAGGGCCCAAAACTATCGTAATTGTTTTTATATGTTTTAATATAAATTTCAATACGAGTTGCTCGCTATCGAATGCGGTGATTTGGGCCCAGCATATAATTCACAAGCTAGTAAACGAATTGTAATTAATTTTCCTTCACATCACACAGTAGAATTCAAGCAGAGTTTAGGTTATAAATTCGAAACTAGGAGGTCATGTGAATAATAGATTCTTTCTCACATTTGTATTCAAAAAACTTAAAAAAATACTAATTTTTTTTTTTGTTTTCTATGAATGAAGCTGTCAAAGCTTGTCGTTTTTGGCACAGAGATGCTTAACTATTCCACATATCGTTTACATATAGAGAAACAGTCCCTCCCTCTATTAAATACTTAATATAAGATTTTAATTTAATTTTTTTTTTTCTTAAGAATTTTTAGCCGCCATGACGGTTATGGATTGTGAACGTACTTGGAAATTTTTTAAATCTACACGTTTGACGTCTGTACTTCACATTGCCCTCACTGACACTGATTGTCCTCGTTTACCCGTAACGGAAGCTTTAATGGTTTTAAATGATTCAAAATCATTCAAATTAGTAGGCACTTTTGAGTAATTTTTTGTTTTGTTTTACTTTCTTCCAGATACCAACAGTTGGTCATGCTAAAGAATTTCCACAAATGATTTTAGATGCTAAAGTACAAAATTTTCTAAAATGGAAATCTGCTGTTGTTATTATGGATGAATCAATTGTAAATCAAAATGCTAAGCTAATAGAATCTATGACACATGAGGGTATCAACAGCAATATTGTGCCCATATCAATTTACCTCTATAGCGTTAATGACAATTTGAAATCACAAGAGAAACGTCAGGCTATACGCGAGGCTTTGACGCAGTTTCGCACTAATAGCCAAGAAGCATATAATTTCATTATATTTTCCAAATTCTATGAAGATATTATCGAAATAGCTGAAAATACACAAATGTTTCATTTGAAAAATCAATGGCTATTTTTTGTATTGAAAGAGAACCTACGAGAATTTGATGCCTTATCGGTAACACAAAATTTAAATGAGGGTACTAATATTGCATTTGCTTTAAATGAAACTAGACAGGGTTGTGTGGTAAATCAGAAATGAATAATTGATTTGAAATGTTACTTTGGCCATCATTTAATGGTTTTTCTTATTAGAATTCCTTGAATTGTGCTATAGAGGAGATAACCAAGGCTTTTGTTTTGTCAATATCAAAACTTGTAACAGAAGAACAATCGATTTATGATGAGATATCAGATGAGGAATGGGAAGCCATAAGATATTCTAAAAAAGAAAAACAACAAGAAATATTGAGTACGATGAAGGTAAATACATAAAATTTAAGGCAGCTTTTGGATGAGAGGAACTAAAAACTGTTTCCAAAGTATTTTGGAGTCTAAGATTATCTATCTTCTAAATTCGTGAGGTGACATAACATATATCATATATACTTCAAAACGGCTCGTTATATTTGATTATAAAGAAAATTCCAAACTCCGAAATAAAATTTCCTATAAATTTGCTTAGTATTTAAAAAAATTATTTTTAATGCAAAAATAACAAATTTTTAAGTTTCAAAAAAATATTTAAGACTAGATGTTTTTGTACGGTGTCGGCCGGCCCAGTTCTTTATTACATGAGTCGGTATCCCTAGAGCATAGAAAAATTAATTTGCAAATAGAATTCTAATTGTTAAAAAACCCATTCACTATCTACTTTATAAAGTAGCTCATGTTTTTGCTAGCATTATTATCAGAGGCGCCAACCAAATTGGTAAATAAAATATTTCAAAGCATAATTTCAGGCTTAAATTAAATATGGACTCACATCTTTGTGAGCAGAGGTCGTTGAAAAGTGGTAATAAAAATTAGAGTACAGATATTATACGTGTCAAACTTTAGACAAATACGTTGGAAAACCAAAATTTCTATAGAGAATTATTTATATAGATAGAAAGAGACAAAAATTCACCAATCATATTTTATTAAAAACACGAAACAACTTTGGATTTTATTCGCAATTAAAACGCACTAAATTGTTGCCATAGCGATTGTTTCTTTAGCGTAGATGGACTACAGGTAATTAGCTAATCTTTCTTACTCAGTAGCTAATTTTTATATGAAATAAATTTTCTTTAACAAAATAAAAACTAATTAAGTCCCCCATACAAGGTTCTTCGACGAGAAATTAGAGGAATTCATTTTTTTTTTTTTTAAATTATTACGTTTTTTTTCAATTTTGTTTTTTACTTAATTACAAAGATTACATTATTTTTGTTGTTCTAGGAATATTTGAAAGACTATAGCAAATGTGGCAGTTGTTCTAAATGGCGTTTAAATACGGCCATAAATTGGGGTAAATCTCAAGAACATAAAAAATCTTTACAAAGTAATTTCAATCCAATCTTAAAGAAACGAAAACACAAAATTTACTTTATTAATTTATTTTATTTTTAATTCATTTCATCATGTACTGGCGGCATGTAGCCACATCTGCAAGTCCTAATAGAAATTTTGAATTCATTAATGTGGGTTATTGGACACCTATGTTGGGTTATTCAACTAACGAAGAAATATTTCCCCATGTTTCATATTATTTTCGTAACATAACATTAGATGTTATAACAGTTCATGTGAGTATAAGTATTACGCAAAATAATCAAAAATTAGGAAACGAATAATACAATCGTCTAAAAAATTGGTATGGAAAAAACTCAATTTTAAAAATATTTTTTGACATTTAGAATGAATATTCGTTTCCTATAAACAGCACATTATTATCATAACACAAGCGGTCAATTCATTTTAAAAGTTTACTATTTTTGAGACGAGTTGATCGCATTTTTTGTCGAAAGGACATACAGTGTAGATAAAAATAATAGCACTGACTACATTTATTTCATTTAAGTGGGGAATAGTAAAAATCCCTCAAATCAACGGCACTGGGGTATATGGAAATTTCAAAAAAAATTTTAAAATAGTCCAAAGTAATTTCCGAGTGCTTGGGCGATGGATTACAAATCTAGAGTGTCTTCCCTTTAAATTGATATGTGTCCCATGAAGTAGTTTTAGGTTCGTTTTCATAAAAAAATCATGATTTTTGACTTTGCTCAGGATCGTTTAATTCCAATCTCGCACTTCTAGGTTTGTAAATAATAAAATATCAAAAAGTACCAAAATATCAACAAAAAGTACCATTTGTTCCCTTAATGGTTTTTCACATTCATTTACATTGCAAGATGGAAAAGTATAATAAAATTGAATAAAAAATACTATTTTGTCCCTTAATTAATGATTTCTTATTTCGTTTAATTCTACTGACACAATTCGGGGTTTGCACATAACATAAAAAGTAGCACTAAAATTAATTAAATAATGTATAAACAAGTAATATACACAGGTTTAAAAAAAGGCCAGTAGTATCTCATACTCAATTATAAATTGAGTGCAAAACATGTGCCATTTTCGCAACATGTTGAAAACTGAACGAGACATTTTTTTTTTTTGACAATAAAACGCAAACATTCTTGCATGGCAGAATATATGCAACATTTTTGTTAGAAAAGAAAACGCCATTAGTATTTGTTTGTTTGTTGCTTGAATTCAAAATTCACAAATTTAGCAAGTATTTTGCAAATAAATTTAATTTATATAAAAAACTTCTACACAGAATCCACCATGGCAAATTTTAAAGAAGAATAGCAGAGGCAATATTATTGCTCACTCCGGCATTGTTATGGAAATTCTGAAAGAGTTATCAGTAATGCTAAATTTTACCTATAAACTTCATGATGCTTATGCTGTCAATAGTGATGAGCAGACAGTACAAAATGAAACGGTACATTATGAGTAGAATTGCATTTTGAATAAAAAAATTTTTTTAAGTTTCTATAATTTTCAGAATTTGTTAGGATCCCTGACTTACATTATACCTTATCAAGTTGTTGACATGCTGCAAGCAAATAAAGTAAGTTTCTTACAGATTAAAGAAATTTTTAAAATTTATCTAGGCTTCTTAGTCTAATAAATACACCAGTACGACAAATACTTGCATTAACAGGTTCCCTGACCAATCACTTCTGATACAAATTTATTTCTTTGTAACATGTTCTCATAGTCCATGTATCATATTAGAATAAATTTATGATTTATTTTTAAATAAATAGGCACTAGCCTCAAAAGACACAGACGAAAAAATTCAAATTTTATTATGTGAAAGTACTGAGTCTAGCTTGAACAAAAAAAAACTGTAATTTTTTTTTTATATTTAATTTTGTAACGGCTTGTTCTTGTATCATATTTGCTATATGAGACGTGTACCGTTAAAAATATATTTTTGTGTGGATACAGGGAACCTGTTAAAGTATGTATTCGGAAATGATACAGTAATTAATACTAAGATTTCTTTTTGGAAGTTTTTTTTGGCCGCAGTAGCAGCAACAGTGGATGAACCCAATAAAAAACATTTTAATTATACAATACCCATAAGTGTACAAAAGTATTCGTTCATATCCCGAAGGCCAGATGAAGTTAGTCGCATATATTTATTTACAGCTCCTTTTACACCAGAGGTAATTAAATGCTGAATTTTATAAGTAAATTTAACTTAAAATAAAAAATTAATTAACTGAAGTATGTAAGTGCTTGGCTATGAAATTTAGAAAAAAACATGTTTGAATATTTTGAAAATTTAATCCGTCTGATTAGTGTATCAAAAATTACATAAATCAAAAAATTAATGCTTGTATTTAAAGAAAATTAAAGCAGACTTGAAATCGATATTGTGACAAATTTTTATGAAATATTTGTCATAATTTATACTTGAAGTCGTTATTAGTCTCTTTGAATACAAGCCTAACACTTTATTTTCAGACCTGGGCATCTTTAATTGGTGTACTTTTAATAACAGCTTCAGTGCTTTATATAATAAATCGTTTAGCACCCGCACAAAACTTAAAAGTTAAAGGTTTTTGTACACTTAAAAATTGTTTTTGGTATATCTATGGTGCTTTGTTGCAGCAAGGTAAATTATCAAAATTTTTTTAATAATTTATTTTAAAAAAAAGTAAAATCAAAACAGTCCTATTCTCTAAATTTCTGTCGTTAAAAATGAGAGTTGTTCACTCGCAGCTTTTAACATTAGTTTTACTATTTTTTTTTTCTATTTGCGGCACGGAAATTTCAAGACTTAACGGCCGAGACACGTATATTATACACCGCCTGTTTCAATTGATAACTACTTGATTTTTTTGTTCTTCCATACAGTACGCATGCGTTAACACAAAGTACTAAAGTTGTGCAGCTTTTAACTTGTATTCAATACTTTCACATTTGTCAGTTGTTTTATTTTTTTTTTTTTTTATTTAATTTTTTGTGTTGTAAATTTGTTGAAAGCATATGCGATTTAATTTCCATTCACAAAGAACTCATTGGGTTAAACTTCTCGGTTGGTATGTAAAGGTCAGATTAAAAAGGGAAGTATAACATACAGGGGATTATATTTATATGCCCTGGTCTTTAGCGTTTTTTTTTTCTTTGCTTAAAATCGCAATACGCTTAAATTAAACTAGTTTTTTTTTAATATGTTTATTACAATTTTTATTGTTAAATTTAAGCAGAAAAAAAATTATTTTTTATTGTACATGAATTTAATTTTAGGTGGCATGTACTTACCGCAAGCTGATAGTGGTCGTTTGGTTATTGGTTTTTGGTGGATTGTTGTTATAGTTTTGGTAACAACGTATTGCGGAAACCTAGTAGCGTTCTTAACCTTCCCGAAATTTCAACCGGGTTTTGATTATTTTTTTCAACTACTTAAAGATAATCACTTTCAAGAATATGGGTTGCGTAATGGTACATTTTTTGAAAAATATGCAACGGTAAGTAAGAACATTTTTTGTTTTCGAAATTTTAAAATTTTTTAATATGAAAACACTAAAATTACGATAGTTTACATTCGATATCGAATGGGGTGATTTAGGCCCAGATTTATATTTTATATATTCAACAATCATTTCTAATTAACTAAATGAGAATTGTCCCCACCAGTGTTGTCACATTTATTTTTTGGTAAATCGTAAAATTTCTGAGAAAAAAGCTTTTTTTGGCCAAATCATTAAAAAGGAGCATAAATGTGTATGTGTAAGAAAAAAAGTAACATACATTCGAATCTGAGTTTATAAAAATTAAATTAAACATTCAGTATGTTTCACATTTAATATGAAATGTACTTACAACGAACAAAACAAGGATTTATAAAAATTACGTTGTTTGTCTCACTGAATACTTTTAAAATACACACACAAAATGTTATTTAAGGCTCTATAAATTACAATTTTAAAACTTTTTTTTACCACTGTCTGCCAAATATTTATCCATGTTAAATAGCAAACACAGATTTATGAATTAAAAAGAAAAAAATTTTGTCTTAACAATTACAATTCAAATAAGTTTGAATAATTTTTGGAATAAAAGAAAAATATAAATATTGATTATTTGACCTTTTTATCTGAAAGTAAATAAATAAATATTTTTTAAGCTTTTAGGTCTTTTTATATAATATATTTGTATTTATTATTAAATTAAATTCCAATATTTCCACACGCCTTCGTATGTCTTTGTCAAGGAAAATAATTTTGTAAGTTTATAAAATTATTATAAGTTTATAAAATTAATTTCCTTGAGAAAGACATACGAAGGCGTGTCGAAATATTGCAATTTAATTTAATAATAAATACAAATATATTATATAAAAAGACCTAAAAGCTTAAAAAATATTTATTTATTTACTTTTAAAACTATTTTTAATAAAAACTCTTAGTTGAGAAGAAAAACTTAAAAACTTGTATCATCTCAAAAACAGATAAATCTTACAATATGACAACGCTGGTCCCCACTATCATTCAAGTCACAAACCAAATTAGGAACGTACTCAATTGTATACTTATATGTGTGTGGCAGCACAGTATTTGGAAAATATATTTTTGCAAGCCATTTCGATTATTGCCCAAAATTGAAAACGAACATCTGGCATCATAAGAAACACAATTTATTTCTCATAACAAATTTTATAAATATTTTCCAAGTGACTTATGGCCATAAAAAACATTTTCAGCATTAAAAGAATAATAAACTAGTGTAAATAAACTAATAAACAAGATTTTAGTACACTTTTCATTAAAAATTGTTTTAAATTTCACTATTTATTTGTTAAAAACTATTGCAAATTAATAAGAGCTTTTACAGCATTAGAACAACTAACCGAACTATGACGCTGCCCTACTTGATTCAAATCTTCTCATAGTCACCAAATCAACTGAACTACTTGACAATTTATATATTCCACAAAATCTGTGATAACCAATTTTTCTGCTAATAGTTAAAATTGATTCATTTTAAATTTAAATATGAATTAATATTTTTCAATAAATTCACATAATTGGAAATTGTATAAGCCTAAAAACAAAAATATTTGCTTAGGGTACTTATGAAACTAAAATTTCACACCAGGATTCTAGTTAGCTCACTTATACACAATAAAAAAATATATTAATTTAAGTAACCTACTTTTTTACAATTTTATACTGAAACTAATTAACAAAAATAATTCCACACTTCATGCATATATATTTCAGTATTTGATTCCATCCCCCCAAGAAAGTGAAACATATAGTCAACAATAAATTTAAAAATAAAAAGTTTAAAAAAATAGATCTTATAATCATAGTCACACTAAGGTCAGTATTTTTTCAATACGATTTTAAGTTCATAAAATTCTTATGAACAAAAGTCAGCTCTTAATAAAACCCTACTTCTTTGTGACTATGATTATGGGCCTATTTATTTACATAATAAATAAATAAATGAATTTTCTGCGATGAAAGAACAAGTTTTGTGCATAATAGAACAAAACTCGACTAAACAAACTTAAGGTAATATGAAAGAACCTCTATTTTTATTTTCAGATTTCAACCCGCACAGAATTTCGGAAATTTTTGGAAATAGCCACCATATACAATAACATAAAAGACGAAAATATTGAAGCAGTCAAAGATGGCAGCCGTGTTAATATAGACTGGCGCATCAATTTACAGCTTATAATCCAAAATCGTTTCGACAAAGACAAGGAATGTGCATTTGTATTAGGTAAGGAAAATTTTTTGGATGAGCAGATAGCTCTTATGATGCCTAGCAACAGTCCATATATAAATTTGATAAATGATCATATGACACGTTTGAATCAAATGGGTTTTATTGAAAGATGGCATCAAACAAACTTGCCTTCTATGGACAACTGTAACGATAGGAGAGTGCTAAGGCAAATTACAAACCACAAAGTTAATTTGGACGATATGCAGGGATGCTTTTTAGTACTACTGTTTGGTAAGAGTTGAAAAAAAATATCCTTACCTACATTTATAAAACGCATCCATGTCTACTTTTCTTCTAGGTTTTATTGTAGCTTTCCTTGTCATTATGGCTGAGTATTGGTTTCATATCTGGCGCTTGCATCAAGCTAATGTCAACAAATCATTTTCAAACTGAATATTAATAAAGGAAAATTTCCAATAAATTTAGACAGCTTATTTCTTTTTAATGTAATTTATTTTTACATGGGATACAAATATTTGATTTAGTTTTTTTATCACTAAAAACTGTACAACAGTAGTAAGATAGAACTTTTTTATATGTACGACTTCACATAAATTTAAGCAGAGTTAGCGTTGGGACCACGACGACGACCAAAACCGGGTACAATGTTGACGAAGCGACGATTGTATTGAATACGTCTCTTAGCACGACCGGTCTTCTTCTTTTTCTTTTCTTGCTTCTCTACTTTGGGAGTTTGACCTTTCACTTTACCAGCACGAGCCAATGAACCATGCACTTTACCACCCAATATTGGGACTGTGATATCCAACTCGTATGAGGACAAGGCAGAGACAAGGGTTTCATTAGCCAAAGCATTACCTTCACAATTTAGAATGATTTCCTCGGTATTGTATCCATGGAGTTGGGCAATTTGAGCCTAAAAGAAGATTTCAATATTAGTAAACAATGAAGCTCTCAAAAGAAGTGAGGTTATATTTCACACAGAGATACGTACCTTAACTCCACCAATGTTAGCATCTTGTTGAACCTCAAGGGTTTCATTTGATTCCAAGCCACGTACAAACAATTGCATGTTGTTTTGTTCTACAAATATATTAAAAAATAAATATGCATAAATTAGTTTTGATTCCCACTTCAATTTGCTCTTCTATATGACTAAGAAACACGTGTAATGTCAAATTCTCTTAAATACCGCAGCGACTTTTATATTTGTGTATCAATATGACAAGAAACTTTTATTTTGCAAACTTTTATGTATTTTGTGGCATTTAAACTGGAATTTTTAATAAATTTTTGAATAATTCTTATTTTACCTGGTCACTTGTGTGAGGATTCACGAAAAAGAAAGATGGCCGTAATTTCGAATTTATGACAGCAAAATTTTTCGAGTCTAGTTAAATTAATATGAGATATTCGAAAAACAGGGTTGTAAAGCAAAATGTATTACAGTCTTGCATTTATTGGTAGCAACAGTCGTGTACATAAAATAAGTATTTATATAATTTTTAGGTAGTGCTAGGTGTAAAAACTAGATGGCGCTGCATAAAAGTTTGTTAAAATTGAAGGCAAAAGCAAGCGGGATCAATAATTGATGTAAAATTTTGCTTTTCGGTTTCACTCACATAGATTCCCTTTTGTGACTGTTTTCGGAATGGGATTACGGGTATAAATTAAGAACTTACCTTTAATAATTAATTAAATCGTCTTAATTTTAGAATATTGAAGTTGAATGTTTTAGAAAGCGCTTCTGTATAATAATTATTTAAAGGAATAGATAGTTCTTACTTCGGGAAAACTGTGTAACAGACTGAAGTTGAATGTTTAAGCAAGCCCCTTTTTATAGGGAAACACTACACTGATGTCAAATGAAAACAAAGAATCAAGCAGCAGGTAAATGCTATGACTTTCCAATCTAAATTAACTAGCATACAGGTAGTGCCTGATTATTATCATATTCCAAATTTCATATAAAAATAGCTATTCTACTACCTACTGTGTAAGTACTTGCGTACCTGATGTATTGATAGTTGGATTTTTTTTTCCTAGCTAGTGTACCTGGTAGATATTGAATTTAGCTTGGGTTAGGCCTACAACAATTCTAAAATTAAAAAAAAACATGAAAATCATTTTCTTTGTTTTAAAAATTTTCAAGGAATTTTTTTTTTTATTTGAAATCCCATATTTTACAAAAGTAACTCTTTTCCCCTGCCCAAATACCTATTCTTAGATAAATGTTTACGGTAATTATCACTTTATTGTTTAATTTAAGTTGTTTGTTTTTTTCTTATTTAAATGTATATATATATATACATATATATATACCTATATTATGTATAGAAAAACTTACAACTATAAATACAATTATTCTTTGTTTTTCTTTAATTTTACATAGATATATATATTTTTACTAATAAACAATTCTTTTTATATATATTATGCCTACTATATAGTATGTATGTAGGTATGCATGTGTGTTTAAATTAATATTATGCGTACTCTAGCTGCCTTATAAATTTAGTTTTATGTGTATGTGTATTTATTGAGATTTTTACAAACAAACATTTCGATGTTCAAACAATTGGAACTTTCCTGAAATTTTTTATAATATCGCTAATAAATCACAATACATGCATACACATAACAACTCGGTTTTTAAAGCTTTTGGTTTGTAGAAAAACACAAAGTAATTAAAGAAACAACAAATTCTTTGAGAAGCTTTTAGTTCTTAAATATTTTTAGAAGACTTTCTAGATAAAATTTTGATTTGTAATAGATCACAAAAATTATTTCAAATTATTTAAAATTAGAAATTTTTTGTTAAACTAAAATTGTTTAATATTAAGTTTAAAATTTAAAATTGCTCTCCTGAAAAACCAAAAATTAGACATAATCATTTTTTCCTTATTGTCACAGAAATATAGTTTTCTTTTTACTTGCTGGATAAATATTATTAAGCTAGTTATATTTCGGGCTGAATAATGGTCATTCCAACTAAAAATTCGATTATTACAACTGAAGTTTTGACTGCCAGCAGATTCAATTCTCACAACACAAGTTGCTTATTACTATTTAGAAGTAATAAGGGCATATGTAAATATGTGTTTTTAATTTAAAAAATATACTGCTGAAATCACCCAGAGTCCAGGCAGCAATTGAAACCAAGACTCCACAAATTAATAGATTAGTACACTATTCAATAATCTGCTCAGCATTCGAAACTAAAACTGCATATTGATTAGCGACGAATGGAAATTGTTTCGTGGCCTTTAGTTTCAAAGCAAAACTTTTACTGATTTAATTTATTTAGACCAGGACCACACACAGCAATTTTAATTGCCATATGTGGTCCTGGTCGTACAAGTTATCCGACAGAGCCAATTCGAAAAACTAAGTTGACTTCAATTTATAAATTTGTATGTAGAGACTTACAGTTACAAGGGTCTTGCAGTATTAATAATAAATTTACATACATTCAAACATACCCACATACATCCATATAAACTATATTTTTGTGTACTCGTATGTATAAAAAATAATAAAATTGCAACATTTATATGCATGTAACTGCTAGTATATGTACTCGTATATACAATATGTCTAATTATAAAAAGAAACCAAATAAACATATGGGAGTATATAAAATAATAAATAATTTGTAAATGAAATTGCATGTGGTTACAAAAAAATATGAATATAAATAAATAAATAGATATGTGCACTATATACAATACTCGTATAATATTTATAAAATTTTAATATAAAATTATAATAGGACAATTAAAAAAAAGGATACATTTGTGTACTAAGTGGATACATGGGTCAAAAGTCACGCATGCCTGTAAAAATTTAATAACTTTTTTGTTTGTTATTATTTCTTTATAACGACTAAACAAAAATATATTTAATTTTTACACGCATGCTGATTTTGACCCACCCTGTACCTAGTATGTATGTACATAAAAAAAAGATGGCTCAGCCATATTTAAATTTCGTTTTTTTTTTTATGTAAAATAGCATTGCAACAATTGAAAGATTGTAAGAAAGAAAAATGTATTTTTGTAGCGGTGGCATGTGAAGCATCTTTACAGCAATTTGTACACTTTAATAAAGAAAAACTTTAAAGGCTAATGCACAAATTCGTTATTTATGTAGTGTTGGGGTTCCACTATAACGCTGGTATAGTGAGGCCCATTAACGTTCTTGAATGTTTCCGTAAAACCATTTGCAACAATATGTTGATGCTGCTGTTGTTGTTGATGCTGGCTGTGATTGGTGTGCTGTTGCTGTTGTTGTAGCTCTAATTGTGTAAGGGAGTGATGTGGTGGTTGTGGCGGCGGCGCTTGATGTTCCAACGTTGTTAGATGATGTCCTTGTAAGGGCGAAACTAGTTCTGTTAGAGTATTATGTTGCAAGTGATGTTGTTGTTGTTGCTGATGATGATTATGTTGGTGGGAACTACTATCCGAGAAATAATTTATTTCAAAACTATGACTAATATCACTATAAGTAGTTTGTGGCGAGGTGCCATTGGCAATGGAGGCATTACCCGTTGACAGTTGCCTTTCACTTTCTGAACTACTCGAACAACTATTGGAGTTGGCTGAAAATGGTCGTATTAAAGAGGCAGCTGTTACATCTACCGTGGCATCATAATAATAATTGTTGTTACTATAATAACTACTAGCAGCCGTGGTATCAGGATATGGATGCATGGGATCATGAGCGAGAGAACTACTGGAACTAACTATGGACTCATTTACCGGATACAATTGTGTGTAACTAATATTTCCTTGTGAGTGGTGTGTTTCCATTATGTCGAGTATATGATTTTGTTGTTGATTTATTGATTGATGTTGCATGTGCTCTGGCTGATGATGATTGTGATTGTGATGGTGGTGTTGATGAAGCAGTTGTTGGTGTTGATGATCTTGTTGATGAAGCTGTTGCTGCTGCTGCTGCTGTGCAGTTGCGGCTTGATGTTGACTTACATAGCCATTATTGTTACTACTACTTGAACTACTATTTGTACTTAAAACGGGTGTCACCGCTGTTGGCAAATGACCTACTGTGGCATCGAAACAGGCTTCCAATTTAGGACTTGTACTTAAAACGGTTGGTGTTAGCACCGGCGTTGTATGTCTTAGTACTGTGTTTCCATTATTTGAAACTGTCACTGCATGTGGTATATTGGCAACGGCCGCCGCATGGCTGGCATGCAGAGCTGGGGTGGGTATTGGTGCTGGTGTCGAAATTGGCTCAGCTTTGATACAACCCGTTTGGATTTCATTAAGCACTAAGTCTTTGGCCTCTTGTTCACTAAAATTATAACCAAGAAAAGCTAATTATTCCAAATTTGACCTTAAAATTCTTGCTTTGTGTTTCTAAATATGACTTGAACTTCTAAGTGTAATTTGTATTATTTAGTTATATTTAATTAAAAGAGAGTCTAGTGGGGGATATGGGAAATTATGGGCCAATAAATATTTTGTTTGGCACAATTAAGTGAAATCAGTCAAAATTCCTTTTATTGCGTAAAGGAAATTGAAAATTGAAGTTCGTATATATGTATTAGATATTATGTGAAAAAAGTAAAACTTGAAAATTGATTATTACGGAATTCAAGAAATTTCTGTCTGTAAGATAATTGAAGAAACATCTGGTATTGAATTACCCGAAAGAAGCTTTTCATGAAAAAATAAATACAGAAAACAAGCTGCCAGCTTGCTAATATGATGGTGCCAACTGTTAATAGCATCTGTTTACTTTGCTTATTGCTTTAAATATTTTTCTTCTTATCCAAAAACAAAATTATTATAGATTTTAAAGTACAATTTATGAAAAATTTCGATAACGTTGACTTTAAAGTGTTTTTTAATTTTTCCTGGATAAAGGGGTATAATATATCTAAATTATTCATTGGAAAATCGTTCCATTAAGTTAGATCATCTGTAAATTAAACCAAGTTTTAATGCTTACCTTAAAACGTAATTTACACTAACAATGCAAACTTGCCGTGATGAACGACTGTTATGCACCAATGTGGCATAAGATTGCACCCAAACCCATCCACCACCCTTTGTTAGGAAACGATAATATTTGGTGGTAACTTGTCCTTTATATAAAACTGTAAATAAACAAACAATAAATAAATTTCTTAATTCAAATTAAAAAAAAAAAAGAAACAAGAAAAAAAAACACATTGCGAATAGAGTATTAAATGAGAATTGTTAGTTTTCAAGAGCAACCAAAACAATTTTCAAAAGGATTAAACGCTTAAAAACCATCAATTGTTAGGCGTAAGTTTAATGTTTTTCTAAAGCACCAGGCAAAATAAAAATAATAAGATTTTGATGGTAAATGTTTAACAAGAAAAACATTTAAAAGTGGTTGGCAAATAAAGTGGTAGGGCTGGGGCTGGTTGGTTTATGGTGAAGTGGTGGGATCGGGGGAGTGAATGCATGTATTTACTTACGTATTTGGTGTGAAACACGCATGGGCAGTACATCTTGTACATGTATATATTGATACAAAGTCTTCTCAATAAGTTCTTGAGGTTCATAACCAGTTAGTTGTGATACTCTAAAATTACAAAAAAGAAAAGAAAAATATAAATCAAACTTGTAGAGTAGAAAGGCAACAGTAAAACGCAATAAATGAGCTGTTATATTTAAAAAAGGTATAAGTCCACTTTTTTAAAGAAACGAGTCAGCATTAATTCTAGTTAGATGCAGTTCTTCTCTAATTAAAATTACCGCTAACTCATTAATTTTTTTTAAGTAGACTTATGCCACTTTCAAATCTAACAGTTCAAATGTTTACAATGCACATAATGTAATTTAAATGTTGTTTAAAAGCATAATGTTAATGGACAACAAGTTTAAACTTAGCAAAAGCCCTTTTTTCCAGCATATTTAATTGTTACAGTATGTTTTTATTATTACTATTGTTGTTATTGTTATATCTATTTGTTCCGTTTTCTTTGTTGCCTTTGTGTTCCGTTATTAACATCATAAGGGTAATTGTGCCTTTATAATATCGTGTTACTTTTTGCTTTCCCCCCTCTCCCAAAACCTCCTTTTCTTAACATTCTCTTTTTATTGTTTTGTTTATTCATTTAATTTAGTGGAGAGAGTGAGTGAATGAATGAATGACAAAATCAAAACTATAGACACATTTTCAAGTGGGAAATGATTTGTTTGGTTTTATTGTTGTGTTTGCTGGATTCCTTTATTCCCTCATTCGTTGTTTTCTTTTGTTATTTTTTTTTTTATTATTAAGGGGGAGTTATCAGGGATTTTCTTCTGACAATGAGTGGGGTGTTGTGTGTATTTATTGTTCTTGTTGTTGTTTTTAAGCATCGGCAGAAAAAAAATGGCTGCCATTTGCTTAAGTGTTAACGAAAGTGTCATGATTATGTATTTACTTTAAAGGTATTAAATTTCCATAAAAAAGAAAAAATTTACATAAAATAAAAATAGAAATTAGGGAAACTATAAAACTGGACTTAAAGAAATATGATGTTGTAAGTGTGTATGTAAGTTTGCATATTGCATACGTTTTTAACATCCATTAACATAAAAAAAATGAAAAAATAATTTTTTTCGGTATTAAGGATCGTTTTTTTTTAATTGCTTTCGAATATTATATATTTTTGAATTTCGAAAAAGTTGATTTTATTTATAATAAAACCCTTTTTAAATTATTATTATGGGCTTTGGATTTACTGACTCATTTTTTTAAACAATAGGACTTTTACAACTACAATTTTCACTTTTCCTGGTTAGACCAGGACCACACACGGCAAGTTTATTTAAGCAATTCTTTCTCAATTCTCTTTTAAAATTGTCGTTTTGTTCACACAAACATTTTTTGTTTCGGCAATTTTAGCATTCTTATTCAGTCATTTATTCAGCCTTCAAGCTACCTGTCTTCTTTTTTTTAATTTTTATTAAAGATGCGAAGAGAGAACAAAACGGAATTGCCGAGTACAAGCAAGTTTATACCCCTTTCCATTATTCTTTCCTCTCTCTCCTACAAAATCAAAAATTGCCCAAGTAAAATTGCTGTGTGTGGTCCTTATCCGGCGGTGCTTTTTGAAATTCTAAAGTTGTCAAATTAAAGGTACTTTATGTAATGTGAGTTTATTAGCTTAATCTCACACACTTGCTGTTGCCGTGCTTTAGAGACAGTAATCTTGTATTGCCATCATTCCTGCATTTACTTACCTAGCATCTAAAAATATTAATTTTAAGTCCATATGGGCTCTAAACATGAACATATTTTGTTGAAGTTTAATTTCGGTAATTGCCGAAGTAGGCAGAGAGTGACCAACAGCTACAAGGCCTAGATTTTGTATATAACCACCTTGGCCATCACCATAATCGGGATAAATGCGGGCTTTTAAATAACCAGAACAGTGAATAACCTTTAAAATATATAAATCTTTTATTTAAATAACAACTTTATCAAACTATTTAATTGGAATTTAATAGATGGCAAATTATAAATTATTGGCTGATTTACCGGAATATTACATTAATAATATAAACCCATTTATGTAAATAGAACTTACCTTATAGCCGGATGAAGTTAGGCCAGCATTACGTTTAGCCAAAACACATTTCATGCGCAGGAAAAATTGTTTTTCAATTTCAATTGTATGGCAGCCGCGATCACTGCCCACAACAAAATTTGTTGAACCATTAGAGCTACCAACAGAGGCGGGGTTTGTTTGTGTTAGATGTAAAGAATTTATAAATGCATCCTGTTAATTTATTTAAAAAGAAGTAAAAAAAATAAGAAGCTGTATAGCATAAAAGTTAATTAAAACTACTGAAAGCTTAACTTGCCGGATTTTGATACATATGAGGATGTAAGGATAATATCGCACTCATTTCGTCCTGATCATAATTGTGTATGTATTCATATATTGAATTGCCAGTTAATTCAACCTAAACAAAGCAAAAATAATAAAAACTAAAATGATGCCAATATAAAAATGTAAGACATGAATGAGCAAGAAATTACAAAAATTGTGAGGAAATGCAAATTTTATGCCAACAAAGGAACAACATTTTTTAAGAGTTGTTTATTTTGTTTGCCCTTATGCCATAATAAATTTATGCGCATAATTTTGCCTGATGTCTTTTGCTTTTTATTTTAATTTAAATTTTTTTCAACACACTTACCTGACTTAAACCCAAATGAACAGAGGCGGTTTCAGAGATGTACATTATTTTGCCATCAGGTGCTACAACAAATATAAAACCATCCAAAGTTTGTAAAAGATGTGAACCCAATTCTTTAATGGTGGAACCTCTTTGAATGGCAGGTGAAGAACCCCAAGCTTCTCCTAAGCCTGCAAAATAAACATGAAGAAACAAACTTATTATAAAATAACTAAATTTTAATAATAATAATAATAATAATAATGATAATAATTAAAACAAAATATGCAAGTATATCAGTGGAAAAAAATGAGAAGAAAAACAGCAGGATGTCATCAAAACATTTTTTAAACAATTAAAGTCATTCATACACGGTATGAATGTCTGCGTGTCATTCATCTATTGTTATTCTGTTGTGTTTATTTAACAACCAACAACCAACCCAACGCAGAACAACTCCACCCACCCACTTCTTTTTCCCACTTTATCAACATCATGGGAAGTTGTTCTCACTCTGCATACAAACATAAAATAGAATAGAAAAAAAATAACAACAACAGCTCTAAGTAGGAAACAACAGTTTTTATTATAAAGTCAAGCAATTTTGTTGTGTTGTTCCTTATGTTTTATATTAAAGTAATTAAAATGTGGAAACAAAGCATGATGACGAGACTACTTGTTTAAATGGGGTGGAAATGTCTTTTGTTTTTTACTTTTTTTTCTTTTTATGTTTCTAAAGATGTCAATGATTTTAATGATGGTTTTGGGTAGGCTTATTACCACCTTCTTTTTGTTTCTGCTTCACTTTTTAGTTAAAGATCATCAAATGAGCTGTTACAAGAGTTAAAAGTGTTTTATATTATTTATTTACAACCAACGAGATACTAAAAAATTTCCTTAAATTTAATTTTAATATACATAAGTGTTTGCTGATATTAATTAATAACCGTAAAACAGATCATGGCAACATTTCCAAATTTTTCAATTGATTCCCTTTGTTTATATCTGTGGCAATATGGAAAGCCCGCAATGAAAAAAAATATGGTTAAGGCAACCATATTCTAGTGGAAACACATAATTTTAATTTTTATTAAAAATACCTCTCAACTACAGATTTTTTTTTTTATTTTTTATGCAATTTTTATAATTTTTTTATATAAGATTTATTTTTTAGTTTATTTGACCTTTTTGTTTTTAATTAAAATTGCTATTTTATTAAGCTTGAGCACTTATTTTATAAATTTATTTTTATATCGATACTAGTTGACCCGGCAAACATTGTCTTGCCTTACAATTTTTATATATTCGATAGAGTAAAGAACCGGGTAAAACAGGTAGTAGGCAAATAAGCCAGATACCGACTATAGCGCTACCTGCCGGGTGGATTTGTGATGTTAAACCTTCCAAGATTATACATTTAAACCTTCCTCTTGAATCTCTATCTTTTAAAAAAAAAAATTCATCAAAATCCGTTATGTAGTTTTACAGATATAAGCATACATACAGACAGACGCGGGAAGCGACTTTGCTTCATACTATGTAGTAATTTCGCTTAAACTTACGTAGCTTCTTCAAGATATAATTATAAATTAAAAATTTGTTAAATTAAAAAAAAAGTATATCCTGAAGAAGCTACGCAAGTTGGAGCGAAATAAGGATATAAAAATAAATTTATAAAATAAGATCTCAAGCTTAATAAAATAGCCATTTCAATTAAAATTTTTTTAAATAAATTTTTTGTATTAATAAATTTTTTTTTTATTCTACACGCAAAGAAAAAATATGGTTGAGGCAACCATATTCTGGTGGAAACATAGTATGATTATTATAGATTAATGACTGCAACTAACCATATACGAGTATATTTTTAAGCCAAACATTAAAAATACATCTCAATTGTAGATGTTACGGTTCAACCCCCGGTCAGGGCCAAAAAAAATGAAATTTTTTGTATAAATTTAATTTTATTTATTAAATTTTTCCAATTTTATTCGAATCTATCAGGATTCCAACTTCGGAATATTTAGTTAAGAATTGAGTTTACACGATTAAGTTTTTGTTTTATGCTCTTTTTATTTATATGGTTGTGGAAGAGACAAAATAGAAAACATATTTTATGTTTACTGTAAACATAATTACGGTCTCAGTTAAAATTTTTGTCAAAAATTATTTGATAAATTTAACCATATCTATGACGTTCAACATGGTATGATTAAAAATGACTAGAAACATGTTTATCGTGATCGTAATAATGCTTAAATGCTTTAAATTAATATTTTTGAAGATAACAAATTATGTTTACGGTGATCTTATTCAACCATATTTTTTCTTTGTGTGTATTATTATTGGATTATATAGGAGTTTAGGTGAGGGACTTCTCTTCTTTTTTTTTCTTATTCTTTCCTTCTACTAGCTCTTCTATCTCTGTTGCTATCCGTCTTTTCTCTTATACAGATATCACAAAGGGACCACGTCAGAAGACCTAAGTGAGCCCCACTCTGTTGTTCTTTATTCGGAGCGGGGCGTCCTGTGCAACTTAACCTAAGCTATGCTGGCCGTACACACTCAAGTTCCCTGCAAATTTAGCTTAAAATTAGAGCAGCCTGTGACACGTTTGAGTAGTGTATGTATCTGTTCTTGTTACTTAATCAATTAATTGAAGAAAATCACATTGCCGAACTTAAGCAGTTAACTTGCATTCAACTTGAGTGTGTATATTTAAGTTTCCATACCAATTAAAATGCCATAATTTTGTTAAACAGAGAGGAAGAAAAATAAAACTTTAAGACACACATTAGTGATTTGTTTTCATAATCAACAAATATCCAGCTGAGATATTTAACAACGTTGCAACCAACTTATTGAAATAAAAAATGAAAAAAAAAAAATATGAAATTTTTTGTAAGTTTGCTGGCAAGCTGAAGGCAAAAAAAGAACTTATAAACCATTACACATCATTTGTTATAGCCGCAGGAAATTAAAGCGTGTGATACGTGTACCAACCCATAGGAGGACATGTGACTTTGAAGTGAAAGCAAAGCATAGCAAAACGCTGTAAAAAATCATTGAGTATGTGATGTAGTCATAATAAATACAAGCAAGGACGCAAGTTCAAACGCGTGCTAACAAACTACTAGAAAACAAACTGTCTCACGTTTAATAATGGCAAAAAATAAAGAGTCTCTAATTGTTAAAGAATTAAATTCATCACTGCATAGTTGAGGAATTTCAAGAAACCTTTTAAGGGGGTTGTTTGTTATCATAAAGCAATAGGCAAGCATGTGTGTACTTACCTTCTGGAAAAACCTGACGCATTTTTAAATATGAGGTGGTCAAGCGTATTATGGAGGCTTTATCCAATTGTGATGTAATTGCACTTGGTAGTGGTAATAATTTGGCCAATTCAAAAAATTCAGCATTTTCCTTTTCACGTCTAGTGCGTGCCGCATTTTTACTTTTCTCCTTCATGGCACAAGTTTTAGCTAAATCTAAAATGAAGTATTAACAACATGTTGGTTGGTTAATTATTAGTTAAAAGCATCAATTAAAATTTTTATGGCTTTAATTTTTATTTTTTATTTTAACTGGGAATTCCTACCAAATTTAAGGTGACTGCAATTTCTCATTGTACTACGTTTGTAGGTCATGGTTTGCTAAAATTTTATAGTTTCTTTTTTAAAGATCCTGTACGTGATCTTTACTGAATAAACACCTGTTTGAGACTGTTTTTAAATTCAACATCCTCACAAAATTTCTTATCTCATATAGCTTCTGCTTCTCAGTAATAAACACACTAATACTAACAAAGAAAGTAAATAAAAAAATGGGTAAAAACAAACATTTTTCTTTCTATTATTTTTGAAAAAAAAAATAAATAAAAAAACACATACACACAAATGTGCGAAATTTCTCAAATGCCTGTAGATTGTGCAGCTACAGTTTCATTGGTTCAACATCGTAATACTCCATATTTAATTTTTAACTTTTGAAAAATATCTCTCCTTAACTAATAAAAAAACTACCTGGCAAATGCGAGTATGTACCACTATAGCCACCATTGACTTTTTTTTTTTTGTGAAAATCCTTAAATGACAATTTGTGTGCTTTGAGAGAGTGTGTTTGGCAAATCCTCAATTTTGACTTTAATTCATTCACAAAACAGAAGAAAAGGACTCGTTTCCTAAATGGGCGTTTAGTTGTCTATTGTTTTTGTACACGTTCTTAAAAGCCACAGGAGATTAACTTTCATAATGCGTTTACGACTAAATAGCCAACTCATACAGATTAAAATTTAGAAATCCTTTGATAAAACGACTCTTAATACACAAACACAAACATAAATATATATGCTTATATGATACATTATATACACTTTATTTATATACACAAGTAATGCCTAACACCTACATAAATATTCATAAAACTATTTTATTGTTACAATTTCTATAGATTTTTTTCGCAATGTGGCCTTTTTTGATGCATGAATGTCTCACGTTTTTTTTTTTAGATTTCTTGTGCAACAAGTTCTAGTTCTATTTACAAAACAAAAAGGACTTTTGTACGTGATTTTAGCAAAATAAGTAAAATATTTGAAATATTCCTGCTAAGGCTTTTATGTCTTTTGTTTTAGACGTCTAACCAGCCTGATGTTTTAAATAACTTGCAACTTTATTACACATATAAATATGTATTTAATGCTCAATTACTGCAATTGTGTCATATCTTATCTTATATTCTGTAAAATAATAAAAAAAAATATTTTAAACACTCCTTTTTTCAGCTTAAAATTTAAAATAATTAAAACATTTTCCCCCTAAAGTATGCCAGCTATTGGAAACTTTAAACGGAGTTTAATCATGGTTTTTAGTTATGGGTACTAAAGGGCTGCACAAGCTTACTTGAAGTGGCGTACAGGTACTTTTTATTATAAAATATTACGCATGTTTGCAGTGATGTGATGTTTGTGCAGCCCTTTACGCACTACTCGCATGCACCAGTACATACCGCTCCTTTAATGCAACACAAACGATGTAAAAAGTTTAAAATTAATTTTTAATGTCTCTATCCCCTTCAGTGCCAAGAAATTTTAAAGTTGTATATGATAATTCGTCCTAAAATAACTTAAAAATGTATTTTTTATGGACATACACATAATCGTATGTGTGCCTTTGAGTTTGAGATGTATTTTTAATGTTTGGCTTAAAAATATATGGTTAGTTGCAGTCATAAATGTATAATAATCATACTATGTTTCCACTAGAATATAGTTGCCTCAACCATATTTTTTCTTTGCGTGCAGACACTACTCCCTATTTCCTCCTTCCCATAACCTATTTTCCTAGTTCCAACACAATGCATTGCATGAGTAGGGGTCATCTCCTGAGTGCTGGTCCCAATAGAAAAAAATTAAATATACAAAAATAAATAATAAGATACAAAACTAGTTTTTTTAATATAAAAAAAATTTGTAAAAATGTGATTTTCCGTGTAATTTCATTTTGAAGATGAACAAGAAATATTAAATGTGACTGCTATTTGAAGTAGCGTTAGCAATAATTGTAATCGTCTAGAGCTACCGACTGCGTTTCTTTTGTAAAGATTTTTTTTAAATTGTTTTTAAGGTACAAAGACGATCTCTTGTCAAATCAGTTTGCTCTAGTAATAGACTGATTCGTCTATCCCCATATCTTCTTTTTTTAGTAGGCTTTATCTCCTTTGACTGCTGTTCATTTTCTATTACATAATTTTCTGTTTTCAGTTTGGAATATAAATGAATCCAAACTTTCTGCCACTCGTCGTGTGTACGCATTGATCGGCCATAGCTACGAGTATATAAATTTTCTGCTATTTTCTTCCACACCCCTTTTGTTGTGGCTTTAGTTTGGTCAAAACCCCGTGAGCAACGCTTGGACTATCTTGCACGTGCTGTATTAAGACATTTCTGAGTTATGACACTATTACGGCAAATGAGCGATAATTATATTTATTTTTTTTTTGCAAATTGAAAACTTTAAATGCGTTTTCTGTATAATTCTCTGCATTGAGAAAACAACTTTGATTGTGAGAGTTTAATTTGTTATCAAGGAAAAAAATTCTGTTGCGCTAATCGACGTTTTTAGTTGTGAGAAAAGGAATCCTGCGCTAATTAAGATAACTAAATTTTAAAATGAATTTTGGTCATAACAATTACAAAATTTGATAATGACAACTAAATTGTTGAATCTTTGCAATTTTAATTCTCACAACTCTAATTCTTTTCTGTGTGTGTGATTATTTAAACCCGACGTTTTTATTGTTAGTTTGTTTTCAACAAAAATTACCAATTTAGATTGAAAGTATAATTAATAATGTAATAAAAGAAATTGAAAACTCACTCATATTAATTTAACTGAAACTTCCAAAATTAAAGATTATTTATTATGATTAAAAATTTTTTGCTTTTAGCACATCATTTTTATTATACTTATTTTAATCTTGTAATTTAATACACTTAAAAGGCTATACAAATCTTTACTAAAAACTAGTTTACAAAAAACTATAAGAAGAATTCACATTTTCATGGCACAATAATCAATTTGTTGTCAGTGTTAAACGGCTACATCATTATAATCCAAAATTATGGTAAATTAATGCAACATGGAGCAGAAAATGTCTTAAATAACAACCCAAGTGCGGTAGAATGGAAATAAAAAATAAAAGAAAAATCAAAGTAAACAATAAATCTATTAAATAGGGCAGTTGGCGAAAGTCGTAAAAATTATTACAAACATACATACAAAACAGAGAACAAACACCAAACAACGAAAATCATATGCCACCAGTCACACAAAAAATACTATCAGTTCTACTACAATTTATAACGAAAAAAAAAAAAAAAAGGAATTTAGCAATTTGTAATAAGGATTGTTTTGGGCTGCAATGGAGAGCAACAGATTTTCTAAATTGTTATAATCCTAAACGTAAGCATGCCTTGTATTCCTCTTTAAATGTTTAAATGTGTGCAATAAATATTTCTCTGCCTGTTTCTTTCATAAGTCTCATTTTCTAGATAAATGGGAGTGGAGTGTGTTTGGATTTGTGTGTATCTGTGTATAGTACAATGCCAACTATAGTACGTACATGTGTATGTACGAGTATGCAGTTTTTAGCACAAAACTAATCCTCAATTTAAATGTAGCAACATGCACAAAATAAAAATTGTCGCGTTTTCATTGTTGTGCAAAGTTCAAATGTTGTAAACCACATCTCGTCTGCCTTTTTTGTGTGGATTTTACCATAAATAACATCAATTTGTATTTTATTTGGTGTTATATTTAGGATTTTATGATAAGCGGAAGGTAATTTTTAAGTATTTTATTTTTCAAATCATTAATTTTTTGAAAAGTTTTTAAAATTCATAATTTCAAATATAACAATTATCGTACTTGTAATCGAAACTCTACAGTAAAAAATTTAAACATATGAGAAGAGCTGCCACATTTCTTTGTTTCTAGGATGACTTCGACTACAACAACATCAACTATTGGCACTTTTGGTACCGCAGTATATATTTTCTCAACCAGCCAAGCAGCTCTGAATATGCTATACAGCCCATACATCTTAAGTTAAATGCAATTTTTTTGTGTAGTGAATAAGTCTGCTTTTGCTAATTAATCAGTTAATTGCAAAACATAAAAATCATTTTAATATTGCGTGTTAAGCATTGAATAATCGCACCGCGATTTAAAGATTAACACCCTTATCCAAAAAAATTAACGCAGACTTTTACTTTAAAGTCTACGTCAACTTTTTTTGGATAAGAACACTAATGTGCGTCCCAGTTGCTAACTACAATCTGAGACTCCTTACGAATCTCGTAATTGCTGTAGGGTTAATCATCACCAAAACAGCTGGGCAATCGCAAAGACCATGTTCCAACGTTTCCTATTCTGCTTGACAGAAACGACAGGAATCGTTCTGTACTAGCAAGTTATTCCTTCCGATCAAAGTCATATTAAGAATGCTTTAGACCTCTCAATGCTTTCGTAGAGAGGAAATCGGTTACTTTTGTATGTATGTATGCCGAGACATGGAGGCATGTGGGCAATTAAATTGATGACGGCGCAAATATCCCTTTCATATATCTAGACAGAACAATGGATGTACGTATTCATTCTGTTCCGTGATTGCGGAAGCAAAATTTTGCAATTATTCCTTCCACCATTGCGGTATTATCTCTACCGTGGCGGTACATTTCTACCGTATTACCATATGATTATTTCCGCAATGTAGACAAATTTTTACATTTTACTTACGCTTAAATTTTCGCATGGAAAGCAAACTGAAATATCAAAAATTTAAGAAAAAATACTAAATTTAGCAAAAATAAAACGTTTGTTTTATAATAATTTTATTAAATTATTCGATCTTATAAATTTATTATTATTTAATATTAATCAAGCTTAAGATCTTAAAAAATTGTTTTTATTATAAAAATAAATTTCCCTGAAGAAGACCTTCAAAAGAAAGTCGAAATATCCGAAAATTTAAATAAAAACAATTTTTTAAGATCATAAGCTTGATTAATATTAAATAATAATTAATTTGTTTTATTTTTCGAAAATAATTTCGTTTTATTTACTGAAAACTAATTTTCTTTTCGTTTATTTAAAATTTATTTTCATGATGAAAAATGCAAGTTTTTTCTTATCACCAAGAGCAGAAAAATTAAAACAATTCATTCACAATAGACTAATTTTTAATTTACAATTAAATGAAACAATTCAAAATCGAGGCATAAGGCAAATAAGGAACGTATAAGAGCAGAGTTTGTTCTGAACCTCAACAAAAATGATGTACGCTGAATTGCTGATAGGACAATGTAAAATTAATTATTAATAAAGGGCTGCACAAGCATAATTGAAAGCCACACATCACTACAAACATGTGTAATATTTTACCCTTTCCAGTATGTATGTGTAGTAAGAAGTAGAAAAATCCTTTTTTATTTATTAATTAATTATCTCTTATAATTAACTCTTTAGAAACACTTAATTGTTTATTTGCAATTTTTTGCATTTATTTACTTGTTGCAATCAATCTCTTGGAAGATATTACAAAACATGTGGTACCATTGTCTGCTTATAAAATGCCAGGTAATATTCTATTTGGGAGTTCCAAAAATTTAATACATACATATGTATTTTGCATTGCGTTCCCACGCTTCTCGCAGCCATATGTAAAGCAGTCATTGGATTTCTAATTTAGTCAACCGACTATAGTATTTTAGCTAACGGTTGGAAATCACATAAAACAGCCATTAACGATGATTGTTTAAACAACGTTGCCAAAGAATACATGAATGAAGTGTAAAGATTTTTTAGTAAGGCGTTTAACATGCTGTGGCAAAGTCCAGTGCACTGCCCAACAGCAGCGCCTTTTCAGCCGTAAGAGAATACTTGTTGCCAGTATGTATGTATATGCATTGCATGGCTGAAATTGAAAAGGAAATAGATACTGCCTAAAATTGTTACATGGCAGAAAAATATTCCCACGCTTTTTCCTAGATATTTTTAAAACAACAACAAAGCGAGCAGATAGTCAAAAATACCATATGATTACGGGATTTTCCAAAAGAGCAATTTCGATATGTTTCCTTGAAGCAAAAATACTTAAATGTGGCATTTCATTTGTGCACTGTTTGTTCATGATAAAATTTTCGCATTTGTTTTCGTTTTACGAGTTCATAAGCAAGAAATTCCCAAAATTTTCTTAAAATATGTGAAAAATTTGTTTGCACTTACGGGCAATAGAGGGAAATAAAACAAATGTTTGTGTATACGTACAATAATTGTCGTGAGAAAATCTTTCATCGCACTTGCCGTGTATAAAAAGCGTTACAGAGAGGGGTATATGTAGATGTATATGACTTCATTACCTGTAGCTGTGTAGTGTCACATTGGTCACATTTTGTTCTTGTTGTAAAGAGTTTCAAACATGAAATATAAAAATAAGATTTTCATAAGGAGTGGATTTTTAGCAACACAATCTGCACTTGCTTTAACATAAGTTTTCAATGGCACCATTACTTACTTACTTGCTACAAAATTACTCAAATCTGAAAATTAAACATTAAATTAATTATTGGTGGCAAAGCAGCCACATGCAATCAACCCCTGTTGCTAACTTTTATCTTGCATTTAACACTCTTGGAATAATAATAGGGGTTGCCAACATTTGGAAATTATAAACAACTAGATGTTTTTGGGCGGTATTACGTGAATAGGTATCATTAGAGAAATACGTTTGCAAATAGAATTTTATTTGTTAAATCCCAATGGATACAGCCATTCTCTACATTATAAAGTTACTCATGCTTTTGCTAGCCAACTAAAGTGGTAAATAAAATATTTCAAAGCATAACTTCAGGCTTAAATTAATAAACAGTTGTTAGTGAAAAGCTTTGAAAAGTCGACGTAAAAATAGGCGTTTCTGGTTCAAAAAAATATGCCAAACTTCTTTACGGCATAGAGATTATACATATGTGTCAAATTTCAGGCAAATTCGTTGGAAAACAAAAATTTCTATAGCAAAAAAAGAAGCAAACAAACAAAAAATGAATTTTATTTATTTAGATTTAGAAAAACAAATTTCGCAAAACGTTTTTTGTTGTGTAAAAGACATATTTATTTGAGCCTGTTTTGAAAAGCGCGCATTTTGCTGAGTTTTTGTTAAGAATATTGTTTCTTGAAAGCGCCAGCTTATAACTAAACAATTGACACACAAAATTTGTAAAATCAAAGTACATTTTTTGGTTAAAAAGTTTTTAGGTTCTATTTAAATAGTTGTGCATTAATTTAACATAAATTGATCTAAAAAGAGGTTATTTTCAGCTGAGGTTAATGATAACTTAAAGCTTTTTTAATTTATAAGGCGACTTTCTAAAGAAAAGTAGCTGCAGCCTGTTGCTTTTTTTTAAATTATAATATCGTTAAGTACCTGCAAAAGTAAACAAAAAATTTAATTCACCAAATAATTGATGATTTAATATTCATGCTTTTACTCCTACTTCTCACCCTGCCATTAAACTACATTATAAATGCTTGTTGGGTTGAACTTGTGTGTTTAAATTCTCACTTCGCCTATTGGTTGTTGTTTGTTTAGCCGTTAAAATGTATCAAAGAAAACTTTTATGTTATTTAATAATTCTTTCGTTTTTCTTTTCAATAAAAACACAAACTAAAGTAATAAAAATCATTTTCATTATTGTTGTCATTGTCATTATCATCGCCATTAGCTTAAAATAAATATTTTTTTGATCTTTTCGACCAACAACTTAAACTACCACCAGTTAGTCAATAAAAGTCAATAGAAAAATTAAAAGGAAAATACACAAAAATACATACATACACAAAAATATAGACAAACATTAAAAAACTGTGGAAAACAAACTGTTAATTAGGAGAGGAATTAAATATTGATTTAGCAATGGCTTAGTAAATTTTATTATATACAATTACATACATAATGTTATGTATAGGAAGTATATATGTTTGTAATAAACATATACATATGTAGCTTTTTATGGCTTTCCAAATTACACAAATAGAAAAAAATAGTTTTCGTTTTATATCATCTTCAAGTTTGAACTTAAACTTTTGCTCAAATTGAAAATTAGTTTTAGGGACACCAAAATCATTGTAGAACTGTGTAGTTTATTAAACAATTATACAAAAATAAATTAAAATAAATACCTTGTTATTCTTTGAATATATGCATGTACGAGTATATCTTTCGTAACATAAATTAAATAAATACCCACACATTGTGCAATAATATATATATATATATATATATATATATATATATATATATATATATATAATAATTGTTTATTTTTAATTTATATTTAATCAATATTTTATTTGATTTTTGAAATACGTAAGCACACAAACGAAATACATATTTTGCTCATTTGCTGCAACAACAACATAACTCAAAATACATAATTTTTCATGAAAACGATGAAAAACTAATCATACTTTATGGGAGATATTTTATACTGATTTTCTTTCTAGAAGAGTTAATGTTTATGTGATTAATACTTGACATTGATAATTGTCTCTTAAGCTATTTTTTGGAATATGTATGTACGTCTTCATAACTGCACCCAAGTTCTTCCTTCAAATATGCTTATTATTTATAACTCAAAATAACCATTTTATTACATACAAAAGCCCACTTAAAGTCCGTGCCTACATAATTATATGAATGAAAAATTTATAATTGAATTTTAAACACAAAATACAGATTTAAAATATCAAAACGACTAGTTTTGTAATATGTAAAATAAATAATTTGAATTCGATTATCAAGCTTAAAAAAACTAGCCGTTTTAATAAAAAAAATTGTTACGGCCTTATGGTTATTCCGAGCCAAATAATTCCTTAAATGTGTTCCCTTTCAGTTTTTGTTGAAGGGGTAATTTAAAGATAAAAAAACGGGTCAAAACAAATTTACAAATAAACAGATTTAAAGAAAACTTTTTGAAGCCTGTAACTTTGCTCAAAATCCTTTATTTAATCAAAATTTTGTCTAAGAATTTTTAAGTTAATCTTATTAAGGGCCATTATTACAACTTACTCATAAGGTCTCAGATAATTATAATTAACTTTAGTTAAAGTAACTGACAAAGTTCTCAATAAGATAAATATTATTATATTTGTTATGTGGCACCACTGCTGTGGATACCGATTACTTTCCGTTGCTATAAATACAAAGTGGCTACGGCATTACTTTTTTCGACAATTATTTTTCAAATAACTGAGAAATTCTTTACTTTTAAAATTTTATTTTAATATGTATTTGCTATTTTATTGTGTAATTGTATTGTTTTATTTTTGTGTATTAATTAAAAAATTATTCAATGTATCTGTCTGCTGAGGTTGCCATATCTAAAATCGAAAATATGGCAACTTTAAATGCTTGAAGTTAACGTTAATACTTGTCAAACACTTTTTAGTTAAAGTATGTTTGTAATAACCGAAAGGCATTTACCTGTTCGATAACATCCTACTTTTAGTTATCGTTTAGTTGTAATAATGACCCTAAATAAAAATTAAAAAATGTTATGGCGTTATAGTTATTCTGAGCCAAATAATTCTTTAAATGAGTCTCCTTTCAGTTTTTGTTGAAGGGGTAATTTAAAGATTTAAAAAAACAGGTCAAAACAAATTTACAAATAAGCAGATTTAAAGAAAACTTTTTAAAGCCTGTAACTATTGCTGAAAATCCTTTATTTAATCAAAATTTTTCTAATTTGATCTTATTAAATAATAATTATAAAATATTATGGAGAATAGATACACTTAACTCTAAAAAAATCTGGCTACACTGCAGGGGGTAGTAAATAAATAAACTACAACTACTGGTTTTACATATCATTCAACTTAAATAAATAAAATTTATTCAACAGTAACATATAACTGCAACAACATTTTGACTACAGCAACAGCAGCAAAATCAATAAAAGTGTTAAAGTAAACTTAAATAAAAAGTCCATTTTAATAATAAATAAAAAAAAATTATATGGACAGACATTCGTGTGTACATAAGTAAATAGTATGAACGTTTTTCCTTGCAATTAAAAACACACCTACATACATTCATGCATTGAAAACACACAAAAATTCTATACAAACTATTCATGTAATTAATGGAAAACGAGTAAAGGAGACAGCGATAAGTTAAGCAAATACAAGAAAGAATAAATGCAAGCAGCAATAATGACGGTAATAAAATAAAACCAACTACACCAACAACAATAACAGCAAATCATAACCAATAGTACAACTACACACATACAATCTCAACAGAAACTTTTTTTATGTCTGCAATAAATACTGAAAATTCAAAAATATCACGTAAAATCGATCAACAATACAAACTTGCAATCGAAAATACCTACTACTAAATAAAGAAAAAAAAAAACTGTTTAATAAAAAAAAAAAGAACAAATGAGGAAAAGTGACCCCGACAGCAAACAACAGTATGCATACTGTATGTAATAATAAAAATACTACCTATCAAGATTAATATGTATATACATATCGTTATATAAACTCATAAAAGCCCTAAGTTGTATGTATTTAAAAAAATTTACAGAAGCATTCTAAAATCTTTCTAATATGAAAAGTTAATGATGAACTGGAGCTTAAAGATGTTTTTCATACTAGTTGATATATAAAACTCGTTGCTGAAATCTATTTTATTTTGGCAGCGACTTTTCTTATGCTCTCATTTTGAAACATAAATGCTCCCAACAATATTGGCACACATACCCACAGAAAAATAGGAACAAAAGAAATTAAAAGTACATTTGAAAATGAAATTAAATTAATAATTTTGTAAATTCGTAAGAATTTCTACAAAAACTTTTATTTAAAGCAAGACTTGTGGAAATGTAAAAACATTAAATAACAGTTCGTGAAGTTGTAACCGTCGTTTCTCTGAGAGTCGTTTTCTGTTTCATCATTTATGCAACATTTTTCAAATTCTTTTCATTTAATATTTAGTTTAAGAACGTTATTTTTAATTCTAGGAGAAGTAAAATATTGATCATTAAAAATTCGACTTTTAATTTAATTTAAAGCTTTTAATAAATAATATGACGATATGTAAGCTTGGATGTGTGCACGCACTTATGAAATTTTTGTACACACAAAATATTTATTTGAAAACCAACATCAACAAAAAATAAAAACAATATTGAGCAAATAAAAAAGGAACTACATACACACTTACTTATTTTACTTGGAGGTATCAAAATTCAAATCAAATAAAATAAATTCAGTCAATACCAACTGAAATAACCAAAGCTAAACAATAAACAAATCAAGTGGAAAAAAATAATATTAGAAAAATGTACAGCAACAAATAGAAAACAAATACTAGAAATAGTGAAATTGTAAAATAAATGAAAATGAAAAATAAACTAACTACACTGAAAACAAAAATAAACAACGAATTATATAACTTTCAATTTTAGATATAGTGAATGGAAGGAAAATAAGATAAAAATGGGTAAATTTCTTTTGCCAAAAAGGAAAAACTTTTGTGTTTTTCATCGATCATTTGATTTTTTGTTAAGTGTGTTGTCAGAATAATAAAAATATGCTGAGAAGTGTTAGCTTAAGCAGTATAAAAGCCAATTAAAAATTAAATATAAAAACCAGTTTGTAGGGCAACCACATGCTTGTAAATATACAAAACTTAAAGACAAAGTTACATTTCCTGTAACAGAAATCTATTTTCTATAACTGGATATTTATTTTTTCCTTTATTATACTTGAGACTAATAAAGTTAACTTTTTTTTTACCAAGCTAACCATGTAGAAGTCAAACTACAATACAACTTAGGGGGTTTTTAATGAGTAAAACGACCTGTCAAAAATTTAAATCAAAAAGTATAATAGTGCGAAAACAATACATCAAAAAATACGGATGGAAATTTGACAGTCATATGGCTCTCATTATTTTTTTTAGTAAATTTTCTAAAAGTTTATACTTTTCATTGATGTATCAGGGTTGCATTTTTGCATACGAACAAAAAAATAACAAAAACATCAGAAAAAATAAAATGAAAGTCTTTACATTTGTATTATAGTGTAAAACCCCTGTATGATTTTGCGACAGTCAATTTCAAAATCCAATAAAATTCTTAATATTATAATGTAAAACCTACATTAAGAATATTACAAAATCTGAAGGTAATTATTATTTATTTATTTATTTATTAAATATAAATATAGGTATGCTTGCAAGCATTGTCGTGAGTCCCCCTAATATTGTATATATGGAATAGAATTGTATGTAAATTTACACCTCATATTAACTAGGTGTCGCTCTTAGTAAATCGGACACATTTAGGCTTAGTTTCCTCGATTGGCTTTGCAGATCTTGTGATCGTAAAAGCCAGTTGACATTACTTGCATATAAGACTACCATCCATTCAAATCACTTTTCAAATATTTAACGTGTGATTTGAGCTAAGTGACACATAATGGCGTCCTTTAGTTTGTGTCTCTATTGCAGCGGTTTTCAAACTGTCCAATTAAAAATTGGCGTTCCCTTTAATGGATATCAACATTCAAAGTTCCGAAGCTACTATTAAACAACCCGTTATTATATAACGAAAAAAATACAACCAAAATAGGTGCCTACATTCATACATGCATACGTGCAAACATATTACAACACCTTTTATTATTAAAGTAATTTTTAGTTTTTCTTTTTATTTCATTATTTCTGATAAATAGCTACATGATTTTAACTTAAGAATTTAATTATTTTTATGTGTGCAAGTATTTTTAAAAGTGAAAAAAGGAATTAAATTTTCCAAATTGGTAAAAAAAAATGTCTGCTTTTTTTTAATTTTACTAAATTTGTACTATAATTCCTTAAGAAAAAAACTGTTAGTGTCTCTTAAAAAGTATTTTTCTTTTAAAAAAATCAAACTTTTAAACTAAAATTCGATGCGATTATTTAAATCGGTTGTCCGTATAACATTATAACTTGAAAAGTGAGTTTTCATATGTAAACATTCGATGTCTATCAAAGTTTCTAATAAAATTGCATTGAAATTTCTATAGATATTGAGTGCCGCTATTTGGCCTCCAAGCCAAAACAACAGTATTTTTCAGTTGCTTCAGTTATTTAGCTACATACACCTACATACCTATTAGAACTCTTGTAATACGAAATTCTGAAATTTAAAATGTAGAACTGGGCCCAAATCACTCGTATCGAATATGATGATAGTTTTCATTCAATATCGTATTCGGTGATTTGGGCCCTGATTTCACCAATGTAAAGTATAAATTTTGGTAAAGGTACATACGAGTACTTTGGTTGTGTCCAGATATTTTTAATTAACATTTAATTAAACCCATATAAATTTTTCTGAAAATGACCTTCTTAAACTAGGTATGTATGTATGTTTTGTTTTTTATGTATGTAACTGTTTTAATTTTTTCTTTAGTTTTATATAATTTTGTCTAGTACTTAATACTTATTGTATGTAGGCAAATGGTGTTTTCGTGTTTGTTCCACATAATGTAATAATAAAGAATTCTTACATATAAAATACTTATACATACATATTCACAGATATTTACATACATTTGTGAAAAATCAATAAAAAGTCACGTTTTATATAAAAGATCACGTTCTAAAAAAGAGAGAAATATTACTTCTTTACATTTACTCATACATATAGTATGTAAGTACATATGTATGTATGTATATATAAGACTTCGTCCACAACCTACATGTATGTTTGTATACAGTGTCTACATATATTTGTAAGATTGTCTCCACATATTTACATATATACATACATAGATTAGAATAGAATGATAGATATTCTTCTTCTTTTTAACAAAAATTTTATTTAAAATAGTTGGCTGTGTATGTGTGTACTTAGGTACTTAGTATATATATGTATGTTATTGTCATGTGCATTTTTTAGTTTTACTGCTTTAGGTAAATATTGCTACTGTTTTTATTTGGTTTTTTTTTATTATTTTTTTTTTTTTGTTTATTTAGAAAGAAGACTAGGTATGTTAAATAAGCGTTTGCTTCAAGTTCAAGGTCATTCTAAATAGTTAAATCATCAATTTTAATTTAACACTAAATTATTTATTAAATTATCACGCATATTATACATACGTACATATGTACGTATGTATGTAGGTCAACCTCTAAATAATTTTAGTCATATTAACAGGCACAATACAAACTAGCCATATAAAAACTTTCTTTAGCCAGAAATGTTCTTTCTTTAGTCAAATGTTCTATGGCTAAAGTTATGTGCATCTGGGGAGTTATTATGTGTTTCGATTCGAATCAAAAGGCTTTCGAAGAACATTCGAAAAAAAATTACATTTTTAAAATTATTCTCAAAATTGTTAATTCTACTCTGCTGGATTTTCGAAAGTTTTACATATTAGATTTTTCTGTCGAATTGAAAATTCTTTTCGAAAGCCACTACAATGCGAGTCCCAATACATAATAGCCCTCTTGTAGTGTAATTTTTTAGAGGGGAGAAAACAAAATTATTTTTTAATTGTAGAAATAAAGCATTTCCTATCTTAAGTAAGTGAATTTTTAGTTTATCTATAAATGCTTGTTCTTTGCCGAATTATACCTATTACAATTTATCATTAATTTCTATAAAATTACGAAATTAAAATAGTATAACTCCAGACGATGTGGAGTGAGAGAGAAATACAGATACCTATAAAAAACATTTTCATTTTGTAAAAAAATTCGAAAAATTGCAGACTTTTCAATTTTCCCGAATTATACTTTTAATTTATACAATGACAGCTGTGGTAGTCCAAGCTACAAAAACACTGGAATATTATTTTAACATATCGCACATTATTTTGCATGTTGTATGAATATGTGTATGTATGTATGTGGCAACTGATTTAACTTTTAACAGCGTTTATTGTTGTCATATATAATATATTCAACTAATGGTCGCCAAATACTTTTGTAAAACGACATTGCTAACGTTTTTTAATCTCTGTAATGAATGAAAAACGTAATTTTAAGTCGCTCAGACTTTTCAACAAAGTTGCTCAAATTGTTTTGAAATCACACAAGTGATTATATTCTTTTGAAAGCACAAGAAAACGATTGATTTTTTTGTTTTGACATTAAAAATTAAGCCAGAAAACGCAAAACAAAACACAAAAGCAAATAAAAATGTGGCTGCAAAAAAGACGTCTTATTTTGTTTTTTTATTTAATTTTTAAGTGTTTTTCTTTTATAACAGCTAATTGTTTAACAAAATTAATCAAGAGCATATTAAGTACTTTATCTAAGTCATTTATTTTAACGTAAATAACAAAGTGATTTGAAAACATAAGTGTCTTAGTTGAACGTGTTGAAAGCATAAAATTATATGCAGAGACCACCTTGAAAAAGTGTGATTTTCAGAACATGTCTGATAGGTATAACTACGATCCTCTTACTCTAAAGGCTATCAACCATTCAATGTGAAATTATGCATTTTTGTTGGTGAAAAAATTAAATTGGCTGATACACACATCACATTGATTGATATCAATCTCATTTTTATGTGATTTTTTTAATGTGTAAAGATTTACAATTTACCGTCGGCAAAACCTATTAAATAAAAATAATGGGCCATTATCATAGTCATAAAAAAGTAGTAGTAGCCGGACTAGTTTGAGTACGTAGGTATAATAAATTTAAGATAAAACTCTTAGCGATAGAAAAACAACACTAATTTTAATTTGAATCTCATGTCGATTGATGTAGAATAGAAACTATTAATAGAATATTCATTTCTTAAAAAAGTTTCCGAGAATAGGTTTCTACATATCTACAATAAATAAAAGTTTTTGAATGAAGTTGCCGCCGGTAGGTATACTAAGTAGATATTCTACATTTAAGAAAAAGCCCTAAGTTACGAAAAATTCAAATTCAACTTTTTGATTGACTATGATGCAGCATATCAATTTACATGTCCCTGCAATTAAAAACAATTGGCCTTAGTCATAGTCACAAAAAAGTAGACTTTTATTAGGATCTTATTTTTTCTTCATACCTACCTAGATATTGTATGACATCAAAAACGTTTTTAAAACGATACTGACTGTAGTATGACTATGGTTATGGGCCCATATTCTTAAACTGAAAACATTTTTTTTTTTTAATTTTAGTTTATTTTTCATGTTATAGAACTTTTTTGCTTCTCCTGCAAAATTTTTCAAATGTAACTTAAAGCTTTAAAGAATTTATACCTATAATACCTATGTTACAACGCTATATACTTATGAATATAAGAATATTAATTATGGATTTTACTCTTTAAAGTCCCTACAATGTGCTTTTTCTCAGCAAACAATTTATTTAAAGAATTATGATGTAAACATCAAACACCTGTAAATACAAAATATTTGTTCAATTACTTCCATTCGCACCAGCCAACGTGCATACACAAGTATGCAAGTATATACATATGTATGTAGTATGTATTTATAAATCCATATGGAATTTTGAATTTTACTATTTTATGGTTCATTCACCGCTTTTTGACAAGCCACTTAATGTAAAATACTGGTAAGCCACATTTCATAAAAATGCTGTCAAAATATGGACAAATAAATACAATCCATTTTTATGTAGACATTTTCATCCGCATGCAAGCTCAAATATTCACACAAGCACATACATATGCTTATAAATATTATGCATTCATTTTCAATTCAATTTAAAAGGGCATAACAAACCGTTTCATTGGCTGTCTTGTTACAAAAAGCACATATACTTACACGAACACCACACATAACACAACCATTCATTCCTCACTCACTGAATATTTCCCCTTGTTCAAACGTAAAAAAAAAACAATATACAAGACATGGATACAAACTGGAATTGAAACAATGAAACTTGTTTTTCTGTTTGTGTTGCTTTGTTCTTCAAAGAGTACAGAGTGGTCGTAGAATTTTTGGTGGCTGTTTTTCATATTGTATTTTGTTTTCATTTTTATTCGCGCTTCTGGCCTGTTATTTTGTTGTATTGTTTACTTGTCAACGCCCGTTTTCAACCGTTTGTATGTGTTAGTAATTTAGTTTTTTTTTTCTTATTTGACAAAGTGTTAGTGTACGCTTGCCGCATGAGTAGTGTTTTAGAGCATTTGTATGTTGTTGTCTGGCAACGTCTTTTATGTTTGTTGTTTGTATGTAGGTATTTTGTTTCTGTACATACATATATGTGTAGATACGTAGCAATCAGGAAGGTTGACGGATAATAGTACGAGGTGTATATGCCATATTCAAATACTTCTTGTCTATGGCTGTTCAGCTGTCTTCAATGGATACTTGTTTACGGTTGTTTTTGTACACCATTAGAGCCTATGTTTCATCCCCAATTGTTTTTCCTTGTTTTAGGCATTTATTTTTTGCTTGTTCATCATGTTCTTCATTACATAGGTATTGCTCCTTTATTTCAACATAGTCATAACTCAAAAAATGTGTTATCTAATAAAGGGTGTTTTTTATAGACGTATAGAACTTTAAGTTGGCATTACTGTTCAAGATGGCGACCGATTTAACAGCTGTCAAGTGATTTATTCTCAGTTTGGTTTGGCAATTCATCATGAATAGACTCACGCCTGAACAACGCTTGCAAATAGTGCCCGAATGGGCCCAAAACGAGATTGCCGTTGTTTGTTTAGCGATGAAGCGCACTTCTGGTTGAATGGCTACGTCAACAAACAAAACTGCCGCATTTGGAGTGAAGCTAATCCTCAAGTGTATGTCGAAACACCGTTACATCCAGAAAAACTGACTGTTTGGTGCGCTTTATGGGCTGGTGGAATCATTGGTTCGTACTTCTTCAAAAACGATGATGGCCAGAACGTTACAGTCAATGGTGATTGGTATAGAGCCATGATTACTAACTTTTTCATTCCTGAATTGAACAACCATGATGTCCAGGAGCTGTGGTTCCAACAAGACGACGCAACATGTCACACAGCTCGTGCCACAATCGATTTATTGAAAGACACGTTTGGTGACCGCCTAATTTCACGTTTTGCATCTGTGAATTGGCCTCCAAGATCTTGTGATTTAACACCGCTAGACTACTTTCTGTGGGCTATATAAAGTCATTGGTCTATGCGGATAAGCCACAAACGCTTGACCATTTGGAAGACAAAATTTGCCGTGTTATTGCCGATATACGGCCATAAATGTTGGAAAAAGTCATCGAAAATTGCACGTCCAGATTGAACTACATCCGAGCCAGCCGTGGCGGTCATATGCCAGAAATCATATTTAAAATGTAATTCCACAAGATTATCTTTCGGATAAATAAAATTCATGTCAATCGAATAATCCATCGTTGTTTTATTGCAATTTAAAGTTCTATACGTCTATAAAAAACACCCTTTACTTGTGTTGTAAGTTTTTTTTTTATAATTTAGGTGGTTATATTCTTTAAAAATATCAAAAAAATACCGTTATTAAAGACTCATCGTTTCAGGATAAAATATTGAAAAATATTCCCATTAAAGTTTTAGTAAATTGCGAACATTAAGTTTCTTTTCTGTAAAATCATGTTTTTATAACCCTCACTATAAATAAGAAGGGTATATATAACTTTAAGATACCGTTTGTAATTTCTGTGCCGTACATAAGACACCCTATAAAGTATATATATTTTGGATTCTTATAAATAGCAAAGTCGATGTAACAACGTCCGCCTGCTTGTCCGTATGGTCAACTTTCTGAAGTCCCTCAAAGACCTACAAAAGAGTTATTGAAATTCAGCCAGATCAGTCCATAAATGGCTGAGCTATCAGTCAAAAACCGATTTTTCAGAGTGGGTTTTTGGCGTATTTTGTCTAAAATACAAAACGGACAAAAAAAATGTGGTACGCACAAAAAACAGTCATAATGTCCGTGCTAAAAATGAGAGCAATCGGTCCACAAAAGGCAGAGAAAAATCACAAATACAACAGATATTTTAGATTTTCACTAATTTTTGCTTTGTTTTTTATGGACATTTTTAAGCTTTACATGTGCGTAATGCATGTACACATGTATACAAACACGAAACCTACAAACGTGTGTATGTGTGTGTGTGTGTGTATTTTAAATGCATTGAGTCTAATAACATTACGAATACAGAAAGAGAATTTGTTGATTTTTGCCTTTAATTTAAAGTTCTTTATTGATATTAAATATTTAATTAGGTTTGGTTTAAAAAATGTCTGCAAATGTCATGTCCATACAATTTTGACAGATAAAAAATGCTTGCCCCGCTAATTTAGGTGTGACTGTAAAGAAGGGACATTATTTTAGTTTAATATTCTCTTTTAAAATTGCCGCTGTGTCTACACACAACAATTTTGTTTCGGCAATTTTAGCATTTCTATTCAGCTATTCATTCAGCCTTCAAGCTAACTGTCTTCTTTTTTATATCTTTATAAAAGATACGAAGAGAGAACAAAAGTGAATTGCCGAGTACGAGCAAGTTTGTACCCCTTTCCATTCTTGTTTGCTCTCTTTCCTACAAAATCAAGAATCGTCCAACTAAAATTGCTGTGTTTCTGATGTTTTTGGATTGCACTATGATATAAATATTGTCATAAAATTAACGTTTCTTCTCATATGGAATAATTTCTTCACGGACATGGAAAATCTGTACTGGACGATGTGTGGCTCTTTTTAGTACTAATTTTTTAGTTTAATGTTATACTTATTGTAAAAAAATGTTAAGTGTATCTAAAACAATTTTAAAAATTTATTTAAACATTTTTTTAATGACAGTAAGGGGCGTTGAAAGCATTGCATAGAGCGAAGAAGAATTATTATTCAAATAATTATTTGAGAAGACAAAAGTTATGCAGAAATAGGATAATTTTGATGTTTCTAAAGTAAAATGATGCGTAATATAATAACGTGCTCTAAAAAAGCTGAAATTCATAGGAAAAGAGCGGTAACCCTATTGACTAGATATAGTCAAAGGGACTACTTTAAGCCAACTACAGAGTTAAACAAAAAGAATTACAGATAAAAGTTTACACAGAACACAATATAGAAGTTTATAACCCTAACAAGTTTCCAAAGCATAACAGCAAATGTTCAAAATTTAATTGTGAAAGAAAGTCAATTGAAGAGCTGAGTAAAGTTGTTAAGAGCTAAGTTGTTTTGTATAGAGGAAACGGTTCTCCTTCAGTAGATTTTAAAATCGTTATTAAAAAGATACTGACTGTAGTATAACTATGGTTATGGGCCCATATTCTTAAACAGAAAAAAATTTTTTAAATTTTAGTTTATTTTTCATGTTATAGAACTTTTTGCTTCTCCTGCTAAATTTTTCAAATGTAACTAAAGTACAATAAAAAAAACCATAAATGACAGAGATTCAAGCATACTAGTGTAAGCATGTTTTTCACATTGTGGAGTTGTACCAGCAACAGACCAAATAAATACTCGTATGTTGATATTTTATAAAAAAGATGCTGACTTATTCAGAAGATTTGCTTCCACTTTGAATCTTCCAAGAAGATAATGACTCGAAGAATACTAACAAAAAGGCTCGTCAGTTGTTTTTAGTCAATAATATAAGTCATGGACTGGCCTGCAGAGTTGCCAGAACTTAAACCAATATAAAATCTTTAAGCTAAAGTTAAGAAAACGAACAACTTTTGACTGTAGTTAAGAAGCCGTGTGAAAGCATTCCAAAAAAAGGTTATAAGGCCCTGACTAACACCAAGTCAAAGTAATACTCTGACGTTATGGACACCAAAGGCCATGCGGCAATATATCTTTTGGCATAAATAATCCATTTTTGTTTTAAAAAATTTTAAATGTGTTCAGTTTAAAATGTTTTATCGAAAATAGTGCTATATTTTTTACCGGTTAAATTTTGCGTGTGACCGTACTTAGTAAACTATTTCCATAAAAGTTAATAAATTTCATAATTTTTTTTTTTTTTTGCATAGCATAGACACATCTTTTACCTGTTATAGTTTATAGTCGGAAAATTATACCAACAAGTAAAAAGTAAAATAAATTAAAAAAAAGGGACGTCTTGCCTTCAGTGCTATTTTTTTTAACGCAGCTGTACATGCATAACTATTATAGTCGATTTTTGCCCATCCCTATGCATCAAGATTATTGACTTAATTTAGTTCTTCTTTGTTGCTTAATTTTTGTATTATCTTCAGGACTTCCACTCATTATTATTTTCAACTTTTTTCTGTACTTAGGCCTATTACTATTCACTACAGTTATATACACATGTGCGTAGTGTATTATTATTCAACTACATACATAGGCTAATCATTAGGTAAAGTTTTTTATACCTGCTTACCTATACATACTTATACATACATATGTATGTATGTGTGTACGTGCCTAGGTATTCATCATACATTTTTGTTGATTGTTTTGTTATAATCTTAAGGACTTCCACCCATTCATCAAAAATTCAATGTCACCATATTATTTACAAGCATAAATACGTAACTGCATACAAATCTGTACATACATACATGCTAATCAGGGCTCTGCTTAATAACTTTTTAAAGTAAAGTTTCATATCTCTTTTAGATTTTTGGCCACAATGAGTACTTGCGTGCATATGTTTGCAATGTTTGCTGGGTTATACTAAAATCTCCCATTAAGGTCAACAAACTCCAAAATTTCTTAATTACTTAGATAAAAGTATGTGTGTACACCAATTAAAAAAAAAATTATTCTATGCAAGTGCGTATGTACATACATATGTATGTATGTATGTGTGTTTCCCCGCATTTTTTAAATATGACTGGTTGACACTTGATAGTTTTCTTTGGCAAATAATATCTAAAGTGATAAATTATAGAAACAAGTGGCAATATACCCACAAACACATTAGCAATGAAAAGAAATCTGACACTGGATGGGAGTAAGTAAAGGAACAAATTGAATACTAAATGAAATAAAGAAAATAGAATACCAAGAGAAGGGCTCATGAAGTGTAAATGCACTTTGCTTCTCTATATTAAAATAATAAAAAAGAAACATTAAAACCAGACAGAAACAATATTGACTAACAAAAACAGTTAATAATTCGTAGAGTATACTCGTATAATGGCAGCCAATAAACTCGTACATAAAATAAACAAATACACAATTTATGAATAAAACAAAAATAATCATATTACTTTTTGGATCCATTTCGTTGAGAATTCCAGACAGGGAAGTTTATAATCCAATATAGCATAGTTACCCAGCCAGACATGCACTCAAAGGAAGCACATTAATTCCAGTAGCAGCAAACGAAACAATAACATGTAGTTGGTTGACAACTGTTTATACTTTTATAACAAAAAAAAAAAAAAAAAAAAAACGACAGCATCCAGTCAGTGAGTAACTGGCTGGTTTATGTTATTTTGATTTTTTTTTTCTTTTATATAATAATTTTTTATTTGAAATCACTTTAATATTATCGTTAAAAATGACTGAAGCATAACAGAAATTAATTACAAAAAATGATCATAAAATTTTGCTTTAAGCCTGGGTGTATATTTAAAGTTCTTTGTTTTGTAAGCTAATTTACGTTCTTTTTCGTTACTCGATTGTTTGTTTTTTTTTTTATTCTTTTTTATTTTACCAAAGATCAAATAACAAATTATGGAACAGAAAAAATCTCTCAAATCACAAAACATGAATTCCGTAAGAAAATTAAAAAATTATAAAAAAAAATAGTTTTGTCGTGGTACACTTGACTCCTTTTATTGCAATGATCTTGTTAAGCACATATTTTTTCTATGTTTATTTTAATTAAACGTTATGTGTTGTGTTGGTTGGTTGTTACCGTTTAAACTGCACACTTTAAAACACTTCAAATCTCTGGGGAGCCCCTATATTTTCAATTTGTATATTACGACAACACAAACTACCGTTTTTAACCAGCCAACAACCACTACTACCACTTCGGTTTTTGCTAAGAACTATCAGCAATATTCTCATACATTTACATTTTGCAGCGGGCTAATGTAAGAGCAGCAGTTGCTATTCAAATAAAAATTAAATATGAGAATAACTGCAGTTTAGTACACTAAAATTACAAAGCTTTACTTGTTTTTTTTTTTTTTGTTCTTGCTTCTTCTTTCGAATATTTAACGTTTCAAATTCCAAATTCGCCTTCAACTTAAACGACACAATATCAGTTTATTTTTTATTACTGTTGTGCTGGTTTATACGAATCTCAGGCACCCTTAATTATTTGAAAAAACATAATTATATTTTAAAAATAACTTTTTTTTTTGAAAATGCTATAAAAACATCGAGTGTAGCTTCGGCTGTGTGGCACGTAGCGCTGTCCTGTTGAAACCAAATGTTGCCAATATCCTCCTCTTCAATTTTTGTGAACAAAAATTCGTTCAACATGGCCCGATAACGATCGCCATTGACTAACGGCCACTCCTTGCTCATTTTCGAAGAAAAATTGCCCAATTATGCCTCTGGACCAAAATCCGCACCAAACAGTGACTCGGTTTGGGTGCGTCGGCTTTTCAATGTATGCGTGCGGGTTTTCTGTGCCCCAAATGCGACAATTTTGCTTGTTTACATACCCGCCAAGATCAAAATGAGCTTCATCTGAAAAGATGATTTTTTTGGCAAAATCGGCATCTTCTGTAAGTCGTTCGCAGGCCCACTTAACGAAGCGAAAACACAACCATATTCTTTCAGCAGAAGGATAAAACTAATTATATGTCAAATCAGACATGAGCTAAGTGTTACCATTCACGAAATAAGCACTAGTTGAAAAAAAGTTCGATGGCGGACCCTATACAAGCAAGCCAAGCTTTTATAGTTTTTTTCTCTTTTGCAGACTTTAAAATTAAGAAATCGTGTTCGCTTCTCTATGCAAAATAGAGTTTTAAAATATGAAAGATTGTGTGCCATCACGACTTACCCTTTTGAAATACAGAATCGAATTAAAAAAAAAAAAACATACATTATTCATCTACTGATACTTTTATGAGACTTACATATACCGATTTGGGAAGAAAAATTCCCTCTTCTTGTCATTTTAAAAATAGAATGTAAAAAAAGTAATAATGTTGGACTTAGAATAATTCACTATTTTTCAACGTGATTATGAGTTTGGTTGTTGTGACGCCGATCATATAATTTACATTAGCTTGTCGTAAATTCGACTACGCCAATGAGACTTTTCACTAGACCTATTAGATTATTTGACAACAGTAAAGACAAGTTCATAAAAAAAAAACTTTTTGGTTTAATAAGCGCTTCGTAAACAAAGTTCCCATGAAAAGTTTGCCGTTATTAATAGGCCTGATTATGAGTGTCGTTGTCGTCACGAAAACAGTGATATATGATAACGCCAGCCATATGTTTTATATGGGCTTCTAGTGACTCGACTGAATATGTAACAAAGTTGAGATTTTTAAAAAGAGTCAACTAAAAATTATTTAAATGAAAAATATCGAACAAAATGGTATAAAATAAATAAGTCTATTATGATTTTCAAAGAGAGAGAAGTAGTAATTCTTTCTTAGGGATTAAGTGCTTTTACAGGACGAGAATACTGATTTTTCCAGTTCCTTAAAAAATACGTAAAGGCCAGATAGGACTTCAGAGTAACTGAGTTAACAAAAACATATCAAACATCGATTAAATTCATGGTGTAAATTTAGTTTTATATTGATGTTGCTGACTTTTACCAGCCAAAATAAATAATAATTTGTAAAAATAAGATTTCAGAGTCATACTAAATTTTAAATCCATAAATTCTTTTGAACAAAGTAAACACTTAACAAAAGGATACTTTTTTTTTGTCACTATGATTACACCCAGAGAAAAAATGATATCATCTGTTGTCAAAATAACTACAAGAGATGTCAATAGTATAACAACCACGCTTGTGCTCATAATGTTAACGCATGGTGTTATTTTAACAACGCATTATTGACAACATAGCGTTGCAGAATTGACACCGAATGGAGTCAAATTGAAAAAATATCGGGGCTAAAACGACACCATCTGGTGTCAAAACGACATCATTTGTTCAATTTGACAACGTTTTTTCATAAGTTGGAATTCCATAACGTTTGTGAAGAAGTTGACAACGTGCGTTGTCAAAAAAACAAAATTGCAGCTTTTTTTTTTAAGTTGAGAACCAACCGTTTGTACATGCTTGTTAAAAAATTTAAAACTTTCATTATCAATAAAATAGATAATGGGGTTACAAACTTTGTTGATATTGTAACGCGGTTTTTAACACTTAAGCTGTTATTGTTGAAAGTGGTATAAGTTTACTTTAAAAAAATTGACTTGGGGTAATTTTTAGTAAGATATAGACTATAGTGATAGTGAACTTATACCACTATATTTTCAAAAATAACAGTTCATTTGCGGGTATAATTTTTTTTCTGTCTAAACTTTTAGATCATTCATATTTTTTGTTAATAAACTTTAGCCATACTCAGTAGTTAATGACTATAAATTCGGGGATTAATAAAGTAAAAAAAACTTATCTGTTTAAAATGGAAACTAAAATATCGCACTTAAATTATTCTAAATATACATTCAACTATGGTTTGCCAACTGTTGGCTAAAACATATATTACTGGCTTTAGCTCACATTGACCATGACTTTTGTTAAGTTTGCATTAATTTCTTTTTTAATTTCGTCATAATTTCTTTTTTAAATGTTATATGCACTTACATATTTAAAAATCATTTAGTGTTTTTTTAGCAAAATGCTCAAGAACTTTCTTTTGCTAAAAAAAATTCTGATGAATTTAATTTTTTTTGCGATTCTTTTTTAAGCCATTTTTTCAATGTCATAATAATACAGCTGAACTTTCTTTTTATGAAAGTAATAACGCTTTACAGTGCAAACTTCTTTTATTATGTGGAGCTTTGAATGTCACATGACGTCATTGAAGTCATTAAATGCATTAGCTTCAGAAGAGTTCTGACAATTCCTTTGTTTTCTGTTTGTTTTTAAGTTTTTTTTGGTTTATTCCTTTGCTGATCACGCGAAATGTACTTGTTTTGTTTTTTAATCTCGACTGTGGTGCTTTAAATTGTGTTTTCATTGCTGAGCACGTGGCTTTTGTTGTGATTTTATTTAGAGTTCAGTTTTTCTTGTCAGTCGTTTTGTTTTATTGTTTATTCTGCGAATTTATTTAAACAATAAGTTTTAATAATGTTTTGATTGTGTGTTATTAAACATATTTTTTGGTATTGTTTTGTTTTTAATTGAAAACGATGATTCAAACAAATTGTGGGAATCAATTTGTTTTTTTTTTTTGTACATGCGAACAGCGAAATATGTATCACTAAAAAGAAATTATAAGCCAACCTTAAGCTTGAAAAAAAGCCACGACTGCAACCGTTTTAAGTAGCAAATATTCCTTTTGCGTAAAATACCATAATTTAATCATTAAAATCCTCTCAGTGTGTATACACGGGTATATGCTTTATCCTTATGATCTTTTCTTTTTTATTAAAATTTATTCATTTACGCGTACCACATTTCATTAAGCAACAACAATAACAAAAGTAAAAACATTCTCAAAATCAATAAAAACTCAAAAATGTAAAAAGGACGTGCCCTAAGAATGTGTATTTAAAATTGAATTTAGTTAAAGAAACAAATATTAATTGCAACATTTTACAAACCAACCAGCTATTGTTACGTACACGTTCAAAAAATTTCAAATCGAATTGGTTCGATCTGGATAAGAACGAACATGAAAAAATTGAACAAAAGGGCGACAATAACAAAATTGAATTTGTACAAAACAAGAAGAGTGTAGTTTTCTCTTATCTCACACACATTTGCAAACATTATTGTGTATGTGTTATTATTATTTGTTGTCCTGTCTTGTTTTTTTTTATTTCATTGTCCTGTTTGTAGATTTTTTGTTATACTCATATAGATCGGATAACTCGCGGTTGCCCGCATTCTTTAAAACTTAAGATGGAAATTGTTCTTCATTATTTTTATTTTATTTTAGTCATGAGAAGAAGATATATTTTGCTTTTAAAGGGTTTAAAAAAATTTTATAATGTGAAAAGAGGGTAAATTAAACCACAAAATATTTGTTTACTTTTGATTGATACAGATATAAATCTTCAATCAAATTTGATATTTTGTAAGTGTAAGAATTATTGAAAACAAAATTTTCATATTTACATACAAAAATACTCATGCTTGATATAAATATATTTCTTACTCATTGTTAAGCACATAAAGTTTACAACTAAAATCAAACAATTACCAGGAATTTAATTCTATTTTTTTTTTTTTTTTTTTTAACTACATAAAAAATATTTGTAGGCGTTATAAATAGAAATAAAATTACATTGTATTTCATTTGAATATTTTTTTTTTTTTTTTTTGAAATTTGAAACCATCATTAAAGCAAGAAAAAAAATAACAACTGCCACATATTCCTAGTACACATTTAAATAAAGGGTGTTCAACTTGCAAGTTATGAATATAAAAAGAGAACTTTTTTCACTCAGTTTTATCAAAAAGTCAGGATTATTTTAAAAATTTTTTGGAAATTTCCATATAACCCAGTGCAGTCTACCATCTATTTTTAAGAGCTTTGAGAAAACTTATTATTTACTAGGAATAAAAAAATTGTTTAAACGCTGGACTAAATGTATTTATCTAAAAAGAGATTATGTATTATATATTGAAGAACAGAACGCTTATTTGCCAAAAAAAAGATTTGAAATATCGTTCGTACTTTTACTGAAATTGGTTAACTTTTTTTTGTTGCTATTCACAAATTAGTTTTCTTGTAAATAATTTATCGCAAAAATGTTTTAATTATTTAGTTCTATAATATTCGTCTTTTTTCTTATAAGAAAACACACACCGCCGCACAAAACTATAATTTTTAATGGTTTTAGGAACAAACTTATTAAGTGTTTTATTTATAACAATTTACTTAAATTAATCAAAGAGCGAAGCAAGTTTTTTCTTGTTTTTTTTTCTGAAATGCACACAAGCAATTTAAAATTAATCTTAAACCAATCCCCCCCATATTGAGTATAGTTTTTCACAGCTCATTGATATAGCGTTACGCTGTGATCCTATTACAAGGAAGTTGGCTTGTTGTTTTTGCTTTTAATTATATGAATACTTACATTACGTGTACATACACACATATAGTAAAGTACCTATAAATTTATTGCTTTGTTGTTTTTTTGTAACAGACAGTATGACGACGACGCAGCTAAATTTTTATTAAAGGGACAATGAAAATGAAAACAAATTTTGGTTTCCCGATAAGAGTTGAACACGATTAGTAACCAGACGTATTTTTAATTTTTAATACAAGAATATTACATATTTAACAGTAATCTACTAGAAAGAGGGTTTTGCGGCTCAATTTTAGTTTACTTTACTTTACTTTACACACGGGTACATGCAACCAATTATATATCTAGATTGAGCATGAAATTGTGAAAAATACATAAGAAAAGTCTCTTGATGAGTGTGACACAATTGCCACATACATATACAAGCATAGTAAATACTTACATAAAACGTGGTACACATTCATATTTAGATATTTTTTTTAATAGGCGACAGATTTACTAATACGAACAAGCATGTTATTTGTTTCTTAGGAATTTTTTTTTAATATTCAACATTTTCATTATAGGTACTAAATATTTAAATAGTTGTAGTGGTTGTTGTTGTTGTTTGTCACACATGCGTTGCAAAAACATCCTTCTGCTGTTGCTGTCTGCTCATAAAACATCACATTGTTGCAAGTTAAAGTTTAGTGACGGTATTCAATAGCAGATACTTAAAAGAATTTTGTATTATATGGTGGGGCGTTTGCAGGGGGAGTAAAAGAAGGGAAATTGCCTTTTCAAAAACGATTTCAAATTATTGATTTTAATCAACTAACACAAGCTTTATTGACTTTAGAATTTCACTCTCTAAACATTCAGACTACGTAAATGGACGTTCACAAGGTAACCCCAAGTATAAAAAAACAGCTTATTTGGAATTTGAGATGTAAGAATTATAGCAGTAAAAAAGAAAACTGAACATACCCAACAAACCATAGGACTTAAACCAAAAATATATTAAAATTTGCTTTAAGCAAAATTTTAAACAAATTTTAATTATTACAGACATACCTATAATTATATTTCATAAATAAAAAAAATTTTAATTAACTTTTTAATTTGTTTTATTCTCAAGTTGAATTGTAGTTTGATTGGTTGGTGAGGTAAACGAAAAATTAAAAAAAAAACTTTGACAGTTTCAAGTACAGCAAATGAATCAAAATATCCAGCTGTAGGATTGCTGTTACCTTATAAAAGATGTCTTAATAAGGGTACAATTTTTTATTTTATGTTGTCCAAATGGATGCCGTCAAGTTGAGGTCACTATATGTTTTTTTATCATGCATTGCATGAGCATTTTCTGAGCCCCAATTTCGACAATTTTGTGTATTCTCGAAGCCATTTAGATGGAAATGCGCTCCATCGGAGAAGATGACTTTTTTCAGAAAAAATGGCATTGACTTCACTTTGCTCCATCACAATTATAAAGCATTGTTTTTTTCGAAAAGTGCTTTATTTTTAATATTAAATTGGAATAAACATATGTGAAAGCTGTCAAGTTTCAGAGTTGCCACTTGCACAAAAAAAATTTTAAAGTGCGCTCTAATTGCGACACCTATTATATTTCACATTCACGGGTACATATGGTCATATGATTCCAAAAAAGTCCCAAATTACACTGAATCAAATATCTCGTTGCCCTATCAACAACGTATGTATGTTGTCATTTTGACACAAACCTTTTGTCTATTTTATTGACAATGTGTGCCTTCAAATGGTGTCATTTTGACACCAAATGGTCTCATGTCGACGCCAGTATGGTATCAAATTGACACCATTGGTTGTCAATTCTGAAACGCTATAATGTCAATAATACGTTGTTAATATAACGCCATGCGTTGTCAAAGTAAGCAAAAACCTAGTTGATACACATGTCGGTGTCATTTTTTCTCTGTGTATACACCTAAAAAAATTTAAAGGAGCAGCAAAAAATCTCTCTAATATGAAAGATTCATCAAAATGCTACAAAATTTATTCAATTTATTATAGCAATTTTAAAACCCTTAAAAGTTTTGCTTACAATATTATTTCGATTCTAGCAAATAGTATTGTTTTTGTTGGTATCTAGCTAGTTGTGGAACATTTCATCCGAAATGGATCAGCATTGGCATAGTTTGTTCTAAAATAGTCAACTGACAGCAATTCATAGTGACGAGTAGGGCGTTGAGGTATATTAAAAGATTATGTGATCAAGTAAAAATACAGAACAAATTTTGCCATTAATTAAATTCATTATAAGTGATATATTTAACATAGTTCTGCCTCAAAAAAGGCAGCTTAATTAACGCAAGTCTGCTACTATATGATGGAAGATTGAGTGGGCTAAAACGTAAGCTGCCGAGACAGAATAACAGAAACTGCTTTTGTACTGATTCAATCATATTTTCATGTGTCTTGTACGTAGGATCCCATACTACAGAGTCATACTCTGTCTCCGCAGCTTACGTTGGAGCCCACTCAATTAGGGAGTATTTGAAACATTAGATTAGTGTCATAATAGGTCTAATTTTAATTGCTAATTATAATTTTATATTTAAAATTTTTTGAGCTTCGAAAGAAATTAAAGAGCTGGTTTTTGTACCTCGCAGAAGCGTGAGTGTAAATTTCAATCCTTTTTAGTTCTGTTTTATTTTGTTACAGTTACTAGTTTCTTTGTAAAAAAAAAAAAAAAAAAAAAAAAAAAAAAAAAAAAAAAAATTATTTTTTCATTTGTTCTGGTGTTGGTCAATTGGTTGCACACACTAATTTGAGTTATTAAGAGCTAGTTTTCTGTCTTACAAAAAATAAAAGCCACGCGCATCTCCCTTTACACCTTGAAATTGTCATTCTATAAAATTTCTTGAAATTTCACAGGAACCTCACTCACTTATGTATGTACAACTATACATAAGTGATGTTTATAATAATTGCCTTAAACGCTCCTAATAATGTTGCAGTGTTCATGCATAATTTTCTCTTTCTTTAGAAAATTATATACGGGAATATTTAATACTCGTATAGTGTTTTTAAATTTATTATTTTTTTTAGTTTAGTTTTCGCTGTCATTTAGTTAATTCATCTTTTAGTTATTTTATTTATTAATGACTGACGGACTTTTTTTATAGCACAGATTTAAAAAAAACTTTATGTATGTCTCTGTTTTTTAACAATACAATCTTTTTATTTCAATTCTTCGAAACACTAAGCACACATTCATAAATATATTAAAAATTTTGCATTTAACGGGTAATTTAATTTAATATTTATTTCATTGCTATTTTAATTGTTGTTTTTTTAGGTATTAAAATTCTATTTTATTACAGTAGACAAAAAAAAAAACTCATGTCAGATGTAATTAAAATAAACCCCATCTGTACGAAATTACAACATTGAATTTTTATTAAATTGGCCTAATGAAAGAAGCTATCAAGACGAATTCATACAAGGTGATATCAAGAAAGTAGCTGTGAGCTTCAAGTTTTTTCTTGACTTGTTAAAAATTGTTACATTTATATGGTCGGAGTCATTTCTGTCTTAAACATGATTTCACAAAACAACCGCTATTTTATTATACTATGCAGGAGCTTACTCATATATGTGTGATCGTTGATTTAATGCCTTTTTGAATTTAAATTCAATCATATTGAACAATCAGTTTCTAAGCGTGCCTCGAACATGATTTAATCAAACCTTTTGCACAAGTTTTTTTTTGTGTACACACCGGTTTCAGCTCTCTGGTATCGACTATTGGTAAATGAGTTAAAAATGAGTTTTCCGTCTTATTAAGTAATTTAAAGGATGCCGAATACAGGATTATTTCTTGAATCGGCAGCTATTGCCTTCACGCAAAGAAAAAAGATGGTTGAATATGGTCACCGCAAACATAGTTTGTTCTTCAAAAAAATATTGTTATTAATTTGAAGCATCTAAGCATTATTATGATCACGATAAACATGTTTCTAGTTATTTTTAACCATACTATGTTTACCGTCATACTCGTTGATCAACCATATAATTATCATATTATTTTTAATAAAATTTTAACTGAAACCATAATTATGTTTATAGTAAACATAACAATGAGAAAAATATGGTTGAAACTAAATTGTCTTCTATTTTGTCTTTTCCGCAACCATGTAAATGAAGTAAGTATAAAACAAAAACTTAATTGTTTACAAAGTCAACTGAGCTTTGGGGCTGAAGTGGTTGAATGGCGAGTTAATGCTTCTTAACTAAATATTCCAAAGTTCGAATAAGTAGTCAAATAAAATTTAAAAAAAATAAATTAAAAACCCGCTGAATTATTTAAAAAATAAATACAAATTAATAAAAACGAAAAAGTCAATGGAATAAAAAAAAATTATTTATACAAATTAAAATTTTTTTTAAATTCATATTAAAATTTTTTTTACATACATATATTTATATCAAATATGTACGTTTTAAAAAAAAAAATAATAAAAAATTTAGCCCTGACCAGGGCTTGAACCACAACATCTGCAGTTGAAAGGTATTTTTAATATGTTTGATTTAAAAATATATATGGTTAGATGCAATCATAAATCTAACCATAATACTATGTTTCAACCAGAATATGGTTGCCTCAACCATATTTTTTCTTTGCGTGTTGAAAAAATTTAAAGGCAAAATGATGTGCCGACTACTCGAAAATACAATGTATTAAAAACGACTATAAATTAGTAAAATTTAATAAATTAGCTTAAAAAAAGAGCTTAATACTTTTAAAATTGTATGGCCAGTACCGTACCTTTACAGCGGGTTATCAAAAAAATACCCTGATCATGTATAAAATGGTACCAATTTAAAAAAGGAAAAAACATTAGAGTACGCCATATAAGGTATTATAGCCTTAAATAATTTAATTAAAGTTTTTTGCCAATTATTTTTAAATAATTATTATAATTAGATATTGTAGTGAATAAATATAACATGCAGTTTATGGATAAGCATAAACCCTTATTCCACAATGCCGACGCAAAATCTTCCTAAATAACTTACTTGCACATAAATACACATACGAGTACATGTAGGTAGTACCAATATGGTTAACCGGTTTTCTTATTTTTCTTATAAACCATTTCTATTTACTGAATTCTTATTAGAAAAAAATTAAAATGCTTAGAGAACACTTACTCAAATTAAATATCCGTTTTTCCGCCGGTGTATCTCTTCTAAAGTCCACAAATGTTGGCTTAGCAAATTGTCTACAGGAGAAATTCCAAATAGATATACATAGTACATAGTATGTATGTATTTGTGTACATACATGCGTATGCTTGTAATTGCATTTACATGTAGTATGTGTGAAAATGTTCAAATAATCGTAAACTATTTCGTACTGGTCTGTAGAAACAGCATAATTAACATACAGTACTCTCTACCTACCACACAACTACTACATTCTGCGTTTATATTAAAATTTTTCAAAATGTACGCATCTACATATTTTTGTTTGTTCTTTTTTTTAAGAATAACTTTATATTTAAAAACACTTTTTTGTGTTGCTTAATTAATTTTTATTATTATTTGTACATGTTCGTATAATCTTCACTTTAATACTTATGCCATTTTTTCTTTTTCTTTTTTTTTTTTTTAATAAACTTAAAATGAAAATAATAGAAAAAGTAAAATACAAGACACCAGAAGAAGCTTAAGCTTATTTATTTTATTTTTTTAAATAATAAATGTTATTTAACCGCTTTTTATAACATACGAAACAACAACGACGAATGAAGAAACGCAATTGGATATTTGAAGATGAAACAAACTGATGAGATGGTCCACAACATCAAGTTAAGAAAACAACAACAAAATATGGAGAACAACGCACTCACTCACTCGTCGAACAGTAACACAATATTACATACATATACACTTTATGCTTGTGTAATAAATGAACTTTTCTGAATAAGCATTGCAACGAAAATGAACCAACTATGGAACGGATGTAAAAGGAAAGAACAAAGAACACTGCGAATGATGGAAATGGTTGTTTACTTAGTGGTTTTTATTGACGTTAGCTGAAATGATACGCACTGAATATGAATATATTTGTTTGTTTAAAAAAAGGAATCTAGAGTTGTATGTGTTACACAGAAGGCGACAGGAAAACTCTCTAAAATCAGCTTCGTGGCCGTCATGATTTCAATTTAAAAGCTTTTATATGTTTCTTTTCTATTTACTTGTTTTATAATGAAAATAAGTCTATATGTCTACATGTTTTATTATAGGTTTATCCTGCAGCCCAGAGCCCTGCATGTGTTCATCTTAAAACAACAACAATCAGCAGTCATTATTATCATCATAAAGCATTTCTCTCATGCACTTAAAAAAAGAGAGAAAGAGACCCATTATTTACATGCAGCAAAATTCTATTGAGAGAAAAAACTGTGTATTCCTTTACCTCCTACCAAACTAAAATCTAGTTTTTTTTAATAAAATTTATAAAAAAAATTTGTATTTACATAAATATATACAACCTATTTTTAATTAAGAATTAGAGCACATTTTCTATTACAATATTTAAAAAAAAAAAAATATAAAATTTGTTTGTGTACCTAATTAGTGGATATTAAAAATAAATTATAATAAGGCGTACCTGTAGTGTAAAATCATGAAATGTATAGAAAACTAAGAAACCTTTCGCCAAAAAATGAAAGGTCTAAAACAAATTTCTACATTTGTTTAAAAAATTAATATCTGCTTTTATAACCGAAATGAATAGGAATAACAGGAAGCTTATATTTATAAAAAAAATTAATTTATGTTAAATAATATTGGTACCTATTTAGCCTTCTATTTTAAATGGCTTCATCTTACTGAAATGAAAAATTTGTCATTATTCATTATTTTTAAGGCTAGATTTATCCTTTTTTTATCGCATTTAGCCTTCAAAATAGTATTAAATAGCCTTTTTTGGAAAAACGTAGGCAAATCATACATAAACAAACAAAGGATGAAGAAAATTCTTGAACTTCGAACTTGAATTGAATTAAATTTATATTTTGTGTGCATAATGTTGAATTGAGTTGCTACTATTTTCAATAATAAAATTATTGACCTACTTGCAGCAAGCAAGTATTATATTATATTATATTATTATAAATTATATACCAGTCTTATAACTAAATTAAGAGATATTCCGAAAGTTTTGCCAAAACAAATTTTATTTTAATTTAAAAGTTACAAATCTAAAGAGAATATCCTAAATTTTGTTACCTACATAGGTACATTAATAATAAGAGTGCAACAACTTGTCAGCTACTCTGTATTGAAAGACCATACACAGCAATTTTAGTCGGCCAATTCGTGATTTTGTAGGAGAGAGAGGAAAGAAGAATAGAAAGGGGTACAAACTTACTCGTACTCGGCAATTCCCTTTTGTTCTCTCTTAATATCTTTTATGAAGATGTAAAAAAAAGAAGACAGGTAGCTTGAAGGCTGAATGAGTGACAGAATAAGAATGCTAAAATTGCCGAAACAAAACAACAATTTTAAGAGACTAAACATGCCGTATGTGATCCTGGTCATTCCGATACGAATGCTCTTTGGTTATCGCAAGAAATTTGTCTGTATAAAACGACGTTGACATGCGCTTACGCATTACATAGCGGGGTACTACTAGAGAAATGCAAAAAATAAGCGATCAAACACATTAAAGATTTGGTTCCGTACCGTTTTTTTTTTTGTGCATTGCAATACACAGTAACCCCCCACTTTGTGTTACAGTGAATATTTTCGTCATAACTATTACAAAATTTATTTATAAAATATTAATTTTAGCTAATATTAAATCTTAAGCCTGATTGCTATGAATAATTAATACAACCAGTACTTGACATGATAGTTTACTTACCTAAACTGGTGGAGTTTACTCATATTTACTACATGTCACTTATGTTCTAACGAATAGGTATGAAATGAAAAATAAATACCTATGAATCCGAGTTATTGTAGCAGTCTTAGCTGAGTGCAACATGATTTTCATATCGTTTAATATCAGTTTCTTTTAATTTTGTTAAATTACTCTTCCTCCTCTTTTTAGAGTGCTAAAGTTTTACAATAATTTTTTTTTATTTCCTTGTTTTATACACTGAAATAATTTACTATGTACTGCGCAGCCGCTAATATTACTGAGTTCATATTCAGGGGCTTACGTTTTAAAACACATTCAAATGCATATACACATACACATACATGTTCAGGCATATATTTACATATATTTATTTGAATGGGCGTATATACCCAGCAAACAAGATGATTTCTTATTCAATCGATTGTTATTTGAAAATTTTCCTTTTTTTAATTTTATTGCCACCTTTTATACTGTCTTGTATTAATATGTCAAAACCCTTTAACGTTTTCTTACGGGCTGAAAATTTGATTTTTGCTGCTCCCGTAATTAAAACATTTTAGTCTCTAATTGAATTATTTTTCTTTACTCTCATTTACGTAAACTTCACCCAAAAAATGGGGGAACGCAACTTTTATTTATCAAGTGACTTGTGAGAAATATGTAATGGCAATTTAAGTAAAAAATATTTGTGAAATAGACATGGGTATTAAACACTTTTCTTATTTAAATAATTTTCTTTTTTAATGGTTATTTTTGATATCAAACGATAAGCCCATGGCTTTGCAAGTAATCAGCTGGCCTAATTATATTAGGGCTTTGCAAGTAATCAGCTGATTATTGCTTATATTATGTTTGTGTTAAGTGTAAATGTCAAAATTGTTTGGTTTTTTTTTTTATTTTTTTAAATTTATATATTCGTACATACATGTTTTTCTTTCTTTATGTGTTGGTTTTAGAATTACTCTTTAAGTTTTTACACAAACAAAATCTATATGGTGATATAACCTTATCCAAACAAGCCATGTCATGGATAAACCGTTTTATTTAAAAATTTTACTTTGTGTTTGCTGGGTATGCACGTTTGTGTCGTAACTTCCCCTGCCGTCTTACCAAGCATTATTCTGATCATTTTTAAACATTTTTTCTAATTTCATTAAAATGGCGCACAATTTAGCTACATTATCCAATGATCGTTTTGTTGCCAGATATGAGCATATACAGATGCAAATGTGTATTTTATATACATTAAGATTGTTATTAAATTTTTCGATGTAAAGTTCAACTTTGATATAATGAACCTCGTTATAACCCAAAGCTCAATATAACGCATATTTTGATGAGTCGCTTGACCATCTTTTTTTCAAAGTTTTTTTATACAAAAATGCTCTATAGCCATAACATAGAGCTATAAAGCCTCTATACAACGAAAGCATACTTGAAAAGTATAACATTTTAGGCATATAAGTCGTCAGTCCCGTTATCAAAAGCGTGTACATAACGAAATGTTGATTCCTTAGGCTGTATACAACGAGCATAGCATTTCGGAAAAAACTGTAGGTAAATATACCGATACATATGTATAACGAATCAATTGCTATAACGAAGTAGTTTTCGATCACCTTCAAAGTCATTATATCGAAGTTTCACTGCATATTTAAATTAATAGATTGCAATAGGGGAGCATTTAAGTTTAAAAACGACAACTATAGTTTGAAATGTTACAGTAAAATGGACATTTGGAAACATGAAAATACGCAGCTGCATAAAATTGGCATATTTTCTTTGTAAGCTATAATGCATGCTACATCATTGTATTTTTCATATGCAGATCAAACAAAACAAATTCATTCTAAATCACTAATGTTTATTTTTGTATGGAACTGGTGGAAAGATTGTCAAGGGCAAATTTCATGGTAATTTCGATCGATATCGAATTTCGTAATTTGGCTCCGGATCATTTGCCTGTCACTATTCTAAATTTAATTTCCTTGTTTTAAACCAAATTTATACTTTTTGAGTCCGATTTGTAGTTGTCATAAAAATCAAGTGAGGTTAAACGGACTCTTTTAAAAGATAATTCTCAAAAAAGAGAATGAGAGAATTCATAATCTGAAACAGTTGCATCTTTTTTTTCTGAAAATATTTCAGAATCCTTATGAATAACAGCGTTGTTCATCTGTCTGTCTCTCCCTCAAGTCGTTGAAAACGACTGTCTGAAGTCCCTAGGCAACGTACAGAAAAGTATAGCATACCAATCTAGCAGTTGTTTCTGTATTTCAATTGCTATTGAAATTGAGCTGGATCGGTTCATAAATGACTAAGCTATGAGTCAAAAATAGCGACTACCTCTATTTTTGACAATGTTTTAAATGGATTTTTAAAGCATTTTGCCTAAACTACGAAACGGAAAAAAAACGTGGTAAGCAGTTTTATCAAAAATAACACTCATAATATCTGTACAAAAAAATCAAAAAAATTGGTCCAGAAAATTTTAAAATACAACAGAAATTTTAGATTTTCATTAATTTTTGCGATGTTTTTTTTTTGTGTATTTTGTGTAAAATACAAAACTGACAAAAAAAATGTGGCATACAGTTTTAACAGAATTAACAGTCGTAATGTGTGTGCAAAAAACAAGAGCAATCGGTTCACAAATGGCCGGGAAATTTCAAGAATACAACCTATATTTTAGATTTTCATTAATTTTTGTTTTGTTTTTATAAAAAAAAATTTTAAGCTGTGCATGTGCATGATGTTGTGCACACAAACACAAAACCAGGTAGGGCCGCTCTTATACAAATGTGTGTATTTTATCCATTCTACACAGTAACAGATGGCCCTGCAGTGTAACGAAACTACGAATACAAAAATTGTTTACATACAAATATGTGTGTGTGGGTGTGTGACACAAACTTTATTTGGCTATGTATGAAGAAGCCCTTTAAAAAAACAAAGCCTTTTGTTATAGGATATTAAGAGAGAATTTTTTTAACTTCAAGGAAAAGCTCAATTGAAAATAAAAATAATCTAGACAGACGGTAAAAATATAATGAGAACAATATAATGTAATATATATTATATTCAGTGCATTCTTGTAAGATCCTCCACAATTTTGATGACATCATCGACATCGGCATCTTTTTTCTCACCATTCATAGTAATCTGTAATGAATAATTATTATATTAAAAATTTTGTGGTTTCATTTCATTTTGCGTTTAAAAAATTTTTTTTGTTTAATTATTTAAGCAAACTCTCAAGAAATACAGAAACTAATGGTATCATACTTTACAATTTTAATAATACGAGTATGTTGTACACTTACCTCTAAGCCCATTATGCATTCCTTCATTTTGTCACGTGTTAAATCAAGAAAACTTTCAATAAGATCTCCATCAATAAAACCCTCACAAGGTTCTGTTTTTTGCGTAGTCTGATAGCTGCGATAATAGGAGTGATCAACTTTACCCACAGACTTGATAACATTAGTTAAACGTTCTTCGAGACTATGAAGAAACTCGTAAAAGTCTTGCGGTATTTGAGTAACAATGCCAATAGCTCCCATTACTGTACCGTATAGTATGCATCCCTGATTTGGGGTCGTGCGTTCGCCGACATTTTGCATTACCAGAGAATCGTGGCGAAAAACATTGACGTAATCACCTAAGTGAAAACGTGCTACTTCAGGAAGTTCAGACCGCAGTTCATCAGTTGTGGCGGCACTGAAAAAGATTTTATTACTTTAATTCCACAATTTTTTAATTTTCGTTAATTATTAAACATTTAAAACATTTCATCCACATTCAGATGCCAAATCGCAGCACTAAATTAGTTTATGGCTCCATTTCAGTGCGAACTCTGCAGATCGATGATTTCCAACTTGTTTTGGCATGAATTGTGCGACAGGGACATCAATATAATGCGGTTCATGTCACATTGTGCATTTTACAATGTAAAGTTGCCACCAAGATCGTTAGATTTTTTCTAACGATGGTGTTTTCTTTCCAAGGTTTTTAAATTAAAATTAGTTTTATACAATAAAGAAATCCGAGTTACTCTTAATTTTGATACTTATTACCGAAATTGCTTACGAATAAAAATTGTCTTCGATAGCAAACAAATTTCTAAGGATTTTCCAATATAATAAAGCACTCTTTACCAAACAAAAATAATTAACAAGATAAATTCTGCCAAATATTCATATTTTTCACTTTCCCAATTTTTCTTAAATATTAAAAAAAAATAATAATAACAATCTAAATAGATTAAAATAATTTTCTTTGAATACCAATTTTTTTTTTTTTTTTTTTTTTTTTTTTGTTAACTCTAAAATAAATAATTAATTTCAGTTAAAGAAACTCAATTAACGAGATCTAAGAAAAAAAAATCCGTTTTGGGGCCTTATTTCCTGTATGTACTCAATTTTAAATTAATAAAAAAAAGAAATTCTAGGAATGCAAAATAAATTTAATTTAAAATGTTTGTAAATTCAAATAAAGAAATTAAAATACCCAAAAAAATCCTCTCTAACATCTCTTTTGCTGTTCAGATATTTGCATTTGTAGTTCTTTTACACACAAGGCCTTTAAAAGGCACACATATATACACACGTTTGTATAAGACCGATTGATTGGTTTCATGTTTGTGTGCACAAAATTACACACATGTACAGCTTAAAAATTTCCATTAAAAAACAAAGCAGAAATTAATGAAAATCTAAAATTGCGGTTATATTTTTTATTTTTCTATGACCCTTATGGATCGAGTGTTTTGATTTATCTCACAGATATTATGACTGTTATTTCTGATAAACTGCGTACTACGTTTTTTGTTCATTTTGTATTTTATACAGAATACTCAAAAAACGCACTCAGAAAAATGGTAAAAAAATAGAGACAATTGCACTTCAAAGCTCATAGCTCATTTATGGACCGATTTGGATGAATTTAAATAGCATGTGCGCACAGAAACCTTCAACAAATTGGCATACTAAGCTTTTCTGTCGTAAGGCTGAACTCAAGCTATTACGCGAGTCGACAGCTAACGGATAGACGAAATGCCTACACATATGTAGGTAAGCTGCGAATAACCAATAAGCAGTTCCCGACAATGAGCGGCAGAGGGGGACGTTTAGGCTGAAAAGGTTTTTATTGATAATGATCCCTTTGCTACAAAACGAGCAGACACCGTCTTAAATTATGTGTCACCAACACGATTAGCCTGGTAGCCTAGTCAGCTGGCCATCTTAAAATGAAATGATTACCGAAACCTCGATGAGGCCCTATGCTCCTTATAGGAACTAACAGGAACATATATATATATATATATATATATATATAAACTTTCTGCAGATTTTCTATGGACAGAAAGTAGATTTAAACATTCACAAGGACAGACGGCCATCGCTAAATCGACTCTGCTATTTATAAGGACCCAGAATATTTATATATGCACTTTATAGGGCGGAATGACAAACTTTTATATGCCCTGTTCACTGTTTATGAAGGGTTTAAAAATATATAGACACGTTATTTTACATTATATTATATAACCATTATATATCCAATAGTTTTATAACTTTGTAATTTTTTTAACCAACACAAATCAGTGAAACTTTTTGGTTTGTCTGCAGAAAACACCCAAATCGAACCTGCTACCTCCAGATTGATAGGTTAGTTCTCTACCGAATACTCTACTTTAGTCATGCTGTAAAAATTTTTACAATAACGGACGAGAATTTCAGAAGTTAAAAAAAAATTACAAATAAATGCTGAAATCTCTACCTTAATTTTTTTGCAAACTAATTTCTTTTTTGAAAACTTACCTATCTTTTTGACAAACAAATAAATTTGCATTATCCTCGGATCCCAAAAATGTATCGTCATCCAAAATTTCAATAGCTCGCATAAATTTAGGATCACTATCCCTGGCGATATCAATAAAAATGCCTTCCATTTGCTTGTGTTGCAATAAAGTCATAGAACGCATAAGGTCTCCAATTAAAATAAAGTCACCTAAAAATAAAATAAAAGTCCCGTATTTATAATTTTCTCGAAAATCACAATTCCACCTTAATATTTACTAATCGGTGGGAAAATTAAAAATTTATGGACTGCACAAGCATACTTGAAATGGCTTACAAGTACTTTAAAGTATAAAATATTACACATGTTTGTATCGATGTGTGTTTTTCAAGTATGCTTGTGCATTGCTTTATTAAAAATCAATTAGTTTCGGGCGTGGTCGTGTTCTTAAAAAGTAATATTCAAGATTATGAAAGTTTTTAGTTCTAATTACATCCGAATTTATACCAATTTATTCTTAAAAACAACTATTAACGTAAAAGATATTAATGTAATATTGGTTATTTACCTACCTTTAGCTTTTAAACATAATACAGTTATATTCTTCTGTATATTACATTCCATTCGCAATTCCTTTTCATTTGTCCACTCATACAAACGTACAAAACTATTTATGCCAGCTAAGACTTTACCATTAAATTCCACCATAGAATAACAACCGCCATCAATTTTTGTTTCAGCTACTTGTGTCAACTTTCCATCATGATAATGGAAAATTATAATTCGACCTACTATTGGCTCGGGTTCGTCAGGGTATAATAAGGCCGTAGACACAACATAATATGAATTTGGATCATCGCCTAATTGAGCGGACATGATAGACATTATAGATTCTGATGGCATAAATTGATGAGCATGTAAAACTTCAAAGGTATTTTGATCGATAATTAAAAGATTGCTAATGTCTAATTCTTGACCAATTTCAGCATTTGTTGTAGCAGTATTACATGCACCTGGCTTAGGTACAATATTTGAAGCATATGTGATATTTTGGGCTTGTGTTGAAGCACTCGCTCTGGTCGGCTTTGGACCGCCCCTTCCTTGCACATCAATGCGTGTAGTGGTCACTGCAAATGTTTGAGAACTCTCCTGATATGCAATACGACGCGGACCCTCTCCCAATGGTACATTACGTATATGCAATTTTTGAATTTCATCAATAGTTCCAATAATTACTGAATTTTTTGTAGCTAAAGCCAAGCTATCGGGATAGGCTTGGGCATTTAAAGAGCACATATGATTAACCTCCTTAAGATTCACATTCGAGAATACCAATTTGTGATTAGAAGAGTAAATTACAGTTGGTCTGTCCGAACAAGCAAATACATTGGTAGTGGAAAAAGACTTAAATGTTCTCAAAGTTGTGGGTTGTGTACCCAAAGTTACTCTTTTTTTGTCGCTTAAATTACCACTATCCTTATTCAAAATAAAATAAAACATAGAGCCATCTCCCAAAGCACATAGTAAGTAATGAATGCCTTCGAAAGTGGTCATTAGTATAGATCTTGGTATCATTTCACCTCCCAATTTTTCAGTATGGCAAACTTCCAAGTTTGGCAAATTTAAAACTACGGCAGAAATATCTGTCCACAAACCAACAGCTACTAAGTCCGAACGATTTTTTCCATCACATAGAGGTGTTATATCTAAACAAGCCACTTCATACTCTAATGTTTTTTGTGAAACCTGTACAAGTTTTTCATTTTTTATTTCAAGATAGAAAACATCCCGAGCAGATGCAATCACGATTTGTTGCGCGTTGCAAGAAACTACACCAATACGCTTTCCAGCGCTAGGTTGCCACTCGTAAACAAGATTCTTAGTAGTACTTTTAATTAAACGCACAGTTATTGGTGTAACTTGTACAATCTATTAAATAATTACAAAATATATATGTATATACAATATAATATATGGTTTATTATCTTTTACCTGATCATAGTCCACATTAGCACAGTGAAAAGTTTGTTGGTCACTTAAAAATCCGGGTATATCTGTCTCTTCAACTTCTTCGCCAGTCAGAGTCAAAATACGTGTGTGACCCACAAATGCCAACACTAATGTATTCTCAAATACACTATCATCAATGCCTACCTTCAAAGACCACATACCCTTGATGCCAGGCAAGTCAATGCAGGCATGTTCTTGTATGCCAATACCAATTCTATTAAATATAATATATATGAACAAGATTTTTTTATAACGTAGATATAAAATGAAAAATACCTAATAATTCTTAAAGAACCATCTTGAAATGATCCAGAACATGTTATAATTTGACCTTGTCCTTGACGATCTAAATCAACTACAGCTAAATCTAGAATCGGTGCTAAATTCGTAAAATTCTCCATCGGTATTACATATGAGCCACTTTCATTCGCAGTAGTAGTTAAACGTACCAGTTGAGAGTCGCCATGTTTAGATCCAATAAAAAGAAATCCATTGTCTAAATATGTTATGCACTCTGGTATAGATATTTCACCTTTAAATATAAAACAGTGTTTTATAACAAATTGAAAATTTCTATCAAATACTCGTATTATTGCGTTTAGTTTTAAAAAAAAATTAATTACAACATCACAAATGTTGGTATTTAGTAAAGCACTGCACAAGCATACTTGAAACAGCTTCAAAGCATTATCCTTCAAATACTGTCAAGCATTGTTCTATCCATTATAAAACAAATAAATTAGTGACAAAGTGTTATTTATGATCATATTTTTCGCATGTGCCAAATTGAAAAATCGCACACAGATGTTACATGCTTTTGAAATGTTATAATTTTTTTATGATCATATTATGCGCAGATGAATAACTAAAAGGATAAAAAAAAGGAATCATGAGACTCATCAAAAAGAGTAAAGGATAGGTTTCTTACGACAAAAATATATTTTAAAAAAATGAGAAGCAAAAAAGGCTCGAATTTGATTAAAAATCTTAAAAAATTCTGCCATGTTTAGTCCTAATTTATACGGGTGAACATTTGCCAGATAAACAAAGACGAACATGCTATCGGCAATATTTTATTACTATTTTTATAATTTGCACACAAAACAACGAAAGAAAAAGAGAAGTAAAGCAAATATCAGCAACAAGGCATGTCGCCGAGTACCAAACACAAAAATGATGCTCTTTTCCCCACCCGTATTTTGCTAACAAACAAAAGATTTCCCTTCAAAATATTCGCTCGCCTAAACAGGAACTTAAGCTAGCAATACACATGTGATTTGTTCGCACTGATTTGTTGAGAATATAACAACCACTGACATCAAACAAATCAGAATTACAAAACCGACGAGAAAACATCAATAGCGAGGCGAACGACATAATTTCTCTTTTGGTTATTTTTTGGTGTACTCAATATAAAAAAAAAAAAATAACCAACCCTTTTGTTTTGCAGTTCAGTCTTAATAAATAACACTTTTTGTTTCCCAAATAGCAATTTTTCTTTAAAAATTTCAAAAAATTCTATTAAAAATTGTTGGCTAGCCATCTCCTGCCAACCGCGGGTACCCAAAGTAGAATACGGAAACGCAGCTAATATCTGCTTTGTTTTTTAATAGATATTTTTAAGCTGTACATGTGCGTAATGTTTGTGCACAAAAATACGAGACCAGACAATCGGTATCATACAAATGTGTGTATGTAATACATACATGTGTCTTTTAACTGCCTAATATGTTCGGTCAAGCTTGTATTGACAAAAGCAATATGTATGAATGTATGTACATTTGGGATAGTCACTAGAATCTAGTGTACATTATTTTTGTAATTTTGTTTTGAATTCATACTTCCATACAAAACAAAAGTACAGTATACGGTCGCAAGTTAATGATAGTTATTTAGTATGACCAGGACCACACCCGGGAAGTTTAGTTGGGCAATTATTTCTCAATTCTATTTTAAAATTACCGCTGGCAATTTTAGCATTCTTATTCAGTCGTTCATTCAACTTTCAAGCTACCTGTCGTTTTTTACATCTTTATAAAAGATACGAATAGAGAACAAAAGGGGTACAAGCAAGTTCGTACCCCTTTCCGCCTAAAATTGCTGTATTTATTTATGGTTGTTATATATTGAATTTTGAAGTCTATCCATCTAAGACACTTACCTAAAAGCTCTACTTTTATTTCTCGAACGGAAGCACAACCTTTACCATTATCAGCTGTTTCAAGATATAGCATAAACAACTGTCCATACATATTACCAAGCAAATACCGTTGTCCTTTACTGTCGACACGAGCATAACAGTTAATTGTACTTTGCTAATCATTAGAAAAGTAATATGTTTAAATTAAATAGGTATAGGTATAGTGATATATTAGTTTTACTTTGAAAGTTGAAGGAGCTACAGCATGATAGCTATTGCCATCGTGATAAACAATAGATTCGCGACCAATAACAATGGCACCGCCTAAATTTAAAAATTAAGCATCGTAGAAAAAATTTATAAGTATCTATGTGTATGTCAAGATAATACCTAAAGGAGTAGGCACTGGAATTAACATAGTGGCTTCCGTTTCAACATTATCTTGCTTCCAAGCAATTTTCATAAATTCTTTATCGCGTATATTGATTTCGTGGGTTTTAACATGGCGGCCGTCATTATCCTTATGTATGACAATTATAGTAGGATTAATGCATCCGTAAAGAAATTCAACATCGTACACATCTAATTCATCCATTCTGTGAATTCAGTAATTTAAAAATATCATATATCATATGTATTTATTGCAAAATTACCGTAAATTAGTTGCTCTTAACTCGCTTGTTTCTTTATCCAAAGGTATAATAGTAAATAAACCCATATAGAGACACATGCCTATAACGCGTGCTTTGGGATCTATTACAGCCATAACACCGCCATCAGTTGGGGGGCTGTATTGGTGTGATACATTACCATGAGCTTTAGTAATGACGCTTATTTGATCGCCAATCATGCGGCACTCTAAAATCATTACATTGTACCGGTGAGTAAGTATAAATAATAAATCTTTTTTGCTATCCTATTTCACAAGAAGGAAACGAATTCGTGAGTAATACAAAATATTGAGCATATGGTCACAACGTGCTATTACCTGGGGCCTAAAATGTTTCATTACCGTTATTTGACCATATATGTTAACTTCTTTTAGAGGTCGTAAGCCTTCTGGGGTTACCAAATCTATTTCCAACTGGCTATTACGGGCAATAATTAAATTTAAATCCGTAGGGGATGTGAAGTTTCCTGCAAATTAAATGCAATCGCAAAGTTTTAATGGCAGTAAAATGCAACTGACTTTTTGTTTCCATTATTATAATTTTTTTTAAACTTTTTTCTAGTTGTAAATTCATATTATATCAAAAGGCATACTCTAACTCACCGGTAACGCAAGCGACTACAGCCGTTGGCTTTTGTGCCGTGACCACATAATGATACTGCGACATTTTTCTTATTATATCCAAGAACTATAGCTTATTTAGTAATTGATTTAGAAACTTTCTTTCGATTAGTTATGAGTTTACGAAATGTTACAATTATTATAATCCGTGAAGCTAATTTTCCCCTCGCGCTATAAAAAATATTTTTGCAATTAGCATAGTGCTACCATACACTTGTAGTCAAAAAGTGCTGACATTGTGTAAAACGCAAATTTTTCAGACAATTGTAACACATGGCAGAGCTATCACGGTAAAGCATTCCGCACAACAAGCACTGAATTACAAAAACAATGTTTTCGTATCAAGTAATAGCATGTTCACACGACGAGTTTCAATGCTGGTTTCGCTGTCTGAACCTCGATTGTGAAAATTTGCGTTCAGACGACACATAATGAGTTTCATTTGACAGTTGCTTTGTTTTGTTTTTTGTTGTTTCGCATTTGTCCGCGTTTGTTTTTTAGTTTTGAAATGGATAAAAAAGGTAAATTTTAATATATAAATATATGTATTTTTAGAAAAAATAATAATTTATAAAAAATTTATTTATTATTTCAAATAATTTAATATGTTGTGTTATTTATTATGTTTATTTTTATATTTAAGCAATTTAACACTCTTTCCTTTGTTTCTTACTAATACATTGAAATGCTTGCAAAACAATAATATTTCTTTGTTTACAATTTGTTTTGTTGGACAGCTAGTTAAGATAAACTAGCGATAGAAACTAGGGATGATACTAAATTTTCATGGTTTCGGCAAGAGTTTCAAAATGAAACCTGCAGATTCGCTCACTTAATTTTGTATGGCGAATCTTCCTGTTTCATTCGAGATTGGGATGTGAACCCTCGAAAGAGAGCGAACCTTGTCTCGTCTGAACATACTATAAGCAGGAGGAAGTTGAAAGTAGATCCGGGTATACCCTTGCACTTTTCTTGTATCTTTTTGACAAATCACAAATGTTTAAAACACAGAGATGTTTGATGATTCCACCTTGGATGAATTCCCCTTGGTCTTCGGCAATGCTTCGGTTCACACCTAGGTTTTATACCATATAAGAATCTTAAGTGACGAAGTATTGATAAAAACACATAAATGTCAGTGTTATGTTGTGTGAAATGCTTATTACAACATATCAATGTATGGTAAAACCTCCCAAAATCCACAATTTTAGCTCTAAAACACGAATGAGCCACAAAAATCCCCCTAATTTCGTACTCTAAAGCAGTCGTTTAGTACCTATAGGACTACGCTACCTTTAAATGATGCCATTTGTTTTTAGGACTGCACATATGTTTTTTGTTTTGATTTTTTTTTTGCTATATTCTTAGATATTTTAATAGAACACATACTAAACTTTTTCTAAATAGGCCACATAATAATTACTAGAATTAATTAAAAAAAACTTGCGAAATTTGTGGGCAGAAAACTTATTTTGAAATACATCTATGATTTTATCAGAGTTGCAAAATTTGGAAGATCTTAATATGGCAACGCCATGATTCATATATGGGATCAGAAGAAAAAAAACTGCTAAACGAAGACGAATTTAGTTTGTCAAATTTCACATCGGATTTTCTTAATTGTAAGCATAATATAATTTAGCTGAAGTAAAATTCAAATATTGTAAAAGTATATAGAAAAAGAAAAAGTTTGATACGTTAATAATAATATTTTATTAAGCATAAACATTATTCAGAAAAGAAGCATACGTGTTTAATAAATAAACGATAAGCGACTGAAATAATTTTCTTAATAAAACATGGCGCGTCTAACCTACGTCTACAGAACGGAGGACTTGCAAAGTTATTTAAATGTCGGCCGGAGACAATTACCTGTCAATGCGGGAGATGAAAACTTAGTGGTAAGTTGGAAAATTAATTGTGGAAATGCAGCTATAATTAAATCAGGAGCATGTAATGGTGAAGTTCAGGTTACTACCACTGTCGTAGCACCCCTGTTACCTCTACCCTCTTGAATTAAGGTGTAGCTGTCGCGTTGATTGTACTTGGTACATAGTTATTTTATTCTCGATTATGCCTGTTTTTCATAATTTTTGTTTCTATTTTTTATAAAAAACTGAGTAAGTTTTCTTACGAATATATTTGATGTTAATAGAAATACACTTTTGTTGGAAAATAAAACCATTAAAAGCACATGAATGATGATTTTTTTCCTCTCGAGCGTGGAAAATTATGTGAAAAACCTAGTTCTACAAAAACATGAAATACCCCTTTTTATATGTTGCATTAAATTTACGGTGACATTTCATGAAATAGTGCCACCTATTCTATATATATTTTACAGCTTCTAAACAAATATTAATTGCACAGCTTTTATTCTTTCTCCAGTGAATTTTAATTTTCTCGTAATATTACCACCAGTTTAATTTTGGATCGGTAATGAAGTGTGGGATGAAATGAAACTGACTATTTCATAAAAATTTTAAGTTATGATAAATATAAACTATTAGTCCAAATTTCAAACAAACTTGTATTCTAACTTTTAGATAAGATAGCGCTGCAGCTCTGAAATAAAGAAAGTGACATCAATCTGGGTTTCACAGGTTCGATTGCTGACACCAGTGTTCCTTAAAAAATTTAATTTTAAAATCAATTTCTAATATCAAATAATAAATAATTTTAATTTATATTATTCTGTTTTGTTAAACGACACTATATTTCACATATTTCTGATGTTTTAACAAACATGTACTACGGTACATGTAAAAACCTGTTACATGAAATTCTTCTTGTCCGTTCTCTTATCCCTCCAGAGTTATGGAGTCCGAAAATAACTTTTATACCTTCACTATTAGGAACTTATTAAAAATAGCTATCAAACAAAAAACCTACAATTTTGCATAAAAATTCATCAGCAACCAATAAATTATTCGAAATCAAAAAGTCTAACAAAATAGACCTAAATGTTTTTTGAGCAAACAACATTTTTCACGAAAATATGAAAAATAATAAATTTAGGGCCCAAAAAAAAAAGATTAATATTTTGTTTTAATGAAACAAAAACATTGTTAATACAAATGAAGATCAAGAAATTTTCTTTTGAAAAATCTATATATGCCTTCAGTATACATAATTTGCTGATATAGGTAGGTACTTATCAATATGATTTTATTTTATTTATTTATTTTGTTTAAATAAAACATAATGAATATTAATGAATGAATTAATGAAAATGAGAAAAAAACAGCAATTTCAGAAGATTAAAGGTACACGCAACGAATATGACTAATTTCTCTATTTATTTACTTATTTTCAAACTTTTGAAATAGATTTTTATAAACATACCTGTGCGGAATATATAGACATATATATAAATACTACATCAAATGAAAGCTTGAAGGGGAACCCTACAAATAGTTATACATACGTACATATGTATATACTTTATTAATTATTTTTAGAGATAACGGCAATTTTGCTTAAAGCTATTGAAAAAAACTAAAACTCACTTGGTTCATCGCAACTTAATGTGTAGTATAAGAATTTTAAAAGCTCTTCTTCAAATTAATTACTAATTAGTTCTAAGCTCCTGCGCCATGCTGTATAATTGTGCTTTCATATGTCAAAAATAATATGTTTTTAATTTTTATATAAAAAATTTCTCTTTAAAATTATGTTAATGACTGATTAATATTAATATTTAAAAAAAGAACTTTGCAAAAGCTGATACATTTTTTCCTTTTTGCAGATGCTTATGGATTTAAATAGCAAAGGTCTATGCATTGATAGTCCCCATATCCGTGGTAAAGAACTAGAAGAATTTACACGTAAATTTAACCTGTTGACAAGCGAAGAATTGCGCAATTCTTTGGAAATAAATAGCAATACTTTTGTATCGGTTCTTAATCAGTGTGTGCAATGTGTTGGCTGTCGGCGCCGCGTTGAACGTTTATTTTATCAATTGATTATTTCTGGTCAACCAACTCTAGACCCATTGGTACTAAAAAATTCTGGTGTACTTAGTATAACAGAAGAAAAAATGAAAACACCACAAGCTTTAGGAACCCTTCTTTATCGTCACCATGAAATATTAAATAACTTGTTAGAGAGTAAATTACGTAACAAGACTCGTTGTGTGTTACATTCTTTAGACGCGTTTCGATCTAAACCTTTTTCGGAAACATGGCGTGAAGTTTGGTCTTCTATGAAGCATAATTGCCGCGATGAATTGGCCGTAATAGAAACGAAAGAACTTCATGAAGTCCTAGAGAACTATTTGAAGAAACACAAGTTTTGCAATGGTTGCCGTACAAAGGTTTGTAATAGAACGAAAGAAATTTAATATTGACAGTTTTATTATATATAAATTTTTTTCAGATCGAAAAAGCTTATAAAATTTTAGTAGGAGAGACGACAACAAAAGAAAAAGGCTATGTCGCCGCACTTTACTCCAATATTAAAAAGTGTCATCCCGACAAGCATATACATGTTTTCACAAACAAAATTGACTTTCTTGACGCTCTTATTCGGCGTGCCGAACCAGAAGTGAATGGAAGGTAAGTTTTATAAAACTTAAAGTGACATTCTTGCGCTGCTTTACAATAACTAATAATAATTAATATTTGTCAGATCGATTGAAAATCAGAATCCTTTTTGCCAGTAATCTACAATTCTTTTTTGTGAATTTTAGCTTTTTGTTATTTAAAGTAAAAGCAAAAGACAATGGGTAAAATTTTGTGGCGGCTATTCATTATTCGATAAGCTGAATAATTTAATATCGATCGTTTTCAACAATTCAAAAATGAATTAATGAGTAGATCCAAGTTACATACATATGGCCAAAAAAATTGTTTCACATTCTTGGAAAGAACAAACAAATAATTAAGATAATATGAAAAGAAATATTTATCAGCTTAAAAAAAAGTAAAGATTTTAATTTTATATACATATGTATGTATCTACATCTTTTTTTTTTTTAATATCCGTAGTCAAGATGAATTCGCAAAAACGTAATTTTTTACCGCTCATGCTTACTTTTCAACAAATTGCTTTAAATTATTGTTACCAATCAAGATTTTGAACAGATTGGTCGGAATTTATATATATATATCTAAGAATTCTCACTCATAGAGTAAATGACCGGACGAGAAATACATAAACTAATAGCAAATAATTATAAAAAAATAAATACGTATGTAAAATAAATTAAAATTAATAAATATGTTTTACAGCTATTCTAAATTACGTGAACGTCATGCGAAAACATTAGAAATCGCTCAGGAAGAAGTGCTTACTTGTGTCGGAATGATTATGTATGAACGTCTGCGTCGAGTCTACGTTAGTCTTAGAGAAGAAGAACGTGCCTGTCAAGTTTTAGCTGCTGTAGGCGTTCATGCTCTTTGTCGAAGTTTTGATATGTCAGTAGAGAAAAAACAAGGAATCAGCAACTTGGAATTGTTATATCAAGAGATAAGTCGTGCTGAAAAAGCCAAAGAGCACAAGCGCGAACAAAAGAAATTGAAGAAAAAGAAGAAGAAGAATGAGAAGAAAAATTCCCATCGCGTCTGCGATCATAATAATGACACCAATTCTCATAGAGTTGATGACGACAACCCTAACGAGCAGGAAGAAGGCAATAATACTGAGGATGATGAGGAATTGCATGAACATGCAGAGCTGAAAGATGACAATTCGGACGTTTATATCGTAAAAACCGGAGACTTTGAGGGAGATGATAAAGAGATAGATGTTGAAAGGATACCTTTAAATGTTATCCAGAAAGATAACGAAGAAGATGCAGGTGTAGAGTGTGATCATCATGAGGAAATTCATGATGAAGTTTGTGAAGAAGACCACTGTGACGTGTTGAATAAACGTCATCCAAACCAACAATTTTCCGTTCAACAGCAAAACAATCTACTCCAAAAAACTAGAAAACAAAAGCAAAAACAAAAGCTAAAAGCAACACAAAAGAAAAATATATCTTCTGCTAACAGCAGCAACAATAAAAAAGAAAAATTTAAAACAAATTCTTTTGCGAATGTAGATCCAGTATCTAAAAATGGTTCATCTATCAAAACAACTACAAATACAACCGACAAGGGAGTTGTCATTGCCTCTATAACCACCAATAAATGTAACGATTGTCATTCACCTAGGTCGGATTGCCCATGTGAAAGTGATATTAAAGATTCGGGCTATGGCAGCGAACCTCTTTCCCATGGCAATTCGAGGACATCTAGTGTAGTCTCTTCACCTGAAGACACTTCTGAGGGGTCAGAGGTATCGTGCTCCGATGGCTTTTGCAATCATGAGCATGGTGGCAGGGGAAGTAGTCTTTTGGCCGATATAGATGATCACTATCATGACAAATATGATTTTAATCGCCATAATTATAATCAATCCTGTGAAATGCGTTTTGGCATAGATTCTTGTAATATCTTCCATCAACATCAAATTAATACTTTAAGTCTACAACAAATGTTGGTAAGCTATTTTTGTATATTTTTTCCTATGACATATTTCACGAAATTCACGTTTTATTCATTTTCTCTTACGAAAAACTAGGCAACTATTGAAAACGTAAAAATGTTTTCAAATCTGTACAGTGGGTATATCGTTTTTTAACATAGAAAATATGTACATGGTTTTTTCGATATCGTTATTTATATATATAGTTCACTATAAAACACAGCCTTAAACGTATTAAAGCTTTATATATAATTAGTTATTAATTTTCATTGATAGAGTCCGTGGAAAATTTTTGAGCATAGCGAGAGCATTTGCGTCGAATACTGAATACGCTTGTTAAAATTAATCTCGTTTCAAATTAAAAAGAAGAGTAAAAAATAGAGCTATCAAAACAAAAAACCACTACTCAGCCAGACACTTGTAAATAGTTGAACTTACATATTTATTTAAAAAAAATTATTTGTACAACTTTCTCTTTAAGTGTATCCAATTAAAACTTTCTTTGATTTCGTTTACTTTAGGATGACTTCGATGGTGACGATGAAGACGAAGAAAACTGTTACATTCCTCATGAAGTGGTCTTAGAATATCAGTGCCAACGCGATAAGGTTCAAGAACAACGCTTACAACTACGCGAAAGGTTACGTAAAAATTTCGCACGTCTTTGTTTGGAGAGGCGACGTTTAGGCGCCACATTTACTACCAATAAATTATAAAAAAATAATTTAAAATTTTGGCCGAATACATCCGTCCACTCCATTCAAATGGAATGAGATATATTTTGGCCAAAAACGCTTACGAAGATAGTAGTTGTGCTGTGTAAGTGAACAGTAACAAAGTGAAAGATTGAAACAATGTTTATTATTAAAAATTATTATACTCCCCCTGTACAACAACATCAATTCATTTATACAAATGGAAATATCAAATGTGTTTTTTGGGTAATGTTAAAAATGATATTTTTTGTTTGCATAAGAAAGAAATCATACATATTTATGAATTGATTATTTTCTTTTTATGTTAAAAAATATATACTAAAGAAAAAATATTTAAAAAATTGTTTTATTATTAACTTTACTCTAAATATCTTTCTAACAATTCTTACATTCTTCATGGAATGGTTCTAATGTTCTCAAGTCACGCCAAGTGGGCGGCAAACCATTCGATACATATTTGCCACATCTCTTACAAGGTTCCAAGAACAGTTTACTATAGCTGTTAAGCCAAGTCTACAATTAAAATTATAAATCAAGCTATACAAATAAATTTTAAAGATATTTATATATCCCTCTTTTGCTGCAACAACATCATTGTTTGCAGAGAAAAATAATTGAACGTTTTCAGTTTACCTTTACTGAATATTAAAGTGTGACGTTGTTGCGGCAAATAAGCGATTTGTTCACATGCTGAATATAAGCAAAAGTATTACCATATAACTTTTGACGGCCAATTCCGGCAATGTAGGTGAAAAGAAATGTAACATGGCCGAATGTGTATGCTCTTGCACTTTGCGAAAAACTTCATAGCGTGACTCAGTCCAAAGATCTTCAATTTCTAGTGGTTCATCATAACCCTTTACAGTCACCCATTCAATTAATACACCTTTACATATTATAGCTGCTTTTAATACGTGGCTTATTGTGGCCTGTTTTTATGTCAACGAAAATAATAATACATATGAACATTTACATATAGTATATGCTAACCAATTTAATAATCACTTACGATGACTACTGCATTTGAGCTGAAGGGACGACACACCTTGTAGGTAGTATTTGTATGAGTAATTTCACTATTGAAAAGATTGTCGATGAATCTAAAATTGGACAATATATCGATACAACTCCAGATTAATAAAACTGATGTGAGCATATGTATGCATATAATTTTGTGGATAATTTGAAGTTGCATTTGCAATAAACTCTTTTTTATACTTACTCAGGATCTGAATTGTTACAAGATGTAAATTGAACACGACCTCTTTTCTGTGAATAAGTATATGATCTTCTCAGGTTGTTCAAATTTAAATTATTAAAAGCTAAAAGACTGTGTTCATGCACCTAGAAAAAAAAACATTACAAATTTATAAATTGCACGCAACCAATACAATATATTGCAGAACAACAAAAACATTTTTAAGTTGACGTACTAACCTTATCAATCCATTTGTAACTGTTAACTAGCTGAGGGTACATAGCCTGACGTTCTTGAGTTATTTCTTGTGCCAAATATGTAGTATTGCCCAAATAATAGGGACTAATAGGTACTTGTAGACCATTTATAAGTGACTCAACTTCTCTGTAAAAAAAATTAATTAATCAATATAAAAAATACATTAAATTAAATATTTATATGTAAAACCTTAATTGCTGATTTATGTTTCCATAATTTTCCTGAAATTCTATTAAAAATTTATTTCGACTTTCCTCCGATTGATCCACACCAGTAGCATCTACTTGCCTAGTTGTTCCATCAGTTAGCTGTTCAAAACATTGACGCACACTTGAACGCAATGCTTTTACAGCATTTAAGGTAGCACTTAGTTTTTCCATTAGTTTCTGAAAATTGGAAAATGAGGAAATCCAAAACAACTGAATAAGTAATAACGATTTCGCAAAAAATGTGTAAACAAAAAAAAACAGTTCTTTAGAGTTGTAAAGTAGCTGAGTACTTGATTGATCTAAGTTCAGTACACAAAAGTAGCTACTAAATGTAACATAATATAAATAACTTTTCGATTATATGAATAAAAAATGTGATTTTAGAGTACAAAAATTAACATTATAAATTTAAATATTGTTTTATAAAAATGAATTACTTTCACTAAATTTTTTTCACTATAAAAATCTAAGCACTTTGTTGTTCATATCATTATTGAAACCGAATACTTAAAAAATAACACGGTTAATCTAGTACCATTTAAATATATAAAAAGAAATACTAATAATCATGGTATAATAATATTATATATACCATGCTAATAATTATTTAAATAAATAATAATATTTGGACCTTGGTAATGAATTTATCAAAAATGTCAAGTAGGGATTTTTTAGAGGTTGATGGTGCATATTTCGAAGGTGGTGGGCAAATTTTAAGAAATGCTTTAAGCTTAAGTTGCATACTACGGCGTCCTGTACGTATCTTTAACATAAGAGCAAATCGTCCTAATCCTGGACTATCTAACCAACATCTGTACGGCCTAAATTTGCTAGCGCAAATAACAAACGCTAAAGTGACTGGCAATGAAATAAAGTCGACTGTTGTAGAGTTTAGTCCTGGAAAAATAAAAGGTGGTAAATATTTTGTGGACACTCGGACCGCAGCAAGTATAACACTTGTACTGCAATGCGCTTTACCCGTATTATTATTTGGTGATACTGCATCGGAACTAGAACTTGTGGGTGGCACAAATGTGGGTATGGCACCTCAAGTAGATTTTATGACTGAAGTGTTTAGACCTAATTTGGAAAAATTTGGTGTTTCGTTTGATTTTGATCTCTTTAAGCGCGGCTATTATCCACGAGGTGGTGGGCACTGCAAAGTTTTCATACCCCATATCAAAAACATCAAAACTGCTAATATAGTAAATTTTGGTGATGTCGAAGAAATTGTTGGTTGGTGTTATGTCGCTGGGCGCTTACCAAACCACTTGGCAATAGATATAAAGAAATCAGTGGAGATAGAATTAAAGTCAATCAGATGTCCTAAAATACAAATTGAAGCATACAAAGAATCTGGAGAAGTTGCAAGGGATAACGGCTCCGGTTGTATTCTAGCAGCTGTTACAAGTGCTGGCTGTGTTTTAGGTTCAGACCGTTTAGGTGAAAAGACAATTGATTCTTCCGAATTGGGCTCTACAGCTGCTACACATTTAATAAAACTTATTACAAATAAAATTTGTGTTGATGAGCATGTACAAGATCAATTAATTATTTACATGGCAATGGCGAATGGAGAATCCGCAATACTGACTGGCCCTCTTACAAATCATACACTGGCCGCCATATATGTCGCTGAAAAGATGACTAATGTACGTTTCAAAATAGAAAATTTGGATAAAACTCATATTCGTTTATCATGTTACGGTACACAACACCATTCTGATTACTAATAAAATTATTATAATGACTATACCAAAATTGTTTCTATTTAAATTGTCTTTTCTTGATACCTTGATATAGCCAATAAAACGTTTTTATGATGCATATGTGATTCCCAAAAGTACATTTCTCAATTCCCAAAAAATTTTTAAACGTGTATGTATAACAAATATGCAACTTTAAAAAATTGTTGCATCTGGTTTAAAGACTAATTTTAAACGTTTCCAGTACTTAAAATTCTTTGTAAATAAAAAGCAGACAATTTAAGAATTCGTTTATTTCATTTAAATGAATTTAATGTGGGCAATGCATTGTTTAGCCAGTTTTCATGCCATCTTAAGTTTTGAAATGTTTTAAAATATTTACCAAAAACTTCCTTCGAGTGAATAATACTAGGATTAATAGGAAAATTTTCGAACCAGTATATTATTAGTTCAGCGAGCGTTTGGTGATTATCAAATGTGAAACCATTTTTTCCAGAACAAACCAATTCATTAAGACATTTAAAATTGTATGCACACACTGGCAAACTGCAACCAAACATATCCACAACCTTCATAGGTAAATCCAATCCGCTTGAACTCCAATGCAAGCACACCCCCAAATCTGCGGCAGCTAATAGTTTAGGATAATCTTGTATATCAAGCCAGGGTGTAATAATGCCAACTTTGGAAAAATTCAAGTTTTGAATTTGCTTCTGATAGTGTTCCTTTTGAGGTCCTTTCCCAGTAATAATACACAACAAATAAGGAAACTTTTCTGACTGAACTGAAGCTGTTTTCTCATAGATGACTAAAGCGTTTAATAAAATATTAAAATCTTCATCTGGTGTCCAACTCGTTGAAGAAACTAATATAGCCATTCTATTTGATTTATAAAGTACTGTCCCATTGTTTAATTTTTTTGTTAGTGCTGTTGTTTCTACTACACCTGGTTCTTTAAGATTATTACGAAAAACTGGTAGAAATTGATGATAATCTTTAGAGAGTTTCATAAACAAGTCATGTTTTACTGACAAATCAATAGGGTGAAATTGAGCAGGAGGTCTGTCATAAAGCACTATGACATTTTTTATATTCCAATTCTCCTTTAAGTCCTGTTTCATAGCTTTAGTAACACAAAAATTAGCATCAGCTTTACTTCCAAAAAACTTTTCTAACCATTTTGCTATGCGGCATATGGTACTATTTTCCCCATTTGGCAAGCCTAAACCCAAAATAGTGTACGTATAGTTATGCCAATCGATAACAAAAGGAGTACGGGTTAATAAGCAATACAAAAAACTCACAGCTAACGTTGGTATTCCTGGAGGATTTTGCACAAGCAAGAAATTTGGTCTTCTAACAGAAATTAATCCAACCAACAGAGTTAAAGTTTGCCAAATTGTTTTAATTAAAAGTTTTATTGTAGGAGTTAAATTCATTATTGGCACTGGCGCTAAAGCATGAATTTTACATTTTGAATCTGGCAAAGATAACTCCGGCAACGGTTTTGTTTCTGCATACCCAATAATATCGACGTTATAATTTTCTTGTAGTAAGCTAACAGCATGATATTGCATCCGAGGACTTCTTCCAATATCGCCTAAAACAATAATACAAGCGTTGGGTCTGATCGTATGTATTTTTTTCATTGTAAAAAAATCTAATGTAATCAATTTGTAAGTACATAAATTTCTGTATTATTAATCTGTAATTTTTAGTGTGTAGAAAATTATAAGTTCGCAATAAAGTCGATTTTCAATTAATTAAATTGTTACACGTAAATAAATATATCTATAAAATAGATAGCGGTTATCCCAGATGATCAACAGCTGATTATCAAACTTCTCTCACCAAGGTGAATATAATAATTTGGTTAAAGTGGTTGATGCGAATTTAACAAGGCGACCCAAAGAAAATTGAGCTTATACCAGATAAAGGCAATACCATGGTGAAACTATATAATGAGAAATTTGAACAATAAATTAAAAAATAATTTAAAGCAAATTAAAAATGGTAAAAATAAGTAAGATAAAAATATATTATAGAAAAAAAAGTGAAAATAAATAGAAATTTACTGGTATAAAAATTTTTTGTATATCTACAATGCTTTTTATGTATGTGTACTGTTTTTGACAGTTTTATTGGAAAAAATTGTTATCGATGAGTCTATCTGGTACAAATTCGACTTGATTACATTGAACATCGAAATTTTTAAATACTACATAAAGTTAAGTGACTGATGCACACTTCAAATTTCAACAAGAATCATGCATTTGTGTGCGTTTTTTTTTTAAATGGAAGTTGTGTGTGAATTTGACGAAAATCAAAACTATTTTTAAATTTTTTTTAATACGCACACAAATGTATAATTTGATGTTGAAATTTGTTGTGTTATCAGGCACAGGGTAGAATTAACACGGTAAAGCAAATAAAGCAGCTTCACATTTTTTGTTCTCCATCGTTTTGTCTGCAAAGCTATCAAAATTTGTTTACATCTATGCGCGCCATTGGCTTGTGCTCAAAATACATAGTGTGTGTGATTGTATGACCGGATCTGTATAGAATTTTCACCTTTTTATTTGACACATACATTAAGGTTGTTTTTGTTCAATGTTTGTTGTAATAAATGCCTTACCGTGTTAATTCTACCATGGGCACTTTAGTAGTCTGTCTCGGTGATACTAAGTACTGACAAATATAAAACAAACAATAAAATGCAAAAACAACAAGCGTTTCTTTTCTCGTAAATATCAAATACATCTGCTACATAAAGAAAAAAAACTAATGTATTTACAGTCATATTCTTACACTTTCTATGTATTTCGTGGTACTGTGATTTTGGTTATAAGCCCAATAACGTGCAGAGAATATAAAAACATTTTGATATAATAGCATGTTCACACGACGAGTTTCAATGCTGGTTTCGCTGTCTGAACCTCGATTGTGAAAATTTGCGTTCAGACGACACATAATGAGTTTCATTTGACAGTTGCTTTGTTTTGTTTTTTGTTGTTTCGCATTTGCCCGCGTTTGTTTTTTAGTTTTGAAATGGATAAAAAAGGTAAATTTTAATATATAAATATATGTATTTTTAGAAAAAATAATAATTTATAAAAAATTTATTTATTATTTCAAATAATTTAATATGTTGTGTTATTTATTATGTTTATTTTTATATTTAAGCAATTTAACACTCTTTCCTTTGTTTCTTACTAATACATTGAAATGCTTGCAAAACAATAATATTTCTTTGTTTACAATTTGTTTTGTTGGACAGCTAGTTAAGATAAACTAGCGATAGAAACTAGGGATGATACTAAATTTTCATGGTTTCGGCAAGAGTTTCAAAATGAAACCTGCAGATTCGCTCACTTAATTTTGTATGGCGAATCTTCCTGTTTCATTCGAGATTGGGATGTGAACCCTCGAAAGAGAGCGAACCTTGTCTCGTCTGAACATACTATAAACCAAAGAAAACCTAATGTACTGCTGTGCTAATGTCATTACCTGGTATATTTCTACCATAGTAACCTGCTGTAATAGTAAAAGGTTTTGTGGAAAATTGTGTGTACGTAATTACGTGTATATATATCACAAACTATGTCATAGTGTAATTATAATTATAATTATTTTATGGTCTATGTGTTCTCTTCAGTAAAATAAATACAATTTTAAAGTCGTGAAAAATATAGCTTAAAGTAAAAAAAAAAACAAAATCTTTTAAAACAAAACAAAAAGTGTGTCCAGCAAAGGAGTGTATCACAACAAACCCCAAATAAATCAGAAAATTACTTTTTATAAAAAATTAAAAGCATCTACTATAAGCTGACGTATGTAAGTGCAATTATGTTTAGCAGTGTTAAAAAACAATCAAAACTTATTTTTTGGATGTTTAATTTGTAATTTGTTTCGATATTCAGAACCACTTTTTACATTGTATAAGGTCTACAAATCTATTTATATAGTCTGAATAATACATATTTGCTAAATTTGTTTTGGAGCGTTGTATTGCCTTATAATCGCTTATTTTATTTTCACCCTCGCGAAATGTGTATTAACCTAATTCTCTTTTTACACGATACATAGGTTCCAAAAAAATTTGTGTAAAAAGAGAATTATTAAATAATTCATGTTAGAGTTCACTTCATAAATTACTCAAAGTGACATAAAAGAAGGAAGTGCAAATACCTTTGAAGTGAAATTATTTTTCTAGTAGGTGCTGTCGAGTACAACAAGAATGTGTTTTTGAAGGTACGAAAAACCGGTTTTTTTATCCGTAACTCAAGATTTTGGGGGTGTTTGGCAAATTCTAAAAACAGATTCTTGTTGTAGCCAGAGAAATAATATCAGTTGCCAGGAATTTTTTTATTGCACAGTGTTATATTATAAAAAATAAATTAAATTTGGAAAAAAGAATAATTTTGTGAAATTATTTCTGAATTATCATCTTGAAATTGCTGAAAAATCGTGTTACAACACGAAAAGAAGAATATTTTTCTTTTTAACTCGTGTTAAATCAAATTCTTGTAAAAAGAGAATTAGGTGTACATTACACTGATTGTGTGACCTTATCTATCTAAGAGTTAAACGCATTCCTCATCGCGAATCAAATATACCTATGAAAGAGTAAAAAGGCCTTTTGATATGTATAATAGATGTCGAAGATAAAATATTTGAAGATTATCGCAAACTTAAGTCATATACTGAAGATAAAATGAATAAGGACACATCTCTATAGGTATACGGCATTGCCTACCTACCTGACTCTTTCATACTTAAATATATGTAATTTTATAATATAAATTTTTGTTTTGCCTACTTGTACCTACATATTTGTTGATAAACAATTTCGATTTTGGCTAGTGTTTTGAAGCTTATTTTATATTATACATACATACTTGTATTGTGTGCGTGTGTGTGTATACATGTTAATTTATGTATGTATGATAAAAATAAAGGCAAGTAAACAATCACAAGAAGCCAAAATTTACAAATCAAGGGAAATAAATGAAAACAGAGAGGATTTTTTATAAACTACACAGCCAAATAATAAATAAACACATAAGTAGATACCTACATATGTCTACATACATACATATCTTATTAAAAAATACATCCCCAGACATACATATGTACGTATATTTGATTGATAATTATACTTGGTCCTGACATATAGTAAAACTTTAACTTTTTCGGGAATATGCATAGAGATATACAGCAATAACGCCTATCAATTGGGCAGCTGTTTCCAAACTTTCTGATACTGCGACCTGCATTAGAAAAAATAAAAAGTTGGAGACTCCTATCCGATAAAACAATAAAAAAATATAAGCACATTTTCAAGTTATAAAAAGTACATTTTATGTGACGGATGAGCTTGCTTTATAGCACTAAGTTAATATTGAAATAGCCACCAGAAATTTTTTTTCCACTACTAAACGATTACGATATTTAAATTTCATGTATGCTAAAACAGAAAATCGGGTTTCACATAAATATGATATTAAGGATGGTTACAGCTCTTTACAGCTAAATTATTTAAAAATTTCAACTAAATACACAAGCTTAAGAATAAAGTTATCGTTGCAATAGGAAGATGCCTCATCAAAAAAGATGCCAATTTCATCTTGAAGTTGGAACACTCTTTGAATAAATTTTGAACGAGATAGCCAATAGTACAAGAGTGATGTATATCTTCACACAACTTGCCAAAAAATCTCGTTTTCAAAGGACTGTTTTTAATATAGTTTACACAAACAAAATGTAGTAAAATGGAGAAAATAGTCGATAACAATGGCATTTATAGCTATTCTTAATATCGCAATAAAAAATTTTCATTAAATATATTTTTGTATTATAATTTTTTTTTAAATATGTAAAACAGAAATTAAAAACTTCACGACCCTCTTGAGCTATTACGCGACCCACCTGTGGGTTACGACTCACAGCTTGGAACCGCTGCTGTAGGGGATGTACATACATATGTGCTTTAGCTGCTTTTATGTACATATTTTCGTTTTCTGTTGTTTCACTCTTATTTCTTTCTCTGCCTTTATTTTGGGACTTACGTATCTACATATAAATTCAGTTTTAGCACAGCAATTCGTTAGGCAACAACAAACACAAAGTATCTTTTATGTACACAAAAAAAGAAATTAATAAATAAAAAAATTGGGGCTATTGCATTAAATTTATTCTTAACGTAAAATATACCTATGGTATAATTATTCAAATCAGACAAAGAAAATTATAAGTTTTAATATTAATGTGCATAAATACCTACATACCTATATATTGCAGTTAAATACGTGTCCAAATAAGAAATTAATTTTTAAATTAAATTAACATTATCTAGGTAGGTATGAGAAGTAAAAAATTCTCATATGTACATTTGTATATACCACCTATTACAAGTGTAATAGGCAGTAACAAGCAAACTTTTTTTGTTAATTTTACGTGTGGTATATTTACTGTATACTTTTATGCATAATTAAAGTTATCTGCATATGTATGTACATATGTAAGCATTAATGAAATATAACCATTTTTAATACAAATGCAAATATTTATGCATTTACATACCTAGGTATACAATATAGGTATTATTTTTGTTTTCTTTCAAGGTCATTATAAATTTTATTATTAACATGTAAACACACATGCATATGTAGGAATGCATGTTTTTGTGTATATACTAGATATATACAAATATGAAAAAAAATAATTTTTTTCCCATTCTTAATATTATTTTTTCCACAACGAAAATTGTATAGGCATAAAACATGAGGTTGTACGTACATACATATTTAAGAAATTAATTTTTCAAAAACATATCCTTTTAGACATTATTTTTATATATGTATGTATGTATATACATACATTTGTAGGTATATTAATTTATATCGAATTTGTGGCAATTTTATTCCACTAAATTAGTCAGATACGTATTTCAGCATAACTCGAGAACGACTTATCCGATGCGTAATAAATTTATATTTAATTGTTCTATATTTTATCGTTTTGGAATTATTCAAAAATTTAAGAGTGGACAAATTTTTTTTCTAGCAAAATTCGTTAGTTTTTTTTAGTTTAAAAATGCGATAAAAAAAGAATAAGCAATTATCCTATATGAGCAAATACCTCAAGAATAAAGTAAGGTATAAATCATGAAAATCGATTAACAAATGCAAATTTTATTCTCAATTTACCGCAGGTACCCAATATTGAAAGATATGTGTGCAGTCAACTTTACATATGGTTAGTTTAGAAGGCAGGTAATGGAAATAAAGGACAAGGGTATTTTAAGTGCCTGATACACACATCAATAATGAATTTATGTGCGTTTTTTAAAAAATGGAAGTCTCACGTATACGTTGTGTGTGAATATGACGAAAATCAAAACTATATTTTGATTTTTTTGATACGCATAATTTGATGTGTGTATCAGCCACTTTACTTCATTAATTTTAGATGGAGATTTCTCGGCACCCTAAATTCTACTGAATGTTGGCATTCTATCACATTTTTCACAATGTCCTTAAGAACTTGATAGGAACTTTCTTCTACGTTATAACCAAGTTATAACAAAAAAATTTGCTTTGATACCTCAAATAGTTTAAGCAAATATGGTTTTTTGCTTCTCTTGTAAACTTATGAAGTGATGTTACATTATTTTGCATTTGAGATGACGATATGTAGATTCTCCAAAGTTCAGTTTTAAATTTCTCCATTGGTAAGATATGTCAATGCTTGGACACTTTTTTAGTTCAATGAAAAAATGTTCTGATTTTCATTTTCCTTGTTGTTGACAAGGATTCAAAATAAATCTTTGCTTAAAGGAGAAACTTTGCTCATAATTTGAGTATATTGTTTTTATTAAATTAAAAACCATTTTTAAACAGGTTTTCAATTCTGAATTTTATAATTAAGGGAACATAAGTAAAATGAATTTTTAAATTATGAAATACATTTTTGTTAAATAATTATTATAGCTATTATATTTAAGTCCCTGTGCTTTGAAATGTTTAAAAAAGAGTATAACTATCATATTTTGTTAAACGTTTATTGTTAAATCATTTTTAATTTGAATTTAAAACTTGTTTTAATATGGAAGAATAAATATGCATATTTTTTTCTAGCGTTTGAATTTTTTTTATTTTTAAATTAAAAACATTGTTATGTATGCACAGATGTAGATACAAGTATATAGCTTTCTTAAAATAATTGATTGAAAATTTATCAAAAGGATTTAGTTATTAATAGCAAACATTTTTTCAGTAAAAGAAAATGGACTCCTTTTTGAGTCTTTTTGATCCAAATCAACCAGATGATGGTTTTGATGAGGAAGCTGACATACGCAATAACAATTCCAGCGATTCAAATACTATCACTAGTGGACACAGTGGAAATTCTGGAGGTAGTAGTAGTGAAAGCGAAATAGAAGGACAAAGTAGCAACAATATAAATAAAATAATAATTGACTTTGACCAAGGTATACTACCACCAGAACCACAATTAGGAAACATTGAATATAAGCTCAAGCTCATAAGTCCATCAAAGCAAAGATTTGAACATTTAGTAACACAAATGAAATGGCGTTTACGGGAGGGCCATGGCGAAGCTATCTATGAAATCGGAGTATCAGATTCGGGACATTTGCACGGACTTAATGAAAAAGACATGAATGCCTCACTTTGCACACTTAAGCAAATGGCCCACAAATTGGGAGCAAGTACATCAGTGTTAAGGAGAAAATATGTTGTTGGCCGCAGATCAGTGGCTGAAGTTTTGGTACGGAAAATACCTGACGATCAGCATAATATAGAGGTAAGAGTAGCCGTATTAGGTGGTGCTGATGCTGGAAAATCAACATTATTGGGTGTGTTGACGCAAGGAGAATTTGATAATGGACGTGGAAGAGCGCGTTTAAATATGTTTAGACATATGCATGAAATACAGTCGGGTCGTACATCATGCATATCGCATGAAACATTGGGTTTTGATGCACAAGGGAATATAATTAACTATAAATATAATGAAATGATGACAGCAGAAGAAATAAGTGACCGTTCAACAAAGCTAGTAACATTTATGGACTTGGCTGGTCATCGGCGTTATATGCGTACCACAGTTCAAGCATTATCGGGTTATTCGCCACATTACGCCATGCTTGTCGTATCTGCTGGTGGTGGCTTTAATGGGACCAGTCAAGAGCATTTATCGATTGTCCGAGCTTTAGATATGCCATTCTTTGTGGTCATAACAAAAACTGACATCACATCACCAGAGCAAACTATACAAGAGCTTAAGAATTTGCTAACTTCAATCGGATGCCGAAAAGTGCCATTTATTGTAACGAATACTGATGAAGTTATATCAGCTGGGTCTAATCAATTTTCGGAAAACATTGTGCCAATATTTTGTGTATCAAATGTCACTGGTGCCGGCTTAAATCTTGTCACTAGATTTTTGTATGTTCTTTCACCGGTTGTTAGCAATTCGGAAAAAGAACGCCTAGAGCAAGAATCTTGTGAATTTCATATTGATGAAATATTTCGGGTATCTGAAGTTGGCCCAGTTGTTGGCGGCTTGTTGGTTAAAGGGGTACTAACAGAAAATATGGCAATGAAAATTGGTCCTTTACCGTGTGGAAGTTTTCATTCTGTTACTGTTCATACCATACATCGCAACAAGGCTCCTTGTCGAGTAGTAAGGGCGGGCCAAAGTGCATCTCTGTCATTTACTCCTAATCAAAAATTGCCATCACTACGAAGTGGTATGGTTTTATTAGCTGACTATGGAAATAATGAGGATCAACCGTATGGAACATTATTTTTTCAGGTATATTTACACTTTAATTAAAATTAATTTATATAAAACAAAGCTCGATTTAAAAAATATTTATGAAATTTGTTTTACAGGCTAAAGTATCGGTATTATTTCATGCTACTGCTATTTATGTAGGGTTTCAGACAACTGTACATATTGGCAGTATACGACAGACAGCGATTATAAGAGGAATAATGGGTGGCGAGAAAATTGGTACAAATGACAGCGCTTCGGTCATGTTTCAATTCGTTGGTCATCCCGAATATGTTCGTGCTGGTATGAGAGTTTTATTTCGAGAAGGATCGAACAAAGGTATAGGGGTAGTTACGCAAGTTTTTCCATTGAACAAATCAATAGGTAGACATTAAAACTGCTATATATATATATATATATATATATATATATATATATATATATATTAGTAGACATGCAATACTCGAACTATTGTTATAAAAATTTCATTTTGTCAAATAAGTTACGAGTATACTTCCAAATTTCGGATCTGCTTGATAAAAAATTATACCTCAATATATTTCGTTGTCATTAATTCCTGGATTTGAACATTTTTCGTATCTACATATTATTTAATAGAAGACTAAAGTGAAATTAAGTATACATTTTTAAAATGTATTTTTTTAGTTGTATAATATAGTAATATAAATTATTGTACATATATAATAGATTAATGTACATATAATAGACCTAGATTTGAATTTCAATACTTGTTATTTTTGTCGGTATGTAAGCGACTTATGAATTAAATTTTTGAAGTTTTGGTTTTACTGTGATCTTTTGTGGTAATTAAAAATAATAATTTTATTTAAAAAAACTGTATTCTTTAATGTGTAACATTATTTGAGCTTTTATTTTTTGACGATTTTCATAACAATGAAATTTTTTTTTAGAACCTAAGCTACATAGTTGTATAGTAATTTTGCCTTTTTATCGTACTTACAAAATAAGTTTCTTTAATTTAATTTTTACTTAAGTAAAATAAGTAAAATAAATTAAATCTGTAAAAAAATATAAAATAATATTTATGTATATAAATAAAAATATACAGGCGCGGATGCGGTTAAGCTTTCGTGGAAAAGAAATTCTATAAAATTACTCGTTTTATTACTGAAAAATGTTCCGTAATCGTTTAAAAGCATACATTTCTCTTTGAACTTTCCTCTGGATCCAACTCTGATAATAAACGTGAACATTTGTTATTACAATATTTGAATATTGTCCATATAATACACATGTATTATCTAGCTTTTTATTTGATTTTTTCGAAAAAATAACTACATATGTATATCGAAAGATTATTTAAATTTTTGATAATGTAAATTTATTATTATCTCTTTTCACCCTGTTTATTATTAATGTTCATTGACGGTGTTTCCGTTGCTGTTTTTCCTTCAATTTGTATGACTTTGTCTGCAACTTTTGAATGAAAGCGGAAAAGTACTGGTATCTCACCCAATGATGGATTGCCGTTAGTTTCTAATAAACGTATCCAAGATAAAAGAGAATCTTTTGTTGATGTTCCTGTAGCACATATAGCAAAAATTGTTCCATCATCTTGTTGGTGTACCGAACGGACTTTATCAATTTGGTATTGTGTTTTGATTGTCGATTCACCAAATAGAGGTACTTTTAACCGTGTGATATCTTGAATGTATAAAAATTTGATAAATTTTTAGTGTTAATATGTTTATGTTAAATATTTACCATACTTGGTAAATATTTAAAATTACGTTGTGTCGGTAGAATCTTAAAATATTTTATAAGGAGCAGTCAAAAAATCATGATACGTGGAGAACAGTGACGTGGCAATTCTCAACCTACTGAAGTAGTCTTAAAATGTTCAATAACATAAGCTGAATTAGAACAGTTGGCATAGTACTACAAGAACAATTATTTCTAAAAATGATTATCACTGTAATTAGCATAAATAAGATTTTCCTTGTTATTTATTAACCAAGTACCTAGATTACATTTTATGTTCTCTTAAAAAAATTATTTTATTTTCTTTTAAATTTTACTATTTAATGTACCAACTCCAAAAAATTATAAAATACTGCTTCTGCCACTGTAATATTTTAACAAAATATATCAAACATTTTTTACTTTTTGCTTTAGTGGTTACACATACAGAAGTGTTTGTTTCACTTTAAGTGAATAACAATAATAAATATATAAAAAAAAATTTACTGAAACAGAAATTTTATTATATTTCAAACTCACCATCTTCATCGTAATCTCGTTCAAGACTTTTTAAAAAGTCAAAATCAGGATCAGCTCTTAATGTGAAATAATTTATATATCTATTTCTTAACCAAATTAAAAAGGGACCTTCTATATACAAGGCCTTACTTCGACAATGATCCTTTAATAACTGCGATTGATCAGCACTCATACCACTTACAATCCAGGTTTCATCTAAAGCATCTTTAACTTCTTTCGTATTGAAAGTGGAAACCTTTGACCGAACATCAACAGAACACATACGTTCAATCGCCAATTTGGCTATCGTTAAAGTATCGTCGGGCACTGGATTTGGCAAAGGCCAAGGCGATAAATTTTTAAATTTTGGCATCCAATACATCATACGCCAATACTTGCGTAATGGATGACCATAACGTCCAAATATGTTCAATAGCATTGCTTCCATTTCAAAATCGGGCATGACGCCTAAATCTTCCATTTGCTCAAGTAAATCTATTATACACTGCTGTTGTTTTGGATAATGCATGAATTCTGCTTGAAAAAGATTTGTAGGTATCATTTTTCCTTTGGGCATGACATTTATTAGCGCCTTGTAAACTTCTAGGTCATGTTCTACACCAAATTCAGACATATGCTTCAGTGCAGCATATATGAATTCAACATGATTTCGTCGGTGGACATCACGTTTTATAAATACATCAACCATGCCTAGATATACATCCTTAGTTTTCTCTGAAGCAGTAGCAAATGGATTTCTAACTTTTGGTAAATTTTTATTTGGAGGTACTTTATTTTTCTGCTTTTGTTTGTTTTTATTCTCAGTTTGTTTATCTACATCTGGATCGTGACTCTCCTCATCTTTAACTGAAGGCCTTTTATTTGCTGTAGAGTAATTTTTATACTCAAAATAGCATTTTGAGATACATGGCACCATCACCATATTCACTTGGTGTGAAAACCGTATAAAACTAAATTTTCTCAACATTTCTCTTCGCTAATTTTTATTATTACTTTGTAGATTGGATATCAGGATATTAGTTACTATGGATTATGTCAGAAAATAGTAATATACTTCTTTAGAAACAAAAAATATAAAGTGAATTTATAATTATTTAATTTGCTTCATTGAAATGTTGCAAAGATGTGGGTCAGCTGTATGAAAGCAAGTGCAGCAAGTTATCGAAGAGAACCAGCTGATCGATTTCAACTTTTTTTGGACATCGAATTTGTCTGATGACACCCAGTATACAGGGACACAGAGTAGTCCATAGTGTAATTATATCAAGTGGAAGCAAGTCTACATGTGTTTTTTGTTTAAATTTCTATTTTATTAGATTTGAATATCAAAATTTTTCATTTTGTTTTGTTTGTTTAAGAAATAATATTATTATGCTATGTTCTGTTTCTTAATTTTAACATTCCATATCTAATTTTACACTAACAAAATATATGCTGCGTATATTTTCTATAATTATACTATGGAGTAGTCTGTGTATAGAGGTATTGTTAAATTTTGGCAGCACTCGTAAATATGACAACCTATTCCATTCCATTTTACATTATCAATTATTTTAATAGCTACTTTTTCCTCGACAACCGCTTGATTGTCATCATTTTTTTGCATACAAATTTTCAACATAAGGAAATGTTTTACTTTGTTTTGTTTAAATTTAATTAATTGCAATTAAATATGTACAAAGTTTCTTTACCATATTATTGAATTGGTTTAAAAAATGAACACTGTCCTCAACTAAATATTTCAACAAAAAGGGAATAAAAGGATTATACAGCGGCAAAGAAAATGGTCTATATCATGAGGCAACGAAAGAACATTTGTGCAAAAAAGATTTCTTTGAACGTAAAGCAAAGTATATCAGACATTATAACGCGCATATGGAAGGGTTAAAGAAAAATATTAACAACAAGTTGTTGTATATTAATGAAGACTTTTATTAAAGAATTTTATAAAAATTTATAAACATGCAGTGGTATTACAACTTTTTAGTTCGTCGGCCATATCTAATGGTATTATTTGTTGTTGTTTTATGTGTAGCGTGTATCATTGTATCATTAACTACAACTTATTTGCCAGATTTTAGTGACCCATCATTGGTAAGTTCTTTCATTATGTACTAATAGGTGTAATAGACTAAAAATATAAAACACATAAATTAAGAAAAATAGAAATGACTGACATTAATTGTTTATGGAAAAAATGTATGAGCAAAAAATGGAAAAATTTATATACCACTCCCCAATTAATATAACCCACTTCTATGTGGAAAAAACTATAAATTTATACTTGGCTTTAGCATATGCAATGCACGTTGTATATGCTTTCATTGTAACTGATGTATTAGTCACATCTATCCATTAATCTAAACACATCTATTATTGTTATAGGGCCTAGTTAGGCCCTATATACGGAGACCCAAAATATATTTTTCGTTATGCAACAACAGCTCTCTTATCTCCCCGGTGGTCAACAAAAATATCCTAGAACTCTAAGATGGGGCAGTTAGAAAGTACATATTTTAAGATTTTCACAAGCACTCTACATAACATGCATGTGCTCATCACAATATATCCCTTATTACACTGTGAATATTACAGCTTTCTGTAATTCATTATGTTAGAAGTGAAAGGTTCTTGCAAGTTCCAAATTAACTTGCCACAAGCAGTCGAAACATATTCTACCAACAAATAAATACATTTTTTTTATTATTAAGTGCAAATAAAATTACTTAATTATTTTTTAACTTCAGCCAGTACTGAATTGATACTTCAATTTGTGAATACGTTATCGTAATGAACGACAACGACAATCTAGAAACAATTTGTATGTATTTTTAGCAATATTTTTTAGTTTATTAATATTAAATAGTTTATAAACTTGAGCATGCACTTACAATTTAGTAGTACATATTTATTTACTTTCATTAAATACTCAGCTTCATATATTTATTTTTAGGGGTTTGAAACTCGTGGTACTAAAATCGGAAAACGTCTTGTCGCTTGGCATAATTTATTACAAGAAACTGGGCCTTCTAGTTTGTTGGTAGCTGACCCAAGTGATCTTTCTCTTAGAGACCACAATGTCGATCAAAGTAGATTCAACATCAACGATTATCCGGTAATATCAAGAAAAAATAAAAAACGAAAAAATCGCAAACAGAAAAGCAAACACAAGCAAAGAAAAACGAATAAAAAAACGAGAAATCATGGTGAATTAACAAAAAAATTTATGACGTTCAAGGAACGCTTAAAAAGTAAATCATCAAGAAATGATTTAAGCGAAAATAATAGAAATGTAACATTTGCGGCGACAGTTTGGCATGGTGATAGTGGAATATTTAAAGATTATGAAATTACTAATGATTCTTTGAACTCAGCACCCTCTTCTATTATAATGAGCAATCATGAAATCGCTTATGGTCGTAACATGACTTTCGTTGATGAAGATGCTCAACGTAATCGTATACATGCAAAAAAAAGTACATGGAGTATTCTTATAAATGGAAATATAAGTGACAAAGCCAGATTTCCTATAGAAGGTTTCTTTTGCGATTCACCATCAAAAGGTTATTCGCATTTTGTGGTTGAGCGCATTGGTCCCAACTCTACGGACTCGTTATTTGATCTTAATGGACTGTTAGCTATGTGCCAATTACAAGACCAAATTACAAAAGTACAGGACTACGGTGAATATTGCCAACGTGAAATGATAAGTAATAATTGTTGTCGCCCCTGGACGCTTTCGAACTACGCAGCATTATTAGCTAATAAAAGTTCTTGTTTTGACTTAACGGTAAGTTATGTCATGTTTATGTCTTATTAATATGTCATACTTTTAATTTACCAGCCAAATAGTAAGTCTTCGGTTGTAAATATGACAATAATAATGATTGTAATTATATTAATTTGTAAATTATTATCCTTATAAATAACCGAGTCGATTTAGTGATGTCCGTCTGTCCATGTGGATGTATAAATCAACTTTCTGAAGACCAACAGAAAAAATTTAGTATGCCAATTTGTTGAAAGTTCGGTCCATAATTGACCTCTGAAGTAGAACTTCCTATATTTTCTTACCATTTTTCTGAGTGCGTTTTTTTGCGTATTCTGTCTAAAATACAAAACGAACAAAAAACGTGGTTCGCAGTTTATCAAAAATAACAGTCATAATGTCTGTGCAAAAAATCAAAACATTCGGTTCACAAATGGCCGAGAAAAATCAAAAATACAACTGAAATTTTAGATTTTCATTAATTTCTGTTTTATTTATTAATGGAAATTTTTAAGCTGTGCATGTGCGTAATGTTGTGCACAAAACAAATCAGTCTAATATCATATTCACACTAGGTTGTGAGCGTGTTTTATGGCTAAAATCATAATTTTTATAATATTATATAAATGTCTGTATCTAAGTGTGTAATCTGTGTGTATTGATGGAACTATACAGTAACAGAGGCACTACAGTATACAAGAATTCATATTGAAAAAGAATTTTTCGAATAATTGCAAGTTCTTTATGGATATTAAATATTTAATTAAATATGTTTGGTTTATGTTTATATACATTTTAAATTAAATTTAATTAACACAGTAAGGGTATGTAAGACTCACACAGCCGAATTTAAATTGCTTATGTATATTATTTTTTTTAATATGTAAGAAGAATGTGAACTTAAGTTTAAAGATAAAAGAAAGTGTTATATGTTTGTATTTCTAATCTAGCATATGCATCCAATTGGTAAAAAAAAGTGTTAAAATATGTAAATAAATTTTTTATATTTATTTTTAGCACGACGATGTTTTACTGTTACAAAATCTTTTGCTTTCTTGTTTCGAATACTTCCATAATTTAAAATTAAGCAATGACTGCAGTGAACTTAACAAATGCTATGCACCTTCAGATTGTACTCGAAACAATATAGTTTTTAATATTCTACATTATTTGACTGATTATAATTTTATAAAAATTAATGTAAGTAGTAATATTGTCGTTTATTTGAAATTTACAGATGTTTAAAAATTTAATTTATTAATTAGATCATTTTTAATTTAATATTTTATGTTATTAACAGGACTCCAATATTTTTCTTAAATACTCGATGATTTTTGTCCCGGTACCACATACTATACATACATTACCTTTGTTCCATGAATGGGAGAAAACGTAAGTATCTTTCACATACATATGTACATAAATACGCAGTAAATTATCGAATCAACACTGAAATTTCGTCATGTGTCGTAATTCGATCAAAAGCGTTTTTTTTTTAAGTTACCAATCCTTTTTCCCTAATTGTACAGTAAAAACCAAAACGCCATTCGATTTGTGGTGACAACCAAACAGAAAATTAATTTTATTTATATAGATTATTATTAATATTTAATATTAGAACTTAATTCTAATATTAAATTTGTTAACGAGCACTGGTAAGATTTTTTAAGACAAAAAATGAATTCGCCAAAAATATATGCACATCTTTAATCATTTATTTTATCCTTATTTTTTCAGAGATTTAGGTAACGAAATTGTTCGAGTTGCAGCAATGGATTTAGGATTAGAGAATGAGCTATTTAATGAGTTACTCTTAACCGACACTTGGCTAGTAGCATTGGGTGGTGTATTTATTATGGCTTGTATGTGGTTGTACACCACTTCAGTATTTGTTACATTTATGACTTGTTTAGCTGTGATATTCTCATTAGGTTTAGCCTATTTTATTTATACCCTCGTTTTTGAAATGACATTTTTTCCGTATATGAATTTGTTGGCTGTAGTAGTTATTATAGGTGAGTACCATAAATGTTATATTAACATACACCGTTACATACATATGTACATATATACTATTCAATCTTTTTTTTAGGAATTGGTGCGGATGATGCTTTCATTTTTGTAAAAATTTGGCAATGTGTTCTAATTGAAAGATTTTCAAAAATGTCGATTGTAACCACAAAGTCATTAACGAATGCACCCGACATTGAACAAACAGAAACTTTGCAAAACTTAATGGCACTAACCTTTAGCCATGCCTCAATTTCAATGCTTGTAACATCATTAACGACAGCTGGAGCATTTTACGCATCATATACAAGCAACATCACTGCTATTAAATGTTTTGGGTAAAATAAAATTTGAATACTTTTGCTTTACCAGCAAGCACTGAAAACTTTTCTCCAATGATTTCATTAAATGATGCTTTTTAAATCTGCCGAATTTATTTTGCTTTCTAAAATAAAAGAAACAAAATTTCAAAGTTCTGTATTAAAAAAATCTCTTGCAGCAGTTTTTGTACAATTTCGTTTTATTTTACAGAATTAATACATATCTATACATAGAATTTTATTGATCAAAATGTTACTACAATTTTTTTTTTTTTTTTGATGACAAAAGTAAAGAAATATTAAAATTTTTAACTAGCACCAAAAATGTCTGGAAAAAAATTAATATTTTCAAACTTATTATTTGTAGAGTTTTTGCTGGAAGTGCTGTTATAGCAAACTACTTTCTAATGATCACGTGGTTGCCAGCTTCTATATCAATTATGGAGCGTATATCATCCTTTACAACTTGTAATAAACTACACATTCAAAAACTTTTTTTAATGATTAACAAGTCAATTAATAGGTTTTGTACAAAATTGGAGTTATTAATAACAACAGCAGTTTTAAATTATGCTTATGTATGGTTTTCATTATTTGGTAAATAAAAATATTGCTTTATTACTTCTATTACTCACTTTTGTTTTGTTCTCAGGCATACTTGGCATTTGCAGTGCTTACATTGTTTTATACAAACCGGGATTACAATTGCCAGAAAATTCTCATTTTAAACTTTTTGTTTCTAATCATCCATTTGAGGTTTACAATACCAAGTTTAAAAATGAATTTTGGTTCGAAAAATCATTTACTGTAAGTTCACGATTACATATAAGTTAAAAGTATTTAATTAAATATTTTTTTTTTTAGAATTATGAGAACTATAAATTTTCTTTACGTTTTGTTTGGGGTATACAACCTGTTGATGATGGCGATTATGATAATCCTTTTGCCTACGGAAGCTTACATTATGACAATAATTTTAATGTTTCAACAAAAGCCTCACAAATTTGGTTATTATCGTTTTGTCAAAATATAAAACGTCAACCGTTTTATCAATTAACTTTTGGTTTACTTTTACCAAATTGTTTTATAGAAAATTTTATAACCCTAATGCAAAGAATGTAAGTTTTCTTTCTTTAATAAGTAGTTGATATTTATTTATGTAAAGCTCCATTTATATTTTTTCTTAGGTGTGTCAATGAAATGGATTACACTGATCGTACTCCATGCTGTGATATTTCGAAATTTCCTTATGAACCTGAAGTATTCGATTTATGTTTACCTCAAATTATATCTTCGCTTTATGCCACACCAAGAGATTTCTTTTCGCCTGGTGTTGCTGGACCTCGCTTTATGGCTTCCACAAATTTAGATGTAAATGTAAATAATTCGCTCGGTGAAGATTTTGTAAATTCAACTTTAAACAACATGATCAATTCAACTGAATTGCCACCAATTGTTAAAGCATTGGTTGTTGAGTTTGAATCAAATGTTTCCTACTCGACTGTATATGAAACGGTGGCAGATTTTGTTAATGACGTAGAGGAGTGGTTTCAAAATGAATTAAAAACAGCACCGCCTGAAATGCAAGGTGGTTGGTTTATTAGTGAATTAAAATTTTATGATGTACAAAATACTCTTATTTCTGGAACTTTAGTTGCTATAACTGTAGCTATGGGTGCATCACTTATAGTAATACTGTTGGTGACACTAAATATATTGATATCACTTTATGCAGTAATAACAGTACTTTTTACCATCTTTGTAATCGTGGCTATACTTATTTTGCTTGGTTGGAAATTAAACATACTGGAAAGCGTAACTGTAAGCACAGCTATTGGGCTAGCGGTCGACTTTAGTATACATTATGGTATTCACTATCGGCTCTCGCCCTCATGTGAAAGAATAGCAGCCACACAATTTTCATTGTCACGTATTATTGGTCCCACTGCTATGGCAGCTATTACGACAGGCATTGCTGGAGCTCTTATGCTGTTTTCCAACGTGTTGCCTTATCTACAAATCGGTATATTTCTATTAGTCGTTATGGCAGTAAGTTGGTCTTATGCTACATTTTTTCTTATGAGCATGCTGAAGCTGTTTGGTCCGCAATATGGTTTTATGCAATTTCATTATCCACGGGTTAAAAAACGTTCCAATGTTAACTCAAACAAATACTATGAGCGAAAACAAAATCAGCTTACTAGAGAACAATTACTGACGCCATCTAGTTCGGCTGTTGGAGAATTTATTAATTCTGAATCGCATGAGCTAGAATCTTTAACTTCAAATTCAATGATAAAAACTATATCAGGGGCAGAATATTCAGCTCAAAATTTTCCATTGGATTATGAAAATTTGTTTGGCAGAAGAAAGCAACCGCTAACTAGCATAACATCTCCTATGACAAGCCATCATCATAAGTGTCCAGAGTTTATTAAAGAAAACTCTACCCAGGAAAGTCTATCAATTAAAGCCATTGTAACTAACAATGCTGCCGAAACGTATGATATCTCGAATCAGCAATTACCGGACGATACAAAATAATAAAAAAATTACTTCTTTTCTGTCTATGGTTAGTGCTGCTCGTACATAATGTTCCTTTCTTTATTATACTTGTAAGGTTTAATTTAAGTAAATAAGTATTAAATTTAATATTTACTGCAAAGAAAATTTTAAAATAGTTTTAAAAGAACATGTCAAAGTACAAAAAACAAATGCTATTTACAAGTTTGGTTTTTGTTTCTCTATGATTTTATCTATAATTTGCTATTTAGATATATTTTTTTACACAATTAATTGTTAGATGAAAATATTTTAAGGAAAACTTAATTTTCAAAGATCTCCAAATAAATGTTATTGGCAGTTTGTTACTTATTAAGTCTTTGTATATATGTATGTATGTATTTATTACGGTGATTCAAAAAAATTTTTAATTTTTTTTCAATTTACCCTCTCAAATGTTTCTATTTTATATAAAAAAACCCTCACCAAAGATGAGCCCTGTAGCTCAACTCTAAGAGGTTGCTATTTTAATTTTAGTTTTCCATGCAATTAATATGGAAAAAATTCTTTTTTTTACTACACATGTACATGTGAATAATTGAATGTATTAATTTCATAATGTTTCAAAATGTGATTTTTCTTGCCTGAAGATTTTTCACATGAGTATAAACTTCTTTTAAATCTATAGTTTTCATCATGGATCGGGTTCTGCTTTTATCTCTGTTTAAATTATAATTTTAGTTATTTTAGATCGCGCAGTTGTTTATTATTGTAATATAGTACAATATTACCTCGAAAAGAATAAATTTTTTAAAAATAAATGAGAAAAATATTTATTTAATTTATAATTAAGCTTTTATGAACACAAATGTGGAAATTTATATTTTTATTTAATTTAGCATTACATTTTTAGTACTTTAATGAATTGCAATCACATTTATGTATGGATTCGTATGCATGCATATGTATATACATACATGTGCATGTGTATTTAATTGTTTTAATGACTTTCATATAAAAATTTTCGCTGCAAATTTAAATCTTACTTCCATACTCATGACAAAGATTTTTGTTTAAGGGCTTATTAAACAATTTTCCCATAGAAAAATTAAAGAAAAATTTTTTACATGAATATGACAGTTAACCTTTAATAGAAATAATAATTAAATAATATAAGTCTATAATGTATGAATTTAATATTAGAAACTGTAAAACCGCTTTCAATTAAAGTGGTTTTAGTGCATTCCATACAAAATTTAAAAGATAGCAGTGCAGTTAATTATATATGTATAATTTCTATTTTATTTCTTTTAATTATAATTCTTTTTAACAACATCATATAGCATCAAGTAGTCATTGAGCTGTGCAAAACATTGGTAGTATGTATGTATTACGAACAGGAATGTGTTTTAGAAAATTTCTGTTTTTTTTATTTTTTAACAAAAAGTTAATTACTACTCAATTTATAAAATATATAAGTATTCTGTAGATGTAGTTAATAAAGTATATATGTATGTTTGTGTGACCTGTATCCATACATATGTATGTACTTATGATTTCAATATTTTTTTTAGTATTGAAAATGAAAATTTATTTGTTTTTGTATGTACTTATATGTATTACATAAGTATGTATATAAGAAATTGCATGCATTTTACTAATAAATATTTAATTTTGCTAATTAATTTATTTTTAAGCTTTAATGTTTTTCGTATGTACGTTTATAAATATTCAACAATATCGCATTTAATTGATATATTAGGGCAACTTTGTCCGACAACGTTGCGTCCGCGATAGTTAGGACTTTTCTCTGTAAGCAATTTTCGGAATATAGGTAATATTGCTGTTTCACCATCTAATAACTCCGTCTCTGAACTAGCACCATACATTGAGGAGGAATCAGTTTTAATACCACGATGCTTATTAGAACGTTGCTTTTCAGGAGCCACATTAGGCGACGAGTGATGATGGGCCGCATGTTGTATGTTTGTTCGATTTATTTTGCGTTGTTGTATACATTGAGTACTTGGAGGCGTTGGTTCGCGTTCTCGTTCGCTGTCTGTTTCACTTTGACATACTGTGCCCTTTTGTGGCTTATGTCGATATTTGTTACGGTTTTTTTCTGACACCGAACGTTGTATAGGTGAAGTCATTTGATCGTAAGGGGGTGGTATGATATGACTATGTTCGGAACAACGTTGAGGGCTGGCATAGTTGCGTGGCGATTGACGTGAATGTTGTTTAGCATGTGATAGAGTGTGTGTATCCCAAAGATCACTTTGGGATACAACAAAATTAGATTTTAATGCCGATCCCATACTAACGCGGCGGTTATCTGATGTTACAGGAGCTGTAGTTTAAAAAATACACCATAAAATATTAAATTAATGTGCTATTTTTTTTTTTTTTTTGACAAGAAAGTAAAAGTTAACTTTAACTTTGCAAATAACATTTTTTATAAATTAGGCTATTAATTTTTTATTATTAAAGTGCCTATTATCATATACAGAACACAAAACAGATTAATGTGTTCTTTTTCTAACATAAGAAATCAATGCGAATGAAAAGGTTCAGCTTTTTAAATGTTTTTGAGTAATTTCTATGCAGAATAGGACTTATATAAATAATATATGTAAAAATCGGATTCAGCATGCGAAAACTCTACGTGTAGGATCGCTGGTCATTGTTGTCCAATATTTTTCGTGATAAAAGCAAAAAATAAAAGTTTTCGCAAAATCCGGTTTTTCGTATGCACAACCATAATTGATAGGTTTTTTCCAATCATTTGAAAAATATTCATGGCAGGCTTTTAGGCGCTATTTCCGTAATAATTTTTTAAGGATTTCCGTTGAATCCCATTTTCACATTTAGGAACCTCAACTCGACGATTTCAAGAAAATCAGGAAAAGTTTAAAAGGAAAATTTAATTTACTATAGCACATGGCAAAGGCTTCATTTCAAAAGATTTATCCATTCAAAAGTTATAGCAATAAAACCAAAAAAGCTTATACGTATCACTGAGTACTGCTGCAATTTTTCGCAATAACTTTTGAATGGACTAATATTTTTGGATGAAACGTTCAAACCATGATAGAGTGAGAATTGGGATACCTCCCACATGCTATTTCCATTGCCTTTTGATCTGCCCACAATTAATTAAAAAAAAAAGTTTTCTCTGGAAATTTTTCCCGATTTTCGTAAAATATTTGTTGCAAATTTTGATTATTTTGAAAAATTATTACGGAAGCCTGCAATAAACCCGGAATTTTCTCGGACAAAGCGACAGGCAGGTTTTGCATGCGATTTTGTGTTTTCGCAATAACTTTGAAATAGATTAATATTATTTAATGAAACTTTCACCATGGGACAGAGCGGGAGATAGGCTATCTGCTACATACCACTTAATAGCCACACGCCACATTAACTTGAATTAAAGAGCGTTTTAAATAAGAAAAAAAAAACAAAAACGCTTATAACTTAAAAACAAAATTTTCCACTAACATGTAGCCCATTTCCCACTCTATGATAGAGTGCTGGGGTACTACTTACTTTTAACTACATTATTAGTTTTTCCATGACCTCCATGGGGACACACGCTATTAAGCTCATTCTGTGAATTTGATATATTTGTTGATGAATTCCTATGAATGTTATTGGCATACTTATTTTTTGTTGTTGGTGTTTGGGTACCATATTCATTTTGCTAAAGCCATAAAATTGTTTTAAAAAATACAAATAAAAAATATTTAAGCATACCCGTGAGGACGCTGTTGATTGTCTTCTTTCTCTTATGTTAGATTCATCACGATAAGTGTTGCTATAGTCTTGCCGTTTCAAGCTGGACATGGAGCCAATACTTACATCAGTTTGCGCTGAAACAGAATTACGTTTATCGACATGATGCCGTACGTCGTTGCAAATTTTTACTTGTTGCTGCTGTTGAAATTGTGCCTGCTGTTGAAGTTGTTGTTGTAATTGTTGTTGTAACGGCTGTTGCATAACTTGTTGCGGTTTAACTGATGATTGTACAGCAATGCTATCTTGGCGTTTGACATTCTTTTTACTAAAAGAAAACAATTTTTAACAAATACAATAAAAATGTTAATATACTTAATATAGAAATTAATTCTGGCATTCGTACATATATAAATAGTTGCATGTATAATATGTAGTTTTTATTACGTTACGTTATGGTACGTTTGGTAGTATATTTATTTTAGAGATCGCTTTCGCATTTGATAACATAGACAGAAGAATGTTCAGTTTCGAAATAAATTTCAATTCATAACAATTATGTACACTAATACCAGAATTAGCCCTTCAGATATGAACTTACGGCGGCAAAGACGGAGCAACTGTTGTAGATTGCACTGACATGACAGAATTATCTAGTTCAACATGGGTAGATGTAATGCTGTCTACTGATGTTAATTCCGTTATTTCTATTTTTTTTTTTTTTTTTTTTTGTTTTAAAAAATAAATGTTTAAATTATTAAAGGGAAAAAACCACAAATATTTACGAAAGTTCAACTACCAGTTGTACTCGGCATTTCCCTTCTAACAGGCGGTGCTGATAATCTGGCGGTTTCATTTACTCCATCGCCATTACTACTACCTAGCATTGGTTCAGTATCACCAGCAATACTACCACCACCCGAGCCACAAGTGACACCATCTATCCATTTTCTAGCTTCTGGTCCCAATTTTTTAATTAAAGCTTGCAATTCATTCTCCTTTTCCATCAAAGCTTTACGGAAACGACAATTTGTATTTTTGACATCACGTAAACGCTGTTCTAATTCACACACTGAAGAATCGCGACGATTTTTAGACATTGGACGCAGTGTAGCTCTAACCCGCTTATCAACAACACCTTGCGGGTTACGTTTCATTTCAACGAGCTATTAAAAAAATATATACAAACATATATGTTACTTAAATTAATATTTGAATTATATACATATGTAAGATTGTTTTTTATCACATTAGCACGAATAGTTAATTGTTCTTAAATATTAATAACAATTTTCTTGCTAAATGCGGTCTACATTTCAAGTAAAATAAAAAGCGAGTTTGTATATAAATATAAACTGTGCTATATGGAAAATCTACTCCCAAATTATAATATTTAACCTTTTATATGTATAACGTAGTTTGAAAACGTTCTTAAAAGTTACTTAATGTCACATGTGTGTGGTAATATGACTGATATCTAATAAACTTACTAACAAATGATAAGAAATACTTTTGATTCGTATTATTTTACAGTTTATAATTCTTACCCAATTTTGTATTACTTCATTGAAATGAACTCTACAAATTTGGCTATTCAATATTATACTCCAAACTTACTAAGTATTTTTTAAAAAAATGCAAGCAAATATAATAATTATCATAAGAATATATGTTTGCACGTTTAAATGACGTCGAGTGGTTTTTTTTTTTTTAATATTTACATTATTATTTTAAATTGTCTATATATAAATTTTTTATAGGGTGCCAGTAGTTGACAGTTTAACGTTTCTCCTTTTTTTCAAATTGGTACCATTTTACACATGATTATGGTATTACTCTGATAACAAGCTGTAATGGTACAGTATTGGGTATAATTGTAAATGTATTAAGCTATTTTTAAAAATTAAGTAGTTTTTTAAAAAATACACTAAGTTTGCCCATAGTTGGGATACATGTCCCATTTTCTGATCCTATTTTGCCTTTAAAATTTTTCAAGGCCATCAGCGCGCGACTCCAGAAACAAGATCCTGTATTGAAATTACGCAATAAAACGTTCTGCCGACCACCGGAAAAACACAATTTACAAATAGTCAGCACCCAATGACGCCTACAGCATCTTTAAAAATTAAAAAATAATTATTTTTCGATCATTTTTATTTATCAATGACAGTTTCTGTTTTTCTTATTTGGGTACCCTGTACCTAACGACAATATTCATCTCTTTTCTTGCCAAAGAAACCATTATAATATGGAAATTGTTTCAAATAATAGCTTTACCAACCCATTCAAAATTGGAATTGACACCAAATTTTTAGTAAGATAACAAGCACTTCTGCAGATGTTACAGGAGACACATTGAATAAGGGCAAATTATAATTAAATTACTCATTTCAGTAAGATGAACTAATTTGAGTACATTATTTCACCAAAATTCATTTTTTATAAAAAGAGCTCTCTGTTATTCTTATTTATTTGAGTTATAAAATCAAAAATGATGACTACTGGGTACATGTCGAAATTAGGAGCGTTTATGTTACAAAATCTTTTGTTGTTTGTACCAGATTAAAGTTTAAATATGTATATAAAAATGAAAAAATAAGCTTTAACGAACAGAATTAAAACTAACCATTTCAAAATGCCTTACCTCTATAAACTACTATATAATTATAATTATAATTATTTTTTTTTTATTTAACTATTCATGCATAAGATTATTTGGTTTTAGTTGCACTAAAAATTTCATATTATTTTTTTTAATATCTACGTATGCATTATTGTTATACATACACATTTGTTTAAAATAAAATTTTATGATAGCAATAACAATAGTTACACAAACACATACACATACATACATATAAAAAAACTACAAAACTTTCTTACTACCAGTCTTACTTTCGGTACGAACACCAAACATAAAGTTGCTGTCGTACAAAAAATTATAAAAAATGAGAGAAGAACAAACACCAAGTCCTTGCGATCTGATAATACTAATGAAATAGCTGCACCTGCAATACATGTTATAAAAACGTTGTAAACTGAGAATCCAATGTGTTTTGAGTCATTTAAAGCTGGTATTGAAACATGGCGCGTTTCCCAAGCCAAAAAGGCACCAAATACCTTTAATCACAAAGCATAATAATTTAATTAGGTAATCTAATGTGGTGCTCTTAAATAATACAAAAATCTTACCAAAAGTAAACCCTTGTAAGCATAAATAATACTAACAAATATTGTCATATGCTCCGATTGACAGTATTCATTTTCGGGTATGACTAAGACGTCATCAATATGTTCATGATGCTAGAAAAATACATGTAAGTACATAATTTTATTATATTTTTGTATAAATAGATTTAAGCTCGCTGGAGCATTTATTTTTTGTTACTAAGAAATTTTTTTAATTGAAAGTTATACTAATATAAATATAAGAAAACAGGTTAAACACGGATTACAAAACAAATTGTTTTCAAACACATACACGTTGCACAAGTCTACAATGATTTTGGTTACTCTAAATCAAATTGTGTACATACGTGTAGTTTTCGAGATTTAGCATTATATATAAAAAAGGGGTTACGGCACATAATTTGAAATAACTCGAGAAGTAGCTCTCTGATTGAATTTACAAAATTATGTTATTAAAATTTTTTTTTTAGGTTTTATAGTTTCTAAGATATTTTATCAAAATCTATTATAAACTTCAAAATTTACTAATAATTTAGCAGTAACATCTAAGATATTGTGTCATACAATTTGTTTTATATTTTAAAATAACAAAAAGTACTTGTTAAGAAAATTGTAGGACATAGGATTTTAGGTGTTACCATTAAATTGGGAATAAATTATATTATGCAAATATCAACATTAAGATTTTGTTCATATTAGATTTTTAATGAATTTTTGGAATTTTTCTTCAGAAAATAATTTTTTTTACAAAATTTTGTGAAAACTGTTAAAAAATTGATAATAACATAATTTAAAAATTATTTTATTCTTAATGTTTACGTGTTTTTCTAAGTTTAATCAGAGAGCTACTTCTCATGTTATTGCAAATTATAAGAGATAACCTCATCTTTTTTTCTATATAGCGCTAAGTCTCGAGAACTACTAGTAAGGTTAGAAATTTAAATTGACTATGAAACCTTAGGCACCACAAAAAAAATTTATGGGCCTGTGTCACGCATTACTTTCCCATAATTACGCAAATCGATTTAAAATTAAGAGCGATTCAAAATCAAAATTCTTTTTTTTATCGTATAAACGTTTAAAATTTTTCAAAGCTTAGCTGGACTTTGCTTTTTGTGGACTTATGATTGTGGCTGCACCTAATGAGACCGAAAGGATGCTTTTATAGCTTACATTTAAAGTTTATGCTATATTTATGCCATATGTACTTTCTGTTTTTTGTGGTTTTAAATGTAGTCAATTATTTCAAAATTTTGTTCAAAATCAAATACAGACATACTTCGTTTAACGCTCATATTGCGTTCCTGAAAATTGAGTGTTAACAGAAACGGCGTAAAAAGAGATACTAAAATATAGGGTTACGTTTCTAACTAAGACACTGTACTATCGTTCACCGTTCTCAATTCGCTTGATAACATTCATTTTCATCTCCATCGTTAAACTTTTTCTAGATTGCTTAGCAACGTCTGTCTGTGGTTCAATTGATTTTTTATTTAATCAAAATTACTGAGGTCTATATCAAACCATATCATTATTTCGAATGAACAATTTAATAAAAAATTTCACATGCTGGGATTCCCCGAATTAAAATCATTTTTGTTATTTTTTTTTTTTTTTTCAAAAACAATTATTCTAAGAACTGTAAATTAAGTTTTATCAATTGCATATGAAATTCGAAAACGAAAACGTTTTAAAAAATATTTTAAAGTTAAAATAATAAAAGAATAAAATAAGCGCTAAAAGAGGTAGCGTTAATCGAGGCATGTCTATATATTTATTTGTGAAGATTTTTATCCCTTTAGATTAAAATTTATATGCATAATTTTTTTCATGTTTGTAACTATGTACTCGTATGTATATTTATGTAGGAAAAATTTTTATTTTTACAAAACAAAAAACTTTTTTTTTTATGTTTATAAATATATGTATGTATGCACTTACCCTTGGTTCCAATTGCTTGGTGTCACGATAAAATGGATCTGCAATTTGCCAAGTGGTAATAATAGCTATATCTATTGCCAACAGAACTCCCACCACCATAAACAATTGATAGTCTTTTATAACCTTCTTATTTAATTTTAAGTCCGTAAAGATTGAATGAACTCGCCATGTTTTTGAAAACATTGCACCAAATGCCAAACTAAAGCCTGCCATCAAAATCCAAGCTCTAGCTGTACATATATAAGGGAAAGCTGCTACACTGCTGAGTGTTGTGTCCAGTCCCAAAAATATAACACTTAAATATGTTAAAATACAACCCACTATAATTAAATTATTCAAATGAGGACTGGACATTTTAATATATCTGTAGAAATATTATCAAAAAGAAACATTGTAAAATGTATAATAAATAATTAAAATGAAAACAAATACCTTTGGTTTCGGTACTTAATGTTAAATGCCAGGAATACACAAGCCAGGATTACACCCACTACAGAAGCACTAGCGGATATTATATAGATAGTTAAATTGACTTGACTGTGTTCGATGTATATTAATGTACGATCTTTTGGTGGAGTTTTGCCAACCTTAATATTAAATACTAATTTTATGACAAAATTGTTAATAAATAAAATTCAACATACCCATTTTACAGGTCTACCCAAGGTCAAATCCAAATGATTTAATTGTGAGTGATATTCTCCGATTTTTTCAACTAAACCTAGTTGAATCTGACTTATTAAAATATTAGCTTTACGTTCATTATTATAAAACCGTACAGGTCCCTTAACGTTTATACGAAATTAAAAGTTGATGAACATTTTTCTTTTGTTGTATATTTTATATTAATCAAGAAATGTGCTCCTCCCTACAGCGAACAAAAATTCTTTTTCCCAAATATATGGGTACACTTTATTTTTTAAACCGAAAACAAATAATAATTTCACGTGTAATTTTTGTTCACGATAAGGAGATTAATTTAAGCTTTAATATCTAATAAAATTTACCGTTACTCCTTCAAAAGATGTATTTCTGAGAGCTTCTAGAAAAACACTTTCCCACTCTTTAACACGGTAATCGAAATGAGTTAAAAAATCTTCACGTTTTTGAGCAACATATTGAATTGCTAACGCAGCAGCCCATATACCATCATAAGTGTAGCCATGAAAACGTGAATATTCATTTCCACGTAAGCTGTCGTATTCGGATAAGTATTCGTCTGCAGTCTTCAAAATGAAAATAACTTATTTGGGATGCTCTTAAAAATTAAAAAAAAACATACTATTCCCGCAATTGTTATGTCACCACTTGTAGATAGTGGTAATAAATCGACCATGATTGTGCCCTCTAACGCCATTGATATTTCTTCCACAGTACATTCTGTGTCAATGGTTGTATTCCACCAGTCACCTGAATATGTTGCCATGATCAGCCATTGATATGCACGACCATACATTTCCAATCTAGTCAAACAAATTAAAAATTTTTAAGGTTTAAGTTTTTGTTGTTATTGTGTTTAATTTACACTAGTAGTTTTATTAAAAACTATACTACTTAAACATTTTCAGTTGCGAAATAAAAAAATTAAATATAAACTTACTTGTAGGCATCGCAAAAGACTTTTCGAGCAAAGTGTTCGTTAAAATTACCCAAAATGATGCGAACATCCTTTTCCCTTAACTTCTTTAGTGATTCACTCACATCATTTACAAAACTTTGTGTTTCAACCACATCCAATTCCATTGCATCTAAATCTGCCACCATGTGATTATGAGGCAATGAATAGCGTGGTTCATTTTGATATAAAGTTCCAACACGAGTCCAATTAAATTCTTTTAGCAATGCTAAACGAGGTGCATTGAATGCATTTTCTGATGGTACCACACGAAAGAAATTGGGAAAAGCATCTTTAGTAAACATCGGATGGGTATCGGCATACGACAGCTGAGTCAAATGCCAATGCTTACTTGCCTTGGCTATCGGATCGGTAACATGTGTACATGCAGCACCAAATAACATGAGTTTATTCGGTCCCGAATGCATCATATCGAAGAAGGACTTGACACCAACGGCAGCATTACACTATTTTATTTTTATAGTAAGATTTCATATAAATTTAAATAGTTTTTATTCACCTTAATTGTTTATATAAAAAAAAATTAATTATTTATTTAATTTTACAAATGTAAATACCTCAGTATCGTTCCACCACATGTGCAATCTATAGTTAGTCAAAATTCTGGGATGTTCATTAACATGCGATAATGCCAATTTTACACTTGGCATTACTCCACGACCTGTATCGGAGTTTTCTACACCATCGCCGTACGGAAAAAAACCAGCTATATAGACATCAGAACGCTTAGCTGTTCTGGCTTTTGAGATAGTAGAGTATGCCAGAAATAGTACAATAATATACCATGGCAAAATGGACATCTTACCTTCTATGCTAATGCAGATAAGTAAATAAATTATTAATATGGGTTTAAACACAAATTATTAAATATCAATTAAGGAAGGAACTACATATATGTACTCGTATATAAATATATTGTTTTAAAAGGAATATAATTCAGGTTAATACGTTTGCTAAACACGAATAAATCAATGAACGTGTATAAAATAAACAAGCTTACAATTCTTAGGCCCCTTGTCACAAGTTAGGATTTTATGATTGATAGTTGCTTGAATCAACTTTGAAGCTAAAATTGTGTGTTAAATTAGAAAAACCGTTTGACATTTAAATTGTCGATATATTTTTATTTACGTTTCTCCTTAAAGGCTATTGGTAACTTTGTAATAAGTGCCCTGAAACCTATTAATTACAGCTATAAATTTTATGTTTGTGTTGTATTGTAACAAAAATACATTATAATTTTAGTCTTTTAGCACTTTTAAATAAAAAAATTCTGATTCCTTTAAGGCTAAAAGTTCTTTCGATGAATAGAAAAAAATTTACATATATATGTAAAAATCTGTTAAAAGAATTTAAGCACATTGCTAATTTGCGCAAAAATATATAATAATGGAAAAATAATTACTATACTTGTTATTTATTTCGTGTTAGCTCTATGAGCGATATTATTAGAATAGCTATTAAAACTGTATCAACTCCCCAAATCGGAAATGATTGATTTTAAAATTAACATCTTCGAAGGAAAATTTAAACTGTTACATTTAGCTCGTTATTAAATTATTTCGAAGCCTTTGTACAAAGTAGAGAACTTTTTAGTTGGTCAATAAATAAAGTAAAAATTAAAAAAAAATACAAACAAAAACACTTTTATCTTTATTATTAATAACTTACATCAGAAAACAAATTATAAACCACTTATGTATGTTTATTAAAATATTTTAATTGATCTATGTATATTGATTTTCTTCCAAAATGTATAAGCAATTTTGTATAATTGTTTATAAATTTTATATTATATTTTATAATATTATTTTATTTTATATTATAATTAGCTTCGATAAACAAAATTTACTCACTTTCGTGTGTTAATAACTGTTTTTAAGCATTTTCTTTTTTTAATAAAAGAATTTTTTTAGTTTTAGAGATAAAATGAAAATTGTGTATCCTTGTAAAGTGACAAGTTTGCTATTTGACAGTTTTAGAAAAGGATACACTATGTCATAATGTCATTAGCATGCGTAATATTTTGACATTAGCAACAGGTTTTTTTCCATTAAATTCCTTTTTCATTTTATATTTTAGTAACCATATTTTTGTTTTGATTATGGTATTTATGTAAAACAAAAACATAATAAACTTATCGTAGTTGTTATGTGTATACAGGTTTATGAACCATGTTACACTGGATATTGGAAATTGTATATGTGTATGCATGTACCATGGTAACTAATAGCAACCACTAAGTTATACAAAATACCTACAACACTTTCTTGTAATATTCATGCCTACGACTATTTAGTTTTAGTTCTTCATTTGGAGAAGGCTAACAAAACTAAATGGACGAGTATGCTCCAAGTCGTTATAAAATATCAGAGAAAATCGGCGAAGGTGTTCATGGATGTGTCTTTAAGGCTTTTGATTTACAACGTAAGCGTCCAGTTGCCATAAAAAAGGTTGCTTTAAAAAATAAATTCGGTAACATATCACTGAATACTTTACGTGAAATTAAAAGTTTACAATTATCAAAATGCGAATATGTGAGAATATAAAATTTGGTAAAGTTTTATTTTCCCTAATATTTAATATTTTTTATTTTATTTAGATCATTAATATATTAGATTTGTTTCCGGACTTAGTTGGCTTATCATTAGTACTGGAATACATGCCAGAAACATTATATGCAAAATTAAAAAATGAACTCAACCCTTTGAATAGACAACAAGTACGAAAATTTTCATTAATGATGCTAAAGGGTATTGAATATTTACATAGTTTGGATATTATACATAGGGTTGGTATAAATAATTAATATTACACTGTATATACACTTATTTTTTAAATTATTTTTTATTCACATTAAAAAATTGTGAAAATATAATTAGTAGATTCACACATTAGTCATAAAGTTATATGTTTTAAAAAGTTACACGAAAAAATATGGCTGCTTTGAGCAGCCATTCATAACTTAGTATGTGTGTACTCTATTTCAAATTTGAGTCAGCAGAAAATGTCTAATTATTTTAGGACTTTATGACTGATAGGATACCTTTGTAAAGCTCCCAATATCAACATTAATTTTACTGATATTTTCATATTATATTCAATATTTTCGGGAAATTTAAAAAAAAAATTGTGACACTGTCAAAAAACAAGAGATTTAAAAATTCCGAAAAAACAATTTTTATTTGCTGAAAAAAGACAAAAATTTTGTCAGCAATAATTTTCGAAGAGTTTGCTTAGATTTCAGTTAATTTTTCGTCTCTATTTTTTTCTAAATGTAATATTTTAATCACAGCCGCTTCCAAACTGTGGGTCGTGAATCACAGGGTGATTGTAAAGTTTTTAATTTCTGTTTTATATACAAACTTACAAAAATCTATTTTATGCAAATTTAAGAATCACTGTTAATATGGAGTTTTTTCTATTTTCCCCTTTCAGTTTTTGTGGAATGGGTTATTTAAAGTTAAAAAAAGAATAACTGTAAATGCCTATAATATCGACTTTTTTCTCTATTTTACTATTATTTAATTATAATTAAACGTAAAGCAGATCTTGGTTAAAAATAAATCACCTAAATAAATATGGACGCACTACATGCTTCATAGAGCAGCTCTTGTATCAAAAAATATGAGTGAGGAATTTATTAACATATTTCATACTCCTTTGAAAGCGAGATTATTTGGAAAGTTGTGTGAAGATATGGGAGCTGAATATACATCACTCTTGTACTATTGTGAAGTACGTTGGCTATCTCGTTCAAAATTTATTCAAAGAGTGTTCCAACTTAAAGACGAAATTGCGATCTTTCTTGCTGAAAGTCACAAAGATGAGGCATCTTCCTTTCGTAACGATAACTTTATTCTTAAGCTTGCTTATTTAATTGAAATTTTTAAATAATTAAACGATTTAAAACATTCACAAAGGCATGCTCTGATTCAAAAAGACAAAGTCATGGCATTCATTGAAAAATGGGAGCTTTGGATATCCAATTTAGACATTGTTTCAAGAAAAAAAATTTTTTAGAAAACATTTGCAAAGTTTATTAAAAGATTTTTCACATTATTTCAACGATATTAATTTTACAAAGTTTACAGGGATCCAATATCATTTTTTTTAATAACCAACTTGATGCATTGAGTTGACAATTTTCAAAAAAGAACAACTGAAATATAGTGCGATACTTCATCGCTATATATATATTAAATAATTTTATAGTAAAACTTTAATTTAGTTTTGGGTGGAACGAAAAAAATATTATATTACTTTTGTAACATCATATATAAACGAAACTGGATTTTCTGCTATAGCAGGAATTTCGAAATATCTAAATCGTTTAGTAGTGGAAAAAGAACTTCGGGGGGCTATTTCAACAATAACACCACGATTTAAGAAACTTTGTGCGAACAAACAAGCTTATCCATCACATAAAATGTTTTTCTAAAAATATACATACTAAATTTTTATTAATTTTCATTTATTTTATTCTATGAATACATTAATTTTTTTCTTATGTGGATCGCAGTATCAGAAAGCTTGTGTTTAAAAATTGTTTTACCATACTATAGGATAGACATTTTAACTTGTAAAATTCTTTTTATATATGCATACTTATATATAAGTATATTTATAGGATATTAAGCCGGCAAATCTGTTGATAAGCGAAAATGAAGTCCTTAAAATTTCAGACTTTGGATTGGCTCGTCTCTATTTCCCAGAAGAAGCATCGAGATTATATACACCACAAGTGTCTACACGATGGTATCGTGCACCTGAAATATTGTGGGGAAGCCAAAAATATGGGCCACCAGTTGATATGTGGGCTGCTGGCTGCGTTATCGCTGAAATGCTAAGAGGTGTACCACTGTTCGCAGTGAGTTTTTCATTTTGAAATTCTTAAAAAAGGATATATAATTTTGTATTTTAATAATGCCTAGGGAACTACCGATATTGAGCAGTTGGCTTTAGTTATACGTACATTAGGTACTCCACGCTTAAATGAATGGCCAGATTTAACATCACTACCTGATTATAATAAGATTAGGTGGGTATATAATTTGGGTATATACGAGTATATCTATGTAATTTGTATGTCTATTTAAATTATATTAAGGGACGGTTAATGAATTTAACTAAAGTAATCAACACTTTTATAATAATGTTGAGGCTTTATATGTTGCATTTATATTCGTACAAAAATATACAATTAATTTGTACATACACACTTATTTAATATGCAATTGCAAAAAAAAAAATAATCATAATTACGTACATATATCACTCATTGTGTCATACATAATTTATAAAAATTTTACTTTACAGAAAAATTTTTATTTGTATACCCTTCACTGTAAGTAATTTGTAATTTCTACACCGTACATAAAGTATAAATATTATGGATCCTTATAAATAGTGGAGTTAAATAAGCGATGCCCGTCTGTCTGTCTATCTGTCAAGTTGTTTAAATCAACTTTCTGAAGTCCCTAAGTACCGTACAGAAAAGTTTAGATTAAGAATCTGTCAGTTGTTACTATTCAGATTGCTGTTAAAATTCAGACCAATAGGTTCATAAACGGCAGAGCTATGAGCGCGACTACCTCTATTTTTTATCATTTTCAGAGTGGGTTTTTGCGTATTTTGTTTAAACTACAAATTGCACAAAAAAAAAGTGGTGAGCAATTTTGTCAGCAATAATAGTCATAATATCTGTGCAAAAAATCAGAACGATCGGTTCACAAATGGCCGAGAAAAATAAATACAACCAACATTTTTGATTCATTTTTCTTAGTTTTTATTTAGTAAATTTTTAAGCTGTACATGTGCGTAATGTTTGTGCACACAAACACGGAACCAATCAATCGGTCTTGTATATAAGTGTATACAAACGTGTGTACGCATGTGTGTATCTTAAATGACTTTCCTGTAATATTGAAAGATATTTTTACATTAATTTGAAATTCTATATTTAATATTAAATATTTCATTAAATGTGTTTAACTTAAAAAATGTTTGAAAATATTTTCAATCAAATTAAATTGAATTCTTATTAAATATTGAATTAAATTTAATTATTTAGTTTATTTAACACTAAAATAGGTATTCAAAGAACATTATTTTAATCAACATCTGTATGTTTTTTTTTTGTTTTTATTGGAAAAATATGCAAAATTAAGAATATGAATAGAGTGAAGGATATATAAGACTCGGGACAGCCGAATTTGACTTGTTTATTCTGAAAATAATGCTTGAAATATTTTAATTTTTTTTTAAATCTTACAATATATAAAGTAAAATATGTCAAGCTCACTCGATTCCGGACAGAAAATAAATAATAAAAAAATTAATTTTAATAATTTTAATAATCTGGAACTAAGCACAAATAAAGATTAATATTTTGTTAATTTTAATAATTTTTTTTAACCTAAATGGAAGGAACAAAAATTTTAAAACATTTTACATAGATGCAATTCAAACTAAAAAATTGTGAATTTTCCACTTACAAATAAAATTTGGATTTCAAAAATGAAATGACAATTATTCCATTATTAATAATTTTGAAATACATACATAAATACATATTATTTCAGATTTCCTAGCGCAGTAGGTATATATTGGGATAATCTCTTTCCCAGTTGCACGTATGCTACCGAGATAAACTTGGTCGCTAATCTTGTCATTTATAATCCTAATAATCGTTTAAAAGCTTCAGAGGTATGTATGTATATGCATCATGTATAAAAATGCTTCAATCGATTGGAATTAATTACAAGTTTAATTTTACTTTTTCAGGCCCTTAAACATGAATATTTTTACTAAAAGGAATTGACTATATGTAATAATTTCTATTTGGAATTTAAAAGTTTATTTATTTTTTATTTATTCAGTTCAATGCTTACTGAGTTTTTTGTTTGAATATTTGAATCTTTTTGTGACTATTGACAAATAATTCTTATTTAGTCAATTGCTTTTAACTTATAAAATGGTTCTAATGTTTGCAAGAAACTTTTGGAGTAATCTACTGAGGATTCAGAATAGCGTCTGATGAAATGGTCCATATAGATATGCTATCCCCTTCAGTACTTATTGTACTGTATAAATTACTCATGAGAATATCATGAGTAAAAGAATAAATTTAAAAACCAACACAATTTCTGGAATTAAGCACAAATAAAGATTAATATTTTGTATTGACTATATAATAATAATTAAGAATCATGAAATTAAAAAAAAAAAATATTGCATAAATTTGTAATGCAAAGTATTAGCATTCAGAATAGTCTCCAAATTTCAAAAATAAACAAACACTCATATTCTTCTTTTATTTTTTAATATGATAAACTATGTAGATGACGCAGCGAACTTTGTACTTTAGAGTACTTTTTCAGATATCTCAAAGTTACAGGATGGGTCTAGATCCGTTTATGATTCTTTCTTTTTTTATTATTGTAATGCTAAAATGTTGAAAAAGTTTTTTTTTTCTAACATTTTTTATCCCTTGTGGTTGTTGTTTTTTAATTGGTTGTGGTTGCTATTTTCAATTATTTATTTCATTACAATATATAGAAAAAATGAAACTTTTTAGACATTTTAGCATTTTTGAGGCACTATATGCAGTTTTTTCGGTTTAGTTTATTTTACACTTTTTATCTCCTAGTCTATAGCTACAATTGTTATGAAGACAGGAAAACAAAATTCCAATTGCTTTTCGTGATATAGCCGGGAGAAAAATTGCATGTTCTTCGGAAAAATAAAGTCTTAGCCAAAAGGTTCATAGGGCTATAAAATCCGAACAGTAGCTAAACTAACGAAACCCCAAATGATGTTTTCTTAAATTCGATAAGTACTTCGAGGAATTTCCCTCGTGTTGCACTGTGTAATTAATTCTTATTTGCTCTATGCAATGCTTTCACCATAGCAATAAACTGAAAAATGTGTACTAAAAATAGCCATTGTTTTTACAGACAGATTTTCCATGTCAGTAAAGAAATTGAGAAAAAGCGGTAACCTTGAAAATTAACTCCTAGCGAGAGGCTTTACATTAGCTTATATCACAGTGCAATCCAAAAATATCAGAAATAAATACACTTAATTATTTTTTTACACGATAGATACGTTACAAAAAAATTCGTGTAAAAAGAGAATTATTAAAAAATTCTTATTAGAGTAGACTCCATGTATTTTTGCTTACACTTTTTAATTCATTAATTATATTACAGAAAAATAAATGAAAATTGGAAAAAAGGTATATCAGTTAAAACAAAACAATTTGTGTAAAAAAAGAGATTTTCTTTTTCTTTTTAACTCGTGGTAAAAAAATTGGTGTAAAAAGAGAATTAGGTGTAATAGGAATTTAGTATGGTAGTAAATAAAATAACTGCAGTCAGTGGCATTATTTTTACCGACACTGTGTGTTGTTAGCGCTGCAAATGTTGAATAAATATAGCATAGCGCAGTTGCTTAATAACTTTTATGATACATTTTTTTCAAAAAAAAAAAAAAAACTTATGTACATCCCATCTACCATCAGTAATTAATTTGACGAGATCCTTTACTATTTTCTCCTTAAAAGTTTGGGAACATGCTTCTTATTGCCTACTCGGAGTTCTCTAAAGTGTCGTCGTTTTTAGTGAAGCATATCACTGCCGCTATAAAAATCAACAGCCGTCGTTGTCAATCAATTTGAAATTGCTTGGTGTACATCATTGGCGGAATAATTCGGCATAATCCAACAAACTTTTATTGTAAAGTATGTAACTTGCTTACAAAATATAATTTCAAAATGGATAGTGTTAAAAAGCAATTGTTGCAAGCATCCATTAATCACGGAGTCATCCCAATGGACATTTTGAAAAAGATTATTCTTGGACTTTGCGATGAATGTAAGTTTTCATATCTTTTCATGCCGTGGTTCTGCTTAGAAAACACCATTCATCTTAATCCCCGCCGATTCTGGTAGCCACTTTTTAAACTGCAATGTTGTAAAAGCGTTAATTTTTTTAATATTTATATGCATCATACTATGTATAAACAACACATTAAGGCAAATACTCAACCTTAGAATTTTAAACATTTACTTTCAGATTGTTCCTAATTTATGTAGATATGTATGTATATACAAACAGCTATGTAGAATTTATTTATTTAAACAAATGTATTGTAAACCCGTTGTTTTTACAGCCGTGTATATATTTAATAAATTGGGTACCTTTTAGATTAATGGGTAGCGTGCTAATCTATCAATCTGGGAGTTCAATTAGTGCCAAGACCCGGGGGCCGATGGTGAAAGTTACCAGTGCTCGTTAACAAATTTAATTTCTAATATTCATTAATAATATTTAATAAATCATGTTATTTTTTACATATTGGCAGACAATGTAAATCCTCCTGAAGATACAAATGGTTTAAAAGTTGTAATTGGTGAAATTGATAGCCAAATAAAAATATACGACCAGACATTGCAGTTTATTAAACATCCCATAAATGGTCTTGAATATTTGGTGTTTGCATTATTGCTAACGAACCAAGCATGTAAATTTCAACCGAGTTATACAGACACTGAGCGAAGATATTTTTACAAACTATTGGAAACCTTAGCAAACACTGAAGGTTATGGAATTGAATGGAATAATATATATGGCATAGCTAATGACTTACCAGCAAACGCTCAACATCCACTATCTAAGGAGCGCATACAAGAATTGGAAAATATTTGGATTACTCAAGGATATTTCCTCGAATTTGAAGACAAAGTATATTTTGGGCCACGAACTATGCTTGAGTTTGGAAAGTATTTAAAAAATCACTTTCCAGACGTGATAAACGATTGTGTCCTTTGCAACAATATTGTTTACTGGGTAAGAAAAAAACATATAATTCTGAACGAAAATTCATTTAACTCTTTGTTAAACACAAAATGGTAAAATAATGTGCATATATATTCCTATTTAGGACGTTAAATGCTCCGAATGTCAAGTGAAGCTACATCGTGACTGTATACGAAAGTATTTGATAAAAAAGTCTTCATGTCCAAGTTGCAAAAGAACATGGAATACTCCATTAAATTCATAACTATGCATTAAATATGTATGTACTTAACTAAAGGGCCTACAAGCACTTTTTATTATAAAATATTACACCTGTTTTAAGTGATATGTCGATTTCAAGTATACATGTTTGTTCACCCCTTTAGTATGTACATCATACAAAGCATACCGCATTAAGAGTTGCATTAATCATTAAATTTTTTCTAGTAATGCAAATAATTTTACTGATCAGTAATTAGTAATTTTTTACTAATACAAAAATTTAATTTTCATTACTAGTAAATTTTTAATGTGTACCAAAAAATGCAGTAATCGGTGAAATTTATTTTTAGCTGTAGTGAAAAGTGACCATCTATGATACACATAATTTTTTATTTAATTATAACTTTTAAAAAAACAGTTCATTTATAAATGTACATTGAAAATAATAAAAATATTTGTTTGAGATATAAAAATTACAACTAAATACCTATCCATTACTGAATTTCTTAATTTATTACGATAATTTTATTTAAACTTATGTTTCAAGCATTATGGAAGTAACGACGAAGTGATGAGTAAGTAAACAGAGGCATAAGTAGTTCTCATCTTCTTTTAATTTGCGGTTTAATGCGTAGTAATCCTTAGACAGATTTGATAACAACTACACATACTGGTACTGCAAAAGATTAGGAGATTGTCATATCTTAAGAATTTTCAGTTTCCTTAAATCTGAAAGTATAAAAAAAATGTATGTGAACGCATTTAGCTCAGTGAACCATAGAAAATTTCACTGGCAATTATGGGATTAATATCAAATCGTTCGTGAAAACAATTTGATATTTGTGTTTGTAAATTTTTTATTTACTTGCATTTAAGACATGTAAAAAATACTGTCTGTCCTTCATCAGCAGATCGCAATTGAAGGGTGGCATACGTCATTTTATCGTGGCCACATTTAGAACATTTTCGTTCTACAACAGGACCTTCCGGATCTGATACTTTTTCATGTTTAGCTTTTAATATCTTTTCTGGATCATAGTCATTAAAATGTATCGTGTACTCTATTATTTGGTCCCCAAACACTAGAAAAAATTCGCTTTAAATAAAAATTACCGAAATTGATATATAAATACCATCAGCTTTAAATGACTGTTTGCAGTTGTAGCAGATTACGTCTTTATTACTAGTCAATGATGGAAATATAGAACCACAAATGGGACAAAACCCAGGTGTAGAAGTAAATAATTCCATTTTTACAAAATAAACTAATACACGTGTGTATGTAGAGTTGCCAGATCTTAGACCAGCTGAAAACGCTTTTCAACACTGCTAAAAATCTCATTCGAATATTCTTTATACATATGGGTATACCTACATACAAATGTATGTAATCAAAATTATTACATTAAAAATTTGCTTTAAAAATCATTTTTCGTCCTCGCTAGCTTGTGATTCATTTTCACAATCTGATTCATCTTCCCCATAATCATCGTCTTCCTCATCATCATCATCATCACCATATGCCTCGTGTCCATACGTAGATGACGAGGCCCCATTACCATAAAAACCGCCGCCGCCAAATTCATCATCGCTATCTCCATAAGCACCTCCTTGTTGCTGACGTCCAAATTTATGTGAACGAGTGGACATACTTAAATCTTTTGTGACTGAAGTATCATAATTGCATTTGGGGCATGGTATAGCCTTATTTTTTTCATATTTAAATCCTTTACGTTTAACATGATCCTCACAATAGCAAGTTTTGCAACGCAAGCATGAGTACTGCCCTAGACGATTACACGACTGACACTTGTAATTTTCGCTTTCCAAGACTTGACAAGACGCTTGGTGTTCAAACTGATCATCTTCACATAAAAAGCCATCACAAAATGAACATTTAAATATTCTTCCACCATGGTCCCATACACCTCTTTCACATTCCAAACAGACGGCATTCTGCAAAGGACAAGTGCAAGCATGTGTTTGTAAGCATTTACGACCGTGACACACCCACGCTTCGCAAAAATCACAAATAGCACCAACCATCCCCAGCCCCGTAGTAAAAACTCCTGCATGTTTAATAACACAATCTCCTGTTTTAAGCATACATTTTACTTTTCCACATTGCGCACATATTGGAAGACGCTGAATTGATTGACAAAAATAACAAAATGCTCTGGACTTTTGCTTACGAAAGCATTTCTCACATTCCATAGGTGCATTACATGGTAGATCCGCCAGTGGTATCTCTCGAGTACGTATTTCCTTGAGTCTTAATTTTTGCTTTTCTGCCTTTTTCCGCTGTCCAGTTTTTTTCTTGGGCATTTTTTCCGAATTAATATGTTAGAAAGAAAATTTTTTTGTAAAATTTTGATATTTATCTAAGTATTGCATATATTTTATATATACATATATAGTTAATATACCATGACCAAGGCGAGTTCATATGAATGAATTCGCTTTGACCATGACTACAAGCGGCTAACAGCTGATTTGATGCTAACGCCGTCAACTTAGACCTTTTTGAGAGGAAGAATTCACGAACACGCATGGCAGAATTAACACGGTAATGACAGTAGAACAGTATACATATCCTGCTATCTTTAGCACTAAGCAACTCTTTAGTAAACGGTTGCTCGGTGGCCATGCGAACACGCTTTTATTATGAGATTTCCTTAACTTGCGCCACAGAACAAAATTCAAATATTTTACCAAAAATCCGACTAGCTTGTCAAAATGTTGTTACGTTTCTTATTTTTTTTATATTTGCTTTGATAAATGTGATGCCTACTAGTTCATACATCATTCACAGGTTAGGTCCCAACCCACAATTATTAATCAGGAACAGATACATCACAAGAAAAATAAATTAAATAAAAAATACTATAAACATAAAAAAATAACTGATTTTCTATGTATTTATGTAAATATAATTTGAAACAATATGTTCTTGCTTGTTGGTTGTTTGACAACCAATATAATGCATTTAGTAAGATTAATTCTGCCATTATAATGCCTATTACACGCCATCCTATATGTGAGACACATATATTTTGGGTCATCCTAAGCCTAAAAAACATGACATTAAAATTTGTTTTATGTACGGGGCTGGCCACATCTACAATACCGAAACAGTTTTCTTTATACAAAATTCTAAATACAATTTAGTTCATACTTTTTCTAAATTCTTCTAAAATTGCTTTCGTGTCCACACAAAAATTTCGTTTTATTCTCTCATAAACTCAATTTGCGCAACTCAATTATTAGTCTTGAAAATATTTAGTTTACTACGGATTAAAACAAATATATAATTTAAAAATTTTTATTTTCTTTGCTTATAACTGTACTACATACAATGTTGTAGGATTTTTAGTTTAAAATATTTTTTTTTAATAATTATATACCGCAATACAATGCAAAATCCGAGTATGCAACATTACGGAAAAATAAGTTTCTTTTTTACTTCAATACATAATTCATATTCATATCAATCTCACTTTCACGAATCGCGGCATACGGATATATTAATGCTGAATTGATTTTTTTTCCAAATATATTTATATTCAAATAACTCAAACGGTTTTGCTCTCTTCTCTAAATAATACAGGTTATTAATGAAAAACATATTTTATACGCGTGTTCTTTCGGAACGGATAAATTTTTTACTAAATCAACATATTTTTATTTTCACCAAAAATTAAGCATTAAAGTCTGCAAATGGATCACAGATTAGTTAGGTGTTAAATTTTTCACTTTCGATTAAAATATACGGAATAGAGAACATCACTAATTAGTATTTGTAGGACGAACAGTACTTCTTTATTCTGTAAAAAAGACTTACAATGTGTAAGATGTACCTGATGCTGCAAGCAAGCACTAAAAACTCCTTATAGATACAATGCATACATTTTTAGTCATTAAAATAACTGCAGTTACACAACGTTGCAATTAGCTTCTATTTTAAACAACAAAAGCTAATTGGTACAGCGAATGATAACGTTCGATATTGATGAAAATAATAAATGTAAATATTTATGTATTAAAAAATAGAGAAAATTCAAAAGTAAAATAAAAAAAATTAATATTATTGTTGTGAAAAGACGAAGGAAATTTGTAAATAAAGTTATATTAATTTTTATTTTAAATGTCTAGAATCTAATCATCCATGCTCTCGTTTCGATCAGGAGATGCGTTACCATTTTTCGGTGATGCAGACCTCGACCTAGAACGCGATTTATTGTCGTTAGAAACAGAGCGATCGCTGCAAATAAAAAGAAAAACAAAAACAAAACACAAGCATACACATAAGTTCCAGCATAAAACATTATATAATAGATAGATATAAAGAAATATGGATTATAGGTAATTGTTATGCCCCATTTTTATTTAGCGAAACTTAGCATAAAATGAAAACCGATTTTATTGAGTAACTATTAAGAAATTACTCAAGTAATTTTTTTTAAAGAATCAGTTACGTTACACGTTTACTTTAAAAACATTGAGGCATACAATTTTAAAATAAGTATGTAAGTTAAAAATTAAGACAAACCAAAAAATATTTTTATATACAATTAAGTTCTGCTTTTGAAAAAAAAAATGTTAATAGATACAAAAATATTTTCGAATTAAAAAGAAAATTGTAATTTTATACAATATGGAAAAGGAAGAAATAGTAAGAGTAAAAAAGAACGTACTCAACGCGAATTGTGAGATACGGCATCATATAATAGGCGACAGACGACAATATGTGTACATCCACCCAAATTTAAATTACAAATTATAATTATGTATGTGCATTGCAATCAATCAAATCAATGGTTATTACATATATGGTAGAATTCAATCGAGTGTTGCAACGCAAAATAAAAAAACAGAAAAAACATTTAATTTACAGTGCACAAGTTTCAATATAAAAAAAAAAAACCAAAACTTACCGTGAACGAGAGTCTCTACGAGATTTCGACCGAGAGCGTGATCTGGATTCACGTTTAGAATTGGAACGTGATCGGGAACGTGAGCGGGAATCACGTTTGATTGAGCGAGAACGTGAGCGGGAACGAGACTTGGATTTCGACTTTGACAGTTCACGCGATTTGCTGAAAGAAATACATTACAGAAACTTTTTATATGAAATTATAAAACATCATTAACATTCACTTACTTTGAACGAGAACGGGATCGTGATTTAACTGGTGACTTAGACTTTGAACGAGCTCCACGGGACTTGGAACGACTACGTGACTTACTACGTGAACGTGATGAACGACGTGAACGGGAACGTGAACGTCTGCGTGATCGCGAACGAGATCGAGAGCTAGATGAACCAGATGCTCCACGTCCACCGCGACCACCACGACCACTTCGCCGGTCTTCGACCAATCGTATACGACGACCATTTAAGTCGGTATCATCCAATTTTTCAATTGCTGTTTTCATATCGGACAGCGAAGCAAATTCTACAACACTAAATACACATAAAAAATTAATATTACCTTATATATTAGAGTTAAATCAGTACTTACCCTTCATTTCGTCTTTGTTTATGGGCATCCGCATATGTAACTTCACCAGCTTGTCGCATATAGTCTTTGAGATCCTGTAATATGAAGCACGTCATGTAACAACAAACACCATAGAAAGAATAAAAAGCAATAATTCTTACATTAGTTCACATTAGACTAAGAAAAATTAAAAAAGAGTAACATATTCGAAAATGAATAAACATATTAAAATGATTATTACAGAAACATGCGTTGCGTTGTTTAGCCCATATATATAATAATCGATCGTCAGCAAACTGTTGTATTTTTTATAATTCCTTATACTCTCTGCATATAGATTTTTAAATTTCCGTCTACCCTCATCCTTTCTCTTTAAAAATTAGCATGTTAACCATAATAATGCTTGAATATGTAATTCTTTTTCGAAGTGTTTTAACTCTTTATTAATATACAAGTGTTTCGAAGAATAATAATTTAAAAATAGTATATATTAAAGGAAACTTAAAAAAGTACAACTTTTTGAGATGGTTGAATTTAACAGTTCTTACATAGGAGAAGAGACGTCTGTTTTTGGACCAACCGATCTACCAGAACCAGAAGATCAACTGACCAATTCAACATAGTGACACGTGTTTTTATGTATAGGTGATGGAAGGGTAGTTGTTAGAAGATGGCCGTTTCTCAAAAGTTGTAAAGTTATCAAGCTGTAGAAGTGTTTACGTATACTCTTCACTTTATATGAACGATGAACACGTGTTTTTTAGGAACTTTTCTACAGTCTCGATAAAGAAACATCATAGTCATCGTCTTGTCTTTTAAAGGGATCGCTTAGAAAATATACGTTTTTTTTATGACCAATAATATAAATCGAAGGCTGGAGGAATAAAAAACATCGAAGATAGTACAAATTTGCCAGCGTAAACAAAGCCTGCCGGAATGTGTTCTTTTACCAGCTTCCAGTAGTTTTGTTTTAGGAAAAGGGGAACATAGTGGTTGTGGTGACAAGTAATAGGTGACATTAGTAATTAGCCAATGACATCTGCCAAAATGGTATTGCCAAAGAAATGATTTGAGCCTGAACCTATGGATGTATGGATGAATACAGTTTTCCAACCTCACTGGAATGAGTCATACAATATCAGTTCGCTTTGAAAACGTACTGCAATTACTGAAAAAAAGATAAATTGTGACATGTCTCCGAAATTAAAAAAAGAGACAAGAATTTTAATGTGTATAAATATTTTTCGAGCCAGTCACATCTCTCGATATTCGTGTGGTCAACTTCTGCTCAAGTTTAAACTTTATTGCCTCAACTTCTTAATAAATAAATTATCATCAATCACAACAGCCGTCATCTTCATCTATAGTCAAGAATCGATGAACCCAGAAAAATAGGAAGGAACTGGATCATGTTTCGCCAGTCATCAAGATATAGAAAAATCAATTGGAGGTAACCAATATATTCCCTCTTCTTTCTCGTGCCCTCTATCTCTTCACTAGACTGGTTTTGAACGATACATAACATAAACAAAAATGGTCTTCATTGGAACACATTTGCCTGCCTGCCTGTCTGCTTGAAAGCCTTGCCTTCAATTTATAATTCTTATGTTTGCCTCTGTTGTTGCAATAGGTTTGGTTTGGCTGGATTTAATTAAGTTTCAAGCATGATCTTTAATTTTATACGGTACGGTATTCCCAACGCAATAAGTTCACAATTGGACGGACCTCTCTGCATCGAGTACTCCGATTGTGTTCAGAAATGACAAAAACGAATTGTGCTTTCAGAATTCTAGAATTAAATTTTTATATTTCAAAAATATTAAAATTTTTTATACACTTAAAGAATTTATTTTTTGAAATACCTAATATGATGGTATCATTTTTAATTTATTCTCAATTTTAGCTACAAACACAATCGTATAAAATAAAACAACTTCAACATTTTGGATACCACCAATTTGGTTTTATATACTGTAGTAGTAAGTAGTAGTTAGAACGAGCTAGTTAGATGGATTTATCTCGTTTTTAGTTTTACCTCCACGTGGCATCACATCGCAATGATGAAATTGTCTTTTTTTACAAACAACTGAATAGATTTTTATGTGCTATGTGATTGATCATTTCTATAAATGTTGTACAAGCGACCAAATTGTGTGTCATATGTAATTTTATAGCATCTTCTGAGACAAACGCAATTTATGTTTGTAAAAACCCTGTACTTCTGTTCTGTGGCATCTATTATAAAGAAATAGTATTATCTATTCACATTTTAAAACTCTCTGCTCAAATTATGTCACCACATGCTTTCCAGTTATCGAATGTTCATTTAAATTGGTATATCGTCTTTTTTATTTGGACGTCATATAATCGGAGTTGAAACCTTAATAAACCATCATTTTCGCAATACGTAGACCAATTTCTTAATTATTTTGTGTCATCATATAGTTCTCTGAGATTGATATATCGATATTCACATCAAATTCAAAATAAATAAGGTAACATTTTAGACTCGCGTAGATAATCACTAGCTATCTTCTGCGTTTATTGCACCATTGTAATTGACCCATTTTTTATTTTGTTCACCTAATATAGTATATAATTTTTTTTTTACAGATTAAATGCATTTGAAGCACACTATTTTCGTAGGACGATGATGATGACCCCAATTTCGTTTTTACGCGCATTTGGTAGTATTTAGGTCGGTAACATTTCAGAAATAGAAACAATTTTAGGGGAAATAATATGTCAGTTTTTATTTCACACATATTAAGTTTATATACAAAATATTGAAAAGGATTTTCAAGGATGGATAAATTTTTTAAGTTTTTATTAATTAATTAAAAAAAAAGCTCTTTTAACCAATAAATAATAAACAATAATGGAAAAAATAAATGTTTATACATACATTTATATGTATTAGGGATGGTCGATTTGTATGGAGACAAAAAAAAAAATCGCTCAAATTACAAGGAAAATCGTATTCTAGGGGTCAAAATAAAAAACTTTGCCGAAGGAACCATACCTCTACAATGTATTTTGCTGTCTCGACTTTTGACCCAAAGTGTCAATAATTTGCTTTTATTTTCTTTTCTATTATTAAGCAAAATTAATTTTTTCATTTCATTCTGACTAAACAAATTTCTAAAGAGAAAAATAAACTCCAAAAATAAAAAAAACAGCCATTTCGGTGATTTTTTCTTTTAAAGTGCCAAAAATGGTGATTTTTTGAAATGTTACGGGGGGTGTGCCACTGGCATAGGTGGGTCGGCCCTCCAAAGTTAGTGGGGGTCAGTCATACATTTTGACTCGATTGAGACACTCTAAATCTAAATGGGTCAAAGTGAGATTTTTCAAAATTTGACCCTTCGGATCAAAAGTCGGAACATCAAAATACATTGTAAAGGTATGGTTCCTTCGGCAAAATTTCTTATTTTGATCCCTAGAACACGATTTTCCTTGTAATTTTTGCGATTTTTAAATTGACCCTCCCTAATATGTATATATACATATGTATATATACATATGTACATACATATGGATGTATGTATACGCATATATGATTTAAATGGAAGAAAGGTTTGTTAGCACCATGCAGGATAATATATTTTCGCATATACCATAAAATTGGCATATGTAAGTCGGAAAAAACATAATAAATATGTATTAATACTCTACATTTATATATCGTTACCTTAGCTATTAAATTTTATATTAAGGTGTCACCATGACATTTGCTGACGGTTAAATGAATTAAAAAATGAGAAATACTAATTTGCTTGTTAAAATTACAATTATATACACATCGGTATATAGTTGATATTTTCTTTTTTCTATATAAATTTTCAACATATCCGACTTGAAAAAGACATTAAAAAGCACCAATTCATCATTTTCCGAAGTTACTATTAAACTTCAGTTTTATATAAGATAAATAAATAAATATTTTTTAAGCTTTTAGGCCTTTTTATATATTTGTATTTATTATTAAATTAAATTAAAAAATATTTATTTATTTACTTTCAGATAAAAAGGTCAAATAATCAATATTTATATTTATATAAGATAATTTTCTCTGCTTTTGCTTTGCCACATCAGAACAAAACTAGTTATAGACCACACATAACTAGGCTTTAAATTATTCAGTTCATCATTCGCTGATTACTTTGTTTAATCATAATACCAAAATATACACATAAATGTCGAATGATCTGCTCTTGACCCCTACACACCGCTAATTTTAAGTATAGTTGAATCAAATTGTTTGCCTTACAAAATCCTTACATTAACTAATTGTAAGATAGCTTTTAACAATGAATTTAAGTTGCAACACAATCAAAATATGTGTATATGAATATTGCACATGCAAAAATACCTATTTGCCCCCTTTGAAAATATACCCCATTTGAATACAACTTAAGGTAACGATATTTATGTATGCATGTACATACATATGTATATAGATACGTTTATCGAACAAATATTAGTATTACAAGTTTTCGAAAAAAAGAACTGTAAAACGGGGGATAGACACATCAAATTTCAACATCAATCCATTTGTGTGGGTTTTTGAATTTGACGCAACCAAAACTAGTTTGATTTTTTTGAGACGCACACATATGCATAATTTGATGTGTCTATCCCCCATTTAAGTTAACTATGTAATGCACATAAGTACAAGAACACAGTACATACTGCAAAGCGCGAAGAAACAGTGTACTGTATTAGCTTTATAGAAAATAGTTTAGAAGAATTGTGAACTGACAACAAAAACTACGACAATATACTTTTACGGTTAGTAAATAATTTAATGTGCTTATATTTGTATTTAGTGTATTATGTAACGTGAGCCCTTATTTAACATCAACAGGTAACAGACCAAATTTGGAAAGGGTGCAGGCAGCGTGTAGAACGAATATCTGTATGGGACATGTTTTCATTTATCTTTCTTACTTTTTGTATTATCGTAACTTTTGTCCTGACGCTTCACACCATTTGGACTACATCTTTGTCTACTAATTGCCATTATTTAAAAGATTTAGGTATGTTATAAGAGAATACGTATACCATAGGTTTTCGATTTGTGTTTTTAAATTAATTACGTAACAATTTTGTAATTAATATACTAATATTATTTTAGCTCTCCAATTCGTAATGTAGGTCTCTGCTTTCACTATGAAAGTTTTGAAGACCATCATGCCAGTTATGAATATTCTCAAATATATTTATTCCCTGAGAGAATTTGGGTTTTTGGGAGAGAATTTCCTAAATCAGATAATTTGCCATGTATAAAAAGAAAGAAATTTTTTTATAATAAAAGAAAAGGGAAAAGTGAAAAACTCCCGCGGAATATTTATTCATAATTGAACTGTATATCTTTATTGAACTTTCATTGCCGTTCTCACAACACAAGTCTTTTGCTAAAGTTTTGTTGCGTGTGATTTTGACGCTTATGTATGACAGAACAAAACGAATTTAAAGTACCACCAAGGGTATACTCGTTTCGACACTTTCCACCCTCTTGCCTATCAAGTGAGAATTTATGCCATTAGACTTTTATAGTAAACATGGGAATAAACTTTAAATGTTTTGTAAACATACCTTATAATTATAATTTAAATTTATAGTTATGATTAAGTATGTGAAATATAAAAAAAAAATCAATTATCAGGACTGGAAATAGTTAATTAGCCATACACTTACGATATACTAAATATATAGATATTCAGCTTATAACTGTTGTACTTTGCGCTTTAATTTAATATACCAAATAAGCACTCTGTTTTTTCGAGCTCAGACTTATGTACTGCTTTGTTTTCGTTGCAGAATAGTTTGTTATTGTTTTTTGAAACACTAGTATTATGCATAAAATTATTAAGAAATAATAATAAAAACAAGAAAAAAAAAAAACACATTTTTGACGTGATATTGCAGTTATGTATGTATTAAGAGCTGAGGCTGAGTTTAATTATAAAAAAATGTATTATACTTTTATTAGGTTTCAAACTCTTTCTACATATTTAATAGAAAATAATTTGAAAAGCATTATAATACATTTTAAATTCTTTAATCTATATTCTACAGGATAACATATTAGGCTACTAATGGCTAAAATGACTAAAAAGAATATTATTTACATACCTGCCAGCTGACACGACTGGACAAATTCTCTACGATAAGACGATATTCAGTTCTCAATGGTGGTCCGTAACGAGAATTCGACCTATTGTTTTTATTTCTGAAATTAAAGGAAAAACGTGTTGTAAGTAATTACAATTTGTTACAAATATTTATTTAAAAACAACAGATTAATATGTACCGCCTATCTTAATTAATTCTTGACTTAAATCACGTATTCGATATCTAAAAACAATCGAAATTTTTGTTTTTATATTGAATTTTAAAATTTCGATACGAATATGGTAATTAAAATATTATTATATAATTTACTTCTATTTTAACGTTTTCTTTTATCTCATTAGATATTTTTAATATCGTAATTGTATAAATATTTCAGTAGGTGCATCTTAAAATAACGTGGCAAATTAATCTGGTGAAACTTACAATTTCAACATGTTAATTACTTATGTCCACGATACGTATAAAAATCAATAAATTTCAACAAATCATTGTGAAAACAAAACAATTTATAATCTACTTACTTGTCATTATAACGACCGCCACCTCGACGGCCACCATCGTAGCGGTCATAACGGTCTCTATGGCTACCACGAGCAGTGCCCCGTGCTGGTTCAACCACGACCCTAAAAAAGTAATTTGCTTGAAATTTTACATTTTTCTTCAAAATCGATTTTTCTTTCAATACATATACAAATAAATTTGTACTGCAATCTGCAATATATAAGTATTTGTATGTGCATACCTACCTTTCACCCAATAGCTCTTTCCCATTTAATTCATAAACAGCGTCATCCGCATCGCGATAATCTTCAAATTCCTAAAAAAATGCATCAGAAAGTCTTTAATATTATTTAAAAAAAATTATATGTAAATAAACTTACCACAAAGCCGTAGCCATTTTTAATTAAAATGTCGCGTGTTCGACCATAGCCTTTAAAGAAACGCTCCAAGTCACGTTCTCTTACACCATAAGGTAACCCACCAACATAAACTCGTGATCCTACCATTTTTAGTTAGATGTAATCTTTTTATTCTAAAATAAATTTTTCTGTTTTAATACATTTGATCAAATAATATTTCAATAAATTATGCCAAATAGAGTTCTGCGCACACATTTTCGTTGTAATATTCAGTGTATTAAAAATTTTTTTTTGCAATATGGCGTCACCGGGTACAGATTTTTTTATACACAAGACTTTGACTTTTAAAATTTTTTTATTTTAATATTAGAACTATTCTAGTGCTCACCTATGCTAAAAAAATTTAGCTGATATATTTGAACTTAATCACACTACTTTTCTTAATATTTTTAAATGCAAATTCCACTTTTTCACGACACACAAAATGTAAATGATAAGCACTCACGACGCATCAAACGGAAGTAAAATTTTTCAATGTACAAAAATGGCGGCAGAGTTCTAAAACAAAAAGTTGTAAATGCGTAGTTGGCAGCGCAAGTACCGATTACCTGGTATTGAAGGCGAATTTGTACAGGTAGTCCATTGTCACTGCATAATTATACTTAATACATACCTACAACCGTAGCAGAATTAATGCATTTAGTACAACAAACACTAAATTACAAAAGGAAAATATCCGGATTTACAACAGCCAACAATGGCGGCTACAGAATTCAAGCAAATTTTGACAGCTTTACAGACAAAAGATGAAGAGCAAAATATGTACAGCTGCTTTATTTGCTTTATCGTGTTAATTCTGCCATGTCTACAACAAACAATGAATAACAAAAACTGTTTTCATTTTATAAAATGCGCAGAATTAACATGGTAAAGCAAATAAAGCAGGCGTACATTTTTGCTCTAAATCATTTTGTCTGCAAAACTGTCAACTTTGTTTACATCCTGTACGTGTCACTGTTCTTGTGCTTTGAATTTCCTTCTATTTATTTGACACATACGAAAGGTTGTTTTTGTAAGTCAGTGCGCTGTACTCTTGGTGAATTTCACCATTGTTGTAATGTGTCTTTTACCTTGTTATTTCTGCCATGCGATTATCCGTCTTAAATTCGCCTTTAATTTATTTATTTATAAGTTGGTAGCGCGTGTTAAGCTCATGGTTGTAAAAACTTAACGAAAACGCATACAGAAAAAACCGGCCGCGTAATTTCCATTCGTTGCAGAAAGCCGCCCGAATTGATTAAATATATTTCAGTGCTCGGATTTTGCAAAATTTACATAAAATATTTAAGTTCTACATTAAATATATACATATATCGTGTATCAAATTATTATTAACATATTCAGTGTGTAAAAATGTCCGTGGAAAATGGAAATGATTATAACGATGAGGTAAGTGAATCTTCGCAAATTATTTTTACCAATACCTTCATTTTAGTTTCTTTTTAAGTAAAATATTTCTGCTAATAGAAAACCCCAAAAAAGAATGTTAAAATAGAAAATGGTAACAAAATGGCTGATGAGTATCTATATAGATATTTTCTGCAAACGTGTAGGCATAATATGACATACATACCAATATAGACAGTATATTATATATGCGTAGATGTGTTCATATATATACATCGAATAAAATTAAAACCCTTGTTTATACACCAAAACCACGTTTTTACATATATATATTTTCCATATCTTACAACTAAATTTTGTGTTTATAAAGAGTGAAAAGATGATACTACGGATTAAATTTATTTATGTTGATCGAATAACTGTACTTCAAAATTTATATTTCATGTTATGTTTATTAAATAATTTTACTGCATAGCTGTCTTTCGGAAGTGCGGAAAATATACATACACATCTTTTTTCTTGCATATTTTTGGGTGGAAGCACACCATTCTGAAAATGTACACTTAACACGATCTAGATGCATTTTCTTTATGATTCCGAGTAAAATAAATCAATAAAACTAATTTTGCAACGGGAAAAGTCAAAACGAATCAATGTGCTCCGTTTGAAATCTATTTACCCTCTCTGCCTTAAAGAGGACCCCCAACCACATTTTTTTTTCAAAGAAAAATGATTCGAACTTAATTTTTATTTCTATTTAAAGTAATTTAGTTTTTATTCAACACACTACAAAAATGAGTTCAATATATACACTGGTTTGTATTTAAATTAAATGAAAAAATTTATTTTTATTTTAGCCCATTAACGAGCCTGAGCAATTGCGTAAATTGTTTATAGGTGGTTTAGATTACCGTACTACAGATGAAGGATTAAAAGCCCACTTCGAAAAATGGGGTAATATTGTTGATGTTGTTGTAATGAAAGATCCAAAGACAAAACGTTCTCGTGGTTTTGGCTTTATTACATATTCACAGTCCTATATGATTGATAACGCCCAAAATGCTCGTCCCCATAAGATTGATGGCCGTACTGTAGAACCGAAACGTGCTGTACCACGGCAAGAAATAGATAACCCTAATGCCGGTGCCACTGTTAAGAAATTATTTGTTGGTGGACTTCGTGACGATCACGACGAAGAATGTTTACGCGAATATTTTAAAGATTTCGGTAATATATTAGGCATTAACATTGTGTCGGACAAGGAAACTGGCAAGAAACGTGGTTTCGCTTTTGTAGAATTTGATGATTATGATCCAGTAGATAAGATTATTTTGCAAAAAAGTCACACTATTAAAAATAAGAGTTTGGATGTAAAGAAAGCTATTGCTAAACAGGATATGGATGGAGGACGCGGTGGTGGTGGTGGCGGACGTGGCGGTAGTGGTAGTGGTAACCAGGGTGGTGGTCGAGGTAGTGGTCGAAATGATCGTGGTAATCAAGGAGGTGGTTGGGGAGGTAACCGTCAAAATGGTGGCAACTGGGGAGGAAATAATTTTGGTAACAATGGCAATTTTGGCGGTGGTCAAGGTGGTGGTCCAGGAGGTTGGAATAATCAACCTGGAGGCGGCCCCTGGAACAATGGAGGTGGAACTGATGGCGGTTGGAATAGCGGTAATAATTTTGCCGGTCCACAATCTAATGGTGGCAACAGTAGTGGAGGTGGATGGGGTGGTAGCAGCGGCGGTGGAGGTAATGGTAGTTTTGGCAATGATTACCAACAAAGTTATGGTGGTGGACCCCAGCGTAATAACTTCGGCAACAATCGTCCAGCGCCGTATGGTTTCAATAAAGGTGAGCTCATAAATACCAATATTTAATACCGTTCACTGTAAGTAAGAATGGTATATTTTATATCCTTCACTGTAAGTACAAAGAGTATATATAAATTTGTGATTCCGTTTGTAATTTTTACACCGTACATGGAACTCCTTATAAAGTATGTATATTCTAGATCCTTATAAATAGCGGATTCGAATTATCTGTGTGTCTGTCTGCAATGTATAAAAGAGATTAACATACTAATCTGTCAGTTGTTTCAGTCTCAGTTGCTATTGAAATTCAGCCAGATCGCTCGAGAACAGAGATGTACAGGAGTTGATTCGCTTCTTTCTTATATCAATCAACTCACTGCTTTTGTTTTGTTTTTAATCCTCAACGATTGCCGAACTTAACTTGTTTTATTCTGTAATTAACTTTATTTGCAGGCGGCAACCAAGGTGGTGGCCAACAAGGTGGAGGCTTTGGTGGAAATAATTATAACAGTGGTGGCGGCCCTAGTGGAGGAAACGTTGGCAGTGGTGGCGGTGGAAATAGAAGATATTAAATAAGGTAAGAGTAAATTAGGTGAACAACCATTTTGACGAATAATGATATTACATGGTATAGAAAATTATTTCATTAGTGAAAATGTATTATATACATAAAATTATATTTATTTATATGACAATCTAGATACAAGTCAAACGGCATTATATGCTGGATTACTTTTTTTTTATTTTCTGTGGTAACGCAGAAAAACTACTTGCCTATTGCTATATATGTATGAATGTACATATATATCAGGCTGTTAAGCTCCATAATATTTTCCTTATATTACTTTTGTTTTTGTTTTCAACTTACATGCATCTATAAAAATAAAATTCATTTTCTGTTTGCTCGCTATATAAGTTTTGTTTTCTAACGGATTTGTTTCATGAAAACCCTTAAAATTTCATCCTTTTTACCCAAATTAATACATCTCATGTTAATATTTTTCGGTGCCATGTAATAGTTATTAATAATTGTCTACCTTATTTTGAAGCAAAATGATATTTATGCTTGCATATATATGTACGTACATTAACACAACTTATATATGTATGTATGTAAATATCTGAATTGAGATAATTGCCGGTTATTTTTTACAAAATAGGTAGCAAAATTATGTTAGAAAAATATGTTAATTATATGTGTTCATTATACATAAACGTATTTTTATAATCGGCGCTCTGTTGTAATACATCAAAACGCTGAAATAAAGACACATTTTTATTGCTAATCTAAAATTTACGTATTTCTTCCTCCCTCGCAAATAGGTAAAAAAAAATAGAGCAAAATAAGAAAAACAAAACTATCAGACAAAATCAAGGCAGGCAAGCAAACAAGGAGAGATATGCATGCGCTAGGCTCAGGCAGGATTATCAGGCAGAAAAATAAAATTATATTGAGAGGAGTATATATTTACTTATCGTCTTAAATAAAAGGTACCAAAAAAGAATCGACTAACGATTTGAAACAGCCTGAGTATAGATTATGTACATAAAAATTGATGTTACACCTTACCTAGTAGCTATAACGAAACTGAGCATGTTTAACTTTGATTAAGTACCCTGCATCTAGGCTCTATTTTATATTTTAATAGATTAAATAAGTTTTTATTTATAAAAAAAATATATCTATATGTATGTTGTATGTATACATATTTATATACACATATACATATGTATATCAAAAATTCCCTTCGCATACAGAAAACAAAAGAAATAATAATTTAATATAAACAAAAATATGTAGTATATGACTCTTTCGTTTGATTCCAATATTAAAACCGCAAAGGAAACCACCAATCAATTATATAAAAGTAATATATTTCTCATTTTCACTTACAAAGTGGATATTTTTATAAAAAAATATATTTAAGGAAGCTATGATTAAATGAAAAAGATAACTACGATATATATATTATTTTTTGGACTTAACAACAACAAGCCAGTATCTATTTGTGCACCCGGTATAATCAATTTTTGAAATATTAATGCCTATAAATAATTTTAACGCTCGTATTTTCTGTTCTTAGACTTTTTGTGTATTTCAGTGTATTTATATTAAAATATTCTAAAAGGTTTTTAAATATGCTATAAATTAATTTTAAGACATCTTTTATAATTAAACAAAAGGAAGCCTGAAAGAAAAAAATTACTTTAAACTACAACTATAAATGTTTGATTTGATTTTTGAAATACCATCACTAGAAATAAATTTGGGTATTGTGACTTATTAGAACGCGTATTCATATCAGAGAACGGAATTTTAATACATCAATGCATTATTTAAAAGTAATACAGGGATGTCATAGAATCCAAGTCGGTTTTGCTAATTGTCGGTTTTGCAAACCAATATTGGTTTCATTTGGTGTCATGAAACCAAGTCGTTTTGTTATTTTCGAAGAGAAATAAAACCGATGTTCGAATCAGTTGTTCTATACATTAGTTTATTTGTATGAAATTGTTTATGTAAATGTTTGATAACAATTTTGATAAATCGTAGGGTTTTCGTTTAAATAAAAATAAAAACGTGTTTTTTATTGAAAATTTTTAATATAAAATATATAATTAGTGTCAGTGAAATAAGTAGTGAAATAAAATCACTTTTGCCATTGTAGGATTTTTATTACTAGAAGAAGAACGCTCACAGAAAGTAAAAAGAATATTCATAAATTACCTGTTAAATAAAGAAGCTCTCTGTTTACATCTTTTTGCCGTGAACCTACGCTTTTCATTGATTCATCCAACTGTTGTCAAAGAGATCACATAGTTGGCTTTTTTTAAATTTTTGTAAATCTCTTAGCGCAATGTCAGGATATTTTTCTATAAAATGCATAATTCTTGAGTTTTAAGTGCTAATAATAAAAATCCTACAACGGCAAAGTCATTTTATTTCACTGACACTAATTATATATTTTATATTAAAAATGTTCAATAAAAAACACGTTTTTATTTTTATTTAAACGAAAACACTACGATTTATCAAAATTGTTATCAAACATTTACATAAACAATTTCATACAAATAAACTAATGTATAGAACAACTGATTCGAACATTGGTTTTATTTGTCTTCGAAAATAACAAAAACGACTTGGTTTCATGACACCAAATGAAACCAATATTGGTTTGCAAGACCGACAGTTAGCAAAACCGACTTTGATTCTATGACAGCCCTGATTGATTGCTTTTTATAAATACATATATATGTATATGTTAAAAAATCATTCGTTCGTTATCATTTGTTTAATGTTATTAAAAATGAAGCAGTAGAAATTTTAGAAAAAATTAATTCCGGTATTTTTCACACTATTAAGAAGAAGGCAAGAAGTAAAATTTAGAAAAATGTTTTTCTTTAATTCAAAATTACCTAAAAGAAATAATCAACGGAATTTAGCATTTTGTTATTAATATAAAAAAAATCTTGAATATTCTATCCGATAGCGAAATATTGAGGAAAAAAATATTTTACTTTTTATAAATATACCTTTTTATAAAAAGACCTAAAACTCGTGAAATAAAATTTAAATACAATAGATACATATATTTATCTTTGAATAATAAAAAAATGAATTTACAGTATTGCCTAATTTCTTTTAAAATCTAAAAATTTTTGAAATGTGTTTAAAATATTTTTGTCTGTAGGATAATACTATTATAATTTATAATACATAAGCTACGGTCACATTACATAAATATTTTTTGAAATAATATAATAAAGTATGTTGTATTCTAATAAAAAATTTAACTAATATCACATATTTGTTCAAAATATATATGAAGCTGACAGGGTTTATGCTTATTTCGACAAATATTTGTTTAATGTGACCGTAGCTATACATACATACATATGTTTAAGCACTAAAGATACTGACTCACTATCCTACTTAGTCATACGATCTGTCTAAAAACGCATGTATGCTAAAAAAAAGTATGATAGTGTGTATTAAATAAGCAAACTTTTTGACAGGTTTGTCCGATTTTTTAATGGTATGAAAATTTTCATAAAGACACCATTTACACAGGGAAAGTTTACTTTGCAAAGTCTTGAGTTTATAAGAGATAGGGGTGAAGAGAACGGGAGGCAGTACAGACTTTCTTGTACTCGCAAATTCGTTTTGTTCTTTGTTCGTAGTTTATATAACTGAAGTTAGCTGCAACTTTTTATTTGAAAACAAAACAAAATTTGAGAAACAAAACTTTCCCTGTATAAACACCAAAGAAAGTTTAAAAGAGAATTCAACAAAATTTGTCAAAGTAAACTTTCCCTGTGTAAATGGTGTCAAAATAAATTTTATCTGTGCGATCAGAGTTGCATTTTCTATGTTCAAGGTAGAAATATAGCAACAATACCAAGCTTGTGTTTTGTTTATACAAACTTTTAGGTTATTTTTTATTGTACATATTTGTAAAAAAAAATATTTTGCGGCAAAGAAGAAAATGAATACTTTTAAAAGTATTAAGCTGAGTAAACATATATTTTTGCATCTTTTTTTGTATATTAGTGTGGCATAAAGTTCGCCATTTTAAAGCGATATCTTAAAGTAGGACAGAATTCTGTCACACATTTTGACATAATCGTACGATTGTGTAGGATAGTGAGTCAGTATCTTAACAAATGATATACAAAAAAAAAATATGCAAGAAGAAAATCGTACTAAATACAGTTCAAAATGTATTTACTTAAAAGGCTTTGCGTATATTTATTCGATGCTGTTGTGAATATATGATTTAATATTCACTTTTCCAAAATAATAAATATGTTATTTGAGTGGTATTCATGTACATTATATCTCTGAATTATATTCCACATTTCATAACTTTCGAACTAAATACTTTAATAACGAAACACAACCACATTTTCTATCTTACGCTTATATGTAAGAATAATGAAATGAAAATTAAAAAGTTGATAAAAAAGTTTGTTTATTAATGTTCACATATGTATGTATGTATATTTAGTTGCCTTTTACATTAAAAAAAAAAACAAGATTGGTCTAATCGTTACTTTCGATAACGAGTTGCAGTGATCGCATTGTTTTGTATTATAGTTGGGTGTTTTTGGTTATCGTAAAATGATTTTCCACAAAAATTTTTTTTTACAAGTTTTACGAAATTTATACTTATATATACTATATTTTTAATAACGAGATAAATAATCGAGATAACAAGCTTGCGGGAAAAATGTGCCCATTATCGTGAGGTAGTTGATCACTAAATTTAAACAATCCTTATTAAAGACACCTGTTCAAACTTTATACTCTTCTATTGCAAGATCATTAACATAACATAAATGCGAAGAAACGTAATATAGTTTTTTAGGGGACAATAAAAATAAAATTTATTGTAAAAAATATATTACATATACTTTCAATTATATTTTGTAAGCAAGATATGATTTGAAAATAATAAAAGACTAACTATTATGACTTAGGGCAATGTCTTTTATATTAAACTTTTAAAATATAAAAGTGTTATACAGAAGTTGAAATTTGTAGATATATGAGAATGTAAATTTATTACAAGCGGTTAATTGCGGTTTTTGCTTATGATGACTATACATTTAGATCGATACTGTATCGCGAGATTTGAAAAAATTTTCATTGTTTGAAATAAATTGATTAAATGTTAAATTTAGCGATATGTATGTATTTATTTTATAAAATTACTCTTATCTGTATGTCTATGAATCTTTTTTTTATAAAGGTGGTGATTTCTCTGAAAAAAGTTTGTATGATTTTCTTTTGTTTTTAGTTTTCGAAAGAAAGTTATTGATAAATGAAAAATTACAGAGAACTTTCATAAACAAATGATTCAAATGTACATACGAGTACCTATAAATGTTGGTTTATAAGAAGAAAAAAAACAAAGTAATTTAGTAATATCTAAAGCGTACATTAAATACTAAAGCAACAAAAGAGGTCCGTCAAAAAATTTAAAGGAAAAGTCACTTCTTTCTCTTTTGTACTCGAAGGATCTTTACTAATTTACATATTTTTTTGATTTGTTTTGTTGCAAGACTGATTTTGAACTTAACCCTAGTGTGATTGTATCTATCGTACACGAATATTCGTCTTTATCTTGGATATAAATGTGCAAGAAGCTTCCATATTTGTGGTAAGTTTGTTAACACGACAAATATATGTATATTTTGCTTTATTTCAGATTTATATGGACGTGTTACATACATATGTATACATGTTTAAGAAATTTTTTTAATAAAATAAATTTTAAAGATTAATATTACGTTAAATACATATATTCTTTGTTTTTTTTTTATTTATATATAAACTCAAGCGACAACTATTGCTTTAGTTCTACCTACATACGAGTACATACCTCTTTAGCGCTCATATTGTCTTCCTGAAAATTGAACGTTAACAGAAACAGCGTTAAAAGAGGTCCTATTTACATTAAAATATGGGGTTACGTTCTCAATTCGGCTAATAACATTAGTTTTCATCTCCAACGTCAAGTTTTTTCTAGATTGCTTTGCAACATGCCTTTGGTTCAATAGATTTTATTTATTTAATCAAAATTACTGAAGTCTTTATCAAAACATATCAGTATTTCGAATGAACAATTTAATTAAAAATTTTACATTTTGGGATTCCCCGAATTAAAATTATCTTTGATATTTTGGTTTTCTCTTCAAAAACAAGGATTCCAAGAACTGTAAATTAAGTTTTATCAATTTTCATATGAAACAGTTTTTCTTACCTTTTAATTTTTTTTTTTTCAAAAATTCAAAGAAGCGCTGTAGCAGAACAGCGCTAAAAGAGGTACCGTTAATCGTGGTATTTCTGTATTCTGCTTCTCTAATTAAAAAAACACGATTTTTACAAAACTATACTGTACAAAAATAGTGAACCACAAACCAAAATTATTTATATATGGGTAAAAAGAAAATTATTATTAATTTTCGTGGCTCTAGCAATAATCAGTCTAAGATAAAGAGTTAGTAAGATTGCCAGTATCAAACAATACACACGCAATAATTGGAATAATGGATATGGATAATGCCGATCCAAGGATTTTTATACGTAATTATGACTATGATCGTGGTCGGAGAATATCTCTTAAAAATTGTGATATTATAACTGATCCAAGGATTTCTCAAAGATATTCTACTAATGCAAGTATATCCAGAAATATCTCACATAACGAGCAAATATCAAGGAGTACATCAGTACACAAAGAAACACCTACCAAATTAATGAGATTGGAAAATGTTGAGGAAATTGTTCCATTGCAAAGAAAAGAACTCAATGCTAAATTTAAAGAAATAAATCCTAAAAAGCACAGCTGTACGGACGTGCACTGTTTATTAATATTTATAGCTTTTATAGTTGCTTGGGTATATATAGCATGTTATGCATTTTCTCAAGGTGATCTAAAAAATGTACTAATGCCAACAGACTCAAAAAATGCTAAATGTGGTGTAGATTCAGGAGTTCGCGATAAAAAAATGTTGTTTTTATTTAATTTAGATAAGTGTCTCGACCCAATGACACCAATAACAGGATGTAAAACTAAACAGATATGTGTGAAGTCTTGTCCCCAAAAAAATTTTGCATGGCAAGAATACAAAAAGAAACAAACGGCCAATTTTTACTCATTGAAAGAAAATTTAGTTTGTGATTCAATTTTGGATAAAAGAAGTTTGAAAAATATGGCAGACGTTGAAAAAGCTATTGAGGATGATAACTGTAGCGGGTGGTATTTACAAAGCAAACCAATATTTAATCATTGCGTATGGGATTTTTCTGAAAACGTTTGTAATATGTTACCAAAAATGTTGACAGGTCGTCAACGCAGGTCGGATGCATATACAAAGTTTACTGAATTTGTAGATCATATGAAGTCTTTGTGCGCACAACAAAATTTCAGTTCGACATCATTCTCAAACAACGCCGTGTTAAAAGGAAAACTTGAACAATCCAATTCTATTTTAAATCAAATAATAGCTGGTGTTATTTCAAAATTTAATTATAACGGTAGAGAAATATTAAGTGAACATATAGTTAGCGACTTAAAAATCTCTTGGAAAGTTTTAATTCTATCTATTTTTATACATCTATTTGCGGTTTTATTATTTATAACACTTTTACGTTGGTTAGCTGCACCCTTGGTATGGCTTTCCATAGGAGGTGTTATTATTTGTTTGGCTCTTTCTTTTGCTTACAGTTGGAATCAATACCGATTTTGGAGCAAGCAGGATCACGTACCGCATCACGCACCTAACCTATTGGCGAAACTTCAAAACCTTTTGGAAAGAGGTGATTTTTGGCTGTATGTAACAATTGTTTTAGGAATACTCCTTACTGGAATAGTATTAATAATAGTTGTGATACGAAAACGTATAAAAATTGCTGTTGCTATTATTAAGGAATCTAGCAGGGCAATAACAAATATAAAATCAACAATATTTTTTCCAATATTTCCGGGAATCCTTTATATTATTGTAGTAACATTATCAATAATAATAATGTTATATCTCAGTTCCATTGGAGACTTTTCTTTTAAAATGATTCGTAGCAACAATAATTTTAGTGAAAAATGTGTTTGTACTGGACCTTTACATAAGCCATATAATTTGGGTGACACCTGTGATCCTGCTTTGTTTGAACAATTTTGTCACATCGAAAATGACTCATCTAAATCTTGTGCTCACACTTCCTGCAGTTTTAATGAAATTGTAAAGAGTTCGAAAACCCAATGGTTTATGTTATTTAACATTTTTGCTTTTGTTTGGGTCACATTTTTTATATCTGCATATGAAGACATGGTTTTGGCCTGCACATTTGCTATTTGGTACTGGACTTTCAACAAAAAGGATATAATAAGGTTACCACTTCTGAAAGCAATATGGATAACAACATTTTATCATTTGGGCACATTGGCTTTTGGTTCATTAATTTTGTCAATTTGTCGCATGATAAGATATATTTTAGAATTTATTGAAAAAAAAGCTAAAATGTACGATAATACAATAACTCGTGCCATAATATGCTGTATGCAATGTTTCTTTTGGATACTTGAAAATTTCCTTCGATTCCTTAACAAGAATGCTTATATAACTTGTGCCATACACAGTACAAATTTTTGCGAAAGCTCGAAGAAAGCCTTTAGCCTTATTACTCAAAATATTTTACGTGTGTACGCTATTGACAAAGTGTCGGACTTTATTTTTTTTCTTTCAAAGATTCTAGTTACTGGCTTTACTTCATATCTAACATATATCTTTTTAAAAACATATCCAACAATAATACCAATACATTATCCAATCGTTCCTGTTGGGCTGGTAGCTATCATCACCTACATTATGGCGTACTTTATATTTAGTACGTATTCTATGGCCGTAGATACCTTGTTCTTTTGCTTCTTAGAAGATTCGGTCGAAAATGATGGTTCTTCAGAAAAGCCTTTTTATATGTCAAAGGAATTAAAGAAGTTGTTGGGAAAATCAAAAAATAAAAGAAAGCTGTTACGAAAATAAAAGACCTTTCTTTGTTCACTTATATATTAAAAACTTAATTCTTTAAAATTCAAAAAATAAATTCATAAATTGAATATAGATACATATGAATCAATTTTAATTTTTTATTTTGCTTATAACCGAAAGGTATATCAGTGTATTCTGAAAACTTATGAATCCAAAATTTGTCCGTTAAAAAACTTGTAACAAAAAAAGTTCAATATGCAAATATTTCAGAAACTAGATACTGTTAAAGATATTTGGTTAATTTGAACCTAATTGCGGGTAGACTTCGTGATAGATTTTTAAACTACTAGGTCCTACTAACCGCAGAATACAATGTGAGTAATGATATATGTACATATTTATATAGTTGTAAAAAACATGGCGGAACTGTATGGTTACATAATGGGAAATACTATCTAAAACTCCAGTGCTCAGCCTGAAAACCAAGAGAAACATCAAAACAGCTAAAATCGCTAATGCTGATAATATAGAATACACATCTGGCAACTTTAATCAACTACGATACATCAGCTGGAATCGGCTAAATTGTTTTTAACAAAAAAAAAAAAAAAAAAAACTTTGTTAATTTTTTCGATACCATTTAATAATTCAATATCTATAACTTGCGATTAAAACATAAAATATATTTTGAAATGAGACGACGTGCAGGCTTAGGAGCAATACAACAACAACAATTCACTGCTGAAAAATATAAAGATAAAGGTAAAAATCTGCAGGAATCACAATTGGAACAAATGTCAAAGCAAATGGATACATTTCGTGAAAAATTAGAAGAGTTTTCTATTAAACACAGACAAGATATTAAAAAGAATTCGAAATTTCGAAGTCAATTCCAAGAAATGTGTGCTGCAATTGGCGTTGATCCTTTAGCATCTGGTAAAGGGTTTTGGAGTGTTCTCGGCATTGGAGATTATTATTATGAACTAAGTGTTCAGGTAGTGGAAGTATGCTTAGCTGCAAATCATAAGACTGGTAAGCAAAATCATCTTGTGTATTTTTCCTTTATACAAAACGCCGCATTTTTCATTTCGTAAAGTGGTGATGTTAGTAACACTAAAAGTTTTATAGAATTACAGACCATTTGCAAAATTTTACACAAAAAATCAGCACATTGTATTTAACGAATAGTTTATAAATTTTTTTAATGTAATGCATAAGTTTAATGCCATTTATAGGAGGTCTTATGGAATTAAATGAACTAAGAAGGCGATTAGTTGCTGCTCGAGGTCAAAGCTCAGTGCATCAAGAAATCACTAACGAAGATATACTAATGGCTGCAAAAAAACTTAGTATATTTGGTAATGGGTAAGTTAGCTAGCCAGTTGCTACAATTATTATAATGGAAGCACTAAAACTTTAGAGTTATTTTAAACTATTTTTTCTCGATTTATTTACTAGAGAAATTTTAACAATATTGCTAACTGGTCAAAATATATATCCTTAATCATTTACTCTAAGCTTAGAATGTCACAATATTCTTTGATACACTGTTAATTGTGCCCATTTTCATTCTCTAATTCGGAGTAATCTTTTATGTTCAAAAATAGCAGACAAATTTATTAAGGTCTTCATTAGAAATCCGTTGTAAAATAGCTATAAGTTATGTACATATTACTCACATTGTACAACTTCTCAAATCTTTGGTTTCAGCTTTGTTGTTCATAAACTTGCGAAAGGAAAATATATTGTACAATCTATACCAGGCGAATTAAGTATGGAAGAGACGACAATACTTAACGTAGCATCTAATAATGAACAAGGTTATGTGACACTAACAATGTTAATTGAAAAATTGGGGTAAGAAGTTATTTATTCACATACACATGAATTTTAAGAATTCTACATTAAAATTTGTTTTAGATGGCCCGATTATCGAGCGCGACAATCTATAGAAAAAATTGTAAGTGAAGGACTTTGTTGGATTGATGATCAAGATAGTGAACGTAATTATTGGTTTCCCAGTTTGTTTCCTGGCTGTGGTATTCAAACAAATTTATAAATTAAATTGTTTTACTAAATAAAACAGTTTTTATTAATTATAATATTATACTTATTTTAAAAAAGATTTTTCCAATGTTTTGCCTGCACTCAATTTCATATATGACATCTACAATGGAGATGGATCCAAAAGATTGACTTTGGTAACACATTTTCTAACTTACATACGATTCTTGTTTATTTAAGAAGTTGAATGTAGATGAGGGATATAAACAAGATGTACAAAATAATTTATTTATCAAATGTAATAAAAATAATTTAATTTAATAAAAATACAAAAATACAAAAATTTTGCAAACTATAAATTCTTTCGTAATTTTAACAGTTGATTTTCAGTTTTTATTCTGGTCATTTCATCCTGTAAATTGCAAATTTTCAATTCAAACTTTCTGGTTAATTCAATAATAATTTCTTTGTACCTTAAAAAAGTGTGTTAATTATATTTGTATTTATTTCAGGTTTATAAAAATATATTTACCTCTCCTTTAATTCTCGATTACTTTTAACGAATTTTTGAATTTCGTTGTCATCTTCAACCGAAGTACTAGGTAAAGAAATTCGACACTTTACAATATGTACATATGTATATATTAAAATTAATTTTTAATTAACATGCATTTAATATTAAATCTTATTACTTCCGTGGCATACTTTTAGAAGTTGGATGATTAGACTGCGAATACATACAACTTTTGAACGGATTAATATTTTAAAATGAAATTTTCACAGCGTGGTAGAGTGGGAAATAGGCTATCGTTCCCTCGAATACTTTTTATCGCTTGCATTTGTTTGCACATTTTTGTGTTTTCGCCAGAACTTTTGAATGGATTAATATTTTTTTTATTAATTTTTTTTTAATGATAGAGTGTGTAAATTTGAAAAACGTTTATAGCTTTGTAAGCGTTGAGCCAGTTAAAAATATGTTCAACTAAACGAAAGCCCATTTCTTGCTCTATCACTTGATAGATAAAATATTAGTCGGTTCAAATATTATAACAAATTGTATTTATTCTTCACAAGAAATATTTTTATCACGCTCAAAAATAACTGATTATGTGATTCCTACTCTTCCCTTTAATGAGTTTAAAATAATTTTTTTAATCTAATTCAGCTTACAAAAATTATTGAACTTTAAATTTAAATCAACTAAAAAATTTTGCTAAGTGAAGATTAAAAATTATTGAAATGATATTTTTAATGAATTGTTAAATTATAAACAAATAATAGTCGTTTTTTAAGCGTAAAATACAAATTAATTATCAAAGTAAAAATTGAAAGTAAAAATTGCTGAAAAATAATCATTTCAGTGTAATAATATTGCTTCATCTAAATAAACAATTTTAAGTGAAATGATTGATTTGAGTAAAATTAAATACAAAAATATTCATATTTTGTTGTTGTTAGAAATTAAAACTTACTGTCGATGATTTTCTTCGTTATTGCGATAGAGTTTTTCAAACTTTTCCTCTAGGTGACTCTTAAATATTAAAAAATATGCATATATTTATAATTACATTGCAATGTATTTATAATTATAATAACTTACCAAAGTTTTAGATGTCAGCCCTAACTTATCTGATAAATTTTTATTATCTCTTGAAACGTTCACATACTTTTGTTGAAAACGCTTGCATCTTGTATCCAATATCTGAATAAATTTTTTTTGATTTTGTATTTCTTCGTTAAGGTTTTGTTTTTCTTCATTTAATATTTTCTCTTGCTCGATATATTTGTTTTTTATTGCTTCCATATCACTTTCTACTTTGCGTGCAGCCTCATCCATTACTTGTCCTATAGTTGATGCTATATTGTCACATTCTTCTTTGACAATTTTTTCCCTTTTAAGAGCTTCTTCTTTATCATTTACTGCTGCTTCGGCAATTCTTAAAGCTTCTCCCACTTTTTGTAAGGCAATTTGCTCCAATTTGTATTTTTTTTCTATTGCTTGTCGAGAGAGTTTTAAAGATTTTAACAATTCTTTGTTGTGGCGTTCACTTTCCGTTAGTTGTTCTTGAAGTTTACCAGTTATTTCAGTTTTTTGAGCAAGTTTCTGAATTTCTTCAGATTTTTCTATTAAGATGATTGAATTAATAAATTAAATGAAATTGGTTGGATCACTGAGTAAGTAAACTCTTCAAAATAATTAAAATTTTGATTAAAAAAATAATTTGGGCAAATAAATTATTCAAGTGACAATATTAATTCTACTTTGATAGACAATTGGTTAATTTAATGTGGAGCGAAGAAATACTTGCATATTTAATGCTAGATTTTTCACTTTCGAGTAAAAAATTCGAATATAGAATATAGTACCGTACTGATACTATTTTTCTGTGTGGCGTATTTGTCTTTTTATTGAATACGACTAAATATTCTCTTTGCGAATAGTAATTATTAAGCTAAAATTAGTTTTTTTTTTGTATAATATAATTTTAAAATTTCGGTAGAACTAGAGAGATAATAAAAATTGTTTGATATAGAGTGAGGAGTTAACTCCGTATTATTTCATTTTATTGAAAATAGTGCCGAAATGTGTTCCATATCAACAACTAACTAACTACTTTCTTGTAGATGAAATGATGTCAATATGATAAAGTTAAATATTTCAAAAGTTTAGAACTTAAAAAACTTAAAAGAGTGTACATAGTTCTAAAAAATTATTATATTTGTAATTTTCTAAATTTACAAATTATTATTTTATTAAACATATTTTGTTACCGTTAAGTAATTCCTCTGCTTTTTCAATCCGATCAGTTAGTTGTGTGTTCTGTGCAATTAAATCTTCTATTATTTGTGACTTTGCTTTCAGTTCAGAATTTTGATGTTTTATAGAATTTTCCAAAATTGTAATGGTATTAGCGTATTTCTGTTTAATCTTTAAAATTAAAATTAATTATGTACGACACGAAAAATAGTGAATCGAAATAAATAAATTTGAGAATATACACACATTCATACATATAACGCTCATTTAGTAAAAGGGCTCCACAAACATACTTGAAAACCACACATCACTACAAATATGTGTAATATTTTATAATAAAAAGTGCTTGTAAGCAATTTCAAGGATGCTTGTGCACAAGATCCTTAATAGCATAACACATTCAAAACGTTTAAAATAATTTAAAAGTAAGTTTTTCAAAATATAGAGCAATGTGTTGATAAAAGTTTAGTGTTGTTAAAGCAAAAGAGAAATTTTTTTGCAAGTTTTTGCTCTTTTGCAGTGAATGAGCGATATCAACGAAAATTCTTAAAATTTTTTGTTCGAAAATAAATAAAATAAATTTACCTCGCATACTGAAATAGGCTTAAAAAGCTGGTCGCGGTAATTTTGTATTTCATTTTCGAGATGTACAATCGTTTTTTTTAAGTTTTCATTTAATGATCGGAAATCGTTATTTTCCTACGAAATAAAAAAAAATAGATTACAAATTATATTAGTGCACATACGTATGTCTGTATATGTGCAATGCACTTACCTACCGTTTTTAAATAATCAATTTGTTTCCTTATGTTTTGTAAAGCATCATTAGTTAATTTTTCTCGAGTAGCATCATCTCTTGATTCAGAACATGTTCTTATTGTTGTTGGTGTTCTGTTGTTTGTACAACTTTTCAAAACTTCAAGCTTTGAATTTATCAAATTATTTTCTATTACAATTTCTTGAATGTCTTTTTGAAGATGTTGCTGTTCATTCTGCATAGTTTTAGAAAATTTATTTACGTATGTATTTAAATATAACAATAAACATACAAATGTATGTAGTAAAATTGTCGAAAAATTGTTAATTGATACCGTACCCGAAATATTTCTATGTCACATTGAGTTTCTGTAATTAACTTCTCACAGCTTGTCTTGATTTCATTTAAGTTGCTACGTATTTAAAAAGAAAGTGTATAAAAATTGTTTTCATATGCTTTGTGTGTGAAAAGAAATTTACTTCAAGTAATAGGTGCCGCGTTCCATCTCTCATTATGATCTCTATTTAGTGTTTCACAAATTTTTATATTGTAATTATTGTTATTTTATATTTTTTCCTAACATTAACTTTTGTTTGTGTGTTGGGTAGTAAAACTTTTTTTATTTTTTTTATGTTTGCTTACAAGTGCCGTTGTCATAGTATCCTCAATATAAAAACAAATTATGTTTTTTTTTTCTTTCTATTTGTAATTAAAATTGAAAACATTAAATAATTAAAAGTAAATTATAATAAGAAATAAATTAGTTAGAGGAGATGCCTTTATTTAATAAAAAATTTGAATCAAAACCCATACCGCCCCGTACAACCAGAAACAATAATGGCTGCCCCATGGTTTCAGAAGAGTTAGATGATTTTAAGCAAATTACTTTGAATTTAGATAATAAAGAATTACGATTTGCAGACGGTATTTGGATTTACGCAACTCGAAAAGGCGATCTAGATGATTTTCTCCGTCTAAATCGACGTGTGAAATATTTGGAAGCTGAAAATAATATGTGTGATTTGAAAATAGAAGTGCTATTGGATCTACTCGCCGAACATGCTACTGAGTTAAATTCTTTAAAGGGACTAAGTAAATAAGTCTATATAAATAAAATTAATTTTCTGTTTGTTTGTTGCCTATACAAATTTGTGTTTTCCAATGATTTCTCTAAAATAAATAAATTTTTTTAATTCTAAACATTTTATTTGAAACCTATTTTAAAATATAGTCTTTGCAGCCATGTAATTTGTATTTTTAACTGCTAATTCCTTTTTTTTTTTTTTTTTTTTTTTATACCTCTAAGAAATAACACTCATAGGGTAAAAGACCGGACGAGATCTGGAATATAACAGCTAGTAAATAAATAAAATACAAAATCTTTGAAAAACGTATAGATGCCTATCGCATTATACTAAAAAGACGGATCGTGCTTAAGCTTTTTGGAAAGAAATTTAGGCAAATGTTATGTATGTATGTAGATTTTTTTTTTTAATTTAGTTAGAGGAAACCTTGTTTTTTCTTCTCCTTAGAACCGGACCTCTGGATGTGTACATATTATGTCATGTACAAATCAATATCATTATCTAAAATGAAAGCACCATTTCTAAATTTTCCAAAAAGTTTTTTTTTAATCGATGCACAAACGCAAATTTATTAACAAAATATAAGGTCTGGTCCTTAACTCCGGTACTATACACTCTTAAATACAACATTAATGATAAAAAAATTGTAAATTCATTTCAATTTCGTTTTTATTTTGTTATAGAAAATGTTATAAATTTTTATTGTGTAAATGTTTGTTAAAGTCTTTTGTATTTTTGGTGACGATATGTATTTATGTTCTTTTGTACTTTTCCTTACAGAAATGTTATTGAAACATTATATTATGTTTTTAGCATTGACTCTTTTTCATGACCTTCCATATATTTGTCTTCATCCTTTAATTTGTAGTCTTGATAACGCTTATCAATGATATAACATAACCATACAGACAATGGCAATAAAGCCAAACCAATTGGCATAAGAAATAGTAGCCAAAATTTGTTGTGATCTCCAGGCAACAACTCATCTTCCTCTTCGTAATCCGACCAATACTCAGCAAACTCATCATCATTATCCGCATATACTTTTAAATATGCTTCTCTTATATTATGCCCATGGAAGCTAATGGCTACACAAGCATAATATCCTTCATTTTCTAGGTTTACATTGTTAATGATTAGTTTACTTAAATATAAATTTTTAGATGCAGGTTTCTCGCGTGTCGAAATCAATAGTTCATAGGCCTGATCATTGTAATAAACTATCGAATGTATATTATCATAGTTGCTATACTTTAATTTAGATAAACGACGAAACCATTTAATGGTTGGATATTCTTTGCTGTACACGCTACACTCGAAAGTAACTTGAGATCCATTAGTTATTGTTTTATTCAAAGGATGTGCATCTAGGAATTCTGGAATGTTAAAAGATGAATCTATAATGAAAATTAAAAAAATTTTCTATACATTGAGGTAACAAGTCATTATCAAAATTCTGTAACTAACTTGATACAACTAACTGAAATATCCTTACTAGTTTAACATCTAAAATATTAGCATTTTTGGGTATGATGGTACATTTATACAGACCCGAATATTTTTCGGTTAAATACTTTAAGTTCAGCTCAGATTTGCAATTATTGTTTTCACATGGCAACTGTGTCCAGTCTTCATTATCATTTGTCTCATAACAATTGAGAACAGCACCGGAATCCTCACCACATTGCTGTAATTTGTAAATGAAATATATGCATATGTATGTATGCTTTAATGTCTGTTTGTATTTACCCACTTTGAAATACCAACGATATATAGTGTCTGCAGTTTTTAAGTTACTCAATAATCCTCTTAAATTGCACTCCAATGTTATATTGTGTCCAATATTTGACTGTATAAACTCTGAGTTTTCTTAAAGAATAAGAAGCAAATGTTATTAATTTGTAAATAGAAAATAATAATAATAGTCGAGTGAGGAACGACTGTTTTCGTAACTGAAATAACTTGTAAAAATAAAGCCCATAGACTTTCGACTTTGTACACAGACAGTATTTACTTATTAAATGGACAATAAAGTTTTGTTTATTCTTTTATTATTTACTTTATTTAAAGATAAAGCAAAAATTTAATCAAAAATTAAGGTGCATCGTTTACTTTTGTAATGTTTGTAATAGTTTTATATTTTGTAGCGAGTAATAACATTCTGCAAGGAAAATATCCATAGACTAGAAATAGATTTAGGAGCGGAATCGAGTCACCTTGTCACTGTTACTAAAATAGACTTATTATGACAATACTCTCAAATTACATATTATCCCTAAATCTAGTATTCATTAAGAATTCCCGGGCTACCTTGGGTGATTTGTCCGTCATAACGTAAATAACGAAAACGAGTTCAAATTAGACAATTACAGTGATATGTGTTCTGTTGTGTCATCGACTTCCTTCTATAACCGGTATAGGATGTAACATTCGATTCAAAAGTCATGAAAGTCACTTTACAATTTGTACGCATATTCGCAATTTTAAATCAAATAAGTTAAATTCGCCTGTAACATGTTCTATATCCTTCACTGTAGTAGCCTGCATACTCAAATTTTTAATTTTGCACATTCTTCTTAAATACTAAAAAAATTTTTTAATCACAAAATTAATAAAGATTTTTTTATGAAATGACAAAAAATATTGATTAAAATGATTTTCTTTGAATATAATACAACATATCAAATTGGTATAACGAAATAAGTATTCACATGTTTGGGCAGGAATTTAACAAGACTTGGAAGTAATCCCCTGAAGATTCATAGTAGCGTCTAATGAAAGAACTGTATGGATATGCTTTCCCTCTTAGTACTTCAGTAAAAAACTTTTAAAAAATTTTCTATCATAAAAATTAAATTTTGTTAAAATAAATTATATTAATTCCTGTAAAAGCATTTAAATTAACGCGATCTAAAATAATATTTTTTCTAGGATCCTTATTTTTAAAAGCAATAAAAAGCCTATAGGAACTCAATCTTTAAATAAAAAAAATTAAGAAAGATATATATATATATATATATATATATATATATATATATACTCGTACTCGTATATCTAATGAGAGTGCAAAATAAATTTAATTAAATTTAATGCTAAATGTTAGTACAACATTTTTTGAGCCAAACATATTTAATATCAAATAAAGAACTTAAAATTAAGGGCAAAAATCAAAAAATCCTCTTTCAATAAGATGTCTTTATATTTACGTTATGATATTACAAAAAAGACATTTAAAAAGCCCAAACAGATACTAGAGCAATGCAAGCCACACATCATTTTGTATTTTAGACATAATAGGCAAGAAATACAGTTAGAAAAATGGAGGTAGTTTCAGCTAAGGCATTTATAGACCGATTGAGCTGTATTTAAATAGCAACTTGAGAGCAGAAACTTTCAACAAATTCGCATACCCAACTTTTCTGTGAATCTTCTATAGACTTCATAAAGTTGATTTCAACATCCACACGGATAAACGGAATACACTAAATCGATTTATGCTCTTTTCTATTTTTTTATGAATAGATCTTCATATATAATTTTAATAATTTTTTTAAAATTTAAAATAATTTTTGTTTGCATATATGTAATTTATGATATATATGTACATACATACCTGTATAATTTATAAAAAATCCATGGGCTACACGATTTCCAACTCCATTAAAAAGTAATAATCCAAAAATTAAATTGAAATATTTAAATAATATATTATTAATTGTCTTTGTTTTATTGTTGATCATCTTTAAGAGCTGCAACAATTTAATGCACTAAACATGGTATTATTTAAAATTGTTAATTTTTCTACATGAATGTCAATATTTTTATATGTGTGCATGTGTGAAACATATATGGATATGTATATGGCAGAATTAACACGATAAAGCAAATAAAGCAGTTGTACATTTTTTGTTCTTAATCGTTTTCTCTGCAAAGCTGTCATTGTTCTTGTGCTCAAATTATATAGAATGTGTGTGATTGTATGACCGGATCTGCATTGATTTTCCTTTTTTTATTTTACACATACAATAAGATTATTTTTGTAATCCAGTGTTTGTTGTACTAAATGCCTTACCATGTAATTCCGCCATGCATACGTACTTATAATATTAATTTTATAATTGCACATGTGTACATATACAATATTATATGGATGTATATATTACTAGCTGACCCGGCAAACGTTGTCTTGCCTTAAAATTTCGATCTTCTTACTCTAAGAAATAGTACTCATAGAGTAAAGGACCGTGCAAGACCGGATAAAAACAGGGGGGTTACTCTCTATTGCGATGCGAAAGAAAAACCATTCGCATCTGTATGATTTTTACATTGAGTTGCGATGCGTTTTCTTTCGCATCGCAATAGAGAGTAACCCCCCCTGGTAGTAGATTGTAGCGCCACATACCAAGTGGGGTTGTCACGCTAAACCTTCCAAGGAGTAACTTAAAGGCATACACAAAGGAGTACAATGTCAAACACACGTACAGTTGAATTTTACATATTAAGAAGGCAACCAGGTGGCTGACTGCAGAATAGAAAAATAGTAACATTACAAAAAGCACATACTCGTACATTTTGTTATTGCGTTTGAGGCCCCTCCTGTCAAAAGTTATTTCCGGTTGTTGAAATCAAAAAGTATGTTAAAGGGAAAGACAAAATTTTCATTTACTATTGATCTCTTTTTAACACATATTTCTTATATATTCCCTTAAAGAATTGTAAACAACTTTTGGCAGGAAAAACTTCAACCATGCATAAAAAAATCATTCAGCTAGCGTCTCATTGTCACCCGGTTTACTTCCCCCATGTATGCATACATACGAGGTATGTATACATATGTATGGATCTGAGATGCAACAAGTGATATATATTTTTTTAGGACCAGCACTCAGGGGATGGCCCCTACTAGAAAAATAGGTTATGGGAAAGAAGATAGAGGGAGTAGAGTCTATGAACATTCGATTTGAATTTTCCCAGGAAAGACGTCAGCAAGAAGTTTACTAAGAGAATTAACTTTTAAAAATTTCGCACTTGAAAAAATATTCGATTTTTATATACAGGCCTATTTCGATTTAAGCCACCTCTTTTAGCGCTTTCGCTATAGCTCTCGTTTGAATTTTTGAAAAAAAAATTTTTTTTTAATTTTAAAATATTTTTTTAAAAGGTTTTCTTTTTCTAATTTCTAAGCTGTTTTTATAACACAAGCGAGTACTTTTCATATCAAATTTCTAGACGAATAGATCGCTTGTGTTATACAATAGCACAACACATTGGTTTTATATAGACCTCAATAATTTTGATTAAACAAATAAAATTCATTCATTTGAAGCACAGAGACATGCTGCTAAGCAATCTAGGAAAAGCTTGACGTTGGAGATGAAAATTATGTTATTAGGCGAATTGAGAATGGTGAACGAAAGATCGTAGTATTTAGCGCAAATAGCACCTCTTTTAACGCTGTTTCCCTTGATTTCTTTTTTCACTTTTCTCCTTTCTTCAATTATGTATATGTAAATATAAATAAAATTTTCAGACATAATAAAAATTTTTTCCCAAAAACAAAATTCCCGAGGAGTGTTCATAGGTTGTTTGAAAGTTCCTTTAAAGTACTTAAAAATCCGTGTACAATATGCAATTAAAAATAAAATTATTTTTATTAAAACCTTTTTTTTTTTGTTAAATATGTATAAGAATTTTATTATGTACTCTTACTTTGCGTGAACGTTTATTATTTATTATTATGAATTATAACACTTCTTTAGTAATAAAGATGAAAAGAAAAACTAAAACTTAAAATGCTGCATTTACAAAAAGAAAACAAAGTAAAAAAAAAAACAAATAATAACAAATGGAATCACGGAATAAACATATTTTTATCGTTCATTTAATATGTATAATACTTGTGGGCAGTGAAACCGCAAAACTTGCAATTTTTTATTTATACAGTATTTATACAGTCAATAACAAAAAAATAGAGTGAAATTATTGCCTGTTCAGCTAAATGCAAACGAAAGCTTCGTTTGCATAATTGTCACCTTAATCAACACAAACTAAATAATTCTGGATGTTAATTGAAAATTCAATAAAGCGCAATTGTTTTTTACATTTTCCAACAACAATATTTCTGTGGCAATAAGTAAAAAGTGTTTATATTTAATTTTTCAGGAAAGCTATTTTAAATTTAATCTCATGGAGGGCAGTCACGTGCTTTCGGTCATCTACTTATTAAGTTAGTAATACATCCTTGCACTTTTTTATTTAATGAGTTATTCACGGCAACAAAATTTAAGAACTTTTTCCAAAATAATTTACAAGCAGCTACTCATATATTTATTTGGGAAAATCGCTTAAATCTTATAAGAATTAATATAATTTTTACATTAATTTTGGAAAAATATCTAATTTTAAAACATTTCTTATGGAAGTCAAATGTAGCTTAAAAAAACATCTTATGTCTACCGAAAAAATTCCTATTTAGTTGTAAAATAATTTTTGTGATCTGGAAAAGTAGCTTTAGTTTAATAAGCTTTTATTTATAATTCTAAATGAGATTGCACTTTAAAAAAGATAAGCTAAAAGTCATTTTGTCATAATCTCCTGAAAAATCATACAAACTGATTAATATGGAGATTACAAAGGTGCCATTAACTCAAATTTTGGTTAAGTCGACTTAAGTGCTTATTCCTTAATGTCACGGATTTATTGCTAGGCTTCAGTTAATACGAACGATAAGTTATTTCCTATAATTACATGCATATGCGCCATTATTTTTGAAAGTGATATAAGTTAGCGGTAATTTTAGTAAAATATAATGCTACTGATAGACGTTACTACAAATCGTACAAGTATGAAATAAGTATCGTCTAGCATGCTGTCGTACTACAAAAGTATACTTCGAAGTATGAAAATCAAAATATTTTGATTTTTGTGGGCGGAGCTTGTATAAGTACGATAAAACGTATCGTGTATCATGCTGTTGTACTACAAATTTTTTTTAGAACAGCGGAGAGTGTCGCGCTTACAAAAATTAATTTTTTGTGCCGAATATTGCCAGTTAAAAAAGTGAAAATATTATTAAAAATATTTTGACAATTCATCTTTTTCTTCTCTACACCATGTTCTTTTTCTTGTTCCTTCTTTTTTTATTCTTTTCAAATAGTACTCACTAATTATTAATAATGCCACCACATCATCCATTTTGCCGTATATGTTTACCTTTTAAATTTTTCTTTTAAATGAAAAAGTACAACTTGTAGTACGATTTGTAGTAACGTGTATCACAAAACCGTACTACCACTCATACTTCGCGAAGTATCGTGTATCATCAGCATAGACGTCATCTTACTAAAATTACCGCCGACTTTTTTTTTTTTTTTTAAACAGTGAACTTATGCCTCTTTCAAAACTAACGGCTCATATTTAAAAACAAAAATATGAACATTTTACTTACACTTTTTGTTCAATTGCTGCATATTGTCAAATAATCTGTTACTAAAATATATTATTTTCTTTCTCATTATCGCAAACACATAAGAAATGATACATTTTATTTAGTACATATTGTACATATGCAATATATGTATGTATATGTACTACATAAGTTTAATCGAAAACAAAATAAAAAAATTAAAGGGTGGGCAAATTTGAGGCTAATGATTTAAATTTCTTTTTTCGACATATTCAATTTCATTTACAGCTACAAATTTAATAAAAATTGTGTAAATTAATAATGAAATATGCAGACTGGGTTCGATTCCTACCCGGACCCTGGGAGCCGATGATCAAAGTTGCCAGTGCTCGTTAACTAATTTAATCTTAGAATTAATTTCTAATATTAAATAATAATAATAATAATATGCAGACATGCGATTGTCTGCCGACGTTCGCCATTTCTACTAGGTTTTTAATTGCATTTTGCAAGAGTACTTAGTTTTTAATTCGTCAATGAAGTATCGAATTTCATCTTGTTGATATTTAACAAGTTGGCAGGTTGCTCATATAAACAAGGTTTCAAAGTACACTGGAAACAATAGGCCTCGCATGCTTAAATCAAGAAAATATTCGACCGGAAATATTATTGTAGTTATAATGGCTGAAGTTGCTGCATTACCAAAAAATGTTTTCCTAAAAATATATTAATTAAAATGGCTATTTTATTAAGTTTGAGGTCGTATTGAAAAAATTTATTTTTATAACGGTATTGCGTAGCTTCTAATAATGTTGAATAATTTTTTTAAAAATTAAAAATTTCAAAATTTTGTAAAAATATTTAAGGTATCTTTGAAACTAATAAGCCAATTTAAAAACAATTAGTTATGACTTTAAGAAAATTTTGTTGCGGAGTTTCGGATTTTCTTTATATCAACATATCGTTTTTAAGTAAATCTCATCTGTGTAATGTCACCTCTTGAATTTAGAAAATAACAGTATATCTCCAAAATTACTAAGTGCAGATTTGGAATCAGCACTCTAAATAGTTTTAATTTGTGTATACTTGTGTTGTTATTGTTGTTAAAATTTAGATTAGATTTATTTTGTTTTTGCTTGCAAGTAAATTTTTTAATTAGAATGCAACTATTTCAAAAATAAAATTGTAAGACACAATTGAACAAAAAAGTAATTAATTTTATTGGAATGCATTTGAGTTGAGTGCCACTATAATTTTTCTTTGGAATTAAGCTGCAACTGTTTAAATATCAACAGGTTCCATTTAAAAACTAAATTACCAAAAAATATACGTATGTGTATGTGTGTACACATATACTCGTATAGATAGATTAAAAAAAACGGCGCGACTATTTGTTTTATCAGTACGAATAAGTACTGGAGACTGAATTGAATAACTAACTATCAATATGAAAATATACGTTAGTCATACAAAATTGTTGATAAATAAAATTCTGTAAGAAAATAACCGTACAGGTGGTATAGGTTTTCCATAAATTGTACAGTCATACATTACAATATATATTTGCTTCTAAAGAATTCTGTACAAGGGTATAAAATATTGAAAAAAGAATATGATGTTTATGTAAAACCTCGTTTCTATAACTTCTGTTTTCGTACTCACTTTGATGTTTCAAGTATTTTATCATTAACAAAATATCTAAAAAGTAGTTATTTGGCAGAAAATAAAGTGGTAGACCCCAGAGAAAACCGATGTTAAAGAGTTTTGATTACAACTACTTAACTTAAAATTAACTTGTTAAATTATATTTATTTTGTGTATATCTATAAGTGACCAATTAAAAACGAACAGCCGTTTCAAATTGGAGTTCAGATATAAACTAATGCAAAAATTAAATTTCAATTAACAAAAGTTTGAATTAAAAAAAAATATACTTAAATAAAAAATGTGAAATATATTTCAATTTAATATTTTGGTTTGTATTTTTCAATTTCACATTTTATGAACTTGTAAAAAAATGTTACGTTAAGGGATTTTAAATCTATGGCAGTCAATCAATATTAAATTTGCGACATACACTTCAACATTAATTAAAACTTTTTGTAAAAGGTTTTATTTTTTTTTATTTTCAAATGTTAGATTTACTTTGCTATTTCTCATTGATATTTTTATGCCTATATTATGGTTCACAACTCAACTCCACTTTAAGGTACTAATTGACGACATGTTTTTTACACTGCATTTGTCAATATTTACAATGTGAAACAAAAACATGTCGTGTGTGCCCTCAAAAACATTGCTTCTGTGAAAAAACTTGAGAAAAAGTTCTATCAAAATTTCAATTAGAACGTGCTTTATTTTCTCATGTGCAGTCATATGTTTAAATGTCTACGCTTTGTGGAAATATTTGTAGAATAATTTTGCTGTATTATTAGCCGACTGAATAAAAAATTTTACAAGAAAAATATATAAAATTTTTTTAAATCTAGTTTTGTTTTTTAAATAATATTGACGCAAAGAATATATAATTTTTTTGTAGCTTAAAAAGAAAAAAATCTAGTTGTCTCGCCTCTACTTCAATAAAGCAATGAAAAATATTTTCGGCTGCTATAAAACATTTTTCGAACGAACTACGTGAATATTTTATAAATGGAATTTGCTTATTTTTTCATTCTAGTTTATTTTATTTTATTAAAACATTAATTCTTAAAAAAATAATAAACAAATCAATTTCACAAAATTTTAATATTTTTGAGTTGATCAGCTGTTATAAAAAAAACAGTCTATGCCAACAAGAAATTGATTCGAAGAATACGAAGAAAAAGGCTCATCAGTGGGTTTTTAGCCAATAATATTAAAAAAGTCATTGGCTAGCCTGCGGAATCGCCAGACCTTAACCCAACACATGTCAGAGGATTAAAGTCGGCACCACCGCGATGGCTCAATCCGACTGTGGTCAAACCACGAGTGGTACCCGTGCTTACCACTACAGCCCCTGTGACCAATAAGCGACACAGGTAGCAAATTATGTGTGCTAAAGCTATGTCACACACACCTCTCTTGTTGAGGGAGTTGGCCCGATCTAAAACCCGTGTCAAATTGACTTTCTGTTTCAATGAAACAGCACATCGAGGAACATGCCACCCTGCAAAAGGTGACATGAACCCCATTGCCAGCGTACCTTTTGGTATGAACCACAGCCATCACGTGTACCCCCGAAGGGGACCTCACCAATAACCGGTCGCAGATTCCACTCGTGCTCATATATGGGTGTGCACAAAGTCTACAGACCGAACAACGAACCAGGGATGATGTCCCAGAACATCATCCATTAAGGGTTGGAACGAAGTTTGGTCCACAGACCCCGATCACTCATTGTTCACTGAATGCATCAGTGCACGGACTTTGAGTTTCCTCTGTGGGGCTACCGGTTCCCATGGTACCAGTGTTGAGAGTCACTGGTTGGACCCCGAAGGTTTCCTTCGGCCAGATTCAATCCCATAGCAGTTTCAATTGCTGGCGCACCTATTTACCCTGGATAGTGCTACATCAAGCTGAGGTAACTCACCGAGAAGACACACTCCGGGGGGGACCTTAACCCAATATAAAATCTTTAAGCTGAACTTAGGAAATATGTATGCGAATTAAAATCAACCAAAAACGAACGACTTTAGGCTCTAGTTAAGAAGCCGTGTGAAAGGATTCCCAAAACAGGATATGAAGTCCTGACTAAGGCCTTGCGACAATATATTGGCATAGATATTAAATTTTTGTTTTGAAAATTTGGAATTTTGTTCAGTTTAAAATGTTTTATCAAAAATAGTGCTTTTTTTACCGGTCAAATTTTGTGTGTTAAATATTTAAAGAAAAGCCAATAAATTTGCCAATTATTTTTTTCCACAGCATAGACATTCCTTATATCTATTTTAATTATTGTCGAAAGATTATATAGCCAAGTAAACAGTGGTAATATAAATCAAAAAAGGGAAGCCTTGACTATCTCTGTACATGTAAATACATAGCAAAAAGTATTATACGTATTTTCTAATTTCGTAAAATTTTCTCTTTTTAAAAACCCTGAAGAATAGAAAATCCGGTTAAACAAATAATTTAAAAAAACCGTCTTGACAGCTCTAACCTTCTTTCATATTATATCTCAAATATAAACATATTTTCAAGTGATAACAGCAAGTACCAGAGATGGGTGTTTTTTAATAGAATTTCTGTAAAAGTAACAAAAATCAATTTTTATTATGGGGATTTTTTGACATATTGTTTTCATACAATCATACTTTTTCACTCGATTTACTCGGTATGTATATTCATATAGTATATACAGTGTATACACATATCCAAACACATATATATGCACAAGATAGTCATAACTATAACATGTAACTTATTCAAAAGATGTGTTCCATTAAGGTGTTGTTAATAAATTAATATTTTTAAATGGTCTTACAATAATAACATATATATTTACTTCAGAGCCGTAAGCGCATTGTTCATATTTTTTAATTCGCCATGAGTTGAAAATTTTTGATACATTTAACTCAAATTAACAAATTGAATAAATCAAGGCAAATTGATAGAATAAATCTGCCTTGGAATAAAATTTCATTCATTAACATTTTAGTGTAAAGGCATATAAAGGGTGTCGCAGTAAGAGTGTACATTTTCATTTCATGCTGATATAAATCGATTGTTTCACACACTGTGTGGCAGGTGGCGCGCCGCCTTATTAAAACCATATATAGTCCAGATGTATAGCGTGCAGTTGCGGCCACCACGAAGCATTCAGATGGAAAAGCGCTTCATCGAATTTTTCTCGAAAAATTGGCATTGACCTCACTTTGCTTAATCACAATTATAATGCATTGTTCTTTCGTAAAGCGCTCCATTTTTATTAATCGTAATAACCATGTGTAAAACAGCTGCTAAATTTCAGAGTTGATACTTGCACAGAAAAAAATGATACTAAATTTAAAATGTGCATTCTTATTGAATTACTCATTACATGCATATATTTATAATTTGTAGGCATTATTTTTATTATTACTAATATTTAATATTAGAAATTAATTCTAAGATTAAATTTGTTTACGAGCACTGGTAAGTTTGACCATCAGCCGGGCAGGAATCGAACCTGCGCTTCCCAGATTGATAGGTTAGCACGCTTCCCATCAATCTACAATCTATTTTAATGATAGCATATGGAAATTAATATTTTCTTTTTGTTATATGAAAATTATTGTTGTTGCGTATGCATAACAAATGACAAATTTAAAAATAAAAATTAAATTTTTTAAGCTTTTTTGCTTTACAAGTATTATTACACGTCGTTGTAAGGGTTAATGCAGTTATTCCTTGTCTTAACGAGTAGGTAGTTATAACGAAATTCTAGTTGATGACGGTTAGGCCGCCGCTCTAACCAAACTACCATTGTAAGAGTTCTGGGGGTCTACTCTGCATTGCGATGCGAAAGCTTAATGTTTTGCGTTTGCTCTTTGTATTTATAAAACGACATTGACATAAACACAGCAAAAAGTAAACTATCAAACACATTAAAGATTCGATTTCGTACCGTTTTTGTTCGCATCGCAATCCAGAGTAATCCCCCTGCTGTTTTTAATTATGAAAAATTTCAATGTAATTTATTTTCAATTTCAAATGAAATCTGCATGTTTGCCCCATAAAACTTATCGAGCACATACAAGCTAAAACTGCAACTTTAACCTTAAGCTTTTTTTCCATTCAACAACATTTCCATGCAAAATTTCACATCTGAGATACAGATAAAACTAACTGTCCTACTCTTAACTCCTTAGAGGGTTAAATTAAAAAAAAAAAACTGTCTATTTAAATAAAACAATTAAGTCAGAGTCGTCAATTTTTTAATAAAAATTCTTAAAAAAAAAAAATTAAAATTTTTTTTAACTATTCCCGATATTTTTTTAGCAAAATATATTGTACTTTTTTTAGTTTGTGAATTAACTTTATATTTGCTATATGTGTACACACATACATAATTTTATATTTAGCAAAACTTATTTGATGATATTTGAACTTTGTTTTAACTTTTATTTGAGGAGACATTTTGAAGTGCATATATTTTATTTGCGTATTTGTATAAACATTGTTAATCAAATTGAGCCTGTAGAGCAACCATTAGAGCTGTTGGATTTTTAAGAAAAAAAAAAACGTTTTCTAATTTAAGCAAAAAATCTGTAATAACTGAAAATTATTGCTCAAATAAAATCATTTTGCAATGGAATCCAACTTCTATATCTGTCAATATCCTCCTGATTGCTATTATTTTCCTCAAATTGTGCATGAAGCTACTTCTCTAAATTATACCTATTTGGATCACTGGCAGCCATATCACAATACGACCACTTATGTAGTGGATTATTTGGATACAATCAATTATTCTGATGATTTAGAAGTAGAAACATGTGTGCATCCACAAACAAGGGAAGTGATATATAATTATTATGATGATGGCGAGACAGAAATATCATCTTCACAAAAACAAAAACGTTTAAACGTTAAAGATGAGTTTGAACATGGAACATCGTCAGCATCGACAAAATCTAATAAAGGAGATGTTAGGGCCAACGTATATCGTTCCGATGAAGGTTATTTAGTAGAGGAACCAGAAGACAATATTCCAGATAGTAACTAATGAAAATGGTAGTCTTGGTAAAATTTATGGTCAACAAAATAAATGTGGTATTATAGAAAGTCGAAGTACTTGGTCAATTTTATTCAACTTTTGTCAGTTGCCAAGATATTGAAAGAGAACAATGTTATCTACTTTTACTCCTCAAGTCAAGGGTAAACTTGTTATGCTTTTTCTTTTTTTGCTCAAATTGCAAATATATTTTAAAATATTTTGTAATCGTGCTCATAAAACTATCGAAGATCCACCTATACTTATTGTGATAAAACTTATTTGCAATTTTGCTAAATTATTTTTTGTCTAAACATCAAGTAAATTTTTTACAAATATTGTTGAATGATTTATAAAAACAATAAAAATATATAGGTCAAATAATTAATTAAATTAAAATGGAAAAAAAAGTTTTTTTGTGGAATTAAGTTATTTTGAAGGACTATGGCTGGTATTCAAAATGACTAATAACGATTTCAAGTAGAAACTATAACAAACTTTTCATAAAAATTTTGTTATATTTAATATCGATTTTAAGCCTACATTAATTTTCTTTGAATACAAGCATATACCTTTAAAACCCCGAAAAGTTTTCTTATCCAATTATTTCTATTCCATCAAACGGTGTTGTTTTTATTGTCATGGAGCTAATTATGAAATCATCCCTGAACCGTAATAATAACGTTATTGAGTTAATTAACTTAAGCGTTTTTTTTTTCTTTTTAGCACAGACATAATTAGTACTGTCTTCTCCCTAATTTTTCTGTCATCAAAGTGTTTGCTTTACTAATTAAAATTATTATAAAAGTATTATTATTATTAATATGTAATAATTTCTATTTGGAATTTAAAAGTTTAACAAAATATTAATCTTTATTTGCTTAATTCCAGAAATTGTGTTGGTTTTAAAATTTATTCTTTTACTCATGATATTCTCATGAGTTATTTATTCAGTACAATAGGTACTGAAGGGGAGAGCATACCTATATGGACCATTTCATCAGAGGATTCAGAGTAGCGTCTGATGAAATGGTCGATATAGGTATGCTCTCCCCTTCAGTACTTATTGTACTGAATAAATAACTCATGAGAATATCATGAGTAAAAGAATAAATTTTAAAACCAACACAATTTCTGGAATTAAGCACAAATAAAGATTAATATTTTGTTATTATTATTTATATTTAATATTAGAAATTAATTCTGGGCAGGAATCGAACCTGCGAGTACCAGATTGATAGGTTAGCACGCTACCCATCAATTTTTCCTAATTTAAATAAATTTTCCCATGTTCTAAAAAATTACTTTTACTCGTATGTGCTGTTTTTGTAACACAAGCGATCAACTCGTCTGAAAAATTTGTATGAAAAGCACTCAATATTTCGAGTATTTTTCATAAAATGTACAGACGAATTGAATTGATCGTTTGCGTTATAAAAACAGCTCATTATTGTTTGCGGGCTTATGTCTGCAATTTTTTTTTCTTCAGACTGCAGGGAAGTTCTTGGGTATAGTTGAAGCAGACGTTGTTATGCAAACATTTTTTATTTGCTCGCAAAACATTAGATTTGATTTGCACCATTTTTCCTCGCTCTTAACCTTTCACGTAGTAAAGTAATAAAAAATTATACAGCAACAAAAAATCAATGTACTTTTCACTTATTGAAGAATATTTGTTTGTTGGTTCGTAATATGGGCCTCATATAGACGTAAATGTGAGTAGCACTTATTTGCTAATGTTACAATACTAATTAGATTATTTGAGATTAAAAATTGTTTATTTTACTTGTGAGAAAAAGTATTGCTTATGTACATACGTACATACTATTTTCACTCAATTAAAAAAGCATGTTGTGTGAGACGGTTAAAAGAAAATGCAAACCCACATGGAATTACTTTGAGGAAAAGGAAAGGTTGTAACCGACTTTAATTAAAATTATAATAATAACTAACTGTCTAATTACCGCATCGATATCGAGTACAATTGATAGAAATTTTTCATTTTGGTATCATGGCAGTCGATATCGAGTAAATGAGATGATAGCATACAATAGCGAGTCTTCGATCGATTAAAATCTTAGTAAATATCATTTGATAGCAAAATAGCTATCGTAGCCAAAACAAATTACTTATTTAACGAGCACTGTCAACAAAAACTTTAAAAAATTTTTGTTTAGTTTTAAGTTAAAAAAAATAGTTATTATAATTTTTATTTTTTGAATTTGAAGATAAAGAAGTTAAAAGAAGTAATCGTTCATCCATATTTTAAAAAATTCTTTTTGCAGAATTGTTGCCTAAATTCATGCTACAGTTTTTTTTTATTTACTTTTATTTGTGTATAAATGTAATCGTTATCTAATGTGGTGATTAGAACCCCGGTCTGGATATCTAGACTAAACAAATTTTATATATAAAAATTCAGAATAATCAATTTACAATCTGGTTTCAGATTAGCCGTTTTTACTCGATCTCGCGTGGACAGTACAAATTGGCGACCTTTTAACTGACTAGCATAAAAGTGGGCGTGGCCGATTTACCAATACAAAGCCAATTTTAGTGATCAGTTTTTTTTCACTCACATTAAGAGCAAAAAAGCAAATATGAGTGCCAGTAATAACAACTCATAGAGATACACACTACGTGAGAGAAAATCACTCAATACTTTCTAGTGCAGTCATACGTAAACATTTTCTTAAAAATTATATTTATAACGTTGCTCTTAACGTTAGCTATTAACTGAATGTTCATTAAATTCATAATAAACTGCATAGTTGTGTAAATTATTATCAACTACCTATAATGTATGTTTATAAAATACAACTCATTTGTATTGTTTTATTAGTTTACCCAGAGATGGAAAAATAAAATTTTTGTAAATACTTACAAAAAATATAAAATAGTTTTTTACTTTTAATATTTGCTTTTAATGCTAATTAACATACACAAAATTACTACAAAAACTTGTGAAGGCAAAACGATTTAATTTCACAAACATACAGATGCAGGAGTATACAGTATATTAAGTTAACTTCACTTGTCGTTCGAGACAAAATTTTTGCTTGTAGAAAAATTTTCTTAAATAGATTTAGTATAGAGAGACATCAAGTTAGTTAGAGTCGGCACCAATCGCTTCGCACAGATATATAATTTGTAAAAATGTAAATAATGAAAATGAAATCTTGTTTAAGGATCTGTAATGCGGCCACTATTATTTTCAAGTATAACAAAAAAGAATATTACGGTTTCAGCAAGTTATTTTTCTGTTTAGAAAAATCACGTCATATATACATATGTATATACAAGCGTATATACATATTTATGTGCGATTAAATTGTGACGTATATCTAAACAGTTGAATCTTGTAAATAGAGACATAACTTGCTAAAGGCGTTGGTTGGGTTGTTTGCTTGGCGGCCTTCAAGTAGAATAGCAAGATTCCATTTTGAACCACTCACTTGCCAAAACAACGAAGTTGTAGGTGACCTAGACCCACCCTATGGTGTTGAGATATCCGAGAAGATTCCTTAACCTTATCCTCTCAGGTAGTCTGTTCATAAAATGTGCACCGAAAAATGTATGGCTCGAAGCCAGAAGAGCCGGGCACTCGCAGAGAAGGTGACATACTATCTCCTTGCTCTTAAGTGCAGTTTTCGTTGAAGGGAAATCCCAGCCTGCTGGCGTATGTTCTGACAACAGTGTGGAAATATCCTTCCTATTTCTGCTTACCAGCTAAACAGGCCATTTACCATCATAGCGAGGCCATAAATGACACGCAATCTTCTACGTCCTGAGGCCCCGCCATTTGGTATTCACCTTCTTTTGGTAGTCCGGAATTCCGCTTCTGATGCTACTAAGCGGTAAAGCTACCGTCACTGATATAGATTTGGCCCTGGTCATTCCTTCAACCTGCTCGTTGTTAATGAAAGCGTAATCTTTTTTTCTAAATATTATTCTTGTAAATGATAGTGGGCACAACACAGTAAGATTAGCAGGAAGACCAGGTAGGCTTGATTTTATTTAATTTAAATCAACAAGCTGATGAGATTTGGCGCTAAGAGACCACAATACGTATTAGAAAATTTACAGTAAATTTTTTTTGTTAACAAATAGATTTAATAAACTACAGTCGTATCAACTTTTCGCCCCTGGTCTAACTTATGAATAGAGAAAATGTTTAACTACACATTCTGAACGATTTATATTTACGTGATTGTCTACTCTTTTAGTATCTCGCTCACCAACTGCACTCAAACTAAGCAACATTGTATGTACATGTGCTAAAATAGCCTTCTAATGAATGCTTTTAGTTGAACACACACTTGAATACAGAGAGGTTGAATAAGAAATATAATAATTAACAAGAAAATATTATCTTTATTTTAACAACATTATTTAGTGAATTCTTAAAAAACAAAACAATTTGTTACAACTATTTATAGAACTAAACAAATACTGTAAAATTGTAAAAACAAACACGTATACATGTGTGTGCGTACATAAACTAATTTGTGAAAAAAAAGAACTAGAGATATTAAGCAAAATCTATAGATACATACACGCATATGTATCTATAATGGCAAAGATCGATTTTAAATCAAGACGAGGCACCAAAATCTCAGTTATTATACTCGGTGGTGCCCTTTTCACTGTAATGTTGGCTTATTTTGTATTTGGTGACACTAATGATGAACGTGGCCTACGAAATTTACGTATGATATCGATTGTAAGTACATATATGTACAACAAATAATGATCACCAATATACATACATACATTTACATTTTAGAATTTTTGGCTTTAGTTATTGAAAAAGATAGTGAATTAAAATACATACATGCATACATAGATACTTTTTTGAAATACTACATAACTATTTGTTATCGCCTCGTCAGTAAACAAATCTCTAGGATTTACAGAATGTGAATATGTGAAATTACAAGAAGAAAAAAAGACAACATGGGAGAAACTGCGAGACACGTTGTCTGTTTTAATGAATCATTTAATTTGCACATACGATACACAGTCATATACAAGCTATCATATAAATAATATGAAGTTTAAATTGTATTCAAATAAATATTACAATATTGTAAGAAAAATGTACAGTAAATTTGTAACAAGCATGTGATCTTAAAATTTAATTTAGTTTTCTAACAAACACTATTGTGAGGCTAAGATCTGACAACAAATGTCAAACATGTGACAGGTGTTTGAAAACTCTTCCCGTACCATTGTTAGGATTTTATATTAGCTGTGTTCCTGTACTCTACTTTGGGAGCCCGCGGATGTCAAAATTTACACAAAGTTTAGGCAAGTGAGAGAGAATTTGAGAGACTAATATCCTGCCCGCACTTTTTTTCGGGCTGTTGCAAAATTGTAAACTACCAAAATTTACTAAAAAATTTTCTTGTAAGTTTAAATAAAAATATTCACTCCTATCATGCATAATTTTTCCCTCGTAATTTTTTTCCAATTTCACATATTGGCAATCATGAATAACTATTATGAAATTTCCTAAATTCCCAAAAAAGAATTAAAATTAAATCTAAATAAATTAACTAAGTCGCTAATATTTTTGTTGCTTTTTTTTAATGTAAAAATTTTAAGGCTTAGTTTATTTTGGTTTTGAGAAGTTATTATGAAATACACCATGTACATGATATGTATGTATTATATGGGAATTGTGTGCGTAATTTGCTACGAATAAGCATCCAACCTTTACACACTGCTAATTTACCCATCATCCTTGTTGTTTTCACTCCAAGTTACAATGTAATTTTTTTTCGATCTGACAAAAAAGCTGACAATAAATATAATAAATCCACTATTGTCTGAACAATAGCTCTGCACAATAGATTTTAAAGCTTACAGTACTATTATAGCCCATGATGATAATTGTCTAAACCTTTCAACGGCAATTTTTAATATGGGTGTATTTTCTATAAATTGTTGGGTCTAACAACCATCTGAACGTGGTCCCAGTTATACAGCAGTCTTAGCAATACTTTGATGTAAAGGAAATACGTATTACATGGTTCTCTTCTAGGCCATGCATATTATAAAATTACTTTTATTTTAGTCCCCATCCCTTGTAGAGTAAACGTTACATTTGAGTATGAAATAATTACTATTTCTGTAGGGAATGACGAGCAGGTATGTATGTATGTATGTATGTATGTATTTTTAAAAGAAAAACAACATAAGCATAATTTATTGTTGGCGTTTACTTCTTCTTCATTGAAGAATTTTAAGAGATCCTCTTAGTAGTCGGTTTGCAGGAGAATTAATTTTATTAAAGCTTTTTAGACATGGTGAAAAAAATCCAAGCGCACTATATCCTAACGATACTCACGCTACACATGAATGGCCTGGTGGTTTAGGAGCATTAACACAGGTAAGTAAAAAAATAAATTTTAAAAAATACGAAATTTGGTGATAGAAGAAAAAATAAAATTAATTTTTTTTAATTTTTTTTTACGCTAATCAGTTCTTATTTTTGTATTCTATAAAAAAAAAATAAATAAATAAATAATTATATCCTGAAGAAGCTACGAAAGTTGGAGCGAAATATCGATATAAAAATAAATTGATTCAATACGACCTCAAGCTTAATAAAATAGCCATTTTTATTAAAAAGAAAAAGGTCAAATAAACTATCAGATAAAAACAACATAAATTTTTTTGTTGTTGAAAAATTCGTATTTTTCGAGCTATGGACATCCAAAATTTTTATGGATTGAATCATGTGATTTTTCTTACCAAAAAATGTAATAGAAATTTAATTCTAAGAAGAAAAAATTCAGCATAATTTTTTATGAAAATCTATGTTTTCCTAATTATGGGCCTCTAATATTTTTAAGTCTTCTGATGGCGAACACTGGCTTCGCTTGCAACAGTGTTTTTGTCTAGTGGGTCTTTGCCCGTACTTAAGTCGTACATAACATCGGCTTCGCTAAAAAATCATAAATCTTGTACAAAAACTGTGGAGGTCCGCAACTTGAAAAATACGAATTTCCCCCACAAAATGTACTTAGCATTTTCTACTTAGAATTATATTTTCCATCACGTGCGACAATTTTCTTTTTCAAATTTGGCATTCTTCGCTAAAGCAAATTTAAGCAAACAAAATTTTAAAAACATTTTTAGTAAGATTAAAATATATTAAAAGAAAGACAGTGCTAAAATAAATCATATATTTAATTTCTGATAAAAAGTATCAAGTAAACTATATGAACAATTAATAGCCAAATATGTAAATTGCCATATTCATGCTGCAAGGATTCATATGCTTAATTCATTAATTTTTCTGTGGTATTTAGACCGATTGATTGTTTTTTATATAGTAATTTTACAACAACTGACAGATTGGTATATTATACTTTTACCTACGTTGTATAGGGAAGTCAGCGCAGAGAGAATAGCCATTGTAGAAATTACAAATGGAATGAGAAACATCCGCTTATTCCAATTCCAATTATCATCTATTTCGATGTAATATTTAGTTTTAATGTATTATTTTATTAATTAGAAAGGTAGTTTTCAATGCTACAATTTGGGTAAAAATTTGCGAACGCGTTATTATCGACTGTTGCCCCCAAATGGCTTTTATACTCAACAACAAATTAGGATTTTAAGTTCTGCGGCCGAGCGATGTATATTAAGCGCCAATAGTTTGTTCGCAGGTTTTATGCCACCTCTGGAACACAGTAACCTCTTGCCCATACAATGGCAACCTGTAGCAGTAAATACCATTCCCAGAAATGAAGATATAGTAAGTAAACACTATATAATACTCATGAAATTAAAATAAAATATTTTTTTTGTAAACGTTTCAGCTTTTGGCTCAAAAGAAACCCTGTCTAAAATACGATACAATTTTAGACAAGTTTTACAAAAACCCACCACCAGATTTAAAGAAATTAAATGAAGAAAATGCTGAATTGTATAAATTGTTAACACGAAATACGGGCCAAAATATAAGCAATGTGTTGGATGTAGAATTGTTGTATAACATTTTAAAAATTGAAAGTGAAGCCGGTTTGGATTTACCGGATTGGGCTGAAAATATATATCCCGAACGTTTGGAAGATTTGGCAAAAAGAAGTTATTCACTTTTTACCGAAACGAATCTTATGAAAAAAGTTAAAGGTGGGGCATTTCTCAACGAAATCCACACGAAAATGATTGATAAAAGAAAACGCAATTTAAATCCGGATCGTAAAATATTTTTATATGCTGGCCATGATGTAACACTAGTTAATGTTATGAACTCATTAAATATATTGGATCAAACATCTAAATTACCGGAATATGCATCAGCCTTAGCATTTGAATTACATCATAGTTCTCTCTTTAAAGATGATTTTGAGGTTAAGGTAATTGATAATTATTTATTTAATACATAAACAAATCCATAATATTTCAATTTTATACATTTTCAATGTATTATTTCTTATTGCTAAGTCATAAATATGTATGTACCACAACCCAAAGGATCAGCGTAGCCATTTTAGGCTAGATTTAGCCTTTCGAAATTTTTTTTTTGCGGATAGTGCGAATTTTTTTTTACTATTAAAAAAAAAAAAAGCAAAGGGGGTCATTTTTGGCAAAAAAAAAATATTTTTTGCACTATCTGCAACAAAAAAAAATAGAATTAAAGCCAATACTTTATCTATTCAACACAATAGAAATCAAGTCGATATCTGGAAAACTAAGCAAATTATGACCAAAAAGGTAACCAGTTCTACTACTGCCTCTTTCCGGCCACTTTTTAGTAGAACTGGTTACCTTTTTGGTCATAATTTGCTTAGTTTTCAAGATATCGACTTGATTTCTATTTGAATAGATAAACGTATTGGCTTTAATTCGAATTTTTTTATTGCGAAAAAATCTTTTTATCATTATATGTTCCCTTTTTGATTTTTTATAAAAATCATAATTATTATTTTGAATTTTAAGCGAGTTTTTTAATTTTTTCCTAACATTTTTTTGTGAGTGATTTAGCTTTTTCTAGCCTTTTTTTTTAGGCAAATTTAGCTTATTTTTTCTAACTTCTGTTTTTGTAAATAAAAAAGTTTATTAACTTTAAAATTTTATTATGTGCTAAATATGCACACACATTTTTAATACAACATATTTTTATCATATCTTATACATACGAATATATGCAGCAAGCTATAATGTTACAATATTTACAAATAAAGCTACGAAAATTGTTATTGTACTATGTACGTATACAAGTTATTTTGCATTTTTTGATTTAATATTTCCATTTTGCATTAAAACCAAGCATCGCCAAAATGATTATTTCGAAAATTGTAACAAAGAAAAAAAAATCATAATGAAAGGATATGGAATGCACAAAAATAATAATGCTTTACAAAAGATCCTTTGATTCGCAGTACATATGGCCTAGTAACAATAATAAAATTCTTATTACATGAATTCTCCATATTTTATTAATAAAAAAATCGACATGAATTTTTTCAAATAAGAGGGCTTTTACACTTGGCAAGTGATTTTCCCAACTCTTGTGTTTGCCGATGAAGAGAATTTTTCACTTTTTCAGTACACACTTGCCCGTACTCGGCAATTTGTTTTGTTCTTAAGGAATTTATTGTATTTTGTGTTGTTTTGTGAGTAATTAAAAAAATAGAGAATTTTAAGCAAAAGAAAAAGTAAATTTTTGTAATTTGAACGGTTGGGCTCAAAAGGAAATATAAAAATATTAAAAACCTACTCGCGTAAGTCACTTGTTAGGTGTGAAAAGGCTCTAATATTTTTGTCTATACAAACAAAATAAAATAATAAGAATTAGCAACATACTCGTATCTAGAACCAAGTTTCATTTAAAATTTATAGCAAGTAAATATTATTGAAAGGCAATACGTACATACCTCTAATATGTACGTACTAGCTTACAAACACTTTTATTATAAAATTTTACACATGTTTGTAGTGATGTGTGGCTTTCAAATATCCTTGTGCAGTGCTCTAAGTACATACATATTTTGTTTTAAATAAAAGTTTAATTTTTTTTAATTCGTTTTCAGATTGTCTATTATTACAATAGTGATGATAAAATTCCCAAAGAAATAGCTATACCCAATTGTGATGCTCCCTGCTCATTAACAAAGTTTTCAGCTTCCATCAAACATTTATTATTGACAAATTATGATGAGACATGCGAAAATCCAACACCAAATTGTACTACCTGATAATTTAAAAATTTATTAAACATAATAAAATAAAATTCTAGCTGTTATGTATCTATGTACATGCATATGTACTTGTATTGTTGTAATGTGATAGTTAATTAATTATTTTAAATAAATGTTGTTGAATTTGTTGTTAAATCTAAATGGAAATCTATTCAATTGTAAGCAGTGGGTTCCTGAAACTTTTAAAAATGTGATATATATTTTGTGATTCTCTAAATCTACGAAATTGTTAAAAAAAGAGAAAAAAATATGATAAAAATTAATTAATTTCAGCTGAACTAAGATAAACAAAATAAACTATTTGCTAAAAAAAATTGGCTTTAACTACGAGAATTATATAAAGTGGTAGCCAAAGCATACAAAAAACTAATTTTTTTATATACACTCCGGTTCACTTATTTAAAGGCACTAAAAATCTTTTGCAATTTTTAACCGATTGCAGAATTTTAAAATGGAAATGTAAGCTAGACACCTTGAGATATAAAAAAAAATCATGACAATAGTGGTTTCTTTACTAAAGAACTTTTTTAAGCAATTTATCAAAAAAAGTCCGAAAATGTGCTATTTTTTTTGGTTCACTTGAATAAAGGCACTTTATTATTTTTAAAGTAAGCGATGATTTTTTGCAGAGAGCGTTTGCTTATTGCAATATATTACATCTTAATCATTTTGCAAGTCAAAATGGCTAAACAAAAAATTTTAAATCTATCGGAAAAAACTAAAATCGATGTTTACCGTTCTGAAGGATTTTCTAACTGCGCAATAGTTAAAAAAATTGGACGAAGCCCAACAGTTGTCGACAATTACATCAAGGACCCCGACGGGTATGAAAAAAATTTTAAAGGAAGGGTTTCATTGTCTTTATCTACGTATGAGAAAAGAAAAATCATCAGAATTGCTCCTAATTCTGTCTTATCCTTGTCAAAAATAAGAGCTGGTCATCAGTACGCAGAGTAATTAAGAGCTGTGAGCATCTTAAATACCCAAAATTACAAAAAAAATCCGCCACTTAATGCTCTTCGTAAAGAAAAGCGGCTTCAATTCGCAAGAGACTACATGGTATGGGATGTGCAGGAAAGAGGTCATGTAAATCATTGGAGAACCGTTGTATTTACAGATGAGAAGATGTTTAATTTGGATGGGCCTGATGGCTAAAACTATTATTTCCATGATCTGCGCAAAGAAAAGCGATTTTTGAACCGACATCGCAGCCGAGAGGGCTGTGTTATGGTGTGAGGTGCTCTTACGTACTATGGCACCATCGATCTTGAATTTCAAAGTGCAAAAATGACTGGTGCAAGCTATAAAATGTTATTGAAATCGGCTTTTCCGAAGTTTAGTGAACTATTTGGTCCCATATCTTGGATATTGCAACAGGATAATGCCCCTATACACAACGCCAGAGTAGTAAAGGAGTTCATTGCAAGCGAAAATGTTAATAAATTCTCTTTATCTGTCAATGTACCCATTACTAATAGTTCTTAAATAAAGTAAAACAAATTAAAAAAAAAAACAAGAAAAACTGTTTTTCATTAAAATTAGTTAAAGTGCCTTTATTCAAGTGAACAAAAAAAAAAACAAAAAGCACGTTTTTGGACTTTTTTTGATAAATTGCTTTAAAAAAGTTCTTTAGTAAAGAAACCACCATTGTCATGATCTTTTTTTTATATTTCAAGGTGTCTAGCTTTCATTTCCATTTTAAAATTCTGCAATCGGTTAAAAATTGCAAAAGATACAGGCTGCTGAATATGAAATTTTTAGTGCCTTTAAATAAGTGAACCGGAGTGTATTTTATTAATGATAAGAAATGGAATTGAAGAGAAAAGTGAAAAAACTCTCGGGGAATTTTATTAATAGTCATGCAGATTAACTTTAAAAATAAAAGCATTTTTTGAGTTATGACACTGTTAAAATAAACTACAATGTTACACATTGGTGCTGTGCTACCTTAATAAATTATTATTATTAGTGGGGATTTTACAAAGAAATGAATTTAAATGGAAACTGCTTTCACATCTTATAAATAGCAAAATATTCTTAATACGAATTTAGTGTACTTCTGTTTAATGGCACGATTATACAGAGCGTATTTGTCTGACGTCTAATAAAAATAAGTTTACATCTGGCGAAAATAATTATTATGAATAAAATCATGCAAATATTTTGCAAACTGCTAGTTGCTTTTTTGCTGATTACAATAATAGCGTGTCATGCAAAACTAGACACCACAATTTCTATAGAAACCTCGTTGGGTGAAATAAGAGGCACTAGAATGCAGTCCCGTTCAGGTGAGCCATTTATAGCATTTCGTGGTATACGTTATGCTGAACCACCTGTTGGCGAATTACGTTTTCAAAGCCCGCAACCTGTTAAGCCCTGGAAACCAGAAGTGTTTGATGCTACCAAGGATGGGCCCATATGTCCACAAGTAACAGTGAATTTAACATATCTATCCGAGGATTGTTTACGTTTAAATGTCTACACCAAAAATACTGCAGCTCGTAAGCCAGTTATTGTGTATTTATATCCTGGAGGATTTTATTTTGGTGGAGCTATTAGCATATATGCAGGGCCAGAAAATTTCATGGATCGTGATATTGTGTTGGTGACTTTAAATTATCGTTTGGGTTCACTGGGATTTTTAGCCACTGGCACTTCGGAGGCGGCTGGCAATATGGGCTTAAAGGATCAAGTTATGGCTTTGCGTTGGATACAACAACATATTGATAAATTTGGCGGTGATCCTAATTCGGTTACATTGTGGGGTTACAGTGCCGGCAGTTTTAGTATTGGTTTACATGTAATGTCGCCCATGGCAAAAGGTTTATTTCATCGAGGAATTATGATGAGCGGCACACCTTTAGCACAATTTAGATATAAAACACATCAATTAGATTTAGCTGAAAGGCAGGCCAGACTTTTAAATTGTCCCTCAAAACCGATCAAAGAGATGGTGAAGTGTTTAAAAGCGGTAAGTTGTTATACACTTTAGAAAGATGTTTGAAAAATAAATTCATTATTTGAGTAGAAACCTATGCTGGATTTTGTAAATACCACCACAGGAATGTTTGAGTTCGGATGGAATCCTCTTCTAAATTGGGTGCCTGTTATAGAGAATGATTGCAAAGGAAGCGAAGAACGTTATCTAGTAGAAGATCCTTACACTACAATGTCCAATGGCAATATCTATAAAGTTCCTTTAATAACTGGCATTACGGAATACGAATTTTATTCCTTAGGATACTGTGAGTAGACAATTACCCTACATAAATCAGTTATTATTATTTTTTTTTACAGACACTTTACGCAATAACACTGAGCGTCAATATTTCAATGATGATTTGGAAAAATATCTACCGATTTACTTTTCCTACGAAAGAAATACCCAAAAGTCTAGCGATATAACAGCTGCATTTCGCTCATATTATTTTCAAAATAAATCGCTCGAATATCCTAAATCATTAAATGCATTTCTTGCTTTGTATAATGATGGTGCTATTTGCTTTAGTTTTCGTTACTTGCAAATGGTATCAAAATATACACCCGTCTACACATACATTTTCAACTACAAAGGACGCTTTAGTCATTTCGTAAATCCGGATACAAATCAAACAATAGGTAAATATACAAGAATTAAAAAATAAACAAGGTTTTTGTGTTTGTTATTGTTTTATTTTAGGAGCTGTGCATCATGATGAATTGCTGTATTTACTAAATCTTCCTTTACTGACGCCCTATTTTAAGAAAACAGATCCAGAAAATATTATCATTGAACGTTTAACAAGATTTTGGTTTGAATTTGCCAAAAAGGGGTAATTTAACAATTGGCTTGACAAAAACAGTTACATATTTAATTACTTGCTTATCTCTTTTTCATACAGAGATCCGAATAACTTGTCCGATGATTATTTGAAATTTGTTAAATGGCCTTTGTATTCTGATAATGAGAAACAATACTTAGAAATTGGAAAAAATTTAACCGTTAAATCGAATAAAAACTTTCGAGAACGTTATCAGTTGTGGGATCGTCTCTTTCCCATTTCTGAAATGAAAAATCTAAATATTACACAATGCAAAATTTAAATAAAATATATGTTTGCATACGTAATGCCTGTTCACAAAACACAAACAATATTCGAAAATTTTTTTATATTTTTTAAAGTTCATGGCCTATAATCATAGTCATACTAAAGTCGCTATCTTTTTAAAAACGATTTTAAATTAATAAAATTCTTATGAGTAAAAGTCAGCTCTTAATAAAAGCCTATTTTTTGTGACTATGATTATAACTCCATGTGTTAAAAAAGTACAGAGAAAGAAATTTGTTTAAATTTTTTTCAAAGGCAAAGTTGGAAAATAAACAAAATGAAACGTTTGCATCCGTTTCGTTTTGTATTTTACAGTGAATAAAACAAAATTAAAATAAAAAGAAAAAAACACAAAACAAACGTTTGGGATGATTTATTTTGTATTTGTTTTTGCTTGTGTTTCGTATGCAGCCAGAGAAGAATTAACTGCGTAATAAATAATAGTTTGCACGAGGCATTGTGGTATGCTCTTGCTAATAAACTAAAGCTAAGATCTCACTATCGGCACAATGTTTTCATTTTATGTGAACACATAATTTGTAAATATAGCACAACGAAAACATTAAAATTTTATTCTAAGCGCCGATAATCTGATAGCTCTTTTGCACAATTCCTGCCGATAAAGCTATGAAAAATGAACCGATTTTTGTCGGTAGCTTAAACGCCAATCAAACTTGACGATTGTCTCCGATATACTGAAAAATATACAAAAATTAAGTTTTCGGTAAAAATAAATAAAATTTACACATAAACTACTAAAATTAATGGGATTTTTATTAGCTGCAATGAAATTGATGTTAGTCAAGAAATCATTTTAACACCCACTGAAAATAAGAGAGAGAACTAATATCACGTGCATTGTAAAATTGTAAAATTTTTTGTTACACACAACAACTATTTTTTACAACACCTCAGAAATGCAGTATGAAAACCCACAGTAAATACATTTTTCATGTAAGTATGTAAACAACTGTGAAATCAGCTGTTATTAATTGTAAAAATACTTCCAAATGTAAATTCCGTTTTATTTTTTTGCTTTATTCATTACGGTTATGGAACATTTCTTTTATTTTCATACACTGTTCTGTACATTTGTGAATGGAATAAAAACAATAAAACAAACTATTAAAATTTATTAAAATATATAAAAAACTATGGTGTAATAGTCGTTTTGGCCGAAAAGTAATACAAAAAATTAGTTCCTACTCAAACGAGTAAAAAGATGGAAGTGTGTTTGTGTTATTTCAGGTAACAAATGTTATTTAAATTTTGCTGAGTGATTTATAATCGTATAAGTAATCACTTTAGGTGGGGTTATTATCGACCCTGACAGAAATAATTAATGATTTATATACTAATCGTAATTTCCATTTAATTTGTATTGAAATTTCGATCGTTATCTAGTGTTGTAATTTCAGCCCTGATCACAAATGTTAAATGGTATTTAAAACAGGGTCCAAATTTTTTCCCTCGATATCGATTGAAATTTCAATAGAATTCAATGAAAAATTCGTTCAATATCGAATTTGGCCTAAGATTTTTGTTGCTCAAAGCGCAAGTAAACTCAATCCTTAGACACTATAGGATGCAATTTTTATTTGATTTCTTGTGTAAAATTGGTTTGTTATACTGGCAATACTGCACTTCATACTTATAATTTTTACATCTGGTTTTGGCTGATCAAAATTTGTCCAATAAAATCCAGTATTTGTTTTCTTTTGCAAGAACATATTCTGTTCTCTTGTTAATAGTTTTTTTTTATAATCTAGTCACAACTTGTTTTAATAATTTAAAGTTTTTAAGTATAATTTTCTGTTAAATTGTATAATAAATTATCTCAAGCCTGTCATAATAATATTGTTTTGGCTGTGCCGAAATGTTTTTACTCTATGTCTTATAATTTCATACTATTTAGCTGTTTTTATCCCGTCTCACCCGTTACTTTATTCTCTGAGTTGGGATTCTTAAGAGTAAATTTTAGAGAAATCCTTTGGAATGTAAATTATTGAAAGGTGGGTGTGGCCGGTATAAACGAATATGGCGATCTTTCTTGGAGTGAAAATTTTTGGGTTAAAAAAAATGTATAAAAATCAATATGGTGCGCTTCTATAGATTTGTGAGCTCGAAAGCTACTGAAATGTAGATTTCAGTACAGATTTTGAAAAATTTCATTCAGCATATTTTACAGAAAACAGATAAATCTGTGGGAAAACAAAAATTTATATACGGAACAAGCAAAGCCACAAACATACAGAAAATATATTTTTTTAGTTCTTTGAGGGAAAATTTATTTTAATATTGCGTATCCTTAGTAGGGATTCCTTAAATATATTGAATAATGTTTGGAAATAATATGGATCGATCGTGTTTTTTTTGAGCTTAAGTATAATTTTCCTAGATATTTTGTTAAGGTATAAATTTCTTTTATATTACACAGTGAAATATTTTTGAAGTTGTCAAGAGCAAACTCTTCGTCATTTGGAATTTCTCAAAGTTTTGGATAACACTTGATTTTCCGAAATAACATGCAATTTTTCTCATGGCTATATCTCGCAAAAGCAATTGGAATTTTATTTCCCTGCCTTCCACACAGCTGAAGCTATACACTAAAAGAAAATAAGTGTAGAATGAACTAAGCTGCACCTAGTGGATCCAAAATATTAAAATGCCGGAAAATTTTTTAATGTTATTCCATCCTTAGTGGTTGTTGCTTTTTTAATAAATTGTGGTTGTTGTTTTTTTTTACATTAATTGTGTTTTTTTTTAATTTATTTAGACCATGAAACCAGAAAAATTAAAATTTTTCAACATTTTTGAACGACTAGATGCAGTTGTTTTCCGGTATAGTTTGTTTTAGACTTTTTTCTCCTAGCCTATAGTTACAATTGGGCCGAGGACATGAAAATAAAATTCCAATTGGTTTTCGAGATATTTCAGTTAGAAAAATGGCATGTTCTTCGGAAAAATCAAGTTTTGGCAAAAATGTTCATGAGGCCATATAAAATTCGAACGACAGCTAAACTAGCAAAACCCAAACAGGGTTTTGTTAATCTCGATATAAGTACTTTAAGAAATTCCAAACCACAGCAAGTTTGCATTTTATGTATATTTAGAGAAACACTATTTTTTGTTTTAAATAAAAACAAACGAGCACGTCTAAATCAGTTTTTGTTTAAAAAAATTTAATCAATTGTGATGCTCTTATTTATTATACATTCAACATTTAATTGATTTTTTTTCTGGGAAATTGTTAGTTAATATTATTTTATTATTTTTTTTTCTTTTTTTAATTTCAACAGGTGATAATATATTTTAAATTAATTAATTACTATGAAAAATAGCCTCTTTAAAGGAAATAGAAAAGTGATTAAAAATAGTGTGGAGCAACGTACGAAAATTAATCATATTCATATTTAGCATGTATACAAACGCGATTGTTCCAGAATTAGTTAATTAACATATAAATATTAAAATCATAATTTTGTTTGCTAAAGAAAACAGGTGGCTTTATTTAAATGTTAGCAGATGTTAAAAAAAATTTTAATGAAATGGATACGAGTATAAGAACAATTTTTATAGAAACTGCTGTATCAATAGGGCGAAACAAATTGATGTACGATCATTGGTTTCTATATTCTTAGAATAAAGAACAGATATCTGTGGCAATATGGAAAAACCGTTTATGTATTATCAAGTTATTTTCAAAAACTAAATACAATTTTAAAACACTTAAATGTTTTTCTTATCAAACTAATTGCCGCCCCTGAAAACTACTAATCAAGTTATTGAGAGAACAAGCCAATTTTTACTTAATTCGACTTAAGCAATTTTTCCTTATTAACACAGATATTATACATAATTTTATTTTCTTTGTTGTATAAAAAGAAGAATAAAAAAATGTTTACACTATATCCATAAAAATAAATATGCGGTTATTTATCACAGAACCACAGAAATTATTTCTATACATGCAATTTAAGAACAATAACAACTCGAATTCAAGATATTTGTTTACTTAAGGCACTCTGTGTATTATTATTATTTTTATATGATGCCTGACTTGCCAAATCGCTTAACTCCATTAAGTAGCTCTTAACTGTATATATTCAAACCTAATAAGTATTAATACCACTAAACACGTCAGAATTATACACGTTAAAGCATTGAAGACAACTATACAACTGTCAAAATATGTTGACGTTCTATGCGCGCCATATGTATTTGTATGCTCAAAATACATATACCGTCTTTGTGGGTTTTTTAATAGCGACATAAGTGAGCTACAGTGCGTTTAAAGGAAAGCTTGCGGGGTAAACAAAAAGAAACTACAAAGTTTATCGCTGCTACGAAAGTCACAATGTAAAAACCGTAATAGAGAGTGTCTGATTGAATGACCGGATCTGCATTGAATTTCCTCCTTATTATTTGACACATACGATAAGGTTTTGAAATTTATTATTTGTTGTACTAAATGCCTTACTGTGTTTATTCTGCCTTGCTGCAATCGCTATAATTTTATAAGAAAAACTTAATAAGACAGACCTCTTGTATAACCCATAAGTTCACTGCTTCTGATCTATGCCTCGTATTAGCTTATTCACTGAGAGTTCTTTTATCTCCTTGGGAGTCGACAAGAAGTCCCTCTGAAGTTTCGTCATGAAATCTTCAGAGTCCCCATTTTGATATCTAAAACCAGAGTGCCTGGTAATCCACTCTTTAGCAGCCTTAGGTAACTCCTGTTAAATGCCCGTGCCTTCTGGAATATGCTCAGCAAAAGCGTGAGGAAAGCAAAGCTTTTTACAAAAACATAAATCAGCCTCAATTTTAGTAAGATGGCGTTTGAATCTTACTAAAATTACCGCTAACTCACTTTTTTTTATTATAAGTGCACTTATACTACTTTTAATAATAACAGCTCATTTAGCAAGATTAAAAGATGTGTGGGTAAAATTAGGGCAAACAAATATTGCACTATTTGCTTCATTTCACTCAGTTCCCTAAAAAATTAGAAATTTACTATTGCCGCACCTAAAAACTGGTAAAAGAGCTCCACAAAATTATGATAAAATGCATTTTATTTAAAGAATAAAGAAAAAAGTGCAACACTTTTTTTTTGAGAAACAAAAAGATCAGATTGAAATTGCAACATTACGCATCGAATTCCTATTAAGTAAAAAACAGTTTCAAGCTCTGGTATTAACTTGTGTAAATTTGATTTAATTGTTTGACACCGCGATGATATGAATACGAGAGAAAATTGGCACCAGCTTAATGAGTTGCTACAAAAGGGGGTTTTCCAAAACTACTCGCACAGATGTATGTATGTATTTAATTCTAAGAATAAGAAAGCAATTGTTTACAACATTTTGATCTACTGCAAATCATATAAATAGCAATACATTTTTAATATGTTTCTCAAAAAGCTTCTGTTTGATGATGAATATAGAAGTCGTGATAGTGTGTATTTGAATTTTGTTTATTATCAATTGGAGTGCGAATAAAAATGTTTAAAATTAAACGAAATATTTGTGAGACATTTTTGATTTTATTGCTGATTACAACATGTCATGCCGATACAGGTCGTGAAGATATTGTGGATACAAGCTTGGGTCAGATAAAGGGCACTGATATGAAGTCACGTTCAGGTGAAACATTTATAGCATTTCGTGGTATACGTTATGCTGAACCACCGGTTGGTGAATTACGTTTTCAAAGCCCGCAACCTGTTAAGCCCTGGAAACCAGAAGTATTTGATGCTACCAAGGATGGGCCCATATGTCCACAAGTAACAGTGAATTTAACATATCTATCCGAGGATTGTTTACGTTTAAATGTCTACACCAAAAATACTACAGCTCGTAAACCAGTTATTGTGTATTTGCATCCAGGTGGATTTTATGCCGTGGCTTCTATTAGTAGTTACGCTGGACCGCAAAATTTTATGGATCGTGATATTGTATTGGTGACTTTAAATTATCGTTTGGGATCACTGGGATTTTTAGCCACTGGTACTGCTGAAGCTGCTGGCAATATGGGCTTAAAGGATCAAGTTATGGCTTTGCGTTGGATACAACAACATATTGATAAATTTGGTGGAGATCCTAATTCGGTTACATTGTGGGGGTATAGCGCAGGCAGCTTAAGCATTGGCTTACACATGATGTCGCCCATGGCAAAGGGATTATTCCATAAAGCTATAATGATGAGTGCTTCTCCACTGGGACAATTTAAATATCACACAGATCAATTGAATTTGGCTGAAAAGCAGGCTAGGCTTTTAAATTGCTCGGTTACGCCAATAAAAGATATGGTGCAGTGCTTAAAAACGGTAAACACTTTATATAATATTAAATTTCTAAGTCATAGTAAATATTTAATTCTTTTTTCTCTTCTTTATTTTAGAAATCTATGATGGACTTTGTTAATACCACAAAAGCCATGTTTGAGTATGGCTGGAATCCCGTCTTAAATTGGGTACCTGTTATAGAGAATGATTGCGGTGGAAGTCAAGAACGCTATCTAGTAGAGGATCCTTATACTACAATGTCTAAGGGCAATATCTACAAAGTTCCCGTAATAACGGGTATAACTGAATATGAGTTTTATTACATGGGATACTGTAAGTCAAGAGATATTATTTATAAAAATATAAGATGTCGCATTTAATAACAATTTCATGCAGATATTTTGCGGAATGACACACATCGTCAATATTTTAATAATGATTTCTCCAAATACACGCCTGTATATTTCCTTTATGAACGTGATACGCCCAAATCTAAAGAAGCAAGTTCAGCAATTCGTTCATTTTATTTCCAAAATAAGCCCCTACAATTTCCTCAATCGCTTAAACCATTTTCTGAATTATATGCCGATGGTTTAATTGGTTTTGAATACCATCGTTTCTTACAAATGGTTTCAAACTATACGCCTGTCTACACCTACTTGTTCACCTACAAAGGACGTTATAGCCATTTTGTCAATCCTGAAACAAATCAAACACTAGGTAGTTTTAGTGAAATACCAGAAATAATGAAAAAACAAACATATTAAAAAATTAAATATTTTGTAGGAGCTATGCATCATGACGAATTATTATATCTACTGAACGCTCCCCTATTCACGCCACAATTCACAAAAACGGATCCAGAAAATGATACAGTCGAGCGTTTAACTAGATTTTGGTTTGAATTTGCAAAGAAAGGGTAAATATTATTATTTATTAGGTTTTACAAGTTTTTTTTTTAAATACACAAATTTTTTTATTACAGCGATCCGAACAATGCTTCAGATGAATATTTGAAAGCTGTAAAGTGGCCTTTATATTCTAAAGACAAGAAGGAGTATCTGGAAATTGGACAAAATTTAAATGTTAAGTCTAATGGTATTTACCCAGAACGTTTTCAACTTTGGGATACTCTATTTCCTATACATGAAATGTTAAATTCGAATAAAACACAATGCAGAATTTAAACAAAATAACTGATAAAATTGTAATTAAAAAATTGTTTCTTATAAAACAAGTAAGATTTTACACTGATGCAGGAAACACATTAACGACAGTAGACTACAGACAAAAATCATCACTCTTACAGGTGCCGCCAACTCAAGCAAATTTAAATTTTAGTAAAGGGGTGTTTACACTGTATTACTGAGTAAAACGACTACTACTATTCACCATATTTAAAAAATATATATAAAGAGAAATAAAATAAATGTGTTTAATTTTTAATATTTCTGTGCTGATAAAGAAAAATTTACTTGTTGTTGCAATTAACTCAATAACTTTATTACTGTGGTTTAGGGATGGTGGGAAAAAATATTCCAATTTTAACGAAATTGCAATGAAACAATACCGTTTGTTAGAATCCAAATAATTTTATGAGAAACACTTCTAAAACTGGTTTTCTAAAATAACAGACATACACATTTCTTCCATACTGCCGCGGATTTAAATTAAATGCACATATTTTATGCTTTTACTTATGTTTTCAATTGCTATAAAAAAATTTTTAACACCTTTCAAATATGTATTTGATTGCGGTTCGCTAAAAATTTCAAAATTTGAAAAAATGGCTCAAAGTATCAAGGAGTTTGGACACCCCTGATATAATATATATACGATTTAAAAATATAAATAAACTAGCTGACAAAGTAAACCTTGTTTTGCCTTTAATATTTTTTTCGATCTTCTTAATTTTAGAAATCGTACTCTTAGACCGTGCAAGACCGGGTAAAAACAGGTAGTAGATAAATAAGCCAAATACCGGCTACCCATCTGCCGGACCTTCCAAAGCTTAACCCAAAGGCATACACAGAAATTAAGTCGGTCCTGCCGTTTAGGAGGAGTACAATGTCAAACACACGTACAGTCGAGTTTTATACATTAAGATAGAGTACAGTGTTGTGTGTTCTCACTGATGAAGGGTATATAAGATTCATTTAAGTAATATATACGAGTAATTTTTAAGATTTTTTACTTTATTAATTAGCTAATGGTTTTATTGATTTCAAGATAAAAAATTGGGTAAATACAATTCATAACTTAAAAACGAGAGCCTTTATCTTCAGCATAAAGAAAATAAATAGTTATTTCTGTTCCATTTGGCATTACAACAGTTTCTTCATGACTAATTAATCTAGTAGCTGCTAAACCATAAAATAACATTGGTAAACCTAGATAATAACAATACACAGTTTTAATACATGCATATGCGAGTACATGCTACATTAAATAGATATAAACGCACCTAAATTTATAATTTTCAAAAAACGAAAAAATTTATCTTCTAAAGATAAGTTTTGTATTTCTCTTTTACTGCAATGATATTTTAGATATGGATAACATGCTGTACGCAAAATGTGATAATTTGTGCCTGTATCAAGTGTCCAATTAAAGTGGGACATGCCCCATTGATCATTACGAACATCTTTTAACTAAAACATGTAAAATATAATAAAAATAAATTAATCGAATGGAATTATATAGTATGTATGTACGTTATCTTCTTTACCTTAACAAAGTACGAAGTCCAAGGTGGTTCATTGCACTGTTTTAAATAAGCTGTTAACACATGTGAAGCTTTTGGTTTTAGTAACAGTCGTGTAAGTTGCATTTTTATTTTATTTATTATTTAAATTTGTTAAACTGTTCAAGATAGGCATTGCATTGTTTTGTTTATGCAATCCTTTATGAACAAAAAATAAAAAAACGCAGAACATCTGTAACAGGGTTTTCGAACCAAGATATGTTATTCCCCAACGGGATGTCTTAAAATTCTTCTCTAAATTTATTATTTAATTATATAAATAAAATATTTTCTGTTTAAGGTTTCTCGGTGGTTTAAAGTACGTTATTAAGTTGGAAAATATGTTAAAAAAATTTTTTTAAAATTTAAAAAAAATTTTTAGTGTCAAAGTCTTCCTAAGTCCCCATTTACATTATGGACATTTCTGTCCGGACATTCAAAGTTTGTAGGCGAAGGGGCAAATATGCAAGATGTGTAGTACACGACCGTCTGTAATAGACAATTTTTAAAATGTATTTATTTATTATTAATTTAATTTGGTTTGGTTCAAAAGTTCTTTTCAATTAATTTACATACAAATCAATTAAGCACGTCAAGAAAATAAATGAATAGAAGAATTGAAAAAATTTCTATCTGGACATTAATGTCCGAAATGTAAACGGTTTAGGAAAGAAAAAAAGAATTGAAAAAATTTCCGTCAAGAAATGTCCACAATGTAAATGCAAACTTTGGAAATTTAGTGGAAAACTTTTAAATCAATTATTAAAAGTGGACAAATAATTTATGGAGTTGTTATGGAAAGGAATTAAAGACAGTGTAATTTCGTCTCACAGATAAGTAATGCGGCTTTTACACTATAATACAAAGTAAAACGATTTGTCAAAAATTTAAATAAAATTAAAAAGTAGAATAGTGTGAAAACAATACATCAAAAATAAGGATAGAAATTTGACAGCAGTATGACTCTCAGATAAAATTGCGTTGCTCTCATCATGTTTAGAAAATTTTTTAAACGTTTATACATTTCATTGAATCAGGTCTGTATTTTTTGTATACGAACAAAGAAATAACAAAAATAGCTGACAAAATCGAATGAAAATCTTAAAGCTCTAAAAAACCTGTATGATTTGCGACAGTCGTATCAAATCCCATTTGATTTTGCTCTTTCAAAATCCAATAAAAATCTTAATAATTTTGTTTATTTTTGTTTAGTAACTACACATACAAGTATTAATAGAACATTACCATTGAAATTTTAAATTCCATTAAAATTATTTAGTCACTCTTATATGAAGTTAATTATGGAATTATTAAATTTTTTTAGAGTTTTTTTTTATCTGCCCTTGATTTCTGTTTGAGTTCCAAAAGGTTTGGGTAACCATAGTTGGAGCGCATCCTTTTCCTGTAATTATTAGATATATTTAATTTTTTATTACCATCCAGATGTAATGCCGCATGAAAATTATCTAATCTCTTTTTGAATTCGTCATACAATGGAATGTATTTTCCTGTTGGTGTTCTCTTTTTTATATAGACATTATGAGCAGTTTTTTCATAATTATTTTGCAAATTTTCAAATTCATTTCGAAAATAATCATACAGGCCAATAAATTGATATGGCTGATGTATTGCTGCTGCCAAATAGTTTTTTGATATTGAAGAATTGACAATATTTATTATGGAAAATATTAAAAATATAGTTATTATAATTTTCATTTTGTTTATGTATTAAATATTATTTTAATTAAAGTTTTTACATCTGTCTGTCATACACTAGCAGAAGTTGTCACAAAAAGAAAACTTCATTATTTAGTTTCAATAAAGTAAAAGGACTAAATATTTATATATCTTTTTTTGATATTTCACTTTTAAAATGAAATGTTTTGTAATAGAGGCGTTTACATTATTCTTGTTATAATTACGCTTATTACTAAAAATATTCAAATCCTTGGAATACAACCTAAGTTTCTAAAACAAAATGTGTATAAACCACATAAGTATCAACTAAACGAAGGATTAGAAAACCAAACGTCTATATTTTATAAAGAAAATGATTTAAATAAAGATTTCAAAGATACACAAAACCAGAATGACTATCAAAATATGGACTTCAATTATGATGATCAATCTTATAATTATAAAATGGGTAATTTTAAATTTCCAAGAAGTGACGATCCTACTGGAATTTGCCGACGTGAAGCTCCCTCCAGTACAGCTTTACAAAACTCTTCTTTGTATCCCTCAGTACTAACTAAAGCGTTGGAAATAAGTTTAAATCCATCGTCTCCCTCTAACTCAAAAGAAAGCTTTTTCAGTAATGTTGCACAAAAAATGAATACAACTACTTTAGATTTAGCAAATAAGATAGCTAAATCAGAGCCTGCAAGCAATGAAAATTTATTTCAATATAATAGTAAGTTATTAAAAATTTTAATTTAATCAGCATATGTGCATATTTTATTACATTTTTTAGACCTATCTGGTCAAAGTAATTCGGCATCAAACCCAACTAATGTGAATAATGTAATAAAAAACTTGGGATCAAATCTGGATAGAGAAATTGAGAAAAATAAAGTATATCTCGAAAGTGATGAACGTTTTGATGGCATAACAAGATCAAGTTTAGCGACAATTTTAAATCGTGTTTTGAATAAATTGGATAATATAAAACCCTCTAAAAATAACAATGAGGAACATCCAAATGGTTGAAAGCTGTCATATATTAAATTTTTTATATAAATTAAATCCTAAACATTTTATTTAGGAGCACCCTGTGGGCTTGTAGGTTCTTGGAGTTCGACCACGCTGGGATTTTGTTTTGACATACAACTAGTTAGAGATAGTATTAAAAAAATATCTCCAGCGGAAGTGAACAACGAAATGTTGTCGATTATTGTAAATGAATGTATACCGAAGAAACACCATCAAATTATCGATTTAGATTGGAAATTTACTGGCAGTGCAATGAAACAATGGGGAGGACCCTTTTACCTATATGGTCAAAAGAGAAAAGAAAATGTAGCAGCAACATTTTTAGGTAACTATGTATTAGAATCGAGAATCAATTTTTGTAAAACTATTTTAACAAAGTTTATAATTAAAGGTTTTTGCCGCACATGTAGTGGTATAGATACAATTTTTGGTTCTTGGAATATTGTATCCCCTTCCAAAGATTGTCACGATATATCATTAGCTAACGATGTAAAACGAGACATTTTAAAGCGTGTGCGTATGGAAATCAAAAAAAGAGAACGGTTAAAGGAATTTCTTTATCAAAATCGTTTTGGAAATTTATAAGCATTCTTTATTTTCTATATTATTTACACCTGCCTATGTAAAATGTATTTATTATTATGAAATTAGTAATTTTAATTAATTTGGATGCATTCTTGAGCTCATTTGCTATGGAATTAATTATTTGTAATCTTAACTAATTGAATATATAAACATTTACATATGTACATTGTATACGCTTAACTAAAGCTGTCATCTCAAATTTATCCTTTAGAACTTGTCAGAATAAGTTTGAAAATTTTCAATTACAATAGATTTGTTAGATGTTAATGGGCTAGTAAGCGAACATTCGTCATTTTTTCATTCTAGTGTGCTACGAGACGTGAGTGTGTACTGCGAAGATGGCTAGCGACAATTTTTAATATAATTTATTGAACATTTTAAAAGAAAAAAAAATTAGTAATTTTAATTAATTTGGATGCATTCTTGAGCTCATTTGCTATGGAATCAATTATTTGTTATCTTAACTAATTGAATATATAAACATTTACATATGTACATTGTATACGCTTAACTAAAGCTGTCATCTCAAATTTATCCTTTAGAACTTGTCAGAATAAGTTTGAAAATTTTCAATTACAATAGATTTGTTAGATGTTAATGGGCTAGTAAGCGAACATTCGTCATTTTTTCATTCTAGTGTGCTACGAGACGTGAGTGTGTACTGCGGAGATGGCTAGCGACAATTTTTAATATAATTTATTGAACATTTTAAAAGAAAAAAACTGCTATTTGGGAAACAAAAAGTAGTATTTATAAAGGGTTGGTTAGACTAGGACCACACACAGCAAGTTTAGTTGGGCAATTCTTTCTCAATTCTCTTTTAAAATTGCCGCTGTGTCTACACATAGCAATTCTATTTCGGCAATTTTAGCATTCTTATTCAGTCATTCATTCAGCCTCAAGCTATCTGTCTTCTTTTTTTACATCTTTATAAAAAATACGAAGAGAAAACAAAAAAGAATTGCTGAGTAGGAGCACGTTTGTACCCCTTTCCATTCCTCTTTCCTCTCTCTCCTACAAAATCAAGAATTGCCCAACTAAACTAGCCTATGTGGTCCTGGTGTTACTTTTTATATTTGTATACAAAAATTTAGCATTCCTATTCAGTCATTCATTCAAACTTCAAGCCACCTATCTTTTTTACATCTATATCATTGTGTAATCAAACCAGGAGACACTAAGACGCCAGCTGAATCCTACATGACTGAAGCCTGTTCTGGCAAAAATAAAGAGATATCAATGTGTTAAAGAGAGATCAAAAGCGGCAACAAATTTTTTGTTTCACTCTAGCACACTTCTTAATATCAACCATCGGAAATCATTTTTGATAGGAGGAACCTCAAAAGCAATAACAATATATATGGACTTTTTGTAATGTTGTTATTTTTGTATTTTTGAAGTTACCTGGTTTTATTTTACCATGATCTCTATAAAAGATACGAAGAGAGAACAAAAGGGAATTGCTGAGTACGAGCAAGTTTGTAGCCTTTTCCATTCCTCTTTCCTCTCTCTCTCCTACAAAATCAAGAAATGCCCATCTGAGCTTGCCGTATGTGGTCCTGGTCCTTCGCAATACATGTTTACTTATCGGCGTTTTTGTAATTCTGATTTAATGATGTTAGTGGTTGTTATTTTCTCAACAAATTAATGCAAACACAAATCACATGTGGTTGGCTAGCTTAATATTTACAAGGGTACACTGTGACTACAATATCGTCATAATTCAAAAATTTTAAATTCAATTAGCTTTTTTCTCAATTTTACACATATGAAAATATTCCGTGTGGCAACGCTATTTTTTTAAGTATTTTTTTGTTTACCAAATAACAGCTGATGATTTTTTCCTGCATTAAATTTCAGGGGTTTCAGGGGAAAAGGCAATATAGATAACTTGATTTTCTTTTTCGTAAAATGCATTGTTATGATTTGTAGCATCGTTGTTTTTTAATTGTTTGTGGCATGTGTTAGAAAAATATATTTTGAGCACTAAAAGAACAAAATATATTAATTTGTTTAAATATTTTATATTGAAAACACTAAAATAATTAAACAGTATAAAAAATACTATTAATATGGGTAATCAATTAGTTGGTATAGCACCATCTCAAATTTATCCTGTAGAACATTATTTCTCAGGGCAATTTGGTAGTGAAATTGTGTTTGATTCCAAGTGAGTGTCAAAGTATTCTGCATATATGTACACATGAATGTATTAAAAACAGGCGTTTACCTTATATTCTTCTTTTTCATAGCATGGGAAGCACACGATTTTTCAAAGTGGCCAAAGCTAAGTCTGAAGAGGGTTTAATAGTGGTAAAGGTTTTCGTAAAACATGATCCTACATTGCCTTTGGAAGACCACAAAGAACGGGTAGAGTACATTAAAAAATCACTGAGCAATGCTGTTAATTGCTTGCCCTTTCAAAGGGTAGAGGTAAACTAATCTCGATAATCCTAATTCAAAAATCATTTAATTAACTTTTAAAATTATTAGCTTACTGACAAAGCAGCTTATATTATTCGTGAATATGTTAAGCATAGCCTTTATGATCGTGTCTCTACCAGGCCTTTTTTAACTGTGTTGGAAAAGAAATGGATAACATTTCAAATTCTCTGCGCTCTTAATCAGTGTCATAAGCAAAAAATTTGTCATGGCGACATAAAATTAGAAAATATTTTAATAACATCTTGGAATTGGATCCTATTATCAGATTTTGCCTCTTTCAAACCCACATATTTGCCGGAAGATAATCCAGCGGATTATACATATTTTTTTGATACAAGTAGAAGACGCACGTGTTACATAGCACCTGAGAGATTCGTAAAAACTTTGTCATCTGACGATGCGGATGGCAATGCATCAATGTTTCCATCAGATTCTATAATACGTTTAGGTCCTTATTATTCGGGTAATACATTATTACCAGCTATGGATATATTTTCAGCGGGGTAAGTCAGAAAAATAGTATCTATGTTTTCTTTTTTCTTCAAAATTAATTATGTATTTTGTAAGAAACGCATTTTTAAAAAGATTTCATGAGTAAGTCATTAGTGAATTTGAATTGTGGTCAACCAAATAAAATTGATTTTATATTGAAAGTTGCTTCAATTTCATGCGATTGTATTTCTTTTCTACACAAAAATCATATATATTGGCATACAATTGCATATCATACAAAATCTATTGCCAACTTTATATATATTAGATGTGCTCTTTTGGAGTTATGGACTGAAGGTACTGCACCATTCGAATTTTCTCAATTGCTGACTTATCGCAGTGGTGAACGTGAACTGGTTGAAAAGCATTTGAGAGGCATAGAAAATTCACATTTAAGGGATTTACTAACATCTATGATTGATTTAAATTCTGGTAATCGCAGAAGCGCTGAAGACTATTTGGACCAAGAACGAGGTCGTTTGTTTCCAGAATACTTTTACTCATTTTTGCAATCGTATTTACAAATGTTTTCCTCAACGCCGATAATGTCACCTGATGATAAAATAATGCGTTTACATTCGGATATCAATCATTGCATAAAAGTACTAACAGTAGAGTGTTCAAATTTAACTCCAGAAATAGAGGAAAATATTACCAAAGATATGGACATTAATTACGAGGAACAAGAGAAGAAAGATTCAGAAACATGCGCAAATATGTCCTCGGATCAGGATGGCTTAATTTTAATAATAACAGTTGTAACATCATGCATACGAGGTTTGAAGCATTCAAATACAAAAATATGTTCATTAGAAATACTGCAAAAACTTTCGAAATATACAACGTCGGAAACCATACTTGATCGAATATTACCCTCTATAGTAAGTATAGTTCATATAATTTTATTTAAAATGTTATAATGTTATTTATTTAATATTAATTAATATCTAGCTATATTTAGCTAATAACTCTTCGGCTAAAGTTCAAGTTGAAGCTATTGAAACACTAACCGCTTGTCTTAGCATGGTCAAAGATATACCAAGAAGTGATGCAAATGTGTTCCCTGAATATATTTTACCAACAATTACCCAGTTAGCAAATGCTGATCAGAGCGCAGTAATTGTTAGAGTAGCGTTTGCTAGAAATGTAGCAAAATTAGCAAAGATAGCTGTATACTTCTTAGAAAAAACTCAACGTAATTCACCAAACGATATTCCTACCAGACGCTATGAAGCAGAACTTAATGCTTTACATGAAATTATTCGACAGACAGTATTGTCATTGCTTACAGATCCAAAAGCCATCGTTAAGCAAAATTTAATGGAATCAAATGTCTGTGATCTATGCGCTTTCTTTGGCAAAGAAAAGGGTACAAGAAAACAAAGGGAACATTTTATAAAACTTTTAAAACTTGTTATTATTTCATTGCAGCCAATGATATTATATTGTCTCATATCATGACATTTCTTAATGATGAAGATAAAAACTTAAGGGGATCATTTTATGATAATATAGCAGGTGTGGCGGGATATATCGGCTGGCAAGTGTCGGATATATTAGTACCTCTATTACAGCAAGGTTTCACAGACCGTGAAGAATTTGTTACAGCTAAAGCTTTAAGGGCTGTTACAATACTTATTGAATTGGGTCACATCAAAAAACCAACAGTTACCGATATCATTAAAGACGTTGCTTGCTATTTATCTCATCCCAACCTGTGGATTAGACATGAAATATGCGGCATGATTTCCACAACCGCACGCAACTTGTCTGCTATAGATGTGCAATGCAAAATATTGCCAGCCATAATAAAATTTCTTAAGGCACCGTTAATACAAATCGAAAAACCGGATATATTATTAGATTATATACTATCACCTATACCAAGACAAATCTATGACAGTGTATTGCGTTTCTCAGATGTTCACAAATTCATACATGCTTTGGAAGAAAGGGTTAATTTACGGAAAACCACGCGACCTGGTTTAACAATACAGTATGGAGATATGGGGCAGACATTAAACAACGTATGAATAATACTAATTGCATTTTGACTACATATATAGTTGATTTATATTTAATATAAGATATATTTTTTCATTTAAGTTATTCTGTCGCTTACATTCTGATGGACTAACTGAGCAAATTGAGATGCAACTATTGGCTATGAAAAATTTTCTAGTGAAATTAAAACATAAATCCCAGCAAGATCTTGATGAGCCATTTGTGTCATCAAACGGGCGCATTAGAGTAAACCGCAAATTTGTCGTTTGTCATGATTTTCCATTGGCTGATAAGCATACGAGCACCAAACTGATTTTAGAACCAAGAATAAGTGAGGGAATTACCCCCACTTCCCCTATGTCAGACATTGTAGTTTCACCTGTTGGTGGCTTGTCGGGAAGTCCAGCTTCAGGCGTAATTGTTATGGGTGCTCAATCCACTACTGTTAGTGCCGCAACTTCTTTGGGTGAATACACCATGCCAGAAAGAAATTATTGGCAAGGTATATCTAATTATAATCATTTCTAGATATTTAGCTAACAATCTTTCGTCATTTATTTACCAAAACATATATGTACTTGTATATTTTTTAGAACGTACATCAGAGTGCCGCAAAGATTTGGAAAACTTGAGATTTAAAATGAAAAATCGTTATAGTGTATTGGCTTTGTCACAACGCAGCCATTTAGATAAACATAATAGCCCATATCCGCATGGATGGCGTTTAGGTGGTACAATGGTAGCTCATTTACATGAACATTCCGATTCCGTTATAAAATTGACTTCACTGAAGCCATATGGATCAGTTTTTGCCAGTGGCAGTATTGATGGCACAGTTCGACTTTGGGATGCAAACAAATTAAGCGGAAGTCATGGCATTAATAAATCACGACAAGCCTATACTGCCAAAACTCCCATATATTCATTAGCTGCCTGTGACAATGGGCAATCCTTGGCAGTAGGTGGAAAAGATGGCAGTTTGTTGATTATGCGCATTGATAGAAATTCATCTAAAATGACTTTACAACAAGCCTTGCATTTAGATCAAAAGTAAGTTATTACCATCAAATAATACCTTAAATTTGCTATTAAATGTTTTGTGATTATGGTAAGCGTTTAAAAATAATAAAATTAAAATCTGGGAATTCTTAAAAAATCTGGATCTGTAACAAAGGCATTTATAACATTACAAATATTTGTATTTTTAGCGAAAATGATGGACCTGTTGTCGATATGCATTCTTACGAACAAAGTTCTCAAAGTGTTATTATATATGCTACATTATATGGTGGTATAGTAGCATGGGATACTCGAATGCAAAATAGTGCTTGGCGTTTACAAAATGAATTAAGACATGGTGTTATTACAAGCATATGTGCTGATCCAACTGGATCTTGGCTGGTAACTGGCACTAGTGGTGGCAAACATATATGTTGGGATTTAAGATTTCGATTGCCTATAGCGGAAATAAAACATCCAGCTGATTCTTGGATACGTAAAGTAGCTTGTCATCCCACAGAACCATCATGTCTTATTTCAGCTTCACAATCAAATAACGAAGTTTCTATATGGAATATAGAGACAGGTCATCGCCACACAGTACTTTGGTCTAGTCCAGCACCAGTTTTATCATACACTAGTATGGTAAGTTGTAACATAAATTCTTTGCTATTTATCTAACAATTTTAGTTTAGTAATTTATGTTTTAATATCATTACAGAATGATCCTGCAACTACTTGTGGTATACTAAGTGGCGTTGTTGATAATTCTCCCTTTATAATAACAGGTAGTTCAGACCAACGCTTACGGTTTTGGGACATAAATCAACCCAAAATGTCTTCACTTATTGTACCTTCTGCAAAGGACAATCTTAATAATGTATCCTTCAACTATGAGTATGTTCTTGTAATACATAATTTGTATAAAATTTTATTTGTAAAATCCTTTTTTAGTTCCCGTCTAATTGAAGGCAGCCAAGTTATAGAGGAGCATATAATTTCGTTAGGCAATGTGGCTGACAGTAATTCTCTTAGAGTTTCCAGTGAAGAGAATCCGCGTTCGGGCCCCGAAATGCCATCGGCCAGCCATCATGATGCCATTACAGATTTACTTATGTGTAAAACAGACAAGGATCAAATATTCGTGGTTTCAGCTGCACGTGATGGTGTTATCAAATTGTGGAAATAAAATATATTTTAATTTTTGTTACATTCGATTAATATACCTACGTAATTTCCTATAAGATTAGTATAGATATAAACTTAATAATATTACATATATAAACATGCGCATGCACATTTGCATCTACAACTTTTTAAAATTAAAAAATATATATTCAAATAATATTTCGATTTCTTAGATGGAATTTTCTTACAAACTTTTTTCTTTATTCTACAGATAACAGAAAATTAAAGAAAGTAAAACTATCATCTAAATATTCGACAGCCCAGCGACAAGTACCTAAAAAGATTGCAGTGTTTATATTTGGGAGAAATCCTACTAATATCGTTAGCCTATTTCTTTACAAGCTGACGATAGCTTTTTTACTGCATTTCTATTGAAAAAAAATAAATACAAGTATTTATTTTTTGTTATACAGAAAGAGGCAGTATGACCGAAAAATCTTGTTAATTTTATAAAATATCCTTAAATTATATGTACATAGTATATATGTATGTATATGGCAAGAAATTTTAAAAGTGATTTCTCAAATAAAGACGGTGGAATTCTAGGTATCGAAATTCAGTTATTTTTAATCGAAGTGGAAGTGAAAGTTCATTTACTGAAAAGGGTAAGACGACATAACTTTATAAAAACAAAGAGGAAATTCTTTAAATTATATTCCAAGTCTTTTTTTGTATTCTTTCATATGCTGGAGCCAATAGCTCCTGAAAAAAGCCTTGCTTGCGACTTTGTATTTAACAAATACTGAGATTGAAATAAAATAGATTTCGTTGAATGTAATTGTCAATATAAAACTTACACTGTTCGATTACACTTGTATTTATTAGGTCAATAAAGTTATGCTTAGCCATAAAGTGAGCGTTCCCCACGTCAGATATTTGAAGTTATGCTCGGTGATAAGCAAACTTATGGGTACCGCCTGTGAAGGTGATTATAAAAATATTCTGTACATACATACGAGTATATCTATATACCTTCGGAATAACATCAATCAATATTTAACTTACCGCAATGTTTTTAACTTGCAGGATAGAAACAGTTACTTAGTTTAATTCACTTATATTTTTTTTTTTTGAGTTTATTATTTTCTTTATTAATTTATTTCTGTTCACACAGTTTGAAAAGTTTGGCACACACTAGACAATTGGAAAAACCAACTAGTGCTGGAAAGTGTTGAAAAATTGTTAGCCACTGCTTGCGCGTTAATTTTAATTTGTACGGCTATACATACACTTAGAGCATTACACAAGCACACTTGAAAGGGATTATAAGCACTTTTTATAATTTGTGTTCTAGTACACATATGTACTATGCATTCACATATCCATATATATACATATGGACATGTATATTTAGAACAGATTTTTTAAAAATTAACAAGAACAAATTTTCGAATATTGTTTTTGTTTTTAATAAAATATTCGAAAGAAGTTTCCTTCTGTCCATGCAATAAGATTGCAAACACAAGTGTAATTAAGTGTAATTTAAAACAGATAGAATTACATCCGGTAAGATCTAAAAACAGTCAGAATAACGGTAATTAATTTATGACGTTTTCAACATATGTATACAATTTTTACATGTAGTAAATTTACTCTGTAAATGTAATAAAAATGCATTTGTTTTTTGCATTATAATGTTTGTTGTAAGGAAGACTTTACCTGGTTTCTAATGCTATGTATTAAGTCAAGTCTTTTCTACTAAGCTATATTATTTATCTATAATGTACATATATAACAGATAAATATGCCTCTCTTCAAGAAATAAATCATAGGCGTATTTTATTTGCTAGCCGTGTTGCCAAACGCTATTAATGTGGTAATCACGATATGCTGTCATTTCGTACAAAGAGAATTTCATGAGATTTTGCCAAGGCCGATATATAGACCAGGACCACAAAGAGCAAGTTTAGTTGGGCAATTCGTTCTCAATTCTCTTCTAAAATTACTGGTGTGGTCCTGGAGTTACAAGATAATAACTAAGGCGAATTCATACAAGGTGATATCAAGAAAGCAGCTGTGCGCTTCAAATTTTTTCTTGACTTGTCAAAATTGTTACATTTATATGGGCCATGTCATATATTTTTTTAACAAATCAAGAAAATTTTAAAAACAGAGATGCTTCATGATTTCACCTTAAATGAATTCGCCTTGGTAATATCAAAAAAGTAAGAATGCGTTTCAAGTTTTTTATTGCCTTGTCAAAGTTGTGTACGTTTCTATGCTCGGAGTCCACACAAGTCAGAGATGTCTTTTTGACAAATTCAAAATATTTTGAACTCAAAGATGCTTGATAATGCGTCTTGAGATTTTTAACTATATAACTTGGGGGTCACACGATCAAGTTTTCATTCAATTTTTAAAATTTCTCTCATATTTTTACCAATACACTCACACTTTTAAAATTTGCTGAGTTTGCTTTCAATTTTTCGTTCAATTGAGTGTTTCAAATTACAGTCAAGAAAACAGCTGACTACAGTTTTTTTATTCCAAATTTGAATTCTTATTCTGCCGCCAGTATTGTTATGTTTGTGAACAAATTAAACAAATATAACGACGTTTTGCAGTTCATAGAAATATACAGAAGGCATGAAGTTCTGTGGAACATGAATATTCCTGCATATAGACGGAATAATTTAAAAATTAAGGCATATAACTCTATTGCCGCCGAAACAAAACTATCGGTGGAAGAGGTTAAAAAAACATATTGTTGAAAAACTTGCTTTGAAATTGCGTGCAGCCTACGTCACAGCTTTCAATTTTTGTGAATTTTGACAAGCAGTATATGTAAATTTCTTGAAAGAGAATTGTAAAAAAACTTGATCGTGTGACTGCAGTGTAAACAAGTCACTATAGATGATCGGAAGCCTCAAACATATGTTAATGAAACTAATTAACTACTCATTTTAACTATCTGCTAGTTAGAATGCCGATTTGCCATAGCATTATTTGGCATAGAGTTATTCATAACACATTTTTAAAATGTTATCCTTGAAAATATCAAGCCTGAATCTTAGTACCAAGTTGAATTTTTCAAAAAATCATCCGCAACTTTCGACATTTAAATTTTTATATATTTTTATTTTTGGAAATTTTTAATTTTACTTATTTATACAGTTTTGTGTATAAAACTAATTTATATAATAAATTATTTCAATATGTATTATCAAATAGTTTTTAATTTTTTGACTTGGTAGCACTGCTTGATAGCTCACTAGCAGATCGGTGAAGGACTCTACTTAGTAAAAATTTAAAGCGCTAACGAGCAGCCATCTTTTTGTTATGAGTAAGTCTGTTGATTTTCTTATGCCAAGTTGTTTTTGTGTTTTCGAGACTACCTGCTACATAGTTAGTAGTTTTTGAACTATCTTTTTACCTGAATCTGATTTTGAGTTTCAGGTATTAAAATTTACTTTACCTGAAGAAGCTTATATGTTGGTGGAAACTTATAGTAAAAAATTTAGTCTGTTTAATGTCGGCTTAACTTCATTCCGAACTAAAATTGTTATATACCAAGGTTTCTAAAATAATATTCACCATCCCTGAACTATAAAACCTCGCGTAGGTACGCGCTAATGTCAGTGTTGTTTTCTTTGACATTTGGTAAGCGCCGTTATTTCACTTGAGCGGCAGAATCAAATACGGATAAATAAAGCATAAAATTGATCAAAGAAAAACACCAGGTGTTAACCAAAACTTTTAAGGAATTATCCTGTAGCGAAAAATAGTAAGTTTATTCAAGATAATTATAAATTATACATTTAAATGTAATTATATAAATTACAGAAAATGACATCATAAAAAAGAAAAAGCGACAGTAATAAAAAACTTGCCGAAAGTAAAACAATTTTTTTATTAACTCGTTAAAGAAAAGAAAACAGGAATTTTGCTATTAACAACCGTCAAATACCGAAGAGTATTAATTAATTTATTTGCGCTAAGGACGAAGTTGGAAGTAATTGAAAATGGCACCCGCAAAGAGTACCCGTGGAGTTTCCAAGCAAAATGCTGCCACCACTAACTTGAGCACACTTGTGCCTATGGCACGTAAAGGCCTAACAATTCGTACATCTAATATACAAGATCAAAATGTCGATATTCAAACACGGGCAAAACGTAAAGCTGAATATAGTCCACAGAAAAATGATAAAGTAAAACGTTCAGCTTTGGGAAATCTCACGAATAATGTAAACAACAATAACAAATTGACGCTTTTGAATGTCGAAGAAGATGCCAAAGCGCAACAAATTTTGAAAAAGAAAGATACTGCGCAGAATCTATGCGAACAAATTACAGCAGCTGCGCAATCATTGAAAGATGTACAATCTGTTGCAGTACAACAGGCATCAAATCAGAGTGTTGTACAAAAGGTAAAAGCTCCTGCGCCTACTAAAGTTGCAACACGAGCATCGACTCGCATCCAAAAAGATATCGCTAACCAAACTTTAAATATTCCTTTGGAAGAGCACACAAATAAACCATCAACGGAATGTCATGTGACAAGATCAAAAATGAAAGATGAACCTCCGGCAGCACCTATGCCATCGCAACAACTTCATCAGGTACAAAAAGTGGCTAACAAACCTGTTCGACGTATTTCTAACGAGTTTAATAAAACTGAAGAATCATTATATATGTCAGCTCTAGAAGATATTTCCGGGTACGATTCGATGCGTTTGTCAGCTAATTTTGAAGCAGCTAAACGGAGATCCGCTGCACTACAACAAAATAAGACTGATGATTCAAAACTTGAAGATGAACAAGTTTTTAAAATGGGAAAAATGCCAGAAGATGTCGAAGATATAGACAAGGCTAATTGGAATGATTTGTTTTTAGTGTCACATTATGCGCGGGACATTTTCAATTATTTAAAGCAACGTGAGTCAGAATTTTTGATTGATGACTATATGGAGCGCCAAATTCACATATCCAAATGGATGCGTTCTCTATTGGTTGATTGGATGGTTGAGGTCCAAGAGACTTTTGAACTTAATCACGAAACTCTGTATTTAGCTGTCAAAATTGTCGATTTATTTTTGTGCAAAGAAATAATTAACAAAGATAAGTTACAACTCTTGGGCGCTGCCGCTCTATTCATAGCATGCAAATTTGATGAGAGAGGCCCTCCACTGGTTGAGGATTTCCTATATATATGTGATGGGGCTTACAAACATGATGAAGTGATACAAATGGAAATAATCACCCTTAAAACTATAGAATTTGATTTGGGTATACCGCTTTCCTATCGGTTTTTACGACGTTACGCTCGCTGTGCCAAAACATTGATGCCCACTTTAACTTTAGCTCGTTATATTTTAGAATTATCTCTTATGGATTACGATTGCATTATGCTAAGTGATTCAAAGATGGCATGTGCTGCTCTCTTTATGGCTTTGCGCTTACATGGCGAGCATACACCTTGGTCTCCTACCCTTATTTATTACACTGGCTATGAATTACAAGACTTTGCTGAAATCGTGCCAATATTAAATGCTGGAATGCATCGGAAAACCAAGGGTACCATAAAAACTATTAGAAGTAAATATTCTCATAAAATATTTCATGAAGTTGCTAAGGTTCCTCTAATGACTGCAGAACAATTATTTGAAAAGAATTTGGATATAGATTTTTTATGCTATAATACACCAGAACAAAAAAAAGACCAAAAACAACAACAACGCAGTATTAGTAGTAGTGGGGTTAAAAAAAATAAATAGATAAAAATTAAGTTAGCAAAGAAAAGGAGAATAAACGTGTAAGGATTCTTTCTTTTTATTAAAAAAAACTAAAAAGAAGTGAAAATTCCATCATTTTAAATTAATCAATGTCCTATACCCATGTCAACTCTCAAAAAATACACTTTTGTAAATTGCAAAAATTATAAATTTGAGTAAGATATAAAAAGTTAAAAACATCTTGATTTAATATATACTTTAAAAAATAAAATAAAATTTACAATTATTTTATATTGCTACCAGTATCGTTCCATTTTCAACTTAAATTTCTCAATTGTATTGACATTACATTAAAGATTATTTAAATTTGTGGGCTACATATGTGAAATTTTTTATTTAGCATCTAAGTTTAGAACCGGTTTGAAATATTTTGTAATTGTCGATGAAAATTTAGCTGATTAGAAAAAAGCATCAACTGTAAAACTTTTTAATTATTGTTTTTATTTTTCGCTAGGCTATCCTCCTTTTCTTACAGTATATTAATATTTCTACCGCTGCTCTACACTTAATTTTTCAATAAAGTTTTTTCTTTTCTATTTTAATTATAGTTTATTTTGTTATCCAATTTTTTTTAACTGTTCTAACGTATATTTTGTTTGTATTTTTTTATTTTTATTAATAACACTGCACCCACAGCCAAATACCAAAATTGACGAAAAAGTACACTACTCCCAATTTGTTAGACAATTTATATCGTTATATTTATCAAACCTAAAAATAAAAACTCGAGACTTAATTACGATACATTACAACAAAAATTAAAACATTATTATTATCATCAACGCATTCATACATACATATAATTATCAAAATTTAAGTAAATATAATAATTATTATTTTTATTTTATCCCAACTACGTATGGCCATAATCTAATTCATTATTTTATTTTGTGGTAATATTAAGATGGTTTTTTTATAATTTATCTATATATTAATAAATCGGAAATTTAAATATCAGTCAGTGTGAAGAGTAATCATATTGAAAGTAATGATAAAAAAATTTAAATAATAACGATTTTTGAAGAATACATTTCTTTAAAAGAGTGTTATTATTATGTTTAATTCGTTTACATTTATTTTTTTATATTATTAAATTAATTTTTCATTATTATTCCTAAGTTTCTCTTTTCAACAAATTTAAATGTTTTGTTTGTGGAAATTTAAATCATTTTCAATAGTATAAAATATTTCTTTTTATATTTCTTAATATATATTTTTTGGTTAATAAATACAATTTTTACTTGAATATATATATCTTGATGTATTTGTTTGATTTTTTAAATATTTTTAATTACACTCAAATTTAAATTCATTTAATTTATTTTTTGTATTTATAACTGAAAAATCAAGTTACGAGTACTATTGAAATATTTATGTGCTGCTTTTATAACACAAGCGATCAATTCGTGTGGAAATTTTATATGAAAAGTACTTAAAATATTGAGTATTTTTCATAAAAAATCTTTAGACGAGTCTACCGCTTGTGTTATAAAAATAACACATTAATGTATGAATTTTGTCTATAGACATTCAATTAGTTAACTAATGAATTTTGGCCTTAGTGACTATATTGTATTTGTTAACCAAAAATCTCAGGAAACTCAATATTAAAATTATTGATGCAGTATTGTAGTTCTATTGATCACTTAGACGTTATAGAATTGCATCGAAATAGCTTGTAGTATTTGCATTAGTGTCAGTAGATGCTGTTTACAAATTAAGTTAAGGGTGCCTTTTGAAAGATGGTAATTTTGGTGGATCTTCCTCCAGAACAACGTAATAAAACGCAAAGTATATAAATAGTTGAATATTAAAAATTGTAGATGCCAAATTTGAAGACAAAAAAATTGCAGCTGAAAATTAGGCTAAATAAAGGTGCAATTACTAAGAAATTTAGGATATTTGAAAATTTGTGGTCGTAGGTGTCTTACAAAAAGTTGTTCTTAAGGTATAACTAAAAAGCTGATGAGAGTTTCAAAAGTGCTCTGTACTAGAAGAACATTTTGCACCGTATTGCATTAGCGTATTATAGCGTTGAGGAAAGCACTATTATGCTTGCACTAGGATAATTGTCATATATGAGAAATGAACTGCAAAACATTGAAACACTACGTACATTTGGAGGAACGGCTTCTGATCATAAGCGTTATAGATTACGGATACGTTATGTAGAGCGAACAAAATATTTTCGTACTGGCGTTAATCATGCCAATTATGAACCTACATAACATAAAAACTAATAAGTTATTAAAATTTAGTGGCAAATTATTTTCACACTTTCCTGTTTTATTACATCCTACCAATCTCTTAACAGCTTAAATTATTTCTATACTAAGATGACATATATAAATGTATGTACGTACGAGGGCATGCGTACATGTGTGTACGTTACATACCTACACACAAATTTATGTATTTTTCATATTTCGATATTCTACCTGAATTCTCATGCAACTTTTTCATTGTAAATTTGCCTTATAGGTAGTCAATATGTTAAAGAAACATTTTAAGGGAAAGAAACTAGTTCCGAAAATTGGCTACTATTGTTTGATGATACAAATTAATTTTATGTGCATTTCATATGAATGTATTTAGGTATGTATATATTATAGCTATAAACTAAAAAATCATGGAGTTGACTGGTTTTTACAAAAATGCCTGTTAAGGATACAAACAAAATGTGTATGTATGCGAGAATATTGGCAGAAATGTACATAAACGTATTTTGTTTGTAATAAGAGTTTGCGTTTGTAAAAAAACTCCTTGAATTTTATGCAGTTAAGCTGCAGATACCTATACTCATCAATACTATTTGTTAAATAAATATTTATCTACAAAATATATAACATATGTCTGCAATTTAATTTGTGTGAGAAGTTTGATTCAAAATGATATACAAAGGTAGTTGGTAAATCTTATCGCTTTTATCGGAAATTCAGTTTTTTCTCCTTAAAAAATAAAAATTATGTTTGTAAGCAGTCGTAGAATTTTTTTGTTTTTATTGCACTTGGAACTTGATAAATTGTGTCATTATTCAAATTAGTTGTAGACATTATGTTTTGAGCCATGAAATTGTTAAGAAAAAATATTAACTGCCCCCCCCCCCCCCCCCTTCTTTTTTACTTTTATTATTTTTAATTTTTTTAAATGTAGTAAAAATATAATAATTATACTTATAGAAAGATCATTCTATTTAAATTTAGAAAAATTTAATTTTTTTTCTCGCTACTTCGTTAGCGAAGTAAATACTATACTGTCGCTAATATAATTTAAGTGAGTGAAGATAAATCTGCCAAGTTAAATATATTTTAACGTTTTTAGTATTTGTAAATATATTTTTAGTACTTATGGCGTATTTATCAATTACGTTTACGTCATTAAATATTTCTAAATATGTTTTTAGTATTTATGACATATTTAATGTTTAGCAAAAATATAAGTGCTGGGTACAAATATGCATAAATACGTTGACTTCTCATAAAGATTACGGGATGGGACACATATTATTTTAAAGGGTAGGTCGTCTAGATTTGTAATCTACCGCCCAAATACTCAGAAGTTACTTTGGACTATTTTAACAAAATTTTTTTGAAATTTCCATATGCCCCAGTACTGTTTTTCTCAAGGATTTTGGCAGTTCCCGTTTTGAATCATAAAAAAAACTAAGATTTTTTCCGAAAATGTTAAAACACTTCCAGAAAGTTTAGAACCTAACGATTAAATTGCTTTTTGATTTTGGTAATTTTGATGAGCAAAATCGGGAATGGTACCTCGGCAAAGTGGGGAATGGTAAAAACCCTTAAAAGCAACCGGCAAAGGTAAAAAGAAATTTCAAAATTTTTTTTAAATAGTCCAAAGTAATTTCTGAGTATTTGAGCGGTAGATAACAAATCTGGACGATCTCCCCTTTAGAATGTGTGTAATATTCTATGATTCGTTCGCAAGTCACTAAAATCCTTGAAAGCAATAGCAATGGAGTATATAAAAATTAAAAAAAAATTTTTTTAATAGTAAAAAGTAAGTTTTGACTATTTGGGTGATAGATTACAAATCTAGACGATCTCTCCTTTAAAATTATATGTGTTCCATGAAGTAATTTTAGGTTCCCATTAAGTACTTTTAGGTTCGTTTTCATAAAAAAATCACAAAGTGCCATTAAATTTAATAAAAAGATTTTATGATCGAAATTTTAGTATTTTTGTATGAAAAAGTTTTAAAATTTCGATAGAAATACTCCTTGATCTAAGAATTCCTTCCTACACAGGATAAAAGGATAGAGCGACCCGGAGGAGATCGGGTAAAAACAGCTGGATTAAAATAAAATAAAAAATATGACTAAAGACAGACGCAACAGACGCATTAGTCCATAATCATAGCCCCAAAAAGTATGTTTTTATTAAGAGCTGACTTTTGTTAATAAGAATTTCAAGAATTTAAAATTGTTTTTAAAATAATACCGACTTTTAGCGTGACTATGATTATGGGTCATTATTTTTATTTAATTAAAGATATATAAAATACTGATGTGTGGTATGGATATGGAAGAATGATACTTGTTGGCTGTGTTTGTGGTAGTTGTGGTGCTAGTGGAAAATAAACCATCTGTTTCTGAGCTTTTCTAATTTTTACAATTGTTGACATGTGCAGATCATTCCGTTGCATAGAGTTTTCATGTGGCTTTAAGGCATTGTTGCTGTTTAAAAGGACACTAGCAATAGTAAAGATAAAATACAATGTATTCATTCATGCGCAGATAACATTTTATTTAACCGCAAAACCTTTTAAAAATATGAAATATTTAAATTTTAAATACATATATATTTTTTAATGAATATTCCTTGCATACATTCATATTCAAAGATTTTTATTAATCACATTGGATTATTTGGAAATCGGTTTAAGATACTAAATACTGAAATAAACAAACAAATTAGTAAACACATCTTTTAAAAAGCGATACAAAACGAATTTTTTTTTACATGTGTCAGTAAATTGCATCTACAAGTTATGAAGGGCAACAAGAGTATTAAAAAAATCAAGAATTTAACAAAATTAATCTTTTTTGAACTTGTGTATTTGCTTTTAATATTTCCCAACAATATGCAAAAACCAAATCGCAACTTGTACGTGAATTTTAAAATTATTTCCTACATAAGATAAAATTTCCGTCATTTTCCAATGCTATAATAAGTTTTTTTGAAAAATTTAAAGTAAAGGACAACCTATATAGTATACATATTGCGGATCCTTATAGATTTAGCAATGTCCATCTGTCCGTGTGGATGTTGAAAACAATTTTCTGAAGTCCCTAGAAGACCTACAGAAAAGTTTAGTTCCTTTCTCCAGTTGCTATTGAAATTCTGCCTAATCCGTTCATAAATAGCTAAGCTATGAGCTCTGATATGCAACTATCTCTATTTTTGAACCATTTTGGTTTCTTTTTTGCGTAATTGTACAAAAAATGATAGCAATCGGTCCACAATTGGCCGAGAAAAATCAAAATTACAACAGTAATTTTAGGTTTTCGTTATGAGTATTTTAGTCAATAGGCAAACAAAAAGTTTCAAAATATTCAAACAAAAAACTAACAACGTTTGCCGAACAGATATAAAATATTTAATTAAATATGTTTGGTTTAAAAAATTAAATTAAATTTATTTTGAACTTCTATTGGAATAGAGTTTAAAAATTGACGGCCTGCAAACATTTTATTGCTTTTAAAAATAAGCTTCTCAAAAAAGATTTTTTCTTACAACTCATTAGTTTTATTTTCTTGAGCTGAAATTAATTATTTATTTTAGGATTAATAAAAAATTTTGTATTTAGGGAGATTCAATTTTTGTCATTTCTTTTTTTTTATACTTATATAATTTTTTTATTTTTTATTGAAACGGGCTAGTTTATTAAGCTTGAGGTCGTATTACAAAAAATAATTTTTTTTTTTATCGATATTGCAATGGATGTTTCAATTATATGATTTTTTTTTGATATTTAAGAAGAATGTGGAAAGTGAATGGTGTATAAGACTCGGCACAGCCGCATTTAACTTATTTTTATTTTATGAATGACTAAGAATAAATAACAAAAACTTTAAAGTATTGCGCGTTTTCTATATTTTTCAATTAAAAAAAATTCAAAATAAAAGAAATATACTATTTATAACTTTTTTCTCGATTACTTAAATATACAGAGAGAAAAGAAAAAAATATTTCTCGCAATTGAAAAAATTTAAAATTAAAATTTTTATTTTATATAAAAAAAATATATTTTGTAACCAAATAACTTGTTGAAAGACAAATCAATAAGGGATTTATTAATAAAGTACATGTGCATCTATTTCTTAGGTTTTAAGTGTAAAAATAAAGTTGTTTGTTAGTCATGTTAAATTGAGGATACTTAAAAATTCTTTGAAATAATGTTTGTATGTATTAATTTATTGATGATGCTGTCAAAGTTTAATATATTTTTCAAGTTTTTATTATCTCAAAATCTTAATTGTTTGATAAGCCTTTATTTACACTAAACGAACAAGACCGAAGTTTTTAAATAAAAATATTGCAATGATGATACATCCCACTTAACACCACACCATGCAAGCCTTTCAACCATCCAAGTATGTTACAACTACCCATGACAATGGCCTTGTGAAATCAAAGATACACACACTTGCCATATATAAATATGCTGTCTTTGCATCAAGACGCGCATTAAATTTAAATCTGTAAAAAAGAACGGTTATCATATTTTTAATTTATAATAATAAAAAAAAAAAAAAAATAAAAATGATGTTAAAATTTAATCAAATAAGAACGGGAAAATACTTTTTAGAACTTAACAATTAAAATCGTACTTAAATAAAGTGAATCACTAAAGTCTTAAAAATCTTGTAGTTTAGAAAAAAATTACAAAAAATTATTTGAAAAATTATTTCATTTACATGAAAGATATTTTCAAAATTTACTGTAAAACACTTTTTAATTGTATTATTCTTTTCTCTCTCATATTCTCATTATTATTGTAGGTATAAATACTATAAATAGATGAAAAGGAAGCATCCAGTTGTGTACAAACCTCTACGAAATAAATAACTTAAAAACGTGAAAAAAAAGTACAAACGGCTGACTGTTCGACAAAAAAAAATATTTTCAACATGAAATTTTTCAATATTTTTATTATACAAATCATTATCATGTTGTACAGTGATTTATGTGTTAGCTTATTTCTAACTCCAATAAAAGGATTTTATATAAATGGCGATAGTTCATCATTTGAAAATTATAAATCTGGTAGAAATAACAGATATAGTAGTCCCATTTATAGTAATAAACGTACTGGCCGGACATATGGTGATATTGCTAGTGTTATTACTGGCAATCCGTATGCTTTTGTGGGCAGTCGAATATTTCCAGCACAACCCTTCTATCATCAAGGATAGTTTAAGCTAATATAATTTAATATTAATGTAAGACATAATGTTTTAGCCGTTACGTTAAACTGGAATGAAATACATTAAATTTTCCAAATTTCAAAGTACACATTAAAAAAATATTTTTTAAATAAAATTATGTAGGTGTACTGATCTATAATAATTAATAACTGGATTAACAAAAGCTATAGATTTAAAATCGATTTTGAAACGTAGCCGACACTACTTTAACTGTGATTATGGACAATAATTATAAAAATTAAAACTATTCAAATATAGTTTGGCATTAGATCAATAATTAATAAAACAAATAATTAGAAAGTATAATTTCTGTTAAATTTTTCGTTTTATTTTTATTTTCCCAATATTTCGATCAACATCGTAGATCATCTTCAGGGGACCTAAAATATAACAAATTTACAGATTTCTTTATTAAAAATGAAACAAAAAATTTAAGAGAAATTATACTTTCACATTATTTGTTGTATTAATTAGTAACCTTAATATTTTAATTTTTCCCATATTTCGAAAATAAATTATTATAATAACAATTAATTAATTTTCCCTAAAGAAGACTTTCAATACAAGAAAGTCGAAATATCGGATAATACAAATTAAAATATATTAAGATCTTAAGCTTGAAAATACTTTTAATTAAAAATTGAAAATATTTATTTTTATTGATTGACATATAAAGATAATAAGCTAATTTGATATAACTTATTTCAGCATTTTAAAATCAATACAACTAAATTATTATTAAATTAATTTCCAATATTTCGACACGTCTTCGTGTGTCTTTCTCAAGGAAAATAATTTATATAAATAATATATCTATCGTTAGAGGTAAGTTCAAATTAATTAATTGTAATTAGGATAAATCAGCTGTGGGGCGAATTGCCTAATGCACACACCTGTATAGTTTCACCCATAAATAAAAATCTTTGTAAAAAAAAATTTCCTGAACAATTTTGACAACTTGGTAAAAAATAAATGCGCCTCTGTTATAATTTCCTCTGGATGCACACACCTGTATAATTTCATCATCTATCAACTTGACTTTTTTTGACAGCTGTTTACAATAAGAATATTTTTGTTTGTTTTTCGCCTGTCTGGGATGAATTTGCCTTGGCATGAAGTTGAAAGCTAATAACATGTTCACACGAGACAAGATTCGCTCTCTTTTGAGGGTTCACAACCCAATCTCGAATGAAACAAGAAGATTCGCCATACAAAATTAAGTGAGCGAATGTGCAGGTTTCATTTTGAAACTCTTGCCGAAACCATGAAAATTTAGTATCATCCCTAGTTTCTATCGCTAGTTTATCTTAGACACCATTTACACAGGGAAAGTTTACTTTGACAAATTTTGTTGAATTCTCTTTTAAACTTTCTTTGGTGTTTACACAGGGAAAGTTTTGTTTCTCAAATTTTGTTTTGTTTTCAAATAAAAAGTTGCAGCTAACTTCAGTTATATAAACTACGAACAAAGAACAAAACGAATTTGCGAGTACAAGAAAGTCTGTACTGCCTCCCGTTCTCTTCACCCCTATCTCCTATAAACTCAAGACTTTGCAAAGTAAACTTTCCCTGTGTAAATGGTGTCTTACCTAGCTGTCCAACAAAACAAATTGTAAACAAAGAAATATTATTGTTTTGCAAGCATTTCAATGTATTAGTAAGAAACAAAGGAAAGAGTGTTAAATTGCTTAGATATAAAAATAAACATAATAAATAACACAACATATTAAATTATTTGAAATAATAAATAAATTTTATATAAATTATTATTTTTTCTAAAAATACATATATTTATATATTAAAATTTACCTTTTTTATCCATTTCAAAACTAAAAAACAAACGCGGGCAAATGCGAAACAACAAAAAACAAAACAAAGCAACTGTCAAATGAAACTCATTATGTATCGTCTGAACGCAAATTTTCACAATCGAGGTTCAGACAGCGAAACCAGCATTGAAACTCGTCGTGTGAACATGCTATAAGGCGAATCTAGATTTTACAGTTTGATTATATTTGTGTTTGTGTTTCTTGAAACTTCAGAAGTCGTAGTAGTAGAAGAGTTTTGATAAATTAATAAAACAATCGCTTTATAAAAAATAAGCAGACGCACGTGAAATCATGTCGAAGGGTCGTGGACATTTTTTAAATTTATGTTTAGAGCAGACAGCATCGACCGAATCGAATTGCAGTGAAGGAATTTCAACTAGAGACAGTGGCTTGGGTTCACGAAGTCCCGTTTCAGGCGGTGAATATAGACGCTTAGGGCGTGGTAAACTTCTTGAAGATCTTAGTTCACTATCTACTTTATCGATTGGTGGTCGAGGCCGTAGTAAACTATTTGAAGACGATGGGTCTCAGAGTCAATTACCAACTCCCGGCCGTGGTAGAGCAACTCTATTTCAACGTTTCGCTTCAGAAACAGCTTCTAGCACATCATATTCTTCAGGAGAACCACGCACTGAACAGTCCAAACCAGAACAAGTAGAAGAGCAGGTAAAAGAAGAAGTTAAAGAACAAAAATCAAAATTTTTTAAATCACTACAAAATATACATGGTACTAAGGGGAATCCCACCAAGTTGGCTTGCAATTATATACGGCTGGAGTCAGATCCCAACAAAGGTGTATATGTGTATGAGGTAAGATTTGTGCCTAATATAGACTCTACGACTTTACGCATGAAGTACTTAAACGAGCATAGAGATAAATTCGGTGGCTCGAAAACCTTTGATGGAGTCACTTTGTATTTGCCTATACTTTTAAAAGATAAACTTACCACTTTTATTTCACAAAACAAAACAGATGGCTCAGAAATAGAAATTCGTGTACTTTATAAACGACAGGAAAGCCTAAAGAATTGTATACACTTATACAATGTTTTGTTCGATAGAGTTATGAAAACATTGAAGTATGTTCGCTTTGATCGCAAACAATTTGACCCTACTGCACCAAAAATTATACCACAACAAAAGCTGGAAGTTTGGCCAGGGTATGTTACAGCTGTTGATGAATATGAAGGTGGCTTGATGTTGTGTTGCGATGTATCACATCGTTTGTTGTGCCAAAAAACTGTGCTTGATATGCTGGTAGATATACATAAAAGTAACTCTGGAAATTTTCAAGAAGTCGCGAAAAAAACCATTTTGGGATCCGTAATAATTACACGATACAATAATCGTACATACCGCATTGACGATATATTCTTCGACAAGAACCCCATGTCTACGTTTTTGACTAAGGATGGTCCTGTTACTTATTACGATTACTATCTGAAAAATCATAACATTACTATTAAAGATAAAACTCAACCATTACTTATCAGTATAAAAAAACAAAAGTTGGCTAACAATGTACAGGCAGAAGATTTGGTCTTTTGCTTGATACCCGAAACTTGCCACTTAACTGGACTTCGAGATGATATGCGGTCAGATTTTAAATTGATGCGTGAAATCGCTACTTTTACTCGAATATCTCCAAATCAACGTTTAATGGCTTTGGAGAAATTTTACACTAATATTAATAATAGTCCGGAGGCTAAACAAATTTTAAATGATTGGGGATTGACCTTGAAACAATCTTGTGAAAATATAATTGGTCGTTGCTTTGGTGATGAAAAAATCTACTTTAATCAGAACTCTTTTTCTGCTGGACCTAATGCTGACTTTTCTAAATACGCATGTAATAATGAACTACTGGAAGTTGTTCATATCAATGAGTGGTTGCTTATATATGTAAAAAATGACTCCAGAATTGCCCAAACATTTTGCGACCATATCGAAAGAAATACAAGATCGTTTGGTATGAAAGTGCAAAGACCTAAGACAGTTGTTTTGCAAAATGACCGTGTTGATACATTTGTTAAAGGTATAAGGGAAAATATTAAAAAGGACACTCAAATAGTAGTCTGCATTTCACCAACCGCCCGAGATGATAGATATTCAGCTATTAAGAAAATATGCTGTGTCGAAATGCCAATACCTTCACAAGTTATAAATGCTCGCACTTTATCCAATGATTCAAAAAATCGTTCCATTGTTCAAAAAATACTTTTGCAAATGAACTGCAAACTGGGAGGGTCTTTGTGGTCTGTAAATATTCCATTTAAAAATGTTATGATATGTGGAATAGATTCGTACCATGATCCTACTCAAAAAGGGAACTCAGTCGCAGCTTTTGTTGCGTCCATTAACCAGACGTATACAAAATGGTACAGCAAAGCTGTTATCCAAACTAAGCGTGAAGAAATTGTTAACGGATTGTGCTCGAGCTTCATATCTGCATTACTGGCTTTTCGCAAGGAAAATGGAAAATATCCTGAAAGCGTTATTATTTACCGTGATGGCGTCGGCGATGGCCAACTAAGTCTTTGTCAATCTTACGAAATTCCGCAATTTGAATCAGCTTGTAATCGAATGTTAAATTACACAATTAAAATCACTTTTGTTGTTGTACAGAAGCGTATCAATACACGATATTTCACCATGAGTGGAGGGAATGCAAGTAATCCTTTGCCTGGAACTGTAGTCGATAGTAATATAACGCGTGCCAACCATTACGATTTTTTCTTGGTGTCGCAAAGTGTTCGCCAAGGAACGGTAAGTCCTAGCCATTATGTTGTGCTACGAGACGATTCTCTGTTTAGTCCAGACATAATACAGAGATTAACCTACAAGTTATGCTTCCTGTACTATAATTGGCCTGGAACTATAAGAATTCCCGCCTGTTGCCAATATGCTCACAAAATGGCATATCTTGTCGGTCAAAATGTACGCCGTGACCCTTCAGAGGAATTGTGCAACAAATTATTTTACCTTTAAATTTACATATTAATTAATCACTATAACAAATATTCGTTTACTTAAAAAAATTTTTTTTCTTTTTAAATTTAAGATTTTTTGTACTGTTTTTTTACTTTGTAAGAACGATATAGGTACATACAACTGAAACTATGTTGAAAATGAATTATAATCAAAATAAATCAGGGATGATCCTTGTAAATAAATACCAAATCTGATTAAAAAATTTCAGCTTGTTTTTTAATTAAAACAATCGATTGCTTATCAAAAGAATTTGTAATTATAGTAAAATGACATTTACTAATCATACATTACATTTAAAATATTTTAGAGAAACAAAAAGTGCCAATTATATGAAAAGTTAAAATTTAAGTTTTCCACTCTTACAATTATAAATAACATTCTTGATTTGAAGCTTAAACTAAATAAAACTTCAAAAAGTTTTGTTAATTTTTCATATATTTATACTCTAAAATATTTGGAAATGTAACTTGGATTTAATGAAATCATATGAACCTATGTTCTGCTAAAAATATGTGTGAATAGAAAAGCTGTATAGACTTTTTGGTTTGTCAAAATACACATATACGACTTCAAAGAGATATGACATGATGGGTTTCTTTGTAGATTTTTGCAAAAGACCAATTTATTATGTACATAATATATAATAAAACAATGTATAAAATACCAAAGGAAAAAACTTATACATTACACATTAGTCAGAAAATGTTATTTTTTGTGAGGGCTATTAAATATCACTCGTAGATGCACTTTGTCTAAAAAATAGGGTTTCTCTTCAAAAAGCAAAAACAATGTTTCCTTTTAAAAATTTGTTTAATATATGAAATTGTATTTTCATGCAGGTATGTAAAACAAAATTAGTAAATGTTTTTTAAATTACTTGTTTGAATTGTGGGAAAATGGCTATGTAATTATGAAAAACTTAACATGACAGCTTGCGTTTTAGCTACGTAATAACCTTATACCACACGTTTAACTTCAAAGAAACGCTTCAGGTAGTATACTTGTCCAATAGTCATTAAAACCAAAACTAAAGCTTCGAAGGTAGACCATAGAACGACTCTCGAATTAGTGCTCTCATTAATTGAACGATGAATTTTGTCACGAATCTAAAAAAAAGTTTAACGTTTATTATTCAAAATAAGAAAAAATAACAAAAATAACGAGTCCGATTCTCAAAAATGGTCCCCAAAGTGGAATGCAATTTTTTGAGTCGTAAACGCTATACCAGTGTAAAAGCGACTTACATGCATGTACTCTTGTTCATGTTTAACACTAGTTAAAGTGCCAGACAATTCACGTATCATGTCTTCTAATTTTGTATGACCAATCTCTTCTTCGCCGGGAGCACCGGGAGCACGGTGTGGTGACTCGCCCACATCAATCGAAAACATTACTAGTTTAGGCGTCATACTGCTCTTTTTGTTATCAAAACAAACGGAGTATGCACCTGTTTTAACTGCAGCAAATGCCAATCGGCTTGATGATTCTTTTTCACTTTGATGCATAATATCCTCATCAGGGCCAGTAACCTTGATATCAATATCTAAGAATCCACCATCGATGACTTCAAACGTTAAACCTTCAATGAAATGTCGATTATTATTTTACTCTACCAATATATTTCTAAGCTTACTGAATTTCGTTCCAGCTTCAATTTTCTCGAAAAAACATTCCTCGTTGTGAGCATCTACATTAACAATGAAGCCATCTGCAATGTGTAACAGTTGCATAAGGGCAAGTGTGATTATTGTTACTGTAACTTTTCTTTTCATTTTCCGAAAATACTAGTAAAAATGTAATGGTGTTTCTTGGATATTTTTCCAATTTTTGTACAACTTTTTCCTTGACAGCCACGTCTCTCAAATTTCCACAAAATATTGCCACACTATATACATAAATGTCAGTGGAAAAATATACTTTAATGTTGCCATATGCTACGAAAGGTAGTAGTCAAAATATTGAATGGAAGTAATCTTTTTCATGAGTTGCCAAGCTTTCAACTCAGTTGGTGATTTTTTAAAAAAGTTGATAGCACTGATAATAAATAATTATTAGGTTATGTTTTTAATTGTGTTCTCGTAATTGATAAGTTGTAATTGGGGTGTACCCGTTCTCAGTGCTTAGAAGATCACAGGATTTCTGTGTAAACGAAAAGTTTCTTTACTGCAGGGTTAGGTAAATGAAAGTAAGTTTAAAAGAAAATGGAGAAGACAAATGTGAGCCTGAAGCCGCCTAGAGACAATTTAAGAATCGTTTTCTTTATATTCCTACTCCATGGACTTGGAATATTAATGCCGTGGAATATGTTTATAACAGCAAAAAGTTACTTCGTCGACTTTAAACTGACTTCAAATGAGGGAAATGTGTCATCCGCTTATGCAAGCAATTTTATGCAGTATGTTGGATTCGCCTCTCAAATTCCTAATTTAATATTTAATTGGCTAAATATCTTTGTTCATTTGGGCGGTGATCTTACTAAACGAATAGTGTATAGTATTTTGTTCGAGTTAGTAATTTTTATCGTAACTGTGTTACTTGCAATTGTGGATTCTTCGCATTGGCAAGATGTATTTTTCTGGATCACAATGGTGTGTGTTGTAGCATTGAACATGGCTAATGGCATATATCAAAATACTATATATGGTATGGTAGCTACACTTCCAATTAAATACACTGGAGCGGTCGTGCTAGGATCTAACATCAGTGGACTCTTTGCTGCAATAGTACAAATTTTTAGTACATATATGTTTTCTTCTTATAGAACATCAGCCATATACTACTTCATAACCGCAATTCTTGTTTTGCTCGTATGTTTCGATACATACTTTGCGCTCCCATTAAATAAGTTTTATAGATACCACGAACAATTGCGATTAAAAGAAGAAAAAACCGTACAAAAGTCGGACGAATCGGATGTTCCCTTTTTACACATATTTAAAGGAGCTTTTCCTCAACTTTTTAATGTATTTTTTACGTTCTTTGTTACACTTTCTATATTTCCTGCTATCCATTCGGACATTAAACTATACAACGAAGACTTTTTTATCCCAAATGAAATTTTTACATCGATAACATGTTTTTTAACATTTAATTTATTTGCTATGTTAGGAAGCCTGGCAACGTCTTGGGTACAATGGCCCAAAGCTAATTCATTATATATACCAGTTTTACTACGAGCTGTGTTTATACCACTTTTTTTGTTCTGTAATTATTTACCAAAAAATAGAATGCGATCGCTTCCAGTACTAATTACTAATGAATGGATTTATTGGCTTATAGCATCTGCTATGTCATTCAGCTCCGGTTATTTAAGTTCATTAGGCATGATGTATGCCCCTCAGTCTGTATTACCAAAATATCAAACTACAGCGGGAATGTTTGCGGCTGCTATGTTAATAACTGGCATTTTTTCAGGAATTATATTTTCCTTTGTTTTTCCATCTTTAGTTTCTATTTAAAAGTTGTATTCTTTTTTTTCTAAATAAATAGTAAACTAGAACAATTAACAAATGTATAGGGCATTTACATAAGATAATAAAATTAAATACATAACTTGATATTTTATAATAATGTTTTTTAATAAAAATTTTATATTATTCTATAAATATATTTTTCTCTGCGTATTATTTAAAGCTTTAGACAATTTAGAATGTGTTTTCTCTTAAACATGTGAATGGTATTGGTATTAGGTTTTTGTAAAAAAATAAATCGAATAAATAAATAAAAAAATATTAATGATAATAATAATCAATGGTAGTCATTCTAGTGATGAATTACTAAACAAGCTAAGAAATACATAAATTTTCTAAAAATCTAGGTCCATAAATTATATAACTGTAAGTTAAGAATAGCAACATAATGCGTTTTTGTTTTCAATATATTTATTTGCATACGCTTGAACAACTTAACTATGATAGGAACATACAGCCATATCGCCTCAGGAATGTGGGAGACTAGAATACAAAGGACAATAAGTACAAATCTGCAGAGATCTTAATATTTATTATTTATAAGAGACTGCAAACTAGTATATAACATGTTACCAAATGAGTATACGACTAGAAACTGTATTAATATTTTCAAACGAAATGTTGTAAATGTTTTAAATAACACTACATTAGTATATGAATTTTAAAGTAAGTGACCCGTAAGCATAGTCACGCTAAAGTCGGAATTTTTTTAAAAACGATTTTAAATTCATGAAGTTCTTAATAACAAAAGTCAGCTTTTAGTAAAACGTAATTTTTTTGTGACTATGATTATGGGCCAGTGTATTTTTTTCTTATTATTTTTGAATTTTATATTTAATTTTGTGTACATATATCGTATGTATGTAAATTATACATTCGAATAAAGATTACTACTACATAAACATTATCCTACAGAAATTTTTTAATTACGTCTTTCAACCATAAAAATAAAATAATTGTAGTCGGAACTTTGGTTGAAATGGTTAGTTTATTTTAGCGAAATATTGTTATAAAAATAAATCAATATAAAAGTAAAAAAAAGATATGAAAAAAATTATAAAAATAATTTTCTTTGAATATCAATTTTTTTTGTTAATTGTAAAATAAATATATAATTTCAGTTGAAGCAACTAAAACTACGAGGTATAAGAAAAAATCTTTTCTCAGAACCTAATTTTTAAAAGCAGTAAAATGTTTGCAAGCATTCAATTTTTAAATGAATAAAAAAGAAATTCTATTCCATTAGGAATGCAAAATAAATTTAAGCTAAACACATTTAATTAAATATTTAAATTTTATATTAAAAAAAGAATTTCAAATTAACGACAAAAATCAAAAAATTCTCTCAATAAGATTTCTGTATTCGTAGTTTTGTTCACATACCGTTCTTACTCACAGTGGAGAGTATAATGAATATTCCATCATGCCACTTCTCCAATTACTGATATGTTACGATTATAATTTTATTTAGCTTATTAACGAATGAAACAATTTATTTACTTCATTCATTTATTTCATTGTAAATTATAAAAAAACTAGTTGATCCGGCAAACGTTGTCTTGCCTTAAAATTTTTATATATTCGATCTTCTTACACTAACAAATCGTACTCATAGAGTAAAGAACCGTGCGAGACCGGGTAAAAACAGGTAGTAGGCAAATAAGCCAGATACCGACTATAGCGCTACCTGCCGGGCGAATTTGTGACGTTAAAATTTCCAAGATTATACATATAAACCTTCCTCTTGAATTACTCTATCTATTAAAAAAAACCGCATCAAAACCCGTTGCGTAGTTTTAAAGATTTAGGCATACGTAGGGATATAGGGACAGAGAAAGCGACTTTGTTTTATACTATGTAGTGAAGTGATGTGTAAAAATGTGTATTTCCGACAATAATTCTCACAAACATATATATGGCCAACTTTGGTTCCTTTCTGTATTTCCCTTTAAGTTTAACCCCTAAGTCTAAGAATCCAAACACATTTTTTTAATATTAAGTTTTTTCCTTTTACATATAGATCTTGTTTATTGCACAAAATACAATATACAATTGATTTATGGTTGGATTTTTATATGTATGTATATATGGTTTTTTTGTTATACATTAACTGTAACATTTCTAAAGTATTTTTTTTTAATTTAGGGATAATTAGTCAATTTTCGAACATATACTTATTATATTTGCTTTTATTTAGGTATGTGAAACAAATAAAAATCTTTTGGTTGATAAAGATTTCGGTATAAACATTTTATGACTAAATACATAATTATGATTAATTCCTATATAATAGTTTTTAATTAAGTATTAAGTTAAATAATTATCATAAGACTTAAGCTACTTAAAATAGAATATTAAACAAAAAATAGAATATTTTGTTGAAATTATAATAAAAAAACTAAAAACTAAATTAACAAATTTACAAAAAAAAAAAACCGGTTTAAAATATTTTTCTTATATAGAATAACTAAAGTAGTTTCTGCAAAAGTGGAGTATGTATGTATATAAATAATAAAAAAGAATAATGTGAAAAAAATGAATTTTTTTTAATTGAGTTTATATGTAGTTGTAATTTAAAGTGAAAGCTCAACAAAAACGCAAGCTTGTAGAATATTATTTTGTACAAAAAAGAATATAAAAAATTTTAGAAAAAATCATAAAATTTGTCACATTGAAGGTTGATTTTGGGATGAGGGTAGGTTTATATACAAAAAGGAGACTTGCTTAAAACTAAAATTTATATTTGTAGGTATGCATGTATTTCTTATTTTAATTTTTAAATAAATTACATTCGTATAGTGTTTCATATCATAGTCTTATTTATAATATTTAGTTCTCTTTTTGTTTAGTTTTCAGTAAAATATTTAGTATGTATGTATGTACATACATACAAATGTACATCTATGCACAGTTTGGATATTTTTACAGGGGACAATTTTTGAATTTTTTGTTATATAGGTAGCTTAAAAAATGTACACTTTTTGCGGTTTCATAACTTAAAACTATATATTTTTAATATAAGGCACAATTTGTTTGTTTCTTCAGTTTGAAAAGTGAAATTAAAGAAAAAATGTAACAATTCTTAAAGGAACTTTTAAGACCAAGTATTAATAACAAATTCCCAATTCTGTACAAAAAATTTTATCAATTTAAATAACATTTTTAAATATAAAAAAATTAATAATGTAGCAAACAATTTATATGCAAGACTTAGATCGTTAACGTAAATGCAAATCGAATTAGTATTAATTTTTGAGGTTTTTTTTCATAATTTAAATCCTCTTATTTATGTGAGCAATATTATAATAGCATATAATACTTAAATTAAGCAATTAGTTTATGGGTGTAGTACTCAAAATATTTGAGTGGTTATTTGTTTGAAAATTAATAATTTAGCTTTTGCTGTTTCCATTTTCATTGACAATATTTATTGATACGAATTAAAATAGCTTTTATAATATTTTAAGTTAAAAATTACAAAACAAAATTTTTTGATTTTTTTATCGTCTATTAGCATAAAGTTCATTTGAGGTTATGGAATTTGGTAGAATATTTAAAAAAACTTTCAACGAATTTCTAATTAATTTCTTGTAAGCTACGATTTTCAAATTTGTTTTTTAATTCAATAACAATCTGAAGATGTTTGAGTCATGTGTGGTGATACTTAGGGTGCAGCCAAGAATCGAATCCATAACTCTCAGACTGTTGGGTGAAGCAACCGTACTCTTAAATCTGTGAAGGCATAAAATCCAATAAAAATGTTGCTTAGAAAATTACTTTTAAAATTTAAGTTTTTGGAAGAAGTTGAAAAATTCATCATTTAGAACATATTTGTTATGTAGAAAGAGGTGCCCTTTCTTTTTTAAAAATGTCTTCCAAAGTTCCTATAAAAATTGCTACCATTCTTTTTGTAGTTATAAATGTTAAACTTTGTAAAATGAATTATAGATTTTCAATTAAAATTTACAATTTGTAGCTTTCAGCTTATAAATAATCTCTGGCGTTTTGTTGTTTGTTAAATTAGTTTTTGTTGATTTTTTTTTTTTTTTTTTTGTTTTTATTTTATACACTATCTATCTTCTTGATCTCTCTCTAAAAATTTTAACACAGAAATATTTTTTAAATAAAATAAAATTCCATCAGTAAAACATTTTCTAGTTCTGTACAAAAAATAGGAGCCTAAACTTCAACACCATAGGTGCGATCGATAACATAATCGAAACGTTGTTTCCGATCGTCATCAACATCTTTGTTATCTGGTTGTTCTTTGGTGCTTTCTAAAGTTTTAACAACTTCAGTATCTTCTGTTGTTGTTTTAGTTTTATTGGTGGCATTTTGTGTAGCTTGTTGTCTCCTGCTGCTAGCACTACCGTTACTATGATTCTCACTGAGATTCTTGTTGCGTATACTACTGGCTACAAGCGCAGTGTTAATGGCAATTGCTGTTTCGGCGGCATTGTCTTCATCATCTTCATATTCTTCTAAATTCTCTTCTTCCTCTTCAATTGGATCTGCCTCGGGCAGCATGAAATCAGTTGGAAGCTCCGGTACTGATAAACCTTTGCGGGTGAAGAAGGAGATTTTTTCTCTGCAAAAGTAAGGAAAACATTTTCATAAAATTTTACAAATTTCAAGGTAATAAACTTACTTAAAAGATACTAAATCGGGACATCCCTTGGGGACTTTTGTTTTGCGTAATTTATAAATTTTCTTAGTTGTTCTCATCAATAGTTTTTGTAATTGTTTTTCTTCGGGGCATTTGGCGGGATCGGCTCGCTCTACTAAACGTTGGAATTCCTCATTTTCAATAGCCCAGGCAGCGATTAAAGGATCCTTATTGTCGCGTGCTTTTTCCAAACTAGTGAAAAAGATGAAGAACAAAACATTTTGTATGAAGTAAAATACATGTTAACGTTTATTTATCTGAATACATACACATCTTTTAAATTTTGTAATTTCGATATTTGATCATTGAGAAAATCTAGTTTACTGTGTTGAGCTTGCAAATCCAATTCTAAGTCCAAGCTTGTGCGCGGTATATGAGTATGATTTAATTCTATAAAATAAATATAAGAATTGTTAAACAATTTTATTGCAGGTTTTCTTAAAGTAATTATAAACACTTACTTGTGGCAGTTTTGGGAGCTTTGGTATGGAATCGCAATGAGCGTCTTTCAATGGCGCCACGATGGAAAGGGTGTGGGGTAACACCAAAATGCATAGCCGAATCAGAGTCACTACGATTTAAACGGCATATATAGCGACTTTTACCTACGGCCGCCGAAGGAGTAAATGTTTGTGATCGTTTGACTGGCCTGTCGTCAACTGATTGTTGGCCTTGTTGTGAACGGGATTTTTCGGGAGGGAATGCACATTCAGTATTGGTTTCCTTATCGACATATTCCTGTTTCATATTATCCATGTAGGCGTCCAACATTTTTTTTGTAAAATCTAGTTTATGATAAAAATTTTCAACCTAAATCAAATATCATTTGAAATAACACATTTTTTATTTTCTTACCGCTCCCTATGGCGCCCTCTAACTCCTCACCATCTATTTCTTCTTCTTCTTCATCATCTTCATCTTCAACATTGTCATCTAATCCTAGATTTTCCCTCATATCTTCCGCAATTTGTGCCTGCATTTCGAATGGTGGTACTTGATTTCGGGTCAATGTAGATGTTTGTGACGAAGTTATGGTAGATTCATCAGAAGATTCTTCTTTGCAGACATTGTGAGTTACTACAGCATTGGTATTGGCTTGTCCAACTACTGGTATAGCTGGAGCTGCCGCTGCACTAGTCGAGGGCATATCCAATGGTTCAAATGTGGGCATGAATTTTGAACTTAAAACATTGTACCATTTCAAGGTGGAATCTTCTGGGTTAAATTCAGCCATACTAATTTGGACCGTTCCCTGTTGTAAAAAAAAAAAAAAAAAAAAATTGTTGCATTTTATATTTTCACTTTGAGGTAACAAAACTTACAATAATCTCCTCCTTTTGGCCAGTCATGCTGACTACGGTAACATGTAAGCTTTTTGTTAAAAGTTTGCTAAGGGAAATGGGAACTGCAAATGTATCATTGAAGACAGGCTTTTGGAAATCTGACATTGCTTTTGTGCGTATCGATGTCAAAGAATTGGGAAGCAAAGCTGCACGGAGATATCTGAAACATTTAAAAAAGATATAAATTAATAAGAATGTTTTTATAATAATTTGGAAACTTACACTTGCGAATTTTCCGTCGACGCCGTCACTAGGGCGGACAAGTTATTGGCTCTTTCCAAAGAAACTACCAAAACACCCTCTTTCTTTAGATATTTTAAACCTATTTGGACTTGTGCTAATTCTTTACGCGGCAAGTGGGCCCGGGAGGCTTCAAATACGCCCGAATCACCTGCAACGGACTCATTACTTACTGCTGCTGATACAGAACGTGTATTTGATGTAGATGATGAGCGACTTAACATTTCTTGCGGCAAATCAAGGAGTGAAGGTTTTTCAGATATGGGCGATAGCGGAGCGCCTAAATTAAGAGGTGCCGACATATTAAGCTTTTGCAGTTTAGCCTCTAACATCATGCAGTCCAATACTGTTGAATCCAAGTCGTAAGGATTTGTTGCAGCTGCTCTGTTACCGGTAGCTGCATTTAATTGGTTGGGTTGTGGATACAGTGTTTGCAAAACTGCACCAGCATTGGCGTATGTAGGCTCCTCTCTCAGTAATTGTTGAGAGGAAGCACTTAAAGGATTTTGTTCAGAGGCGGGGTTATATTTCATAGGAGAGGCGGGTGGTGTTTCCATTGAAAGACTACTACGTGGTGATAGGGAGATTTCAGAAGACTGTTGCTGTTGCAGAGGGGGATGGCCCAAGTGTTCGACACCAGGAGTTTGTTGTAGAATTTGACTCTGCTGTGGTTGTTGGAATAGTCTTTGTGAGCGTCGATGCAAATCTACCACATCTATTTGGGGATCTACAGCAAAAGGATCTATATATATGTCAGTGAAGCTTAAGGCACTTTTACTGCTCGCCGTCGACAGAGATCCCAAACTAGAACCACTACTTATTGAAAAGGTACTTTCTGATGAGAAGGACTTTAAGCGCTCTTCTAACATTTTGGTTGATTTTAAAGCCTCCTGCAACTTGTCCAGCAGCATTTGCTTCTCTTCATGAAAACGCAAGCGATTGTTTATTTGCTGATTTGTTGCTTCATAGGCTTCATTAAGGTCTTCTTCTAGTTTTCTGCGGGTCTCTTGTATAACATGTATTTCCTCAGAGGTGCGAGATTTCAAAGAAATACTATTCAATTCATTTAATAATTTTTCCTTCTCCTGAATCAATAGTATTCTATCTTTATCCGATTCTAATTGGCCGGGTTCAATGCGTTCAACGTGATCAGCCAATTGCTGTTGCAGCCGCTTAATATGTTTCCGCCATTCTGTGTATTGTAGTTTGGTTTTAGCCATTTCGGCAAATCGTGCGCCACTATTCAAATTATCGCCGGGGCCACACAGATCGGTTTGTGATGCTACACATACACGATCGAATGGTGATGAAGCATTCAATAGTTCTGCATTTTCTTCGTTGATTTGTTGGCGACTTAGTTCATTTTTAATTTGCACTAAACTTCGTATTAGCTCTTCGCGTACTTTTTCACCGGACACTAGGGACTTGTGCACTTTGAGCATTTCTTCACGTATTGCCTGAACCTCGGTAATATCGTAGCAACCATTTTGTCGAGCATTGATTTTCTCTCCTACCGAATATAAAGTATTCATGCCACGCTGAGTATAAGAGATATCATTCGTTATGTGTTTAAGCTCTTGTTTCAATTGATGTACACGCTCTTTGGCCAATTTTAAATCGGCACGCAGCAGTTCAGGATCATGGCGGCTCATAGATGAAGAGGAAGAGCATACTAATATAAAACAAAAAATGAAAAATGGTAATGCTTAGGATTAGTTTCGGTGTTTTATTTCATATTACTTACAACTACTTCTACTGGCTGCCAGTTTATTAAGATGATTGTATTCTTCTTGAGCAATTAATAATCTCTGTTGCTTCACATCGAACATTTCCCGTTTGTTTTCTAATTGATCTTGAGCCGCTGACAAATAGTCTCTTAACATTTGCTCTTGCACAGTCTTCCATTCTTGGCGGGGATCTTCTAATTGAGTCGTCTGTGCTATATGATTTATGTAATATCGTCCAATGTTTGGGTCATAAGCCTCTTCCCATCCCATTGGTAATTCATCGCCTACGCAATCTTCAAACGATTGTGGCTTAGTGTATCTAAAGAGAAAGAGTTAAGTAGGTAGACAGAGTTAGAGCGATTTAAAATATAATTATTTAATTGAATGAAATTGAATTTTTTTGATTGGAATGTTAAATTTATTTGTGTTTTTTTAAATCTTTTGTTTTATAATAAAATCTAAAAAAGAAATTAAAACTAGTTTCTGCTAATAGTTATAAATAGTATTTCAACTTTTTGTCTACTGTTTATTTGTTTTAATTTGGATCGTAATGGTAACGTCGAAATAATTATATTATAATTTTTAAAAGTTTGCTTGTACATACTTTCTTGAATTTAAATATTTGAAATATAGGATTTTTCAATAATTAACATTCCATTTTTCAACAGATTTCTAAGAAATAAACTACATGAGCTTTCTTTTCTCCAAGGATACTAAATCATACAGTAAAGAACAGTGTGTAAAACAGCTAGTAGATAATATTATCAATGTCAGTAATATTATCATGCGTATGATAAGAAAATACTGTTGTAAATTAAAAATCCAAATATCTTATTCGAAAGTAAAAGTAAATCTTAATCTTGCTCTGCTGCTCTGTGCCACGTCTAAATTAATTTTTTATTTTTGTTTTATTTTTATTGCAGGCCGGAAGATCAAAACATTAAAAAAAAAATTTTTAATTTCAATAAAAAGAAATTTAATTTAAATTCTCCACGTTTTAACAATACAAAACAAGAATTTATTCTCCGCATCGTGCTGACTATAGAAAACGTTCTAATTTCCTTGGCATGTTGCAATTAATTTTTGTTAAAATTTCAGTTATGATTCTAAAAATAACTATTACCCTGTATTGAATATTCTTATAAATTGCAAGCGAAACAGTATGTTTAACACATGTTCACTGTGATTTTTTATATTTATTTGTACTTCGCATATTTTCTTTTCTTTTTTTTAACAAAAAGAGAAATATTTTTGAAGTCTAACGTCAGCAATTAAAACACAGGTGGACATTATTTTATCTCATTTTCAATACATTCTTCTTTTAAATAATCAAATGTTTGTGTTAACTAAACAAGTTTTTTCACTCACTAAAAGAAAAAAATATTATAATTTATTTAAATCTAAAGAATGTACAATATATTTATTAGGGTATTGATATTCAAGCAAGTAAGGCAAGTAGTCCCAAAAATTAAAATAATTTTTTTTTGTATGAATACTATAAACATGGATTTTAAACCGGGTCTACAGAAATACACTTAATTATTCTGTAATCTGAATTTTAAATTATATATAATTTGAACATTCTCTGTATCAAGATCTGGCTCCTTACCCTATTTAATTTGATTAATTTTATGCTGAAACTGTAATAGGCTTTACTACGAATGTCGTTGTCGCGACGACAACCGTGATATACATACATACATACATGGCAATGACGGCTTATTGCATATTCTTTTACAGGAATAACTCTTCTAACAAGGTTGAATATTTTTAAGTTAGGAATTGTTAAGTTTTCTATTTACACTAAAATGCTACCACCCTAATGTAAATCTCTTAAAAATTTTTTAAATATTTTATATGTACGCACATACATACATATGTATGTATATATTAAAAAATATCATGCAAATGTCGAAATAATTCTCATTTAATTTGCTTAAATTTATGACAATATACTGGTAGACATATTTTTCACATTATTTGTTGAAAATATCACGAAACTGTGTGAACAACATGTTAAATTTAAAATAGTAATTTTTATTTGAATTTAAATGTTTTATTTGCTTTTTTATGTACCAAACAAATTGTCCATTTCCTACAAACTAAAATAAAAATAATAAATTTCTAAGTCAAAAAAATATAATATTTTGATTTATACCTATTTCATTGAAAGGTCAATGATTAAATACTATAACTTGTTCAGAAAGTTATTTAAATTATTTTTTTTTTCATTGAAATATTGATAAACTGAAACTGAATCGATAAAATAAACTTTTTTTCAGTTATGACGAAATTCTAGTAATTAAGCCAAGTAAAATTTATAACTACTATTGCTCTATAATGTACCAGGTAAATATTTTATTTTATAATAAAATAAATTAAATGTATTTATCAAGGGGATAAATAACTTGAAGTTTTAACCAAAAATTTATCTTTTTTTTTATAATTCTAATTATGTTGGGATTTTTGAAAACCTATTATTTTTTATGATTATTTCTGTGCTAATAAAGAAAAATCACTTAAGTCGACTTATATAAAAATTGGCTTGTTGTCACAATTAACCCAATAACTCTATTATTGTGGTTCAGGGATGGTGGAATTATATATTTCACAATACCGTTTCCTAGAAGCTTTTAGGAATTCTAAAGTAGCAATTATAAAAACTTAAATATTTTTGTTATTTTTTTTTAAGTTAATTTTATCTTTAATAAAAAAAATTGACCAGACCAACATTTTTAAAAGGTTTTTTATGTCTTGAATTAAAATTCGAAGTCCGTTTTACTTCATCGGGTTTGAGTTTTGAGTAAATTGTAAAATCCCTGAAAATTTTGTAATATTTGCAAATTTACGAAAGATGGAGTAAAACGGTCCTCAGATTCGAGGAATGCTTGTAAAAATATTATTATTAAAGATATTTAAATTTAAAAAAAAAATAAGATTTTACAAAATTTATAATTCTTTAATGAAAATTTTTTTTTAATGTTTTTTTTTGTAAGAGCCGCACCTTTGCATAAATTATCTTTTTTTTAGTACATTGTTTGTTATACAAAAATATTTATTTTTGTTTTAAAAATTAAAAAAAAAATTTTTTTTCCTTATCTACTACCAAGAATAAAAATAATTTATACTGAATGAAGAAAAAAGGCATAAGCTAATACATACATAAATAAGTTTCTAAGTTATGTACACATACAAAATAAATACATGTACATATGGATGTGTATTAAATAATCTGAAATTTTTTTAAGCTTAATCAAATTACGAGGGCGTTCCCAAAACTGGTCGACTTGATGTACGAGTATATAAAGATAATATGTTTGCATCATGAAAAATAGAAACAGTAACAATAACGACAAAATTATTTTCTCGCATACATACATACATAAATTCATAATTTTAGTTTGATGGCCAATTGATTAAGAAGAAATTATGTGTGATTTAAAGATTTAAAAAAAAAACAACAAAAACTAAAAATGCTTTAAAAAATTTTAATGAAATGATGAAATGATAATTCTAATACACTAGAAGCAAACATTTTTTTCTTTATAGAATAACCTGTGGATAGATAATAGTGCTTTCCATTATTCTGAAACAGCGTTCAAAAAGCTTTAGCCATTTAAATAACTTTAAATTATAATAACGTTGCCCTGTATTACAAGTTTGAAAAAAAATGAAATAAATCTGTATTTCTAAGCAAGGCAACCTATTGTAACAAAACCTTACCAACCTACAGCAGAGTTGTAATCGAGCTTAAATTAAAAATTTGAAATTTGTGAGTTTTGAGGCAAGCAGTGCACAATAGCTCTAATTAGTATATTTAAAGTTTACGAATGGCTTTCCCATTGGTTATCTAACTAAACTTTAAAACATTGAGGCAGTTATTTTTTTCTCTTACGCTGAAATATTACGTCATTATTTTTTCATGCAATGACCACGTTTCATTTAAAAAAATACTTTTTTTCATTGAAATAATGAAATATTTTGTCAGTCTAATGAAACTGCAAAAATAATGAATTTTTTATGGGATTAACGAATAAAATTCTTTCAGTGTATGATATTCGAAATATTACAATGTGATTGATCAGTTTGCAGCCTAGTAATCAATAATTTTAAGTAAATTGATTAAGTTCTCTTACGATTTACTTTTTAACTTCTAAATAGCAAACAGTTTTGCAAAAATTTATTAAATTTAGGTTTTCACCATCGTATGTGTTTGGTAAAATTTCAATAGTTTTTTCACCTAAAGAAACTTAATCTTATATAACTTAGAAATGTATTATTTAAAATATACATTTGTATATACACACATATACATGTATATTTATTTTTTGTAACAAAAAAGTTGCCTCTTAACTATGACATTTCCTGTAGTTTTTTTTTTTTTTTTTTTTTTTTTGGAAATTTTAATAACAAACGGTCATAGTCGTATACAGTTTTGTTACTTCCTACGCTTTTCATGTTGGAAGAAGAAAATGCACTGACTAACAGTTGACCGCTGTTGTAATCTTAATAATAAAAACGGAAATAACAACAACACAACTGAATTTATTCAGTACTTTGAGTAAGACTGCATTAACGTAATAGTTTTACCTATTTTTGGTTTCAATATCTTTTAATATTTTCTCTCAGTAAGTCATTGAACTGTCATGTCATGAATTGATATTTTAATAGATACAATTAAAGTGAGTGAAGATTATTATGTCGAAATAAATATGTTTTATCTATATATAAATATCTTTACAGTATTTATGTCATATTTATCAAATACGTCTTATGTCATTAAATATTTCTAAATAGGTTTTTAGAGGTAAAAATATGCATAAATATATTGGCAAAAAAATTTTTTTGACAGTGTCTAGACAAGATCCGAACTCACAACCTCCAGATTGATAGTTTAGTATACAGCCCCACCACCACTCCAGTAATATTTCACCTAAAAAATTATATAAGAAAACTAGCTGTCCCGGCAAACGTTGTTTTGCCTTCAACTTTTATTTATTTAAAAAAATAATTAAAAAGAGAAAAATATAAAATTAGCTAAATCGGTCTAGAAGTTCTCCGATTTGAGAAAAATGTAAAAAGTGGGCGTGGTCTATTTTAATTTTCATAAAAAAATAAAATTGGATTTTTTTATAATAATATAAAATTTTTCTTACTTTAAGAAATCGTACTCATAGAGTAAAGGACCGTGCAAGGCCGGGTAAAAACAGGTAGAAGATAAATAAGCCAGATACAGACTTCAGCGCCACCTGCCTTCCAAGGCGTAACCCAAAGGCATACACAGAAATTCAATTAAATCGGTCCAGACGTTTGGGAGGAGTACAATGTCAATATTATTTAATATTTAATATTAAGATATTAAACTGTCACAATTGGTGCGATTTTTCGAAAATTAATTTCTTAACCAAATTTATGTCTCTTTATTCATTTAAACTCTACTATATTTTAAATAACAAAGTGTCATACAAGAATAATTGTTTAAATTTAAATATTACTAAAGAGGGATATTATTGAGAATATTCCATAACGAACTTGAGCACAATAATAATAATTCAATTTCATAATTTAAATATACAATTTTATAAAAATTTCTATTCAAACGTGTTTTTAATTTTTACACATTTTTTTAAATAAGTTCTAATCAATAATCATTAGAAATGATGGAAACCTTAGAAGTATTTTAAATGACCTGTTACGAAACTGCAGCAATATAAAAGCAATTTGGCTTAATTGTCTACGAAATCATAAAATTCAATTGCTTAAACAAAAATACACTCATACACACATATGTTATGTGCATACACATGCAGTAAAAATAGAAAACAAAAACACTGTAAGTTATTTTAATTTAACTAGTTCAGACCTAGTTTCGAGATATTTTTACAACTTTGAAGGGAATAATTGTAGGTTAAATGTTCAATAGAAAAGAAAATAAATTTCCCCCACTTGTTTCGAACAAATGTTTGTGTCTCAAGCAAAGAAAAAGTTTTTTTTTTTTGGAAAAAATAGGTAGACTTTCTTTATAGGGGATTCACCCACTTAATCCTACTAAATTTTTGTTCGAACAAATTTTTTTTTGCAGTTTTAAGTGTCTCTTGAAACAGGTATAACAAAAAATATGGTACGCAAAAATGTTCTATGTAACGAGAGGGTGAATTTGTTTTATTTATGTATATGTACATTCTCACACATTTCATGCGGTATTTCATTAATTTCATCACGAATATTTTGTTTGAGTTGCTCAAGATTTTTTGGTTTGTTTGCATAAACCTTGCTTTTCAGATATCCCCACAAAAAGAAGTCCGGATCAGTCAAATCAGGCGAGCGTGGAGGCCAATCAACATCACCATTTCAAAAATTTCACGTAACTTTCTCATCGTCATAGTAATCGATGATTGATTTTGGTTAAATGTTTTAACGATTAAAACACGTTGGTTTATAGAATATTTTGCCACTGTCTCCTTCACGACTGATAAATATGAACTGTCAGACTAATGTTTACCAAAATGGCGGCAAAACAAAGTAGTATATCTTCCCGGCGGACACCCTGTAGAAAAGTTTTTAAATTCATGCATCGTTTTTCACTCTGTTTAAAAATATCGATACAGAAATTTTTGGAATTAGTGTTTTTTTTTTATCAATTTATTTAGAAAATTAATGTATTATTTGGCATAAAATTGTTGGTAAAAGAAACTTTTTTTATTTTAATTCTCAGAACAATTAAATTAGTTATGTTTGTTTGACTTAAAATTTTTTTGCGATAAACAAAATTGATTTGTTTAGATAAATATAAAATTAAAAGGAAACATTTTATTGTTTTACATTTTATAATTATTTTAGCTCAAGCTACGATCTCTAGCAATCATTAAAACCATTTAGTGAAAATAAACAATTTTAGGTATAATTTATTAAAGAAATTCCTTCAAAACAAAATAAAACATTAAGACAAATTATTATAAAATAATTTTTTCTGTTAATTTAAAAAAAATTGATTTATGAATTATAAAATAATTTTTTTTATACTAAAAATTTTCCAAATTGTACCATTAATTTATGTAATAGATTTTTAAAACCCTCAGTTTTGTATTTTTTTTTTTTTTTGTAAAGAGTTGGTGCTGAAAAAATATTCTAGAACTATACAGAATCCCTTTAGCTTATGGCTACAGCTTATTAAATGCGCCAGTTATAGGAATAGAATAATAAAAGTTAAAGTATACAGAAAATTAATTAATAAATTAAAATTAATTTAAAGCTATAGTTAAAAATAATAATTTCATATGTTGTATACTTCATCATTAAGTCACAAGCATTAGCACTGAATTTGTGAAGTTAAATACAATATGAATGCTGTTCCGTACTCTGAATCCTAAAATTTGTTTTGGAGATAAAAAAAAAATGTTGTTTTTTTTTTCAATACAATGCTGTCATGAAAGAAAAACGTTATTATACTCGTACATACATAAAGCCAATAGAATGATTTCATTAAAATTGTTTTATTGATTGAAAGAAATATTTTACACGTTATATGAATTAATGAATTATTTTCATTGCATTAATGAATATTTTATGGAAGTAATTAAATATTTTCGTGAAATCGGTTGGAAAATATTGAATTTTTCATTGAATTATTCTTTCTGTTTCTTTAGAATATATTTTATCACTTGCAAAATATTCCTATAAAATTTCCCTTTACCTCATCCTGCCGCTGATTTATATGTGCCATACATGTTAAAAAAATGTGACAGATAGAGAGAAAGAGAGCTCAATAATTATGATTAATTATTTAAATTGAATTTAGTTAATTGCATAAACAGTACAAAAGTACCTTTAAATAATTTTCTACTTTGCTAGACATGTTGACGTGAACTTAAGCACGATCGTTGCAATTTAACCATCTAAATAAAATTTATGACGTCAATATTTATAACTGAAGAGTGTCCGAACAAGAACGCAAGATTTAAATTTGGCGAAATTCGAAGTGTCATTGTTTGACATTTGAACAATTGTTACTGTTTGCTAGTAGAAGGTACGAGGTTAGTAAAAAATGACCATGGATAGCAAAGGGAGTTCGTTAATTGGTTATTGGAGAGACAACATGAAACTGCTGATTTTGCCGATAAAATCATCTTCTGTGGCGAGGCCCATTTCCATCTTGATGGCTTCGTCAATAGGCAGAATTGTCGCATTTGGGGTGAGGAAAATCCTCGAGTGATTTTTTATGAAAATGAGGCAGGTCAAGCGCAAACAGTCAATGGTGTTCGGTATCGTGAAATGATAACCAGTTTTTTCTTGCCTAGAATTGAAGAAATGAATGTGGAGGGCTTGTGGTTTCAACAAGACGGCGCGACATGTCATACAGCCAGAGAAACAATTCAATTGCTGCATCAGTCATTTATTTAAAATTTAAATCCTGCGTTCTTGTTGGGACACCCTTTACAAGTAGGTATATATTTTATAACGAATTTGATAAGAATGTCGTTAATTAAATATGACAACTTATACAAAAATGAAAAGAATTTTAGAATATAATTTCATACCTTGTATGGCTGTGACATGTTCGTTTTACTTTAATAATAATAATTTTTATCGTTATTTGTTTAGATTAATATAAAAAATTTTCATTTTTAAATAAAAATATGTATTTACCAACAACAAAATTTTTTTTTCTAATCGAGTTAGAAACAATAAAAACATTTTTAAGTATGTGCGGGCATGTAAGAATAGTTGTTAGTGGCTTGTATGATTTCTATAACAATTGTTTTCTTTTTTGCGTAGCAATCAATAGATTTTATACAATTGGCAGCAATTTGATTAATTTGTATGCTCTTTTAAATTGGCTTAAATACTTAAGAAACGATTTGTAGGTTGAGTTTTCGTTTACTTAAGTATTTCTTTATTGGTTTGTATAAAAAACAGAGGTCAATCAAATATTGTATTTCAATACCGTATGAAATTAACAAATAGTGGCATACTTTTGGCCTACTGCTATTTGAGAAAATGAAATAAACGACAGTCAAGAAAGGGAGTACCCAAAATCCTATGGCATTTTAATTAAATTATTAAGATTTAAAAATGTTATACGACTTTAATGGGAAATTTCGGATTTTCTTTATATTCCATAATAACAATCCGTTTTTGAGTAAATTTGCCGTATGTCATGTCACCTCTAGAATTTAGGAAATAACGGTATATCTCAGAAAATACAGCCAATAAAAAAAGTGCAGATTTGAAATCAGTGCAGCAAACAGTATAAAAGTTGACTTAAATTTGTAAACTTGTGTTGTTAATTTAAAATGAACAGTTCACAGATACAAATATTTGAAAATTACGAACCCTATTTTAAATTCCAGAAATATTTTTGCAGTCCTACGACGTTGCCAACTTCACTACAAAACGCGCTGTCCAAATTGGATATTTCAATTGCTTAGTGTGGCCGTCGCGCTATTTCGGTATGCTCCATACATTTCGTATGAACATCAGAATTTTTGAAGACTGTTATCATTAGCAACTGGAAGTGTCAGTGGGCAACAAACACAAAATCAATATTTTATTTTATTATGCGGGTTATAGCTTGTCATCAGAGCTCAGATTAAAAACTAATAAAAGCTAAATTTATAAAAAAAATATTTTAAAAGAAATATTCTACGGGTTTTTAAGCGCTAAATATTTTTCACACCAGTAAAAAAAAACAAGTTTCTTTTTATTTTTAAAACTTTTTTTTATTATAATAAATATGTAATGTGATTCTCTATTTATGATAATACTCTACGATTAAATGATTTTTATATTAAATAACTTTTTTTTTACTTAATGATTTATGTACTACGACATTATGAAATTCAAAAATCCAAAAAGTATTATGTCCATTTAAAGTAAACTAAAAATTTTAATATTTTTTTCAACAGCTTTATTTTTTATATTCTTTAAAAACTGACAGTCAGTCTATGGTATATTATTATTATTATTATTATTATTATTTTTTATTGTTAAGTAATGTAATATTTTATGAGCATATGAATAAGATGTGCGTAGTATGTATGCATTTAAGTTTAAGCATTAAGCATGAGTGCGAGTCTTAAATCCATACACTGTCATTAACAAAACGACTGTTGCGACCTTCACATACCAGAGCAAACGAATTGTAAGTTTTTGTTGCTGTTTTCGTTTTTATATTTACTCTGTATGTACTATAGTTTGAGCTTAAATGAGTACACTCTACCGTCTGTCTTACGTGCGATCGTCAATTGTCCAACGTTAAGTTTAAAAAAAAATATAGATGCATGTACGAGTATGTGCTTCCAAATAAATAATGAAAATAGAATGATTAAAAAGTGTAAAGGAAAAACAAAGTGCCATAAATAAATACTTATGTGGTATGTGTACATATGTATTCTTAAATGGAAATTTATGAGAGTATCTGCCATCATTATTATTCTTAAATAATATTTAATGAACGTCCATGTGCATAATTTAGCAAAGTGTAATAAAGAGGGTTTAACTCATAATAAGGCTGATTGTTTTTACACTATCGTACTTTTTCATTTGATTTGACTCTTTGACAAATCACATAAATTGTCAGTATTACAGTGTAAAACTTCCATAAGCACCAATACGGACGATTTCTTGTTGATTTGTTTTTAGTATCAAACAAAGTTTTACATCCTAACAAACTTATACAAGAATGCTTGTGTCTTAGCTAATAAAATTAATTTTATTATAATACGGTTTATCTGGAAATCGATATAATTAATAATGTAATTAAAAGCTTCTTTTAACTAAAATGTTTAATGAATGAGTCCACAACTTTTTTTTTGCAGCGCATCTGAGAATTAACTTAAAACACAACAAAATATTACAAAAACTATCTGTTTTATCCGGTCTCACCTGGTCAAGAATATATATGTATGTATTAAATTAAAAAAAAAAAACCGTTGAAAAATAGGATTTAAATCATTGAAATTCAAAGATATATAACAAACTTTATTTTAATATAGAAATATGTACTCGTATATACCAAAAACAAAATTAAAAAAAAGTTAAAAACTTTTTTATAGCTTTTCTAGCCTTTTTTAAGACCAATTTAGCTTATTTTTTTTCAAGCTCCTAGCAACACTGATCATAATCAATCAAAAAGTCGAATTTGAATTTTTTGAAATTGGCTTTTGAATTTGGCCTTTTTGTAAATCATATAGCGAAATGTTTTTTAAGAACAAATCTGAAAGGCTTTTCGTTTTTTAACAATTTTAATATCGTTATTATTTATAGTCCAGTACTAGTACATATTATGAAATTTTGTTAAAAAAGTATACAATAAGACAACGTTATTAGTTGCATATTTATTAACCATATAACTTTTGGCATCAAACGCTTAAAATATTGAAATATCGTCCTATTTTAAATATGACTGTGCTGCGGGCTTAAAACGGCAGCCAAATACAGTGACAAGTTAAACAGTAATAATCAAAACAAAAAAAATTTGCATTGTTTATTTATTAATGTCAATTTGACTTGAACATTTACACATAAAAAAAAAATAGAACTAATACATGCAAAAATAAAGAAATGTTTATTAAGTTGAGTATAAAATCTAGATATTAAAAAAAAAAAAAAAACTAACAAAAAGCTAAAAATTTTTATACTACAAATTTGTTGTTGCATTGCATTGTGGAAACAAATTTAGATCAATTGCAATAAATGAATGAGTAATATAATGCTGCTTTGTATGTGCATATATGAATATTTTTTCCTAATATATAGTATGGCCGTAAAGACTTCATACAAAATTTGTTAGTGTTACACTTCATGTAGTGTAAAACATTGTTAAATTTTTAAATATCAAAAATTTTAATTGCTATTTGAATCTTATAAGTTCTTATTTTTAAGCAATAATATTTATTTGAAACTCTATGGCCCATAATCATAGTCATACTAAAGTCGATTTTAAATTCATAAAAATTATTATGGACAAAAAGTCAGCTCTTAATACTTTTTTGTGACTATATAGCTTATTTTTTTTAGTTGATATGAAATATTTAATAAAGTTTCTTATCTAAATCGTATATTATTTATGTTACTTATTTGATTGCGGAGGTCTATGTTGGTCTATGTTTCCTCAGACTTAATCTGGTTACTGCACTGAGATAATTTCATTCATAATATATTATGAAATAATTTCATTAATGCATTGTAAATATTTATTGAAATATTATTAATGGAACACCTTTAATTGAATTTTTTTCTTTGAATTTATACCAAATTTTTCCTTCAGTGTAGGCTGTGAATGATGCAATTTTCTTTTTGATTGGATAAAATTAGGCTAACAGTGTTAGTAGTGGAGGAAATGACAATAATGATATTGTTCTACTCTTTAATTATGAAGTGTTTGTATCATTCCAAGCGATGATCAAACCGTATACAAAATTTGTATGATTTGTACTAAAAAATTTTTTAACTGAGTGCTTCTCACTCAAGTTTTTTGTTTTTAAACTGTCAAACTGATTCTTTTTTTATTTTGCACACCCCATAAGTACCGCCACCCAAAGAATTTTTTGTGCAGCCAAACACCCAGAGTCTAGGACCACTCCACTAGCCTACGAGGTGTTTTGAAAATTTAATCTATAGAACAAGTGTTTAAATTGACATCACATTTTCACAGAGCAAAATCAAGTTAAGGAAACTTCAAACACAACATTTCGTTTCTAAATTATCACACTTGAAATAAAATGAAAATTGCAAGGATAGTAGTGTTTTGAAAGAAAACTAAAGACGGTCCTAACGAAAAGAAATAAACAATTTTCAAAAAATTATGAATGACCTGCAACTATAAAATATAAATTTTTTGAGCGGTTTCACAATCTCTTGATTTAACACTATTGTACTTTCCATAGTAATTTTTTGACAAATTGCATATATTAATCAGTAAAACACCGTAAAAAAACAGAAATTTTAATCGATTTAATTCGAAATCGAATACTACCTTTTGGATTCATTCTTTGGCACCAGGTGACGAAGTGAATTTTAAAAATTCTCTATCATATTTTAATAATTTTATGTTGCTTCATGAAAAAGAAATGTTTTCTAGCTTTGGGAAATGCCATCACTCTTAGCCACAGTTTTTGACTTCGTATTTAAATCGAGAATTAGTTGATTGTCGTGTTTAACTTCAGTTGCACATAAACACAGTTTCAGTTTAAATGATTTTTCTTATTTATTTGCGACAAAAGTGCGCCAGCATCATGAAATATCTATAATTAATGATAATTATCCAATTAATACTTCAGAGATTTCAGCGTCATTCATGTCTTCTTTATCAGAACTCATTTTAATTATTTTTCTTTACTTGTTTGTTTTTGTATTACTTTTAGTATTATTACTTATTGCTTTTTTTATTATATTTATTAAATTAAGCACAATAACCTTTTTAGTATGAGATACAAAAAAAAAATGTCAAAATATTTGCAACTTAAGTGGACTTTAAATGCCCAAGATTGGCCATTTAAATATAATTTAAGTTTATAGTTAGAAACTAAATTTTGTATCTAAATTGAACTTAAAGTTCAAATGACACTTAAGTCCGAAGTTAAATACTGGGCATTAGGGCCCAATAACTAAAAGTGGGAAGGACAGATATATGGTTTTTGGTTAATAAAATAAGTTATAACCAAAAAGTGTAGATAAGCTAAACATATGTTTGTTTTGCCGATAACTTTTATCATCAATTTTAAGCATTTAAAGTTGCCATATTTTTGATTGTATATATGGCAGCTTCAATATCGCAATTTTTTTTTATTTATACACAAAATAAAACAATATAATTACACAATACTGAAACAAATATTTCTTAAAATAAAATTTTAAAGTATCGATTTTTTTCAGATATTTTCCAAAAAAAATATGTCGTTTGTATTTATTGTATTGTAGAAACGAAAAGTAGTCGGTTCATAGCAGTGGCGCCACATTACAAATATTATAATACATATTTTATTGGGAACTTGTAATAATGGAAAAAAGTTGTTGGTCACTTTGTCATTTACTTTAGCTAAAGTTAATGTTATAATGGACCTTAGGCCCATTGTTATTACAATTATTAGTTAAACTTGACTAAAACAGGGTGATACGTTAAGGATTTAATTTAAAAAGCTTTTAAAATAAGATCTAACTGAAATCTAGTTATGAGGCTTATTAAGTTTCAATCGCTTTTAATATCAGACTTTAAACTATAAAATATTGTTTTTTTTTTTCTTTCTTTGAAATAAATATTATAACTTTATACTTATTATTTTGACATGGCTTGGTCTTCTTTTTTTCTCTCTTGTAAAAATCTCATCATGATGGCCATCGTTTTCATCAACGACACAAGATGTTTTCAAATATCTTTTCAACTCCTATTCTTGTTCTAGTTGCAAGGTTTATTAAAGTTGGTACCACTTACGTTATTACTAATACTGCAGCAGCAGAACCAGTAGCTTCTGCTCATATTGTTGTAGTAATTCTTGTGTACTTCTTTTTTTAAGCCGGTTTATACTAGATGTTGGTTCAAGTACATACTTTGACCATACCTATTTTCAATTTGGTGTCTAAGTATTGACTAAGTGTATTTATTCAATGCTATTTTTGTATTTGGAGTTGTATTAAAAAAGTTTCTTTGATGTCATCTCTAAAATCTTGTCATTTTACTTAGTAGTTAGAAAAAAAATTTATATACAAAAGACAAGAACAAGAAAACAAGTAATATGTTTAGAAAAAGAAGTATATCATGATGTTGCCATTTAAATTTATTAATCCGTCGTGTATTAATTTGGTTTTTTTGTGGGATATTTTTTATTTTCACAATTAAATAAAATATTTAAAATTTTTGGTGCACTGTACTACTCAGTTGTCATAATTTATTATTTCATAGAATAAAGCGTTTCAAGTTTTCAATTAGTAATCGACTTTATGACGTTTTATTAAGCTCAAGTTCATGCCAACTATTTTTTTTTGCACATATTTTTTCATTAATTGTTTAATTTTTATTTGTAATACAGAGGAATTGAAATTATTTCCAAAACAAGATAAATGACTCAAGACTGTTTTGAAGCCGATTTAATTCCATTTGTATAAATATCATAGATTTGGTTTTACTCGCTATAGTCTCTGTTAGTTTTGGCAACCTCAGGCATTACTCAATAGTGCAAAAGTTCAAAGTTTCATATACATATAAAACAATTACTTATAAGACTGTCTCCCCTGAAATTTATAGTCAGAAACCATGTTTGTCAAATCGCTCTTTAACTAAAGTTAAGATTTTATATGATAAATAATCAATTTTTGGCAAGACTTTTGAACTAAAATTCAGTGGTTAATTGCAGATAGACACCATCCGGTTTCTTTTATTTTAAAGTTTCATCAGAAGCTGCTTATGTGGCCTACAATTTCCTATAGGAACCTGTAATTAAAAAAATAAAAGTGGTTTCATTTAACCCTAAAATGTTGTTTTCATTTTCTGAAAAACTATTCATAATTTACAGAAGTGAAAGCACTTTTGACTAAAATAGTATTTTGTGACAGGTCAGGGAATTAAAAACAAAAAAATATATTTTTGTGCTGGTTAGGATATTCTTGCAACAAATGATCTTTAACATATTTTAGGTTTTTTTTTTATTTTAATTATAACATTTTATTTTTAAAGAATTAAAAAAAACTTTTAAAAAAGCAGGTTGCTATCGAGATATAATAAAGTAAAATTTCGATTTTTGAGGGTTATGAGCTTATCTCAATTGAATTTTTATTTATTTGCGCAAATGCCATGACTTAGAATCGAAAAATTCCGTTTGCAAGAATTTATACACTAATCGTGCTATTTTTTTCTTTTATTCTCTATATAAATTTTCTTTTTTGCTGCCGATAAAAAAAACATTGTACCAAAACTTGGTGAATGCATATCAATATTCGTCTCGGGCTGAAATGTTTTTTGTTGAGTTAATTCTAAATTATTAAAAAAAACACGTAAATGTAGTTTTTTTTCTATTTTCCATGCAGGAGTTAAAATTTTCTATATTACACTCACGCATTTTAACAATAAAAATATTGCATAGTTGGCAAATAAGTGGCAAACAAGGCGAATGCAAAAGTAATAGAAGAACAACTAAGAACAGGAAAAATAAAAAAAGAGAAAATGGGGAAAATAGTATATATTTTTGGCTCCTTGCCATCTATTCTAAACTTTGTGCAGACTCTCACATGCATAGAAATGTGAAGAAATATTCTAACAGAATAGCATAAAAACTCGTATACACAAATATGATAGTGAAATATTTTGTGCACACATTGTTTTTATTCTTGGTTTACTATGTTTTCTCTCTCTCACTTTTCGCTTCAAGTGAGATTTTTTATGCTGACAAGAACAAAACCAAAATTTGATGTACTTCATACATGCATGAATGCATTCATATGTATGTTTGTATGTAGATACTATGATACGATTACGATGACGTTAAAATTACTTTCTAAAATAGTGCTTGTGACTTTTCCAAATTTTCATGTACTCATATAAGAATAACGATATATTTTCTTAAGGTAACTCTTAAGTCGGAAAATATCCAGAACTGTTTCGACCACATGATTTTTAAAGCAATTTATCATTTTCTTAAACTCAATGCTCAACTACCTAAACGTCTACACCAATTTTTAATAGAGAGTTTTAATGACTTCTTTTGTATCTACAGTAGATATTAGTATGAGCTTCTGAATGTCTCAAATATTATAGTTGCTTTGTAATTCAAATCCGAATATTTCATTCGGAAGTGAAAAATTCTGCTCAATTTGTATCAATTATTTTATTTTGGGTGGAAGAAAATTAGCAACATTAAATAGAAGAAAAAAATTTTATTGCACCATAAGTAAGAACGATATATATGTATATAAGTTTATGATTTTGTTTGTAATTTCTACACCGTATATATTTTGGGTCCTTATAAATAGCGGAGTCGATTAAGCAATGTCCGTCTGCCGGTCTGCTTCTCCGTGTATTCATTGAAATCAACTTTCTGAAGTCCCTAGGCAACGTATAAAAAAGTTTAGCATACCAATCTGTCACTTGCTTCTATCTTCAAATTGCTATTGAAAGTATGTTCGATCAATCTATAAATGCCGGAGCTTTCAGTAAAAAACCACGACTACCTTAATTTTTTTAACCATTTTTCTGAGTAGATTTTTTTCATTTTTTTGTAGAAACAAAAAATTATAGACACAAGATTACACCATCCCGCACATAAAATTTAAATCTTCTGCTCATGTAACACAAATGACGTTACGCAATGGTTTTTATTGGCTAATAATATAAACATAAATTAATTTTTCTTCTTCAAACAGTGGACAAATTACGTCATCTAACGGGAAATCATGTGCATGGCGTAATCTTGTATTTATCATTCTTGGCTTAAACTACAAAAAAACGTAGTACCAGGTTTTATCAAAAATCACAATAATGTCTGTGCAAAAAATCAAAACAATCGGTTCACAAATGGCCGAGAAAAATCAAAAATGCAACCGAAATGTTAGATTTTCATTCACTTCTGTTTTGTTTGAGCGGAAATTTGAAATGAAAAATTGACATTATTCAGTACATACGCTTTTCCACATTAAATAGAACGAGCTCTAAATAAAAAAAAAAAATAACATGGCTATCACACATAAGAAAAACACAATGTGTTGGAAGATGCTCTTATTTTTGCAAAATCTGTTTTGATATTTGTGAACTAGACAGATGTAGAATACAAGTGAACAAGCCATGGAGCGATACACTCTCCAAGAATGCGGAATAATCGAAGTGGACGATTTTTCGACAAAATTCATAATGAGCGGCGAGACTCATTTCCAACTCAGCGGGTACGTAAACAAGCAAAACTATCGCTTTTGGCTATAGGTCTGGCTATATATCGAGTTTTTTCTGCCGCAATTGAACGAATTAGGACTGGATGACATGCGATTCCAACAGGACGGAGCAGCGGCACACATTTCATTTTCATTTAGAAAAAAAAAATGAGAGCCAACAACATACACCTTGTATGTATGTTAAATTTTGACATTCCATATGACTTGTACATATAATGTGAACATAGCTTTATTCATACATACATATATTCATATATAAACTTTCAAATGCATTGTGTCGTATGTATGTATAAGGGTTTCATATACATACATATTTGGATGTGAGTGTATATGCTACACATACCAGAAATAGCAAAGTGGTTCTGTACAATTTTAAAAGAACTTGTCAAAACCACATTCCACACTTGCTGTCGACGTAAACTACCTTGTTTCAAAAGCAACAACAACGTCAGCAACAATGTAATTACGCGCGATCTTATTGTAAAAATATAAAACAATGTTTAATAGCAGTTTTGCGTTTTGTTCGTTGGTATAGATTCTGAATTTCTTGTTCGTTTTTCTGTAGCTATTGTTATAGTCAGTGTTCCAATGACTGTTTGTGGTGTTTGTTTTCTTTAGCTCTAATGAATTACTTTTGTTTCGTTTTTTTTTTCTTAGCTCTTTGGAAGTGATAAAAGATAATAATTTGCAGTTGCTAATTTCAACCATACGATTGGGTTACTGAAATTCGATCATGTAAATTTTGTATGGCACATAATCTATTCTAGATTATTGAAACCAATATTTTGAAATACTGGACTTTTAACACTTTCATCATTAGTGTAATATTTTGAAAAAGCCTTAAGTTACTTTTAAAAACATTTACAGGAGAAGTTAAATAGCTTCCTTATATGTTTTTTTTTGTTTTTCAGTTTAAGAACGTTATTTTTAATTGTAGAAGTAAAAAATATTGCAAGCTGCATGTGGGCTTAAAAAAAAGAACTTTATAGCGATTTTAGCTGACTCCCATAGGAATTCAAATTGGCCATAAAATTTCAGACAGCTCAAAAAAATACTTCATTTTGTAAGCCTGTGTTATTAATTAATGGGTACCTTCAAATGGTTTTTTTATTTATACATGGATATTTATTTAAAAATACTCTACATAATAAAATGTACATACGAGGTATGATAAAAAAATAACCGTTATTTCCAATTTTCGTGAGGTACGTATGTTCGATTTTCGCATTATTATTTTTTTATGTTGGTACACATGTCTGTTATTTATGTTGACAATATCAGCCATTTTGGATTATCAGTTTGTTTTGACAGATAAAAAGGTTAGTCGTGTTTTGATGTGCTCTTCGATTTTTTACTATTTCAAAAAATGGATCAAAGAAACTCGTATGATGTCTGTATGTATGTTTTATGTAGTTATTTGAATATTAAAACACATTTCTAGATAGGAATTTTCTAGAAATTATTTCATTTCTACTGTTTACGTATATACACATGCACACATGATTACATTTGTTAAAATTCTTTTATTTATAATACCTATACCTACGTACATAGTTTTATGATTGTGTTTGTTTGTTTTTTTTTTTTATAATAAATTTTTAAAATATGTTAATTGGTTTTCTGCTGCTGCCGCCGTTTAGGAATGCGACATGTGGCATTTTGTTTTCATTGAAGCATAAAAATTGTTTATAAATATACATGTACATATGTATCTACGTATGTATATAATATAAATTATAAAATGTAGGTATAATTTTTTCATCTTTTGTTTGTAAAAGATGATTTAAAGAAAATTTTTGTGTGTCTAGTTAAATTTTTTTGTTTCTTCTTTTGATTGAAACAAAGAAATTTTTCAAGTGTTTGAAAGGGAATAAAATAAATATTGTCAGTGTGTATGTATGTATTATATTTAGCTATAAAATGTTTTAAAAAGCTTTCAAAAAGCAGGGGATTATAGCACCTATTTGAGACAAGACTTTATCACTTGTTGCAATAAAAGCTCGTAGAGTAAGAATTATGGCTTATTTGATGCCTACTGTGATTTAATTTTGGTTTTTTTTTTTGAAATCAGTGTTACTTAAAGAAAAAAAAGTTATAGATATATAAATTTTTTTATTTATACATACATATATACATATGAATGTGTGTGTGTATGCACATCTTAAGACATAAATAATCTTAAATGAACTTTAATTAACAAAAAATACATATTTAGTTCATAAATAAAGGGTGCCACAGTAAGAGTGAACTTTTTCATTTTATGCTACAATACATCGATTGTTTCACACGATGTGCGGCAGGTGCAGCCGTCTTGCTGAAACCAAGATCCACTTGAGGCCAAAAAAACTCCGTATGCTATTCACAGTCACCACAATATTCAAAAAAGTAAAGGCATAAGCTAGCTTAAATAATTGTGCGTTTACACAGAAACTGTATACTCGTATATAATTTGTTTAAGCAAACAGCGAAACTGGTCGTACATTCCGTACGGAATCAGATGTTTTTACATTTAGTACACATGCATAAATAAAAAATACCTTCAACTACACATTTTAACAATTTTATTGTCTTCAAATGTTTTAATTTTTATCCATTACACGAATTTTAATTTCTAACACAAATCACTTGTAAAAATTTAATTTTTAATTTTGTCTATTTACAAACGCTCATTTGCATATTTTAGTACTTTTTGGTATTTCGTGGGTACGAATAAAAAAATCAAAAAATTTCGATGGCTTGATATCAAATTTTCTTCAAATAGTTAAAAATACTAATAAATCTGTATTAATTTATGGTATGATACAAACCAAATTTGATCATTAAATAAAAATTGTCGCTTATTTAGGATATAAAAAGAAATTGAATATTTCTCCAAAAGTGCCAATATTCTCTAGTTTGCAACTGTGATGCCACCTAAAGTTTCTTTAAAATTGCTTAAGCAATTGACAGAATTTTTTGTTAAATTTTAGCAGTAGCTAAAGTTTTGTTATGCATATTACAGTTAGGCCTTAAGGCTTGACAGTTGCTCGTTGTAGGTGAACTTCTTTTTCATGGATTGCATGAGAATTTTCTGTGTCCCAAATTCAACAATTTTGTGTATTTCCATTCAGATGGAAATAAGCTTTATCGGAGAAGATGACTTTTGTCGAAAAATTGGCAATGACTTTACTTTGCGCCATCACAATTACAACGCGTTATAATTTCCTAGATAATCGGAATAAATAGATGTGAAATTCCAGAATTCCTTACACTACATTTAAAAAGTGCAATCAATTTTATTATTATATTAATTATTCACCAAAAGAGTGGTGGCTGCTTAGGAGAATGACAATAAACAACCTAAATTCCACATACCTACCTACTACCACATCATTAACACACAAAAAAGAGGCCTATCACAAATTTTCTCTGGTCATAAATTTGAGATGACTAAAAAAAGGCCACAACTCTTCTTTTCTACAGTAAATAGCTTCAATTCTACTGCATATTAAACTTAATGTTTACGTTAAACTTTAAATATCTGTTGAAATTATCAAATAAGCAAAGGCAAGACAACAAGAAAAAAACATACAATTTAAGTCAAGCCTTGGGCTTAAAGGAAACAAATACATGCATATGGATTTCGGTATGTCAGTATATATAAAATAATAAGTTCCCATATAAAAATAGAAAAAAAAAATTACTACAACTACTAAAGTAAAGAAGAAAAAAATATTCCACAATTATGTTAAGAGCATAAATTTTTTAGTTTTTAAGGCCACATAACACCCAAAGCTATGAAATTCAAACAAAGAAAAAACTACAACTCAAAATACACACAAAATTACATACATTAAACTCAAATACATAAGCTGAAAGCAAAAATCCATACATACATACATGTTTGTACGTACATACCTTTAAAAAAAAAAATTCTTAATGTGCTACTGAAAAAAAACTAAACACACTTGAAGTATTTTTTTAAAGCAAAAAAAAAAAAAAAATAAACGTTGGTATGTGACGTAAATGTTTATTCATTCCTTATCTTACGTTTTATTATACAAAATCCAACGATTAAATTTGGTCATTTTCTGATCTTTGTTTTTTTTTCTGTCTTGATTAAAATTCTTGAGTATTTAACTCATACGAGAAGAAACAGTGGGATAATTGATGTGTAAAAAAAACAAAAATTATTCAAAATGAAAAGTTATTTTTATGAATACAAAAGCAAAAACAGTTTTTAGAATTTTGATTTACGTAGCGTAAAGTGATAATATTGAGGCAACATACAGATCAGCATTGAAAGAGCACTAGAATAGCATAAGAAATACTGCTGTGTTTTCTTCATCCTTTCGTCAAACTGAGGAAAACTATTAAACGGATAAGAAACTCATTAGCAGAAATAAAAAAAAATAGTAATTGAGCTGTTATATTTGAAAGTGGTATAAGTCCACTTTTTTTTTTTAAAAAATCAGACAACATTAATTTTAGTTAGCTGGTGTCCTTATCTATCTAAAATTACCACTAACTCATTATTTTTTAAGTGGACTTATTCCACTCTCAAGTTATAGACAATTCTGCTTTCTGGATTAGGGTTTTTTCGTAGAAACAACTTCAAAAATTTGGCCAAAGATTCTTTATTAGCCAATTTCGGCGATTTGTTGCCGAAGCAACACCAGCAATAATGACAAAAAATCAATGCACCTTGAAAATTTTTATTTCACTCTTAATATTTTGCACACATTTATATTATAAATCATATTGCGGTTCTTGTTTCAAGTTCTTCCCATTTATAATCATAAAGTATTCTGGGTAGATAACCCACTGTTGGGAATGAGAGATTTTAACAAAAATTACCAGTAATCGATCTTTATAATGTTGATTTGCTTTATTTTGTTTTTATTTATTTGATTTATTTCATTTAGTGCACAAAGCACAGGATAAATTAAAATTTATTATTATTATTATTTTGTTGTTGTTTATACCTGTAAAATTCTTAATTTTTAGGCTGGCAACATTAATACAATTTCAACTGAATTTAGTTGTAATACATAATACCAAAAAAGAGTTGAGTTGTGAATGTAATAGGGGCATTTATTGATTTCACAAATTAATTTATCGATCTTTTTTTATACTAAAATTTCATTTCGTTTGGCCCACTGTACAAATATTTGTGAAGTAAGGATTAAACATCATTTACAAACAGTAACAAGCAACAACAACAAACTAAACAAACTCAAAAATATGCTGCAGGTTTTTGGGTATTTTTACTTTTTTTTTGTGTGCGTTAATTTCCGTCTGTTGAATATTTCTTCTGTTCTGTAAATGACTATCTTGTAGTCTCGAGAAAAAAAAAACAGTTATGATATAGTATAATAAAAATAAAGTGTACACGCAACATTTAAAACAAAGGCAACAAAAATGTGTATATAAACTCAATAAATATTTTTTTCTTGTACGAGTGCAAGCTGCTGCTGCTGCTGCAAAAAAAAAACCAAATGAATAAAAATTATTGCACATCTGCGTGTTGTATCTTAAAGTAATTTATCAAACCACAATATAAGAAATACACGAAAAAAAAAAGAAATCGGAAAAACAGAAAAATAAACGCACTAAATGCCAAATAGTCAGCCAAAAGGTCTTTTATAGCAGCAATAATAAAGAAAAGAAACACACAAATACATATGACTACCAGAATGCACAATGCGAACAAATTCAGTTTTTTTTGCCAGCCTACAAAAGGGGCTGTTCACAAATTATGTAAAACATGAAGCGCGGTTTGGCTTGTAAATTCTCCAATTAGTTACAATTCCTATGAAGGTTGTGAACAGCCTCTAATATATTCAAGGTAATACACAACATCAAGAGCTGTAACTGCTAGGCATTTTAAAAATTCATGTTCATAATGCAAGGATTTAGATCTTTTTTTAGGTTTATTTTTTACTTTCTCAAAATTTTGTTTTAATGCCAACAATAATAGCAAGAAGAGTAATTTGATTAATATGGAAAACTGCTACCTTTTGTTGTTAAATCTTAACTCGTACATACATATAATATAATGAACTAAATATACTAAACGCTAAGACGAATTTAGTTAAAAAGGCTGATTGGACATATGGATTATATGGCGATATTTTCTCTCATTATACCAAGTAAGCTAGACCCATTTGGAAAAAAAATCTTTAGCAAAATCTATGAAATTTAAAATTTTATTTAAATTAAAAAAGAAACAAAACAAATTGTGGTAATTGGGGTAAAACTTTGATGTCATTTGCGTTATCATAAGTAAATAAACAGTACAGTCAAGTCTCCTACAACGCGATTTTTAGTCCCGTGTAATGAAAAACTTCGATTTAATTCAAATGGGATATGCGCTCTATGGAAACTACGTTTCGGGAAATAAATATATAAACGAGGGAAAGCAGATTAATCTATACCGCGTTGTGTTATACCGAAATTGTGTTATAAGACACTCAGAATTAATATAAATTAATGAATTTGTACCGTCTTATATGGAATCTCAATCTACATAAATCAGACCTAGACGTTAAACTATGGCTTTTATGGAACATCAAACATTTGCCAACATCACTACAAAGTCCCGATATAAGTCACATAGAAAAACTTTGGGCTTATTGTAATGAAAAGTTCATCGAAAACCAAATTGAAAACAGTATTAGAACAAGACATCTGTTGAAAAATGTAGCAATTTGGTGGAATCAATGCCTAGACGTCTGGAATGGATACTAGACTTGTGCCCCGTTGTTCATTTCAGTGAGCGCTCTATTTAATTAAAAAATTGAAAAGGAATAGTTCGTTCATTTAGTTCATTTGATCTTTTGGCTCTTTATTACTTTTGCACATGGTTCAAATACTCTTGACTGTCATTGAACGTTTTTTATTATGTAAAATGATATCGAATAAGGGTCGAAAGGAATTTTTTTTATGAAAATAGAAAGCAAATCAACAAAACAAAATTCAAAAAGTCTTAAAATTTATTTTTCTGCTTTTTTTTTTTATAATTCAATTCAAAATGTACTTAAACGACTATGGCTAAAAAAAATTTAAGGCTTTATGGTAAAATGAGTTAAAATTGAATTTTTTTATAACTGAATTTAATGGCAGAATTACACATAATTCTTTTTTTCCAATTAGTGTGACTTTAATACAATTTTTGTATAATAAAAGAAAAAACATGGAAATTTCGTTCCGTCATCTTTATCAACGGTCAAGTTTAATTCGTTTGTTCATTTACAGGTCTTTCATTTAAAATGAAGAGCAAACAAATGCACTGTGGAAATTTAAATAACGGACTAGTTCGTTCAGTTCAAGTGAGTGAATAGTACAATAGGAATAGTTCGTTTGACAATGAAAAATCCTTGACTATCCTATATCTAGTCCTAAACTTCTATAGGTATGTAGGTATGCACTCGTATGTGATTGTTGTTTTTTTTTTTCAACAATAATACAGCCCAACAACATATTGCAACAAGTTATTATAAAAATTCCTTAGCGTATAAAATGTATGTACGTATACTAGTGTGTGTATGTCCCCTCCTGTAGTTGTATTATTTATGTAAGTTTGAATATTTGATAGTAGAGAAGTATCAGTGTGTGATTGTATCTTCTGGCAATGATGAACGAGTAATGAAAAAGAAGACAAAACAAAAACTTAATTTTCTACTCACGTTTATAACAAAATACAAATATAAAAGAAACACAAACAAAAACTACACAAATTCCTTAACTGCAACAACAACATGCAACTAGCAACAATAATAACATAACAACAGCTGCTATGATGTTGTGTTCTTGTTGTTGTTCCTGATTTTATTTTCATTTTTTAAGAGAATGACTTATTGAAAATGAATTATTACAAATCGATATTTGAATTAAGCTCAGTGTTGTGTTGAACACAGTCAAATGGTGGAAATTATTGTTGTTATAAATATTTCTTGTATTATTTGTTGTTGTTGTTCTTTGATTATTTGTTAACTTCACTATCATTATATACAAAATTTTTTTTCTTTAATATAAATTCAATCCAATTATATTTCATAGAGAGTTTGAAAGGCTTGAGTTAATAAGCACCTTTTGTTATAAATATGACAATGAAAAATTGAGTTGTAAATTATGAAAAATAGCTGCATGTGTTGAAACTTTTTTTTTTTTTGTTTTTCTTCAAGTATTCGCAAATTTTGTGTTATGCTAACCACATCGTTTGCCAGCAGTTTGTGGCAGGAAGCTTTTTTAAACGACTCAACTTATGATTAGAAAATGATTAGAAGATTTGTAGGTATAAGCTATTCTCAATTGATGTTACTGCCATCGTGAAAAAAACCTTGAATTTATTTCGAGTAGGAACATTGCCAACATCTTTTTTTAATGACTAAAAAAAAAAAAAAAAAAAATTCACATAATTAAAATATTTTTTTCATTCCCTGATAAGCTCCAGTTTATTCCTTTTTACAAACTTAAAAAAATTTTCTTTTAATCTTATGCAATGGTAAATATAATTACCCGTTTTTAAAACTTCAACGAGAATGAGATTCTGAAATTCACACACAATACGAGTATGTTATCATTATAAAAAGGAAATACATAACACCACGAATAGGAATGAAACTGAAATAGCATGACCACTACTCCATGTATACATAAGTATTTCAATATACACATCCCTACAAACATATATGCGAGTAATTGTGATATAATATTAACCCACTAAAGGCTTAGTTAATTATGAAAATAACTTTTAGTGTAGCAGAATTGTTCAATAGGCTTATAGCAGGTCCGGACTATTTTATTGCACACTGAGTGGAAATCAGCTTTTTATTGTTTATAATTTGTGTACCAACTCTGTCAAGCTACAATTCTTGTTAAGGAATTTGGTTAAGGAATAATTTTGTATTCATTCCGATTCTTTTTTAGCAGTAAATATTTCTTGGCAGGAAAGACGCAGAATAAGCTGCTTAGGCAGTGGGACACTGGTCCCAGGATGGCTACTAAGCATGATTAGTCCTACAACAATTACGAGATTCGTAAGGAGTCTCGGTTTGTAGTTGAGAACTGGGCTGCACGATAGATCTTATATCACATAATGATAATAATGTAGTGGGTAAAAAACTAACAGATTGTGTAGGCTATTGATTCAAACTGCTACAACGTAATAATTAAAATCTAAAAGCAAAAGGAAATCTTTTGTTACATTCTACACTTCAAAATGCACCAATTTTTTATTTGTTTTTAATAATTCTGTAAAGGCGAATAACTTTTTAAAAAGTTCACTTCCTTAAATTTTTCGAACAAATTGTTTATCTTGAGAAAAGAAATCCATACAACTTTACAAATTTACACTATTTAAGTTAATATCAGTATTTATGTGTAGGCTTAAATAGATGTATGTACGTAATGTAGTATGTGTATGTAATTTATATAGCACTTATTATAGATAAAACTATTCCTTTAATATAAATGTTTATACACATACGCGTGTATGCATACATACTCGTACATGCGACTATAATAATACTTGGGATGGCTGATGATAGTATGCAGTTGTTTATATTTATTTATTTATTTTTTGCATTCATTTTTAGTTTGTACAATAAAGTGGAAATACTTGTTGCAAACTGTTGCATTGCACGCTGATGTAGCTGATGTTGTTGCAATAACATACCATTTATGTATCCATTGCATTCTATTGGAAATGCATTTTTGTAGTCATGAATGTATAACCAACTATCTACATCACAGTTGCCAGATAAGTTTGATAAAAATAAAAACAGCAAAATAAATAAATAAATATCCAAAAAAATTGACGTAGACTTTAATGTCAACGTTAACGAAATTTTTCATATAATTTTTAAAAAAATTTTACTTTAAAGTCGACATTAATTTTATTTGGATAAGAGCGAAAATGTTTAAAGTTGTTTATGTCTATAGTTTTGGTATTATAAAAAACTTTTAGACGAAATTGAATTTTGAAAAATTTCAGTGATCACAATATCACTCATAAGAGTTCCAGTTCAACTTTTTTTTTGTTTTTTTTTTGTTTTATATACTTTACATTAATTATTATAATATTATGCATTAAAACTCTTTTCCTCAAGTGAACAGTTAGATTTCACTAATATTTACCAAGTATGATTGTTTTTTAGTGTTCATATTCAATGTGTAATTTTTTTAAAATAATTTTTATACAAAATTTTAGTAATTTCCGTTTTGCATCATAAAATAAAAACTACAAAATGTGACACTGAGACGCCAGCTGAATCCGGCATGATTGAAGCCCATCCTGTCAAATATTAAGAATTATCAATGTGTTAAAGACAGATTAAAAATGGAAAAAAAAAATTTTGGTTTCATTTTAGCACACTTCTTGATATCAACCACCAGAAATAACTTTTTACAGGACGAGCCTCAAAAGCAATAAAAAAAAGATATGGGCTTTTTGTAATGTTGCTATTTTTGTATTTTTGAAGTCACCTGGTTTTCTTACATCATGATATTTGCAAATACTAAAGCCTAGGACTTACTATCCTACTTAGTCATACGATTTGTGTAAAAACGCATGTGTGCTAAAAAAGTGTGTATTGAAAAAGCATGAGTGTGACAGACTTTTTGGCAGGTCTATCCGATTTTTTAATGTTATGAAAATTTTCATAAAATAAATTTTATCTGTGCGATCAGAGTTGCATTTTCTATGTTCAAGGCAGAAAAACAGCAACAATACCAAGCTTGTGTTTTGTGTATATCTTTTAGGTTATTTTTCATTGTACATATTTGTAAAAAAAATATTTTGAGGCAAAGAAGAAAATGAATACTTTTAAAAGTATTAAGGTGAGTAAACATATGTTTTTGCATCTTTTTTTGTATAATAGTGTGGCATAAAGTTCGCCATTTTAAAGCGATTTCTTCAAGTAGGAATTCTGTCACACATTATTTTGACATAATCGTACGATCGTGTAGGATAGTCAGTCAGTACCTTAAGAGGTTACATTAAAACATATTTAACTTGACATATTTGTCTTCACTCACTTCAGATTGATTGTTTAGTACACTACCCACCAATGTAGTGTTCTTTGCACACAAAAATCCTAAAATGAATAAAAGAGACTAAAAATTTACAAAAAACGTAAACGACATATCTGGCAACAATGATCTACACATTTACTATCTGCTGCTACACTCAAACAAATAGTTTTTTGTGTTTTTTTTTAATTTTTTATTTATATATGCATATATATGTATACGTAGGTACATACATACATACATACATACCTTCATAAAGAGTAAAGTTTTGCCAGGAAAGCAAAAAAAAAAAAAAAAAAAAAAAAAGAAGGAATGCCGTTGTACTGCATTTTATTTTGACGTTTTTATAAATGTATATTGCAAGTACTCGTACTTACTTGCATTGCAACAGCCAAATTCAAAGTTAATTGAAAATTTGCATTATTATTCATACACACTCGGGCATACAAACATTGGCCTGGGAATATTTGTGTTCCGTTTTTGTTTTGCTTATTTATGCTGCTAGTAGATTTATATATATAAACTTTTTATTTATCGAAAATTTTAAACTTAAATAATATTATATATGAAGATTATATTCACACAAAATAAGTTTGCCCTTCATTACATGTTACATATAAGTTTAAGAAACAACTTGAAAGTTATTTGATAAATTTATAATACTTGCAGAAATTAATTAATTATGTATTATGAGTTCAATACAGAGACGGAAAATTTTAAACTTTATATAATAATTTCTACAAATCTAATAGTACTTTTTTGAATTTAAAAATATTTAAAAAATCCCAATTTAACTTTAAAATACTAACTGCCTAATTTATAACAAACAATTGGCAGCTATTGTAAAAATAGAGCGAAAAAAATATGAAATAAAGAAGGTTTTTAACGCAAAACTGAATAAATAAATAAAATAAAAAAATATTTCCAAAAATACATGTAGACAAATGTCTAAATCAGTTAAAATTTTCAAAAATGTAATGCGGCATCATTAAGTTACAGAGTTGATTTCCACAATGCTGAATATATGAATAAGCTCTAGCTAGCAGCTTGTTAGCCATTTGTTATTTTTTTAATGAATAAGGGTGTTGGCAAAGAAATAAATATAACACTCAAGTAGAGATATAAATTTTAACAGTTTGAGAGCACTAAATATACTTATATATTTTTTTTAAATGTTTAAATGAAATGTTCAAGCATTAATATGTACGAGCACATAAATATAAAATAAAATTGAATTAAATTTTTTTTTATTAACGGACCTGCTTACAAGTGTCGTTGTTGTTACAAAATCTTTGAAATGTGGCAACGCAAATTTCACTACGAGAATAATATTCGTAATAAGGCTCGTTTGTAGATTTTCTTTTTTGCAACAGCTGATTTTTGTACAATGTTAACAATCTGCTTAAAGAAAAAGTCTGGCTGTATGGGGTAAGAAGAAGAAGAAGAAGTAGAAGGATATTATTGTCTAAAGTACTATCTCACTTGAAACTAATATTGTGTACGGTAACAGTTTTTAGTGAAATTTAGAATCCTGGCGATTCCAAAGTCAAGTATGCGATGGTACTTAAATAATAATTATTTTTAGATAACTTTCAACTTAAATGTTTTATAATAATTTAAATGAAATTTAAATACTTTTCATGGTATTTTCTAGCTAGAAAAGTAGTATAAAATTTTAAGTGGTATGTATTCAATTTTCCATTTCTGGTTTGAAATGTTATTTTTTTAGGGCTTTGAATTTTTAATTTTACATTTTGTGTTTGTATTGCTGAATCTCTTATAATTCTTAATATAGAAATTAATTAATAAGATAGAATCTTAAAAAAAACATAACAAATAAATTTCTAATATTTATTTATTTTTATTCAAATAGTTAAACACCCTGTATTGATGTGTTTCTTTTGACTAAAACGTTAGTTTGGTATCTGTTGTGGTTGTTATTGCTAACAAATTGCACCTGTTGCTCTTGTTACTAGGTTTTCCAATGAATGTGAGTTTACGTGTGTGTGTATGTGCATGTATTTTTTGTTTTGTTTAGTCTTTCTAAGTCATGCATTCATTTTACATTACTTGTTTATATGACTTTACTCCTCATAAAATCGACTACTAAATTCACTCAAGTTGAAGTTATATGTATTTTGTATCTGGTAGTTAGTAATAGACGTAGCATTTGTTTTTCTTGTTTTGCTGTATCTTTATATTTTGTTGTTGTTGTATTGCAGTTAACGCTTTTATTTTACATTATACTCTACATTTTTTATTGGCTAACATTTCTGTATATTTAAGTTTGTAATTTTTTTATGCTCATGCTACTTGTGTTCAGGCGTGTGCACCCAGAGGGGAAAACCGGAAATTTTCGATGTCAAAATAATAAGTATGTATGTTGACATTTTTAATTATTTATTAAAAAAAAAAATTTTAAATTAAGTCTTAGATTCCTATTATATCTTCCTTCCTAAAAGTTAAAATTGGGTTGCGCTCCTGCTTATATGGTCATATTTAAGTATGTCTGTATGTATTTCTTTCTGCAATTATTCTAGTACATATGTATATGTGAGTACATAATATTCTTTAGGTCTATTTGGACATTTTTCTTTTGCTACTTTATAGTTTCTTTCATTTTTTATAAGCAGGCATGCAAACATGTACGAATACATATGGGTATAATTTTAACCTTTTTTTATTTCATTCTTTAAGAAAACCTTTTTTTACATACTCAACAATTGGTTCAGGTTTCTATTTCTTTAATTTAATTTCTATTTCTTTTTCCTTTTACATTACTTAGAGTAGGTATTTAGACTATCTAAGCTTATTATCGTTCATAAAAACAATATGATAAAGAGGAATAAAAGCAACATAATGCGCCCACACCTTTTCACCTTTTCTTGGCAAAGAAGTAAGAATGTTTGTTTTTTTTTTCATAAAACATTTTTTTAAGTAAAAAAAAGTTAATGTGGAGTTTACATAATTTATACCAAAAATATTTCGGTAAAATTAAAAAGCATTCGAGAATAAGAAGACAGGCTAGGCTGACTGTCCTAACTGATATTTTCTTTGTGTCCTACTCTTCTGTGTTTGATACATAAATTTGTCGGTTCACATTTTATAGACAAACTATCTGAGTTATGGAACATTAGCTTAAGGTATCTCCTTAGATGTCTTCACGCTACAGGCCGAGTGTAGATGAAAAATTGCATAAATTTAACTCTGATTGCAGTAACTGAAATATTAGAATTTCTTTTAGAAAACTTTTAGAGACAAACGATTTTTAACAGATCAAACGATTGAGTCTGTCAGTTAGTCAAGACTTTGGTATAAATAAAAGCGAAGAAAAAGATGCAAAATTAAGAAAAATTAAAAATGTATAATTTTATCCTGAAGAAGCTGTAGAAAGTTAAAGCCAAATATCAATATAGACATAAGTAATTATCATACGAGCTTAATAAAAAATAGAAAGCTAAATAAATAATTAATTTTTCCTTAACAGAAAACAAATTCAGTTGTGAGAAAAAAATTTGTTAGTAACCGAAAATTAGTTATGATAATCCAATTTTTTAGTTTTAGCAACCAAAACAATTCCAAGCTTAGTTGCATTAAACAACACAGTTTCTTTCGTCACAAATAAAAAACAACTATCACAATTTAATTATTTATTTATAACAAATTCATTATAGCTCTCAATGCATATATGTATCTATGTACAATATGTTTTCTTATTCCTCTAATTTGAATCAAAATTTATTTAAAAAATTATTCTATAGAAATGAAAATGGATTTCTTGTTTCTAAGCATAATTTGAACGATTTATTACTTGTTATTTGTTTGAGAATAGTGAATCAGTTTCTTTATTCAAAACAATAAAAAAACGTTTTTAATTTTTAAAAATCTTCGGATATTACAAATTACACATTTACTTCAATAGTGTCATAACTCAAATTTAACAAATTAATTTTTCAAATTTTATTTAATAAGATTATTTCTTATTAATATTATATATAGGTATAGTTTATTTATTAAAAATTTTATTTATGAAATTTTTAATAAATATTAATAATAATAATAATAATATACTCGTATGTTTAATATGATTTATTGTTAATAACTTAATTTTTTTCTTAATATTTTACCCTCGGTTCTAAAAAAATATCAAAAAGAATATTTTAAATGCTCTTCTTTTTTGAATAAAATATTTGAAATGTTTATCAAAACAGTGCCAGCTAATTTTAATTTTTTTTTAAATGACTCTCCCCTAAAATCATTGAAGTAAATGAGCGAAATGTTCTTTTTCTTAAAAAAAAATACATTTCACGTTATATAAACATTCTATGGCATCATTATATTCGAAATGAGCGTTCTTGCTCTCCATTGCCCCAATATAAATATTTAATTATATTTATTGTTTGCTCTGCATAAGAAAGAATACATTTTCTTGTTATACAAATATTGTACATCAAGTTGTATTATATTATTCTTATAAGGTTTTTATTTTTTTCCGTGATATCTATCAAATAATTACTTCCTTCCGTTTTTGCAAATATTCCATTATAAAAACTAGCTATTCAGTGTAAATATTAAGAAAATTCAAAACATATTTAGAACAACTATAAAGTATTAGTTTCGTTTTTAATCAATCATACAAAGTAAAATTAAAATTTGATGGAATCAAGGTTTTTCTTTTTAAACTAAATTACATATTTATTATTTCTATTATTTTCACTCGTATATATGTAGGTACACACATATTATATACATAAATATTTCTTGATTTCTTGAATGTATTATTACTTGATTGTTACATGTATACTAGATTCCATTAAAAATATGGTGTGTTTGTTTAACACAAAACGTTTGAATTTTTCGCTAAATATTTTTCACAATTTTCACATTTACAATGAGGCAACGAAAAATGTAACGCATATCAGCCACCAGCACGAGGCTAATGCTGACGTTAATTAAGAAAAAATTCATGTGTTGAAATGAAATGAAATAAAATTCAAAATTGTGGGTATTTATTAATTTAAACAATTTTTATATAAAAAAGTTTATTTAAATGCACAGGCACATACATATATAGAGTACACACACACACACACACACACAAATTTATACTAGTAGTACGTATGGTTTGTGAATGCCAAATTAAAAAAAAAATATTTTATATGATTTTTCGTCTTCTTCGTCATATATACAAATAGTACTCGTATATAAATACATACACATATAAACATTTTTTTGTTTGTCGATTTAATAATAAAAAGCCGGCTTTTAAGTTGTTTTTAAATGACTTGAACAACAATGTGATATAAGATAGAAATTTACCTTAATTTAATTGAAATTTATGACGTTTTTCATTTCTTTTTATTACAGTTAAATGAAATAATGTGCAGTTGAATTGAAAATTTCAATGTACGCTTAATTTATCTGTCATAATAGTTGAATAAGTGTTTATTTTATTAATGTATATATGTACGTACATATTCATAATATTTAGCAGGTTAGTAAAATGTATTCACAAATGACTAGGACTAGTTCCAAAGTAACGCAATTGCACAAGGCAAAGGTGGTCTTTTTATACGCTTCACTGTAAGTAAGAAATAAACTTTCTGAAATCCGTAGGCAACGTGCAGAAAAGTTTAACGTACCAAACTGTTAGTTATTACTGTTTTCAAGCCAATCGGTCTATATACAAAGGAGCTGCGAGTGAAAAACCAGAACCCAAATCGACATATTTGATATCGAATGAAAAGGATCTAAACTTAATTTCTTTTCTATGAATAATTTAAAAATTTCAATAGAATTCAATGCTCTTTATTGTATGCAACGATTGGCTTCGAGGATTATTTCTATTTTTCAGATTTTTTTGTGTGCTTTTTGGCCATTTTACAAAATGGACAAAGAAATGTAATATAAAGTTTTTTAAAAAAGGCATAATATCTATTATTCTTTTTATTAAAAAGTCCAGAAATGGTTCAGTTAAAAAGAAAAATTTTTTCGTTTTTACTGCGTTTGTTTTTTTATAGGAACAAATATTTTCTGGATATACACAGTTACAAGCGCAAATATTTATAACGCGAGTAAAAAAAAAATAAACCATAAAAATTCCTTAAGTTGAAAAGTTATTATCAAAAAAATATTTAATATTTTTTATTCATCTATCCGGAAACTTGTTTTGTAGCATTTTTTTATTATAAACTTGTCGATACTTTTTTTTCTTTTTTAGTCAAAATGCGCCATAAATACAAGTTGTTTTCTTAATATAATTTGTTTTCTATTTTTTTATTGATAAAAATTAATTTTAAAATACATAAATTAATATTTATTATGTGGCCACCCAATAAACATTTTGTAAAACCGTATGAAATTTAGGTAAAAGATCAACTAAAACTTACAAAATAGTTCTAAAATGCATGATATTAAATCTAATAAAATTTTAAATAAATTTACACATATTGAATCAGTACATGTAAGAAAGTAGGTTTGAATTAAATGAGCGGTAATAATAATTAATTAAAAATAACACGAATAATGAAATCAAAAGGATTAGGCAAACAAATGTTTGATCATTTTTGTTTCCCATTATTAATTTTCAATATGAATGTACGAAATACATGATGTCAGACAGCTTTTAATATTAAAAATCATATAAATTAAAAAAAAAATTGAAAATCTGGTTGATGAATGAATAAATCAAAAATCCATTAATTTTTATCGGAAACTAAAGTGTGTGAATTTGGGTCTCTGAATTTTTGTAATTAAAAAAATTTTTTTTTTTGTAATTTCGCTCTAAAGATACTATAAATCTGACAAGCAGCGAACCTTAATATAAATAGACTTGTAGTAGTCCCTTCATTTTTACTATCCCACATCAACAACTTTACTTGTAAAACACAAGAATTTTAAATTACACATTCACATGAATACATACATAAGTACATACACATACACATAATTGTAATTTGTTTACTTTCAAAATTTATTATTTTTATAAATTTTTTACTTTTCACAGTTTTCAACACACACACACACAAATACTTAAATAGCACACTTATTTATTGTTGCTTTTTTACACTGTCGTGTAATTGTAGATTTGTTTTGAATTGTCATGTATGACAGAGTTGCCAATTTTGCTAATGAAATTTTGATGTATGAAAAAAAAGAAGAAATATGGGTAATTTTCATATCAGTAAAATAAAACAATCAATCAGCTACAATTTTAATTATTTTGTTAAAATGTGGGTGTGTCCGATCAAAATATATAATGCAAACTTCTTTGGGGCTTCTTATTTGTTAAATTTAATATTTATATTTGTTAAATTTTAGAGAAATCCATTGACAAGTGTCCATAACCATATTTTCTCACTTCTTTAATCATTTTAAAAATTTTACAAATGCATCATTATTAAAAAAATGTATTATAAAAAAAATTAAATCCAAAATATATTGAGCAACTAAATAAAGAACATTTTTTTAATAAAACAGAGAAGTATATTTTTAATATCAATGAAAAGGGCTTTTTTCGGTAAAAATTTTATGACGTTAACGCTTAAATATAATTTCGGCCATGTGACCGTCACGGCTGGCGTGTACAACACGCAATCTGGAACACAAATTTTCAGCAAACTTTTAGCAGCATATATGTAAACCGTATTTCGTCAATAACTGTTATAATATTGATTTGGTTTGTAGACTTTACATGACCCCGGACAAAATAATTAAATCACAAGATTTCATCATACGTTTGACGAACAGAACCTTTTTTTGATAAAGAATTTCCACAATCTGTAAGCGTGTAAGTCTATCCAAACAAAACTAAACAAAAAGCAAGTATCACCTGTTATATGGGTTGTTCAATAAAACAATGTTGCCAACTTAAAGTTGTGAAACTTTTAAAAAACACCCTTTATAATTTAAACAAACTTAATATTAGAGCCATACCTAAATAAAAGCCTTGCTTATCAAAAATTCTCATGCCTATACAATTTATCTGAAGCAAGCCTAAATAACATGATGGCGACGCTAAGCGGTTGGAAAATCCAATATCGACAGCGTGTTACATAATAAAGTTGGTGCAAAATAATTGCATTTTATTTTTGTTTTGTTATTGTTGAAGACTGATGACCGTATAGCGTTTTTAACTTAATATTTATTTTTCTTAAATGGTTTTTACTAAACAAAATAATGTGACATACCTGTGTCGTTCACAACGCTATCGCTTTTATTTAGTTATGACAATTGAGCCTTAACGCTGGGCAGTAGAAAATTTGTATAGGAAACCTTAAATATTTTGAGTAGTTTTTATACAAAACTAACTTTTTTTACCCGGCCTCGCCCGGTCTTTTACCCTATGAGTAGATATCTTAGAGATTTTTAATTAATAAAAAATTAACAATTTGTAATATTTATTGCAAAGCGGACATGTAAAGTACCTTTCTTTGAGTTCTGAGGCTGTATTTCAAAATAGATTTCAAGACGATGTTTAAAATTGATACATTTTACTTATGTTAGAGCCTTCGAAGTACAACATTTTTGATTATTTTTTTTTGCATATAATAAAAGACTGACTCCAAGCTCTGGAGTAGGCCTAAATGTGGGTGTAAAATGGACGTGGCTAGTCCAAAAGTATATGACGACCTTTCTTGGAGTATAGAGATTATTGGTACAAAATTTCAGAAAAATTCGGTAAAAACACAAATTTATATAGCATAGCGAACAAAAAGAAAATGAATTTGATTTATATAGATTTCCTGATGATTTGATCGGTTTTTTTACAGAAAGAGAACATTGGTTTTGTAAACGAATAAATTTATTACTCTTAATTTAAAAAAATACTTATCCAATTTTTTTCTTAACGATTTTTCTAAAAATTCTAATTTAAATAGCACACTTGCCTATGAGACATTTTATTAAATTAGAAACGTGTGGAGATAGACTTACACCTACATTTTTACTTTGTGTAATATATGTAAAAATATTTATGTACCTAAGACTTTTTTACAGGAGATTTTTGTTGTTAAATTATTTTTATCTGGCAGCACAATGCATGCACAAATATTATTGCCCATTCGTTTGTTTGAGTATTTTGCTATTTAATATTTTTTTTTTTTCAAACTTAATTTTAGCTCTATTTTAGTCTTAATCATCACTTTGGAATGTTTTCGCTTTAAAGTTTTATTTTATTTATCTTTTTGTTGTCGTTTTGTTTAATTTTTGTGTTTTATTTTAATTATTTTGTGTTGGACTCTATAGCTGTGGTAGTTAAACTTCGCGTTCGGTGTGCAAGTATTTGCTAAAATATTTATTTTTTCCCTCATGTTTTATTGCTCAGTGCTCAATTATATATTTGTATAAACGTATGTATTGTATATGAGAGACTGAGAAAAAAATTCCGCAATGCATTCATTTAGTATGTAGTTACACTATTTTTTTTTTAATTTTTTTGCAATTTAAATTGTCAGTCTTTATTGGCTGTTGGAATGGACATGTTCCAAAAACACAAAAACAAGAAATTAAAATATTTATGTATGACCACAAATTTTTAATTAAAACTTATTTTCAAGATCCATAAATAAATTTAGATGCAGTTACACACGAACATAGCGTACTGTCTAGGAATATCAGACTAAAGTTAAATTAACCTGCCTTTTTTGGAAACTTTTTAGAAGTCTGATTAGCCCAGTAAGTTTTTGGGAAAAACTTACCCAAATCATTGAATTTTCTGTGATTAAAGAAAATAATTTTATTTTGAGGGCATGTACCGCTCATTTACTTCAATAGTTTTATAATACAAAAATGATTTAATTTAGAATACTAATTGTTTTTACCTGGTCTCGCATGGATAGTACAAATTGGTAATCTTGATCTTCGTAAAAGTATATGGTGACCATTCTTACAATATAGTGATATTACGTACCAAGTTTTATAAAAGATTCACTTTTAATTCACAAAAAAAAAAAAAAAATAAGAAATAAATATTAATTTAAAAAAATGTATAATCTATATATAACGCTCCTGGTTTTGAAAATCTATTTGATTTTAAGCGAGTAGATTTGAAACATAATCCTAAAATTGAAAAGATTAACTGAGTCTTACAAATTTACTCGTCCAAAAATTAATTATTTAAATATGTATATCAAATTTTCCATGGGAAATTTGTTTAATATTTTCATGATTTAGGCCGAATAAATATATCTCAGGGAAGGATGTAAATGCCAAAAGCCACGAACTAAAATACGTTTTCTTGGTCAGACTAGTAGAAAATCTTGATCGGAAGCATTTTTCACTATATTCATAAATAATTCCCAAGTTAAATATCACGCCCAAAATTACTAAGTAGGTATTTATTGTTGCTGTACTTACTGGTCTCTTGGATCCAGCCATGTTGTCTTTTTCGTGTTATGATCTATATAATAGATTTTACCATCGAAATCCTTGGCAATATCCCAACCTTCAGGCAAGGGAAATTCTCCATGGTGCAAATGTTGCGATTGATGTGGAGGTTGTTGTTGATAGTTATGTTGGTGATAATGTTGCGGTGGCTGCTGATAGGGATGTGGTGAAATATGTTGTATTGATGAAGAGGATGTAGACAGCAGAGTGGTGGGGGATGTAGTTGAAGTTCCCGTATTTGCAATAGCAACATTTGTTAAAGAGCTTTGATGATGTTGGTATTGCTGTTGATAATGTTGCTGGTACTGATTTTGATTTTGTGGTTGCTGGTGTGCTAATTGCTGTTGCTGTAATTTTGGCATAATTTCAATTTGAAATAATTGTATGTGTAAGTAAAGAAAATTTTAGGGTTTTACTAATGCTCTTAATTAGATTGATTGTTATTGATAATTGTTATCAATAAAACTTTTTTGTTGATGTGATTTGGCAAATGATGAGTGAGTTTAATGACAGTGTTTGAGCGTTGCTCACACTGTTTTGGTTTGCAGAAACGTGTTAAAATTGTCAAGATATATCCTTTGTTTTTGTAGTTTTTATTTTTGTTTTTTATTCACGACCACATTTTTGTCCACTTGTTGTTTATTTTGTGCTGTTGTTGTAGGTTTTTTTTTTTTGTGTTGATATAACTTGTTTTATACGTTATTTGAATGTGAAATGTGTACGTTTTGTTTTGCAGTAGCATGTAGTTATTTAAAAAAAATAAATAATTACGTTATAGTGTTCATATTAATTTCTCCATTTAATTTTTAATGGTCGTCTTAAAAATACAATAAAATTATTTATATTTTTCTTTAATCTTTTATTATTTTTCTATTTTTTCTTTAACAATTTTTTAAAACATTTTAAATTTATATAAACGATATTTATTCATTCTGTTATAAAGATATAGTGTGTGTAGTTATACTTCAATTATATCTTTAAGATACATTCCTTTATGCTGTATCTATTTTATTATATACACTCAGAGAAATACAACTTCAAGCACTTGTTACACAAATAAATAAATTAAGCTCTTTTAATATTCTTATAAATGCAGAGAAATCCCTTAAGATTTTTTTCAAACATGTTTTTTGTATTTCTTTTTTAATTGATTTTTTTATTGTTAAATTTTGCAAAACACTTCTATTACTATGATAATCTCTGAATTTTCACTATTTATGGCTGATTACGTAGAGTGTATCTCAACGTTTACTTTATAATGAACATAAATTTTTTTATAGCAAAAAAAATTATATTAAAAAAAAACGGGCGACGACTTGTATGTTGTGTGCTCTTAATCAATGTGAGGAGATATTTTGTATAATAAAATTTCTATCAGCCTCTCTTTCTTGCATATGGCGAGTTAACACAATTAAAACGGCGGCGTTCAACGCTCGCTGTCTCTTTTGCTACATTCCATTCCATAAAAAATGTTAATTTTTTTTTATTTCCACAAAGAGCTTGTTTGAAAGATTTTTTTAATACAGTTGTATGCACATACACACATCCATACATTCATGCATATAATATTAACGTAAAAATGTGTATACAATTTTACTTACAGTGTACCACATACATACACTTATTTGTACATACTGATTTTTTTCTTTAGTTTTAATATTTATTCACAAAACACATTTTTCTATTAGTATGAATATTTGTTAAACACTTTTTCTTTTAAAGTAGGCACACACTGGTTGTAATTCAATTGAATTCAGTTATTTCAATAATTTTGAAAATTTATTTTGGTATTAAATTTTATTTAATTATTAATTTTGTTGAAATGTACACGTTCTGTTTTTAACATATTCCGTCTGCTATTGCGTTTAGTCGTGTCGCCGTTTACTTAATGAACTGCTGAGTTTGGCGAGTAAGCATACAAAATGTTTCTGTTCAATTAACAAACGATACGAAAAATGTATCTAAAGATCTTGTTATTTTCTTTTGTTCGCTCATTCGTCGTCTCCCAAACTGAGTTATTTGCTCTCTCAATTTAAAATTTAACTCTTTTCCATTTTCTCACAAACAATACAGCCAGCTTGTGGTATTTTTTCTCTCTTCCTATAACTATTATTTATTGCTATTGAACAGATTAGTAAAAATAACACTATTTTATGTGATAGTACAGCATTAAAATAGTACCAAAACTATAAAATAAATATATATACATATATATAAGTAAGTATGTGAACATACTACATATGCTCAACAATGCATAAATATGTAAGATAACATGCCACGGTGGACCAGTGTCTCCAAACAGTTACACCGTTAAAATAAAGATTTTTTTAAAGGCCATATTGTATCGAGCAAAAAGTATCTTTTGTACAGCCAAACTTTCAGGATCTAGGCATAGGTTAAACGCTCCAAGTTCGACATGTCCTAGTCGGTCGTCATTTGTATTAAAAAAATATTTTTGTCAACTCTCTTGAGTAATTTATTCACAATTAGCCTTTAGCCAATGTGTCTTCTGCAACATCTGGAGAAGTGCTTGTTTTCTTACGTAAAATTTAGTGACCAGGCCAATTTTGAAAGGGTTGGTAAACTTATTAATTTAAACAATTTCCATATTATAATGGTTTCTATGGAAAGAAAACAGTTAATAAGCAAAAATTGGCGAAAAATTTTATTTTTATTGTTAATGATGCCGCTCTTAAGCACACAAAAATTGTTTCATTTGATGCCAGTAGTCGGCAGAACGTTTTGTTGAGTGATTTCAAGCCTGCAGAATACAGGATCATGTTTCGGCAGCTTATTGTCTTGAAAAAATTTTAAAGAAAAATGATACGCCGACAATAGGATCACAGTATAGCGAGCATTGTAACATATATGCCGATTACAGGCAAATTTGGTGTATTAAAAAAACAAAACTATAACTATCGTTACAGTAGGTTATCAGAGTAATACCACGATCATTATTAATTCCCCTTTTTATGTTTTTATGCTAATTTTTTGCTAACCCCAAATAAGCTTATAGGTTATTGTTGCGCTTAATATTTTAATATAATGACAGTATTTCCATATCAAAATGAATGAAATTTTCAACAATTTATTAAATAAAATTCTAACAATTCTATTAAATGCTCAATACGAAGGTCGAAAGAAAAACATTTCCAATATAAAATATCATATAAAATCCTAAAATTTAATGGGCCATAATCATAATCACAAAAAAGTGGGCTGACTTTTGCTCATAAGAATTTAATGAATTTAAAATCGATTTTAAAAATATATCTACCGACTTTAGTCTGACTCTGATTATGGCTTAATGTATATATTTATTTTAAATAAATGTTCGAATAAAATTTTTGGAAACATGTCCTTGACCTACTACCCACAAAACGTACGTCACACATACGTACTTATGTGCGCACGAATGTATGTATCATCTCATTAGTCCATTCACGTACGTTAATACCCTGAGCAAAATCGTAAAACATTAAAAAAAAACAAAGTTTTTCATACCAGAAATCTTTTGCAAAGTTAGAACGAAATTGTCTGGCTATAAAGTTTTGGGTTATGAGTTTGAAATTATTTTTATATAGGTATGTATTTAAGCATTTATATGTATGTATATATGTATATATACATACATAGTGTATATAAATCTTTCAATTTTGCAATAAAATTCATACCTGTGTGAATTCAAACAGATGAAATGGCTTTGATAGTGCGTATATGCCCAGCAGATGCTTTAATAAACATAAAATATTCGTGTATGTGCATTTATGCACATAGTATAGGGTAAACTTTCCCAAATACGGCATATACCAGTAGTTCCCATTTTTTATATTATAATTCAAATAAATAGGATTAAAAAAAAAATCAAAAATCATCTTAGTAATCTCAAATAAGTTAACTTACTGAAATGAGTATTCATTAAAAATTTGACATTATCCAATGTCTCCTCTACCAACATCTGCATAAGTGCTTGTTTTTCTAAAAAGAAGTAACAAGGCAAATTTTGACTGAGTTGGTAAACCTATTATTTTAAACAATTTACATATTATATTCGTTCTATGTATAGAAATGAGTTTAAATGTTGGCAATGATTGTGAACCATTGTCTTTAATAAGTAAAAATTGAAGAAAAAAGTAGGCGTTTATTAAGAGCTGACTTTTGTTCATAGGAATTATGTGCACTTAAAGTCGTTTTAAAAAAGATATTGACTTTAGTGTGACTATGATTATGGCCCAATATTTTTTTATCTTTAATATGGCCGACCTTATTTTTATAATTTCCTGTAGTCGTCATTATGCTGTTATATGAATTAAAATTGAGTTCTCCTAGTTGTCGGCTGAATGTTATATTAAGCAATTTAAAGCCTACCGAATACAGGATAATGTTGCTGGAGTCGACTTTTTGATGATAATGATTTAAGAGTTCCTAATATATTTTTCATTTCTACAATTAAAAATAAAGATCTTAAGTTCAATTTGGTGTATATAAACAATTTTAAATAATAGACTTTTTTGGGTGCTTCTATAAAATTTTTCTAATGTAATTTATTGCTTTTAAAAAAAAAAATACTTATGATGATATACCTACATACATATGTGTATGTCTCTACTTATGTACTCGTACTTTTTTTTAAAATTTAAATATGTAATTCAAATACTTAAGTATGTAGTATGTGTAAAAAAATCTATGTGTTTCCTTAGCTTCCAGATATTAAAAACTAACAAGATATTTAAAAAATATGTGAGTCCGTTATGAAGGTGTGTACCTATATGAACATACCTATTTTATATTCATACATACATACATGTGTATAAATATGTGCTTATGTATGTATGTATGTTGGTTAGAATTAAATGTTTTATTATGCACTTTTATTATTATACTCGTATCTACCTATCTTATTAAACTATATATCCATACATACAAATGTATGTGTATATGTACGTATGTTGGTATTATCTATTATGAATTATGAAGACTTGAAAAAGAAAACATTTTTGCCATTAAAATAGCACCCCAAGAATACAAATGGATATTGAAGATATTGACCAAATAATCCAATAAATATCTACTTATAAAAAATAAATAAATTTATATTTACCTACCTAATAGGTATGTAGAATTACAAAAAAAAAAAAAAAATACCTACCATATTAAGATTATCGTTTAGCTTTTGAATATTTAAATATGAGTACAAATACTCGATTTTGTACAATAAAAAAATAAATATGTATCTAAAAAATATAAAATAAAAATCATACAGTAGACAGACAAATAAGCACAAGATTCTTTTGTTTTGTCATGATTCTTTGGTTTCTCTTCTCGCCCGCCTCCAGTCGTCTAAGTCCATTACTTAAATTGAAAAACAAATAAACAGTCATAAAAAATATTTTTATAACAAGCGCATTAACTCACTTCAGCATTCCAAAGATGATTTACAATGTGACCGTTATAATACGAGGGCGCTAGTGTGTTCCATTTTGTTGACTGAATTTACAGGCACAGACACACACTTGCACACAAAATTACATGCTCAGGGACAGCAAATTTTATATAGAAATACAGAGAAAAAAGAGATACGTACTGTGACAGTAATGCCAATTTATTGTTTTTTACTGATCCAAAATGTATGTTTTCCTATTTATATATTTATAAACATTTTTGCACTTGATCACATTTTTTATTTTACACTATGAATTTTTTCCGCAAGCATTTTTTAAGGTTAAAAACATTTTACTAATTTTGATATTTTATCCTCTTCGCATATCATATTCTATTCTAACATGACAGATATCGAAAGCAAACTATAAAATTTCACTAATACCTATTCTAAGCTTTCTACTATTTTATTAAATTTCTTTTGAAGACAACTACGTTCAGAAAAAGCTGTTTTTTGGCATAGTGTTGAAGTATCGGCTACACAATAAATAATAAAATGCTTAAGTACATTTACTAAATCTTATGTTTTTTGTAAAAAATTTGTATAAAACATATTTTAAATAAATTATTTTCAATGTTTGTGCAGCGCTTTTGTAGTTACCGCTTTGATAGCTTTTGCTTGAAAAAGTTGACATCTCTGGTAATGCGGCAACGATAAAAGAAGAAAGAGCGAGAGAGAGAGAGAGTGAGAGATAGAGAAGAGAGCCACATTTTGAAAATTGAAAAATGTATCTGAGAGATACAATAAGCAGGTCGTTTACTTGTTCGCCCACCAATACTAAGCATAAATATGCATGCATTTAATATTTTCTCTCCGTTGCTTTGAATTAGATTCCTATTACATTTAAAATCAGTGATGAAATTTTAAACAAAGTGGGGCTTCTCTTTAGGCGATTTTTTTGCACCTTTTTATTATTATGGGCCATAATTGTACTGCGACCGGCCTGTAAGATCTATAAGTGTTTTACAATTTACCAAGTCTTATGAAATAAAATTATAATAGGGTAAACGTTTTTAAGTTCAGTATGTATCGGTAGCAGAGAGGTTATATTTATAAAAATTAAATTTTGGTTAAATAATATATTTAAAAAGCGTTCATCCTAAGCGGGTAAAAGACACGCCAAATTTCAACAACAAGCAATATATTTGGTGCTTTTTTTTTAATGACAGTCACATGTATACGTTATTTGTGAATTTGATAAAAAGCAAAACTAGTTTGATTTTTGTAAATACGCACACAAATGCAAGTTTGATATTGAAATTTGACGTGTCTATCATCCACTTTACAGAAATGAGTAATTTTTTAAAAATGGTTTCTATAAAAAGAATTTAATGACAAGGCCAATTTTGAATAATTTGGTAATAAATAGCACAGAAATATTGACGAAATAATGTTTTTAATAAGTACAACTTGAAAAAAAAAAATAGTTTCTCTTATGTACACTGAATAAATTCGTTTTTATTTTAATTTAAGAAAATCTAAGTTTTAAAATAAAATTTGCATTCAAAATTTTAAGTTTTTGAAATAGAGGTGAGTCTTTACAGGGCTTTAATGGAATTCTCCATATAACATAAAAAAATTCAAATTATGTGGCAAAATTTAGATTAATTGGTGACCCAGCAAAATGTTAAAAGCATAATTTTTTTTATTATATTCACAAATACGTCCTCCTTAGGCAATACTTCTTAAGCCAATTGAATTTTCTCATCAACTTTTAGATTGCACGGCAGCAAAATTCTGAAGACTTCCATTAGTGCGTTAAGGAGTACACTTAGATGGATTTGTGTGGACAGCACCCAAAGCTAATGCAGTGTAAATAGTTCTACCAATAGATTTTCATTGTTTATTAACTTTTGAGCTTCGGTTCTTAGAGATAAATTTAGCTTATTAGCACGGTTACATAGGGAGCTATTGTAGTTTTAAAATGTATTTTTTTGGTATTGTAAGAGCTGATAGTGCGGAAATTTATTTGAAAATTTAACAATTCTTATAGGTACTTTGTTTTTTGAATTAAATTATTTATTCCAGCTAAAAGATATTATAACAAAAAAATTATAATCACTTTAAATCAATCAGTCAAAGTTGGTCTACCTATAAACTCTGATCCGAAATAATTTGACTTTTAATACCTACTAAAGCACTGCATTAGTATACTTGAAACCGCTTTTAAGCATTCCCTTATATCATATATAGCGTTTTAACTCTATTTTTGCTTGTCTTTAGTGGGTTTTATTGAACAATATGATTAACAGTTCTGTAGAAAATACGCACCGCTAGCGCTCATATTTAAGGATGACGTTTTAATATAAATAGAGGGCGCTAAAAACCATTCGCTTGCCGCTCTAATTTGAGTTGGACTGAAAGACATTTCGACATATTTTCCCCCACAAACTTATATACCATCACTGTTGCATAAACCGTTTTCTCTCTGATTTTGTAATCTCTTCTCTCTTTGGAGGTTTTTCTTTTCATTATTGTGTTTGTTTTCGATATTGTAATTAAATTTATTTTAAATTCCTTTGGCCAACAACAATTTCTATTTTCATTTTAAGATTACTGGCATAATATTTGTTATGGCTGTAACTTATTTGTCTATTCGTTTATTTGTATTTAAATTTTGTATCTTTGCGTGCATTGGGAATAAATAGGGTTTGATTTGATTGTGTCTGTGGTGGGACATTTTACACGGTTGTACTTTTTACACACCACAGAATCGGTTCGGGAATACGAATTTAATATTTATGTAAGTGAATATCTGTTGTTTTCAGTAGCCAAGTCAAATTTAGGATAGTTATGATTAGAAAAGCGTTATTAGTCTTTTTGCTTTAGAATACATGAGTTGTTTGGAAAAAAAAATTTTTTCCAACAAAATTTGTACAAATTGAGAAATAAATTTTAGAAAAACTGTAAGTTTTAAAAATAAATAAAATTAAGTCACTTACATTTTCATAATACAGAGTAACAATAGAAATAAAAAAAAATCTAGAAGAATAATAAGAACGATTCTCTAAAAAAAGAACGTGATATATGATAGTCAAAGGCCTAGAAGTACTTAAAAAATGTTATAGGTATTTAATATTATCTACAACTAGACTAAGTAGTTCAGGTCAGAGCAGTTCCAAAATTACTTAAAAAATACAGAAAATATTGGTATATATGACAATTTTTGCACAGCCATACGTGATATACTGAAAGAAATATTTTTCATAAATACAATAAAACGATAGTATTAAAATTGTTCATTAATGCAATGAAATTATTTCATTAAATTAATAAATATTTCACAGAATTAATAAAATATTTGTGATTGATTTGAAAATAATTGATTTTTCATTGGTTTAAGAACAAAATTCTTTCAATGTAGTGTATAAATGGAGTGCATAATATAGATCTATATTTGTAACTACTCGATATAATATAATTTTCACTTTAATAAATTTTTTTATAGACTCTTAGAAAAAAAATGTTCTAATAAATATCTCGTGTTATTTGAAAAACTATTGTTTTTGAGGATATTAATGTATATCTAAGTACTCTACTTTTCAAGAATATTATACCTATTTTTCTCATAGTTTTGTAATGCAAATTCAAATTAAAATTTGTTTTTTTTATCTTTTAACTCTATCAATGCATTCCCTTTTTTCAGGCAAAAATTCATGATTATAATTCGAAATAAATCATTCAAAAGAATTAAAAAAAAGCCTAGTCAATACATATTGAAATAAATAAATATATTGCTAGTTTATTTATGATGCATGGTGCAAATTACAGATGTCTGACTGTATGTCAGACTGAGTGACTGACTGATGTACATGGTACATTCAATACTAAAAATTTATGCGCGTTGTTTGAATATTAAAATAATTTGAAAACTGCTAAAACAATACAATAGGGGCGTTTATCCACTAAGTTATAAGCAAATGACCATATTCTAGTTACTAGGCATTGATTCAGTTATTCAGTCTGTTTGCCTGGCAGTTAGTCAGCCAAAGAATGAATACGCATGAGTTGGAAATACATACTTATTTCTAGTGTAATGAGTGTCTGAATAGATTAAAATTTTCATATTTTTTTTTTTTTTTCAGTGATTGTTTAAATCAAAATTAAGAATGTTGTTTTAATGAAGATTTATGCAGTATTTATTTTTTCTTAAACAAAAGTACCGAGAGTAAAAGAATTTTGTTGTTTGAATCAATTCAAGACTTTTTTTTATTTTGTGTACACACACAATGTTTGTTTTATGTGTTTTCAGGGTCAAATTAATCGTTTCACATTTAGAAACATACCTACTACTTACAGAATGATGCTAATAATTATGTAAATGAAAATTTAAATATTAAAGATGTCATATATTTCTGTTATCTTAAATGTAGAAAACAATAGAAATGACATTTGAAAATTCTTCAATTGTATATTTGGTAAATTTACTCTGGAGCGGACTCCATTAGTGAGACCACAGGGCAATATGTCCAAAAGCATTTTTGTGTCAAAGAGCTGTTTGTTTTAGAATTTTCTCAGCCTGACTATACGCTTGAACTTGTTTGATAGAATAATTGATTATTTAGAAACAGCTAGACAACCGAAAATGAGTATAAAACCTGTTTAAATAGTTTTAGTTATATACTTATCAGAGATAAAAAATTCTCTTAGTATTCACTGTTAAAAAAGTAGACTTTTACTGAGAGCTGACTTTAGTTCATACGAATTTTATGAATTTAAAATCGTTTTTAAAAAGATACCAACTTTAATGTAACTATGATTATGGGCCAATATTTTTTAACAAAAATGTTAACAAACAAATAATTTATTAAACACTAACCCCCAAATTCATAAAAAATATTATGTGCTTAATAAGGAGTTATTTGACATATACTGCATAGAAGTCTGTCAAATAAGCCCTTAATAAGCACATAATATTTTTTATGCATTTGGGGGTAAATATCTCTTGTTTTATAATGGCTGCCTCAGTAAGAGTGCACGTTTTAAATTTAGTGCACAAGCCCATTTGAAATACACGTGATACTACGATACACTAGAACAAAGTTTCTAGTAGTCCAAAAAGTCCTGTGCAAAAATGACGCAACAGAACACGCATTGACACGTTTCGAAATTTTTTTGAGTTGAGATAATACTGTAACCAGCTTTGTCATATTTAAAAAATTTTTTTTGCAAGTTTTTTGAAAAGTTAAAAGTTTTTAAGTTTTTCTTCTCAAATAATAGTTTTTTGAAAATTTGAATACCTAACAATAGTTTTATCAATTTTTTTAAAATAAATTTTATATTTTGTAAAACTTTACTATTTTTCGTTTATTGCAAAAACTGTTCAAACTTATTTTATTCTTTTTACTATCTTTTATTGCATTAATGGTTATGTTGTTTTATGGTTTTGTTTTTCACAGTCAACAAATTATTCCGTTATTTCAGCTACCACCTCAAAATTAAAAAGTAAATGCCTAACAAATTGATTTCTTTTTAATTAATAAATCTGTGCTTTTTTAAATAAATTAAAACTAAAACACACACATTTATACTCTTTTTTTTAATGATTTGTAAGAAAAAAGATTTTTTTTCTCAGAAATTTTGAAAATTTTCAAACAAAAAAAAATATAACGATACTGACTGTTATACCCAACAATACAGAATGAAACTTACCTTCGTAATAAAAGTATCTACGAAAAATTTGGTTTAGAAATGTACTTAACGAAATAATAATTTTTTTTAACTAACACCATCGTGAACAAAAACCATATAAACACAAATAATTCACAATAACGATTGTGCAAAATATGGTATGTAAATCGACTAAGCACCTGCACAATATGATAAATAGAACGAAAAATTTTAATATCTACTGTTTAAAAATCCCGTTTATTTAATAGATGAGAAAACGAGCGTTGTCAAAACGAAAAGCGTTTTCCAAAACGCCAAAGCATGTTCTGGAAACCGGGCGTTTTGCTTCCGTTTTTCTCATAGAATGTAAATGGGAAAACGCCAGTTTATAAGTAAACAATTGACAAAATCAAATTAAAATCATATTTTTTTTATAAGAAAAGGCCCATTTTCTTTTCAATTTGAATTGAAATAAAAAGAAAACCTATTTAATTTAAGCTGTGCAACATTTTGTTTTCTTTTTGACTCTTAGTTTTTGCAAAATTCAAGCCAAAATTAAGCAATCGCCAAAGCTAAGCATTTTCCGTTTTTCAGAACATGGATGATATTGTTAGGTTTTTATCCTATTATAAAAACGTTTAACTTATTAAGGGTTCTTTGTTGTAAAATAACAGCACAATAAGTTTTCTTTTCTTAACACAACAGGCTCGATCGAAGGGAGAAAAAGAAGAGATGTTGCCGTATTAAAACGTATATATAACACAAACAAACAAACAAACAATCAAACAGAAAATGAATATAGATTGTTTCACTTAAATACTTGTGGTTTAATATATCAATATAAACTCGTTTAATCTGTTTTCTATTTAAAAAAAAAAAAATTTTGAAAATTATTTGCAAAATAAATCTTTTGTAAACAAATACATTTTTCAACAGGACCTCATACCTGTGAGCTAACAAATATCGTATTATACATGTTAGGAAGTATGTTAAGCTTTCATATGCATTTAAATACAATTATCTTGTAGTTCTTAGTTGTAACTTGTGTTTATTAAATTTGTTAGGGGAAAAAATTATGTAAAAAAATATTTATATTCAAAATAAATCATGCATATAAATAAGTGTAATACATTCCCTTCAACAACTGTGAAGAAAGAAAAAAAAATGTTGCACAAGAGTCCTTATAAAAAAAGTCTTGATGGAAAATTCACCCTACTGAATAGTGTAAATAAACATATACTTAATTTCATTTAAAACAATAACTTTTTCATACATTTATTTTTGTGTTCTACAAATGCTTGTACAGTGGAAAATTATGAGTATTTTAGAATTAAAATCTTAAGTGCACTGAAAAATAACTGAATCCCAGGAAATAATGAAGGGAAACTTGGCCACCTTTCCAAGTAAACCTTTCCAAGTAAAAAGAGCTGACTTAAAAGCTAGACCAAAAATAGTCATGTCATAAGTGTCTGAGGCAATATGCGGGAATATGATTAGAATCATTTGATATGGAGCCCTGATAAAATTATAAATTAAGCAGTCCCAGCTAAAAAATAATTAAATAAAACAAATAAATTTCAATGAAAGAACTAAAGGAAATTTATTTGAATCTTCAAGCTGTTTTAACAGAGTAAATTTTCATTTTACTAATCAAGATTTTTAACAGGTTGTTCTAAATTTGTATATATTTACACGATTTTCTTCATCTAAGACCTCTCACTCATAGAGTAAGGAACCGGCTGAGACCAGGTAAAACAGATAGTAAAAAATACATTTACATTCATAAGAAGTTAAATTTTGCTCTGCCGAGTCTTCTATACCCTTCACTGTAGTAGCCAAATATTAATATTTTTCACTTTCGATATTCTTCTTTAATAAACATATCACTACATAGTATAAAACAAAGTCGCTTTCTCTGTCCCTATATCCCTATGTATGCTTAAATCTTTAAAACTACGCAACGGATTTTGATGCGGTTTTTTTTAAAATAGATAGAATGATTGAAGAGGAAGGTTTATATGTATAATCTTGGAAGGTTTAACATCACAATACTGCCCGGCAAGTAGCGCTATAGTCGGTATCTGGCTTATTTGCCTACTACCTGTTTTTACCCGGTCTCGCACGGTTATTTACTCTATGAGTACGATTTTTTAGTGTAAGAAGATCGAATATATAAAAATATTAAGGCAAGACAACGTTTGCCGGGTCAACTAGCAACCTATATAAAAAAGAAATGGAAAATTTTGCTTAAAATAATTTTCTTTGAATACCTACTTTTTGGTTAATCCTGAAATAAATAATAAATTTCAATTCAAGAAATTCAAATTAAAGAGTTCTAATAAAATATCCTTTCTGAGCATCTCATCATTTTTAAAAACAATAAAATGTCTGGAGGCACTCAATTTTGTAAATAATAAAAAAAGAAATTCTAAGAACGATAACCAATAGGAATGCAAAAAAAAAAAATAATAATTCTAATAAGAATTTAAAATATATATGTAATAATTTCTATTTGGAATTTAAAAGTTTAACAAAATATTAATCTTTATTTGTGCTTAATTCCAGAAATTGTGTTGGTTTTAAAATTTATTCTTTTACTCATGATATTGTCATGAGTTATTTATTCAATACAATAAGTACTAGTTTTCAATATTAAAATGTTGGTTGGGAAATTTATTTATTTATTCAGTTCAATGCTTACTGAGTTTTTTGTTTGAATATTTGAATCTTTTTGTAACTATTTATTAATAATTCTTATTTAGTCAATTGCTTTTACAATATAAAGGTTCTAATGTTTGCAAGAAACGTTGGGAGTAACCTACTGAGGATTCAGAGTAGCGTCTGATGAAATGGTCCATATAGGTATGCTATCCCCTTCAGTACTTATTGTACTCAATAAATAACTCATGAGAATATCATGAGCAAAAGAATAAATTTAAAAACCAACACAATTTCTGGAATTAAGCACAAATAAAGATTAATATTTTTCTAATTTAAAATATATTTAATTTAATTTCATTGAAAATGTTTGCAAGCATTTTTTAAGCCGAACATGTTAAATAAAATATTTAATTTCAAATTAAGAAATTAAAATACTCAATAAATCTAACGCACAAGTCATTAAAAGGCACACTAACTTCGTGCTTGTGTGCATAAACACTACGCACATGTACAGCTTTCAAGTTACCATAAAAAAGCAAAGCAGAAATTAATGAAAATTTGAAATATCGGTTGTATTTTAAATTTTTCTCTGCCAATTGTGTACTGATTATTTTGATTATTTGCACAGGAAAAGCTTATTTATCAGTATGGGTCAGGAGAACTCAGTTTTTCAGGCAGAAATACATGCATACCATAGATCTCTGCCTAAGAGAAGAACTAGAAAGAGACACAAATAACATTCACATCTATATTCACTCGGACAGTAGAGCGGTATTACTGGCACTCAGTGCCTTTGAGATAAGATCAAAATTGGTCTGGCATTGCCTAAAAATTTCTAAAAAGTCTAGCATCTAATAACAGGGTTCATTTGGTATGTAGGCAATGAGAAGGCAGACGAACTTACAAGAAAAGGGGCGGCAAATATATTTATTGGCCCAGAACCATTCTGGGGACTGTCTGGGAGCTCTATTAAGCTCATTTTTAGGGAGTGGCAACAATACTGGCTGGAAACAGCAGATATCAAGATAACGAAAACATTCGTGCTATTCCGATCTCGGAAGAGAATAAGGGAATTACTTAGCTTGATCCGGTGAGGAATTCGCGTTGTCATAGGATTCCTGATTGGACATTGCAGAGTATTGAAACACTTGGCGAATATGAGGATCAGTTAAAATGGCCTCTGCATGTTATGTAACAAAGATGAAGAGACAGCAGAACACATATTGTGTCACTGTAATGATCTCATTTGGACTCGTTTTCGCTACTTAGGACAACATTACCTACAACTGTCGGCCATGGCGGACAAATAACACAATTAAGTTTTTGAATTCTTAATGAATACTAACTTGAGAGTAGTGTTGCAATAGGTCTGTTTTAGCCGCAGTGACCAAGTGAATTGTTCCCGCTTCTTATTCTAATTCTAAGTGCACAGCCATTATGACTATTATTTCGTACCATGTTTTTTTGTCCGTATTTTATTTTAGATAAAATAGGAAAATATTTATTAAAAATAGAAGTAGTTGCAATTACGGACCAATTGTACTGACTACATGCAGGAATTTCCAAGAAATTGGCATACCAAACATTTTTAAGGCCCTTAGGACTTTAGAAAGTTGATATCAACTTCCGCGCTCAAATGTGAAGAATAGACTGAATCATTGATGATTTTTAAAAATGCAATTCGGCATGATTTTTACGAAGCTTAAATGTTCTAAAACTTTATTACAAATGAACTTTATGCCAGCAATCTGCTTGCTACTGCAAATTGCCACTGTAGCTAGTAGCTCTTTAGAACGAGTTGCTAACGATCTGATATCTTTTTATCATGATCAAGGCTGCTTACATTTCCTAAATGACATTAAAGTGTATTCTTCATTTCTACTCCTCTTTGTTGTGTGTTTAACCACTGTGCAGGTTAAACCTTTTTAACTTTTTGATTTAATAGGTGCTTGTTTACTTATGCTACCTTCCATAATAATAACTACACTGCTATTATCTAACTACTAGTTAGTTGTTTACTTGTTTCTCCTTTATGCCAACACGTCGTTCATATTAAGTAAAGAACAATTTAAATTTAACGACTTTCAAATAATTAAAGTTTAGTTTTGTTTTAAATTTTATTTTAAGGGGAAACATTTGTTAACAAAAATACAAAAAAAAAATTATATATTATGCAAATTGTTTAACACTTTTGAGACATGCACGTAAACATTAATTGAGCATTATATTTTATGAATTTATTTATATAAATTATTTGTCAGTTTCTGTCATTCTAAAGGACTTACGTTAATCTTAAATTTTGCAAAATTTATTTTGTCATACACTTTACTTTCATTCCATTTTTGTGCTGGTATTTTCCCAAATTGATGTCTTAAATTATACTTCACAGTAAATTTAACTGAATTTAAAAAGCGAAGAAAATTATGATGTTGTGGTACAACCAACTTAAATTTTAACATATACTCGTATTTACCCACCAGCACTCGGTCTAAAATGACCATAAACTCTTCCCTAAGGGTGGAATATTTATGTAACAATTTATAATTTAATGTGAAATTAACTAGAGAGAAAAAACTTTAGTTTTATTAAAATTTCTTTGCTGTACGAAACGTGTAAATGGTAAAATGCAACCAATACTCTTATAACGGGTGGCCCAAATGAGACCTAGTGAGCGTATTGTAGTCGTTGTTGGGGGTCTTGCGGTAGAAGCTGTTGCACAATTTGAAGTTTGTATAGATACATCTTAAGATCCACCTTTAAAATTCTCTGTAATGTTGTTCTGGGTATACCCAATTGGCCGGAACGGCGACGAGTTGAGACAGATGGATCATTTGCAACACTCTGCTGCACAGCTTACACGTTGTCTTCAGTACGAATATTTCGATAAACACCTCTTCCTGTACGGTCGGCAACTGCACCCAGTTCCTCAAAACGGCGAACTAAACTTGTAATCATGGAAGATGTGGGCGCTGATCTTACGTTAAAGAAAACTGCGATAATTTCGCTGCATCAGAATAACTGATCGTTGAGAAGAATAATAAAAATCGATAATTTTAATGCGTTGATGTGGACTGTACGTATTCATTTTATATTTCCAAGAGTTCAGTTATATAGTCTGCAAAAAGAAAAAATAAATTATGTTAAAAAATAAAAAAGTTATTTGTGTTTCACATCAGCTGGTCTTATTTGGGCCACCCTGTACTTGTTTGACTTTCCATGTTCGCACAGAATTAGAATCTTTGCCATTAGCCATCTCTTAAGTGCAACATAAACATCATCATAAACTTCATTAGTGGCAGTCTCTAACTTGTCTGTGTATTTCGTGAAAATAAAATTTTTAAATTTTCGGAGTTTGTTTTTGTTTTTATAGTTTTAACCACTTTGGGAGTGAAATAAAAAAGCAGTTGCTTTCATATGAAGTATTTAACGACAGATATTTGAATTTTAAAATGTGAATACTGGGATGATTCTGTAGATTAGCGGATAGTAATCTGATTAACCCCAAAATTTCTTGAAATTTTTTAAACAATCTTTTAATTTATTTAGTTGAACTCTTTACTGTGTCAGCTGATCTAAATTATGTGACAATTAATAGGGGTTTTATACTATAATTAAAATGTTAAGATTTTCATGAGATTTTGATAAAGGAAAATCAAAAAGTATATGATACATCATCATACATCATACATTTATTTGATACCTAAAGGAATGTAATTGGCTTACTTTACGAACCCAGTCTAAAGTTTTCATTATTTGGTGACTATGTTTATACTAATGCTTTATATTTACTAGTTCAGTGACATGTTAGAAATTATGTGAAAGTATCAACTAATTAATTTCATAGACAAATCTCTTTCTGCATAATTCCTTTCTTCTTCGGGTTATTATAAATTTCTTGACGTTCTGTCTTATTTAAGGTGTTAATATATACATTTTTTAATATATAATTTAATTTACTTTTTTAAGTACTTTTGCCAGCGCAAGCGAAAACTTTTGCTACAATTGTTTGATGATGTTTGATAACAAAAATATACTAAGAAAATGATATTCCTTAAAATGAGGAAATTTATTAAAAAAATAATTTTAAATTAGTTTTCTGATTTCCTGTTAACACGTTTTTTCAATAGTTTGATTAATTTTTGTCCAGATAATGTGGCAACAACAATCTTTGTCATATGACCAAACTTCTGTAAATTTTGCAAAATTATTTCTGCTCTACTGGAAGTTTCTACATGAAGGAGCTACTTTTTCATTTCATGATGATATTGCTTAACAAAATGTGTATTTTAAATACATCATCAACGCAGTTGCTTGAAATTTTCCTTTCCTTTCCTTTTTATTTTCATTCCTCTACCCAATTATTCGCCTCAAGTAATCATCCGGACTTGTGTGTATGTAGGAGTTAAGTTAGTTACTTTAGCATTAAATATATATTAAATTTTCCTTTTCATTTTCATTTTATTACGGAAGAGAGTCCAAACCAACTAATCGCAATATAAATACATGCAATTGGTGTGCTGCTGCAAATGCAGAATAAATTGTCTGTAAGTAGTTTGCTATTACATGAAATGGTGATGTATAATAGAGAACTACAGTAAATACATATTAATGTAGTTAGAACATTTAATTGCATAGACTTGGAATTATATTGATGTGGTAGAAATGTACTTTGGGAAGATTTTGAAATTTTCTCTTTGACTTTATTTTTTGTCTGAATAAATTATTAAAAAACCAGGACTTTAACCTGCAGTGGTGATGCAAAACACAAGTGCGATAAGAACACAATTTTGTACTCTTTATAGCTTTCGCAATATTTTTTTGAAAAAGAAGCAAAATCAAATTGCAAAGATTTGAACAGTAAAGAACTGTAACAATATGAAAAAATAAAGGAAATTAAATCAATTTGTACGTGTTTTTAATTTAAAATAAAATATAAAATGAGGGATTCGAACGTGTGCAATGAGTTTCAAAAAGAATCTTAAGGGAGAGATCCGATATACTTTTCTTAAAATTAATCTGTTTTGAAAATGGTTTTAAGTTCCACGTTTCTCTTAGCATTTAAAAAAAATTTCCGTTTGAATAAGGAAGCGTTTGTATTTGTCTTAAACACTAGTCAACACGGCCTAAAAGTTTCAAAAAGGCCCACAGCAATTCCAAGAATACACAATTTGTTTTCCCTAAAAATAACAATTTTATAAAATTAAATATAAAACTTTTTTATTATAGTTACATGTTTATCCTTTAGTTTATACTTTGCGACTGAACTTTTGCTATAGCTATTTGTATTTATTCAACGATTCGAGTATGCGAAAGGGCTTTGCGAAAACGTATTACAGAGTAGCAATAGAGAGTAGCCTCTCTGTTTTTTCTATTGCACAACAAATATTTAAAATAAATTTTTTTTTAACAAAATATTAATCTTTGTTGGTTATATTAAGTTTGCTTTAGAAATATTAGGTTTTTAAATTTATGGTTTTCTTCATGATATTCTCATGAGTTAGTGTTTATTCGGTACAATAAGTAGCGATCCTCATATTTGACAAATGTTTCAATATTCTTTAAAGCCAGAAAGCTCTTTGGAGTCCCAGTAAATACCTGCTGCGATTGTTATCTAGCTTAAGCCAGATCATCCTCGCCATATTGCACATCCGTTGCCACACTAGAAATTAAAAAAAAATCTGCTGCATCTAATTTAATGTTTTTTTTTTTAATATTCATACATGTACGACTAAATATTTACTTATTGTTGTCTTATTTAAAAAATAATACAGTTGAATGTTCAGCAAAATGAAACAAACATTTTATTTATGCAAAATGTGCTTAAGAACTTGTGTAATATTGCACTGTCCTGCTTCTGGAAGTGAAATATTTTATTTTATGTATTTTTTTTGTTATTTATTCTGTCCACAATATTATTAAAAAAAAAAACTAAAAAAAGAGTTTTTTAGTGTAATAAATCTCTGGTGGTATGGTTTGTCATAATATGAAGAGTAGTTTACGAGTAAATGCTACAGAACGATGCACTAAATGACAATTTTTCATTTGATTCTAGTAAAAGAAACAATCATTGTGTAAATCTCTCTTAGTTATACTCATGCCTCTTGTACATAAAGAGACTGCTGTTCAGGGTATTTAAATGGAGAGCAAAAGAATTGCAAGTAAATATTATAAATTTATTGGGTTAAGGCACATGTGGATTTAGAAGCAAAATTAAAAACCAATATGTATATTAAAATTGAAATAATAATTGCTTAATTCAGGGACAGGAAAATTTTATTGACTCCGTTATAAGTTCTTGCTGAATGTTTTTTATTGAAAACATCGTTCATATATTCTCACCATCGAGCGCCTTTTTGAATGAAATTATTTTTTTCCTTTGTGTTTCTTGACACCTGAGGCAAACCTAAAATCTGTACCAGATAGTTGTCATGGGATTTAAATTATTTTGTTTTGTATTATTTAGTTGAAAACTGTAATCATTGAAAAGTTTTTCCTTTTTTCTTTGCTGCTAAAATTAAGTTTTAAAGCTAACTAAAACTCTCAATTATTTACTTTCCCTCTGTTGCTTTAACTGATGAACTTTTTCTTTTGCCAAACTGGTATGTAAAGGAAAACATTTAAAAGCGAAAAAGTTTTTCTTTTGCAATTTTAAATTAAATTGCTTTCATGAGTGTGTGATTGCTACTCTACATACGAGTCAGTTTATATGTACAAGCACATACATAAATCACATGTATGAGAGGCTGCAACTAGTACAAGTTGTATGTATTTGTTCGTCTCTCACACTCCTTTATGCTGTAACAAATTTAATTTGCGGTATTCACTGGTTTATCATCTTCTAAAGAAATCATACATATTCCCCACACGTAAAACTGTTATTGAAACGTATCAATTGAAAAGAAAATCGTACTTTGTTCTGAACGTGTGTGTCATCCTGGTAAGAAGAAAAAAAAAAATATAAAATAGGAACTAAATGAATACGAATAAAAAACCAGTTTGAATGCCAGAGTATTTCAAGCACTCGCTTTTTTTTAAGTGAAAGTAAATAAAAGTATTTAATTTCAATTAGAGGTGCAGATGTATATGTGACAATGAATGCCAATTGAATAATAAAATAAAACGTCTTTTTAATGTAGTTTTACTCAAGAATATTTTAAAATAATTTTACAAGTTTTTATTCTTTTATAAAAAAAAAAAATTAATAAAAATAAATAAAGAAAGAGGTGACAGCTTGCCATTGATTTAACATTATTATGAATATTTTAGAGCAACAGATGTTGTTAAAAGTGTTTGTGTTTTTTGAAGAGCATGACACGCATTGCAAGAATATGAACAAAATATTTTTAATCACTACAATTAATTGAAAATTAACATTTTTGAATACTTAGAATCAAACTTTAAACCGTTTTTTTTTAAGGAAAACAAATTGTACATAAACTAAGGCTGAAAAAAATTTATCTTCGAGAGCATTTTTTTTTATATATTTCACGTCTCTCTTTCAGAGGGAGACAAATGAGTTTATTCTGTATTTTGTATTCATTTTATATTTTGTTTGCATAATGATGAATTCACTTTCTCCTGTATTTGATTTTTTCAGAAAAAATCGCATTTTTTGCTTAATGTGTTCTTACATTTGCTTTTGGAATATAAAATATCAAAGAAATTGACTGAAGAAATATTTTGGGGAAACTTTTTAAATGACCATTAATTAATTGGTAGAAAAAATTATTTTGAAAAAAAAAGAGTTTTATTCTTAGCATGAACTTCATTCAAGACACATTTTTCGTAATGACTTAAAAATGTTGCTAAAACAAATGTTGCTCGCGACAAAAATTTTCTTGGAAAAAATTTCACTTAAATAAAAAACATGAATTTTATGTTTGATGTGTTTATTTTTTGGTACTACTGTTGGGGGCTTCTACGCCAGAGAAAGCCGGATACCAGATAGCGGAGTGTGGAAACCTGAAAGGTTTGATAGACTGCCCTTCAACGAAAACTGCCCCAGCTGCCGGTCACCCAAGAGTAAAGAGACAGTCTTTCATGTTCTCTGCAAGTGCCATATTCATAAAATAATTAACAATAGGTTTGTAAGAATATTTATTAACAAAATAAAAAAAAAATGTGAATATTTTTCCAACAAGTTTTGTTTTTATGGAAAAAGTTTAATGAAATTTAAATTTCTGAATATTTTAGAAACTTAAGCCACAAACAGAAAATAATATGGTCAAGGATGCCTCAATTTAGATGAAAATATTTTCGGTCTGTAATATCATAAAATCATAAATATTTGCGTGTGTAGCAGTAATTAGTAGAAACTCTACAAGCTGCCTTAATAACTTTTTAATTAACTTTGAGCTAATTACAAACCAATTATTGTCTTTCAAAATAGAAAACGATAAACCGCATACATATACAAGTACACAGAAACATGTATGTAGAGAAATGCATACATACGTTTAAATTAGTTGTACCACAAATGTCAGGGCATTAAGATACTGACACTCCTTGAAAAGTGCAATATATTGTGTCTAATAAAGTCAAACAATTGCTAGTAATTAAATACAATTAACACAAATTAAGTTAAAATATATAAAATAAGTTTTCTTTGTTTCTGGGCTCCTATTTTGAAATAAATAAAATGCAATTAATGTAGGTTAATTTAAAAGTTATTTAAAAAGTAATTGCAAAACTATTCTACAAACTATTTCATTAACACATTTCGACTGCTTGGCTATCGCATATTTCCTTAGGCTCTTCAACGCTCTTGTAGATTTCGTTTTTTTTTCTTCTTCGAATAAAGTCATTGTTCACTTCGCAGAAGATCTCTGTACCTATGACACAGTGTATCCATGCCTTTTTTTAGGCAAATAGCCTGACATTTCATTGTCCACATGTCTTTTATATCCCGGTAACCTCAATAGGGTAGTCGAATTCCTATCTGCTAAAGCATTGATAAGTTTTTTGACAATCCTAAATCAACGTCGTTTGGAAAGAATAGCTTACTAATGTATTTAATGTATTTATCTTAAGTGCCTCTTTATACACATTCCCTTGAATATAAGCTAGAGAAGGGAAACAATATCCCCTCTAAAAGAATGTGGCCTTTATTGTCACGTGAGTGCTTTGTAAAATATAAGATGCCATTTGGTCTTTTTATAAGTGGAATTTGATATTCTTGTGAATATATTTTTGATGTGCCTCTGTAGGGAACTAAAAGTAAATCTAGCTTACAAATGAATTGTTATTTTTGGAAAGTGGTATTTCATTAGACTAAATGCAAAAGTGGTTTTTATTATATTGTTCTTTTAAAACAGTGAAATATTTAAACTCACGGAATTATTTGATAGTCACAACTAAATGTTATTCAGTTCGATTTGACAGACGGTATTCAGTAAAAAAATCCAAATACAAATAAAGTTTTACTTATCTTAATATATAAAATTCGACTGTACGTGTGTTTTATATTGTACTCCTCTTAAACGACTGCACTGATTTAATTGAATTTCTGTCTATGCTTTGGGTTACGCTTTGGAAGGTTTAGCATCACGCAGTCGGTATCTGGGTTATTTATCTACTACCTGTTTTTACCTGGTCTGGCACGGTCTTTTACTCTATGAGTACGATTTCTTAGGGTAAAAAGATCGAATATATAAAAATGTTATATTTCCATTAAAATACAAGGTAAATTTTTATAAAAATTAAAATAGAATACGCCCATTAACACGCTCACTTTAAATTTTTTTTTCAAATTGGAGAACGGCTGGAACGATTTAGCTAATTTTTTTCTTATATCGTCGGCATAACCCAACTTATATTTTAATGAAAAGAAAAATTTTGCCACGCCCACTTTTTAAGTTTATATCAAAACGGAGATCATCTGGACCGTTTTGGCTAATTTGGCTTATATTTTTCTTCTCTTTTTAATTATTTTTCAATATAAATAAAATTTGAAATCAAAACAACGTTTGTTGGGTCAGATAGTATATTTATAATATTGTAAGGATGTTACTGACATTAAAATAATTTGCGAAAACCTCTGACCAAACAAATTTTATTCCCTTAGCAAAAACTTTAACATTCAGTCTGTAAAAATAAAAATTATTGCTGTATTTTCTTAAAACGTTTTATGGGTTATTATTGGAATTACCAAGAATTCTACCAAAGTAAATTTGTTTTGTTTTATATCTCCGAAATTGTGTTTGTGTTTTCCAATTAATCTTTTGTAAGTACAAGACATTATTTTCTGATAAATACCTGTAATATTGATGGGTTTTACCAAATCTTTTACTCGCACTGTTCAATCACACCACTTAATCTATGTTTATTGAATAAGAAATTGTATCTAAGTTACATCTTCTACAGCTTCTAATGCCAAACATGTATAAATCACAACTACAATGTAAGCATTTTCCAGTTCAATGTGGTTTCTCTATACCGTGTGTACATTTATGTAAGTGTAAGTAAGTGTTTATATTGAAGTAGAAGCCAATTTGATTATATTCAGTGAGTTGGGTGTAATTGTGAGCTATGTTTTATCATATAATGAGTATCCTTGTACAAACTTGTAACACTGATACACATTTAGGCCACAAAAATGAACAAAAACAAATGACACACGCAACAGTAGCAAAACAAATAGCTGAGGTAAATACATGTTAGTAATTCTGTAAAAAGCTCTTGTAAGCACGAAAATTTGTAGAGGGATAAACATTGGTTTCAATTTGTATTGATTGTAAGACAATAAAATAATTTTAAATTAACCAATAAAAAGTAATGGTGGGCGGCCTTTGAGATAAATTAAAATTTATGTTTTTAATTAAAATAAAATAGATATTCGCATTTGTGTGTAGTAAAGGTAATCAATAGCCACAATAATCTATAAAAATAAAATTCATTTTCTGTTTATTTGTTTGTTTGTTCGCTATACAAATTTATGTTTTCCAAGTGATTTTTCTGAAATTTTGTATTAATAATCTTTATACTCCAAGGAAGATTGCAGGTAGTTTTGGAGTAGCCACGCCCACTTTTAATTAAAACAATTGAGATGGGTCTTTTATTCCTTTTAACCGATTTCTCTAATATGTGGTACATATGCTTCCTATAACTCAAGCGACGCCGCCATATACTTTTGGACCGACGCCTACTTATTTAACAAAATATTTCAATTGTTTTTTTAGTATTATAATTAAAACCTTGGTACATACACTCTTTATACGTCAAGGACCGATCATTCAAACTTTCATGCCTACTTTCTAAACGAAGTTGTTAAAATTGACCTTTAAATCATTAAAAAACAATTTTTTAAAGAATTATCCGAATTTTATTGCTATTTTGAAGTTAATATTTTAATGGTTAAAATTCTTAAGTTCATTTTCAGGATTTCAGGAACTTCAAAGGTACATAAACCCAGATTAATCTGTTCTTTATTCAATATAGTATTTAAATTCATTATATCCATCCAGAATGCCATCAACTAAACAACCTTTTAAGACTGACACGTCAGTTGTACTTCTAAAGTTGGGATCCCACTATAGGCATAATGTACCAATTTTCGGCACATTTTATGTACAGATAATGTGTGTCAGAAATCTTGCTAACTCTGACAAATGAAAATTTTATTCTATGTGCCAATAATGTGATCGCTCTTTCTCAAAATTTCGACCGATGAAAGAATGAAAAATGTTCTTATTTTTTCAGTAACGTAAGTGCCGATAAAAGTTGATAAAAGCTGTTTGCAACATGAAGAAAAAAATTTAGTTTTCGCTAAAAATAAAATCAGTTGACATCAAAAATAATATTGATGTTAACTGATATGCCCTTTGATTTTAAAAGACTGTAATTCCCAGTATGTCTTGCATTTGCTTTGCTATGGCAACTAATAAAGCACAAAGATAATTTCTTAAAGTAACATTTATTAAGTTAGGGACTGAATAATGCTCTCATGAATAAGTCGCCTACTCCAGAGTTGGGAGCCAATAAAAAAAATCTAATATGTTGTACTTCGACGGCTCTAACATAAGTAAATTGTATCAATTGAAAACATCGTACTCAAAATCTATTTTGAAATACAGCCTCAACACTCAAAGAAAGATCAGCAATAAAAACTACAAATTGTTAATTTTTTTACTAATTAAAAACCTCTATAGTAAAAGATCGGTCGACGCCGGGTAAAAACAGCTATAAATTTAATGTAAAATAACCTTTTTATTTAATCTTTTGAATTTCACAGGTAAACATTTTTTTTAGTTTTCTTTTGCAAAATAAATAAATTGTTCATTTAATTACAATTTGCTTAGTCTTTCATTTTTTAATGTAAAAAGAAAAAAAATTAAAGTAAAAAATTTTAACATTAATTTAATTGCTTTAAGCAACAAAAGGTGAAAGTTTCATTTAAAACAGAAGTACCTGATTATTGCATCCTGTTGCTTCTTTCAAACATAAATTTTATGCAAGTGGTGGGTATGCACAAACATTGGAAAGGATAAATATTAAACAAGTTGTGTATGCATTTGAGAAATATTTAGAAAGAGTAAATATTTGCGTTTGAGAAAAAACAACTTAAACAAGGCTGACCAAACAGAAGTCGAGTGGATATTAAAGGAATTGCACACTTTTACGCAATTCAGTTAAAATGTCGCCAGTTGGACACACGGGACCAAGGAAAAATAGCTTATCAAAAACTAGATTTTAAACAAATTGCTCTGAAATATACAATTTGCTTAGTCTAAAAATTATTACACATTAATAAAACTAAATGGTGAGACCGGGTAAGAACAGCTGCTTTAAATAAATTTTTCATCTTATAAAACGAAAACAGATAAAAGTACATAGCTTCCAAAAGAATTAATTTAAACTCTCAAGGAAAACGTTAGAAAAATGTTTTGTTTTTCGTGAAACATTTAATAAATGACCGATTAAATGAAATTGACGAAAAGAAGCGGTCACTAGAAAGAACGATTTAACAGAAGTCTAATTAAAAATTCATAAAGTAAAGCTTGTCTTATGCAGCGAACCTGAGTGTTTTTCCTAAAAAAAAAAATACTTATTTATTTAATTATATTTATATAGTAGTTTATACTTTTAACAGTGTTTAGTAATTTTAATGATTAACAACGAGCACGGAGTGACGGTAGCTTAGTGACTGACTGTTTGTAAATTCTGTTTCTGTTTTTCTGTCCGTTTTCTAGTCGTCAGTAAAAGTGTTACCGTCCAAGTGATCAACTAGTCCAGAAATTTTATATTAAAATTACTAAAAACAATTTCTAACTGATCGCTGCTGTTATATAAGTTTTTGGTTTAGCTTTTTTCTTTACTTTACACTGGAAAAATAAATATAAGCTTGGTCCACTCATTGTAAAATTCTATTAGTTAAATTCTATTACAAATTTCAGACAAGAGTCTTTTCTCTTTAAATTTAATTTAATTTATTTGTTATGTTGTTCTCTTTTCCTTTTTCAATATCAACTGTATGTACTCGTAATTTATTTTGTGATTGAGGGTGTCCCAATATTTAGTAGCGTACTCACCTACCAATATGGGGGTCACAGTTTCGATTTCTCTTTAGATCCTACGTGTTTTCTGCAAGCAAGCCAAGAAACTTTGCGGAGTTTTGTTGTTTAGAAAAGATTTAAAAGAATTTTTTTTAAAAATTATCAAAATAATAATCTTTCATGGTGGAAATTTCTAAAATTATTATTTATATTTATGATGCCTTAATTAATAAAGGAATTAATTAATTTATTTTTTCATTTATTAAAAAAAAAAAAAAACTTAACAAAACTGCATAACCTGAAACAGGTAACCCTTTATGACATAATATTTTGCATTTTAGGAATTCATAGTCAAAAAATTCTTCTATTTTTTCAAGTTAAAATTTTGTATTGTTCTGATGTCTAAAATCCACAAATCCTTCTTCTTTGTTTCAGGATCATAAATTTCTGTGAAAACTACCAACAAAGTTTTGAGTGCTTTTACCATGGCTTGGCTTAGCAATAAATTATTTTATTGTTCGCTGTTATTGTTAACAAAAACTGTTAGTAACGAATAACGAACCCATCTACCAGTTGTTGGTTGAGAGGGAGTGCACTAACGGAAACTTCCTTTTATGTTAGTTTTTCAGTAGCCAACAACTATGTTTCTTTAATAATGAAAATTTTATAAATGTAACAATATTTTTGAACTTATAAAGACACACATTTATACAAACGTATTGGTTTTGCATGAGTGGTCAGGTATGAAATGTATGCACACGTATTTACAGAGAAGCATTCACACATGTAAAAGTGTACCAAAATTGTATAAAATGAAGGTCAGGTTGTTGAAGGTGGTAGAAGAAAAGAGAGGGAAATGGGTTCATGTGAATGCCTTGATGTGGCTTGTTTGAAGAAGAAACAATTTAAATATAAGGATAGCCATAGAATAACATCAAACAAAGAAGATAAGAATAAGAGAATGAAGGAAACGAAGAAGAAGAGAAGTTAGTTATCTCCTAAACTAATTGCTGTCTGTGGCCTATAAACTCTTACAGTCGACAGCGGGGAGTGACTATGTTTGTAGCGAAGTTGAAAAGTGGGTCCAAACAGAAAAAGTGCATTCTTTGATGTGGTTTGTTCGTTAGGTATCAAAAACGAGCCACATCAAAAAATAGATAGATAGATTAATTTAAAAGGAAAATAGGAATGACATTACATGAAAAACCAGCAAGAAAATAAATCGGGAAATCAAAAGAAGAGAAGAAAAGCAACGAAGAATAAACAAATTTCGTTACGGCCTAAACCAATTGATATCTATAGCTCCTCAACTCTTACAATAATGAATACTAGTCTGAGGAAGTATTTGTAGCAGGAGAGTAGTCTCACAATAAGAATATCTTGGGCACGGTGACCAGATGACTTGTTCACCGCTAGTAGTTCTAATTCTATGGTTCACAGCCCAAAGACGCAGGTAGTGCTCACAAAGATGAAGTTCATGCTAATTCTCTGGTGATGGGTGAAGTCAGAGAAGGTGTTCAATAGACTCTTACTCATTCTCGTCTTGCAACACACAGATAACTAAATTTGTTTCCAAAAAAAAATTCAGCTGTGATAATCGAATATTTTAATCCTGACAATAGAAAATCGGTCTTACAGCTCGAAATATTTTGAACAGAACTAATTTTTTGACTGTATTATTGAATTCTGGTTACTACAATTCGAATATTTGATTACCACAAATGAATTTATGATTAGAAACAAATTTACTTCTCACAACCGAAGTGGTTTCCTGTGTGAATTTTTAACATTTGATGGCAGACCAATTCTGCTAGTTTGAGTTTCAAACTTTTGCTGGCTTATTGTATGGAATATGGAACTCTATTGAGTTCCAATAGTTTACTGGTGTGACTGTATTCCTCTCAACTTTACGCTTCCGTTCACTTGTCCATTTGATCTGTGCACTTACAGCCATGAGAATGATGTCACAGGACATGGTGATAATTAACTCTGCTAAGCTCGACTATGTGTTTGTCTGGCTATTGGCTTGAACACATATCCCAATGAAAGTAACAGTCGAATGTATTTAGCAATGTCTGGAGTTCTCTTATCAGTAAAATACGAATATTTGAAAGTACCACAACCAATCTGTTGATTTTTTATTACTTAAATGCAGCTTGTAGTACTACGCTGTATTCTTCATTATGTACTAGTTCCAAGCTTCTTAATGTAGAATCACATACTTAACAGACTAAGAGGAAAATATTAACGTACAAGCAACATTTTTTAAAAATCCACAGTTAAACGAATTAATTTATTATTGAATATATTTTTACGAGACTCTAAACCTATCGTTTGAAAGTTTTATTGTATTTTAAAGCTTCATCTTTAAACAAGTGTTTGATATCAAATCATCTTTTTATTGTTATTTACAACTTTTATGAAAATGTTTGGTTATGTTTGGACATTGACTTTCTTAACTGAAATAAAGCTGAGAATGGTAATACCAATTTTTCAAGCCCAACCAAACTTTTATAAAAGTTCTGACACATATTCGGTAAATACTACTTTTTAACTCTTTGGTTTTAGCTTATTTAAAATTACATTATAGAAATTCAATTCGTTTCGGGGTTATTAAGCAACATTAAACAAAGTGTACGTATGAGGAATATTAATTATACTTCTAATATTAAGTATGCGATTTGATGTGTTAAATATGTAATTACATACATACAAATGTTATCGAAATTTGTTTTATAATTTGCTCTTAAAGCTTACTTTAAATATTTACTTACAATGAATTGTAAAACTTTACACTATCAAAAGATAATTATTATCTTTCTTTGTGCTCAAAAATTTATGGTCAATCATTTAGAAAACAATTATCTTAGGTTTTGTTTTGCCAGTCCCATAATTTAACAATTTCTATCAATTAATGATAACTGCGTGTTTTGCTAATGCTTTTATAGTTTTAATTTAAATTCAATAATGAACAACGAAGATGATTTTACTTGTTTATTTGGTAATTGAAAGCCCTGATTAAATATTTTGAGGTTTTACTTAATTGATGTAACTATTTGTTAAAAAAAAAGGGCAAAAGTGTTAATAAGTGATGCAAATCAAATTTTTTTACACTCTTACAAAACTGGTAATTTAAATAATATTCAAGAATTTATAATAGATTTGGTTAGGGCAGGTTGTAAAGGGTGTCCCAACAAAAACGCAAGATTTAAATTTTAAATAAATGACTGATGCAGCAATTGAATTGTTTCTCTGGCTGTATGACATGTGGCGCCGTTTTGTTGAAACCACAAGCCCTCCACATTCATTTCTTCAATTCTAGGCAAGAAAAAACTGGTTATCATTTCACGATACCGAACACCATTGACTGTTTGCGCTTGACCTGCCTCACTTTCATAAAAAAAAGGTCCAATGATTCCTCCAGCCCAAAAACCACATCACACAGTGACACGTTAAGGATGCATTTGCTTCTCGTGAATCACTCGAGGATTTTCCTCACCCCAAATGCGACAATTCTGTCTATTGACGAAGCCATCATGATTGAAATGGGCCTCGTCACTGAAGATGATTTTATCGGCAAAATCAGCATTTTCATGTTGTCTCTCCAATACCCAATTAACGAACTCCCTTTGCTGTCCATGGTCATTTTTTACTAACCTCGTACAATAACAATTGTTCAAATATCAAACAATGACACTTTGAATGGCGTAAATTTAAATCTTGCGTTCTTGTTGCGACAACCTTTACAAGGCGTCCTGATAAGAAAAACAAAATGGGCTGGCTTACTTTGTAAAAGAAACAAGTTAAATTCGGCTGTGCCGAGTCTTATATACTCTCCACTTTGTTAGCGAAATATTATATTATTTTTTACTTTCCACCTTCTTCTATAATATCAAAACCATAGAAAAAATGAAATGAGTGAAGATAAATATGCCGCGTTAAATATGTTTTAACGTACCCCATTACGTTTTTTAGTATTTGTAACTATATTTTCAGTATTAATGGCGTATTTATTAAATACGTCTTACGTCATTTAATATTAATCATTTAATATTAAATGTTTTTAGTAGTAGTTTAGTGGAGATCATCTCTATTTATAACCTACCAACCTGTGGAGATTTAAAAAATTTTTTTTTGAAATTTTCATATTCTCCAGTACTGTTTTTTTTCAAGGATTTTGGCATTTTCCATTTTGAATCATAAAATAAAAACTACAAATTTTTAAGAAAATGTTAAAACACTGCAGGCTTAGAGCCTACATATTAAATTCCATTTTGATTTTGGCAATTTTCCTGGCCAAAATCGGGAATGGTACCTCAGCAAAGTGGGGAATGGTAAAAATCTCTCAGAAGAAGAGTACTGGGGAATGAGGGAATTTCAAAATTTTTTTAAAAATAATGCTGACTACTTGAACAATAGATTACAAATTTAGACGACCTCTTGTTTAAAATGATATACGTACCAACCCGTAATATTCTATGTTTAGTTTGTAATCTATTAGAGAAATCAACGTATCTATCTTTGTCTCCTAAATATATTTATAAGTATGTCATAAAAACTAAAAAGATATTTACAAATACTAAAAAACTTAAGGAATTACGTGAAAAAAATTACATAGTGCACAATATGCATTTTGATTTGAACTGGCATTTTCATAATAAGCCTGAATAACTTTAACGCGTTGCTCGATTGTGTATCTTTCCATGGTTAAAATTGAATTAGTCTGAAGTTAAGAAATGTCAAATGAAATGCCTGAAAAAACTTGAATTTTAGGTGTGGTTCACATTCAATATCGGCTTTTAAAACTTAACTTTCTACAAAAGGAGAAAAAAATTAATGTATTACTTTCTATGAGTTTTGATTATAAAAGCAAAGAGGCGCGGTGCAGAGAATGTACGCAAATTTTGAAAGTTACTAAAGAAAACAAGATGAACAGCACATTTACGAATTCGATCGATTTGATAAAAACTATTTTAATTTATAATTTGAATCAAAAAAAAAAATGGTCCACTTTAAAAGATACATTTCTAGAATCACAAATCTTACACCAATAAATAAAAATTTATAAAAAAAAGTTTGATTTAAAAATTTTGAAAAGTTGGATGAAAATGATGAGCAAATTCAATTGATATAAATCAAAGAAAATCAATTCTTTTTGTTTTAAGAAAGAATGTTTTTTGTAAATATTTTGTGATATATTTTGCACTTTCATAAACAATTTGTAACTTTTTAATGCAATGTTACACATGTTACAATATTCCTGTTTCACAAAAGGGTTTTAGTGTTTATTTCCACTGCCATTGGGTACTTGCAATTTAATCAATATTTTGCAATCGGCATAAAGTAGGTTTTTGCAACAACTGATCGCATCTCCAATAGCAGTTTCAATGTAATCTTCATTTAATTAAAAATCTAGGAGGGCATTTTAACTTAAATTTATATAACAAGCAATCAGAGCACTCTATAATATAATGAATATACGAGTACAAACGCGAATACAAATATATTTACTGATTCCATAAGAAGGTTGAAACTGTAAATGAATGTGGTGTATTAACATTTTATTTTCTTTCTTCTGCTTTCACAGCTGCACATTTCCAATGTTTGTCCATACATAATATGAACAGAAAAGCAGACAGACAAGCACAAACAAAACCATTCTTGTATTACATGCATTTGGTTTTGTTTACGTAGACTAACTAGACTTTATTTTAGATTAATGGTCCAATTTTTTTTTTTAATTTTATTTAAGAATTTTATAAATGCAAACGGGAACGTATATGGCACGTACGCGTGCTAGTAAATGCACATTCCAGCTTTAAAGACTGTTCAGTTTATAAAATTTTGTAAACACTTTCTAAATTTCTAAACACAAAAAGCGTACAGACAAACTCATAGAAAGCATCCACAGGAAATAAAAATTTAAGATTTCAACTAAACAATAATAACAGGCTAAAGTTTGGTTATTATGAAATATTACCTTTGGAAGAAATAATATAATGGAAAGTTTATAGTTTAAGAAAAGCAGTTAATGTTGTAGACTACGTTTTCAATTACACTGAAAGAATTTTGTTTATTAATCTAATGAAAAAATATATTATTTTTCTATTAATAACAACACTTCCTTATAGTAATGTAATATTTCATTAATTTAGTTAAAAGTTCCTTCTATTAATGAAATATTTTATAAGTCTAATGAAATGTTGGCATTGGTTGAAAAATAATAAATTATTCTTTCATTATAGACAATTTAAGAGATAAGTTGTGATTTCATGTTATATTTTATTGTGCTTTAACTGCTTAGTGCACAGTAAATAATCAAGTTAAGACAAATTTGTTTCAAACCCAAGAACCTTAGTGGAGAAAACTACAAAACAAGTGAAGGCAGTAAGTTTTAGATATAGAATTCAAAATAAAATGGGCTCGACATGACCATAGCATGAATGAAGTAATCATAGTATAATAGAAAATGCTAAAACCACTAAAAACAGTGCTAAAAGCACAAAATTGACAGCACTTTTGTTCTCGTTAATTATAAAAAAGACATGACTTGTTTAATGCTTCTGACAATTATAAGATTTTTTTTTGCTTGTGAGAATATACGAGTATAAGTATTGAAACACATTGCCTTGCGCTGTTGTATAGAATACATAAAATACATTGCTTCCAGTCGTCGTAATGGCAAACCAATATTTTCTTTGCTGGATAAAAGAATTATGTATTACAAACTTTCCGTTTATTTGCTTATTAAAAAAAATTACCCAAAAACTATGTTTTGAATTTTAGTGGGGCATTGGTGCCAGGAGATCTAGGCAAGATTAGTCCTACAGCAATTACGAGATTCGTAAGGAGTCTCAGATTGTAGTTAGGAACTGGGCGACTATAGTCCATAGTGATAATAATAATAATAATGTTTTGAATTTAGAGTTAAAAAAAAAATTTAAAGTGCAGAGATCTCACAATCTATAGATATTCAAATTAGCAATGAGTGCAGACTCAGAGAATGCTAAATTTTTATTCAGTATTTTATTTTTTAATATCTTTAAAGAAAGCAAAGAAAAGAATTTCGAAACAAATTTTTGCTCAAAAAGTTAATAAAACTTAAAAAAAAAAAACACTTTCGGAAATATATTTTTTCTTTCTGTAAGATCTTTTGCTTTTAAGTTCAATAACATTCAATGAAATAAAAAATGTTTCTACGAAAAATATTTTTATATTTAACAACAAAAAGAATGATGGTTAATGTAGTGGAAAAAAAAATTTATAATAATAAAATTCAAAGTTCTTATTTTTAAAAGAAAAAGTTGCAAACGATAATGAATAAATTTGTACACTGAAATTGAATTTATTTAAACTATTTATTATATAAGTGGCAAGTTGCTTAAATTGCGCTTATACAAAGTTAGTAAATAGCACGTTTGTGTACTAAGCTAAACGTTGATGTTGTTTTTCATTACCCAATTTTACTAAAAGTTTTATAAAAGTTTAAGTTTCAATTAAAGGTGACCATTTTTACAACTATGTACATGTTTTCTACAAAGTTTATTTTAAATAAATTCTACATGCAAGTAAAAAGCAGTTGGTTTCTGGTATCTTGCTGCTTAAAATGCTTTAAGGCAGTTTTTAACTTTACTTGGCCAACCTCAGTCAGGCCTTGAAATATGTAAATTATTTAACAACTTTGTTTTAATGGATTTTATTGATATTTATTTATAAGGGAAACAGATTTACAGCCAGGGTCTCTTTGCAGAAAATATCGTTCCTTCAACTTTAAACGACAAACAGCTGATTTGCGGCTTTGAAAAAATTTTAAACAAAAATTCTAATTAAGAGAAAGTTAAACGATAACGTACAAAATTACAAACATGGTGTAAGAAAACCAGGTGAATCCTGCATGATTGAAGCTCGTTCTATCAAAATCTAAGAGATATCAATGTGTTAAAGAGAGATCGAAAGTGGAAAAATAATTTTTTGTTTTACTTTTACACACTTTTTGATATCAACCACAGGAAATAATTTTCGACAGGAGGAGCCTCAAAAGCAATAACAAAATATATGGACTTTTTGTAATGTTGTTATTTTTATATTTTTGAAGTTACCTGGTTTTATTGTACCATGATTGCAACCTACAATGAAATATTTTGTCTTCTTGTACGAATGGAAATGTCAAAATCATGTAGTTGTTTATTTGTTGTCGTTAGGATACTTTTTCTTATAAAACTAATACAAACTACACGGAAACCACTTACACAAGCAATTAAAAAAAAATTTTATCTTTTAAAATTTAATTTTTAACAGATGTTATTTCTGAAAGTGGTATCAATTCAATTAAAAAAAAATTCGGTAATTTTAGTAAGATATAGACTCATCTAATACTAAGACTACCGCTGGCCCATTATTTTATAAAGTGAACTTATACCACTTTCAAAAATAATAGTTGCAAATTTATTTTAAATTAAAAAAAAAAAATATGTAAATTTGAAAACTTTTTGCTCATTATTTGTTTTTTGTAAATGAGTGCTGGTTTTTCTATTTTCACTTTCTACTTTTTCAGTCGAAAATGAGTGACTGGTTTTCTTTCGCTTTCATTTCTAATTAAAACATTGAACCTGACAGTTAAAACATTTTATTATATTTTCTTTATTTAAGTTATTTATAAACTTAAATTGAATACAAAATTAAAAAGGAAAATAAAGTATCTTGACTGATGTGAGTTTTTTCCAAACAAAATACATTTCAGTATTAGAAAATTGAAAATGTTAAATAGGTTTTCGTCAAAAATATTTTATTTTTAAACAAAACGTGAGTTTAGGTGTAAAATTTCTAGAATTACAATATTGACACAAGCATTTTTTTGTAATAATGCATTCTATTAAAAGTCTGCACAGAAAACTTAGAGTAAAAATTGTTCACTTAACTCTTAAAGTAAAATCTAACTAAAAGTGCCATAAAAACTTTTACGTTTGTGTTTTTTTTTTCGCTTATGCCATCATCTTACCTTAAAACCACGTACTGTACGTTTTATATACCTGACTTTTGCAAAACATAACCGTAAGTAAGTAAGTTTCTGAGCAAAATGTAAAACCAAATGACATATCTACTCAGAAAATTGTAACCATTTAGTTTATGGTTAAAAAATGTTAATGCTACAGTAGCACATGGAATTTCTTTAAATAATAATAAATACATAAAGTTTCAAATAGCTGACAGCCATTAATAAAGCCAATAGTGTATGCGTTATGATACAAAAAAAATATGGCTTTTATTTGACATCAATACATTATTTAGCAACAAAAGGTTTTATACGAAGCTTCCTATTTGTAGGAAAAATATAAAACAAAAGCAAGAAAAATAATATTCAGCACCACTGAACTTATGACCTTTTGTTTATTTTTTTGGTCTATACTTATTTATCTAAAATTTTTTTACCTTTTTACGGCAGTGTTTGCAACTCAAGGACTTCTACAGCCTCTTGAGGTAGAAGCATTGAAAGTTAACAATGAGAAGTGTGGAAAGAGCAGCTTAAAAAAATCTGCATATGCATAAAATATCATACTCGTATATGAGTGTTACGAATGTACTCATGCCTGTGCCTACAAGAACATGTGTGACTGCATGAACAGTGGTTTTCAAATTCAAAAAATTTATTTAGCTAGCAAAAACAAAATAAAACCAAAATATATCCTATTATTAAAGACCAGGCTTGATGCTAAATTTGTTCTTTAACTTTTGCTTCTATGGGGCTTTAATCTTTTAATGCAGAAGTTGGACTGGATTTGTCTTCTTTGTTGTCAGACTAATGTGCTGTTTACAGGAAACGAACATCCCAATTGTCTAAGAATTTAGCTTGGAAAACACATATTTGAGTGTTTTTTCTTATAAATATTTTAAACATTTCATATAAATAAGATTTTCTAGTTTTGTTTTTATATGACCAATTTTGACACTGAAGGATTTAGCTTTGATTTTTTTTTTATAATTAAATATATTTTTATATTTATATTTTAAGATGAGTTACCCTGTATTTGTAACACGCATTCACTTACCACATTTCATGTAAAAGTTTTCCTACTTTTGTAAAATTTAATTGAAATGAATTTTGAGAGTTAAAAAAATGTGTTTTATTTTATTTTGAAATTTATACTTTAATTAAGGATGTTGAAACATAGTCCCCCTTATCCCAAAAATATTAACGTAGACTTTAAAGTCAACGTTATCGAAATTTTTCATAAATTTTATTTTAAAATCAACAGCAATTTTATTTTGGGTAAGATCAAATACCTTTAGGAAAATAATTAAGATTAGATGCATATAAAGGGTGTCCGAACAACAACGCAAGATTTAAATTTGGCGCCATTGGAAGTGTCATTGTTTGACATTTGAACAATTGTTATTGTTTGCTAGTAGAAGTAGAGTTCTTTAATTGGTTATTGGAGAGACAATATGAAAATGCTGATTTTGCCGATAAAATCATCTTCAGTGACGAGGCCCATTTCCATCTTGATGGCTTCGTCAAGAGGCAGAATTGTCGCATTTGGGGTGAGGAAAATCACGAGAAGCAAATGCATCCTCAACGTGTCACTGTGTGGTGTGGTTTTTGGGCTGGAGGAATCATTGGACCTTTTTTTTATGAAAGTGAGGCAGGTCAAGCGTAAACAGTCAATGGTGTTCGGTATCGTGAAATGATAACCAGTTTTTTCTTGCCTAGAATTGAAGAAATGAATGTGGAGGGCTTGTGGTTTCAACAAGACGGCGCGACATGTCATACAGCCAGAGAAACAATTCAATTGCTGCATCAGTCATTTATTTAAAATTGAAATTTTGCGTTCTTGTTGGGACACTCTTTATAAGCGGAGTTCAGAGGAAGTCACAATTTTTTTTAATTTTCATCGATATGCTTGCAAATAAAATTCATTTTCTGTTCGAGACCAAACTAAATAAGAGCGCCGAGGCGTATTCAACAGTAACTTTAAATAACTTTGCTTAATAAAATACAAAAATGGAGTCAAAACGTTATATTCATGATAAATAACTAAAATATCATTACTTTTCCAAAATAACAAAACAAAATAAAAATAAACAAAAACGTTGTCAAAATCATATTTTCTAATTATTTGGAGTTGACTGAATTATTTCGGTTTCTTTCATACATTTTGTATGAACATGAGAATTTTTGATGGACAAAAAACTCTGACAGCTGTTATTTAGATATGTCTATTAGCTTGTTTTTTGGTATTTGTTATACAACTTTTTCTTTTTTGATTTATTTCTCTAAATTTTGGTACATGCAGCTTCTAACTCTATAGATTTCTTTTATTTGCCACGCGCACTTTTAAATACAATTAGTTAAATTTGTTTTTTAACGATTTCAGTTCTATTTATCTAAAGATTGCTTTAATATTTTTTAAATATTTACAAAAGTCGTCATATAGATTTTCAAAATGGTTAATAAATATATGGGTTTCAATAATTATAATTATATTCTTAACCCTGCACTTTCTTCATCGAATCGAGGAACATTGTTTTCTTTCTCAGGTGACACTGAGAGGCCAGCTGAATCCTGCATGATTGAAGATCGTTCTGCCAAAAACTAAGAGATATCAATGTGTTAAAGAGAAATCAAAGGCGGAATCGAATTTTTTGTTTCACTCTAGCACACTTCTTAATATCAACCACCGGAAATAATTTTTGACAGGAGGAGCCTCAAAAGCACTAACAAAATATATGGCCTTTTTTTAATGTTGTTATTTTTGTATTTTTGAAGTTACCATGCTTGAAATATACTTTTTGTTTTTTAATAAAATTAAAATTTAGTGTCAAGTATTATTGAAGCTTAAGATCTCAATAAAAATTGTTTTTATTTTAATTTTTGACTTTCTTTTTTATTTTTTTAATAATAAATTTCCCTGCAAAATAAAGTCGAAATATTGGAAAATTAAAATAAAAACAATTTTTATTGAGATATATAATATTTACTAACTAGTTGACCCGGCAAACGTTGTTTTGCCCTCAAATTTTATTTATATTGAAAAATAATTAAGAAGAGAAGAAAAATATAAGTTTTCTTATAACGAACATATAATTAAAAAATTAGCCAAATTAGCCAAATCGGCTTAGAAAGAAGTTCTCCAATTTAAGAAAAATTTAAAAAATGGGCATGGCGTGGCCTATTATTATTTTCATAAAACCTTAAGTTGAGTTTTGATAAAAATATAAAATTTTTGTACAAATTGTGTTTCTGTTCCACATCGTACAGTCTGTTCCACAGCATCAATATTTTCGGCTGCTCTGCCAGTGCGAGACTTACCCGTATGTCTTGAATCTCTACGGTCTCATATTCATCAAAATCATTCACTAACGGGATGGTTGGATTCATTGGAGCGGTTCTTATACCATAAAATGTTCTCTATGCACGTAGAGTGTAAATTATTGAAGAATTATTTTCAATACATTGAAAAACGAACTTAGTTCTATGCGCAATTTTATAGCGTTCCTTTTTTATTTATAGAAAAAAAAAATGAAATATCAAAAAATCAAAAGAAATCTTGCGATCTAAAGCCGTTTTTATAAAATATTTGAAACTTTTAAATTTCAGAATTCCTCCCATTTATTTAAAAACAAATTATAATTGTCTAATATGTTTTAGATTTATGCGCTTAAATCTTTAAAACGAGTATCACCCATTATTCATTATGAATTAAATTATGGTATGCAGCAAATTTGTAAAATGAGTTTTAAAGAAAATCATGTGTGCAGTGTACATGAACATTTACGTTGTTGCAGTCTTTTTATTTCTTGTAGAAAAAAATTCTTTATTTATATTGTCATGCATGCAGGAAAAAACCAACGAACTCTTGTTTCCACATGCCTGTTTCATGTATAAAAAAATCAAAAACTAAACTTTATCTTTGCTACTTAAAATGTTGTACTTTTTCAAGAGTTTTTCAACATTTTTGATGTGTTGAAGAGTGCAAAAAACCCACAATAACTTTTGGATTGGTTTGGTGGCTTGAAACAAATATGCCAGACCAAGTGGTATACACTCGAATTTAAGTGTATTTGTGTGTGTGCGGGCGTAGCAAGAAAAAATTTATGTTTGTACAATGCTACGACTATAATCAGTTACTGTTTTAAACTGTTTTTCTTTTTTTCTATCTCTTTCTTTCATTTTATGTATCTTGCTAAAATTTTTCTACAACTTTTTTTAAGTTTTCAGTTATCAACGTTACCAAATTGTTTGTTGCCTTAAAATGCTTATCTTTTATTTAAGTTTACTGCAAACACATTTACTAGCATGAGAGAGAATACCAATTTTATGGTTTTGCTACTTAAAATTCGTTTCCTTTTTTATTTTACGAAAGTATTTACTTGGTTCATTGAGAACGTTGCAAACAAAAATGAAATTTCAACAAACATTAAAACATGTGATGCTTTGAGAATGACACAATTTTCTTTTAAATGTTTTTGCACGTCACTCTTTTGCCTCTTTTTACTTTAATTTTTCGGTACGAACTCAGCTGGAATTTTATTTAATTTTTATTTAAATTTTTGTTTTACCAGTTTATTTCTGCTTTACAAATGTTTGAGGATGCGAATTAAATTCTTGGTGTTCAGTTATCTTACTGAGGGTTTTCCTATTCAAAACTTTTTTATTTCTCGGGAAACTCATGAAATTTACTTAATAAGTCAGGAGGTGGGAAATTTTATCTTCAATGTAAAAGCAGAGATAAAATTATGGTGTAATAATTTTATCTCTGCATAATAAGTCTTAAAGGTCGTGGTGTGACTATAGCCCGTAATAAGAATATTATCTTTTATAAATTTATTTATAGCCCTACCAGAAAACGAACATCTTCTGTATAAATAAAATGAAGTTTCTGTTTGTTTGCTTCTCTATAAACTGGAGAAATGATTGTTATCCAATGTTTTTTTCTTAAATTTGGTACAACCGCTATTTAAATAGATTTAATTTATCGCTCAGTTTTAAATAAAACGAAATACTGACGATTTAGCCGTTTAAAAAAAACATAATGATCTTCAATGGTCCCACAATTTATTTTTCATTTGTTGCATGACGTTATTTAATATAAAATTTAAACTTTAATTAATCGTAAACTGTAAGAATGGAGCTAGTAACTTGAAGAAAACTGTCACTGGATAAATTTTTTTTTATTATTTTCACATTATATTTTCACCCCCACCTTTAAGATCTATTGTGCAGCCTAGTTTCTAATTACAATCCAAGACTCTCTACGAATCTCGTAATTGTTGTGGGACTAATCATGCTTAGGTCTAATGGGACCAGTGTCCCACTGCCTAAGCAGCTCATTCTGCGTCTTGCTAAAAGTCTGCAATAGCTCGTAAATGTCACTTTTCTGAGGCTTAAAACAACCTCTGCCCTAATGCGCTCCGGACTCTTTGACTACCATTTGTTTGCATAACCTTGTTCGCAATAATTTTTTGAAAAAAGTGTATCAATAAAATATTTTGTTAAAGTCTATGTAAGAAATTCTTTTGCTTTTGCTGTTCAAAGTTTATAAAAAACAGACACACAATCATTGCCTCGAAAAAATCTGATAATTGCCTTTCATTAACTGTTTCGTGTTGAGTTCAAAAACTTTTTAATAGAAAAAACATAAAACATAAAAAAGTATATGTTAATCAATCCTTTGTGTAAACAATCATCTAAATTTGCTATTTACACAATCTACAATCATTGTTTCATTGGCAGTACCCATATCTTACCCAAAGTCAGTGAATAGTAAATAAAAATAAAAATAAGAAAAGCTAGAAAATTAACTTTTCTACAGAAATTTAGGTAAATGAAAAAATATTGTAATTGTAAAATGGCTTTTAAGATGGCATTTAAAAATAATTAGAATGAAAGGGGCACTACGTTACGGTTAATTAATTCGTTTTTGGCTGAATAACACTGTAGCTGGTGAATTCACTCTACTTGTTGCTAAATGTGCCCAAAAGTAATCATCTTGTAACATGAGAAAATATATTAATAAAAATAACAAATGTCTGTAGGTGAGTTATTAAAACAAAATTATTTAATTTAATTTAATTTTATTTTATTTAACTTTTAGTTGTGACCTGCTTGACTTACATACATATAAATATACTCGTATTAAAATTCATTTCATTTATACTATTTGTTGGTTTCACCTAATGGGGAATGTTTTCTTTGACCTGCACATTTTAACCACAAAATGTTAATTGACATTTTGGTTGTAGTTTAATTTGCTTACAAAGGAAAGACAATGCATAAATATTCATTTTTATGGTATCATTTGGAGTATAAAACCATTTCAGTGTGGTGTTTTCTGTAACCTGGTTTTAATTTTCTTTTTGTGAAACTTGTTATGATAGGTTTTGGTCAGCTCTAAGTGCTTAAACGATGATAAAACTTACGATAGAATATGTCGAGTTCTTTGCATGAAACTTTTTTTCTATATATTTATTTGTGTTTGTTTTCGTAACAAATACTTAAATACATTTAAGTTTAAGCTTAAATTTGTTTTAGATGAAAGCCCAACCGAAAGTGTGTTTTTTAAACATAAAAAACAAAACAAAAATAAACAAAATTTTTAATAAAATTGGGTTAAAATTTTGCACAAAGATTCATCTCATCTGCTCAAGAGTACTAAAGTAATTTTCAGCCGCTTTTATATATGTAGCCTCAGGACTTGGTTGAGTCATATTTTTAATTATTTTAAATTATTAGACTTATATGAGTTAAGCGGCTCATTTACTTTATAAGCAATTCTGGAGAGAACGTAATAATTTTGTGGCTTGTTTTTGTTTCGAGAAGTAAAAATTACTGCTTTCAATTAATGGTGCTGCTTTCTTTATGCTTCAACCTTTCAAAAATAGAATACATGTGCTTAAATATTTAAAACTCATTATTTTCACGACAGCACAGCTACTTGGCTACACGACCACAGTTGTTTTCCAAAATTTTTGAAAAATTTTAACTTCCGGTTTTAAAGTTAAATTTTTTAAATTTTTCAAAAATTTCAAAATATTATTGTACTGAACTTGTAATTGATTCTAGAAAAACCGGTTAGCAGGTCAATGTAGAGTTTAATCTCTAAAAACCCTCTGCCTTGATCAATTACTTATTTGGCTTTTGAAGCATACCCACTTGGGCTATGAAATAAACCTCGTGTACATGAAGTTGCTATTTACCCCGCTAATTAAATTATTTATTAATTTTTTTTTATTTTGAAGTCATTAAGCATTTTGCTTACTCTACAAAAAAGAATATATTCAAATTTGAATTCAGGTTTACTTTAAAATCTTCTTTCTTTCCTTACAATTGTTTGACAATTAACTTTTGCTGACAAAGTAAATTCTAAAAAACATCTTAAAGCCATTTGTTTATAAAAGAAAATGTAATACATTCGCAGAAGGAAAAAAGCACAGAAGAAAACTTCGCAGATTTATGTTGACTTTAGAAAATATGTGTTTGGTTGTTTATTTGTGAATAAATTAAGTAAATAAATTCAAATGCCATCCATGTGTGTAACCATACTGACAACGGAAGAGTGTGTTATTTATGGTTTTAAGTCCCTTCAAATTTGAAATATTTGCTTGTACTTCCTTCTTCTTTACATTCCAGACATTTTAATTTATTTACATTATATTCCCAAATTTAAGAACAAGTTAATAAGCAGGGCAAAGAATTTGCTGGCACTTAGAATTGCAAAATATGCGCATAAAACATGCCCTAAAAATTCTAAAATATGCAAAAAATAGGTATTAAAATTTATTTATATAACCATTTGTTAATTCATAAAAATATAAATTCTTAAATTAAAAACAAAAATATATTCCATTTAGTCTTAAAAAGTGAAAACAGTTTAAAAAGTAGTACTACTTTTACTTTTCTAATATTAATGATGGCATTATCAACGAGCCTAGCTGATTTGTTCAATGCTTTAAGCGCCTTTAGTTTGGTTATTGGCTCGACTACAAATACTAATTTAGCTTTTATATTAGCTCAAATTAAAATATTGTTTTCTTTTTTTGGCGACTGCCTCATTTTCAAAATCCAAAATTTTTCATAATAGTCAGAATAGAATGGAACAAAGGTATCACATAGTTTTAATCAAATAAAAAAATATTGACTACAAAATACAACTCCTTAGAAATATTTTTATTTTATGAAGCAAAACCGGAACTGGCAAAATCCTTAAAAACAACACTCTACACTCGCCACTTTGCCGAAGTACCATTCCCGATTTTGCTCATGAAATTTTCCAAAATAAAAAATAAATTCAATCTATAGGCTCCAAACTTTTCGGAAGTGTTTTAACATAGTCTGAAAACTTCATAGTTTTTATTTTATGATTCATAACAGCACGGAACGTAAAGACTAATTCTGCCTTTAAGAGTTACTTATGTATTCAAAAATATGTATAGTTAAGTCTGAATTTTAAGATAAAAAATTATTGTGGGTAGGCGCTTCGATAAGGAAAAGAGAAAGGTATCGCTTGTGTCATCGCTGGCCTCCTTAGTACTTTGGGCAAAAATAAAATAATAACAAGCTCAGATAATCCGCAACAACATGCACCAGGTAGTCTGTTTTAGAGTAATAGAAGCAATGAATACCTACCTACGTTACCTTCAGGCCTATTATTTCGACTAACTGTCCTACAACTTGTCACTTACAGAAATCATGTACAAATTCAGTATGTCTGTATTTCTGTAACTCTCCATTTCTCACCGTCTCAAGTAGGATGGATAAAATATTATACTTCTCTAGGAATGCTTACCATAATTGTAATAAATTACAATTTTCCAGCGTCCTTGCCTTAGAGCTACCTTCAAAAATTTTTACATGGAGCCACTAGTGCTATTATAATATATATTCTCCAAGTGACTCCAAATGCATATACATACTTTTTCCATTCGATGCTGATAAAATTGCTGTGAAAACTTCTTTTGCTTACTTAGAGTCATTTTGTTGATTAAATAATAGTTTTATGCATGCCTTAATATGCGAAGAAGAAAAAGGAAGGAAACAAGGTTACTGATACAGTTTAAGTTAATATTGCGAAAGTGAATAAGAGTAATTCCAAGCACAATAGGCCCTCATCAGAAATGATTTTAAAGTCTACACTGAATTATGGCATAAGTTAAATTGGTATTACACAGAATGATTCCTGTTGTCTACTATGTCAAGAGATTAAAAGTTAGAGCACACTTTGTGTATTTGTCCATCAGATGGATGAATATTTGACGACAAAATGGTATCAGAATGCAAAATACATGGACATTACGTAAGTGTGGAAAACCACACATGAAGGTTATTTTTTGAATATCCTTTCAAAAAAAAAAATTTTTATTTTTAAATTAGTTTTTTATAATTAAACAATGAGTCAGACAAAGTGAAGAAATTTCGTTAACATTGTTTAATTTTTTCTTTTTAAAATTTACAAGAGAAATTTCTTTTCAACACGAAGATAAGATGAGGGTTAATTTCTTTTATTGATTTTTATTCCATTATTTACAATTTGTAAATTTTATTTGATACGTATAAAATTATTATATCAACATTAAAAACAAAACTAAAGATTTTGTTTATATTAAAGTAAAGTTTTTTCAAAAGGACTATTTTATAATTTTTTGTTGGTTTAGTCAGAGAGCTAGTTCTCGAGTAAATGCAAAATTTGTATGTACCAAATAAAAAATAAAATTTTAATTATTATTAATATTATTCAAGCTTAAGATCTGAATAAAAAAAAATATTTTTATTTTTAATTGATTATAAAAATAAATTTTCTTGAAGAAGGACTTCAAAAGAAAGTCGAAATATTGGATAATTAAAAATAAAAACAATTTTTTTTTGTTGAGAAAATAAGCTTGAATATTATAATATTAATTAATAATAAATTTATAAGATCGAATAATTTACTAAAATTATTATAAAATTTTAATTATTAAAATATTCATCAAAATTATTATATTGATGATAAGTGACGACCTTTCTTTGAGTATAACGAATGTGTGATATGTACAAATTTCAAATAAATCCGTTGTATAACAAACAAACAAGCATCAAATGAATTTTATTTATGTAGATGCTTTGAATATTTTCATTCATCTGATTTAATCAATCACATTGTTTATTAAGTGAATGAAATCGTTCTTATTGAATTTATCTTTGAGCTTATAAAAATTTGCATTAATTCTGTGAACTAATTGATTTATCTAAAGAAAAATTTCATTGATTTAATGAAATTATTTTCATTTATGTTTGGTGAATATTTAACTGTTCGTATTGCATTAATTTCTTTAATTTGTGAAATAGTTTCATTTGTTTTATGAAACATTATTCTCTCAGTGTAAATTTTGTTAAATTTATTTTTAACTTTTGCCATTTCCCAAAGTACCTGACAACATAATAGCTTGTAACAAAATCTAATGTGAGTAATTATACGTACATGGTCGGAAATTTGCTTCTTTTTTATCTATGTAGTTAAATTAGTGTGTGAACGCAACAAAAGCCACATAAAATCTTTTGTAATAACTAATTATTAGCATCATTAAATATTTATGTTTACTAAAATAGGTTTTAATGCATTTTTCTAATTAAGCTTGATTAGGCAGACAACAGATATAAACTGTTTGCAGGTTAGGGAGGATATAAACTGTTTTTTTTTTCTAATTTAAATTATGGACAATTAATTACAGCTATAATGAATACAAATTGTATATGCTAATAGTGAATGTTAATAGATTGTTTACCTGATAGCGATATCCTGTTAAGGATACTTATGGTACAGCTTTTGTGATCATGCCACAAACATTTCCCCTTTAATTTACTTTGTCATAACAGTTTGCTTTTTTTCCAAATTGAACACCTCCACTATTATGCTTTTGCATAATCAAGAACAAATGTTCGTTAATTCTTTCCATGAAAAGGTCATAAATTTTAATGCGAGTCGCTAATTTTTTCTTTCTTCAATCAACCTTTCTGACTACCTTATATCTTTAGCTGCAAAACAAATTCTTCTTATTTTTTTTACTGTTTTATACATTAAAAACGCTCGTATATTTTTCCATTATTTACAATCCTAGTTTTCTTGACTTTCGTTATATTGTTGTAATTGCAGCAGCAGCAAAATAATAAAATCCTAAGGCATGATAAAGCAAAATATTTTTATGTTAAATTTTTACTACCTTAAGGGTACTACAGCGGTAGCATACCGTTTGAATTTTTAATGGTTTATTACTTAGAAGCAACACTTTGTTTGCAGCATTTTTTTAGAACATTTTTCTTGCAATCATAATGAAATAATTATTTTTACAAACATGGTGGCCTTGCAGCATAATCGCAAAAATGTGAGTACTAAGAAAATATTGTTAAATGTGTTAATTTTATGTTTTGCTAGCAAAATTTAATTCAATATTTATTCCGTCTATATCTATATATATATATATTTTTTTGCAAAATCTTAAAGAGTGGTGTGGTATACATTAATGGTATTCAATTTTTAAGTGGCGCGGCTACGATTTCATTAAGTATCTGTAAGAGTTTGATTTTTGAAATGCCTGCAGAAAATATCCAGGAAAGCAAAAACTCCTCCGTTAGTAGGTGAGTTCACCTAATTTGAGGGGACTAAACCTTTTTTATTTTGTAATAATTGTGATTAAAATTTTATTTTATTTATTGTTAAAAAATTCATTAGTTTACTGGTCAGAGTGAGTTATAAAAACTCTTCTAAATAATTTTGTGATAGCAACTTCGATCATGCATCAGTTTTACTGCTATCAGCTATAGTATCCTTTTACAAGTGTCACTTTCATAACGTCTTAAAAACGTATTTACTTTTTATGTTTTAAAAATTTTTTTTCTGTAATTTTTTTTTTATATTTTCTTTTAGCTGAATATAAAAATCACTTTTGGTTTTTTTTTTCTAACTTGACTGACAAAATAAAAAATCTCCCATTCAAGCTTTTTTGTAGTCGCCGATTTTATTTGAAGATGATAAATGACGGTCAGTTTGTTTAGTTTTATTTACTTTTTTTCTCTTAATTTTGTTAATCTTTTAAAATTAGTTTTGGATTTTTACCAATTTTTTTGTATTCTTTTTTGCAGCTGCTTTTTATTTATTTTTTGTTTTTATGTAGGTAAGTGTGTAGCGTTGTTTAAATATTTCTGTCTTCTCTTTATTTTAATATTTGGGTTTTCGGTACACAGACTATAATTTATGGCACTTACAGAGAACATTTTTTTTGTGTGCAGATGGTCATGCAGTTCCAACCACCCTCCTAAAAAAAATTAACAACTAAGACAGACAGAGCGCGAAGGAAAAGTGTAGAAGTAATTATTTGTATAAATTATAATTTGTTTAACATGGGACAAAAACGTAGTAAATTTTCAGCAAAATTTTTGTTAAATTATTTTGAACAGATTTAAAATGACATTCATAGACCTGTTAATGTTAATGAAAGTTTGAAGAGGTTTCATGTTGCTTTTAATTAAAAAAATATTTGATCATTTAATGTGTTAATAAAATAAACAAAAAGTAAAAAAAGTGTACGAGGTTAGTTCAAAAAATAAGGTGAATTTTTAAATTTCGTGGGCTACGATCGTCTCGAACATATGTCCACAGTTTTAGCTATATAGCTAAAGTTTGTTTGTGAGAGGCATAAAAGTTAGAAGTGTTTTGCGTGTTCGAAGATTTTCTGCTGTTGAAAAACATGGATCAAAGAGTTTGCATTAAATTTTGTGTGAAAAATGGAATCAAGTGCTCCGAAACACTTAAAGCCAAAAAAATGTTTACAAGTGGTACAAGCTTTTCACAGAAGGTCGAGAAGATGTGAATGACAACGTTCGCCCTGGACGCCTTAACACATCAACAACCGATGAAAATGTTGAAAAAGTGAAGAAAATTGTTATGGAGAATCGTTTAATCACTATTAGAGAAGTTGCTGAATATATCGGCATACGGGTAGCTCATGCCATGCAATGTTTTTTTTTAAATTTAGAGCTGAAGCGTGTGGCAGCTGAATTTTGACCAAAAAAATAGTCGTTTCTTCGTAATTTTTTGGCCAAAAACAAACTTTTTCCTGTTCCCAAGATTGAAGAGACCCACGAGAGAATGACGTTTTGAGATGATTGAGATACAAACCGAATCGCTGAGAGAGCTCAAGAGCATAACAAAAAGTGCATATCAGAACTGATTCGAGGATTGGAAAAAAACGGTGGCACAAGTGCATTATAGCTGATGGAGCACTACTTTGAAAGGGACAAAATAGAAATTGAAGAATAAATAAATATTTTTTGAGAAAAATTAAAATTCACCTAATTTTTGGAACAGACCTCGTATAAAAAAGTTTTATTTTACAATGAAGAAAATAAATAATTATTAGCGGAATTCACCTTTTTTAAGATTTTAGCACAAAATCATTACAACTGATTTCAAAGAGAATAAACATAAAAAACACTCAAGTTTACTTTTCCTTAAAGTAAATTGGCGTATTAATTAAATCCTTGAACCAACGGCAAAACCAACATCATCACAAAAAAACAAAGTCGTAAGTTTCTCAAGTGGCCTTTGTTTATTTTTTATACATTCTTGGAATTTAATGCGGCGGCGCGCAGTTATTAAAATTTATAATGTAAAATAAACTCCAGTTGTTATATGAATTGTCTTCAAATTTGGTTTTATATAAAACTATAATTTTCCGTCATTTTAGCAGTGGTTTTTTAGCCTACCACTGTAAAGTTTAATAACTCTGAACTTCAGTTGTTCACTTTTGATATTGCATTTAAGAGTAAAAATCGCTATTATAAATATAAATTTGAGTTTTAGCTGCTTCGCTCCCATTTGGCTACAAGAAAATATTTTTTTGCTTTACTTCACTTAATTCTTTTTAAAGAATCGAATGCAACAGCACAAAATCTTTTTACATATGAGACATTTTGTAAAACATTTGTGATGATAACGTAAAAATACTTACTTGTAAAATCCTTGTGTTTTAATTTTGTATTTTGGTACAACAACGGAACTTATGTGGCGCCGGAAGATCAGTTTGTCATTGCTTTCTTCTATCATGACATTGTAATTAGTAGTTGCAGTGACTTTGTATATTTTTAAAGTGAAAGTACAACTTACACTTACAAAGCCACTTACATTCTTGGTTGCATGAATATACGAGTAAACACTCATCTTTAAAATCATCAAAAGCAAGCAACATGTTTTAGCGAAATTTTGAAGGTCTTATTATGGAATTGACTCTTATTACATAAGTACTAGTTGTTTTTACCAAGTTTCGTCCTGTCCTTTACTCTATGAGGTGGAATCCGTAGAATAATGAGAACGTATGTATCAAAATTCATTAAAATCCACTGAAAAACAAAAATTTTATTCTTAAAAAATCATTTAAAATTGATTTATTGTTTATTGTGTTAGTAAGAGTGCCGCCCTTTTTTCATTTTATTCTGCAACAAATCGATTGTTTCAGGCGCTGTGTGTCAGGTGGGACCGTCTTGCTAAGATCCAAGAACTCTGCTGTCATGTTGCTGTAACGAATGCCGTTCACAGTTACCGCAATTTCGGGCTCATCTTCGAAAAAGTAAGTCTTAACCAATATCGGTACCAAACAGTTAATCATTGTGGGTGCATTTGCTTCTCATAGAGCGCATGATAATTTGGCAATTTTGTGCATTCATGACAGCCAATCAGATGGAACTTCGCTTCATCGGAGACTTGACTTCACGTAGCTCCATTGCCCATAAAATGAATTGCCAGCATGAATGTTTTATTCCATACTTAACCAGAATATATTTTCTTTACAATCTAATAAAAAAAATTACAATTTCTTAAAATCTACTTGATTTTATCTGAAAATGAAAAAGTAGTTGTGAGAGCTTATGTCTAAAAATTCAAAACAACACTCACCCCTTAACAATAGATTTTTAAATATTAAAAAACAAAGCAAAATATTTTACTGCAAAGTGAGAGTGGTCAGTAAAAAAAAAAATAAGAACCCTTTCTTGGAGTATAAAAATTATGTGTAGAAAATTTCAGACAAATTTGTGCCAAAACAAAAATTTGAACATTTTTTTTTTCATACATTTCATTATTTTAATTTTAAACAAAATAAAATCAATTAATAAAAAGAATACTTAAAACTGTAACGTATTATTTTAAAAACAATGAAATTTTAATAGCAATAAGCTTTAACATAAAAAGGATTAATAAGACAAAAAAATCTTAAAAATTAATAGAAGAAAGTACGCCCTTGCTCCCGGGGCTAACAAAAATTTGAACAAATGAAAAAATAAATAAACAGAAAAACCAATTTTATTTCTATAAATGTTATGAATTATCACGAAACTAATCGAAAAGTATCCTATAAGGAGCATCGGGCCTCAACGATTCATTCCATTTTTGCTTCAAGACTATGCTTGTTGTTTTTTGTTCTATTTACTGACGTCACGTAGAAATTGGACGGCTACCCTGGATATTATTCTCTATAGCGTGTCTGTTAATGTCGTGTTTTCCACTTACATTTTCTTCTCCTAATTTCTGTGACTATTGCTATTTGTGCTGTTTCTAGCCATAGTTGTTCAGTATATTCATAATATATGACGAAAATGTCAATTTGAAAAGTGCAATGAGTTGATGTCGCAGCGAGCTCCAGTCCACGATTCGTAACCATATTCTTTAGTTGTATAGTCTTATTAATGCGGTCTTAACTAGTTGCTATGTGTAATATTTTATATTAAAAAGTGCTTGTAAGCCATTTCAAGTATCTTGTGTAGCCGTTTACTACATACCAAACAACACTTCAGCATCTTCTATATCTTTGTAAAGTAAATGGTTCCATATTTCTTGTGTTCGCTTTAATTTTTATTATACTGATGCTGGGCCCACATTTAGTTGCTTCGAATGCTTTGAAAGCTTTTTAAAGCATTCTGTATACATTATAAAGAACTGTCACATTTCCCAACATACACTGGTTCCACTAAGAATTTGCATACAAGCTTACCTATTTGTTAACCCAATTTTTTCAAATTTATTTTATTATGCAAACAGTAATGCTGTTGTTTACTTGTATTTCTACTATTTCCTCTTTTATGGAAATATGTTTGTCTTTTGTACGTTCGCCACATCCTTTTTGTATTTAAAAATAATTTTAAATTCATTGTGCTGTTTTTTTCCAAAAGATTCTATGACTATCTACACATATTGCGTATGTAAACGAGCTAGTCAGTTTATGATAAAAATTAAATTAAATTTGCTGTGACTGGTATCCTGGTGCTTAGCATGAGCACAAGAGAATATCAAATGCATTTTTTTATATTAACAAAATATATTGGTACGAATATGTTGTAAGTTTAGAGCGTTTCTGCCTTACAATAATTTAGGTCATAGAGAAACATAAAGCTAAGAAATCACAAAAAAATAATCCATTGTGGAGAATTTTATTTTATAAAATAGTTAAAAGCAAACAATAGAATAAAAAAAAATAACTAGTAAAAAACTAAGTATAAGAAAAAGTGAAAACAATGCCTGAACACAACCAGGTAAAATATTCCTTACACAAACACTGAATTACAAAAACGGCTTTTTCCTATGTGTGTCAAATAAAAAGTAAAAAAATTCTAAGTAGATCCGGGTATACACTTTTTTATGTATTTTGAGCATAAAAATAATGGCGGCACAGGAAGTAAGCATATTTTGACAGATATTGAAGAAAAAATGAGAAGAGCAAAAAATGTACACCTGTACTGAATATTTTAGCTGGTGTTTTTCTGTCATCGGTATGTAGTAAGTTACAGAGATGGAAATTTAAAATTTTATAATAAAATTTTATCAGCTAAAATGGTAATTTGAAGTGATAGTTCTTAGGTCGAATAGGAATGTAAGGAGATCCCCTATTATGATACCCTGGTGTTATACGACAAAAAATTCAGAGCAGAATTCATGTAAGATCCTTTCAATCTTACCAATGCTGAATATATATACAATTTACTATAAATTTATTACTCAATTGTGGAGCTAGAAGAATATTTTATCACTTGAAACTGTGATTACGGGTCACAGGGCGATTGGTACACTGCCGCCGCTGCCCACTACCCTAGAGTTTATACAATTCTCTGTGATTGCCCAACTCTTCTGGCTTCACAACGCACATTTCATAGACGACCTATTTGAGATGTTGGGGATTAGATTAGGAAACTGAATTAGATATTGCATTGGAAAAGGCCAAGTCCAAATTTCTTCAGTAATCGGCGAATAAACTAAGCAACGATCTATAAATTTTAAGATTTGATTAATAGTTTTTGAGTTTTAAGGAACAAATAACTGTTAGTAGAAATTGATTAAACATAAAATTTTTTCAACCAAATAAAAAAAAAGTGGGACACTTTTTTCTTTCGGTTAACCATTTCCAATTTAGCAATAATCAGCTGTGCTTAAAGCTAACCTGTTGTATAAGAGCCCTTAACATTTCTATCAAGGCATATGGATGTAGAAGATAAAAGCAATCTTACAGCTGGATATTTTTTCATTTGTTGCACTTGGAGCTGTCAAAATTTATTTATTTTCGTTTGTTTTTCTTTACCCAACTTGAGAATATTAAAAATTTTTAAAATAATTTTTATTATTTATATATGAAATATAAACGTTGTTTTGCCTTAAAATTTTATTTACTCGTATATTGAAATATAATTAATAACAGAAGAAAAATATAAGCTAAATTAGGCAAAACGGTCCAGCCGTTCTTCGTTTTGATATAAACTTAATAAGTGGGCATGGAAAATTTTTGTTTTCATTAAAATATAAGTTGGCTTCCGCCGAACATATAATAAAAAAATTAGTCAAAGCGGTCTAGCCGTTTTGAGAAAAGTTTAAATATTGGATTTCTTACTTTACGAAATTCTACTTATACACTGAAAGAATTTTGTTCATATATCCAAAGAACTTTTTCATTAATCCAATGAAAAAAATTATTGTTTTTCAACCATTGACACGCTTCATTAGATCAATTAATTAAGTTTCATTAAAATTATTTTAATGAAAACTTTCGTAAAATATATGAAACATGTTCATTATATGGATTTTAAAAATGTCTTTCAACTCCAGATGTCGAGGTTAAACCCCTGGGTTAGAAACAAAAAAAAAAATTGTATTTTTATTAAAAATTTTTGAACACACATTTTGTTTGAATTATTTTCGAATTTTATTTGACCCTGCTAGGCTTCGAACTTGGGGTACATACAATTAAGAAGCTTCAACTCGCCACTCAACCAATTTAGCCACAAAGCTCAGTTGAATTTTAATGATTGAGTTTTTGTTTTAAAGATACTTTATTTATAGAGTTGCGACAGAAAAAAGGAGAACAATTTTGCAAAAAAAAACATTACGTATGAATAATTTTATGAAGCTATGAAATCTAATAAAACGATTTTAATGAATCTTCTTCATTATAACAATGAAATTATGAAATAATTAATGAAATATTTTTTATGAAATTGTTTCATTGATTTATGATTCATTCATAATACTTTCAGTGTAGAGTAAAGGACAGTGTAAAACCGGGTAAGAATAAGCTAAATACCAACTGCTAAATACAAATAAGCTAAATGTCATCTGCCGGGCGGTTTTGTGACGCTAAGCCTTCCAAGGCGTAACACAAAGCCATACACAGAAATTCAATTAAATCGGTCCTGCCGTTTAGGAGGAATACAATGTTAAGCACACGTACAGTCGAATTTTATATATTAAGATTTTAAGATGTCTGTAATCCTACAGCAATTACGAGATTTGTAAGGAGTCTCGGTTTGTAGTTAGGAACTGGGCTGCACAATAAATTTTAAAGGTCGTGGAACGACTATAGCCTATAATGATAATAATTCATTTAAGATTTAGTTTCAAGAAAATTTTAATATATTTTTCGTATCATTACCATCCTACTAATATCATTGCTATCCTTTTTCACTAGCTTTCGGACAGGTATTACAAAGAGACCACATCAGAAGACTCAAGTGCACCCAGCTTTTGTTTTCCTTATTTAGCCGTCCTGTGTAACCTAACTTAACTTAATAAAATTTGTTGGGTATTTTATTTTTTCTTTTTTGCTACTACAGGCATATAATTCTGACATCTCAAAACCCGAATAGCTGTCTTTGTATTCTTGTAGTTACCTTATAAATGAATATGATTTGGTTTTCATATGCAATATGATTTTTTTTGACAAAAAAATTCACATGAAAACTGTCAGGCATCCATGCATACACACAAGCACACATGTAGCTTATACGAAATATTATTTACAATTTATATCTGCATGTGAAAAAAAACATTAATATCGTCAAGTATGTACTGAAATTATTACAAGCTCACTGAGTTAAAAAAAAGCCAATAAATGCACTTCAAAGAGATTATTTTGAAAGAATTATTGACTCAATGACTTTTAGATATTTGCTTCAAGAAAGAAACACTATACGAGTATGTATGCAGCAAAATATTTAATATTTACATACATGTACTCGTATATCGGTGATTGTTTTTGCCATAAGTAAAAGAATTGAAAAATGTTTTAATATTGACTCCAACAAGGCATCATTCAGTCATTTGGAAATTAAAAGTGTGTGTCGAAATGTTTTAAAATTTTTTTAATAAAAATTAATGTTTACTGTTAAGAGCAAGGCAAGGTAAAAGCAATCCTTCAGCTGGATTTTTTGTTTGTTTGTTTATTTGAAACTGTCAAAGCTTTTTGTTTTTCTACCCAACAAACCATGTAGCATTCAAACTATAATGCATATTGAGAATATTAAATATTCGGAAGGTAATTATTATTATTATTTATAAAGTATAACAATCAAGCATGTTCTACATTCCACTTTGAAGTAAAAGTGGTTTCAATTTGAATGTTTGATGTTCTGAATTCTACGTTTTACTTTTCATTTACTTTTTATTTTCGCACATCAATTCGTAATGAATTTCCGTGTTCTATAATCGAAGTTTAAATTACATTGTGAAATTGAATTTTTAGAGAAATATGTATGAATAACTACGATTCGCATTACAAACGATTAATATATGTTTATATAAAGTGGAAATTGTGCCTGTTTTAAATTGAAAACATAAGAATACCACGCATGATGCAATATTGTTGCGCTTTATGCAAAAAAATGTAAACATTGCAAAAGAATTTATTATCATATAGGAGAAGTTCTGGTGGGCGAAAAGAATCACCCTATTGGAAGATGCTCTTATTTTCTCAAAATCTGTTTTGACATTTGTGAACTAGACAAGTGAACAAGCCATGGAGCGATACACTCCCCAAGAACGCGGAATAATCGAAGTGGACAATTTTTCGACCAAACTCATAATGAGCGACGAGGCTCTACTTCAGCGGGTACGTATGCAAGCAAAACTATCGCTTCTGGGGCACCGAAAATCCACGAGTGATGCATGAGGAGCCATTACAACCGCTCAAAGTGACTGCATGGTGCGCTGTTCACTCTGGAACTGTGCGGGCTATAGGGCCATTTTAACCGAGTTTTTTTATGAAACTTTTAAAATAATGCCTTGATCGTACAGACCTTTCAAAAACTTATAACAAATATTCATAATAGGCACTCAGGGTCCTGGTTTTTTATTCACACATACTATTTTTGACAGATCAATTTAACAAAAATAGCATGTGTGTAAAGCCTTTATAAAACACTTTTACTTTGTGACATTTATTCTGTTGTAAAATATAAAACTAATAGCTGTTTTTCCCGGTACGTTCATTTAATTTAAAGTTTTCTTTAACTTTTCAGATTTTTATTATCATTACTAAATATTCATTTTTATTAATGTTTAATTTAAGAGTTGGTCTACCATGCAGCAACTTGTAAAATACACATATTTTTGATTTATGTTTGTTTGTTTAACTTCTAGCAGGGATTTGCATAAGCAACACTCCACCGCAAAAAAAGAAGAATTACAATTTGTTGTTTTACAATTGCCATAATTATCATCCGGCAGCAAGGAAAAGTAACAAAAGCTGTTGTAACATAACAACAAAACAAAAATTGCATAAATAATAAGTGAAATTTAGTTGCAATGGAAATGTGTTTCTGCAGGCATATAAAGTGGCAAGACAAGTGTGTAGCAGGTGATGCCAAACTTTTTTTAATTCTCCATAACTTTTTCTAATTCGAGTTTTAATGAGTTTTCAGCCATGCAAAAAGAAAACTTTTTAAACTGTTTTCTTATTTTATTTTAATGGCAAACTCAGAAAATTAGCAATGAATTCGATTTTGTCAAATATTTAAGAAAGTACAGGTCTACAGAAAGAGAAGTGTAGCTGAAATCAAAAGCACTATCAAATAAATCAAGAACTTATAACACATCTTCTGAATTAGATATAGAAACAAGAAGTTTCAGTTCTAACTTGGTCAAGAAGTTGCATTGAATATGAAGATTAACTTAAAGAACCTCTGCAAGCTATGTAACGAAGACAAAGGAAAATCAGATCTTGTACATACACGCAAAGAAAAAATATGGTTGGGGCAACCATATTCTGGTGGAAACATAGTATGGTTAGATTTATGATTGCATCTAACCATATATATTTTCAAATCAAAGACATTAAAAATACGTTTCAACTGTTGCGGTTCAACTCCCGGTCAGGACTAAATTTTTTTGTTAATTTTTGTATTATTTTTTTTTATTTTTTTTTTAATACATACATATTTTATATAACTATTAAAAAAAAATGTAATATGAATTTAAAAAAAATTTTATCTAAATTTTTTGTATAAATAAAATTTTTTTTTATTCCATTGACTTTTCTTTTCTATTAATTTGTATTTATTTATTACATAATACAGCGGGTTCGAATTAATTATTTTTTTTAAATGATGTAGCTGAAAAGAACAAATTACTTATTTAAGTGGTCTAAAATGACCCCAAATGACACGGTTTTCACGAAAAAACGATAAGCAGACCAATAAATGTGAACTGCGCATACATTAGCAAACACTTTAAGAAGGCATCAAAAGGGTAGTAACAGAAAAGATCATTCAAGTCAAACAAGACATCAACAAATTGAACCTGGAAAAATAAGAAAGAACAAATCATGAAATAAGATAAAGGCTGTAACACAGGACAAGCAAAGGTGAAATTAAATCGTTGAAGCCTTATGACCCTTATAAGATCAAGAAAAACCAAAAGTGCTGGGTTAAAATTTTTGTAGAGCCCCCCAAGTGTAAGAAATGTTTAGGTTTAAAGCAATTAGTTCTTTATAATGTAAATTTATTTATTCAATTCCTTTGAATTGATTTTTACAATAAATAAAAAGTTTTTAATGAAATTCAGTTTTAATAACAATTTTTCCAGGTTGACACAGTTTTAATAAAGAATAATTTAGTAACTTTTCACAACTGACATTCTTACCACGCTATTTATTAGCTCCACACGTGACCCTTGCTTTACATACTATATAAATACTAATATGGAATATGGACTCAATATGCCTCGTTGTAAAAGGATGAGGATAACCTTGTTTTAGAATAAGCCTTCGATCGGAAAAATAATTCATTTTTTAAATTATTTAAATTTAATATTTTTTTAAAGACAGTTAATTCACACAATCCTGTAATTCTTCTCTTAGTAAACGAGTATTTTTCTGTTGGGTAACTCTATGTTCACTGTTAATTTTATGTTAGAAAATGGTAAAAAAAAAAAATAAATAAATAAAACACAAATTGTGCAGTAACTTGTACTTGTTATATTTATAACTTTTTGTGTAAAGTAAAATGTAGGAAAAGTGCATAAAAATTGCTATAAATTTAAAACAAGCCCTAAAACTAACAACAGCGTCTACTTGAATCGGAAGTAGAAAACAAATTGTAGCCTTTTTTGTTAACAGTTACTACAATATTATTTGTTTGTTTCTTGTTGTATTTATAATGTGGTAAAGAAGCAAAAAATAAAAATAATTTTAGCAATTTTGCCGGCCATTTTCATTTTATCAGTTGGCGGTTTTTGTGGCAACATTTTGAAAGTTATTTCGTTCAATTAAATGTTTGCATAACCCGTATAAAAAGTTTGCTGTATTTCAATACACATGGAAAATATTTGTGAATTTGTATTGAAATCAATATTAAAATGTTTTTATCAAACTTTTTGCAGACAATAATTTTTTTAAATATACATATACATACGTAGCAGAGTGTATGCTAGAAAATATAAATATTAAATAAATAGTTGTAGTACGAGTATGTGCATGAATAAATAAATGTTTAATTAGAACAACATGTGTGAAACTTAAGCTAACTGGTGTGGTTTAATTGAATTTTTAATTTAAAAGTTTTAATTAAAAAAAATATTTAAATGCCCATAAGCAATATTTCGTTCATTCTCCTGTTACCAATTGGCTAGTTAAAATTTATTCATGGCAACGCTTGGGAATATCTTTTAAAGCTAAATACTTCTAACTAGAACAAGTTAAAATCGGCTGTGCCGAGCTTATATACCCTTCACTGTGTCAGCAAAATATTAATATTTTTCACTTTCCACAGCCTTCTAAAATATAAAAAAAAAAAAAAAAATACAAAAAATTTAAGGGAGTGAAGAGAAATATGTCGAGTTAAATATGTTTTAACGTGACCCCTGAAATTTAAGGGAGTGAAGAGAAATATGTCGAGTTAAATATGTTTTAAAGTGACCCCTGAAATTTTTTAGTATTTGTAAATATGTTTTCAGTATTAATGGTATATTTATCAAATGCGTCTTACGTCACTAAGTACTTCTATATATATTTTTAGCAGAGGTCATCTACTGTCCAAATACTCAGAAATTATTTTGTTTTATTAAAAATTTTTTTTTTTAATTTCTATGTACTCCAGGGCTGTTGCTCTGTAGGATTTTGGCAATTTCCGTTTTGCATCATAAAATAGAAACTAGGAAATTTCCCGTAAATATTAAAACACTTCCAGAAGCGTAGAACTTATAAATTTCATTCCATTTTGGTTTTCGTTATTTTTCTGTTGCAAAATCGGGAATGGTAACTCGCCAAAATGGGGAATGATAAAAACCTTTTAGAGCAAGAGCACTGGGGTAGGAGGGAATTTAAAATTTTTTTTTAAATAATCCAAGTAGCTTCTGAGTATTTGCGCAATAGATTACAAATCTAGCCGGAATTTCGAGTTTTTTAAAGTCATACTTGCATAGCTTTTGAATCTGCTAAGTAGTTTTAAAGATATTTTAGAAGTTCTATCGAAGACAAGTTTTTTATGCAAATTTTTAACATTTTTCAGGCTTAGAAAAAGCCAAAAATATGCAAAATATTATAAGATTCAAACAAAATCAACCACATTTTACTAAAATCAATGCACAATAATTTAAAAAAAACATTCTTGTTATCGTTTATAGTAAATCTCTAACACCGTTTGTCGATGTTTGTCGAAAATAATTTGTTGTTATGTTTTTACATAAAATAAACTTTAAAATAATTTGGTTTTTTCAAAATTAGTATGCGAAACAAGACAGCTAATTGAATGGAATAAGCGTGACTAAGATTTTAATGAAATCATTTAATTTTATTTTCAACATAATAATTACTAATACTTAAAGAAATTTATATTTTACTAGCTGACCCGGCAAACGTTGTTTTGCGTTATGCCGAACATATCATAAAGAAATTAGCTGTTTCCGATTTAAGAAATATGCAAAAAGTAGGCGTGGCAAGTTTTTCTTTTAATTAATATATAAGTTGGGCTTCGAATGAAATATAAAAATTTTGCACATTCGATCTTCGTACTGTAATAAATCGTACACATAGAATAAATGACCGTGCAAGATCGGGTAAAAATATATATATATAGTATATAAATAAGCCAGATACCGACTGTAGAGTCACCTGTCGGACGCTAAGTTCTCCAAATCGTAACACAAAGGCATACACAAAAATTCAATTAAATCGGTCCAGCCGTTTAGGCTGCATAAAGATAAATAAATAAAACTTCTCTTTTTCTTTTAAAAAACAATTTTTTTTTTGTTTTAAATATTTCTTTATAGTGTTTCAAAAACGACAGAAAAGTGTATTTGAGATTTTTTTTAAACTTAAGTTTTAGTATGCGATGCTTAAATAAAATAAAACTTTGTGAAACTATATCCCAAGTATATTTTACACCTACTGGAAATGAAGTGTACTTTTTTGTGACATCTTTGTATTTGTTGTAGAAATTGTTGGCTAAATTTTTTTCGTTTTATAAGTCAGTTTTGTTTGTATGGTAAATTATAGTTTTAAACATTTTCAGTTAATATTTTAATTGTCTTAAACTGAAATTAAATGAAACCAAAAGCTCTTACAAATACCCAATGCAACTAATATTTAATTTAAATTTAATAGAAATACCAACAACTAGCCAAATAAATGGACAAATGACTGGTAAGTATTTAAATGAGTAACAGCAAGAATACTGTGGTAAATACTATCCAAATAAATTTATGTAAACTAAATAAAGCATTCCTAGATAATAGATTAACTCCATGAATTTGGTTTATGCTAAAACCTAAATTACACATTTGTGGTTACAAGGTATTTATTTATTTGAATATGTTTAAATTTGTTTCATTAATTAGTTATTTAATTAATTTTACAAAAATTGTGCAAAACAATTGTCAATTTGTTGATATTATTAAATGAAATGAATTTTATATTAAGTATTAATCAAGCTTAAGATCTTAAAAAATTGTTTTTATTTAAATTGTACGATATTTCGAATTTCTTTTGAAGGTCTTCTTCAGGGAAATTAAAATGATTAATATTAAATAGTAATAAATTTATAAGATCGAATAATTTAATAAAATTATTTTATATTAAGTTTTACATTTTTTCTATAGGGAATAATAAAAAAAAATTATTTAAAAGAGCATCTAAAATATCATCAACAATTTTGGTCAAATTACATGTGGAATTAAGTTGTGGACCGAAATTCATAGCAAATATTTGGCATTAGAAATACATTTCTGTGTTGGTAAGTAAACATCACAATATTATAAAATAGTTAACAAGTACCTAGTACGAATTTAATTAATTTTGCAAAATATTTTTACTTTAGAAAAGCTTAATAGAATTATAGTGGACATCAAATAACACGAATTACAAAACGTCGCGAACTTATCGCCTTTATCGGGGACATTTTCCCCATATGGACTTTCGTAGATCTTCTAAGGTTGTCTTTTCCCCACCTCCAGACTGAAGTGGAGACGGGATAGTTATGACACCAGGGTATACACTGACTGATCTAAAGTGGTGTGTGGTGTTTTGGCAATTTTTGCAGGGAACTTGACATTATGCTTCCTGGGTGGTTCTACTTTAGTTATGATAAACGTATCAGGAGAGTAATATGTTAAGTGATTAACTGAGAATAAAAAATTTTGTGCTTCCAAAAAATCAGAATGTAAATAAAAAACCTTAAGATTTATTGTAATTTCAAATGTAAAAAACATACCCCAAACCATCATTCAAAAATACGTTCCTTTTTCTCTTTTTACATATTTTTACACATTTCAATATAAATACAATTTAAAGTAAAAACAACATTTACCGGGTTAGGAATAAATATAACAAATTTTTACATGTTTACACTTTTGAGAAAAATATGCTACTAAAATTTGTGTCATCCACACCAAAACCATTTCCATGTCATTGAAAAAATAACTAGAAAAGAGTTTATCTACATTCTGGGTGTTATAAGCAAGTACAACTATTAAACATGGCACATTGTCGGAATAATAATGAAAATTGAAAGTAAACGCCTTAAAGATTAACACCCTTTAAAAAAAATTATAAAAAAATATGAAAAATTTCGATAAGGTTGACCTTAAAGTTCATGTTAATTTTTTGGATAATATTAAAAAAAATATATATATTTTATATTTATATATAAATATATTATACATACTTATGTATATCAAAAATCGCAGCAAATGTTAATAGAGAAATTTGTGTTTTAGTTGAAAAAATTACGGAAAAAAATTGAATTTATGTTACGTCATATTCTCTTAAACTTAAGCTGAGCATTATATTTTATGAATTTATTTAACTAAATTATTTGTCAGTTTCTGTCATTCTAAAGGACTTACGTTAATCTTAAATTTTGCAAAATTTATTTTGTCATACACTTTACTTTCATTCAATTTTTGTGCTGGTATTTTAATCCATAACATTTCCCAAATTGATGTCTTAAATTATACTTCACAGTAAATTTAACTGAATTTAAAAAGCGAAGAAAATTATGATGTTGTGGTACAACCAACTTAAATTTTAACATATACTCGTATTTACCCACCAGCACTCGGTCTAAAATGACCATAAACTCTTCCCTAAGGGTGGAATATTTATGTAACAATTTATAATTTAATGTGAAATTAACTAGAGAGAAAAAAACTTTAGTTTTATTAAAATTTCTTTGCTGTACGAAACTTGTAAATGGTAAAATGCAATCATTACTCTTATACTTGTTTGACTTTCCATGTTCGCACAGAATCAGAATCTTTGCCATTAGCCATCTCTTAAGTGCAACATAAACATTATCATAAACTTCATTAGTGGCAGTCTCTAACTTGTCTGTGTATTTCGTGAAAATAAAATTTTTAAATTTTCGGAGTTTGTTTTTGTTATTATAGTTTTAACCACTTTGGGAGTGAAATAAAAAAGCAGTTGCTTTCATATGAAGTATTTAACGACAGATATGTGAATTTTAAAATGTGAATACTGGGATGATTCTGTAGATTAGCGGATAGTGTTTTAAAATTTTTTTAAAACGCTTTTAATTTATTTAATTGAACTCTCTCCTGTGTCAGCTGATCTAAATTAATGTCAATTAATAGGGGTTTTACACTATAAATAAAATGTCAAGATTTTCATGAGATTTTGATAGAGGAAAATCAAATGGTATATGATATCTACGACTGTCGAAAAATCTTACATAAGTTTTAAACTATAGTATAAGTGTTAAGATTTTCATTGGATTTTGTCAGCTGTTTTTCTTATTTCTTTGTTCAATGCAACCCTGATACAATGAAAATTATAAACGTTTAGAAATTTTTCTAAAAGCGATGAAAACCATACGACTGTCAAATTTTAATACAAAGTTTTTTAAATATTGTGTTTACACTATTTACTTTTTTTATTGTTTTGCATTTTTGACAATATTATTTCTCTTTGTCATAAAAAAAAAAAGAATGTCATTAGCCTGTACACTTACTAATCAAATCGTTTGCAATTTAATAAATTTGTTGCAGTAGCAACAGCAGCAGTGAGATGCTTTAAAATGATAACAGGATATTTCACGCTTGGTTTCAGTGTTGTTTACGTAGTTATATCTTCTTAGTTTGTTTTTTTTAGATATTTCAATGTTTATAGAAGTATCCTAGTGTGCATGTGTGTATAAACTTGCATACATGTCGTATGTATGTATATGAGATATGTTTTGTTTTAAATACAGCTTAACTTACTAAAACAAAACAAAGCAGATCAAAACAAAAACTGCAAAAGTGTATGGCATTGTTAAAAGAAAAACAAGCTAAATCCGGCTGTGCTGAGTCTTATATACCCTTCATTGTGCTGGTCAAATATCCATATTTCTCTTCTTAAATATTTAACAAAACAAAATAAAAATTTTAAAAAATCTTTTTAGTGAAATGAAGTAATTTTCTTTAAATATCTATTTTTAAATAATTAATTTCAGTTAAAGAAATTCAAATTAACGACATCAAGAAAAAAGTCTTTAACGGATCATTAGTTTTATAAGTAATAAAATGTTTGTATGGAAATACTTCCTTTTTAAATAAAAAAAAAGAAATTCTAAGAAATAAGAATGCAAATTTAGGGTGTCCTGTAGATTGATGAGTAGAGTGTTAACCTATTAATCTGGGGGTCGTAGGTTGGATTTCTTCTAACTCCCTGGGAGCCCATGATCAAAGCTATCAGTTTTGTTAACAAGTTTAGAATTAATTTCTAATATTAAATATTACTCGTAATAAAATTTAATCTTTATTCGGGGCTAATTGCAAATTATGTTGGAATTATTTTCCATGATATTTTCATGGAAGATTTCAAAACAGGCTTGGCAATGAACAGGCGGAACAATAACCGACATTGTACGAATTATAGTTACGAGCAAGCTACTTTAACTATAGTACGAAGTTGATTGTTCCTACATATTTAATCTGAAGTTAGGGGAGTGCAAGGTCTATGGAAATTTAATTCAAAGGAAGCAGACTTTTGGTAAGAACCTGGGTTGACTGAGTCATACCCCAGCCGGAAAATTAAACTGCGTTACAGAATTGCCCTTATATGCAACAAACTAAACTACTAAACAACACACATGTGTTACAACAAAGATGCTGAGACGAGACACGTCGCAAAAATAGACAGAAAACAAGTAAAGTAAAGTAGTTTAGAGTAAGAAAATTATGAAAATAAGAGACTTTTGATAAAAGACCACAGAACTTACCGCAAATGCTAAGGGTTCTAAATAATTAAATAAATTAATATGGCAAGATATGTTTAAGAGCGTATTTTATTGCGGCCGTTAGGACCGAATACTACATAAATATATTTCATGAAGTAGCGCATGGACAAATGGAATCTCAAACTGTATATACCCTTCGTATTTACAGTGAAGGGTATAAAAATGTATCTAAAAAACAAAAACAAAATGAACCACTCTTGTTTTGTTGTGGTAATTTTAATACCATCAGAAGAGTATTGTGAATTCGTACTCTATACCATAGAATAGCACAAGTTGTAGGATTAAAGGTTAGTTGGATATATACATATTTTGTATTGCATAAGCATCTACAACAGATTTGTGGCCATCCATCAATCATTTCAACATTTTGATATTTTGAAATTTCGAAACAGAAAAGTTTTTTAAAGTCTTTAAGGCGGCTTACATTTACAATTAATTTTGGGTTAAACTCTTTTTCAAGAACAAAAATAGTAAAACATATTTTAAGCCAAAATTTAAATAAATTCTTTCACTTAATTCAATAAATTTGAAAATATATCTCTTTAACAAAATATGTACAACCTTAGCAATTTTTTATAGATTTTTGTAGTGTGAAATGAAAGCTAATGATAACGTGTGTTATTGCCGAATACAATATTAATATGTATTTATTTTTCAATAAAAATTCAAAATAATAATATCTGATAAAATTTATTAAGTCGACATAAATAAAAATGTAGGAACTCTTGTTGTGGTTCAGGGCTTCAGGAGCAAAACATTCCGAAATCAATGACATAACACTATTTGGTAGCATTGAAGTAGTTTTCTTAGAAAGAGTATTACACCCATTAACAAATTAGCAACAGTTGAAGTTAAACAAAAAATGAACCGTCCATAGCTTGGCAGTCAATTTCAGTTCCAATGTGCAGCCAAAAATTAATTATTTACTCCACAAAATCTTAACTTTATCTTTTAATAATCGGCCTTACAGTTTTTAAAATTACACTGCAAAACAATTTTACAAAAATATTACTAACACACAATTAATGTGAGTATTTACAAAATCATACACGTTTTTTTGATTTTTTATGTTTCAGATTTTTCACACTGAGGCTGCATATTATTTGATCGCTAAATTAAGAAAAATTTTTTTTGTTTTTGCAAAAAATTGCAAATTGATCATCGGATTTGCAAAATCTGATTTAGAATAAATATCTGAAATCTGCACAAGTCGAATGTATGCCGAAATTGTGTTGTTTCTTTGTAGAAATGGACAAGTGGAAGAAGATCTGCTCTTAAGTTCAGAACACCCATGATTTAGTGGGAAGTTCGTAATCATCATGATAGCTCTCGAAAAATATATAAGTTATCATATCTGCTCTTAAACGCTCTGATCATAAACTTCAAGTTCCTGGAAAAGTTTCGTTTTGAAATTTTTTTTCCGTACCATAAATAGTTACGTTACGAGTATGTTGCCTAATTTAAACACCTAGGCTGTAACATGAGCATCAAACTATAAAATTTTTGAATTGATTTCCTAAAAACAGGTCTACTGATTACTGCTGAAATCTTTGTCAGCATCTAAAACAGACATCTTATTCCAGAAAATCTTATAAAAAATGTATTTTTCATGAAATAAATTGCATAAAAAAATTTTTAAAAACTGGAGCTACTGGCAATAAACCAGCAAATTTAATTAATCGAAAACAAATGCAAAACATTTTTCAGTGTTGACCACTGTTAAGCCACAAGCAGTTTTTTTTATAAATTAATATAAACATTTGTTTAACAATAAATAACACCTTTATCCTGTCGATCTCAGCTCACATAATATATGACTTCTATTTTCTAGCACCTCCTTTTAATAGATTTTGTTTTGTTTTTGTTTTTGTTTTTTTTTTGTGTAAAGCAAACATTAAAAACCAAACACGATGTGGAAAAAAAGTGCCAGACCATTGTGTGGTTAAGGTTCGTTTGTGCAAAAAATCTATTTATGCTGAGTTATATACTCGTACTCGTACGGATGTATGTATGTGAATGGGAAAATATTATCTTTTATATATGAGGGAAGCAAAAAACAAAAATAAAAAGTTATCAGCATTAATTTATATTAAATTTTAAATTCACGTAAATATAGTTATAATTTGTAGGGCAAAGCTGAAATTTGATTTTAATATAAAAAGTTAAAAATTCCATGTGGCATTCAGAAAGAAAAAAAAACTTTAATTATAAAAAAAATCTCTAGTAAAAAAAAAATTCCCTTTTTTTGTCATAGAAAATTCTCTGATTCTTAGAATTTTTTCTAATAAATAAAATTTTAACTACGAAAAAATTTCCAGATTGTATTAAATTTGTATGAAATTTTTTTAATAAATTATATTTTAGAGCCTTCAATACTCATTTTGAATTCGTTAATTTAATTTATAAATATTTTGCCATTTCACCAAAAAATTTTTTGATAATTTTATTATTAAATATTACTTTTTTTTTAATATTTAGGAAAAATGAGTAAAATTAAAAGTATGAATATTTGCTTGTAAAACTCGACACATGTGACTTGTTTAAAAATAATTTGTAAAGAACTTGTTGTTATTTGCCTTTCGCTCTATTAAGAGGATTTGTTATATCAAACTTAACATCACTATGCTGACTGATTGTGTCCTCAATAAGATTGTATCGTGACAATTAAATTCTTATTTTGCAAACAGTTGCAACTTTTTTCATTCTTTTCAAATAAAATGCTTAATTTTGAGCTTTACTTTTTCATTTGTTTTTAGAAGACTTCATATATAAAATGTCATTAAACATCAAACAAATTTACAAAAGGTCTTAAGAAAGATTAAAACTTGCTTTTTAAATATTTTTTTTTAAACTACAATTCCTCTTCTATAGAAAATCAAAAGATTTTATTGTTGGCTTTATTGTTAAACAAAGAAAAAAATTCATTTCATTATGATTATGCAGTAGACTCTTACCTTACAAAACCTTTTGTTGCTTCCTTTTACAATTTTTTCTATAAGAAATTAAAACAATAGAAAATAATAAAGCAGAAATAAATAAAGAAAACTTTAATGGCATTCAATGTGGTGGCATCAATAATTGAAAACTTCAAAGTGAGTTAAGCTGTTTACCATTGATATTGACTTTATAGACACTCAACAGCAATTTTTACCACACACACAAATAAATAAGCTTAAATAATATCACAGCTTTATTATTTGATTTTTTTCCCTTTCCAAAGTGAAATATTTATTTACATAAAAAGTTAAATATACATATACCCGCAGAGATACACATAACGCATCTAAGTTCCTTTTAATGCATATATTTGTGAATGCATTATGAAGTAGCTTAACAGATTTATTTTCAATCCCATACTTTAATAATAAAACAAATAAAATGTCACAACTGTTAAATTTTTTATGTTTTTATGTACTCATGCTTGTTAATTGATTTTTGTCTACAAATGTGTAGACAAGCGCATAAAGTATTCATAAAGATTCAGCTCAATTAAGTTTTTGTGTTAAGGTAACAATCAATTTGGGTAGATTCTCACTTATAATACAAATTGTTCTGCAATATTAATGGCTACAATAAAAAAATAATAAAACCAATTTTTAAATTACTATGTTAGGGTTACCATAGTTCATCACTATAGTCATGTTGACATATTTGTGTTGATTCAAGTACAGATTTTTGGGCATTTGACCAAATGAAGCAAAGAAGAGAGATGTATTAAATTTTGCTTAAAAAATTAAACTACAAGTTCTGAAATTGAAGTATAAAAGTGTAAGTATTTGTAATTCAATGTTCAATGTTCGTCGGTACTGTCGGTACGTAGTATTTTCAGTGGTGACACAAAGGAGTTTTTGGAAAGTTAGCGTTCTGCCAAAATAGTGTCTAGGGTTATTTAATTTTTCTTCGTCAAATTGAAAAATAATATATTCATCCTCATTCTGATTGGTGTCGGCAACAACGTTATCAATTTCGAAACTAGCATTTCTTTTTATCATCATCGATATCAATTCAATTATAATTTGGTATCCCCTAATACTAAATTAACAAACATTTCAAACAAATAAAAAAAAAATTATTATAAAAAAGTCGTTACCAAAAATATTGATGATAATATCATAGTCAACATGTGACAATATCGATGACAAACGTTCTTACGTAATACCAAATTAGTATCGATATTCATTGATAAAGTTAAAGTTAAGTTAAAGTTGTATTCTTTTATCAATTAACTAAATAATTTTATTATTGTAGTGTGACGACATGTTTTCCAGTTAACGAGATGACCGTTTGTTAGAATCGATATAATTTTATATAGAAAACTTTTGGGGCTTTTAAAAGTGAAATTTTTAAAAATAAGCAGGTTTTCGTATTGTCATAGATTTAATATTTTTAAGAACTGTAATACCGATTTACTACAGATGAAGCCAAATGGAATGATTGGAATGATTTGCCTTACATAATAAAAATTTATTTTAACGGAAGGTATTGAAAGGTTCCATAACTTGTTCTATAAGGAGAAAATAAATCGAGTAAGGAGATGACAATAACTGTCTTTAGCAATCAAAACACATCAAGAATACTTGATTTTAGCAAACGTAATGCAGGTGTAGTGCCACTTGACGCTTATAGTGCCATCACTACGATTTGCAAATAATTTTTTTTTAGAATATTTAAAGTTCAAAGGAAGAACTGCAAAAATCACATTTTAGTTGATTGTGCATGATTACAAATATTTATGTACGAGTATAATCAATCAAACCACACAAACGAACAATTTGAGTAAAAATCCTGCACAAGATTTGATGAAATCATGTTCGAGGAATGATTACAAACTGTTTTTTATGCTGTTCGACACGATTGAATCTAAAAAGCAAAATTCAAACACAGGCACTAGCATGCATATCCCTTGGTTTAAACATTCAACAATACAAAGCCGTATTTCAATGCAAATACACACAAACAAAAAAAAAACACCCTATTTTACTACGCAGCAGTTTTAACAAGCATGTGTGATATTTTTGCTTTTAATTGTTTGCATTTTGATTTTTAAGTTCAATCATGCCGAGAAGAAAAAAAAAAGCAGTTTTTATTCGTGCTTCGAACATGATTTAATCAAATGTGCACAATATTTTGTGCACATACACCTGTTTCTTTTTCTTCTTCATTTCACATATATCTCCATGATTATTGAAGAAGGTACTAAATTTTGAAGCAAAATTTTTACAAAAAAAATATTTATTTGTAATTAAAAGATTTTAAACTTGAATAAATAATTGGCTATACTTTCTTTTTTGCAGACGATGTTTATAGATAATGTCTATCCATTTCGTATCTTACATAACTCTTCTCCCGATGCTTCAGACATTTTAATCAATTTGGGCATAGACATCAGCAGACAGACAAAAACATTTTTTTTAATGCAAAATATCTTAGTTTTTTTCTGGAATTCTGCTGAAATTGAAAACCCTATAAATATTTATATAAAAAAATTAAAGCAATTTGTAAATCTTAAAAAAAGTGTGTGAGAAAATATAGGATTGAAATAAATATCAATTGCCTTCATGTTTATGTTTTTCTCAAAATGGTATCATTTATATTTGTTTATACAAACATAAATATATTTATAATAAATCTGCAAATGATAAAAAATAAATTTTATGAAATTTTTTTTTGTTTATTTGAACAGAGAAAAAACCACTTTTATACACACATAAGTATCGTATACACACATGCATCTGCGTGTTTACTGTATGTTGTGGTGAGTAGACCAAAAAAATAAATTTTTATTGATTTGTTTTTTGTATTGTGTTATAAATTTATAAAAGATACCGGAGTTTTAAATATTGATTAAAAACATAAGCATACTCGCACACAAAATTATTAAAATTGAATTTTTTTTTGCCATTTATTATTTAAGTTTTTTTTTTTGTGTTTAATTTATATTTTCAATTATTTTGCAAAAGGTAATAGATGTTTTTTATAACCAAAGAAATATTTTTAGGTGCTTTTTAAATTTAAGCAATTATTTTTATTTATTTATTAAAACAATATTTGAATTTTTCAGACATTTTTATTATAAACTTATTTGTTTGAGTACTTAAAACAACGTGAATTTGTAAATATAACTAATTCCAGGTTCGTTAGAGAACCGAATATGTAATTAGTAATAAATTTTACTAATTATTTATTTGTTAGTTTTATTTGACCTTTTTCTTTTTAATTAATATGGCTATTTTATTAAGCTTGAGATCTTATTTTGTATATAAATTAATTTTTTTTTATTATATCGATATAAAAACAATAAATAAATAAATGTATAAAATAGGACCGCAAGTTTAATAAAATAAATATATTAATTTTTACTAAATTTTACTCCATCGCGTTCGTTTACACAAAGTTTAGTATATGAGAGTAAAAACTAATAGTGTAATGACTGAGTATTTCCTCATTTGTACTAAGCAAATTTTTGTTAGTAAAATTTTGAGAGATCAAAGAAAAAATATGATTAAAGATTTAAGCATTAAATGACACTTGACAAATTAATTACATTTTAATAAAAATCCTTAAAAAAAATAAAAACTGAGAGGAAGTTGAAAACAAGTTAAATTCGGATGTACCGATTCTTAATATTTTTCACTTTCCACATCCTTCTAAAATATCAAAAACATACAAGAAATTCGTCTTATGTCAAAAATATTTAAATATTAACCGCCTTATTCAAAAAAATTAACGTAGACTTTAAAGTCAATGTTATGAAAAAATTATATGAAAAATTGCAAATATAGATGATCTCCTTTAATCTATTGCTTCAAACATTTATGCTCTTATCCAAAAAAAGTTGAAGTAGACGTTATAGCAATTTTTCATATAATTTTTTCATAACGTTGACTTTAAAGTCTACGTTGGTACAACCTACCCCAGTACTGTTGTTCTCAAGGATTTTGGCAGTTTCCGTTTAGAATCATAAAATAAAAATTACGAATTTTTCCGAAAATGTTAAAACACTTCTAAATAGAAAGTTTAGAACCTACAGACTTAAATCCTTTTTGATTTTGGTAATTTTCCTGGGCAAGCTGTTTAAATAAAATACCCAAAAAAACTAAGCAAAAATTGATGAAAATCTAAAATTTCGGTCAAAAAATAGAGGTAGTTGCACTTCAAAGCTCATAGCTCAGTTATTTATAAATCAATTGGCCTGAATTTCAATACTAAACTTATAACAGGAACTTCCAACAAATTGACATGCTAAACTTTTATGTAAGTCTTTTAGGGACTTCACAAAGTTGAATTCAACATACACACGGACAGATGGACAGACGGTCAGACGGACAATCGACTCCGCTACTTATAAGGATCCAGAATATATATACTTTATAGAGTGTCCCATGTACGCTGTAGAAATTACACATTTAATGACAAACTTTTCACTTTTTTGTGAAGGGTATAAAAATGTAAGAGGTATGTTTTTTATAGACGTATAGAACTTTAAGTTGGCATTACTGTTAAAGATGGCGACCGATTTAACAGCTGTCAAGTGATTTATTCTCAGTTTGGCTTGGCAATTCACTCACGCCTGAACAACGCTTGCAAATAGTGCAATTTTAAATCGAAAATAATGGTTCTGTACGGAATACGTATTTTATGAATTTTGTTTAGCGATGAAGCGCACTTCTGGTTGAATGGTGATCGGTATAGAGCCATGATTACTAACTTTTTCATTCCTGAATTGAACAGCCATGATGTCCAGGAGCTGTGGTTCCAACAAGACGGCGCAACATGTCACACAGCTCGTGCCACAATCGATTTATTGAAAGACACGTTTGGTGACCGCCTAATTTTACGTTTTAGACCTGTGACTTGGTCTCCAAGATCTTGTGATTTAACACCGCTAGACTATTTTCTGTGGGGCTATGTACAGTCATTGGTCTATGCAGATAAGCCACAAACGCTTGACCATTTGGAAGACAACATTCGCCGTGTTATTGCCGATATACGGCGACAAATGTTGGAAAAAGTCATCGAAAATTGGACGTTCAGATTGGACTACATCCAAGGCAGCCGTGGTGGTCATATGCCAGAAATCATATTTAAAATGTAATGTCACAAGATTATCTTTCGGATAAATAAAATTCATGTCAATCGTATAATCCATCGTTGTTTTATTGCAATTTAAAGTTCTATACGTCTATAAAAAACACCCTTTATATATATTTAAAAAATGAACTTAACAAACAAAGTTTTGTGTTTTTTATATTAAAATAAAATACCCAGTGACTGATTTGATATTGGCTTTCGCAGTGTTGTTCAACAAAGAAATCGGATTTTGAACAAAATCACTTTAAGTTTATTTTGTTTTGTCGAGTCATCCTTCTTTCAACTCATCGTTCTCATAAAAGTAAGATAGATAAATCAAAATCAGTTGTTATATTTGGCTTTATATTGAACCATTCCTATCAAACATTCAGGGGGATTAGAAAAATTGTTTCTTTTGAAAAATTAAAAGAGTTTCGTCATATATAGATGTACAAAAAATAATCTTTTCTAATAACCAAAAACTGATTTGATTCAAGTTGAATGGCTAGCAGTTTCCTTACTATGACATTTGAGATTTTGAATGCAGTGACGTTAAACCCCATCAAGAAACCTTTTTTTTTAAATTATTTTACAGTACAGTTACGCAAACCATGTGAAGACGTCAAAATAATACTATAGAATTTGTCAGAATCATAAAGATAAGAAACTGTAGAAGATCTTCTCTGCCTTTGTCCAGCACGAGCTGTGTTTTTCTTATCTTACTATTTACCTAATTCTCTTTTCCTTCTTTAACATCTTTCTTCTTCAGTCTCCTCTTTTACAGGTATCAGATAGGAGCCCTTTTATTTTTCTTAAATAAGTTGACTTTTTAAGAAATCATGTTCTTTAATTCATGATTTTATTGCAACATACGACCGTTTCTTAATAACTTCAATAAATATTTTATATGCATTAAATTATTGCAAAAAAAAAATTTATTTTTTTCGTGCTATGCCATGAAAAATGTTGTGTAATGAAAATGAAACATAATAAAAGAGTTGTCTTTTTATGTGTGGTATTGTTGCGTTACGTTCTGTTTATTTTATCGTTCTTAATAAAAGTGGAAAACGGAAATGTAAACCATGTTGCTTACAAGTATGTATGCATGCGTGTACTTACATCTTGAGTAGGCGTTTTTTCCCATACGCATCTGTAAATTCTTTTAAATATTTTACATCAGACGTTTCATGTCAATAGCTTCCGTTAAGCATCGTTGTTATTTTACTTCCATCTTTTACGATAATATTGCTTTTTTATTGTTATTTTTAGCATCGACATCAATCTGAGTGAGAAAACAAAAACGCTTTATTCCTTTATTAAACTTTACATGCTTCTCTTTTGTTTTATAATTTTATGTAACAGAAAAGTGTTGGCTTTAAAGCTTTCTACTGTTTCTTTTACTGCTTTTATAACACATTTTTCATTCATTTTCTATTGGAAATGATGACGATGAATTTCTTCTTTAAAAATTGTAATGAATTTGTTGCACTTTGATTTGAAAATAAACTTTTAATATTGTGAGTTCATAAAAATAATAAGGATAACGCCTTATTCGTAATAGGTTGTGCTTTAGTAATAAATTATTAATTTTAAATTTGTGGTATAAAAAATCTTAGATTTGATTTCTCTGTAATTTGAGATTAATGTTTTTAAAGTGATGAGTTTTTAAGAGTGCCCGAAAGTCAAATAATCAAAATTAAATTTTATATTAAACTTTTATAAAAATTAAAGAAGATATAAAATCGATCTTTATCTTTGAGTTCATAAATCTGTGTTATTAACCAGCTAATTTAGTTGTTGCTTATGTTGTTGAATAAGAGTTACAATTTTAAAAAGAATAGAGCAACGCTTGTAATTTTTACATTCTCTATCTTCGATATGTAAGTTTCTCATTATTATTATTTATTATCTGCTATAGTTGCACAGCTATTTGTAAGCTCTATTTTTCAGCCCAATTGCCTACTTAAACAATCTAAGTCTCCTCACTAATCTGGTAGTTGTTGTCTTATTTATTTTAGTTAAGTATTCCACTGCTTACGGAATATGTTTAGACGTCTGCTGCCTTTAGTGACAGAAACAACAAGACTCTTCATGTCTCACACTAATTTTATTTATGTGGTAATGGAGTCTACAATGTGCTGTCAACAATTCACTAACCTTTATTTTTAATTCCATATTTTTCTCTTTGTACTTACGAATGTCTGATTCAATAATTTTCGCTTAACTTTAGGAGCTAAAAATTCACCACTAACATCAATACCGTGTACAATAACCAAAAATCTTTTATTTATTAAATTTTTGTTATTTAAGAGTCATTAATTTTTATTTTTCGGTTAAGAAAACATCACACAAAATTCTGACTTTCATTTAACCACACAGCTGACAGCTAAAATTTTTTGCTGAATCACAAGTTCTTTAATTTTAGGATTAACTATTTTTAACCAAACATTTCTTTAAAATTGAAAAGTGAATCGCACTACAGAGTAGAGTTGGATGTCAAGATTAAGAATAATGTTTGCTTCGGCTCTCTAGCAATCTTGTAGATTTAATTTTTTTCTTTTACCATAGTAAGATACTAATAAAATTACTATACCTACAAAGTAGCTATTCACGCTCTTTTTAGCTATATACTCCGCCACTTCATTGCCTTTCATTAGAATAACCGAGTTCCTCTCTACCAAAGCATCAAGAAGCCCCAGCCAATCGCGATCGGAAGAAATAGCTGGGTAATGCATTTAGACCTGCTTGGATATCTGAGAGTATGTATATTCTGGTACTACGAGTACGCCTTTGTAAACATTCTCTGCCACAAAGCTCAGTCTGAAAAATGGAAGCTGTTTTGCTCGTTGTGTGTTAAACTTTCTTAAATTTCATTTTACATATGAATCTTTATTATACGTTTTTTATACACTGAACACAACGAGTTTTTATATGCTTGACTGTAAGTAAGTAAGAATGGTATATTGAAGTTTGTGATACTGTTCGTAATACTATACATTCGCCACCCTATAATTTACATAAATTCTGGATTCTAAGAGATTTTTTTATCTGTTTGTGTGACCGGTATCGACGCCTCAGAGAAAACTGTAGTTGACTAATTTGTCACTTATTGCCTAATCAGTCTACAAATGATGAAATTTTGACTTAAGCCCCGAGGCTATTAATACTTTTTTTTTTGTTGGGTAGATACATATATAATTAATATGATACGTTATCCAACAAAATAAATTGGAAACATATTTCTTTGAGTGCTATCATTAGTTTTTTATGGCAGTTTTTAAGGTGTATAAAACAAATGTTTGGATTTTTTTTATTTGATTTTATAATCCTTTCGTTTTGTTTATTGTCCTACTCTGGTTTTTATTGCCATATTTTCCAACCAACCTTTAGAGTTTTAATTTTAATTGCTTTCCTTCTATTGCAATTTTTTTTTTTATAATTAAGTAGGATAAGCAAAATAAAAATGTTTGAAGTTTTTCATTTACGTTTTTTAAATTTGATTGAATATGCAATTTTCTTACAGCTTTCTACCAAGTCATATGTAATACTCTTACTTATTTTTCATTGCGATGGTTCTTTTCCAGCTTAAATAAAAGTTTTTTTTTTTTTTTGTTGTAAAAGAAAGTAGAGGGTTATCACAAGTTTTTGCTTACCTTAAGTGCAAAACAATAGAGAACAAAGAAACCTTTGTTTTTTTTTTAATAATTTACCATTTATTGCGATTTTTTTCTTAATTATTATACTTTTTAGTTTCATCTGTTTTTTCCATTCATTTGAATTTGTCGGCTCTTTTTTAGTTTTCTTGATTTATTTTAAAACAAAACAATTTAGTTTTTTTCTTTATACATTTTTTTTTCATAATTTTTTAATATTTTTGTTTTTTTCTTTTTGTATGTGTTGCTTATAAATTAACATTAAAAGTAGTTAAAAGTAAAGATTCTACATTTAAGTTTATATTATAATTTTTTATATATTTCTAGTAGTAGTAATTTCTATTCAGTTTAAAATAGAAGAAATTCTATTTAGGAAGATGTAAGTTTGGTTTGGTTGCTTGTTTGTTTACTGAAGTATTTCTTTTTCGCAAGATTTAGTTTTACATGTACAACTACTTTTTATTTGTATTTATTTCTTGTTTAATTTTTTAATTAAAGAACTTATGAAAATCAATAGACTACAGTTTGGAAATAAAACTTTTAAGGCTTAAATACACAATTTAATTTAATATAATTCAAATGATTAATTTACTAAAATCAATTCCAATGGTTTTTTTTATTTTTTTGAAAATATAAATTTGTACTCGTACATTCATGAAACTAAAAAAAGTTAGCTTGTAATTAAAATTATATGAAAAATACTAATTTTTTTAAATACTTGTCATACAAAATTTCTATCAGAGTTTATTGTTTGTATTTCAGAAACAGCCCATAAGACAGTTCAGATTGCTGTATAGAATTCTATTTGGCTTAGGAAAGTGACAGAAGATCTCAAGTAGAATAATGAATCGTATCTTTTTTTAATTAATAAAAATTAATAAAAGATAATCTGTAAACTTATATTAAGTTCGGTAGTAGACTTTTCTATTTTGCTTGCAAGCAAAAAATATTTTTTTTTTAGAAATCGCTAAACCGAGTAACTCAAATAGCTGTTAATTTTAGCTTGAGATATTTTAAAAAAATCATTTGTTTTGTTGGGTAAATAATTTCTCTTACGACTATTGATTAGAGTTTTTGTTGCTGTTAAATTTCTTTTTTAAGATCCCCAACTTCCAATTCTTTCTTTTGCTCTCATAATCCACACTTCTTTTCAATTCTAAGTCTCTCCTAACTTTATCTAATGGCAACTTGTAATAAGTACCTGAATATCTATATCTGGAAAAGTTTTCTTTTAATAAAAAGTTTAATAACTCAGTAAATTTTTAACATATTTAAAAAAATATTGGGTGTTACTCATAAATAAACACATTTTGAAAATAAACTAAAATACTGTGTAAAAACGTCTCTAAAATTGAAAGATGGCAAAAAAATATTAAATGTGTTTGGTAGAGAACTACGCACATATTTCTCAAGTTTACTTATACTCCAAGAAAGCTCGCATTTACTTTTGGACCAGACACGTCGAATTTTCTACAATTTTCACTCACAAATGTTTATACTCCTAAGATGTGTAAACGTAGATAATTAATTTAAGTTTGAAATTATTTTTTGAAATATTTTATTTACCATTTTGGTTGGCGCCACTTCTAAAGTAGTGAATGGCTGTATTTATTTGGATGGGATTTTGAACAATTAAAATTCTATTTGTAAACGGATTCCTCCAAAAATTGGTTTATATGTAAATTTTCTATATTTTAAAGATATCGACTAACGTAATAAAGAATTTTTGAGTACTGTCACTTCCTTATTATAATAAATTATTTATGATACCAACTTGCCAATAAAGTGTCAGATAGTTATAGTTAACTTTAGTTATAGTGAACGAGTTGTTATTTATTGGAAAGTTTAACCATATTAGCCCATAATCATAGTCACACTAAAGTCGGTATCTTTAGAGAAACGACTTTAAGTTCATAAAATTCTTATGAACAAAAGTCAGCTGTTAATAAAAAAGCCTACTTTGTTGTGACTATGATTTTGGCCCATTGTATACTAAAATATTAAAGACAAAAAAAAACAAATTTTTTTATTTCCAGAAAATATCTGCTACAAGAAATTAAATTTGTTACCAGTTAGTTGCGATAATTCTAGTTTTCTAGTTTTTGACAGCAAAACAAACTGAGAGAATTGAATTTCTTTTTATAAATCCACATCTCTACTGTATTTCAACGTTAATAAAACTTGAAAAAAAAATTTTTACAAGCAGTTTTTTCACTGGAGTTTGTACAAAGTTCTCATAAAACTGTTAGTAATGTTAATTGATCTTTTATCTTTGACTTTATTTATGTTTACTAATTTGCTTGTATTTACATTATGTTCGTGTATCCATTTCTTACTGTTTCATGTATTGCTCCTTTACTTCTAGACCGTTATAACTCAAAAATTTGCTTTATATTTTAGAACTGGACGTTCTTTATAATTTTAAAACTTTTTTCTGTAAGATTAAAAACTTGAATCCGTAAAAAAAACAAAAGCATTAAAATCGTCGACAAATTTTTTTAATGAAAATTACACAAGAATTTTACAAACATATTTTAAATAAAAATTTATGGCCTGTTCAGCGATGTCACAAGAAAACCTAAGCGCACGAAATCAAAAACAAATTTTCCTAATAGAAATGTTCTTTGCTTTCGTTCACTTGGGTTTTCTTGTGACATCGCTGAACTGGCCATTAGATTAAATAAAATTTTCAATGACAATATGGAAGCGCCGCTTATGTCTTGTCAAGTCATTTTAAAGGACTTAAGAAGCCCTAAAAGCTTTTCTTATAAATATAATTAATTCGATTCTAGTAAATGGTATTATTTTCATTGTCATCTCGTTAATTGTAGAAATGTAATGCTATTGAGTCAATTGTGACGGCAAGTCAACTCCTTATTAGCACAGAAATTATGTGGACGACTTGATCGATTGTCTTACATAAATTATTTGTTTCCACTGTCATTGATTTCTTTAAGTTATGACTCTCTTATGTAAATAAACTTTATGTATGAAGTATTTTCTATTGTTTTAATTTCTTTTTTACTATACCAATATTAGCTATAAATATAACACTTAAATTTTTAAATTTATTTTACTATTAATTTTATTTATATATTTATGAAAAATTTAATTATTATTATTACTTTATCACAGAGAGACGTGACTGTTTTTATGAAACAAACTTAATAAAAATATAAAAAAGTAACAATAGTTTTGTGACCCTCATGTCATGGTTACTGTACAAATATGTTTCTACATTATCAATATAAAAAGTTATTATAAAAGTTTTAAAAATATTAACCCCCTTATCCAAAAAAATTAACGTAGACTTTAAAGTCAACCTTATCGAAAATTTTCATATATATTTTTCATAAAATTTACTTTAAAGTCTACGTCAAATTTTTTAGGATAAGAGCATAAATATTTACTTCAAATAAAAACTATGACAGTTGTGACACATTATTAAAAAAAAGGAATTACAGAGTTTAACAGTGAATGCATGATTTATAAAAAAAAAATTCTTAAAACTAAAAAAAGGGATTTTAATTTGTAAAATATTTCACTTCATAATTTTTTTTTAATTTAAAAATATACACACGTACATGCATGCAAACATATATACAATCGCATAAGTACACACATACATATATTTTTACTAACATGCTAAGCTGTAACATGAAATTTTTTATAAAGATGAAGGAAAAGAATTTGTAGTCCATTTTTTTAAGCAGCATGATCCTTATGAAACTAATGCCCAAATTGTAAAAAGATTTTTTTCACTCAAATGACATGTACATAATTTTTACTAATAAGTAGGGTGCATTGATGTTTCCAAAATATACAGCGAAACTTCTATGTAAAACTTTGTTATAACGAAAAACACAATTTAACGCATTTTTTGTTGAGTCCCTTGAAAAAACATCTTTATTTAAAATTTTCTTATACCAAAAAATTCAGCGAAGTATTCTTTCAAAAAAGAAACGAAATCATACTTCAAAAATTTAATATTTTAAGTAAGTAAGTCGGCAAAGTCCCGGAATCGAAAGCCTCTATATAAGCTTCTCTATACTTCTTGAATAGTGAATTTTTATTACATAGCATTTCGGATTAAAAAAACACTGTAATTTTTTTTTCGTATTTCTTCAAATAATATAATCATGGTGTAATTAAACCAAGTGAATACATGTGTTTATATGAAAATAATTATTTTCACGACAGCACGCCCACATGGCTATACGACCTCTGTTGTAGCTGTCGCCAACTTACGTTATTTTCTATTTTTGTCAGCTGCAATGAATAATGAGTGTTTGAAAATATTAAATTTTATTTGACAATCAAGAGGTGTTAAAGAAATGAATCGAACTATTTTTACATTATTACGTGTTATAAGTATATCTATTATATATACACAAATGAATGTGTGTTTATGATTTTTTGTGAGTTTGAATAAACAATTCTATTTAATTTAACGTGGCGCCACTGAAATATGTCCTTCTATATTCACTATAGCGCTGCACAAGCATACTTGAAATGGCTTACAAGCACATTTTATTATAAAATATTACACACGTTTGTAGTGATGTGTGGCTTTCAAGTATGCTAGTGCAGCCCTTTAGTATTTACATTCCTAAGCCGCTGCCGCTTCTAAAGTAATTAGTAGCTGGCTACACTGCAACATTTGTAGCCAACGACATTTGTAGTCGTGTAGTCGGTATCCTGCTGTCTGGAATGTGTTTAACGCATTATGCTTCGGTAATATTAAAATAAGTTTGTTGTACAAGTAAATATTATCCAAGCTAGAGACACTACTGCCACTTCGACACTACTTCTCAAATCGCAAAAAATTTTTTTGAAGTCCGATGTCCGTATACATCATATTTCATAAGGATACATTTTACTTCTTTATTGTTAGATTTATAAGCGAGCATGACTGAGTGATAATAAAAAAAATAGTTTTAATTTTTTGCTTAAAGCTTTTGCAGGACAAGATTAATTTTAAATTTAAGATTTCTAGCAATTTACTATACGCTGTAAGAAAAATTTAAAATGTTTTTAGTTAAAAGCGTGTTTGACTAAAGTTATATTCTGATGATTCTTGCAAATATTAAGGGGTATTTATTACTTTTGCTTTTATAATTTTTTTATTTTGTTATTATGACACATGACCAACAGTAAAATTTTAAGATTTATCTATGTTAGATTTCAGACCTTCTAATCTTAGTTTATCAAGATTCTTGGAAGCGTTGTTTAAAGAAATTTAAAATTGCCTGCTGTAGAAATCAATTTAAAATTATCTAAAAATATTTAGAGTTGAAGTTTACTCTCATGGGCTAAGAAACATAAAAATTTCGGTAAATTAGAAATTAATTAAAACCAAAAAGATTTTTTCTGTCACAGACTTTCATTTGATCTGATCTTTGGGAAATACTAGCAGACGTCTGCTATAATGGTTGCTCACTTCTTAATTTTTACTACAGACTACATTACGCTTATTTACTTTTACAGTGTCATAACTCAAAATATTTCTTTTCAAGTCAATAAATAATATAGTAATACAGATGTGTGTCAAAAATTTAACTCATTAAAAGTCTAATTTATATTTTGAAAACAAATGAACGTGTGTATAATTAATAAAGTGGTTACGCTTTTTTGATCAAATATTTGGTTGTTGAGAACCCGTCTTTACTTGATTTTCTAAAAAAATATGAAGGAACGCTTTCTTTTACAGCATAATCATGATTTTTTTAGCATTATGAAACTATTGTTGTAATTGAGCAGTATGTAAGCACATGTGTGCGTCCGTAAGACATAACTATTGTGAAACTGTTGAGTGTTTGTCTTAGAAACGCAAAGTTGAGCATTTTTTCCGTCATAAAATGTTGAGCTACCTCAAGATAACATGTTGTGCTAAGCCTTTTTTCAATTGAGCAGCTAAACATATAGTAGCATATTCATCAAGCCGTTTCTAAAACATAGTAGCTGTTGTGCTCAACAGTCATGTCTCATGAACTCACCAATTGATAAATTATCTAAAAAACCATGATGGCTGTTAATTTTTGTATTAAAAAAAAAAGAATGGAAATAAATTTTAAAAAAGAATTATTTTAAATTTTAGTTAAGTTAAATTTTTTATTTATTTGTCTTTTTGTAAAAAAAAAAGTTTTCAACTGTAGCCGTGTGAACAAATTTCAATATTATTTTTCTAATGCACGAGTGTATACTTGCGTTCACTTTTTAATTTACTTATTATCTATTTAAGTTTATTTAATTTTGTTTTTTAAATAAATTATTTTTATAACGACTGAGAGTACGTGCAAGACTTATTTTTATTATACGACTTTTAGTTTTTCTTAACTTTCTTTAATCAGTTTAATATAAATTTTTCTAAAGATTACTTTTATTTATTCTAATTAAAAGCATGTGTACATATTAAACAAAGAAACAAGAATTCATCACTCATAGAAACGTTATATTGTTTGAAGTGAAAAGGATGATGATTGCATGTGTGCACTTTTATACAACTACTGATAAACACCAATTTTTAAGGTTTGTGTGTGGAAACTTAGTTTGCTAAGGCTGAAATTCAGAGTCTTTAGTTAAGCAAAGACGAGCCTAATGTCTGTAAATAAGTAAGTGCCTTGGTTACATCTGTTCTAATGACTAATGAATAATGAAATAATTTCACTGACTCAATGAAATATTTATTCATTCATTTAAAAAAAATATAATACTTTTATTAATTTAACGAAATATTAATTAATTTAATGAATAATTATAAAGGGTGTCCCAACAAGAACGCAAGATTTAAATTTTAAATAAATGACTGATGCAGCAATTGAATTGTTTCTCTGGCTGTATGACATGCGGCGCCGTCTTGTTGAAACCACAAGCCCTCCACATTCATTTCTTCAATTCTAGGCAAGAAAAAACTGGTTATCATTTCACGATACCGAACACCATTGACTGCTTGCGCTTGACCTGCCTCATTTTCATAAAAAAAGGTCCAATGATTCCTCCAGCCCAAAAACCACACCACACAGTGACACGTTGAGGATGCATTTGCTTCTCGTGAATCACTCGAAGATTTTCCTCACCCCAAATGCGACAATTCTGCCTATTGACGAAGCCATCAAGATGGAAATGGGCCTCGTCACTGAAGATGATTTTATCGGCAAAATCAGCAGTTTCATGTTGTCTCTCCAATACCCAATTAACGAACTCCCTTCGCTATCCATGGTCATGTTTTACTAACCTCGTACCTTCTACTAGCAAACAATAACAATTGTTCAAATGTCAAACAATGACACTTCAAATGGCACCAAATTTAAATCTTGCGTTCTTTATTAATTCAATGAAAACATATCAGTAATTCACATAATTTGTAATATTTCATTGAATACCAAGAAAAATATTTTGATGAAATAGTTTTATGTGATTAATGAAAGATTTCTGTTTTTATTCAATTCCATTTCTATACAAATATTTAATTTTAAGAATATAAAGGTCTGACTTAATTAAACATTCCAGTTCAGTAGTCTGTAATCACTGGTAATGCCTAATTTCAAAGAAAACTTTCTCTAGCACCATGCCTTTCATCGCCTAACATAACACGCTGTGAGGGCGGTTCACCATATTGATCTTGATAGTAGTTCTCACGCATCATTGTGTTAAGACTGGAACAACGAAAGTAAAGAATTTCTTGAAATGGTTTACGAAAATCACGATTTAGGGTTGCATATATGATGGGATTGAGCAATGAGTTGGCATAACCCAGCCATAGGAACAACGACGATAGTGACTGTGGCACATGTGTGGTCTCGTTTTCCACAAATGGACGTATAAGAGCTAAAATGAAAAATGGCAGCCAGCATATTGTGAAAGCAGACATAATAATGCCCAGTGTAGTGGAGGCCTTTTTCTCTTTGGCCAATTGGAAGCGTAACTTTTTTTGATGTGGAGAACCTAGCAGACCACTCGAGCCCGAACCACCACCACCACCTCCTCCACCACCCGCCTGGCCGGCAGAGAGACCACCACAGGTGGAATAATTAAGTGAAGTATTGCCATAACTACTGTGACGCTGCTGGCCATTGTCATCCAAATCTGTATGGCCAGGCGGTGAGCCAGTACCATTGAGGGCATGCTGTAAATGCGTTTGTGCTCTCTTCTCTTCCAGCACAATACGGCGTGCTGCTCTAAATATTTGATAATACACAAACAACATAACGGCCAGTGGTATGTAAAAGGAACCTAACGTTGCATAAATTTGATATGCAAAATTTTGACAAACTGAACACATTGGATTGCCATGTTCGTCTACATGTTCATTGCCCAATATGAGTAGCGGTGGTAATGATATACAAGCGGCAGCAAGCCAAACTAACGCCACACACAACATCATGCGTCGCGGTGTACGCTTGACTCCATACTCTAATGGCTTTGTTATGGCCAAATAACGGTCGACTGAAATGGCACACAAATTTAATATTGATGCAGTACAGCAAAGCACATCAAACGACACCCAAATGTCACATAAAACTGTGCCAAAGTTCCACTTTTCCAATACTTCATAAAGCAATGCCATTGGCATGACTAAAACAGCCACACAGAGATCTGATAAAGCTAAAGATACAAGCAGATAATTACAGGGACGGCGCAGTTTGCGCACCATGCAAACAGCAATGCAGACCAAAACATTACCAACAATGGTGCCCAAAATGACAAAAAGTAAAATAATACTAACAAGGACTGTATGTACAGCCGGCATGGCAAATTCCTCAATGGTTGTTGCTGCTGAGGACGAAGATGGTGAGTCAGGCTGAAATGTTGTTGGTATGTAAGTCGTCGATGACAGATTATCATTATGAAAATTGTGTGATGACGATGAGGATGATGGAAGTGGTAGTGGTAGTGGTGAGTCAAATAACGATGGCAAAGTAGATGTAATGCCATTGATTGTTTGGCTGTTAGTAAACGTCGTTTGAGATGCTGTTGAATTTGTGTTATGCATGATGTTGTTCTTGTTGTTATCAGCCAGATTATGTTGGGCGCTGTTTGTATAACTGCTGTTTGAGACATGATGTGTTATTGCGCTGTTATGTGAATTTGAATTGTTTGTTTCTAAGTTTGCGTTGGCTTCTAAAATTAGAGCGTCCACTGGCAGTTGAGAAGAACTTAAAGTTGTCAGTAATGTGGAAGTCGATACAGTTGAAATATTTAAAAAGTCTGGCCTTAATTTTATTTCATTTATCGCCAATACTGCGCTCAAATTGAAACCATCTGTTAGTGTTAGTATCAAAAATATGTAAAGCAATAAACGCACAGTTCTAACCATGCAACGTTTAAAATTGTTGACAATTTCGCGCAACAAAACTGTGGAAGGCTGATGATTTGTATTAAAGCTGAAATTGCTAAGAGCATGAGTTGACTTTAAGCTGTGGGCATAAGTGATAATGGTTGAATTAGCAGATGTATTAGTTGTTGTTGTGATAGTTGTAGTATAAAATACGTCAGACAAAGAAGAAAACAATTTTAAGCTTTTATTCAAATCTTTACCAACTAAAGAATCCATATAAAAAAATTTTGTTAAACAATTCAGGGAAATTATGGATTTATTTGTAAAGAAATTGCTGTGTGTATGTATTATCTTTCTTTTAGAAAACTTAATTTTATGTATTTCATGTATTTATTTACTAGTGAGAAGGATGTGTTTTTATTCTTATGCTCCCTTTAAGCTCTTGTCAAATGTTCGATGCGTATAAATTAATTTCCAATAGAAAGTAAGGGGTTGCTTTATGTATTTTACTAGTTTATCTTTTTGAAAATCCATTTATTTGATTGATTTAAATAAAAAATCAAAGTTTTTTTGTTTGTTTCTAAACAACCAAGAAATGGCTCTTTTATACTTATTTAATCAATGTTAGAAATGTCTGACAGTGTTCCAGTTACAAACTTCCTGTTTCCTTTGTTTGTTCAGTATAAAAGTGAGTGCAAGATGACGTACATATGCACTTGAGTTTGATGAGCATGTAAGTGATTGCTTATGGTTTTCTTCAATCAGTTTATTTATGTGTGTGGCTTTTTATATAACTCTGTGTTGGAGTGAATACTTCTTTTATCTTCAACCTCAATAAGTAAGTTTTATTCATTCTTTGACTCATTTCCTTGTCACTCATTCATTTAGTTTGGTTTAGTTTAGTTTAACTTTTTTAATTTCTTTGCTTGAAGTTTTCATTCATGATTTTATTCAATGGCTGGCTGCTGTTGTTGTTACTTTATTAGTTTATTTTCCTCTTAGCTACTGTTTTGGTTTAGTTTGATTATCATTTGAGCGAATAATAGAGCTTTTCTTTTTGCTACTGTTGTTATACGCTTAGTTGCGTGTAGTTATTTTCTAAAACTTTTTCTTCTTTAATATTATTTTAGTTTGTATGAAAATCTTGCTTCATATCTGTTGAAACCGCTAAATGGAAACTCTTGATTGATTGTCGAAGTTCTGCAAAGAGAAAAAAATAAAAGAAATAAAAGTAATTTTAAAGAAATTTTCATCAAAAAACATTTTTATTTTAATTGCTTATCAATTCAGCATATCATCTGAAGATGCCACAGAAAAGTGTGATGAATTATAAAATAAAAAAAAACATGATTATTTTTACTCCTATTTGTTTTTTAAGAAAAGAAGAATATAAATTTTAAGATTTACTGTTGCTATTACTACTTTATAATAATAAATGTAGTTAAAAAAGTTCCAAACACTTATAATATTAACTTAAATATATTAACAAGTTAAGTTCTGCTGTGCCAAATATTCATATTTTTCACTTTCCACATTCTTCTTAATGAGTTCTTATTATAACGCAAGCCATCAACTCGTCTAAAAAAATTTTAATGAAAAAGACTCAATGTTTTGAGTACTTTTTGCTTTAAAATTTCCAGGCGACTTGATTGTTTGTGTTATAAACACAGCACATAAATATAAAAAAAATATATATAAAGGAAAGGACTAGTTTATTAAACTGGAGGTCGTATTAAATATAAAATTTTATTTATTATTGGAGTGATATATCGATAAAAAATACATTTTTAAAATACTACCTCAACTTAACAAACAAAAGTTCATATAAACTTACAATTAAAAATTATATCACAATAAAAAAAGAAATGACAAACATTGATGAAAATAATTTTCTTCGAATACCAATTTTTTAATAATCCTAAATAAATAATTAATTTCAGTTCAAGAAACTAAAATTAAAGAGTTCTTAGAAAAAATCCTTCCTGAGAACCTCATTTTTAAAGGCAATAAAATGTCTGCAGGCACTCAATTTTTAAATTAATAAAAATAGAAATTCCAAGATATATATCCAATAGGCATACAAATTATATATAATTTAATATAATTTTTCAAGCATTTTTTAAGCCAAACATATATAATTAACGACAAAAATGGAAAAAATTCTCTTTCATATAAAAGGTGATTTTATAAGAACTATCGGAAATTTAAAAAAAAAAAAAACACATAAAATTCAGAAAAATGCATGAAATATTTATTTGGATCGATAGTTGGGTCGATATAATTTAATGTTTGAAGATTATTTCATGCAAATGTTGGCCGCGGCTGCGCCTCAAATGGTCCATCCGATTAGTCCAATTTTGGCATACTCTTTCCAACATTTCGGCCGGTATCTCACGAATAATGTTGGCAATGTTGGCTTCCAGTGCGTCAATCGAAGCGGGCTTGTCCCTATAGACATTAGCCTTAACATAGCCCCACAAAAAATAGTCTAGAGGCGTTAAATCGCACGATCTGGGCGGCCAATTGACTGGTCCCAAGCGTGAAATAAACTGTTCACCGAACTCGCCTCTCAATTGGTCCATTGTTTCGCGTGCTGTGTGGCATGTGGCACCGTCTTGTTGAAACCACATGTCATGCAAGTCAAGCTCTTCCATTTTGGGCAAAAAAAAGTTTGTTATCATCGCACGGTAGCGCTCACCATTCACAGTAACGTTGTGATTCGCATCATCTTTGAAGAAATACGGCCCAATGATGCCGCCAGCCCATAATCCGCACCAAACGGTTGTTTTTTGTGGATGCATTGGTAGCTCTTGCAATGCTTCTGGCTGCTCTTCACTCCAAATACGGCAGTTTTGCTTGTTCACGTATCCATTCAACCAGAAATGAGCCTCGTCGCTGAACACAATTCTTCGATAAAAAAGTGGATCTTCATCTAACTTTTCAAGAGCCCATTCACCAAAAATTTGGCGTTGTGGTAGGTCGTTTGGCTTCAATTCTTGCACCAGTTGTATCTTATAAGGCTTCACACCCAAATCCTTCCGCAAAATTTTCCACGTAGTGGAGTAACAGAGGCCTAATTGCTGCGAACGGCGCCGAATCGATAATTCACGGTCATCACCAACACTGGCCGATACGGCTGCGATATTTTCTTCAGTTCGCACTCTACGTAAGCGTGTTGGTGGTTTAATGTCCAACAATGTAAATTTGGTGCGAAATTTTGTTACAATAGCCCGAATAGAAGCCTCAGTAGGTCGATTAAACTGACCATAAAATGGAAGAAGCGCGCGATGAACTTTCTTAACAGAGCACGCATTTTGGTAATAAAATTCAATAATTTGCAAGCGTTGTTCGTTTGTAAGACGATTCATGATTAAATTATAGACCAAACTGAAGATGTTTGACAGTGACACAAGATACAAAACGTGCGTGAGCTGTCAAAACTAGTGTTGCCAAAAAGATAATAGCAAAAAAATCACTCTTTATAAATAAAATGAAAAAAAAATCCAAAATTGCTTAATAAAATTGTTTGTATTTGTACGATATTATTGATTTAATTTATTAAATTTAATATTGTAGAAACTTGAGCTTTTATTACAAATAAAAAAACAAAATTCAATATAAATTTATTTTGTGGTTTATATTAGTTTTCGTGTAACAACGTGCATATGTCTACTTATTACATTTATATACTCTCTTTATTAAAGTAGCTATACATTTGCCAAAAATATATTATGCTAATCACACAGATGTTTCAATATGCATTTGCACAAGCATACTTGAAATGGCTTACAAGCTCTTTTTATAATGAAATATTACACATGTTTGTAGTGATGTGTGGCTTTCAAGTATACTTGTGCAGCCCTTTAGTACGTAACTCATGTGGAAGGAAAAACTTCTTTCTAAGAAATTCAAAGAAAAAAAAAAAAAAAAAAAAAAAACTTTAATAAGAAATAAAATTATTCAAGATTTGAATAGGTGATCGTAGGAAAAGTAATTTTTCCTCTTATAAGTTTCTTTTATTACATAACTGAAAAGTGTATAGAATTTGTCGTAATTTTTATTGCTTTTATAACTAAATAGAAATTGAATTAAGAACAAAAATGTGTTCTTCATTAGATTTTGTATGAAAAAGTATAATCACAATTATTAGGAATAACATGTGAAATAGTTTTCCCCATGAGATTTTTATTTCACTCAAAGTGAAAAGTGCTATCACGAATCTCCCATAAAATTTTTATCAGTTCACATTGAGTGTTATAAACAAGAAGAATAAGCTGAGTGTGAATAAACTTTTAAATTCAAAACAAACAAATTCAGTAAAAAGAGCTTAGAATTGCAGAAATAAAATAGGTGACAACGTTTTCGCAATTCATCCAACCTGTTACCTGCTTAATCTGTAAATGAAAAATTTAATAAATAAAGTTGTTTTAAAAAAATTTGTGTATTAAACAACATTATAGAGCTAAACTACGCTCACATTACACAAATATTTGTCAAAATAAGCGTAACCCCTATTTTTTAACAAACATTTTTATAGTCTATCATGTCTTGTAATACATGAAATTAAATCAAATAATAAACTAATGCAAGTAGGTTGTATTTTAATGAAAAATCTAATTAAACTTAGCGAATATTTATTCAAAATATACAAACTTCTACGTAGATGATATATTGGTTATGCTTATTTCGGCAAATATTTGTTTAATGTGACCGTAGCTTTAAAAAATAAATGTTTTCTTATTTACTGGATGTGATTAATAACTATCTGATGTCTCCAAAAAGACATTTGGTATTGCAACGATAGCCAAGCTTAAGATTTTTTTTACAGACTGATGATATGAAAAGGAAGTAGTAAGAGATTATGAAGTTGGTATTGCACAAACAAATGCTTTCAAAAATATTGAATGTTTTAGAGGAAAGACTTTGTCAGTAGATATACAACTCAAGACTTAATCAACTTAAATATGAATAAAAATTCAATGGGAGTCTTTTCTTATTTTTAATAGAAAAATTTCAGATTCAAGTAATTTTTTGCAAAAAAACAAAATGAAGAATATTTATGATTCGGCTGTTAGTAAATTTTTAATACCTGTCAATGTAGGAAGTATTAATGGTACCCCTATCAATTTTGTGGCCTTAAAAGAAAACAATTCCAGAGAAAACTATATTAGAGAAAAGTGAAAAGTGAAAAACTTTCATTAGAAAAATATTTACGATGAAGGGGAATTTTTTGAAAAATATATTTTCTCATGCTATCATTTTCCATTGAATTACTTAAAAAATTTATTTTTCATCTAATTTATTCGGGATAGAAAAAATGTGAAATGAGAAAAAATTAACACGGAAAAATTATTCATGTTAGGGGTGAATAAAAATATTAAAAAATTACAAACATTTGTTTGTAATTTACTTGCCTTAAAATTAAGTCCAAATATGTAAAAATGACATGTTTTACTTTTCTTATGTCATATTCAAAAAGAGTTGATTTATCAGCACACAAATATTTATAACCATCATGATTTCGGTGTACTGGATATGACAATGTCTCTCAACCTTGAAATGCTTTCCAAATTTTATGTCTTTTTTCGCTGCAGATACTATTTTTACGACAGCGGCAGCTAGAACTTACTGGCATTAATAGGCCACTAAAATATTTTCAATGTTCGATTGAACTTTTTTATATATTTTTGCTTGCATAATCAGAGTATATTATGTTGGATTTTTAAATGGCAAACAACTTAAATATGTCTAAATAATAAAAAGTTTTATTGATGAATAATTTTTGGTATAATAATTTTATACAAAAAACAAGTTAAATTCGGCTTTGCCGAGTCTTATGTACCCTTCACTTTCCTCATTATTCTGAAATATCAAAAACTTACAAAAAATTAAGTGAGTGAAGATAAATAAAGTGAGTTCAATATGTTTTAACGTATCCCTTGCGTTTTTTCGTATTTCCAAATATATTTTCAATATTAATGGGATATTTATTAAATACGCCTTACGTCATTAAATATTTCTATATATGTTTTTAGTAGCAGTTTAGCGAAGATCATCTAGATTTGTAATCTACCACCCAAATATTCAGAAATTACTTTAGGTTGTTTTTAATTTTCTTTTGAAATTTCTACGCACCCCAGTGTTATTGCTCTGAGGTATTTTAGCAACTTCCGGACGTTTAGCTCAGTTGCCATTCTGTTGTATAGACGTCTAAATTTTATTATGGATAAATATAGACCAAAAGAAGGAGCAGAAATAGTGAAAATATTTATTGAAATTAATCGTTCCGTTATTGCCACTCAGTTTATCGTTTACATACGACTTTTTGACAGTACGGTACGACAGCAGACAACGGACGTCTCGTAACGTTGGAAATGTGACTTACTATTTAATTCTATTAACAACTGACTCGGCAAACATTGGTTTGCCTTTAAATTTTATTTATATTGAAATGCATAAATGCATTTTGAATGGTCAATTGCGCAATGGCTTTTGTGGTAGAATCAGTGGTGTCAATTGTTCATTTGAATACTTCAATGCTTTACAATGAGGGCACATAACGCCCATCGTTCCAATAGCAACGAAATGGTTTGTCCTCTAATCAGTTGTTCTGTTATAACTGACTGCAGCTCTATGATTGTTTAACAGAACATTTGCATTTATTTTTGTTCAGATAAACTCTACTGAACGATTGTGTCTTATTCGGTTCACATCTTCTTCGTTTGCATATTGTCTTTCTTCTTGTGCTTGCAATAATCGATTCCATTCAATTTCATTTCGTTCTTGGAGCTGCTCTAGATTTTAATTTTATCGAAAATTAATTTGAAATAAAGCATTACGATTTGTGAGCCCCAAATGTCTCCTTCTTAATCTATTTATTCTTACTTTTTAATCGTTTAAAACTTCAAAAATCACCGGAATAATCTCTAAATTTGTTTGAGATAAAAAGATGTATTATAATTTATTTCATCTATCTCTCGACTTATTTTATTTTTGTGTAACGATTAAAAAATTGTCAAAGTTATAAAAAAAAAGTTTTTCAGAAAAATTAAAATTACTTCTTATTATTATTTTTTATCAAACAATTACTTTGGTCCACAGTTAATGGTAATAAAAAATTATTAAAAAATAATTTTAATTTAAGAATAAAACAACGGCATGACTGTAATGACAAATTATTTGTTTATACCTTGATATTATGCCAGACAAAACAAAAAAGAATAATAAAATATTTATTTATTTTGCAAACTGTTTAAATTAGAAATTTCTTCTTAAAAAAAATTTGCCAAATCCGTTCTGCCGTTTTCCGAATTTAGATAAATTCAAAAAGTGGGAGAGTAAAAATGGGCGTGTTAAATGTTTCCACTTTTGGGCTATAACGATTAGATTTGCTGCTATAAAAAAGGTCAATTAATTAATTAATTTAAAAATATTTTATCATTTCAATCTTCATGTCCTCAAGCATACTTAGTTGTGTTAAATTAATTTTCTCTGTTGTTTTCTTCGCTTTTATATATGTATGGCCAAATGAACGTAATTTGCTTCATTTGACTATTAAAACTTGCCATTATTTTTTATGTTCCAACGCGGCATATATTGTGAAAATTAATTTAAATTGAATATATTTACTTGATAAATGACAATTGGCAGTAGAAATGGTTTCATTTTATTTTTTTTGTTTTATATTTTTATTTTAAATAAGTTTGACGACAGATTCATGCGGCACACAAATTCATTTCAATTTGCATATAAAATTTTGTGAGAACGTGTGTTAAAAATGCTATCACTAGAACATACATTATTGAATTTAAATTAGGGTAGATTAAATAAAGTGGATTGAAAAAAAAAAAAAATAAAAATTCAAAAAAACTAAAGGTTGTTCTCTAATAATCGATATAAAATGTAATTTTATTTTAACTTATTTCTTCGTAAAACTACCATGTATATTTTTCCCTTGAATTTTTTTTTTAATTTTTTCTTCTTTCTGCTTTATAAATGTGGAATGTGTTGCTTAAATTAATAATATAACTATTATTTGGATTTAATAATTTAGTATTCCGTAAAATAAAATTCCCAGGAATAATTAATAATTGAGCAGAAAATTTTTTTAATTCGCTGGGACTTTTAGTTTTTTTTTTTAATTATTATTAGACTTCTTGCGATTCTAATTGAAGGCTCGTCAGGCCGTCATGCAAACCCAAAAAAATTTTTTATTATATATATTTTTTTCAATAAAGTGAATGACCTTAATATACCCTTTTAACAACTTTTTGTTAAAAAATAAAAATAAAAATTGAAATTGTTCAACTACAGCCTCATTTACATACATAATTAGTTTATTTAATTACAAAGTTTCTTATATTCTTAAAAGCTTTATTACTCTATCAAAGAAAAATAAAAGATTTTAGCTTTATTTTTTTTAGTAACATAATGGCGAAAGTCAACCTCATTTTTATAAATTAATTACACTTAGACGTTTATTATTTGAGTGATTTTCCGTCTGAAATAAATAAAAAAAAATTATTTATGATTTACTTGAAAATAAATTAATTAAACTACATTGAAAAAATTGTGTTTTCCTGGAAGCAGTTTGTACTCGTAAGGCATACAACGATAGAAAATCACTTAAAAGAGTCAGAATTTTTGTTCGCAATGAATCATCCAAAAACAATAGCTTTAGCTGCCAAATAATGCTTGTTTTATACATTCTATGATGCAATAAATTAAAGTTCTATAGAAAAATTAAAAGCTATTTGATATATATTTTTTTCCAAATTTAATTCGTACCACTAACAGGACTCGAAATAAGAAATATACCGCCATTTTACCCTTCATAAAAAAAGTGAAAAGGGTATTTATAAGTTTGTCATTACGTGTGTAATTTCTACACCGTAAATGAGGCACTGTATAAAGTATATATGTTATGAATAGTGGAGTCGATTTAGCGATGTCCGTCTGTCTGTCCGTCAAATCGTTGAAATCAACTTTCTGAAGTCCCTAGGCAACATACTGAAAAGTATATTTAGTATACCCATCTGTCAGCTGTTTCTTTAAGATTATTGCTATTGAAATATAAATTACAAACGGATTTTAGCCAAAAACCGGTTATTTGCTTCACAAAATCCCAACTTTATTTATTAAAAGTTAAACTAACGGGCCTACATATAATTTACTACAAATTACAACTCTTGACTTAAAACTATTTTGTAGTACACAAGACATATGTATGTGTGTTTATTTATTGTCAAGACAACAGGTAAATATTTATTTTAGGTCAATTATTTTCAAGGTTTTTAATTTGTTTTTAATTACTTATTAAAGTTCAATTAAAAAGTGTCAAATAAACAGATTTAATTTTTTTAAAAATTATTTTAATTATTTTTACACAATCAAATTGTTTATTTTTTATGGTTTAATTGACATTTCAAATAAAATTTTAAACGTTTTTATAAAATGTACACATAAAGTAAACCACTATTTTAATTTTTTTAATTTTAACAAAATATTAATCTTTATTTGTGTTTAATTTCAGAAATTGTGTTGGTTTTAAAATTTATTTATTTTTAATTTTAAATAAAAAAATTTTTTAATAAATGGGTGTAATTATTTGTTTGAAATAACCAAAAACAGTGAAGTTGCACTGGAAAATAATTACTTAAATAATCATTTTTAACGTAGATTTATATGTCTACACTCAAATGTTTTGTCTGGCAATCGAAGATGCTTTTGTGCTTTTACATTGTATTTTTGTTCCTCTCAAGTTCTCATGCTTATAAAATCTGTACGATAATTATTAGGGTGAGACATCCTCTTCGGTAGTAATAGGAGCTTAAAAATTATATTCAGAGTTAAATCCAACCCTTCGATGCCGAACTAAAATTTTAAAAACAACACAAATTTTTTTTTTTAGTTTTACATGTAAGCAAGTGATGAATTTGTTGGAGTTGTTTTTAAATACATTTTGTTGGTTAAATTAAAAGCCAACGATGAGCTCTCCTATTTAAATATTATATCAGTCATCAATACAGAAATATTTTAAAATTTCTCTTCATAGCGTATACGTAATATAGTAATTAATTATCAAAAAGTATACGTCATAAAACATTTTTTTATCAAAGAGAATTAAAAAGAAAATCTAAAGAACTATAACTTAATTTAACAATTTTCTCAATTGTTTTCCATGACTAAAAAGAATTTTCAACATAAAATAAGTTTCTTCGAAAAAAAATTTTTCTATTTATTAATTGTTTCCTTTAATTTTCGAAAATTAATTTTTTTAATTAATTGAGAATGATTTTTAAAAAATATTATTTGTTAGAACTGAGAAAAGTACTTATTCAGTTAGAGACAAGAACAAAACAATATTTTCTGCGTTTCTGCAAAACATGAAATCCATTAAGAGAATAAATTTATAAAATACTTTTATACTTTATAAATAATTTTTGATGTTTTAAGAAATATATATTTATTTGTCATCAGACATAAACATTTCGTTTTAAAATTCAAATATAAATTAAATAATAAAATTCGTCTCATTTCGAAGTATAATTTCGTTGCATAATTTGCATGCCGTCTTTGCCTTCATGTAACTTAAATGCTAATTTTTTGGATTTTTTTTTTAAATTGTTCGTTTTTTCGTTTGTTTGCTTATTTGTGTTTGTAGTTAAATCTGAAAGTCATGACTTTTTGCATGCTTCTCATTTCCATTAGGTAAGCTCACCTTTTTCATTAATTCGTTATTATTTTCATTGTGTTTTTTATTTGTTTCTTTAGTGGAGTAAGTTTCAATTTCATTTCAAAAAAGTTATGCTTTTAACTTTTACCATATAATTGAATACGAAAACTTTAAATCTAATGGCAGTTGTAAAACATACAAGAATTTGAATTAATTAAAGGCTGTAATAAAAAGACCTTCTTTTTATTTTCTAAATAATTCTGTACTGTAGTGACCTTCATGTGACTTTTGAAATAAATGCAATGATACAAATATACCAAGCACTTGTTTTTCTTTTAAGAAGTTAAATTCGACTGAGTCGTATGCACAATGTCTTTCACTTACTCACACACACACACACACACACACACACACACACACACATACACACACACACACACACACACACACACACACACACACACACACACACACACACACACACACACACAATTGAAAGAACCAAAAGAATTACCGAGTACGGGCAAATGTGTACTGAAAAAGTAAAACAAACAAAAGAATTGTGTAAGAGACTTGCGCAAGTCACTTGGCAAGTGTGAAAGGTCTCTTATACTAGAGAGTGAGAGTTTTCTCACTTTTCGAATATGTCGAATAACAAAAATTAGAAATTTTAATTCGTAATGAAGAAAATTTTGAATATAATTTACAAAGCATTTTAAAACAATTTTGGTATAAATCTTTTTTGTTTGAACAAATTTCAAAATAGCATTTATATCATTTCTAAGATTTCATTTTATATTCAATTTATAAACTTTTATAGTCAAATTTATAAAAAAAGTCGTATGGAAAGCTTCAAGCATGCAATAGTTATTAAACACTTTTTGATCTAAATACTCAAATACATATAATTAATCATAACCGTACATTAGCTGATCTATAATTATTGAATACTTTAAAATCAGTTTTTATTTCATTATGGCAACTCTTTTTATTTATTTATTTTTATGTATGTTGGATATTTTTTAAAGTCTATTTGTAAAACAATTTGAAGACCTGATTTTAAATTATGTATGTCAGAGAAGAACATGAATTAAATAAAAAATTTTACTTTTATTTCCTTCTTAAACGTTTTTCTTTATAGGCACATGATGTAAAACACTTTTTTAAAATAATTAAAGTTGTCTTCGTATGTACTCGTATATGCAAAACATTTTATTTTTGGAAATTTAAAAGAGTAAAATGCCTTTCTTTGCAAGTTTTATTAAGGTCTTGAAAATAAATTAAACTTAATAATTTTTTTAATAAGAAATACCAAATCTAGTAAATATTTCGTGCTACGAAATTTTTTTAAATTAAATTTTTATTAACGCTATTTACAATTAAATCTTAACGTTATTTGTGTTAGTAAGCTTGGCAGCATTGCCAAAAATATTAATCTTGTAGTAACAATGTAGCAGGCATAGATTCAAAAATTTTTTTTTTATTAATTCTTTTAATGTATTAAAGCTTCCCACCTACATTTTTATTGTATGCTTAGGTACAAAATTTTGTTTACTTTTTCTTAAATTTCATTATTATTATTTTTGTTGTACACATAATATTAAATAATGCTTTAGCTACGAATTTAAATTAAAAAGTTTAAGGGTTACAAGAAAAAGTATTTTAAGTTTTCGTTATGAAAAAAATATTTGCATAAAGAATTTTGTACGAGCACACTTTTACAGTGTGGCAAAATTTCTTTTATTTGCTAATAAAATTTTTTTTAAATATTTATAATAAAAATCTTTTTCATTTTTTATAAGATAAATTTAAAATATAAATATATTTTCATAAATTTGCCTACTTCTCCTTTATATTTATAAAGTTTTGTAGAAAAACAAACTTTTTCCAAATAAAATTAAAAAATTTTTTTTCTTAGAAAACGTAATTAGGTATTGAATACAGTCCTGCTAAGCTGTAAAAGTATATTCTTTATATATAAATAATATTGCAAATGGCGAACTTACCCTATCTTTCTAAGTATTATATTATGAGCTCATCTGAAAAGAAAAAAAAAATTATATAAATGTATTACTATTTAATTATTTAATTCTTATTTAAGATCTTAAAAAATTGTTTTTATTTAAATTTTCCGATATTTCGACTTTTTTTTAATTATAGCAATTATTTTATATAAATAACATTCATTTTCCTTTTGTTAATTATATAAATTTTTGTTCTCCAGCGGATTTCCAGTCTAATTTTGTAAGCATTGCGAATATATGATTAATTCATGCACCCATGTAGCCAAAATAAAAAGTCTCTGCCCTGATATTGGGCTTATAAATACATCTATAATAGAAATAAAATACTTTTCATCTGCTTGTTTTCAATCACGAGAGCTTTAATAATGTTTTAGATTCTTTAGTTCTTTAGTACTTTTAAAGGAAAATTTCAGTAAAATATATTTTATTCGATTTAATTTGCGGTTCATTTGTATCATTAAATTTAAGGGAAAAAAATGAAAGTGACAAAATAATGGCTGTTTTTAATGCAAAACAATTTTATAGGAGCAAAACCAACGCCCAAAAACCTCAACAAAAAATATAAGAGTTTATGTGTTTTCTTTTAAGCAAAGGATTGTTCATGAGACCAACTTTACATCAGCTCTTTTCTCCAAGTGTTAACTATTCATGTGAACTCTTATTTACTCTTTAACCCACAAGAGCTTAAAAGAAAAGCGCTGGTAGTTTTTTGAATTCAACTTGATTTATTAATAATAATTAGTTTAAAAAACATAAAATGAAGCATAAATAAAAAAAAAGTTAATGGTGTACTGAATTGAGTTCAATGACCGCTTTTGTGTGAAAATTTTCGAAACATGATTCTCAACACAAAATGCACGTTGGCAAATAAAACAACGTAATTGTTTTTCTAATTTGAAACATACCGCCACCTTAGCGTAGATAATAACGCGCTTTGTGATAATGGGTTAACTAAAAACACTATATATTCAAATACAGTTAGTTAAGTGCATAAAAAACTTTACATTTTTAGCCAAGTGTGAGAAAGATTTATCATAATGAAACAAACTGCTTTCACAAGTTCCAACAACAACAACAAAAAACTAACCCACTTTGTAAAGTTAATTAAAACTCATGCACAAATTGAGTTCAAGTGCGAAGAAAATTATGTAAAAACGCCCTTAGTTTTTTATTATATAGAGAAGGTCAGTAAATAGGAAGAGAGTAAAATCAGGAAAATAAAAATTAAGCAAAAGGAAGAATATTTAAATTAAAAAAAAAAAAAAATACACCCATACACACAATTTGATTAAGAATGTTGCTGCAAAAGAAGCTTCAGCTTTAAATGTACGAACATAAATTGTACGAGAAAAGTGCATACCACGCAATTCATTACAAAGTTGCTTTAGTATTTCATATAAAATTTTGTTTATTTATTTTGAAATGTGTGTTTTCTGAGCTGCTTTGCTATTTTTCTTAACCTACATATTGATGCTGTTCGTATTTAACTGCAAAATACTTCTTTTCATTATTGAGTGCCACTATCAATCAACGTCATCAAGCATATTTTTTTATTCACACTCAATATGTGTATCCCAAGCCTTTAACTTCAAGCTTAATTAAAGTCATTGCTAACATTCACGCATAATTTAAGCTCAACCATGCGTTAAGAGTTTCAGATTTCTAAACAAACATTTGGTTTTCTGGTCAGATGTGTGTGTTTTACTAACAATCGGTTTTAATTTACTTTCCTTAAAAAAAATAATAACACTTTTGTATATGATTAAAATGGCTATTTTGTTAAGCTTGAGGTCTTATTTTTCATATGTTTATTTTCACATAATAACTCATTTATTATAAAATGTTTGCAGGGAACCATCACACCAATTTGCAACAAATGAATTTGCGTGCAACATGACATAAATATCATATTGTAACACAAGCATCACATTTTATACATTTAGTTTATCTTTCCTCATATACCAGAAAAAGAAGAAAGAATGCCTGTAGTTTTATGGTCGATAGTAGAGAAAACATTTTTCTTTTATTTTTTGATGGTCTTCTAACAAATTTCCTTCTTAACGACTTTTAATGAGAAATGCTGCAATTCATTTTAGATTTTTAATCAATTTACTTTTATAATGGTTTTTTTTTCTCTTCTTCATAATTGATGAAAATTATTTCAAATGTCTTCTTTTGCAATTAAATACTTTGGCCGCGTAGTAGAAGAACATTTTATTAGAGAAAAATTAAGCACTTTTTTGTTGTAAAAAAATTTTTAAATTTGTTAAATAATTTTATTTTAAGTGACTTGTTGGATTTTAGGAAATGATTTAATTATTCTTTTCAAAACTGAATAAAAATATACTTCGATTAAGGCTACCTCTATTAGCGCTGTTTGGCTTTTCTTTTGAATTTTTGAAAAAAAAAAAATTAAATTATTTTTAAATTGTTTTCTTCTTCTAATTTCATATAAGAATTGATAAAACTTAATTTACAATTTTTGGAATCCTTGTTTTTGAAAAGAAAAAAATATCAAAAATAATTTTAATTCAGGGAATTTCAAATTTGTGAAATTATGTATTAAATTTATATTTCGTAAAACTGATATTGTTTGATTAAATAAATAAAATTCTTTAAATAAAAAAAAAAAGCAATTGGACCACAGAGACATGTTACTAAGCAATCTAGAAAAAACTTGACGTTGGAAATGAAAATTAATGTATTTAGGCTAATTGGGAACGTAGTCCCATATTTTATCCCGTTTCTGTTAACGCCCAATTTTCAGGAACGCAGTATGAATGCTAAACGAGGTATGCCCGTACATTTATTTTAGCGAGAATAACATCAGTATCAATTTTTATTATATACAAATAACACTGGTCGACAAAAAAAACTTTTTTTGATTGATTTATTCACCATAACAAAATAGGTTCCTTTATCTCAAATTTTGCTTAAGTCGACTTCAGCACTTATCACTTATTGCCACAAAATGATTGAGTAATATGATTTTAAGTCCATTTTTAAAAATTAAAATTTCTATAAATTTTGTTAGAAATTTCTATATTTAAGAAAAAAGTTAATTTATATTTTTTTTCAATAACTGCAAAAATTATATAAGTTAGATTCGCCTGTGCTGTTTCTTATATACCCTTCACTTTCCTTATTATTCTGAAATATCAAAAACTTACAAAAAATTAAGTGAGTGAAGATAAATAAAGTGAGTTCAATATGTTTTAACGTATCCCTTGCGCTTTTTCGTATTTCCAAATATATTTTCAATATTAATGGGATATTTATTAAATACGCCTTACGTCATTAAATATTTCTATATATGTTTTTAGTAGCAGTTTAGCGAAGATCATCTAGATTTGTAATCTACCACAAAAATATTCAGAAATTACTTTATATTGTTTTTAAATTTTTTAGAATTTTCTACACACCCCAGTGCTGTTGCTCTGAGGTATTTTAGCAACTTCCGGACGAATCATAGAAAATAACGAGATGTGACACATATGATTTTGAAGAAGAAGTCATCTAGCTTATTAAAAAATTTTAAAAATTCCCTCTGTGGAATTTTGGCATAATAAAATAAAAAACTACGAAATTTTCGAAAATTTTAAAACACTTGCAAAAAGCTAAAAACCTCGAGATTAAATTTCATTTAGGTTTTAATAATTAGCATGTGCAAAATGGGGACTGGTAAAAGTCCCTCAGAGCAAGAGTACTAGGGTATAAGGGAATTCAGAAATTTTTTTTAAAAATAATTCAAACAAATCTAGACGACCTCTCCTTTAAAATGATATGTGTCCCATTTCGTAATCTTCTATGGTTTGTTCGGAAATTACTTTGAATATTTTGAAATTTCAATATATCCCAGCACTGTTATTCTCAAGGATGTTTTTCATTTCCCATTTCGGTGAGGTACCATTCCCGATTTTGCAGTAGAAAATTACTAAAACCAAACTGGATTGAAATTTGTAAGTTCTACGCTTTCTGAATATGTTTTAATATTTGCGGGAAATTTCGTAATTTTTATTCTATGATGCAAAACGGAAATTGCCAAAACCCTTCAGAGCAACAGCAATGGACTATATGGAAATTTCAAAAAAAATTTTAAAATAATCCAAAGTAACTTCTGAGTATTTGGGCAGTAGGTAAACAATCTAGACGACCTTTGCTAAACTACTGCAAAAAATATATTGAAGTATTTAGTAACATAAGACGTATTTGATAAATATGCCATTAATGCTGAAAAAAATTTCAGGGGTCACGTTAAAACTTATTTAACTCGGCATATTTATCTTCACTCCCTTAATTTTTTTTTTGTATTTTGTTGATATAAAGTGAAAAATATTAATATTTTGCTGACCCAGCTAAGGATATATAAAACTCGGCCCAGCCGACTCAAACTTATTAGTCATAACTTGCTAAGCTGTCAATATATTGACTTGATTTCTTTTGCGTTGGATCGTTAAATGTATTGGCTTTAATTCGAAATTTTTTCGCCAAAAATTACCATGAACCCCTTTGCTTTTTTGAAAATATGATAAAACATTTTTTTCGCAGTGAAGGGTTTATTAACTTGTTTCTTTTTTTTTTTGCTTGCGCTCTGCATTGTTTCAAAACCTCATTTACAGTGATATTTAGAAGGCGCAGTTTTTTGCAATGATTGTACCTGCTGATGTCTGATTTTCAAGAATTTTCTGCACAAAATATTCTCTGCGTTGATTTTAAATGGCTAATCAAACTTATGAATAGACTTCTACTGACAAAAATTTTTTTTTACAAAATAACGGTGAATATTTTTTCTTTAATTCAAGAGTTGCCATTAGATTTTTTTGCAAGCGTAACGTGATTCCTTTTTTTTTAAGGAAAAGTATTTTATTTAAGCCATTTATGTCAATAAAATTTATTTTCGGTCTTGTGGAATTATTTATTAATTTCAAATATTTTTTTTTTAATAAAGCAATTAAAATATTTTATTTTTTAAAATATTTTTTTATTGCAAGAAATTTTTGGTGCAAGAGTACTGACAACATATAATATAAAATTGTGTTTATAAATTAAAAAATAACTCTATTGATAAATAATTTTTAACAGACTCATTTCTTTACACAAAAACAAAAAACATCTCGTCTAAGAAACAATCTAATTATAGATTCATATAAAATATAAAAACAAATAGAAAACTGATGAAAATCTAAAAACAAAGTATAAAAACAAAAAAAAAAAAAAAAAAAAATTATGTGTATACAATTTCCACCAAATCGTAATGGGCTTTGAGTCGTGCACAGCAAGCAAAAGCTAATGTAACGCACTGAAGTAAATACGAAAATTGAGAATACGTGCTTGCAAATTTACAGACGACTGGTTGTATTCGTAAATAAGTTTTTGGCTTTTACTTATCAAGTGTTTACATTGATAGCAAAACACATACACATTTGTAAATAAGAAATAGTTTATATGAAAATGTGTGATTATATACAGCCTTGGTTAACAAAGTAATACGAGCATAATAGAAGGTGTCATTTTGCAAAAATAAACAATTGAAAAAGCTTTAATAAAAACATCTAAAAGTGAAAAAGAAATGGAAAGTTAACAGATTTTTTTTTCAACTAACTTGAGAAATGAATTGCAATTATTTTACATTAACAATTGAAAAATATAATTTTCCTAGTTACACACACACAAGTTAATAAATTGCACTTAAAACATAAAGCAATCCAGTTTTTTCATGAAACTTGGAGATCAAATAATTTAATTTTTTATTTCATATACGATTGTGACCGAATTTCCAATAAACTAGTATAAAAAAGAAAAATGGCTATCATTGAACCATATCACGGTTTTTTGCATCACAACGATATTCTATAGTCTGATATTATATTTTATTGATTTTGTCCACTTTTCTCCTGTGGTAAATAAAAATCCGAAAAGAAAAAATAAAGTAAAAATATTAATTATTGTCAACTTAAAAACTGGGAAAAGCAATTTATTTTTTTTACAACAGGAATTTTAAAGGAAAAGTGATAGAAATTTCAATATAATTTAAATTGAAATTTCATTAGACATCGAATACCATAATTTTAACTCTAATTTTTAAATTGCCGACAAAACCTCACAAAAATCTACATGTATTGGTAAAAAAAAAAAATAAAAAAAAGCAACAACAATAAAAATGTCAACATTTTCTAAAATTAATGGATATTAATTCTGTGTTTGAGCGCGTGTAGAGGGGCTTAAGCATTTTGGCGGAACACAGAAACTAATATGAATTAAATAACGCCTAATAAATATGATATTATTATAGGCCATAATCCCATCGGGATCTGTAATATTCGTTATTGCAGCCCGATTCCCAACTAAAACAATCCGAGCCTGCCCATGAATTTTGTAATTGTTGTAAGATTCATTTTACCTAAGCCTTCTGGATCCAATATCTCACTGACTAGGCAGCCCCGCAGAATGGTTCTGGGCCAATAAATCTATTAGACGGCAGTTTTCTTGCTAGTTCGTTTGCCTTCTAAACTATAATCTCGCACCCATACCAAGTGAACCCTTTTATTAAATGCTAGTCTTTTTACAAGTTTTAGGCAATGCCAGACCATTACATTCAATGAGTGCCAGTAGTGCCGCTCTACTGTCTGAATAAATATAGATGTGACTGTTATTTGTGTCTCTTTCTAGTTTCTCCCTTAGGCAGAGCTCTACGGTTCTCTTGACCCATAGTGTAAGATAAGCTTCTTCTGTGGTTTATACCAAATATCCTTGCTCCAACATTGAGTTAATCAGTTTTTAATTTTGTTTTTTCCTTTTATATAGTTTTCGCTTAAAAAATATTATTAGATTATGCAGCTGCACTTGTATTTTATTAAATAAAGAAAATTATAAGAGAATATGATAATGATGTTGGAGAATAGTACGAGTATAAAGTCCCACAATGTAAAATTGCATTTTATTAGTTTTCTTTTTCATGCATCTTAACTGTCTGTCTATTTTTAAAAACATAATTAATCTTTTATACATTTTCACAGAATTTGTATTCAAAAGGTATATTTTAATTATGCTTGCACGACTCAAAGTAGCGTGAGTGATTTAATTTTACAAGTAATTATATTTTAATTAAAATCTGACATAAGATTTTCTTCAACCACTCGTAGTGTTATAAAAATGAAAAAAAGGAATTTGTGTGCTTAAACCTTTAATAATAGTTTTTCATTTTTAATATAATTTTAAGCACGAAAATAAGAAAAAACTATTCCTGTATTAAGAAATTTACAGCATTTTATTATTATAAAAAATATTTCACGCAAGTCTGTCTTTTAAAAATATAAAAAAATTAAAATATAAAGTTACGTTGAAAATGTGAAAAATAAGATGCTTAAAACATATAAAAAAGCTTTTTAGTCCTGACGATTTATTTTCTGTATTTCGAATTATAAAATAATCATACAGTAATGATAGATAGATTTTAAAAAGGAAAAAATATGTTTTATAGAAATGAAGGTCATATTATCTCATTTATAATTTTGTTAATTTTCACTTTGCTCCGGACATTTAGCGTTCAGTTTCATAGTTCTGGGTTCGTTAATATTAAAAAGTTAAAAGTACCATTAAAATATCATCATGAGCTATAAGCGCACCACCGCCCAGTATGTAAATTAAATATATAAAAAGTACTATTTTGTTCCCTTAACGGATTTTAATTTTATTCAGGAGCATTAGAGCCCCGTCTTGTAGTTCTAGCGTAATGAGTTTTGAAAAAAAGTACCATTAAAATAAACAAAACGTACACTTAAGAAAACTAAAAAGTTTGCCATGTATAAACACAAACGTACCTTTTTCGTATTTTGTGCAATTTATTTGACACACTGTATGTTAAAGCCTGAATTTAGACCAGAACCACAATTCGGCAATTTTTAATTTTGTAGGAGAGGGAGCAAGGAAGAATGGAAAGCGTTATTTTTTGAAGCTGTAAAAAAAAGAAGACAGGTAGCTTGAATACTGCATGAATGAGTGAATAAGAATGCAAAAACTGCCGCAACAAAATTGCTGTATATAGACACAGTGGCAATTTTAAAAGAGAATTAATCAAGAATTGCCCAACTAAAATTGTTGTGTGTGGTCCTGGTCTTACTAAATTTTGCAGTGTGAACGTTATTTCATTTAATGTTAAATTCAGTATTTAAATTTCAGTCTGAAAACGCTATTAGTCTGTGAGTAACGTTACTCTTGTGTATAGAAAAATTGCTAGATATGTAAGTTTTTCTTATAAAATTATTTTAAATTTAGCCAGCGTTATTGTTTTGGTTGAAATCTCTTTAATTTGGGTATACGTATATCGCCCCTCCTTCTAAAACAAAATAAAATTATTAAGTTAATTGCGACAAAAGTCAGTTTTTTCTAAATTCGATTCAAGTGATTTTCTCTTATTAGCACAGATATAAAGATTGAACTCTGTAACTTGCAATTAGAGTGCAAAAATTTTAATAAAATTTAACCGTTTTCTTTAAATATTTAAAATTAAAATACAAAATGAACATGCAAGTATAAATACTTTTCCTCAAAAAACTACACAATCGTGCATGTTCTGCAATCCATACGGATTTGAAAAAATGTGGAATTAAATTTTTTTCTTCTTATTAAATTAAAACTTTTATGTTTTTTTAATTCCACCAATAATTTCGCGCCCAAAATAAAGCAAAAATAAAATTTTAAAAATATTAAAATGGACCATAGAGTAGTTATGAGGTGCTGAATTTTTCAATTTCGAATAATATATTCGGATTCGGAATACAGAACGGCACTGAATATTTTACTTTTATAGAAAATCTATTGATGTAGTATTTACTACAAATAAAAAAATATTAGTTTTTTTAAGATAATGCAAGAAAAATGGAAGAAAAAACATGAATGCTCTATCACTGACAATGTTTAATAAATGATGTTGGCTTGCCAGTAAAGAATAGAAAGAAACAAAGAAATAAAAAAAAAGAAGTAAAAGTGTAAAATTTTTATAAACTTTAAGGTTTAATAAGAAAAAGGAAGCTTTTAAATAAGCCCTACTGGTAGTAATAGTAGCGTAAGTAATGGAATTTAAAATGAAACTTCTAGTTTTCAGTTTTTATTTTTACCAAGAGGATTTTAAATCGATAAAAAAAAACAAATTCGTCGATGCTGCAGTCAAAATTTAACCAAAATTCAACTAAAAAAAGTTTCAGTTCTTTACTAAAAATAAGCTCTTTCGTACCAAGGGAAGATTGGTGAAAGATGACATGATTGCACGTGTTTGATTTAAATAGTGTTAATATGATGGCAAACTTTTCGTTCAAATGTTGAGCGAAACAATAACAGATTTTTCTACATTAATAATTGTGATTTCGAGATATAAATACCAACAAGCTACACTAAAAGAATAATGAACTATTTCATTCAATTAACGCATAATTTATTGAATTAATGAAATATTTTTTTAGTCTAATGAAACTTGTCATTTGCTGCAAAATAATGAACTTTTTCAACAATGCATAGATACGTATTTACCGCAGAAGTTGCTGGCACTCAACATCTGATCTCCTTACTAAAGTTACACATTAATCTTGGGGCATCAATGTGCGTTTTTCTCTTGTTTTTCAATTTGACCCATTTAAAACAGAACTATGAGTATCCAAAAATATTTACATCTTGTAGAGAGTTAGTTTTTTATTTAAACTAGCAACGATGAGCAAACTGCTGAATATTATAACACAGAATTGTTAGATTCTCTCTGACGACCATCAATTAGTATTGCAAGGTTCCATTTTGAACCAGATTTTCATCAAGACTACACCGTAATGAAGTAATCTCTGTGGAATTAAGATATCTCAATTATATTTGACAATCATATTTCTCTACTTTTTTATCTTTGACTTATTTCTCCGATATTTTTCTTAGTTTTACTTCTTATAAGTATCACAAAGGGACCACATTAGAGGACGCAAGCGAGCGCTCTCTGATCCTTAGCTCATATTATATTAAATTTTTAACATAATGAAAATCAATTTGTCTGCCTGAAAATAAATTAAACGAGTTATTTTATTTACTTTTCTTTAGTCAAACTACAAAATCTGTTCCTTAAAATCATAAAAGTCTTAATAAAATTTGATATAAGTAAATAAATACTTTTAAAAATATTAGCCTTAAGACTAGATACAATTTTAATACAAATTTAATACTCTGCCAGACCATAAACTTAGTTACATTATTTGTTCTTACTTTAGTTTTACTTTTTTCTCTCTTTAAAATGCTTTTCTCCTTATCAAGAAAATATTTCTTTTAGTTTGTGTATTATTTTCTTCTTTAGATTTGCAATCTCTAATGTCACTTAAGTTATTAACAAAGGCGCCATTGAGTAAAAATATAGAGTAAAAGAAAACCAAAAAGTACTTTGAAAGAACATTCTATGTTCTGTAAGTTTTATATTAATTTAAGGACAATAGTGTTATATTTTTCTATATTCTTCTCCAGTTAATATGTATATCCTTTTGTAATGCAGAAAAACTTATGAATAAAATGAAAAAAACATGATTCGTTCGTTCTCTCTTTCTGATTCAATTGCACAATAAATGATTTACCACTCAGTACCATAAAATAGTTAAAAGTTTCTTACTACAAAATTTATTTCATAAAATATTTGTGCACAAACAAATACAAACAACAACAATAATAGCTTGTGATTGTATTAGTTAAAAATCTTATAAAAAGTTCCGTCACATTTTTAAAACTAAAAATCACTGACCCCAGTTTTCAATCAATTGTTAAAGATTTTCTATAAAATAAATAGTTTTATGAAGCCGCAAAGTTGTAGCCTTAGAATAAAAGACAATAATTCTGCGAATAAAAAAAACTTTTACGTAATGCTGTCAGAGATGTTAAAAAATTAAATAAAAAATAGAAATGGATATTTGATTAGTTAGCAAAATATATGTAATAATTAGGCGATTAAGTCGATGTAATCACAATTTTTTTTTATTTCACCTCCATATTTTTCATTAAATTATGATTTTTCGATAAGTAATCTTACTTGGAATAAAAGCTTGATAATCTAAAAACAATTTTTCCAAATCAGCAAAACTTATTTCACAACTACTCGTAAATAAAGAATTATTTGGGCAGTTATAAGACGTTTTTCCAAAACAGACATTTGACTTCCATTAGGTCAAAGAATAAGACAAAATTTTTAAAAATTAACTTTAAAATTTAAAATGGCTCTCCTAAAAAACCAAAAAAAAAATTACACATAAACGCTAAACAGGCCGGCTAAATAAGTAGATGGAAAGGCAATTTGTGTGATTTTCTTTTGAGATTCCTTTCGGTCGATTTATAAACTGATGAGCTGTGAACTATTTAGTAGCTCAACTTAGATCTACTTTGTTCGATTTATTTGTTCAGTTTTGCTAAGATAAGGAAGAAACAGCTCTGTTAGGATTTGTCTAGTTAAAGATGTAAGCCAAAAACCAACTTACTAATTAAAAATTTATTAAGTAATGAGCGTTAATTAATGTTTTATTATGTTGTTTTAGTCATGTTACTGTGTGGTTTGTGATTTACTTCCTAAATATAGAATATTTTAAAATTTTATTTTAATATGTTTCTTTATAATTTGTATTTCCCAGAGAAATATAATAAGGTATTCAAAACGTTTTAGTAAGTGATAGAGAAATTGTTTTTATAGAGTTTATTTTAAAGTCTGCGGCAATTTTGTTTTAGAAAGAGAGTATAACTTTATTTCCTTTGTTAAAATTATGCACTATTTTCTAAAGGCTTTATTCACACAGAATTTGATTTCTTCTATCATATTTATTACCCAGTTTTATAGGAAATAATTCAAATTTTATATTTATTTTTCTCCATACGGCCAAATTTCTCTTGTAAAGGACACCTTAACCTGAAGTTATTTCTTCCAAGTGTGTAACATTTTTAACTGATTTTCCCAGAAATGCTTATTTAATGGTTAAACTTGTTACCATAATAAATTTTTAATTTAATTTAAAAAATATTAATAAAACTTTTAAATTCATAAATTATTATCTACCTTTTTTATAGTTTTCTCTATTAAATTTTGCAAATTTTTTTTTTTGCCAAATTGAATAAGAGAATTTATGAAGACACCGTAAATTTAGTCAATTTAATGGAATATAAATATCAACTATATTTTATTCGCATGTCAAAAAATTTGCAAAAGTAAAATAAATTGCTCTCAAGTTTACTTGACTTGGAAGTAGTAAAGTAAAAAAAATAATATTGATAATATTTTCTGCAAAATTTGTTATAAAGCCGTATGGGCACAAAAAAAAAAAAAAATATCAAGAAAAATACACCTGCAACTAAAATGGAAAATTTTATTAAATAAACAAAAAAAAAAAGAAAAATACTCTATGTTGTAGCAGCAATAACAAAAGTTAAACTCAATATTGTAAATAAAGGTTACCAGAATACATGGAGGTACGAGTACATAGAACTAACTAAATTTGTTTTATATATTATTGCCCTAAAAGTATAGAAATTGAATCGAAAAATGCATTTGCAAATAAATAAAAGTATGTGAGATTCTGTCAAGCCGAATTTAATTCACCTTTCAGCAAAAGCAGACACTGGAACGTTTTCAGTTTGTTTACAGGTTAAGTCATTTATTCATCCACCTTTTAAAATTTTAGTAGCCACTATTTGGGTTAAATCTCTTCTCAAAGTTCCATTATATCTTAAAAAAACTATTTCCAAGCCTACCCGCCTGCTTAATTACTTAGTAGCCAGCATGAAAAATATAATTTCTAAAGGCAAAAGAAACTACAAGCGGAATGACTAGCAGATATAGCTCTGCCTTTGCCACTTATGATGCAGGGTGTAAAATAAAATTTTTAGTAGGAGGTTCTTATAAAAAAATGTTATTTACACAGATGTTGTACATTTCTCTTGTGCATTTCTTTATACAAGTTTTATAAGCACTAAAATAACTTAGTTTATTTTGTACGTTTGTATGAATGTATGCTTGTGTATGTTTACATAAAAAAATATATTTCATGCTTGTTTAAAGAGTGTTTTGAATATATATGTAAAAAAAAAAATATAAAAGTGCTGCATTTTATTCTGCCAAATTTTAAAAGCCCTTCATCAATATAGAAAGACAGAGAGAAATGCATTTCTCTCTAGCAATAAATAATTCATAAATTAATAAAAGCAAATAATTAAATCAATAAAGATGTTTGCCTGTACTAAAGCTGAAAATTATAAAAATTATTTTAGGTGGTCTTGGGTTAATAGAAGACAAAGGTAAAGTAAGCAGTACAAGCTGGTACTCTGCAATTCTTTTTTGTTTTTATGTCTCCCTATCAGAGGAAGAACACGATTAAGTATAGTAACTTGGCCGAAAGAAATTTGTTGTGCTTGGAGATAATGTTAATTTAAAAAAATAAACTAAAGAATAATTAATTTTTTTTTTTTTAAACCAATGACAAAGTTTCTTTAGACTAATGACAACTTTTCCTAGATACAAAGAAATATTTAATAAAAAATTTCATTAGTCTACTGAGATGTTTTCATTAATTAATTAGTAGTGATTAGTGAATAAAATTCTTTCAAGGTATGACGACCCGTGACTGCCACGTCAACCAACAAATTTTCCGATGTGTACCTGACCTTAAAATTGTTAAGCAGGCTATTTCCTTTTTTCTGAGGTGTGTTAAAATTAAAGTTTTTTGGTAGTAGAAATTAAGATTGTAAAAAACGTCAAAATATTTCGAATTAGTCATGTTGGACAGGCAGAAATTAAATTCGGCTGTGTCGAGTCTTATTCACTGTGTTAGCTAAATATTCATATTTTTCACTTTCCATATTCTTTTTAAATATAAAAAAAAATTAATCTTTATTTGTGCTTAATTCCAGAAATTGTGTTGGTTTTTAAATTTATTCTTTTACTCATGATGTTCTCATGAGTTATTTATTCAGTATAATAAGTACTAAAGGCTAGCTAATTAATTTATTTATTATTGCAATGAAATAACGATATAAATTTAAATTTTTATAATACGGCCTCAGGCTTAATAAACCAGACATTTTAATAAAAAACTTTCAAATAACCTTACAAATAAAAAAAATTATTAAAAAAAAAAAAACATAAATGACAAATATTGAAAAAATTCTTTTCTTTGAATATCAATTTTTAAATTATAAAAAAAAGGAATAAATAAATAAATATTTTTTAAGCTTTCAGGTCTTTTTATATATTTTTATTATTATTAAATTAATTTCCAATATTTCGAGACGCCGTCGTGTGTCTTTCTTAAGTAAAATAATTTTGTAAAACTATTTCCTAACCAACGTTGCCTTATTTTTTAAGGTAAATGGGTATTACAGTTCTCAATGTAGAGAACTATGTAAAGGGTTGAAAGAGTAGATAAAGATAGATAAAAGTGCTTAAAGTATAATAAAAGAAATAGAGTTGTCAGTTGTCATTTGTAAAATATTGATCGTGCCTTAAGTCGGTAAAAAAAGAACGGTTGATTTATTGTAATAAAAGGAAAGAAAGAAGAAAAAAAATTTTGATTTATTCTATTTAACAAAAGTTTATTAAAGAAAAAACCAAACATTTAAAGTTGTGCTAAAAATTTATCAAGAATTTATTTAAAAGTTGTTCGTACAAACTTACCTTTAAAAGTAACATTTTTATTTAAACAAATTAATGTGAATTTCCTATATGAAACAAATATTGAATCAAATAAAGAAAAAGAAAAAAAAACTTCTAGCATTTCATTTAATCAAATTATTACATTTGGGGGCTCAACCGGGATTTGAACCCGGGACTTCTCGCAATTTGTTTTGAATATTGTCGTTGAGAAAAACCATATTGGAAAAGTTTTGAAACTCAACAGCCAAATTCATAAAAATATTTTTAATTAATAAATTTTTATTAATCACATTTTCTTACATCTTTTGTTTATTAGATTTTTTTATTTTATTTGATTCATGAAATGTTTCCTTGAACTAAGTAAGTGTTAAGATATACCAAATAAAATTGAATTGATGTCGCCGACGACAAAAAGTGATGTTACTTCTAAATTGATAATGATATTACTAACGCCAAATGGAATATGGGGAATTGTTTTCAGTAATGCTCATATATGTTCTTTAACAGATAACAGAATACCTAGGAAAGTTTCGAAAATATTTTTAAATAGTTTTCTCTTGCTCTAATCTAAAAAGTTGATAATTTGTAAGCTTTATTATTGTTAATAAAGAATAAATTAATTTACCAACTATTTAAAAAAAATTAATAAATAAATCAATTGATAAATAAATATTAAACTATTGAACTATGTATTTTATCAATAAATATTTAAATTTCAATTCATCTAGTTTTTGTAAATATTAACTTGTGGTTTAAAGTTTATTACAATGAAAAATGTAATTTATTTGTTTACGTGTAAGAATTCTTTTGTACATAATTTATTTTAAATATAAGTAAAAAAGAAAAACAAACAAATTTAAACAACGACAGAATACATTTCCGTTGTTGTTTTAGTTAGTCATCATCAATTGCTATTGAATATTTTACAATATTATTTTTACTTTGAACACATATTCGCACATAAAATCCTTTAATAAACTTGTGCATAAACTCGTATTGATAAAACTATCTCTGTGCTTGTATCTATTTTATGCGTTTTGTGTTTTTATGTTGTTTATTATTAATGCTATAACAAATCCAGCTATTGTAGTTTTAAGTATTTATTTTTGTTCTGTTAGTATTATTGTGTGTGTATGAGTATGCTTGAATATTTTATTTTATGATTATTTTTTTTTATATTATATGAAATGCATTTCCGTTTCCGCTTTAAGTACGATTTTCGCTGCTTCACTTTGTAATATCCGCTAAAATTAATGTTTTTAGCTTGTAGCATTTCGTTGCTGTTATTTTTTAACACAAGATTTTTTGTCTAATATTTTTATACCCTTCACAAAAAAGTGAAAAAGGTATATATAAGTTTGTTGTTTGTTTTGATTTTTAATATTTTATATTTACAAATGTTTTTTTTTTTGTTTTTTGAATAAAAAATTCTGATCAACCGGAAATATTTAAAGTTTTACTATTTCAGTTTGTTACAGTTTTTGTTTTTTTAATATTTAAAAACAAATAATACAAAAATTTCATAAAAGAACAGCAGGTTTATTAATTCTTTTAGAAAAATAAGATTTTAATATTTACTTTATAGCCAGCTATTGCTCTAAATGAACTTGATATTCATAAATAATAATATTATGCTTTGTTGAGTGCCTTTACATGATATAAAGGCAACTAGTGATCAGACTGATTGGACAACTGAGGGGCACCAGAGCCCTACTTTGCCTATTTCGAATCACAATTCTCAAAATATGGGATTTATTATGAGGATCTTATTGCAAAATATTCTAGTACACTCAACAAGAATGATATCAGACATTTAACGAGATGGTTTGCTGGACACTGTGCTCTTATGCATCACCAGTGTAAGGCAAAAAAAGAAGATCAGTCAATAGAGGTACTGTAGTTTGCACGACAAGGATATATTTGTGATTCTTTTTGAGCACAAAAAATATTTTCATGAACATTTTTTTAATGAAGGGAATAATTCTGTGCTAATAATGAAAATTTGGTTAAGTGGGCATAAGTAAAACTTCACTTGCTATCACAATTAACTTAATAACTTTATTATTGCGATTAAGGTGTGGTAGATACCAACAAAAACAATACTTTTATCTGGAATCAAAATAATCTTATAAGAAAAATTTTAAGACTTCCAAAATAGTAGTCGTCTCTAATGTCTGATGTTTTTCGTAATAGATTTTTAATTGCTTCGATTAAAAACATTATTTTTGTAATTGTATTCCTCTTGCGGTCTAATGGTTCGTCGGCAAGTTCCTAAAATCACTTAGAGCAACAGCACTGGGGTATATGGAAACTTAAGAATAATTCAAAGTTACTTCCGAACGAATCATAGAAGATTTAGAGATGGGTTATATATAATTTTAAAGGAGAGGTCGTCTGAATTTGTAATCTATTGCCTAAATATTAAAAAGTTACTTTGACCTATTTTTAATTTTTTTTTGAAATTTCCATATACTCCAGTGATGTTGCTTTGAAGGGTTTTAACCTTTTCCAACTTTGCCATGGTACCATTCCCGATTTTAAGCAAGAAAATTAAAAAAATCAAAAAGGCTCTAAGCTTTCTAGAAGTGTTTTAACATTTTCGGACAAGTTTGTAGTTTTTATTTTATGATTCAAAATAGAAACTGCTAAAATCCTTGAGAACAACAGTACTGGGGTGTATGGAAATTTGAAAAAAAATTTAAAAATAGTACAAATTAACTTCTGAGTAATATGGCAGTAGATTACAAATATATACATTTAAATACCCACTTAATTGATTTTTATATATAGAAGTACCTCAAAAATATACAATTTTTTGATATTTTTAATTTGTTTTCAGGATGAAGAAGAAGTTTGAATGGAAGTAGATTTAAATTTTTTTCATAACTTCCATTTTACAGACAAAGGTTCACACTCTAGAGCTTTGTATGTGATAGGGAATGTGCCATTCGTGTTGCCAGAGTATATATTCTCTTGCATTGGCAAGTAATTGCTTCAAAATGTTGTTGATTTAGGAATTCTCGATGGTTACTCTGATATGGATACCATGACTTGAAAGGGGTGTGAGCAAGAACTATCTTGCTAACAAAATATTCTTTATACATTATTCCACAACTTAGTCTACAAGACTGCTACAGAGCTCAAGCAAGGAAGACTCATTAGCAGATGTTATTTTAAAATTCAGCGGATATGACATAAACCTCTACACTGAATTGTTGACTTGATACTGTAAACTCAATTACCACAAGAATAAAATTATTGTAATACATGACGAACAGTGGGAAGGCACAGAATAAGCTTCATAGATAGTGGGTTACTGGCCCTAGAAGACTTAGGTAAAATGAATCCTACAACAGTTACGAAATTCGTGAAGGGTTTTGGATTATATTAGTTTTTAATAAGTCTTACAGGTTTCTGCTTCATACAAAGCCTAGAACAAAACCTATTAATTGACAATAACAGTATTCTAAAAGAATAGTATCTTTAGGTAAAAATATACCGACTAGCACTCCGTCTAAACAGAATATGGCTTACTAATAAATAGTTTTTTAAATACTCGTGTTTGTAGCAAACCCTAAAATTTATTCATCATTTCGGCTTTTAACTGAAAAATTTTAGTTATTGAATTGATATTATAAACTTTTCAATTACATCATATTAATGCAATTTATTTCAATTTTAGTAATTCAAAGCTAAACTGAAACATATGCGAAGAAAAAAGAAACGAATGCGACAGCAGTATGTTCAACAGAATAAATAATTACTATTTAACGCACTTCCCTACACACAAAGCCATATACTGCGTGTTGCAATATTTTTGTGTTTACATGCTTTGTATTATGCACAATACATCACCACATCATTAAATATAATTATCATTTAATTTGCTATTATAAGCATTAGCTGAAAGTACTCTTGATTTTGATATACAATATCGTGCAAAAGTAAACACTTAAAAATTAAGTTATAAGTTTTGCTAAAAGCAAACAACACAGCTTTGACTGTGTTTATAAAACAAACTAGGTAGACAACAACAATAAAAAATTATTTTAAAATTTTTTCTGTAATTTTTAAAAAGGAACTCATTGAAAGTTTTCAATTTGACTAATATGCTGGTCAGTTAATTAAAAATTTCACAACTACAAGTGATTAAAATAAAGAAAAACAAAAATTTAGCTATTTGCCATACTATAAATCGCCGCCGCATTGTGATAAACAAATTCGATACAAGACATATGATACGATTTTTGATGATTGGAAGCGCTAAACACCAAGAGAGGCTAAGCAGGATATTCAATTAATACCTAGAATATGAACAGTTGGACATCCGCTGAAAGAAGTAGCTTATTTTACATATAAAAAACCAAAGCGGTCAAAGAAAATTTTCAAAGCCCGTCTCGAGTTTACTTTACGACATCACCACTTGACCTCACGTCAGGTAATCAAGACGGCAGAGGTTCTTTAATAGTTTGGAGGTGTTTATCAGAATTTGGGGTTGTTGCATTAGTTGTACTTTGATATTCATTATGAAAATGTGCTTGTTGCGATGAGTCAAATAAGTTTTATTGAAGATAATATTATCTTTGACTAATAAATATAATGAAACGAAGCACTAATCAAAACTTGTGCGAAATTGGTTGGCGCTGGGAAAATTTTGAACGATGATATGTCTAGCTTAAAATCCAATCCAAACGAAAACCTATGTTCGATTGTGAAATGACGTCTGGGGAGCTTTGAAATATCACTAACCAGCATTAAAGAGCTGAGGCAGAGTGAGGCGATATACTCATAGAAACATGCTTAAATTTAAAAATGAGTCTATCCAACGATATACCAGCTTTGGTCTAGGACTGCCTAGTTTGACAAACCTATTTTTCCAAAATGAACTTAGGTCAATTTCTATTATATGATGAAATATAAGCTTATGTTGAATTTTTCTAAACTTTTTTTTAATCAAAGTCAAGAAAGAAAACCATTTTTATTTTTCTACCTGTCGCATAACAAAATACGATGTTAATAATTTGATTTGTGAACAACTTCTATTTCTTCAATAATAAAAAAATCCTAAAATGTGCACAAGAATATATTAATTAATTTTTGTTGTAAGGCCAATTTTCGGTCTTCAGGCAGTCTAGGGTATTCAATCAAAACAATAGAAATTTTATGAATTATTTAAAAAAAATTTTATTTGTTAGACCACAAGTACAACGATTTGGCTTCTGTTATTTATGTATACCATTTGAACACAAATGTTATAGAGACCAAGAAATTATACATTTATTTATTCATGAGCAGAAAACACATCGATAAAGACACTTCATGAAAGCTAGTTTTACTTAACTGAGTACTAGTGTGTTGTTTCCATATTAAAAGCCATCAAAACACAAAATTTTTTGAGTAGTTTTTAAATAAATTAGTTAATTCCGTGTAAAATAGAAACTGTATATTAATTAGATATCGGCTAAAATTTTTTATTTCAATTAAATATATTTTTCTTTTCGTAATACAGTGTTGTATTTACAAGCTTCATAAATTCAATTTAAAAATAAAATTTTATTTTTTATTTTTTAATAATATCAATGACAAGCAGTTTACAATTCAAGGCATATGCCAACGATAGCTTAAACGTCACATCTGTCATAAAGAAAAAAGACGATAGAATAAAATAAGCACAAGTATGTTTTATAAATCCACTAAATACATGTAGTTTATTAGGGTAGAACAAAAGCTTTTTCAAGCTAAACAGCATGAAAATCAAAACATATTTTTAATTCTCTTGAGAAATCTCATATGTGTATGTCACAACAAAGTGCTTTAAAGCACTGAATATGGTCACCGCAAACATAGTTTGTTCTTCACAAAAATATTTGAAGCATTTAAACATTATTATGATCATGATAAACATGTTTCTAGTTATTTTTAACCATATTATGTTTAGCGTCTTAGATCAACCATACGAGTATAATTATCATATTATTTTTGATAAAATTTTACTTGAAACCATAAATATGTTTGTAGCAAACATAATAATGATAAAAATATTATTGAACGTAAATTGTTTTCTATTTTGTCTCTGCCGCCACCATGTAAATAAAGTGAGTATAAAACAAAAACTTAATCGTTCAAACTCAACTGAGCTTTGTGGCTGAAATGGTTTAGTGGCGAGTTAATGCTTTTTAAATAAATGTTCATAAGTTCGAGTCCTGGTAGAGTTAACTAAAATTTAAAAAAATAAATTCAAACTCGCTGTTATCATAAATAAATACAAATTAATAGAAAAGAAAAATCAATGGAATAAAAAAAAATTTATTTATCCAAAAAAATTTAATTAATTTTTTTTTAAATTCATATTAAAATAATTTTTTTAAATGTTTATATAAAATATGTATGCACTCGTATTTAAAAAAAATTAAAAAATAATAAACAATTAAAAAAATTTTTTTTTTGGCCTGACCGGGCGTTGAACCACAACCTCTGCAGTTGACAGCTTTTTTTAATATCTTTTGTTTCCACCAGAATATAGTTGCCTCAGCCATATTTTTTTTTGTCTGTGTTCGTACAAAGAGAAAGAATATTTTTTAGTGAGCCGCAATTTCATATAGAAATGCTTACGTTATTATTCGAATTTCTTTTTATAAGAATTTTCTTGTAAACATTTTTTAGAGAGCCGAAAATCAGCTGTTTGCCATCTGAAGTCGAGGCGAACGATAATTTTCTTCATAAGGAGCCTGGCCATTTTGTCACTGATATTGACCCATCCTAATGTAAATACAAATGAGTATATGTTTGTGTGTATGGATATGTAAATAGATATACCATGGAAATGGTAAAATTTATTCCAGATAATATTATCTTTTTCTCTATTTAAATAAAACTTTTACATAAATTGTTTGCTTTGGATTGAAAGACATTCATTTTATGCACATGTCATACCTTTTGGCAAATTCATTTAAGAAAAATTTCACCTTCAATTTATTCATACAAAAAGAGTTAAATTGAAAAAAAAAAAAATAAATTCTGATACAAAAAAAGAAAAAAAGGATTATGCTTTAAACTGATGACAGTATTCTGACAAGTTTGTTTGGAAAAAAATTAAAAACTTTTTCAACAAATTTGTTTTTATGAACACACTTATGCATTCATGTACAAATATATAAAAGACATGTTTGTGTATGTGTCTGTTGGTATACAATAAAAAATTTATTGCACAATATTAACTTTTGGAATCTTAACTTTTTTATTTAATATTTACTTAGCTGCCAGAGTTGGAAAGTTCAGTACTGTTGCATTGTTTAGCAAAAAAACTGGGAACCCTTCATTGTGTAAAAAAAATTAGTTCTGTACATATAATTTTGCGATTGCAAAACGTTCAGCTAAGACAAATTTCCAAATTAAATACTTGGTTTTTTTCACGACTATTATAGGACGAACATTAAAATAAATTATTCAGTGTTTTTTATTAATTTTGTTAAAAAATGAAATGTGTTATAAAAAAAACATTAAAAACAAGAAAAATAGAGACACCTTCTTTGCTTTAAAATTTTTATTTGCTCTTGTGTTTTCTTTTGTAATCAAAACAAAAAAAATTTGCTGTTTTCTTGTGCTTTTGACAAGATTAAATCACACCGCTAAACACAAAAGTGTGGTTTACAGATCAACATCACACGTGTAATTTCAAAACCACATGTGATTTGAAATCACCTTATTTTCAGAACAGAGCTGAAAAACGGTTTTTTCTTGCTTTATTTTTATAATAGTTTTCTTTATTTTTATTATTTATTTCATTCTATCATTCAATTAAGCACAACTTGTGTTTAAGGTGATACCTGTGGCTCGAAGCTTCACTTGTATCAATGCATGAAGGAAAAGAAAAAGTTTAAAGGTGTATTATAGATGTGTAGACAAGCTGCGCTGCTAGTCATACACTTAATTTAATATCAGCTATTGTAATAAATTTAAGGCTTGTGCAGAACACGAACGAACTATTTCTATTGTACTATTCCTTTATTTGAACTGAGCGAACTAGTCCCAACATTCCCATAGTTCAGTTGTGTTTTTGCTCTTGATATTAAATAACTAAATGAAAGCAAGCAATTGAAAGGTTGCTGAAGCTGCCAGTTGATTTCTTTCACTATATATACATATATATGTGTATAGCCACGCATACTAAAAAAATGGATTATTTCAATTTTGAATTAAATTATTAAAAAAAAAAATAATAAATTTTAAAACTTTTAATGCACGATTTTTTGAATTTTGTTCTGGTATTATTTCATAGAAAAAAAATTTTACTTTGTGTTTGTCGCAAATAGAAAGTAGTTAATGCAAATAATATTTTATTTAGGGCAATAAGTTGTCGCAATAGCAAAATTGCAGTTAACTAAAATCAAGAGCAAAACAATTTTAAGGCAAATGCGATTTTCATAAAATTAAATGTGATTGCATTTGGAAATGTAAAATTTTGTACATATTATAAAAAGTTTTTATTTTAGAATACCTAGCAAAAATTATTTACATCAAATGAAGATTATTGTTATTTCAAATGCAATCCGAAGTTAATTTAGTTGTGTTGCTTGGCAACGCTGTCTCTATTTCATATGTTTTTAGTTTGTGAAAGAAAAAGCACATGTTAGCAAAATGAAAGAGTAATGCAGTTCAGTAGAAAGTGTTGAAGAAAATACAGGCCCATTGGAAAGCTACGTCAATCCTTGTGAATGAAAGAAAACGAATCAACTATAACAACTTTTCTGAATGATTGGCCTAGATACAAAAATCATAATGGTTACCTGTTGATTGACATCGATTTTAGGACCATGTATTCTGTCAAAGGTAGCCTTATGTTTAAGCTTATGCCGGCTCTTGAAATCGTGATATTGGAGGTAGTTCTACCAACTTATATCAAAGACTAGCTCGACATGTTTTATTTAGAAAAAATAAAAACAGCAACAGACACAAGTATGTCGTACTTAAAAAAATGTGTTTGTATATTAATAATTTTGTTCATTTCTTAGATGCTTGTTTACATAAAAGGGCTTTCAATGGCAATCACTTAAAATATATAATAAATGGGATAAAGAGATAAAGGTGAACTGAACACGATGAACCAACTATTTCTTCTTTAATTTTTTAACTAAAAACGTTTTTTAAAGTCAATTGTGCTTACTGCTTTTGAATAACTTTAGGAGTCATAACAACAATACGTTGTTCATGGTATTCTAGACATTGATATATTAGCTAGGAGCAGGCAAAGGGGCCCATTGTATGTTGCAAAGACCAGAACCTAATTTTAGCTTATCTCCGTTTTACATTAAAGAATTTTGGAGAGGCACAATTCTAAAAATATTAAAAATCACTCAGCTTTATAACGCTATTGAAGAAGGTACTGGAATACAATAAGCGTAATCTCAGCTATAGTTTGCTTGTGATCTGAAATATCATGGGTAGACGAAAATTATAATTAAAATTAATGCAGGTTAATGCAGGTTCTTTGGTTTGTATGACGAACCCTTAGAGCACGCGCTTTGTGACTGTCCACTGTTAGAGTAGCTCTGGGTATGACAACATAAATGACTTTGCTCAAGGCACACAAACGCTTTCAAAAGTTAATGGTTGGTTGTCGTGTCGACCTGAAGGCCATCAAATAGCAAAATTCCATATTATATATCTAAAGTTAAAATTTTTAGTTATTTTTATGTGGATTTCTGTGCATTAATCTGTTTATCATTTACAATCAATCGTAGCTTGTCTTAAAACTTTAAAATTCACTAAAATAAATAATATTTTTAAAATTTGATTTAAAGTATTTTGTTGTGTTACCAACAAAGTAAAGAAACAATGATTCACTAAAATCTTTTTTAGTAAATAAAAGAAACCAAATTAAGACCAACAGAAAAACTATGTATTTTTGTGAACCTTTACAATGTAAGATAATAGTGGTATGACATGCGAATGAAATAAACATTTTATACTTTAACTTTTTATAATTTCGTTTCGCTTTTTAATGCTTTAAATGTAAACAGGAAAATAATATAAAATTTGTTTAAAAAAAAAAAAAAAAAAATAACAATTGTTTGTTTATATAAACTACAGTGCCTATAGCTTAAACAGGGGTTAAACAGAGTGTCCCAAGAAAAAAGATATAACGGAGCTGGCGTTAATAGAAATCTATGTAACTTTCTAACTTGAAATCCTATTTCTATAAAAAAAAAAGTTACTAGAAAATATTAAATTATTTTGAACAAAGTTTTGCTGAAATATCAAATATTAAACAATTTTATTGAAATTGTAATAGTTAATTGTTAAAATTGTTAACCAGAATTATTTAAATTTATTATCAAGTAGGTGGCTTTATGTTCATGCATTATTTTAACATACTAATTAATTAAGACAATATTTTCATAATATCATAATTTTCATTAATTCAGTTGGCCGAGTCAAATTATTATTTACTTTCCACATTCTCCTTCATGTGCTCTTTTTATAACACAAGCAATCAACTCGTCTAAAAAATTTTATAAAAAAGACTTAAATACATTTTTACAAAAAATTTCTGGACAAGTTGTTGGCTTCTGTTATAAACACAAATATAAAATGGAAACGGCTAGTTAATTAACCTTAGGGTCGTAAGATAAAAATCTATTTATTTATTATTGGAGCGAAGTATCGACATAAAAAGAAATTTTTATAATAGGACCTCAAGCTTAATAAAATAGTCGTTTCAGTAAAAAATGGGAAATAAAGGCGTCAATTGCTTTGTATTCGAACAAAGCATCGTATTTCATAACGTCGAAGTACAAAACATTGACGATGCATCACATTTCAAAACGTCGTAGACAAGTATAAGAAACGCCGCAAAATAGCAATCGGCGCATCAGTTTCAAAATTGATGCTTTTACTTTTGCATTGTTTCGCAACTCTGTATTTATAAAAAGTATAAATACCGTATTAGAATTGTATGTAAACATTGTCTTATAACGTTTTGGAAGTCAGCCAAACAAATTTATAAAAAAAAATATTTGACAACATTCGCAATGCACGCCCCAGCACAGCAACAACCGATGAAAATGTTGAGGAAGTGAAGAAAATTGTTATGGAGAATCGTCGAATCACTATTAGAGAAGTTGCTGAGGTTGTCGGCATATCGGTTGGCTTATGCCATGCAATTTTTTCGGAAATTTTGGGCATGAACCGTGTGTCAGCGAAATCTGTTCCAACTGAAGTTTGACAAAAAAAAAAAAACGTCGCTTGTTTGTAATTTTTTTAAACGAAAAACAACACCATAATCATGCCTCAGCAACCGTGTTCACCAGATTTGGTCCCCTGCGACTTTTCCCTGTTCCCAAGATTGAAAAGGCCCATGAAAGGACGGCGTTTTGAGACAATTGAGGAGATACAAACCGAATCGCTGAGAGAGCTCAAGAGCATAACAAAAAGTGCATATCAGAACTGCTTCGAGGATTGGAAAAAACGGTGGCACAAGTGTATTATACCTGAGGGAGACTATTTTGAAGGGGACAAAATAGAATTTGATGAATAAATAAATATTTTTTGAGAAAAATTAAAATTCACTTTATTTTTTAAACAGACCTCGTATGTAAACAAACATCTCGTCTATTAGTACCTTTACAAAAAATATAAAACCATTGCCTGCAAATAATATATATTAGTTTTAAGTAGTTGATTTCTTCTAACAAAATCTTACAAAGTGAAATATTTTTAGCTAAAAATTTTTTAGTAACTTAAACCGTAAAAAAAATGAAGTGAGAGAAAGTAAAAAGCATCAATACAAAAAAAGCTTTAAAATAAGTTTTTGTAAATTTTAAAGTTGCACTATTTAATTTCGATTTGAATATTTTTTTTCCATGATGCCAAAGTTATTTCACCTGTAGCAGTCTAGAAGGCTGTTTGTATTTAGAATAATCTTCTAGTTTTGCTAAATTATACTCGTATATAATAAATTGTTTGCTTTTACTTGTTATTTTCTATATAAAAAAAATCACCAATGAAGTTTTAATGCAATAAAAAACATTTTATTGTATTGGCATTTATTGATTATGATGATTTTTACAAGCACTCGTGCGTGAATATGAAAATAAAAAGTAAAGATAAAAAATCTAATAGAATAAATAATACAAACAACAAAGTGATTTTATATATTGAAATTTTGTTTATGTTTTTTTGCGTTTATTTGTTTTGCTTCTTGCTTGCCATTTAGTCTCATCTGTTCAACATTGATTGTTTATTCGATAGATTTAATAGTGTGATACTTACTTAATGTTTAGGCATTTTTAAGTTAAGCAGACTGTGTCATTGATTGCCAAATACATTAAAAAATGAAAAGATATTTTGAGTTAAAATGAGACAGCTGCTTTACAAAAAGCAGGTGTTCTAATACTTGTTTTCTCAACATATCTTACACATTACGTAAAGAAGGCGTAAATGAAGAAAAAAAATTGTTAAATTGTAGCTTGGAGGCAATTAATTGACATTGCAAGCTTAGAAAAATTTTTAGGCCTGAGCCTAACAAAGCTTTACATGTGCAACACAAAGACATTTCTTGTCGAGTCGTGTACTGTTGTTAAAACACATTTATAAAAGACATCCTTTTTAAAATATTTATTATAAATTTCCATAAATTGGAAATAATGTAGAAAACAATCTTTAAAAATATTTTTAAAATTCGATTAGAAAAAGTATAAAAGTGTGAATATGTGGGATTTTAATTAATACCTGTGTGCATTAATAAAAACCTATTTCTTAAATAAGTGACAACAAGTTAAATTCGGCTGGTCCGAGTCTTATATACCTTTCACTGTCCTAGCCAAATATTCATATTTTTCACTTTCCACCTTCTTAAATATCAAAAAAAAAAAAAAAAATTATATACTTGAAACGTTTTATAAAAATTTATTTATGTAATAATTTCTATGTAGAATTTAAAAGTTTAACAAATTAGTAATATTTATTTGTGAGTAATTCAGGAGTAATCTACTGAGGATTCAGAGTAGCGTCCGATGAAATGATCCATATAGGTATGCCATCCCCTTCAGTACTTATTGTACTGAATAAATCACTCATGAGAATATCATGAGTAAAAGAATAAATTTTAAAACCAACACATTTTCTGGAATTAAGCACAAATAAAGATTAATATTTGATTAATATTTTGTTAAAAATTTATTTATTTATTATGGGAGTGAAATGTCGATAAAAAAATAAATTTTTATAATACCAAGACAAGTATAATTAATTAGCAGTTTCTTTTTAATTTAAATGGTTAGTTAATTATTTCACTCCAACTTGAGCTTATAATTATAATTATAACCTGAAGAAGCTACTCAAAAATAGTCCAATAGTCATGACAATGCGAATTCTTGACCGGGCCAGGGTTAGTAAGTCAATTTTTGCTAACCTAATATTCCTTGTATCCAGAAAAAAATTTTTGAATTTCTTTTTCTAGCCACTTCCTACTCGTAATCTTTATAGAGCTCCATCCAAAGCAGCCCCCAGAATGGAAGAATAAAAGGTTTAATGATGATGAACTGAGGTATAATATATTATTATTATCACTATGGGCTATAATCACACCGCGACATTTAACATCTATTGTGCAGCAATATATAAGTCTACACTTAATATTATGCTAGTTGTATCTTAAATTTTCAAATTATTTCTAACAGAGAAAAATATAAATTTTGATCAATTATATCCGATATCAAAGGTGACAATTTGGGCCATGTATTTCCAACAGAAAAAAAAATTTATCACTGTTTAAAAGAGTTAGATTCAACTCGTTCAGCCGATCTTTAAAATTGTATCCTCAGTATGTTTAAAATCGAATTTGAGACTGGCTGAACTAGTTGGACCCAAGAATAGGTTAAATTGAACAGGGTTCCTCAATAAAACAAAACAGAAGAGGACTCACTTAGGTCCTCTGATGTGGTTTCTTTGTGATGCCTATGTAAGATGTAAGTGAAAAGTACTTTTAACGAAACTTCTAACATATATTCAGTGCAGTACGACTCTGCAGGTAGCCTTCCATGAAGTAAACTTTGCGTTGATACGACAATGTCGGGCAAATGCAGAGAAAATGATAAACGATTTCTCATCCTACTTATCTTTACAACTTCTGCAATAGTCATTTGATTGCTCGTTACAGTGGTCGAACAGCAAATCCTTGCTGCATGCATCCAGTCTAGGACAGATTATTCTTGCTAAAATCCGCTTGTCCACCCAGAATACGAATAAAAATCAATTCTCGTATTTGTTTACTGTGTATATTAAAAATCGTGAAATAGAAAAAGAAAAAGCGCAATACAACAACAATATTTAAAAGAAAAATATAAGCAGCCCAATTATTTCTAGGAAAAATTTTGTTTTTGGAAAAATTTTTGCATAACGCAAATAAGTTTTTATAACAAAAACTGGAGAAATTTTATTCACAGTAGGTAAGAAAGAAAGCTGAAAAAACTGCCGGTGCGCTTTTAAAAATTAATTTTAATTTGAACTGAATAAGTGAATTTAAATATAAATTTTTTAAGAAAACAACCTAAAATGAAATGCAATTTTCATTTCATGTTAAGAAAGAATAGTTCTTCTTTGTTCATATGCAACATTAAAGTTTTTACACTGAAATTTGTAAATTATTCTATCAACAAAATTAAACTTCCATTTAAGTTTTTCCTTTTTTGTTGAACGCTTCTTTCAGCTTGAGTGCCTAATTAAATTTATTTGTTTGATACTTATACACATACTAACTGGATAAAGCTACATGTCACTTCAGATAAAGAAACAAAGAAAAAGTGGGACATACAAGTGAAATGGTCATCATATTCACATACAAGTATTTACTTGAAGCTATTTTATTATCAAACTGCAAGTCTATTGAGAATTCAATTGAGTATTTTTTCAAGTAAGTCAATAAAGCAACGAAAATAAAATAAGAAAATATATTTTTTTTTAATTTCTAGTTTCCTTATAAGAACATTACATGAACCAAAGCCTTTAGGAAGGAGAAAAGTTTTCTTTTCTTGTATAAAATCGATTTTTAAAAGTGTTTACCTAAATATTTCTTTGAAAACTTTAACCTTCTTTCATCAGCATGATATGGAATTGTTTATGTGTTTTTTCAGAAATTAAGAAAAAAGTTAATTTTTCTTCTTTATAAAAAAAAAAAAGAATTGCGCAGAAAATCGTGAGAAAAATAGTAGAAGCATTTTTGATATGGTGACGTATAAGTATTAGATAAATTAAATGAAATAACTCATACGTCAGAGTTACTTGCATAACTATATCTATAAAAGAATAACCTACTGAGTGACTTATCATAAAGGCTTAGCCCAAAAAGCTAAAGCTACAGACTTAAAATTTGGTGAGTAGACTCCTCTCACAATGCGTAGGACGAATAAGTTAAATTCTATATCTCCGCAAGTACAATAGATAGAGAAAAAAAGTCCAACTACAAAATATTCTACTAAATAAAACAATAAACGGATGGCTGTTTGAACTTTTTTGACATTTGTACATTTGCGAGATAAAAGGTTAAAAACGTACCAAGTTTTTAGCCCCAGATATCTTTCAAAATAATAATCACAGCGATAAAAACTAAATTGTATTATTTTCTTCTTAAAAAAGTCATCATTGTATGTTGGCATTTTTCTCTTATTTCTAAATAGGTAGCTTGATGTAAATTGACGAAAAAGGAGAAATACCATTTTTACTCTACTTTTAAACTATTTTAGTTGTAGTTTTTATGTTATGTCCAAGCCTAGAACTGTGACAATTAAATCAAATGGCTCTGAACAAAAAAGAAATCGTAAAATGGGCCTTTTTATTGATTTTAATGGAACCTTTTAATTTTTTGATATTAACAACTCTATTAGGATGGGCTGAAGAGATCTGAAACAAGGTAGAAAGTTCTACATGAAACAAAGTGTTAATTTTTAATGCCTTTTAAAATGCAAACACAGGTTTTTCTGCTCAATTATATGTACGAGTACTTGATATATATTTAAAATTTCGTTTCATTAAAACAAGAAATTAGTATAAACATTTTGGTTAATAAGAGTAACTATGAGTCAATATCTCTATAATAATAAAAGCTACTCTACAAACAAGTGTAAGTCTTACTCCATGTAGGTGTAAGATTAGTCCTAATCTATAAAGATATAATGTTGGTGTTTTACATTGCAATTTTTTAGGAGACTATATGGTTCTCCATTTGTTTTTTTAAATAGCTAAATGCCTCTCTTTATTATTACCCAATGGACTACTTAAATCCTTTGCATACTATCCGTGTAACAATAAGTGCTGGTAAGCGAATGATATGGGCTGCAGGTCTGCATAAAAGAAGACTGGTTTGTAAATATGTGCTTTATTTTAATTGAATTGGATCACGTAGTCTAACAATTTTTGTTAGGAAGCTGCCATATTAATCTCTTAAGGCGAGAGATGTACATTTTGTAGCACAATTGTGTTAATGATATTTTGCACATCCTTTTGCCATTACATAAAATTAAAGACATTTTAGTTTCATTTGAAATATTTTGAAAACGTTATAAGTAATTTTAATTTATTTTGTTTGTTCCCAATGTAACTATTTTTCATTTACCAACACAAGCACAATTTATTTGGGTCTTGCCTATCCCTACTCTAGATTAGTAAAGTTTAATTTTGATTTTCCCTTGACAAAACTTAGTTTATGCTACATACAAGTTTATGCTACATACAGTTTGGAAAATATTAGAGTATGTGCTTGAGCCTCATTTCTCTAGATTATAAAAATTCCACACAGCATGCTGCCATGCTGTTCAGAAATTATTTTTCTACAGAAATAAATAACTGTGAGTTGTGTAAGTGTATATTTGCAGCAACAATCTGTTAATGTGTTTGCCTTAATTTATGGCAGCGACTAAAATGACACTTGTCTACTATACAAAGTGCTGTTTGTGTAGGTCTGTCTGTTTGTTTGTCGGAAAAGTAAATACATAATTAAGTTAAATTTAAGCTTAATTGCGCTTTATAAACCTGACAAAAAGAAAACATAAAATATTTTTTCCTTCTTTGGTTTTATTATTTTCTATAGATTGTTTTGCAGGTGTTTGTTGCCTGACACAAATAAAAGAATAAAAAAGAAAACTTAAAGATGTTACAGCAACTTTTCTACACCTTGAAATAACATAATAATTATGTTGACTCATTAAGGAAACAAAACAAAACAAGCAATTAAATACATGGCTTTTATTTGTAGTTTCATTTTTTTCATAAAATAAATGTCAGCGTATAGTTTTTCTTATTTTAAATTTAAAAAATTTTTTAATTTATGCTTTTGATTCAAATATAAAAATAAAACTTAAATTAAATAAAATATTTTTAAATACTACATTTTGAATAAATTGCCATTGCAATCAATGCCCATAAAACTGCTTAAAAATTCATATAAATTAGCCAAAAAATCTTTAATAACTGATTTTGAAATACGTGAAAATTCACTAATTTTTCTATATTATTTGCTGCTCCAACATGCAATTCAATTATTTTACTTTAAGCAAATTCAAACTTCTAAAATTCTTACTAAGGCCTACAAAAACAATTACAGCCGACAGCTTTTGTGTCCTTTAAAACACTTCAAAAATGCCATTTTACTTATTTTTTTAACATCAAAACTGAATCATCACTATGACAAATAAACAATGTCCAGAGAACATGAAACAACTCAACTGAAATAAATAATGAAACCAAAACATCTATAGAAATAAAACAACAATAAAAAAGTTATTTCTAGAAAATAGGTGAAAAATTGACGTGTTGATTTACTCTCGTTAAATATAAAAAAATATAGACCGGACAAAGCTACAGCTGTGGTATAATTAATAGGGTGATATTTTCAAAAGCAATATTTTCTAAACACTGTAACAGCATTTAGGGACAGCTGTTATTACAGTTATTAGCCTTGCTAGGAGGTAGAAAAAGAATAAGCTATATTTCCTTAAAAAAATTAATTAATCAATTAGGAATAAATTGCATTTTCATTTTAAAAGTTAGAACCCAAATACTTTTCTTTACTTATGAAATTACCGTCGTTCGACCAATTTATCAAAGTTTTATCGAAAACATTACTCAATTTGTTTTCATTTTTCCAAAAAAGGCTATGTAAGGCTGTTTTGAAAAACAAAAAAAAAAGCTAGGAAAAAATCTAGAGGACTTTAAAGTCAACGTTATCGAAATTTTTTACATACATTTTTTATCATTTATGCTTTAAAGTCTACGTCAATTCTTAAATTTTGAGGCTAAATAGGAGCCTGAAAAGGGTAAAATGGCAACGCAAACAGTTTACCTATTTCCCCCTGGTTGTCGTTTTTTATTTTTTATTGCGTTGTAGAAAATAGAAATTTAAAGCTTTTTGATGTTGTGTGTAAAAATTTTGTTATTTTTAAAATTTTACGTCGATCGGATCGGATATACTTTGCACTGAAGTGTGAACTCCGCTATTCATTTATTTGTACATCAATATCAATAAAAAAAGATTTGAAAGAACAAAATTTAAATAATTTTTTGAGAGTTGAAACTGCTTAATAAATTTAAAGTTCTTCTTAAAAACTCAAGTGCTAATGGCAATTTATTTACGCAAGCATTTGAAGGCAATGGCTCTTTTGTCTCGCATTGCTTTCCCAACCGAAAGACGATAAAGACTATAATCTAATTTTTGTTCACTACTTTTCGTATTCAAAAAAATTTTTAAACGATAATAACGTAAAAAATCGTGGATTCCAAACTTTGATACTTCAAACAATATCAAGTATATGCACTGCAATTTTCTTTTCTTCACATAACTTTAACCAAAATTTGATGTCAGATGGAGCAGGGGTATTTGGTCAAAATCAAAGTAAAAGCGGAATATATTCTATCGAGCTTTGCCTAAGAGAAGAACGTTAAAGACACACAAATAGTGACCACATCTATATTCACTCTAACAGCAGAGCGGCATTACAGTTAGTCAGTACATTCTAGATAAGATAGAAACGAGTCCGAAACTGTCTAACACTTCTGTAGACACTAGCATCCAATAACAAGATTCATCTAACGTGGTTGCCAGATCATAGTGGATAAGAAGGCAATGCAGTTTCATTGGGTCTGAACAATATTGCGAGTATCAAGGTATCAATAACATTAATGCGATTCCGTTCGCGGAAAAGAACAAATGATTCACTAGCCCTGACTCGGGCAGGCGTACAAAAAGCAAAACATGTACTATGTCACGATAATTGTATAATTTGGACCAGTTTTTTTCTTACTTGGAACATCACTAAAATCGTCTGACATGACAGACATGTCAGCCAAAGAAATCTTTAAATTCTTGTTGACTACCAGACTTAAGGAGAATTTGTAACTTGGGAGTAGTGTCACTATAAGTTAATTCTAGACACAGTGACCAACTGACTAGTTTCCGCTCCTGAGCCTAATTATAATTTTACATAACTTTAAAAAAATTTAATTTTGCAATCACATTCATAAAAGCTTTTTTTGAATAAGGAAGAAATTTGTTCTTAGACAACTTGTTAAATAAAAGCTTAAAAAACAACATTCTTTTAAAGAATTTACAAACACAATTGACTTGGTTGGCTTTTTAAATGGAAGTACAAATATATCACTATGAGGAGCAAAAGCAATATTAACTACTGTTTAGAAAATTTTAATTTTACGACCAAAAACGTTTGAATACATATACGGAAAAAAACCGCTTATGCTTTTTTTTGTTCTTGTAAAATTATTTCGTCTGGCATGTAGTATTATTTCCTAAGGATCTGGTGAACTGTATATATCTCCCTGCAATGAGGCAAAATAGTTTTAGCTTTTACAGTGAAAAACTGTCATTTTTTTACAATCTACAAATATGAATTTTTATATTTCACTGTCTGCCTTTAAGCACATCATATTTAGTTGTTTTTTATTCACATTCTCTTAATTAGATTAGTTTTACAAAATTTATACAAGCTGTGTGCAGTGATGTGTAGACATGGTGGTCGTTAGCCATAAACATGTTTATGGCGTTAGTCATCTTCTAAAGTGCCAATTTGTGTCCACAGCTTAATATGAATTACATAAATTTATCTGACAGCTTTAAGTGGCTAAACATAACTAGAATACAGATATGCACTTAAACAAATAGAGATTTTTATATGCACACGTCTTAATTCCACAGTTCACACAATAAAATTCAATTGGAAAAATCTACGAGGTGTGTCTGAATTTAAAATGAAAGTATTTTTGTTATCTTAATTATTAATAAAATTGCTTAACTAAAAATGGGCTTGCTGTAGAAATTAACTTAATAACTTTATTATTGTGGTTCAGGGATGGTGGGAAAATCAAAGAAAACAATACCCCTTGCTTGAATCGAAATAATTTTATATGAAAAACTCTTAGGGCTTCTAAAGTTGTAATATTCAAACTGACTTAAAAAGACATTAGCCAAAGATTAATTTATTAGCTTAAGAAAGCTGCATTCACAATTGTTAATTTTTTTCACCTGGGGCGTATTTTTTTTAATGACAAAAAATTTCTCATTAATAAATTAATATTAATCAACGTGAGTTTTTAACTGAAAAGCGTAATCGTGCTTCATTTTAAAATAAATGTATAAAGTTGAATTATCTTGCTGGAACAAAATAAGCTGTAATTTTTGAATTTAGAATAAGTCCTGTTTTAGCGCTAATTTTATTACGATGGTGTCTATATATTACTAAAATTATCGTTAACTAATTTTTTTTTTAAATGGACATTTACCACCTAATTAACAGTTCAAATGTTGGCTAATTTTGGAAATAAAAATTCCGTCAGTACGGCTCAATAGAGTTTACCATTCACCGTAACGTAAGTTCCTTGCTTATTTCGAAAATGAATGTAATAGTGATTTCTTAATGGCTTGATTGCTTTCGCTCTAAACACGGTAATTTTGTTTGTTGACAAGGAAAGAACTTCATCAGTAAACATGTAAGTCAATTCTCAACGAACAGTGGCTCATGTCTGTAACTATATGCGAGAACTTCTCATATCGAAAAGTGTGAAACAAAAAACTCCACCGTTTCTCGATTTGTGAGTGAAAAGTGTTTCTGTAGTTGAATGTAAGAAAATGATTCAAATGTCAAATGCAATATAAAGTGTGAACAAAAAGAAGAATTTATATAAGATGAATGCATTTGTACACGACATTTTTGTTTGTTACAAATTTTGTTAGTACAAAATGTGAATAAAAGTATTTCAAAATGGTGCGATGCCATACCTCTGTAAATTTGGTATGCCACACACACACAAAAAAAAAAAAAAAAAATTATTATCAAAGAATACACATAAAATTTCAATATTTAGCTACAAAAAATATTCAATTACATTTATTTTAGGTAATTTATTAATTTAAACGTTTTAAGTTTATTAATTTTTCATATTGTCCCATCCCTTTCTCATGCATTTTAAAATGTAGAATGTTTTCGACAGTTTTAGTGAGACTTTTTTCCCAAAATTTTGTTACAGTAACACTTGTACTCACATTTTTCCAATAAAGTACGTTAAAATCACAAACATGACAGATGGTTCTCACTAAGAAAAATTACAGAAACACATTTGTGTAATAAAGGCTGTTTTTTAAAGACGTATATAACTTTAAAATGCAATAAAACAACGATGGATTATTCGATTGACATGAATTTTATTTTATTTATGCATTACATTTTAAATATGATTTCTGGCATATGACCGTCACGGCTGGCTCGGATGTAGTCCAATCTGGATGACTTTTTCCAACATAACATGGCGAATGTTGTCTTCCAAATGGTCAAGCGTTTGTGGCATAGACCAATGACTTTACATAGCCCCACAGAAAATAGTCTAGCGGTGTTAAATCACAAGATCTTGGAGGCTAATTCACAGGTCCAAAACGTGAAATTAGGCGGTCACCAAACATGTCTTTCAATAAATCGATTGTGGCACGATCTGTGTGACATGTTGCGCCGTCTTGTTGGAACCACAGCTCCTCGACATCATGGTTGTTCAATTCAGGAATGAAATAGTTAGGAACCATGGCTCTATACCGATCACCATTGACTTTAACGTTCTGGCCATCATCGTTTTTGAAGAAGTACGGACCAATGATTCCACCAGCCCATAAAGCGCACCAAACAGACAGTTTTTCTGGATGTAACGGTGTTTCGACATACACTTGAGGATTAGCTTCACTCCAAATGCGGCAGTTTTGTTTGTTGACGTAGCCATTCAAAAAGAAGTGCGCTTCATCGCTAAACAAAATTCGGTTATGAAAATCGGGAACAACGGCAATCTCGTTTTGGGCCCATTAGACGAATCTACGCAAGCGTTGTTCAGGCGTGAGTCTTTTCATGATGAATTGCCAAACCAAACTGAGAATAAATCACTTGACAGCTGTTAAATCGGTCGCCATCTTGAACAGTAATGCCAACTTAAAGTTCTATACGTCTATAAAAAACACCCTTTATATGACATTTTGTTTCATTTCTCATTGTTTGTTGTTCAATTCTATTGTTTCTTGTGAAACTTTTCTCGATGCAAGAGTTATAGAAATGAGGTACAGATTTATACTTTCAAAGTAAATTTCCATAAATTGGAATGGATTCATTATGACTTGCTAAGCTTTATTGAACGAAAACGTTAACCCAGATTGACATGCTCAGCTGTCAAATATATGGATAATAAAAAACAGGTCATATTTACCACTATTGTTTATATTTAATATTATTTAAACATTTTTATCAGTTAAATGTATATTTATGAAAAAATGTTATAATAATTGTAAATTATTAAAATGCACCATATTAATGACGCTAACTTATCCATTTTTCAAGTACATAAGCTTGTTTTCCGCACGTCTTTTTTCAAAACTAAAAGTTGCCATCATTTAGCAACAGCTTTTTTTATACATCTTTACACTCTTACATAATTATAAAACGTATTTACTATGAGTTTTCATATAGTATTTTTGAATTGTGTGTAAAAATAAAACTTTTGTTTTTAAAATTTTACACCGAGTACAAATTCTCGCATTTCTCTAATATGTTTTGTTGTTCTGTGTAAAAATATAGACAATTTTATAAAGAATTATAGATCTGTAAGAATCTTGTTAATATTAACATAAACTGAATAATCAGTAAAAGTTATAAAAATAAATACTTTTTTTTCGCTTCGGAACACAAAGCAGCACTGACAATTACTCTTAAATGTAGATCATACCTCGTATTTTTTTAATAAATTATCAAAGCCATTAATATATTTAGTATTCTCAACTAATTCTGAATGCCTTAAAGAAAATTGTTAAAATAAGATCGGTTTTTGTGGGTTAAGGAGATTAATAATTCAATTTATGCTTATTAATGCCATCATTAGACTTAAATTTATTAAATAATTAAGCACTTGCTGCCATCAGTATAAGAAGATAATAAAATATTTTTTTAAGCAGCAATGCGACTCTTATAAGTATTTAAGTTTTTAAGTACGTTTTGAAAAGTATTAAGGCAATAAAAAATTACAGATACACGGGCTACAAAGTTGTTGAACGAATTAAGCCTTAAACACATTAAAAGTCTTGACTTATTTTTGGCATTGAAATTATTATTATTGGTATTTTTTAGACACCTAAACTGGAGTTTTATAATAAAAATTTTTATAAAGTTTTTAGCCCTTTACCTAGTCACAAAATCCCTTAATTTTTTACATTTGTCTGCTGAAAATTTCAGAAACCTAAAATGAGAGATTGACAAGGCTACCTACTACCATTCACAATTAAAATTTGAAAAAGGATGGAAATTTTAAATTTGATTTAAGGCCAGAGGTAATACTTGTATAAGTATCAACCAAAAATATAATTACATATCTCTTTAAAACTAGCTGTAGAGTTATTTTGAAAATTAGTTTAAAAAAAAAGTTAGCAAAAGTTCATGGTGTAAGAAAACCAGGTGACACTGAGACGCCACTGAATCCTGCATGATTGAAGCTCATTCTGGCAAAAACTAAGAGATATCAATGTGTTAAAGAGAAATCAAAAACGAAAACAAATTTTTTGTTTCACTCTAGCACACTTCTTAATATCAATCACCGGAAATAATATTTGACAGTAGGAGCCTCAAAAGCAATAACAAAATATATGGGCTTTTTGTAATGTTGTTATTTTTGTATTTTTGAAGTTACCTAGTGTTATTGTTCTTTGAATATCTGACAGGCATGTAAGCAAAAAGAGAAAAAAGTCATTGTGCTCAATAATCATTCATTTAATGTAATTAAAAGGCTTCAGGAGATTAAGAAATTTTTAAAAAAGAAATTTTTAATTAGATTACCAAAAATGAGAAGAAATTAATAGAAAAATCTGAGACATTTTTGGTGTTTTTTTCTTTTGATATAATGGCTACATTATTAGTGTGTATAGTAAACAGTTACTTTTTAGTAAACTAAGCCAAAAACAAATATAAGAGCTTCCATAATTTGTCATTACAAGAGAATTTGATTGGTGGGCAAGTGTTAAAATGGATGATGAGTTAAGAAAGTATAAAAGAGTCCAATAAATACTCAATAAAGAAATGACTAAATGGAAATTATAAATATTAAAATTACCTGAGCCTTGATGGTATTATAATTTAACTTAATAATAATTGTTTAACTACACGCAAAGAAAACAGATGGTTGAATATGGTCACCGCAAACATAGTGTGTTCTTCACAAAAATATTATTATTCATTTGAAGCTTCTAAACATTATTATGGTCACGATAAATATATGTGCTTAGTTATTTTTAACCATATTATGTTTAGCGTTTTGGATCAACCATATTTTTAATAAAATTTAATAATAATAATAAAAATATGGTAGAATGTACATTTTTTTTCTATTTTTGTCTCTCTTAATGGTTTAACCTCAACTAAGCTTTCTGGCTGAAGTGGTTGAGTGGCGAGTTAATGCTTCTTAACTAAATAGTCCAAGGTTCAAATTCTTGTAGAGTTAAATAAAATAGAAAAAAAAAATTCTAGCCACCTCTTATTATGTAATAAATAAATACAAATTAATATAAACGAAAAAGTATTTCGAATAAATAAATTTTATTTATACAAAAAATTTATAATAAATTTTTTTTAATTCACATTAAAACTTTTTTAAAAAATGTATGTAATTAAACAAAAAAAAAAAATGTTATAATAAACAATAAAAAAAAATTTAGCCCCTACCGGGTATTGAACCGCATCATCAGCAGTTGAAAAGTATTTTTAATAAGTTTGATTTAAAAATATAATGGTTAGATGCAATCATAAATCTAATCATATATACTATGCTTCCACCAGAATATGGTTGACTCAGCTATATATAGGGTCCGCCAAATAACTTTTTTTTTTGAAAATGCTATAAAAACATCGAGTGTAGCTTCGGCTGTGTGGCAAATGCCCCAAATGCGACAATTTTGTTTGTTTACATACCCGCTTCATCTGAAAAGATTATTTTTTTTTTGGCAAAATAGGCATCTTCTGTAAGTCGATCGCAGGCCCACTTAGCGAAGCGAAAACACAACCATATTCTTTCAGCAGAAGGATAAAACTAATTATCTGTCAAATCAGACATGAGCTAAGTGTTACCATTAACGAAATAAGAACTAGTTGAAAAAAAAAAGTTCGATGGCGGACCCTATATTTTCTTTGCGTGTAAATAATTGTAAGATTAAAGATTTGTAAAAGACAGAGGTAAACACAAACTTTTTAAGCTTTAATTTTTTTTTATATATATATTTTTTTAATTAAAAAAATACATCAAGCTCAATATGGTGAGGTTTCATGGATTAGTGGGGATGAAAACTACTATAATTTCGATTTCAAAAGTACATGGTTAATTCTGATATTACGGGCTAATTTCGACATACTTGTTGGCATTGAATGATTTCAAGGGAATGACGAATATCTAAAAAACTTTCTTAAATTACAGTTTAAATGTTTCCCTTTAAAAAATTAACAAAAATCGGAAGTTGATATTTTAAATAAACTTAAAAACATACACAAAATTAAAAATATATTGAAGTTTTTTTTAAACAACATCGGTGAATGACGAACTTAAGTCTCAAAACTGATTACGAAAGACAAAACACTACTGACTTCATTTTAAAAATATAGTTGGCTAAAATGCTGCCAGGTATACGTAGTAAATACCTTTTTAAAGCAATAATTTACCTATTAATTTTTTTAGTTTTGTTAAATTTCTAAAAAGAAAGGGCGAAAGTGAAAGTATATTAGACTCGGCATAGCCGAACTTAACTTGTTCTCTTTTGGTATTATAGTATATGTGTTTGACACATAAGAGAAAAGATGTTTGTTGTAGACTTGTGTTTACCTTGTATAATTCTGCCATGAAGTTTCTTTGTTTAAATTAAACAAGTTTTTAGATTAATTAAGTTTAGGTTTGCATTAAAGGGAACAGATGAAATATCTCGTATATGCTAAACTGCGGCACCAAATCACTTTGGTTAAATATTTTAAATTAAATGAAAAAATTCCAAACAAACAAAATGCTTAGGAAAGCAGTCATATTCTTTACGGTCTTCAGTAGATGTTAAATACAACTCGACTAAAAAATAGTTTAGGAAACACTAACACATGAAAACTATTTCAATGTAAAATTTTGAAGGAGAAATATATTTTTCAGCTTGAACACAATTCTGTTGTATTTTTAATTGCATTATTACATATTTTCCAGATTTGTATTGAGCTATTTGCAATTGTACAGAGTAGTTATTAAGCCTATTTATACAATGAAATTGTTTCCGAAAATGTACGTGCAAGCATACATAAACTATTTCTTTTGCAACTGTATGTGTATGTGGCCTTGTAATATGTGGCAAAATCAAAAATAATTTTTGTTCCTAATTGAGTTTTTATTACAAAATACTTCATCAGTAAATTGTTTATTGTTGGGTTTTGTTTTCCTTTCGCAGTGATTAATATTTTATTTTAATGTGGCATGTTGAAAGCAATTATGTTTGCAAATTGGTATCATTATAAATAAAAAAAAAAAAAAAAAAAATAAGAATCAAAGAATGGTACAAAACAAAAGCAAGGGAAGCATGTGAATAAAAACACACTCATAATTAAAAAGCGCTTATGTATAATTTTTTTACTTTTTCAGGAGAGCAATTTAAAATTTTAAAGTCAATTTATAAAAATTTTGTATTATTCTCACTTCCTTTCGATCATACTTTCACTTTTTGAAAGTAAATACGATATATTAATGTAATGAGTTATTAAAGATAACAAATTTTGAGCGTTTGATTCTTTGTTTATTGTAAAAAATCATATAAGAGTTAATAAATGATATTATTTATTTTGGAAACAAAAAAACTTATTTTAAAACGTTACTAATGGGAGTCATGTGTATATATCAGTTGCAAAATAAGATTTTGAGATTTGAAAAAATAGCTTATAGTGAGAGTGGACTTTTTTCTTTTAAAATAGAAACACGTATTTTTTGAGCAAGTTGTGATCTTTTTTATTGAATTATGAATAAAATATCCGTATAAAGTGAAGCCAATGCCAGTTTTTGGAAAAAAGTCATCTTCTTCATTTCCATCTAAATGGTTTCGTTAATATAAAAAACTTTCAAATATGGAGGTAAGAAAGTGCTCTTGCAATTCATGAGAAACAAGTGCACCCACACTAAGCAACTGCATGGTGCGTATTTTTGTCAGGCAGTGCTATTGCACATTTAAGAAAGAAAGCCAAAAGTCATTTTGCTGTCACTTCTTAAAAATGATACAAACTAATTGAAAATTTGATTAAAAATTAAGGGAGAATCGGTTTACAATCGTATAACTACTATAGCAGTTGTTAAGACGAGGAAGAAGAGGAACTGTGGAACACTTCCTGTGCATCTGGCCTACCCTAGAAAAACTTTGTAAGATCTACCATGGAGAGCACTATCTGCAGGGTCTCACTGTGCTTTCGACTGTAAAAGTCGGCATGCTATATGACTTCATTAACTAGTAGCAATTGCTTCATGTGACTTCTTTCCACTCTTCAATCTCTATTGCTGTCCTTTTTCATAAAAGGACTTTTCCTTTATTTACACATCAGATTAACCAAATAAGCCCCTTTTGTTTTCCTTATTGGCAAATAGAAATAGTTTATTATACCCTTCACTGTAAGTAAGAAGGGGATATATAACTTTGTGATTCCGTTTGTAATTTCTACACCCTACATATGGCACTCTATAAAGTATATATATTCCGGATCCTTATAAGTAGCGGAATTGATTTAGCGATGTCCGTCTGTCCGTTTGTCTATCCGTGTAGTAGTTGAAATCAGCTTTCAGAAGAATCTAGGCCACATACAGAAAAGTATAGCATACCAAACGGTCAGCTGTTGCTGTAAGACTATTAATATTGAAATTCAGCCAGATCGGTCTATAAATGACGGAGCTATGAGTCAAAAACCGAAACTACCTCTATTTTTGACCATTTTTTGAGTGGGTTTTTTGCCTATTTTGTCTAAACAAAGACACGGACAAAAAAACGTGGTATACAGCATAATACCTGTGCTAAAAATGAAAGCAATCGGTCCACAAATGGCCGAGGAATATCAAAAATGCAACCGAAATTTTAGGGTTTCATAAATTATGGCTTTGTTTTTATGCGATTTTTATCTAAACTGAAAAAAAGTTGTACGCAGTTTTTTTAAACATGACATTCATAGTATCCTACCCTAACCTCAGCTGAATGGGTCCATAAATGGCTGAGCTATGAGTCCAAAATCGCGACTACCTCTATTTTTTTTTACCATTTTTGGTGAGTTTTTTTGCGTAATTTGTCTAAACTACAAGACGGACAAACAAACTTGGTACGCAGTTTTATTACAAATAACTGCCGTAATGTCTGTGCAAAAAATTAGATAGATCGGTCCACAAATGGACCAAAAAAATCAAAAACACAACCGGCATTTCACATTTTCATTAATTTTTGTTTTTGCTTTGCTTTGGCTTTGTTTTTTTTTTTTTTTTTTTGTTCAAAATTTTTAGCTGTCATGTGCGTATTGCCTTGTACACACAAACACGAAACCCAAAAAGTGTATGTGTGTGTGTGGTTTTAATTGCCTTGAGTGCAATAGTATTACGAATGCAGACATCTTTATGAAAGAGAGTGCATTAGATCTTTTTCGATAATTAGTCATTTAATTATAATTAATAATTTAATTAAATATGTTTGGCTTAAAAATTTTTACAAAAATTTGTAAAATTAAATGAAAATAAATTTTATTGTTTTTCTATTTAATATCTTTCTCAGAATTTCTTTTTTTATTAATTTAAAAATTTAGTGCCTGCAGACATTTTATTGCTTTTAAAAATGAGGTACTCAGAAAAGATTGTTTCTTAGAACTCGTTAATTTTAGTCGTATTATAAAAATGTATTTTTTTTTATAGATAGTTCACTCCAATAATAAATAAATAAATTTTTATATTTAATACGACCTCAAGCTGAAAAAAGTATGCATTTCAGTCACATAATTTTTTGAAGTGACTGAAGATAAATATGGTTAGTTAAATATGTTTTCACGTAATTCCTTATGTTTGTTAGTCATACTAAAATACAAGTGTGCATAAATACGTTGATTTCTTTAAGAGATTCCAAACGAACCATAGAATATTATGCGTTGGTTCACATATGATTTGAAATAAGAGGTCATCACCAAATTTGTAATCACCCAAGTACTCAGAAAAATCTTTTCATTATTTTTAAAAAATTTATGAAATTCCTCATACCCCAGTATGAGGCAGGAAAATTACTAAAATTAAAAAGGAATTAAATCTGTAGGCTCTAAGCTTTCGGGAAGTGTTTTAACATTTTCTGAAAAATTCGTAGTTTTTATTTTATGATGCAAAACGGAAACTGCCAAAATCCTTGAGTTCAACAGTACTGGGGTATACGAAAATTTCAAAAAAATTTTAAAAATAGTCCAAGATATCTCTAAGTATTTTGGCGGTAGACTACAAATCTAGACAGTCTCCTCTTTAAAATGATATATGTCTCAACTCACAATATTTGATGGTTCGTCGGCAAGTTCCTAAAATGGAAATTTAAAAATAATCCAAAGTAACTTCCGAACGAACCATACAAAATTACGAGATAAGATGTATATCATTTTAAAAGGGAGGTCGTCTAGATTTGTAATCTATCTTCTAAGTACTCAGAAAAAGCTTTACATTATTTAAAAAATTTTTTTAATTTCTCTCCTACCCCAGTACTCATACTCTGCGAAATTTTTATTATTCCTCATTTTGGCAACAGAAACTTACTGAAACCAAACTGAAATGAAATTTGTAAGTTCTACGCTTTCTGGAAGTGTTTTAACATTTACTTGAAATTTCGTAATTTTTATTCTATGATGCAAAACGGAAATTGCCTAAACCCTTCAGAGCAACAGCACTGGAGTATATGAAAATTTAAAAAAATAAAAAAAAATTTTAAATATCCAAAGTAATATATGAATATTTGATTGGTTGGTTACAAATATAGATGATCTCCGCTAAACTATTGCTTAAAACATTTAATATTTAATGACTTAAGACGTATTTGATAAATAAGCCATTAATACTGAAAATATTTACAAATACTAAAAAACTTCGGGTTTTAAGTTAAAACATTTTTAACGCGGCATATTTATCTTCACTCATTTAATTTTTTCTATGGTTTTGCTATTAACAAAGAATGTGCAAAGTGAAAAATATAAATATTTCGCTAACACAGTGAAGGGTATATAAGACTCGGCACTGCCGAATTTAACTTGTTTTATTTTGAAATTATTTCGGTGAGTTATTGATGTCTTCTTCAAGTGGAAAAAACATAAAATTAAGTCAGAGGAAGAATTTCAAAAATGTTTAGCTGACCGCTGACTTTCAATGCCCATTTTTGTAAATGCGACTAACTTAAAATTAATAAAACAAAACGCACAGTAAAAAAAAAAAAAAGAAAAACTCAGCACGATACTCGTATAACATTTTTTTTTATTGAAAACTTCTTTTTGTTTTGGTTTTGTTTTACATAAAGAAACTGTGATGTTTAACTGAACCAGTCGTTCCTAGGCACAGCAAAATATAATTCCTTTTTAATGCAATCAAACTTTCATTTGAGTTTAACATGCAATTAAAAAGTCCACTGAAAAGTGTTTAAAAACGACACGCCAGGCAACCCAATATTTATTTGTTAGACACAGTAACTAATCTACCTTTATATTCTATTGTTGTTTTTAGTTGCATGCATTTAAAATAGAAATGACTACTCTACAACATTAATTTTATTAAAACCAACATATAACAAACTGAAGGTAAAAAAAATAAGTAAAATGAATGGAAACAACATATTATTTCAACACCCTTTGACGTGTTGATCAAATAAATGTAACGCCCCGAAGTAGAAAAGTATCGAAACAATGCAACAAAAACTATAAATAACTTTGTGAAAACGCATTCTATTTAGTGTACGTTCGTATGTCTGTATATGCAAATGTTTTTATGTTCATTTAATTGTAATAGTTGGCATGTTGCACTCATATGTGAGTGAGTACAACGAAAAAATATGTCCTACGGTAAGTTATAAATGTTATGTAAAACTTGTAATATTTTATATGTGTCTCACATGTACAACAAAAACCGCTCTCTATATCAAACAACTTCTACGGAAGCGATAGGGACGCATTTCAGAAGTTATTCAATTATTAAGTTAATTCAGAATCATATAGATCTTCACTCTTTCTCACTTTAGTAGATTTTTCAATAGTTTTCGGTTTACGAATATTTTTAAAATGAAAGGATATGTACTGCTACCATGCTTTTTGAGCTTTACTTTATTTTATTTGTTGTATGATTTCAGTTATATATTAAGCAGCAGGACTAATGTGTAGTTTATGAAATAAATACAAACAATCAATCGTCAATTTCCAAAATATTTTAGAGCTTTTTCATACAAAACTTCTAAACAATTTTTATTTGTATTTTATAAACATATACCGATATATTAAAGGCATGTTGATAATGAAATTGTGGATTATCTGGTCAAAAGGGGCGTGGATATCCCTTTAATATATTCCAGATCTCTTCTGCAAAATGAACAACAACTAAACTATGTTCAAAGATTGCTGGACTGCCGAAGTGAATATACGGCAGATAAAGAGACCTGAATGCAAAAGCACGGAAATGTTTTTCAAGCTCTAGGTTGAGCTGCTGACAAGCCATTGTAGACTAAACTTCCTCATGAGTAAAATCCGTATGGTACAAAACGACTACTATCGTTTCTTTTAAGAACGATGGGGAACGTTGGAACATATTCTCTGTTATTGCTCAACGGTGTCAAGACGTAGCAAGATCTGCCTAGGCAAAGGAACTCTGTTCCCAAAAGGCCTATTTAAGGAAATACGAATTGCAGCTTGCAAGTGACTGCAGAATATATTTTAAAGGTTGTTGTGCGATTATAGTCCATGAAAATAATAATAATAGTTTCATAAGCAAAAACACACATAAGTTTCCTATCAAATTGGTCAAAAGTGTATTTTGTGTAAAAGTTTTCGAATTCGTTATAAATAGAAACAAAATGATAAAATTTTTATCTTCTTATCAAAAAAAAAAAAAAAAAGTTTTGAAAAAATTAGCCAGGCCTACAATAGTTTTGGTAAAGTTAAAATTAAAACTGATTTCTAGTATACAAGATACCCTGATTCTAACTGTATACCTGATATAATGAAAAGTCGCAGGAATCAAAATTCATAAAAAAAGTTTTAGATTTTGCTTAAATTAAATTTTTTTAAAAGAATTTCTTGGAAATTTTCTTGAAGAAATATTTTGTAAATATCTTTTAAACTACAATATTGGTAAAAAATTTACGATAACATAATTTAAAGTTTATTTTATTCCCGATTTCACGTAAGTTTATTCACAAGTTATAAAAAAATTTTATGGCTTAACCTTTTCTTTTTTCGACAATTTATAATGGTTGGAGTATTTGAATTGACCCTGAAACCTCAGGCCCATGAAAAAAAACTTCATTTTGTTAGCCCGTGTTATATGAAAAATTTTGGCAAAATTTTTACTTTAAAATCTACGTCAATTTTTCTTTTTTTTTTTGATAGGAGAGTTGGTATTTATGTATGAAATATAATTTGAAAATTTAGTTTTAAGTTTAGTATTGAATATAACGGTTTGGTCTTTGAGAACTCTTTAACAAATTTCAATCAATTTCTACCAGTCTTACAGCCTTGAAGGCTTCATACTGAAACAATGCAAGTTAAGTGCTCACACTAAAAGTTTAAGCATGCTTCGATCCTAATAACATCTTCATTATTATTGTTTGTTATGCCAAGAACCTCAAAAGAATCTTGGAAGTGGGTATAGCTGGCTAGCCTGTGTTACGCAAAGAAGAGCCAGTAATTTGCAGTATTGGCTTTCAACAATTAAAAATTATTTACAAAACGATTACCAAATTTTTACCTCCATTACACTTTCTGTACTGTATTATACCTGACCATTTCAGCTTGTACTTGTTCTCTATGCTCTCTATATTCCACCTTGCCGACTGTAATAAAAATAACAATTAGGATTAGTTTTTTTTTGTTTTTGGTTTTTGTTTTTTTTATATAACGAACAGCAAATGTCTATGTATATTTGGGTAGAGTATGCAAATCTATTTTTCTGTTTGTTGTATAGTGCCTAATCACTATTTTAATGACACTAAATGTGCTTAAAATTACACTTTTTCAAACAAAGAACTTCATTTTATTTCACCCTCGTCTTTAGTCAGCTTACTTTTGCAAACTAATTTTCAAACTTTTATTTTTTTTTAACCAAGTTGTAAGTGTTTTTGTTATTTTATTGTTTCCATTTCTTTGTTGAATAATTTCTTTGCCATATGCCAATTACTGAAACGTTCAAATGCCCAGTTAACTATTTAAGATTTTCTGTATTTTTATAATTAAATAAATGCGATTGTATATTTGAAAATCGTAATAAAAATATTAACTCACAAGGTGTGCTAACAAAGTTTTGAATAACCTGCAAATATTTTCTTGCAGACGACCTCAATTTGTTTAACAGACCTTTATTGCAAACTTTAAGAAAAGCTTGAGAGACTCTGCTAAAGAGAGTTGAACAATATATTCTCTTCAAAGAATTTCTACAAAGTTAAGAACTTGGTGTGTATATTCACCCACTGATTACCTCGACTATAGCTTCCCAGTCGGCCAGAATGGTGTTTAGCTTAGATGCCATTTTAGAAGGATTTTTATATATTTAATAAGAAACTTCTAGGGCTACACTAAAGCCCTGAAGACTTTTTATTACAAAATATTTCACAGGTTCGTAGTGACGTATGACTTTAAAAATGTTTTGCGCAAGACTTTAACCTATAAGATTATCTTGACATGGGGCTTTCAGGTTTTATTGCCAAAGTTATTGGTGGGATCTTCCATTTAAAAGGGTATTATGGTTATTGTAAATTATTCCATTGCCGTAACCCAAAGAATTTTTTTACAGTTTATAAGTTAAGACTTAGCCCTCCAATAAAGCTAATTATTTAGCTCAGTGAAAGTTTTCTCTTATATTTCTGAGAATCAAGAAAAAATCTCCTTGAAATCTTATTTTAGGGACAATCACAAAACACGTATTTTGAGGTTTTTTTTTTTTTTTTTTTTTAAATCAAACCACAGATTTGGCTAATCCCAATACATGGGTGACATCTATTTAAAACAATAGTACTATCCCATTAAGATTGAGTGTCTTCTGGGATATGCTCCGCGACAACGAAACAGTAAGCACTTCTAACATTTATATGACAAAGTAACGTTCTCGTTCTTTGATTATACGATGAACTCTTGATGACGATGATCTTAACTTAAGTGGGCTTGAGGCCAACTGTCCGAAATCAAGTATATAGTCTTACCCGTCTTCTTGCTCTTTAACCATTTCTTAATGAAAATGAGAATGGCGTTTAGTAATATATTTTAATAATTTTTTAATAAAAGGAAATTTTTTTTATTGAAATTGGTATAAAATTTTTTCTTTTCAAAATTATATGAGTAAAGTCGACGTTAGAATTAAATGTCTAGGTTTTTTTTTATTTAACACAAAGTAACTATCCTCACGGCACTTTTTAAGTAAAATAACAAGAATAGTTTCTAATGAGTACGGAATGTATATCACAATATTTCTGAAAATGGTGTCTAGCTGACCTCCAACTAGTGAGACATGTACTCGTACTGTTGTTACTTTTAGATACTCTAAGGATCATAAGATAATAATTAGTTATGGTTTTAGTAAAATAAAATATAACCTTTTCTAGATTATTATGTCAGATGGCTCTACTCTCGGTGTTATTAAAATCAAATATTCGAAAATTTGGCTGAATTAAAAACTTTTGATACTGCTTAATACAAATATTAATTTGTTTTTACTCTGTACTGATTGCTGGGCAATATCTTTACAAGGGTTTGTAAGCTTATGAAAGAGCGCGTGTTTTTCTGTTAACATGTTGATACAATTGTGCAGATAAACAAAACAATATGAAATGAATTTACTATTCAGCATTTATTATTTGTAATTTACTATGACTACAACTATTGTTCTACTTTCTGAAGCACATTTTTATAAGTTTTAGTATTGTTGTTAGTGTGTAATTTATTTTGTTATATACAAACACAAGCACATAACATTGTAGTCGAGAAAATAATATAGTAAGCTCTAATTAATAGGGCTATTCACGCTTTGAAGTGTTTTTACAATTAATGTATATTTACGGGAAATTTTAGCTAGAAAGCGTGATGCTAAAATATACATTTTTCAAGTATATATGCTTATTTTCAGCACCTAAAACGTAAACAACACGTTTTATCTGAAACTAAAAGCTGGCATCATTAAGCGACAGCTGTAGAACATATTTACATTGGATTTTCATATTGTAGTTCTGAAGTATTGTAGAAAATAGTAGGTTGTGCATTTTATTGTTGTGTGTAAAAAATTTCTACATTTGTACACTCGAGATACTAGGGAGTTTACACTGAAATGTGAACTCCACTAATATATAAATATAAAAGTTGATTTAGTATACAGGAATAGGATACCAAGTTGTTAATTACAAGATTTTTAGGATTTAATGTTTTATACAATAAAATCTAAGTAAGCTGTTTTCTTTGAAAGTAGTATAAGTGTATTTTGAAAAAAAAAAAAAAAAATTGTTAATAATAAAAAATAAATACAATTTGCTATGAACTTCTTAAATAAAAATGTTTTAATTTTTATTCTTTCGATTATAAATTAAAAAAGTCGCAATCGAAATTCTATAGCAAAAAAATGTAAAAGACAAGCTAGTGTAGCTTGTCCTTGTTTTCATTACGACTTGGACGCCCCTAATAAAGCAAATTGTTTTAAATTTTATAAATATTTTAGGTGATGAATTTTTCAAGTGCAAAATCCTATAAAAAATATAGATTTAGACTTCAGAACACTGTTGAAATTAAATTAAATTAATTTCCAATATTTCGACACGCCTTAAGAAAGACACACGAAGGCGTTTCGAAATATTGAAAATTAATTTAATAATAATTAAAATATATAAAAAAGACCTAAAAGCTTAAAAAATATTTATTTATTTATGTTAATAAGCATTTTTCAAGCCAAACTTAAATAAAATACAAGGTGGGCCAAAGGAAGTCGACGAGAACTTCATGCGACAGATTCTCGCACTCGTGTCGTGTCTTGAGGACTTTCAGGGTCTCGGGCTTGTTCACGTAAACAGGACTTCAAAAAACCCCGCAAAAAAGTCTGGAACGGTTAAGTCGAGCGATCTTGCGGGCAAGTGCAAATCGGCAAAATGAGAGATGAGGCGAATGCCGCGTAGATAAATCAGTTTCCCCCTACCTAAAAAAAGAATTTAAAATTTTACACCATATCAAGTCTGGGGGAATGTTGTAACTTGTTTTAAGATCCAGTCCTTCAGCGCTGAGGTCGAATTATTTCCGTATGTTTCATATATTTTGTATGGGCATGAGAATTTTTGGCAGAAAAAAAACTCTTGCCGCGCCAATTCCGGTATTTCTTTTATTCCGGTTTTTCATTTTTAAAATATTCCTTACATCCCTATTCAACAGACTATTAGCTTGCCTTTGCATGTCAATAAAATTTCAACGAGTTTTGCCTAGAACACTTTGCTGCTTAATTTACATTTTCTTAGTTATTTTTTTTTTAGTATTTTACAAATGCTACAAAAAGGAAACTCTGTAATTAGTTGGTAATTCTCAAAAGAATTTTTACTTTCAAAGTGTGACTTAGCACTTTCCACTGTTTGTACATTTGTTGCTCTGTTACTCATTCAATTTCGCTTTCATACACTAAAAAGATTGCGCCTTTTATGTTTAGTGTTGAAAACATGCATTTATTTATGTAAATGAGAACATTTACATATTAAGAAAAAAAAGAAATAATATTTACAATATAAAAAACAAAAGTTTTGAAATAGAAATCTTATATTTTAAATTAAAGCAAAATAATATGATTGAAAAAATACTTTAATTTTTATGTGAATTATGAAATATAGTAAAACCTCAATTTAAATAACTAAACGCAAAGAAAAAATATGGTTGAGGCAACCATATTCTGGTGGAAACATAGTATGGTTAGATTTATGATTGCATTTAATCATAAATATTTTTAAATCAAAATATCTTTCAACTCCAGATGTTGCGGTTAATACTAGATTAAGGAAGAATTTGTAACTTGGGAGTAGTATCACAATAAGTTTTTCTGGCCACAGTAACCAGATAACTAGTTCCCGCTCCAAATTCTAAATTTAGTACGAGACAAACAAATACATTAATAACTAATGATGCAGGTATTTTAAAGGACACTCATATGCTTCCATACTAAAATAAAATTTGCTTTTTAACGATTTTCCTATCTACATAAGAAACTTCCTTACGTCTTAACGAAATTATGGGAATTTAATTTAGGCTAATCAGCTTAGCCCGCTTGAGGTTTTGGGCTTGTAAATACATTTTGCAATTTAGGTTTTTTTTTTTTTGATTGTAGGAAAAAGGAAGGTGCAACTTTCATATTATTGATTTTGTTAAGAATTTTTTTTTTTTGGAAACATTTTTATTTTATTTTATAAATCCTTTTTAAAGAATTAAATTTGCTTTTTACAAAATGTTTTTTTATTTTTTTATTTTTATTGCTTATCGTCTTTGCTTCGTTGACTGCCAGACTCTACCGTTTTAAGGTTTTTAGTAGCTTTTTTATTAATTTTAATTCGTTTTATTGAAATTTGATATCTATCTGGTATAGAAAAACTTATTTAACTGCCTGTAATCTACATAATTCTCATTATAATAAATACATCCTGAATGTTGAACATAAATATTTATTAACATGATAACATTCCTATTCACTAAACTTTTATAGTAATACCACACCATTAACGCACATATATATATGTGGCGTAAAGATGCTGTAATATCCTTTCTATAAAAAAAAAAGAAATAATAATAATAAAAGTAATTTCCTGCAGCGACTTAAGATGAAAACAAATCAAAACAGAAAAATAATAATAGAATAAAGGGAAAAAAATTAATCATTGCTAGACAAACATGATACAAGATCATGAGTTGAAAATAAGCTTTTCGTCTACTAAATTAGATTAAGCAACATTACTCTCGAAAGAATATTTAATGACATGTGCGCGTATAATGCTATTCATCATTTCAAAATTTTATAAATGATGAATAGCATCAACAATTTTAACTGGGAAGCCTTTAGAAAAAGAATAAAGCAACTTAATAAAAATCAGTTATTATGATTGATAATGTCCTAAATAAATAAAAAATTAAAAAAAAAATTTTCTAAAATGGCAGAGACGGTGTTTTGTATAAACAAGGATTATTAATAAATGTAAAAAATTTGGTATAAGTTCAATTGTCTTGCCAGCCAAATTGGGTGAAAATATAAATAAAATTATATTTATTTACAGTATTTTGCCGACCGTTAATGGATACTAACTTAAACCTATTTCTCTCAGGGTGATTGACCAATGCTTAATAACCACCAGCTACATTCAACTAAAAAATAAATAAAACAAAATAATAATGATTTTGTATTTTAATAAATCAAGCCATAATGATAAAAATAATAATTTAAATACCATGATAATACTCATGCCATTATATGCAGTTTAGAATGCTTCCTATAACATGTTCTCCTTTTAAGAAAATAATAAATTATATTTTTAAAGTTGCAGTTATACATTTTTATTGCAGCTAATAATGCTTAATTTTGAATTTATAAATAAGCTCCACCTTGAGTGGCAACCAAGAATTTTACTTTTATTGCCTGCATGCAGAACTGCATGTAGCTAATCGTACAATAATAAAATTTTCTATATTTTTTTTTTTGTGTTTACCATACGTACTTAATGATTGCAGTTATGGCAGATATTAACATGTCAAAGCAGCGATTTAAAATCAATTTTATTTATGAACTATAACCAATATTTTTTCAATTCTACTAAAGGCCTATTGTTTCAAAATTAATTTAAAAACCTAAGTACGCCTATAAAAAATCAGTTTTCTTCTATACGAGGGCTGCTTTATAACTTTATGTCTTTGAGTATGAAATGAAAATAAATATTTTAAAAGGTCAATTGAAGTACGATTACATGCGACTGAATGAATAAAAAAATCATGAAATTGTGTGTAATTAATATTAACGTACACGCATCCCCAATACCAGTATCTTTTTGCAAACATTTTTTATAGCTGACCTTAAAAATGGATAAAAAAATCCATTGAAAAAATTCAAATATTTTATTTATGTTATTATGTTTTCACAAATTTTTACGCGCACACAATGCAACCTTTATGACGTCCTGATTCTAAAGAGTGAATGAAAAAGATAAATTTACAAAAGGTATGTTTATTTTTTTTTTTTATTTTTTTAGTTATTTACATAAAAGTCTACTTATTATTTCATACAGTTGAATATATACTAGTACAACTAATTTAAAAGTAAATTGAGAATTTTAATTAATTATTGATTTAAATGTATTATGATATTGTGTTTGATCACATGTAAACTTACAGAATAGTCAATAAATGGATATAATTCATTAAAATTTAAACAGATTCTTCTCAATGGATCGGCATTTGCAAAATTTTAATTAATTGTGTAAATCCTTCTAAAATAGAAAAAGATAGAGTTAAGAATAGATAGATTGAAGAATATGTACCGCAACCTAGAATTTTTGTTTGTTCCACGGTTGGTTTACGGGAAGACAATGTTGCGGAATGACGGAATGATCTAAAGGTACCCCGTAGCATTAAAATATCTGAGAAGATCTGCTTACATAATTCCCGATAACACAAACTATGCATCGAGATTTGTTTGAGTTTAAGCCAGAAAAGCCCAGAAGTCTCAGAGTAGATTAAAAACTGTTTCTTAACTTTAGGATGTCTTTCAATTGTGTTGAAGCCCCGTCTCAATTGTACAAGTCTTTATTCTCCCAAGATCATAACTAAGCGAAATTAGTCGCTCATCTTTGTAGGGATCGAGACTCTGACACCTGGTATCTTCCGCTGTTAATATTTCACAATAGCACTTTTGATACTAAAGGGTAATTTTTTTAGAGCTTCACAACTCTAACTGGTCAACACTGCTTTCTTTGACAACTCACACTTAGCCTAAAATCGTCATGCAATATCAACAATGTATGTGGTCACTCTGACACCATTTATCTTATTGACAATGAGTGTTTTAAATTTTTTAGCAAGAGTGTTCTAATCGCCAACGATTGGTTGTCAACTTAGACAAAAAGCTAAAATTTTACTTTTTGAAAACGAACGTTGTCGTTGTTGTGGAATTGACAACAGTATGTTGTCAAATTTCAAACACAACATTATTAACAAGCAAATGTTGTCATTTTGACAGATGATAGATGGTTTCGATTTATCACTGGTATGGTATCAAATGGACACCATTAGTTGTCAATTCTGCAACGCTATGTTGTCAATAATGCGTTATTAAAATAATACCATGCGTTTTCAAAATAAGAACAAACGTGGCTGATACATTATAAACACCCTTTGTGGTTAATATGACAAGGGATAGTGTCATTTTTTAGTTGATAGTGGCTTTTGTCTTAGCTTGGTTTCACATTTCATTACGGATAGACTTAAAGTACATTAGTTGCGAATTGTTAAAATTTTTTTCTGTTCGTCAATCTTATTCACACAATTGATTTATTAAAATAAACTTTTGATAAAAAAATAATTTCAAGTAGGGGTTAATTGGTCACCAAGACCGTTTGATTTAACCTAATTGGGTAATGTAAAGTCATTTGTCTAATTCGAAAAACCAAAAACAATTAAACATCTGGGAATCAACATTTTAAAGTTATTGACGAAATACCGTCAAATAAAATAAAATGAAATAAGTTTATGAGTTTTATGAAAAATCATGATGTTAGAAGTGGTTTTTGTTTTTATTTAAACAAAAACCTGTACTATGAAATTTACTTTATAACATGATGTTTTTTTTTTTTTTACTTTAATATCATGTGTATGTACTTTCAATTGTGAGAGTCATGTCCTTCATTTATTATTAAGTTATTTATATATGCTAATGTATCCTAAAGATATTTCGTTTTTTCTCCTTTACTTTCTTTCGAGCTGACATGGTGCTTAGTCAACCAAAATATTCTGGACATTTTGTTTATAAGTTTATTTTTGGTTGATATTTGAAGCTGTGCACATGATTGCTCAGCATATATGGCAGGATATTAACAGAGTGTAAATATGTAAACGCTGTTGGTCTTACACTCATGAAAAAAGAGAAGAAAGGGTAAATTGATGGTCTGTTATAATATTATAAAATTATACTGCAGTAATTAAGGAACTAAGCGAAATTAAAGATTATTTTGATATAAATTTGTAGGATGATTAACTTTTTGAAGTTAAAGTGTGAGTGTAAATATTTATAAAGTAAATGGCTAAAGCAGAAAGTGCTCTTTAACTAAATTTAATATTTGAGCTAAATTTCAATGATCTGTACATATAAAACAGTAATGTAACTGACTGATTGATTGAACCACTGATTTATCACTGTCGCCTAAACAAAACGTCTAAAGCTACGGACTTGAAATTCAGTGAGTAGATTCCTCTCACAATGTATAAGGCGAATAAAAAGGGATGTTTGTATTTGGTACTTTTTTGATATATGTACATTTGCTACTATATGATTATGTGCAAGCTTAGAATTGAGACAGTGGATTTAAACGGTACTGAACGAAATATTATAAGAAATCGTAAAACCGACATTATGGTACTTTTTATTTATGTATATTAACCTTCATATTATCCTCAAAAAAAACTTACGTTGTTTACCCTCATGTGTTGTTTTGCACATACATGGCACTTCTATGTATTTTCTAGTAGTAACATGGTATTTTTATACCCTTCACAAAAAAGTACATAGGGCACCCTACAAAGTATATATATTCTGGGTCCTTATAAGTAGTGGAGTCAATTTGGCGATGTCCATCTGTCCGTGTGTGTGTTGAAATAAACTTTCTGAAGTCCCTAAAAAGCCTACAGAAAAGTTTAGCATATCAATTTATTGAAAGATCTTGTTGTCAGTTGTGTATTGAAATACAGATTAATTGGGCTATAAATGGCTGAGCTATGAGCTCTGAAGTGCAACTACTTCTATTTTTTGACCAATTTTGGGGCGTTATTTGCGTAATTTGTGTAAACTACAAAATGGACAAAAAAATTTTATATGCAGTTTTATCAGAAATAATAACCATAAAGTCCGTACAAAAAATGGTAGCAATCGGTCTACAAATATCAAAAATACAACCGAAATTTTAAATTTTCATGTGATATTGAGTTTTAACATAAACAACAAACAGTCGTAATATTTGTGTCAAAACTATTTGGCTAACAGACAGAGTGAAGGATATATAAGAATCGGCACAGACGAATTAATTTGTTCTATATCGTTTTTGTTATCAATACACTTTTACGAAAAATATAGAAGGATTTCTGCAAACAAACAAAATGACAATTGGTCTTGTCTATAAATTTTTGTATATAAAGTATTCTGAAAGCAAACAAAACTTTTTTTTTTAATTTATTACACAAAAAACACATTGATTTGTTATATGCCTTCTTATTTCAAGTTTCAATTCATCGACCCTTTTATTCACAGCAAAGCTCATCATTTTCATATGAACTGAAGTTAATAATAAGCGACTGTAAGCTTTTCAATTCCTTTTTTGTATTAAATCTAAGCACTTGTCAAGATCATATAGTTTATTATAAGCTTGAAATCACTTACCATATTTAATATTTATCTTCAACTAATAAATAATGTAGTTTCATAGCCATCAAATTTTACTGAAAAAAAAAATAATGTACAATTATAAATTAATAAAATTCAAAATAATTATTTCTTTTTTAAGCTTGAGATCAAAAAAGAGGTTGATACTTAAAAAAATTAAGAAAAATATTTCTCTTATAATATATATCAATTGAAACAATATTTAACTTGTTTAAAATAAATTATTCTTTTAACACAATTTTTATGTTATAATTCACTTTAGTTTAAGAAAATTATAACAAACAAATAATAAATCAAATTCTCAATTAAGAGAAAGTGTTCAAAACCCTTGAGTATTGCATTAGTATTCTGCCAGAATATTTTACTTTAGTACCAAATATAATAAATAATTGGATTTTATATACTCGTGAACTGGCCATGCACTTGAGATTATGCAAATTTAAATACATATTCATGTTAAGCTCTAATAAAAATAAGTTCAGTTCCGTTAGTCATAGAAACAAAAAATAAAGCAAGCAAGAATATTTAACCAAGTCAAATGCTATACGCTCCGTACAGTGCAGTGTTTTGCCAAATATTATAAATTTTGAAGAAATCAAATTATTCCTAATCAAAATGATATCTCGGTTTCTTTTATTTGCTATTCGAGTGCTTGGGAATGATTTGTATTGAAAAATGCTTACATTTGCGTTTAGGAACTCTAAACTTTCTTACATGGCAAAGCAGTCAAATTAAGTGAATAATTTTTAAACGTTGTTTTCGTTAACAGAGTGTTATATTCTTATTATTCAATAACTATTTGGACCAGGGCTCTCCCGAGATGCAAAATGATGTAACTTATAAAAATATATAACACATTATTTAGAGCGTAAAATTAGAAATCGATTCAAATTGTTCTATTAAAAACGGGTAAAAAAAAGTGGGAATAGCGTAAGTAGCCAATACAAAAGCATGTGAAGTTATAAACGTGTCTATTATGACATAATTATGCAAAACTTTTTAAATTTTTTATAACATTTTTTACCCCTTTTGGTTGCTGTTTTAATTTATTTATTTTATTAAAACAGATAGAAAAAATTAAATTTTTTCGACATTTAAACAATTAGATACGGGTTTTCAAGTCAGTTTGTTCTACATATTTTTTCTCCTAGTCTGTAGCTACAATTTTGTCGAAGACAAGAAAAGAAAACTCCTATTGATTTGTGAGAAAAATTGCATGATCTTTTATAAAATTAAGTCTTAGTCGAGAAATGCCAGACGAAAGGGAGTTTACATTCGATGACTTCCAAAATGTTTTACTGTGTTATTTGAACTACTATTTTTGAAAGTCAGTGGTAATTATATAGTATGATGGGTTTACTAAAATTAACGCCAACTCAAGTTTTAAAACCTACTTTTACCGTTTTCAAAAATACCAGTTCATTTTATGTTTGAAAATATATGCTGATAGAATTGATCTTGTTGAGATGTGGCTTTAACACAAATGTAATCGTGACTGCAACCGTTGGCCTATCGAAATCTAGTTTCAGCGTTAAATTAATTTTGAGAATTTTCTAATGGAAAGCCAGCTGAAGTTTGCTGAAGGAAAAACATTTTTATGTTATTAGTGATATATGACCAGCATTTTCACGAGCTAGAAAATAAATAAGCTATATTTCCCTTAAAAAAAAAACGCTAGAAAAGGCTAAATCACGATGAAAAAAATTAACTAGAAAAAAGTTAAAAAGCTACAGCCTTAAATTAACTACTTTCTTAATTCTTTATTACACTAAGAATCTTAATTATAGTAAAAAAAAAAAACATGACATATCAAAAACTAAAAAAAATAATGTCGTTTTCCATATGACTTTAAATACTTATAAGTGAATTCGACTTTTTTTTCAACTTCAATCTTGAAAAGTAATATTTAAAATTCCTTCAAGTAATAATTTATTTTTTGATTTTTAATGGGACTTATATTCTGATATTTCGTTTGCTTTATCGTACTAAAAAGCGCGCAAATCTCAACATTACTAAACGCAAGTACTATATAACTAAATACTAAATGGAACAATTAATTTTACAAGTTAGAAGCCAAATAATTTTCTTTACTTATGAAATTACCTGCGTTCGTACAATTTATCTAATTAAATATCAGAGCCTTATCAGTCTCAGTTTGTTTATGTATGATTACTTTTCATTTGTTCAAGGCTATTTTGAAAACCAAAAAAAAAAAGCTAGGAAAAAAGCTAGAGGCTAAATCTAGCCTTAAAAAGGTTAAAATTTCAACGCTGCATATGGCTAACAATACTCTAAAAAGTAGCTTAAAATTATAATCTCTAATAAAAAACAAATGTAATAAAATGTAATTGTTCATGTTATTTTTATAAAATTAAATATAACATTAAGGCACTCATACCTACAAGGAAACTTTTTCTAAATAAAATTAATTTATAATAGGAAGAAAGTTAATGTGCTGTTGATTCATGCAAACAGTCATTGAGGTAATTATTTGAAATCAAGATGGCATTAATTTGAAGAGAAATGCTAATTAGTTCATTATTATTAATATGCTTGAGTTGGTAATAATAAATTTCTGAATAATTTGTGCGTGTTTCTAAATAAAATTTCCTAAAAATATTATTTTCTTTCTTTGCAACCATATTTTTATTACACTAACAAAATTGGTAATGTTTTGTTATATAAAGAAAAAAAATGAATTCGATTTCTAAGAACAGGTTTTGGTATGAATAGGCTTCGAATAACATTTTAATCTATTATATGGCAATGCCTTTTTCTTGTTTTCTGTTAGCAATTCATAATAAAATTTCTAAAAGTTAATCACCAAATGTGTTCTAAACTCGATAACAGTTTCACAGATTCAGATATTTTTTCATAAGGATAGCAAGAGCTTAAAAATTAAAAGGAAAGTAATAAAAATAACACTTTTCGTTAGATATGGGAGCGTATGAGTGGTGCATAGTTGAAAGTAGACAATAATCATACGTTACAAGTACCTGAATAATTATTTATGATTTTATTTATATTTATGGCCAAAAACCAACATCTATACGAGTATATATAAATTATATAAATTCTTTTTGCTTTAAAAATGTTTGTTTTCTGAAACTTGGTACATGAAATCTATAAGCCCCAAAAATGGTCGGTACACTTTCAAATAAACCACGCTCACTTTTTAATAGAATATAATAATTTTTAGTGAATAAAATTCTATTTTTCTACGGATGTCTCTTTACTCTAAGGCCTCTAATTCATAAAGTAAAGGAGCCTACGAGAATGAGTAAAGCAGTCAGTATTAAATAATAGTTGTTCATAAAAGTTAAGATTTAGCTATCTGCTATTTCTGTATTATTTTTCTTTAGAATCTGTCTAACAAATGTACTAATTCATAGTATTTAGTTATGGAAATAAGTTGATTCTAGAATCTAAATCTATGATTTAGTTACAATTGAATATTAAAAAAAAAAAAACTTAACAAATGTATTCATGATTTTTGCAAGAATATGCCCACAAATATTAAAATATTACTAAACATTAATGTAAACATGCGCTCATTCAAAATTTGATTTCCGGCACAACACATAAACACTGATGCATGTGTGTGCATGGTATGCATATATACTCGTATACATATACCCCAAGAGATTTGCATATGTTTTGCCAAGTTACTCAAGAAGTTTCATCATTTGGATAAAAACAAGCCAATTCAGAAGTAATTTCGCACATTAATAGTCATTTTGCAGTATGTAGTTATTGATTTCAATAAAAGTCTTAATCAAAATATTGCTTTAATAACCAACATCTCATTAAAAATAAATTAAAAGGCTTAAAGATTTTCATTAAATATAAATTGATTTTTCAAAATTTTTATCACCTTGATGCTTGCAGGGTACATATTCAGTCTCAGTCTCATACCCTGTTTACTAAGAATAATGTTGCTATTTTACACAAGGTTAAAAATTTTTATTTGTTTTTGTAATTCTTAAATATGTAAAGGATAAAAGAAAAACCTGTCTATGCTGTCTACTTATCGTGTTTGAAAGTTTTAATAAGTGTTGTTGAAAATACTATTTAAATTTCAATAGATTAAGAGAGAAATTTAAAATAAAAAAGAAGAAAAAAAAAAGTAAAACAACCCATCAACATTCAGCACCATTAAATTATTAGTCTTTTTATCTAAAATATTAAATGTTTTTGGGCAGCAATTTACTTAAAGCTGGTATATTTTGTGAAGACTTTAGTACCTTCACTGACTGCGTGCTTAGCCAACTCACCAGTGAAAGTTTTTCTAGCTTTTGGAAATATGAAAAACGGCTTTTTTTCTTAGCCATATTATTGCTAAAAATTCATTCAGCTGATGAAACTACTTTCGAACGTAGAACCCCTGTTTTAATGCTTAACAGTCTTCTGAAGTACCTGTTAATTGCAATATGCTTTATTTTTATGTTTTTTTTTTACCTTTTATATTTGACAGCAATATAAAATGCATTATTTTCAGCTTGAATGGCAATCATAGTGGCAGCAAGCAAATGTTTTAATATACACACATCCTTCTGTGCAAACCATCACCATCACACATATACTCTTATTCGTCCCACAACATAAAATTAGTACGATTAAGCTGACTTTGCAATTTTTTATGTGTGCAATGAATGTCACTAGTCAAAGTCATTCATGTACTTAAATGCATATGCAGGCTCATTCACTCATACTTGTCTGCATGTAATCGTGTGTATTTCATATATTTTTATAAATAAAAATGAAAGAGTGTACTCCTACCAACTGTGCAAACTATTACACACTTATATATTTTCAACACACATATTTAATTCATATGACTGTAAATATGTAATAAATTTCAACATATAGATTTTTTTTATATAGGAAATAGAACACAAACCATTATGTTATATGTGCAAGGACATTTTAGAGTAATAATTTTTTTTTATGTATTGTAACTTCAATTAGTTATAAGCGATTGCTCTGATGTTTGTTATACTAAACTAATATTAATATTTTTAAGCAGTACTTTTATTTTTTGCTTTTACATTCGAAAAGCAACTTTATTTGTTGTGGTAATTAATAGGAAATTCGTCAAATAGCTCCAAAATTTTATTTGGAAAACGAAATTGTGCACTTTATAAATAAATTACGATCATTGTAACCAAAAAATACTTGTTATATTTATTTGTTTGCGTTTGAATTAATTTAAAAATATTGGCAAACGAATGATGTTTTTTGCACTGTACACCCTTTCAATTTTATTGTGAAATAATAGTTATTGTAATTATTTAATATACTAAGCGATTTTTTAATACCAAAAGACTTATACCATTTCCAAAAATAAATATTTTGTGAAAAATTCATTAAAGTGAATTTTTAAACTAAAATATAATAACTAATTTGAAAATATTTAAATATACTCGAAAATAAATTTTTTTAGAATGCATTTCAGTTAAACTGAAAAACTTACTTTGTTAAGATAACAAAAATAAAAAAACTAGCTAAATTCGGCTATGCCGAGACTTCACTGTGTTAGCTAAATATTCTTGTTTTTAATTTCGTCCATTCTTTTTGAATATTTAACAAAACTAAAAAAAATTAATAATTAAATTATTGCTAAAAATAATTTTATATAAACAAGTATCTACTACGTATACCTGGCAGCATTTTAGCCAACTATATTTTTAAAATGAAGTCAGTAGTGTTTTGTCTTTTGTAATAAATTTTCAGACTTAAGTTTGTCATTCACCACTGTAAGAAAAAAAAACTTTAATATATTTTGTTTATGTTTTTAAGTTTATTTAAAATATCAACTTCCGCTTTTTGCCAATTTTTAAAGGGAAACATTTAAACTGTAATTTAAGAGAGTTTTTTAGATATTCGGCATTCCCTTGAAATCATTCAATGCCAACAAGTATGTCGAAATTAGCCCGTAATATCAGAATCAACCATGTACTTTTGAAATCGACAATATAGTTTTCATTCCTACTAATCCATGAAACCTCACCATATCGAGCTTGATGTATTTTTTTAATTAAAACAAAAATATATAAAAAAAATTAAAACTTAAAAAGTTCGTGTTCACCTCTGTAATTTTTTTTTTTTTTATATCTAGTTACAAAATTATTTTTAAGTTATATTATAATACCATTTAGCCTCAGGTAATTTTAATATTTATAATTTCCATTTAACTAATTACATCCTATAATCCAATTTGTAATGACAAATTATGGAAACTCATATATTTGTTTTTGAATCAGCTTACTAAAAAATAACTGTTAAATACACTAATAATGTAGCCATTGTATCAAAAAAAAAAAAAAAAAAAAAAAAAAAACAACAAAATATCCCAAAAATGTCTCTTTGTTGCAGAATATAACAAAAACAACAGAAAATAATCTACCAATACTAAAGCTCTCTGCGAGAGGGAGAAAGAAAACACATGCATAATTGATATATCACATACCGAGAGAAAGAGAGAGATCTCAGATTTTTGATCATTTTTCTGAGTGTGTTTTATTACTTATTTTGTCTTACAAAACTCAAAAAAAAAAATTGTACTCAGTTTTGTTAGAAATCAAACACAACTTTTTATATTTCAATTGAACAAAACCTTTACAATTAACAAAGTATTATGCTCTGTAATTAAAAGCTTTTCCTAATTAAAGAGTTAAGCTAGAATAACCGAACGTCCCGTAAGATTTCGTTACCAGCTTATCCGTTTTGTTATATGAAAAGTAATGAAAGTACTTATCGAAAACAAATTTCACGTTGACGGTACGGCAAGTTTTGTATAAAATAGAATTCAGCAACATTTTTACGGGACGTTTATGCAGAGCTGAGAAAGAGTAGTTTTTTATTGAAAAAAAAGTGAAGCGCGTATGAACGAAAGTTTAAATCAAAAAATAAAAATAACAAAAACCAACAACAATAAACACTAGAACAAAAAGTGCGATACAGTTTTTTGTAAAAAATTTTTTTTTATTTGTTTTCTTATATGAAATGCATATGACACGTTTTTAAATGTTTTATAACTACACAAACGTTTTAACGTCAACGGACGTCGCCGGACTTTTTCAACAACGTTCAGCTAAACAAGCCTTTATGTGCTGTTTCTTTAACACTAACGATCAATTATTCCAAGAACTCTATTTAAAAAGAAAATAGTTGTTATGGCGCAATAAATTCAGAACTTATAAACAAATTTTAATGAAATATGGGTAATTTTATTTGTATCAATACTGAAAATAAAATGTATTATTTTTGAGTAAAGTACGATCACTCTCCCTTTAAAAGAATAATGTTTTACAAATAAATTTTCTATTTATACCAATTAAATTTTAATTTATTTAAATTTATTCTTGTATTTCTCAAACACAATATTAAAAAAAAAAAAGTTTGCTTACTTCATCCTTAATAATTTTACAATTTTCTTTGGTACACAAATATTTTTTTACGTATTAATGTGCGAGTTTATTATGATACAACTTATTATTTTTGAACAATAAAAATTTTCACTAAAGTTGTGTTTTTATTTAAAAAAAAAAAATTTTTTTCGTCGGTTGCAAAATTGAATGAGTTTCCATATTTTACTTTGAAAGCTTTTATTTCTTTTAAATTAATTTCAAAACATTTCTCTTTTGTGGAGCAAAATTATTTTAAATGTGTTTGAATTTTGTATATAAATGATTTTAAATGTCTGCATTAAAATTATTTTTATTGTGTTTTCTATGGGCTTTTCTGTATACGACAAAAAAAGAAAAAAAAAAAAAAGAATTCAAATTAATATTCAAATAATAAAGTGTTTACTAACAAATATGCGTATGGGAAAGTGTTTGTATAAAAAAATTTTTGTTTAAAATGTGCGTATGAAAAAATGTTATTCTTTAAAAATGCAAAAGAGTGTCCTAAATATGAATGTGTGGATATTAGCATTAAATTATGTGTGTATGAATGGGTGAATATAAAGACAGTTTTTAAACAAGCAAAAGTAATTCTTTAGGTGAAAATAGTTCAACCTGACAGAGACGTGCATGCGTACATACCTGTCTACCAACAAAAAATATTGTGATTATCACAGTTTAATCACACAAACTAAAATATTAATATATTCTTTGATTTGTCCAAGTTAAGACTATATTTTCTGACATTATTTTATTGCTGTGAATTAATTGATAACAATAGACGCTTAGTGGAGTTGGGCTATTTGAGCCCTAGGTGACAGATCCTCTATGCTACATTAAGAAACAGTCCAATACTTCCTTTTTTGATTTATATTAATTTTTTATGGATTAATTAATTCTATTACATATTTTTAATGACTTTCAAAAATATTCAACTTCGAGTGAACTTCACCCTGATAGATTTATATTTTGCCAAAAAAAATTTCATCATTGCTTGTAAAGTATAATAGATAAAAAAAATTAGTTAATTAATCGATTGAATTTATTGCCTTAAATCATATAAAAAAATCTACTACAGTTGGATTTGGAGCATCGGAATATTGGATTTTTTGAAATAATTTTATTTTAAAAATTTAAGGTTAATAAGCAAGCGTAAGGGCTTTAATTTGCTTGTACTTTGCACCTAATAGAGAAACCAGTTTAAATTTTTTTATAGAATTTCCTGCAGACAAAACTTTTATCACAAGGTGGGGGTAATCGGTATGACAGATATAGTTTTTTGGGTCCTATCTAAGAGATTTCTGTTGTAAGGTCTTTGATCAACTTTACCATGCTCGATAAATGAGTTTAACAATTAAATGATGGCCATTTTTTAAACGGATTTTATAAAGTGGCTTATTTAAAGAAGGCAATCTTAGCTGGAACTCTACATACCTCGCTGTCGCTGATAGGATGAATAAAACACTCACATTATCCATTAATTTTGAAGTGGTCATCAGTGAATACTCAGCTTAGAGAAACGGTAACATAATATTGGACCCGAATCGGCAGTTGTGGTATACTGATGGGTCCAAAATAAAAGATATCAGAGCTGACGAGGGAATTACAGGACCATGTTTTCCTAAGGCAGGTGCAATGGGGAAAACAGCTTCCATTTTTCAGGCAGAGATCCAGGCCTTAGAGCTATGTGCTATTAAATGTTTACGAAGGGGTATTTGTGGTAACGGAATATACATTTTCTCAGACAGTCAAGTAGCTCTATGTGCATTGGCAAGCTATTCCTTTCGATCAAGATTAGATTGGGAATGCTACAAGCTTTGGCAGAGAGGGGGGCACGGTTACCTTATTATGGGTACCGGGTTATGAAGGCCATGTGGGAATTGTAATGGCAGACTATCTGCCTTAAAAGGGCACAGATCTCCTTTTTATAAGTCCAGAGCCTTTCTGCGGGGTAATTAAAAACTTTCCTAATGCTCTAATACGCAAGGAGGAGAAACAAATTTTACATGACTGTTAGAGGGCCGAAGTGGGCTGCGGCAGTCAAAGAGATTCTTCAGCCCCAAACACATTAACGTAGAGGTTGTTTTAAATATTAACAGAAGCTCTATGTTGAGCTACTTACGAGCTATTGTAGATTTAACTATCAGATGAGTAAAATTAGTATGGTAAAAGACGACTTCTATCGCTTCTGGTGGGAGGGATGGAAATCATCGGAGCATGACCTGTGCGAGTGGCAAACAAGTTAAATATCAGAAAGAAATCGCATTAAAAATCAAAAAATAAATTATTTCTTAAAGGAATTTTAAATACAATTTTTTAACATTGAAGTTGAAAAATAATTTAATTCGCTTATAAGTATTTAAAGCCATGTGGAAAATCACATTATTTTCTTTAGTTTTTGATACTCGTATAACATGATTAACATAAGGAACTAAGAAAATTTTGAATTTTAAGCTGTAGCTTTTTAACTTTTTTTTAGCTTGTTTTTTTCGCGTGATTTAGCCTTTTCTATCGTTTTTTTAGGGAAATATAGCTTATTTATTGGTGGCTGGTGGTAAGTGTAAATTAAATAATTTACGTTACCTTTATTTTTATGGACATTGAAATTCCCAACTACTTCTTCGTCATAATTGAATTTATTGGACGAATTTGTGCAACGAAACTCTTTTCTCTGAAGTTCGTTGTTTGTGCCATTTGTGTTTATAGCATTAAATGAAATTTAAAATAAAATTATAAATACAATCGCAAAAAAGCAAATACATTTAATTACAAACTAACATATTCATGTGAGAAAATTTTTAAATTCTTTTATATGAGAAAAAATGCCCACCACCTGAGTTTATTTGTTTTAATTATTTTCTTTTGTTTATTTACTTTTGTCTATTTTGCATTACATTGAAATAATGACAGAAAAAAATTCAATGTAACGGTTCAAACAAAATACAGATAAATGATTTTTTTTTAATTTTGCAGACGGGATAAATGAAAATAATGGAACTGTAATGCTAATTCAAACAACTTCTCAAAACGACTTGTGAAAACAATATGTCAAGAAATACGGATAGAAATTTGAATTTTTCTAGACAAAATTTTATGCCTGCGTAGTTAAAAATAATGAAAATCTTAGCACTTGTGTTTCAGTGTAAAATTAAATTCTTAAAACATTTATAAGGAAAATTTGCACATGGTTTTTGGAGATTAAATTCTTTAGCTGGCCTTTAAAAACATGCAGAAAAGTATCGTATACACTCTTGATTAGAGTTGTTTTTTACAGAAAAACTTGTATGTACTCTTTGCATGTACTTTTATAAAAATGATTAAATTTGCATTGCCAATACTTGGCTAATAAGGAAAATAAATTATTACTTAGATTTTGCAATAAAATAAGGTTTTAACTGCTTAAAGGCACCATCAATTTTATTTCGCTGTAATTAAATTAGCAGGGCCCATAAAAAAATTTCATTATTGCCCATAAAACTTTGCAATTCGCTTTGTATTTCCATATTTTTTATTAAATTATAAACAACTACTTTAATTAAAGATGTTGTTATGGTTAGAAATTATCTGAGTAAAAGCAATAAAATCGTAACAAAATAATGTCAACGATTTTGTCAGGTGCTTAATACCAGCTATCATGCTGTACAGCAGGGTTCAAATGTTGATGATGGTCGCAGATTTCTCTCAATGGCGTAATTTGGCTTTAAGCTTGTAAATATTTTACGAATTATAATTTTTTTTCAAAAATTACCAAATAAATATTTTACGATTTTTTTTTGGTATTTTTGTTTACATGAAAATTTTTTTAATTTAAGCAAATATTCTTTCAATTCAAAAATGAGGTCATATAAATAGAAAATAAACATGCATTATTATTGTGACAATGAAGGAATCAACATATCACCAGACTACTAAAAGGGAAAAGTCTTTGCTTTGATATTCTAGAGGAAGGTCAATCGCTACTTTTTACTGAATTTGTAACGTGATATTCCACTAATCTAAACCAATTTGTTGTAAAATTATTTGATATTGAATCAGTACATAATATCATTAAAGCTAAATTAGTGGTACAACTGATGCTAGAGGAAAATAGTTTCGGCGTATTGCTTTGAATTAATAATTGAGTTCAGAAATTTTTTAATCAATACAAAACGCATTGTCTTTAGTTTCCTGATAAGTTCAGTTCTTACTTTAGCTTCAATATATCTATGACAAGTCATGTTCACATGCTAAGGTTTAAATCTCATCATAATTATAATCTACTTCTTGTCTATTGTAGATAATATTAAATAATGGAACAAGTAAAATGCCAGTCTCTGAAATTAAAAGTAGGGAGGACTCCTTGCTTACCACCTTACAGGCCACTAGCGATGAGTTTAAGTGTATTAAAACCTGATTTTAACCAATTTAAACCCACCCAGAAAACAGAGGCAGTTGGACTTCAGAGCTCATTTGTCCGTTATTTATGGACCGATCAAGCTTAATTGAAACAACAGCTTGCGCGCCAAAACTTTTATCAAAGTGGCGTACTAAACGTTTCTTTAGGTTTTCTAAGAATTTCAGAATGTTGATTTCAACATCCAACGGACATCTCTGAATCAACTCCGTTATTTATAAGGATCCAGAAAATCTATGCTTTATAGGGTGTACTATGGCCATAGATGAAAATGAGTTATTTGTGACCCAAAATGTAATGGAATTAGTGAAGTAGAGCAGAATACAGCACAGGTGACCAAAATATTTACATATCGTCTCTCCATAAGAACATTCTTTCTGTGTGTTAGTGAAAATATTAAAATAACAAATTAGCCGAATTGGGAGAGCTGTTTTCATGTTTTGAGCTTTTAGCAATAGATTTCATAAAAGGTGAAAAGGGCACAACCAAAAATATATAAATAATATTTATTATTTCATTTAAAGAAAATAAAATAAGTTGCACATGCATTCATACATACATTCATCTGAGTACATTTTTACTTCTACAAAATACTATTACATTTGGAATTTAAATTTAAGCAAATTCTATTCAGATATTTTTGTTTTCATTCTTCATTCTTAAAAACAAAATTTCAATTAAGTTTTACAATAATTTTGTGTCTTTCAGATTTTTAAGTTCTCCCAGGAACATTTATTAAGTACCTGGAGCTGTTATTTTTATAAGATACACATACACACATACACATTTAAATATGAATGGACATATTGCGTGTGGGGATGTATGTCTGCAGGTATTTTCGGAAAATTGTTTATTATTTTCTATGTGGGTGACTGTCATTGTGGGATTTGTATCTGTGTGTACTGGCTTGTGGAATGTCATTTGCAATGTTTTCTTTAATATTTCTGTTTTCATTTTGCGTTAATGGAAGTTTATTTATAATTGGTTGCTGACTGGTTTTGCATGTCAAAAAATAATTTATCTTAAGTTTTCAATGTAAAACATTTGGTTGCTGCAGTTCATACAGACATTCAACATTTTTTGATTGTATATTTTTTTTAAATTTATTTTTATTTTCACATTTCTTTTCGTATTTATTTGCATGACCAAACAGTTTATTAATGTGTAACGTTATGGCTTCATGTAGGCGTATTTTCATTCACATTTCACCCAAATTTATAATTTATTATTTTACAAGCAATTAAATAAAAAAATTAATTTTTTTTTAATAAAAATGACCACTATAGAAAATAATTTCCTTTTTAAAAACAGATTTACTTGCTGATTACGCCAACATATCGTTAGTTTAATAGAGAATGGTAGTATGTCGTATTCTAATTGTTCATATTCAACTAAATTTTTACTCAAAAAAAGTAGTAAAAGGAAAAGGACTTTACGCTGAAATACTGAATAAAACTATTTGTCAAAAAATCAAAGAGAATGACAAATTAAGAGAGTGTGAAAACAATAAATCAATAAATACGGATAGAAATTTGATACTCGTATTAGAAAAATTTTTGTGTACGTGAGCACAAAAATAAAATAAAAGCAGCTTAAAAATTCAAAACCCAATGCAGCTCTTGCCGCTTGTATTACAGTGTAAAACTCCCATAAGGTGTGTTTTGTAATAAAGAATTTAAAGCTTTTTAAGAAACCGACTTTGCATGAAAATAGTAAATTTTCTTTTATTTTCAACTTTTTCTGATAGATAATCAAAAATAGAAGTACGCCTTTTCTAGGTTAAGCTACCTATATTGACTTGTATATAACATATCATATAGGGTGGGCCATTTAAAACTTTAAATTTGAATCGGCTACAACAAAAAAGTACTGATTATTTTTTTTTTTTTTTGAAATTTCTTGTTTTATTAGAAAGGTTGATTTTTGTCAGTTAAGAGTGGCATAAAAGTTTCATTCATATGACTACCACGATTGGCTAGGCAGTACCCCAACCCAACCAACCTAAGTTTTTCGATACTTTTTCAACCAATTTTTGTTTCAAAAAATTCAAGAGAATGACATGGACGATATTTTGGTTTCACACTGCCAACATACAGCCCATATGACACTTACTTGTATTGATAAATTTTTAAAGAATAGCACAAATATATTGTAATAGGAGAATTTACCAGGTGCAATAATTCCAACTATATCAACATAAATACCAAAATGTCAAATATATATTCAGTGTTCACTCTCTGTGAAAAATATGTAAAAATTTTCAACTTGAAATTGAAGCTTTCAATTTAAAATCTTTTAAGTGCTGGTCACTTTTTGGTTCATGGATGAATCCTTATTTTTGCTGGGCGTGCTTTTTTAGGGAAGAGAACAGCACTTAAAATAAATATAAACAAGAAATATAAGGAACAAAGAGTTTTGTCAAAATATTTGTTTTTTTCAATTCTACGAGTATATCAATAAAATGCGAACACAATGAAGTGTCATATTTTACGCACTGTTTTTGAAAATCGAATAATCAGCCGAAATTGTGATGTCGATTGGCCGCCTTGAAGCCCTTTGATTATTTTCTAAATTTTACTTAAGCCATCCAGAGACAATTGAAGCGTTAAATTTTAAAATCGAAGAGATTCGAGTCGAAACAATCTAAAATGTACTAGAAAATTCTGTTGAATTCTTACATGACAAAGTTCAACCTTTCTAATAAAACTAGAAATTAAAAAAAAAAAATTCCGTACTTTTTTTTTAAATTTTTTTTTAAATTTAAAATGGCCTACCCTATTTAACATGCCTGCATTTATTTCGCTTTCAGCAATTTTTTTAATTATTAATTTTAATTGTCCAGGCAGCATAAAATATTTTGGACATCAATGGCTTTCTTTTTAAGAATAATAAAAAAAATCCAGCTAATTTTGCTGTTAGCATTTTTAGTGGTAAAGGTAACGATTACAAACATGTCAAATTAAAGTTAATATCATCATTTGTGAGGAATGGACATCTGGAAACAGTAAGCAGTCAGGAAAAAGAACAGAAGTAACTTTTAAAATCTCAAATAATTAATACGAGGTTTGACAGTTTATAGTGACTGATTTGAAATATATCTCGGAAACTGGAGTAAATTTAACCCTGAAGAGAACTCCCCAGAGATTTATGGTGATCACGTGAATATCAATCAATTGTAAAGCATGTTTTTTAAATAAATACTTCTTATTCACATATTAAATAAGAAAATTAAAACATTAAAATTAAATTTAAATTATGCTTTATTACAACTCAAACACATAATCGTATTTAAAGTATGGAAGGCAAACTAACAGAAAAATCTATTATTACCTCTAACTTTATCATTATGCAATTTGATTTGTTTCTTAGAAATGCAGGTGGACCAATGTTCACCATTTATTTTCAACCAAAAACTTACGGAGCCTGGCCAAGCCGTGGTAATACAAACATGAATAAAAATCATTTTTTTTTATTATCTATATAAAAAATTAAAAAAAAAATTAAAAATGTCTGGCCAGGCTCTGGGGTTTTCTTAAGGGTTAAAACAATCAAATTGAGATTTGAAATCAGCATTAAAAATATTTTGAAAATAGTTTTCAGCTGTTCTGATCTAACAAAGTGTATACCTGTGTTATTACTAACTCTAATTAATTTTTTTTTATAGTTTTTCTCCATAAAAGTTTTCACAACTCATTTTTCTATAAATATTACCTTCATTATAAAACATTTTTGTTTCTGGTTTTCTTTAATAGAATAAAGTTAAAATGTTTGCCTGTGGTAAAAGAAAAATTAAAAACTATTTAGTAAAATGAAATACTGCCTAAATTAAAATGTTTTATACGAGTATATAGGGTAAATGTGCCAGTAGTCCACTTTTTTCAAACTGGTACCATTTTATACATTTTTTTATACTACTCTGATAACACACTGTACTGGGTATAATTTTAAGTGTATTAAGCTATTTAAAAAAAAAATTATTTTATTAAAATTGAATAATTTATAATTTTTTTTTAAATACACCAAATTTGCTAGTAGTCGCCATACTGTGATCCTATTCTCGGCATATCATTTTGCTTTTACATTTTTTAAGACAATCAGCTGCCGATTTCAGAAACATGATTCTTGTATTCGGCAGGCTTGAAATTACTCAAAATATAATTTACTATGAGTCGGCACCTAATGAGGACTACATTAAATGATACAAATTATTTTGTGCCTAAGATAGGCATCATTAAAAGTAAAAAAAAAACTAGCATTTTTTACTTATTAGCGATAATATTTCAAATATTATAATATGGAAATTGTTTCAAATAATAAGTTTAGCAACCCTTTCAAAATTGACCTTGCCTCTAAATGTTTTCTAAGAAAACGAGAACTTCTGTAGATGTTGCCGAGTACGCATTGGATAAAGTCAAATTTCATTTGAAATAGGGTGTTGTGTATATTATTTAGACAAAAATGACGACCGACTAGGACATGCCGAAATTAGAAGCGTTTACCCTATAAGCACGTATGTACGTGGTTGTGTATGTGTGCATCTTAATTGCTTTTTAATATAAACATATTTATGAAGAGAAATTTCAGTTTGCCATCCTAGTGGGCAAACTTCTACTTTGAATTTGCCAACACCATTGAAATTGATTCGACCTGCTCTCATGAAATAAATGAATAAAAAGCTTTAATTTATGTCATGACAAAATAGTGTGTTTATTTTTTCTTTCTTAAGTTATATTTAGGGGAGATGTATGTAAGTAAGTACGTGCAAGGTTAACATGTGAGCAAGAAGAACTTTTCGGTTAGAGCAACTCTACAAACAATTGTGTAGTCACATGTGCTGCTTCACAAAATAAAATTTTATTTTTTAAAAAAAATGTGGGTAAAACTTTTTATAATATTCTTAGCAACTTTTTAGTTAATTTATTGTACACGTATTTGGCTATTTAAAAAAAAATAATTTAATGAAGTGTCGTTAACATATTCTAAGTCTGCACATTTCACAAACTGATCATTCTCAAGACTTAAGAATTTTTATGATTAAAAATCATATAAAAAAAATATAGTTTCATATATTAAATAAAATGTAGTAATTAAAAAATAGCTTAAATAAGACATAGTTTTTGATTGAAAGACAGAAACACAAACTATTGATTTATTTACTTTTTCTTTCAAACAAAATTCAACTCATACATCCATATTTTTTTTATAATTTTAAAATTATTTACTAATTCATATTGAAGAATGAGTATCAAAATTTAATGTTTATTTAATCTGTATTTACTTAATTAAAAATGTATACTTTAATTTTTAAACAAACATATTTAATGTATGTTTGTGTGCTTGAGAGATTTGCAGATCATTTTTTAAACAATAGATATTATATATTTATGAACAATCGTTGATAAGTAAGTCAACATCATAATTAATAAAAGTAAGATTAAACCCTCACGTGCACTAAATTTAAATATTTTTGCACGTTTTAGGACAGACAATATGAATATTTAACAAAAATTTTAAATTGTTTACATTGTCATGGTTTATGGCTTAATTTATTTCTATTATATGCGATTTTAGGATCAACTAATAAAAAAGGCAAGTATTAGTTTTACTTAAAAGAGAAAGGCTATAATGAAGATATTTTTAATTGAGGAACTTAAGCTTAAAAAAATATTTATTGATATAAAAATTTTTTAAGAAGAAATAATTTATTAAAATATTTATTATAATTATTATTATTTTGAATCTTTTGGAGCACAATTTTACTGATTATTTAACTCTCAACATTTTTTTAAATAAATAAAAAAAAAATTATTTTCTTAGAGAAAGAAAGAAATATTGAAATTTAATTAAAATATATAAAAAAGCTTAAACAATATTTATTTATTTATTTATAATTAGATAAAAACGGCCAAAAAATCAAGATTAATATTTAAATATTTTTTTACATAATTAACTTAGCGAACATTACGATAGTGGGTTATAATATAAATATTTATTATTTTTTAATTAAATTTATTTTATAACTACACAGCTAATATGTACTAGCAGCAAAAAGTGTTGAAATTATTTTCATTCATTTTCATGTATGGGTGCATATAAAAAAACATAATTACCGGTAACGTACTGAACATATTACTAACTTAAAGTTATAAATTTAATTTATTAACGTGCTGGTAATTGATTTCTATAGCTTCAAAACTACTTTATTTAATTTAAAATATTTACATTTAAAGTTATGCATATAAATATCAATATTTAAGTTGAATTTATGAAATATTTTTATACTCAATACAAAATTCTATTAATAAGATAAGATAAGAATCTTAAGCAGCAATACAAATTAATTTCTATATTGAAATACTTAATTTACATTTTTCTTTTAACTAAGAAAATAAGAGAGATGTAAAAAAACTAAAAATATAAAGAAAATTAATAATTTGTAAGTAAAATAATTGTACATGTATTTTCACATATGACTCGAAAACGGATAAAGATGTTGAAGCAGTAGTATTTGTTCAAAATCTGAGGAAAATCTCAGAAGATCATAATAATAATGATTGAGACAAGAGGTATCAGAGTAGCAAAAACATCCATACTATTTCATTCTGGTAAGAGAAGGATTGACTAGGTCAGGAATTCTTACACATATTGTGTAATGTTATATTCTAATTTGGACCTGATTTCATTACTTAGGGCATCACTTATTAAATTAAACAAATAAATCTCTAATTCTTACCTAGGAAGGTGGGGGTAAATTTGACACCCTATTTAAAGTTTTTTGATTTGCTCTTTTGAGTCTTAGCTGCTGTGTCGAGAAATTCTGCTTCTGATATAAAAATTACCACTCGTTGGCATTTGCCTTACATTATCTTTGAATATAATAATCTTCAATAAATTAAAAAAAAATCTAGAGTAGACTTTCTAAAAAGATGGGAAGGCTTAGTTCTACCACATTTGCAAATACGTCAACACAATCAAAGAATTTCTAAGCATTACATAGTAGGACGAGAGTTCATAGCTCTCCCTCCAACGGAGTCAATTCCTGTTGCTAGAAAAATATGCTAAATATGTCCTAGTAGTCTAAAGCGTGAAACTGTGCATGTCTGTTTGCATTGTGATAAGCCGATATGCATGAGATGCAGCAAAGGCATATGCGTAGAGTGCCCATGCGCAAAGAAAAAAGATGGTTGAATATGGTCACCGCAAACATAGTGTGTTCTTCACAAAAATATTATTATTAATTTGAAATATCTAAACATTATTATGATCACGATAAACATGTTTCTAGTTATTTTTAACCATACTATGTTTAGCGTCTTAAATTAACCATAATTATCATATTATTTTTAATAAAATTTTACTTGAAACCATAAATATGTTCATAGCAAACATAATAATGATAAAAATATGGTTGAACGTAAATTGTTTTCTATTTTGTCTCTTCCGAAACCAAATAAATAAAGTGAGTATAAAACAAAAACTTAATCGTTCAAACTCAACTGAGCTTTGTGTCTGAAGAGGTTGAGTGGCGAGTTAATGCTTCTTAACTAAATACTCCAAAGTTCGAATTCTGGTAAAGTCAAATAAAATTAAAAAAAATAAATTCAAGCTGTATTATGTTATAAATAAATATAAATTAATAGAAATGAAAAAGTCTATGGAATAAAAAAATTTTATTTATAAAAAAAAATTTTTAATAAATTTTTTTTAAATTCATTTAAATTATTTTTTTTTAAATATTTATATAAAAAAGTATGTATTTAAAAAAATAAAATAAAAAAACATCTACAGTGGAAAGGTATTTTTAATGTGTTCGATTTAAAAATATTTATGGTTAGATGCAATAATAAATCTTTCCATACTATGTTTCCACCAGAATATGGTTGCCTCAACAATATTTTTTCTTTGCGTGCATAGTTAAGTTATTAATGAATACTAGATTTAGGAGTGATTTGCAACATTAGTGTAGTCACAATAGGTCTATTTTGCCCACAGTGACCAGGTAATTCGTTCCCAATCCTAATTCTAGTTCTATTAACTCTATTGTCAAATAACGTGTTTTTAGCAATAAGACAGCCATATTAACTGATTTTTTATGAAGAATATTATTAAATGACTGCTTAATAGCATTAACTGCAATGCTTCTTATTTTTCATTTTCAAATTTACATATTCTTCATATTGACTAAATTTTTGTATGTTCTGTATGAGTACACTGTCATCTCAATAAGTTTTCGTATTAATTTTATTTGCAAATAGCCGCAGTATAAACGTAGTACTTGAAATTCATATTGACTTGTGTAATCAATTACAATTAAACTTGAAAAATTAATATATAACTTGCAAAAATTATAAAACATAAAATTCCATTTAAAAAAAAACTGCCTTGAGAAATAGATAATACAATGTAAGTGTACTTGTGTAAAATATAAAAATATCCGTAGTTTTTTTCTTATCTATATTTGCATTATAAATTTAATGATAATAAAACTAAAATAAATTAAAAAAAAAAAACTTTATTATTTTCTTATACAGTTTTGAACATTTTATACTCAAAATCAAGTTATTAAAAATTTATATTGACTAAATTTCAGATGATAGATTTTTCATCTGCAATCACAAATCCACAGCTGCTAAACGCTTACACATACTATTATAATGATTAAAAAACTCACAAAATTAAGTAAATATAAACTTAATTATGTATTTTGAGATCTGTACAATTGAACTGGTAAAAGTCCTGAACATATATTATTTAATGCGTAATTATACGGTGGATGGTTTGATTTAATTTTTACCTTTGTTTGACTTTAATTTAAACCGCAAATAAAACTTTTTTTTTGTTTAATGTAAAGCTGATTATGTTTTACTGCAATAAAGTCGTAACTCCATAAAAATAAATTATGCAAAAATATGAAATGAAACAACATTAAAAAATTTTTTTTATATAAAATTATTACATAACTTTAATTACTTTTTTAATATTTACAAATTCATAAAAAAAATTTTATTTTAATTTTAATAAAAACTTTGTAAATAAGCTTCTTATTGAAAATTTGATAAATATTTTTTTATTAAATGAAAATATTTTTACGAATTTGTCTTGTATAATAGAGGGTGCCTCAATATTTTTTTTCATGCTGTAATAAATTGATTGTTTCACATTATGTGTGTCGTTTTACTGAAACCACATATCGTCCAGAGGCCACATGTTTTTATAACAAATAGCGATCATAGTCACTGTATCGGTTTCATTTTCAAAAAACTAAGGACAGAGCAAAATCCTTCCCAGACAGTTGCTCGTTTTACGTGCATTGTATGGGGATTTTCTGAGCTCTAAATTCCACAGTTTTGTGTATTCAAGAATCCATTCAGATGAAAATTCGCTTCATGGGAGAACATGTATTTTTTCGAAAAATTTAACAAATTGCCAGCATTTCCAGGGCTTGCTGTTTTGAGCTCATGAGTAAGCTGAATTTTATACGCATGAAAATGCGAAGTACTTCTGAGAACGATTTACAATTGATGTTTCCAGATTTTCGGCAACATTCTCATTTACAGCAGCAATATTTTCAAGAAATCTAACAGTCTTACTGTTCATAGTTGATAAAGTCTGAACATTTTTCGAAGTATGTGATCGGATTCAGCATAACTTTCCAAATTCTTGTAATAAGTTGTTCAAGTATAACGCATTGTTCTTTTGTGAAGCGCTAAATTATAAATAATCGAAATAAACACATGTGACGGCTGCCAAATTTCAGATTTGCTACATGCACAACAACAATACTCTTAAAAAGACATCAATTGTATGTATTGAAACATTGTGGTCTTTGAAATTAAAATTTTTGACATATAGCATTGTTGCTGTAAATGGGTGATACATACGCGCGTGTCATAAGGTTCAGCGTTAACTGATGCCTCTGAAGCAATTTCATTTGCAACTTATTTATGCATATACAAATATAGGGTGATTTTAAGTAGTTGGTCGTACTAGAAATTATTTCCCTGTTTCGAACACATTATTTACACTAAATTTAGAAAGGCAAGAAATGAATGTTGCCTTAATTAAAAAACTTTTCACCTTACTTTCTATTAAATGTATGTACTGCGCTCTCAGCTGAAATTCGTTTAAACTTTTAATAACATTGATATTCACGTACCGTTGCTACATGATATAAATAACTTTGAAAAACAATCTGGTAAATTTAGCTTTATCTATCAATTCTATAGGAGTTTGTTTGTTATTTACATTTAAGCAATTTTAAGATATTGCGATATTAAGATTTATTTCGAGTGTTATTCTTGGAATCGAATTTGCGACAAAATAAAATAAAACGTATTGCTGGTGTTGCCACATTTGACTGTTTTGATCACGACAAAAACAAATTTGTTGTTTTGTGTAAATTTTAATAAAATTTCTCATGCACTTAAATCAATCTCAATTCTCTTAATATTTTCTTTTAATATAAATTTAAGCCATTTACAGAAAAATGTCCCTTTGCATGTGCAAATGGCAGTTAACTTTTGTGTAATTTGTTGCTTAAATTAAACTCTGAGTATATACAAATTTTATGCCCAGATGTGCATACAATATGCATGCCTGCTAATTAATATTAAAGTGTCATTTTTAAATGAAACCATAATCCTCATGAAAAAGCGTAAATTCTATGGCTTAAAAAAATTCTGATGTAAAATTCATACATTTTAATTCGTTTAAAAATGCAGACTACTTTCAAACACCAATAGAATTTTGTATGCTAGTACACATGAACAAAATTGAAATTTAGTATGAAAATTAAAGTGGAAAACAGAAGACTCCAAAGAAAATAGAAAAGAATAGAATTTGATTTGAAATTGGTTTTATGCAAAAATTTAAAATGGAGTCAGGCGAATACGGTTGTTAATAGAGCCCATTCAAAAAAATATTTTTGGGTCGTTCAGAACATTTGTTGTGAATAGACTGCCTTATTTGCAAATGTATTTATTAAATTCTCAGAGTTATTTGGTTTACTTTTGGTTTTGCATTTTTAATTTGTATGACACCATAGTGTTGGTCGTTTTAAATATTTTCACAATAAACCTATTTACGGTGAGAGCTTTAGTTTTTATCTTAGCAGGCTGCTTAATATTGTTTTACTTTTCACAAAAAATGAAAAGGACATACCCCAATATATAAGTTTGTTATTCCGTGTGTAGTTTCTACGCCGTACATGTGCTATCCTATAAAGTATATATATATATTGTGGAGCCTTATAGATGGGGAAGTCATTTTAGCGATGTCCGCTTCTACGTGTGGATGTCTGAAGTTGCTATAAAATCTCTAAAAAAAGCTTCGTATGCCAACTTGTTTTCTATATAAATTCAGCCCAAACGGTTTATTAATGGCGGAGCTATGAGCTCTGAAATGCAAATACTTTTATTTTTTTTATTATTTTTCTGAGTGGGTTTTTTGCACATTTTCTGTAAAATACAAGACGGAAGAAAAGTAGTATGCAGTTTTATCAGAGCTAACAGCAATAATATCTGACGAAAAAATGAAACAATCGGTCCACAAATGGCCGCGAAAAATCAAAGATGCAAATGATATTTATATTGGTTTTTTCGAATATCCGGTTTTGTTTTTTTATGAAAATTTTTAAGCTGTTTATGTGCGTAGTGTGTTTACACACAAGCACGAAACCAGGCAATCGGTCTTATAAAAATGTGTGGATGCATGTGTCTTTCAACTGACTTGTGTAGAAAAGAGAGATGCTAGAGAGAATTTTTTTGGGTATTTTAATTTGCTTATTTGAACTTAAATATTTATTTAAATATGTTTGGTTAAAAGAAACTTGCAAACATTTTAAATTAAATTAAATTTGATTTATTGGGCATTTTCTTATATTAAAAATTGAATGCCTAAAGACACAACTGATTTTTAAGTGAATGTTGTTAATTTTACTGAAATTAATTATTAGTTTTAGTATTAACAAGACAATATGTATTCGAAGAAAAGTATTTTAATCATTACTTGCCATTTTATTATCTTTTTTGTGTGGAATATTTCAATAGAATGTGAAAAATTAAAAATATGATTATTTGGCTACTACAGTGAAAAACATAGAAGACTCAGCACAGCCGCATTTTTATTGTTTTTAAATTATTGCAGTTAGTAAGCCAAGAGAGTAAAATTGAGAATAGAACCGAAAACGTTTGTGGTAGCTTACACATAAGGTAAGCAAATCTTTAAAGACTTAATCCAACTCAAAAAAAAAAATAAAGCTGCATTAACAGGGTGCTTTATAAGACTCATAAAATTCCATTTTGAACAAATAAATTTACAAGAATTATGAATTTTTTATTTTTGGTGTATATGCGTATACATTCTCATTATCATAGTTATCACTTTTAATATCATACATTTTTACTGACTGAAATAATGATGATAAATGTTTGTATGCCACATTTTATTTAATTATTTCATTAAAAATATTTCCATTCCCTTATACGAGAGTGGATGTAAGTCATAAATTCATTATTTATTATGCAAATACAGCTGCATACGTACAAAAAAGTAAATGGATTGTTAATATAAATAACGATGGCACAAATAAAATCCCCACATCACACTTTTATTGCAAAATAAAGAAATTGAATACAAGTTATAGCAAAAATATATATTTGTATGTATAAACTCTGAATATAAAAGTTGAGAAATTATATTATAAATTTGCAAATTACAAAAAATTAACACTAGTTTTTGTGGTATTTTTTAATAAAATAATAATTAATTAATTAAACAGAATACTTAAAATAGATCAATTAAATTTGATGTTTCCAACGGTAGACATATATAGGGTCCGCCAAATAACTTTTTTTTTTTTTTGAAAATGCTATAAAAACATGGAGTGTAGCTTCGGCTGTGTGGGACGTAGCACCGTCCGTTGAAACCAAGTATTGCCAATATCCTCCTCTTCAATTTTTGTGAACAAAAATTCGTTCAACATGGCCCGATAACGATCGCCATTGACTAACGGCCACTCCTTGCTAATTTTCGAAGAAAAATGGCCCAATTATACCTCTGGACCAAAATCCGCACCAAGCAGTGACTCGTTTTGGGTGCGTCGGCTTTTCAATGTATGCGTGCGGGTTTTCTGTGCCCTAAATGCGACAATTTTGCTTGTTTACATACCCGCCAAGATCAAAATGAGCTTCATCTGAAAAGATGATTTTTTTGGCAAAATCGGCATCTTCTGTAAGTCGATCGCAGGCCCACTTAGCGAAGCGAAAACACAACCATATTCTTTTAGCGGAAGGATAAAACTGATTATCTGTCAAATCAGACATGAGCTAAGTGTTACCATTCACGAAATAAGCACTAGTTGGAAAAAAACGTTCGATGGCGGATCCTATATAAACATGAACATAAAAATTAAGTGAACACAAGAACTACGCTGCTTTCAAATAAAAATATTGCGTTAGTTGTAAAGGCTTGAACATTTTTATATTTATAATTTTAATTTTTTATTAGACTAATAACACAAAAAACACAATTTTTAATAGATCACCTTTAAACTATTTGCAAAAAAGCTTCAAATTTTAATAATTCACAACTGCAAATTAAAATTTTAACGTGATAGACGACAGTTTCTGCATTTAGTAAGCAACTATTTTGTGAAATAATATTTTCGGTGGCAAAAAATTAAAGCAATTGGCAAATATACAACAGAAAATTTAGGTTTTCATTAATGTGTTTGTGTATACAAGCACAACATGATACACGATACTTAAATTCGTACTTCGCGAAGTATGAGTATTAGTACGGTTTTGTGATACACGTTACTACAAATCGTACTAATATTTTCACTTTTTTAACTTACAATATTCGGCACAAAAAATTAATTTTTGTAAGCGCGACGCTCTCCGCTGTTCTAAAAAAAATTTGTAGTACAACAGCATGATACACGATACGTTTTATCGTACTTATACAAGCTCCGCCCACAAAAATCAAAATATTTTGATTTTCATACTTCGAAGTATACTTTTGTAGTACGACAGCATGTTAGACGATACTTATTTCATACTTGTACGATTTCTCGTACGATTTGTAGTAACGTCTATCAGTAGCAAAATACAAATGTGTGTATATGGGTATGTATTCTGTGTCGTAGTAATGACACTACACAGCGCTAGTGGCAGCAGTATAATAGAACTACGAATACGGAAATCTTATCGAAAAATTATATTATTTTGTGTTCTTTATTTGATGTTAAAAATTTAATTAAAAATGTTTGGTTTAGAAATGTTTGCAAAATTAAATTAAATTAAATTGGATATCTTTCTGGGAATTTCTTTTTTTAATAATTTAAAAATTGAGTGAATTCAAACATTTTATTGCCTTTAAAAATGAGATGGTCCTCAGAAAGGACGGTTTCTTAGAACTCATTAATTTTACTTCCATGAACTGGAATTAATTATTTATTTAGGATTATTTAAAAATAGGTATTCCAAGAAAATTATTTTTATCAATATTTGTCATTTCTTTTTTATTGTTATATAATTTTTATTGAAAGGCTAGTTTATAAAATTTATTTTTTATAGATATTTCTTTCCAATAATAAATAAATAAATTGTTATCGGTTTCGTTTTATAGAGCTAATTTTGCCGATGCCGATCCGCTGAGAAGAATGTGCAACACATTTAACCAAATGTATAGATTTATTGATTTTTCCACAAGTCGTAATGTTATTAAAAAATTAATAATTGATTTTCTAAATTCATAATATACCTGGTATTTATATTGCTATGAATCTTTGTTTCTGTATACTTTTTGTTATATTCTTTATACTGTTATAAATAATAATTCAAGTACTAAATAATATTGTATTACAAATGCCTGTAAGGAAAATTTTCCATAGACTAATAATTAAATAAATAAATACGACCTCAAGCTGAAAAAAGTATGCATTTCAATTACATAATTTTTTGAAGTAAGTGAAGATAAATAGCTTTCCAGGTAATTCCTTATGTTTTTTACTATTTGTAAATATCTTTTCAGCATTTATGAAAAACTTATAAATATGTTAAGGAGATGTTAAGAATACGTTGATTTCTCTAAGAGATTGCAAACGAACCATAGAATATTACGGGTTGGTAGACATATCATTTTAAACAAGAGGTCGTCTTTATTTGTAATCAATTGCTCAAGTACTCAGAAAAAAGTTTGCATTATTTTAAAATAATTTTTGAAATGCCATCATACTCCAGTACTCTTCTTCTGAGGAATTTTTACCCTTACCCACTTTGCCGAGGTACCATTCCCGATTTTGCCCAGGAAAATTACCAAAATCAAAAAGGAATTTAATCTGTAACCTCTAAACTTTCTGGATATGTTTTAATATTTTCAGAAAAATTATTAGTTTTTATTTTATGATGCAAAACGGAAATTGCCAAAACCCTTCAGAGCAACAGCGCTGGAGTATATGAAAATTAAAAAAAAAAATGTTTAAATTATCCAAAGTAATTTCTGAGTATTTATGTTTTAGATAACAAATGTAGACGATTTGTGGTTCTTCCGGAAGTTGCTAAAATAACTCAGAGCAATAGCACTGCGGTATATGAAAATTTAAAAAAATATTTTAAAATATTAAAAGTAATATTTGAATATTTGGTTGGTAGGTTACAAATATAGATGATCTCCACTAAACTACTACTAAAAACATTTAATATTAAATGACGTAAGACGTATTTAATAAATTCGCCATTAATACTGAAAATATATTTACAAATACTAAAAACGTAATGGGGTAACGCGGCATATTTATTTTCACTTATTTAATTTTTTCTATGGTTTTGATATTTCGCTAACACAGTGAAGGGTATATAAGCCAAATTTAACTTGTTTAGTTTAAGAAATTAAATTAAAATTCGTATTTCTGTGCACACATTTTATTATGTTGAAGACAATTTTTTATTTGAAATTCTTATTTTGACAGCAGTTAAGCCTAAAATTTTAATTAGTTAAGCTTTAAGGAATGCAAATGCTTTTTAGTAAAAGAAATTCATTTAATAATCCATTAATTTTATAATAAAATAATTTTATTGTTTTTAATTTCTTAAAATTAAGTTAAAATAAATAAATGAATTAAGTAAGTACATGAGGCTCATTTTCAACTGTCAAGAAAATTAAATTTTAATTAAGAAACCATCTTTAATGATAAGAAGTTTTGTTGGATTGTTGTGCAAACTTAATTACAATGAAGAGAAATTTATAAGCACGAACGGATATATTACGTACAATAAATTATTCCTTACATGTCCTTTTTTTTATTTATGAGACTCATTTAAAATGAAATGCTGAGAGCTTTACATTCCTTGTGGTATTGTGTGTTCAATTATATAGGAAATTAAATATTAATTGAAGAAATAGCATAAAATTTCTAAATAAAGTTTGTTGGTACATTTTAGAAGGTTTTACTATATATTTAAGATAATTTATTTCTATTCAGTTGTGCGTAGTATGTAGGGTAAACGCTCCTAATTTCGGCATGTACCGGTAGTTGTAATTTTTGTTTTTATTACTCAAATAAGTAAGAAAACAAAAATAAATTTTTGGTTAAATAATATATTCAACTCCCTATTTCAAAAGAGTTCATCTTACTGAAATTAGTTCTCTGCAACACCTGCAGAAGGGCTTTTTTCTTAGGAAAATTTAGTGGCAAGACTAATTTTAGTGGGTTGGTAAAGCTTTTATTTGATACAATCTCCATGGAAAGAAAAGAGTTGATAAGTAAAAATTAGCAAAAAATATTTTTTTTTTTACTTTTTAATGATACCGCTCTTAGACACAAAAAATTTGTATCATTTCCTGTAGCCGTCATGGGGTGCCGATTATTCCTAAATTATTTTATTGCTTCTGGAGTCGTCAGCTGATTATCTTGAAAAAATTTCAAGGCAAAATGATCTCAGCAGTGTGAGCATTGGGACATTTTTTCCCAATTACTGGCACATTTGGGGTATTTAAAAAAAAACTATAAATTGAATAATTTTAATAAAACTACTTTTAAAAATAGTTTAATACATTTAAAATTAGACCCGATATTGTAATATTACAGCAATATCGGAGTAATAAAAGAGATTGCATTGTTGTTTCAAATATATATCCAGTATTTCTATTGAAAAACATTTTCGTACTAATTTTTTCTTTTTTTTTTAATTTTGTTTTTGTCTGTTCGATATATAATTCACAAATAATAATGGGTTTTATACCAAACCTATTTGAAAAGTGCACGATATGCATTTTGATTTGAACGCCCATTTTCATAATAAGCCTGAATAACTTTCTGAGTATCTTTTAATGAGTCAAATTGAGTTAGTCTGAAATTGAGAAATGTCAAATGAAATGCAGAAAAGAACTTGACGTTTAGGTGTGGTTCACATTCAACATCGGCCCTTAAAATTTAACCAACCATTATTTAGTTCGTTCATTTAGTTTATTTGATTTTTTGAATCTTCATCACATATATAATATAAAGTTCAAAAACCCTTAATTGTCATTGAATAATTATTGAGTAGAGTTTCTTAGGAAAATAGAAAGTAAAACAACAAAACAAAATAAAAAAAAAAAACTTAAATCTTTATGTATTATAAAAGAAAAGAACTGGCAACTTTCGTTCTTTCGTGTTTATTTTCGTTTAAATTTATTTATTTCAGCCGTTTAAAATCAAGAGGAAAATGGACAAGTTCGTTAAGTTCATATACAATGGGAATAGTTTGTTTCTGTACTACTCCAGACTATTTTATTTGGCAGCTTGCCGTGTAAGAAGAGATGCTATATATACTCGTACATGAGTTGAGCCGCTGCTGACCTATCCCAGCTAAAACGTGTCTTTTTGTTTAACAAATATTTGTTTGTTAAAATCTTCTATTTATTAAGAGGTATTACATATGCAACTTTCTTTTATTTATTAATTGGATTATAGTTAAATTTAACTTAAAATTATTTCTAATACAAATAAGTTGCTGAAATTCTTTTTTGCGAAATGCTATATTTTTGCTTCAACTCTAAATAGGAACATATTAACTCCTAAACACAAATTAAGCTTAGACTTACTTATTTCTAGCTTTAAAGTTAAATTTCAACGACTTATAGTAGAAATACACAAGGAATATTTCCATTAGAAAACTTTAATTATTTAATTCTACAACTACATTTTTTTGTCCTTTCTTTTAAATAGGAGTCGACAAAAACCAGTTCATTGAAGAGTTAGATAGCTAAAATGTTTCGCAAAAATATTCCTCGTAATGTTTTTCATAAGTTTGATGAATATTTCCTGTGCCTGAAATTGAAATTTCGCATGATTAAGTTTATTAAAACCCCAGACGTAAACTTTTCTAAGCGCTAATTACAACCTTGCAATTTTTTTTTGTGTTGTACACTAATTACGAGTATTATAATTTTTTTCTTTGCTTGTAATATTGAATTGTTTATTCCATTTTCTTTTTTGGCTTAACAATGATGCTATTTTAAATGGTATTAATGTGTCATATATTTAATCTACCCAACCATATTTCCTCACTTGCTTATTAATACGCAATATATAACACGTTAACAATTTTTTACTATTTTTTTTTTTAATTTACTGCCTTTTAAATAAATATTCTCAAGTTACATAAATAAGTACCACCCGCTGTCATATACTAAAGTGTCATTGAAATTTCCATGACTTGTGACTGTTGATGAGGATTATGCCACTGATAATTATTAAAAGTAATGATGAGTTTTTTTTTTATATAATAAAGCTCTTTACCTTTTTAAATATTAAAGAATTTTTAATAATTTCAATTTATGAATGTGATATTTTCTCATGCGTTAATCCCAGTTAAAACGAAATTAAAAAAAAAATTTATATAAAAGTAATGGAATTTGTTGGTTAAAATGCATACTTCACTTTTAAAATAGTCAAATAGTAACTATTTTAAACGCATTTAATGATTTGATTGTATTTCAATAAATGGACTTATTATGGAACATATTGAAAGCCACAAAAACAAAGGAATAACGCGTTGTTCAATAATAATAGTATTTCTTTTAAGCTAATTAACTTAATTTCCTTCAATGCAAAGAAATTTCCACAAAATGGCCTCCGTATCGCATACATAATATGTATATATATATTACGTTATATGAATTACAATTCAGCGATATAGTGATTAGTAGGATGAGGTTTGCTTTATGAATTTTCCGCAAAATTATTAAAAATTAAATTAATTGTTGAGTTGTTTTTTTTTCAAAATCTAACATATAAATTCATAATTCCTTATATGTTACATATGCAATCATCATTATTTTTGTTTAATATCTTTTTAATAAAAAGATTTATTATACCTCAACAGGCCCATAATACATGGTTGTCTTCCGCCTGATTTAAGACTAAATTTAATGTATGTATGTCTGTACCTACATATAAACCCAATATTATGTATGATTTTTTTTTTCATATTCTCATTATTTCAAATCAATAGTGATACTATAACACATGTTCATGTTAATGTCAACAAAAATATTGTGCCTTAAATTTTGTGTGCCACATACTAGGACACAAAATTCTACATACGAGTACATTTCAAACATATTGTTGTGTGACACATAAAATTAAATCCATTTAGGTACACACTCACATGCACACCTATGAACATAAATATATTACGAAAGCATTATAATTTATGACAGAGTACTCGTATGTAATATCTACACAAGAGAAAAGAAACAACACAGTGGTGGCTCTAAAAAGTTTAATTTTCTACTCTATATTTACGCTTAATAAAATCTAGTCAAAGTGCTGTACAAAAGGTAACAATACTCAAAGTGCTTTTAAAATTTAAATTGAATTGATATTAATGGTTTTTTAAGCTTTAGTGAATTTTATAAATTCTTTTGTTAAACGTGTTAGATAACACGATCCAATTTTTTTGTTTTTTTTTTTTTTTTTTTTTTGTAGTAATTTTAAAATTTCAATAGAAATTACTAGATAAATAAAAAAATTAATTTGACCTCTAATTAAACTCATAGTTTTATTCTAGTGATTCCAAGTAAGTTGATTTAATTTGTTATCTTGAAGGCTCATTAAGAAATTATTTGTATGTAATCAATCAATAGTAGTTTAAAAAAATTTCAAGTAAAATTACTGCTATTTACTTAATATATTTTTTGTTTTTAGTCATTTGATTAATTAGTCTACGTGGACGCAATTTCCTCATAATTTCTTTTTTTTAACTGTAAACATTTTTAAAGCAGTAAAAATATTTAGTGCTACTTTAATTTTAAAATTGAATCAGCATTAGTATGCTTAGAATTATCCCTGATTTATAATTTGAATAGCTTCAACAACATCATACCTATTCTGCCTTCCGATTACGTTCCCGAATTCAGTTACGCTACGATCGTTAATTATGAAATTTTAACAAATACTGATTGGAAGTGAAAAAGAACAATTAAATTCGGCTGTGAGGAGTCTTATATACCTTTCACTGTGTTAACTAAATATTAATATTTTTCACTTTCCACATTCTTCCTAAATATCAAATAAATATACGAGAAGAAGAGTACTTGGGTATGATGGCAATTCAAAAATTTTTTAAAAATAATCCAAAGATTTTTCTAAGTACTTGAGCGATAGAAAACAAATCTAGACGACCTCTTGCGTATAATGATGTGTACTAATGAGTTCTGACAACCTCATATATAAAAACAATAAAATGTCTGCAGGCACTCAATTTTTAAATTAATAATAATAGAAATTCCAAGAAATATATTAAATAGGCATACAAGTTTTATACAATTTAATTTAATTTTTCAAACATTTGTAAGCATTTTTTAAGCCAAAATTCTTTTTCATAAAGATGTCTTCATTTGTAATGCTATTACACTCAAGGTTTTAAAGGCCAGTGTGTATAAAGCATTGCGCACATGACAGCTTAAAAATTTCCATAAAAAAAGCAAAGCAAAAGCAAAACATGCATCAAAATGTGAAATATCGGTTGTATTTCCCTGCCATTTGATAACCGATTTCCTTTCCTTTTTTGCGGAGACATTAAGAATGCTATTTCTATTAAGACTGTGCATTTTTTTTGACCGTTTTGTAGTTTAGACAAAATACGCAAAAACACGAAGCAAAACTTAACAAATATTTTTAATATTTCTAGTCCATTTGTGGACCGGCTGCTCCGATTTTTTGCACAGACTTTATGGCTTTTATTTCTGATAAAACTGCAAATAAAGGTTTTTTTTTGCTGTTTTGTAGTTTACACAAATTACGCAAGTAACGCTCTGAAAATTGTCCAAAAATAGAGGTAGTTGCTCTTCATCAGAGCTCATAGCTCAGCTATTTATGAATCAATATATATAACAAGAACGTCCAACAAATTGACATGCTAAACTTTTCTGTAGGTCTTTTAGAGACTTCAGAAAGTTGTTTTCAACATACACACGGACAGACGGTCAAACAGACATCGCTAAATCGACTCCGCTACTTATAAGGATCTAGAATATGTATGCTTAATAGGGTGTCCATTTTCACTTTTTTGTGAAGGGTATATAAATATCAATTTAAAAAAACGTAGTTCCGATCGATAAGCAGAATACAAGCAACAGATAAAATACGATTGAAAAACTAAAGCTGCTAAACGGAGTAATAACAGCATAGTAGGAAGTAGAATAGTAACAAAAAAATTAAAAAAAAGTAAATACAAAAATACAATTTATTTAATATTTAATCGCATATACGAGTATAAACATTGAGCCATAATCATACTCTCGTCTGTATCATTTATGGATTTTAAATACTTTTGAAAAACCTATCGAGTTTGGTATGACTATGATTATGATATAATATTTTCAAATATTTATTAGAAAAAATTAACTCTGACTATTTTTCTTCAAGTCCATTTTTTTCTGTTTATTTTAAATTAAACCAAAAATATGTGTTAATGTAAATATTCCACTTTTTATAACAGACGAATTATTTATAAAAAATATCTTTAGACGTACGAGTTTCATTTGAACGGATTCTCTTTTACACATTTATTGGCTTAAAATTTTTAAATAAGTTGCTTTTAGTATCTCCATTTTATTGCCACCAGTTTATGTACATACTTCGTTCATGTGTATGTATGTATGAAAGTTGTAAAAGTATATGCTCCAATATTTACTGCATCATACCATCGCCATTACAAACTCATTGTCCAGTGTTTAAGTACACAATAGCTTAGCTTTTGTGTTTTTATCCTTGAACAAGAAGAGTGTATTGAAAGACACGAGCTACGGACAACAGAAAATTGCAAAAAAGTGACACTAAACATTATAACCATATTTTCTTGTCATCCAATGTTTTTTCCCCTTTATATTTGACCATTTATTATTATTATTTTAATATAATTTTTTTTACACATTTTTATTGGTTTCTATTTCGGCTTTTGTTTTTTAACTTCATTTTTATTTTGCTGTTGTCGCATAAGTTAAGGGAATCATCTCCTACATGAAAAAAATAAGATTTTTTAACATACATTTTCTGTGAACGGCTAAATTCCCTTTAAGAAATTTTTACAAATTCAGTTTTGATTCTTCTTGAATTATGCCGGTAATAAAGTTAAGACCGGTAGCTTGGTAGTCACAGATTCATATCTTGCTTTACTTAATGCTTATCAACTTTTTAACAAACTTGGTTGTTATAAAATTAATTGCTTTATAAAAACCAAACCAAACCACAGAAAACAACTTCGGTTGTGAGAAGTAAAGTTGTTTCCAACCAAAAATTCATTTGTGATAATCAAATTTTTTAGTTGTATCAACTAAAATTCGATAATACAGGCCAAAAATTAGTTTTGTTAAAAATATTTCGAGCTGTAAGACTGAGTTTCTATTATCAATATTAAAAATTTCGGTTATCAGAACTGAATTTTTGATTGGTCACAAATTTAGTTCTCACAACCGAAGTGACTTGGAATGCTTAGAGTAAATTTCAGAGAAATCTGTTGCAAAATAGAATTTTAATATTTAAAAACTCCACTCTGCATTGTTTTGTACGCGTAAAAGTGGGCGTTATAAAAAGTGTACTTACGAAATTTCCAAAAAAAAAAAAAAAAACAACAGAAAATAAGTAAGAAAATTGTTTTTTTATTCAATCGTTTTATGTATTTATGTGTTGGAATTTTTAGGTTAAAAAGAAAATTTAATCTTTATTCGTGCTTAATTCCAATTTTTGGTATGCAAAATGCTTTATTTTCCATGATATTCTCAAGGAAATTTTTTTTTAAAATAAAAAATTTTTCAAAAATTTTAAATGAGAATATCATGGAAAATAATATATTTTGCTCACCAACCAAAAATTGGAATTGAGCACGAATTATTAATAAATTTTATTAAACCTTATGAGTCCAAATATGTTGTAGGGATTGTGTATAAAAAAAGTAAGAATCTCGTTTTTACTATGTCTCTCGTAGCCAGTACAAATTTGGTTCCTTCTAAGTGACCCGCTCAAAAGTAAGCGTTTGCAATCCAAGAATATATAGTAAACATTCTTACAACATATTGATTTTAAATTTTAAAAAAACTATAGAATTTTAATTGCTAAATCATTTAATAATGGGCGTATCGATATGTTATATAGCCTTTATTATATATTGTTGAAAGAATCAATAAAAAAAATTGTTTTTTCTTCTTTATAATGTTGGTATAGCCGAGTAAAATAAAGAAGAAAAACAAGTAAGCAATTGAGCTCAAAATTTATAAGAAACTTTATTTTAATCAGACAAACATGTATAACCTATGTTTTATTTGTATTTTTGAAACATGGACAGATAAAATACTTGTTTGCTTAATGCAAAGAATTTATATTTATTGAAGAAAAAAAGATAATATAAACCAATTCATATTGATAAAAACATTCAAAAATGTTACAGGTGTGCCGAAGATTAAATTTTATATTCTATCTACTTGAGCTAATGTATGACAATTATAAATATGTGTATGTGTAGGTGTGTGTGTGTTGGGAAAACAATTTAAAATATTCAACAAATAAAAGTTTGTTATTAAAAAAAAATATGAAAAGGTATTGTTTCCGAAAGTTATTTTTATACATAAAAAGTATGTATTTATATTTACTTGCATACATATTTCTTATACATAAAAATAAATTCTCTTTGTTATATAACTGTCAATGACTACTCATTTCATTTTACAACATTTATTTGTATTTCCATTATTCCAAGGGGAGTATAAGGCCTTATAATATACATATTGATGATCAAACTCAAAAAATTTTTAAGTCATCCATCTATTATTTAAAATGAATTGTTTTCTCGATTTAATTAATAACATCACAATCCAGTAGCAGAGACTAATTTTTATTAATCATACACATGCATATAAATACATTTTTAATTTTTTATTCACCTTAAAACCAGAAAAACAATTGAAACAGTTGTTAAAACAATTTAAATTATTATTGCAAGCAACAACACAAAAAAAACTATACAATTTGCCTAAAAGAGAAAAAAAAACCATTTGAACCTGTTCACAACTCAAGACCGCAACAAAAAAGTTACAATTATTTCACTGCCATAAAGAAGCAAAGAAGAAACAAAAAATGTAATTTTTACACACATTCCTGCATTAAATGTATGCAGTCGTTAAGGTGATGATTTTTTTACTCTGTCTGATGTTGATTTTTCTTTTTTTTATAATTATATATGAAAAGAATTATTGTTAAAAATCAACAATACAATAAAAGCGCAAACAAATTTCTAAGTGAGAGAGACTTATAAATGCCCTACATAATTTTTTTTAATGTACAGCGTCATCACCAAAGGAATCTTTTCTACAGCTAAGGTTAAGGCAGGAATCGAACCTGCTTAAAATAAATTCATTTAAACTTAACTGTGATGCACTCAGAAAAAAAACTGGGGTAATGAGGACAAAATTTGTTGCCTAGCAAAACTCAATTGTAACAATAAATTTTTTTTTTAATTGTAGCAACCAGAATTCAATAATATAATAAGATGATGGGCTTTCTATCGTTACGCTGAAAAAATACGAGTACTTCAACTGATTGGCAAGAAATTTAGTTAAATTAGTTTTCACCATCAAAGTTGCTTTTGCAATATAGCTGGAAGGCAAAAGCCGTTTTTCATTAACTGGCCTCGCTTATTTGGCTTTTGGCTGGGCTTGTTCTTTTTCTAATTTTCTAATAAGATGTTCAACGCAGCCCTCTCTTACTAAAATTTTTTTGGGCATAACGTTTAGGAAAAAATGTCCCCCTATTAGATATAAATAAATTTCAGGAGAAAGTTTGAAATACCATAGAGGGTCAAATCTTTAAACCCAACCAGCAGCCAACTGTACAAAATCTGTTATAATCGAAGTAAAGTTCTTAATATACTTAAGTCTGGCTAAAGACCAGTTATGGGAAAATCTTTTGTAAGGGAAGCCGGTGTTCGCCGTATCATTTAGGATAGAATCTTTGAACGTTTAACATTAAATAGAGAACTAGGTGTTCCAACTTTATTATTCAGTCATGGGGAATGCCAGTAGAAAAAAAAATTAAAAAAACACACACACACACATAATGAAATAATATCAAGTTGTTTCAAAGCACCAGGTGATTATTGTTTATATTTTTTTTTTGTGGATTATAAATGTCAAAATTTGTGTCATTTTGCTTTTCCTCTTTGTAGTGTATATACAAAATTATATTTTTTTATGTGTCGATTTGGACATCTCAGTATAAAAATATATATAAACAAACAAATATTTACAAAAAACAAATTATAGACAAAAAAGTTTAGAATTTTATTTTTTAACTAGATGTTTTTGACTGATCTCGCCCGATCCGATCCGATACTTTGTTACGTGAGAGAAATCTCTTAGTAAATATAATTTTAACCATTATAAAACACATTCAAATAAATAGACTAGGACCACACACAGCAGTTTTAGTTGGGCAATTCTTAATTTTGTAATAGAGGGAGCAAAGAAGAATGAAAAGGGATACAAACTTGCTAGTACTCCGAAATTCCCTTTTGTTCTCTCTTCATATTTTTCATAAAGATGTAAGAAAAGACAACAGGTAGCTTGAAGGCTGAATGAATGACTGAATAAGAATGATAAAATTGCCCAAAGAATTGTCCAACTTAACTTGCCATATGTGGTCGTGATGTAAGTAGCTCATGCTTTTGTTAGCATTATTAGCAGAGGCACTAGCTAAAGTGGTGAATAAAATTTTCCAAAGCATAATTTCAGATCTCTATGAAAAATAAATAATTTTCTTCTGATTGATTTTTATCATTCCCCACATTGCCGAGGTACCATTCCCACTTTTGCCCAGGAAAATTACCAAAATCAAAAAGAAATTTAATCTACAGATTCAAAACTTTCTGGAAGTGTTTCAACATTTTCGGAAAAATTCGTAGCACATGGGTATATGGAATTTAAAAAAAAAAAATTTTAAATAATCCAAAGTAATATCTGAATATTTGGTTGGTAGGTTACAAATATAGATGATCTCCTCTAAACTATTGCTTAAAACATTTACCGCCTTATCCAAAAAAATTAACTCGGACTTTAAAGTAAAATTTATGAAAAATTTTGTTCACGTTGATGTTAAAGTCTACGTTAATTTTTTTTTTTGGATAAGAGGGTAAATATTTAAATATCTAATGACGTAAGACGAATTTTTTTGTATGTTTTTGATATTTTAGAAGAATGTGGAAAGTGAAAAAAAAATAATATTTCGCTAACACAGTGAAGGGCATATAAGACTCGGCACAGCCGAATTTAACTTGTTTTTTTATAATGCTTATAAAGTTGTTTATAAACAGAAAATAAACAAACAAAAAACTAAATTCGTGCTATAAACAAATCAGGAAAAGATTAATTTTCAAATTAACAGGGATTTAAAAAAAAATTTATTATATCCAACTTATTCTGATTCATGTAGGAATTCATTGCACACTTTTATTGTATTTTTTATTCTAAAGTAAATTTTTGCAACATCTGTGTATATAAATATTAGCAACAATTGTTGTTAAGCCAACAATTAAAAGCCACAAGTGGCAAACAATTGATAAGAGCTTATGAATATACTTGCTCGTCTGCATGCACACATTTTTATAATAACAAACATGTAGCAGGTACATACATGTAGCATATGTGTGTGTTTCTATTTAAAATGCATTTGAATTTCTTACTTAATTCATTATTATATAGTTTTCTTATGTGCACTTCATATTAATACTTAATGAAGCGCATTACGGAAACAATGAATGAAGCAATTATTGTTAATATTTACTATCATACAGACTGCAAACTCAACAGCCAACTACTGAATAAAACACTTTAATATCATTTGTATTTATAAGTAAAATAATATTTAATAATTGTGCGGCAGATAGGTTAATGACAATTGCTTATTTCTATTGCTTTTCATATAAAAAACTTGTGTTTGCTTTTAATTATAGGAAATTTATTGTCCAATTTTAATATAAAGAAACTACTAGTAATTAAAAGTTATTAATTACGATTTATGTTATAAAAAATATTTGAGGTTGTAAATCAATAAAAACAACACTTATTGATGAAATTTAATTTGAAACAATTAGAGAAAGAATTCAAATTATTTCTATTCGTATAAGCACATTTCTTATTAATTGATACAAGACACTGACTGCGGCTGTTAATAACAATATAAATAGATATATATTTTGTTTAATTGAAATTTAATTTTCTTTTTGCAAATAGTTCATATTCGTAACCTTTCACTAGCTTCCGTAATAATTTGTTTAAAATTGAAAATTAATTATATTTATATGCATTTTTTAAAAATATGAAACTGATGTTAATAAGCTGTGATATCGTTGATTGATAATACAAAGTTTTTTCTTAGGAATGTATCATATAGCTTTCATAGTGGACGTGTATTCAACAATAATTACATAATATTATAATACAACGAACAGAATGAACATTTAATGTAAAAGCAATTAACTTGAGCTAAATTAAAAAATCAATGCCAACGTGCAAATCCCATAAAAGATTAGTGACTTAAAAAAAATTATACGTTTTTAAAGTCATATTACGAAAAGTATGTACTGTGTTTGGATAACTCTCTAGCAAAATATTGTAATATTTTTTTTTTTTTGAAATTTCTTAAATGTAAAAGTTAGGAAAACAAATTTGTGTTAGAATTATTACGTATTAATGAACTTTAGCTTTCTTAAAAATATGCAAGGTGTCATTGAAAATAAAACAAAGAATAATTAAGAAGGTAAAACAACAATGAGTGGTGAGTGGTAAAACTGAAAATTCTACAGCCATTTGAATTAAAAATAAAAAAAAAGAAAGAAAATTCCCAAATGGTTTTAAATTATGCCATAAAAATATTTCTGAGGAGAATTGTAAACAGAAACTGATTTTCCAACAAGAATAATAAATTACATACCAGCCATAGATAGCAGGAACAAAACAAATAGCTTGACACAACATTAAGCTACGGAAACAAAATACCAGTAGGTAAGCATCCATGTGCTTATGAAATGCCAGGGCAAGTAAAAGCCATTTCCTTTCTGGTACCATAATTTTTGTGTATTATTGTTATTATTATTATTTTTTCTTAGCTATTCCCGTTATCTAAATTTAAAAATTTCCGCTGAAGAAACAAATATAAAGCAAGTAAATTTTCTTGGGTGTAAATTTTACTTAAAAATAAAAATAAAAACCTCGAACAGAAGCAAACAAAAAATTGTAAAAAAATACTGGTACATTAAAGTATTTAAGTATTTTACAAATACGTGCAAAATAAACTGAACACGGCTGGCTTCATTTCATTTAACATTAAGGTTAAATAAATACAGCAGCGTCTTGTCTTGTTAAGGAATTGTAAGCAGGAAACAAGACAAACACTTTCATTCAGTGTTGTCAAATGAAATTGTTACAAAATCGTTAGATTTAAAAATAATTTTAATAAGAGATTTGTTGTATTATTATTAGATTTTTACTACTCAAAATATTTATTTATTCCTCTTGACTAAATAATTCCCAGAATTCATTGATTCATAATAAATAAAGCAAACTTCATTCCATTTTAACACGCCTTATTCACACAGAATTTTTAAATAATAGTGGAAATCACTCTTGTTGGCATATGTGCAATAAAAGTACATTTGAACCTATTTCTTGCTACAGTGCGTGAGAGACCTTCCCTAAGATTGCAGCAAAAAAAATCTTCACAGCCCACGATAATAATAAATTTGCATATTAATAAAATTCTTGAACTAACAACAATTCCAAAGTTATCAGAAAAAATATTTACTTCACGTCGCTTATCTGTAACTTTTTATTTAAAAACAAACCAATAGAAGATTATGTTACCTACAAAATTCTAGTTAGAGTAATAAAAATACTATTTTAAAACTATTGAAATTTAAAGTAATCAAACTTTACAAATAATTAAATAATTGTTAAAAAAATAAGTAATTATATTTATTGTTCAAATATGCATGAAAAATAATATCTTAATTATTCGATCTTCTTATTTTTATTTTATGTAAAATTTATTTGAGCTTAAGATCTTTTTTATTAATTCTTTTTTATTTTTTTATTTTTATAATATATAATCTTTGTGTAGCGAAATATCGAAATAAAAATAATAAAATTATGTATTATAAAAATAAAAAATAATTAATAAAAAAGATCTTAAGCTCAAATAAATTTTACATAAAATGCATGAAAAATCTTTTTCAATAATAATTTTGTTATAATCGATGCTTCTTTAATTTTTGTATGCTTGTAGGTGCCTTTTGCTAATCTATCAACCTGGGAGTCGCAGGTTCGATTTCTGCTCGTTAAGAAATTTAATCTTAGAATTAATAATAATTTTTTGTAATTTCGCTAAAATATAAAAAAGAAACACAAGAAACCGTCAAATTGGCAGCACATTGTGAAATCTGACGATTGTGTTTTCATCATACATTTTCTCTCATCTTAAGTACACGAGTTTATATGCTTGTGTACAATTACAAATTGCTTTTTTTTAGTTTCATACAACAGAAATACATAAATTGCACATTTTATTTATTTATTTTTGTAATGAAAAAATAAGAAATAAAATAAAATTTAATAGAAATTGTTTGAAAACATTAAACTTAGGGTTCGCCTATAAATTGCGATTATGATTACAAAACAACTCCGGGCAGCTAGCCCACTCATATACTTTATTAAAATAAAACAAATCATATTCATACTCAAGTTGGTATCTTTTTAAAAATGATTTTAAGTAATTTTAGTATATTATTCCATCTTATAAATTTATTATTATTTAACATTAGTCAAGCTTAAGATCTTAAAAATATTGTTCGACTTTCTTTTGAAAGTCTATTATTATACAAATAAATTTACCTGAAGAAGACTTTCAAAAGAAAGTCGAAATATTGGAAAATATAAATAAAAACAATTTTTTTAATTAATATTAAATAAATATAAATGATTTTAAGTTTATAAAATTTTTATGAACAAAAGTAGCCTGACTTTTTCCGACTATGATGACTTATTCTGATTCTTTGGTTTATTTGCATTGTACCGATTTTTTCCAAAGTTTGCGACTACAAATACGTTTAAATGAGCAAATAATTGCAATCATAGTTGCACTTAAAATTTTCTTACACTATCCGTCAGTCTGTTGTTTTAGTCTATTTTTACTGAAATGATTTTTCCTAAGGTTTGCCAATAAGTAAACCCCTAAACTAAATATAAACACAAGAGCAAACAGGAAACCCAAACAACGAGCATTGTTGTCACAACAAGCATGTACTGTCATCAGGTAACAAACAGATGGAAAAATAAATTCTAAAAAGTAAGCAAAAACGAAGCATTAAAGCCGTAGTAACAAACTGTTAGAACCCAACGGAAGCTAAAATGAAATCCCATTGGCTTTTAACAATGCTTGCTGATGATTATGATAAGATGATAAAATGATTTTTAAATTGTAAAGAAAATCATACTACCTGCATAAACGTAAATAAGATACACATTAAGGAAACAAATTTACAACATTTTCAAAAAAAAAAAAAAACAAAACACTTTACTTATACTTAATGAGCGTATTCACTTGATGTCATAATAGATGGTTAAAAAATATATAATATAAATTTTTTTTTTTTTCAATATTCAGTAAAAATCATTACAAATGTTCAATTTTGATATCAATTCTGATTAAAAACAAAATAATTTTTCTTAAAAAGTAAACAAAACAGACTTATTTTGTGGACAACCTATTTCATGTGATCTAGCACCAATTCTCCTGCTAAATTGAAAATTATTCTACTTGTACACATTTTATAAAATACATACAACATCTGGTAATATATTAAAAATTGTAGCTGGTCAAGGTCGACTTTACTACTGCACAATAAATATATTGATATCAACTTTGTCAACTCTTCCTTTAGTATGTTTTAATCTATCCTATCCTATCTATCATAACAGATGTGAGAAGACGAAATCAGCAAAACAGCTTTAATTTTTTCAGTAGATAAGACCACAGAGTATAAATAATTTTGTATTTATATAGCGATACATTCTATTTCTCTATTTCTATGTGGTCGGAAAGATAGTAGAATCTGACTATAAATTTAAATTTAAAAAAATCATGATAATCTTACGCTTGGATTTAAATAATACAGAAAAAATGTTGAGCAGAGGAATAACTAATGGGAGAACGGAAAATGTACGTTAAATTAGGTCCCAATTTACAAAAACTACACAGCACAATGCTTGAAAAGCTCATACTTCAACAAAGACAAATAATAAAGAACGACACATGTCCATCTGTACTGTAAAAACAGTACTGTAAAAAATTTTCCCACAGTATTGTATAAAGATCTAATTAAATTTTAGAAATGAAAAGTGCTCAGCAGTAGCAAGACTCAGAATGAGCTGCTAAGCAGTGGGGCAATGTTTCCAGGAGATCTAGGCATTAGTAATGAGTCTCGTATTGTAATTGAGAACTGAACTACACAATAGATTTTAAGAGTCACGGTGCTATTATAGCCCATGATGATGATAGTAATTTATTGGTGTGGCATTTATAATTCTGAAAAAATAACTTTTTTAAACGGACTAATTTTTATATCCTTTACTGTAAGTGTAAGAAGGGTATATATTACTTTGTGATTCCGTTTGTAATTTCTACAGAGTACGGAGTCGATTAAGCGATGTCCATATATCTGTCTGAATGTCCGTCCTATCGTTGAAATTAACTTTCTGAAGTGGCTACGCAACGTACAGAAAACCATAGCATAGCAATTTGTCAGTTGTTTTTGTCTTTCTGTTGCTATTGACATTCAGTCGGATCTGTTCATAAATGGTGAAACTAGAAGTCAAAACCGCAACGACCTCTATTTTTGACCGTTTTCAGAGTTTCTTTTTGAGTATTTTGTCTAATAGACAAAATAGACAGCAAAATGTCATAATGTCTGTGACAAAAATCAGAGCAATCAGTTCACAAATGGTCGAGAAAAGTCCGAAATTTTAAATTTTTATTAATTTATTTTCTTTCTCATAATAAATCCGAATATGTAATCCACAAAGTAGTTTTATGTGGATGTATGCAAAGACAATGTTAAAGGGGGTTTTAAACTGAAATATTGAGTAAAACTACTTGAAAAAAATTTAAATCAAATGAAAAAGTATAATAGTGTGGGTGAAAATAATACATCAGAAAATATGAGTAGAAATTTCACAGTCATATGGCTCTTATCAGGGCTGAATTTTTGCATACAAACAAAGAAATAACAAAAAACAGTGGGCAAGTGTAATGAAAATCTTAACACTTGCATTATAGTGTAAAATCCGCATAAATAATAGAAAACATACTTTATTTAACTTAACTACCTTTGATATACAAAATTTATACAGAACTGGTCAGCTAATTAAATAAATTATCAAAATGAAACAGTCAAAAACAAAAAAGAGATAAACAATCTGAGATTAAAAGCAAACAGTTAATCACTTCAGTAAAAACAACACGAAAATGTTATTTATTAAAGAAATTATATAAAAAGTAATTTGTAAAGAAACAGAAAGTAATAAAAATTTGTTGAGAAACAAAAACCCCCACAGATGCATACAATATACCTGGGCACAGATATGTTCTAAAGAATTGATTAAGTTAATTAAAAAGAGATTTAATCGGTTTTGTTTTCATGAATTTTAATAGAAAAAAAATTTTAAATGTCACTCTCAATTACAAATCGAAAGAAACTAAGTAAAACGCTAATTATCGTTATTTTAGTATTATTTTTTTCAGAATATAAAAACTTTGATTCCAGTTGTATGTTTACCATCATCGCTGCCAGGAAATAGAAAAAGTTTAATCACACAGGAAAAAACTTAGAAAAGAGTTAAAAAATATAACTTAAAAGAAAAAAATTAAGGAGAGAAAATTAGGTCGTTTTTCACATAGCTTTAAATAGTTATTTTTTAATTTATTTCAATGCGATTTCTATTCTGCTTTTTAACTTTCTTTATTGTACTAAAACTACCAACCGATAGTAAATACTAGACAACTAAATGCTAAACGGATCAAATAATGATGGCTTTCTATCCATTTCTATAAATGTGTCTTGAAAAATAAAGCTTCGATGTGAAGTACCTGCAAAGAATAAAGTGTATTTATTTACAAGGTAAGGAGGCAAATACTTTTCCTCACTCCTTTCAAATTTATCCTGACATATTAAAGTTTTTTCAAACATATTTCACTAATTATGCTTAAATTTTTCCTACCAAAGCAAATGTAAAAGTTTTTCTAGAAATAATTTAAAGTAGTAGGCAACTCAATTTAATATTATGAAGGCAAGTTTGAAAAGTTTACTGAAGAAACTCATTTATGTTTGCTTAAGTATGATTTGTTTTAATTTTTCCAAACAAGGTATTGGAGCCTATTTTGAAAAACAAAAAAGACTAAGAAAAAGCTAAAGGCTAAATCATAAATTTCGAGAAAAAAGGCTAAAACGGCAACGCTAGATAATTTTTTGAAATTAAATTTTTTGCTTTAGGTTTCACATTGCGGAATATTATGTTTTTATTGGTTTAATTGTGACATACAAATTTATGTTCAGCTAGAATTGTACAAAAGTGCTGTGCTGTATATGCTCAGGTAATTGATGATTTCATCTGTGTATTAGAAATGGGTATTACTGTAGCTCTTTTAAGCATTGTGTGTGTATGGGTCTGTATATGTGTGCGTGCATGTGTTTCCTGACCATTAGAAACATGTTTGGAACGGATATTGACGTGAATGCATATAAAATGAAATATTTGCAGTACCAACCGCAAATAATTTTGTTATTCAAGTGTTTTTTTTTTTTTTGTTTTTTGTAATAAAATTTTACTACTTTAAATAAAAATTCTGTAAATATATTTACAGCTGATTCTACTATTTTGAAGGAAAATTTATAGTAAAGAAAAGAGTTAGTCCCTCAAATTCAAATTTTTTTTGGACAACTTTGCTTAGTAAAACCTAAAAATTTGTATTCAATTCGATTCAATTCGAATGAAATAAATTTTTCATAGATAGATTTCATTAATAAATTTTTATTTTAATCGTTTTGGTTACAGCGTAAACGTCACAATCAAATTACTCAACTTTTTCAAATTTTTTACAGCAAATTGCGGAGGCGTGCATATGCTTTTCGAAATTCATTCCAATGGCTCATTGTCGCTGTAGAGAATTAACTTGAGATATCCATGCAGAGAATAATTTCTTGGGAGTTAGACGGTAGGTATGCATGTGTATGGATGTAAAATTCTTTACTAAGCGATTATTGCTTAAAATAAATTAATTGTATCAATCATTCGTTATGAAAATTTTTAAATCTACGAAAATCCTTTTAAATTTTTTAACTTCTTGCTAAGTTTTTGTTATGCATAACACATAAAGTTTTTTAAATATGTGATGATATAAAGCTTAAAGAAAAAAGAAATAAAATAAACAAAGCATGAAAATGAAACTGAAAGAAATATGAACTCCTTAAAATTAAAAATTTTATTTTTGCTGCTGTTTGTGCAAATAAGTGGCCCAAATTTTCAAACAATTCGTAGCAATTTTCAATTTTATTTTTTGCTTAGTCTATTTTTTTATTATCTCTCTCAATTCTTTTTGTTTTCTTGGTAACTCAATAACTGCCATTAATCCTCAATATGAAATCTGAAAAGTAGGAATACTTATGTAGGTCTTTTCAAGAACACAAGTATAAAATGCGCAAGTATTTCTTAGGTTTCCTAAGGAATTCTTTATCTGCCTTAAATGTAAGCCTTTTGTTCAACATAAAACGCAAACAAAAAGAAAATGGAGCAAATATAGTGAATGTAAGAAAAGAAGTAATAAATACGTGTTCTACTGCCATAAATATGTTAGAATGTATTCAAAGAAAGAAAAAAGAAAAAACAAAAACTGTACAGGAACAAGAGAAGTTTATGGTGTGAATCAGCAACACAAGCAACGAGAGTTCCATCTTTAGAAGTGTGATCAACTATTTATTATCATCAAAAGCAGACACACACACTCAAATAACTAAGGTGAAACTAAAATGGTAAAAAATTAAAATAAAAATAAATATTTTTAAAAACAGAAAAGGAAACGGAAATTCAATGCTTGTAATGTTCATATGAAACAAAAAAAAAGTTCACTAAAGGAAAGAAATATAATATACGAGCAGATACTTTATTCGAATGCACACATAGATCGACGTAGATACTCGTATTTATGTAAGTGTGTATGAGCAATTTAACACGAGGTAAAAAAACAAAATCTTTATTCGTTGTTTACTGTTGTTGTTGTTTTAAAATTATGTTCATAATATTGTTAAACAAATCTCTGCTTGTTTCATTATAAGATTTTGTCAAGTCCCTTTTATACGACTATGCGACGTTTATTTCTTTTTTCTTTCTCAACTGTTAATCGGCATCTTGCATTTAGTCTTCAAAATAATCATATTTTTTTTAAAAATGTTTGTTGATGGCTTTATGACGTCAACATTATCGAAATTTTTCATATAATTTCTTCATAAATTTTACTTTAAAATCTACGTAAAATTTTTTTTTTGGATATGATTGAAAATATAACGTTAGCAGTCAGTACAAACAAAAATAAAATTTAATTAAAAATACATTTTTTTAATCATATTGTAAGGCCACTTATTAAAAATTACGAATAGCTTAAGTTAGGGTCTTGCAAGCCACATGGGGCTTTAAATTAAAAGATACTGACAACTTAAATGCCTAAAGATCGGCCAAAAATCATTTATTTTTACTACTTGTAATATACCTAAAGAATAATTTATTATTTTTCAACCAATAACACTGTTTCATTAGTCTAATGACGACATTCATCATCATTAATATAAAAAACTCTTTCAGATTAAGAGAGTTTTACACTGTAATGTTGAGTAAAATATCCAAGATTGAAAAAATACGGATGTTTCTAAAAAATTTCTTAAACCTTTGTACTTTCCAAATAAAAACAGTTTACAAAATCGAATAAAAATATTAATTTTTTTTATTATAAATATTTAGTTTAAAACACGCATAAAAACTTAGACCTTTATTAAAAAGTTTTTTATATAAACAAGTTAAAGTCGACTGTGCCTAATATTCATACTTTAAAATTCGGTTATTTTGGCTAAAGACCCCTTCAGGTAAATGCTGAAAATTTATTTTTGTTTTCCATACAATTAAGCGAACGAAACTTTCGTTCGTATTTATAATAATTATTTCAATTAAATCAATTCACTAACAACATCAGAGAAAAAGCTACTGTTTCATATTTATTTGTATTTATAAGCAGGAAAGCTTTTGTGCCCATTTTACACACAAATCATTTAAATGATACACATACATACACACGTATATGTGTGTAATCACGGCTGCCTGCTTTCGAGTGTGTCTACAACATACTCGTACATGGGCGCTTCATACAACAATTGTGCAAGTGAGTGCTCAAACGTATACTTACGCTCTTTCTTTTAGTTGCCAATTAAACAGCGGCGAATGCACATGTGGCGGATGCTTAGCAAAATTTTTTTTTTAATTTGTTTTTTTACTGTAACCTAGTAAACAGGTGGGCTTCAATGATAATGTTTTGTGTAAAATATTTAATGGTAAATAATAAATATGGCTCTTATGCTAATAGGTATTAAAGGGCTGCACAAGCATACTTAAAAGCCGCAAATGTTTGTCATCATGATTACTATGTTGCTCTCTCACTATAGTTTAAATTTTGTCCATTTCTGGTCTACACGTACACACTACGCACATGTATGCTTGCTTTTACACATTACGAACATATACAGCATCAAATTTTGGTTAAAAAAACCAAAGAGGAATTAATAAAAACTAAAATTAAAATAATATTTTTAATTATTCACGCCCATAGACCAATATGACGGTTATTTCTGATAAAACTGAATATAACGTTCAGAAAAATTTACAAAAATAGAGATAGTGGCCATTTAGACTTAGAGCTTCGCCATTTATGGAACGATCAAGCTGATTTTCAAAAGCAATCCGAAGACAGCAACACCTGAGAGATTGGCTTAGTAAATTGTTCTTTAGGTTCTCTAGAGACTTGAAGAAGTTGAATTTAACGACTACACAAGCAGACAGACCGACAACGCTTAATCTACTTTACTGTGTTTAAGGATTCAGAATATATATATGTACGGTGTGGAACTACAGGGTAACCGAAATAAGACCAGCTGATGTGAAACACAAATAACTTTTTTATTTTTTAACATAATTTATTTTTTCTTTTTGCAGATTATAACTGAACTCTTGGAAATTTAAAATAAATACAACAGCGCATTAAAATTATCGATTTTTATTATTCTTCTCAACGATCAATTATTCTGATGCAGCGAAATTATCGCAGTTTTTTTTAACGTAAGATCAGCGCTCACATCTTCAATGATTACAAGTTTAGTTGGCCGTTTTGAGGAACTGGGTTCAGTTGCCGACCGTCCAGGAAGAGGTGTTCATCGAAATATTCGTTCTGAAGACAACGTGGAAGCTGTGCAGCAGAGTGTTGCAAATGATCCATCTGTCTCAACTCGTCGTCGTTTCGGACAATTGGGTATACCCAGAACAACATTACAGAAAATTGTAAAGCTGGATCTTAAGATGTATCTATACAAACTTCACTAGGTCCCATTTGGGCCACCTGTTAGAAACTTATATATAACCTTTTTACTTACGGTGGAGGATATAGAAAAAATTCCTGCTTTTAGAGTAAAACGGCTATAGGGCCGTGACGAGTTTATTTAGGTCCACTACGACTACACCCAAATACCCAACTCCTTGTGTTTTCTTCTTGAAGTGGCTTGTTCAATCTAACTTAAAATAAATTTTTTTTTTTAAACTTAATATACAGGTTCTCCAAAACGAGCGATCAATTTGTCATGGAATTTTGGATAAAAATATTAAAAAAGTCTTGTGGTTTTCATATCATCATGCAGTTTCGTCTCATTTAATAAATTTTTATTTAAAAATGAAAGTAATACAGAATATCTTAATGGTAACTGTTCTTATAAATTTCTTTAAGTCTCTGCTTGCAGAACAACAATGATATAAATTGCTTTTTGTCTTTTCCCAATACAGCAATAAAAAAAATTAAGCACCCGTATTAGATTCCCTTCTTTAATCTTATGTTTTTAATATACTAAATGTAACCACCAACAAAAGTCTTGAGGTTTATATTCCTTCACGTATCTAAATTGAAATGGAAATGTAAGCCCTAATGTAAACACTTAAATTAATGTTGGCATCTTGCTAAGCCTTTTAACTGTTTTTTTTTTTACCAAAATAAACAAATTTAATTGCTTTCCTTATTTGTTTTCTCTATAATTAGAAAATAGTGGTGGTGGTAAATGTATTGCAAAAACTATAAAATTGTTAAAAATCATGAAATCAAAATTGTTTTTCCAAGTTGGAATTCGCCTCATAAAAATCATTTTTCTGAGAATTTTTTTTTGCTAACTCAAAGGAAACTGAACAAATACCTGTTTGTTTGTTTGAAAAATAAGTAATATATTTTTGCCTTTGTAAGCATAAACTGTTTCAATACTTTAATGCCAACAACTATTCTCGTGCTTATTTTATATTTTACATAAATACTGTATCTGCTATACTTTGTAATACTCGTAAATGCAAACTAATGCTGCTATAAATACTAAACAATTTTTATGAGTTTCTTATTTATGCCAGAATATTCACACATACACACTCACATACATTTACATGTTAAATTTAAGAGGATAAACAATTTTTTTTCTTTAGTTTAGCTATAAAAGCTAAAGAGTGTCTTTTTTTTTTAGCTGCATGAGAAATTTCGATATCGGTAAATACGTTGGCATTTTTGTGCTGTAAAACTTGGAAAATCCTTATGAATCGTTTAAAACTACCAATTTGTAGAAATTTACTTTGAAAAAAAATTTTTGTTTGTTTGTGAAGTTCATAAAACACAAAATAAGTGTTTATAGCTCATTTCTGCTTAAGTAGCTACGTTAATAAGCAATATTGCTGTATTTGGAGGAAACGTAATTTTCTAATCAAAATTTACTGTTTAGTGAAGCTTATGTTTTGGCAGCATCATCTGTCTTTACTTCTGGCCTTTAGCGTCAATGGCGAGCGCTATCGAGCCATACTCACTGAATGACATTTGATTTTAACAAGACGGCACAAGGGCAAAATCAATTTGGTGACAACTGAATTTAACATCTCTTAATTATTTTTTTTGCGACTTAAAGGGGCAAATTATTTTTTTTTTTTTGAGGCTATACTAAATCGTTGGCTTAAAGGGGCAAACCTTCAACTTATGAAGTATTGGAAGTCAATATTCATCCATTGATCAAAAATCGTACTGACCAAATGGACCGTGTAAATGAAATGAGATTGTGTATCCTATTATAATAAAAAGTTTCATTCTAACAATATATCTGTCTTTTATTATTTTAAGTTCTCATGGAGTTAGTAAAAACACCCGTTAAAATTTTCAGCACATATATATTTAGCTTTTGCAAGTTTACTACGATTTAAATAGTTGTAAATTGATCAGTCTGAGCTTAGTAAAGCTAATGAAATTTTTTTAATCAAAGTAAAAGCAGCTAACATGAACATGAGCCTGAAAAACTGTTTTGGTTAGGAGTTAGTTGATGTTATATTGAATAACAGGGTTGGTTTGGTATGGGTGCCAGGTCATAGTGGAGATGTAGGCAATGAGAATTCAGACGAACTCGCAAGAAAAAGGGCCGCTTGGAGCTCTGGCTGGAAAGAGAATCGCAACAATACTGGCAGCAAACAGCTACCCTGATAGCGAAAATATTCACTGCATTCCGATATCGGAAGAGAACAAGGGAATTACTTATCTTGACCTGGTCAAGAATTCGCATTGGACCCGTTTCGGCTACTTAGGACAAAATTACCTACAACCGTCGGACATGGCGGACAAATCATCTAAAGAAGTTTCTGAATTCTTAATGAATACCACACTCTAGGAGGATTTGTAACTTGAGAGTTGTGTCACAATAGGTCTATTTTGGCCACAGTGACCAGGTGACTTGTTCTCTCTCCGCATTCTAATTCTAATTCTAAGATTCTAAGATGGTACAATTTCGAAGTATAACTACGTGAAAGAGACTAATCTATTACATGAAGAATAACAAAACCTTTACCTCCAAAGTATTTTTAATAACTATAATACAAATTAAATAAGAATAATAATAATTTCCTCTTTTATCAGAGAGATTTGTACGATTTAATGAATTTATTCTGATAATAAAATATTTCCATACTCGTGCTAAATGCCTGGGTTCGGTATTAAGGTTATTTGGGTAGTCACATTCATTTCTTAATATAATTAGTTTCTAAAGCTATTATTTCATGACATTATTTAAAAAAAATTTTTTTAAAAAGTCAAATTGATACTTTGTGCACTAAACCACTTGTTAATTTATTTATTTATTTTATGAGCACATTTGAGTCTTTTCATAAATTTAAATTTCATTTCACACGTCCATTTAAATTATAAGCCTATAAAAACTTTATTTATTTATTATTTTTCTTTTCAATTTAAGAAATTTCTCACAACTCAATCATTTCATTTCCATTATTGTCTAAATTACACACTACAAGCCTGCGGCAGTAGATGTCTACACTAGATATCAAATTCTTGGCACGCATTTGATGAATTGTGGAAAAAAAAACCAAAAGCACAGAAAATGTAAACATTTATAAATCCAGAGAGAAAAACAAGCAGAAAATATATTAGGAATAATAAAAAAATTTGTGCCACGAGTATGAATAAATGACTGAGTGAATATTTTTTGTGTATTTTTTTCTTCTATAGCATCTGAAAAACCTGTAAGGGGGTGATGTGAAAAAGGAATATCTGAGAAGTTATTAAAAAAAAAATTTATTCAGCCGTAATTTTAGTGAAATGATACCTAATCTTACTAAAATTACAGCTAATTAATTTTGTTAAAAAGTGGACTTATACCACATTCAAAAATAACTGCTCATTTCATTCTTAAATCTCTAAATCATAATAAAAATAATAAATAAACGCCTTTGTGTTTTTCACTTTTATTAAACAATAAATTTTTTTTTTTGTATTGTTGGTGTCATGTTGCTTATGTTTTTTATATTGTTGTTGCTGCTGCTGTTTGAGCCACCATTGTACTCGTATGTTTGATAACCCTTGGGTTATTTACACTCAATTTGTTGTCTGATTTGAATAGACAGAAATAAATTCGAAATTTATTTTTCTCTTTATTTGGTTATAATTTTTTAGATTCTCTTGGGCGTGTGTAGGTGTGTCGTATGTTAAATTAATTTTCTTTTAACTTAAAATGGGGTCTTTTTTAATATTTACAATTTCAGTGTTTATTTAAAATTTATTTTTCAGTTAAGCAATTTTTAATAATCTTTTTTAAACAAACTATATTTATATAAGATAATAACGGCCATATTCATAATAAAAAAAATAATTTTTTTAATAAAAGCTTATTAAACTAAATTTTTATACAAAATTTTTTTTTAATAAATAGTTATTAAAAAGTGGTTTTCTTATGAATTTGGCAGTAAAACTAGTATTAGAGGAGAATAAGTCAAAATAGTGAAAAAGATTTTTTTCTTTTTAAGCCTTTTTTCATAAATTTTTTTAATTTGAAAAATTCGTTTATCTTCTTTTTCATAAAAGGTGTAAAAATTGTACTCAAACGTAACAAGGTTATTTTAAAATATTTTCTAATTAAGTCTTCTAGTTATCTATATGAAAATTCGAAATTTTGCATTGAAATTTTTTTAAATTGTTAATACACTAGACCCTAATCATAGTCACTCTAAAGTCGCTATCTTTTTAAAAACGACTTTAAATTCATAAAATTTTTATGAAGAAGAGTTAATTCTTAATAAAAGCCTACTTATTTTTGACTATGATTGTGGCCCATTGTTTTTAAATCCACTTAATAAGTAAAAAAAATTCGTAGAAGTTGTGACGAACAAAATCAGTTTTTATTCAAATTTTAATTAATTTTTTTTTTTTTTTTTTTAGAAACATAATTAAAAATAAACAAAAATTAAAAATTTATCACTTTTTTTCCTCTGGCATATTGCTTTATAAATTTTTAATAAAAATTAGAGGAACAAAAGAAAACTGAAAGTAACAAAAGTTTTCATACAATTTAAATTTTATGTCATTTTAATTTCAATACTTTTCAGTAGTACAAGAAAAAAATTACTCAAACAAGCTAGCAAGGCTGAAGAACCATATAATTATCATATTATTTTTAATAAAATTTTAGCTGAAACCATAAATATGTTCATAGCGAACATAATAATGTTAAAAATATGGTTGAATGTAAGTTGTTTTCTATTTTGTCTCTTCCGCAACCATATAAATAAAGTAAGTATAAAACAAAAACTTAAACGTTCAAACTCAACTGAGCTTGGTGAGTGGCGAGTTAATGCTTCTTAACTAAGTGTTCGCAAGTTCGAGTCCTGGTAGAGTCAACTAAAATTTAAAAAAATTAATTTAAGCACGATGTATTACGTAAAAAAATACAAATTGATAGAAAAGAAAAATCAATGGAATTAAAAAAACTTTCTTTATACAAAAAAATTAAATTAAAATTTTTTTAAATCATATTAAAATATGTATGTATTAAAAAAATTAAAAAAAAATTTCTTGCCTTGACCAGGGGTTGAACCGCAACATCTGCAGTTAAAAGCTAATTTTAATATCTTTGATTTAAAAATATACGAGTATATGGTTAAAAGCAATCATAAATCTAACCATACTATGTTTCCACCAGAATATAGTTGCCCCAACCATATTTTTTCTTTGCGTGAATGTAACGTGAACTTGTTTTGGATAAGAGCATTAGTAGTTAAATTTTTATTTTTTAAATATTTTGTCCACAATCTATTTATTACAAAGAATATATTTCATAATCAGCCGCATCCGTTTTAATAGCACTAATTTGATTTATTTATTTTTTTTTTTTTATTATTAAAATTTTTTAACAAATTTCTGTGAATTTTAATAAGCGGAGACATGGTCGTTTGCTTCAACTCTTGCTTTTTGTAATGACCACTGAAGACAGGATAAAAGCAGGTAGTAAATACTACCATTAATTAGCTATAAGTTGGAAGAGCAGAAAATGGTTTAATTGGGCTAAGCAATAAAACAGGTATTCACACACACAAAGCCTAATAAAGTAGATTTGTAGTAGATATTAAGATAAATTTATATAAATAGTTTTCCATAATTACTATTTAAAATCTTCTTTAATCATTAAATTTTTTGGTTTGTGGTAATTGTTATCACCCTTAAATAAATATGTAATAAAATTACAAGTTACATACGAGTTTGTATCTGTAGTTAGAAGGAAAATCATTTTATTTATGTGCATTAAAAAACTTACCTATTAACTAAGCATATCTCCTTCCAATATAAAATAAGTGCAAATCTTTTGTTAAGCATGAATTAAGTTTTTCTTAATGCCACTTATGTGACAAGAATTTTAAAAATTTAGTTTTTTTTTATTATTTTTCTTTTTTGTATTTTTATAATTTCCTAATTGAGCTGTTATTTACTTGCCTTTTATTATTATTAATGATTATTTGATATTAAACGACACTTTATCAACACTTAAGCTATACGTTTATTTCTTTTCATTTGTGTTATGCATAAAAATATTTTTGCAATTTGCTCTATTGAATGCACATTTAAAGGTCAGTTGATTTAGAAGATGTAAGATTTTATTTATTGCATATTTATTTTTATGAATTTAATTTAATAAATTTCCATTCATTTCAGAGGTGGGCTAGAAATTTATAATAAATTTGTGTTTTATTATTTACATAAGCACACACACACATGCTGACATTTATTCTATTTATTTTTGTTTCTTTTTTTTTTGTGTGTTTTGTTTTAACTTGCAACTATTGCTGGTGAATTTTGTTTTTTTAATATTAAATTTAGATGACACAATTTTTTTTGAAATTTTTTTAATGTTTTACTTTAAGTTTTAAAACATTTTTTTTTTCTTGCTAGTGTGAATGATAAATTACTGCACAGTTGTACATACATATGTACATATTTTTATATTGCACTATGTGATTGTATATGTGAAAATAAAAATTTTTTATCAAATCTCTTGGAATATTTTTTAAATAACTACATTTATAAATTACAGATTTGTTACACTCTTTTTAAATATTAATTTATTAACATAAAATTTCGTTTTAGTTTTTTTTTACAAAATAAGATAATTTACTGCAGTTGTTATATTTCCATAAGATTATAAAAAAGAAATTTTTAAAAATATTTTCAAGTGCATTTTTGTTTTCAGTTCTCTAGCAAAACCTTTATGAAATCTGACAGCTGGTTTTTTTTAGAAGACACAATTACAACATTAAAGTCGTTTTAAATTTTAAAGTAATTTTTTTTTGTTATTATTACAAATTGTAGTATTATTATTGTCAGTAACAATTAGGACTACAATTTTCAATTTTTAAAACCGGTTTATGGACGATTTTTCTAAAATTTTAAACCTTGGCTTCTGAAAAAAAATTATTATTTTTTAGTTTAATATCAAAAATTATTATTTGGCGATATACAGTTTATGAAAATAGTATGAAACGTATAACTTTCCCTTTATAAAACTCCGACTACCACTTGTGTAAATTCGGTAAATTTTTTATTTTACTTTTGACATAAAATTAAGATATTTATTTTATTATGTTTGTCTATATATTTTATATTATATTTCAGAATTTGTTTTCATTATTTTACTTCTTTTAAATCAATAAAAAACATACACAGACACTTATTATTAAATTTTTGGGACTTTTAAGCATAAACAAATATTTTTTTTTTTTAACAAATCATAATTACTTAAAATGCACTTTTGTAGGAACGAATCACCATAGCAAATAAACAATTAAAGAACTGCAATTAATCCATTACAAAAAAAAAATTCAAAAGTTTTTTAGCATTTGCTAAATTATAATTAATCATAAGTTTAAGATTTATTAAGTTTTTACACTTAATTTTCAAAAACTTTTTATTTATTTATTAAAAAACAAATTAAGCAATTCAGGCAATTGTTACTTAAAAAAAATTTTATAGAAACTTGAAAAATTTATAAAATTTTTCTTTTGTATTTTTCTCAATGTGTTTCAATTAATTTTATTCTGAAATTAGTTAAACTTGTGACATATTTAATATTTGGATTTCTATGACTTGATTTTAATGTTTCATTAAACACTTACACTTTGTTACACACATGCAAACCCAAAAAATTTTCTTGCAAATTTTTTTTTTTTTATTATTTGGCGCGCGCGACCTCATGTTAATAATTTTAACATACTTCCTTAGCACACAAAAATTTACTAAGCACCTTAAGGATATTTTTGTTGTGGTAGTTGTAAAAACAATAAAAATGAGAGCCCTTAAAAGAGTTTGTACAAAAACATAACTAGACTAGAGGTGAAATGAATACAGAAGAAAAAAAACACAAATCTCAAAACGTTGTTTTGCATATCCGTTTCACAATTGTATTTCCTCACGCGCGCACGTTAGAAATTTAACTGGAACCCTGCAATGGTTTTTACAACAGCACAACAGTAGTCAGTCAACAGCAGTAGACAGACAGTGTATTTTAACAGTAACAGTGTTTAACATAAGCAAACATTAACATTTACAGAATAAAAATATTAATCACACTTTAGTTTTCTTTTATAAAATAATTAAAAAAAAGCAAGCAAATCAGCAATATTATGAATTAATATTTTCTTCTTGATAAAAGTCTGTGAATGTACGACTATGCCTTAACATTTTACTCAGCAAATTTTATGCACTTTTACTCATTACATTTGGTGCTCTCATGCATTAGAGCACCATCTCTGTTGTACTGAGTACCAGAAATTCTTTTATCATGCGAACGTATAAGTTATGCGGTATTATGCAACATACACATACGCTTTTACATAAAGTTGTTGTATATATTTTTGCACAGTATGTCAGATACGATTTTTATAGTCGGCTGTTTTATAAAAACTAGAAATTTTTAAAAAATTTAAATGTCAAAGTCAAATTTTTACGTTATAAAATTAGTTATAAAATTAACAAAAATTGCTTACTATTGTCGGAAAGAGGTTTTTGTTATAATATTACTACAAATTTGCCCAAAAAGTTAATTTTTTTTAGCGAAATAATCTTCATACAATGAATGAATTTTGTTCAATAATCCAAATAAAACCTTCATTATTTTTTGTAATTAATAAAAACATTTCTTTTGGCAAATGAAATATTTCATTAATTCAATGAAATGGTTATTTATTTAACGAAATATTTCACAGGCTCAATGAATTGTTATCATTAGATCTATAAAACTAGGTCTTTGCCTAAAAATTAATTAATTTTTCTTCAGTGTACTCGTAACGAAAAAATTTAAGAAATTTTAGAGAATTTTTTAATTTTTTTTTATTTATTAGTTTTATTTGACCTTTTTCTTTTAATTTCTAAATATCGACAAATATAAAAATTATTAAGAAAATGCTCGTTTTTCAATAACTGGAAAAATTGATTTAAAACAAAATAATTTTACAAATTCTTGGGAATATTTTGTAACAAAATCAAAAAAGTCGTTGTAAAGTTTTGATAAGATGTGTGAAGCACCCTTCATATTTTACAAAAAATAATTTTCAAGAAAACAATTCTTAATAGAACTTTAAATTTAAATGATTTTTACAGTTAGGTGAGCATAGCTCATCAGAAAATTTTGTGGTTATCCAGTTTTAGAACTTATTTTCAGTTTGTTATTATACTCTCTATAAATAAGGCAGCTGTTGTTAATAGTTTTTTCGTTTAACATATTCTGCAAATGTTGTTTGTACTTTTAGTTGTCTGCCGCTACTAGACTGTTAAATTTTATTAAGATTCTCTCTTGCAAAAGTCTCTCGATTCAGCATTTAAACTCATTTCAAATGAGTTCTATTTTAACTCTGTACTGTTAAGTATTTTTTATAGCATGAGAGAAGAATATTGTTTTAATAAAGAAACTCAAGGCATTTAAACATTATATAAAATATTTAATATATTTTTGATTAAGCAAATATATCTAGACAAAAGTGTAACCACTATATCATCTACATAAACGTTTATATATTTTATAAAAAATTAGCTGTTACTTGTGAAAGTGGTATAAGTCCACTTTAGAAAAAAAACTATATCTTGCTTAAATTGCCTCTAAATCATTTCTTTAAAAAACAAATTAAACTTACAGCACTTTCAAAAATAACAATTTAAATAGTTACTAGTTTTAAATTAATTTGTAGCAAGATACCCGCATTCTTATGTTATAAAAATCATATGGTATTAGTTTGTGTAAATATTTGTTATACTAGTAGTTAAATTTGTTTTAAAAAATATATATGTGACCACCCTGAATGTACCATTTACATTTTAAATAAATTAATAAATATAAAACAGAAAAGTTGTTTTTTTAAATGCAATAATTTTCTGAAAACCTATGTCTTGCAAATGTCAATATCTCTTATACACTAGAATAACAGATATATTGTGAATGACAACTTCCGCCTACTTAGAATTCTTTGTATGACAGCACTAAATTGGTGTAAACAATAAGTATTCGACGAAATCAAAATAAGTGTAATTTACATATAATTAATGCATAGAAAAATAAATTTAAATTAATAAATAAATATAAGGCATTAACCCCAAGAATTCGTTGGACGATTTTTATAAAATTTGACACAGTCTTCATTTAGTGTATTTATGTTGACTTGGTGATTTAATTTTTTTAGGTGCTATGCTGGCATCTGCAGCATCTGGTTATTTTTCCCACCATTTAAATGTTTTCATTTAAAAAAGTGGAACTAAATCCTTTTTTCATGTTAGTGTTGAGTTAAATTTGAGTAGAACATGTAAGTGTTAAGCTTGAAAACTATAACAAAATAATACAAATATCAAAATTTTTATTTAAATATTGCTGGGACTTAGAGACATAATTAGCAAAAATATTAGCTGATCGTTATTAGATTTGTGTGATATCATATAAAATCTCGTTATGAGCCACTTAAAAGCAATAGCTTTGTCTGCCAAGGTTAGTTTAGGTTAGGTTACACAGAAACTGGACTCACTTTTACTCTTTGGTGTCCCTTTATGATACCTATATAAGAGGAAGTGAAGAATAATAGCACTATTCTCCTTGATAGCCAAGTACTCCAAGTGTAATTACAAACTTTTTTCAATCGATGCTGATAAAATTTCTGCAGTCACTTCTTTTGTGCCACTAGAATCCTTCTGTGGGATAAATATTAGATTACTGATACAGTTCTAGTTTACCTTCCGATAGTGAATGAGAGTAATGCCGAGCACAATATGCCAAATGCTATTCAGGCCTTCATCAGAAATGATTTTAAACTCTTCACTGAACCTTGTTAACTCAATTATGACATAAGTTAAATTGGTTTTATACAGGATGATTCCTGTTGTCTATGTCAATAGAGGAAAAGTTAGAGCACACTTTGTGTATTTGTCCTCCAAAATGTGAAATGAGCACTAAAAACAGAGAAAATATCAATACAAAGTATTGAGACAGAAATATTTGACAACAAAATGGTATTAGAGTGCAAAATACATGAGTGGAAAGCTCCTTTTTGAATATTCTTTCAGAAAAATTTTTTTAATTTATAAATTCGTTTTTTATAATTAAACATTGAGGCCGAAAAAGTCAAAGAATTTAGATAAGATTGTTTAATTTGTTCTTTTTAAAATTTACAAAAGAAATTCTTTTGTGTAATTTTCAACACGAAGATAAGATGAGGGTTAACATAATCTTTAAATAGCTTTATCAATTAATTTTTTAAATGCTTGACCACGCGTCAAAATTGAGTTTGGGTGAATTTCTTTTTCTTTTTCATAAGCACATTATGAATATTAAATTAAATAACCCAATGAGCAGAAGCTGTTCATTAAACAATTCTATTTAATGTACAAAAGAAACTTCTCTGAAGATGATCTGACGAGTAACAATGGCAATAAAAAAATTTTTTTTCACAAAAGAATCGGCTTAAACAGTTTATTTTCTGAAGGGTTTTTTTTTTTCGAATATAAAAAGCGCTCATCGTTGATCAAAGAAGTTGTTTATACGATTCACAATAGACTCTTTCGGGATTGAAAATTTAATAATAATTTATTTAATACATACAATCGTACCTTAATACCTTTTAATTATTTAATTTTTGTTATATATTCAAACAAATTTTTACGAAACGGAAAAACCATTAAAATAATTATATTTTTTTATATTTTAATAAAAAAAAAAACAATATTGAAGTAACTATTTAATTTCAAATTCAAATAAAACGGTCAAACTAGTTAATGGCCTCGACCACAAAAAAATCTTTTCAAACACAAAAAACGGGCTCTACTTCTAGCAATAGCATTTCTCTTCTATTGCACATAAGCTAATTGATAACCACACATACATATCTGATTTCACATGAAATTTCCATTAAAAACACAAAACAACACTTTCAATTTCTCGGCCAGTATGACTACCTTAATTACTAATTTTTAACACTGTATAATAGACAAAAACAACAAGGTTCTGAATTGTACAAGTGACCAAAAAAAAACACACACATACACATGTATCGATGTTTTGAAAGTTAATATCTGGACGACAGCTTACGTCGCTTTTGAAAGGCAAATACGCAAAACACGATTCCGTTCTAATGATTAGTTAGTAACGGATTCTAAAATCTGTTGTAAATATTTGCCGCTGTTTTGCAACAACCACGTTGCTATTTTTTAGCAACGCTGTAGTTTCGTCACAAAAATGCCATAATTGTGAATAAATAAGAAAACCGTAATTCAAAATAAATACCAGAGACCAAATCGTCGCATTCAATATCGAGCAATTTCTAGCGAAATTTTAAAATGTTATCATACAAAAATATTAAAATTTTAATATTTTTCATTCGATACTGATTTGGGCTCAGGAATTTATTATCTGAGTAATTCACTGAAAATCGGAGTAGCTTTAATGAAATGGCTTATAGATTGGTTAGTACTTATGGCATTTACTAACTAAACAAAAAATACATTTTCGATAAGAATATAATGCGAAATAATACATTTTACAAAAACCAACATAATTGCAATTATGCAGGATTCATATTTTGTTTAAGTAAATACTTTAAAGAACACTTTTTTTTATTAATAATTTGTGGTATAAAACAAGTTTTTACCATTTCAGTTCTAAAATTAAATTACAATCTAATATTCCTCTTAGATTTTTATTTTATGGATGAGTTATTCAGTGTACAAAATGTAAACACAAAATAAAGCACCCATCGAATGAAATTTATAAAAAGAAATAAGAAACATTTTATAATTTATGTTTTTCTTGTTTACCTTGTAGTACTTGCATTTTTTTTTTCTTGTTCATTAAATAAAACAAGATGCTTGATTTAGTTTTTGAAAGCAGAAATATTGATGGCATGTTCTATCGTATGTATCGCAAATGTACAAAGCAAAGTGACAAAATACAAAAAAATATTTTCGTTTTTTTTTCAGTCATGTTTTTGTACAAACATTATTCTTTAACTGTAGGAGATTTTTTTCTAATTAAATTTTAAAATAATATAACAAGATTATCATGTTTAAAAAATTGGATTTTTCTCTTTACTTTATCTTGCAAAATCTGTAATTTTGAATGAGTTTTGATATCAATATTTTTAATTTTTCATCTATAAAAAATATAATGAAAATAGGCTGATATCCTAAATTGATAATATTATAACACTGCAACATAATATGAAGTGAAATTCATTTGAGTTTTAGTTAAGCTGTTCCTACACGGCACCAGCTTGCTGTATTTGTGAAAGTGCTTTGTTTGTGTATCGGCATTATGTGATTGTACGCTTTTTCAAAGAGATTTTGCCGATTATAAAAGGTGATTTTATAAGAACTATCGGAAATTAAAAAAAAAAAAAAACACATAAAATTCAGAAAAATGCATGAAATATTTATTTGGATCGATAGTTGGGTCGATATAATTTAATGTTTGAAGATTATTTCATGCAAATGTTGGCCGCGGCTGCGCCTCAAATGGTCCATCCGCTTAGTCCAATTTTGGCATACTCTTTCCAACATTTCGGCCGGTATCTCACGAATAATGTTGGCAATGTTGGCTTCCAGTGCGTCAATCGAAGCGGGCTTGTCCCTATAGACATTAGCCTTAACATAGCCCCACAAAAAATAGTCTAGAGGCGTTAAATCGCACGATCTGGGCGGCCAATTGACTGGTCCCAAGCGTGAAATAAACTGTTCACCGAACTCGCCTCTCAATTGGTCCATTGTTTCGCGTGCTGTGTGGCATGTGGCACCGTCTTGTTGAAACCACATGTCATGTAAGTCAAGCTCTTCCATTTTGGGCAAAAAAAAGTTGGTTATCATCGCACGGTAGCGCTCACCATTCACAGTAACGTTGTGATTCGCATCATCTTTGAAGAAATACGGCCCAATGATGCCGCCAGCCCATAATCCGCACCAAACGGTTGTTTTTTGTGGATGCGTTGGTAGCTCTTGCAATGCTTCTGGCTGCTCTTCACTCCAAATACGGCAGTTTTGCTTGTTCACGTATCCATTCAACCAGAAATGAGCCTCGTCGCTGAACACAATTCTTCGATAAAAAAGTGGATCTTCATCTAACTTTTCAAGAGCCCATTCACCAAAAATTTGGCGTTGTGGTAGGTCGTTTGGCTTCAATTCTTGCACCAGTTGTATCTTATAAGGCTTCACACTCAAATCCTTCCGCAAAATTTTCCACGTAGTGGAGTAACAGAGGCCCAATTGCTGCGAACGGCGCCGAATCGATAATTCACGGTCATCACCAACACTGGCCGATACGGCTGCGATATTCGATATTTTCTTCAGTTCGCACTCTACGTAAGCGTGTTGGTGGTTTAATGTCCAACAATGTAAATTTGGTGCGAAATTTTGTTACAATAGCCCGAATAGAAGCCTCAGTAGGTCGATTAAACTGACCATAAAATGGAAGAAGCGCGCGATGAACTTTCTTAACAGAGCACGCATTTTGGTAATAAAATTCAATAATTTGCAAGCGTTGTTCGTTTGTAAAACGATTCATGATTAAATTATAGACCAAACTGAAGATGTTTGACAGTGACACAAGATACAAAACGTGCGTGAGCTGTCAAAACTAGTGTTGCCAAAAAGATAATAGCAAAAAAATCACTCTTTATAAGTTTAATTGAAGAAAGTTATCAGTGAGTATTAAGGACTAATACGTTTTTCTTTAAATTTGTGATTTAGTTTCTAATTTTTACATCGTACACGATACACGTTATATATATTTTGGATCCTTATAAATAGTGGAGTCGATTTAGCGATATCCGTCTGTCAGTCAATCGTTGAAATCAACTTTCTGAAAATTAGTAGTATACCAATCTGTCAATTGCTTCTATTAGATTCTTGCTATTGAAATTCAGCCAGATCGCTTAAAAAAATTAGAGCAATAGGTTCACAGTCGTAATTAGATTGTCATTTAGGGATTTTCAAAAGGGAAAAAAATGTATTAACAGTTTTTTAACAGTATTAGAATGAAGAGCAATCGCTCAGCAACTGGCAGAGAAATATCAAAAATACAACCAACATATCAGATTTTCCATAATTTTTGATTTGATTTTTTATGGAAATTTTTAAGCTGTCATGTGCGTAATGCTAAAAAAGTTTATGGGTGTGTGTGTGTGTGTAAAAATGTACTATAAGGTTATTTTATTACTTGAGGTAATATTTACTTAAAAGGTTACTTATTAAAGAAAATGTTATTTTATTTCCAATTCTTATGTATTGTTGTTAAATTAATGGAAGAAAAAACTTTCGATTTATTGCAATTTATATAAAGTAACCTTTATTTATATGGCGGTAAGCCTGAAGAGCTACACGTAGCAATAAAAATGTTAGTACGAGTATATAATTTGAATAAGAATATCTCATTTCAAGTATATTGTCAGTTTTAATTTTAGTATCACGAAAATCATAAGACAGGTTAAAATTAACTAGTAAATTAATCAAATAGAACAAATCGCTCTCAAATATTTATTGCCATATGAATAATATGTATGGCAAACAACAGCATATGTTAAAAAGCACATCTTACTTGACAAACAAAATGTTGTAAAAAAGTTCCCTTTTAAAATAAATAATTGTTAATTTTTTCTCTGAATTATTTCTCTTTAAAATATTCTGTTTCTAATTTATTGCATTCTGATTGTTATTAAGTTTGTCTAAAGTATACATTCACCGAACTTGAATTTGCCCATTTCCCCATATGTGCACCATTCACCCATGAAACTACTTGCTTAAGCATGAAAATCATTAAAAATTAAAGAAAAAATTCTTGGAAAACTTTTTTCTATTTTATAAAAATCAGAAACCTAAAATCTTGTCTCATTTTTCTTTTTCATTTTCAGTTCTTCTTTAGAAAACGTCTACTTTAAACGAATATAATAAAAAGAGAACAAAAATCGAATTGTATCATAAATCAAATGCCTTAAATAAATAAAAGACAAAAGTTGAATTGCATATGTATGTATTAGTTTCGTCTGTTTGCAACACAATAAATTTAAATCCATTCAACACTAACAAAATAGTCATTTTCAGATGAAAGCGTTTTGTGTTATTTTCTAAATGTAAAAACGTTTACTAGACAAATATTAGCCAAAAGAAACGTATTTTTGGAGGGAGTGAAGTCTATGTCAAATGAAACTTTTATATAAAATTATTCAAAAATTTCAATAGTTAGACTAAGCTCTGCTTTATCAAATTTGCTTAAAAAAAAAAAAATATTAAAAGTTTTTAAAGTTTAAATTTTAAAATTAAAAAATTGAATAAAATTACTTTTTAACTTCGATTTTCTTTGCTCTCTTTGACTTTTTAAGAGTGCAACATGTCAGTTTATTTAATTGGCATAAATTAAATATTTTACTTATTTTCTTTATTATTAATTTAATTATTTATTTACTAATTCTTTTAAATTATAATTATAAATTTTTAAGGTAAAAGAGAAAAAAAGGGCAGAGATCAATAGTATCTTAGGCCTTCAGCTCAATCATTAATTTAACTAGACACACACGTTATTAATAAAATAAAATTTTTTATTATTTAATTTATGTAAATATAATTTAGAACAAAATATTAAATTAGCATTGAACTTGTTTGACAGAAATGGCAAAAACAATATCAATACAGTCGTTTCCTTATTTGTTTGTTTGAAAGCATCTTTAAACAACAGTGAGTGCAGTTAAACAAAAGTTTATACGACGACTATAAACGACTACAGCCTTGTAGAAATTGTAAAAACAGTCAGTTGCTTCTCGTTTTGTTAAAGCAAAGAAATAATAAAAACATCTGTTAGCTCAATATCACAAAACAAGCGAATAATGCAATTTTTCTCACACTTTCTTTTTCTCTTATGCATATCAAGCGTTAACAGTCACTATGCATAAATTAAACATCAATCAAAATGAAATGGAATGAAGAGAGAGAGGGGGGGAGAGCTATTAGTTCTGTTGTGCTATTGTAGCTGTTAATATAGTGTTTGTTGTTTGTTTTTGTCCAACCTAAACACAACGAGCTGTCTATGTAAGCACGAATTTTTTTTTTATATTTGTTTTGCTTCTAAGAATTTGCATGTGATGTAAAATGTTTTAAAGAGTGTTCATGCAAGTGATTTCAGAAAGAAGCAAAAGAATTACATTTTTTTTTAAATCTTAATAATCCCATTAAAGTTCATCTTTTTTGTTTGTAATCCAAGTATTCCTTAACCCCTTTTTATGGCGTGTAGATCTTTGATATAGGAAATGACAAAATAATAAAAATTTAATCTGAAAACTTAGAATTTGGAAAGTTAATTAAGCAATATGTCTACACCGACTTGTTAGTCCAATGATGCAATTAACTTTTTGAAGGAATAAGTACTACACAAAAATGCTATCATACGCTGTCCGCCTTGCTCTTATTAAACTTCCGACATTAAAGAGCCACAGAATATTGCTGAAAGTGTCATTTGTATTAAATAATAAGATTTCCGGATTTTTGATAAATGAAATTTCATTCAATGTGCGGTATAATCGCTGTATCTCGTTATTATGTACTGCTATCAGTTTCGTTTTGTAGAGCAAATTTGCCGATGCCGATCCGACAGAAGGTTGAGGCAACCATATTCTGGTGGAAACAAAAGATATGAAAACAGCTTTCAACTGCAGATGTTGCGGTTCAACCCCCGCTCAGAACAAGAAATTTTTTTTTAATTTTTTTTAATACCATACATACATATTTTATATAAACAGTTTTAAAAATATTTAATTAAAAATTTAATTAAAAAAAATTTTAATTTTAATTTTTTGTAAATATAAATAAAGTTTTTTTATTCCAAAAGTCTGTTAGACTTTTTATTAATATAAAAAAAAAAAAAACTTTTCATTTCAAGGAGAAATCCTTTAAGCTAGTGTTATTATTATATTATTACTTATTCATTTACGCTCTTACTGATGACATAGTTGTTACCTATACGAAATGGCAAAAAACTAAAATTTATTTTAAAAACACTGCAATTATTGAATTCAATTCAATTTCATTTCACAGTTTTCATTTGCTTAAGGTAATATATGTACGGGTGTTTGTGTACATATTATGTCAACCACATTCGCTCCCTAACATTTCTTTATTTATTTTAAAAATTTATTATATCATACTCGCACAAGTGTATTTTTAGTAGCAAGTTCTTGACATTTCAAGTTCATTGCACATATCCAAGTACATACTCATACTTACTTACATACATATTTAAATAGCTATGGATAGTGTAAATATGAGCGAGATATCTTCCTGCCTGAGTTCAAATACTTTTTACAGAAATTATTATAAAATATAAACACACATACATAGATGTGCGACTCGTTCGCATTAATATTTATACTCATTGTTTGTTTTATAAGTACCACACATGAGTACTTTGCATATTGAAAAAGTACGCATATGTGTCGAAAAATATTAAATCAAGCATTCGAGACGTCCTTGGTGAATTTTTGGTTGGGCAAAAAAAAAAATTTACAAAATAGGAATATAATTGTTTTAAAAAGCAAAATATTACATCAACCGACTTAATATTGTCACATTCAAGTGCTGTTCTGTTATGATTGTTTCACATGGATGGCACTAATCACACGCATTTCTCACCCTCAGGCGTTATGTGTCTGTTTCAATAAATAAAATTTTATTCTCTCCCCTTTTTCCTTATTATTTACCACACATTTTTGTTTTTATTTGGCATTTGAAAATATTAAAACTTTTCTTGCTGATAACAAATGCTTTCAGTGGGAAATAAAATTTCAGGAAAATAAAAGCAGGCGAAACGAACAGTTTGCTGTCTGTGTATAAAAGTTGGTTTATGGAATTTGTATTTTTTTTTAAGCTTCAACAAGTGCTAAGTAAAATTGCGAAAGACATTTTTTTTTGGGATGGGCACTTTTGGAAAAATAATAGTCCTCCACTGAACAAAGAAATGCTGCAGTTAAATTAGCTTCAGCTTTTCTATAATTTTTAAATTCTACGCCTGCATTCCATATGCAGCAAGTTCTAAAGTACGACGATTGAGACTTAAGGACCTCAAGATACATATGCCTTCCTGATATCACAGTATCACAACATCGTTCTCTTATACAACAGAATTAATCCCCCTATTCGGCAGTGATATATTGCAGCTTGGAATACGTTATAGCAAAAATAATCAGTAAACAAGTTAGATATAATCAAACCATCATCAGATTCAAACTTATAATATTTCATAACAGGCTACAATTCATAAGAATTTCTCTTGGAATTAACAAAGTTAAAAAATGTTTTTGAATTGTGTTTGAATTTTTTCTTCATTTTTTTCACAAACAGAATGTTTTCTATAAGCAGCACAGTTTGTTTTTTTATATATATTTTAAACGTGATAACAGGATAAATCTGCATTAAGGAACAGCAGATAATACGACAGTAAATTTCGGTATACTTTATTACTTCATAAATAAGAATAAGAAATATTTTAATATCACAATTAGATCCATTAAAAGAGAAGAGTTTTCCATGCTTGATAAGTGGGACAGTTTAAACTGGAACTAAAATGGTACATAAAACTTATACGATGGGATGGATTTAATGTGTGCTGTTCATTTTATAACACAAAAGCCTGACCTCGACGCTTCATAAGAATTCAAACTTAATTTCGAATGATGTTAAAACGAATGATTGATTTGCAAAACACAAAATAGCAATTATTTGACTGTAAAAATTTTTAGATTTTCTAAACAATTTGATTTACAGAACAGAGATGAAAAAATTAATAGTGCATTTACATTGAACTGAAATCTATTAGATTTGATATGAAATATTTTTTAAAATCTATACAGTTTACATTAGATTTTTTTGATATAAATCAAGATTTTATTTTCTTAACAAAAACAAACTGGTCAACGAGTTGCATTAATATAATAATTAAAACTTATCCTTTTTTTGTGCATGTATTGCTGTAAATTTTAAAATATTTTTCTTTACTTTAATGTGTGTATTTTAATTTTTTTTTTTTTCATCAAAGTGTCAAATTTTCTTGTGCAGTGTCATTTTTTTTTTTCTATTATTAACAAAACCACAGTAGAATACTATAATAAGTACACCAAGATTTTGACTAGATTTTGGCAAAATCTAGTAACAAGCTGGGTTTTTTTATACAAAATCTAGTAAAATAAACTAGATTTAGTTGAAAATCTCGTATGACCTAGATTTCATTGCAGTGTAAATTGCTTATAAATGTGTACACCCGTTAATATGAACTGTAAATTTTGATTGTATTTGATTTTATACTTTATTTTAAGATCTTCAATAGATTTCAGGGTTTAAATTACCAAAAATTATAAATCACTAAAATTAGATATGATAACTAAGTTTATAAAAATATTCAATAAATCAGTTATATATGTTTTAAAAATTAATTTGCATATGCTTACCTTTAAAAAAAAACATGTAAATTAACCACAGTCATTATAATACATCACAAGCATTACAAAGAGTTACACTAAAAATTAATTCCACAATTCGTAGGTTCTAAACAAGCTTCAAAAGCCTCAAGCTAAAGTCTGCTGTGTCGAATTTTAGAAACCGTAGTTGACTAAATAGTTACTAAATAAATAACTATTCAGTTTTGAAAGCATTTTGATTTATTTAGTCATATTTGCTTTAATTTTTATCCAATAAAACTTTTAAATTAACTATTTTAAAATATTTCCCAACTAAGTTATTTTGGTTTTTTTCTATTTATTACATATTTCACAATTTTTTTTATAAAATTTAATTTAAGTTTCACTTAAAGTAATTAAAAAGAATATACTTATGAAGTTTATAAAATTGATAAGCTTTTGTTCTTATTTAATACTTTTATATTTTTTTTTTTGTGTTGTTACTTGTTATTTTTTTATATTTATTTTTTTTTTTTTTTTGAGTAAAAACAATATTTATTTAAATGTTAAAAAAATCATAAAAAAAAAGTTCCACTAACTTTTTCAGCTTTGACTACGATCACCTTGAGTATTAGTGATACAATGAATTTTATTAAATTAGAAACATGGAATTCAAATATTAAATAGAAGTTTAACAGGGTAAATACGGTTGTGCCGAGCCTAACATGCCCTTCACTGTGTTAGCCAAATATAAATATTTTTCACTTTCCACATTCTTCTTAAATATCAGGAAAATACAAAAAATTATATAATTGAAGAGCCTAGCGCATTAACCTTGAGGTCATATTATAAAAAAATATTTGTTGATTATTGTAGAGAAATCTCGATTAAAAAATAAATTTTTATAATACTAGTCGTTTCCACAAAAGAAAATATCAAATAACATTACAAATAATAAATTATATAAGAATAAAAAAAAAAGAAATGTCAAAAATTTATAAAAACGATTTTCTTTAAATACTTATGCTCTTATCCAAAAAAAGTTGACGTAGACTTTAAAGTAAAATTTATGAAAAAATTATATGAAAAATTTCGATAAAGCTGACGTTAAAGTCTGCGTTAATTTTTTAGGGTTAGTTTTTATTAATCCTAAAATAAATAAATAATTTAAGTTGAAGAAACTAATACAAACGAGTTCTATGAAAAAATCCGTTCTGAGAACCTCATTTTTAAAAGCAATAAAATATTTGCACGCACTTAATTTTAAAATTAATAAATAAAAAAGAAATTCTAAGAAAGATATCCAATAGCAATGCAAAATAAATTTTATTTAATTTAAAATGCTTATAAAAATATTTGAAACTAAAAATATTTAATTAAATATTTAATATCAAATAAAGAACTTGAAATTAATGGCAAAAATCAAAAAATTCTCTTTCATAAAGATATCGGTATTCGTAATGCAAAGCATTCAAAAAGCATACATACATACGTTTGCACAAGATCGATTAACCTTTTTTCGTGCTTGTGTGTATAAACATTACGCACGTGTATTCTTGACTTTTCTCGGTCAATTGTGGACCGATTGTTTAAATATTTTGCACACACATTATGACTGTCATTTCTGACAAAAGTGCTTACGTTTTTTTTTCCGATTTATAGTTTAGACAAAATGTGCTAAAAATATTATTAAAAAATGGTTAAAGATAGAGATAACAGCAATTTTTTACTTATAGCATTTATGAAGCGATCGGGTTGAATTTCAATAACAACTAAAAGACAGACACATCTGGCAGATTGGTGTCCTAAACGTTTCTATACATTGACTCGGGCCTTTAGGAATTTGATTTCAACGACAGAAGAAACAGACGGACAGACTAGTTTATTCGATTCAGCTATTTGTTTATAAGAATCCAAAACAGTTTTGCTTTGCAGGGTGGCTCATGTACGGTGTAGAAATTACAAACGAAATCAATAACTTAAAACCCTTTATTTCTTACAGTGAAGGGTATAAAAATTTTAATATATTTTTCTAGTACAATTTTATATTCAGCCGGCCAATGATACAGTGAAGGGCATAAAAACGCAATAAGAACTTTTAACGACATCACAGAATATAATTAATAAAATATTCTTTTGTTAAACAAATGGCTTTTGTGATCCGTTTACAATAAAGTTATGATTTAATTAAATCTAAGTCTTAAAAAGAAAATAGTTTTTATTGATTTTTGAGTTTAGGAAAGGTTTTTTAAAATAATTAATTTTGTTTGTTTTTAATTTTATCTCATTAAAATTAGTTCCACGGTTTTAAAATTTCTTTTACCCTTCAAAAAAAAAAAAAAAAAGTTTCATTAAAATAACGAAAACATATTATGATTCAAACAATTTCATTAAATGAATGAATTTAGAATTAGAATGAGGTTTTAGGTAATAATTAAGTAATACATTTCTCTATATGATTTTTTTTCTGCAAACTATTTGAAGTTACATAATTTCATAATTTACTGGATAAATCCAGTGGCACAACAAAATATGCTGCATCATATTAAAAAGTCAAACCCTTCTACTGAGTAAATAGTTTTCACCCCAGAACTATAGATCAGTATAAATGCAGATCAAATTAAAACTTAATTAACCTAAGCTTAACCTGAAAGAGTGAAATACAATTAATTTTCGATAACGTTAAATGAAAAGGTTTACAAAAATAATAAAATAATCGAGATTTCATGTTAACAAGAGCTTAAGTTTTTTTAATGCTCGTATTTAATGCTGAAAACAACTGTCAACTAAACCGAGCTATTTTAATTTTTTTTTTAAATTAAAAACGGTAAGCAAACATCACATCAGACAAATTTAAAATTATAAAATGTTGGGGAGCAAAGTATATAAAGCTGTGCAAATAAAATAAAACAAAAGATAGTTCTATTTTTATTTAATTTCTTTCTTTTAGTCACTTAAATTACAAAGCTTAGAAACGAAATAATTCAAAACTTAAAGCGTTGAGTTTTAAAATGTTATTAGAATAATTTAATATTACGAAGGGCAGCAAATTACAGGAAGTTATTCAATTTATTGAATGTTTCAAGAACCCTGTTAATTAAACAGTTCAATATATCGAGAGATTCTAATTAAAGTATTTTAAGTTATCAACAGTTGACGGTAAATTAAATGATAACTTTTTATTATAAATACAGCTGCGTAATCTTTCTGTAAAACCAAAATAAACTTAAGCATTGGTCTGTTAAAACGTTAGCATTTGTAAAATTATTCTCTAATAAAAGTTTTAAAATAAACATTGTGAACTCTCGCGGGGAACTATATTCCTTATATTCTTATTCAAAGTTTTTATTAAAGTTTTGTTAAAGTTATAAACACAAAACGTGACAAAAAATCATTTGCTATTATTATTGTTGTTATCCGTGAATTTTGTTTTCAACAATGTCATTTGCTGACTCATTTACTTGTAGTATTATTGAATGTATATGATTTTCTCGTACTACAATTCGAATGATTTAATAGTGTTGTGATAACTTTCCAACTCACTTCACTTACTTCAATTTTTGGGGAGAAAACATCTTATTTTTCATTATTTTAAATGAAAAACAAAACGAATTAGCCTTGTACGTGGAGAACAGTTGTGAAAAGGATTCTATTAAAAACATTACTCACGTATACTTTTGATTTAAAATCCTGATACAAAAAGAATTCATCAAAGTTGGAATATTTGTGTTTTTTATATACGCTTTTGCATAATATATGTGTGAATATAAATACTTACAATGTACAAAATAAAAGAGCAAAAGTTTTGTTTGCTAAAATATCAATCTTTAAAAGTCCTTTCATTTACAGAAAAAGGGAAGCAACTCACAAATATAAAACTATTTTTTTTGAACACGATGTGCAGCAAAAAAGTTTGTGGAATATATTTTTAAAAACAATGAAAAAATAAACTTTATTGTATATGAAAATTTCTTAAAAGATATAAAAATTGAAAGCGGACATGGCTTAGTTTCATGTCTTCATTTGGCTTGACAATATATGCTTTACAACATTCAAATTGGGTTGATTAAGGCCCCAGCCAATTTTTTTATCATGATTATTTAATAGTTAACTAAAGGTTGTGAATACGGGCCCAAGAAAAACTAATCTAGCAGTTGGTTGGTTTTAATGTTAATCTAGTAGAGTTATCCATCATCAGAAACAACTTTTTGCGAAAAAAAAGTGTGGCTCATATCTTACAAAGTCTTTAACATGATCCTAGATTACTTAGAAAAATGATACGTGTGCATTGAAAAATCTTTATCTCTCAGAAAAAAGTGCTGGGCATTTCCAGAACTGCTGAAAAACTGCCAATTTTATTTAGCAGTATGGATCAACAAAACTCAGTTTTGTTATTGAGTTCTGAATAAGGGTAAAACTTAAAAGAGACTCAAACAATCACAGCAAGGCGGCATTATAGCCACTCAGTATCTTTCAAACTTTGATCAGAACTAGTTTGTCAGACGCTTGTAATAGTCTTTACTTACACATTTGTTTGCATTGTCATAAAGCGATAAGTATGGGATGCAGCAAACGCATGTATGTAGTAGATATTTATTCTCTTATTTCTGTATTCTTTATTTTTTTCATTTGCTTTTAAGAAATATTTTTTTTTTGTTTTTCAAAATAGCCTTAAGTAGCCTTTTTTTTGGAAAAATTAAAACAAATCATAAAGAAACATCAAGAAACTGAGACTGAAAATAAATAAACTAAAGTAATATTTTCGATAAAATTTTGATGTGAAATTGAAAAATGGTCGAACGACGATTATTTCATAAGTTAAGAAAAGTATTTGGCTTCTAATTTGTAAAATAATAATTCACTTTATTCCTAATTGATTAATCAATTGTTCCATTTAGTATTTAGTTTTCTAGTACTACCGTTTAGTAATGCTGAGGTTATTCACATTAAATACGAGCAAAATATCAGAATAGAAGTCGCAATAAAAATTAAAAAAATAATTATTTTAAATATTATTTTGTAGCATTAAAGTGAGACCCTGTAGACGTGGCTCACCGAAGTGAATAATCTTCCAGAGCTGGACACCGGCAGATAAGGTGTTCCACAGTGTCCTCCTCTTCCTTGTCCTGACAACTTCTACAGTAGTCGTTATATCGCAAACCCATTCTCCTAGCATGGTTGCCAAAATTGCAGTGTCCTGTTACTACAGGCACCACATTTCTCAATCGGGCTATATAGCCCGATCATCTTCGCCGTATTACACATCCATTTGTCTCTCCATCTAGACTATGCCCTTCGCAAAAATATGCTCTCGATCTGCTTTTCACAGACCGATAAAGGGAACTAAAGTTAAAGTTAAAAAATAATTGAATTCGCTTATAAGTATTTAAAGCCGTGCGGAAAACGACCTTATTTTCTTTAGTTTTTGATATTTTATGCTTTTTATACAAATCGTAATTATACTTCTCATAAAAAATTAAGAAATTTTGAATTTTTTGAGCGGTAGCTTTTTACCTTTTTCCTAGCTTATTTTTTCGGTGTGATTTAGCCTTTTCTAGCCTTTTTTTAGGGAAATGTAGCTTATTTTTTTCTAGCTCCTGGCTGCTTCCGAGTTAAAGGATAACTTCAAGGTAACATATAAGAAAAAATATTTTAAGAGATGTTGTAAACAAATTTGAAAGTACAGTAGCTTATCAAAAAATACAGAGGACGTACAAAGATTTTAAATTTAAATTTCTATGAGATGCAGAATAAAAAACAAATTAAAACAACAAAATGTTTATAAAACATATTAAATAACATATGGGTTTTATTTATTTATGTACTAGTAGTATTAGTATTTGTTTAAGAAAATATATGTAAAATATTCACTAATACACACACAAAAACTACTTCAAAGATTTTTAAAAAAGCAAATTGAATTGTGAAAATGTTTGTGGGTTAGTTTATTAAATTTTTTTTAATTTTTAATTGTCTTCTTTAACCAAAAATCTAAATTTTAATTACTGTAAGTGTACTTTTATATCCTTCACAAAAAGTTAGTCCGTGTGTAATTTCTACACCGTAAATTAAAAAATTTATTTCAATGATACTTATATTAATGTTAATATTAACAAATCTTAAAGCATGAAATTCGCCATAAACTATAGTGTGTTGCAGGATTTGAAAAAGAATAAGACCCTTAATTATAATTTACGATAGTTAAAGTTAGAATTTTGCAGTGAAAATAACCAGTTTTTAACCAATATTTAATTTATCGATATTTTTAATTTAATGTCCAACCAAAAGCTTGATATTTGACTTATAATATCGGTAACTTGTACTAATGGCCTTAAATCTAATACTTTAACATAATTTTGAAACTGCTTCTACAATTAAACATAAAACTAAAGTATTTTAATAAATTTTGTTGGTAATTAAAACACAAAAGTTTTTAAATTGGAAATTTTCAAACCTGAAATACCCATAGCTTATGGGCTTGTGCTGCTATTTTTTAATTTCTGGCAATAAATGACAAATAACTATAAATGTGAAAACATGCTAACAAAAAAGACTCCTAAAAAAAAGCAAAATAAATTATAAAAATTATATTCTAACAAACTAGAGAACCTTTTAAATAACAATGAAATGAACAAAACTCTTTTTGAAAATACCCTTACCCTTATCCTTACCCTTAAGGAATAAATTAATTTTCTATAGTTTGTAATTTTTATCTTTTTTACTAACTAGAGTAACTAAAAAAGTTTTGCCTTTTAGGAATCCAATGAAACCTTTATTTTTGTTAAAACTTTTAATTAATATTGTGCTTTTTGTTTAAAATTTACTGAATATAATTGTTTATTTTTTGTTTGCTTGAATGAAGATATTTTAAAATTAATTAATGTCAGTTTAGTCCTTTTGATAAGGGTCTTGGGAAAAGTTTACTTTAGACACTTTCACAATAAATATACTCGCAGGTACAAATTAAATTACCTAAATCTAAGCCAACAAAATGTAACTTAACCAACAACCTAAATTTTAATAGATATAAAGTGATCCTATTTAGCTTCAACAAAAGTCTAGGTAAGTGATTAGGTCTCCAATTTAAAGATTTAAAGGAAAACATGGAGAGAAAAACATTTTTTACAAATTGTTTAAGGTTCTGGTGTTAAAGTATTTTAAATTTAAAATTAATAAAAATTAATTTACCCAGCAAACGAATTCAAAACAAATCTGCTATGATGATTTTTTTTTTAATTTATCTAAAAAACAATTGTAGTTTTCTTAACAAATGTCTACATGGCTTGATTTCTTGTATTACAAAAGCCTGAGAGGCAATTAAAATGACTTAGATTAACTAAGATTAAAAAAGTTATTTATTAGTTCTTACTACATGATTTACCAAAAATTTGTGTTCTCAATATTTGTTGTTTTTTTTTCTAAGTTTCAAACTGTAATTAAAGCAATAAATACTCTTGTCTTTTAAATTTGATTAAACAAAAAATCTTTTAAGCCATTAAAGTAGTATGCAAAACAATGCCTGCTATTCAAGTAAATCAAGTTGAGCAATTTTATTTACAATAATTTTGCCTCCCCTTAGAATTTAAATACGTCAGGAATTAAAACGTGCCTAAATAATCCAATAAAATGTTTAACAAAATCTACAGTCATAACACAAAAGAACAACAAGAACAAGGAAACCAACGAAAATGTTAACAAAAAAAAGCGTAAATAAAATAAAAATTTTAATTTCACACAAACCGAAATTGTTATTGTAAGGAAACATTTGAACTGTAATTTTTCAAAGTGGTATAAGTTCACTTTAAAAGAAATGTAATAAGATATTAGCTATTTTTACCCAGTCTCGCCCGGTCATTTACTCTCTGAGTCTGAGTTTTTAAAATAATATCAAAATTTTGAATAATCTGTTAAAAATCTTGTTTAATTACAAAAAATTACATGACAATCTTTCTTGGAGTACAGATACTTTATGCAGTAAATTTCAAAGAAATCCGTTGGAAACAAATATTTATATAGAGAACAAACAAACAGAAAATTTAAATCGATTGGATGAGAGCTTTTTCACCAAATGTTTTCTATCAATAAATAAATTTTACGGTTAAATAGTCCCCGATTTCAGTTTTTGTGTCACTTACAAGCAGCGTTGCCATTTAAGCCTTTTTAATATTAGATTTATGATTTAGCCTCTAGCTTTTTTCCTAGTGTTTTTTGTTTTTCAAAATAATCTTATTTAGCCTTTTTGGCAAAAATTAAAACAAATCATATAAATAGAAACAAACTAAGACTGAAGACTGTATACTTGCAACTAGAATTTAATTAAATTTATAATTTGTCTGCAAATTTTTTACATTTGTTTAGAGGCATAAAATATTAACCAAATTGACTAAAGTTATATTTTCAGTAAGACTTTGATATGCAAATTAATAAATTGGTCAAACGAAAGGTAATTCTTAAAGTCGAAGCTTTATTTTCGAAATGCCTTAATATTGCTACAGAAAACCATAATTAATTGATTAATCTTTTTTTTTAGAATTTAAAAGTTACTGATCTTTATTTATTTTAAATTTATTGGTTTCTTAGTGATATTCTCATGAGTTATTTATTTAGTACCGAAGGGGATAGTCTCATTAAATGATATGCTAAATATACCCCAAAATATCCCCTGCGGTACTCATTGTACTGAAGAAATAATTCATGAAAATATCATGAGGAAAACAATAACTTTTAATAATTAATTTAGTTGTCTAGTACTATCGTTTGCTATTGATGAGGTTGCTCGCTTTTTAATACAATAAAGTTAAATACAAGAAAAGAAATCGCATTGCAATCAGAGAACTAGGTTAGGTTAGGTTAAACAGTATGCCCAAATAAGAAAAACAGAAGCTGGGCTCACTTGGGTCCTCTGACATGGTCCTTTTGTGATACCTGTATAGAAGAAAATGAAGAAGAGGAAAGATAGTAATACAAGGTGGGCTAAAAGAAATCACCATATTGGAAGATGCCCTTATTTTTGCAAATGGCGGGCAATGTCAAATCTGTTTTGATATTTGTGAACTAGAAGATGTAGAATACAACCCCTGGAGCGATACACTCCCCAAGAAAGCGGAATAATCGAAGTGGACGATTTTTCGACCAAAATCATAATGAGCGACGAGGCTCATTTCCACTTCAGCGGGTACGTGAACAAGCAAACCTATCGCTTCTGGGGCACCGAAAATCTAAGAGTGATGTACGAGGAGCCATTACATTAGGACTGGAGGACATGTGATTCCAACAGAACGGAGCAACGGCACTCATTTCATTTTCATTTAGAAAAAAAATGAGAGCCAAACAACATCGGATGACTTCTTTTGGCCCACCTTGTAGAAGAGTGAAGGGAAAGGAAAGAAGATAGAGAAGACAGATAGAGAAAGAAAGTGAGTGAGTCCGTCACAGAAACCTGTGCTATTAAAGAAGCCATATAATATGTCGACCCTTGCATTCGACAGCGCAGTGAAACGCTGCAGACGTCGCTCACCGAAGTGAATCATCTTCCAGAGCTGGACACCGGCAGATAAGGTGTTCCACAGTGTCCTCCTCTTCCTTGTCCTGACAACTTCTACAGTAGTCGTTATATCGCAAACCCATTCTCCTAGCATGGTTGCCAAAATTGCAGTGTCCTGTTACTACAGGCACCACATTTCTCAATCGGGCTATCTAGCCTAGGCCAGATTATCTTCGCCGTATTACATGTCTATTTGTCTCTTCATCTAGACTGTGCCCTTCGCAAAAATATGCTCTCGATCTGCTTTTTACAGACCGATAAAGGGAACTAAAGTTAAAGTTAAAAAATAATTGAATTCGCTTATAAGTATTTAAAGCTATGTGAAAAACGACTTTATTTTCTTTAGTTTTTGATAGTTTATGTTCCCTTTTTGGATTTTTATAAAAATCATAATTATACTTCTAATAAAAATTTAAGAAAATTTTTAATTTTAGCTCTAGCTTTTTAACTTTTTTCTAGCTTTTTACTAACCTTGTTTTTAGGTCAATTTAGTTTATTATTTTTCCAACTTTGGTTAATTGAATATGCGATTACGATTAGCAACATCTAGTTGTTGTGTACGTCTCATAGTTGTATATTAATGTTAGTAGACTTACATACGTAAGAACTGTGAAGTTGAAAGAAAACAACGTTTAAAAAAAGAAATAAAATAAAAAAAATTATATGTATTTTCGATAATGATAGTACAAAGAAAACACGAGTTCGTAATGTAAGCAAAAAGGTTCTGAAATTAGTAATTTAATATTTTCTTCAGTTTTTTTTTTAAATTATTACGCATAAGCAAGGATGGGTATTAGTGGTAGATGATAATTTTTTAAGACCATCAGCTCGATATTAGATATGATTATTCTGTTTAAAGTTATTAAAGAAGTAAAGGCCGGCAATAATGGCAGTTTCTCAGCCAACAGTTTCTTTAATTTAAATAAGATAATAAAAATCTTCCAAAAAATATATTCATACAAATTATGAAACTTAAAAATTTTTTTGGATTTTTATTTTTAAACTGACAAAGAAACTAATCGCAAACATGAGACAACTGTTTTAACAACACATAAACGACAATCGACGAAAATTAACATACACAACTGAAAAACACAACAAATAAATGTTATAAACGCAATTCACAATCCACAACACGAAAATAGTTGAGGGCTGTGAGCCTTAATCGCAGAGTAAGAATTAAACAATTTTATTTAAAAAGCAGCAGCTTGATTTGCGTTCATTACTCTATCATTAGATTTACATATACCATATGTCTTTGAAATTCCTATAATCGTATTTCAAATTTTAAAAAAAATCTTCCCTGGAATATAAAAATTATATATTTGTTTTAAATTTCAGTACAGCCGCTGAAAAGTAGAGTTTCAATCGTTAGAAGACACATCCAAATTATTTTATTTAAAGTGAGTGTTGCCGATTCAAAAGTACATGGTGACTATAGAAATTAGAAAAAACAAAAAATTTGTATTGCAAGCAAACAAACTAACAAATAGAAAATTAATTTTATTTATATAGATAGACAACATTTTACTAAAAGTACCTATATGAAAAAGTGGACTTATACCACTTTAAAGCATAATATCTCAAAATTCCTTTTTTTGTTTTTTTTTTTTGTGTGTAAGAAAACATTTGCTTTCAGTATTTTCTAAAGATTCACAACAATTAATTATTAGCTCGTGTATGGTAAATTATGATTTAAATCATTAATGTTTTACAAATTCAAATACATAAATAAACAATTTGCAAAGAAAATAAAAAGACTTTCCATAAAGTCTACTCCTTCTGAATGTTTAATTATTGTTAACTACTAAATTTTATAAAAAGTAATAATTGAAATATTCAACTTTCTGGAATAATTAAAATAAAATTCTGGTATCTACTGAATTACGCTGAAATAATTTAAACATCATTCTGCCTAAATCTTTTCAAAGATGATGAGATTTAATTAAAAATGAAATACGAGTTAAGGGTTGATGGAAGCTTTATAAAACTGAAATAATGAAAATGTTAAGAAAAAGAAATCAATGAAACATTGTTTTATATAGTTTTAAATTTTTTTGAAAGGGGGTCGCATTTTACAAAATTTTCCTTGTTTTTTAACTTAAAGGAACAATAGTTCACTAAACTTTGACTTTAGCAAAAGTTTTGCTTTTTAACACGTTAGAAAAAAAGGTTCATTAAGAAAAGTATTAATGGCGACGCCAAGTGGATAATTTTCAATGTTGAAAGCCAGCTGCTTTAGTTACTTATTTTTAAGTTTAAAAGAGGTTTTTTCTGGTAAATAAATCCATTAATCAAGAGTTTCGGTTTTTTATTTTTAAGTTTTAAAAAGCTTTCACATGTGTTTTTAAGGAAAAGTTTATAAATACAAAAGGATTTTGGCAGTTTCCGTTTTGTATCATAAAATAAAAACTACAAAATTACCTGAAAATGTTAAAACACGTCCAGGAAGTTTAGAACCTTCAGATTAAATTTCTTTTTAAATGGTACCTCAGCAAAGTGGGGAATGGTAAAAACCCCACAAAGCAACAGCTGTGGGGTATATGGAAATTAAAAAAAAAATTAAAAATGGTGCAAAGTAGCTCCTGAGTATTTGGGCTGTAGAATACAAATCTAGATGACCTACCTTTTAAAATGATATATGTCCCATCCCGTAATCTTTGTGAGAAAACAACGTATTTAAGCATATTTGTACTATGGACTTATAAAAGGTGGTTAAATTTTAAGGGCCGATATTGATTTGGAATAAAACACAAATTACTTAGGAAATTATTGTCATTTCTTTTTATTATGATAATATGGCAGCGTTCAATTATGTATGGAATAAAATATCGACCAATGGCACACCTCCATCCGATGGTCCAAATTTTCCATAACGCTGAGGCATAATTGAGGTTCGTTGCCGTCAATGTGCTGAATTATCTCATCCTTAAGCTCTTGAATTGTTGCCGGCTTATCGACGTACACCTTTTCTTTCAAATAACTGCAAGAAAAGAAGTCCAATGGTGTCAAATCACATGATCTTGGCGGCCAATCGACATCGCCACCAAGTGAAATAACATGGCCATTGAATTTGTCTCGCCAAAGAGCCATTGTTTCGTTAGCTGTGTGGCAAGTGGCACCGTCCTGTTGAAACCACATATCGTCCACATCCATATCTTCCAATTCGGGCCATAAAAAGTTCGTTATCATCTCACGAAAGCGAACAGTAACTGCCTGACCGGCCTCATTTTGAAAAAAATACGGCCTGATGATGCCACCAGCCCATAAACCGCACCAAACAGTCACTTTTAGTGGGTGCATTGGTTTTTCGACAAACACTCTTGGATTACCATTCGCCCAAATGCGGCAATTCTGCTTATTGACGAATCCACTGAGGTGAAAATTTGCCTCATCACTGAAGATGATTTGCACGATATGCATTTTGTTTGAACGGCCATTTTCATAATAAGCCTGAAAAGCTTTAATACGTTGCTCGATTATATATTTTTCCATGGTTCAAATTGAGTTAGTCTGAAATTGAGAAATGTTAAATGAAATGCAGAAAAAAACTTGACGTTTAGGTGTGGTTCACATTTAATATCGGCCCTTAAAATTTAACCATCCTTTACAAGCTTAAAATTCGATTTCAATGTTCCGCCTCACAATGCATAAACGATTATATAATTCAAATAATTCTTATTTATTCTATAGTTTTTACAATGTAAAGCTTCTAATATTTGCGTAGAAATTTTTTGAGGGTTCAGAGTAGCGTCAGTATGAAAACTAAATTTGTTACCAAAAGCTTTTTCTCAGTGTAATAAATTATAACTTTAAAGATAACAATTATTTTGTAAAATATGAAATATAAAAATCTGTGAGGCTTACTGTTCTCCCTCAAACAATTTAATGTAATCAATATATAAATTGTGATTGAATTTGTTTCTAGTCTCTGCAGTGTTACTCCAACTCCATGAACCGTAAAACAAATGAAGCTTAAATTAAATTTATGCCGATTTCTGTTTGCATGCACAGTAATTTTAATACACTAAAATTCAACTGTTTTATAATATTGCTAACAACTGAATTTATATTATAACTTTATAGCCCATGAAGCTGCTCTGGTAATAATAATTTATTATTTTCGTTTAATTTTGGTTTTCGTTTGGTTAACAAAATCAAATTTACTAAATGAAAATGTTGCGATTATGCGGAAAAGTCAAAACACAAAAATTACAAAGTCACTAGCTAAATGATTCAATGATATGGAAAAATGATTAAATTTTGTAACATTTAGCAAAGTCATTCTCACGTAATGATGTTTATGTGTATGTTTTGTCATACTCATATTAATAATTAATAAATAAACGTAACACCATTTTACTTTATAAAAATTTTGTATCTAAAAGTTAAAAATTAACGCCTGAGCTAATTTAATTAAATACCTTTTTGCTTATAACTAATTGTTGAGGATGCAAGTTTATGCTGTGTAAGGCCAGTTTTAATTATAACAAGATGAATGAAAACATAAGCTAGAGATTAGTTTCTTTATGTTGGGGTATTTGCTATTAGTGTCACTATTGCAAAGGACTAGTATCCTCAAAAAACTACAAGCAGATTCGAATAAGTATTAGAAATTAATTGATTTTAATTTAATTCAAAAAAATTTTCTTTAATTTAAGTAAAATAAATTTAAAAAGGGGTTGGTTTTTCCCGAGTACTTTATGAATCACATAAGTGTTAAATTAAGTTATCAATTTTATACTATACAAATTTTTTTTTTGTTATATTTTTTAAATCAATTTTGGTTCTTCTAGTTTAGTTTCATTTTCTTTGTGCAAATGTCTATAATGCCAATTTTTCGACAAAAGTCATCTTCTCCGATGAAGCATATTTCTATATCAATAGAAATTGTTGAATTTGGGGCTCATAAAATTCTCATACAATCTATGAGAAACAAATGTGCCCACAATGATCAACTGTTTGGTGCGGACTTTCCTGAAGCCTTAATTTTATGAAATTTTGGACTGCGTACGAAAATATCTAACGAAGTTGTTGTGACCTCAAGTGGACGTCATGGATCTGCACGATATGTTGTTACCAGTATTGTCTTTACACCCACTTCTGGTTTCAGCAAGACAATCCATTTATTGCAGCATGAAATGAAAAAGTGCACACTTAATGTGTCACCCATTATTATTTTAATTATAAGCTATAATTAAATTGCAACTTGTGCGATATAGTGTGCAGACCATTATTGTTATTGTTAGATTCATTTTTCTTAGGTAGTTCATCCTCTATCTTCAGACCGCTGGGAAAACGTACGGAATGTTTCGATGTTTCTTCTCTTTCTTGATAGAAATGACAAAAGTCTTTAATGTTATTCATGTATTAATTAAGTCCGAAATGTTAGTCACAATTCAGTGTAAAGTTTGATGATAGTTCTTCCCGCTTCGGCAGATAAGGCAAGAATGAATTTATTGGGCACTTCACAGTATATATATAAGAGCAACCAAGTTCTTCTGTATTTTAAATCAAATTTGTATTCTCTATCACATAGCCTTAGAGCTTTGAATGAAAGCCGTTTTTCCCATTTGGTTTTTCTAAATTTGTGTGACTGAAAATTTTTATTTATATATTTATTAAATTTTTTATTTTTATTTTTATTTTTATTTGTATTTTTCTAAACAAATTTATTGCTTTTACATTTTTCCAACAATCTTTATTAATATCCTGAACATTTCATATTCCTCTAACTGAAATATCTTTCCCTTTAAAAAGAAAACCAACAGCCAGTTAATTTTTAACTTGCAGCTTTTTGGCTTTAATCAAATTATTGTTTAACTAAACAATTACCAGTTGCTTGAAAATAAAATAAAAAATTATGAACGAGAAATTTTATTAATTCCTTCGTTCCTTATGAAAAAAAAATCAAAGTAAATAAAATAACTATTAAATTCCAAAGTAACACCACTTGACTAAGCTTTATATTGACAATGTATAATACAGACCAAACATTTAAATGGTCATGATTTAACAGAAGTGGCAAACGTAAAAAACTGTGCCACAGACTGCATTGGTGTGCATAAGTTGAATGCGTCTAAAATTTTTTACACACTCCGGTGTAAGATGAAAATGTCCACTAAGCGAAAATAGAATATGAATATTTTAATTGAATTTACAGTCAAATTTAATTATTTTTACAACGTTGGAATAAATGAAATGAACTTTAAATTAAGCTAAGAGAGAAATTAAAAAAGCAAAAACATAAATATAACAATTTGAAAAAGAAAATAAATAAATTTTTAAGAAACTGGGTAACTATCATATCATGGTCGGTATCTTTTTATTAACGATTTTAAATTAATAAAATTCTTATGAGCAAAAGTCAGCTCTTCCGCTCCAATGATAAAAAAAAAACAAATTTTTATAATACGATCTCAAGCTTAATAAGCTAGCCGTTCCAATTATATAATTTTTTGTATATTTTTTTGATATATAAAAAGAATATGGAAAGTGAAAAACACAAAAAAGGGTATATAAGACTCGGCACACCGAATTTAATTTCTTTTTATTTAAAAAATTTTATTAAAAGCACCTATTTCTTTCTTAAAATTATGTCATAATTTGTAATTGCATACAAATAAATGTGATTGGCCACAAGTAGAAAAATATACAAAACCACTCATAGATTTTAATAAAAAAAAATTTTTTTATCAACTGTTAATGTGCTCTCCTTCTCTCTCTCTCTCGCAGACAGCTTTAGGATACTAAAAAGCAGCAGAGCTGCAACTCATGCTTATAGGTAAATTTTTTCTGTTGTTTTGTTATATTCTGAAATAGAGAGACATTTTTGGGATATTTTGTTGTTTTTTTCTTTTGATACAATGGCTACATTATTAGTGTGTTTAATAAACAGTTACTTTTTAGTAAACTGAACCAAAAACAAATAAAAGTTTCTATAATTTGTCATTACAAAAGAATTTGATTGGTGGGCAAGTGTTAAAATGGATGATGAGTTAAGAAAGTTAAAAAGAGTGCAATAAAGACTCAATAAAGAAATGACTTTGAATGATAGGATGTAATTAAATGGAAATTATAAATATTAATATTAGCTTAGGCTAGATGTTATTATAATTTAACTTAATAATAATTGCGTAACTAAATATAAGATTATAGATTTTTAAATGACAGAGGTGAGCACGAACTTTTTAAGTTTTAATATTTTTTATATTTTTTTTTTTTTTTTCTTAAAAAAATACATCAAGTTCGATATGGTGCGGTTGCATGGATTAGTGGGGATGAAAACTACTATAATGTCGATTTCAAAAGTACATATTTGATTCTGATATTACGGGCTGATTTCGAAATACTTGTTGGCATTGAATGATTTCAAGGGAATGACGAATATCTTAAAAACTCTCTTAAATTACAGTTTAAATGCTTCCCTTTAAAAAATTGCCAAAAATCGAATTTTAATATATAAATAAACTTAAAAACATACACAAAATTATAAAATATATTGAATTTTTTTTTGTAAACAACATACGAAAACACTACTGACTTCATTTTAAAAATATTGTTGGCAAAAGTGTTGTCACGTATACAAAGTAGATACCTGTTTAAATCAATAATTTAATTATTAATTTTTTTATTTTTTTGTTAAATATTTAAAAAGAAATGGCGAAATTAAAAATATGAATATTTAGCTAACACAGTGAAGGGTATATAAGACTCCGAAAAGCCGAATTTAATTTGTTTAGTGTTTGTTTGAAACCTTTTCACTTCACTCACACATTTGAACTAAGAAATAATTTAAATATTTATTTCTTTTTATTTTAAAATCATGCAAGGAGATTGTTAAATTCAAGGGTGCTTTCAATTCAACTTAAATACACCAAATGAGATTTCATTTTTATATGTTAAAAACATCATTTCATAAAAATAATAATTTTAATAAAAAAAATCTACTTCATGAAACATTTTAATGAACACAAACAGAACTTTTTACGTGACTTTAGCTTATAATATTTTTTAAATTAATGACAAATTTTATTAAAAATAACAAAAAAAAAATCAGTTTCTTTAAGGTCCTTTTTTTAACTGCATAAACTTAAAATGATAATACAGGACAAATATTGTCGATAGTTTGATGGTATTTATTTTGAAAATATGATTTGCGGCATATGTTTGCCGAGGCTACGAGTTGCATGCTCTGATCGAACAGTAAGGCTTGAATATTAACTTGCAATGCTTTAAGAGTTGCAGACTTGTCGATTTTATTTACTTTGCAAGTCTTGCTGAAACAAAATGTCGTTGATATTTAGGTGTTTAGTTTTTGAACCACAAAAGGCAGTCAGCATGGCTCAATACCGCTCGTCATTCACTATCAACAGCTCATTGCAAAATAAATAAAGAGCGATAATGCTGCCAGCGTATAAACTACACCAAACATTAAATATCAATGGATGTAATAATGATTTGTTCACGACTTGAGAATAACCTTCGCTCCAAATACTTCAATATTGCTTATTGACGTAGCCTTTTAAACAGAAAAGAGCTTTATTGGTTTATTCTTTAATTTAATAGCGTTGTTCTGGCGTCAAATGATTCCAAGCTTATTTGTCAGTATGGGCGGAAAAACTTCGGTTTTCAATTAGAAATAAATGATATCTAGCTCTGCCTTAGAGAAGAACTTGAGACACTAATAACAGTCACATCTATATTCATTTTAACAAACATTTAGTGGCTTTATAATGAGATAAAAACGGGAATGGGAATGCCTAACATTTAAAAAAAGACTAGCTTCTAATAACAGAGTTCACTTGATATGCATGTAGGTCATAGGAGATATTTAGACAGAGGAATTCACAAGAAAAAGGAGGGATAGTAGTTTTATTGGCTCCATTCCGCATACTATTTTGGAGCTTTATTAAGGTCCGATTTAGACAGTGACGACAGTGGTTAAAGACAAGAGCCATCAGGATACCGAAAACATAACTTACTAGGGGTAATTTAGTTAGGAATTTAAATTGTCACTGAATTGGTGACTGAATATTGCAGAGTATTTTGTAACACTTGGAAAATATGGGGATCAGTCTAAACGACGTCTTGCAGCAGGACATAAATTGTGTTATTGTGTCTAATTTGTCTAATAGAACCGTCTAACACGGCTGACAAATCACTCAAGGAAGTCTTTGAATTATTAGTGAACACTAGAAATAGGCGAGATTTGCAGCATTAGAGTAGTGTTACAATAGATCTTTAGACACCTTTTATAGGGAAATACAAAGTGAACGTAAAATATGTCAAGTTCTATCAAAATATAATAATAAAAAGAGTAAAAGAGAAAATTGTTGGAGTACGTTGAATTGATTTAATGAGAACCTATCTAGAAGTGCACATACTACAAGAAAGTTCAAAATAAACTTAGAATTGTTTTTATCAAGACCAAAATCAATTGGAAGCCAACCATTTTAACGTACGTATCAAAATTTCAAAGTAATCTAACTGATAAAACAGTTCTATAGATGTCAATGCAGGTTCCAAGAAAAAACCAATAAAGATTTTCAATCTGTACGTATTTTCGTTTTTAATATTCGATTAAGTTTTAATAATGAAAAAAATATTGTTTTCTAACTTTAGCAGGTTTTGCAGGTAAAGACAATCGTTTTCAATTTATAGCATCCTGTTTAATATTTAGTTTTACTGTTTAATAAACTTTTGGAAATGTTTAAATTATTATTAAGCAGCAAGCAATATCAGAATTCAACAAGTTAACCATCAACATCAACAAGTAATTAAATAACTTCCCTAGTGGCAAGCAATTCCAAGTAATTTTAAACAGGTAAACACATAAAGCAATACTTTCTCACATTATTTTCTCAAGTTTCTTGTTTCATTTTGTTTTAAAAAAGAGTCTTATTAAAAGTGATTTACTCGTATATTTGATAACCTTTATTAAGTTTATGTAATGAAAACATTTTCCTTTTATAAAATTATATATAATCAAAATTCAAATAAAAATCCATGCTAGTTAGTCTTACTCTATTACGAGTACTAAATATAACACTGTTACATTGTAATTAATTTTATATTATTAAATGAAGTACATACGAGTACATACAACTTACTGTTAACTTTTAATTAATCATGCTTTATTAGTGACAACTAAAACGAATTAATAATTGTTTTAATTATACTTTTGTTTTGTTATCATAACTTGTACTTGTATTTATAAATGAACTTATTCATACTCACACACATGTTTTTTAACCCGGGGGAATTACATCAATTTTCATTTCTTATCAACTACAATTGCCCTTATAATAAACACAAGTTTACAAATTAATAATCATGAAAAATTATATTTTTATAAGCATTTCAATTAAAAATTTTATTAAAGGTATTAAAATACAAGCTGGTCTATTATTTAAAACAATTATGCCATGCCGTAAACTAGTCTGTAGACAGTCTTTAATTTAATTTTTAATTTGTTCCAGTATTTTTAGACTTTATGATTTTCATATTAAAAAGGAAAATAAGCGGTTGGTAAACGTACTATTTTCTTGTAATAGATTTATTTTTTATACTCGTATTTTATATTTGAAAAAAAAGAGAGAAAAGCTATAAAATGGCAAAAATTTTCTATTTTGATATTGAAACTTGTTTGTAAGTTAAAGAAAAACAAACAAGAAAAGTTTAAACAAACAAACGCACATAGCCATACACACATATATTTACACAGAGATACCCACACACACCCACATCAATGATACGAATAAGATACAAAACGTGAATAAAATAAAACTTTTTATTTTATTTATGCTCGTATACAAAACAGTTAAGCCCCTAAAACTAGCACAAAGTTTAGTTTAAAGTTTACTGCTTTTGAAGTATTTATACTGGCTTTGGTGAAATTCAAAATGCTTACTCGTATCTTAAGACCAATTTAAGGAAACTTTACTGTAAATATAAGTGTGTATGTGTGTGTTTAACATTCTTAATATTCAATGCTATTATTTAACCAGTTACAGGCAGCACATTTGAACAATATTGTTTCAATGGCCTTAACTATTCACTAATTTGAAAGTAGTATAAGTCCACTTTTTTTTTAATTAGTCGATGGTGATTCTAGTTAGATGGTGTCCTTATTTTGCTAAAATTATCGCCAACTCATTGCATTTTTAAGTGGACTTATACCACTTTCATAAATAACAGTTTATTTAATGTTTTTATTATTTACAAAAATATTTAGCTGCCAACATATTAAGCCATTGAAGCTTTTATACAAAAAATTCAGAGAAATTTATTGCCTTTTCATAAAGTTCCATTAACGGAAGTCAAATAAATGACACAATCATTAACTCGAATATAAAGTTATTTTTTCTTGCCTTTACAATGGCCATTATATTGAAGACTTTATTATCTAAATAAGACGTTAATAAGAGTATATTTTATATTTATTCAATGCACAATTCTCATGGGTCAATACAACGACCGCAATTAAAATATACACACATATCAACGTATTTAGTAAAACTTTTTTTATAAAAAATTAAGCAAAAAAACTCACATCAAGCTATCTTCATTTCAATATCTTAATGGTTAAATGAAATGGATTTTAGTTTTTTTTTTGCTTTCTTTTCTATTTTGCCAGCATAATCATTAATAATGGAATTAAAAAACTTTTATTTTCGCTTCTCAAATTTAATGTTTTGTTTTTGTTCAAGTAGTGCTTGTAAAGTTTTTTATTTTTTTTATTTTTCAACAACAACGCAAAAAAAAACCATGAAAAAAAAAACAAAACAGAAAGTTTTTGAAAAATAGTTAACAACTGCAAGCTGATATTATTATGAAATGAGAAGGAAATAAAATTAGATTTTTTTCAGACTTAAATCAATTCTATGGAAAATTTTAAAATTGAATTTAAATTAAATTTATTCAAATACACAATATTTGTTGATTCACAAATACCAGCCACTAATTCAGTATCCTAAATATCCTAAATCTTTACTTGTATTTAACATGTCAATTCAGTAGTGGATATGCTTTGATATTAATGCTTAAAAAGGACAATGATGTTATTGAAAGAGTATCGTTTTAGTGCCTGTAAGTCAAGTATAGGTTCGTTAGTATTAATAAATTAAAAAAAAAAAAACATTAAAATAAATTAAAAGTTTTTTTTTCAGTTCATAATTCTAGCTTCTACCTTTTTATCAAAAAAAATTTACGTAGACTTTAAAATAAAATTTATGAAAAACTTATATGAAACATTTCAATAACGTTGACTTTAAAATCTACGTTAATTCTGTTTGTTGTTTCGAATGTAATATTTCTAGACTTGAAGTAAAACTAAAAAATTTTAAGTAAAAAGTACCATTCTTCTGCACTAGTTCTAGAGATATTACGTTACCGATTTTACCGTCTTAATAATCGAATTTCTCAAAGGAATTCCAAGGTTTTCTTCTCGTGCACCTCGTACACTCTAGTTATGAATCAATTGTTACTGTATGTTGAATACAACTTACAACTTATTTGTCAATAGTTTCAAAAAAAAAAAAAAAAAAATCAGCATGCACACTGAACCAAATAAACAAATTTCTCAACCAAGATTTTAATATTGAAAAAAAAAATTCTTTCTTCTCTGGCTGGTTTTTTTAAACTTGAGCTCAGATTACAATGATTATATACTTCTTTTACCTTTAGATACGAGTATATATATTTTTATTCAAGGGCAACTAATTCAGTAAATTTGTCTTTTAGAAAATTCAAGTATTTACAGATTTCGCCTTGTTTTAACAGAAATTTTCCCTTATTTAGTTTGATTAAATGTCAAAAATGTTTAACTTTTTTTTTTAATTTTTAAAACAATTTTTAGCAACAGGTCTATCAAACTTTTTCATTTTACGCTATCGAGTCAAGAGCTAACAAATTTAAAAGTTCACCAATATTTTATTCAGTCCACAGCAAACGAATTTTTAATTAAACACAACACAACTCAACTTGTAATCATATGCTGTCATACATTATAAACAAGAAAATGTGATGGCACAAATCCGAATCAGAAAATCAGCTACATTGAACAATAGAATTTTATTGCCTAATGTTAATTTTTTTCTATTTTTTTGTTTACCAGAAGCTTTTGTTTATTTTACGTTGAATTTAAATTTCAGTTTTAATATAAACAATTCATACAACTAATGGGTGATTCAAGTAGAGATACTTTTTTCAATAGCCTTTTTTTAACAGAACACGTGTGAGTCGTGTCGTGCTGTAATGTTATTTTTGTTTAGTATAGTTTGACATTTCATAATGGAAAGACTTATGCCTGAACAACGTTTACAAAACTTTCAACTTTATTACGAAAATTCACGTTCTGTGAGGAATGTGTTTCGTGCACTTCGCTCAACTTATGGTCAACATAATCCGCCTACTGAGTGTGCTATTCGCAACACCATCACATATTTTGAGACCCAGCATTCATTATTGGATAATATTCGACCGAATAGACCACGTCCAGCATGCTGTGAAGAAAATATAGCGGCCGTAGCTGAGAGTGTATACGAAGACAGTAACCATCAATGGCCACCATTATCGTGCCTGAAATTGAAGCTTGTGATCTCGGCGACATTTGGTTTCAGCAAGACGGCGCCAGTTCCCACAAATCGCATCAATCAATGGATTTATTGAGAGAACATTTCCGTGAGCATATAATTTCACGTTTTGTGCCGGTCGATTGACCACCAAGATCGTGTGATATCACACTGTTAGACTTATTCCTGTAAAGATATGTAAAGTCTAAAGTTTATGCGGACAAACCCGCTTCGATTCATGCCTTGGAGGAAAACATCACGCGTGTCATTCGCCAGTTACCAGTGGAAATGCTCGAACAAGTCATCGAAAATTGGACTCAACCATCTGCGACGTAGCAACGGCCACATTTGATAAACATAATCTTCAAAAAATAAATGCCAAAGAATGTTCTTTCAAATGATAATAATCATTATCCATTAAATTTGAATTTTCTGTGTTTTTTTTTTTTTTTTTTTTCTTTACAATAGTAGGGAACCTCGAAATGGATCACGCTTTATTAAATTATTTGGAATTATAAAGTTTAACAAAATGTAATCTTTAATCGTGCAAAATTCTCAATATGATGTTCTCATATTCATCAGGCGCTACTCTGAATTTTCAGTAGACTTTGGATCTTGTTAAATTCTTACCTAAACATTTGAATACTTATTTCATTATACCAAACAACCGAATGAGAATTTTAGTCAATAGGCAAACAAAAAGTTTCAAAATGCTTAAAACAGGAAAATAAAAAACCAACAAAATTTTTCAACCAACATTACTGTATAAAATTCTATATAAGTATTCAAATGTTTGGGCAGGAATTTAACAAGACTTGGGAGTAATCCTTTGCATTCATCATAAAAGCAAGATCACAAAAAATTTTCTTTTTTAATGTACTTAATGTAGGGGGCATTACAAACATGTCCTTTACAATTTAATAATAAAGCAAACATGTGAACAATGTGCATAAATGTTTGAATTCTAAACAATTGAAGACACAAAATGTCATTATTTATATAATATTATAAAATCACCTGTGAGATATCTATGTGTATGTGCTCGTATGTTTCTGTGTATGTATATTACAAAATATAAATTCTCTGTCCTGTTAAACATATCAATGCTTCTGACCTTTTAAACAAATGCACACACAGAATTAAAATTATACAGATGTTCCAATAGTGTTTATAAAAAAAAAAGATAAAATACTCGTATACATGTAAAAACAAATGGAGAAACATGACAACAAAATCCCAATTTAAATGACCATATAAATATGTATGAAAGTAGGTATAGTCCAGTAAGTCAATTGGAATTAAACATGAAATACTAGAGTATAACTTAAATTGTAACAATTTATATTATATTGTAGAGTAAATAATTCAACACTTCTTTGTCTTGCTTCGTATGTAGTTTTTAGCATGAAAATTTAATTTATTTTTCTAGTATATGTGAAAAATATATGTCATCAGAAAAAATATTAAAAAAAAATAATACAACTTTAAAGATAGAATTAGTTTTTACGTTCTGTTCTGTTATGAATCAGCTGATTCAAACGTGTATGTTTAGTTAGTTTTTCTGTTTCGTTCTCTGACATTGCAGACTAATCTGTAGAAAACAGCATTTTGAGAGCAATACTGTGACAGCTAAATTTTTTCTTGCTTTAGTTTTTCTTTTTTTGTTTTATTTTTCTTTTGTACATTTCACTACGACACATGGATTACATGTTTATCATTAAGTTTATACGTTCTATAGTAATAAATGCATATGAAGGATTTAAACAATTGTAATATAAATTTTTGCTAATAAATGTTAAAGTTTTTATATGAAAAATAATTATTTATTTACATTCTTCACGAATAAGAAAATTTTAGTTTTTTTTATATGAACACGCTTTTTGTAACATTTGCAAATTTTTATACTGGAAAGAAGGATATATGAAGTTCAGCGATGGGTATTATTGTCTTCTGAAGCAGAAAACTAGCTACAAAATAAAAGTAACAGAGCAAAATAGCAGACTAATGAAGCCTTAAGTCTTTCTGCAATAATACTTTTAAAATGTCAGTTTTTATAATCAAAGCTAATCAGTAAACAATAGAAATGTTGCAGCTGATTAAGAAATATGCTTCCATGTACGATTATATAATGCTATACTTAAAATAGTAGGACTAATATAAAAAGGGAAGATATGATATATCATAACTGGGAACATATATCAAAGTCACCTTTCAGATGATATATACACCTGGAAGATCCAGCATCTATTCCATTAATTTTCTCTCCACATCATACGGTTTAATTTTTTACTGTTTTTACCCATTTCTAATTTAATTTAAAATATTTGTTTATTGAATACAAAAAGTTACCGATAAACTTCAGATTATTTGGGTAAAAAGAAAACAAAACAGAAGAAGCGATTGTTAATATATTTATTACAGCCATATTAACAAAGATTTCTTAAGAAAAAAGTATTGCAAAAATGTATATTAGCTAATAAAAACATTAAGATATTTTCCAATATCAGACTTACAATACGATATTTTCAACAAGTCATTTATTAAAGAATTATAAAAAAAAATTAATTTCTTAAAAAATTTTATGTAATTTGTTTTTCCCAAACTGAATACTTTCCCTTTAATGGGAATAAAATCAGTATTTACTCATGGATTTTGATGTTTTATGGGTAAATTTATTTCTATTTTTATGAATAAAAAAAAAATCTGAAAAATCCACTTCCAGAGATATGGACTTGAAACGGCTGGTTATGCTAGTTAAATTAATTCCAAAATAATCAAAATTGATCCAAACAATATGATTGTTGTTTTAAAATAGCTTTAAAGCAGTATCAAACCTGCTTTAAAATTTTTGTATTTAACAAAAGTTTACTAAAAGATCATTAGGCTAATAATCATTTATGAATATTATATTAAGAAAAATTCCTTAATAATGCTTTGCCAACCTGTATTAAGTCATTTGTGGAGAGAATGATGAAGCTTTCAGCGATGTGGGAGCAGTTTTTTTTTTCCCAAAGCATTTGATCTCATTGATCATTGTATTATAATAAAAAAACATTAGTATTTCGGATATATTTAAATGAAAAAATAAATTTCTACTATAAAAAATATGAAAACTGCACTTAATAGAAATTAATGGACATGTTAGTTATACTACACAAATCAAAAGAGAAAGAAAACTTTTTCTGGACTCGTGACCAAAAATTTTAATTTTAGTTAAACAGTTTATTGTGGGAAAAGTATTTGTTTCTGGCTATCACCAGCTAGATTTAGAATTTTTTTACAATTTAGCTTTGAAATTTATGATTTAGCCTTTAACTTTTTTCTATCACTTTTCCAATGAAATTTTTACATAATATGTACGTAAGCTTGGAAGCTATTAAACGAAATATAATCTTATTTTTAAATCGCTAATTGTTTAAAAAAAAATTTTGTTTTCAATTTTTGTATTTTAAAAAAAAATTCATATAAAGTCTGTAGTTTAATGTAGACTTATTATCCAAATAAATAAATAAATAAAAAAGGTATTTTACAAATTATGTCCAGCCCCTCAGTGCAACATAGGTTTGTCCCATTTTTAAGCTTTTTTTCTATTTAAATTCTAACGTAAATTTAAAGAAAAATATGTAAAATTTCATTAATGTAGCCCAATTAATAATAAGTTGTTTTAAATTTTAATACTTTACTTTTCAGATGCTCTTGATGTTCTTGGCATGAAGATCCAGTGTGATGCACGCTAAAGAAGCCTAGGTTTTTTGAAACGGTGTAAGACATACTTCACTCCATCTGATCTCTTTACTATCTATACCACCTATATCCGACCGAAAACGGAGTACAACTCTCATGTATGGGGCGGAGCTTCAAAGTCTATTTTAAAGCTACTCGACCGAGTACAGGAAAGGGCGAAGAAGCTAATTGGTGACAGTAGGGTAGCCAATTCTATTGACTCGCCGTTGGCCTGTGGAATAATCTTCCTGAATACGTTTTCCCTGCCACTTTCGATATAGGAGGGTTCAAATCGAACATTCATTGACACTACTCTCTATTTCCTCCTTCCCATAACCTATTTTCCTAGTTGCAACACAATACATTTCATGAGTAGGTGTCATCCCCTGAATGCTGGTCCTAATAAAAAAATAATATTTTGTGTAGTATGGGTCAAATATTTTTTTGTAATACGGGTATGTAACAACAAGTGCTTTGTTAGCAGCTTTTATAAATTTATATCTATAGTTGAGGGCGTGTAAATAGGTGCCATGTTGCAACCACGGGTTTGTTCATGATATAAGATTTATATATTTTGTTTAAGAAATCTTAAAATATAATTAAATATAAGCTCCGCACAAGTACCACTACATATTTGATATTAAAGTTGAAATCTGCATAACATTTTCCTGATAAGTAAATACTTGTGTATTTATGTTTGCATGTGTATGAACATAAATGTGTAAACCAAATAAATTATTTATATACTAAACACATATACATATGAATAACGTACTCAGTTTACAAGAGGCTTAAAGTATTTTGTTTTGTTCCGGTATATGATTAACCTAATTTATTTAGTTTTATCAAATTAAATTTTCATGAGAGGAGGCTATGATAAACAAATATTCTACATTTTCGTTAAACTTTTCAAATAAAAGTATTTTAATAATTTTTATAATTTCTAATCAATATCAGAAAAATTTAATTACGAAGTAAACACGAAAAACTAGCAGCCATATTCATAATGACTTAATACAGGTTGACAAAAAAAATTTTCTTAATATAATATTCATAAATGATTATTATCCTAATGATCTTTTAGTAAACTTTTGTTAAATGCAAAAATTTTAAAGTAGATTTGGCCCTATTTTAATGCTTTTTTAAAACAAGTATCATATCGTTTTTTCCAATTTTAATTATTTTGGTTGTGTTATAGTTGAAAGGGAATTACTGTAATTGGAGCAAAAATCACCGATCAAGTTTTTTTTTTTGGACTTATTTTAACAATTTTCATTACGAAATTTCAATGCCTTCTAATTAAATCTCAGTAGACCCCATGTAGACGAAGGTAACTGTTTGTGCCTCTTTTGTTTCCAAACCTAAACTGAAAATCCTCAAATTTTGTCATAATTAGATAAAAATTGCTGAGGAAATTTAAAGGATGCTGTACCAAAAGTTGTTTTTTAAAAATAATTTTAGGATTGAAAAGATTAATAAGGTTGGGGGGAATTCTGGTAAAGACACAATATAAATATTGATGTTTTAGCTTGCTTCTTTAAATATTTGTTTTAATTACATTAGACTAACTACAAGTTATTGAATCTTAATATTAACATTTCAATTAACGCTATCAACCACAATAATTTGCCAAAAATCCCCCAAAATCAAAAAAATTTCTGCGCCTAACTTTGTTTACCATGTGTGTATAGGCTGTCGAAACTAAACTTGTATTGCAAATAAAGGTTATTTATTTGCATAAAAGTAAGAAGTTCGAAAGCTCTTTTTTCTACAAAAACCACTTATTTTCTGACGCACTATGATCACTTAACTGTGAAACTTATTAGAATTTCAAAATCTGTGCATAATTTTTTTCTTGAGATTTTTTTTTTAAATATTAGATTTTTCAAGAGGCTGCTTGAAACATCTTATCCTAACTTTAAAACGACTTATCCGATTTTGTTACAGTCAAAAACTCAAAAACTTTTAAATTCTATTGGCTTTAATTTGTCTTACATCATTATTTACTGCAACTATAATTTTTCGAGTTATTTGCAAAAATGTTATAAAAAATATATATTTAAAAAAAAATTATGAAATTTTTGATTTTCAAAAATGTACAAGCAATAGAAAGAGCCCAATACTAACAAATTTTATTATTTGTTCTTAAAATCGCATATAATAAAAAAAATTCATGGAAAAAATACTGATTTTACTCCCGTTAAAGTAAATATAAACATTTTGTTCATTATTTACTTCCATAATTTATTTTATATATTTTTTTTAATTATTTTTTCTATAAAATTTTCTTTCATATGTAAATGATATTGTGATATTGAAAAATTTCTTAATTTTTTTTATCAGCCTTAAAATCTTTATTCACAAATATATTTTATCAGTTTTAAAATCTTTATTAGCAATATTAAACTCCTTTAGTGTATATGGCGGTAGAATTTTTATATATTGATTTTTTTTAACCAGATAACAACAGTTTTCTATAAAGAAGCTTAAAATTAAATGTCAAAAAATATCGCCAGCTTATTTTCAATGAAGTTCAAAGTTCAAAACTTGTTTTAATTGTGGTCAACTTTTGATTTGATAAAATTTAAATCTAAGAAATTCAAAAATATCTTAAGTTTTTTTTGCACATATTAAAGCCCAAAAATTATTTTTAGATCTTTGGACATTATAGAGGTGCTAGACAATCAATCATTCAATATCAATTATAAGGGTGTGTGTGTGCTTTTTAAAGATGACCGTCACAAGTATATGTTGTGTGCGAATATGACGAAAATCAAAACTAGTTTGATTTTTGCGCAAAATTTGCTGGTCTGGCACCACTACTGCAATCAGCTTTTTTTTACTTTGGGTAAAGTTGCGTGCGTGGAGGAAACAAAATTTTTCATTTATTTTTTACAGTCCTTCATCCAAACTGTTTTTTTTTTATTGCTGGTATCGATGCAATAGCAATAAATTTGTCTTATATCATCTTATTTTTTTCTTAATGTGCAATCAGAATAAAAATGTCTTACCGACGGCAAAATGCAAGTCTGTACATATTAAGAAAACCACATAAAAATGAGATTGTTATCAATCAATTTGATGTGTGTATCAGCCAATTTAATTTTTTTACCAACCCAAATGCATAATTTGACGTTGAATGATTGATAATGTAGCACTCACTTTAGAATTCAGAACGCGAATGATTTTTCTCTAATAATGTTAAAAATAAACAAATTTAACATAAAAAAAAAAAATTGCTTAATAATCAATTATTCAACAAAATATGACTGTCAGTCTTTAAATCTTTCGCTGGTGCCATAAAAAATTAAATTAAATGAAAATAATTTTCTTCTGTGGTAAAGCTTAGACATCTTCCATACAAATGAGTAATAGTTTTTTGCATTAAAAATGCTTGATGCATATGCTTATCCACTAAGAAAACCTGACACTCATAAATAATTTTTTTTTTATCATTTTTCGTTTTGTAAAACAAAAACTCTAATGTAAGTGTGAGCCGCAAATGCCATAAATTAAAACTAGTCGAAAATATTTTCCCAAGAATAAAAACTGGTTTAAATAAGAAAAAATAGTGGTAAGAAGCACACACAGATTGCCCATAAAAAAATTTAATAATAAAAATTTTGATGCAATAACAAGCCATTTAAAATCCCAAGAGCAAAATAAATATAACATTAATATCATTAAATAGCAATAAAATACTCTTATGCTTCAGCATTTCAACAGAAATTATGCAGAAGATTTTATTCTATTTTCTATAAATGTCAATTTACTTCACAATTCTTTCAAATATATTATATTTATGGCTTTAGAAAACTAAAATGTTTCTCAATAAAACAGTTTAAAGAATAAATTTAAAGAAAATAAAATTTATTTTTAAAATTGTAGAATTTGCTTATATCACTAGATAAAATTAATAAAAAAAAAAAAAGAATTAATTCCCCACAAAAAATAATAAATAATAAGAAATACTTATTTTTTGTGCACAGGTTGCAATCCACCTCAAAAAAAGAAGACAATAATACCTTATTACCATTCTCACAAAGTAAATATTATACATACATAAAATAAAAATATTACACATTTTTGCAATAATGTGTGACTTATAAGAATGATTGTGCAGCCCTTTTCCTTTTAAGTACTTTGAATCGTAGCTTTAATAGTCAGTCATAGAACGAAGAGTCTGAAAAACTATTTCAGTTTAAAATGTAAAAAAAAAAAAATTGTTTACTTTGAGTCGACGACTCTGTTTACATTTTGAATTTTTTGCTAAAAACAGCATGTAAAGCAGCTTTTTCCAATTTCATTTCTTGACTTAGATCCATTCAATCACAACGATTCTTGTGCACTTAATTTTTTTTTCAAATAAAATTTAATTTTTATTAGTGCTTAATTCCAATTTTAGTTAGTGCATTATTTTTCATTAAAAATTTTTGAAAATTTTTTGCTTAAGTACTAAGTACTAAGAAAGAAAACATATCTGAACAGCTGTTTCATCAGAAGCTACTCTAAATGTTCAGTAGATTACTTCCAAGTCTTTTTAAGTTGCTACCCAAACATTTGATTACTTACATACATATAATGTTTCTATTCTTTTGTAATACGTTGTTTGGAAATTTTTGTTTATTTAGTTTTGTTTGTTAGTTTTTTATTTTATTGTTTAAATTTTTGGAAAATTTTTATTCACTACAGACTAAAATTCCCAATTGGTCGATTGGTATTTAAAAAAACTTCGAAGTAATCTACTAAAGATGCAGAGTAGCGTCTGATGAAACAGCTGTCCCTCTTAGTACTTATTGTACTAAGTAAACGATTTTTCTAAAAATCTCCATGAGTATATGAGAGAAAATAATGCATTTGCCACACCACTTCAGTGTTAGAGTACAAATTGGGATAATGAAAAGACATACGGAACTTTAAGTAATGGAAAACCATTTCGCTCATTTATCTACTTTGATAGTGTCACAATTCCAAAAACGTAATGTTGCAGTAGAAAGTCTGCAATTTGCTACCGTTTTGTGGAAAACATTTTGAAAAATATAAAAACACCAATTTTTTTTAGATTCTGAGAAAAAGCTAGCTTATTAATTTAAAAAAAACCAATTTTTTTCAGTTATGACACTATTGAACTAAGTAAGCGATTTGTATTCATATAACTACATTCAAAGTTGCAAAAAAAATTTTTTTCATTACTCTCATGCAATTGAAAATAAAAACAGAACAAAAGATTATTGTTTTAGCTGATGCAGATGTGCAAAAATGACAACACAACCAAATAAACAACAAATGCAGAGAAATTGGCCAAAAATAAAAATGAAGAATTAAAAGAAATAAAAACAACAACATCAGGAACAAGAAATGTTAATTAAAAGTGTTATCAAGCACAACTAAAGGGCGACCTCGATGTACAAGCAGTGCTCAGTGGAAGGGTATTGGGTTTCAAATAACAATAAACATAAAAAAATTAATGCAAAGCGAAAAATAGGTTCCAAGAGTCAGCGTTGCTAAAATCGTTTAAAAACAGGCTAGAAAAAAATTAAATCAAATTAGAAAAGCAAGATATTTTATTTCGTACTTATTGAATAAGACAATCCCAACTCTTTTAAAAAAGTACATGTTTTTATTTTTAAATGAAAAAGGGCACTCTTAATGAGACATACTTTAAATTAATCAGATTTTAGAACATGCAGTTTTATGAAAACAATTTTTTTTTGCTACAAATTTTTAATGAATTATTATTTTTAAACAAAACTTTCACTATATCTTCTCTATCTTCTTTCCTTTCCCTTCACTCTGCTATTACTATCCTTCCTCTTCTTTATTTTCCTTTATACAGGTATCACGAAGGGTCCACGTTAGAGGACCCAAGTGAACAGAGCTTTTGTTTTCTTATTCGGGCGCCCTGTTTAATCTAACCTAACCTTCACTATGTAACACTATATTTCGTAAAAAAAATTTTGTAAATTCTATTAAAACGCTTAGAAATCTTTAATCGTTTTTTAATGAAATTTTTTGGATATGGCATGTAACAGCAGAACTGACATGTGGCTGGTAGTCCATATTCTACATAAAAATGCAGACGCAAAAATCCAACTACTGTTAGTTTTACTTCGTTCAACGTCAGCAGTATTGAACGGTAGCTTCAGAAAACCAAACAAATTCTAAATTCATTATACAGAAAAAAAAATTTGAATTAAAAAATTGGTTAAATCAATTAAATTTTTAATTGAATCAATTAAATATATTTAATTAATTTTATATATTTTTCTTTTTATATTTGGGAAACCAGTGTATTGACATGATTTGGCCATTTTAAGTTATTATTAAGATATTTCAAAATTTTTTGCTGTTTTCAAAACTTAAATTATTATTTTTGTTTTATTACTCCTATAATAGGACTTACGATTTTGTTGTGAATAATTTTTTTTTCGCAGTTGCTTAATAGAGTAAATATTGCTCCGTAAGTTTGCTAAAATTTTCAAGTTTGAGATCAATTAAAACAGTATTGGCCCCCAAAATCGACTCTTGGGGCACATCCCCAGTCAGGCCAATTGAGCCTACATATACCGACTGAGTACGATCAGCGAGATATGATAAAATAAGTTTAGTTTAAGTTTTTTACATAAAATTTCATGATCAAAGGCCTTTGAATGATCCAGAAGCAATAAAAAGCTGATTTTACCATCGTCCATACGAGTTTTACGTGTGATTTCACAAGTTTTTTTTTTAATTCTCAAAGTTTTTTGAATACTTTTTTTTAATTTCCGGAGAAAACAAAAATTTATCCCAAACTCAAACCCTTAACTTAAAAGGGGTACACGACACTTTGGGTGACCTGAATCATAATAGTGCATGTACTACTAAGTTGCAACACAGTTATGTTTTTATGTCACTGTTACTTTTCACTTATTTTTTGTACATTCAAGACCATTTTACTTTTTTATTATACTTTCTGTGTTCTGTATTCTATGTCAGTAGTTGTAATCACATTGTGGGTGTTGATATGACAAAAAAATCTCAAAATATAATTATTACAAGCAGCTGGGTTGTAAAAAAAGAACAAATCAAATAAAAAGGGATTTACAGATAATTACTTTAAGTGATATTTGACAAAATGTTGCTGTGCCAGAATAATGACACAAAGGAAAAAAGTGTCACAACTATAATTATGAGGCAACAAAACCTAAAAAAAAATAGTAATAATTAAAATTCAATAATAGAAATATGTAAGCAAGTAAAAGTGTATCAATAACTATGCGGCTTATTAAAAATGTATAGAAATGGGGACGTAAGATTCTAAAAAAATTTGCTTACAATAAATCTTTCTGCCAATTTTCTTATATATTTAAAGAAATAAATTTTGTACAAAAATACAACTTTATTGTTTTAATATGCAAAATTTAAATCTAATTTTTTTTTTTTTGATAAATAAAATTCTGCCAAAAAGTAAGAATTTTTTAAATAATAAAACCATTTAAACGCACCATTGTCAACCCGACTGTATCAGTATTCCCATTCTATAATTATTGTTTTCAAATACCTTTTTTATTCAATCTACAAAATCACAACAAAGGAAAAAGGCAAATCATGAGATGATTTAAATATTCACATTATGCGTGCGTTTGCTTGTTAACAGTCATATCTTTGTAAAAAGTCATTTCCCCAAAGAAAATAAAAAAAAGATAGCGAAACAATAATAACGTTTAGCATTAAATTGAAATGCCCAAATCATATACATAAAATGTTTTAATAAACTTAAAAAAAAAGATCAAAATAAACATAAAAGTAAATAAATAAATACGATAATGATTACGATTATCTGGGTTTTTGCATTTCTTTTTCTTAATTTTATTTTATTAGAATATTTTTTTAAATTTAAAGACTTCAAAAGGAATATCTTTAAACAAAAGCCCAGCAGCCATTGGTAGTTGTCAATTAATTGGAAATGTATGAGAGTACATATCTACATGTATGTATATTTAAGTAAGAAAAGACTTTGACTTTTTTTATTAAAAATGCAGTGTAACAAGTTATAATATAATGAACTGTTTTACACTACACATTTTATTAAAAAAGTATAAGCAACCAACACGAAAAATCCTTCTTAATCAATAATAAAGGGTGGTTAAGTTTTAAGGGCCGATGTTGAATGTAAACCACACCTAAACGTTAAGTTCTTACTGCATTTCAGACTAACTCAATTTAAAGCATGGAAAGATACACAATCGAGCAACGCGTTAAAGTTATTCAGGCTTATTATGAAAATGGGCGTTTTTTTATACCCTTCATTGTAAACGAAAATATCTTTGGTTTAGCCAAAGACTCAGGTTCTCGACAAGAATTGGGCCTGTGACTCCCAGATTTTAGCTTTGAAATTTAACATCTTGATGTTTTTTTTTAGTTAGACTTTAATTGTAAAATATTTTATTTAAGTTTTAAGCTAAAATCAAATTAATTAAGAAAAAAATTAAAACAAATACTAATTTATCACGCTTGTTACAAAACGCCAAGTGTCAATAATAGCAACGTTTTCAATAACATTGTTCAATTATTATCCTTATTTGAGTCCTTGTACTTGAAGGTGTAAACAATTAACAAGCAAACATGTACGCTTAAATATCAAATTCATATGCAAGAGTGCGTTATGTTGTGGTTGGGGTGGGAATAAAAAATATTATAAATTTACAAACACAGCTGCGAGTGAAAACGTGACCAGAATACGCGTTTCACAAAATATTTAGTAATAAAAATACTCATATGCGTTTAAATTTTAATAAATAGACTGCAAAAAGCTGTGCACTTAAAAAGATTATTTTACAAAAATAAAAAAAAATAAAATTCTTTTAAGAAATACTTAATTTTACCTTATGAATCTGATGTACATTTTTTACTTTTTTTTTTGTGAGATAAATTAATTCAATGTTAAATTTTAATAAAAAATTAAAATATTTAATAGAAAAAAAATTTTTTTTTACCAAAATAAAGCTTGACATGTTTAACAGAAGATTGAGAAAAATCAAAAATACAAAAAAAAATTTTTAATTTTTAATTAATTTTTGTTTGATATTTTCATCGAAACTTTACATGTGCGTAATAAATGTGACCACAAACACGAAAGTAGGCAGTCTTAATTTTACGTACATACTTACATATGTATGTGTAACTCTTGTTTATTAATTACAATTGCAGTACAAAAATAAGGGATGCCAACGGCAATTTTGGGAATTTTTTTGATTTTTGTCATTGATTTGAATTTTGATAGTTTATTTTAATAGCAAGCTGCAATCGCTGTCAATTAAATTTTTAATGTAAAATAGCCATACATTTTGCAATAACTCAATTAAATTAACAAAAATACAAAACGATTGGGATAATAATTTTTAAATTATTTTTTTTAATATGACTATTTTATTAAGCTTGAGGTCTTATTTTTAAAAAGTTTATTTTTATATCTATATTTCGCTACAAAAATTTTTTAAAAATAAAACCTTAAGCTTAATAAAATAGTCATATTATTTAAAAGAAAAAGGTCAAATAAAACTAAATAATAAACATATTTTTTTTTCATAAATTTTTTACCACTCTTGTAGTTAAAAAGACAATTAGAAACTTTTATTAAAGAAGTTAAATTTGGCTGAGGCGAGTCTTATATATCTTTCACTGTGTTAGCCAAATATTCATATTTTCCATAAAAACAAAATCTTCTATAATTGAAACTGCTAATTTATTAAGCTTGAGGTCGTATTACAAACATTTATTTATATATTATTGGACCCAAATATCGGTATAAAAGCTTATAAGGCCATATAAATTTACAAATAAAAATTATATAGTAAAAAAAAAAAAAAAGGAATTACAAACATTGATAAAAAAGAATTTTCTTGGAATGCCCATTTCTTTATTAATCCTAAAATAAATAAAAAATTTCGAATAAAGAAAATAAAAATAACTAGTTCAAAGGAAAAATCATTTCTGAGAACGCAATTTTTAAAAGCAAAAAAATTAAATGGCACTCAATTTTTAAATGAATAAAAAAAAATTCTATGAAAGATATACATATAATATTTGTAAAAACATTTTGGCCAAAACATTTAATTAACGACAAAAATTTAACAAATTCTGTCATAGAAATGTCTGCACTCATAATGCTATTACACTCAAAGCATTAAAAACCACACACACACATACAATTTTTTTTTCTGTGTGAAATTCAAGTTTGTGTCTTAAGCTTAAACTAACGCTTATTATCCCCCTTATCCTAAAAAATTAACGTAGACTTTAATGTCAACGTTGACGAAATTTTTCATATAATTTTTTTTTTTAATTTTACTTTAAAGTCTTTTTTAATTTCTTTGGATAAGAGCATATGTAAGTAACATTTTTTTGTTCATTACAAACATTATTATAACATTTTTAACAGTATTGCTTAAGCAATACTGTGTATTAAGTAAAAATCCAATAGTGTGAAAACAAAATGTTAAGCAAGTGTGGTGAAATACTTAAGTATTTTTGGCAGTATTATGGTTTTTCTCATTTTTAGAATTTTTTCCAAGCTATCAGACTGCTCATTTTATCAGGGTTGCTTTTGTACAAGCAATTAAAGAAAAAACTAGAAATCAGCTGTAAAATTATTTTCCGCGTTTTGTATTTTATTTGAAGTGTGATGGTATGAAAACAGAAAATATTTTCCTTTAGATTTTTTGACAGTCTATTTGATTTGTCTCACAGACACATTTTTTTTATTTTTTTTTTTTTCTCAAATCTTAAATGATTAAACTAATAAATCTAAAATTATTTTTTAATAAATCTTTTATAGCATTTCCTAAACCAATAAACACAAGACGTGCTTATGGCCGTTTTAAATAAGTCTCTTTTTATCCACGTTTTTCGTTAAGTCAAGGACTTTGCACGTACACACGCTTCCTTATTTCTATAAACAAACAGCATTTATGACTCTTTTTGGAGGGTTTTATTTCCTTATCTATGACCATAACAATAAAAACATGTACATATACTCGTATACCCTTTTATATGTATGTATAAATAAGTGAATGACAAAACTCTTCTTACAAGGCAAGTACATAAAATTGAATCATTTTCCTAACGCTTTTCACACCAATATTTTAAATAGCAATTAATATTTAAGATATTAACTTAATATTATTTGATACTTTGTTTTTGTTATTCCTGTTGGGTATTGTTTGTTTTATTGTTTTTGCTACTGATGGTGGTGCTATTCCTAACACTATTTGAGATAACGAGCGACTGGGAGAAGCACGTACACCAACAGTCAATAGTAAGGAATATGATAATGTGAGTAAGGTTAGAAAACGTTGCTTAGCAAACTCGTTAAAAACACAAGTTTTAAAGATGATTACTTAAAACGAATGGTAAGTACTTTATGTCAGACACGTTAACGTATTTATACAAACTCACTTGTGTATACCATAGATACTTACTTAAGTAGATTTAGGTATTAAAGACTCTAAAATAACTTTTGGTAAATTTTTAAACAATATTTAAATGAGTAAGTTGCAGTAATATTTGAAGTATTAAATAGTAAGTAAAGCAAAAAGTTAAAAAAAGAGAATTCTGTGTAAAGTATATTCAATTTTTTGCAGAAAAAATATGTTTAGTATTTTCATATATGACTAGACTAAATAAATAATAAATAAAATACAGTCAAGTCTCCCATAACGCGATTGTTCGTCCCGTGTTATATGAAAACCATGTTATGGAAAACTTCGAACCAATTCAAATCGAATATGCGTTGGTTTCCACGTTTTGAGAAACATATAAATAAGGCAAGTCAGATTAATATATACCGCGTTATAAAAACCTCAAAATTATATGTTATTTTATATAAATTAAATGAATTCGTATCGTGTTATATGGAATCTCACAGAAATATTTTGTTTAATTAAATTTTTTTTCCATTCTTTTTTCCTCTCTCTACTACAAATCAAGAACTGCCCAACTAAACTTGCTGTCTGTGGTCCTAGTCTATTTCTTATAAATTTTAGTGCTTTATTTTTTGCTCTTGTAATAGCGCTATAGAAAGACCGCTTTTTGTTACTATTAACTCATGACATTGTAAATTCTATGGAGCACAGATCTCAATCCGATGTTATCTACACAGATTTTGCTAAGGCTTTTGCTACAAAAACTAATTAAATTAGGTTTGTTCATAAATCTCTTTAAATTTTTCAAAAGTTTTCTCTCTAACAGAAAGTTCAGAGTAAAACTTGGGAATACTTTCTCCTTTTTTTCAATTAATTATTATAAAATTCTTGAATACCTCAGAGAACACATATACAAGGTGGGCTAAAAGAAATCACCCTATTGGAAGATGCTTTTATTTTTGCAAATGACGGCCAATGTCAAATCTGTTTTGACATTTGTGAACTAGACAGATGTAGAATACAAGTGAACAAGCCATGGATCGATACACTCCCCAAGAACGCGGAATAATCGAAGTGGACGATTTTTCGACCAAAATCATAATGAGCGACGAGGCTCTGGGGCACCAAAAATCTACTAGTGATGCGCGAGGGCCATTACACCAGCTCAAAGTGACTGCATGGTGCGCTGTTCATGCTGGGGGAGTCATCGCGCTGGTCAAACGACAACAGTGGCAGTGCGCACTATAGGGCCATGTTAACCGAGTTTTTATGCCGCAATTGAACGAATTAGCACTGGAGGACATGTGATTCCAACAGGACGGAACAACGGCACTCATTTCATTTCATTTAGAAAAAAATGAGAGCCAAACAACATCGGATGACTTCTTGCCCACCTTGTAGGTCCATTACTTTTCATAATATTTATCAATGATTTGCCACTATTATTTGATTTTGCAATATGTCTATTATTTACCGACGATTTGAAGTTATATGGGATTCGCGTTATAAAAACACCGCGTTATAGCAGATTTGACTGTACAATATCGTGTATAAATATTTTTTATTAATTCATTAAATATAACGTATAAAATAAACACACATGCTTAATGAATGTGGGAATATGCATGTGTAATGAAGCCCATACACACTCAATTTGAAAAAAAGTACGGCGACGTGAACATAAAGCTTGTGATCAATATTTAATTTTAAAGATACTTTTTGATTTTTTTTTTTGCCGTTAATTTGTTACAACTAGTTAGTGGCTTTATAAATGTATTCACAGCTTATTTACAAGCACCTGTTAAATTTTGTGTAATAAAATATTATGCATTTTGTTAAAATGTTAGCAAACAATTTTTACCTTTTTTAAAAATATTTATTTATTTTCTTTTAAATAATATGACTATTTTATTAAGCTTGAGGTCTTATTTTTCAAAAATTTATTTTTATATCGATATTTCGCACCAATTTCTGTAGCTTCTTCAGGATATAATTATAAATTTTATATATATATTCTGAAGAAGCTACAAAAATTGGAGCGAAATATCGATATAAAAATAAATTTTTAAAAAATAAGACCTCAAGCTTAATAAAATATTCATTAGAAAATTAAATGATGAATTTTAATAAGTTAACAAACAGACGAATTAAAGTTTGTTATGCATAAATTTTAGAAAATATTTAATCTACTGAGGATTCAGAGTAACGTCTGATGAAATGGTCCATATAAATATGCTATCCCCTTCAGTACTTGTTGTACTGAATAAATAACTCATGAGAATATCATGAGTAAAAGAATAAATTTAAAAACCAATACAATTTCTGGAATTAAGCACAAATAAAGATTAAGTTTTTGTTAAACTTTTAAATTCCAAATAGAAATTATTACATATTTTTGTAAATATTTTTCTTTCTTACATATTTAAGAAGAATTAGCAGAATTAAAAATATGAATATTTGACCACTACAATGACTAGTCAGTTCTTGTTCTTTAATTATTCTAAGAATTAATTTTAGATCTGCGATACTCAAATATAAAAAAATCATACCCTCAAATAAATTACGAAAAACATTAAATTTTTTTAAAGTAGTTATTACATAATATTGTTAGACTGAAATTGTTTAAATAGATTCAGCAAAATAAAATAAATGACAATTTATAACATATTTATCACACACCAACAGACAGCCCTGCATATGCTGGCTATTATAAATATGCGAAATGATATATTTTTGTTATTTGTTGATGTTTGTGTAGTATGTTTTTTTTAAAGCTTGTCATTTACCAAATGTTTTATTTTTAAGAGTGCGTGTGAGTGTAAAATATTATGGTTACACTAATTCAATTGTATGAAACCATCGTTTAGGGAATTAAATTTGTTACATTTGCAAAAATCGTTTATTAAACTTTTCTGATCTTTTTTTCAGTTTTATTTTTTCTCTTTTGTTTTCATTTTCTTCAAAAGTTTTTCTTACGTTCATTTCAAAAAAGTTTTAGAAAACTTAATTTCAAATTCTAATTTAGGGAATATATTAATACTTGTTATTGTTGCTACCGTTGTGCTTTTGGGATTTAATTAATGAAAAATTTAGGTTTAATTTTATGCAGGATAACTGTAAGCTTGACAATATGTTGAAATTATTTAAAAAATCATAATATTGATTTATTATTTAATTCACGAATATTCAAAATAATAATAATGTTTATACCATGCAAGAGGAACTTGCAGCAATATAATTTTGTGAAGTCATTGGAGTAATCAATAATTTTTGAAAAATTTAAATTCGGCGGTAGACAAAAAATATTATTTTAAATTTTAAACATTCTCCCTAAAATTAATAAAAAAAAAAGAAAACCGGTTTTTAATAATATGACAAATATTGATTAAAATATTCTTCATTCTAAAATAAATAATCAATTTCACATAAAGAAAGTCAAACTAACGACATTTAGGAAAAAAAAAATTTGTAAAAGCAATAAAATGTCTTTCTTCATTAATGTTGAAAAAAGAAATTCTAAGGCATGTTATTACAACTTAAATTTAGGATTAAAATGGCTATTTTGTTCAGCTTGAGGTCTTATTTTTCAAAAATTTATTTTTATATCGATATTTCGTTCCAATTTTTGTAGCTTCTTCAGGATATAATTATAAATTGAATTAAATTTAGAACTTTGTAAGGCAAACAACCGGTTTTCGGCTAAAACTTTGAAATCAAATTTGGGTGGATAGCTAAGGACACACTATCCGTTATTTAACTTTGCGATAATTTTAATTTAATGAGTAGCCAAAAGGTGGACTCATAAAATCTTATCTTTAACTCTCGGAAATGAAGTAAAGGGTGTTTTTTATAGACGTATAGAACTTTAAATTGCAATAAAACAACGATGGATTATTCGATTGACATGAATTTTATTTATCCGAAAGATAATCTTGTGGCATTACATTTTAAATATGATTTCTGGCAATTCACAGGTTCAAAACGTAAAATTAGGCGGTCACCAAACGTGTCTTTCAATAAATCGATTGTGGCACGAGCTGTGTGAAATGTTGCGCCGTCTTGTTGGAACCACAGCTCCTCGACATCATGGTTGTTCAATTCAGGAATGAAAAAGTTAGGAATCATGGCTCTATACCAATCACCATTGACTGTAACGTTCTGGCCATCATCGTTATTAAAGAAGTACGGACCAATGATTCCACCAGCCCATAAAGCGCACCAAACAGTCAGTTTTTCTGGATGTAACGGTGTTTCGACATACACTTGAGGATTAGCTTCACTCCAAATGAGGCAGTTTTGTTTGTTGACGTAGCCATTCAACCAGAAGTGCGCTTCATCGGTAAACAAAATTTGCTTATGAAAATCGGGAACAACGGCAATCTCGTTTTGGGCCCATTAGACGAATCTACGCAAGCATTGCTCAGGCGTGAGTCTGAGAATAAATCACTTTACAGCTGTTAAATCTGTCGCCATATTGAACAGTAATGCCAACTTAAAGTTCTATACGTCTATAAAAAACAAACTTTAAAATATTTATGCTCTTATCCAAAAAAAGTTGACGTAGACTTTAAAATAAAATGTATGAAAAAATTATATGAAAATTGACTTTAAAGCCTGCGTTAATTCTTTTGGATAACAATTAACAATTATTTTTTGTTTGTTTGTTTGTTCGCTATGAAAATTTTAGCTGTCTAACGGAGTTGTGTGAAATTTTACACTCCATGGAAAGTCGATTTATATTTTTAGAACAGCCCAGCTCATTCTTATGCCCACTTTTCTACTTACCACTGTTTAAGCCTGAAATATTTTCGTTACTACTTAAATTAGCGTCTCTGCTAATAATGCTAAGCTTCTGTTACTCTTTATAAAGTGACAGAAGCCACTCCAAAACATATAGTTTCATATAAAGGATTTCAAGTTAACGACAAAAATCCTAAAATATTAGGTGTACAAGTTTGCTTCCGCCATTTTTTTTTTCGAAATTTGAAGCTTTATTGTAATAAACTGGTTATAGATTTATGATTTAAAGTATTGTTCATTGCTGACCACTATTTCTTTCCATCTTTCGGACTGCGCTGAAAAAACTGGTAATCTTTTGAAGCGATTCACGAATCGATCCAATTTTTTACTCTCGGCTTCAACTCGTATGGCACTTAATTTCCTTGTTTCTGAATCATTCCCATGTCTTTCAGGTAATTTGAAATGGCTTGTTGCGTCACTCCCAATGATTCTGCCAATTCTTTTTGTGTTTGACACAAGTCTTGATCAAGTAATATCTCCAATTCTGCATCTTCGAAAACCTTCTCTCTTAAACCGCCGGTCTTCGACATCAAAATCTCCGTTCTTGAAGTTTTGAAAACACTTTCGGCACGTTCTTTCACTAATAGCATCCTCATTATAGGTATTTGAGACCATTCGATGAGTCTCAGCCGCAGATTCATATTAAAGCCAAAGATTATAACTTACCGCAAAAGACAAGAACTTGGCTCGTAAGCTGACATGTTTAATCGAGAATAACTTTATGATGCAGGCACAAATCGGCTAATATTTCAATGGCGTTATGTTTACAAATACCTAAGCTTACTGTATGACATCTACTACCCACTTTATTATAAAATGATTTATTTTGTATAAAAAATATTTAATTTTATTTTGGAATCACCTTTAAAATTTTTATTAGTCTAAGCCGCTTTTTGGTTTAAATTTATGCATAACAAAAAAAAAAGTTTGTTAACTTATTAAAATTCAACTCAAATGATGATAAGTTTATATCATTTTATTTTAAAATGAATATTTTTAAAAAAGGTAAAAATTGTTTGCTAACATTTTAAGAAAATGCATAATATTTTATTACACAAAATTTAACAGGTGCTTGTAAATAAGCTGTGAATACATTTATAAAGCCACTAACTAGTTGTAACAAATCTTTTATTCAAATTAAAAAAAAATACCGTTTCTGTTCAGTATAATGAGCGGCTTTAAGACGTATGAAATAACTTTTTCTTAAGATAAAAGTGTTGGAAATTCTGTTTCCTTAGCTACAGCAATTGGAGCGAAAATCGATATAAAAATAAATTTTTTTTAAATAAGACCTCAAGCTTAATAAAATAGTCATATTATTATAAATTAATAATAATTTAACAAAAAGCATATTATTTTTATTAATTTTTTCACCCAAGTCCAAAATAAAACGAAAAAAATAGCCGTTAGATAATAATTTTACATTTACGAATTAAATTTTTATACCACAGCATTGTTGCATACCATAATTTAAGTAAAGTATTCAAAATAATTCATCATTCACTAGTCCGATAAAAAGTTGTATCGGGTGACTGTTTTGAAGTTTTCATTAAAATTAAATATTAAATATGTATTTTTAAAAGATGTGTATTTATAAACATTATTTATCATTATACATTTACAGATTTAAAAAAAAAAAATAAATAAAGTTGCCAACGATTAAGCTTTGGCATCAGTGGGGTTTTGGCTTGAAATCAAATATGGACTACACTGCTTTTAAAGTAACAGTTAAAAATCATTTAAATTTAAAATAATATATATTTTTTTAATATACTTTTGTTTACAATCTATTTATATTATATTAAGTAAATGGTTTAATAATATTTAAAATAACAAGGAGACATAAAAAAATAATATCAAAAACAATTAAATTATTTTTTTGAAAAGTTGTAAAAATTTATGATCTATCGGAATGCTTGGCAAAGTTGCAGAAATATTTTTTTCAGTAGACACATTTTATAAAATGAAGCTTTAATTATCAAATAATAAAAACTTTTTAATGCTTTTGGCATTTAAACATTCTATGGTGTATGAATTTAATAAGACACTAAAAAGCTTTTTCTTAATTTCATTTGTGTATCACACCCTATAACTTTGTATCTAGTAAAGTTTATCATATGACAAAAAACATAAAAATTCTGTATGTTAAAATATAAAAATTAAATCAAATTACGCACTTAAGCTTAAAATTTCTGCTGAATCTAGAGTACATAATAACAATAAAGGAACACAAATTTTTAGAAGACAAAATGCTCAGAATATTTTCATTTTCCTAAAATATTTATTTGTGAATTTAAACACGGTTCCCATATGAAAGTTAAGTACCACAATAGAGGTATCCTGCATTAGCTTCCTTCCGGTACACAAATGAAATCTCAAACGAAACAATTTAAATAAAATTTTAAGAAATAAATATGAAATAAAAATACAATAATATTTTAAAATGTATCAACAAATAAATAGTCTTTTATTTAAATGTTAACGTATCAAAAATATAAAAGTACATGAAAATAATTTTATAAACACTATTTTGATTGAAATTTTGCTGTCAAAGTGTCAGTTTAGTATGTTGTTTAATTAAAAAGACATTTTTCACTATTTAACTGAATAAAACAAAATATATGTGCATGAGTGAGTGTGTGTGTGTGTGTGTGAGTGCTCTGTTGGCATATTAATTATTCTCTCATTTTATTTTATTTATTTTGTAATTTTCAGTCCGATCCATATGAATGTATGTACATCCATGAATGTATGTTTATTTCATAAACTATTTATGTCATATTGATGTATAGAAAGTAAAACATTTATTTGCAATACTGAGTTTTGGAAAAGTATCGATTGCAATTTTTAAATATTATTTTTTTAACGCAAAATTAGCTTTGTTTTCAATACTTTAGTTCCCTAGGAAACTTTTGCGTAGAGTTCTCTTATATGTTTTAAAATCATTTCGGTAGTTTCTTTAGTTCCTTAGGAAACTTTTCCTTAGGAAACTTTTCCAAAAATTTTATTGATTTTTCTTGAAAAAATATATCAGCACTTAAGAATGAATATTTTAGATTTAGATTAGAAGTATCTTAATTACTTGCTACTACAACCGGGGCAATGAGATCTACTCCGACCACTGTCCTTGAGGTTTTGCTAAACCTTCCTTCAATTCCTTCCTTCCTTATTCATCAAGAAAGAAACGTTGCAGTTCAATGCAAAGCTTATTTTGGAAGATGCGGAGGAGTCTTCTCGCGCACTCAGGTGTGAAATCTGTAACCCTTAGCGATCACTATCAGACCAGATACAACTTTGCTCATAATTTCAGGGTCACATTCTTCAATAAGGTTAATTGGGAACAGAACAGCCACAAACCCGGTGTCAGATCACGTGTATTGTACACAGATGGCTCGAAAACGGTTGAGAGTGTTGGAGCAAGGGTATTTGATCTAAACCACAGAAAAAGCTTATTTGTCAGTAGGGGTCAAGAGAACTCAGTTTTTCAGGAAGAAATACATGCCATAGAGCTCTGCCTAAGAGAGGAACTAGAAAAAGACACGAATAACGGTCACATCTATATTCACCCGGACAGTAGAGCGGCATTACTGGCACTCAGTACTTTTGAGATTAGTGAATATGTAGGCAATGAGAAAGCAGACGAATTTGCAAAAAAAAGGTACAGCTTATGGATTTATTAGCCCAGAACCATTCTGCGGGATGTCTTGGAGCTCTATTCAGTTCAATTTTAGGGAGGTGCTGTCGAGTACAACAAGAATCTGTTTTTAAAATTTGCCAAAACCTGCAAAATCTTAAGTTACGGGTAAAAAAACCGATTTCATGTTTCTTAGCGGATTTAGAAAAAAATAATTGAGGCGTATTTTTCAATTTTTCTTTTTAATTTGTTTGCTATTTTTCAACTTTGGAGATGTTTTGCATAGTATTTTATAAAGGGACCATACAATTTTAGAATTTATATTCAAAACAATAATTTGACAATAATATTTAATGATTGTCTACACAACGTATTTTTATGCATATTATATCTTTATTAACACAAATTTTAAAAATACTTATTTTGGCAGCCTTTTTAAATGCTATTAAATATGTTTTTATATCTTTTTTTTTTTTTTTGTTTTTACTTTTTAATTAAGACATTTTATTAAAATTTTATTCTTAAATACTTATAAACAAGTATGTGGATGCTTAAGTAAGCAAATAATAGATGTATGTTTATGTGCATTTGCGCACACACATATTTACATAAATTATTTAAAAATTATATGATTAACAGATGTTTAACAAAAATATTGTGCCTTTTGTTTATTATTTAATTGGATTCTTATGATTATTTTTTTTAAAATTTCATATACTAAATTACTGCTATTTAGCAAATGATTTGGCCAATTTAATATATAAAATTGTGTGTGATAATTAGACAAACATTGAAGGAAAACTGTTTCACAAATCCAATGAAACGATTTCATTAAAATTGTTTTATTGATTCAATGAAATATTTCATAAATTATTATGTATAAATTAATTATATTATTTTAATTAAGTTATTTATTTTATTAAATTGAATTATATCATATTATCAGGCATGTTCTACATTCCACTTTGAATGTTTCATGCGCTCTATGCAAAACAATTCAGGCATTGCAAAAGGTTTTATGAAATCATAGCAGTTGTAGTATAGCAAACATTTGCATAAAATGATATTTTACAGAGTTGACTTCCTTCTGGAGTATACAAAACAACAATATCTTTTATAAAATAATTCTCATATTAATTATTGCAATAATCATTTTTGCGTTACCTCACTTTAAATTCAACAATCCATTTTATAGATCAGATCCGCACATGACGTATTTTGCGAACTGTGTATCCCAAATAATTTTTGAATCACCTTATCACCAATCCACGAAGAAAAAAATTAACTTTTCCTGTCACTGCCTTCAACTGCATTTACTTTGAAAATTTTCTCAAACTAAGAATAATTTATTATTTTTTAATCAATGTTTCGTTGATTCATTGATATAATGATAATATTAATAAGGAGCCACTGCAATTTTAGCAAGCACACGAAGAGAATGGCTTTACCATCAAATGATTACTGCAGAAAGAAACTGTGGAACACCTTCTCTTCATTTGTCCAGCATAAGCTTATCAGGGGCAGCTACACTACAGTAATTGACGCACTATCTGGCTACATGAGAAACAGCACTTGGTTTCGTTTGTGAAGGAGTCTTCTTCATATTGTATTTTTTATTCTTCACTTTCAACTCTCTGCTTCCGTAGCAGGTGTCAGACAGTCCTGAAGATCTAAAAAATTTTTGGCACTAAAGTAGATTAATAGAAAAACTTCACTTTTTGGACAACATCGCTTTTCAACTTTAACTTCTATTTTCACTGAATAATTTTGGGCAACAGCTCGATATTTGGTCAAATATTTTCACAGTGCGAGCAGATTTATAAACAAAACCCATGCACGCCCGCCAAATAAATTTATATTTTTATTTTATTCTTATATTTTTCCTGCCTATTTTTTTCTTATAGTTGACTTGTAAATTTTAGTTGTGTTTGTATATTTAATATTAATTTGGAAATATTTTTACGTATCAATGTTGTTTTATATGTAGACATATTTATTCATTAATAATCTGTTTTTTATTTTCTATATAATTAATACTAAAATTTGTTTTTGATAGCTATTTGTTTTAGTTTAATAAAATGATAAATAGATGGACTATCAAATTCACAAATAACCAGCAAGTTTATTCATTCATAAAAACTAATCAAAACTAAATAAATATATTTTTCTGAAAGATTATGGTTTATACTCCCAAAGAAGAAAAACGAAATTAAATAAAGGGCCCAAAATCTTAGCAGTGACAAGCAAAAGTATCCTAAAACTCACTCACAAAACTTAGGCTATGCCGAGTCTTATATACCCTTCACTGTGTTAGCCAAATATGTATTCATATTTTAATAAATACTGCAAATTTTTGTTAAATATTCAACAACAAAAAAGTATAAAAAATGATTTTTTAAGGAAATGGCCAATATTGATTAAGACAGTTTTCTCGAATCACCAATTTTTTTTTTTTTTTTTTTTTGTTAATCCTAAAATAAATATTTAATAAAGAAATTAAAATTAACGACATTAATGAAAAAATCCCTTCTGGGATTCAATATGAATTTAAAATAAATTAAATTAAATTTAATTTAAAATGCTTGCAAAAATTTTTGAAATAAATATTTAATATTAAATAAAGAAATTAAAACTCAAAGATTTCTGTATTCACACAAGTCATTTAAAAAGCATACATAAATACATACGTTTTTATAACAGCTATTGCTTGGTTTGCACACACATTAAGAATAATTTCCAAAAAAACACATATTAATGAAAACCCAAAATTTCGGTTGTATTTTTTATTCTTCTCGGCCATTTGCAGACCGATTGATTCTTTGTACAGGTATTTTGACATTAATTTCTAAAAAAAACTGTGTAGTACATTTTTTTCTCAGTGCTTAGACAAAATATGCAAAAATAAAATCACTCAGAAAAATGGAAAAAAAAAAACATAAAAGAAGTCGCTGTTGGGCTAAATTGCAAAAGCAATCTGAAGACAGCAACAACTGATAGGTTGCTATACTAAACTCTTCTGTATGTTGTCTAAAGACTTCAGAAAGTTGATTTCAACGACAACGTGAACGGACGGACAAAGGAATATTGCTAAGTCGTTTGTGTTATTTATAAGGATCTAGAATATATATACTTTATAGAGTGGCCTCTGTATGGTGTAGAAATTACAAACGAAATCAAAAATCTAAATCGGAACCCTTCTTACTTACAGTGAAGGGTATAAAAAAGTTTTTTTTTTTATAAAATCATTTATTTAAATGAAGAACAATTGATTGCAGAACTTCATTTCATTTTTTTTTTTTTTTGTATTAGCTGATGGATATTAATCGTATAAGTTTTTCTGTAACTAAATGTTATGCAACGATTTCTAATCAGAATTGTATATCTAACTTATAGACAAAAGAAAACTTAAGTTTTCTTATTGGTAAGTATTCTTCGTTGACTTACTTATTTACTTTCTTACGACCGATAAAGATAAATTTATGAAGGAGTGCCCTTTTTCTTATTAATTTGCAGAGCCATTCAGATGGAAATGCGGCTCATCAGAAAAATGTTTCACTTTTTTTCCATCACAAAGAGTTTTTATTTCGTAAATCTGAATTTTTAATAATCAGAATAAATATATATGACAGCTGCCAAATTTCAGAGTTTGCCACTAAAGCATTAAACACATTCAACACAGCAGACTACTGGCTGCAATATGTCAAGAATAGAATACATGTATTAATATGTAAATGATTATTTAAACGACAATACGACGGCAAACGCTGTTGTCGTCCATTTAAATCTATTTTTATTTTTGAGTACCGCAATAAATGTCAATAAATATAAAATAAAATAAAAATGTAAAATAAATTTGTGCTTAAACGTATTTTAGTCTCAAGACATAAATTTTATTCTGAAGAAAGAAAAGAAAACAACAAAATACAAATAACTTTAGTGTTATTATTATTTTTATTCATTTTAGGAATGTCGCAGCTGCGTTCAAAAAATTTAATTATATTGCTGCATTGCGACAATTGCTGCATGTCGCACTCTTTCGTGTCGAATGTGTTTAATGCTTTATACAAAAAAATTTACATTAAATTTAAAAAATTCACTTTTACTAGGAAGGACTAATGAACAGATGTACAGATAATGAGGCGGATGTCACTAAATTGTCTGTTTAAAATACATACTCGTATAATTTAGCGAGTTGCAAGTGTACACTGAAAGAACAATTCATAATATTTTAACCAATGAAAACGTTTTATTAGACTTGCGATAACACTTCACTGACCCAATGCAATTTTTGATGAAATAAATTAATAGGCCTGAGTATGAGGCCATTGTCGTGACGGAAGCAGAGGCTACAACAACCACTTAATAAAATATTTCAAGAGGCTAATGACACGTGTCATTCATTTCAAAAATAATGAACTATTTTATTGGATTAAAGAACAAAATTGTTTCAGAGTATGATTACTAACAAAAAAACAAACTTACTTACAAAGAAGGATATACAAGAACTATTAATTACTGTGAGACAGCTGAGAAAAGCTGATTTAAGAAAAAAAAAACATTTTCTATAGTTTTTTTTTAAGGAGGAAGGATTTACTTGCAAATTTGGGTTTAATGAACTTTATAAAATTAATTTCAAATAAATTAAAGTGAGACTAATTTTTTTAACCGTCATCATGTATGATTCTTTAATTTAATCATATTTTCTTTTCTACTAAATGGTCGTGTGACTTGTTGTTGAATTCTCATGCTAGTGAGATTAAAAGATTGTTGCGCGGTGTGCAAATTTTGCCCAAATTGTCAAAGAAAAAAAAAATTATGCCACATACACACAAGAAAATTTACACTTGTGTATTTATAAATATATATTCGTACATATCGAATTTGACATACATACATCTAAGCATTTGAAGATACTTTTAGACATGTGAGCTCTTTCGAACTTTTGCCAAATTGATTTTTATTGCTAATCAGACGAACTATATGTATTTTATTTGTTTTTTAATTTCTTTATTTTTATGTATCGTAAAATTGACTAAACATGCAAATGAATTTTGAAATCTTTTATTTGCAATAATTTTGGAAAGCAACCCGTAATACATGACAAAGTTCCTAGTAACTTTTTTCGATTCATTTTGTATAATTTTTGTAAGATAATAATTATGGGAGAAGAAAAAAGTTTTAAAGAAAATTTAAATATTTTTTGAAACTATACCGAATCGGAGAGTTCCCTCAGCAGCTGTTGTACTCCAAGTGCTATAATTTGCAATTTGAATCGGAAAAGTTAATACATTTTAAATATAACATTTTTAGAATCACCGATATTGCACCAATAAAAATTTTAAAATTTCACATACCAAGAAAATAAAAAAAAAAATTTGTTTTCAAAATTGTTACAATTTGAAATTAATTCGCCTTTGTTATGATTTTTTTTTTAAATTTTTTTATTACTCGAAATCTCTAAATTTTTATTAATTTTATTTGTGATTCTAAGAAATTATAATAATTTTTTCAAATGGACCGATTTAAATTGTAAATTGAAATAAATTTAGACAATTTGGAATTTTTTTTTTTTTATTGTCAAAATTTTTAAAGCAAGCTCCTGCAAACCTGGGTGCAAAGTTTGTAGTTATAGAAAATTTAGTATACCTTTCACTGTTTTGTTATACAGACATGCATGAATATTCTTTAAACTTCTTTGATTTAATTTATTTAAAAAAAAAAAAATACATTTTTCCTATTTACTACACACAAAGAAAATATATGTTTGAGCTAACCATATTCTGGTGGAAACATAGTATGGTTAGATTTAGGATTGCTTCTAACCACATATATTTTTAAATCAAACATATTAAAAATACCTTTCAACTGCAGATGTTACATATTATTTTTTAAATACAGACATTTTTTATATAAATATTTGTAAAAAATATAAAATAAAAAATATTTAAATGAATTTAAAAAAATTTTAATATTAGTTTTTTGTATAAATAAAATATTTTTATTCCTTGACTTTTTCGTTTCTATTACTTTATATTTATTTACTACATAATACAAGGGCTTTGAACTTTTTTTTCAGTTTTATTTCACTCTACCAGGATTCGAACCTTGGAATATTTAGTTAAGAAGCATTAACACGCCACTCAACCACTTCAGGCGCAAAGCTCAGTTGAGTTCGAACAATTGAAATTTTATTTTATACTCACTTTATTTATATGGTTGGGGAAAAGACAAAATAGAAAAGAATTTACGTTCAACCATATTTTTATCATTTTAAAATTAAAAAATTTTATTAAAAAATAATATGATAATGATATGGTTGATCTATGAAGTTAATTATAGTTTGGTTAAAAATAACTAGAATCATGTTTATCGTGATCATAATAATGCTTAGATGCTTCAAATCAATAATAATATGTTTGCGGTGACCATATTCAACCATCTTTTTTCTTTGCGTGTATAATTGACCTCATTTTCTGAACTTGCTTCTTTGTTTGTGTTTCTAAAATGTTTTTACATTTTCCGATATTTATTTTCTATTTTTCAATATTTTCTAGTGTACATACATAAATATGATTTCTTTTTTTAATTTGCCAAAATAAAATCAGTTCGTTTTCTGCTTTTAAAAAACACAAATGTGTCAGCACAACGATTGATGAACAAATAAACAAAAGCAAATAAATAAATAAATAAAAGCAAATAAACAAAAAAAATAATTAAAAATAGTAAAGAAAAATACACTAACTAAAAAACAGTGACATTGTCACAAATTATAATTTTATCAAGCGTACTGCACCATTTTGCACGCTAATGCTAATGCTAGCTAGAAGAAATGAGGGATCTCATTCGCTCAAGGTAAGTTGAATAAAAATCTCATGAAAACACCGAACGGTATTTTTCTATTTTTTTTTTTTTTTCAAATTTAATTATGTTAAATTTACTGTGGAAAATAGACGAGCAAAAAAAATTTAGGCATCTTTACACACCCACACAATTATTTTGAGACAAATAAAAAATACTCTGCGGTGCTCTTTTACTTTTAAAGAAAGAATACAATAAACTGTTTCTACACAAATTCATTATAATAAAAATCTATTTGATGTTTTTCTAAAATATTGACATTGAACTTTTTTATTTTTAAATCACTACACTTTTTTTTGTTAGATCTATTTTTATTTATTGTAAAATAGAGGAATAATATTGATACAAATGTTAAAAACTATTTAATTTAATTGGATTTAAATCTTATTTACAAGTGTTGATCTGGTCGTTCTAAGAACTCTAATAACTTTCAAACTCATAGAAGTCTTATTAAAAAAGTTGTGTGCAGTTAAAATATTCTTGTTTTTATTTAAGACTCATTGGGGCGGAAGCCTGTACCATTTAGAAATAAAAAAATTAGCACTTAAAGAGAAATACTTCATTAATTTAATGAAATATCTCATAAATATTTCATTTAATTAATGAATACTTATTCAATGATATAAGAACAAAATTCTCTCTCTGTTTAAACTAATTCTTGTAAGCGACAGCAGTTTTGTGAAAAACCAACCTCACGACCCAAACGTATCACGATGCAAATGCCGAAAAAAAACGGGTATTAAAAAATACTTTAATCTGAGGTACGAATTTTATTTTTTATATTTTTTAAACTAGAATTAATATAATCAGTAGACTGTGAATATACAGTCCGCCGAAAATTGTTTTAACGGAACATTAAAAAATTCATAAGATTGTTTTGCTAATTATTATGCCGTATTGCTTGGACAACTTACACACAAATTTAGTGTCATTGACGAAGAAAAAATATCACCAAAAAAACACTAAAACTAAAATGCACTAACTTGAAAATTTAGAGCGTAGCCGATGTTAAAATATTCTAAAAACAGTGCTGACAGCACTACGTTGATAATGTTTGGCTGGGTAAAAAGAAAAAAAATTAATATAAACCGTGAGACAGTTATTTGCCGAAAAAAGAATTTTAATCCAAAAGGTTAAATTTCTCTTTTTTGGTAAAAAAAATACGATATAACAAACGCATTATTGGAAAACTTTCTTGTGCCATTACGGTTTGAATATGATTTTGGTCATGTAACTGGTGCGATTCAGTTTTGATGCAAAAGCTAAATGTTTTGCATTGGCTCTTTGATATATCGCGGTGCGGTGCTACCAGACAAATGCCAATGGTTCGATATTGTAACATTTTTATTTGACATCTCAATACAGAATAACCCCCCAGACCCATTGTCATTTATTTTGACACCTTCACTCAGTGAAGTTCGACTCTGATACTGTCTAGGAAAAGAAAATTTTAATGTGATTAAGTCTCTCATTTAAATTGTATAAATATATAATTTCAAAGTCATGGTGTGGTAGCTATGTCCATATGATATCAATTAAAAAGGCATAAGTCTATGACACATTTTAATGTTGAGAAAAGTCACGTCAAAACAATAATACAGGGGGTACTTTAGAGCTTTATAACTATTTTAATAGAGCAATTAACGTTGTAACGCAGTTTTTGTGTCATAGTGTTTATGTCAATTGTCTGGATACCATGCCGTGCCACAACGTATTGTTTACTTGAATTCAACATAACCGTGTAATATATTCACATTCACATTATTTTTATGAAAAATATAATTTTTTAATAACAAAAACAAAATATTATTCGTCATGGTCAATGTTACAGAATACATGTTGCAACAAATAACTTAAATTATTATTTTGACACTAACATTAAGTCATTAGTATCACAAATTTTTTAAAACATTTTAAAAATAATTAATTAACTTAAGCCGAAAAAAAAATTAATTTCGTTTTTACTCTTTTTTGTTTGAGAAAATTGGAACAACTACAAGACACAAATAAGAAGAGAGCAAGCGAGCGATCTTTCTTTACTTTTCGTATACAATTCAAGGGCGAAATTTCAAAAATTTTCTTTTCGTTTATTGGCACTGCTAGTGAGCGGAGCTGTTTCAATATTTATTTAAATTTTCTTTTTAATTATTTTTATTTTTTGTCGAAATTTTCACGCAACCCAATATTTTTCCAACACACAAGCCGTGAGTCGTCAACGAGATACGTGCGTGTTAAAATAAAGGAAAAAATTTTCATTTGCAAATTGTAAATCATTTAAACTACCAAAAATCAAAAATTGAATATTAAAAATTTTATTCTATAAAGTAAAATAAAAATAATCGGAATAGTAAAGCAGTTGAAAAAATTAAAATAAATTTACATACATGTAGTATTATATGGCGTATGTTTGTGAAATAATAATTTAAACAAAACAAAATTATGTATGTATGCATGTACATGGATGCAGTAGATACACAAAAAGTTCAAGTTCAATATCTTGAAATTAAAATAATAAGAAAAATGAAATACAAAATACAAAAGAAAAATTATAAAGTTGAATGCAATTGAATGGAAACCATTTAAATTAAAATAAAAAAATAATAATAAAAACCATTTTCAAAATAAAATATTGTGGTTGGTTTGCCATAAATAAAAGAAAATTAAAAAAAAAATTAAATTTGTTTTTTATTTGACGGACATAAGCTGTCAATTATGTGTAAAGAAAAATTTTGTAATAGTTAGATGGGTTAGGTTAATTATCACTAGACCAGAAAATTATTGTGACAACAGCTCCCCATTCTTTTGAAAAATGTAATTCATCACAAGACGAAATTTGTTTTAGAAAATCAAAAAAATAATAAAAATAGTAACAATAGCAACAATAAATGTGAAAATTAATTAATTAATTAATTGTTGAAAACAAAAATAAAATTTATTTTCAACATGAAAAAAATATTTACTCGTATATAAAAGCTTTTATTTTAAATTTAAACAATAATAAATTATTAATAAAAAATTTTTAACTTTATATTAAAATAATTTAAAAGTTTTTATTGAAATTTCAAAAGAAAATTTTCTCAATTATGATTTAGTACATCAAATAAATCAATAAAAATTAAACAACTTAATCAAACATTTCAATAAACAATCAAATATTCAATATATAATAATAATTTTAAATTAGAATAAATAAAAATTAATTAATGATGAAATTGTTATAATAAATTGAAAACAACTTTAATGAAAACTTTTGTTTTAGCTTATTCTTTTACATTTTACTTAAGACAACTTAAAAAGCAGTTAACTCAACTAATTGTTTTAATTTTAAAACTTTTATTAAATGATTCTTTTAATTTTTTATAAGTAACAGGCTTCTGTATATTCTATATATTCATTTTGGGACATAATATTAATGCGGCTACTAATAAGGAATTTTATTAAAATTAAAACTAGAAACTGGAATATATAATCTGGGTACTGTGGCCAGATAATACTTACTGTTATACTGCTCTACTGTTACAAATCTTCCCTATATCTGATACTCATAATATAATTCAAGGACTTCTTTGGGTGATTTGCCCTATGTAACGAAAACCGGTTCAAATTATACCATAACGGTGACACATTACATGCTCTGCTTCGACTAATCCTCATTTTATCCAAGTTTTTCAAGACCCTGAAACGGCCAGTTATGAATCCTTTGTCAATATGAATTCTTGTCCGAGTCAAATCCAGTAAGTTCTCTTCTCGGCTTGTGGCGTTCATAACCAACCTAGTTCATATGAACAATTTAGTAAGTTTTTTTAATTTTTTCGTTCATCGTTCACTGACTTTGACTGTTTAGGATTAAAATATCTGAAACTTCATGCAGGCTTAAACATAAAAAATTGCTAGGTAATTTAAAATAACATTTTCTTAAATTAATTAAAATTAATCAGTTAAAATTTCATAAACAAAAGGCACTATGGACAAAAGTCACAAGTTTGTTGCCTTACAGTGTACGAAAGGAACGATGAACGGGTAAAATGACCTAGATCATTTAAGTGATTTGTAAAATCTGAACAATTCAGTTAAATTAACGATTATGCCCAAGTCTATTCTCTTCCGAGACGAGAATGACATTCATGTTTTTGTAGTCCTTTTCTTCATCTAATATTGTTGCGATTCTCTTTCCAACCACTCTCTAAATTTAAGCTTAATAGAGCTCTAAGATAGTTCCGGGTCAATGAAACTACTAGCCACATCATTTTTTGCGTGTTCCTCTGCCTACTCGTTACCATCCTTTATTAAATTTCTAGTCTCTTCAGAAGTGTTAAGCAATCTCAGACCAGTTTCGTTCTTTACTCAATAGCACTCAGTGCTTGTTGAGAGTTTTTATAGACTTAACTAAATATTATTCCAAGTTATTCTCTTGGGCAAAGCTCGGTAGCAAGTATCTATATCGGTCTGAAAAACTGAGGTCTTTCGATCCATACTGCCAAATAAGTTTTTTCTAAGATTGATTCTGAGCGATCAATTGATTTTGAAATTTTTTATGAAAAATATTCCAAAAATTTATTGTTTTATATATTTACTTATGCTCTTATCCAAAAAAATTTTTACGTAGACTTTAAAGTAAAATTTATGAAAAAATTATATGAAAAATTTGGATAACGTTGACTTTAAAGTCTACTTTAATTTTTTTGGATGGATAAGGGGGTTAGATTTTCTAGAGAAAACAGCCCGTTAAAATTCTTTAGTTTTTACTTTTGGGTATCCACAAAATTTATAGAATTTTATGGTTTTTGTAAAAGCATTTTTAGAGGCTACGTTCATATAAATATTAGGCCTGATTATGAGTAGCGTTGTCGTCATGAAATCAGTAATATATGGCAATGCCCTACATATAATTTATATTAGCTTGTCGTAAATTGGTAATTAGGCCTATTAATCCCTTTAATTTTAATGTTTTGTTTTTAAAAATAATCGAAAAAAAATTATTTCAATTCCAGCAGATGCTTTTGTTTTAATTATCAATTCGTCAATTGTGGAATACATTGTCCCCCCCGCCCCCCCCTTACTGAATCAAAATAACAAAGTTATTGAGTTATTTGCGACAAAAAGTAAATTTTACTCAAATCGACTTAAGCAATTTTTCCTTGTTAGCATAGATACATGCATATAAAAGTACATATTAAAAAAGAATATTGGAAACGAATTATATAGCACAGAAATATTACTTCATTTTATTTTAACTAGAATATGCTTTTGGAACCCATGGAATTCTGTAGGTGTAACTGAAATAAATACGATTTATTTGTATTTATTTTTACAAAATTATATACTTATTTAAAATTCAAACTACTAAGTTAACAGAATTCGGTCTTTAATTTTAGAATATAAAGTTTATTCAATTTAATATAAGACATAAAGCTAAATAATAATATTAAAAAAATAATTAAAATATAATAACAACAAAGGATTTTGTTTTATAAATCAATAAATCTTATAATTCGCACAATAAACATTTTCATAACTTCTATAAAAAACAAAATTCTGCCAAATATTTTTTGAAATAAAAAGTGACAAAAATAAAATTCTCTATAAAATACAAAATTTATAGAAAAAATAAATCTTTGTGTTTATTTTAAAACATCACCAATACATTCATACTCACATGATATAAAGTTAAAAAAAATATGTATAAAAAATAAAAATAAAAAAAAAAAAGATCAACAGTAAGAAAAGGCAAAAAAGCAGAGGCATTTTATTATTAAAAAAATTATTTATAATAATAATAATAATAAATTTAATTTAAAAATGTCTTCCACACGAAATTCGGTAAAAAGATTTAATGCTTCAGCAATAACGACATCACCCTCTTCTAATTCAACCGAGACAAACTCCACATCTTCTTCAACGTCAACCATGTCGGGAAATAAACAAAAATGTAATTACATAAATACCAAGGATCGCGTGATTGCTGGTAAACAAAATTATATTTAATTTCTTTTTCTATTTAGTGTGTATTTCAACCACATATTTTTTTTTAGACGTACATAATTTAAATGTTTTGCTTTTTATTCATGCTACTTATACCTGAAAATTTTCATAAGAGTCTGTCTCTGTTAATGTCTGTCTGTTAATTGTTTTAAGGCAGAATTAGTCTTTACGTTCCGTTTTGTTCTGTTATGAATCAGCTGATCGATTTCTGTTAATTACATATGTGTGTAAGTAGTTAAGCGGGTTTCAGACTATTGTATTTAAATAGTATTAATACGTGTCAAAAATCCGAGTATTAAGTAAAAATCCAATAGTGTGAAAACAAAATGTTAAGCAAGTGTGGTGAAATACTTAAGTATTTTTGGCAGTATTATGGTTTTTCTCATTTTTAGAATTTTTTCCAAGCTATCAGACTGCTCATTTTATCAGGGTTGCTTTTGTACAAGCAATTAAAGAAAAAACTAGAAATCATCTGTGAAATTATCTGCCGCGTTTTGTATTTTATTTGAAGTGTGATGTTATGAAAACAAAAAATATTTTCCTTTAGATTTTTTGACAGTCTATTTGATTTGCATCTGATTTCGGTCTCTGTATTATAATGTGAATTCTGTTCTGTTCTGTCACGGATCAATCTGTTAAAAAGAAAAATTTGCTACGTAATTGTACGTGACAGCAGAAAACAGCTGACACTTGTTGAATAAAAAATTGAAATAAAGCTGATTTTCCCTAGAAATTTTATTAAAATTTAGTTTTTGCTAACATATAAAGGGTGTCGCAACAAGAACTCAAGACTTAAATTTGAAATAAAACACAGATATATAAAAAAAAAATCGTGAAACTTTATTATATCGTAAAGTAGACAGAATGAGGTTATGTATGGAACAACATATCGGGCAGATGGCCGCCGCGACACACACACGATCTTTTAATGAAGTTTTCAATGACCGTTTGGCATAAATGCTGCGGTATTTCATTAATGCAGCATCCAATTTCCTCTTTTAAGGCTTGAGTCGTCGTCGGCTTATTCGCGAAGGCCATCGACTTCAAAAAACCCCAAAGAAAAAAGTCTAATACGCGAAATAATACGACCGGGAAATGCCTGATGCAGTAATTGAATTGTTTCTCTGGCTGTATGACATGTGGCGCCGTCTTGTTGAAACCACAAGCCCTCCACATTCATTTCTTCAATTCTAGGCAAGAAAAAACTGGTTCAAATGTCAAACAATGACACTTCGAATGGCACCAAATTTAAATCTTGCGTTCTTGTTGGGACACCCTTTATAATAAAATGGACGATGAAAAACTCATTAGTTTAGTAGTATAACTACGAAAACAGGTATCTAATACAGAGAATTAATAGGGACTTTTTTCGTTAATTACAAAAAATTTTGCTATAATTTTAAATTAAATGAAATTCATTTCCTCTGCAGTTTGATTGAATATCCTTCTTAAAATTTCTTTTTGCAATAAAATTTTTAAAATTGTCTTTTGTGTTCTCAAAGCATCATTCATTTCCTTTTTAACTTAAATTTCTTTATCTGGGATCAGTTATTATACGAGTATTTATTTTAGTATAAAAAAATGTTTTTTTATTCATTATTTTACGATTTTAAATATTGAAATTTTAATATAATTTTTTTATAATATTTAACAGGATTTTGCGAATTTTAAAACATGAAACATGTCTACTACGGTGAAGGGTTTATAAGACTCGGCACTCTTGCATTTAACTTATTTCTAATATAATCGACTCCCACAATTTATAACCACTTTGTTGCTTTCCTTCTTCTCATTTATGAAAAATTCTAATTTCTGTTTTTACTTAAAATTAGAAAAAAATAATTGAATGCATTATTTTAATATAAAATTATTTTTATTAATGCAATTCATATAAAAAGAGCCCTTTAACATATAATTCTTTAATTAGGATTTGGCCTTTTCTTTTTTTTCTTGTTTAGGAATGTCTAACAGAATAGACAAGTGTTTCTGTAAAATATGTATATCGTTATTTTTGCATTAATTTATAACATCATTTATGTTTATGTTATGTCAAGAACTTTTAAATAATAGATGACAGTTGTGATATCATATGCTTCAGCACTACTAATGTTTGATGTTCTATTATCAAGCTCTTCACTATTACAACGTATTGCATTTTAAAATACTTAAGCTATTTCGAACTGTAAGATCTATTTTCTATTGTTACAATTAAAAAATTATTGGTTACAAATTTAGTTCTCACATCCGAAGCTGTGTTCTTAGTGTAATTATAATTTCAGGGTGTTCAAATTCTAGACAGTGTGAGTTTAAGTAAATTCCAATTCGAGAGATGTTATTATTCTTAAATTTTAAGAGAAAAAAAAGTAATAAACTTATGTTTTGTGCATTTAATTTCAATGATTTAAAATATCTGGAAAAAATCTGTTTAAAATTTTAGAGAAATTCTTGCAAAAAATGAATTTTATTCATTGAAAAACTCTCTAAAATGGGCTTTGTAGATTCAGAAATATGTAGCGAACTCCCTTAGTGTATAGAAATTATCGAAAGTTTGTATAAATAGTAAATCGGAAATGTTGTTGTTAATAAACGATAACGGTTTAGTTTAGGTTCTTTATGAACTGGAGGTTCTATGAGCAATATTGAATTAATATACGACACCAAATATTACGTATACGTTACCCTACATTCGTAGTAAAAAATAAAGGGATGCACAAACATATTTGAAATGGCTGACAAGAACTTTCAATTATAAAATATTACACATGCTTGTAATGATGTGTGTTTTTCAAGTATGCTCGTGCATGGCTTTAGTAGAAAAAAATTCAAATAAGACCCAAACTGCAGTATTCTAAGCATCATTGGCTGAAATTCAGAAACCACTCAATTCAGAAAAAAACATTTATGTTTAATAAGCCCTTATAAAAAAAAGTTCTGTTTTATAAATTTTGGCCGTAAATACACAAAACAGAAAGTGGCAAAGGCTTAAATTGAGTCCTTTTTTTTTTTTTTTTTTTTTTTTTTTTTTTTTGAATTGTTACTGAATTTATTTTCAATGATTGTTTTATGGAAATGAAAACTAAAACCTTGAGAACTAATTTTTAAAATTTTTGTTATTTAGGAGCGTGAGATGACGTTTTTTTACAGGTAATATAATAAAGTAAATAATTTTTCTAGTAATTTTGTGAGTGAAATACATCTCACTTAAAAGGCAAATGAGATTTTTACAATTAGCAAAACTAAATATGGCTGCAAGTATTTCAAAATGTGTTTTTTTATTACATTTTATAGTCAAATTGTATTATATTCATACGTAGTGCATATTGAACATAAAAATAAACCTAAACAAACCACATGGTAAATGATGCTTTCTTGCAGTTTTTTTTTTTTTGTTACGAATGAACGAACCAAAAAAAATTAAATCTTTTAATAGATTTTCGTAAAAGTACTCATTCGTATTTATAAAAATTTGCATTTAATTTTATTATTTTGACAATATTTATTTGAATTAAAATATTTTGATTAATGTGGTGGAGAAAGGAATGTGAAAAGAATAATGAATGGTTGCACAAAATCTGACACACATGAATTTATAAAATCACACATGTGGGTACTTTGAAAATAGTAATTTTGCAATTATTTTTTTAAGTGTCTTTTTTTAATATTTATAAGTAACAATAATTTAATATTTGCATTTTTTTTAGAGGTACCATTACCACCAGCTCACAGGCTGACAATGGATGAAGTATTCGACTCCAAGACTAAAAAACCTAATTATGAAGTTTTAAAACAACATTTTCTTAAAGAAGGCCGCATTGAAGAGGAACCTGCCCTAAGAATTATTAACGAGGGTGCAGCATTGTTGCGTAATGAAAAGAATATGATCGATGTTGAGGCTCCCATAACAGTGTGTGGCGATATTCATGGACAGTTTTTTGATTTGGTTAAACTGTTTGAAGTTGGTGGACCACCAGATTCAACAAATTATTTATTTTTGGGTGATTATGTTGACCGCGGTTATTTTAGCATTGAGGTAGGTTATAGCTTAAATTAAATTTAACAATTCCATAGAAAAGTTAAAATTAATTGAACGAATGCTTGTGGTATTATAAACTTATTTAATTAATTTAATCTAAAAGCAATGCCATGTAAGGTTAATGGACTTTTAAGTGGAATTACTTATTTAATAATAAATAACTATAACTATTGACAATTTTTGTTTTTCAGTGCGTTTTATATTTGTGGTCTTTAAAAATCTGCTTTCCCGACACTTTACATTTATTGCGTGGCAATCATGAGTGTCGCCATTTAACGGAATATTTTACATTTAAACAGGAATGTAAGTAAAATGATTTAAAAGCCTTAGAAGTCAGAAAAAATTATTATAAGACTTAGACAATTTGTGCCACTTTACAATATCTAAAATTCCTCGAGAATTAATGCTCTTGGAAATTTGTGGCGAATATTTAAAAAAATGCAAAACTTGTTCAGATATTTTTTTTTTTTTTTTTTTTTTTTTTAAATTAAAATAATAAAATTTTTAATAGCAAACAAATTTCAATCAATAGTTTTGTAAACTGTTTAAATTTGAAACTTCTTCAATGCTTTAACGAATTAAATGAAAAAGAAATGTGTCTTGATGAAATAATTTTAATATATTTTTATTGGACAGTTAAACTTTTACATCAATTTAGCCCACTATTTTTAGAATATGTGGTAAACAATTTTTCTTTGCTTACAAACATTATAAATAAAATTTACCCAATATATAAAAAAGTGGGAGTGGTAAATAATTTTTTCCTAAAACCAAAGTTGGCTTATACCGAATATATAACTAAAATAATTAGCCAAATGGTTAAGCCAAATGGTTAAGCCGTTGAATTGATTTTTAAATATATACGTGCATGTTCTGTATTCTACACAGATTTGAAAAAATATGGAACTACATTTTTATTTCTTATTAAATAAAAACTTTTATGTTTTTCTTAATTCTACCAATAATTTCACACCCATAATAAAGCAAAAACAAAATTTTAAAAATCTTAAAAAGGAAACCCGAGTAGTTATAAAATATTCCGATTCAGAATACAGAACAGCACTGATAGGCTAGGACTCGTTTTAGCTTTGCTAACATAAAAAAACAAAAAGTAGCATTAAAGAATACAAAAAGTTCTATTTCTATACCTTTGCGATATACTCGTATTTTGCTGAGAATAACCCTGCAAAACCATATTCTTGGCTCTTAAAATCGTTCTTCTTGAGGGAATTTCTTAGATATAATAACATTTAACGTATATTCATAGATATAATGGCCCATAATAATAGTCACACTAAAGTCGGTATCTTTTTAAAAACGATTTTAATTTCATAAAATGCTTATGAACAAAAGTCAGCTCTTACTTTTCTGTGAATATAATTATGGCTTAATATATCTAATTAGAAAATCTACTTGTACTTTTCAGCATATTTAACTGATTTTATATTAAACAATTGTTTCAATGTCTTATTTAAGGTGAAATTAAATATTCTGAACGAGTTTATGATGCGTGTATGGAAGCATTCGATTGTTTGCCATTGGCGGCACTACTAAATCAACAGTTTCTTTGTATACACGGTGGCTTATCACCGGAAATTTTCACACTTGATGATATCAGAAAGGTATCTATTTACTACCAGGCCATAAGTAATTAATAAATTTTTCTTTGTAAATTAAATATTTTATAGCTTAATAGATTCCGTGAACCTCCAGCTTTTGGTCCAATGTGCGATTTGCTTTGGTCAGATCCATTAGAAGATTTTGGCAATGAAAAAAATAATGATTATTTTTCACACAATTCAGTGCGCGGTTGCTCATACTTTTTTAGGTAAAAATTATTAAGCAATAGTTAATATTATTAATGTCATATGTTTGTTTTGCTTTGAAAGCATGAAAATAATTAAGAAATATTTTATCAATTTAGTTATTTAGCCTGCTGTGAATTTCTTCAAAAGAATAATCTTTTATCTGTTGTAAGAGCCCATGAAGCTCAAGATGCTGGGTAAGTTATTTTGAAATTTTTCGTTAATATTCTATATTTAATGCAAATGTCTTTCATCAGGTATCGCATGTATCGCAAAAACCAAGTTACTGGTTTTCCATCATTAATTACAATATTTTCAGCACCCAACTATTTGGATGTTTATAATAATAAGGTATTTATGAGTAATTTAAAAAATATTAAAAAGTATAATAATACCGAAAATTATTTAAGTTCTTATTGAAAAGTCTTCGTAAATAACACTTTGGGGGGCTTATAATTGTTTATATAGGTCCAATTCAATTTGTATGCAAAGATGTGTTATGATGTTAAGCAGAGATTAAAAAATTTAATTAAAAAAGTGTGTTTTGAGAAAGTAAAAGGAATTTTGTTTAAAAAAAGAACCAGCACCAGGCCCCATTATTTTTATATCTTAACGATAACAAGCAAATAAGTAACTGATTTTGACAGTTATGTTAATGTAGTCGACAGAAATATGGTGGGTCGCAATTTTATATAGAAGTTCTTCCATTATAGTTGACATTTGGTAAAACTCTCCGTAATTATAATACTAGACTTAATAATATTTATAGTAAATAAAATATCAATCAAATCAAATCATTAAAACAATAGCCAAAGCCTTATAAGTGTTTCTGGCTTAGCATAGTTTATACGAAAAGTATTGTCATGCAATGGATGTAAAAGCGAAAAAAAGTCAATGATTAGTTATTTAATAAGAATAAAGAACAAATATATCCATTTATAATATTAATCATATATAACACTGGTCAATACTGGAAAATTTTAAATTCCTATTTTGCTATTCCTTTTCAAAATTCTATTGGGTTTTTCAAAGTAACTCTAATTTTAAATTACAGACAGGTTAAAAATTATGTCTATTTTATGCAGTTATAGTGGTTGAACAAAAAGCATTTTTTTTTAAAGATTTCCTTAAATGAAACGCCTGTTTTAGATCACTACAAATATTACAGCAGAAAACTATAATCATAGTTAACGTTCTTCCATTGTAGTAAAATCTTGATGCACCTTTTCTACTTGCTATTCACTGTAATCTCCAAATTTTTCAAGAAATTCATCCAAATGATAATGTTAATATTGTTTAGCCTATGTGTTTTAATTTAGAAAACATGTCGTTAATTAATTGCAAAAAATGTCCTGATTTATGATTCCCAAAACAATAATAGATTTACGGATATGATCACTTATCTTTTTTTTGCAAAGTTTAACCCGTAATATTTACCGTACAAAAATAACAATTCTCATCATGATTAAGAGGCTCCCACCACATCATTGGTATATGTTACTGAGCTTAAAAGCAAATTTTTTTCATTGTCGCAAAAAAAAGGACAACCGTATTTTGTCATACACAATTAGCCACCCATAACTATAAAAACTTGTTATAATTCACAGATTTTACAATGTCGGTGATTAACTTGTGATATTTTTCAAAAGTATACTCGGCATTAATAATACACAAATTATCTGGATCATTTAAACAACGTCTTCTGTTTAAAGTAATTTTTTAAATTTACTACTAAATGAAATTTTAACCACTTTACAACAACATATTATGCACCATCACCTTAAGTACAGAACCGCTACACAAATATGGAAATTGAAAAAAATTTAAAAATAGTGCAAAGTAACTTCTGAGTGTTTGGGTGGTAGATTACAAATCTAGACGATCTCCCCTTTAAAATAATATGTGTCCCATGAAGTACTTTTAAATTCGTTTTCATAAAAAAATCAAAATGTACCAATAAATTTAAGAAAAAGTACCATTTTATGCCTTTAGTGATTTTTGACTTTGCTCAGGATAGTTTAATTTCAAATTGTAAATAATAAAATATCAAAAAGTACCAAATATTTTACCCCTTATATGCTGGAATTGTAAAAAAGTGCCAATATACATTTTAGACCTTTTTAAGAAGAGAAGAATACAATTTAGTTTTTGTTGCTGTGATTGTTACCTTGAAAGATATATGGAGTTAAAAAACATACCAACTTTACTTTTTATCCCGCAAAAGTACCACATACCCATTTTAGTAGAATATTTTGTACTTTCAACTTTGACGATAGTTCCGGAGATATAAGAATTTCGGTTTTACCCTTTTTTACACCCTTAATATTCGCATTTCTAAAAATTCCTTCTTATTCGTCCTACACATTGAAACATGCACCTGCTTACCGTAGCTTTAGCCGTTTGGGCTGGGCGATAATGATAAGTTAGTCAGTATATGTATACTCGTAGATAGATAATGAAGCGGACAAAATCAAGAAATTTCAAGAGAAAGCTTAATCTTTTCTCTTTCAAATTTAGAAAAGAATATTTGTTTGAGTAGTTTTCAACACAAAGATGAGATGAAGGTTAAAGTAAAATTTTCAGCATTTGCGTGTTTAGAAACTTAGAATTTTATGTGAAGTGCTTCTGTGCAAGTCAACAACTTGTGGTTTTGTTTGTGTTCTTTTTTGAATAGTAGTCAAGAAATTCAAAATGTTCTACAAAAATATGCCTCGTAATATTTTATATAAAGTTGCTAAGGACTTCATGTAACTAAAATTCAAGACTAGCCTGTTCGTAATTTAAATTGAAAAAAAAGAAGAAACTTTAACCCCAATTTTATTTAAGACTAAATGTAAAGTTTCAAAACGGTGATGCAGGTGTCACAATCACTGGTCAGAAATTTTTTTTTTTTTTTTTTTTTTTTTTTTGTTGAATTTCTGTCATTTCCATTTTACAAGGAGTAAGTGAATATTTTTTTTTAATAAATTCCACTGCAAATGATGAAAATTGAATTTAATCGACCCTGATAAATGGGTAATGGATATTGTTATTTTTTATTATATTTTCGTATTAAAGTATAAAAAATCATATATAAATTTATGTATGTGTGTATTTTATATAAATAAAAAAAATAAATTAATTGCATTCCTTTTAAAAAATATGAGATTTTATTTAATTTAATTTTAATATTTATTATAAAAATCCATTAATTATATTTTTTATTTCTATATTTTGTTTTTTTTTTTTTAACGACATGCCACCACCAAATATTTAAAATTGAAATAAAATAAATAAATTATTTGTCATTTGACAAAAGGCAGCTGTACTTAAATATGAAAATAATGTTATGAATATACGACAGTTTAATTGTTCACCCCACCCGTATTGGCTGCCAAATTTTATGGATGTGTTTACGTGGTCATTGCCATTTGTTGGAGAAAAGGTAAGTTGAATATTTTTTTATTTAATAATTTGAGTTTAGTTTATGATAGATCGTTTTGTATAGACATAATGCCAAACAAACTTAAAATAAGAAATTGAAAATTTTTTTTTGTTTCTGTATTATCTTAACAAAAACAAATAAGATTCATCCATAAATTAAAATTGGTTGGGTGTATGCAGACTTTAAAAGAAACGTTAAAATGAATAACCCACTATTACTAGAAGCATTCCAAAAAATATCTATGAGTACGATAAATTTAGATACTTGTTTTAAAAACGAAAACTCCTTTTTATAAACATAATCAGCCAATTATGGATAAAATTTCTGGGGTAGTATTTTCCGCAGGGAAAAAGTAGTTATTGTAAACCTGAAAAAATGTGGAAAATAATGTTGAATTTTTTACCAACAAAAATTCAATTCAGCTTTTGCACGCGAATATTTTAAAGGCATCAAAAAAGCGTGTAAAACATTTCCACTTGTTCAGCGTAGAACCGAAGCTCAATTCAATAAGCCCTAAAAAAACATGTTAAGTTTTCCGCTTTTAAAGAAACTACTTATTGGTATAATATTTTCGGTTAAAAGTGTGTTAGCGAAGCTATTTTAACTCTGTTTTCCGAACTGCCTAAATTATGCAACTTCAACGCCTGAACAAGCATATTTAGAAAACATTTTGGTTTAATGTGTGCAAGAAATAGAATTAAAATCAACCTGTTCCAAACTGCAACTCTTCCAAAAGTAAAAGCACAGGAAGTAGTATGTTTTTCTCTAATAGTTTTTAGGGTTTTAAATGAAATAATTTATAATTTAAAAAAAGATCGGCCACGGTGTGAAAAAGAAACGGTTTATAACAAAGAAAAACATCTTATTTCTTTGAGATTCACTTAGCAAGTCAAATGTCTGCTTATTTTATCAGTTAATTAAACAGCTATTGGAAGACTGCTGAACTCAACTTCCAGCAATCCCATAAAGCGGGTTTCACATTATAATTTAGAGTATAAACATTTTCATTAGATCGAGTGAGACCGAAATCAGATGCAAATCAAATAGACTATCAAAAATACTAAAAGAAAATATTTTCTGTTTTCATACCATCACACTTCAAATAAAATACAAAACGCGTCAAATAATTTTACAGCTGATTTGTAGTTTTTTCTTTGGTTGCTTGAACAAAAGCAACCCTGGTAAAATTAGCAGTGTGGTAATTTAGAAAAAATTCTAAAAATGACAAAAACCATAATACTGCCAAAAATACTTAAGTATTTCATCACACTTGCTTAACATTTTGTTTTCACACTATTAGATTTTTACTTAATACACGGATTTTTGACATGTATTAACACTAAATACAATAGTCTGAAACCCGCTTTAGACTTAATAAATATAATATTACAATTTAATTTAGTATTAAGGTAGTTCTAATTTACATGTGATTATTAATTATTTATTTATGTGTTATTATTATTATTAGCCTTATTTTGAAATAGTTGACCCGGCAAACGTTGTCTTGCCTTAATATTTTTATATATTCGATCTTCTTACACTAAGAAATCGTACTCATAGGGTAAAGAACCGTGCGAGACCGGGTAAGAATAGGTAGTAGGCAAATAAGCCAGATACCGACTATAACTCTACCTGCCGGCCGGATTTGTGACGTTAAACCTTCCAAGAAAAAGGTTTTTTCCTCTTCAATCACTTTATCTATTAAAAAAAACCGCATCAAAATCCGTTGCGTAGTTTTAAAGATTTAAGCATACATAGGGATATAGGGACAGAGAAAGCTACTTGGTTTTATACTATGTAGTGATTAGGGCGTAGCATAGTAAATACTATGAATTTTTTTTTTTTTTTGCTACAAAAGACTTTAAACTTAATAGGCTTGTAACTATTTTCTTAATAAAAAAAAATTATACAAAATTAAATATCATAAAAGTTTTAAATTTCGATTTTTTATTTCTTTTTTCTTCCCAAGAAATTTTTAATAAGAAAAGTGTTTTCTCGGGACCAAAAATTTTAAGGGAAAAAAAATTTCTCGATTGGTCTGAATTAAATTTTTAAATTTGTAATAAGTAAATAAATAAATCATTTTGAAATTTAAACATTACAAACTCAAAATTAAATTTAAAATAGTAGCAAAATCATTAAATTGTAATAATAAACAAATTCCGTCTTAAGTTTAGTGGTTGCAGGAATGCTAACAACAGCTACTACAAATTACATCACTTACTCACTTTTCTTTTGATCTTTTAATAGGTAACAGACATGCTTGTCAATATTTTGAACATCTGTTCAGATGAAGAATTAGTGGGTGGTCCAGATGATGATTTGGAAGAAGGTTAGTAGCATAATAAAATAAATTATAAACACAATTTTATTATTTACAAACATTTAGGAAATGCCACAACATTTTTAAGGTTTTTAGGAAAAATAAAAAAACTAACATGTACTCGTAACACTTCTCTGTCATTAAAAGCCAAAACTAAGCAAAATCGTGTACGTTTACTATAAGCATTTCTGACATTTATGTTTTAAATACCTGTGTTGTCAATTAAAAAAAAAACAAATTAAAAAATTAAAAACCAACAAAACAAACAAATTTTAATTTTTTTAAATATCTCTCTCTTTAAAAAAAAAAAACAAAAATAAATATGTAGCATTTTTTGTTGCATTTTTTGTTATTATTTTAATGTTGTGTAGCAAATAATAAAGCAGACTAAAAGAAGAAAACAAAAACAATTAAATTTTTTTAAATTTAACTTTTCAAAAAACAATAAATTTTATTTATTGAGGTATCAAATAAGTCTAAATGTTTTCTCTTGTAAAATTTACAATTGATTTATGTATGTAATTGTCTGTATCTGTACTGCATGTGATGTATTTATGTATTTTCTCTTAATCAGAACTCCGTAAGAAAATCGTTCTCGTACCAATGAATTCGAATGCCAATAATAATGCCCAAACGAAAAAAGGTAAGAAAAAGAAGACGAAGAAGTATGTTGCTTTAAGGGCTCCTGAATTGTTGCTTAAGCAAAAGAATTAATTACAGATACGCTGCTTCGCTTGTAGATTTAATGGCCCATAATTGTAGTCACACTATTTTAAAGCCATAAATTCTTATGAACAAAAGTAAGCTTTTAAGGAAATGCTACTTTTTTGTGACTATGATAATGGCTTTATTTTTTTTCTTAATATATATTTATAAGTTATGCTCACTACAGGCTGGGATGTCAATATTTTTTTAGTTTTATTTTTTAATTTTTTTAATAAATTCTTAACATAATGTTGTAAATAAGATAATCGGTTTAATTACGAGTGTCGTTCTGTTAAATAAATATATAAAAAGTTGTCACATATCACTGCCTGCATTATGACAGCAACAGGACAAAAATACTAAAACCCTTTTTATTGTAACTGAATTAAGGGACAGGAGAGCAAAAATGGTAGTTCAGAAAATTAAATTATTTTAATATCGGTTAGGTAGGTTAAGTTAGGTTGAACAGAAAGAAGATGGTTAGAAAGTCATATGGGTCCTCTGATAATTGCGTAAAATGCTTAATTGCTCAATTAACGTGTATGTCTGAATAGCCTATTATAACAATAATTTTTAACATATTACTTTTAATGTTATTAATTGTATAATTTTTAGGTTTTTTCTTTATGTACAATCAATTATTTTAAATACTTTTTGAATTTTGTATTTAAAATTTTGTTTAGTATAACCTTATTATTGTACAACCCAAGGCGAATTCATACAAGGTGATATCAAGAAAGCTGTTGTGCGCTTCAAGTTTTTTCTTGACTTGTCAAAATTGTCTGTCTTTTTTGACAAATCAAGAAAATTTTAAAAACATGATTTCACCTTATATGAATTCGCCTTGGTACAGCCTAATTTAATTTTGTCCGGAAAATTTTTGAAATATGTGACGCGCAAAATAGAAAGGGACCTAAGGGTAAAAACCGGTTTTGTTCAGTAGAGCCATTTTAAAAATTTAAATACGTGTATCTTTGGTGTAATTCACTTTCATAAAATGCGCATATATCTGGGAGGGAACACTTTTGGGGCATGGGATCTGTCTCATTCGATGCTCAGATGTTGTCCACATCAAAAAAAAAGTGAAAATTGATTTTTTTTTTTACCCTTAGGTCCCTTTCTCTATGCGCTGTCACATATGTATTTTCAATAATCTGACTAATTTATAATTATATTCTGAAGAAGCTTTGCAAGTTGGAGCGAAATATCGATATAAAAATAAATTTATACAATACGATCTCAAGCCATTTTAATTAAAAATAAAAAGGTCAAATAAACTAACAAATTAAAAAACTAATTTTTGTGTCACAATTTTTATGGTACAACTGAAGAAATATTTTGTGTTAGAGTTTCGGATTTTCTTTTTTCACAAATAGAACCAATCGTTTCTAAATAATACTCATGTCGCTTCATCTCCTTTATTTAGAAGAAAACAGATTTGAAACCGCAGCTAGAAAATACTTTATAATAATTTTTAAAAGCAATCAGATACATATTAACAAAAAAGCTTAAATAAAAAAAATTTAAACAATATAGCCGTTTATATAAAATTGAAAAAGAATTATTTTCTCCGAGCTTACAGGTGTTATAAAAACAAAATTATGCCCTGAAAATATATAAATGAATGAAAAATAATTTTTTAAGCATGTAAAAGCTTAAAGCTGCAACCAAAATACTGAAAATGTAAATAACAAATTAAAGCTTAATAATTATAATTAAGAAACAAGAATTTAGCTTTCTGCTAAATGTACTAACAGACAGTAAATGTTGTACATACATATAGTATGTATATGTGATACTCCAGAGATAAAACTTTTGAAAAAGCTTTTCTAATATATTAAAAATAAACTTTTAATTATTTGAATTTTAACTTATTTTTCTTTTTCATTTACTTAAATATTTTAGCTTCTACGGTATCAGCTTTACGTAAGGAAATTATAAAAAATAAAATAAGGGCCATTGGTAAAATGTCTAGAGTTTTCTCAGTGTTAAGGTAAAAAAAAAAAGTTTTATTTGTAATAAATTGAAGCAATAAATTTAAATAAATATTAATTTGGCTTCTTATAGAGAAGAATCAGAATCCGTTTTACAATTGAAAGGCCTAACACCTACCGGCTCTTTACCAATGGGTGCTTTGTCAGGAGGCAAAGATTCGCTAATAAGTGGTATGTTGACAGTTAAAAATAACAAAAATTTCTTTTTAACTTCTCTAAAATGTAAAAAGCTTAAACAAATTAATTTTAAACAAAACTTTCTTTATTTTCTTAATTAATTGAATCTATTGCAGCTTTACAAGGTCTAGGCGCCACACCACAAATTACTTCATTTGCTGAAGCGAAAGGTTTAGATGCCGTTAATGAGCGTATGCCTCCCAGACGTCCGTTGCTAGTAGGTACCAACAGCAGCAACTCATCAACTAAAAATAGTGCTGCTCATGTCAGCAGTGGTGCCGAAAAAAAGAATGGTAGTGCTCCCAGACGTTCTAGCACTAGCAAATACTCATAGTGCTGATAAATATTCACTCTCTTTTATTATTATTAGTTTTATTTATTTGAAATATTTTTATTTTTAAGTTACCAACAATAACTTAAATAGAAAATTAACTAATTTTTTTTATTTTATTTTAATTATTTTTTTATTTTATTAGTATTTTTAAACCAATTGTTGAAATATTAAAACAAATAAATTTTAAAAATAGTGTAAAAAATTCGTTCTGACAGGTTATTTTATTTTACTAAAAATATTAAAAGCGATCAAAGTATTGCGAAAGACACATCGAAAAGTATTAAACTTTCCATATGCCAAATTTATGTTCAATTCAATTAATGCACAAATAACCAAAGCAAAGTTTCATCAAAAATTCGAAAAGGCACATTTTTCAATGCGACATCTAATTTAGTCTTGCAAATTCAATATTGCAGAGAAAATATCAATTTCAAATGTTTTGGTTTTTCATTTGCTAAATATTTATAATTCCTTTAAAACAAAATTTTGTCTTGAATTTCTACTGCCGTACAAAACACAAGTACTGCTAGAACTGTAAAAAATGTCAATGCATTTTTGCACAGAACTTTTTGGTCTACTGTAAAAAGTACACTAGAAACTGTGCTTGGTATCCTGTATTTCAAATAGGCTTGTACAGCCCTTTAGTATTTAGACCTGAAAAACTCAGAAATTGACTAAATGAAAACTAATGAATTTTCCTTGCCATATTATTGGCACAATTTTCAGTTAAACTAAATAGGAATGGAAATTTACTAAAAGTTAACTCAAATTAAGTTAATAATAAACATATTAAGAAAAAAAAATCACAAAATCATGAGACCTTCATTAGAATTAAGTTCGTAAAAAAAAACAAATGTGGACAAAAAAAATCACAAGATTAGAAAACCTTCAATCTAGTTTTATCTACATACATATTTTTCTATCATATTTTGAACTCTTAAAAAATAAAAGCAAATTATTTTTAATTAGAACAAGTGTTAATTGCTAAAAAGCGTAAATTATTAATTTTATTGTTATAGGCAATAAAATCTATTATTTAACCAACCTTTTTCCTTACTTTTTCGTCTTAATAAATAGTTTCTACGTATAGAATAATTAAACTTAATAAAACAATAAAAATAACACACTGCAACATTTTTAAAGTCATCCTTTTCGTTTTGAATTTCTCGCAGTACTTTTTGAAAGTAACAAATCTGCACAGTTTGTATATTATTACCCTATACCCCTTTAAGCTAAGCCTTGATTTTGCTAAAGAATATTATTTCTAACATTTTGTAGCCCTTGTAGTTGTTGTTTTTTAATTGATTGTGGTTGCAGTTTTATATTATTTATTTTATTTATTTCGTTAAAAACAAAACGAGATATAGCAATGAGAAAAATTGCATGATCTTAAAAAAAATCAGAGCCGCAACTAAAATAGCAAAACGCAAAAAGAATTTTCTTATAATACTTTCGATAAGTACTTAAAGAAATTCCACACGAGAAAGAGTTTGCCTTTTATGTGTTGCATAGTGTAATTGAAAATATTCACTAAGATTAAGTGGGTGGGTGCAGTTTATAAAAAGTAAAAGGCAAATTCATACGAGTATTCACATCTAGATTGTAGAACATGTGTGCAAGCATTCGCTATAATTGCTGTTTAATGATAAAAGTAATAGCACGAGACAGAAAGAAAAGCTCACGTGAAGAACACGCTAAACTCTTGCTTTTGATAACAAAATTATAAAAAACAATTTTTACTTTCTTGAACATGCCAGTACAAATGTAGATAAATTTAGCTAAAAATGCTTTTGTTTATTGTTAGCTAAAATATATTTATCATTCTGCAAATAAATTAATTTATTAATGAGATCAAAATAAAGTGTCTTTACCTGCCATAGGAGCAAAAAAAAAATAACATTGAAAATAAGTTAATAATAAAATTGTTTCTAAGCAGAAAAAATTATGTACAAACTTGAAATGCTTACAAGCACTTTTTATTATAAAATATTAAACATGTTTGTTTATGATTGTGTAGCAGCTTAGTACAAACCAATAAAATATTTTGCTTGAAATGGATAAATTGAATCAATTTTTAATTGGCGCATATTTTTCTTTTTAATTTCTAACTAACTTGCAAAAGCTATTTGTTTATTTTTTTTTTATTAGTAAATATTATTTAAGATCTCATTGAAAAAATTGTTTTTGTTTTAATTTTCCAATATTTCAACTTTCTTTTGAAGGTCTTCTTCAGAGAAATTTATTATTATTTTTTACTTTTTTTATTTTTACTTTTTTTATTTTCTTTTTTATAAGAGTATTATTAGTGTAAGTTTACATATTACAAATATGCTAAGCCAAAAGAGAGCGGCCTCAGCTCTTACTAGCAAGTAATAATATAATGCATGCCTGGTACACGGAATCTCTCCAGAGACTTGGAAGATTCACAAACTGGTCTTAATTAGCAAAGGAAAGGGGGATCCTGAAAAACCATCCTCATACCGACCGTTGTGTATGTTGGACACGTCGGGCAAAGTACTGGAGAAACTAATTAAGCCGAGATTAGCTAGGGCTATTGAATAAACGGAAAGCTTGTCAAACCGACAGTATGCTTCCGTCCAGGCGGGTTAACGCTTCGAGCTTTAGATGAAGTGATAAAGAGCGTGCATTCCACACACATAAGAAACCATCACTCCGGACGCATAGTTCTACTTGTAACCTTAGATATTAAAAATACTTTCAATAGCGCCAGATGGAGTGATATATTTAGAGCACTGGAATTCAGATTCAGAATTCCAGCATATCTCGGGCGGCTTATACGCAGCTATCTTCACAACAGATCACACCCACCGTGATATGTTCTTGGTTCAAAGCTATGGAATGCTATGTATTATGGGATCCTGACGAGTGATATGCCAGATGACATAGTGGGTGTGATTGTGGCTAGAATATATAAATACATAAAAATATTTAATGACGTAAGGCGAATTTGATAAATATGCCATAAATACTGAAAAGATGTTTACAAATACTAAAGAACGTAAGGAGTTACGTTAACACGTATTTAACTCACCATATTTATCTTCACTCACTTAAAAAAATTATGTAATTGTATGCCTAGTTTATTAAGCTTAAGGTCATACTAAATAGGTACCACTTTTTTTGTCCGTTTCGTTGTTTAGACAAAATACGTAAAAAAAACACACTCAAAAAATGATCAAAAATAGAGTTAGTTGCCGTTTCTGATGCATAACTCCGCCATGTATGGACCGATCTAGATAAATTTCAATAGCAATAAACTTACAGAAACAACTGATAGATTGGTGTGCTATACTTTGAAAATTTATTTCAACGACTACACGAACAGACAGACGTACATCGCTTATTCGACTTCACTATTCATAAGGATTCAGAATATAGTTTATATGGTGCCCCATGTACGGTGTAGAAATTGCAAACAGAATCACAAAGTTAAATATACTTCCAGTGAAGCATATAAAAATTCTAAAGAAAAAACTAGAGGCTAAATCATAAATTTCGAGGCTAAATGTTAAAAAAAGTGCTAACGAGTTTTTAAAAATGAACTTTTTCACTGTTTAGTGTGAACACTAAAACAACTTCCAAGAGTTTTTTTTACTATTTTTAAGGCACTTTCGTTGATAATACATTGCTAGCAATTTTTTACATTTGAAAAGATATGGAGAAAGGGGTGCTAATGTTTTCATTCAGATTTCAGAAATATGAGATTTATATATTGAAAGGTTTAAAAAAATCAATTTTCGATAAGGATTTTGAAATTAGAAATTTCATACTAAAAAGACTGAGCTTCTACTGAAAACCCTTAATAGAAAATTTTGTTGATTTACTGGCTGTTTTTATAAAACAAAAAATGTGATCATTTATTTACATATATTGCAAATAAAAACCAATTTTTTTTTTTTTAAATATACGTTCTTCAATAAGGGCGTTGCACTTATTTCCAGTTTTTTCATTAAAGTTAACAGTCTATTGTTTTTATACAAAATTTTTTTAAATAAACAACAATTTTTTTGCTGCAAGCCTTTTTTTTAGAATATAAAATGTCATAAAATAAATACTACAACAGCCTCATCGAGCTATAAAGGGCGCTTTTTACATGATGTTGGATGATGTAATCAATCTTACATCAAAATAAAAAGAAAATAATTCACACAGTAAATAAAATTTATAAACTAAGCAAAAATCAATTAACAATCTCTTTTTTTTTTCCTTAATTTTAATTAACATGGGGCTATTAAACTTTTCGTTTTTATTAAAAAGGGGTGCTAATTTTTTGTGCTAAAATGCTAGTGCCATGTGTTTTATAATAATAAAATTTTTTGAAGTTACAGTTGGAGATAGATAGGTATGACCCATGTCTATGTTTGTCCTATGATATCATGAGTGTAAGTAATAAGACATTTTTTTAAATACATATAATTTTCACTTCAATTATTTTTTTAGCTTTTGATTTTAAAGAATTATGTTTAAGTGCTCTTATTATAAGTGATCAGTAGTTGAAATTAGAATTTTGTCTGGCATAAACCTCTAGTTTTTCTGTTGCGTTATTTAAACTTTTTATAAATATGTCTTTAAAAAATATGATAAGAAAAATTATAAATGTTTTTCTTTATTTTCCATAAAAGCATTAGTGCATATTTTCTTGTTTTTAGCACATGTTTTATGCGCATATTTTCATTTTTTAAGTACATGACATTCCGGGGCCTGTTAATAAGAAAAAACACTATTGTATATTACAAATTCAATTTCATCTCTTTAAAAATGTTTTACAGTTAAAACACTAAAGAAATTACAAACAAACAAAAAACACTTACATTTTACGTTATAAAGCTTCAATCGCATAAGCCATTGACATACTTTAAGTAGCAACTACAGGGTGGGCCAAAAGAAACCAAGGGGTGTAAAAGTTTAATAACTTTTTTGTTTATTAATTTTTTTTTATTTTTTCTTTCAGATTATATAGACAACACTTGGAGAATTTATAATGGAGAGGTTCACAACTGAACAGAGAACCAGAACAGTAGAATTTTATTATTTTTTAAAAATATATATATTTGATTATGAGTGATGAAGCTCATTTTCATTTGAATGGCTTTGTTAACAAGCAGAACTGTAGGTTCTGGGGTTCTCAAAATCCAAGAGCCATTCATCAACGCCAATTGCACCCCATCAGGTGTACAGTATGGTGTGGGATCACATCTGAAAATGTCATTGGGCCCTACTTCTTCGAGAATGAAGATGGAAGTGCTGTAACCGTAAATGGAGAGCGGTATCGTTTTATGATAGAAAATTTTTTACGTCCTGTACTTAGATTTTTCTATATTTTCCTTAAAGATAAGTTTCTTGTTCCATATTTTTATATATATATACCCATTTTCTGCAAAACGCAAAACGCTTAATTCTGGCAATTACGATTTGAAATCACAAAAAGGTGTTCTGAAAAACGCAAAACGCTTAATTCTGGCGTTTTCAAACCGCAAGCATACACTGAAGCGAAGTGATGAATTTTTCACAAACTAAGAATTAAAGATAAAATAAAATGTTGCGCAATTCAAATTAAATATATTTTCTTTTTATTTCAACCAAATTTGGAAAGAAAATTGGCCTTTTTCCATAAAAAAATATGGTTTTAAAAAATTTACTTTGATTTTGACATTGTGTGTGTGTTAATTGTTTACTTATAAACTTGCGCTTTCTCATTCACTTTCTATGAGAAAAACTGAAGCAAAACGCGCAGTTTCCAGAACATGCTTTAGCGTTTTGCAAAACGATTTTCGTTTTGAAAACGCGCATTTCTCAGAACATGGGCGATAAAAAAGTTTTACATTAACTGTTTGTAGTTTGCTTTAAAAGTTTTCTGTTAAGTTAAAAACAAATGAAAATATATTATTTTACGAAGAAATAAATTTTTTATCTGTTAATGTATGTTGTTTAAAAAACAAAACAAACTACAATAAAATAATGATTTTACGTATAGTTAAAAAAAATTAGTTAATGTTTTATATACACACTCCACTACAAACAATATTTTTTTTTATTGGTTTTGCTTGAAATGTTTTCAAATAAAATTTGAAACAAAATTAAAAAGTTATTTTTCAGTCAGTTGAAATAAATGAAATGTAGTTTCTTTTTACGAATTTCGATTGTTAAAAATTAGCAGTAAAAAATAAATGAAAAATGTGTTTGAATCAAATAGAATGTTAATAGTCTTATTAAGTAATTTTTCTTTTGTTTAAATTTATTTTTTATTAGAATAATATTTTGAGTGTAGATCTTTTTTACTGTAAAATGCTTAGAAACTTGTTCTAATTATCTAATTGATAAAAAAAAAATTTGTTCTCCTTTTGAATTGATAAGAATTGTAAATTATATAACTGCTATTCAGTATGTAAAATATGATTTAAAGTTTAATTATTGTTATCGCTAACAATGAAATCCGTTTAAATGTAGCAGCAGATTCTTTTAATTAATATTTGAACATCAATAAGCTTGTCTTATTGACAACACATTTGTTTACTTTCTTAAATTCTATAGCTTTCAATGCATTTCATATTGTTAAACTCATGTGCTCATGAGTTCTGTGCTTTTTTTTTTATTAATTTCATTTGAGAGCATTTTTATTTGCAAAATAACTTTACTCTGTCATTTATAATATTGCGAGTAAAAACGAGTTTTATTTTGTTTTCGCGGGTTTTATTATTATGCTCGTGAGTCTTATTTTATGCTCACTTATGCAAAGAAAAAGAGCTTGAGGCAACCATATACACGATTAATCTGGTGGTAATATAGTATCGTTAAATTTATGATTGCATCTATTTTTAAGCCAAACATATTAAAAACTCTTCCCCACTGCCGATGTTGCGGTTCAAGCTTCGATTAAGGCTAAAAAAAGATAGAAAACAGTTTACTTTCAATCATATTTTACTTTCTTCTTGATTTTGTAGGAGAGAGAAGAAAGAAGAATGGAATAAAGACCAGGACACACAAAGCAAGTTTAGTTGGTCAATTCTTTCTCAATACTCTTAAAATTGCCGCTGTGTCTACACACAGCAATTTTGTTTCGGCAATTTTAACATTCTTATTCAGTCATTCATTGAGCCTCAAGCTACCTGTCTTCTTTATAAAAGATACGAAGAAAGAACAAAAAGGAATTGCCTTCAAAATCAATAATTGCCCAACTAAACTTGTTCTGTGTGGTCCTGGTGAAACTTACTCGTACTCGGTAATTCCCTTTTGTTCTCTCTTCGTATCTTTTATAGAGAGGTACAAAAAGAAGGCTGATTGAATGACTGAATAGGAATGCTAAATTGCCTTCACAAAATATTTGTGTGTGAACAAAACGACAATTTTAAAAGAGAATTGAGAAAGAATTGCCCAACTATATACTTGCCGAGTGTGGTGCTAGTCTAAAGAGGTACAAATTTTCTCGTACACGGCAATTCTCTTTTGTTCTCCATTCGTATCTTTTAAGGAAAAGACTTTTTAGCTGATTGTGTAAAATGATGTCTGTAATAATATCTGCTTTTCAAAATTATTTAACAAAAAATAACAACAACAACAATAAACTATATGCACTGATTAAAAACATCACATTATTAGTGAATGCACATCACTTTATAAAAAAACCAAAAGCAATTTGTCTCTATCACGAGATTAAAAAAGAAAATACTCTCTTCGAAAATCCACATGTGATACCCAACTGCACTCAGCATAATACAAATGGGAGTGAGAGACAAATGTATTTAGATTTATTTAACACGATCTTCCACAAGCAAGTAAAAGTAACCGAAATATAAAAAATTTGTATATGTAGATACGAGTAATTAATATCTTCTTGTTTGTGTGTGTGAATCTAAACGTGTATGCATGAAAGAGTATGCAAGCAAGTGAATTAAACGTGTTTTAGTTGTATACGTACGTATTATAGTCGTAAATCGTCGAAAGAATTGACTGCTTTGCTGAAATCTTTTTTTGTTAGTTTTTAGATAGCTGTTATAGTTTATTATATTATTGTTATAATTTTATTATTATTATTATCGTAAATACACATACATACATAGATACTAACTACTAAAGCATATATTGTAGAAACGTTTTCATTTAGAAGTTTAGCTAGAGTATTAATATAACGGCGCTGTAAAATTAAGATCGTAGTCGTAATAACAGATCCATTAGATACACAACATTCGAATGTTGAATTATTGTGGCAAAAAAAAATTTTTCGTGTTTCAAATTTTAATTTCACTTTAAATTGTGTTTGAGAAATTAATTTGTCTAGTACCAATCTCTAAATTTTCTTTTGCTGAAATAACTTTCTGAAGATTAAATTGCAAAAAAGCTGGTAAATTCATAGTGTTTCATGTGGGAAATTAATTTATAATTGTGATATTATTTCGTTTGAAAAGTTCCAAAAAATGTTGAATCTAAAATATTCATGTATTTATTATGTAATTGTAACAATTAATTTTGTGTTTGGTGCTGTTACTACCGGTTTACCTCCCACTGCTATACACACTATAAATGCCACTGATGTGGGCCCAAAATTTGAGCCTGTCGCGCAACCTACAGTGAAGCCAAAAAATGATGATGTTGTTGAAGGTAAGAACATTAATGTGAATTTAAGTATATTAATTTTTTAAAAAGTGTTAAAGTTTTTATTGTGAAAATAGCAAAAATATGCGTTTTTAATGAAATATGCATAAAGAATTTGACGTCATTTTAAAAAGAATTCTTTGATTCATTTTTATATTAAATGCCTAAGAACTAATTTCTCCGAATCCAAATGATCGCTCCACCAGATTTTTAATATAAATTTTTTCTACATTTCACAGACAAAATTTATAGAGAATCTTTCTACTCAAATATTTCTTTGTATGAATTAAACCAATTATTTTTTTCTATGTACTCTAGCAAAAAGCTTATAAGATTCTGCACAGCCGATTTTAACTTGGTCTAACTAGAATCTTCTGTTGCAGTTCAGATACTCCCATGACTAAGGAAATACCAGTAAAATTTATATTTTTATACAGCTCGGTCAACGCCACTGGCATTATTTGTGTTCAAGTCCTTTTATTTGTTGTAAAATTTACATTGAACGATTTACTATGTTTATTCTTACACTTTATCATATTTAAAATAATTACAACTGGGCTCAACTGGATTGCATTTGCTTACTTTTAAAAATTTTTAATTAGAAAACCAGCGAAATATTATAAAAATTTAACTTGCTGATAAATTATTTTCAAACAATAACCAGTAATATAATACAATTGAAATATTTTTAAACAAATACATAAAAGTAACACATCAATATCCCAGCCAGCATTTGGAAGATGGTTTTTCAAAAATCACTTTTGTGAATCCTAGTCGAGCAGTTTTCTTGATCAAAAACTGATTAATGACTTAAATGTTTAGAAAAAAAAAAACACTCGAATATGATTCATACTTATGATTTAAAAGTGTTTTATTTAAAATGTAAATATTTGTCCTTTATTTATGATCGTATTTTGAAAAACAAGCATGCGTTTGAAACGTGATAAATGTTTTTTTTTATTTACGCTCATATTTATTATGCGCATATGAATGTCTAAAAGGATGAAAAAAAGGAATCATAAATGATTCATCGAAACCATTTGCTCCCAACAAAAGTATATTTTATGAAATCGCACAGAAGAGTCAAAAAATCTCACAAAAAAAAATGCTGGCTGGGTAATTCAGTATAGAAATCAAAATTTGTGCCAAAAAACGCGTGTGTATTGATTTTTATTTACTCTCGTCAAGACGGAACAAGCAAATACTGTTTTTTTATTTAATAATTTTAAATTTACATATGTACGAGTGTTTTGTTAACAAGGTTGATGCTAAATTTTTTATACTAATTCGTAAAAATTATTTATGATAAACCACAAACCAAGTGTACACGTGATTTGTATAATAATATTTTTCCTGCATAAAAGATTTACTTGAAACCAGAATCGACTTATTTGTATGCATGAAAATACAAGTTATAAGGGGATTTCTACCTTTTTAATTATTTCACTTTAATTAATAATATGTTTGATATTTCAACAAGAAAAATCAAACAATTAAATTTAAATTAACAGTTGCTTAGTCTATACAAATAAAATGTAAATGCTATTTTATTTTAATTTTATCGTTTAATGAAGATTAGAAAAAAAGTCCCTTAATTACTTTTTTTATTTGTTAACAATTCTCTACAATAACCGCTTAGATATGATATTTAAAAATATTTTGTTTTGCGCGTTTAGGGTTTTTGGTATGGAATAAATAACTTGATTAAGTTTTCCAGGAATATTTATTTCGAGCCTGATCTTCATTAAAAAGTATACTTGTTGCCATAAATAAAGTTATATTTAAAAATAAAAAAAAATTACAGTAGAAGTAAACAATTTTTTAATCTCGGAGATTAACCACCTTTTTTTTTAAGATTTTGTCTGTTTATGTTGCAATTTTATCATGTTATTTTTAATTTTATTAATAGAAAATTTTCCACAGAAACATCCGTTCGTCATAATACTGATTATATTTTTTGTAAAATATAAGATTTTTGAAGACACTTTTCACACATTTTATCACAATTTTGAAACGGCCTTTGAAATTTTTTTACGAATATCACAAAAAATTTTAATTCCACCGGCTTTAATTTAATTACAAAAAAACTATATATATTTTTTTCAAAAAATTATGAAATTTTTGATTTTTAAAAATTCACAATAAATTTTCAATTTTAAAAGAAATAAAATAATCAAATTTCATATGTATAATAATTTGGAAAAAATCCAATTAGAAAATTTATCAGAAATAGAATTAATTGCGTTTTTGTCTTATAACTCCACTATTTATGGACCGATCCGGCTAAGTTTCAATAGCAACACAGAAACAACTGACAGATTGCTATGTTAAACTCTTCTGTAAGTTGTCTATGGACTTCAGAAAATTGAAATTACGAACGGAATCACAAACTTACAAAGGATATAAAAAATAACACAGGGCTACAAAAATGAATTTGTTTGTGGTAAATGAAGTTTCATGCTCAATTTGAATACCTATTTGCTATAAATAACTTTTTTAATCGTACATGTAATTTTCCAGAAATACCGTTATATAGAAAAGCCACATAAATTGCAATAACTCGAGAACTAGCTCTCTCATTAAACTTATAAAAACACGTTAGGATCGGAATATAATCAATTTTTTCATTCCTTATAGCTTAAAAGATATTCACAAGGTTTTGTCAAAAGAATATATTTTTTCAAGAAAATTAAAAAAAAAAAACTTTTTTTTTAAATTCATTAAAAATTTAAAACGAACAAAATCTTAAATTTTTTTTGATACCTGAATGTGTTACATATAATATAAGCTATATTTCATTAAGATTCATGCATAAGTTTTAAATTTAATTACAAATTTTCTTAACAAGTGTTTTTTGTTATTTTAAAATATAAATAAATTGTGTGACACAAGATCTTAGGTACTACACCTAAATTGTAAATAAATTTAAAACTTATGAATGGATTTTAATGAAATATGAGTTATTTTATTTATATCACATATAAGTATCAGTATTCAGAACCCAATTTAAAATTTTGTCCATTTTAGATTTTTAATGTATTAAAAAAAAAATTTTTAAGAAAAATTTTTCTATAAAACCTTATGAATATCTCAGGAATTACAAGACTGTTAAAAAAATTTAATTTAATTTAATTGTAAGGTGACTTTATTACCGATTCTCGAGTTATTTTAAATTATATATAACGTTATATCTCGAGATATAAAGAGTAAGCATACAGTTTGAATCAGGGTATCAAGTTTACTAGAAATCAGTTTTAGTTTTGGCGGCACCAATATCATTGTAGGCCTGTGTAATTATAATGATAACAATAAGTATGATTTAAAACGATTTCTTTTATAATTTTTTTTAATTAATTTAAATTTTAAATTAATTATTTTTTAAACTTAAATGAATAATATTTTGTGAATTCGGTTTTAAGAATGCAAAAAAAAATGTGAAATCGTTTAAAAAAAAAAAATTCTTTCGCATTCAGCTAATAGAACTGGGCCGATAAGCTTCATTTTCTGTTTCTTTGATAGTTGGCTGCACACATTCTTGTTTTCCAAAGGATTTTTCTCAAATTTTCTACATTAGATCACTATAAGCCCTAAATTACAAAAAATTTAAAAGTTTTTCATAAAAGTACCGGAGATTTTAATTCCAGTAATACCCGCAAACCCTATTTATTTTTTGCAGTATATATGTATTGCAAACGAAAAAAACGTGACTTTTACTTTTTACCAACAACACAAACTTTAACAATAAAATAACAATTTATATCACTATTTAAACAAATAACATCTTGTAGTGAAAATTAGTAAATAAATTAATAGATTGACAAAAGAATAAAAATAAATAACAGAATTAAATGCTATTTAAAAATAATGACCTTAAAATGTTGATAGAGAAAGAGAGAGAGAGAGTGAGAGAGAGAGTAAGATTTGTTTGTATTTAACAAGAGAGGAGTGAAGTAAACAAAAAACACAGTCACGTGTTTTGAATTTGAACATTTCTACGAAGTTGTTGTTTTTATTAAGTGTTTTTTTTTTTTTTTTTTTAACGCCAAATAATATTTATTTTTACAAAGCAAATTTTTGCTTAGCACAAATCAAACTTTTTTGGGGATTATTACACAGACCAACAAAATAATTTTTTTTTTGTACTGCTTAAGCTTCATAGTCAATTAGCACTTACTGAGTTCTAATCATTAGACTAGGATCACACGCAGCAAGTTTAGTTGGGCAATTCTTTCTCAATTCTCTTTTGAAATTGCCGCTGTGTCTACACACAATAATTTTGTTTCGGCAATTTTAGCATTCTTATTCAGTCATTCATTGAGCCTCAAATTACCTGTCTTCTTTTTTTACATCTTTATAAAAGATACGAAGAAAGAAGAAAAGCAAGTTTGTACCCCTTTCCATTCCTATTTTCTCTCTCTCCTACAAAATCAAGAATTGCCCAACTAAACTTGCTCTGTGTGGTCCTGGTGCTATAAGTAAATTTAATACCCTTCACTGCAAGTAAGAAAGGTATACGAGTATATAAGACCAGGACCACACACAGCAAGTTTAGTTGGGCAATGCTTTCTCAATTCTCTTTTTAATTTTCGTTTTGTCCACACACAAATTTTTTGTTTCGGCAATTTTAGCATTCTTATTCAGTCATTCATTCAGCCTTCAAGCTATCTGTCTTTTTTTTATACATCTTTATAATTAAGGAATCATTTTAATTTATAGAACATAAAATATAATTATAGATAAATATAAGAACAAATCTCTTTATATGTAAAGGGAATGTAAATATAAAATTTTAGCTGAATAATTTTAATTTAACTATAAATTTTAACTTAATTTCTTTTTTTCTTAATTTTAGATGCACAGTTTTGGTACAAGTCGGGCTTAAAACAATTGGCAACAACCATCAAAATCGCCCAAAAGAACAAAGAAAGTGCCTTTAAACGTAAAGCCAAAAACATTATAATATTTGTGGGTGATGGCATGGGTTTAACCACTATTACAGCAGGTCGCATATATAAAGGACAATTGTTGAAGCACGGCAAGGGTGAAGAAGAAATGTTATCGTTTGATCAATTTCCCTTCACCGGCTTATCAAAGGTATGTAGTATGTAGTATTTGAATAGTAGTAATCTGGTATTTACATAATATTATTGATAGACTTATAATGTGGATAAGCAAGTCCCAGATTCTGCTGGTACAGCAACAGCCATGTTTTGTGGTAGTAAAACAGATTATGGAGCTATTGGCATGGATACAACACGTTCCAAAACCAACGGTAAACAAGGACGTTTAACTTCTATTATGGATTGGGCTCAAGCTGAAAATAAACGTACTGGCGTGGTAACCACAACCCGTATTACACACGCTACTCCCGCTGCCACGTATGCCAACATCTATCATCGTGACTGGGAATGTGATACAAAAGTACCAGAAGAGTCAAAACCTCATTATATAGACATAGCCAGACAACTTGTTGAGAAAGCTCCTGGTAATAAGCTTAATGTAATAATGGGTGGTGGTCTTAAGCCCCTTGGCAATATGAATCCCATTGAAGTGCGTACCGTACAATTTGAGGGTCCCACAGAAAAAATATGTAGTCGAGCTGATGGTATGAATTTGCCACAGAAATGGCTGGAATATGGCAAATACATTAATGACAGTAGAGTGCTAGTTAAAACTTTAAAAGAATTAAAGAAAGCCGATTTAAAAGGAATCAATAGCATTATGGGTTTGTTCCGTAACAATCACATCACTTATTCAATAGCCAAAGAAGAGGACGAGCCTTCACTGCAAGAAATGACAGAAGCAGCTATTGAAGTTTTAGAGCGCGGAAAAAATTCCAAGGTAATGTAATACACATTTAATACACCAGAATATAGCTTGTTATAATAAATTGATTCATTTTTATGTTTCTAGGGCTACGTATTGCTAGTTGAAGGTGGTCGCATCGATCAGGCCCATCATCAAAATTATGCGCACGCAGCTTTGCATGAGGTTTACGAACTTGATAAAGCCATTGCTGCTGCTGTAGAAAAGACAAATGCCGATGAAACTCTTATTCTTGTAACTGCTGACCATTCGCATGCTGTAACCCTTAACGGTTATCCTAAGCGTGGTTCTGATATTTTAGGATTTGCCAACAAAGCAGATGATCCTATGGCTTATGAAACAATAATGTATGCAAATGGTCCTGGTTTCCACGAACATTTAGCCAACGGTTCCGTTAACACAAACTCATCTACTGATATTTGGAAGCCACTGACTGACTTCACCCAAGAACAACGTCATTTTCCTACCTATCGTCACATGGCCACTATACCCTTAAAAGATGAGACTCATGGTGGTGAAGATGTTATAGTATTTGCTCATGGTCCTGGTTCTAGTTTGATACGTGGTGTATTTGAACAAAATTACATAGCATTTGTTATGAGCTATGCCGGTTGCATGGGCCCAGCAAAAACATTCGATAATACTTGCACTAGTGGAGCGACGACGTTGACTATTCCAGTATTTGTAGTGTTGGCTCCTTGCTTAGTGCATTTTATTAATAAATTTTACTAGTAACATAACTTAAATTGTTGTTAGAGTGTTTTTAAATCACTCCATTTCCAAAACACATCGATATATTTTTATTTATAATTTGTTGAAATAAATGTTTCAAAAATTACAGTATTGAATACTTTATATTAAACGCTTCTTAATAAGAAACATAATGAAATAAGATTAAAATAAAATCCTATATATAAATAATCTATGTTCTGTTTTTTAAATAAATTTTTTTTATTGTATTTAGAAGGCAATAGAATCCATTACAATTATAAGCTTAGCTGCACTTTTCCATTTGATAATGTACAGCTTTAAGTTATTTCACGAGAATAAAATTTTTTGAATCAGAATCTATCAAAAATCTGTTTCAAAATATATAAAGTGTTTAGCACGAATTTTTATAAACTAGCCGTAGGCGGCTCCTTAATTTTTTTCGGCATATGTGGAAGAAAAGTATGGGATTTCTAAAAGGCTTTAACTACCTTTATACATACATAAATTAGTAATTACTATCTTCCGGCTTTAATTTAATGTGGTTCATTGAAATCTTAATTTCATGATCATTTTTAATATTTCGATACAATTGATTTCCTATGGATTCATTCTTAAAATTAATAATGCTCATATTGGTCTCTTGGAAAGTAAAGATATGTAAACTTTTAAAAGTTTTCTCCATTATTTTTCAATATTTCACTAAAATATTTTTAACGGTGTCTACTATTTTGTTATTTAATAATAATAATAGGTACGTTCGAGAGCCCAACAATTAGTAATCATTTTTACTAACCTTTACTAAATCGCGTTCGTTTACATAAAGTTTAGTAAATGAGAGCACACTTTGAGAGTTTAAACTGACAGTTCGATGCCTGTGTATTTCCTCATTTGTACTGAAAAAATTTTTGTTAGTAAAAAAACATATTTTTTAAGAAAAAAAATTAAGCCTTAAAAAGTTCGTGTTCACCTCTGCCATTTAAAAATCTATAATCTTATATTTAGTTACGCAATTATTATTAAGTTAAATTACCATCTAGCCTCAGGTAATATTAATATTTATAATTTCCATTTAATTACTTCCTGTAATTCAGTCATTTCTTTATTGAGTATTTATTGCATTAAAAAGTAACTGTCATTTATGGACCTATGCAGCTGAGTTTTGGTCCAGATATATATATGTGATGTTTTATAAAATTTCGTACTACATTTTTTAAGTTTAGATAAAATACTCAAAAAAAAAATAATAAAAAACAAAGCAAAAAATTTATGAAACCTAAAATTTCGGTTATATATTTGATATTCTTCGTCCATTTGTGGACCATTTTGTCCGTTTTGTAGTTTACACAAATAACACTCTGAAAATGGTTAAAAATAAAGATATTTGCACTTCAGAGCTCATAGCTCAGCCATTTATAGCCCCATCGGGCTGAATTTCAATAGCAAACTAACAACAGAAACTTGCAACAAATTGACATGATGAACTTTTCTGAAGATTTTCTAGAGACTTTAGAAAGTTGATTTCAACATACACACAGACAGACGGACATCACTAAATCGTCTCCGCTACTTACAAGGATCCATAATATATGTTTTATGGGGTGACCCATGTATGGTGTAGAAATTACGCACGTAATGGCAAACTTATATATACCCTTTTCACTTTTTTGTGAAGGGTATAAAAACAGAAGAAAATTACATATCTACATATACGCACAATTTTTTTACGAACTACAATTACTTGCGAAGGGAATATAATTCAATGATTTACTGTATTACACCAGATGAACACTAAGAACATTGTGACCGCTGATTTTACAAATAGAAGTTTTATCTATAAAATTTAAACACAATTTGTTTGTTTGTAAATATCTCATTTGTTTTTAAGGAAAATCAATTTACAAATTTCACATTTTTCAATTATTTTATTCACTCTTTTTAGGAGTTTATCTTTAATACACTAGTAGCAGAAAATAGACATTTTGCCTACATGAACTGCTATAGATTGCCAACAAAGAATAAATTATAATGATAAGTGTTTCGTTATATTGTGAAGAGCTAGTACACGACAGTAGACTAAAAAAACAGCCCATCATAAAATAGCAGATGTAACACATTTTGAAAAAGTTTAGGGAACTTATAATTGTATATGGTTATGCCGCCTTAGCTGGTTTTTCTTTTTCTACGGCATCAAGTTTTGTTATGCGATTTAAATTTACACAATTACGAAAAGCGGCCACTTCTTCGGCACATTTTAACGTCTCACCAGGATGAGCACGATAGCATGCTATAACTTGCGCTTTAATATCTTGGCAAGGTGGCAGTTGATGAATGGGTGCAGCAGTAGCAAAACGCTTACGAACATCTTCCACCGCCGAGGAATATTCAGTTTCCATAATGGTATTAGTCTTTTTAAGTGTTTGTTCCAATTGTATCATGCGTTGCCGCCACATGGCGTCATTTTGTTGGAGTTCAATTTCTTTTTGACGATGAATGTCCATGGCACTTAGTGTGTGGCCACTGGGAGTAGCATAAGCTACTGGTGGAGAATTTTTATAAACAATTGTAGGTTGGCTTACTGGTGGAGGGGAAGGAGGAGGAAGAGCAGCTGTACTAGCAGCTGGTGTAGCTTTTGGTGGAGTTTCCTTTTTCGGTGCAGCAGTTTCGGTTTTAGCATTCTCTTTAGCTGGAATTAAAAATTATTAATTAATTTCTTAATTGATACGTTTGTCCTACGCTTAAAAGTTTTAATATTTTTTCCCATTAAACATTTTTGTTTTGTGTACGCAGTTGCATAATCAAAACTATATGAAGGAAAATTATCTAAATTACTACTTATTGATTTTGACTGCGATATCTTTAGCTGCATGGTGTTTTAGTATGAAATATTAAAGACAAACCTTGTTTCGTTATTCCTTGTTTTAACCGATTTACTACATCATCGGATATATCAATAACACCAGCCGGCGAAGGATTGTCCATGGAAACGGACCTCGGTTCAGATGAATGTGCGGCCCCCATTTCGTTTGTGTTATATTCACCTAAACATAAATATGGGTCAAATACAACGAAAAGTATAAAAATAATGTTATTTGTTTGAATTTAACTAAACTTAACAACCTGAAAATTTGTAAAATCGCCGTCCTCTGCTGATTTAGTTAAAAGAACTCAACAAACCTGAATATGTCAAATAGCAGTATTATTAAAACTTAAAGTTGTCAAAACAATTTATAACAGGGTGTTTTTTATATAATAAAACAGATAAATGGAGGTACTGCCAGTCTTTTTTTTTACATGTATATTAAATAAAATACATATAAATTATATATTACGGCACGAAATTATAAACTAAACACGAAATGCTGGCTAATACCAATTTACTAAAAGTTCAGAATAAGAATTTCAGCACACCAAAAACTGCTGATGATCGGCTATATTGTATGAGATTTTTTAACGGAAGGAAAACTGTTACCCATTTTATAAATAATTAAAAAACTTAAAGAACAAGAACAATATAATTTTAGAGTGTTGTGTTGGGTTTAGTGAGTATAGAAGAAAAAATTTACATAAATTAGTCTATACATCCATATATTGTTTTTGAAACTTGCAACTTAGAATTAACAACCTGATTCTTAAGATTTTAATAGGATCCATGTGAAAAGTTAACTACAAATAAATAAATGCATAAAAAAGTTTAAAGTGTGTAATTTATTGTGGTTTTTGTATAAGGAATTAAGCTTGCAAAGAAAAATTAAAAATATTTCTTGTATATTTTTAGCCTTTTTATCCATTTTCAATTTTTTTAATTTAATTTTGCTTATTTCTTCTTTATTTCAAAGTTTTCTTTTAATGATACATAAAAATTATTAAATATTTTTACTTTTACACATAAGAGAAGCCTTAAAAACTAAAAAAAAAGTATTTATTTGATATACATATAAGACCATCTATTTATTTAAATAATGCCGACTCAATAAACGAAATGAAGAAATACAAAATATTTATTATGCAAATGTTTCTTTTTTTATTTATACCTAAATTGATTTTGTTTAAATTAAATATCATGGAATTTCTTTGATTTTTGACATATTTTTTTTTTAAGAATTTAATAATTATTTTGTTTTTTACCAAAAGAATTTTTGGCTGCGTTTGATCATTTGAAGAATATTGTTGGATGTGTTTTTTAACTTTATTTTATACTGGTTTTCTATAGTAATTTTTTTATTTCTAATATTTTATCACGGTTATAATTATGCAATTACTATGCCATTTAAAATTTGTTTTTTCTTTCATAATTTTAATAATTTACACGATTATTTAAATTTTATTTTCAAATATTTACAGTTTTATTGTATTCTACTTATTGTAATTTTTAATATAAATTTTGTTTTTCAAAAATTTCTGAAACGTACTTAAAAATATATTTTTTTTAATTAAGTGCTTTTAAATAACTAAAAAAAAAGCAACACACCTTTAGAACTCATATATGACGTTTTGGCCTCTGATGCGTTTTTTTAAAGCTGGGATCATACAATCGCACTCGATAGTGATTGAAATTTCAATATAATTTGAATGGAAATTTCAAACCATATCGAATACCGTAATTAGGCCCCTAGGATGCAAAAATCTTTACAATATCTACATAAGTATGATGAGAGTAGCATTAAAACATTAGATGCAAGTTGACGATTCTGTCATGTTACAGTACAGTTATCTACAATATATTTCTATCGATTTTCATCTTGAAAAGCTGTAAACTTAAGGGCAATACTTTTATGCCTGACTGCAAACAAGAGATAATTTTGATTCAACCAAATCAGAATCAATAGAATGAACATAACTCATAACTATTATTACAATAATAATTATTATAATAATATCATATTACGTAAACTAGTTTAGTTAGTCTAATTATAACATTATATACTTAAAAAAATAAGTTCAAAAAAGAAACCATAATGAATATTAAAAAAAGAAAAAAAAACATGAAATTGTTTTGTTTTGCTAAATAGAATTGTATATTTAGTTATTAAATTTATTTTCACGTTATTACTATAATTTAATATTTTACAATGATTCTTAGTTTTATTAAATTACGTGTTTGTTTCTTTTATTTAATATTTTATTTTATTATTTTCATATATAAATTTAAATTTTTAAATAAATTGGCTTATTTTTTTATTCTTTTATTTAATTTCTTATTTCTTCTTTGTTAATTTTATTTATTTAATTTTTTTTTTAACGAAATTAAAAACAAGTTTTGTAATAATTATTTGCCAATTAAAAAATAATAGAAAACTAAAGTAGAAACTAAAATTTATAAAAAAGGAGTTAATAAGCTAACAAATAAAATAAAAGTTCATTTTATTAAAATCAAGGTCAGCAATCTTAGAATTAAGAAGGAAAAAAAGAGCGAGAAAGATATAATAGTTTTTTCTAAATTATAAAAAAGCTTATATTAGTTTATCTCATGTATGTATGTTTATAATAAGACTTACATAGTATTATTTTTTATTTCGCTGAATAAAGTGAAATAATAAAAAATAAAAAGATAACATGAATTAACTTAAAAATTTAATGAGTTCATTTTATACAAATGTATAAAAATATACAAGGAAACATAACAATTGTAAATCTGCCAAAGTTAAGAGTTAAACAAAATATAACCACAAATTTTAGTACATGTTCTAAAATCACTAGTTAAGCTTTTATAATTTTTTCGTTTTGTTTTAGAATTAGTTTTAAAGCAAAATTTTTCGATTTTTAAGAAAGCAAACTAATTAAATGATTACTAAGATTTCCTTAATAAAAATTTTATTTTAAATTTAGTTTAAGCCTATAATCAAATTTAATTTATTACTTTTTATTATAGTTAAATATATATAAGCTTTTTATAAAGAAATTAATCTTAACTTTATTTAGCTTTGTTTTTGTTTTATGCTAACTATAATATCGTTTTTTTTTCTTTGTTACTTACACTAGTTATTTTTAAATTTTTATTTATTTAATTATATTTTTTTTCGTATAGTAAATTTGTGAGTTGTTGCATTACTAAAATGTTGTTCATTAACTTTGCAAATATTGCATACATATATTTTTTTCGTTTTTTTTTTTAATTATCTTTGATGCTAAAATCAATTTTATTTAGCAATTTTAAATTTAATTTCTATTTTGTGGAAAACAAAATAAATTAAAATATCAAAAAGAAAAAACCTAAATAATGACTTTTAGCTTGGTTCCGATCACTTGTACATTAAATTGTAAATTAAAATGCCTGTTATAAAACAGGAAACTTTTCGAAACACACTTCTTATATTTCTAACAAAATTTTCCGGTACATATTTCAAATTAAGCTTTAAAATATGTAACTTTTGCTCGTTTGTATAAAATATTCATTCACGCTTACTGGTGCTCAAACGTTTAACGTTGCCTATGTTTTATAGTGACATTATCCAGAAAACAAGCAATGAAAAATTTAATTATTCAATCAATTTTTTAACAATTTTTTTATACATAAATTTATAAAAAGAAAACAATACGATCGTTCTTATACTTCTTTATGTATTCACATTAATAATCGACTCACGTAGCAATATTTTGTGTCTACTGCATCGTTTTGTAAAAAGTTAATTTCATATCAGAAGTTAAAAAAGTATCGTTTTTAACTAGGGCCCAGAACCCAGATTATATAAAATTGTTTGTGGTTTTACTTACAGTGAAATTTAAATTTCTAGTATTACCATCACTAATCAATCTTGTTGTTTTTAAATTGCTTAATATTAGAGATTGATGTTAATTGACGAAGCTATATTATCTTAATCTCTTAAAATCCCTTTCATTTTTCCAATCTTATAGTGCTCGACCATTTTTCGGTATAATTAAAATCCCAAAATTGAGTTTTATTACATTAAGGTAAATATTTTTATTTTATACAATAAATAATTGTATTTTTAATTTCGCTGCTCAATTTAAAAGTCACTATTAAAAAAGTTTTCTTTTCGAAAGAAATTTTTTCTTGTTGTTGTTGCTTCTTGTGTTATACTATATTAAGAAATTTATAATTTTTTGTTATTATACACAAACTTATAAACACACGACAATAACTGTTACAGCTGATTAACTTTTTTTTTATTTTCTCATGTTTTTGATTTTTTTATTCTAAGTACTAGGATTTTTTTATTTAATAATTCATTATTTATAGTGTTTCAATTAATTAGTTTATATGATTTGTGTATTTTTTACTGGTTAAATAATATTTAAGAAATACAAAATATTGATACACAAAAAGTCATGAAAAATACGTAATTTAAAAAAGTATTTAATTTTTATTTGCTTGAGCGAAATTAATGCAATTTAGTTAAGAAAAAATGAAGGGCAGTGAGGCAATGCTTAATGTTATAGGCCATTATTGTTTAAAATAAACTGAATATGAGATCGATACACAAGCATACACTGTAAAAATTTGTGTAATATTTTATAATAAAAAGTACTTGTAAGCCATTTCAAGTCTGTGTGCAAGTATAATTTTAAGTATGTTGTGTTCCAGCTTTTAAAAATATTTAAAATCAATAATTAAGTTAATTTTATTTTTGTTTTTACATAACTTTTATAATATTTTAGTATTGTTAAATTGTCTTCACGAATTAAAATTAAAGCAAATCCTTTAAAATTGATGTTTGTCATTCTATTTACTCGTATTTCAAATTCCTCTCCCTTGTTTTAATTAAAGTTTCTGCCCGTGCAATACAACGAGAATTACTAAAAATGCAATATATGTTTTAAATTGAGTTTCCAAAATACACACACAAACATTCATGAAATTTAGAAGAGTGGAAAATTAATTATTTCCTATTGAATAAAATGTTTTAAGCAAATTTTTACAGAAAAACTTTTCCATAAATAACACAAGTAAGCAATTTATTTCGTGTGACTATACTTATGAGAATATGTAAAATATTAAAAAAAATTATTCTATTTTTAAATACATTTCCATAAAGCCTAGAATTTCTTTTAAGTTGGCCTAAGACTATACAAAAACCTAAACACGATTATAACAAACTCTATTATAGGATTTTCTTAAATAGAAACTATTCAGTACCAAGTAGTAGTTACTAGTTAATTTCATTTGAAATTGGATTTTGATATTTGTATGAAACACATATTTCAACGTCATATTATTCTCAAGTAATAAAAATGCATTTGTTAAAAAATATTTAGGAAGTGGAGTGTTTCGTTAATAACGTGTTTACTATTTTCCATTAAAAGTGTATATTGTGTATCAACATTTTTCTCTCAACTTATCTAAACCAATGTTAGATGTGTGGATGTATGGACTATGTATATAAAATATTCTTATTTGATAGTATGTAACCATGTAATTTACAACACATTTGTTAAAAGTCCTCTTCTTGAGAAACCAACTGTTGTGTGACATTTTAATTGTTTTTTTTTTTTTTTTTTTGAATTTCATTATTTTTTGTCAAATTGAAAATCAGAATAAGGGAGAGAGAGAAGAGAGTGTGCTTTTCATATTTAAACTTCATTTATTTTTATAAAATTACAATAATCATAAAGTAAATTAATATATGAATTTGTTTGTTTTTATTTATAATTTATATCCGTTCATTTTATTCAAAATAAAGTATTGCATACATTTTTTTTTTCGTTTTTGTTTTCTTGTTTAACAGAATATTTTTTTTTACATATTAATATTAGTAAAATGAATTAAAGCAAAAGGAAATAAAAACTTGCCGAGTTCTTAATGTCCTCATACTCATATATTTTAGAGTAGACGTCCTTTTAGAAGCAAGTTCTATTCCTTGTATTTTCAGCAGATTTTTTTTCTAAAATTTATTATTAAAATAAATCGAAAACAAAAAGAGACACATATTTCTGAGTAATAATTTAAAAAGTGCTAAATTCTTCTCTCTGCAAAATAAAATCTTCATTTCATTATTTAACAAAAAATAATTTTATGATGATGAGAAATTATAAAAAGAAAACTTATAACTGCATTTTGTTGTAGTAATGAAAATGAAAATGAAAATATTTAAAAAAATATACAAGTTCCTAAAAACTAGGGCGACGACATACACACACAGACACACTTAGGCGTGCTTTAATTTCCAAAAAAATTTGTGTGTTGATTTTCTAAACATAGAGGAGACGTAAGTAAAGGTGAAAACATGTACGAAAGATACGAGAGCAAGAAGGGATCTAGAAGATAAGATATTATTTTGCATTTCTTATATCAGTAACTGTGCCACCCGGCTGCACACCACCACCAGGTCGCATTCTAATCGATGGACGACGTTCAGGTGTATCATAGGGAGGACGCGATGAATTCGTGGCTGCCATTGAATCATCCATAGTGAGGCCACCATTACCACCAGCGCCACCTGCTACTAACATTTGGGATCCAGCACCTAGTATACCACCACTACTGCTCACTAGTGTCTGACCGCCAGCACCGCCGCCACTCATAAGCTGTTGCGTTCCACTGGCGCCTACAGTCGCCACAGCACTGCTAATTTGATTTTGACTGTGTTGATGCTGTTGTTGGTTTGTCTGTTGTTGTTGCTGTTGACCATTGCCATCTTGCTGTTGTCCGTTATTGCCGTCTTGTGCTTGCTGTATGGCCTGAGGATTGCGGGGTCCACCAAACTTTAACAGATTCCAATCGAAAACATAATCATATGTGAAACCCAAGCGATGAAATAGATTGCGAAATAGTTTGCGTAAATAGCAGTAGTCAGGACGCTGTTCAAAATGCAATTGGCGGCAGAAATTTAAATAGTTTATAAACTCACTAGGGAAGCCCTTACACAAAGATATGATCGTAGTCGAAAGTTTTTTTTCAGAGATACGTTCATACTTTTGTCGTTTATTGGCTGCTTTTAGTCCTTGCCAGGGTAGCGCTCCTAAATTGAAATACATGAGCACATAGCCCAGCGACTCTAAGTCATCACGTCTTGACTGTTCAATACCTAAATGTGTATTAATCGAAGCGTATCTTGCTGTACCCGTTAGATTTTTATTTTCCCGATAGGGTATATGTTTCATGGTTCTTGAATCACGGAACTTTTTCGCCAGACCAAAGTCAATTATATAAACGAGATTGCCTTTCTTTCCCAACCCCATTAGAAAATTGTCCGGTTTAATATCTCGATGTATAAAATCACGCGAGTGTATAAAATCTATGCGTGATATCATTTGGTCAGCCAATAGCAGCACTGTTTTCAGTGTGAAACGGCGATTACAAAAATTAAATAAATCTTCCAATGAAGGGCCCAATAATTCCATAACCATAACATTATAATCACCCTCGCTGCCACACCATATTATGCGCGGTATTCCAATACCTCCACGCATTATTTTATAGAATTTTGATTCAATATGCAACTGTGGGTGTTTCGTGCGTATACATTCTAATTTTATGGCCACCTCTTCACCTGTGTTGATTGTTGTGCCGAGATAGATATCGCCAAATGACCCTGAGCCTATTTTGCGTCCAAGACGATATTTATTGCCAACACGTAACTCCATTGTGTCTGAATGTGTATGTGTTTTTGTTCCGACGGAAAGAAGGATTATAAGCCGTGATTCTAAAAAGATTTTAAAGCAAGAATAAAAAAAAGTAAGATTAAATTGTAATGATTTTGTTTTGGAAACTTACCTCTTTTTTATTTTATAAGTGTGTGTGTCACAGTTTTTTAAGTCTTTGTTTTATAACAACTTTATGTTTCTTGCTGTAGTTCTTTAGATTTTACTTATACTACTTCTATCTGTTGTATATGTAGTGTGGCCAAAACGTCGATGACGACGACGACGGAGGAGATGTTGTCGGGCTATTATATGATTTCCTTTATTGATTTTCTATCTGCAAAAAAGTAAAAGTGGATAAAAGGAAAGTATTATTTATGGACATGAATGTGTGTGTATTCTTAATTAAATAAAAAATTTTTTCTTTTATTTTCAAAAAGAATACTTTCATCCATATTCTGGAGTATATAGTATTAATTAAAAATTACGCTCAGTAACAAAAGTTTTGCTCCGATAGCTTAAATTTGCGCTAACAAAAGTTAATGAAAATATTTTTATATAATTTGCATTTTAAATTTACGATAATTTACAAGCTTATAGACGGCTGTGATTTTAAAGTTAATTTCACCGTGGCGTTCCGAACAAAATTTCTGTATGTAGTCTGAAGTATCCCTCACAAAGATAGTGCAAAATATTCTCTGGATAAGCTGATTATTTTTTTTAATAACTCTTATATGGTTCAGCAATTTTTCCATATATGTAACTGTCGTATTAGTTGCAAAAGCGGAAAAGCGGTTAAGTTTTGTTATTGTGAATAACTCATTAAATTAAGTATATTTGATTTCAAAAGGCGTATGGATATATGGCCTCATTAGAATAGGACTAATATTTTCAAAATTAAATTTTAAAAAATTACTCTCCTGAAAAACCACAAAATTATGTGCATAAACTCAAAGTAAAAAAAAATTTTTTTGTTTTTCTTGAACAACATCTAATCTCATGTTTTCTAGTGAATCAGCAAAACGCTTTCGGCTATTACATACATAGATACCTATCAAGTATTTTACTTAAAAAGAATAAATCATTTATTTGAAGTTCTGTTTGTTATACCGTGTCCCAAAATATATGTATATTTGTATCTGTATATGTGATATTTTCTTACATTAACAATTATATGTATGTATGTACTCGTATTGTTATTGATTTCTTAATGCCACTCAACTTGATGAACTTTATCAATAACAAAGTTCTTTAACTTTAAAGTCAGTCCCTTCAGTTACTATGTGTGAAAGTCATCGCTTCAATTTATTGAATTTTAAAATAAAATTGCAAGTATGTGCATATATCGGGTAAAATTATATTAAAGTTAACCTCCAAAAAATACAAATAAACAATTTAAATTTGGCTGTGCCGACTCTTATATACCCTTCACTTAGCCAAATATTCATATTTTTCACTTTCCACATTCTATTAAAAATAAAAAAATTAAATTAAACGGCAAGTTTATTAAGCTGGACTTCGTATTATAAAAATTTATTTATTTAATATTAGAGCGAAATATCCATTTAAAAATAAATTTTTATATTATAATACGACCGTTAAGCTTAATAAATTAGCCTTTTTAATAAAAACGGTCAAAAGTCCCGCTACCATTTTGGAAGTTTGGCTTTATCTATTGTGTTGTGGATAAACATACGCCACAAGAACGTAATATTTATTGAAAATAATTGTTCCATTATTTTCACACAGCAGAAATTGCGTCAAAATTATCCTAATCGTCCAATGCTTCATAAAACCGGATTTAACAGCATCAGACTTTCTTTATAGGGTTTTTTAAATAAATAATTTATGTGAATTAACCCCAAAGGATTCAATATCTTAGACAATATTTGTTACGAAACTGAAAAAATTTAGCCTGATATGTTGAGGGATGTCATGAAAAATGCATTAAAAAGAACCAAAAGTTGTATAGCGAATCGCGGTCACCATTTACTCGATATAGTTTTCCAATCATAATGGAAAAACCAAATTACTTGTTATGAAAACCAAACTTACTTATCCTTTCTTTAATCAAAGTTATAGGCAATCAAAATGGTTTGCCCCACATGTTACAAAAAAAATTCTAAGAAAGATATCCAAGAGAAATGCAAAATAAAAATAATTTAATCTAATTTTGGAAACATTTTTTAAACCAAACTTATTTCATTAAATATTTAATATCAATAAAAAACTTCAAATTAACGGCAAAAATGAAAAAATTCTCTTTCATTAAGAAGTCTGTATTTATAACATACATCAAATTTCAACATCAATCTGTGCATTTGTCTGGATTTTTTTTTTTTTTTAATGGAAGACGAAAATCAAAACTAGTTTGCTTTTTTAGATACACACATAAATCTAAAATTTCCTTAATTTTTCTCGGCCGTTTGTGGACCGTTTGTATTGATTTTTTGTACAGACATTATGACTATTATTTCTGATAAAACTGCGTATTATGTTCATTTGTCCATTTTGTAATTTAGACAAATTACGCAAAACAGCGCTCCAGTTCAAAAAACAGAGGTATTTGCCTCAGCCATTTACGGACCGATTGGGCTAATTGTAAATGTCAAACTGAAGGTAGGAATTTCTGTAGGTCTTCTAAAGACTTCAGAAAGTTAATTTACACCTCCACAGAGACAGATGGACTCCACTATTTATAAGGATCCAGATTATACGAGTATATACTTTAGTTTTAGTTTTTACTTGTTTACTCTACCGTTGTTAAACAACAATATATATATATATATAAAAATATACGTTACACACGTAATGACAAATTTATATATACTCTTTTCACTTTTTATGAAGGGTATAACAACAAAGATAATGAATAATGAAGTGTCCAGCTTTGAGGTTAATTGTGCTGAAAAAACTATAACAGCTTTATACATAGTAGCTATATACATATATATATACACATATGTATTTACTACGCATAATAGGTGTGTTCAATACCTTAAACTTAATGCTAAGTTTTAAAAGCTGGTACGTCATTATAAAGTAGATTTTCTATTTTATCCGTTGTAAACTATTGAATTTTGTTTTGGCTTTTTATTGTTCTTAAAAATACACAAGAAAAAAAAAAAGATAGAATTTTAATGAAATGAAATAAACAGTTTTCACATGCATGGTAATGCCTGAACTTTGCTTTTTAAATTCAATCGTGTCGAACAACATAAAAAACAATCAGTTTTTAATAGTGTCTTGAACATGATTTAATCAAATGTTGTGCACAATTTTTTCTTAAATTGTTCATTTATGTGGGTGATTGATTACACATAAAAAAATTTAATCATGCACATGATTTTTAACTGAATATAAAATGTTTTACATAAAACAAAATAAAACTAAAGTAATTTACGTGGCAGTTGCCTAATCATAGAATTAACAATAATTTTTTTTAAAGACATACTAACATTTGTAATAAAAAATTGAGTTTTCATAATGAAGCGTTATCCCAATGACAATCATAAATGATTTGATCTTCTTACTCTTGGTGAAAATTCCTTTTCTTAAGTATGTACAATGAAAATGATTAAAATTATTTTAATTTTTATTTGTTTTTGTATGAGTTAAACATTCCCTAGGTCTCTAATATATACATTTTGTATGTTCAAAGCCAAATGTGTTCATACTTTACGTGCGTAAGTACATATATGCATAGTTTATACACACAAAACATTCTCAGACAATGCATATTATTTATTTAATATTTATTCTTAATAAGATGTAAATGTTAACAAGAAAATCATGTAACTAAAATCTATTATTGAACTATTAAAAAATTTAATATTATGTAAATTTCTTTTTAAAAACCCGTGTTTCAGAATTAAATTTTCTAAATATGGACATGGATGTGTACATTTTCACTATATAGACAAACATGATAATAACAAAATTAAATGGACTGACAATTTAATTCAGTGTAATCTTTGTTCGTTATATCAGTTCATTAAATAAAAAGTTATAACTTATTAACCAGTCATTTATGAAGTTTCATTTTCACTAGGGTTAGCCGTATTATCCAAATCTATAGATTATCCAATAGCTATAGAAAGAGGTCGTATAATCATGGTGTTTTATAGCTACTCGTACATTGAACTTTATTAATATTACAAATGGCAGCCCATTGAAGAAAATCATGTCATTCGATATTAAACTCCATTCTTCATCTTTATGAAAGGTAAACATTAAAGACGTGCACGAGTGTACCTACAAGTGTCATGAAAACAAACATACCAAATAAGTATTTGTTAGTACTGGTATAAGCACCAGGACCACACACGGCAAGTTTAGTTGGGCAATTCTTGATTTTGTAGGAGAGGATAGAAGAATGGAAAGAGGTACAAACTTGCTCGTACTCCGCAAGTTCCTTTTGTTCTCTTTTCATATATTTTATAAAGATGTAAAAAAAGAAGACAAGTAGCTTGAGGCAGAATGAATGACTGAATAAGAATGCTAAAATTGCCTAAACAAAATTGCTGTGTGTCGACACAGCGGCAATTTTAAGAGAATTGAGAAAGAATTACCCAACTAAATTAGCTGTGTGTGTTCCTCGTCTTTGCTCTAGTGTACATACTATGCAGTTTAATTTGATATCACAGCTTTAAAACAAAATTTTGTCTTGAATTTCTACTGCCGTACAAAACACAAGTACTATTAGAACCATAAAAAAAAAATTCAGAAAGTGTCAATGCTTTTTCTGTTGCGTCATTTTTGCACAGAGATTTTTAGTCTACTGTAAAAAGGAAACTAAAACATGTGCTTTGTTCTAGTGTAAAGTAGTGTATCGTGTATTTCAAATGGGCTTGTTCAGCCCTTTAGTATGTGTACCTAAATATTTATCAATGTTAAAAAATAATATTTAAAATTGCTTTAAGTAATAATTTATTTTTTGATTTAAATGCGATTTCTATTCTGATATTTCGTTTGGTTTATCGTACTCAAAAGTGAGCAACCTCAGCATTACTAAAGGGTAGTACTAGATAACTAAATACAATTAATTAAGCAATTAAAAATAAAGTGCTTTTTTATTTTACAATTACTTTTCTTTACTTATGAAATTACCTTAGTTCGACCAATTTATCAATTTACATATCAAAATTTTATGGAATATATTACTTTAGCTAATTTGTTTTCAGTTTCAGTTTGTTTATTTATGATTTATTTTCATTTTTTACAAAAAAAGGCTATTTTGAAAAACAAAAAAGGCTAGAGGCTAAATGCGAGAAAAGAAGACTAAAATGGCAACACCGCTACTTGTACATAGCTAAAATCGAAATTTTAAAGATTGAATTAGTCCGTTTATTAGACAAATTATATGTGGTTGTAACAAATTAAAATCCCAAAAATGAAACTCCAGTATTATGTACAGTAGTTAATAAGCGTCTAATTAAAAAACGATTAAGTTCAATTATCTTTCGCGAGGTAAAAGTCATAGAAATAAATTTTTTACAATACAACTGTTAAAATATAATCAAACGTTTCTGAAGAGGAAAACATAAAAGAACTACCTAAATTTTTTTTGTTTTTTGTAATATGTAAGACTTACGTTCGCTTATTTCCGCACTATAAGTAGCTATTTTACTCGGATTTATTAAGAGTAATTTCGGTAAAACAGCTCATAATAGTTTTCCGTTTGAAGAATAAACTTCAACTAGCTTTATCTAACTAATCAAGATTATAAAAAATCTAGTCATTAAAAATATCTAGTACGTAGAAATTATTTATAAAAAAAGTACAAATTTCACATTTGAAATTTAACAATCGCTTAGAATCGTTTAGCCATTATTCTAGGTTTAACAAAATTATATCTATACTGCTATATAACGATTTAGTTCAAACAACAATTCAAATTCATACATTCTCCGATTCCGCAGTTCTTCACGTTATTCCTTTGAATCAGCTAACATAATCTTTTTAATTACTTGCTTGAGATAGAACTGAAATGTAAAATACAAACATGAAAATAGTCAGTTTATTCAATAAAAAATTTATAAAAAAGTTATTATTTTACCAGGAAAACAAGGAACATCAAACGCAATATATATGTATGTAAGTTATGAAATTTTTCAATTTATCTTTTAGGAATATTTTTTATAAAATTGAGTTTTAATAAGAGTTACAAAAATCTTACACTAGAATTTTATTTTCTAAAATTTTCAATTAATATGACGGAATGTTAAATTAGATTTTTGCAGCTTTTTTCCATTCTTTTAATTTTTAATCTTTAGTCTTTCCAATGTTTTTGTAACTTTTATTCCCTATGTCAAAAAAAAAATTAATTTTCCCATATGTCTTTCCCTTGTTTTCTGTGTACATACATACATATTTCCATATGTGTTGATATTATATATGACGTTTGCTGTTTAACAAATTACAGTTTTCTTTATGTCCACATGTTTTTCCATTATACACGACATTTTTTCACAATTGGCGATAGTTTTCTTTTATATATTGTATATAATTTTTGTATTTCATTGAAATAAAACTAAATTCATCCACTTAATTATTTAAACATTTAAAAAACACCAAAACTGAAGTTCATTCAATTAAACAAACACATACTTAAGCAACAACAAATATAAAAGAAATTCGAAATCACCTCGTCTTATTCGAAATATAAGACGAATTCTTGTCCGTCCGGAAGTTTCGTTTTTTACTTTATTTTTTGGAAATCGAAAATGTGATTTTTGTAGCATTCTATCTATAACTGTCTCTTTCTTACTCACTTAACAGCTGTAAAAAATTGTTGACAATCAGACTATTTAACACTTTTTAACATAAATTTTATCTTATTGTACTTAGAAATAATTATCTTTTACGAATTTTGTTGACGAAGTCATAATAAAATTACATATCTTTCCATGTTACAATTGGTTAATTTTTTTACAAAAACAATAAAATTTCTTTTCGTTTTGGTTTACCATTTTATCTCACCTTCACAGTTTTTTTTTTATAGTACTTTCATTCACTTATATATTAAGATTATCATAAAACACTTTTTCACGTATTACACTTTATCTCTCAGCACTTACTTTTCTCTTGTTTTCTTTCTTATTCGTTAGCATTTAACATTTATGTTGGTTTTAGCTAATTGTATTTGTTTAATAATTTTGTTCAAATAAAAAATATATTATTTCTTTTAATTTCCGTGTGCTATGAATTTTACGTTCGCCATTTTGCTCCGTCGTATGAAAAAATTGTGTGGTATTTCGAAGTTCGAATTTTCGTTTGACATATTTTGGCACTTGTGCACTTGATACAGGGTTGTAAAAACTGTACTAGCAAGAAAATTTAGCACTGCCAGGCTAAATATATTTTAAAATATATCTTGGGAAATAATATTGCTCATTAAAATTAATTTACTAAATAAGAAATAATTATTGGTTATGTAGTTACATTCCGTAAGCTTTGAATTGTTTTAAGTACAATTAATGATTATGGTTACTTAAAAAATTATATCATAATCAGAGACAAATCATTGCTGCTAAATTATAAAGACAACAGCTGCTTGGTATTTTTTAAATGTTCTGGCAGTATGGCAGCGTTGGCCTTATATGAAGTAAATAAAATTAATTAAACAAACAGCGTGGTCAGCTTTCGAATTTTATAAATATTTTTTTTATATGCAATATTTAAACGAATGAAGTTTTGTTTCATTTTATTAAAACTGCCAGGTCAGGAACGTTCACCGACAGTAAAAGAAAAAAAAACAGTAATTTGAAAACGGTGTTTCACATACTGAGTAAAATATTTTTATTAGGACCATTATTTTAACGTAGCAATAAGTTTCCTGTCATCTATAATCACCCTTATTCCAGTTGTCGCCGTATACTTTGGCGTCGTTTTTATTTCACTGATTTGGTATTCTATAACAGTCTTAATACGGCGACGACAGCTTATCTTTTTTTAAATAAAACAAAAACACATCTGTAGTTTATTTTGCTTTTAATTTTTGTGATACAATCTTTTCACATGTAAATTGAATATAAGTAAATTCATGTGATGAGGAAAAAAAAATAGTCTACTATTAGAAAGAAATCTTATCCATAGAATTCCGATATATTCATTAAAATTTTTTTATATTATCATAAAATAATAAGACTGATACAACACTACTGTGAGTCCCCCAACTATTTATTCATTTTTTATTATTACAGTAGACGCTGTAAATTAAAACCGGAAAAAATTCCGGTAAATTTTTTTAATGAAATGAATATTGTACATACCAGCTTGATGGTATGTTGTGTGGTGCGAGCTTATTATTCCACCACTTGATTGCACATGTATGCGGCTTAAACAACAATTTTTCAATTACAATGAACCGTCAAAAAAATATGGGAAGAAGGACCACGTTCATCATATATTTTTGGTGCATATATTGTATTTTATAGAGTAAAGAAGTTATTAAATTGTGAAGTGGAACTATATCAAATTAACGCATACATAAATAAAAAACTAGTGAACGGAAATTGCTTTTACTAAAAATAAAATGACTACTTAAACAAGATTGCGCACCTCAATACTTCAGTTAAAGAAATTAGTGGGTCAGTTCAATATGGTGATAAAGCCTACTGCGTTTGTTCGTATCCTTGTCATATCAACTAAAAACGGGATATCTAGTGGTACATAATAAAATATAACTATCATATATATAAATAAAAAAATTGAGTGCTCCCCATTCTACTCTAATTCACTTTAAAATGTCACTCACTCATTAATTTTAGTTTCACTATCCTACAATAATATGATATTTCCTTTTTAAATAAGGTCGACTTTTTACTGATTACTTAGTAAATATTTTTTATTTAGCTAACAGCCGTCGACGGTGGAACATTGCTAAGCCATCGCAATAACATACATACATACATGGTCAATCATTACTTATGTATGTGTTATGATTTTCTAATATCTCTTTATCATATCAATTTAAATTAGGGAGGGTTTTTGTTTATGTTTTTCTATTTCAGTGGCTTATTTCAGTGATTAACTTATCTACCCCTGCATGTGAATTTTAACTGAAATGCAATAGAAATCTAAGTATTTAAATACATTTAAATTAAATTGTTTCACTTATAAAATTAACATATTGTGGCGGAAAACGTGTTAATAACAAAGCAGTAGTTTTTAAACTTTTTTAACAAAGTAAATTTTGAAAATTTGAAATGTTGCTCCCTGACTGTACTTATAAAAATGTTCTTTAATATGTCTTTGAATACATGGAACAAATGCTTATGTCTTATTAAGTCATTTTAGAGGATTACAACTCTGAAAGTTTTTTAGATTTTACCTACGGTATTGTTTTCATTGCGATCTCGAATATACGAGTATATCCCCACCATTCTTGAGCCACAACAATAAAGTTATTTATTTAATTGCGATAAAAAGTCAAGTTTCACTTAAGTCGATTTAAGCGAGTTTTCCTTATTATCACAAATGAATTGGCTATATCTTTTTTTTTTTTTTTATATATGTGATGTTTATATTCCATTTGAATTTGTAAGGACTACCTATACAGCCTTAATTAATATATGATGAAGAGACTTTTATAATTGTAGGCAAAAAATATTTATTTTTAAATATGGTAAGATTGAATAACTGCTTATTAACAAATAAAAACTAAATCATATTTATTTTTAAAGAAAAAGAACAAGATTGATTTTTTATTTACTTTACAATTAAAGTTCTTTTGGAGCTGCGTAGAATCTTCCCTATAATTTTTTAAAAAATCCTTATTTTTTATTCAACTATTCTTTGTTCGGCAAGTTTATATTTAGCTTAAGTAATCACAGTTCTATTTATTAAATACATTTATTTGCATTAATTTAAGAAGGAGAAACGTAATTTTTAACAACTACAAAATATTTTTAGATAACACAGTTTTTTAATGAAGAAGTTCCAAAACATGTGTGTATGCATGTATTTACTTATTTTTTATTATAGACACCTGGATAAGAAAAATTGATAGCGCATAAGTACTTGCCTGTGCATGTGAATTATTTATTTTTCAGTTTTGACTACAAATTTGGGGTGCAGCTGAATTGTGTACTTTAAATAAAAAATTCTAAAGTTTTTGGTTTTATTATTCAAGAGGCTAGAATGACGTCTAGAAAGTGAAAAATTCATAACGCCCTAAGTTACATATAAAAAAAATTTACAAGAGAAGCAAAACCTTATTTTTGTTTAAACTTTTGCAGAAACATAAAAATTAATTAGGTTTCTCTTAATCAATAAAAAATTACAGTTAAAATTTTTTTGTAACAAAATATTAATCTTTATTTGTGCGTAATTCCTGAATAAATAAAGATTTATATTTTTTTAAACTTTTAAATTTCAAATAGAAATTATTTTTTTTGTAACTTAAAGCTTTTTTGAAATCATATGACGATATGTTTGTGGTAATAAAGAAAAATAACTTATGTAACATTTTTTGGTTTTTTTGGGGAAGCAATCTTGAATTTTAAATTTTATTTTGTCCTATTCTACTAAGTACTCACTTCTCTCCGGCCATCTAGTAAGTTAGCCATGAAAATAAATATTCTTAGGCTTGTTATTACAACTTTTGTGGGGCAAATGACGGGTTTTTGGCTAAAACTTTGGAAACAAGTTTCGGTAGATCCGATATTTAACTTATCGATATTTTTAATTTTATATCCAGCCAAAAGCTTGATATTTGACTTGTATAATCTTAACTTTAACTATCGATTACTTGTAATAACTGCCCTTAATTTAATTAATTATTCACGCTAACGAACTTAAACGTTTTTTTTTAAATTATGATATGCTTTAATGAAACTATTAACGACACTAATAGGGCATTTACATTGAACCGAAATCTATTAGATTTGACATGCAACCTCTTTCACAATCTATACAGTTTACATTAGTTTTTTTTACATACTTAAATCAAGATTTCATTTTCGGAACAAGAACAGCTGCACTAAATTTTATATTAATATAATAATTAATACCAAGGCATATTTTACTTTTTTTGTGTACGTATTTCCGTCCATTTTAAAATATTTCTTTTTTAATTTAATTTGTTTAATTTAATTTTCTTTTATAAGTCCCTATTTAGACGAAGAAACATTTAGAAGGGAAATATTTCGTTTGTTGGCAAATTACGGGTGGAGAAGAGAGAATAATTTTTGTGTTCGGTACTCGGCGATACGCTTTGTTCACATAAAGCAAATATCAACAAAGAATATGTGAAGAAAGCGTATCGCTGAGTACCGAACACAAAAATTATTCTCTCTTCTCCACCCGTAATTTGCCTACAAACGAAATGTTTCCCTTCTAAATGTTTCTTCGTCTAAATAGGGACATAGTATAATTATATAAAGTAAGCGCACCTAATAAAACAGATATGTAAACAAAAAACGCATGTAGACTTGCTTCCACTTGATATAATTACACTACTTTTTATATCTTTTCATAATTTTTATTATATTTTTATCAAATTTTTCTGTGCAGTGTCGTATTTTTGTTGTTGTATTAATAACAAAACCACAGTTGTACGACTAATTACGGATTTTGACTAGATTTTGTTCAAAATGAACTAGATTTCTTTCAAAATATCTGTAGTGTAAATTGCCTATTACTTATTTGGAAATGTCGGTTAAGTCATAAAAGAGCTGATAAAGAAGATTGGGCATTTCGGAAAAAATATTCCATTCCTAACAAAAAGTTCTTATATTTATAAGCTGTGTTTACATACCGCACGCAAAGAAAAATATGGTTGAGGTAACCATATTCTGGTTGAAAAATAATATGGTTAGAGTTATGATATTGCATCTAACCATATATATTTTTAAATCAAAGATATTAAAAATACCTTTCAACTGCAGAAGCTGCGGTTCAACCCCCGGTCAGGGCTAAGTTTTTTTTTTAGATTTTTATTAGTTTTTTTTAATATAATATTTTATATAAATATTTGTAAAAAATTTTTAATATGAATTTAAAACAAAAATTTTAATATAAATTTTTTGCATATGAGTATATAAAATTTTATTTTATTCCATTGACTTTTTCGTTTCTATCAATTTATATTTATTTACTACATAATACAGCGGTTTTTAATTTTTGTTTTTTCAATTTTATTTGATTCTACCAGGATTCGCAACTTTAGTTAAGAAGCATTAACTCGCCACTCAACCACTTCAGCCACAAAGCTCAGTTGAGTTTGAACGATTAAGTTTTTGTTTTATACTCATTTTACTTATTTGGTTGCGGAAGAGACAAAATAAAAAACAATTGCATTAAATAAATTGAGAAAATTTAATCAATACAAAAAAAAAAAATAATATTTACGTACATACATACATATGAAAATCCATAAATTAAAAATATTCTATGTTCAATATGACTTGTATACATCATAAGGAATACAGCTTTAGTTGTGGGATAATTTAAAAAATTTTTTAAAATAACTTATAGCTCGTTAAGCTTTTATTCATATTGAAAAAATATAAGTGAAAAGTAATTTTTCAATAATATAATTTGCTGAAAAATCATACAATTTGATTACACTTAGGTACTTTTGTATATGCAAATTATAAAGGTGTCATTAACTCAACTTTTGTTTAAGTCGACTTAAACGCTTATTCTTTATTGTCACAGATATACGTATTTGCTAATTAATACTTATTTGTGTCATACTATTGGCTGTTTAATACTCACACGTACTCGTAGATCAAAAAGTAACAAGTAACAAGTTTTATTCGATAGTATTTTTATAATCTGCTAAAAAATATAGTATGTGTATGTACTTAAATATTTACTCAGTCGGCTAAATATACACCCTCTAATTATAACATTTTATTAAAAAATTCACACAATTTCCAATAAAGTTTTAAGAGTTTTCAATATTTACTATTACAATAAGAAAAAAAAAATCCATGGGAAAATATTTCACTGAGCCATTAGCACCACGATAAAGATGACAGCAAAAGCAACAACGATCACAAGACACTCAAAGCAAAATAACAAAATACCACAAAATAATATTTATTAACAAAAAGAAAAAAAAAACCATAAACAGTTAATACGATTTTTTTTTTTACAGTAACGGTCAATATAATTGGAATTTTTGTGGCATGAGAAATAGCCAATTCAGGTTCTATGATTTGCATGATGAAACCTCATAACATGTACTTTGTGATTGTATGGCCTCGGGATCTCGTAGGAAAAGACTTCTGGAAGATTTTTTCTTAATTGCCAGTGAAATAGAAGAGCTCTCACTAATCAAAATAATTGGCGAGACGTAAATCTTGATGGGTGAACTAATGGGCTCGAAGTACGTATGGGCAAATACCCATTATACATTTTTTTTTGGGAAAGGGCGAAAAACTGCATTACTTCATTACTGCATTCGGGCTCAACATATCGACAAAAACTTCCTTCAACTTCTTTGAATTGTTTTCCACCCTAGAGCTGCTGTCACATTGCTTCAGGGTGGATTTCGTGTGTACTAAAGTTGCTTTCATATTCTATCTGTCTGCATCCAGACTCCCCTCTGCATCTCAATTTATTACTGCATCCAGGTACTAATTATTTGTTGACAAAATGTTCTTCATGTTATTCTCTCAGGACCCTACTCCTTATCTATTCCACAAGATTTTCTGTTGTGCCATTCACCTCATTTCTAAGGTTTTTTTAATATGTAATACCCATTCGAGTACCGAGATCCGAAAAAAAAATTTCGCATTTTCTCAAAAAAATTGCAAGTGTAACGACGATATTCAAGAAAAACATTTTATTTAAATAAGGGCTTATAAAGGCCTTTATGAAACAGGTAGAAATTAAAATATTTTTAAGTTAAAAAATTTTTTGTATGGATGTAGTGAACGATTTTTGTTTGAAATATATTGATTGCCACTGTATGTTTGCGTATGAAAATTATTTTATTTGTAAATAAATAACTAATTTACAGATAGAAAAAAAGCAAAATTTTTTCGCTTTGATATTTGCCTTTCACTGAGGAATGTATAGACCAGGGATAGCCAAGCTCTTTGATAGTCCGAGCCATTTTTCAAAATTAGAAGTTTGCACAAAAGGTATTAAAATTATTTTTTACAGAATTAATATTAATTGCAAACATATAAATAAAATGAAAAAATATTTGTATTGAATTTAAATCTGTGGCAATATGCAAAAAAATGCTCTATTTTAGAAAACTATAGTATACAGCTGTATAAGACCTAAATGTTTCTAATAAAATTATTTAGATTCTGGCAAAAAATATTGCTTTCATTGGCATCACGTTAAAATTGCAATATGTAGGCCTCTAATCCCTAAACCATAGTAATAAAATTATTGAGTTAATTTTTTTTCTTAGTTGGCTTAGGTGAGTTTTCCTTATGAGTGCATAAATATTCAAAATTAAACACATTTATTTTATTTCTCTTCATAATTCTCTTAATCCAATAGAGCTCAAGTGGAAAATGCTTGTAGTTTTTCGAATCCAAGTTGATTTATTAACAAAAATCAGGTTAAAAAAACATAAAATGAAGCAAAAACTTTAAAAAAGTTGTTTCTGGAGGAGTAATGATGGTCTACTCAACTGGGTCTACTGACCACCTTTATGTGAACATTTTCAAAATATGGTTTCTAAACACAAAGTTTTTTAAGGCATTATTTTACATTGCCAACGTGCTCTGGAATGGCAAATGACAGAACGTAATTGTTTTTCTAATTTGGCAGGAAACTGTAAAACTTTATCTTGAGACATACCGTCAAATACCGATAAGGACTGACGAGATTTCTTTTGTTCACCATGCCTTAGGTAATATCGAGCGATGTGACAACGAATCATTAACTGATTCATGTAATTATCATTAGTCAACAAAATAACGAGATAACGCTTGTCAACAACTTTTTGTTTACAAGTTATCGAATCTTAAAGGGCAGTGTACAGTGACTTCGATTGGCGGGTGCATTTCACGAATTCTGAGGTGGAATAAAATAATACAGATATATATAATTGAAATAATTTAACAAACAACCTTTTTGAATTTAGGATACTTTAATTCTGGTACTAATTTCCAAAATTCACTAATTGGCACAGACTTCTGACACCTCTGTTAATTCTAAATAATTCTTCAATTTCAAGTCTTGAAATTCTAGCTTTTTGAGTTTTACTTGTTTAATATTGAAGCAAATAAAAAACAACACTGATTGCAGCTCTTTGAATATAACACAAAAATGAAAAGCGAACTCGGGTACATTTAACCAAATAATACTTGAAAGAGCCGCAGATTGGCCACCGCTGATATGCACGTTCAATTTATAATCATATAACTAATACTTCAGTAAATTTAACTCATTTGCTGTACGGTAAGTTTCTGAAAACGCCAGTGAGTTTAAGAATACTTGGTGTAACCACTCTAATCACTATAACTATTTTTCTAATGAGTAGTGGTTATTTAAATAGAAAAAATTCATCAGTATTTCAGATATTATGGATAAACTTTCATTGAGAATTTTTTTAATGGAATATGAGATTTTTTAAAGAAGATGCTCGCAAATCTTGTCATTACGTTAAAACGGGGTGTCTGTTATGAAATATGCCAAAAGCTACTATATTGTACTTATTTATTTTTGAAATTGCTGATAAATTTTTTTTTCAAATGCCGAAATTTTTGATTTTTAAAAACTCCCCAAAAATATAATTCAATTAATACTTGCCGGTTTCATTATTTATTGCTAAAGTCGAATGTAATACAAATAAAACAAACTATAATATATCATAGTTTAGGGTTAAATATTGTTTTTATTCCAGCAAGCCTTCATTGATAAATGAAGACCATGGACAACTTTAAATTAAATTTTTAAAGTTATGTCATCGCTGCAGAAAATGAGAATACGTTTGAGAATACACAATTGCATCCCTACACACACATGTACATTACACACAAAAATAATTTTTATAAAAACTCTTAAAGAAGTTGAACTATGTTTTATAAACGATTTAAATTAGTTATGCAACAGGGATTGTATACTTAGTTGTTTACATTTAATTAGTCTTAAAAGTTTAATAAGAATTGTAATTGTAACATAAGTACTGGGTCTAATTATTCGTTCCTTTTCGCGATTACGAAGAAAGAAGCAAAATTTTTAATTATTGATTCCACAATACTGTTAAACCTCGATTAACCGGGCCTCTTTTAATCGGTTACATCTATTAACCGGCATACGGTTCTTTTTATTTTTTCCTTCTATTATCCGTGCTTTAGATTTATTCCTGTATTAACCGTGCTTTACATCTATTTTCCGTGCAGCATTATTATGTTTTTTTATTATGTATGTGGTTCCCCTTTTTAAGTTCATCGACGGTTTAAAAAGTAGATATACACTCAAAAATTCCGAAAATCCGAAAGTAGATTTTGCACTAAAAGACTGAAATAGAAACTCTAACGTTGGCACAAGCGATAGAGGCCTGTAATGTTTTGTTAAAGTTTGTAGAAAATTCTCCAGTTATATCGGAACCAGATAAAATCCAGATGCATCGTATTCAAAACTAATTATTAAAGAATATTTTAAATAAACAAATATTTCGTCAGAAGAAATAAATTTCTGTATATTTTAATATAACCTCTATTAATCGTGTATTTCGATTATCCGTGCTGGTACCGGCCGATCGAGGTTTAACTGTATATTAAGATAAATATCTATTTATATTTTACTAACGCTTAAATTTTCTCACGGAAAGCAAACGAAAAGATCAAAAATGTAAGAAAAAAATACCAAATTTCGTAAAAAATTAAATGTGTTTTGGCTTAATTTGTTTTATTTTTCGAAAATAATTTCCTTTTATTTATTAAAAATTAATTTTCTTTTTGTTTATTTAAAATTTATTTTGATCACAAACAGCTGAAAAATTAACACAATTCATTCACAATACACAATTTTTTAATTCACAATTAAATGAAACAATTCAAAATAATTCCACAGGAATGAATAATAGCAATTTGCACTTCGATCGATACTTCTTTCCGTTAAAATGTCCTTTCCGTGTGGAATCAATAATACGTCGAGCTATTTAAATCTATATAGATTTTCTTATCTCTTATTTATTATTATATATAAGTTAATTTAACACCCAAGTACTGTAGAATCTTTGCCTACCCAAGATTAAATTTATTGTTCCTTTTATGAATTTAGTACTCATGTCACATTGGCGCTTAAATAAAAAACTTGTTCTTCCCATTAAAAAAAATTGGATTATATTCCCACAAAACGAAGAGAAAACTTAAGTTTCTTAGTTTGTTGTTTCGTGTGACCTGCTAATGTTGGATATTGTCGCCTCTGCTAGTTATTTGCTACACACTTAAAAGGCGTTAATTAGTTTCGTTTAAGAAATGTCTCATTAAAGGTTTATACAAGTTATTAGTGACGTCAAACCATTTCTTTTAGAGAAATGCCATGCATATTCAAGAGTATACTAGTAAGTAAAGTTTTTGTTAATAAAATAGAAATTTTATAATTATATTATGTACATAATAATACCTATACCGACTCAAAAGTAGGGGGCAAACAGAATATATTGTACGTTGTGCTTCATCTTTTTCAATTGGCAACTAAGTTGAAATATATATTTTCTTATGAGTTTTTTGATATGCAGTATGTCTCCGTCAACGAAAAGTTCTAAAGTTTTTTTTTTTTTTTTTTGTTTGCTATTATTAAGTTTTTTGTAAGCGTTTTGTGTTGTGTCACCAAAAATAAAATAAATTCTACAGTCGAATTCGCATAAATAAAAATTACATACATATTTATTTCAGACTTAGGCAAGATTTTAATTAAAAATAAATTCCAGGTGAATGAAAGGCAAAAGCGTGTTTTCAAATTTTTTCGCTTTATAATATTTTCGCGTTTTCGTTTCTAATTTTTTTTTCTCGTGATAAGCGAAAAAACGACTGAAATTTTTTAAATAGGTTTTATTAAAATTTTAAATCAAAATGATAAATTTCAGAAATATTGATCGTGATGCATTTTACACACACATAATTGGTAAAACAAATTTACATGGAAAGAGAAATTGAATTTATTAAAAACTGTATTCCATTTTCACTCTAGTTCTGTTTAAATACTTGATACACACAGAAAACAACTTCGGTTGTGATAATCGAATTTGTTGCCAATCAAATTTGTGCCGTTACATACAATTCGAATACACCAACTGAAATAATTCGGTAGTTGTAACTGAAATATTACAAAATGGTATTACCACTAAAATGAAACAATTTAAAATAACTTTATTTTTCACTTTTTATTAAAGTCACAAACCAAATTGTTACAAAAAAAGAAAAAAAAATAATAAAAAAAGTAAAATAAAATACAGAACACAAAAAAATAGAATATATTTTAATTTCCTCATGCAGACTTCCGTTTGCCAATTTTATTTAAAGCAATTGATATTTCAAAATTGTAATCGAGTTCCAACCAATCTTTTTTCTGTATGTATTAACAAATATACAGAATCCCAAAGTTGTTGAAACAAATGCTGCCGCTGAGGAAAAAGGGATTTTTCTGAAAGCATCGCTCCAGCGTACCAACATAACAAAATAAAAAAATTGATAATCGAATGTACATAGCCCGCGAAATTTGAAAATTCACCTTATTTTTTGAACGATCTCTTACAATAAAAAAATTTTATTAATAAAGATAATAAAAAAACAGCAATACAAATTAATTTCTATATTAATAACATTTTAGTTTAAATATAAATATTTCATATCTAATTCTAATTTTACTTGTTACAAATTTTTATGGCAAAAGTATTTCTGTCAAAATTATTAGATTTCATTAAATTTCCCGATTGTATTATCGATGATACAGTTGTAAGTACTAAAGCCGATTTTAAGTTTGTATATAATTTTTGATCTAACCAATTTTTAATTATCAAATTTGTTTTTTTTTTTTTAAATTTACTTATACTTAAATCTTGAAACTCCGGAACTTCCGAACGTCCCTATATTCATTATTAATTTGTTCAAGTTTATCCGTTTCGTTTGGAAAAAGTTGAAGTCAACTTTCTCAATCTGTCAGCTGTTTCTGCCTTGCAGTTGCTATTGAAATTCAGCCGAATCAGTTCATAAATGGCGAAGCTTTGAAGACTATTATTACCTATATTTTTGACTATTTCTTGAGTGGATTTTTTTTTTCGGATTTTTTTTAACTATGATATTCTTATGGAAAATTTTTTTTTAAATTATTTACTTAGTACAATAAGCTCTTGTAAAAAATTTAATTAAAACACGTAAAAATAAACTAAAATAATTAGGTACACATTCTGTTTTAGACATACATAATGTGTATTACATATGTATACTAATTATACGTTTAAAAATTAATTTTTAATTACATGACGTGAATGCCCCTATTAATAATTTTTAATGTTCTCCATTTTTCAATTGTTTGTGTGTTTTAGTTGCAAGGTTGATGACGAATACTTTGCGAACAGTTAGTAAACCTTAGCCACGCACCTTTTATTTTAAAGAGCGAGCAGAGAAAACGATCAACGATCTTGTACGAATCTGCTTAACTGCTCAATTCAGTGTAATAACAAACAACACATAAAAACACGTGTATTTGTATTATTTGCTTTTGCATGTATTTTTAACTGAATGGACCAATCAACAGCATGTGAAGGCGTTTCTCTGCGAAGTAAGTTAATGACTAAACAAAAAATAGTAAAACAACCAATGGCAAATACCTTTGCATGGTGTAATTGAAAATATTATTTTAAGCATTTTAATGTACTCGTATGTATGCGTTTATAATAAATATGTAGGCATATGTATATTTATAATAATAAACTGTTAATTTTGCTAACTAAATATTTAGGAAGGTAGAAATATGTCAAAATATTTAGGTGCTAGGTTTATTTGTTTTTTTAATAAACAATTTTTTTAGATTAGTTTTAGCAAAAAAAAAAAAATTATTATTTGAAATAAAAAAAAATTTTTTTTTTCTAATTGAATCTTACATGAACTACATACATACATAAATATATACCATTTATACCTAAATCCCCAAATGATTTCGTTAAAGTCCTTAGTTACATTCAAAAAATGTTAGCGATGAAACGAAGAAAGTCGATAATAGGTATGAAATATTAACAAAACTTTTTGAACTTTCTTTTAGAACTTCGTAAAGCACAGTAGGGCTTACTGGACCAACTCATCCCGCCGAAATTATACCTTAGCGGTGGACCGCTGGTGATATGTTTTAGTACGCAGGAGCCCCAGCGTTGAATGGTGCATATAGGATGGTCCGGGATGTTCACTGGGTATCTATGAAGATCACCCACCCCTTGGGCGCAATGCAAAAAAAAAAAAAAATAAAACAATTTATGTAAGAATGCTTCTATGTACACTCTTATAAAATTATGCACTTGATAGCTATTGTTTTTTTATTTGAACGTAACAAAGTGTGTAAAACGAGTACATTTAATAAAATAAAAAAAAGAAGTATTTTAATACAAATAACTCATAACTATGAAACGTTTAAATGTGAATTCCTGATACATATCGTACATACATACGAGTATATACCGTAGCTAGATACAAACGAGTACGACCGACTATTATTTGAATCAAATATTATCTGCAAACATAAATAGCATTTGGTTTCATTTAAAATCCTAAATTATGAAAATGAAAAAAGAGAAAAAAATAATAATAAGAAGAAACAACACAATAAAAAAGAAAAAAATGTTTTCACATGCCACACTAATGCGAATGTGTGGATGTGCATGAAATCAACTTGAAGATTTTAATGCACAACTTTATCGCCATCAAATAAATACAAGTTCCAAAAAGTCAAGAAAGCGCCAAGTGCTACAAATGTGTATTTGTGCGTTTATTTATAATGCGGCACAGATCAAATATCAGTATTTTGTGATTTCATGGCAAGTCGCAAATTGTCAGTAAGTCTATATGTCTGTCGGTATTTCAGACTAAAATTTCTTGTTATACTTCTTTTAATGTGTTTATTGTGCAGCTAATTTTTTTTAAATTTGCTCTGTAAATATCACTGACAATATTTCCGTTTATTATATATTCTTCACATGTGTATGTGCCTGGATACTACTAACATATTTTATTTTTATATTTTTGAGGGAGTAGAGTGATTTGTATGCCACAAAAATAATAGAAAAATAAATTACCATAAGGCTTGGTTATGACAAAATCCGGTAATAATAATGTTGCTGCAGTAAAGAGAAAAATAACGTTTACTGCAAAATGTTTAATTTTAATAAATTCCCTGACGTTGTGTTAGTAACTAACCACTACTTCTTAAATTTCTTTCTCGATGCTGCTTTACAAACATAAAAACACAAAGCAATTTTGCTAATTAACTGCTTATCCATGGATAATGATTCCACTACAATGGCTTTTACATGAATCACTATCTGTCTTTAACTTTTCAACACAGCAAATGTTTCTTTCTGCACAATTTTAATATACAAGGACCCGACTTTTGCTATAACAATTATAAGCGTAAATAAGCCTATCTGGGCAAGGAGGGATCTGCCCTATTGTGCAATTTCTAATATTTAAAAATTATTTTTTCTAATTATGCATAAGGGAATATGGATGGAGATGGGCCTTTTGATTGTGAGTAATATCTATTATGGCCAGTAACGAGTTAATAGTCTAGTCAATGCTAATGCAATCTGGAATATTATATGTCAGGGATGCGGCGTATAGTTCATGCGATAAACAGGCTTATCTTTTAAGAAACTTGGGACAAAGGAGTCTTGCAAAAGGTGGTGAAATTAGTGTTACAAAGTAATCAATTTATATATCGAATAAAGCCAGCGAGTATCTCAGTCGAACTCATGACAAGCTAATAAAAAATATATGACCGGCATTGCCAAATATTTTTCTCTCTTCACGACAGCGACACTTCTAATCAAACGAGTATCGTTTTAATTCACTTTAACCAATAGACCTGATTTTGAATATCATTGTCGTGGCGAAAACAGCATAATATGTTTTATATTACTTTGTTGAAAAATTGACAAGCCGGACTATAAAACATATGACTGGTGTTGTCTTTGTATTTTCGTCATGACGGACTTATAATCAAGAGCCATATTACTTCATTCAAATTTGATCGAAATTTCTATTTAAATTCTACTCGTATTGAAATTTGGATCATTATCGAGTGCGTTAATTTGGCTCCAGGAAGGTCTATTGTTGTCGTTAATTTATTTTCTATTCAAAAAAAATTCTTTAAAGGTATGAATTTAGCTAAACTATTTTATTATTCTCTATCCAAAGACCCTTTAAAAACAAACTATTGTTGTGTTTCCCTATGGGTAATTTTTGTAAAATTACAAGTAGATTTTAAATACTGAAATTATTTGAAGTTTACCGCCCTTAAATAAAAATTAACTAGTTATGTGCTACTTGTTGTAAATATATTTTCTGTTGAATAATTAATGCGAATTTAACATTTTGTTAAAGTTGAGTGCAACTAAATATAAACACCAAAAACAAAGTCGTACTTAGCGTTAGAAAAAATTATATTACAAAAAAAAAAAAAAGGAAGAAATCAAATAAAAATTGCATTAAATTTTCATATTGTTTTTCTACAATAATTTTTTTTCAATCAAGTTCTTGCCTTTTTTTTTCTTTCTTGAAGTTCAAATAACTTTAATAGACTCAAGGAAAATTTGTCATTGTTGGAGTGATGTGCGGTCTTCTTATACTCTTGTTGCATTTTTTTTTATTAATATTTTGTGGTACAGCTGTTAAAGGCGGCTTAGTTTAAAAGAAATATGTATATAAAATAGCTACTAGTATGTTTGTCTATATAAATATAAAAATGGTTTTAATTTATTGAATTTTTATGAATTTCAATACACATTAATTTTATAATTTTTCTTATGATTTTTGCCTGCCAACTCACACATATTTATTAAATTTGTTATCACTATAAAATACTTAGAGAAGCTGGTGTAAAGACTCATTAATTTTTCAATTTTTTTTTATTTTTATTTTGCGTGTGTGTGTGTGTGTGTGTAAAATAAACTTGCAACTCAACCAAAACTGTTAGTTCTTATAAATCTTTTTTCAATTTTTTATTAGCTACGTTTTAATTGGTGTCAAATTTTCTTTATTGTAATTGGCTTATAAAATTGAAACATTTCCAAGCAAGCTTGTGCTTTCTTAAAAAACGATGTGAAAGAGTTTTATCACCCAAAATAGTTTTAAATTGAAAAAAAAAAAAAAAATTAATAATAAAATAAGTAAAAGTGTTAATCTATGTTAAACCAATTAATTTTTCTTATGTTTAAGTTTGACGTTGTCATGAAAGAACCCAGATCGGAAATTTGTTGAATTGAACTTGAATAGAAACAAAAACTTGGAATTTTATAGCTCTTTGAGCAGGAAAAAATTATGTACCTATTTCATTTAAAAAATTCTACAATTAAGTTTAAACGTATTTTATTGAGACAAGATTACACTATGGCCCATTATTACAATCTACCAATAAATATTTAGTAAATGTGAGAAATTTGGAAACACATAACCAAGGAATCCAACTCTGTAAGAAATGAAATAAAAATTTTTTTGCTTTGAATGAACACTATGGGCCATAATTATAGACACAAAAGAGTAGGCTTTTATTAAGATCTGACTTTTTTTTTCGTAAGAACTATATGAATTTTTTAGTATGACTATCATTATGGCCCTATGTATTTTAGATGTATTTAAATGAAACAACAGCAAAAGTCATCAGAATTCAATTTCTATAGCTAAGCTTCCCTTTTTTTTTTTTTTTTTTTGGTGAAGTTGAAATTTTTGAAAAGAGGTATCCGCTTTTGTTGCAAAATATGCAAAAGACTTTTGCTCTTATCAAAAAAAAAAAAAAAATTAACGTATGTAGACTTTAAAGTAACATTTAAAAAAAAAATATATTATAAATTTCGTTAATTTCATTAATTATACCATCTTTAATATAATTTCGAATCATAGAAAAAAAGTAATACAATTTTTTAAATAAAAAGGCTTCTTAAGTTTTTTCCTTGTATTTTATTATGAATAAAATTCTTTAATTTTGTAATAGAAAATTTTTCGATTTAAATTTTTTTTTCTAAAAATCAAAATTGTCGCTTGAAAAAAATTCCTGGAAAATATTTATAATTGGGCTAATTAAGTTTATTTATTCTTGAAGTTTTAAAAAATAAATAATATTCATCATAATCTGTGGTTAGATTCTGATTTTATACCTGCTGGGAATAAACTTAAAAAAAAAACTTTTATACTTTTAATATTTTTTTCGAATATTTCTTAACAAAATTCGATACGTTGCTTAAAAATTATTATTTACAAAAAACTTATCCATAGAATCTGAAATATTGACCATTTTTTCAGTTAGGCAACTATAGTTCATTAAAAAGTAATGGTTATCTAAGATTTTTTATAACTAATTTTTGTTCTTTTTGTTGAAATAAAAAACAATTTTTTATTCCAAAAAGTATATGAAAAGTTTCCTTGAAGTATAAAAATCATTGATGACAAATTTCCGAAAAATTCGATGAAACAAAGAAACAAACAAACTGAAAATGAGTTTTATTTATATATTTAAATAGGGTTGAAATGAAATTATTTTAATTGGTAACCACTGTATCATCTATGCCTCTGCTATACTCTTGAAGATTCGTGAAGACTTCAGGTTTTTGGTCTGAACTGTCGCCAGTAAAAATTGAGAAGTTTGCAGAACTTTACAAGATAATTGATTCCGTACTTTACACATGTATGTTATTTAATCTTTCTCTTTCTTCTTTGGATATCCGCCTCTTAATTGTTTAATTTTAATTAATTATCAGGCATGTTCTGAAAATCACTTTTTCTCAAAGTGATTTTAAATCACGAAAAAAGTGTTATGCGCACAAAATCATTTGACATCTCGTGATTTCAAACCGGGCAGCAAACTGCCTCACGATATAAAATCACTTGCGGTATTTTAAGCATTTTGCTTTGAATTCCTTAACGAAATGTTTAAATACACGAAATTTAAATTGTTTTTTATTAGGTTTTGTCCAAAAATTAATTATTTTTCACAACGAAACCGTAAATTTATTAATTTTAAAATACGCTTTATTTTGTTTGGAGAATTTTATTCTTTTGTTTATATTTTTCGGGATTTTTATTTCTTGTGCTTCTCTTTCTGAGTAAATTTTATTGTAAACAATACAAAAGAGCTTTAAGCTCGTGATCACTACGCAAAACCTAAAATCTCATGATTTCCAGCACACCGAAAAATTACTAACGTGATTTTAAAATCACCGTTATTTCAGAACATGCCTGTATTTGCACTCATTTTCTATATATACCTTCTTCTTTCTTCCTTTTATCTATACACGTATAGAGGTCTATTCTGATGTTCATATAACCTTCCATTATTCGGTTTAAGAATATCTTGGAGCTATTAAATTGATGGGAGGAATGGGTGCAGCTCATTAGATTGATTTTCAAATTTTTTTTGGACCTAAATCGGTGCTGATGCATTGAAGAGATAATTAAAGCAAATTGTGATATTTGAACGCTTTACAAATCCAGTATAAGGTCTTACAATAGAATATTGATTTAAAAATATTCAAAATATATAAAATTTTTTTGTTTAAATTCCTTAAGGGAGAACTTGCTCATAAGCTATTAATTGAGTTTATTTTGTGCTCTAATTAAAAGCAAAAATTAGCGATTTTGTATGGGTTTTCTCGATGTTCTCTATTTAGTTGACAACTTTCAAATGAGTTTTTTGCTGTTCAACTCTCAATGAAATCAAACAACAAATTTAAAACTGTATTCTTTTACTTTAATTTAAAACAACTAATTAGGTACAAAATATAAAATATGAAAAAATGTGTGTCTATGAGAAATGCGTACGAAAGTTTTACCAACCACACCAATTAGCACCAAAACGGAAGAAGGAAGTTTTTCTGTCAAAAGCAAACGTCACCTTATTTAAGGTTGCCCACTTGTGTCTTTTGGAATGTCATTTAAAGAAGTGGCCACTGCAGAATGTTGCCACTGAATAGTGATGCCACTACAGTTGTATTATCTTCGACCGTTCCATCATTTTGATGTTTTTTCTACAAGGTCTCGGCTCCTTGATTGCCAACGAAATTCAGCTCATCTGTGCTAGAGGGACTTTTTTTATCTTTCTGAGATCAACTTGCAAGCTCTTCGTTTTAAAATCTTCAGGGAAGATCACTTTGTTAGGATTACAATCAATTACAGAAACTTAATTTATACTTTATAGTCCTGATAAGTTATAAAAAATTAATATTAATTGTAAGCCGATTTAAAACCATTCTCGAATATTTGAAAATAATTTTATTTACGAAACTTTTATTAGAATGGTAAATTTTTAGAATTTTAAGCTACAAATTATAAATCGTAAGCTGATGGTTTGTCGTGTCTAGTGTAAAGCGGGATTTGACTTTCTGTATATCTGTACTTCAATAGAACTCAATTTAATTAATTTGTTGTTATAATAATTTTCTAAAAAGAAATTACTTAATCCAAACTTACTTTTGAAAACATTTCTCTTTTTAAAAACATAAGGTTTAGCTTTAGCTGATGAGAAGAAAGAAAAAAAAAGTTAAAAGTTGAAACTATCTAACGACAGAAACATCCATAAATCTTAATGATGCATAAAAGATCAAAGACTACAAATGCAATCAGAGTACATATAAAAAAAAATTTATGGATCTCTGTATGTTTTTATAATATTTTTTGTTTATTTGTTTGTACATACAAATATTTTTAACGTGAAACATGTGAGCTTTTGTTGTTGTTTTTTCAAACACAGCAATAGCCAAGAGCAACAAGTGTTAGTTTGGGTAAGGGTGGTGCAGATATTTACTCTCCAGATATTGTATATCTCTCTGAATTTTTATAACAAAAATAATGAGCATACCCACATGCATACAAAGGGGACGAGTACATGTTGCAAATGAATAATAAATTTACATGAACTTGTACATACGCAAATACATATTATTTTGTATTTTGTTGCCATAGTTTTGTATCTAGGGAAATGATAAAAATAAAATTTAATTGGGTAAATGGAAGGTATAAAATAAAAGCCGTTGTTTTTCTATCGCACTTTTTCTTTTTTCAAATTATGAAAGTAAAGGTTGCCAATGGGAATGTGTGAAAGCTGCTTAAGTTATTTTAAGCTAAATGAATTTAAATATTTTTACGGCTCATGAGAAATAATACCAGCATTAATGAAATTAATAAGAACTTAACGTTTAAAGACATGAATTAGCTATGAATAATTTCACATCCATCGGTCTGCTGGAAAATATAAATTCATCACATCTATTACTAGTTGCCATTACAGATTGCAATATAAAAAACTAACCAAAGAAAAAAGGCAAGTGTAAATTCGAGCAGCATTGCTGCTTTAAATCAACCGACGGCACTGTGGACCTTTGTATCTCGATCAATTTATTTACGACTGGCAATAAGATTTTTTTTTCTCTAAGCTTTACCTAATTTGAACGAAATTTTCGAGTTGCTGGTTCGTGCAAGCGAAGAAAGCCTCGAGTGGTAAGCCAGAAATAGGTCGTAACATGAAATGTCTTTATATATTTAAAGTTGGCTCAAAATTATTATACAAAATGGATTTGTGGGAATTAGAATTAGAAGAGGCCAAATAGACACAAATTTTTCCTAAATCTAGTCTACATTAAGAATTTAAAGACTTCTTTGGTTGATATTTCAGACGATCGTAGGTGGTGATGATAATTATAAAATAAAATTTGAAAAAAAACCCATATAAAAGTGGTGCTGCCACCCTTTTTATTCAGATAGTCTGTTGTCTTATTGCCCGCATAATCTTCATGCCCTGATATTCATACTAAAATAACTAGAGCATCGCGAACCTTATGGTTAGTTATCTGAGAGAATGTATATTTCGGTTCTAATGCGTAGACTTACGCCTGAAATATGAAAGCTGCATTTACCATTCGGAAACAATTAGCTCATTCGTCATTCAATTAAGATGAAGACCAAACAAATGAACTATGGGAATGTAAAACTCCAAACTAGTTCGTTCACTTCAAATAAATTAATAGCACAATGAGAATAATTCATTAGTATATTAAACAAGACTAATAGATAAATAAAGAAATTTTACCGTAAAAGAATTGAAAGTGGAACTGCAGAAAAAAATTAATTTTTTTTTGATTAAAAAAAAAAAAAAAAATAATAAAATTTAAGGTGCCTGTTTTTTTTTTTAAATAAAAAAAAAATGGTTAGACTAGAGATTTCGACTAGAGATCTTGATGCTTGTGGTTTGTATTTATTTCGTGTTAGTTTTATAAGAAAAAAAAAAGAAATTATTTTTATATTCTAGCGGCAATCAACATATTAAGTGGTGGTGTTTTGTGCATGACAAGTACTAAAAATAGAGAGTTCAAGGCTTGTGTTACAAAAACAGCACATTAGTGACTGATTTTGGGATTTAGCGTTCGTGTAGTCAACAGAAAGATGTAATTTTATATAAAATTGCTCAAGTTGCTTTTTAACTATTTGTCGATAATCTGCTAAATACATAATTGCACCTTAAGAAATACCTGATTGGAGCAATAGATTGTTAAAATAATTTGCTTAAAAAATCAAGTAGAATTTAAAATATTGCATTAGAGAATCATATTAGTTTTTTTACCAGAACCTACCTTTCCTTTTTAAGTAGAAGAATAGATAATTGAGTAATTCCTCTGTGTTAATGTGCTCAAGAAAAACACTTACTAAAACCTTGGCTTTTGAGCAACGCGAATTTTATTACGTGGACAAATAAAACTTTATCAAATTAAATTTTGTGTAGATAAATCCAATAAGGAAAAATTTCTAAGTCGATGAAAAAAAAATTGACTTGTTGTCGCCAAGCATAAGCAGTTTTTCCATATTGTCACAGATATATACGAGTATTAAAGTATCTCTGAACTGCAAAATCACTATATCACAACAAAAGCCCAGTAAAAAAATTTAAAACTTAACAATAGTTTAAAAATTTTGAGTGACATCCACTTTATTTGGGCGTATATGTGTGAAAGTACTTTGTTGCTGTAGAGAAATTCAAGCTCACTCATGTAAACAACACAAACGTTTATGTATGAAATCAAGTAGGGTTTAGTTTCAGATTTACGGCTGCGAAACTTACTCGCACTATCTTATTCACATGTAAATATGTTCGTTCACAAAAAAAAAAAAAGAAAAGAAAAACGATTTTGATTCGGTTTAACTTTAAACATACAAATACTCGTGTGTAAATAATATGCAGTCATATGATCGTTCGTTCCTTTTCTAGTTTTCGTGCATTGCTGTCAGTCGTATATTGAGTTCGTTTGCATGGTGGGTGAAGTTAATTTGTCATCAAGATCAGTTAAATTAGTTTTCGTTGAGACTTCGTACGGTTCAACTTAAAGTTGTGGGTTCGTAAGCCAATCATTTTTAAAGCTTTTTAATACAAGAAATACTTATAAACAACACAGAAAAAAAAAAAAATAACCGGCGGAACAAAAAAATAAAATAAGAAAAAAAAGATCGTTAAAAATATTTTAACCTAAACTAGCTAGTAAATATAGTTAGAAAGTGAGTAAATGGTTGACTAACTAACTTTTGTGTTTAAAGTAATATTGAGACTCTATGCCAACCTCCTCGTGTGTGTGTGGGTGTGTGTGTGATATTAAATAAATAGTAAAATGGCTACCGATATAAATTCTACTACAGCAAACAAGAAACCAGAACGTGTTAAACCTGTTGAAACATTGGTTTTGGCAAATATTGCCTTGAAAGCTGAGCAAAAACGTTTGAATGGCGAAGGTGGTGTTGGACGCAAAGAAGACGAACGCATTACTAGTGCGGTTATGAAAGTTTTAGAGGGATATGATTGGAATTTAGTACAAGCATCAGCAAAGTGAGTGCCCTATTGCAAACATTTACTTTTATGTATAAACAAAGAAGCATACGTACATGTCTACACACACATACATGCATATGTATGTATGTATATGGGAATAGTTAAAGCAGTTAAATGTTTACTTTCAACTACATTTATTTATGACTGCCGTGAGTTTTATATTATATAAATCAATTTTCTTAAAATATAAATGTAATTATAAAAAATGCACAAACGCAAAAAATGACAGCTCTAATGCATTTTGAAATAGCATAAAAATAATTTTTCTTGTTAGTTTAAATATTTTAAAAAATTGATTCAATTTTAGCAGCCCGAATATTGAAAGAACTTTTCTTCTGTTACGAAGTGTTAATATTTGGTTGTTCGATTTAAAAATTTTTTCTTAATGATTAAATTTGCTTAATTTAATTCTTCGAAATTTGTTATAATTTTTCTAAGGATTAAAAGTTTTAGTGTAAAAGACTTTACGACGCTGGATGAGAACAGCTACTAGTAAGTTAATACAATATGAAGACATCTATCTTTAACAACTGGATTGAATAATATGATGTTTTTAAAGATTGCTTAGCGAACTGTCATACTGCACTCAATTTTTGGTAATTATGATAGATATACTGTGACATAACCGTCTATCTAATCAAGCCATTTTTCAAACTGTGAGCAGATTACTCTCTGACTAATGCAATAACACCAAAAACTCGTACCTACTGAAGAGAATCGCCACCGTAAATATAAGTATTATGTGAAAAAAATTGTAGTATGCGACATCGAAAGAAATTGCCATGTAATTTTAATGGAAACTTATTAGTCTCATCATAGAAATTCTGGTTCTGTTCGTCTACTAAGTAGAAAATTTTACGCAAAGAACTTGACCTTTAAGATACAGCTGGTAAATACAAGAATCTTTCGAACAAAAAGAAAAATTTATGATTAAAATTTATTTTTTTCTAGTTTCTACTCCGAATTTATTTATTTATTTACCCCCAAATTCATAAAAAATATTATGTGCTTAATAAGGAGTTATTTGACAAATACTGTATAGAAATCTGTCAAAAAAGCCCTTAATAAGCACATAATATTTATGGATTCAAGATTCTTACTGACTAAAAAATATCACAATGAATTATTTAAAAATACAATTAAATGAGTTTTAACAATATCAATATTAATTTAGTTAAATTTATATTTTGTATGCACAATATGGAATTGAGCTTCTGCAACTTTTAAACAACTAAACAACAAAGTAACTAAATTAATATACAATTTGGAATTGTAAGGTTAATTAATTGGTCAGCAAAAAATAAATTTTAAAAATGAAAGAAAGTATTCAGTTAGCTGCTGCACTTTATTTTTTAAACACATTTTTCAAAAAGGCTTAATAATGCTGCAGAAAACAATCAATAAAAAATTTATCGAGACAAAAATTTTGTTCGAATAAACTTCGCCCAAATAAAAAATTATATAATATAGAAATTAATTTGTATTGATGTTTTGTTTAAGAATTTTATATCCCGAATTTCTCTCTGCATAGGAAATAGTTTGTTTTTTTTTTAATTTTTCAGCCAAACTGACAGGGACTGTTCATTTTTCATTTGAAATATTAAACAAAATGTTAAGATTAACCACTTGTATGACTATAACAATACAAACAAAATGTGTCTAGGCATCCTAAATAGCTAATAAAAGCCATTTTTCACTGTTGCGCTGTGTAATTAAATGATAGTGTTTGTCTTGAAATGAAAGTGCTTATTTATTGATGATACTTTATAAATTTCAATCCAAAGGATAAAGGGGTGTAGTGGAATCAGCATGGAAATAATATAAAAATTTTGTTTCTATTTTCTTCTCCACCTGCATACAAACATGCACACTCTGCAATTACGTAAATGCATACTTACAATTAAAGCACAGTTATTCGTGTGTGTTTGTAAGTAAGAGTAAACCAAAAATAAATGTGCATGCAAAGAGGTGTACGCCTCAACTCATTCCATATTTTGCTCATTGTGTAAACATACATATTCATGGTTATATAAGTGGCCAGGCTATGTGCTATGTTTATAAAAATGACCTTATGTTTATCTATAGCAAAAAAAAAAAAAACTTTTATGAGCAAATGAAGAAAATTGCTTATTTAAGCTGCAAGTTGAACAATTAAAACAAGAATTAAAAAAAGTGCTTTTTAGTTTTTCTAAATATCTATAAAAAAAATAATATTAAAGGTAATAAAAATTGTAAAAGCTTTACGATTTATTTTGCATAAAAATATAATCAGTAACACAAATGCAGAAACAGAAAAATGTGGCATAAAATGCATGAAACGATTTCAGTAAAATTGTTTCATTAATGCAATGAAATATTTCATAAAATATGTATAATACATTAATGATATTTTATCATTAAATGATTGAATATTGAATTCCTGAAATACTTCATTAGTCTCATAAAACTTGTCATTGATTGAAAAATTATAATTTTTTTTTTTAAATTAATGACAGAATTTAACGGATATATAAAAAATTCTCCTGATGTGCTTATTTCCATTTAACAATTTTATCACTCCATTAGTGTTAATCTATATAAAAGACATTAATTTTCTGTTTGTTTGTTTTTTGGCGATACAAATTTTTGTTCTACAACGGATTTATCTGCAATTTGATACATATATTCTCTATACTACTAGGAAGGTCGCCATATACTCTAAGAAGGTCGAGCCAATTTTTACGCCCACTTTTCAATGAGATTAAAATATTTTATTTATTACTTTGGTTAGCGCCTCTGCTAATAAACCTAGCAAACACATGATATAAAGTTGTGAATGGTTGTACTTATTTGGATGGGTTTTTTAACAACTAAAATTCTATTTGCAAACGGATTTCTCAAAAAATTGTTACATACCTTCTTTACCCGGCATCTATACCTGATGTATTTCTATCATGCTAACTGCCAAATTCATATGATGATAGAAAATCACCAGGTATTAGTGTTATCGTAGTGTTATGATAGAAAAAGCATGCTAATATTATTTTAAATGAATTTGGCTAATAATAACTAAACAATTTACTATTTCTAAATTTAACTTACCTACTGAAATTGAATACAATTTACTAGTCCTACAGTGAAATAAAATTTAATTAAAACTAAAGATCCAGACTTTTTTACTTGGAAACAAAACCTTCTTACATTTGTGGGCTCAACCGGGATTTGAACTCGGGACGCTTAGGAGATATAGATTTTTCGGTTCACATTTTATAGGCTGCCTATCTCTGTCTTATCGGTAATCCTGATATCTTAATGCTACGGAATTATTCAATATAGAACTCAAAACGGAATTTCGCAATTATAATTGATGGCCATGTAAACCAACTAACCAGGTTTAGTTTTCCAATTAAATAAAAGTAAAAATAAAACCATTCGCATCACACACTAAGGGCAGCTCTACTATACATTTTTTGTTGGGTAAATGCATGTTTTTTTTTCTTTTTCCTCAGTGAGAGTATGAAGACATAAATAGAAAACACAGTGTCGGTCGGTATCTATTAGCTTATCTAGGTGTACATTTTGCATAAAAACTTTTCTTTTGGCAGACTTTTCTCATGTAGCAACTTTGCTAATGTTTCATTTACTCAATGTCATGGAATGAGTGTAAAGCTAAATTTGATTGTTTTCTTGTTGTTGTGTTTTTATATTAAAATTTAGTTAGATATCGTGATAGAGTTGATGTTAAGGGAAACCAGCACCCTAAGGATTTGTAAAATTTTAAATTAAAGTTAAAAATAACATGCTCGTAGTAGAGTTTTTAATACCTGAGGCTTTTGTTAGTAAAATAATTAAATAAAACGTGTGGTGTGGCTTCTAAATATAAACATATTTGGTTAGTACTAGATGTATGGAAAATTTGGCATTTAAAAAAAGATAAAAAGAAATTAAAGAAAAGAGAAATATTTTATGTTTAAAAGAAATTAATGCAATTTGTTTCTTGTCTCTTATGGTGAAGGTACGCAGGGAAGAAATGTATTGGCATCAAAAACAAACAGATTTGTTTACAAATTTCAGTAAAACTTTAAGCCAGGTAAGCTTGTTTACCCTAAAATATTTTGGAAAAAATTTTCAGTTGAAAAAACTGTGTATAAAAAAAATTATCAGAATTATTACGAGTGTCGTTCTCCTACAAATAAGAGAAGGATCTCTCTGTTGGATCTATATCATAAATATCATATCAGGTTAAAAATTACTTCCTCATTACCTACACTGAAAGAATTTTTAACCAAAAGCAACGTTTCATTTGTTTGAACTCTGAGAGAATTTTGTTCTTAATCCATTGAAAAATTCATTATTGTTACTTATACTAATGAAATAAAAATTTTTATTAATTAAATGTAATATTCTTTTATTTAATAAAATATTTCATTGAATCAATGAATTTTTATCATTAGTGTAATAATTATTTTTTCAGTGTAATATATTTCAATCACTTTAATTGAATTGATTAAGATATTTTACTCGACCAATGAAAAAACAAGTAATGGATAATTGCTTTTTTATGCGCTGTGACCTTAGATATCATCAATAACAGATAGGAAATACTTACGCGCATTAGCCAGTACAGATACTGTGACTTACATATATACTTTTTGACTGTCTAGCCTTAGATTCTCTAGGAGCAAGAGTTTTGAATGAGTGTCAGGTAGGTAATTGCGTTAGTTGAAAAGGAACTAATCACAAAACAAGACACTGGACTTGTCTCTAAGGTATAACGACCGGTACTTGCTTTGATTTTTTCATATAACTGACCAGTTACTTTAACACTGCGATGTGCTAGGAGGGGTCAATTGCAACTATTTACATACTTCCTTACATTCTCTAGAGCTAATCTAAACAGACTCATTCTGCGATTAGTCAATATTGAACTAGTGCTGCATATTATCCCAGCTAAACTAATCTTCCAATTGATGGTTAAAAACTAGTTACAGAATGGTGCTAGGTGAATGGCACTAAGTATAACCGCAAATGACTAAAACGGTACCAGTCCCAAAAGTACAAGTACAAGAAAAATAACAACACTTATATTACGAGTATATAAACATATATTTATACATTTATGCAAACATACATACATAAAAATTACATACATATATGAATAGATGTACGTTTTGTAAATAAATTGGAGTTTGTATACTCGTTACGTACTTTTTGGTATTATTTCCGTGATAAGTTCTCTTTTCACAAATCCCGGTAAAGGCCTTTTAGCATCAGTATATTCTTGATTAGTCATGGGAAATGTTCTTTGGGAACAATTGGTCCAGCATTACCCGCAAAGTGACTTTTACTGAATAAAAGAATTGGCTTTAGGCAAAGTCTGCATCTGATACAGTGAACTTAAGGGCTTAAGGTCCAGCATCTAATATTAATAATAATAATCAGTCCAATTATTAGTAACAATTCCACAGGTACTTTTCTCCTTTTCTCTTATTAGAAATATTTCTTTTTTATTTTGTCGTAGAATTTATTTAGGGAATATTTTTTTAAAAACCAAAGAAGAAAAATTTCTGAGAAGTATTCCTGAATGGGCTGAATAACAAAACAATCGAAATAGAATTTGAAATGAAATTAATTTTATACAAAAGTATAAACGCAAACAGGTGTTGAAGAATAAAATGTATAAAAAAAGTGGGCGTGGCCAAGTCAGAAATAATTAAAACTAGTCTAGAAATTCTTAAATTAAAAAGTTCAATTATAGTTTTCCTATCTTTGGTTCTCAGGGCAGATATTCAGCGGCTAAACAAAATTTTCCGCCCAAGTAAGTCCTTCTGCTGGGTTTATGAAGTTTTATTTTTAGATTATAAAACAGCAGCTGGGTTTGACCCAATCTTGTGGTTTTATTGAAAAATATAATCCCGAGTCATTACGATTTCAAATGTCATTCTATGAAAAAATGCTGCCAAAAATAATTTTAAATTTTCATTTCAAACTTCCTATACAACTTGATGGCTTGCTAAGTAAATCTATTAAGTTCTTCAATGCGAAATAACTACAGTTTCACCAAAAAAAAAAAAAAGCTAATACTCACTATTAGATTAGGCTTAGCAACAAATTTGTATAAAAACTTATTTTAAGTCTATTTTATTTTTCTTGCATATCAGCCAGTATTAGTCTTTATTGTTATTGCCTTTAAAAGTTTTATAGTGCAAACTTTTGCCTTTATTATAAAGGGTGTTTTTTATAGACGTATAGAACTTCAAGTTGGCATTACTGTTCAAGATGGCGGCCGATTTAACAGCTGTCAAGTGATTTATTCTCAGTTTGGTTTGGCAATTCATCATGAATAGACTCACGCCTGAACAACGCTTGCAAATAGTGCAATAAATGGGCCCAAAACGAGATTGCCGTTGTTCCCGATTTTCATAAGCGAATTTTGTTTAGCGATGAAGCGCACTTCTGGTTGAATGGCTACGTCAACAAACAAAACTGCCGCATTTGGAGTGAAGCTAATCTTCAAGTGTATGTAGAAACACCGTTACATCCAGAAAAACTGTCTGTTTGGTGAGCTTTATGGGCTGGTGGAATCATTCGTCCGTACTTCTTCAAAATCGATGATGGCCAGAATGTTACAGTCAATGGTGATCGGTATAGAGCCATGATTACTAACTTTTTCATTCCTAAATTGAATAACCATGATGTCCAGGAGCTGTGGTTCTAACAAGACGGCGCAACATGTCACACAGCTCGTGCCACAATCGATTTATTGAAAGACACGTTTGGTGACCGTCTAATTTCACGTTTTGGACCTGTAAATTGGCCTCCAAGATCTTGTAATTTAACACCGCTAGACTCTTTCTGTCTGGCTATGTAAATTCATTGGTCTATGCGGATAAGCCACAAACGTTTGACCATTTGGAAGACAATATTCGCCGTGTTATTGCCGATATACGGCCACAAATGTTGGAAAAAGTCATCGAAAATTGGACGTCCAGATTGGACTACATCCGAGCCAGTCGTGGCGGTCATATGCCAGAAATCATATTTAAAATGTAATGCCTCAAGATTATCTTTCGGATAAATAAAATTCATGTTGATCGAATAATCCATCGTTGTTTTATTGCAATTTAAAGTTTTATACGTCTATAAAAAACACCCTTTATTATTTTCAACTACTCACATGACTACAACATTGTTTGCCATTGAAAAACAGGATACATCAAATAAATTTTATGGTTTTGTGTGTGTGCATGTACTAAAAACCGCAACAACAACAACAGCAAAAGCTAACTTTGTTATTTAATATGAAATTGTTGTCCTTGTTACTTTTTTTCCTTATAACATTCATAGGTATGTGACGGTATACAACTTTGTTGAAAAGTTGAATATGATTATTTTTTCACCGTTTGCCTTTAGAGTATGGGTTGTGCGCGATATTCACTACAAAAGTTGTATTCAAGTTAAAGTAATTTTTATTATTTATTTTATTAGGCAATTTTAGGTGTTTTGTACAAATTTGCTTATTTTATACCTATAGAGTTTATAATAATAACGTGTGCGTAGTTTTTTTCCTTATAAAGCGGTACATATCGCTAATCTTAAGCTAAAAAATTGTAAAAAAAACTTTTTGTTTAACAATTGTTAATGCCATAATTTTTAACGAAATAAATTATTGTAAGCGGGTGTTTAGCGTTGATTAAAAAAACAAGATAAAATGCGGCCGTGAAAAACCTTTTTACTTTTCTGCAGACCAGTTAAATGAATAAACAATGAATTATATGTATTTAAAATAAAAACTAAGCTTCATTTATAAGAGACACTAAATTCTCCATATTTATATGATATATTTATTTATATGCTAGTTGATTTGTTTCTCTCTTATATGAATCTACTCACTGCTTTTGTCTTGTTTTCAATCGTCAGTTAATAATGTTGCTTGCAGTGCTTGCTCTCTCACAATTTGTTCAATCTCTTTTAAATATGCCGTTAGCAATAACATATCAAAAATGATTACTGTTTTTTATGTTTATGCAAAGTATTCATAAAAGTTCAATGATAAGTTGAACGCATAGTGTAAAATCAGTGCATTAATTTGTTTTAAATAAGATTTCACATATTATTTAAGAAACAAAATTCGTTTTATTTTGATAAAGTGAACTTTAAAATAATAAAAATATTGAGAATGGTGTTTTTCGATTTACAAAAAATGGACAAAGCAAATATTGGAATTTTTTATATATTTATAAAATTTTTTTTTATATATGTATATAAAAAAAATTTCTGAAAATGCTATATGACGAATAGCGATATACAGGGTGGGCCAAAAGAAACCAAGGGGTGTAAAAGTTTAATAACTTTTTTGTTTATTAATTTTTTTTTTTTTTTCTTTCAGATTATATAGACAACACTTGGAGAATTTATAATGGAGAGGTTCACAACTGAACAGAGAACCAGAACAATAGAATTTTATTATTTAAACCAGAGATCAATTATTTTAACGCAAAGAGCATATCGTCGACATTTTGTTAACAAGCAGAACTGTAGGTTCTGGGGTTCTCAAAATCCAAGAGCCATTCATCAACGCCAATTGCACCCCATCAGGTGTACAGTATGGTGTGGGATCACATCTGAAAATGTCATTGGGCCCTACTTCTTCGAGAATGAAGATGGAAGTGCTGTAACCGTAAATGGAGAGCGGTATCGTTTTATGATAGAAAATTTTTTACGTCCTGCTCTTGAAAACAGACCTGGTATGTGGTTTCAGCAGGACGGAGCCACTGCCCATACTGCCCGAGACACAATGGAGAGCGAATAATTTCTCGAAATTCGGAAATTATTTGGCCAGCGCGATCGCCAGATTTGACAGCACCCGACTATTTTCTTTGAGGTTTTTTGAAGGAGCGAGTGTATGTGAACAAGCCAGAGACAATCCTTGAACTCAAGGCAAACATTTTTGCAGAAATTCGAACGCTGCAGCCACAAGTTTTGAAAGATGTTATGGAAAATGCTCTAAAAAGAGCCCATCAGTGCGAAGCTGAAAACGGTGGTCATTTAAGAGACATCATTTTTCATACTTAGTGTAAAAAAATTTCCATTTTGTATATTATATAATCTGAAAGAAAAAATAAAAAAAAGTTAATAAACAAAAAAGTTATTAAACTTTTACACCCCTTGGTTTCTTTTGGCCCACCCTGTATAAAGCGAAAGAAAAATAAATAAATATTTAACTTTTTTATATAAAAGTGAATTTAAATAAAATAGTAATATTTATTTTTAAGTAATAAAATATTAAAATATTGCCTTATTTCTTCTCTTAACATCTGAAATTTGTTTAAAATAGTTTTTCCGTAAGATACCACTATTATTTTTTAAAGTAAATACAATTAAATACAGTTCTAAATATATTTACTTAAAAAGATTCTTAAAATATCAATTGATTCGTGTCTTTTGTGAATAGTAAGTGCTTATAGAATATACAAGTAATAATATGCAATTTGTAACAAACCACATTGATTTGGTGAATATTGCAATGACACCATGTTTAATGACGATTCAATATAAATTAAAAAAAAAATTTTAATCGCATTTATGCACATTTCTGCTACATATGTATGTACCTATGAACGTACAATAATGTTTTGAAATTCATGGATTTAATATTTTTTAAGTTATAAGTTAATACAAATTAAAAAACAAATTAAATTCGGTTGTGCCGAGTCTTACATACCCTTCACTGTGTTAGCCAAATATTTATATTTTTCACTTTCCTTATTCTTCTTAAATACATATATCTAATTGAAATTATTGCTATAAAAATAAATTTTTATATTACGACTTCAAGATTAATAAATTAATATGAAAAAAAAAAAAAAATTGATATATAAATATTTTTTTGAATATCAATTTTTTTATTAATCCTAAAATAAATAATTAATTTCAGTTCAAGAAACTAAAACTACGAGTTCTAAGAAAATATATTTTCTGAGCACCTTATTTTTAAAAGCAATAAAATATTCAATGTAATTTAAAATGTTTATAAACATTTTTTAAGCCAAACATATTTAATTAATTATTTTATATCAAACACACGTCTGTATAAGACCGACTCCCTGGTTTTCTGTTTGTGTGCACAGCATTGTGCACATGCACATGACACCGTTTGTTGTCCTTTTGACAACGGATGGTGTTATTTTTTTGTCTGGGTGCATACACAAAAAGTCTCCCCAAAACTCTGACTTATTTCATCGTATTTTTTTTATTATAGTTTGTGCGAATAAATACTGACACACGTTTTCCGATGATTTTTAAAATTTTTTGCACAAAAACTACGACTTCAGTTAAAATCGAAGAAAATTCACTAAAATTTCTTTTCCAAAAGTAGAAGCAGTCGTATTTTTTCACTCATAAACTTGATAAATACAATTTAAAATTAAATTTCGATCGATAACGTTGTTTGTGAACTAAAATCTATTTTAAGTAAAGTAAAAATTATAGAAAAATACTATAAATTTTATTTCTAAATTAGCATATAAAAATATTTACAAAACTGTGTTAATTATTCAAATTGATTTTATTAATATATTAATTAGTTAATTCAGGCAATGTTTCAAATTACAACATACTATTCGTTCAGCTCTAATTTTTTAATATATAAATCAAATTTAAATTAGCACCAAAAACAATTAATTCATCTTTTTAAAAGCATTTTTTTTAAATTAATTACACTAATGAATTAATACATCATTTTACACGAACCCACTAAGAGCTCCTTATTAACATCAAATTTTATTATCTTGGACAATAGACAAAAGTGTATGTATTATTATTATTATTATAATTTGTATTATTATTATTATTATAATTTGTATTATTATTATTACAGTAAAACCATGATATATCGAATCTGAAGAGGATCGAAAAATACTTCCTTATTGCTATTGATTCGTTATATTTACATACATATTTCATATCTTGGTATAACGAAATTTGAAAAAAATACGAAAAAAATTTGTTTTTTTTTTATAAAACTCTATCTTACACGAAAATGCTTTGTAAAACAAATTCACTATTCAAGAGGTAAATAAAAAATGAAACCTTTCGAGGCTATAGAATCAACACTTCGTTATGTAGAGGTTTTTGATAACGAGAATTTAACGACTTACATAATTAAAATGTTAATTTCTCAAGTATGATTCCGTTGTATAGAGCTTTATAGCTCAGAATTTCTTCTTTATAGCTGTAGAGCATCTTTGTATGAAAAACTTTGCTATAAATGGGTTTTTTTAAGGAAATGCGTTATATTGACTTTTTCGTTATAACGAAGTTTCACTGTGTTATTATTAGTTATTAGTAGATCTTACAGATTTGTTTTTAAAAATTCTTTATTGGGCGCCTTCATAAGATGTACCTGTTGTGCAACTTTTGAGTGTTTGTCTTAGAAACGTCTAGTTGAGCAATTCCGCTCAACTCAACAGTTGCTTATTTACTGTCATTTTTTCCATCATAAATTATTTTAGCTACCTAAATACAACATGTTGAGGTAAGCCTTAACAGCTGATCGAACAGAGTTATACCATTTAATTCTAAAGCGGCGCCGCTTTGATAATTCTCTGCCGTAAACTAATTTCTTATATTTTAAAATTAGAATAATAATAATTTGGCTTGCAATGTGTTTCTTTTAAAGTGTTTATTTGTATTATGTGCTACTTAATTGTCTGTAATGTTTATGAATTTTTTTAAACACGGTGGCGGCTTGGCGTTGTATTAGAAATATAATACTATCGGCGCAGCGTTCTTAGTTTATAGCAGCATTTGTCATTTATATTTTGGTAAGAAATTTTTTATAAAATAAAGCAAAAATTGGAGACTGGAAATATTATTTACTGAAATCATAATTTTGGTTAAACAAATTAGTTACTTGAATTTGGCGCCATTCGAAGTGTCATTGTTTGACATTTGAACAATTATTATTGATTACTAGTAGAAGGAACGAGGTTAGTAAAAAATGACCATGGACAGCGAAAGGGGTTCGGTAATTGGGTATTGGAGAGACAACATGAAAATGCTGATTTTGCCGATAAAATCATCTTCAGTGACGAGGCCCATTTCCATCTTGATGGCTTCGTCAATAGGCAGAATTCTCGCATTTGGGGTGAGGAAAATCCTCGAGTGATTCACGAGAAGCAAATGCATCCTCAACGTGTCACTGTGTGGTGTGGTTTTTGGGCTGGAGGAATCATTGGACCTTTTTTTATGAAAATGAGGCAGGTCAAGCGCAAACAGTCAATGGTGTTCGGTATCGTGAAATGATAACCAGTTTTTTCTTGCCTAGAATTGAAAAAATGAATGTGGAGGGCTTGTGGTTTCAACAAGACGGCGCCACATGTCATACAGCCAGAGAAACAATTCAATTGCTACATCAGTCATTTATTTAAAATTTAAATCTTGCGTTCTTGTTGGGACACCCTTTATTTTATAATATTAAATTTTAATTTTTCAATTGTTACATGTAACATCTATTCATTTAGCAGCACACTTATCACACCATTTCTAAGACGTAACTGTTGTACTCAACAATTGTGTAGCAGTTGATCTTAACAGTTACGTCTTATGAACGCGCCACGCCCCTTAATATATTTTGATTACCTGTAGTTGCTTTAACTTATAGTTGTGCGCCAGATTGGCACGAATAACTTATACGTATAAATTAAAAAAATTTTAAAATAAATTTATGATTGTTATTATTTATTTTGTACCATTTAAACTAAATTTAAAGAAAATGAATATATTGGGGTGCTTAAAAAATTTTTCTACATTCTTTTTAGAACTCTTACAATTTCAAATGTTTCTATTTGATATAAAAATAATCCTCACCAAAACTCTAAAGGATTGCTATTTTTATTTTAGGACAAAGGCCACGGCAGCCAGTTCCGATGATGTTATTAATATTTAAATTTATTTACTATTAATAAATAAAAATAAAATTAATAAATAAATATTTTAGTTTCCCGTACAATTAACATGGAAAAAATCTTTTTTTTTACTAAAATTAAAAAGAAAACAATTTTATGGAAGCAACCTATTTTGATCCCCAGGATCTATAAATGAAATTCAAAATATTTTCTTTTTTAAAATTGCACTGAACATTTATTAAGTAACCCAAGTGTACCTTTTAAAAAATTAATTTAAAATTTTTCTGCAAGCTCCGCCTTTACAATATTCAACACTTTAAAATAAATTAAATAAAAAAAATGTTTGCTTAAATAATTCACAAGCTCAACTTAGCTGAAATTTAATTTGCCCTAAAAATGTGATAAAAAAAATGAATAAAAAATTAGATACTTCTATCAATATACTATAGCCAAATAAATAAGTATCTGCTTGAAATATTTAAAAAACATAAAAAATATAAATTTTAACAAACCGTATACAGTTCCACACAAATTTGTGTCTTTTGAAAATATTTTTTTGCATAATTATGCTAAATACTAGTAAGTGAATACACAAAGAGATAGCAAATATGCGATACAGCAAACAGCATTACAATCAGCTTAAATAGAAGGAACAGTAGCAATAATATTCAACAATTTATCTGTCTCCTAAGATTTCAACAGACAAAAGTATAAATTTGTATTTACACATTTTCGCATCGCTTTGCTGTTTTCTTTTTATTAAATTTTCACACTTAGAACGTGTTGGATTACAAATACAGGGAAAAAGTCAAATATATTTAAAGGGGAATTCACTGTTTGGTAGCACACATTTAGTATACTACAATTTTGCTAAACTTGCTTAATATTTAAGTGTTTTGCTACTAAGCGTTACATGTGCGTAATGTATGTGTACACACTAAAGAGCTGCAAAAGCATACTTGAAAGGGCTTACAAGCACTTTTTATTATAAAATATTACACATGTTTGTAGTGATGCGTGGCTTTCAAGTATGCTAGTACACACTCTTCTTCACGAAAGCAAACATACATGTGCGAACACACGAAACCCCGCAATCGGTCTTATGTAAAAGTGATTCCAAAACGAATTTTTCCCGAATTATTTACTTTAGGATTAACAAAAAAATAGGCATTCGAAGAAAATTATTTTAAGCAATATTTGCCATTATTATTTTTGTTGAATATTTAAGGAGAATGTGCGAAATTAAAAATATAAATATGTGGCTACTACAGTGAGGGGTATATTAGACTTGGCACAGCCTAATTTAACTAGTTTTAAAAGACGTTTTGTGTTAAAGTGTTAAAAAAAAATAAAGGTTTTTGTGAAAAATAATGTTCTCGTTCATGTAGCCTTTAGTGTAAAAATATATATCGTACATACTCGTAGATATTTATGAACTAATTTGCTTTAAACACCTGATAACATTTGTATTGATGCTGTTTATACGTAAGTATGTATCATTGTTAGTATACAAATACGTATATAACATAAAAATATGTATATGTGTGTGGCTGTGTTAAGTATATAAAATGAACAAAATTAAATGTCTGATAAAATGTTTCAATTTATTTTATATCTACTTAAGTATGTTTGTATATAAAAAATATAAATGAAACAGCCAACCTTCAATTCATTTGGAGAAAAGTATTATTTAAGTACAAAAGTTTTTATTTTATTTTTATTTTCAAGTATGATGGTGCTACGGGTAGCAGTTATTTGCTAAATTGCAGTTTTGACCTTTTTGTTAAGAAATGTGTGAAATGGTAAAATTTTAAGGATTTCATTTAAATACAGGTTAAAAAGGTAAGGTCAAAGTAAAATGAGAAATAAAAGCGCAAATAAATTCAGAAGAGAAGCTATTAAGTTTAAAAGCAATTTGTTTAGGCTGGTTGTCTGTAAGCTAATTTAAAAAAAAAAATTTACTTTTAATTTGCAAATGAAAAGTTTTTATTACATTTTATTTGTGCTGCGCAAGCATACTTGAAATGACTTACAAGCACTTTTTAATATAAAATATTACACATGTTTGTGGTGATATGTGGCTTTCAAGTATGCTTGTGCAGCCCTTTAGTACATACAACCTTTTACTTTGAAAGGCATGTATTTGAATGCCTTTCAATACATGACTTTCAATGACTGTAAGTCTATTGGCTGCGGTAGGAAAATTGATGGCTCTTCAAATGAATGCAAAATTTATAGCTTTCTGAATTTTTTTGGATTTTATTTTATTTAAAAAAAAGTTTTAAAACAACAGTTTTTACTTGCAACAATATTTAAAAATTTTAATTTAAAAAAATGGGAATTGGAAACTTAATTTTTGTTGTTGTAAAATTAGCTTTTTTGAGTTATAACACTATTGAAGTAAATAAACTTTGTGTAAATTTAAAAATAAATTGATTAATAAATTTATTAGAAAACTAACCCTCAAAGACTTCATTTCAGTTACAAATGAAGCAAGTTTATTTACATAAATATTTTTTTATTTATTTATTCACGTATGGTAAGTAAGTGCGTGGGAAAAAGTTTCCAAAAAACTACGGCTACCGCTTGTATTTATTTTACATTTAAGTTGTGTTACTAAAGCAGCTTAAATATCTCACATTTAAGGTTTAGCTTAACTAAGAAGTCAACAAATATATTAAACAAACATTAAAACTAACTGATGTTGCTTATACACTGAGTATTAAAGCAACATGTAAAACGGCTGAAAAGAAAATGTGTTAAAGTTTTTCTTTCTTTCTGTGATTGTTGTGTTGTGATTTAAGCAAATAGAAGAAAAAAATTTCAGTAATGCTAATTTGTAGTTTAAAGCATTACAAATGTCATATTGTTAGTTTTATAAATATTTACCAACATAAAGTGAAACCACAGAAATTTTTTGCATTTGACCATGATGGTTTGGTTCTCTAATTTGTTATATTTGCTTTAAAAATTCAAGCATGAAAAAGAAAATTGTCTTGTAATAACTGTATTACACTTTTTTGTTGTTAAATCGTATAACAAATGTAAATTTGATAGTAGTGATATTATAAACATCTACTTATAAGAAAATTACAGGGTAATATAAACTCTGTCGTACAAGCTTCATATTTTTAAAATGAGTATAAAAATTTTGTTAATGCCTTCTTGATTTAAGAGCACTAAGCTTAGACATAAAATTGTTCAAAAATTATTAAAGAAGCTAAAACTTTACATATTTACCACTAGCTATTTTAGGCGGTCTGGCCAGGTTCTTTTACTCTATGAGTGAAAATTCTTATAAAAAAAAATTCAAAACAATTTGTTAAAAATTTAGCTTTTGGTTAGTAAAAAAAATTTTTTTAAATAATTTTTAAATTTTGTGTAATTTTTTTGTGCAAGTGGCAACTCTGAAATTTGGCAGCTGTCACATATGTTTATTCCGATTATTAAAAATGGAGCACTTTACGAAAAAATAAATCGTTATAATTGTAATCAAACAAAGTAAAGTCACCTTCTCCGATGAAGCACTGAATGGCTTCGTAAATACAAAAAATTTGTCAAATTCGGAGAAACAAATGTATCCAAAACGAGCAACTGTCTGGTTCTGAATTTGGTAAGTCTTTACTTTTTTGAAGATGAAGACGAAATAACTTTTACAGAAACATGATAACGGAGTTCTTGTTTCTTCTGGATCTGCACGGCATGTGGTTCAGAAAACCGATTTATTGAAGCATGAAATGAAAAAGTGCCCTTTTACTTTGTTGAAAAGTGAGCATAAAAATAATTAATAATGATTTTTCTTAGGATACAGGCGTTGGAAAACAAATATTTATCTAGACAAAAACAAAGGCTATATTTCACAATAGATTTGAAGTACATATGATGTTTAGCATAGGCTTTGGATATAAACAGTTTTAGGATTTTCCTTCAAAAGATTGTGTGGGCAGAAAAAAAAAACACAGGAAGTTATTAACTGTTATATTAACAGATTCTCAAGCAAATGCTAACTGTAGTCTTTTAAAATCAAAGGGCATTTCAGTTGAAATCAAAGGTATTCTTGGTATCAAATTATATTTACTTCTAAAATATTTGATCAGAGCCTTTTCACCAATAGTCTGGTACTATTTTAAAGTTTTGGTAGGTTAATATTTCTTAGAAGTATAATTGCCATGACAATTTTTAGGGTTGGTAGACAGTTTGCCTGGATTTAGTGAACTTAAAATTTTTTTTTGAGAAAAACAACAGCTTCCATTATTATATCAATGACTTTGATGTTCCTAAAATCACATTCTCAGACTTATTACAAATTTCGATAGTTTAAGTTAGAATTTTGTGACTAAAACTTTGGAACTAAACCTGGGTGGATAGTTAAAGGTAAACTATCCGATGAACTTATTAATATTTTTAATATAATGTTCAATCAAAAGTTTGATATTTGACGTATAAAATCTTAACTTTAACTGTCGGTAAGTTGTAATATTGACTCTTGGAAATGTAGTTATTAAAAAACTAATTTAAATTATTTTTTTGGAATTTCGTTGGAAATTCACACGGCAACATATCTTGAAGAAAGCTTATGTATCAAATTTTAGAAAAATTTGTTCAAAAATCTAGTTTTAGTTAAGCACATCTACATTTTTATACTAAAAAGTATTCATAGTGGATCCAAAATTGTATGGCAACGGCCTTTGGGGTATGCAGAAAATTTCAATAAAATAGAATTTTAAGCATTAAAAAGCAATATCAGATAGACATCGTTGGTCCAAAAATATGACAATCTTCCTTGGAATATCAGTTGAAAAATAAAATTTAAATTTTTTTAAAAATTTTAATAAAAAGTAGGCGTGGCTGGCTCAAAAGAATATGAACAATAAAGATTTGTAAAGCGAACAAACAAACAAATATACAGAAAAAATATATATTTTTTTAATTAAGACTAGCACTCAGTTGATGACCCCTACTCATGCAATGCATTGTGTTGGAACTAGGAAAATAGGTTATGGGAAGGAGGAAATAGGGAGTAGTGTCTGTGAACATTCAATTTAAGCCCTCCTTCATCGAAAGTGGCAGGAAAACGTATTCAGGAAGATTATTCCACAGGCGAACGGCACAGCTGAAGAACGAATTCTCTCGGTAATGTGTTGTGCGATTCATTAGCCATTCCACTACAAATGGATGGGCTGTCCTCGAAAAACGTGTAGTGCGTATGAAGGTACGGTTTTCGGGAGCAATAAAAGGCCTATAAGCCTATTTCGTGTCATTAAATACGCTTCAAAAGCTGAAACAAAGCTTAAAATGGTGAAAAAAAAATATTCTTGCTTCACTTAGCTTTTTGTTTATTTGATAGCATTTGGTGAATACATTTAAAAATAATTTTTATTATGTTCACTTTGTTGTTTAAATTATTCCCTTTTCTACTGTTTTAATAAACAAATCCATGGATACATTAAGTTTATATACAAACATTTGTTTAATAACTTGGGCAAACAAACAATTAGAAATAAAACCCCTCTAAAGTACGTCATTATATGTATACACACACACACACATAATGTCATACAGGCAGATATTTAGTGTGATTAGACTGCGCTAAATTTTTTTTTTTCATTTTTGTTTTTATGTATTGGGTTACAATGGGGTAAAAAATATACGTTCATACTTTCATTCCAACACATTTACCTACACACGAGTACATACTCGTACTCTAAATAAATATCGACAAATATAGTTGTATTTGTTAAAAAAAAATATATAAAAAATAACTTAGAAATTAAGATAAGTTTTTATTTTGCAAAGTTCAGCTCATTGAAAGTAATGAGCAATTAAATAAATGGTTTGGAATATTTAAATAACGGGTATTTATGTTTATGTACTGCTGCTGCAGCAGAAGATAAATATCTTCCTCCTTAGGTCTTGCTTATTTTTTAGTTAGTCCATTAATATTAAATTTTTCTTTTTTAATTTTACAATATTTTAAAGGTCTTAGATACTTTCAATTTATATGGCCTGCTACTGTGATTAAAACGGTAAAGTTGTCTAGAAAATGTTACGGAAAAGACTTACGGCTGGGATTCACATCAGAAATATTTGGAACACTGAGCGAATATCACCTAAAATAAATGAACTTTCAATGATTATGGTTTAAAACAAAAATCACTAAATCACTTTGATGAATAGATTTCATCTTATTATGAATAAACTCTATATATACCAGCGAGATGATAAAGCAAAACGGCATTCTAGATATAACTAACGAACTGCTATCTTTTTGTTATGAAGAAGGCTGCTTAAGCTCCTGTTGATTTTATTAGATATCAAATACGACGATTTAGGGTTTCTTTTTGGAAATGTTAAACGAATAAAAAAAGAAGTTATTAATTCTAGTTTGGAGAAATAATAATTTTTTTCATATTTTACTTTCAATAATTGTGATTGTTTTTGATAACTTTTTTTTATGTACTTAACTTTTGTCGCTGTTTGTGACTTTGGTGGTTTTTTCATAAGTCCTCTAAAATATTATAAGATAGCTCTCCTTGATATTTAAAATTTTTTTTTTATGAATTTGATTAGTGATTCACCCCAAGGGGAAAGGTTACACCCAATTTTTAAATATTTTTTGTACAACATATTAAATTATTTGGAATTATAAAGGTTAACAAAATGTAAGCTTTATTCGTGCTTAATTCCAAATTACATTGGTGTGCAAAATGTTTTATTTTCCATGATAGTCTCATGGAAAATTTCAAAAAATTGTCTACTTAGTACAATAAGTACTAAAAAACTTTTTGTTTGCCTATTGATTAAAATTCTCATATTCAAATGTTTGATCAGGAATTTAACAAGACTGAAGATTCAGAGAAGAGTCTGATGAAATAGCTGTATAGATATGCTTCCCTCTTAGTACTTAGTTTAGGTTAGGTTAGGTTAAACAGGTCACCCGAAAAGAAAAACAAAAGTTGGGCTGACTTGGGTCCTCTGACGTGGTCCCTTTGTGATACCTGTACAGAGGAAAATAAAGAAGAGGAAGAATAGTGATAGCAGAGTGAAGGGAATGGAAAGAAGATAGAGAATGAAAGTGAGTGAGTCCGTTACACAAACAAACTTATTTTACTAAGTAAACAATTTTTTAAAAATTTTCCATGAGAATATCATGGAAAATAAAGCATTTTGCACACAATTAAGCACGAATAAAGATAAAATTTTCTTTATCTTTTTTTACAATATTGGCTTCTATGTTTCTTCCAATTAAAAAGTAATTTTGTGTCTATTTGTTTCAGGTTTAAATGAGGAACAGCAGACTACAACATTTACTTGTTGACAAGTTGCAGATTAAACTTTTGGGGAAAAATTCTATTTTACAGAGTTTTGGAAGCATTTTTTTTTAATTAGCACTTTTTACTTTGAACATCGGCTTACAGAGTCTATACTGGAAACGACTCTGCGATGCCCAGAATGACGGGCTAGTACCCTTGCACTTCAAATATGTACCAAGGCACATAGAATCCGTAGTCCTTTATACTTCAGCTTTTTCAACTGAAATTAAAATACCGACAGAGAAAGTAAAAACATCTTATAACACAAAATCTAGACTTTAAGGTTAAATACAAAATCGAACTTAACCTTGAAAGCTATCAAAACGATTGTTTTGCGCAATCTTTTATTTATTTATTCGGTTTTAAAAATTTCTTGTTTTTAAAACCGGATACTTGCCATTTTAGTATTTAATTTACTAATGACCTGACTGCATTTACTACTCTTTATTCATTGTCCTTGAATATAAAATTTCTAAGAAAAATTTACAGTTAAACTTCTATAATTGGAACTTTTCTAAAAAATACGCTGGTTTAAATATCTAGTACCTATTTTTATTTACGAAGACCAAAAATATCTATTGTGCAATTTGATACCCAGCGAAAATAGAATCTCGTTGTCGGCTTAGGTTTACTTACGTTTTCTGTATCTGCTCTCAGCTGGGTAAAGTCAAAGGTATTTTATAATATTTAAAAATTAATTCTATAATAAAAAAATCTCCACAATTTTAAAGGAATTTTTCTGAATAATGATAAAGTCAAGTTGTAGAATTTTAATTATTTCTTTCACAATTTTAAATATATAAACAATTTAGTGAAATACCCACTGTTTTCGTATTAAAAAATAATAATTTATTTTCCTGTTAAACAAGAGTTCACTGTTTCTATGCTGATGCTATTAAATTATGTTACGTACCTACATATTTGCTGAAAACTACTTTAAGAAATGTCAGAGTTTGCTGAGAAAAGTAAAAACCCACAGCAACGTTTAGCAATATAATTTATGTACATACAACGAAAAAAAAAAGTACACTAGGGTATATATTTGCTGGAGAAAAAAAAAACTTTTCATGATAAGACAAAAAATAAATACGAGAAAGAGAGATGGAAGAAAAAAAAAATAAAATAATTGTCTACGAAATCCTCCATTACATTCAGCAATTATTTTTTTTACGTTATTAAATGATAAAATTAAACTGATAAACTGCAGAATGTAATAAAAATCTGTTGAATATTTTTTCATGTAAAAAAAAATATTGCTCATGCATATTTAACGCATTTGAGAACAAAAAAAAAAAACAAAAAGAATTAAAAAGATCAAGTACATTTGCATTTAAGAATGAAGAAAGAAAATGTAGTGTGATGAGGCAGAATCGTTTAAATATTATGATTTTTCATTTTTAAAATTCTGTGATTTGCTGGCTGTGCGCCGTTTATAGTTAACAAAATACCCTCGTAAATTTCTTCCGTTGCTCTTATTTGGTAATATACGAGTACAATTTGTTTTTGCAAAATTTCGTGAATGCGTTAATTACAGTGTAAAGTTTTGTTATATATTTTGCATTTTCTCTAGATTATGTACGAGTTTTATAATTTTCTTTACATTGCAAACTCTTGAAGAAGAAGATGACTCTTTAAATCATAGTGAAATGATGCTTGTAGCTGTGTGACTGACAGATGACAAAGTAAAGTGTATCCGCCACAAAATCTCCCCATCTGAAGTGGAATTGCTTGCCTTTTTTTTTTTTTTTTGTTCTCGTTGGTATGGTTGTTTGTTTATACTTTCGTTGTTTATTTATTCCTACAGGCATGCTTGGCACTTTAAGCACACAAATGAAACTTTTTAATAAAAGTTTATACAGTGAAAAGTAATAGTTCCAACAAACACATTTTACTTTGGTTTAGTGATATCCAGTTTCAACGCCTTTATGTTCTAGTGTTAAATGTGTTAAAGAAATCAATTTTACTAAAGTCTTTTGTATGAGTTAGGACTTGTAAATTTATTTGACGAAACCTACTATCATATGGTACAAACACATCTTTGATGACGACTACCTATATTCGTCAAATGATGCACAATAATGACGAAAATTTGGTTTGGGTACAACTCCTGCTGTGGTGACCTTATGTACACAAATAAAGGATGTCTCAGTAAGATTGCACTTATTCATTTTAAAATAAAAGCATGCATTTTTGAAGAATGTTGGGATTTGTTTTACTTGATTCTAAAGAAAACATATTCCGATTAAGTATGAAATAAAATATTCGAGCCGACAATTCGTTAAATAGATAACGAAGACAATTCTAATTTTGCGAAATATAATCATCTTGTCCGATGAAGCTTATTTTCATGTAAAGGGCTTAGTGAATTCCTAAATTAAGCTAATTTGGGGCTCAGAAAAGCCTCATGAAATCCATGAGAAAGAAATGCACTCACAAATAGCAACTGTCTGGTCCGAATTTTAGAACAATTTGTACAACGAACACAGTTAACATGTTTGCAACGTCTTTTACTACGGCGCTTCTGTAGTTAAGTAAAAGGGATTTCACATTTGCCAAATCAGTAGCGGAAGTAGGTTTTCATATTTTCTTTTGCACTTGCCCTACAGTTTTTAATACAAAAGTTTACTTTATCTTTTTTTTCATGTTCTTTTGCCTAAAATTTCTTATATTTTGTTACAATCACTGACTCACGCAACAATATAAAACGCAATAAAACACACACACACACAAAAGAATGAAAACACAAAACGATTTGCCGAGTACAAGCAAATGCGTACTGAAAAACTAAAAAGTCTTTTTCCTCATCGGGTTGATCATCTAACAGAAGTTGCAATTGACTTGCCAAATGTGAAAGGACTTTTAGCTCGATTTCCATATTCATAAGCGAAAATAAACTGAATTAGTGTTGCCAGCATAATATTTACAAAACTCTGCTATTTCGTAACTGTATTCTTTATGCCAGTTCTACTGTAAAGTTTTCTAAAATGTCTTATTTGCATAACATGTTCATAAGCCCAAACAGACACTCATACTCGTATATAAATATTTATTTGTAACTTTGGCTGAGTGCGTGTTATGAGAAAATATTTCAAGCTACATACTCTTGTATGTATGTATGCATGAACGTAAATGGGCTCTGTAGCAAAGTAAAAAATTACACTTGTATGCTGCGATTGTGTACGCTTCATATCATACTAATCAGTATCTGCAAATAAGTACGAGTTACTTGTAAGTTTTATGCATATTTTTAATGTCATTTTCATTCCATTTAATCTTCCCTTTTCTTTGCATTTTTTTTTTGTGCTGCATTAATGGTAATTAATAGCATTGTTGTTAAAAATTAAATGAGTTGAGCGAAAGCTTATTAAAGCGATTCATATTCACTTTAAATGGTTGACTCTTGTAAACTAATGGAGAGACTTAAAGCCATGCATGTAAATCGTTATATATATATTATTATTATTATTTGATATTATAGATTAATTCAAAGATTAAATTTTTTAACGAGCATGGGTGACTACTAAGGTCTAGGTATGAATCGAATGTACGACCTCCAGATTGGTAGTTGAGCGCTCGAGTTAAGAATTTAGATGCTAAAAAATCGTTGTATGACTTTCGCTTTATTCTTCAAAAGTCAATATTTTGAATTCAAGGCAGCAATTTAAAATGTATAAAAAATTTATTTTAAGAAAAAAAAAAAATCAATTCGGCTGTGCCGAGTCTTATATACTCTTCACTGTTTTAGCCAAATATTCATATTTCTCTCACTTTACACATTCATTTTATACATCAAAAACATTAAAACGGTTAGTTTAGTAAGCTTAAGGTCGCATTATAAAAATTTATTTTATTATTTTTGAAGCGAAATATAGATTTAAAAAATTTTTTTTTAATACAAATTAATCTTAATTAAAGTTTAAATAAACTTAAAAATTAAAAAGGAATGAAAAACAATAAAAAAAAATTTCTCTCAATACATATTTTGTCTTAATCCTAAAGAAATAATAAATTTCAGTTCTAGGAACTAAAATTAACGAGTTGGTTCTAAGAAACAATACTTTCTGAGAGCCTCAATCTGCTGGCATTCAATTTTTAAATAAAAAAAATTCAAAGAAAAATATAAGAGAATTGCAAAATAAATATAATTTGATTTAATTTTGCAAACATTTTTTCAACCAAAAAAATTTAATGAAATATTTAATATCAATAAAGCTAAAAATTAAAAAAAATCTGTATGTATTCTTAATGCTTTTACACTCAAGATATTTAAAAGACACATACACACATACATACGTTTGTATTTTTCGTGCTTGTGTGAACAAACATTAAGCACATGTACAGCTTATAAATTTCTATAAAAAAATAAAGCAGAATTAGTGAAAATCTAAAATATCGGTTGAATTTAAAATTTTTCTCGACTAGTTGTGGATCAATTAATCAGATTTTTTGCACAAACATTATGAGTGGTATTTCTGACAAAAATGAGTACCACGGTTTTTTGTACGCTTTGTAGTTTAAGCAAAATAGGCAAAAAAGCCACTCAGAAAAATGAAAGTAGCCGCGGGACCACCGATCTTAAGCCGATCTGCCTAAGCTTTAATAGCAATAGAAAGACAGAAGCAACTGACAAATTGGTATGCTAAACATTTTTTTATGTTGCATAGGGGCTGCAGAAAGTTGATTTCAACGACTACACAGACAGATGGACGCTTAATCATCTTTTTATAAGGATTAAAAATATATATATTTTATAATATGACCCACGTGCGGTGTAGAAATTACACACACAAAAACGGAATAACAAACTTATATATACAATTCTTACCTACAGTGAAGGGTATATTAAATAATGGGCACCTATTCAACCTTGAAAAATATTTTTACTCCCCATAAAAAATAAGCCGAATGAAAATTTGTTATTTATGCACTACCAGCTCCAAAATACACTAGTATTTTTGTTCTATTCTATCCTGTTAACAAGGATTAGTTCTAGTAATTCATTAATATATCCTTGGAATGTGGGATATGATTTATTGAAATTTCTGTTCACTGCACAACAATAATCCTTCATCATAGTCATTTAAATTTTAATGACAAAAGGATTATAGCGTGTACTTATGCTTTAAGAGTACCACTTGTAAGTATAGGAAACTTCTAGGATAAATTGTTTCTGATTTAAAAAAAATTCACCAGTTTTGTATTGTCGAAGCTGGTGTCATATGTGAAAATATAAAATTATTTTAACATATTCCACAAGACAAGTAATCTTGTTTCAACACACATTAATAAAAACAAAAAAAAACAAAATTCAATAAAGTTCCTTTTTATGAAATATTTATACACGTACGTTGAAGCAGTATGTCAGTACGTGTTTTTGTAAATTAGAAAACAAACCGCAACTTTTGTCACTGAAAAAATCTTTTTATTTGTCTTTGGGCGAAATAAAAAAAAAAGAAAAATAATAAAAAAGGTTCAAATAGACAATAACTCGTATAAAAGAAAATGGCAGAATTAATATGTTATTAAGCTAACAAAGCTTAAGATAGAAAATTACATATTTAAGTAATAGTTAGTTTTAGACTTTAAGTAAATACTATAAAATTTGTGTTTTTATGTGAGTTTTCTTCTTTGTTTGTTTTCAGACAACCATTAGATCGCAAAAAGCAGCATATCAAACGTCCTATGAATGCCTTTATGGTGTGGGCTCAAGCAGCTAGACGTGTTATGTCTCAACAACATCCACATTTACAAAATTCTGAATTGAGCAAATCTCTGGGAAAATTATGGAAGTGAGTTGGTTATTCTTCAAAAAAAAAAAAAAAAAAAAATGTTTGTTAAAAATAAAAAGTAAATCTGTTGAAAGAATGTGACAGTATATTTTGTGACAAGCATTTAACTAGCTAGTTCATTAGGGAAGTACCATATTATCCCTTTTATAACTTCTTATTTTGTTGAAAATTTCAGTTTTATGGTTCCAGGTTCTTAAACACTAATAAAATCAAAAATTACAATTTTCTTCCATTTATGCATTTGTCATATGGAATGTCATTTTTCGGTGCAACATTTTTAGTCAGACCTATTTTGAACTAAATTCTATTGAAGCTTTTTCACTTTTCTTCTATTATGAATAAAATTTATTTTTTTTATCGCAGAAATTTCTTTGGTTTTGTAAGTTTTTTTCAAAAAATACACCCGGGGAATATTCATATTAATAAAAACTGCTGAAGGCTTTCTCTGGCAAACTATCCCACAGAGTTCTACAAAGTGGGTGAAAAGAAGTCATCCGAAGTTGTTTGGCTCTCGTTTTTTTCTAAATGAAAATGAAATGTGTGCCGTTCTGTTGGAACCACATGTCCTCCAGTCATAATTCATTTAATTGTGGTAGAAAAAACTGGATTAACATGGCCCTATAGCGCGCACCGTCCAGCGTGAACAGCTTGAACAGCGTGAACAGCGCACCATGCAATTACTTTGAGCGGGTGCATCACTCGTGGATTTTCGGTGCCCTTGAAGCGATAGTTTTGCTTGTTTACGTACCCGCTGAGGTGGAAATGAGCCTCGTCACTCATTATGATTTTGGTCGAAAATCCTCCACTTCGATTACTCCGCGTTCTTGGGGAATGTATCGCTCCATGGCTTGTTCACTTGTATTCTACATCTGTCTAGTTCACAAATGTCAAAACAGATTTGACATTGGCCGTCATTTGCAAAAATAACAGCATCTTCCAATAGGGCGATTTCTTTTAGCCCACCTTATATGATTCACAAGAAAATTTAATAGAATTCTCTACTACTCACACAAAAAAAATGTGTTGTCTTTGACCACACTGTCACATAACCACACTGTTATAAAATTTTTCATTACATTAGAAAATCTAAAAAATTACTGAATCTGTCACACAAATGAAATTCTAAAGAAATTCAAGCTACAGGTCTCACATTTTAAGTACACATTATTTCACTTTGAACACCTTAAATTGATGGATAGCCCACTAACTTATCAATCAGGGGTCGTGAATTTTGTGTGGATTAGGCAAGATGCTTCGTAGGTTTGTGTTATCTTAATGTTAGAATTGCTGATATACGAGTACACTGAATTTCATACTGACAGGTCATACGATACATACTCTGAAAGCATTTTGTTTATTTATCTATTGAAAAATGTCATTATCTTTTAACCTTTGACAACGTTTAATTCATGAATATAATATTTAAATGAATGATAAATATATTTTTTCAATTCAGTGAAATATTGATTCAATTACTGAAATATTTTATTGACTCAATGAAATTTTCTAATTAAAATTTATCATTGATTAAAAATAATGAATTATACTTTCAGTGTATGGCCTTGTCATTGGCTTTACTTGCGAAACAATCCTCTTACTAGTATTTACAATATAGGATAAAAAAACATAAGATAGGAGGAAATACTTGCATCAGTCAATGCAGGGCCTTTATCATCACGTTAGATATCAAGCAAGTCTATAATTTAAATTTTGATGCAATGATTTGTTGTCAGGTGGTATAGCTCACATTTGAAAATCTGTTTGACTATAGAATCCCGTAAGGCAACATTTTGGGAAACATTTCTTGACTTCAAGAGAGATGAGTGAGTTCTCACGAAATCACATAATTGACTTCAAAGCTGACACACTACTCTGGTCTTCTATACATGATTCTTAGAATTAAGAAAAATCATATATAAAGTCTACGTTGGATTAAAATAAAACAAAATAAATGTTTATGCAAGAAAAAACTTCATAAAGCAATTAAATATAATTTTGGTTTAAACATGTTGTCTTCTAAAATTGTCGGCTTTTGTTGACTAAATATTCTTATTGTTGTTCTTCTTATTCTCTTTTTATTTATATTTAAATGAAGCATAAAATATATTTTTTGTTTTATAAATTTTTTTTTATTTTATTTTTGATTTGTATAATTCTTTCCATCGTTGTCAATTAAAAATATAAAAATAAATTTAATGGTTCATTGAAAAGTCAAAAGATAAGAATAAAACAAATTGCTGTGAGATTTGTGTTTGTCTGTCCAAAAACATATTTATGAATATAGAAATATTTTCAAATAAATATTGTATTAACGTACTAACAATATAAATATATTCAGTGTGACTTATTGGTGATAAGGCTTTTAAAATAAATACTTGATTCACAAGTTTCATGTTTCCTCGAAGATCAATTATTATTTTCAATTCTTTAAACAAAAAAAAAATAAATTTAATTAATAGTTTGCATTTATTATTGAATTTTCTATTTTAATCAGTGAAACATTTTTAAAATTGAATTTTTTGCATAAAGTTTAATGCGTTTTTTTTTTAAACAAGAAAATAAAACTTTTTTATGTAAGCCAATTTCAAATATCAAAATATTTTAATTAGAAAATCACCATTTTCTTTTGTGTTAACTGAAAGAATCATATCTCGGCGCAGATTTCGTTTTAGAGTTAATTGGGTTAGGAGATATTTTTTAAGATATCTCAATGCTGCAGGACCTAGAGTTAGACTACTCTTCCATGCTACGACGTTATCTTGGTGAGTACGGAATTTTCGATGACAAGTAAGCCCACCAACCAAAAGAAACTTTGATCTTTAAAAATTTTATTTAAATATCACATAATTTTATTTTAAATTTTTACCTTTTTTATTTATAAAAGAAATTTCTAATGTTTATATCCTGAAGAACAAAAGTGAAAATTACAGCGAAATATCGATATTATAAAAGAAAATTTTTTCCATTTCATGCTGCAATAAATCGTTTGTTTCACACGCTGTTTGGCAGTTTTCTCTATCTTACTGAAACCACATATCTTCTAGATCCGTGCTTTCAACTAGAAAGCACAAGACCTCTGTTATCATGTTAATGTAACGAATGTCGTTCACAGTCATCTTCAAAAAAGTTGTGGGTGAATTTGTTTCTCATGGATTGCATGAGGAATTGCTGAGCCTCACGATTTCAAAATGTTGATGGAAATAAATTTCGTCGGAGAAAATGGCTTTTTTTTAAATTGGCATTGACTTCACTTTGCTATCGTTGATCTTTTAGTCCATACTTAATCGGAACTCTCTAAAAAAATATATGTTTTAATTTTAAAATGAAAAAGTGCTCACTTACTGATTCCCACTTTATAATAGATCTACATATAATTGAAAACAAAAACAACAATTTCATTATCTAAATTTGAGGACCACCTTCTGAAATATAAAAAAAAAAACAATGTTAGCAGTGAAAAGTACAATTTTGTAATTTATTTTAAACTTTACTAACATCTGCCACTGACTGCACGATTTATTAATTAAATAAACAAAAATAAGTGTTGGACACACTTTTCTCATTTAAAAAAATTTTTTTTAAATATTTATTTCAATTAAAGTTGTTGCCACAAGTAATAGACTTCTAACTTATTTATTCTTTGTATTGTGTTTTGTAGAAACCTTAAGGATACCGATAAACAACCGTTTATGGATGTGGCAGAGAAACTGAGAAAAACACATAAACAAGAACATCCGGACTATAAATATCAGCCAAGAAGGAAAAAAGGACGTTCTCTTACTGCTGGTGCTGTGCAATGTGGTGGCGATGGGCTTAGTGCAGCAGTAACAGCAGCTGCACTTATGACAATGACCAATGGTAGCAATAACAACAGTAATAATAATAATGGAATAATAGAAGTTGAGGCTAACAATGGCCACAATAGGAAAACAATAAATGCACAAATGGCAACAAAGTTAAATGTAAAAAATAACAATAACAAAAGAAGCCGAGAACCAACAATGACAAAACAAATAAATGGCAAATCAGCGTATAACACAACCATGTTGGAATTAAAAGAAACTATAAAAGGTGGGTCTGAAACAATTGGGTTATTGACTGAAGAACATGCATTGGCGAATGCCATGAATATGAGTAATGAAATTGAAACTGATTTTGTGTTTAGCCGTTATGACTATATAAAACGTTTAGATAGTCCAAGTTCAACTACAAGTTCTTTACAGTCATGTGGCACAGCTATAAATGAAAGCCAACAACCTTTAACTCCACCAGCCACCCCATACGGACGTAGCGTTCATCAGTCGGTGCACCAGCAAAATATGCAACGAACTATGATGCCTCCCAAAAAGAACGACCCTGTTGCTTTAAATGATTATAATTTAATTAATATTGAAGGACGAGACTTTACCTCTTTGGATGATTGTTCCTTTGGCAGTGCTGGTGGCGGTAGAACCATAAATAATGAACTAATTGAACATCAAAACCAATTACCACCATACACTTTACAATTCTATAATAATCGTCCCTCTTATGAACATCAAAATTGTCTGGAATACCAAACCTACAATGACAACAACAATGTTGGTGGTACTGGCTTTCCAGAGTACACAGCATATCGGCGCTCTGATTGTGCATCATCTCCCACGATACACACCATTGAATCGTTAAATTGTTTCAACATATCCTCACCGCTAACAAAGACATCACATGCCATGTCAACATCTCCAAAGTCAGCTGCAATAAATGGTAATAATTATGTGGCGCCATATGCTGCAATTCCTCATGCGAGCACTAATCTGCCGACGGCTGTGGCAAATGAAGATGTTGAAGTTAATATCGAACAATACTTAATAGATCACTTAATGCCAATAGAGCCCAACAATTCTACTGTGCACACAACGGCAACAATGATCACTTCCTCAGCATCGTCTTCTATATGTTGTTCGCCCCAGTTGGCAAGACAACATACAGAAACAACATCTGCTTTATTGGTTGCTAATAATAATTCTGCGAAATCTTTGTCTTGGAATTCAAAAATGCCACACGAACCACATGTGTTGCAATCTACCACACTAAATTCAACAACAGCATTAGCGACAACAACACCAACGATACCAACAACCACAGTAACAACATTATGCTGTTTGTCAACATCCCCAAACTCTTCAACATCATCCTGTTTATCATCGGCAACCAGTTCATTATTATCATCCCCACAAAAACATTCTACATCTCCAACATTGAAGAATTGCGAGTCAAGTTTGTTAAATTCTCGTGTACATGCTGCTGACAACTTAAATTGCTTCTATGTGCCCGGAGAACATACAATAAATGCTTTACCTTTAACAGCAGCCACAACAAAGGCACGAGTAGCATCAACCTTGATAGAAAACATCCAATTACAGCAGCATCAACAACAACAACAACAAGAGCAACATACACCTGAATTTTCCATGTACAATAATATGGATAATGATTACGTTCATAATCAACAACACAATAATAATCATCATGCTTTCGCCGCACAACATTCGAATATATCCTCCATTCACCACCAACAACAGCAGCTGCTATGGAATGGTTACAATGTACAATAAAAGTCACTTAGCTGTAATTAGTTTTAAATATTCGTGCATACATACTTTCATGTAGTCCTCCCACTTGACCTGAGATACGCAATTAAACTGATTTTCACTAAAGCTAAAGTTTATTAAAATATTAAAAATTAAAGAATAAATTCGAAAGTATTTAAAAATGAATTATGATTGACAGGTTGGTCAGGCTAATTAAGGTGATCCATTATTCGCGAAATTACTCTTAAATGACCAGGCTATCAAGTGACAAAGCATTATTTCTAGGTTGTACGAACTCAGTTCCCAAAGAAATAACTCCCCAAAACAAAAATTAAATGTGTTCTGCAAAATTATTGTTTGAAATAAAAAAACCAACGATTTTGGAGAATTAGTTCATTAAGTTATAATTTTTTTTTTGTTTTAAGGAGTTTTTACAACAAGTTTTAAAAATAGCACCTCTCGGTCGGCCTCTCAAAGATATTTATTTACTAAACGACAGCCTTCACTGACTTAAGCTACGGTCACATTAAACAAATATTTGTCGAAATAAGCATAACCATTACTTCAACTACATATAATAATGATGCTTTCGGTTTCGCTTAACTACAGCTCGCTGATTACGACAATAATATTTTCTTTTTCCTAACAACTTTAGTTTTAATTTTCAGGCAGCTAAAATATTGGGATTATTTTATGCACTTTATTTCATACAGTTACAGTGGTTTGAAGAAAAAAATATTTTTTATAAGATTTTGTTGAATGAAACATTGGTTTTACAATTCAATGATGGTCCCAGCAGTAATCAGCCATTATTTATGTGTATGTCATACCTTCCTTGGTAACGTTCTTCCATTGTACGAATATCTTAGTGAAATATTAATAGCCTGTTCAGCGATGTCACAAGAAAACCTGAGCGAACGAAAGCAAAGCACATTTGTATTAAAAGCAACAACAATGTACGAAAATTTGTTTTTGTTTTCAATACAAATATGCTTTGCTTTCGTTCGCTTAGAATTTCTTGTGACATCGCTGAACAGGCCATTAGTCTTGTTGTTGCTTTAACTTGGGGGTCACACGATCAAGTTTTCATTCAATTTTTAAAATTTCTCTCATTTTTTTACCAATACACTCACACTTTTAAAATTTGCTGAGAGTTTGTTTTCAATTTTTCGTTCAATTGAATGTTTCAAATTACAGTCAAGAAAACAGCTGACTGCAGTTTTTTATTCCAAATTTGAATTCTTATTCAAATAAGAAGGCATGAAGTTCTGTGGAACATGAATATTCCTGCATATAGACGGAATAATTTAAAAATTAAGGCATATAACTCTATTGCCGCCGAAACAAAACTGTCGGTGGAAGAGGTTAAAAAAAAAACATCTTGTTGAAAAACTTGCTTTGAAATTGCGTGCAGCCTACGTCACAGCTTTCAATTTTTGTGAATTTTGACAAGCAGTATATGTAAATTTCTTGAAAGAGAATTGTAAAAAAACTTGATCGTGTGACTGCAGTGTAATCTCCAATGTATTCAGCAAATCAATGCAAATGAGTATGTAAATAGTGTAATTTGATCTACATGTTACAGTCTATGTGTTTTAAATTGGGCAGCATAGCGCTAACTAATTGTAAATAGGGCTCTAATTTATGATTCTTGGCAAATTCTGAATCGCTGAAATGAAGTATTCCGAGATTTTCTGCTCAAGTTGTTTCATGATCTGGGCGTACAACAGACCTCTGAGCAGAAGACGATATCGGATATAACCATTTATCGCGGTTTGAATAGTTTATGCATAAAAAAATAACAATTATCATGATGATTATGAGATCTGTTTTAAAAAAGACAATAAATTTTTGACACTCATTACTTGTGTAGATGGCAAACAGTTACTCTAAAGTAGTCAAAGTATACAGATTTTAGGAAGTCGGTGATTTATTTTATATATTTTGCTGGTAGGCTAAAAAATTTCAAAGGACAGTATGATTTTTAAAATAATCCCACCAAAACACATACATTGAATGTGATAATAATATTTTTGGAAAATTGTACAAGTGGACATTTGTTGTCCTGTGTTATTACTTAGGCTATACCACCGTGTTTAGTTAATGAAGGAGAATGAGAAATGTCACCTGGAGAAGATTGTTTCCTCGCAAAAGTTTTCTCGTAACTTATAAGGGAACTTTGCATTGTGGTTAAGTGGGTTAGTTTAATTTAATATAATTTTATAATTTACATACTCGTATATTTTTATAGAAATCCTTTTTTTGTTTGTTTATTGAGTGCGTAAATGTTTGTAGTTCTGTACTTATTTAAACATTATTATTTTGTATAATTTTGTTTGATATTTAAAATAAGTTTAAAAAAATTTCTCTTTTTTCATCAAGCTCAAGTGCACATTTTTTTCTTGTTAGTATTACGGGTAATCTGAAAGAATTTAATTCTGTATATGAAATGAAAAAATAATAAATAAATAAAATAGGCAGAATAAATAAGTAAAATTATTGTTGCTTTTAGTTTCTGCCACTCAAATTATTAAATTAAAAACCTTCTGGTATTTTATGAAAATATTATATAGAATTCTAGAAATTTAGTTTCTGCTTTGGGAAAAAATTGTTTTTAATTTTGTTTTTATTTACGCATAAAAAAGTAACTTAAATAATTTATTTTAATTAAAAACAAAATTGAAAAGTTAAAAATTGATTTGTGAAATTAAATTTTTTCTTAATTTATTTTTTTTTTTTCATTTAATGCGTAAAGAAGTTTATATTTTGTTCTAAAAACTTATTTTACAAAGAATTGCAGTTAAAAAAATTATATTTCTATAATAGACAATAACAATGCGCAATTTTTTTGTATAGTGCGAGCTACAATATTCCTTTTAATGTGAAAAGTTTTTAATACTTCATGACCACTGTAAACGAAATTATGAAAGCAGATCGAAATTTAATGATTTTGTCCCACAACCAATTCTTTGATTTTTTATTAAATTTGATTAATGCACCCAAAAAAATCTATTGTGCAACTCATTTCCCACCTAAAACAATCCAAGATTCTTTAGAAATCTTAATTTTATTTAAATAATAATGAATTCGCCTTGATATTAAAATATTTTAAAATTTGATTGATATACTTCACTGTATGTGAATCAAAAAAACTTATGCAAATGTCATATCATATCCTTTCTAAGTATATCCTTAATTTTTAATGGAATTTCTACACCATACATTTGATATACAATAAATTATTCTATTGAGAATCCGTACAAATGGCAGATTGATTTAGCGATATTCGTATATCCGTTTGTTTCCGCAGCCCTTTCAAAGTTGTATATGATAATTCGTTCTAAAATAACGTAAAAATTTATTTTTTATGTCCATACAAAGCTCATGCTCTTAGAAACAGAACAAGGCACACATATGTGTGCCTTGGGATTTCACTTGGACAATATATAAATATATAAAAATTATCCATTTATACATAAATTTCTCTCTTCAAAATACACATTTGTGTTACCGGGGATGAAAAGGGGTAGGTTAGCATAAATTTTGTTTGAAGGACCTTTAGAATAAGAGTCAATAGTTTGGTATAACAACATGTTACTTGTTGCTGCAGTCAAGTTGTAACAAAATTTGTCATGATTTGCTCATTCATTTTTTTCAACATCTATTTTGGTTTAAACACAAAACGAATAAAATACGTAGTAAAATTGGTTGGTACTTTTTTGGTTATTAAGGGTGTTTTTTATAGACGTATATAACTTTAAATTGCAATAAAACAATGATGGATTATTCGATTGTCATGAATTTTATTTATCCGAAAGATAATTTTGTGGCATTACATTTATATGATTTCTGGCATATGACGCCACGGCTGGCTTGGATGTAGTCCAATCTGGACGTCCAACTTTCGATGACTTTTTCCAACATTTGTGCTCGTATATCGGCAATAACACGCCGAATGTTGTCTTCCAAATGGTCAAGCGTTTGTGGCTTATCCGAATAGACTAATGACTGTACATAGCCCCACAGAAAGTAGTCTATCGGTGTTAAATCACAAGATCTTGGAGGCCAATTCACAGGTCCAAAACGTGAAATTAGGCGGTCACCAAACCTGTCTTTCAATAAATCGATTGTGGCACGAGCTGTGTGACATGTTGCGCCGTCTTGTTGGAACCACAGCTCCTGGACATCATGGTTGTTCAATTCAGAAATGAAAAGGTTAGTAATCATGGCTCTATACCGATCACCATTGACTGTAAAGTTCTGGCCATCATCGTTTTTGAAGAAGTACGGACCAATGATTCCTCCAGCCCATAAAGCGCACCAAACAGTCAGTTTTTCTGGATGTAACGGTGTTTCGACATACACTTGAGGATTAGCTTCACTCCAAATGCGGCAGTTTTGTTTGTTGACGTAGCCATTCAACCAGAAGTGCGCTTCATCGCTAAACAAAATTCGCTTATGAAAATCAGGAACAACGGCAATCTCGTTTTGGGCTCATTCAATGAATCTACGCTTTACTTGTTGATCGTTTGGCTATTCATGATGAATTGCCAAGGCAAACTGAGAATAAATCATTTAACAGCTGTTAAATTGGTCGCCATCTTGAACAGTAATGCCAACTTAAAGTTCTATACGTCTATAAAAAACACCCTTGAGTTGGCGTACATTCCACTCTTGCCAATTTGTGACTTGTTAATTTTAATATCTCAGTAGTCTTTCGAAAAGCTTTCAAAAACATGAAGAAAATCCTGTATTATTTATTAAGCTCGGTATTTTGAAATTATTTCAATGACATTGAATTTGATTTTTTTTAGGTCTCTATAATTTGAATTATTTTAGGAAAAAAAATATATAAAAACAGGCTTGCTCGCCGAAGTTTTGTAATTTAAAATTTGCCTAAAAATATGAATGTGTTCGTGTTAAAAAAAAAATTTAAGTCATTTGTTTTTATTGCTATGGCATAACATAAAAAAATTTAAGTGTGAAGTTCTGTTTTAATATGAATTTTCTCGATTATTTTAACTTTTTCTCTAGACACTTGAATTTCAAATTATTAACAGTCCACTGTATTTTGACTTTTTGCCCGGGTATTACGATTATTATTTCTGATAAAACTATTCACTACAGGTTTTTCGCCTGTTATAGTTTAAAATTCAGTATTAGAGATATACAGAATTCAAATGCGACCTAATTGATTTTTTAAAAATGATATTCTAAAGTACAAATACTTAATTGACTAACAATCAATCTATCAAGCTCTAGTAAAAGATTCTACAATTGTTGCTTATGGTGCAAAATATTAACAATTTTATGTTGACAATTGTCTATGTAAATATAAATTTTATTCAAATTTAAATAATGTGCACACACAATTGTAAGAAGACCTTTTTTTAAATTTGTTTGTACAGGTGTGGCATTAAATAAAATTGGAAAACTTTTTTGGTGTTGTTGGCATTAATTTATTATTAAAAATGTGTGTGTGTGTGTGTGTGCTTGACTGTTGATTTCTACTTTATTTTTTATTTGTTCTGCAAACATCAATAAACAAATAAATTGTACAATATTCTTTTATGATTCAAGGGAAAGCTTTAATAGAACTCGTCGCTGTCAATGTCAGTCTATAAATGAAAGGAGCGTAGCGTTTTCTAACAGATTTTTTTTTAGTTAAAAAAGAAATAAAAAGAAAAAAAAATGCTATAGGATAAATGTTGTTGACGGTGGTTTAACACTATAATACAAGTTTTAAGATTTTCATTGGATTTTGTCAGCTATTTTTTTTATTATTATTTTTTTTGTTAGCAAAATATACAAAAAATTTTCTAAAAATAATGAGATATTGTTTTCACACTATTACACTTTGTCATTTAATTTGAATTTTTGACAAGTATTAGCGGGTAAAGCCCTCATAAATGTCAAGTGTTTTTAAAACTAGAAAATATTTTTATTGTTAAACTCTGTTTAAAGTTATTGTGAGCTGCTTAGGCAGAGGGCACTGATCCCAGGAGAGCTAAGCATAATCAGTCCTACAACAATTACGAGTGATAATAATAATATTGTGCTAAAATTAAAGGAATTTATTTATATAATGCGGTATAAGGGCACATTTCTGTTTTTACCCGGCCTTGCACGGTTCTTTACTCTATGAGTACGAAGATCGAATATGCAAAAATTTTATATTTTTATCCAAATCCAACTTAGATTTTTATTAAAATTTAAATAGACCATGCCCACTTTTTAAATTTTTCTCAAATTGGAAAACTTCTAAATTGATTAGGCTAATTTTTTTATTATATATTTGACATAACCCAACTTATATTTTTCTCTTTTTAATTATTTTTTAATATAAATAAAAGTTGAAGGCAAAACAAAGTTTGCCGGGTCAGCTAGTACATTTATACATATAATATTTATTGTATGGAAATGAAAAAGAAAGAGAGAAAAAATATATTATTAAAAAAATAATTAATTTCAGTTCACGAAAAATTCACTTGTGGAATTGATATTTTTAAAAGCAATAAAGTGTCTGCAGGTGATCAGTATTTAAATAAAAAAAATTTTAATTTCAAAAAAGATATCTAATAAGAATGCAAAATAAATTTAATTTTATTTAGTCAACATTTTTTAATTGAGTTCTAAACTTCTAAGTGAAATAAAAAAAAAATTAGTCACACTGTAAACACAAGCCGTAACGTAATTTGAAACAGCAGGCACAATTAAATTTTTCTCTTAAATGCAAGTTTTTACGTTATTCCTGTGTTGCGGTATGCCAGAGAATTTCTCTTAGATAACAAGCAGGAAAAATACTCTTACAAATAAAACTAAACACCAGGGATAGAAGGTGCAGTATTATGTATGTGTAGGAAAAAAGTATTGCTGTGTTCATTGAACATGACAAAATCGAATTTTTCTGTAGTAGTAAAAAAATTAATAAACAAAATTTTAATAAAAACTAAGTATAGGCTACGTTCAAAATTGATAATGTGAAATTTAATTTGTAAAGACAGTTTACATTTTATTAAAATTTTATTGCATAATCTGGATGGATAGTTTTTGAAATTCTCATGTAGTTAGCGTAAAATATATAAAAAGAAAAATAAAAATATTTAATAAAAGGTAATAAAACTATTAGAATCTTTGGAAGCATTATTAAGATAGCTGATACCACGGCTATGGGACTTATGCATGTGATGAGTTGTGTGTTACGATGCGCCTTTAAAAAAAAAAAAAACAATTATACTAGTCTAAAATTTATAAAAAATAGACACTTTGTTGTATACAATAACCAAGAAGAAAGTCTGGTCCATCGTACAAGATTTTCAAAACAGAAAAATGTTGATCAACCATAAAGCGACTCACTTTTGTCTGCGGAGGCATCACACTGACTGACTCTCAAACAGAAGAAATTTATTAGTGATATTATGACGCATGATTAAAATGAGAACTGACTTTACAAAAGCCCAATATTATGTACTTTTCATTATGGTAGCCAAATTATCAAATTTTTAAATTCGCACATTCTTGTTAAATATTAAAAAAAAACCTGAAATAGTTTCTTCTTTCATTTTATATACATTCTTTTTAATTTTATATATGTAGGTTTCCAATAGGAGTTTTATTATAATTAATTTAATAAATTCAAGCTTAGTCTAATTAATAACTTTCAATACTTCTTATTCACAGTTATAATATTTTATACCCGGTTTGACGACCGATCTACTCTTTGTCCGTCTTAAGCATAACTCTTTTTCGTAAGTGGTTTGATGGCCGATCTTACTTCTTCCACGTCTCGAACACAACTCCACCCTCTTGCTTTCTGCCTGTCTCGTAATTATAAGTATGTCATGTCATTGTTGATTAGTTAAGTCGTATTATTACAGTGTTGATAGCTTAGTACGTAATTACCCCGTTCCAACATATATATTCTTCCACTCTTTATTTATTTATTTATTTTTGTATTTAGTTCTAGAAATTTATATACATGCATGCCATTTCGTTAAACATTTTACAAAAAAACAGAAACTAATGAAAACTAAAAATTTTTGTTATATTTTTTTAAATCTTTGCCATTTGGTAGTCAAGGTTAAGATTTGTGTTTAGATTTATGAGAAAGCGTTCACACGAATGCGCTCTTATGGGAATTTCCAGATTATCCTTAAGAATTACTAAGGGAAACTTCAGCTAAAAGGTGATATTGAATTTTTTCTAATAATTGTAAACTAATAAAATGTAACGAACTGTGATGCTAACATACATATTATTCATGTAAATAAGCTTGCTTTTAGCACTTCAAACGTAAACAATACGTTTTATCTCAAACTAAAAGTGGGCGACGGCTGTTCTACACAATTGTAGAACGTACATGGTGTCCCCCGGGAAGGTATATTATTTTGTTTTGCCGCCATTTTGGTAAATATTAGTGTTGACAGTTCATATTTGCCAGTCGTGAAGTAGACACGTGGCAAATTTATTATGGAAAAATATTCGATAAACCAACGTGTTTTAATTACCAGGATTACAATGGAATTACTGTGAGACCTCTTTCCACAACAAGTTATTTCAAGAAATGGTGATGTTGATTGGCCTCCACGGGCACCTGATTTGATTGCACCGGGCTTCTTTTTGTGGGGATATCTGAAAAGCAAGGTTTATGCAAACAAAGCAGAAAATCTTGAGCAACTCAAACAAAATATTCGCGATGCAATTAATGAAATACCGCGTAAAATGTGTGAGAATATAATGAAAAATGTGATCAAAAAGGCTCGCAATAGTGAGACTAACAGAGGTGGACATTTATCTGATATTGTATTATATACACACAGAAAACAACTTCGGTTGTGATACTCGAATTCGTTGCCAATCGAATTTTGGCGGTTGCACGTACTATCATAGAATTCGAGTATACCAACTGAAATAATTCGGCAGACGCAACTGAAATATTACAAAAAGTATTGCCACTAAAATAAAATAATTGTCAAAAATTTTAATTTTCACCATTTATTAAAGCCACAAACTAAGTTGTGACAAAGAAATAAAAAATATAGTATAGGGTCCCCCATCGAACGTTTTTTTTCAACTAGTGCTTATTTCGTGAATGGTAACACTTAGCTCATGTCTGATTTGACAGATAATTAGCTTTTTTCTTCCGCTGAAAGAATATGGTTGTGTTTTCGCTTCGCTAAGTATGCCTGCGGTCGACTTACAGAAGATGCCGATTTTGCCAAAAAAATCATCTTTTCAGAAAAATTGTCGCATTTGGGGCACAGAAAACTCGCACGCATACATTGAAAAGCCTACGCACCCAAAACGAGTCACTATTTGGTGCGGATTTTGATCCAGAAGGATAATTGGGCCATTTTTCTTCGAAAATGAGCAAGGAGTGGCCGTTAGTCAATGGCGATCGTTATCGGGCCATGTTGAACGAATTTTTGTTCACAAAAATCGAAGAGGAGGATATTGACAACATTTGGTTTCAACAGGACGGCGTTACGTGCCACACAGCCGAAGCTGCACTCGATGTTTTTATAGCATTTTCAAAAAAAAAAAAAAAAAGTTATTTGGCGGACTCTATATAAAGACTGCTTTAATTTCTTGTTTGACCCTTCTTAGTGTAGGTCTTCCCAGCTTAGTTTATGAAATACATTCGTGTTACTCCGAAAATATATTGAACCATAATACAAAACTTCAGTATAAACTCGACATATGTACGAAAAAAAAAAGCTCACAAAAAATTTACATCTTGCGGCAAATGATCTATTGATTTTCCTGTTGGCAGCCAATGGCGATTAATGAGAATAGGAATGATTTTTTTTATGATAAAAATAAAATTTTTATATTCATTTTCAGCTTTTATTGTATTTTATTTGAGAAATGTTAAAGAAACTGGCAACAAATTTATTATGACAAAATAATATCATTTGTAATACTGGGTTTCCTTTCATATTAGATATCACAATCAATAATTTACTATAATAATAGTATTTTCTTTCTATGCATGAATTTTAAGCAGTTGTCTTCAACGAACATGTACATTTTTTGTAGCCCATGATATATCGGTTAAACCAAAAAATATGAAAGTTGTAAGAATCACCTTTTATTTATGAATATAATTTTTTGGCTACAAATAATAATAATGATAGTCTGTTATATAGATATTAATAGAATTATTATTACAAAATATTAGTTGAAATAATTGATATTTTGGAATTGTAATCGATTTTCAACCAATCTTTTTTCTGTGTGTACATAATTGCCGACATTAAATAAAACATTTATCAATATAAGATCCCTTCTCTTTCATTTAATCAAAAATTATTAACAAACAAAGTTGTATACATTCCTGGCGGACACCCTGATTTACATTTTGTTTTCATATTGTAGTTCTCCAGTGTTGTAGAAAATAATAGGATTGTGTATTTTGTTGTTTTGTGTAACAATTTTTTCTACATTTATTTTATTTTTACATTTGTATACTCGATACTAAGGACTTTACACTGAAGCGTGAACTCCGTTACTATCTAAGAATGCATCACACCGGCTTCAATATGCCAATCAGTTAGTCAGTCGAAGTTGATGTACCCTATATTTTTACTATGTTTCAATTAAAAACTTTTAACTCAAATTAATCTCTAGAACATTTCAAATTTCCCATGCCTGATATAGAAATAGACCAAAAAGGATTATGAATTTTTTGTTGGTATTTATTTTTTATTTATGTGCACACGAAACACTTGCCGTGTTATGTGAGTCCCAAGGGTATGAGTTAAAGAGGTTAAGTGTACAGAAAGAAATAATTAAGTAATAGAAAAAAAGATAAAGAAACAATATCCTTGTTGGGTCTTCGTATTAATTAACCTTAACAATGGAGCAAACGATGAAAAAAATGTTAAGCAATTTACCCACAGTTGGCAATAATAGTTTCTGTATTTTCATGTTTATGACCGTATCGTTACTAGTTTTTCTTAGCTAAAAACTGTCAAGCATTAAATTATTGATATAATAGCTGAGTTCCCGTACTCTACTTTGGTGCCCAAACTTAACCAAACCTATTCACGTACCCAAAATTTCGGCAAGTGAGAAGGAATTTGATAGAGTAATATTCTACTTCTTCCTGCCCGAAACAGCAATCAGCTGTTGCAAAACCCAAGCAATCAAAATTAAGAAAGAATTTCTTAAAAGTTTAAATAAAAATATTATTTATTTTTATTTATTAACAGTAAATAAATTTACATATTAATAACATTAGAGGAATATCTAGAGGCAAGTGTTTTCTAATTGTGGAATAGTCTAATGTTTTTATTGACTCCACCAGACTGGTTGTATCATTATACCAGGATACTAGATGCGACATCGTGAGTGAGCTTTTGCATATTGGGCACAAAGGTTGGTTTTTCTTTTCCACAATATGCTGGTGTGTTAATTTACTATGACCAAGTTTTAACTTGGTATTTTGGTTTGGCCAAGACGAGTTGATTGAGTTGTGATATCCGTTTGGAGTTTAATGATTTCATTCCTTAATTTGTAACTTTTGACGTTTTTTTTGCTATGATTATTGTGCATTATTGTTGGAGATTGGACTGATTCTTTGGCCGCCTTGTCAGCTACCTCATTACCTAAAATACCTACGTGTCCTGGGCTATAAAGTAGTTTAGCATTTCTTTGCCTTCACGGACATTAGTTGTTAATGGTTCATTATTACTTGTGTTTTTAAGGGCATTAATTGATGATAATCAACAATTTTTGATGAAAAAATTGAGGTATAGTGAGGAAGAATACCGAATTTTTTATTATTTTTAAATAATAATTTGAAATTTTTATGATGCCTTGAATTAAAATGTTAAAACACTTTGAAATTTTCTTTGGGCCTAAAAATTTGGTTTTTGCTGTTTCCGTACTTTTAAACATTTTTATGTCTAATTGAGAGCTATTTTTCTTTACTCTCAATTGACCGAAATTTACCCAAAAATTTACTTGACTGGGGCTAGTATTTATTTAATTAAGTTATATATTTATTTGAATTAATTTTTTAAATTAATTTACGAGTAGTTGAATTTTCTTTCGAACATACATAAGTTTAATCTTAATAAACAAGTTACCTCCTTTCAACTTTAATTACAAGGTCGTAGATATTGTTTGCCGTACACGCAATTTTTTATCCTTTCATTATTTTGTAGTATTTTTTTTTTTGCTTATAAACTTTTTATCCTTGAAATTGAATACCATTTACAAATTAAGCCGCATGTTCATTGGAATTGATAAGGCAGCGGTTTTCAAACAACGTAATTTCTAATACAATGAGCAGGTTATACTCGTATGTATGTGAAATTAGTTTTCTAAAGCCGGAAGTGTTAACTTAAACAAGAAAAGTTCATTTGACTGTTCATGTGTAAATACATATGAAATGGAAATAACTAAACCACACACTGCAATATTTTAAATGTACGAGTACATATACAAGAACTTCTGAACTCAGAACGTGACTATTGCCAAACAAACAGGAGGCTGTTAGTGATGAAAGCATGGCAAACAAAGAAAAAACTATACAAGAGTGTAAATACCTGTATTTCCATATCTTAAGCAAATAGAGCAGAACAAGTGAAACTACCTATACACATACAGTGCCGGTGAAAATAATAGCACTTTCTTTACTACCGTAATAAATTAATTCGAAGTTTCTCTTGAGATGTTATTTTTATTTTCCTAAAGTTAACGATTCTTTTCATATAAAACAATTTCTTTACTGAAATGTAAAAAGTAGTATCAGACTATGATGGGCTATTTTCATTATAAATTATTTATTTTATTGTTATATCTATTGTAGAATAAGGGTGTGAATATAAAACTTTTTTATAAATTTATTTTGAAAATATTAAAAAAAAAAAAAATTAAAGATATGGATAAAAACGAATTATTTTTTTTTTAAATAATTTTTAAAGTGAAAAGTTGTGCAGAATTAGGACAGTTGCATCTTACGCAATGTAATACTGTTCTCTAAAAAGTTAAAAATCAAAGGGAGAATGTGGCAATCTGCCATTATAAATTTATTTACTTGTCATAGCAAAAATTAGCTTTTTTAGGAAGCTACAGAGCTAAAAAAAAGACTTTATCGCGTTTGCAATGTATTCCATGAAAGTTTTCATTGATGACTGGAAAGCATTTTAGGCACGCTTTTAAAATTTACATATGAACGTTTAAACTGACAGTTTCTAAATGGAGGAAAATTTAATAGACGGATGAAGGTAAAGTTGCTTTTATTGTTGCAAAAGGTCAAGGAGCTTAAAGTATAATAATTTAGAAATGTTTTATAGTATCAATGAATTTTAGAAAAAATTGTGTAGCCTTATTCAGAAGAAGAAATGCTTCTACTTTGGATCTTTCAACGAGATAATCACTCAAAGAACCAAAAAGCCTATTCAGTATTTTAGTAAATAATATTAAAGTTATGAACTTTTCCAAAGCATAGACATTTTTTATACATATTTTAATAAAGACTAAATATTTTATCGACAAAAAAAGCTAAAATAAACAAAAAGAAGCCTTGCTTCAGTGCTACTTTTTTCACCGCAGCTACACATGCGTTATATTAATGTTTTGGCTTTGTGTTTAACTATAGGGTCCGCCATCGAACGTTTTTTTTTCAACTAGTGCTTATTTCGTGAATAAGATAATTAGTTTTATCCTTCCGCTGAAAGAATATGGTTGTCTTTTCGCTTCGCTAAGTGGGCCTGCGATCGACTTACAGAAGATGCCGATTTTGCCAAAAAATCATTTTTCAGATGAAGCTCATTTTGGTCTTGGCGGGTATGTAAACAAGCAAAATTGTCACATTTGGGGCACAGAAAACCCGCACGCATACATTGAAAAGCCGACGCACCCAAAACGAGTCACTATTTGGTGCGGATTTTAGTCCAGAGTCATAATTGGGCCATTTTTCTTCTAAAATGAGCAAGGAGTCTAACGGCCACTCTGGCGATCGTTATCAGGCCATGTTGAACGAATTTTCGTTCACAAAAATTGAAGAGGAGGATATTGGCAACATTTGGTTTCAACAGGACGGCGCTACGTGCCACACAGCCGAAGCTACACTTGATGTTTTATAGCATTTAAAAAAAAAAAGTTATTTGGCGGACCCTAAGCTACTGGTTAACTATTAATCATTAATATTTTAGCCAAGACTTTCTTTATGATTAATTTATGATTTACTTAGTTTAATATTAAAATTATTTTAATGGATTTGCTTGCTAAGGCCATCTTTAATTCATTTGCGACATTCGATATCAATCGAAATTTTTATTTGAAATCTACTCAAGTTTTGACAAAAAGTGTCCAGTGTTGAAAATTAAAAAAAAATAAAATTATTTTATAAAACCGGACAACGAATTCTTGGCTAAGACGTTAATGAGCTAAAACTAGTTACTGACTTTTCATTCTAGAGTTGTTATTACTATTATTTATCTAGATTCTCGTTTTAAAAAGTTTTCAGTGATAATTTGTTTACATCTCTTTTAAAAAGTTATTGTAAGATAAAACAATTATTATTTGAGGAAAACATATGTCAGTTTTGCGTCTACAATGTCAAATATAGTTGCTGTTATTTTCTTTTTTTCCGGAAAATCTTTCTAAGTTCTATTAACATTTTTAAGACTTACATACACAATAAATTATTTTTGCATTGTATGTATGTGTATGTAACAAACATCTTGCTAAATATTATATTTCAAAGCAAAATAATATCAAATAAATAATGGACATTTTCGGTTTTCTGTGCCTGACACAATAAAAGTTTCCTTTTTTATGTACTTTAGAGTATGAGAAAGTTATTAAAAATATTCACAAGACAACATGATGACAGCAAAGGCGGTACTACTGAATGAAAATAAAAATGTACGTAAAAGTGTGCCATCGCACATTTTCTAAAAGTTTCAAAGAAAGCAAAGTTAAGAAAGAAAATTTCAAAGGCTGTTCAAATTAATTAAAAATTTACTTGTTGAAGTAAAAAATAAAAAATTTTTTTTTTTAAAGTGGTCTATAAATAAAATAATAAAGTAACAACTGTTGTTCTGTATTTGGAATCCAATTTTTTTGGAAGTAAAAAATTTTTAGATTTTTGTTAATTTGTTTTTGCTTTATTGTGACTGAGAAAAGATTGAGTGAAATTATAAAAAATTAAGTTAAATTTGGCTGTGCCAAATATTTATATTTTTCACTTTCCATATTCTTCTTAAACATAAAACTGCTAGTTTTTTTTATATTAATTTTTATTTTCGAGCCTGCAACTTTTCGTAGTGCAAAATAAATATAAATAAGCATTGATGGAATGTGAATCATCATTTGTTAGTATGTGAAAATAAATTAGTTTACGAGATACCCAAATTTGATATACTGCTGGTATAAATATTTACATTTACTCTTCTTAAACATTTTTATATATTATTGATGTTTATTAATTTTTTTTTATCCTATTTTTATTATTAATATTTTTATTTTTGAATAAAATTTTTTTTCTCAAAAAAACAATACAATAATGTCCTGTTTCATTGCTTTACACGCAAAGAAAAAAGATGGTTGAATATGGTCACCTCAAACATAGTTTGTTCTTCACAAAAATATTATTATTAATTTGAAGCATCTAAGCATTATTATGATCACGATAAACACGTTTCTAGTTATTTTTAACCATATTATGTTTAGCGTCTTAGATAAACCATTTCATTATTATATTATTTTTGATAAAATTTTCCTTGAAATCATAAATATGTTTATAGTAAACATAATAATGAGAAAATAATGTTGAATGTAAATTGTTTTCTATTTTGTCTCTTCCGCCACCATATAAATAAAGTGAGTATAAAACAAAAACTTAATCGTTCAAACTCAACTGAGCTTTGCGGCTGAAATGGTTGAGTGGCGGGTTTATGCTTCTTAACTAAATATTCCAAGGTTCGAATTCTGAGAGATTCAAATAAATTTAAAAAAAAAAAAATTTATTTATACAAAAAATTTATATTAAATTTTTTACAAATATTAATATAAAAAATATATGTAAGAGGGTGGAGTGAAATGGCCTAAGCATTTTTTTTCATATTTTTAAATTTCCCGTATTATTAATAAATAGATGACCCTAAACAAAACTTTAATTTATACAAAAGCTCTAAGACCTATTTTTTATGTTTGTTAAAGAATCTAGAGCATGGGTTCATAATACAGGAAAAACAAAATTTGGAAAAAAAATTTCGCTCCACCCTAATGTGTAATTAAAAATAAAAAATTTTTTAAATTGTTTAGCCCTGGCCGGGGGTTGAACCGCAACATCTGCTGTTGAAAGGTGTTTTTAATATTTTTGATTTAAAAATATACATATATGGTCATCTAACCATAAATGTTTCCACCAGAATATGGTTGCCTCAACCATATTTTGTCTTTGCGTGATGTGTCAGCCAAAAGCCCTATTTGGTTTCGAGCCATATACTCGCTAAGATAATATCTGAGAGTAATGAAAGGCATAGATTTTTGTCCCACCCTTAACATTAGGCAAGCTGACAAAACTAAAAAATAAGCTTAAATCTTTTCCACGTATGAGCACTTAACTGAACCGATTTGTTAAAGAAATCTTAGTTTTTATCAAGAAACCCTAGAAAAAGTGCTTCTAGGAATGCAAAAAGCGTTGGCTGACACAAGCTGACAACATGTATGTAAAAAATTGAGTTTAATCAAATTTTGAGTTTACTTTCTTATTTGATTAAAGAGTTTTTTTATTTGAAATTAATGCCGAACATAGTACAATACTCCTGAATTTTTCATTCCTGGATTCCTGGTTTGCACTTAAATACTTCAAGTAGATGCTAATAGTCACTGTAGTCATTCGTTTCTGTCCATTTGCAAATTCATCTTGTTTTAGTGAACGGATTGCATTTAATGCAAATATTTACCAAACACACTCATAAATGGTTTTGATCTACTAAGTGGTTTGTCTTTTACACAGTTTTAAGCACAATAGTCTGCTTTAAACACATAAAGTTATTTTTAAAAACTGGTACGAAAAAGGAGACAAAAATTGCTTTGATAACTTGAGCCGAAAATAGTATGATAGCATTTCCGTATATTTTGGCTCTAGATACAATATTTAATAAGATAAGGGAATAAAGAAAGTTTGATGTTCAAGTAAAAGATTTTCTTAAAATTTTTAATTTTTTTTAAAACTTTTGCATTAAATTTGTTATGATAAAAGAATTTTTTAAAGTTATATTTTTCTGAAAACAAATTGCATGTTCGTGTTTAATTTGTTTTTTTTCTTCATTTTTTGCTTTGTGTTTTTATTGCTTGAAAGGTACAATGAAATAGTATCATGCCTAAAATAGAATGTATAGCATAAGGACAGAATTTTACAAGTACTCACACTCACAATAATACACACCCACAAAAATGTGTCCTAGCAAACATAAGACTTTTGTGTTGTAAAGCTCTGATAACACTGGTCAACACTGACAAATTTTCCATAGTGTTTGTATTCGTTTTCGATTAACTAAAGTAATCAGCTGAAAATGACACAGCTCTAGTTTTAGAGATTTTGCAAATTATTCGCATTCAGGATGATGGTGCATATAATTTACTTTAACTCGAGAACTAGCACTCTGATTAAGCTGGAAGAAAATATCCTTCAAATTGTGTTATTATCCATTTTTCATCAGTCTTACAGCTTAGAAGATATTTCTCAAGAAAACTTAATTTTTTAAGAAAATTTATGTAAGACCACAATGAGAAAACAATTTCGGTTGTGAGAATTAATTTTTTTAATTTTGTTGTGATAGCTGAATTTTTTTCAATGTAGCAATAGAAAAACGGTTTTACAACTCGAAATTTTAGACTGTATTATTGAATTTTGGCTGCTCTAAATAAAAAAAATTGATTGTCACAACTGAATTTTTGATTGGTAACAAATTTAGTTCTTACAATTAAAGTTATATTTTGTATGCAAGTTTTTCTTATATGAATATTCACAGGTAAAACTATGATGAACAAAGTATGAGCTTCTTTTTGGCATATGCACACAAAAAACAACTTCTGTTGTGAGAACTAAATATGTTTCCAATTCTATACTACTATCCAAAATTTTGTTAGAGTAAAAATATTTCTAGCTGTAAGACCGATTTTTTATTGTCAAGTTTAAAAAAATAATAACTATTATAACTGCATTTTTGATTGGTAACAAATTTAGTTCTCTTAACCGAAATTGTTTTCTCAGTGTGTGAGCATGACTTTCAGTTATGAAATTAAACATCACTGATATAGACAATATACGACTTTGATTGCGAGAACTACATTTGTTTCTAGTCAATAATCTATTTTGTGGTTGTTAAGAAAAAAATTTTGGTATAATATTAAGTTATCTTAATAATATTTTGGATGGTATTACCGAATTTCTATCGTGATGACCAAAAAATTCGATTACCACAACAACGGAATTTAATTTTGTAATTGAAGTTTTTTTTTTTTTTCAGTATAATATTTTCGTCCCCTTCCACTGCTAAGGTTGTAATAACAATTTTTTTCTGAAAGTTTTAACGATTATTTGACAAATGTTTATGCTATAAAATATTTTAATCCTTAAATCCTTCACTCTCAATTTCTAGTATTCCAAAAAAATCTTCTAAAATATTTTATTTTATTCTAATTGTGCAACTGCCAAAAAAAAAGTATTTAGTGCTTTACATGTATCCGCAGGTGTTTGTTTACGCTTTTATGATATTCATGGATTTAAGGGGTAAATGGATAGTGTTGTGTCTATGAAATTTAATTGAAAACGTGTCACTGTTTAATACACAGTTGCAAAACCCATTGTTGGTGTTGTCAATAGTGACAGTGATAATGTTAATAACATTTTTTGATGCTGTCCCGTAGCAGAAGTTTCCTTTCTTCCAACTACGAGTATCTACCTTGCAAAATTGTAATGTAATTGAAAACTAAAGTGAAATATAATGTTGTATCCATAATCGTGCTTGTGAATGCTCATGTGTAATAACAAAAGGTATATTGTAATACAGACAGTACGAGTGGTAGTAAGTATCTGAAATCTTTAGAAAACATCAATACAGAGACACACATGTGTATAAAAATTCTTTCTTTCTTTTAATATCTGCACAAGCATGTGTACAGCAATACAGTGTTTAGTTTTATGAAAATGTACTAGTAATAATTTGAGACCCGGCTATTTTTCGTTTTGTTGTGTTTTTTATTAACGAAAGCGCTGTATTTATTTTGCTGCTTTTTCTTTTGGAAAAATAAACGTTTTTTTTATTGGTCTGCATAAATGGTGGCTTAAAATGTTGCTATTGATAGAAATGTCTTTTTATGCTATTTTATTTATTTGCAAAAACTATTATGTCTTAATTCCTTTAGCCAATGACTGTATTAGATTCAATATTCTTTTAGTATGGTTACTGCAAATTCCACTTAAGGAATTTCCACAAAGTATAAGAAGATAGTTTTTAAGTTTTTGTTCTGAAGAATTGTTATATAAAGTTTGTATTTGAACAACTTTTCCATAGTTTTTTATTTGTGGCACAAAAGTCAATGCTTTACACAACAATTTTCTCAAACATACTTATCATTTTACACTTTTTTCTCTTGCTTCATTTAATGTTGGCACTACGAAGGCTACTGAGTCAGTGTTTATGTAATACAGTTTTTCTTCTTTTTTGTTAAAAAACCTTCGTCTCCAGCTTTTGGTATTTTTTCTCAAAAAAGTTATAACAATTTGTTTTATTCTTTAAGCGAAGCTTCATTAATCTTCGGTTAGCAGCACCAGAAGTTTTAATTTATTTGTTCTGGTGAACTGGTTATCTATAAAATAAGATAAATTTAATAAGCTCATGCAACATATGAAAATCTTATCATCAATTTAATGCATCTACTAAAAATCAATCAAAAGAAAGAAATTTTAAGATGAAAAAATAAAGGGAAAAAATACTATTTATACTTTTACTTTGAAAATTATTTTATATGTACTTTTGAAAGAAATAAATAGTTATAAAGGGGTCAATAGGTACTTTTCATTTATTTTAATTGTACTTTCTAATATCTTAATATTAACGAAGCCATTGCTATGAAATTAGACTCAGACTAGTACAGTTGTCGAAATGGAATTTTTTGTTTATTAAGGTAATTTTTGAAATTTTTAACATTAAGAGGCTAGAATTATAAAAATATTATCAGCAAGTATTTAGCCTGTAATTCAGGCGGAGATACTGGCTCTGTGCAATTAAGGTAGATAGTCAAGCGAATTTCATGGCACTAATGCAGGGCTGTCTTATCCAATCTGGGACGTCAGCCTAATGTGGCTGCATTGGCAGTGATCAATTAGACGATTTAGCCAAGGCCGGCCCTAACGTAAAGCTATGACTTCAAGATATAAATTTTTCGGCAAACATTTTATAGACGGCCTATCTGCAATATCACAAGGACAGGTTTTTTTTCTCAGATATATTAATCAAACAAAGTGAGTATAGATCACTTTCTTATTCATTGTCTTGGCAAGTAGTTGGTTCAAAACGTAATTTGTGGATTCTTTAATTTAATTTAATTTCTTAAACTCGTATACTGAATTTATTTATTTGTTCTCTACATAAAATAAATTTTAAAAAACAGAAAAAAAAAAAAAATAATTTCTTAAGGAACGTGTATTCTTAAATGCGTAATTTATAATGGTTAAACAAATAAACCTGAAACATGTACACGTAAAAGAAAATTTCTTTGTAAGCCACTTTAGCACAAAAACAAACAAACAGCAGACGTTTTTAAAGCTTTTCAGAATTTTACGAAATTTATAAATTATAAATTATAAAACAAAGTTGGAGTTCATATATAAAAACAAAGTGAAATGTATAAAAATGCGGATTACACTCATAAAACCCGACAACATATTAAGGTGGAATATAAATAAATACAATGTAGGACGTAAAAAAAGTACAATAAATAAATACAAACATTTGGAAGGCATAAAAAAGTAAATATTTTTGTTTATGTTTCTTTTCTTTTGGTTTTCTACTTAAAGTTTTTTTCTGCCAACAGCCTTTTATTATATTAAATTTTTTAATATTAAAAAACAAATAAAAACCTAAAAAAATTGGTATTGTTTACATACAATTTTCATTTTATTGTTTTCTCTAGTACTTTATGTTCTAAGAAAAAAATGGCTAATGGAAATGAAATTTTCATATTTTTAAAAAAAATTTATTTTTAAATATAATAATTTATGGTACACGACAGAAGAAACTTACAGCAACACTATTTACTAGTAAGAACAGTGTGAAAGGTAAGTAAGAATTATGGAACAATTACTTACCAGGCAACCACAGTTTTGCACCAATTAAATATCATTATAAAGTCTCATAAAGATTTTACTAAACGAAAAAGTGCCGTAAAAATGTTTAAAGTTACATAATGTCCACAAAAAGAGCCTCACAAAACTCCCAAATATTATGATACTTGTACGTCCAAGTATGAAATACTGTCAACCGAATTTTTAATGAAAAAATGACAGTTCGTAATGCATATTTTAAACTCTTGTCAGCTAGCTGCTAGATACATTCCAGAACTCCAGATTTTGTAGCCAGCATTCAAAGCGTTCAAAAAAGTAAAAAAAAAAATATTTCGCGCAAACATTTCGTTTGGTAGTAAATTATAGTTGTAGCGACACGTTTTATTCAAATATTTATTTTTTTTTTGGCATTTGCTTTACTTTTCTTTTCTTTCATTGTTTTGTGTGCAAATAACAACAATAATAATAAAATGTTGGCGATAACATGTTCGTCTGTATGACGAACATGTTTTTTCTTCCAAATGTTCGCTTGTCTAAATGAACACATCGAGAAATTCCAATCATGTTGTTTTTCTAAATGTATTACTTTCTAAGATATTCTCATGGAAAATCGATGAAATTGTTTAATTGCTTAAAAACTATAATATAGTAGATCGAATTCTCTCCATTTATTTTTAAATAAAGATTATCACAAAAAAAAATTTTTCTATATCGGTTAAGTTACAGGTCACCTGAATATACGTATTTGACGCAAGTTGGCATGCAATGCTTCAAAATATAATGTTCTTAAAGTTTCAGTCCTCAGTTACTTTCATCTAAGGGACGGACTTAGTAGTTAAAAAGTTCTTTATTTATTACGACTTTTTTTAATTTGGCTTCACGGTGCTTTACTTAGTTGTAAATTATTATCATTATGGTTGAATAAATTTTAGCAAGAAATTTTCATTTTTTCTTTTTTAAATTGTAATGAGTTTCTTTTACAATTTTTCTAGTTGTAATAAACAAAATCAACAAAAACAGAAAGAATAACTAGCTGTGTAAGCGTTACTGATGTATTACGTTTTCTTATTAAAAACTTGTAAATTATGACCCCATTAAAGCAATAATTAAAATTAATGTTTTCAAAATAAAATTGTTTGAATTGCAGACTTGAATACAATCTTTGATTGCTGTAATAGAATTTTAAATTACAGGCAAATTTACTACTCTTTTATTTACAAAAAATGTTTTATAAAAATTTTTGAGAATAAGTTTGTCATCCTTAACACACTTGAGGAGTTTAGTTTTAGCTTAAAGTACACATAATTTTTAAATATACCTCAAGTATAAATAAACATATTAGAATTTATTAATTAAACTTTTTTTTATAGAGAAAGTAAAAGTTAAACTTGCAGAAAACAAAACTTTTAAAAATTTCAAAATATGTACATGAAACGATGTCTTATAATATTTTAATGAATACGTAAGTGTTGAAATATTTTTTTTTTTTTAATACAAGATTAATTACGAATTATTCTCAAGGAAAATTTAAAAAAAATTGTTTACTTAGTACAATAAGTACTAATTAATAATTAGTTTTATCACTAATTTCGTTAATAAAAGTTTTTATAAATGCATTCCAAGTTAAAAGTAAGTAAAACATGTATCATCATTTAAAATTTTAAATTTTATGCCGAAATACGTAGTTTTTTTTTTGGATTTTTAATTAATCTAAGAGTGGGGACTGCAGATGTATTAGAAAAATATTTTAATTTCAATTTGTTTTCTTCAACACTGTATTTAAAAGCCCGACAACCTTAAAATTATTAATTAATTTATACAACTTTTCCTCTTGATTATCTTTCTCAGCATATATATACACACAAAGTTATTTAAAATTTTTCTTAAGGCATTTGCTTTGACTTAGATACATATACACACATACGCATACATATTCAAACAATTTTGTTCATTAGCAATTTCAAACTTATCTTAGGATAAGGAAATTAAAATTAAAACATTTTTGAATTATATTTTCTTAACTGCGTATTTGAAGTACACATTACGAATATTTTTATAAGAATTATTAATATATAAAAGTGACTTGTGTTGGAATTTAAAATGGAATTAAACACCCAAGATGCTAAGCTGCTCTATGTTTCATTTAAATTAACAGTTAGTGTTATAGAAATAATTACTTTATTGTGCGTGCTGTAAGAACAGTTCTGTATACGCTTATAACAAAGATAAAAACATTAAAGAAAATTTGTAATTTAAGTAGATATACGAGTATGTTTTGTTAATTAATCAATTTTAAGCTAAATTGAGCTGTTACTTCATATAATACTGAAACAAATTGTTGCCAGATTAAAAAAATATTCTTAAATAAAAAACTGAAATTTTTGTGACAGAAAGTTATTTATGAAAGAGGAAGTATGCTACTCTAGGATGCTTTGTTGTAGTGAATTTAGTAATTGTGAAACGTTTTATGAGCCAACACTAACACTTAAGCATAATAATTAAGGTATATGTATTTGCTTTTAGAAAAATATTGTTGTTTACCAAAGCAATTACGCTCTATGCTGTAGAAGCAGAATAATCATGTATAAAGACTGCCTATTTTTATGATATAAATATAAAAAATAGTTGGCATTTCTTGACGTTTTTATTCATGAGATTAATGAATGTATGCACTGAAAGATTTATGTATGTATTAATATTAATCATTAAGAAAATCCAAAGCTACATATACGAGTATAATAAAATGTCCTTTAAATCAGTATTTTTTTTTTTTATTTTTTTTTTTATTTTTTTTTTTTTTTAAACAACACAAATCCGCGAAGCTTCTTGGCTTGTCTGCAGAAAACACCCAAGGTATAGGTAGGGATCGAACCTGCGGCCCCAGATTGATAAGTTAGTACGCTTCCTACTAGTCTACTCATACATAGAAATTAAAACAATAATATAATTATATAATTTAATTTTTTTTCTTAATATTTAATTTTTATTCTCTAATATTTCGACTTTTTATAGCCTTCACAATAAAAGCGAAAATGATATATCCTTATCCAAAATCCAAGAGAAAAACACCCTCCACTCCCCACTTTGCCCAGGAAAATTACCAAAATCAGAAAGGGATTTAATCTGTAGGTTCTAAACTTTTTGCAAGTATTTTAACATTTTCTGAAAAATTCGTAGTTTTTATTTTATGATGCAAAACGGAAACTGCCAAAATCATTGAGAAGAACAGTACTGGGGTATAAGGAAATTTCAAAAAAAAAAATTTTAAAATAGTTCAAAGAAACTTCTGAGTATATTGGCGGTAGATTAAAAATCTAGACGACCTCTTGTTTAAAATGATATCTGTCCCATCCCACAATCTTTAATGGTTCGTTGTGAAGTTGATAAAATCACTCAGAGCAACAGCACTGGGGCATACAAAAATTTCAAAATAATCCAAAGTAACTTCCGGACGAACCATAAAAGATTGCTAGATGGGACGTGTATCATTTTAAAGAGGAGGTCGTCTAGATTTTTAATCTATCCCCCAAGTACTCAAAAAAATCTTTGGATTATTTTAAAATTTTTTTTGAAATTCTATCATACCCCAGTACTCTTCTTCTGAGGGATTTTTACCAATCCCCACTTTGCAAGTTTTTTCAGATATCACATTAATAGTATATTGACCAAAATTCAGCTAAACCGGTAAATAAATGGCTGAGCTATGAGACCGAAATCGCGACTATCTCTATTTTTTTACAATTTTTGGTTCGTTTTTTTTGTAATTTGTCTAAAATACAAAACGGACAAAAAAGCGATATACGCAGATTTATATAAAATAACAGTCATAGTGTCTGTACAAAAAATCTAAAATATCGGCCCACAAATGGACCAAAACTGATGAAAAATACAGCCGAAGATTTAAATTTTCATTAATTTTTAATTTTTTTTTGTGTATTTTGCCTAAACTACAAAACGGGAAAAACACGTGTTAACATTTTTTTTAACAGAATAGCATTCGTAATGTCTGTGAAAAAAAACGAGAGCAATCGGTTAAGAAATAGCAGAGAATATTAAAAAAAATATTCAATATTTCAGATTTTCCACAATTTTTGCTTTGCTTTTGCTTTTTTTTTGGGAATTTTTAAGCTGTCATGTGCGGAACCTAAAAAAGTGCATGTGTGTGTGGTTTTATACTTTGAGTGGAATAGCATTACGAATACAGTCATCTTTATGAAAGACAATTTTTTCGATTTTGCCTTTAATTTGAAAATATTTATTTAATTAATTAAATTAAATGTTTGCAAATGTTTCCAAAATTAAATTAAAGTGTATATAATTTGCATTCTTATTAGATATCATTCGTAGAAAGTCTTTTTATTATTAAAAAATTGAGAGCCTGCAGGCATTTTATTCTCAGAAAAGATTTTTTCTCAGAACTCATTAATTTTAGTTTCTTGAACTGAAATTAATTATTTATTTAGGATTTATATAAAAAAAAATTATTTCTTTTTTATATAACTTTTAATTTTTAAGTCGTATTATAAAAATTTATTTTTATATCGATATTTCGCCTCAATAATATTTAAATAATTTTTTATAATACGACTTCAAACTTAATAAGCTAGCCGTTCCAATTATATTTATAATTATTTGCATTTTGTTGATATTTAAGAAGAATGTGGAAAGTGAAAAATATGCATACTTGGCAAACACAGTGAATTTAGGACATTCTTTTAAATATAAAAAAAAAATTTACAAACTTGTAGAGAATTTCTCTTGAAGCTTCAAATAGACGACATTTGGTTTTAGTAAGACTGCGCTACTTGCCGCACAGCTCGCAAAACAATTGATTTATTGTAGCATGAAACTAAGAAATGCACTCTTACTGAGACACTTTATATTTGCCATTACATTAAAAATGTATATAGCACTGGGCTCTGCTGAACTTATATTGTTTCTTTATTACTTAAAATTATTTTTTATTTTAAAATGAATGATGAAGGTGTTAATAGCTTTTGTGCAATAAAAAAGTAGTTAAAATAGTGGCTAAAAGAATTAAAAATTTAATAATTTGATACCAAATTAATGTCAAATTCGCAAATAATATAAAGAAATTTTTTGTTCAATTACAGTTCATAAAATGTTAACTTTATTAGCTATAAGGCTAATAACTCCTTTGGGCTTTCATTGTACAAATATATTTCATTCCTTTATTGTTTGTTCTTTCTTTCATTATTTACTTTGCCCAGTATGCTTAAGAATATTTTCTGAAATTATTTCCCTAAAACGTTTCTATTCAATTTTTCGTTTTGTGTAAATATATTTTCCCTGTTACAATAATAAATAACTTTTGTGCCTACAAATATTTCTTGTTTATTTATTTTTTTTTTCTAAAAATGAAAAATTATTTCTGCTTACAGATTTTGTGCAAAAGTAATATAATTTTCTTTAAGAATCTTTTGTAAAAGAACGTTTTCAAAAATAAAAAATTTTCAATGAAACTGGAAAACAAATAAAATAAACTTTTCATTCCAAAGGGCTAAAAAATATTTAATTTAGTTCGTCATTAGCTTGTTTTGCAATTAATAATGCTTCTGCAATCAAAAATTGTTATAAAGTAGAAGCACAGGTTTAGTTTAAAGATTGAATTAAAATGAAGGAGACAATATTCTTCCACTCTAGAAGAGGAGAAATGACGTACTTGGTTTGGACCGAAATTCTCATTTTTAAGTGATTCCTGACCGTAAATTATTCATGTGAGTTAGGTTAGGTTAGATTGCACAGGATGCCTTAATACTAAAGACAGAAGGGGTTCAACTGGATCAGCCTGAGTTTGATAAATGCTTAAGAGGAAAAAGAAGGTGATAGCGATAGAGATATGCCAAAGAGACAAGAAGTAGAAGAATAAAAAGAAGTAAAATAAAAGATGAGTCAATCGTCTAAGTCAATTGTTATTTCTAACGAAGTCAGATAGCATGGCGACAACTACAGTCGGCAGCGCAGTGAGTCAATTCAGGTAGATCTCCCCTAAGTAAAGTTCACGCTGATTTTCTAGTACAGGCCAAAAACCAGAGAATGTATTTCACAGTTTTCTCGTCTTCCTCGTCTTGAATACTTCTATAGTAATTATTTGATGGTAAACCCATTCTAATTGCATGGTTCCCAAAACTGCAGTTGCCTGTAATTGCTGCCACTATATTCCTCAACTTTGCTCTTTGAACATCCAGCAAATTTCGTATACGATTGCTATCCAGAGTGGGTCAGATCATCCTGGCTCTATTGCACGTTTGTTAGTATCTTCATTTTAATTATAATTTACGTAAAAATATATTTTAATCTGCTGTTTGCCAAGAGAGAGAGAGAGAGAGAGGCCTATGTCATGGTCTATTGTTAGATCATCCGATCTACATTACGCTGATCATTTTATTTATAAATTTCATTTAAATCCATAAATATTATTGTAAAAAGAAGTATTTTTTATATTAAATTTCTTTGCATTCTAAAAGGCTTTCAATTAATTTTTTTTTAGTTTTATACTCACTAAATAACTCATACAAACATATTGTAAGGAAAATACACTCCCAACTAATGCAGTAGACTGCATTCGATTAATTTAAATAATAAATGCCCGGTTGTGAAAATATATTTCCGTTACGTTCACAATAAAATATTTTTTTTTCAAATATTTTCACCCCTGTTTCATGACACTTGTTATTACGCAGTGAAAATACTATATTATAAAATTTTCCATAATTTATAACAAATAGCAAAAGTTTAATGTGTTCCATGGGAATTGTTTCATTTCATTTAAATTGTGCAACGTGTGTAATGTTTAAATGCTACGAGTATTTCCTTCTTGTTGTGTTAAAATGAAAGTGAAATTATTTTACGACACTTTAAAACTGCTGTCAACAATTTCATTTCAAACAAAGAATGAAAAAAATAAACACAATTTGCAAGCAGAAAAGAAAATTAAAAATTTTATGAAAAAACTTTAAGAGATATTTTTTTTTCGACTTTTAATTTATTTACTCAATTTAAAGTAATTTAATGCCGCCCACATTGTAATCATACTATTATATTGTGAGCAATTTGTTAAAAAAATAGCAATTTTTGCTACAGTTGTGTAATTAAAAAGAAAATTTAGTCTATTTTATCAAAAATGATACTAAGAAATCTAAGAAATCTTCATTTATTTATTTGCTACGACAATTTTTTTACTCATTTACTTTTTTTGCAATTAATAGTCGTCACTTTCTTAAATGTACTAAAAGCAGACAAATGCCACAGAAATCGTGATGAGCTTTAGTTAACAAAATAAAAGCGTTTGGTTCAATCAACACGCACTTACAAACATTTATTTTACTTAGCAGCTATTGAAATTTAATTTAACATTTAACAAAATTTATTCAAATACATTTAATTGTATCCATTTTAATGACAAATTCTAAGAAAAGTCAAAGAGAAATTTTACATTTAGAATTGTAGATTTTAGTTCGTGATATAGATTGAGGTTCTTAAAAAATGCAAAAGGAAAAGAAAAAAAAAAAAGGCCGTATATATTTTAAAGCGGTGACTTCAAATATGTTTTAATTTTTTTTAATTGGCTCTAAATTATGTGAAGCCGTATATGTACGTGCCACCATATAAAGTATATGGTGTTATATGTATTCTGGATCTTAATAAATAGCGAAGTCTATTTAGCAACGTCCGTCTGTCTGCCTGTGTGTCGGTCTGTTCTTGTAGTCATTGAAATCAAATTTCTAAAGTCCTTAAAAGAAAGACCTGCAGAAAAAGTTTATATGCCAATTTTCTAGAAGTTCGGTTCATAAATAGCTTAGCTATGAGCTCTGAGCTCTGAAGTGAAACTACCTACATTTTTTTACCATTTTTCTGAGTGCTTTTCTTGACTATTTTGTCTAAAATACAAAACGGACAAAAAACGTGGTATGCAGTTTTATCAAAACAAAAAAAACAGTCTGAATATCTTTGCAAGATATCAAAACCATCGTTCCAAAAATGACCGTGACAAATAAAAAAGTACAACTGAAATTTCAGTTTTTTATGGAAATTTTTAAGCTAACGAAATGTGTTTTCATGACCACACGAAACAAGCAATCGGTGTAATACAAACTCTGGTTTGTATGCGTGAATACAGATAATTAATTTAAAGAGGGATGTTGAAGAGAAGTTTTCGATTTTTAAAATTAATTTTAAATTCTTTATCTGAAATTAAATATTTATTTCAGCATTATTTTTGGCTTAAATAATGTTTGCACACATTTTACATTAAGCTTAATTTATTTTGGATTCTTAAAAGTTATTTTTTTATATATATTTTTTATTATCAATATGGACTATAATCGCACTGCGACCTTTAATATCTGTTGTCCAGCCCAATTCTTACCTACAATCCGAGACTCCTTACGAATCTCGTAATTGTTGTAGGACTAATCTTGCCTAGATCATCTGAGGCCAATGCCTCACTGCCCAAGCAGCCTTACGGTCCTGGAAGGCTTAAAATAAAAATCGTTTTTTTTTTTTTTGAAATCTTATAACTTCATGACTTCCAAAGAAAACGGTCCATATTTTATTGAAATTTATGCTCAGGTTTTGATTTAGAATTTATAAAATAATTAAAATGAAGTGCTGCACAAATGATTTTAAAGTTCGCGGAGAGATAACGAAGTGCGTTAACTACAAACGATTGACAAATGAGTCACTCATATGATGAAATTTTATGGTACAGGACATAGACAACACTTGGAGAATTTATAATGGAGAGGTTCACAACTGAACAGAGAACCAGAACAATAGAATTTTATTATTTTTTAAAAATATATATATTTGATTATATTTGAATGGCTTTGTTAACAAGCAGAACTGTAGGTTCTGGGGTTCTCAAAATCCAAGAGCCATTCATCAACGCCAATTGCACCCCATCAGGTGTACAGTATGGTGTGGGATCACATCTGAAAATGTCATTGGGCCCTACTTCTTCGAGAATGAAGATGGAAGTGCTGTAACCGTAAATGAAGAGCGGTATCGTTTTATGATAGAAAATTTTTTACGTCCTGCTCTTGAAAACAGACCTGGTATGTGGTTTCAGCAGGACGGAGCCACTGCCCATACTGCCCGAGACACAATGGCACTTTTAAGTCAAATTTTTGGAGAGCGAATAATTTCTCGAAATTCGGAAATTATTTCGCCAGCGCGATCGCCAGATTTGACAGCACCCGACTATTTTCTTTGGGGTTTTTTGAAGGAGCGAGTGTATGTGAACAAGCCAGAGACAATTCTTGAACTCAAGGCAAACATTGTTGCAGAAATTCGAACGCTACAGCCACAAGTTTTGAAAGATGTTATGGAAAATGCTCTAAAAAGAGCCCATCAGTGCGAAGCTGAAAACGGTGGTCATTTAAGAGACATCATTTTTCATACTTAGTGTAAAAAAATTTCCATTTTGTATATTATATAATCTGAAAGAAAAAATAAAAAAAGTTAATAAACAAAAAAGTTATTAAACTTTTACACCCCTTGGTTTCTTTTAGCCCACCCTGTATTTTATTCAGGAAATTCTACACATATTTATTTGTTTAAAATATAATTTTGTTTCTTTGCTTATTGTAAATGTGATTGGTTTCTAAATAAAATTTGATGGATTTACTAGTACTCGTATAATGCAAAACACATAATTTACTTTATTTTACGCAATATAATTTTCTAAAAAGCATATTCATGTTTTTTGTTATTTTGGTGAGGAAATGAAATGAAGGAAAATATTTTTTTTTGCATTTTATTCAATCCAACTTGGCTTACAAAACAAGGAAGAACTTTTAGAAATTTTGTTTGTCATTAAATCTATCTGTAGCAAAATGAGATTTTATTTTTATTTTCAGTTAACAGTAAATTTAGATTGAAGTGATAGTAAACTGTATTAATGGCAAAAGTTGTTAAAATCAAAATGAATGGCATAAAATTTGGAAATATAGTCAGCAAAAAATTATAATTTTTCTTTTGCAAAAATGTATAATTTTTCATGATATTCTTTTTAAAAAAAATGAAAGGTTAATTAAGTTTTTAAATTTTTATACCCTTCACAAAAAAGTGAAAGGGTCTGTGATTCCGTTTGTAATTTCTACACCGAGCATGGGACACCCTATAAAGTATATTCATTCTGAATCCTTATGAATAGCGTAGTCGATTTAGCGATGTCCGTCTGTCTCCCCGTCAAGTCTTTGAATTCAACTTTCTGAAGTCCCTAGGCAAGGTACAGAAAAGTTTAGTACACCAATCTGTCAGTTGTTTTTGTCAGACTATTACTAATTAAATTCAGCTATATCGGTTTATAATGGCGGAGCTATGAGTCAAAAACCTCTATCTCTATTTTTGACTATTTTTTGAGTATTTTGTCTAAACAACGAAGCGGATAAAAAAAAAGGGGAATGTAGAGTTTTGTTTCAATATTTGTGAAAGAAATGATAGCAATAAGTCCACAAATAGCCAAAAAAAAAATTTAAAATATAACCCAAATTTTAGCTGGATTGGTCCATAAATGACGCAGCTAAAAGTCAAAAAACATTTTTGATGCGTTTTTTTGCGTAATTTATTGAAACGGTCAAAGAAAACGGTTTTAACAAAAATAGTATTCGTAATGTCTCTGCAAAAAAAAAGGCAATCGGTCAGCAAATGGCAGAGATATACAACCAACATCTCACATTTTCATTAATTTTTGTTTTGCTTTGTTTTTTTATAGAAATTCACACAAACACAAAATCTAAAAAAAGTGTATGTGTATATGTGTGGTTTTTAATGCAATATAAGTAATATCATTACGAATACAGATATCTCTATGAAAGAGAAGTTTTTCGATTTTTATTGTTAATTAAATATGTTTGGCTTAAAAATTTGTTTTAGAAATGTTTGCAAAATTAAATTAAATTACACATAATTTTCATTCCTGTTTAATATCTTTCTTAGAATTTCATTTTTTGATTTAAAAATTTTAGTGACTGCGGACATTTTATTGCTTTTAAAAATAAGGTTCTCAGAAAGAACTCGTTAATTTTAGTTTCTTGAACTGAAATTAATTATTTATTTACGATGTAAAGTGCATCATAGAGTGCTAACCTATCAATCTGGGGGTCGCAGGTTCGATTCCTGCTCTTACCCTGGGTATTTGCTGCAGACAAGCAAAAAAGCTTCGCGGACTTGTGTTGCTTAAAAAAAAAAAGTATTCCAAGAAAATTATTTTTTTCAATGTTTGTAATTTCTTTTTTTATAACTTTTTAATTGTAAACTTATACGACTTTTTTTTATTGAAACGGCTAGATTTTTAAGTTTATTTCTTTTATTGATATTTCTTTCCAATAATAAATAAAGAAATATTTAATTATTTAGCTTAATAAACTAAGTGTTTTAGTTACATAATTTTTTTGCAGTGAGTGAAGATAAATATGCCGAGTTAAATATGTTTTAACGTAACTCCTTACGTTTCTTAGTATTTGTAAATAACGACTTCATTTTGAGCGCACATTGAAACAAATTTTTGGTTCTAAATATTAGGAGTTTGCCCAGTTTTTTCGATAAGATATTATAAATAGTGTATTAAAGGATGGTTTTAGTACTTAAGTATCTTGATTTAATAAATTTTATAAATTTTGCCAGGCGGCTAATGTGGAATACCTGAAGTGGGCTATTGTGCCATCCAATTTTCATGTGCGAATCGTCTTTAAATTCACAAATATTTTAATACGATGAAAATATTTGCTCCTTTTTTAATTTTAACTAAATCAGGGTAATAATTTTAACCTTAAGTGAATAATTTGATTTAATTTAATAAAATTTTTTGTTAAATTTTTATATTTTGCCATAGAGGATTTGTATGTTTTTAGTTATAGATAAAAATAATTGAAGTTTTCCAAATTATTATTATATTTTGTTTCTGGTATTCCCCATTACCCTATGGCGGGGTTCCACATTACCCTCCAATTTTTTTAAATGAAGCTTTTTGAGTTTATTCAGATTTTTTAATAAGTATTCTTTATAAATAACAAAAAAAAATCTATTTGTGTAAAATAATCAGTTGGGCAATCTATTGGAATTTATCTGGGGAAAATTTTATAAATACTGTTTCCAGGAATCCAATAACAAAAAAGGGGTTCCACAATACCCAAAGTTCCTCTAAAATAATAAGTTAAATTCGAATGCTTTTCATTTGGTCTCTGATTTTCAATAAAAGTTAGGCTTCGTTACATAACAAATGAATAAAAATTTAAAGTTTTTTTTTATTATAAAAATTAAAATTTCATCATAAACATTTTTTCATTCAGATGTTTTCTAATTTATTTTTTTAACTTTATGTGTACTTGTCTATGGTATGAAATCCAATTTTGACAACTTCAGTTACAGTATAATGACTGCATTAAAATATGAAACTGTATCACTATAATCACACTTAACAAGTACCACACACTTCTGTGTGTGTGTGTGTTTTATATGAAATGAGCAATTAAAGAGGTTATTTTGTTTAAAAAATCATTCATAAATAAAATTGTTTTTAGCGAGAAAACCATAGTGAATTCGGTTGAGTTTAAAAATGTACTGCTTGCTTTTATAAAATAAAACAAATAAAGATTTTTTGTTTGTTTATTTGTATTGAAAATAAAAACAATATTATTGTTTTTCATATACATACTCGTATGTCAGTATACGAATGAAAGTTTTGTTTTAATTTCGCTAACAACTCTAGTTTCCAGTATGTAAATCATAGATGAAATGAAAACTTTTGTTTTGCTTCTAAATATTCACTGCTGTATTGTATTCTGAGTGGAATGAAAAAAAATTAAACCCATTTAAATGGGTGTTACTAAATGAACAGCTGTTAGATGTAAACAATTGAAAAATAAAGAAAAATATTACAAAATAAATAATAATAAAAAAATTTAAATCATGTAAACCCAATTCTTTAGGCAGAAGTATGGATAGTATAGAATTTGTAATGTATTTTTTCTTGACCGATATTGAAAAAGTGGTTTTAATAGAATTCAGTTTCAATTAAAATACATTTTAAAAAGTGAACTCGTATTGTAAAAGTAAAGTGTTTCGACATTAAAATGTACAGAAAACTTGGAGCATTAAGTGTGACTGTTGCCGAGTCTTCTACGTGGTGAATAACTACTGTGTTCGTGGAATGACAAGCGTTATTTATTTAAAAAACGCAGGAAAAGCTTATTTGGCAGTAAGGTCTTAGAAATGTTTTCACACAAAAACAAATAAAACTTCTATAGTTTTCATGCGAAAGCGAATGTAACGATTTGGGCCGAAAAACATGCTATTGCGCTCTGTCTAAGAGAATTACTTGAAAAATACTGCACTCAGTGCTATGAAGAGGCTAACATATAATAATAGGGGTCTAATAACCACATTCGGTAGCGAGCACACGCAAAAGGAAAAATATGGTTGAGGCAACCATATTCTGGTGTAAACATAGTGTGGTTAGATTTATTATTGCATCTAACCATATATATTTTTAAATCAAAGATATTAAAAATGGCTTTCAACTGTAGATGTTGCGGTTCAACCCAAAGTCAGGCCTAATTTTTTTTTTTTTAATTTGTACATATTTTATATAGATATTTAAAAAAAATTTTTTTAATTTTAAATTAAAAAAAAAAAATTAATATAAGTTTTTTGTATAAATAAATTTTTTTATTCCCTTGACTTTTTCGCGTCTATTAATTTGTATTTATTTACTATTTACATAATACAGTTGGTTTGAATTTTTATTTTAAATTTTATTTGACTCTACCAGGATACGAACTTTAGAATATTTAGTTAAGAAGCATTAACCATTTCAGCCACAAAGCTCAGTAGAGTTTGAACGATTAAGTTTTTGTTTTATACTCACTTTATTTATTTGGTTGCGGAAGAGACAAAATTTGCTTTCAACCATCTTTTCTCATTATTATGTTTGCTATAAACATATTTATGGTTTCAGTTAAAATTTTATTAAAAATGATATGATAATGATATGGTTGATCTATGACTGTAAACATAAAATAAAATATTAACCACTTTAAAATGACCCGCTTTAGGAGCTAGTAGCTGAAAAAGCTCAAATACTAGAGCTGCTACATAAAAACCAGTGTGATTTAAAAAAAAATTACGTCAATATATTAATTTATTAAATCACATCAAAATACATCAAATGTAATGATAATATTAATTATTAATATGTAATATACTTAAATGCTACTAATTTATTTAATTATCATATTTCGAAGTTTATTTTATCAATTTTTTTTAATGTTTTCATGTACACTTCATAGCTTATTTGCTATCATTGGTTTAATAATACGTAGTAGTTTTGACACTAATACTCCGCAGGTATTACATTTTACTGTTGGTAATTTCATTTTGAGGGCAAATCATTATAATTGAATAATTATAATTAAATAATTTGTATTTCCAAACTTATTTTGCTCACATTTTAACTAGTATTAATACCAGAGCAAAGGTTTTCATGCAAAAGCATGTTTTTGCTCAGTAAGTTAAAATCTCTTTTGTATGGATTCCTGCACACAACGGCTTCATTGGTAATGAAATGACTAAGGCTGGCTCTAACATGGAGGTTTCTATGTGAGTGATAGACGCGGTATCGCTTAGTATTAACAGAAGCGCTATTTTTCATCACTACCAGGGAAAGGCGGATATGAGATGGCAGAGTCTGGAAACGTGTAATGTTACGCGTCAATAATAGTAAACGCACTGTTCATCTCTGTCTGTGATAACTGATCACTGCGCGATAGACAAACATACTATTAGGCCCTTCAATGAAAACTGCGCAGCTGCCGGTCACCCGAGACTAAGGAGACAGTCTTTTACCTTCTCTGCGAATGACCGGCTCTTATGGCTTTGAGACACATCTGGACATCTGATGGCCAGACTACCTGAAATATCGGGAGTCATGGGGTAGATCTAGGTCACTTTACGGCTACATAGTTTTTGCGAGTAGGTGGTTCTTAAACCACCTAAGCCAACTTAAAATCGATGCTAATCAAGTATTTTTCTGAATTCAAGAATTTATTGAAAATTATATCATTTTGTTATTGCATATTTTGTTACAAAATGCATATTTGTTCGCTATAAATTCATATTTTTGTGTATAATTTGTTTTTATTTTTAATATTTAAAAGTATTACTGATAACCCGCGAGGTATTTCACATTTAAAAATGCTTATATACTATGACAGTCTTCTTATTTTCTTTTTTGTATGGCTTTGAAGTATATATGTATGAATGTATTTTGCCATTCCAGTTCACTACTTTATAATAATGTTGACAGCTGAATATTATTAAACAACTTTCGATTCTTAAATTCATCAAAACACCTAACGGAAAAATTACTATTTTGCTTTTTTAAAACTTTTGTGGCTAGAAAATTTCTATTATTTCAACATGAATTTTCTACACGATTTCACCGTTTGTAAAATAAAAAGAGGCACTATCATTCGTATTACAGAATAATTAATTGATGATGTTGCAAACGTAAGCATTTTCAGGCAATATATTCTTGTAACGTATTGAAACGTGTTTGCGTACAAGTACGAGTATATGACATATAATTTTCAAAGTTTACCGTTTGAAATCCTTACTAAATCTAAAAGAAAATTTATGAAAGTATTTTTGAAAAAAATTATTTTTTTTTTAATTATTTTAAACTTTAAATAAATATGTCTTAAAAATATGTAAAAAGAAGAAAATAATTATTAATGTTTATTTTCCATAAGGCATTAGTGCATATTTAGGGCATATTTTTTGCATTTTTAAGTGCATGAAATTCCTTGTCCTGATTATTATTAACTAAATAAAAAACTATTTTCAATTATATTCATAATTTTTATCCAAATATAAAAGGAAAAATTATAGGCACCAATGGTTATAGCTAATCCAGAAGTTCTAGATATTTAATGTCTTTAAATTAGTTTGGTAGTTTTTCTATTTCATTAAACAAGACGGACTAATTAAGTCCACAACAAAACTATTATTATTTTTATATAAAAAAGTACTTACAGTCTTAGAAAAAGCATTCATTATTTATAAATTTTATTATCAATGTGGAAACTCACTTACCGCCAGAGAACAAAGCAGTTACACACAGCAGACGCACATCAAATAATAGGACAAAATATTTGTAATTAACAATTTCATGTTAAATGTAATGCTGTTTATCTTCTTTTTTTACTTGCTATTTAATTAAGTTTGGCTACTACTGATTTCATGTTAATGTAAGAATGAATATGTAAAAAACAAAAATCAATATTTCATGAACATTTTGTAAGCTTTCAAGCATATTTGTGTAAATATCCTTTTTTAAGTTAATGTTGTTGATGTTTGATAAATACGTATAATATAATACTGTTGGATATGTTGGTAAATCCATTTTAACAACAAATTATTGATGTCTCTATCGTTTCATGGCCTTTTTATGTAACAGACAAAATATTCCAGCAAAAGAGCAAATAACCCAGTTAGAAAACATGTCTGCAGACAAACGCTGTAACAACTCTGAACACTAATAAATTAACCATCATTATAAATAAATAGTTGAGTAATTAAAAATTAAATATTTTTTAGTGAAAATACCAGATTCTTTAGAAAGAATCTAAACACAAGTGTTGGTTTTTATTAACCTCTTTGTATGTTGCTATTTTTTGCTGGGATTATTTTTATTTATTTATGTACGTATATTACTTTTGTATGCATTGTGTTGTAGATCCTTTCATAGATGCCCAATTAACCAAATGTTTAGTAAACAATTTACAAATTAATGTTTATTAATGGAGCATATTTAAAATATTTAAATTATTTATTGCAATGGAAGAATAAAGTACAGGGTGTCCGCCGGGAAGGTATACTACAGCGTCGTAAATGGTCTTATGGAAGAAGCTTTTTTGTCAACTGAATCTTATGTGGAAACAAATGCAAATCCTTGTGCAAAATTGTGGCCAAAGTTGTTCTTTGAAGACCAAGCTCCTGAGCACGGCGTCGGATTGAGGTTGATGGATTGTTTTCAACACTTGCTTGAGCAACAATAATATTTTCAGCCGATCTTGCAGTACGTTGTGGTTCATGCTTGGGCCTATCACCTACAGACCCACTTTCTTCGAAATCATTCACTACACGATAAATAGTGCGTTTTGTTGGCACGTTGTTTCTCCCAAAAATTCCACGTAACTTCCTCATCGTCACAGTAATCGATGATTGATTTTGGTAAAATGTTTTAAGGATAAAAAGACGTTGGCTTATCGAATATTTTTCCATAATAAATTTGCCACGTATCTACTTCACGACTGCCAAATATGAACTGTCAAGGCTAATGTTTACCAAAATAGTATACCTTCCCGGCAGACACCCTGTACATACACTGAAGATACCAGTATTCTGAATAATTGAATAACTGGGTAAAATTACGTTATTTATAATAACAGTTTGAACATAACAAACTTTGCAATAACAATAAACCTAAATTTATTTGGTTGATAAAACATATGCAAATAAATGGTTACATCCTTATTTTGAGCACTAGCTGGTTTTTACCCGGTCTCGCCCGGCCTTTTACTTTGGGATTTCTTAAATGTTTTTAATTAGTAAAAAATTAACAATTTATATTGTTTATTGCAAAGTGCAGGCAAAATAGATTTCTAGTAGGATGTTTAGAATTGATAAATTTTACTTGTGTTAGAGCCTTCGAAGTACAACATTTTAGATTTTTGTTCTTGCATATAAAAAAAGATTGGCTCCAAACTCTCATAACTAATTATTCATGAAAGCATTAGGCTTAACAAAGCTGGGAATTACAGTCTTTTAAAATGAAAGGACATAACAGTTGAGATATATCGCTTGTAAAATATTTGATTAGAGTTTTTTCACCACTAGTTTTGAATCATTGCAAAGCTTAATGTAATAATCATTTTACCGATTTCTATCGTTCGTGATCGACACACATTTTAAGTGCTAGCACGAATTACTTTTGATTATTCACATATCATTGCAAGACACACTACAATAACACTGTGCGACAAATAAAAATTATCTGGGAAATGATATTATGTTTCTAGTAGGTGCTGTTGAGTATAACAAGAATATTAAGTTACGACTAACCATGTTTGCAGGAATCGAATCTGTGACTGACAGCTTATTGCAGTACCCTCCAATCTACGCAGTGGTCACAAACGTTTGGCTTATACATATTATATATTTTATAATAGAAAAAAATTCATGTAGTAACATGCATTTTAAATAATGCCTGACATTGTATAATTTTCACTATTGAATGTCCACTGTATTCTTGTTTTTAATTGACTAACTAAATTAGTTCAAAGACAATTTTTAAATTTTACATATTTTTCTTGTGTAATACAGAGATAAAAAATCATTATCACACATTATCATCTCCATGTAGAAAAATATAATGAATCATCGAGCCTTTAGAAACTTATTTTAAAACAACTTTCTTAAATGATTAATTTCATACTAATTTAATTTACAAAATTATTCCGTTTATATTTTAAAATCATTTTAAAATCATTGATTGTCAGAATCAATTTTTTTAATACTGCCATAAAAGGATTTTTTTGTTAATTTTTGTTGACAAAAAATGTATATCATTTATATCGATATTTCGCTTCAACTTTGATTTTCACAATACTTTAATTCAACACTAAAACAGCAACATATTAATTAAAAAAAAAAAAAATATATATATGCATGTGAAAAATGAATTATATTAACATTAATAAAAATTAATGTTAATTTTCAGGACAGCTGTCTAATTGTCACCCTCACTAAAAAGTCACTTAAATTAGTGCTAAATAATACTGCCAATAGGTAGATGTAGTTTTATATTTAATTTTTTTTTTGCCATCATAAAATCATAATAAAAAAAAAAATATTTTAAATTTAAAAAGAAAATTGTATCTTCATTTATGCCAATAACACAAAAAGGAAAAAAAAGCCCCAATACAATTTTTTTATTTCTTTAAAAAAGGTCAGACATATCTCTTTTTTGCAAATGCTTTTACTAGATATTTTTTACACTTTTTTCAATATTTTAGGAGTTTTACGAAAAAAAAAGTTTTAGAAAAAAATAAATTCAATAATTTATTAATAAATATAAACACGAGTGATATGCATATAAATAAGGAATTAAATTAGTTTCTAAAAAATTATTTAGGTCGAAACTTTTGCTTAGGTATAGGAAACCATATTGCAAACTCAATTTATATATACAGACCTCTTTTATCACTAAGGATTATAATCCAAAAAAGATAAAAAGAAAACATTCATACACACAAGAGAAGGACCAAAGATGTGTATGTATGCTAAACAAATCTGTATATGGCTCAAAAACGTAAATTAAAACAGAATAAATTAAAAAACTTCCACATTTTTAGGTTGTTGGTACTTTTAAGGAATTATGTTTCATAAATTCAATTAAACGATTAAATATAAAAATTAAAGCAGTTCACTAATTGAATGAAATTATTTATTAATTTATTGAAATTTTTTCATAATTTCATTATTCAAATAAAATAATTGCATTATATTATTATGAATGATTTTATTAACGGAATGAAGGTTTCATGGAATGGCATTCATTGTGCCGTTGTTAATATCAATTCCCTCTGAAGAGTATAATTTTCATAAATTTGAAGAAAATTTGTTTGTTTTGATTAATTTAAACGTAACATGTGTTGGGTTGAAAGCTAACGAAACTTTCTGGGGTTTAGTGAAATTTTTTCAGTCTACAGAAAAATTTAGCTTGTTTTGATTGCAAGAATCAAAGTACATCGATCTGTGAAGGGCTCGAAAATACGTTAATAAAATTTAGTCCAGAATTGTATAAGACAATGAGAAGATGCAAAATATTTTGAATATAATCTTGTCTATTAACAAGATTAGAAAAATTTTGTTGTAGTACGGCTAATCCACTTAGGAGTTTGAAAATAAATAATAAAAAAAAATATCAGAACTAATATAGTATTTTAATAAAAGCTTCTGAAAGAGTTTTAAGCTCTCGTGTACAGATGCTTTCCCACAGGTAGCGTAATTGGCACTGAAAAAGAAATTCCATAATTTTGTATTTAAAAAAACCTGATTCACAAATCAGCAGCGAAAATTAAGAATGAAACGCAGGCTGTCAGCGAACGATAATAATAATGTTGGATTATTTTCAGGGCTATAGCAAAGATATGAGGATTAAAAAAAACTTAATGAATTTTGAAATAGAAAAATATGTGGAAGAAACTTAAAATTTAAAAATGAGACATTACATAACAGTAAGGTAGATCAGTATTAGTTTCTATCGCTGACGCATCTTTAAAGCTGAGCTTGAATATGTTTGTACTGATGTGTGACTTTCAAAATGTTTTGCGCAGCTCTTTAAAAATTTATACAATTATTTTTTAAGAAAAACTTTCTACAATTCAAAGCAATATTTGTCGAAATAAGCATTATCCCTATATCTTCTACATAGAATTTTATATTTTTTGAAGAAATATTCTATAAGTTTCATTATAATTTTTAAGAAAATACAATTTGCTTGCATTTTTTATTATTTGAATTAATTTTTTCTTATAAAAGTCGTGTTAGACTATAAAAATATTTGCAAAAAAGTAGTGGTTACGCTTATTTTGACAAATATTTGCGTAATGTGACCGTAGCTTTAGAGAAAGATTAGTTTTCTTTTCCAGAATTCGCTTGGCTGAGACTAAATTTTGAAAATAAATTTTTTGTTGATTCACTCTCTATTTTCCACTTTAAATAAAAATTATTTTTTATTTTAAATGAAATTATTTTGTGCTTAAAATGCTTGTGAAACAGTGTTTTGTGTTTGGTATTTCAATTACTGCAAAACAATAAGTCAGATAAATTAATTAAATAACTTACTGAGTTACACATCTTGTACAAACATATAAAATAATTATAATCGACAATATGATATGATAATTAAAACGATGACCATAATAAAAGTTTACTTACAATAACAATGAACAATCAATAAATTGAAATTTTGTAAAGTATTAGATTGAACATAAGGTAAATCTAATTAAATACATATTTTATAATCTCTCTTGAATTCTATTAAATCTTTAATAATATTTTGTATTTTTTTTTATTAAATAAAATTCTTTAAATATTAAGTAACAAAACAAAAATATTCAATGTGGAAGTTAAAAAATATTTTCGTAATATAAAAAAAAAATATTTTTGCAATAAAATATGCTGTTGAAAACTAAAAGAACTAAAAGTTTTAATATTCTTTGACTTTCTTACTTTACAATTTTAGCCAACATAATACTTTTCTATGCTGCCTATCTTTTTACGAAAACATGTTTTAATCTAAACAAACAAAAAAATTTTTTTTTTAAACAATGACAAACTTTTCATTAAACACCATTGCGCTAGTCAAATTCAAACATATTATTGCACTCTTATTTTAGCAGTAGCACAACGGATGTTTACATAGTAGCTTGTGTTTCACATACACTGAAAGAAAATAAAATTGATATGAGAGAAATATTTCATGATAAGTAGGGCAAAGATTTTCATGCAAATGCATGTTTTTAATCGATTCTGATCAAGTACTTTTTCGAATTCGAGAATTTATTTAAAAATGGGATCAATTTGTTTTTGCATATTTCGTTATAAATGCATATTTTTTGTGCATAATTTGTATTCATTTTTATATTTTTAATATTCAAAAGTATTCATCAGTATAACCTGTAAGATATTTAAAAAATACAAACAAATCACACATTTGGCAGAACTTTAGTGTGCCATATTCTTCTTCTTTTCTTTGTATGCACCTGGAGAATATTTGTAATTGAAAAGTATGTATCAATGTATTTCGTCATTCCAGTTCACTACTTCACAATAATGTTGACAGATTAATACAATTTTTGGATTCTTAAATGCATCAAAACAGCCAACAGCCAAAAATTACTATTTTGTCTTTTTTATTGATTTTATGGCTGTTTTAATGGTGGTTTTGTAAGTTTTCTAGACGTTTTAACCGTTTGTTTTCTTGTTCTTTCTATGGAATAATTAACTGATGATGTTGTAAGCGAAAGCATTGTCAACCAATATAGTCTGGTAACGTAATGAAATTTAATTTTCACAGTTTACCGTTTGAGTCGTTTAGTCGATCTAAAAGAAATTTATAAAATGATCATATCCTGAATTTAAACTTTTAATAAATATATCTTAAAAATATATAAGATAAGATAAGAAAAATAAATATTTAATGTTTTTTTTTTGGTTTTTCATTTTGCATAAGGGCATTAGTGCATATTTTGTTTTTTTAAGAGCATGTTTTATGCACATATCCTTGCCCTAATGATAAGCAATCGTCCATTATAATAAGTAAATCTTTTAATACAAATTTAATTTAAGACCGATTAAAGTGCTGATTTATTTACAGGTGCTTTGCTTAAGCTTTATTATTATAATACTTGGGTAGCAAGAAAAAATGTAGATTCTTTTCTGAATTCTGAATGCATTTAAAAACTATCCTGTTCTATTTCAGTCAAAAAGTCTTTGATAAATATTTATTGCATGCTTGAAGCCTTCAGTAAGACTTTTTTAAGAATTTGTACTTTGAATATAAAAACAAATACAGGCATAGAATATAAACAGACACTAAAGAAAACAGGAGACGAGCACATTTGTGCGAAAAATATTGCAGCTTAGCCCCTTCCCACATGACAATGGCATTTCCAAAAACTCAATACACTCACATTTTCTTACTAACACACTCACTTTTTTAAACTAAGAGCTGAACTAGTAATGAAATTCTGTTGCTCGTAAATATAAAGGTTCTAATGTTCGCAAGAAACGTTGGGAGTAATCCACTGAAGATTCAGAGTAGCGTCTGATTAAATGGTCCATATAAATATGCTATCCCCTTTTAGTACTTATTGTACTGAATAAGTAACTCATGAGAATATCATGAGTAAAAGAATAAATTTAAAAACCAACTCATTTTCTGGAATTAAGCATAAATAAAGATTAATATTTTGTTAAATACATTTTTTTTTTAATTTTTGTTGTTAAATATTTAAAAAAAAATTCAGGAATGAATTTAAAAATATGAATATCTGCCTACTACAGTGAAGGGTATATAAGACTCGGCATAGCCAAATTTATTTCGTTTTCTTACAGTTCAATTGCTTTTTACTCAACAATGCATTAAACGTTTAATTTTTGCTCACCTACCTCTCTTTAAAAATTAGAAATTTTATTTCGGAGCTCTCTTTCAAAATAACGTCTGTTTTTATAAAGAGCATTAACAAAATCTCTTACCAGACGCATATTATTTATTTTTATCCTGTGTTACGTGTTTTGCAGGAGAATGAAAAAATAATAAAAATGTAACAAACAGGATACAAAAGTTCTCAGTTATAACAAAGCTGTTGAAAGAGACAAGTCTAACGGGTGATTCTTAAATACTTGTTTGATACACAATTTTAAACTAAACCGTTTTTTTTTTTCTTGAATGTCTTTAAAATTTTTGGATGACAATACTAATGAAAATCATACTATTTGGGGTTGTGATTTTAAAAATAATCGGGCGGTAGCAAATAAGTTTTGTTGTGATTTGAAATATTTAAAAATTCGTTTGTATTATATTGAAAAGTATTAGTGAAAGGTCTTTTGAATTGCTTGATTTAGATTTTAAAATATTATTAAAAAAAAAGGAGATTAATATTAACACATGCGAACGCTTTCAGTGTAAATAAATAAATAAAAAAATAAATTTCTTGAAAATGAAATAAATTACAGCTGCTTGAATTAATTTGACATAAAGCTAAATTCGAATTGTTATTGTAAAAGAAGGAAATAATTTAAGTTGTAATGCCAAATACTTGTGTATTTTCTGTGAAATGAAATGAGAAACATTTAAGGATTATACCCGCAACTATTGGAACTTTACCAACAAAATGTAAGCAGCTTTTCAACACAATATAGATTTAATAAAAGTACAAAGTTGAGTTGTGTGTTTTATTGTTGTAGTAAAAACGGACAATTGCTTTTAAGTAATAAGCAGTTTAAGGTCGCTATTAAAAAATTGTTAATATGTTTTAGTAACTTGTGTTGGTAACAGCTGTTTTCATGTACTAGATAATTTTTTTTGTGTGCCAGAATTAGATTTCAATGGGTGAATGAATAACTATTTGCAAAATGATTGCTGTTGCAATAAAATAAAATTATGATAAAGTGAAGAGATAGAGTGATTTGGTTAAATATTGCAATTAAAAACAAATTTTGGTATTGAAAGTGGCAGTATAAATTGCTAAAACAATTAAATGCCAGTCTGTGATTGTAGCATATATGATCATTATATCAATGATACTGCCTTTAAAAAAGTAATTAACTTCTTCAAAATCTAGCTGTCCCTGTGAGTCTCATTTTGTTAATTCGCCCTAGGTAGCTCAGCCTATGTATTTCTACTAATTAACAAATATTCAGAATGTGCTCGAAATTTTCTTATTCCTTTTGACAGAAGAATTTTACTTATACGAGGGCGGATAGATATTGAAGCTACCTATGTAAGAAAAAAACATTTTTTTTTTCAAAAACCATTTATTTCTCAACATAGTCTCCTTTTAGCTCAATACATTTTTTTATACCATCTGAATAATACGATTTTGGGAACCCCTCAAAATACGCGTTAGTTTTCCGTAATCATTTCTTCGTTTGAGATGAATCTTTTTCCTGCGAGCCATTTTTTCAAGTTTGGAAACAGGAAAAAGTCACTAGGAACTAAATCTTGACTATAAGGTGGATGATCAATTTTAGCATCGTATCTAATGGTGTGTGAAGCGGACGTTGTCTTGAAGAAAGAGCAAAGGCGGCACCCATCTTGCCAATAGCTTTTGCATATGCAAATGTTCATGCAAAATGTTGAACACACGTTCATATGATATGTTTACCATTTCAACAATCTCACGTAACTTGACTTGGCGATCACTCATATCGAGGATTTTTTTGATATTTTCTTCAGTAACCACCTGTTTTGGCCTTAATGTTGATGGTATTGTTGTAGTGCTTGTTCGGCCGCGTTTAAATTCAGCAATCCAATATTTTACCATGTAATCTGTATCAATCTGCCCTCGTATGCTAAATTAGTCTGTATGAAAGTTAATAAGGAAGTGAATATATTTTTGATGAAATTCAAAATATTTAGCAATTTACCTTGTTTTGAGTCTTTCACTGCCATATGACCATTCAAGCATTCCAGTAATTCTCCAGCAGACTTCACTATAATAAATTGTATGGTAAATAAGTCTATGTTGTCCTGTTAACTGTCCAGCATAGAGTTTAATATCATTCTTTAGGAAGTTCAAATTATTTTATATAATATTAAAGTGTATGAGATTAATAAGCCTTTTCCATTAACATAGGTCAATTCGGGCGTTCCCGTAATGTTAAAATAAAATTATTTTTTTTAATCAATTTATTATCATCCAGTAAAAGAGTTGTAAGTGTTTTTACTGTTTAAGCGAGAGAGTCCACCACTTTATTGCCTGCATACACCGGTACTAGTGTTAGAGTAAAAAAATTTCTTTCTGCCTAAACATCGAGATGTTTTTACTATATTGAAAGCTGTCTGACTGTCCAAGACTTTGTAATTTCGATACCGTGTCCATATGGAAATATTTAAGGCATTATTCATGAAAAACATTTCATTTAACAATTTTGGTTTGGAATTGCTACAAACTTCTCATGTGGGTAATGAAATTGCGGACTGTCTAACTTAAAAAGATTTCCTTTTCATGGGTTCAGAGAATTTCTGCAGTGTGAGCAATAACTTCACTCGTACCATACTAGATACGCAAGGAAGAGAAACGAAGCTTACAAGACTGGTGGCCGAAGTAGGCATGTGTCAGTCAAAGAGACTTTTATGCTTTACTGCAATCGGGGTTGAGTTTTACACATCGGCATAAATTACATTACATCATTTACGAAATTCGTAACTAGTCTCGGGTTGTAGACTAAATGCGCCAACTTTTGATGCAACTTGTAAAAATTTTTTAGTACATTTTTTTTAACACGGTCATTGAATCTTCAAAACATAGTTGGCCATACTTTATTGTGGTAAAATTTTTTATTGACTTTTGCAGAAGGTATGATTACAATAACATAACGGGAAATTTTTTTTTTTTAAAGTAAAAATTTGTAAGTACAGCAAGAGATATATCAATGTAGGTTACCAAAATTAAAAAAAAAAAAAATATTCCGAATGGCAGTAACTCGCAAATTATGCGACATAAAATTTTTTCTAATCGGCTTGAATTTGAATTAGGGGACACCCTGTATACTATATTGGCCATATAAAAAAATTATGTTTGGTCTAATATATAGACCCATCACGCATTAATCCAACAAATCTTACACAATTGCCTAACTTAAAAAACCATTAGTATTTCAGATTTTATGGGAAATATTATTTTATTTTTAAAGAGGATGTTTCACAACTGAAACTGAAAAATAAAATTGTATTTGTTTCTTATTTTTTTTTCCAATATTTGGACGATACTTCATGTCTCCTTCAGGGAAATACATTTTTATAATAAAACAGGGTCTCAGTTCTTATAGCCGCTGGGTATGTATTTATGTGCCTCCTACTGCCAAAATTTCATATAAAAATTTAATGGTGGCTCTTAATTATTTTTATTATATTTTATTAAATACTAACCAAACTAATAAATTTATTTTATTATGCTAAAATAAACACAAAAAATATTAATTTGCATGCTTATTTGATTTGATTTCAATTTTAATTAAAAAAATAATAAACTTGGTTTCGCTGAACAGTAAAATTACTTTCTTTTTTTACTTACGAGTATGAATGAAACAATAAGAAGATTATATTGTTAAATGAAAATTGCAAAAAACTTTATACAGTGTCTGAAAAATATATTTGCATTCGAATTTGTATTTCTGTGATGTGTTGAAGCCATGAAATTTAATTTTAAATTAAAAAATAAGTTTTAGTCTATTTTTATTATATTAAATGCACTTTGCTTCCATTTCTATAACCTTCGCGTAATGCGTAATCAAGTGTAATTAATTCACAAATAGCTGTCTCCCCCCACCACCCCGTCTCCTTCAGTCTTTTACTTTATTAGTTAAAGTAAGGAAAGTATATGTATTTCTAGCAAAGTCATTGAAATATAAGATTTTAATCATTAAAAAATACATCTAAATTTGCATTAAAGTGGGCGTGACCACTTTAATGCATTTTAATATAGGACAGAAATATTGTTAGAATTAAATTTTTATTACAATCTGGTACATAATTTCAGTGCATTTATATATAAATTTATTATAATTTTTGAAATAGTCTATTAAATCAGTTTAATTTTTAACTATTTTTTTTAAATAAATGATGGTTTAAATATTGGCTTCCAATTCTTGAAGAGTTAATGGCTTGTCAGTATAAACAAAGAGTTAGTAAAACCCCATAAAAGTAATGAAAAGTGTTAAATCGCACGAATTAATTGATTTTGCAATAAATCGATTGTTAAGCTGTGGGTATAGCAAATTGCTATCTCTTGTTGGAACTGAATGTCGTTGATATTTAGCTTACTTTGGAAACAAAAATACAGTTCACTTTTCTCGATATCGTTCGCCATTCACCGTAACGGCAGCTCGTTGCTCATTTTGAAAGAAAAAAAGACCGATGATGGCACCAGCGTGTAAACCGGAACAAATAGCCAATTTCATTGGAGGTAACGGTGATGGCTTGAGGATTACTTTCGGTTCAAATGCGGTACTTTTGCATATTGTTGGCGCTATTTAACCATAAATTAACTTCATCACTAAACACAAATATTTAATAAAAATGCTCATCTTCAAACAGTTTCAATTGAGATGAATTAGCGAAATATTCAATGGAAACTATCGTCGTTTGGCTCTAAGTTTTTCACGAACTGTAAGAACTTAAGCCAAGATCCTTACATAGAATATTCCAGCTAGTCGATTGACAAAAGCCAACAAGTTGAGAACTACGTCAATTGATAAGAGATATTTTCTTCGATACGAATATTTTTTTTTGTCTCGTAGATGATTTTGAATAGTGCAAAAACGATTAATAACCACACGAATATCCCGCTCATTGGGCCGTTTATCATAAAATGAGCGAAGAGATCTATGATAAATTTATTTTTTTTTTTCAGAGTAAATTTTCATGAAATAATTCATGACAATTTTCCAAAACTTAATGAACAGAATATCAGCACAGTTTGATATTCTCAGCTGTCAATCCATAGTTTTCTTAAAAATACTGTTTATATGTCGAACCTCTTTTGAGTGCAAAAATTAACGGCCGGGCTCTGTAATAGCCAGCAAAAACTTCTGTCGTATATTTGTATTGAAAACAAAAACCATAACAAGAAACGAAAATTTGTTTTTGTGTTCAATACAATTGTACAAAAGAAACTATCGCTTGTTCTTATAAGGCCTGGCCGTATATGAGATTCGGAATTATATAGGTACAAACACACAAAGAAAAATAATCAAACAAACAAGCACTAAATTAATTTTATTTTGTACATTTCTGCCAGTGATATACTCGTACAATTTAGAAATAAATATGCAGGTATTACTGCCGTATGATTTTATTTAATTTATATAAAACTCATACGCTACGATACCAAAAAAAGGTGTGTTTTTAACAGTTTCTTATGACTTCATGAAAATCCAAAAACAAAAATTAGCTAGTAACACTGTGGGTGGTTAATTTTTATACAAAGAAAAATTGAAATTAATCTCAGACAATAAAATTACCAAAAGCACGATTAAAATAACAAAATTTCATAGTAAAACTAAATTATCAGCAAAAATTATTTGTTCTAGTCAATAAAAAATAAAATTTTCTTATGCATAAAATTTATAAAATATATTCTGATTGTATAAACAAACAAGTTAAATTCGGCTATGAAGAGGATTATATACCTTTCACTGTGTCAGCAAAATATTAATATTTTTCACTTTCCACAGCCTTTTAAAATATAAAAAATATACTAAAAAATTAAGAGAGTGAAGATAAAAAAGCCGAGCTAACTATGTTTTAATGTAACCCCTAAAGTTTCTTGGTCTTTCTAAATATGTTTTCAGTATTAATGGTATATATATCAAATACGTCTTACATGATTAAATACTTTTATACTTTTAGTAGTAGCTTAGTGGAGGTCGTCTAGATTGGTAACCTACTGTTCAAATACTTTGGACTATTTTAAAATTTTTTTTTTAAATTTCCATATCTCCAGTGTTGATGTTCTGAAGGATTTTTAAGAAATTTCCATTTTGCATCATAAAATAAAAACTAAGAAATTTCCCGTAAATTTATTAGTTAGTTTTATTTAACCTTTTTCTTTTAAATAATATGACTATTTTATTAAGCTTGAGGTCTTATTTAAAAAAATTTTTTTTTTATTAGACCTCAAGCTTAATAAAATAGTCATATTATTTCCCGTAAATGTTAAAACACTTCCAGAAAGCTTAGAACTTACAAATTTCATTCCAGTTTCATTTTAGTAATTTCCTGTTGCAAAATCGGGAATGGTACCTCGCCAAGGAATTTCAAAATTCCTATCTCACAATCTTTAATGGTTCGTTGGGAAGTTGCTAAAATTACTCAGAGCAACAGCACTTGGGTATATAAGAATTTCCAAAATAATCCAAAGTAACTTCCGGACGAACCATAGAAGATTGCTAGATTTGACATATATCATTTTAAAGGGGAGGTCATCTAGTATTGCAGTTTACAGCTTAAATGCTCAGAAGTAGCTTTGGACTATTTTTAAAAAAAGTTTTTAAATTTCCATATACCCTAGTGATCTTGCTATAAGGGATTTTTATCATTCGCCATTTTGCAGAGCGAGTTAATGAAACCAAAAAAGAATTTAATCTATAGGTTGAAAGTTTTTTCTGAGTACTTGGGCGATAGAATACATATATAGAAGACCTATTCTTTAAAATGATATGTGTCCTATCCCGTAATATTGTATGGTTCATTTGCAAATTAAATAACACTTCAGAATACATCTGAACGAGCTCCATGATACATGTCTAGCATATTTTTTTCAATAGTTTTAAAAGGAAGATTGAAGTAGTCTCAAAAGCCTTCGCAAGATTTTCAATTGTTTTTCAAATCATACTTTATTTCTCTTAATTTAATAAAATTGTGGCTTCTGTTATTACCAAGAAAATTATCACAAAGTGCAACAATCACAGAGGCGACGACTATGTCGCAGTTGTTAATGAATTTATCTACCACCACTTCGAGAGATATTTCAAATTTATCAAAAACTTTATTAAAATTTTCAAATAGTTTTATATCAAAAGATATAATACAAATTTCAATAAATTTAGGGGTAAAAAATGTGATAATTTAGGCCATGATCTAGGTTTGCATGGAATAGGGCTTATAATAAGCCTATGTTCTGATAATTTTGGAATTTATTGGAATAGAAAACTATTTTTCTCCAATTTTGTAATTTTTTTTTTAGCTTTTCACATATGCGCCATGTCCACTGTAATTTATTCTGCACAAAAAGGGCAAATTTTAATTGGCATATTTATTTAATAGGCTTCTGTTTACAAAATGTATTTTGTTAAAAATATTGTGTTAATTAATATGGGAATAAAATTATTAAAAATTTAAAAACAATAAAAAAAAATATAAATAACAAATTAAATTAATCGTGTTAAAAAAACCATAGAATTCAAATTAATTTAATTAATACACCATTAAAATCAACTCAAAATATTCACACAAAAGGCACTATTTTATACCAAATAATTTAAATTGAAAAAAACACCGCCAATCAAAAAAATTCTTAAAAAGTCATTGAGTAAAACATGATCTATCAATAAAAATACTATTTTATCTTTGAAACATACACACATAAATACATACTTACATGCATGCATAACCAAAACTAGAATTCATCAGAAAGAAAATATAAACAATTAGTTTTTAGTTCTTGAACTAAAGAAGAAAGACTACTAGCCTAAGACACTGCAATTCATATCAACTTTGATCGGAATAAAAAGAAAAACAAAATTATCATATACGAAACGTGTGTCCGTATGCGTTTGCATTCACAAGTGTTTCTACATAATTTATTTATAAAAACATATTTATAAACACATACTATTAAAAATAACAAAAAAAGAAAAACTTGCTAAGAAAAAATGTTTTGGATTTTACGACGCACTGGAGCAGCAAATTTCTTCAATTCATTGAACAACAATTGCGGCACATCTAAAGGCCACAGCTCGCACACACAAACAACACAGGGTAAGTACTTACTCCTACCGTCATATGCATAAATTTTGTTTTAGAAATACACTCACAAAAAGAAGAAATCCAATTATTATTGACACAAATGCTGACGATGAGGAAAAAAGAGATTTTCCGAAATCGTCGCTACAGCAAAGCAGTTTCTGGGAATGATTTCAATTTTTCTATATTCAATAAAAATTAAAATATATTAAGAAAATTATATTAATAAGAAAGAATCTTAAAAATCAATACAAATTAAATTTAATTTATTTTTTTTTTATCTTTAAATTACCCCTTAAACAAAAATTGATGGAATTATTTGGCTCGGAATATCCATAACGCCATAACAATTAATTTAATTTATTTACCATAAAATTGTTTTCATTTGATGGTTGCATATTTTTTTTTTTTTAATTTATTTGATCAATTCTAATTCCAAGTCCCACCAATATTTATAGATGTAATTAAATAGTTTTCGACCTCTAAAATATTTTATTCAATTAAAATTTTTAAAACTCGTAAATTAAATCGTTTTGAAATTTTTAAAATCGAAAAAAAATACTTTTTGATTTTTTGCAAATAAATCGTTTTGATATCATTCGAAGTTAAATTCGAATTTTTATTTTAATATCAAAGTTAATGTTTTGTTATAAAATTAACAGAATTTGCTTGCTACTGTAAGAAAGTGGTTCTCGTTGGGAGGCCCATAAAAATTTGGTTAAAAATTTCACATTTGAAGCGAAAAATTTAAGAAATTTTAAGGTGTATTTTAAATTAATTTTGTAATAATTTTATTAAATTATTTGATTTTATAAATTTATTATTAGTAAATTGCCTGAAAAAGACCTGGAAGCACAAAAAAATTATTTTGTTGGCCTACACGACATCCTTTGCAAACTTCCTTTTACTCAACACATTAACAAAATGCCCACATTTGATTTTTGCTTCATCTTCTTGCATTTGCGATAAAAATACCTCGAGCAAACAACGCTGTATATATTTCCCCAAATACAAATTAATCATGAACAACAAACACATGTACAATTGCTGGACTAAGTGAAAATTTAAAAATTTTTTTGGGGGCTTTTTTCTCATCATTCAGTAACTTTTTGCGATGCAAATATTCGGAATATGTAGAATTTCTATAATGATAGCATTGATTTGATGATTTTAGCTCATACTCGTATGAAGCAGAAACTGGCTTTTGCGGCAACGGTGGTCATGTAGTTGTTAAGCACATGTTTATTTTAATTTTGTGAGCTTGGAGTCGGTAGTTTGCTGTCATTTATATAGTCCAACACTATGAAGAATACATGTTGCATGGTGTTTTGCAAATTTGTTCTCATCTTTCAAGTATAAAAGTAATGACATAGTGAAATTGTTCTTGTTTTTCTAGAAAAGGAAACATTAATTGCTATTACAACAGTTTCTTCGCATTTCATTGACTTTTTTTACCAGAAATGAACCTTTTTAATGTTAACCTTCTTCGACAAATAACCCTGAATACAAATCAGAATTAAAAAATGATTTTGAAGAGATCTTTTTATAAGCTCTTTAGAATGAAATACCATTAATGTGTTTAATTGTTGTAAATATAAAGCTAGATTTGCTCACTTATTGTTTTTAGCTAAAAATCTAGAAAGCTTAACAGATTTAAATGACACCCTCAAGGTAAAATAAAATATTTAATTCTCAAAATCCTCTTTCTTTCTCTTCGTCTTTTCATAATCTATCAAAAGTTCTAAGCTTTGACAATTTTCAAATTTAATTTCATTTTTTGATTTTAATTGCAACTTCAAAGAAAGAAATAAAACCGATTAAAAATGATAATAGTCTGTAAAAATTAAAAAACTACTGCTGAAGAATAAAAATGCATAAGCCTGAAGGCTTCTAAAGATAATTTTTAATTTCATTTATATTCATGAATAAAAACTATAGTTGCTTTATGTGACTGTGAAGTGAAACGGCTTTCAATTCTTATAACTTTTATATGACTTTAGTTTAATAAACGATTATTCTACTTTATTTAATTCTTTTTCTTTTGTTTTATTTCTACTAAATAATGATAAAAAGCTTTCTGTGTAAACTCAAGAGACAAACTAGTTTTCTCTACACACAAGCACACACATACACATGCTCGTTTATATTCGCACATTAAAGTTACTTACAGCCATAATGCATGTAATTGTACACTAATTTTTTAAGGCTTTATGCTGACATGCCGATTCGTTTGGTTTTAATATAGATTTTTATTTTGTAAATGCTTATCACTCTGTCATTTATTACCTTTTCTTGTCAATATTCGAAAGAAAGAAAAACAAACTGTTGCTTGTGTTATATTAAATTTATCCTTTTGATTAAGCATTAAAACATTGAAGTTGTTAAAAATCCTTTCAACTCATCTGGTTTGAAATAAATAGATGTAAGAAAAATTAATTAACGAATTTCAACAACATAATTATGCAAATTTAAAAATTCAAGTAAAGTTCTTGACCATAGTAACTCAAAACTGTTTTAAAATTAATTTGGAGCGATTAATTTTATTTATTAAAAAAGAAAAACCGAAACTCGGCAACAAAATTTTCTTTGAGTCATACCTTCAACATTTGTGAATCTGTTTAGTAGTTTTTAAAATATTATAAAAATTGTGACAAAAAAACATGTTTTTATGCAAAAATTAAAAAATTTTTAATTTTCAAAAATTATTTAAAATCGAAGGAAAGAAAATATTAATCTTTATTTAAGTTTAAATTTATTCTTTTACTCATGATATTCTCATGAGTTATTTATTCAGTACAATAAGTACTGAATAAATAATCAGACCCTACTCTGAATTCTCAGTAGATTACTCCCAACTAGAGATGCCAAACGGGAAATCTCGTTCCCGAAAATTACGGTAAGCTAAATCCCGATATTCGGGATTTTTTACTTTTTAAATTCCGGGTTTTCCGGGAATTTCGGAATTTTATTAATCCCGTTTTAGATATATTTTTATTGTCATAAACATATATTATTTGAAACGCCTTCTTGAAGAAAATCAACACAACCATTTTGATATAAGTATTAACAAAACTTGCTGTATATCTCTATTAAAATGTAAAAAAAGTGAAAACAAATAAAAAATCAAGTTTTTTTTGCGTAAAATTAAAAAAAAGTTCAGTTTGCAGTCATTTGCTATGTTTTTTATGTTTATTTGAAATTCCCGAAAATCCCGCTTGGGATTTCGGGACTTCGTTAAAAATTCCGTTTTTCGGGATTTTTAAAAACCAGTCCCGTTTGGCATCTCTACTCCCAACGTTTCTTGCAAGCATTAGATCCTTTATATTGTAAAAGCAATTGACTAAATAAGAATTATTTGTTGTATCTATTGATTCAAATATTAAAAAAAAAAACTCAGTAAGCATTGAACTAAATAAATAAATAAATTTCCTAACCAACATTTTAATATTTTTATTCTTCTCTCGTTAACTCGTTTTCTTTCTTCTTTTTCTTAACAAAGCTAACGGGTGGCCCAAATGAGACCTAGTGAGCGTATTGTAGTCGTTGTTGGGGATCTTGCGGTAGAAGCTGTTGCACAATTTGAACTTTGTATGGATACATCTTAAGATCCAGCTTTAAAATTCTCTGTAATGTTATTCTGGGTATACCCAAGTGGCCGGAACGGCGACGAGTTGAGACAGATGGATCATTTGCAACACTCTGCTGTCTTCAGTACGAATATTTCGATTAACATCTCTTCCTGGACGGTCGGCAACTGAACCCAGTTCCTCAAAACGGCGAACTAAACTTGTAATCATGGAAGATGTGGGCGCTGCGTCAGAACAATTGATCGTTGAGAAGAATAATAAAAATTGTTACGCGTGGCTTCGAATTAATATGCAGATACAAGTATAGTGTCCATGCTAGCTCTAGGTGGATTCCCAGGACCCCTATTTATCACAGTGCAACTATAGAAAAATTTTTTGTTGTTACCAGAATGGTCTTTACCTCCTTCTGGCTCTCCCATCCCCTCACACTCACCAAACTATACGGCTTACTGCTTCATCATTTTTTTATCTTTTTTTTTTTATTCAGTTTACATGGATATAAATATCTGCATATATTTTATTTTAGATATTTATTTTGTACAAAAAATCAGTTCTTAAAAACTAAATGTTTTGTTTTATCTTCTTTTTTTTTTTTGTTATTAAAATTCATTTTTAATTAGGTCATAGAAGTTGTGACATTTCTTTATATAAAAAAAATTAAATAAGCCAACTTAGCACACTATTACAATGAGTAGCAACTTAATTTGTGTTGAATAGAGCGTTTTTTTTACGTTGAACATTAATTATTCAATTTTATACAACTGCTTATTTCAAAGTTTATATATATATTATTTTCTAGTGTACCTCCATGGATATTGTATTAGCCTCGTATTTTTTTTATTCACATCCAGGAGGAAGAATTCTTGATCTTCAGTGGGTTAGACAATTAGATTTTTTCATAAACAGTCTGTGTTAACTGAACAATTCACTCTTTTATTAGGACTATGGCCAATTTTATACATGAATCGGCACACAAAATCATTACAGTTAGGTCACTTATTATCATTTAATTATTCATATTAAATAAGTACATCTTAGGTTGGTTTTTATTGTAAATTTTTTTTTCTTTAGCAAATATTAGCTTTTAACAGCACAACTTATTTTATACTTGCAAAAAAGTGTATTTAGGTTTATACGTACACCTAGGAATCATTCTTGCATTAGAATGCAATAGAAATTTTCTTTTTTGTTTTATTTTTGTTAATTAATCTCCTTTGTTTTTTTTTTTTTTTTTTTTTTCTTTTATTAAATTACACCTTCGACAATGACAAATTGTAGAATGAATACCGTTCTGTCCAGTCTCTAGCTAGCTTCTTATAATCTCTTTTTTTTCAGGTAAATAAGTATTGTTCAAAACTTGAGTTTTAAAGGGGGCAATAAATATTAAAAAAAAACAACATGTTTTGAGTTTTTTTTCCTGTTGTTTCTCTACCTATGACAACTTGTTGATAAATTTTGAAGGGCAAAAAAAAAAACAAATCCAGAGTTTCTAAATCCCTAACAAAATCGATAATTTTAATGCGTTGTTGTGGACTGTACGTATTCATTTTAAGTTTCCAAGAGTTCAGTTATAATCTGCAAAAAGAAAAAATAAATTATGTTAAAAAATTAAAAAGTTATTTGTGTTTCACATCAGCTGGTCTTATTTGGGACACCCTGTAGTTAGACTTCAAAACTGGATTGCACTGATCGGAAGAGTTCAATATTTTTGGTACAAGCTACCAAAATTTTCTTAAAATCTGATTTTCTTTTCATTTTTTATTTTATAAATACTCAAACAAATTAAAAAAAAATTTTATAATATTTTCAGTTGTCAAAAGCTTAAATGTGTAAACTTAATTGAATATATGTGAACACCCAAATCAGTCCCACAATTTAAGACTTAATTGACTTCATAACTTTCACGTCTGACCAGGCTATTATTGAAGAATGTGAAAAAAGTGTCAGTCTTTAACAAAGAATTCGGATTTTTGCAAAATAAAAAATCTTTTGAAAAATAAAATATTGAATTTAATTTCCAGTAAATTCAATTTCATATTTTACAAGTTATGTATTTAATCATTTATTGTTTTTTTTTTTAGATTGAAGCACTTACGAGTACATTCTGTTTGTTTATTTTTATTTATTTATTTCCTCTTCTATGAGTGCATTTTGTAATTTGCAAGGAGCTTTTAGAAATCTTTTTGCATATTTCGTTTAGTTTTCATGTGTAAAGGAATACAAATTTGGCATTTGTAACATATCAAGGTTATTTTGAATGGTAACATTTGTTCTCTTACTGAACATTTTCAGGTACACACTTACTTCCCTGCATGCACAGTCGTATGGTGTGTACTATGTTAAACGATAAGAATGTACTTGTGTTAAATTGATGACAATAGTTTGTGCTTGTAGCATGAAACTGTTTTATGATTTTCATATGTCAAAAATGTCTTACTTCCAGAACCTTAAGAAAAATATTTTTTTTTTTTGTTTTCTATGTATGAGTGTTATTTATTTGAAAAATGAAATACATTGTAAATGTATAACTGTAGCATTTACAACATTTTCTAGTTGAGAGCATTTTTAGGTCATAATATAATAGTAGCAGCCCAATGCCGAACTAAAGAAGTCGAAGACTCCTCTTGAATCTCGTAATTTTTTTAAGATAATTGTATTTCACCGCTAAGCAAAAGTACAGAATGTGTTTTTCTCGATAGAAATTATAGAACTCATCATCTATCACATAATAACTCTGCAATTTCCAGTTAATAGTTTGGAGGTCAATAGTATTCCTGCTGGTGTTCATAGTAGTTTCTAGTGTACCTTTAAGCACTTATAAACTAGTAACATGGTTGAATAGTAACCGATTTAAAATTTTTTAGCGGACTTAGAAATAAAACATTGAGGCCGTTTGAATGGCATATATCATTTAAGTATTTCTCTACCAAACAAATTTAGTTTGGCATTTTCACAAAAATTTTTCCAAAAAAAAAAAAATCCTTGTATAATTTTTCTTCTTTATTAATTAATATTATTCAAGCTTAAGAGCTCAATAAAAAAATTGTTTTTATTTTTAGTTATCCGATATTTTGACTTTCTTTTGAAGGTCTTCTTCAGGGAAATTTATTTTTATAATAAAATAAAATTTTATATGTCAAAATTATTAAAAAAAAAACATTTTTTTTATTGAGATCTTAAGCTTGAATAATATTAATTTATAATAAATTTATAAGATCGAATAGTTTACTAAAATTATTAATTTCCTTTCTTTTTCACAAGAATAATACGTCCTCTGAAGTAAGATTTGTTTTACAATAGAACCATATACATACAGACTAACTTAAACTTAAATTCGAACAGATTTTCTGTGTCTAAAATTCAATTTCTCACATAAAAAGAAAACACAAATATTGCTGTGTTAAGACGCTGCCAACGAAAAATCCGATTTGGATTACATAAAAAAATTGGCTGAAAGTTACTTTTAAAATCAACAACACTCTAACTGGACACTCTGATATCGCTTAGTCTATCAAATATATCATTTAACTTGTATATGTACTGAATTTTCATAGTATTAGTGAAAATTTCCATTTTGCAAATATGCTGAGCATATTGCATTATGTTGTGAGTGTCCTTTTTTAATTTCCCAATATTCACAATATAAACCAGATGACAAATCCCCCTACATTATCTGGCAACTTTTACTTTGTCTATCATTTTATATTATGTGTTTAGTGGCTGATAAACACATCAAATTTCAACATCAACCATGCATTTATATACAACGATATTTGGAAAATAAACCTAAAAGCAACATAAAGCATATTTTTATTCATTTACACTGTTTGCAAGCAGCGGTGCCAGGAGCCGGAAAAAAATAAGCTAGAAAAGGCTAAATCACGCCAGAAAAAAATGAGCTAGAAAGAAGTTGAAAAGCTACAGCTTAAAACTAAAAATTTTCTTATTTCTTTATTACATTAAGAATATTAATTATAATTTTTATAAAAAAACTAAAAAAAAAAACATGACATCAAAAACTAAAGAAAATAAGGATTTTTTCCACATGACTTTAAATATTTATAAGCGAATTCAATTATTTTTCAACTTCAATGTTAAAAAATAATATTTAAAATTTTCTTAAGTAATAATTTATTTTTTATGCCATTTCTATTCCGATATTTCGCTTGCTTTATCGTACTCAAAAGTGAGCAACCTCAGCATTACTAAATGGTAGTTTTAGACAACTAAATACTAAATAGAACAATAAATTAATCAAATAGGAATAAAATGCATTTTTATTTTAGAAGCAAAATACTTTTCTTTACTCATGAAATTACCTTCATTCGACCAATTTATCAATTTGCAAATCAAAGTTTTATCGAAAATATTACTTTAGCTACTTTAGTTTCAATCTCAGTTTGTTTATGTATGATTTGTTTTCATTAAAAAAAATTATTTAAGGCCATTTTGAAAAACAAAAAAGGCTAGGAAAAAATTTTGAGGCTAAATGCCACAAAAGGCTAAATCCAGCCTTAAAAAACCAACGTTGTTTAAAAGTATTCCTGTTGTTATCAGCACAGCCACAATTCTTCTATTCATTGTTTCATTTCGTTTAAAAACGAATTTAACTTGTTTTTCTTTAACAAACCTATTGGACTTCTATGAATTGTTTTCTTTACTGGGAATTTCTGCATAAGCAACAAATAAAAAAAGTTTTACTCGTATCAGTAATCTTGTGTATTCAATAAGTTTGTACTTGTAGAATTGTTAAGCATGGCAAGCAAATAGAAAGTAAATCAATTTTTTTCCAATATATAAGATACGTGCGTGCGGAGACCCCATTGCCTACAGGTAAATTATGTGATACGAATAAATGATGCAGACAAAAAACAATATTTATTTTTTATTTTAAACAAATGCAGAAGTATTCGAATTTTAAAAATATTTTCTCTTACTCATATACGCATATTATGTTTTCAAGGAATGTGATAGAAAACCATAAAAAGGATTTTGTCTCTTAATTTATTTTTAATTATTTCGAAATCATGGAAAGCAATCACAAAAATTGTATCTATGTATAAGGAGGGTTGTGTGTTATGTGTGTTTTACGAAAGTTTATAAGTTTTATTTTGAGAATTAAGATTTTGTTTCGATTTTGATTCTTTGTTTTAATAAATGGAAAATTTTGAGCTGCATAAAGATATTTTTGTTGGAGATTTGGTCATAATCAAGGATGTGCATAAAAGCTTATTTTAGCTTTATACACTAATAACTAATTTATATTCCAGACACTATCATAAATCGCGACTGATTTATTTCCAAAATATTTTGATTGCGCCCCACCATGCAGTCGTTCATATTACATCATCTAATGATATAATTTAATCTAATTCAAATTTATAGTTACCAAAATAAATACTTTTTGGATAAGCTAAAGATAGGTTTGTGTTGCTCATAACTTTTAACGTGAATTTCAAGCATTTAAAGTTGCCATATTTTCGATTTTAGATATGGCAATCTCAGCATCCATAGACATTGAATAATTTTTTTATTAATACAACAAAAATAAAAACACAATAAAATAACAAATATTAAAATAAAATTTTAAAACTAAATAATTTTGTTAGTTATTTGAAAAATAATCGTCAAAAAAATTCATGTCGTTGCCATTATGTAAATCTATATTCACAACAGTGGTGCCACATAATAAATATTATAATATTTATCTTATTGAGAACTTGTAATAATTGAAAAAAGTTAAAGATCACTTTATCAGTTACCTTAAACAAAGTTAATTATAGCTATCTGAGACCTTATAAGTAAGCTGTAATAATGGCCCTTAACTAGTAACAATTACGTAGATTTTAGAACGAATCACAGACCATTTGCTGAAAGTTTTGTATTAAAACATAAATATATGCAAGCGTGCACTACATAAATATTGTAACTTGTTGGTTGCATAGAAATTTCTTTTTTTTTTTTTCATACAGTAGAAAACTTATTGATGAAAATTTTTTATTTTGCACTCGTTTCTACGCCGTTTCTTTCTCTTGGAGAAAGTATGATACGAATCTTATCTAAACGACTTGCATAGTGGAAACGGGTACAATATTTATTTGAAGTCTTTGTTGTTGAAAAAAATAAATAAACGCAAACGCAAGTCTTGAGATGAGCAAGTATTTTTTTATAGAAATAAATACTCATTAAATTTTCATGTGCTTTTATTGAACTCTGTACGTGAGTTTTAATGTTGAACGAATAAAAAAAATTTTATGTAAAATAAAAAAGAAAAAAATTTACATTCCAAGTACATGTTGAATATCTGTTGTCAAGTATACAAGTTTTTATGAATTTAATTTGCATGAAGTTCAACGTTTTAAAGCTGAAATTATTGGAAAACTTTCTTTTTTATCACCCTATTTGTTATTAACAGATATGACATTTTTATGTACTAAAAATCCAAAAGAAAATATATATTTCTTATTAAATTTAAAATGTGTACTAAAAAATACTATAAAATAACAAACGTACTTGTATGCTGCCTGCAAGGCTGTGGTATTAACTCAAGATAGAAAAATAAATAATTTAAAAGAAAAATGTTTGCACAGCAAAAATCTATTATAAATCTATTCAACTCACATTTTATAGATCAAAATAATTATTTATGCATGTAAATGGCAAAAAGCTTTTAAAGGTTTCAGTTGCTAACATCTTCAGAAAAAATCTTATTTTATTTAAACATCTACTCAAAAGAAATGTGTTCAAGAAAATTTTATGAATTATTGACACAGCATGAAGCTTGGTTTGATTAAATATTTTGGCTTATAAATGAAATGTAGTTAACCTGTACAGTAAATTAAAAAAAAAAAGAAAATAAAACACACAAACAATTAAATTGAACCTCAGGTAACAAACAGCAAAAGAGAACTTTAGCGTTAAGGGCGGCACGCACATAATAGGTGTCTCAGTAAGAAGGCCCTTCTTAAATTTTATTTCATATTTTTTAATCGTGACAATACAAAATCTGTCTTGTAGCTCGAATTATTTTTAAGAAAACTAAATCATCTACTGTATTATAGAATTTAAGTTATCACAACTAAAAAAATTAATTATCACAGCTGAATTTTTGATTGGAAATAAATTTATTTCTCATAACCAAAGTTTTTTTCTGCATGTTCAATTTAACTAACAAATTGTTGGTGTTCAAATACCAAAGTGGAACTACTCTAATTGCGTTTAGACAATATATAATCTAGTCTTTTAGCTGAAACAAACTAAAAACTTGCTTATCAAGCCTTCTTCATGTCACATTTCTGCTGATGTAAGTTAATTTTAAAGCATTTGAATACTTCACGTCAAATTCAATTTCTCACCTACTTACACAAAACGGATGAAAATTGTTCACCATAATTAAAATTTCTATTCATGAACAACCACAACATAACTAAATCCATAAGATTCTTTTTTTATCTCTGCACACAAATAAAGCAAATAAATATTTAAATTAACCCTCCCAAGCAACGCAAACAAACACCAGCGTTAGCAATGAATGTTGTAGAAATTGAGTTGAAATTGATTAAATTAATTTGTTAAATAAGTGTCGTTGATAAAAAATAATTGACACGCAGTTGTATGAAATCCAATAACTAAAAAAATAAACCGTTAATTTATTTACCTTCAATTGGGAATATTTATTTCGGAAAATAGAATCCCTATCAGAAAAGGAAAAACATCATTGTCAAAGCCAACAACAAACTTTGAAAATTGTAGTCAATTATTTTAAGCTACACAGGATAATGCAATAAAAACTTCAACATGTTAAAGTGTACATGATTAGGAAAATTAATTTAATATTCTGAGCAGCTTAAAATGAACAACAACTTGTAGTCGAAATTTGTAAATAGTGAAGAAAAGAACCAAAAGAATTCAACGTTATTAATGAATAAAAAAATTTAAAAGAAATATTAGCTCTTAAAAGACATCACAAGTAGCTAATTGCAGATACACGTGTTTGTGTTACTAGTTAGTTTGCTTTAAATCGATGCCACAAAATTGAATTTTATGTAATGAAATGGCTTTTGATGAAAAGTTAATCCGTTTCGTAGGTAGCGCTAATACAATCGTTTATTGTTTAGTGCATGAATGTCATCAAGATTAAGCGTATTGTACATACGAAAACTACTTTGACAAATTAATTAGCAAATGTAATTAAATTAATTAAATTTCTTTAATTTTTTTAGGCAATGAGCAAAGATTTTTAATAAATAACAACAGGGAAACTTTAGAGTTGGTGTTAGCGACATAAATTTATAACAAGACATTTTCATATGTTCAATCAATTAAAAAAAAAATTAAAAAGAAAAGAGAATAATAATAAGAAAACAAAGCACAGTTTCACAACTCTTAAAATAAATTGTAGATCCTTTTTTAGGATGGTTTTAAAGCCATTTCGAACGTAGGTTAATGATATACCCCCAAATACACATTATAAATTAAACCTATTATTTTGTGCCCCCATAGATTGACAAATAATGTATTACCCTACGCAAGTTCGATTTCTGCTAAGACTCTGGGTATTTTCGGCAAAACAAGCGCAAAAAGCTTGGTCTTTTTATGTTCTTTATAAAACAATAACAACGTTTTCTAAATTATTTTTTGTCAAATATATAAAATATGAAACCATTTGTAGCTTTTCCTTGCACCTCGTAGCGTATCCTTGCACCGACTTGAAAAAAATTTGGTAGACACACTAAATTTACTATAATGGTTTTGTGTACGGAATTAGTTTAAGAAAATTTATTTTTTTCACTTTTTTTTAATATATTCAAAAATTAAATTTTTGAGCTTGGCGTGTCCTTACTCTGTTTTGAATCAAATTTGGTCAAACCGCTACGAATATCATATCTAATGATTGTACAAAGTTTCATTAAGTTTGAACTTTTATGGCATTTTTAAAATTCAGGATATATGGGAAGGATACTAATCCTTGTTCCGAAACTTTTGAAATAAATGCATATGTGTGCCAAATTTCATTTCTTTGCAATAACTTCTTCTTTTTATGGCCACTCGTTGTATGAAATGACGACACTGTGCGTCGTCTTCTGCTCAGAAGATCGTTAAAAGCTCTGATCTTGAACCAACTGGGAATGTTTTTTTTTTTTTCAGTGATTAAACATTTACTGGGAACATAACTAAATATACTGTTTAAAATTAGTTAACGATAAGTTATCTGCTTCAACAGTGTAAAACTACAATATTTACATTTCCATTTCGATAGATTTCTTTAAAACATGAAGATTACAGTGAAGAGAAAAGCGAACGGTTTCACCAAAATTTTGTGCAACGAAAGGACGGTACCAAGAGATATCTGACATACATTTGAAGGTTGTTTACTATTTTTTTCCGAATTTAAAACAGGCATGTCATTCAAGAAAATCAAGTACCTCTGTGTGAAATAAGATGTAAAAAATATTCATAATTTTGAATGTACCCGAAAATTAAAAACCAATATTATAATATTTTCGTCATCATCATATTTTAGTTAATTGAAAACAAACACTTTGGAAAATTTTACAGTGCTGACCAGTATAATATTTATATAAATCCATGTAGGGCAAAAAATATAATTATTTAAAAAAAATATTACGTTACGTGACTTTTCTATGGAATTGTTAATATACATTTGAATGCTAAGATATAAGCTGATGTTTTCGAAAGTGATATAAGTCCATTTTAAAAAGAATTCGCCATAATTTTAGTAAAATGTTGTATCTTACTCATTTGATTTTAAAGTGTATCCATTTTAAAAAATAACACTTCATCTAAAATTTATTACTTCAATTTTTAAAAATCTAGTTTCTAACCAGATATTCGGCTTGCCAATAGGCCGTTGAATTAACAAACAAATATTTTACAAATTGTTATTAATAAGCACATTTTATAAGTATAAGCTTAATACATTTTGAACAGTTTTTATCAAGTGGAAAATAACATTGCCTGTGGTTTTATTAATTTTCACTTTCTGTTATTTGTAAATGCAAATGTTATAACAAATTATCTGTGTAGGATTATTTGATGCTGGCTTTAACATTTCAAATTTCATTATAATTTCAAGCACATACACACATACATACGTATAAAATATGCATTCTTTTTGATGTTATATTTTGTTGCATTAAAATGCCAAAAACCTCTATAACAATTATAATATAATTAGCCCATTTAATAAACAATTTATAGTTGTGGCAATTAGTTATTTCCTTTTATGTCATTAATAGCATTATTGTTATGGTTTAATGCGTATGTATGCCATGCGAATACGAAACGCATACGCATTAAATTATTAATTAAATATCACTAATACTAAAGAAATACAAAAACTTAGTGGTGAATATCAAATAAAGCTTAAGCATCCATATGAAAACTACATGAATATTAAAAACTTAAAATTATTTTATTGAATTACAAAAACAAAAAAAAATTTAATGGCATAAAATCAAGTGGAATCTATGTGGCATAATAGCGCATCTAAAACGAAATGGATAGAGGATTCACGCGTTAGATGATAGAGTAAAGTACTTGTAACACTTGGGTATCAATAGATCGTTTCAGAAATGTAAAAAATTTTGCACACAACAAAAAAAGTAATATAAAGGGTGTTTTTTATAGACGTGTAGAACTTTAAGTTGCCATTACTGTTCAAGATGGCGACCGATTTAACAGCTGTCAAGTGATTTATTCTCAGTTTGGCTTGGCAATTCATCATGAATAGACTCACGCCTGAACAACGCTTGCAATGGGCCCAAAACGAGATTGCCGTTGTTCCCGATTTTCATAAGCGAATTTTATTTAGCGATGAAGCGCACTTCTGGTTGAATGGCTACGTCAACAAACAAAACTGCCGCATTTGGAGTGAAGCTAATCCTCAAGTGTATGTCGAAACACCGTTACATCCAGAAAAACTGACTGTTTGGTGCGCTTTATGGGCTGGTGGAATCATTGGTCCGTACTTCTTCAAAAACGATGATGGCCAGAACGTTACAGTCAATGGTGATCGTTATAGAGCCATGATTACTAACCTTTTCATTCCTGAATTGAACAGCCATGATGTCCAGGAGCTGTGGTTCCAACAAGACGGCGCAACATGTCACACAGCTCGTGCCACAATCGATTTATTGAAAGACACGTTTGGTGACCGCCTAATTTCACGTTTTGGACCTGTGAATTGGCCTCCAAGATCTTGTGATTTAACACCGCTAGACTACTTTCTGTGGGGCTATGTAAAGTCATTGGTCTATGCGGATAAGCCACAAACGCTTGACCATTTGGAAGACAACATTCGCCGTGTTGTTGCCGATATACGGCCACAAATGTTGGAAAAAGTCATCGAAAATTGGACGTCCAGATTGGATTACATCCGAGCCAGCCGTGACGGTCATATGCCAGAAATAATATTTAAAATGTAATGCCTCAAGATTATCTTTCGGATAAATAAAATTCATGTCAATCGAATAATCCATCGTTGTTTTATTGCAATTTAAAGGTCCATACGTCTATAAAAAACACCCTTTATAAACACCAGACACACAAACTAATTGATATCTTTCAGTGTAGAAAAAGTTTTTAAACAAATAAATTTCCAAACAAATAACTAAATTGAAATTGATTTTGTATTGCTATAAAAAAATACAAATTTCTAAATATTTTATTTATCTCTGTTTTGTGCAGGTAAAATAATCAACTACTTTATTGCAGCCACTCAATTGCTGTCTTACCACACAAATACTGGCACTCTTGTATTTCAATTCATCTTTGTTTTCATTTTTATTTTATTAAAACAAAAAAAAAACTTTTGCACGCTACTTTTTTAGTTTTAAATTTTCCTTTGACTATATGCCGTATTTATTTTTCTCTTTTTACTTTTGTTATTGTTTTTGCTTTACCTATAAAAAAATTCACAGTGGAACTGAATTGTTTCATGCCTCGCAGATTTTGAGGGTGCAAATTTGCTTTAAAAAAACTTAAGCTGTGAAAATGTAACTTTTAAGTTACAAATAAAAATATTTTTTATAAGCAAAAAATTTTGTTTAGTTTTTGCTATTGTCAACATCCAGCTGGAGAGATTAGCTACTACCTAACGCAGATGCTGTCTGGATACGGCAACTTCCGAAAATATTTGAACAGAATGGCAAATTTCGCACACCCTACTGAATCTACGAACCATGGACGATGCAAAGCATACCTTTCTTGAGTACTGCCCCTGTTACGAGAACTGCGGATTTGGATGCGCGACTTTTCTGCGGAAAACCTGTGAGAAGAAATGATAAGCGTAGATGACATTTTGAATGAAGTTGCTAATTTTGTGGAGAACGTCTTCAGAGAAAAATAACGGTACTTGGATGCAGTGATAACTTCCGAAGAAGAAGATACAAGTCTGGACGCTAAAACCTCCTCAAAGTAATTGCGAAAGAGTTCCGGGGTGGAAAATAATTCCGGGGAGATAAAGGGGTTTTTTGTCTGTATGGCAGCATAGTGAGCCTGACATTTCACGTGCGGTGACGACCGCCCAAAAAGTATCATTGAAATGAATAAAACGTACCACTTTGTCAACTTAATGATTTGTTATTTCGTTCAGTACCGTTTATTACTAAAATTAATTAATAAAAAAATCCAATCTTTTTTCCCCCTTTTGGTACTTTTTTCTCGTTTAAAATTTATTTTTTAAGTAGAGTTTTGTTTGGTGTTATAAATTAATAAGTAATAGAATGTTCATATGGTAAATCAACTTACATAAAAGTACATATTTGCTCAAATTAAAAAAAAAGCCAATATACGTTGGAGACCTTTTTAAAAAGAGAAGAATACAATGTAGTTGTTGCTGTTGTGCTTGTTACTTTAAAAGATAAATAGGGTTAAAAAAAAGTACCAACATTAGATTTTACCCTTTTTATCCCACAAATGTATTAATATCGGAAAAGTCAGTAAATCAGTAATGTTACTCTTTTATATTTACAGATAATTTCATATAAATATTATCAATTTTTACTTATTAAAAAAACTTTATAAAAAAATATATTTTGTAGAAAAATTTTTATAAAATATTAATTATCTAAAGGCAATTTGAAATGCACATGGTATAAAATTAAATAATAATTTTATGACAAACTCACATTTCTAGCATATTCAGTGATTTCAATTGCTTTTGCAACAATTACTCAAATACCAAGAATCAATATTAAATTAAAAATAAAAAAAAAAAATAATAACTGAGAAGGAAATACGAAGTTTTTGTAAATAAGTAGCAGCTGCATAACATAGTGTTAAAGGATTCCATGGAAAATTATGTACGTGATAATGATACAAATAAGTGTTTGATAAAAGATGGCTTTATAAAATGTTTTCTTCTATCAAAGCTGATATAATTTATTAAAAATGAATTACAAAGAGAAAACTGAGGGTGGTGTAAAGTTTATTGCCATTAAAATTACACATTAATTTTAATTTTTATTGGCTTATTCGTTACAAACTTTACTTCTTAAAAAGTTGTTTAGTGACAAACAATCGCTGACTGGAATAATTAAATAAATTAGATTGAAATGTCATCATCATATAAATCACTTATTTGTTTCTACATAAATTAAGTTTTTTTAAGAACAAACAGTAATATATGAACTGTTATATATGAAAGTGGTATAAAATTAACTAAAAAAAATTATGAATTAAGGATAGTTTTAGTAAGATATACATAGATACTATCTAACTATTATCTAAAAATGAGTTAGTGGTAACAATTTTTTTTTGCCAATTTTTAAAGGGAAGCATTGAAACTGTAATTTAAAAGAGTTTTTTAGATATTAGGCATTCCCTTGAAATCATTCAATGGCAACAAGTATGTCGAAATTAATAAAGGGTGTTTTTTACAAACGTACAGAACTTTAAATTGCAATAAAACAACGATGGATTATTCGATCGACATGAATTTTATTTATCCGAAAGATAATCTTGAGGCATTACATTTTAAATATTATTTCTGGCATATGACCGTCACGGCTGGCTCGGATGTAATCCAATCTGGACGTCCAATTTTCGATGACTTTTTCCAACATTTGTGGCCGTATATCGGCAACAACACGGCGAATGTTGTCTTCCAAATGGTCAAGCGTTTGTGGATTATCCGCATAGACCAATGACTTTACATAGCCCCACAGAAAGTAGTCTAGCGGTGTTAAATCACAAGATCTTGGAGGCCAATTCACAGGTCCAAAACGTGAAATTAGGCGGTCACCAAACGTGTCTTTCAATAAATCGATTGTGGCACGAGCTGTGTGACATGTAGCGCCGTCTTGTTGGAACCACAACTCCTGGACATCATGGTTGTTCAATTCAGGAATGAAAAAGTTAGTAATCATGGCTCTATACCGATCAACATTGACTGTAACGTTCTGGTCATCATCGTTTTTGAAGAAGTACGGACCAATGATTCCACCAGCCCATAAAGCGCACCAAATAGTCAGTTTTTCTGGATGTAACGGTGTTTCGACATACACTTGAGGATTAGCTTCACTCCAAATGCGGCAGTTTTGTTTGTTGACGTAGCCATTCAACCAGAAGTACGCTTCATCGGTAAACAAAATTCGCTTATGAAAATCGGGAACAACGGCAATCTCGTTTTGGGCCCATTGCAAGCGTTGTTCAGGCGTGAGTCTATTCATGATGAATTGCCAAACCAAACTGAGAATAAATCACTTGACAGCTGTTAAATCGGTCGCCATCTTGAACAGTAATGGCAACTTAAAGTTCTATACGTCTATAAAAAACACCTTTTAGAATTAACCATGTACTTTTAAAATCGGTATTATAGTAGTTGATGTATTTAAAAAAAAAAAAAACAAATTAAAATTTAAAAAGTTCGTGTTCACCTCTAGCAATTATTATTAAGTTAAATTAATATCTAGCCACAGCTAAGTTTAATATTTATATTTTACCTTTAATTTAATTTAAATTCATTTCTTTATTGAGTATTTATTGCACTCATTTTAACTTTCTTAACTCATCATCCATTTTTACACTTGTCCACCAATCAAATTCTCTTATAATGACAAATTATGGAAACTCGTATAATTCTTTTTGGCTTAGTGTACTAAAAAGTAACTGTTTATTAAACACACTAATAATGTCGCCATTGTATCAAAAAAAAATCGCAAAAATGTCTCTCTATATCAGAATATAACAAAACAACAGAAAAAAATCTAACCTATAGCATACGTTGTAGCTCTATATGTAAAGAAACTGCTTTTTATTAATATACTAAAGCTCTCTGCGAGAGGGAGACGAAGAGGGAGAGAGTAAGCACATACATAATTGATATATCACATAGGGAGAAAGAGAGAGAGAGATCTTCCATAAACAAATGATTTTCAAAAAACACACAAAAAAGAAATAAATCATGCAGAAATGGCTTTTCATTACAAAAAAAAATTTTATTAATTAAAATCTATGAGTGGTTTTGTATACTTTTCCATTTGTGGCCAATCATATTTATTTGTATGCAATTAAAAATTATGATAAAATTTTAAGAAAGAAATAGCTACTTTTAATCAAAATTTTAAATGAAAAGAAGATAATGCGGGTGCAGCGAGTCTTATATATCCTTTAGAATGTTTTTCACTTTCCACATTCTTTAAAAAAAAAATACAAAAAATTATATAATTGGAGCGGCTAGCTTATTTAGCTTGAGATCGTCTTATAAAAATTTATTTATTTATTATTGGAGCATAATATCGTTAAAAAAATAAATTTTTATAATACAGCTTCAATCTTAATAAACTAGCCGTTTCAATTAAAAAAGGTCATATAAACTTACAAATAAAAAATTATATAAAAATAAAAAAGAAATGACAAACATTGATAAAAATTATTTTGTTTAAATTTGTTTTTATAAATCATAAAATAATTAGTTAATTTCAATTCAAGAAACTAAAATTAACAAGTTCTAAGGAATAATGCTTCCTGAGAACCTCGTTTTTAAGAGCAATTAAATGTCTGCAGGCACTCAATTTTTAAATTAATGAAGAAAGAAATTCTAAGAAAGATATTAAATAGAAATACAAATTGTAAATAAATTGTAAAAATTTTTTTAAGCCAAACATATTTAATTAAATATATAATTAACGGCAAAAATTTTGCTTCATAAAAATGTCTGCATGCGTGTTTGTGCGTACAAACATTACGCATAAAAAAGAAAGCAAAATCAGAATAAAAATTAATGAAAATGTGAAATATTGGTTAAAATTTTAATTTTTCTCTGCCATTTGTGGACCGATCGTTCTGAGTTTTAGCACAAACATTACGACTTTTGTTTATGTTAAAACTGTATACCAAAGTTTTTGGTCTATCCTGTATTTTAGACAAAGTACAAGTCAAAGTCAAAAAATGGATGTAGTCGCGATTTTTGATTCATAGCTCCGTCATTTATGTACCTATGTAGCTAAGTTTTGGTTCAGATACTATAAATATGATGTTTGAAAAACTGCGCGTGCTACTTTTTTTTAGTTTAGACAAAATACCAAAAAAAAAAAAACAAAGTAAAAATTAATGAAATTTGTAAAAATTTCGGTTGTATTTTTTATATTCCTCGTCCATTTGTGGACCGATTGCTTCGATTTTTAGCATAGACTTTATCGCTTTATTTCTGATAAAACTGAATATAAAGTTTTTTTTTTTTTTGCCGTTTTGTAGTTTACACAAATTACGCAAACGAAAATTGTCAAAAAATAGAGGTAGTTGCACTTCAGAGCTCATACTTGTGGTTCTATTGAGCTGAATTTCAATAGCAAACTGACAACAGAAACTTTCATCAAATTGACATGCTAAGCTTTTAAGTAGGTCTTCCAGGAAATCGCTAAATCGTCTCCGCTACTTATAAGGATACAGAATATATATACTTTATAGGGTACCCCATTTATGTTGTAGAAATTACAAATGTAATGACAAACTTTTTTGATTTTTTGAGAAGGATATAAAAATTAATTGAAATTATTTTGTTAAAAACTTTGTGTGCATGATAATTTTTTCTTGAAGTATAGAAGTTTGTAAGGGAATGTAAATCAGTTATTAGCTTACAACCCTGTTTTTGTAAGTCATGATTTTTGTAAGCGATGTCCCACTTTAGACCATTTCGTATTGAGCAAATTAATCAACGCATTGAAGAAGCTGCTCCTATTTAACCAACAGTATTCAAAAAATTCATGGCTTTATTTGAAGTATCGCTTAGTCGTATTTTTCCGGTAATATTGTTAATCAGTATTACAGTGGTGCATTCGAGTACTACGTATAACGTAGATGCAAAAAATTAAACGATTCGGACGATTAAATTTTTCTTCAATTATTTCGTTAATCGTTCACTGAATTTACATTCGTTTTGCATTGTTCATAGTTCACTGAACTGGACTCTTACTTTCATTTTGCAATGTTTATCCTTCACTAACTTTTACTGTTCAAAATGAAAACATCAAAAATTAGATTTAAATTAGCTAGAATTTAGCAAAAATTATGTTGTTGATCTAATTCATTTCATATCATTTAAAATTTTTTTTATTAAATTGAAATCACTTTTCATAATATTCTCATGGGCTATTTATTCAGTAGAATAAGTACCGAAGGGACCATTTTATCAGACGGTATTCTGAATTCTCAGTAGATTATTCCCAACATTTCTTAAATTTTTTTTAAAGAAGGATCCTAAAACGGATTTTTTCATTAAAATTTATTTGAATTTCTTTCTTAATCTTTTGTTAATCAATATTTGCCATTTAACTAAAAAAATTTTTATAATTTTTTTTTGTTTTGTTAAATACTTTAGAAAAATGTGCAAAACTAAAAATATGAAGGGTATATAAGACTCTATTCATTTTTCATTTGATTTAAATTTTTGACCAAATATTTTACTTAGTATTTTTAAATAATTTAATATTTTTTGTAAAGCAATTGAATTCATTAATTAATTCATTTCCTGTACAAGAACTTGAATTAATTTGTTTTTATTCCTTAAGAATAAAATGTTATTTATACGGATATACCCTTCATTCTTAAAGAATTTAATGATTTTTCTATTTTCATTGCTTCTAGTTGAAAGCACGTAAGTAATTATTTTTTAGTAAGAACAACTGGGAAAAGAACAAAAACAAAACTGCATTGGCAATTTTCAATTAAAATTAAATACTCAATATAAGAATCTTTTTTGATGTAATAAAAACAAATTGATAGAAAGACAACAAAAATTGTAGGTGTGCACGTGTATTGCGTGTACTTGTACTACATTTTATTTTTTCGTCCTTAGAACGTGAGGAAAAAGAGTTTGTTAGAAAAAAACAACTCCTGTACTACCTACAAAACAATTTGCTTTCACATATTAAAGATACGTTCACATTAGTGTAATATTTTACTCTAAAAAGCATGAACACTATAAACAAATCAGGTTAAAATAGACACACTAGACTACTGGTTACTCTTATTTCGTAAACTATTTGATTAATATGACCGTATCTTTAGTAATTCAATTACAATAGGTTATAGACATTGAATTTTGAGAGTTTTTAAAATAGTATTTAGGTATTGATTTTCTTTTAAAAAATTGAATGCGATAAAACTTTTTTTTATAAATTTAATTAAAAAAAGTTTTTCTTTGCTCTCACACAGTAAAATAAAATCATGACGATTTAAAGCAATACAGATAAAGTTAAAAAAGAAGAATTATATTTAATTTTGATAGAAGCATTCACAACAAATTTATATTTACAATGTGACCACATTGCTGAATTCGCTTAGCAGCTATTAAAATTTATGGCAATTTAAAATTTGAATCGGTAAAGTTAGTCCATTTAAAAAAATAACTTTTTTAGAATCACAAATGGATAAAATCTATAAATTTCATGCACCAAAAAATAAAAAAGTTGGATTTAACAATTTCGGAAAATAATAATTTTAGTAAATTATCGATCTTATAAATTTATTATTATATAATATTAATCAAGCTTAAGATCTCAAAAAATTTATTTTATTTAAATTTTCCAATATTTCGACTTTTTTTTTGAAAGTCTTCTTCAAATTCATTATAAAAATAAATTTATTTATAAAAATAAATTTCGCTGAAGAAGACTTTCAAAAGAAAGTCGAAATATTGGAAAAGTTAAATAAAACATTTTTTGAAATCTTAAGCTTGATTAATATTAAATAGTAATAATTTTGGAAAATTAAAAAACAAGTTAAGTTCGGTTGTGAGAGGTATGTAAGCATACCCCTCACTGCATTAGAAAAATATTAATATTTTCCATTTTCCACAGCCTTTTAAAATATCAAGAACATGCAAAAAAAAAATAAGTGAGCGAAGATAAATATACCGAGTTAAATAAGTGTTAATCGAAATATATTTTCAGTATTAATGGCGTATTTGATAAATATGTATTCAGAAATTAATTTGGATTATTTTTAAAAATGTATTGAAATTTCTACACACTCCAGTGCTGTTGCTCTGAGTGATTTTATCAACTTCAGAACGCACCATTAAATATTGTGGCATGGGATACATATCGTTTTAAAGGCTAGGCTATCTAGATTTGTAATCTACTCAGAAGTTACTTTGGATTATTTTTTAAAAAAAATTTAAAATTCCCTCATACCCCATTTTGGCGAGGTACCATTGCTGATTTTGCAACAGGAAATTACTAAAACAAAACCGTAATGAAACTTGTAAGTCCTATGCTTTCTGGAAGTGTTTTAACATTTACGGGAAATTTTGTAGTTTTTATTTTATGATGCAAAAATCCTTCAGAGCAAGGGTACTGGAGTCTATGGAAATTTCAAAATTTTTCTTAAAATAATCTAAAGTAATGTCTGAGTATTTGGGTGGTAGATTACAAAGCTAGACGACTTTCTCTTTAAAATGATATGTGTCCCATTCCGTAATCTTTGTCCATAAGCTGCAAAAATCCGTCAGAACTCTGGGACATGGGTATATGGAAATTAAAAAAAAAAAAAAAATTAAAAATAATTCAAAATAACTTCTGAGTATTTGGGCAGTAGGTCACCAATCTAGACGACCTCCGCTAAACTTCTGCTAAAAATATATATAGAACATATTTAACTCAGTATATTTATTTTCACTCACTTATTTTTTTGTGTGTTTTTGATATTTTAGAAAGTGAAAAATATTAATATTTTGCTGACTCAGTGAGGGGTATGCTTATATACCCTTCATAACTGAATTTATGGGTATATAAAATTTGCCAGAGCCAAAGGTATAAAATGACTAACGCTATTGCTTCTAGGTAGCTCATCGTACTTTATTAATTATTATAAAACTTTTTTCACAAAGCTAAGATTTACTTTTACATACATATGTTGGGTTAAATGTTAATTATATTCTGTGAGCTAAAAGCCTGACTACAGAAATAAAAAAAGAGATACCATAATGGAATTACCGCTCCTGTTCTTAAGCCGCATTAAAACAAATTTTTCGTTTTTTTGCCAGCTACTAAAAGCAATTTAAAAAGGTTAACCTTTAGTTGTTTATTAAATTTTCTTTTTATAATTAAAACTAACTGCCAGGCTCTCTGTTTTAATGGCAAACGAAAGCGAAAGAAAACTAGTCACTCATTTTCGATTGCCTTCATGTTTTTAAAGTAAACGATCTCAAAACACTATGTTCTGACAATAACAGCTTAAAAAACTCAACCTGTTAAACTTCTTAGGGGCATTATTACAACTTACTTTTAAGATGTCAGGTAGTTATAATTAGCTTAATTTAAAGTAATTGACAAAGTATAACTAATCGAAAATATGGCAATTTTAAATGCTCGAAGTTCATGTTAAAAGTTATAGGAAACACAAACATGTCTTTAGGTTATCATATCTATTTGTAAAAACCAAAAACCATTTATCTGTCCGATAACATCCTACTTTTAGTTTGTTTAGTTGTAATAATGACCCTTAAACTATTAAGGAACGCGAGTAGAAGGAAATGGACGTTTCTATTAGTATAAAGACACAAAATGTTGGCCCATTATGAAACAATTTTTTTTTGTACTGAAATGAATGACAACATAATTATTCGAGTTTCTTTTAATCAGAATTTTCGTGTAAATTTTTTTTACTATTTGTTATTTAAAGTACAAGCGAAAATTTTCTACTTAGAGAGCCTGGCTGTAAATTAATTATATACATTTCTGTTTACATTAACCCTTTTTTAAATATTTGTTTTTTTCTTTTTGTTTGTATATTAAATTTGTTATAATATCCTAAAAAAACAACTAAAGTTTCAGCAAAATCTTTTTTAATTTAAAAAAAAAAAAAAAGATATTTTCAATGTAATATAACCTTGAGCTGAAAAATATGATTTATTTAACACAAGAAGAAAGGTCAAATAAATATTAAAACAAATTAAAAAGAATTTTTTTTAACAAAGAACAACCTTTTCATTTATTTTATGATTAAAAATTTTTTTTTGTTAAAGAAACTGTTAAATTAGCTGTTGGCAGTCTAATGTGTTGCAAGTTGAATGAATGTTTCCATTTGAAAATAATAGTTTGTTTATAAAATATCATCAAAAAGAAAAAAGGTACTAATAATTGCTGAACTCTGTTTCCATAATTTCGTTTGCTGTACAATTTAAAGTTACCAAGTTAATCAAACTGCAAACTCTCGTGTGCATTCACATTGATTGCCTTTCTAGATAGAAGAAGATGTTGGCATGGACACTATAATTATTGGTTTCGTCAGAAGACAACTATTGTTTACTAAAGTAAGTCAGTAGGACTAAGCCAACCAAGACGGAAATTATACTATTCATGGGTAGATACAAGGTTCCTGCATTTAAACTGCCAAAGCTGAACGGCTCGGAATTGAGCCTTTCTGCTAGTGTAAAATACCTGGGAGTAATCCTGGATGAAATACTCTGGTAGAAGGCGAATGTTGAGTCAAAAGCAAAATCGGCGATATATGTTTGTAGGAAGGCCATAGGGACTAAACGGGGCTTAGGTCTTCGCAACGTTTACGGGCTCTGCAAGATGGTGATCCAACCCATCTTGTTCTACGGAGTCGTAGTGTGGTGGAAAGCACTACGCACGACTACCAACCGAACCCGATTTGAAAGGGTTCTTAGATGTATGGATAACTTGATTACAGAGGCGATGAGATCAACGGCCAATAAGGCACTTTTCACGATGTTAAATTGGCTGCCAGTTGATCTACATTCTGAGAAATAAGCACTAGTTGCGTCCGTGAGACTGCGTGCGTGCGAGAATCTACCAATAGATCATAATTTGTATTATTATTTAGCTTTTTTTTGACGGCAAGTTTATATTTCTAATAATTTTTTTTTTTTAAATCATTTCAACTAAAACGGTTTTTGCTTTTGATCAATGATATTTATATGTACATAAATATTTCTAAATAAAATTTCAAATTGTGAAATCTGCTTTTTTATGCCATAACCAACTTTTATTTTTGTTAAATTTTTTTTTATTTTTACTTAATTTATTTTCTCACAAAATTCCCTTAAGAAAGAAATGCTAATAAAATTAAATTTTCGTTACAGATAAATATGTTAAGAGACCGCCACGAAAAGCATACGGTCGTCTCAGTGTTGATTCAGATGATGCATCTTCTGCCAAACATATAATCGATGATCCTTTTGATGAGATTGATAACTTTGCCATGATTTCGCCAGCCCATGGAAATGACAATAGCAAAACTATCAAAACAAATAAAAAATGTAAAAGTACAACTGAGAAGCAACTACAAAACGGCTGTCTTCATCATAATGAAAATAAAAATTGTGGTGGTGTGGAAGACAATGACTGTAATGGTATTGGTCTCAATGGAGATGATAGTGGTTGCAGTGGCTTAAATTGTTGTAATGGCGATTTGAGTAATTCCTGTATCGATGATGGCAGTCAGTGCACAGAGGCAGACTGTCAAGGAAATTATGCAGATAGCAATTTATGTCAGTACAAAATAAACAATGTTTGTGACAGTGGCACAATAACGTCACTACCAAATAATGGAAGTTTAAAGGAAAATTCTGCTTTATGCAATCCCTATAGAAGTAAGGAAGTTAATGAAAATGCTATAAGTCGATTACAAGCAATGACAATGTCGGACGATGATGACTATGGTAAGCGTAAGTGTGAATGTTAAAAGAAAAGAATGCTTAGTATTTCTTCTTTCTTTTTTTTTAATTAATAAAAGTAATTTTTTTTTGGTTTCTTCTTTGATTAATTGAATACTTCAATGTTTTGTCTAATAGAAAATTACTTTTGTGGGAAATTAAAAAAAAGAAAATAAATAAATTAATAAAAGTGGTTAGACTGTTGTGAGTAGAACCAAAATATTTTGAATATTAAAAATCATGGATGTTTTAATTAAAAAATTACAGGAAGAGAATAAGAGAAAAAAAAAAGTAAGAACTCTTCTCTTATTATGAATAAAATTTCTTTCTTTGCTGTCATTGAAAAGTTTCTGGAATTACGCTGAATTTAAATCGATTATTAATAATCTTGAAATATTTATAATTATATCCTGAAGAAGCCACACAAATTGGAGCGAAATATCGATATAAAAATAAAATTTTTTAAAAATTAGTCCTCAAGCTTAATAAAATAGTCATATTAATCTTAAACAACAAAAAAATAGTTGGTAGGGAAGGTTTGAGTGATTCCTCATCATAAAATAAAACAGGTTTAAATGAAATAAATAATTTCTGAATTAATAGGAAATGAAATGATTTAGATATGATATCCTCTGCAGACATAAAAAATTAATTCCTTTTAATATGTTATAGCTTAAAAATTATTTTAACATTTGCATTATTCTTTTTTATAAAATTTTTTAAAACCCTCTAGAAATTTCCAATATAAAGAAAATTCAAAAGAGAAACACTTAAATTTTGTTGCTGCAATGTTGCGCCCACTTTTTGTACCACAATTATTAGCCAAATATGTTTCAAATAAAGTTCCCATAGGCTTCTTTTTTATGTTTTTGCTTCTGCATTAATGGCAGAATCTACTTCAGGCAAGAGGCCTATATAATTCTACAGTTCACGCCCTCTTTTCTAAATACTTTTTTTTTACTATTTGTCATACACTTGTCTATTTTGCAATGAATTTCACTAGACCTTTAATTTGTAATTCGCGCAAAAGCGACTTTTAATATTTAGGGCTTGTTCAGCTAAATTCGAATAAATTTTTCGTGCAAAACAATTCACGAAATTTTTTTTTCTTGTCAATACAATTATTCCAAGGAAGCTTTCGTTTGCATTTAGCTAATTATTAAAAAAATTAAATACATCTTATGTGGAGTTCAGAAATGTCAACTTAATTCCTAAGCCTAAAGGCGCTGAGGCAGCACTTGAACTGAAAATATTTTATCTTGTTATATAAATTTAAAAAAAAAAATTAAAAAAAAATTTTTAAAAAAGCTAAAAACACGTTTTAATATATTAAAAGCTTTGGAAAACCTTTTTCATTAATAAGCCTTTAATTTTATTATGCCGAAATATTTTTAAAAATACACACTATAGCATGTGTATGTTATAGAGTGTGATAAATCAAATAAATGAATGAAGCTGAATGAAGAAAATTTTTGTTGAGAATAATAATTTCAAATGACAATTTTTTATAGCATGATTTACAGATTTCAAGAAAACACTTATGAAAAACACATTTCTTTTACAAAGGAGCTTTCATGCATTCAATTTATTTATTTCTTTATTTATTCTCTTAAATTATATTAGACCTTCAGCTCTAATGTATTAATTGTTATTTAATAATTTTATCCAAATTTAAATTGTATAATATTTTACTTTTCAAAGTAAATTAGAGAATTCTTCTATGCAAACACTATGCATTTTTTTTTAAATTTATGATAGTGGCAGCTTTTTCTTTAATTAAATAAATTTAGCTTTTTTGATCAAAAAAATTAATAAATTTATGTAATTTAACAATCACAAGTGATACCATACCAAAACTAATTCCGTTTCATTAATTTTTAATTGTTACTTAAATTTTTTTGTATTTAAAAAAAAAACTTCATTTTGGTCAGAAATTGTGTATTTAATTTCTGTTTTCTTTTTGAGTTATTTTCCCCATTAATGCTTTAATAAAAGTATTCTATTAATTCTTTATCATTTACTAGATGCTTAAAATAAAAATAAAGTAAATTGATGAAATATACAATATTAATTATCTTTTATAATATTACAGATGAATCTCTAACATGTAATGTCTGTGATAGAGCATTCCATTGTCATAGACAATTGGCATCACATCAACAAAAGAAACGACATTTTGGGTAAGAATTTTTACAAAATCATTCTAAGGTTGCAATGATTAATGGACTTATTAATTAAATTTCGTTTCTCTTAATTATTTATTCCAATTTTTTATTTTTTATTTCATTTTATAGATGTGGGGGATGTGATAGTTTGTTTCCATCGCTTATGCTGCTGGAACATCACAAAGAGGAATTTGAGCACTGGAGTGATGATGAAATAAATCGACGGATATGTTGTCGTCGCAATCGTGGCGATGATTATTTTACGGATACAGACTCTTTTACCAGTGAAGCGGAAAGCGAAGATTTAGAAAGATTACTCTAAGTGAAGGAAAAAATAAAAAAACATCAACATAAGAAAACTATTTATGATAATTATATCAGAGTACAAATAAGTACTATCATTTATTGGATATATGCTCGTACAGATTTCTTTTTATGTTTTACTTTCAGTGTGTAAAAAAATTGTTAAAACTTGATAAGTTACTTTCATACAAATTTTAAATTTGTGTATGTAAAAGTTTTTAATTATTTAGTGTTAGTAAGAAGAGAGGAAGAAGAAGAAGAAAAGAAAATAATATTAATAAATTTAAGTATTTATTAATATGGCAAACATATACTGAGAAAACAAATTTGGTTGTAAGAACCAAATCTATTACCAAAGCTTGTCTAGGATCTGCCATTGATTTACAATGTTTAAAGCATTCTGATTTATTCCAGGATTTAGCTTTCTAAAACGATGGTTATGCTGTTGGCCAGCATAACCAACTAAATTTTTAGAGTGCTTTCCACATAAAATTTCTAGAAGAATTGATTGTTTGCTTGGACACAGCACATAAAAGCAAACACTCTACTGAGATAAAAATGATATTGTAAAAGTTCCTTTTTTTTTTTTTGATATTTACATAAGTAGTTTAAAAAATGTAATTTTATATTGAATATTAAGGAAGTTAATTGAAAAAAAAAAATTAAACAAAATCTTAAAGTTAAAAACTTAAACTTACACATTTTTAAAAGAAAATTTACTAATTTTAAGAACAAAAAATTGCAGCAGAGAACAATCTGTTAAATCATATCATTTTTTAATAAATAAAGAAATCAGACAAACAGAATTTATAACACAGGAAATGTAAAAAAAAAATTGTTTTGTTTGTTAAGAAATAAAAAATAAGGAAATTACAAAAGAAGCTTATTTTGTAAAAATAAGGAATGAGGCAGGTGATTTGTATTAATAATAAATTTTGCTATGGAATATATGAACTGCTGCAATTGCAAGTGAAATGCAAATTTTTTGTATCAAATTATGCCCTAAAGCTGTAATTATTTATTATTTAATAAGACACATACAAAGTAAGTAATCTGACTGAAGGGTATTTACTTATATCGCCCAATTATTTCAATAGTGTCATAGCTCAATAATGTGTTTTTTAAAGATATGACACTAATAAAGTAAATGAGAGATATACTTAAATTAGAATGGTATATGTGTTTATATGAACACATAATTTTAATTATTTTTCGAATTTTGTATATAAAAAATTTTGTTTGACCTTATTATTGTACACCTTAATTTAATTTTGTCAAGAAAATTTTTGAAATATGTATTTTTAATAATTTGATTAATTTACAAATATATACTGAAGAAGCTACAAAAATTGGAGCGAAATATCGATATAAAAATAAATTTTTGAAAAATAAGACCTCAAGCTTAATAAAATAGTCATATTATTTAAAAGAAAAAGGTCAAATAAAACTAACTAATAAATTTTTTATAAAATAAATTAAACTTACACAAGAGTACGAATATGGATTACCAGTAATGAAAGTAATATTGATGCTTCACAGTCTTTTGTTGTGAATTGACACAACAAATGTCAGTATTTGTATTTATTTTATTAATTATAATTAATTGTGAAGTTTTATAGTATTTTATTTATTATTTCGTTTTATTTATTTTTTGTTTTTTTTTTTTCATTGTCAGCATTTTATGTTTAATTAATTTGTAGCATAATTTTAATACATTAACTCAAACAATTTTGTTTATTGCAAAAGATTGCAAAACAATATGTCAATTTCCGCATTTATTACCTTAGCTTTATTTTATGCTTCTTTTCACGAGACATAACATTTTGGCGTAGCCGGTAGGAAATGCTGACAATAAAAAAACAAAAAAAAAGAAATAAAGAAGACAAACTTAAAATATTGTAAAACTTAAAATTACAATTTATATTTAGTAGAAATAAATATGCTGACAATTGTAATAAGTTAATAATAAATAAGAGTAAAAAATTAAATATTAGGGAAAATAGCTGTGTCAATTCGCAACTATACTTGCTTAGTAATTGTTAAACATATCGCAAAGCATAACATGCATACACACATCCATACATACTTGTAGTCAATTTAATTGACAACTGAATTTACCAACAAGAAATATTGTAACTTTTATTTTATTAAAAAAAAAAAAAAAAAAACAAAGACTTTTGTTTATAAAAATCATCACTGCGTAGATTTATATAGAATTTAAGTGTATAGATCATTTAGATGTTTGACATAAATGTATCAATAAATTTAATATTATTTTTTTTATGCAAATTCATAATAAAATTTTAAAATATATGACATTTTATCTGTGTATGATTAAATAAAATATATAGTTTCCTATATAAAAAAAATATTTAACACTGGTTTTTATGAAGTCGAAAAAAATTTTTAGCGTTTATTTTTATTAAAAAAAAATACACAAAAATTTAAAAAACTTACCCGAGAAATTTTCTTCGCAAAAAATAAATTTACTTTAAATTAAAAAAAATTTCTTATACACAAAGAAAATTATTATATTAAATAAATATTTTAATTAATAAATTTTTTTTATGTAGAATAAAAAGTCACGGTAAAACCAATTTTGCAAATAGGTCAAAAATTATTCCCTTTCTGAAGCAGATGAAATCACAATTTTTAATATTAAGTTAATTAATAGAATTTTTTTTTTCAAAATCATTTTTCTCTTAAATTTTTTGTAATTGGTTACTAGCTTTGTAATAAATCGATTGAAGCGGTGGCGTCTGTAATTCTTATATACTTGCAAAATAAAATGTTACCACTTAAGCAAAATTTACTTAAGCTGCACTTACAAAGACTGGAGTATCAATCAACGTTTCTTAGTCTTTTTACTTAAAACCTTTTTTTGCTTTTATACACATATTTGTCTATGCGATAAATTTTACAAACTAAATTCGACTGTACGAAATCTTATATACATACACTTCACTGTGTTAACCAAATATATTTAATGAAATGGAATATATTGATTAAAATTATTTCCTTTAATCACCTAATTTTTTTTATTTTAAAATAAATAATTACAGCCAAAAATTCATTAAAAACTTTTTGATTTAATAAATTCTTATTAAGCCAATTTTTACGAATTTGGCTGTTAATAAATAAAATTAAAACTAAAAAAATTCATGACAAAATTCCTTCTGGGAACCTTATTTTTAAAAACAAAAATTTTTAAATATATAAATAACCGATTCTTCTGATATTTTGCACAGACCTTACAATTCTCATTTCTGATAAAACTGTATACCATGTTTTTGACCATTTTATATTTAAAAAAAAATTAGAATAGTTGAGATTTTTTACTTATAAATCCTCCATTAATTAACCGATATGCCTAAATGTCAATAACAGCTGAAAGACAGAAAGAGTTGAGAGATTGCTATGCTAAACTTTTCTATAATTTTTTTTAGGGACATCGCTAAATGGACTCCGTTATTTATACAGATTTTATATATATACTTTATAAGGTGGTGGTACAAGTGAGATGTAGAAATTACAAACTTTTTTACTTACAGTGAATTGTATAAAAATGAACTGAAACCAACAAAAATTTTTAAAAGTACAAAAATTCTTTACAATCCCATATACATAAATACTAAAGGTCTGCACAAGCATATTTGAAAGCCACTCATAACTACAAGCATGTGTAACCGATCTTTCTGATTTTCTACACAGACGTTAAAACTGTTTGTGATAAAACTGCGTACCACGTTTTTTGTAGTTGAGACAAATTACGCAAAAAACGCACCAAATATGGTAAAAAAAAAGAGGAAGTTTTGAGTTTTGATGCCATTTATAAACCAATCTGGATGCATTTCAATAGTAATAGTCTTACAGAAACAACTGACCGTTTGGTATGCTATACTGTTCTGTATGTTGTCTAGGGACTTCTGAAAGTTGATTTCAACGGCTACACGGACAGACGAACAAACGGAAAGTACTTATTAGACTCCGTATTTCATATATATACTTTATAGGGTGTCCCATCTACCGTGTAGAAACTACAAACGGAATCACAAAGTTATATATACCCTTCTTACTTACAGTGAAGGGTATAAAAAACGACCTTATTTTCCTCCGTTTTTGATATAGTATGTTCTGTTCTTTGCTTTTTCTACAAATTATAATAAGACTTCTAATAAAAAATGAAGAAAAGTTTTAATTCTAAGCTGTACAGCTTTTTAACTTATTTCTAGATTTTTTTGTTTTCGTGATTAGCTCTTTCTGGCCTTTTTTAGGCCAATTTAGTTTTTTTTAGCTCCTGGCGACACTGACTCTCATATCTCTTGTGTTTACATTTCATGGTTTTAGCTGTAAGCTTTTGATATTCAATTATTTAGATATGTTGAAGTAACATAAAGCTTACATATAACAGTGAGCTTTATTAATATATTTTGAAAAATTAATACTAATGTTGTTAAAGAAATTTAAATTTAAATTTAAATGTAAAAGTTATAAAAGCATTTAAAAATTCAAGCTTTAAATTAAATTATTTTAAACAAAATAGGTACTTACCTGTTTAAAATATTTAACTAATTATTTGTGAATGAATTTTAAGTTTTTACCCAAAATAAAAATTTGTATTATAAACGTGAAAATCAATGGAATTATTTAATTTGTAAAATTGAAAAAAAAACTCATGATTTGAGCAAATAAAAATTACCAGTGTGTTTTAATTTTTAGTTGCTCAAGTCATATAAAAGAACGGAAAATAAGTATGAAAAAGTAATAAAGCATATGCTCATTCATTGCAATTATTTTATGGTTGTTTTTGATATATGTACATTTACATACAATCAATGAAATGGGGTAGAAATTTTGTATGAAAATTACTTAAAAATATTAACTGCCCGGCTCTGTATCTCAATGCAAAAAGAAAGCAAAAAAACCAGTAACTCATTATCGATTGAAAAAGCGGATGCATTATCTTTTGACTGAAAGTTTGCTTACCCTTATATTTTTCAACATAAATAAACCATTTCAAAAAACAATATTGTCCATACAACCATACAATCGAAACATATTATTAAAGTACTCGTACATATATAAAAATTATCATTTTGTCTCTATCTTAATTTTTCACTTTGCTCAAAAGCGTTAATATTAAAAAATCTAAAAGTACCTTAAAATTAATCAAAAGTACCACATTGCAGCTTTTACGATTTCTTATATCATTTAGAACTGCTTAAAAAATAAAAAAATACTACTAAAACAGCTTAAATATGAAAGCAACAATTTTAACAAAGTTTTTAGGTTGCTTTTTATTGATTGTTAACAATTAATGATTATACGTTGCATCAAAGTTCCTTAAAAAAACATATAAAAAAATTTTATCGAGAAGAGGTACAAGGCTTACTCTTTATTTGTTAAAATTTGAAAAAGTACCAAGATACAATGAAAAATTTTTTAAGAAAGGAAGTATACAATTTTGTTTTTGTTGCTATGATTGTTACTTTGAGAGATATGTAAATGGACCAAAAAACAGGTACCAAAATTTGAGTTTACGTACAAATAGCAAACAAGTATAAAATAGCCATTCCCTTATTTTTTTTTTTTTTTTTTTGTTAATATAATAATTTGTAGTTTGAATTTGACCTCTAACTGTATTAAAACCGAATTTACCCTTTTAAACCTCGTTAATATTCGAATTTTCTAAAATCCCTTATTATTCGTCTTATACACTGAGAAAGGAACTTAAAACGAATTTCAAGTCTGTAGCTTTAGCTATTTGAGTTAGTGATAGGTCAGTCAGCTAGTAAGTTTATTCTTTTATACATGGTTTTACCAGATATCGCTCGCTACTTTTATATGTTTAAAATTTTGCAACTGACAAACATAAAAGTGGGATTTTATGTACAAAATTAAAAAAAAAAAAAAAAGTTGGGATAAAGAATTTTAATTACTTAAATAGTGTGATCACTAGAGTGTGTCAACCACATTTAAATTTAAAAAACTAAATTGTTTTTTTACTTTATGCTTGTGATGTTTCTCACAAGCAAGTTTTGTGTTTTTCATACAAAAGTTTGTCAATATATTTCAAATAATTAAAAAAAAAAATAAATTCTTATTGTTGATAAGCATAATAGTTCGCTTTTGTCCAGTTTTTAACAGTTTCAGTTTCTTAGTCAATAGTTAAATAAAACATTTACTCACCACAAAGGATATCAAGACCACGAAATTATTAACTGTGTTATCGACATTCAATAAAAAAAATGTTATGAATAGTGAAAAATAAAATTTAAGAACATTAAAAATACAATAAAAAAAAAGCCAGCAAAATGTATGCACATGAAATATCCGAACTTTATTGGGAGTTTCTATTGGTCGATTCAGCAAAAATAAAAAAAAATTTATCAATAACCAAAAATATTTGTTAAAGTATAGTAACAAACAACTACCAAAATAGACTTTAAATGGGTAATGTTGGCCATTTAAGTATTATTTAACTTTGAAGTAGAAAATTGATATTCGTATTTAAATGGCATTTAAATACGAAGTCTTATTTTTAAAGCTAATTAAGTATTCTTCGCATACTCATACCATTTCAGCCGGTTACTATTTCGTACATGTTTATTAAAGCAAAGAATTCTAAAGAATGTGTGGCAATATGGAAAAACCGCTTATATCTTATTAAGTCATATTAGAAGACTGCCTAAAAGTTTTTTATTGTAAAACTATTTCGATTCCAGCAAATAGTATTGCTTTCATTGCCATCTCGTTAATTGTGAAATATATAGCCCCAGCATAATCAAATTATTGAGTTAACTGCGACCACAAGTAAATTTTTACTTTTGTTTATTTTATGTTAACAATGTTTCCGCTAGAAACAAGTTTCTTGATACCAAATATTATTTGTTTCGCTTTAAATGTTTTGCCTAATTTGCATAAAACAAAAATTGTTTGCGTAACATTTTTTTTATTTATGACAACAGGTTTAATAAAAATTTCTTATAGAAATTTTAACCATGAACTTGAAAGTTTTACTCAACAACTGTGGTTCATTTAAACAATTAGCAATTAAAAAAATGAGAGAAAACCACCACGAAACTGAAATTAATAAATTGATACTCAATAGCATTCCATGAAATTTTGTTCATTTGGTAATGTAGCTACCGGTAGTAAACACGTAAAAATTAGTTGTGATAAGAAGAGTTTGTGTTTATTGTTCATTTGAAAACAGCTTTAAGTAACATTAAGCGCTTCGCGATCTTTTTTTCTATTTTGTAACATCTAAAGTGCTGACTGGATGGCTGATACCGAGTCGAATTCTATGCAATGTTGAAACTTCTGTGCTTTGTGAGTAATTAATTATTGAAAGAGTTTTTATTACTTTTATTTTTAAACAAATAAAATTATTCTAACAACATTTATTACTGTTAGGAAAACAATTACAATAAATAAAAGCATTAGCTTATGTGAAATTTACAACAAAAATAAGAAAAATTATTCTCACAAGTCTTAAATTCAAGAGCTGTGATGATAAAAGCTCTGCTCATCTCTTGATTAAGAATGTGAATAATAATTCTAAGTACGCAGAGGCAAACTTCAAAGCTTGCTAGTATATTAAAAAGTTTATTAAATCAAAAATTTTATTTTGTTTACTTGCAGTTGTCTCTAATACAAGTTTGCTGGTTGGGCAATGGATACGTCTACGAAAGAAATCAACCTACATCAACAACAGCGCGTCCAGTTCAACAAAATGTACCTCTACAGCAGCCACATCTGCAAAATAAGCATTCATCTGATGTGTACAAAACATTATATTTTTTCTTTGTGGAGCCAAAAGAAAAAACAAACGAAAATAAAGCTTTAAAAAAACAGTTTTTTTCGGTGAAGAAAAGTCCAACATCAAAAAGAAAACTTCGAACAAAATTTCAAAATAAAACAAAAGTAATTTTCATTGTAAATCAGAGAATCCCCATGTGCCGACTACCATCTCCTTCCTTTAATCGTAGTTCCTTGGAAGGTCAACGTCATCAAACTAAAATATTTAAACTGCATCAAATGGTAAATAAAAAGAAAATCACGCGTTCTCGTTCTTTGACAACTAATAATACCCCAGTGAGAAAAGATTATGCCATGAAATTTTTACCCACTGGCATAGATGTTGTGCCTGGAAGTTCCTACATACCTTTAGTTAAAAAGAAAAAATTATAAAAATAAGCAAATTAATATTTTAATATTCATTTTTCATAACCCAATAAAAGTCAATATAAACAAATTTAATAAATACAAGGCAGAGCCTTTTTTATCTTTCGAACGTTCTTCTTAAATATTTAACAAAAAAACATATTATAAAAAATATTTTTAATGAAATAGCAAATATTGATTAAAATAAATTTCTTTGATCACCTATTCATTTGTTAATCGGAAAATAAATTATTAATTAAGACATTAATTACAAAATCCGTTGCCAACAAGTACTCAATTTGTAAAAAAAAAAGAAATAATTTTAAGAAGGATATCAAATACGTACGCAAAATAAATTAAATGAAATTAAATTTAAAATGTTTTCAAATTTTTTTTTTAACAAAACAATAATGAAATAAATATTAAATTAAAATTAAACACACAAAAATCAAAAACTATCTTTCCATAAGATTTCTGTGTTTGTAAAAATAAGACCGATTACTTCAAGCATGTACGAGTATGCTTGCAATTAGTAAGACGAGTGGGTGTAAATACATTACCCACAGGTACAGCTTAAAAATCTCCATAAAAAACCAAAGAGAAATTAATGAAAAAAAGAATATTGCTGTTGAATTTTTTTAGTTTTCATGGCCATTTGTCAACTGATTATGTATTTTGATTTTTTGCACGAACAATTATTCAAATACAGGCAACTACGAGTACAAATATTGACACGATGGAACGGAAGTAAGCTTTTTTTCAGTTTCTCATACGTGTTTCTGTTTATCAAATTCTTATTTAATATATATTTCCCTCTTCTAATTTTAGGTCCCATTGTGACTGTCATCTATATAAATAAAATTAATTTTCTGTTTGTTTCTTCGCTATACAAATTTTTATTTTCTAACGGATTTGTTTGAAATTTTTTACATATAGGCTTTATAGTCCAAGGAAGGTCGCTATATACTTTTAAACCGGCCAAGCAAATTTTTACGATTTTCACTGAAAACTGTTAAACAAAATGTGTGCCCGTGTTTAAGTTAAGCCTGAAATTATGCTTTGAAATATTTTATTTACCACTTTGGTTGGCGCCTCTGATAATAAGCTAGCCAGTAAAAACATGAGCCACTTTATAAAGTAGTGAATGGCTGTATTTATTTTAATGGGCTTATTAACAATTAAAATTTCATTTTCGAACGGATTTTGGAAATATATATATTCGTATGTATTAAATTATATTACGCCGAATATAGCGCCACTGGCTAATTTAAAATATTTTATTTTATAAGACAGTTGAATGGCTCTGTTTTTTTTTTTTTTTTATTTTTAATTAATTTCGATATGAAAGCACAACTCTAATTGAATTTTATTTTCAAATTCTTTTCTTTTTATAAATTTTTTTTAATCTACAAATATGACAAGCAATCATTAAACAAAACAAAATTTTTAAACAACAATAATATTAAACTACAAATTCAGATAATAAAAAATATTGTAAGGATAGTTAATAATGAAAATTTAATATAAAGAAATTTTAAGAAATGTTTTTTTTTTTATTTTTATTAAAAATGAAAGAATACTTCACTATTTAGAGGCTTTATAGCTCTGAATTTTTTCGTTATAACTATAGATAAGTTCTGTATGAAAAACATTGCAATAAATAGTTTTTTTAAGGGACTCAGAAAAAATGCATTATATTGAGTTTTTCTTTAAAACAAAGTTCATCATATTGAAGTTTCAATGTAGCTGTATCGCCTCCACTTCAGTGACGCAATGACAATTTTTTCATTTTATTATTGTTTGGTTAGATGCAATATAACCATGCTATGTTTCCAGAATATGGTTGCTCTTAGACATATTTTCTTTTTGCATGAAGAAAACATGTGTATTTTGAATTTTAAAACCACATGAACTTTTTTAAAGTAAATCTGAAATTTAAAAATTACCTACATCGTAGTGTCCACCATTTTTTTCTATAACCATATAGACTCATGAGTTTCAAATAAAATGAATCATATTTTGGACTTTATTCCCAATAAATTAAAAAAAAATTGACATATACCTACTGTAGTCTCTGAAATGCAGTCATGCAAAATCTATATAGTCCACAAAGTTTTATTTAAAGGAGGATTTTGTTGCTTAGCAGTGTAATGGATTTATACATAGTATTAATAACAAAATTCTTTCAGTGTATGTTCACTTGAGTTTATTGTAAATAAATAAATATTGTATCACATTCTTATCAATATTGAAAGATTAGAAACAGAGTTTTGAATGAATTTACACTTAAAATACTTAAAAAGTAAAATCTTATCTATACACATATGAATATCACTCACATACTTTAAATGAAAATACAGATAACTTTTTTCTTACAACGTGGTCTTTTCAACATTAATTTATTATATTTAGAGCAGCAATTATGACTGTTATTTGAAATTATAGATATATCTATTACAGTATGTACTCGTACGCACTGAAATAAATCTCGTTGGTAATATTAAATAAAAATTGTGTGTAGAATTTTACAAACAAAATTAATTTAATTAACTGAGTTTTTATTTTAAGCTACTCGTACACAAAAATTATTCAGTAAAAGAATTTTACAAACTTAATTTATTTAAGTTAATTAGTAATTTATTATTCATGCTTCAGTTCATCTACGACATATTCAATAATCCCAAAGCAATTCTTTTTATTGAAAGTCTATCAAGTATGTATATTTGCTTTGTTTTGAAATATATAGAAAAATTAATATTACTCCCAGACACGGGATTGCTGGAGCGACGCTTTCGAAAAAATTTATTTTTCCTCATCGGCAGCATTTGTGTTATCAACTGGGCATGCTTTACATTTGTTAACTAAAGTATTTAGTAATTGTCGAAAAAATAAGTAATTATAACGATATATTTTCGAATTAGGTATTCAGTAACTTTCCGACAAAATAATTGGAAGGCTTTGCTACGAAGTTAACAGCACATAAATAATCATCGCAAATAACGAATTCTTTCGTACCGAATATTTTTGAATAACGAATTTGATAATATATCCTTATAAATATTTGTTTTTTTCGATCCGCATGTTCGTAATAAAAGTTACTGAAACGCACTACAGGAATAAATTAATAAGGTGCCTCATGAATTCTTATAATGAACTATAAAAAATTGTAGGAAATAAAAACAAAATACTAGGCGCTTCACAAACATACTTAAAATGGCTTACAAGCACTTTTTAATATAAAATATTACACATGTTTGTAGTGATGTGTGACTTTCAAGTATGCTTGTGCAGCCCTTTAGTATATACCTAGCCCTAAACCAAAAATTAAAAATAAATATAAAAATAATAAACCGAATGATAACTATAAAGGAAAGTTTTAGGATTCAGATTTACAATTTGTAATAATTTCATACTAGTAGAGTACAAATCAGTTGTATTTGCTTGCACATAATTACACCTTAAATTAAATTATTTGCTTACTTGCGAAAGATAAGGAAATATTTTTTAATTTCTGTGTTAAACATTTAAATAATCACACAAAATTCTTCTGAATTTTGCTATAAACAAATTAAAATTACACATTCAATATGTAAATAAAAATGTGTGTTTACACTATAGACAGTTCATAAACAGTTTTATGTGTGTTAATTGAAATGAAAATTCTATTTTTATCAATATACGAGTATTTATTTATTTACTTTTCAATTTGTTTTGTTTTTTTTTATGGCTAAAGAAAAGAAAAACGCTCTTATACTTACATACATGTAGATCGCATGTATATCACATGTAGTAGTAAATAATTTTCATTAAAGTCAACATTTGTAGCTCTACCACATAATACAAGTCCGAATTGAGCATCTTTATTAGCAACCCACTAAAGTTAAGTTTTGCTAATTATTTGTGCTTCAACTCTAAATAAGTACAAATTAGCCCTTAAACACATTTTATATTTTGATTTATTTCTGCCGTTAAGGTTAAATTGTCAACATGCTGACATTGAGAGACTCACAGCAGAATTTTATGAAAAATGTTTTTGTATTTGTTAGGCATTTTTTTTTTTTTTTTTAAATAAAACAAAAAAGTAACATTAATTGAAGAGGTAGAAGGTTAAAATGTGCTACAAAAATATTTTTCGTACTGTTTGCTGAACATTAATATGGTTTAAAAAACCATGATTCACAATGAAAATTTGAAAAAGGGAGAAATTTTAAATAGTATTATAATAAGATATAGCCGACAGATGTAAGTTTTTAAAACTCTGATACACATGTACTATTTTTTTTTGTCTCTTCTAGCACAATTAGTGGTCAGAAACTTGCTATTAAAAAAAATTATGGTAGAGTGTATTCAATGCCAAAATAATGGCTTTCTACAACTTTCATTTGATATGCATATTCAGCTCCCTTCTTTGGGAATTATTTTCGGGAAAAAATGTCGCAAGTCTGATATTACAAGTTACTGATAGTTAAAGTGAGAATTTTGTAGGGCGAAAAACTGGTTTATGTCTAAACTTTAAAGCTGAAATGGAATTATTTGTTATTTATTAAGTAGTCTAACACTTAGCTTTAACTATTGGTAACTTGTAATAAATTATAGTGTAAGAGGATTGAAATAAGTTAAAAAGAAACTACCGGGAAAATTTTATTAAATTTTTTTAAAATAAAATATTTTATTATTTAATGCTGGCAGGGCAGAGGCCAGCAAGTATAATCAAAAATTTTAATTTTTATACTATTATTTCACCTTCTTTTCATGAATCTGGTAAATGAAAAACTTTAGTTTTTTATGCATATGATTTTTCAAAATAGAATTCCCTGACGATCAGAGAAAAGATTTATAAAGTTCATATGGTTGCTCTTTGTTGGGCGAGTATCATTTTATTTTTTTTTTTTTAAGTTAAAAGAATAAACTCATTTAATTTCTGCTAAAAGAGAACAAATGAGTTTTTGGTAATCGCCACTCGCATTTACTTTTTCAAAAATCAAATTAGTAACTTTCTGCAAATAAACGTGTCGTGTTGAACACAAAAATGCCGTAGCTACAACAGCACCTTAAAAATATAATAAAAATTTTCTTTTGAAGTAAAAAAAAAATTAAATACCAAAAACGTATGCTTTACAAAAAAAATGAAATTGTTTTATTTTTTAACAACAATTTTCTCAATACTCACACAAATAAATTGTGCGGTACTTGTACCAACAAATCAATCAAATATAAAATTTTTTGAACAAACTAAAATTGAAAATGTTGGCAACACACAGGCCACACAAAACAAACTTTTGTCAAATGAAAACAGTGATGAAGCTGAATTATATTTAACAAGAAAATATTGTAAAGGTGAAGAATATTTACACAAGTTCATCAGTCATGATAATAAGTCACAATGGATAGCGGTCACTTGGAATAGCACAAGGTCTGGGAAAATGGCTGTATTACCTAATATTTGCTCAGTACACAATGGTCTACCCTTACAACGCCGTTGTTATAGAAGTTTGGAAAGATTTAGTAAATGGGAAGAGTATAACAACCAAACTATGCTAATTGATTGTCGTCTTAGTATGTTTTGTGAAGCTGAAATATTTCAGCATTCTGTTATAGACAACCAAGGTGATACCATATTACATAAAAATATTTGGAAACGTACTAAAATTGGGGAATACTCCATTCCTCAAGATTTATGTCTGCAGCCGAATGGTCTACCTATAGTACGTAAATGCTTTTATGATGTAAACGAACAAAAAGCCAAATGGAACTATATAGAAAACGATTTAAAAGATATCAAGTGTTTGCAAAATATACGTCAACAGACCATAAGTAATGAGCTTAATCACTTACATGACAATTTCCTCACCGATTCGCATACAAAGGACATAACAAAACGCCATCAAACTTGCACAACTCTACTATCTTTATTAAATAAACCGAAAATAAGGCTTCTACCTGCTGACATACAGTTGACTAGTAATATTTTGAAAGATGTATTAGCCGATACCCGAGATATTGCATTAACTAAAGATGTGTTAAAAATAACTCACAGTGTAATGACTAGTGACACTGTAGTGTTGAGAATGTCCGCTGAACTGAATGCTACAAATATTTTATTGGAGACATTTGAAAACTACCTGGATGGCATAACTAAAAATTTAGTTTCAAACAGCAATTGCCATACAAATTTAAAATCTTTTGCAACAAGTTCAGTGGATTTACCGACAAGTAGCGGCAATGATTCATTATCAGTTGAGGTTTTAAATTTAACAAACATTGGCGTCTACGCATACATATACCCCAATATCAGTGTATTTTATATTAATCCCTCCTGTGCTCTTGTGTCAGGCATTGCAATTTATGGTTCTTATCAGCCAAGTAAAAATGTTGCTATACAACAGCACCAACAACATTATCAATTACGTTATGATTCACTAAATGATTTGTATTATCGTTTTATTTTTATGAATGAATCCATACACGATTTACTACGTGAACCTAATTTAGAATTGGCCTCATTTATTCCTATCGATATTTGGCTAAAATTGCAAAGCACTTTTGTTACTTCATTACTAGATACTCCGTTAGTAGCAGTTTTCAAAATTTATGCTCATGATAGCTTGTTTGTAGAGAAAAATTTATTATACACACGAAAACCATTTAGTAAAATTTTATCAGTATCTCTGCCGGGATTTACGGGTAAGTAATGAAAATATTTCAATTAGTAATATTATTTAATATATAAATAATATAGGGTCCACCAAATAACTTTTTTTTTCGGCTGTGTGGCACGTAGCGCCGTCCTGTTGAAACCAAATGTTGCCAATATCCTCCTCTTCAATTTTTGTGAACAAAAATTAGTTCAACATGGCCCAATAATGATCGCCATTGACTAACGGCCACTCCTTGCTCATTTTCGAAGAAAAATAGCCCAATTATGCCTCTGGACCAAAATCCGCACCAAACAGTGACTCGTTTTGGGTGCGTCGGCTTCAAAGTATGCGTGCGGGTTTTCTGGGCCCCAAATGCGACAATTTTGCTTGTTTACATACCCGCCAAGATCAAAATTAGCTTCATCTGAAAAGATGATTTTTTTGGCATAATCGGCATCTTCTGTAAGTCGATCACATGACCACTTAGCGAAGCGAAAACCCCTCCATATTCTTTCAGCGGAAGGATAAAACTAATTATCTGTCAAATCAGACATGAGCTAAGTGTTACCATTCACGAAATAAGCACTAGTTGAAAAAAAAAACGTTAGATTGCGGACCCTTTATTATTTAATAAATAATATTACTAATAAATAAAAAATTAACATAAATATTTTATATTGTTACGAGAAATCCTACTGTGTTATTATTCATATGAAATTAAAATGGCTATTTTATTAAGCTTGAGGTCTTATTTTATAAATTTATTTTTATGTCGATATTTCCTACTTTTAATAATTTGACTAATTTATAATTATATCCTGAAGAAGCTACGCAAGTTAGAGCTAAATATCGCAATAATAATAAATTTATAAAATAAGACCTTAAGCTTAATAAAATAGCCGTTTTAATTAAAAAGGAAAAGGTCAAATAAACTAACAAAAAAATGCATAAGAAATTTTATTTATATATGTAAATATAGCAATTTAGTAATTAAGTTAATGCGTAGAATTTGTGAGTGTAATGCTTGTGTGTGAGTTGTAAAGTAAGATGTGTAGTATTTGTATCTGTAGTAGTGTATAGGTTTCATGTTAGTTTTAAGTGTTCTAGAATTAGCTTAAATAAAAATGACCGTTAGAGCTTAGTGTTATTACTAGATAAATCTAGAAGGTTTTCGGCTAAGCTGAATCTGGAGGGTGCTAGATTTAGCTGAATCGGTATATAAAGCCATTCTGACATTGTCACAAGTTGAGTTTTAGTTGAGACGCTAAACAGTAAACAAGGTTATTTTATTTTTGGTCCTTACGTGGTTTTATAAGTTTAATAAGAGAACTAGTTCTGTAGTTATTGCAAAATATATTAGATAACCTTCTCTATTTCTTATATAACAGTATATTTGGAGAACTACTGGTAGGATTAAAAAAGTATATACAGAGTTTGAATCAGTGTATCCAGTATTTTAGACATTAGTTTTAGTTTTGGGAGCACGAAAATCATGGTAGGTCTGTTTTTTGGTAAAACATATTTTAGTGGTTTGAAATCAGGCCCACAGTGCGCAAATTGATAGGTTACTACCCTATCCGTTAATCTACAAGCGCTCCAGTATTTTAAGATCAGACAATATTTTTTTCCATAGAATTTTATAAAATGTTTTTGTCAAAAAAAAAAAAAAAATCTAGCAAAAAATTTGGAATCCTTAAGAAATTTAATTGGTTGTGAAAGATAACTCAGTCATGAGTAAAATGATTTGCTTCCAGTTATAAAATTAATTGTACAAAATTAATTAAAAAGGAGTGTTTTTTTCTACCTTAAGGGCAAGTACGAGTATATGAGATATAAGACAGTGCAAATGCACTTTTAATAATTAATTTTATTTTATAATTTTACTTAAATGTGATTAACGGTAAATTTCATAAAATTCTTATTTCATTGTTATTTTTAATTTAAATTTACTTTCAGATGAGCTTCCCGATCCATTACCATTTATTCTTCGCCATAAAAGACCGAAAAACAGCTTAAAATCAAACCCAAATACCGGCTGCGGTTATTGGAATTATACCACTTGGATAAGTACTGGCGTATTTAATAATTATTCGCAATCGTCAACAGCAGATTATGATCTAATATTGTGTACTACTAATCACTTAACACAATTCACTTATTTGCTGGGCGGCAGTTATCGACAAAATGATCTAAGTGATGAAATTTTGGTGACAGCAGTGCATCAACAAGTCTTGGATATAATTTCAATGATTGGTTGTACTCTTTCATTGTTTGGCCTACTAGGCATCTGGATAACGGCTTTACTATTCAAAAGTTGGCGTTCTCAGGCTTCCAATAAAATTTTGCTTAATATGTGTGTATCTTTGACTTTCCAAATGATATTATTTCTCTTTGTCAATACCAGTGACATGGCTGAGGCTTTGGTAGCGAATCATAGTTACACAAAATGCGTTATATTGGGTGCTCTCCTGCAGTATTCAGTATTGGTGCTCTTTACCTGGATGTTATTTGTAGCCTTTTTACAATTCCAACGTTATGTAACAGTAATCGGCATTAAACGCCCTCACCACTACATATTAAAATCAGCACTTTTGGCTTGGAGTTTACCTTTAATACCTACAATTCTGGTGGTTCTATTAGACTTCAAGTCATATATACCAAACAATTATCAATTGGCTACCAATAGCGGTATTTGTTATCCTTCTGGTTATGGCTTAAAATTTGGCGTCATATTGCCAGTGTCCTTAATAATATTAATTAATTTATTTATATTCTTACATGTATTCTACAGTATCTCGCATACGCTTAGCACTTCCATGCAACGTTATGAAAAACAAATGGTATTTAAACAAATACGTTTGTCAGTTTTATTATTTTTCCTATTAGGTCTTTCTTGGATTTTTGGCTTACTTGCTTTTACAAGAGCCCAAATATTATTCTCATATCTCTTTTGTTTAACTGCCACTCTACAAGGATTAATTTTGTTTATATATTTTGTGGTGTTGGATGAAAATGCTAGAAATTCCTGGCACAACATCTTGTGTCCCTCTAGGGCTATGAAGAAAAATGAGAAAAAAAGTACTGAACAGCAATCAATAACAACAGCAACGACATCATTTACTCATGACACCAGCTCATCCAGAGATCAATAATAGTTTTAGTGAATTTTCATAACACAATTTTTCATTTATTATAATTATATTTATTCAAACATTTTTTGATTGCGTATTTAAAAACAAATATTTCCATATTAATAAAATATGAAAAACCTACTAAGAATGCAAAATTAATTAAATTTCCTTTTTTGAAAAATGTGTTGTGGGGTGTTCGGAAAAAAAAATTGTTTTATTCTAAAACTTTGTACAGCAAAAGACTAGATTCTGCTTTCTTATAGGAACAATTAAAATCAAGTAAGTAGACCCTACAAAAGTTGTTGTCTGCTAACTCTTTACAGTAGCAAAAAAAAAGTACTTGATTGCTCAATATTTACAAGAGCTGTCAACTTGACACAAGTCACAGTTCAACCACTATAACCATTTATTAACCAATTAAATGCCTCAAACAGATGAAATCCGTTGTGAAACAAAGAAGCTATGATTTGAAACGCGTTTTTTTGCAACACTTTACTGGATTTAGTTTTCTATGGTATGTGAGAACCTCCGCATAAATTTTGTGTATGTGAATTTTGTTTTCAAACGCATAGAAAGAGATACATTTTTTTCTAATCTTTTTATTAATAAATATATTATTTATTACAATTGCATAAATAATATTTAGATAAATTGATTTTTTTTGTGCTCTATGAAAATTTAAGTCAATAGAGCATAGGAAGTGAGAGTTATGCGCATGGTTCTTCGAGCCAGCTGGAAAACCTTTTATTATGGTAAATACTAATATATATTACCCGTTCCGTAGTTTATTATGTGAGTCGGTATCCTTAATGAGCATTTTTAGAGAAATCCGTTTACAAATAGAATTTTAATTTTAAAAAAATCGTATTTTTCAATTATTATCTGAGACACCAAATAAAATATATGGTAAATTAAGTACGGGAACACATCTTTTTGGGCAGTGGCTAGTGAAAATCGTCGATAAGTGGGCGTAAAAATAAGCGTGGGAAGTTCAAAAGTATACAGTGACCAAATTTCACACAAATCCGTTGGAAAACAAAAATTTGTGTAGCGAACAAACAAACAAACAGAAAATGATTTTTATTTATATAGAAGATAGATGATATCTATTGCAATATTTTCATATATCTCAAAGTGATTATATACAGACGAATTTTTTTTTTATATTATCACAATATCTATTTATAACAGCTACATTTACATTTTGTACTAAAAAGGGAGTCTGCAATAAAAAGCAAGAACACTAACTTGTGTTAACGAAAGTACAGAACCCGACCAACTATTGCTAGTCTTTAGATCGATTCCTCAGTCTTAATGCAGGTTCTATTTGTAGGCGACCCATTAAAATTAGTGTTCTAACGTTGGTAAGACTTTTTTTTTTTTCTTTTTACTTTTAAAATTTATACAGTTTCACCAACCAGAACAGAAAACTTTCTTAAAAAATTAAAAAAAAAATTTACACAACTCACAAATCACATTTTATTATGTCTCACATTTTCATGTTTATTTATTGTGCACTAAAGTGAATACAAAGATACACTCATATCTTTTATTACATTTAAAATTAAAAAAAATTAATAAATTCAATTTAGAATCAATGATCGAATACTTTTTATTTATTTGTTTTGACAGTTTTTATGATAGGCTGAAAATATATTGCCATTATCATAGTCACAAAAAAGTATCCTTTTATTAAAAGCTGACTTTTGTTCATAAGAATTATATGAATTTAAAGTCGTTTTTAAAAAAATACTGAATTTAATTTAATTTTAATTTAACTACAGAATTCTCCTTGGCGAAAATTTAAAAAAAATATCAATCAATTCTAAATTGGACTACAAATATGCCTGTAGTCGAAATACGCCTACGCTAAGCATAATAAGGGTGAATAAATTTGTGTATTGCATAAATAAGTTTCTAGTGATTTTTGAAATTCCAATGTCGTTGACAGCGCTATTTGAAATTTATTCACCTGTAACCGTTTATTAAAAAAAATATATTTATATTTTACAATATGCCGTTAATAACAACTAGAGAAATATCATAATAAAAAAATGTATTTTAAAAGTTCTTCTTTGCACAAGAAAATGTTTATTTATATCTCGTACAATAATAATTCTTGAATTATGACACTCTGACAGCAAATAAGCAATACTTTTTATACTAATCACTGTTTATTTTAAACCACAGCAGGCAGCAAGCTATAAAAATAAGTCTCAGTTCTAGTAAAACCTTTAAGCAAATTGGTTTTGTGAGCGGAAGAAAAAGTTTTGAAAATGAAAATTATTTTATTTTTTCTGCTGTTTGGTGTAGCGATACAACCGCTTTTGGCACAAAGTAAATGTGAAAAAGCATTTTGGAAAACTAAATATACCCAACGCGGACAGACATTGAATGTTTTGCTAATATGGTTTCCAATAAACGCCGGCACTAAAACGACATTAAGCTTATGTGCTAGTGAAACTGGTTTGCCTGTTAACCGTCATTGTGCCTACAATCGCTTAGAAAATAAAGCTAAATGGGAGGAAATAGATGAAAACATAGAACTAATTAATTGCACCGCCATTAACAAATATTGCATGGAAGAGCCCTTCGAGCATATTTATACCATGAGAAATTACATAGATGAACATTTTCAAAATCAGTGGAAAAAAACATTAATGCGAGAAACAGGTGATTTAGAAGAACCCTGTCTACTAAGGAGTGGCATGCCTCTAACAAGACGATGTGAATATAATCCTATAAATCATATGGCACAGTGGGAACCACTAAGCCCAAACATGAGAAATATATCGTGTCTACGAGGAATACAAGAACGAGTTATAACTTATGATCTTAATAATCTCTATCAAGACGTTCAAAAGGATAAGCTTGAAGAAAAAGTTAAACCCAAGCAAATAATGGAGCAAATGACTGAATTGTTAACAAATTCGCAAACTGTACGCATACCAGCTGATATTAAAATATCAAGTGATATACTAAAAATCATAACCGAGGACAATAAATCTCCTGCAATTATACCGGAAATTCTTAATATCAGCGATATTATTATGGACGCAGATCCGGTTACCATATTACAATCAGATCAATTAAATGCCACTACTAGCATTTTAAAAACGATTGACAGCTATTTACAAAATATAGCACAAGTATTGGTACCAACTGAGCACTGTAGCAATATCACAGATGGCATAGTTAAAGAGATAGTCAACATGACTAGCGTGTTTTATATTAATCCTACATGTTCCAATATATCTGGTTTAGCAATTTATAATTCAAATAATCGGCATCAACATCAACAACAACGACAACAGCAATATCAATATCAGCATTATGATGAGTATACGGGCAACTATTATCGTTTTCTTTATTTAAATCACACACTATCACAGCTTTTAGATGAGCCCGATTTAACTTTAGCCACTTATTTTCCCTTATCGTTGTGGAACAAATTAAAAACAGAAACTGGTACTGTAGACAATCAAACGGTTATAACTTTTATCATTTTTAAAAATGATTTGCTTTTTGTTAATAGCACAACAATGGATAAAAAACCCACCAGAAATATTTTGGAAATAAAAATACCCAACTATTCGGGTAAGTGAATTTATTTAGTTTCTATATTAAAAACAAAAAATATTAAAAAAATAAATGTTTGACGTAAGCGTATAACATTCAAATTATTTTAAATTTCATTATGCAAAAAGTAAATGAAAAACCTTCGGAGTAAGGTTTGATTTCTATCGAGATCCTGAGTGTTTTCTGCAGACAAGAAAAAAAAATCTTATCGGTTTTGTGTTGTAAGAGTAAACAAACTTTCTGCACAAATCATAATTATTTCAGATTCTATGAATGTTTTTTCTAAGAAATTTTTTTTTTTTTTTTGTAAGCCTGCTTCAGACATCGTATCATAACTGTAAAAAACGTATTAGATTTTGTTACGAATTATGTAAAAAAAAATCTTAAATTATATTGGGTTTACTTTGTTTTTATATAAATAATTCACAAAAAGTAGAAAACGCCCAATACTTGATAGTTTTTTTAATTTAATCCTAAAATCACATATAATAAATATTGGATTATTATTATTGTCATAGGCTTCAATCGTAGCGTGACTTTTAAAATATAGTTACCAACTACAATCCGAGACTTCTTAAGAATCTAGTTATTGTTGTAGGATTCATCACGTCTACGTTCTCTGTCTAAGTATCTCATTCTGTGTATTACAATCGCTCGAATATGGCACATTTCCTGTACTTCTTGACAGAAACGGCAGGAGAAGTTCTTTACTACACCGATTTTACTCATAAGGTAGTTAAATCTAAAATGGACTGTCAGTAGCTCCATGTAGAGTTTGATGCCATTTCTGCTAAGGTTTCAAACAACGCTTGATCTAATGAGTATTCTTGACTGCCGCAAGACTACTTCAGCTCAAGGCGAATTCATATAAGGTGATATCAAGAAAGCAGCTGTGCGCTTCAAGTTTTTTCTTCACTTGTCAAAATTGTTACATTTACATGGTCGGAGTATATAAGCCATCTCTGAGATGCTTGATGATTTCACCTTGTATGAATTCAGCAGTTTTGTATACTAAGTTTCTTTTAGTTTCATAATAGGTCACGAATAAAATTCTAATTTATCCTGCAGAAGGACTATGGACCTATGAAAGAGGTATAAGTGTCGTTTTTGCCAAATATTTGGCCATTTCATTGACTATATGCCCGTCATAATCTGGAATTCTTACCGGAGTAATCGAGTTTCTATTTGATTTTAAAGAATAGATTGCAAGTGCATTTAGTGATGCTTGGCTCTCTGCGAAATTATAAATTACGAAGCCGCAAGTGCCCCTTCATAAACATTTCCTAGCGTCTATTGCTCTATACTAGATACAAATTAAACCGCAAATCATCATAATCCAAGAATAAATACTGATTTTTTACAGTTAAAGTGTAGCTACCAAGTTTTTAAGTGAAAAGATTTTCTTTGTCAGAACTAAACTTGTTTCCAATAAAAAATTCAGTTGTAATAATGACATTAGAAAATCGGTCTTACTTCACAAAAAATATTTAGGACAACTACAATAATTGATTATCACAACTGGATTTTTGATTCGAAACAAATTTAGTTCTCACAACCGAAGTTGTTTCATTCATGAGATCTACAGGTTATATAAGGAAACAAAGAGCAGAACGTATACTGTGTCAAAGAAATGTCATAATTAGCACATATTTTAGTTACTTCAGACATTACTACTCACAGCCCTCTGACATTGCGAAAAAATCTCGCGAAGAAACATTTGAATTCATAATGACTTAACGAAGATTTTTTATATTAGAGGAGTGTGACAAAGTGGGTCTATTCTGGTGGCAGGAACCAAATGACTTATTTCCGATCATAATTATAGTTCTAAAGATCCAGTTAAAAAAGTTGTTTACATTATTTCAGAAAATTCCATATGTTATTTTAAATTAGTGACAAGATTTTTAAAAAAATCTCTCATTTTACCAAGAAAATTAAAAATTCTAAAATGCAGAAAATCAGAAAAAATTTTGTTTCCGTTGTTGCATAGTGTTATGTAAATCCCGGTTTATTTATTTATTTGAACACATGGAAAATACAATTCTTTAGAAATGTTGTAACTTAATCGTTTCAAGTTCATTGTAAAAATTAGTCATCTCTCTCTCCTTTCCCTCTCGCTCTCTTAGTTACTATTTATACTAAAAATATTTATAATTGTGACTAAATAATTGAGTTTGTGTGTAAATGTAAGTATATCGGCTTTCTTATTAATTTCGCGTTCTATTTATTTAATTGTTAATTTAAATCTATTCTAGTGGGAAATTAATAATATAAAATAATTTATAATCATTTATTTTCTAGGTGAGCTACCTGAGGACTTGCCTTTTATATTTGGATATCGCAGAGATTATCAGCAACAGCAAGAAGAACCAAATTGTGGCTTTTGGAATTATGCCACATGGCTTGATACTGGCATTAAAACTGAACATAAAAATGTATCTAATAATCGGTTACTCATATGTCACAGCAAACATTTGACCCATTTTGCTGCACTATTTGGCATTTCAACAACGACCTTACTATCTCTAGGGGACAGAGTTATGCTTCGTATTTCTCACGACTTGATGCTGGATTATATTTCAATATTAGGCTGTGGCTTGTCCTTGCTTGGTCTTTCATTTATATGGGTGACTGCCATAATTTTTCGAAATTTTCGTGCTGAAGGTTCAAGCAAAGTATTGTTAAACATGTGTTTTGTTCTCTCATTATTAATGATATTCTTTCTATTACTCAACTTGCCACAATTGTGGAACACTTATTTCAGTATGAGTAACGAACTTAACTGTCAAATAATAGGTGCATTTTTGCATTACATCATTATGGTACTTTTCTTTTGGATGTTAATTGTTGCTATAATGCAATATAAGCGTTATGTTATAGTGTTGGGCTATGATATGCCTGATAATTATGTAATCAAATATGCAATTGCAGCCTGGTGTCTGCCGCTAATACCTGTCTGTCTGGTAGGCTATTTAGAACCCAAAACTTATATACCCCTCACCAATCAAACTGTTAACATCAATGCCACTCAATTATGCTATCCTTCTGGCAATAGTTTAATATATGGAGTTGTAGTGCCCATGTCTGTTATAATGCTCGCAAATTTTGGCATATTCATTTACATATTTTGGAGTCTCCGTCACTCTTCAAAGCAATTTCATCATGAAGAAAAACTAGAAGATATAATTAAGCAGGTACACTTATCAATTTTCTTATTTTTCTTGTTGGGTATTTCTTGGATTTTTGGTCTCTTGTCACGCATGTCACATAGTCTAGTATTTTCCTATATCTTTTGTCTGACTTCAACTTTGCAAGGATTTGTCTTATTTCTCTACACCATCATAATTGATAAAGAAACACGTATATCTTGGATGATGTTATGTTGTGGGAAAAACTATCGAACAAAAAAAGCATCAGAAAGGGCAAAACACTTAAATTCTAAATCATATCAATCAAAAAATAATTAAAAAATTAATTAAATATGAGATAATACTTTTTTTGAGGTGTAATTATGAATACCTAATGCTAAGTAAGAAATTAATAGTTTAATTAAGTCATTAATTAATTAATTAATATTTTTATTTAAAAAAAAAAACGCAAGCTACTTGTGGTGTGTATTCAGAAATATAATTTAAGTACATTCAAACATTCGTCCAGGTTCCCTATAAAGAAAACTATCGTTCGCTTCTACTTCAGACGGCAAATAGCTGATTTGCGGCTCCATAAAAAATGTTTACAAAAAAATTCTTATGAAGAGAAATCGAAAAATTACGTAAGAATTTTTATATGAAATTGCGGCTCACTTAAAAATGTTTTTTCCCTTTGAACGAATACAAATGCCAAAATCACTCATTTGTTTGCTTGTTGTCGCTTAAATATTTTTTCTTATAAAATTAACACAAAAAGCACAGAAACTGCTAAAATTAGAAATAAATTTTTTTTTCTAAATTGATTTTTTAACAATTAACATTAAATACTTTTTTAATTAAAAAATAAAATTTGAAGCTTTTTTGTTTAAACTTTGCTTGTGAATATGTGTTTTATATTTTTCTTTCTGCTTTGGTTCGTTGAGAATTAAGTTGGGAAGCATTTTGGTTTTTTTTTTTAAGTATATTTATAGTTTACAGCGGGTTTTCTTTGAACCTAGCGTTTAACTTATGAAACTGTTGTTGTGCCAGAGAAGACTTGTGGTAAGTCCAACAAACACTGAATTATAAAAACAATCTTTCGTATGTGTCAAACAAAAAGGAGGAAATTCAACGCAGATCCGGTCATACAATCACACTCTATATAAATTGAGCGCAAGAACAATGGCGCACACAGGATGTAAGCAAATTTTAACAGTTTTGCAGACAAAACGATGGAGAGCAAAAAATGTACAGCTTTATTTGCTTTATTGTGTTAATTCTGCCGTATCCCGTTTTCAATCGAAAAAGAATGACTGGTTTTCTTTCGCTTTCGCTTCGCATCGCAAGTGATTTATTTTCAGTGAAGAGCAAAAATAAATTTTTTCTGATTTAATAAAAAATTACAAGCATCTTTGGATTTCAAATAAATAAAACAAACTGTTGCCGTAATACATTTTTACTTTCTTACTTTACATAAAGGTTGATTCCGCTATTGCGGGCTAAATTCGACATACTTTTTGGCATTGAATGATGGCAGGATAATGACGAAACTCTGTTAAATTAAATTTTTTAGAAATTTGCATGAATTGGATATGTTTCGAAAATTTTAATTTTAACTAATTTACAATTTTACAGTGGAACGATGTGTACTTTCAGAGACAACAGATAATCATCCATAAAAATATGAATTAATAAAAACTTTATCACATTGCATAAAAAAAAGAGATAATATAATATTATTTTTTTACTTGGCACTAACTTTATTAAAAAATTATATAAAGGGTGTCCCAACAAGAACGCATTATTTAAATTTTAAATAAATGACTGATGCAGCAATTGAATTGTTTCTCTGGCTGTATGACATGTGACGCCGTCTTGTTGAAACCACAAGCCCTCCACATTCATTTCTTCAATTCTAGGCAAGAAAAAACTGGTTATCATTTCACGATACCGAATACCATTGACTGCGCTTGACCTGCCTCATTTTCATAAAAAAAGTCCAATGATTCCTCCAGACCAAAAACCACACCACACAGTGACACGTTGAGGATGCATTTGCTTCTCGTGAATCACTCGGGGATTTTCCTCACCCCAAATGCGGCAATTCTGCCTATTGACGAAGCCATCAAGATGGAAATGGTCCTCGTCACTGAAGATGATTTTATCGGCAAAATCAGCATTTTCATGTTGTCTCTCCAATACCCAATTAACGAACTCCCTTCGCTCTCCATGGTCATTTTTTACTAACCTCGTACCTTCTACTAGCAAACAATAACAATTGTTCAAATTTCCAACAATGACACTTCGAATGGCGCCAAATTTAAATTTTGCGTTCTTGTCCGGACACCTTTTATATACTATTTTTGCTAGAAATTTAGCACATTTTAAGTGAAAGTATTGTTAGGGACAGCCAGGGGTGGAACTGTTCAATTAGTGAGAGGACCCTAATTTGAAAAAAAAGAAAGAGTTAAAGAATTAACACAACTAATTCAAAACTTAAAATGTATTCAAGGGTTAATTCGTAATTATTTGGAGTTGGCAAAGCAGTGCTTCACCAAACTGCAGTTTTCGCACAGCATTGCATTATTTTATTATTTATTTATAATTCTCGTTACAAATAAACAACAAAGAGAAATTTAGAAAAAATCATTGTTTTGGATTCGTGCTTGTTCAAATTACAGTGATTTCTTCTTGTTGTCGGTGTTTTTTGAAATTCAAAAATCGGCACACTGTCCGCAATATGTAACAGACACTCTTATTTCGTATATAAAAAATTAAAAATTTAAAATTTTTGCTGTGACTATTCAAGGCTGACATCTATATTTCAATAATTAAATGCCCAGCATGTGTTACTATATACAAAAACCTTGCATAATGTAAAGCTTTTTTAGTTTTTAAAAAAATAATTCGCTTTCTTGAAAGCTTCAGGTCCTGGCAAGAAAAGCATCACAAACAGATGTTTCCTCGCCTGTACTAACAAATACTCACACAAGCTTCATAGAAAGTAATGGAGAAATATCCTCAGTTTAAGGCGACTCTTTGTAACGAACGGTAGTTTATACGGTAAAAAATAAATAAATAAATAGAAAAGTACAAGTTAAAAACAAAACGGGATAAATATCAAATGGTTATCTACAACTACTACTTCGGTGTTAAAAAAATCATATACACACATACATATAGTATAAAAAAATAATAAAAATAGAAAACAACAACAGAGTATCTATCAGCAATAAAAAAAAGAATTTTATGTAGTTTTATGTCTTACAGCTTACAAGTGTTTGGCTTTTGTATGTGTTTCTATGTTTTTTTATATACAAAACAAATACATAGTACATAAATATTACAAATAAACACAAATACACACATATGTATATGTGAGTATGACATTCGTGCATCTTGTGTATGTTTAAATATTTTTGTTTTAATTGTAATCTCTGCTGTTGCTGTTAAATTTGCTGTGAATTTCTTTAAAGTATTTAGTAAGTTAATAAAATAAATTAGATAAAGAAGAAAGTAAAGTAACAAATACAACAAAATATAGAAAAATAAAAAATAAAAGTGTTAAAAAGTGTTGAGGATACCAATAATAACAATTTAAATTTAAATTAAATGAAAACACAGCAAATGGTGAAAAATTATTTGTGAACAATCACAACACACATACTAGTCACTAAATGTGAAAAAATAATGGATGAACAATTGCTTCTTCTGACATCTTATTCTTCAAATTCGAATTAAAAATTAAAACATCTTATGGTTTTAACCTAAAACTAAATGAAACTTAAATTTTTTTTTAACTTTTTGTTGACGGTCCTCATTAAAAAAATAGTTTGTTTTGGTTAGGATAGCTACTTTGCTATCGAATAATATTTACTCGATGGAATACTCGTTATCGAATGATATCATCTCAAATTTAGATATATATGATACCTAAATGAAAAATTTTTATTAAATTTATCCGCCATCGCATGCGGTTATTTGACTCCTGATTTTAATTTTTTTCGTTTCGCGAACTATAAAAATATTTTAATTTATCTTATTTCCCTTTTAAATTAAAAATGTATGTACTCGTATGTATGTATGTTCTCAGTGCATGCTAGTCCCAGGCCTGTCTTTTTAACAGTATTTTCATTTTATTTGCTTACGAAAGCAAAAGGTTAAAAAACTGTTTCCTTGACTTATGCCATACACAATTTAAAAGCTTGAGCAACTTTCTGTGTATAATTTTCCAGAAGAAAAACAAAAAAAAAAAAAAAAAATATTATCTATGAACATTAATTACATGATATACTTTAACTCGTTAATGTAAATGCTTCTGGTGTTTTGTAATAAATTATGCAAATACAGATCATTTAAATACGTAAGGCTATCATTTTCGTGGGCAACTGAAACAGAAGTTAAAAGCAAATAATAAAATTTATGTACAAGAAACCTCTAATGTAACGTATAAATTATTGCTCTGCTTTAGTCGGACAAACGCTATTTAATAAATACAATACGAACATGTCCTACACAATTTAACCTACATATAATTTTGTGTGTTAAAATGGAAAGGAGTGCTAAGAAAGATGTTTTAGTGAAAAAAAAAAAATAATAAAAATACACCCTTTACTGTGGTAGCCAAATATTCATATTCTTAATTTTCCAAAATTTTTCTTAAGCATTTAACAAAAAAAAAAAAAAAAATACTAAAGAGATTTTGTATAAAATGGCAAATATTAATTAAAATAAATTTCTTTTAAATCAGTTTACGAAAAAATCTTAATTTTTAAAACAATAAAATAACTATGGTAGTCAATTTTCAAATAAAAAAGAAGTTATAAGACAGTTATTTAATAAGAATGTAAAATAAATTAAATTAAAATTAATTTAAAATGTTTTTCAAAACTTTTTACAAAACGTAATCTCTATTTGAAAGGGAAAATTTTGAAAAAATTACAATTAGTACTAAGAGGGAAAGCATATCTATACAGCTGTTTCATTAGACGCTACTCTGAATCTTCTTATTGTATTTACTAAGTAAACAATTTTTTAAAAATTTCCCATGATAATATCATGTTGAGAATTTTACACACTTACATAATTGGTAATTCCAATTGAAATTATTTTTGTTTATTAATCACTTACACAAACACGCAGAAATGTATACATACATACGAGTATGTATTATTATTTCAAATATCATACTTTAGATATTTTTTTGACATTTAAGTAGTTGTAATTCATATCAAGAAAAATAAATACAATTAATTCGTTTTTTATAGTTGCTTTGAATAAAATGTCTATTATTTTTCACACGCTATCTAAAGGCATTTTTCAATAAATTAAACACGAATAAAGGTTATTTAATAATTACAAATAATTAAATATGTTGTAACCATATTCAATTAAGTATTTAATATCAAATACAGACATTCAAATTAACGTTAAAAATCAAAAAATCCTCTTTCAATAAGATTTCTGTATTCGAAGTTCTATTACACAAAAGGCATTTATACGACTGCCTGATTTCATGTTTATGTGCACAAAATTTAAATAAAAAAAAATTTAAAAATTTCGATTGTATTTTTGATTTTCCTCGGCTTTTTTAAGACTAATATTTCTAATAAGACTACGTACCACACATTTTTTGTATCCCTTTTGCATATAAAAAAAAAATGGTCAAAACTAATAGTAGAACTTATAGCTCTGCCATTTATGGACCGATTGAGCTGAACTTAAATTGCAACCTGCGTACAAGAATTTGTAATAAATTTTCATACAAAACTTTTCTGTGGGTTTTCTAGGACTTCAGAAAGTTGGTTTCAACATCCACATGGACAGACGGATATTACTAAATCCACTCCGCTATTTATAATGATCTAGAATATATATACTTTGAAGGGTATAAAAATGGTTGATTTCATGGGGAAAGTTTTGCTTAAAAGTACTAATCAATTAAAAAATTTTAGCAAATAATCCAAAATGTTTTCGAAAAACCTCGTTTACCAAAAAGTCTGATTAATTTAATATATGATGTTTTCCATATTTTCTTAAAAACCTTTTTTTCTTGCTTTTCGTAGCTTTTTCCAACCTTTTTTTATTCATTTTCAGCTCCTGTCAACAGTGCTCAGAAGACTTAGTCAAAATTTAACTCACAACGGGCTGCACAATAGATCTCTCAGGTTGCGGTGTTATTATAGCCCATAAAGTGAAAATAATACAGAGAGCAAAAATAAGAAATCACTAGTATATAGTAGTTTGAGAAGAAACCATAGATCCTTATATTTTATGAATGAATCATACAGTTACTTGAACAAAAATGAAAACTGGGAGCTTAGGCGTATAAATTAATTTTTATTTCTCAACTTTTTTAAGCATTTTTATTTAATTACCTTATACTTGGTCACATGTGCATTGAAATTATTAAGATATAATAAAAATATTATTAGAAAAAATGTTTTTCTTCAAGAAAAGCTAAAATAAAAGTTTTTTCTGTGAAAGCCTCACGAAATCTGTAGTCATTAACATGAACATATAAATACTTACACATACAATCGTTGTACTCGCAATATAAGTAAATGTACTTAATACAGGCTTTGCCAATGGTTGCTTGTATGTACTCGTATGTGTGTTTGGCATTAAAGGCATTTTAGTTGCTGTATGCCTGTGTTTATCGTGTGTTTATATGGAATTATTTCAAACATGCAATACGTTGATAACACATTTTGATCACACATGACTTTCAAATTTAACCAAAAAGAGTTAACCAGTAAGAAAATAAAGGGTGTCCCAACAAGAACGCAAGATTTAAATTTGGCGCCATACGAAGTGTCATTGTTTGACATTTGAACCAGTTTTTTCTTGCCTAGAATTAAAGAAATGAATGTGGAGGGCTTGTGGCTTCAACAAGATAGCGCCACATGTCATACAGCCAAAGAAACAATTCAATTTCTGCATCAGTCATTTCCCGGTCGTGTTATTTCGCGTTTTGGAGACCAGAATTGACCATTAGACTCTTTTCTTTGGGGTTTTTTGAAGTCGATGGTTTACGCGAATAAGCCGACGAGGAAATTGGATGCTGCATTAATGAAATACTGGAGCATTTATGCAAAACGGTCATTGAAAATTTCATTAAAAGATCGCGTGTGTGCCAGCAAAGCCGCGGCGGACATCTGCCCGATATGTTGTTCCATACATAACTTCATGCTGTCTACTTTACGATATAATAAAGTTTCACGATTATTTTTTTAAATATCTGTGTTTTATTTAAAATTTAAATCTTGCGTTCTTGTTGCGACACCCTTTACAAAAAGGAACCACAAATTTAACTGAAATACTTGTATAGAATATCTCTCTGACACTAAAGTACGTTGAAAAAATGTTTTTCAATAATTCAAGAAAACATTGTTTTTTAATCAATGCCAGGTTTCATTATACTAATGACAAATTTTATAATACAATTAAATATTCATAAATTAAATTAAATTATGTAATAATTAATACTTTTATTAACTCTCATACATAATTTATGAAAAATAAAATTGAATCAATGAAAAATATTAATAATTTAATTGATTTAATTAATTTATTTTTGAGTTCAATAATAAATATTTATTTTATTTTATTTTTATTTATTAATAGTAAATAAATTTACATATTAATAACATTATAGGAACTGGCTGCCGTGGCCTTCGTCCTTTTTTAATAAATATATTTCATATAATAAAACAATAATTCATTGAACCGATAAAAAAATTTAATGAAGTCATATCATTGAATTTATGCAATATTTTTTTTTCAGTGTAAACTATAAATTTAAATTAATCTGCAATTAATTTAATTACTAAAAATTACAATTAATTTACGTCGCAGAACAGTGGGTAGTGCATTATTGTGAACATTTACGATTTCATTCTTCCCTAGACCCTAGATGTTTTCTGCACACAACTCTAGAAGAAAATTAATTAAGCAAAAAATATTATTATTTAATATTAATCAAGCTTAAAATGTTAAAAAATTATTTTTATTTAAATTTTCCGATATTTCGACTTTCTTTTGAAGGTATTCTTCAGGAAAATTGATTTTTATAATAAAATAAAATTTTATATGTCAAAATAATAATTTAATAAAATTATTAAATAAAAAATAGTTAAATATTAAATAATATTTTTCTGTTTGAAAACGATATTTTTTCTTTCTTTTTTTTACAATTTAATTGGATTAAATTAAGTTTATTTTAATAACGTTAAAGGTAGGATAAGTTAACCATTACAAAACTAAAAATTAATTTTTTTTTTGCTTATTTGACTTAATTTCATTTCATAAATTTAAAGTTTATTTTGTCACGCAAGCTGCCACCAATTCTACAATTTAAAATTTTTAGTGAGTTCTTTCGTGTATTTTTACAGCAACAGCAGTGTAATAAATTGTTATGAAGCCTCAAAAAATACAAATGTGTTTAATAAGTGAATAAAGCGCCAATTAAAATGAAACAAAAAAGAAAATAATACTTCATACAAATTTTAATATCAAATTGATTTACAGAAATTAAATTACATAATTAATTCATGTTTAGTGTATGATTGTATTCAATAATATAATAATAATAATAAAAAAAAAAAATAACCAAAGAAAAAGTAATATTATTTATATTTTCAAGTTTTAAAAAATTTTAAAATTAAGAACATTACAGCACATTAAACAAAATGGTAAGTTTTTAAATGCCAAAGTCTTATGATTAACTATTAATTTAGTATAAGTACAAGTACACTAGTTAAAGCGGTCAATACACACAACAGCCCCATGCACGCAAACTCTTATACATATTTACGAATTTAAAAAGTATTTAAAATACTAACAAATAAAATATTAAAATTAAAACAAAAAAAAAAAAAAAATTGAGAGAAAGGAGTGTGTTTATACGAAGAAATGTCTTAATGTTCAATAAATATTGTTTTGTATGTGTATTACACGAATATTTAGTGTCTGACAGCTTTCTTCAACTGAGCTAATTTCCAGCGAGCTTTTACTATCGGCAAAATATCAAAATATGTTTGATATTGCGTAAGGTAAAATTATACAAAATACCCATATACTCGTATAATTTAACAGCTAACAGAAGCATTTGATTGAGGTTGTCGTGTATTAGTTACTTTAATTAAAGCAATAATTATATAATTATGTCAGAACGAAGTATGTTTTCGTTAAGGCGATTACAATAGTTGAAACTACAATTTAGTTTTAGTTTTAAAGTTCAGCCAAAATCTGTTTGTTTTGCCCTAAAACATTTTAACTTTAACCCTATTATGGTAAACATATTATTTATCTCTTCAATGGTATAATTTGTCTGTAAGGCAAAACATTATAATAAATAAAATACTTCCTTAAGCCAGATGTATATGGCAGTGATGAATTCTGTATTTCTTGCATTGCTGTGACCTAATTTTCATATTTTAAAATTCCCATATTATTAAATATTAAAAAAATTTAAACCAAGTTTTTTCAGTGAAACAGGACATTATTCTTTATTATAACACAAGTTTACAAATTCAAATCAAGTTTTAGATCAGAGCAATTGAAATATATTTTTAAGTATTTTTGGGCACTGATTTTATATCTGCACTCCATGAAATTAGCCTAATTGTCTTAATTAATTATTTCCTACATGATTAAGAAAAGGAAGCCTTATTTAAAAATGTTACATTTACTTGTTTAGAAAGAAAATCCAAAGTTCCTCATAGAAATTGCTCTGTACATTTTATTTTAAAATTAGTGCAGTAATTTCAAAAATAATATAGAATATGTGATGAAGTAAAACAATTTTTATTCAAAATTTAGATATTGAAAATATTTTAAAAATATTTCAAATATAAAGAAACAAAACTGTAACGGTTTTTACACCATCTTGTAGCATCATAAGTTAAAAACAAAACCAGACATTTTTTATTAACAAGTTAGTGCCTGCTGTGTTCTATGTGTTTAAGGCATAAGTTCCAATAAATGTAAAACATATTGAGCCACAAAAAATAGGCTTTTATTAAAAGCTTACTTTTGTTCATAGAAATTATATCAATTTAAAGTCTTTTTTAAAAAGATACCGACTTTAATGGGACTATGATTATGGCCTATTTTCTTTTTATATCTAAATTTTCTTATATTCCAATTAATACCCAAATTTATAAAAGTAATTTTTTTTTTTTTAAATGGGCTTATTAATCACAATTTTCTATGCGAAATTTATTTAATAAGCGCTTATTAAACAGAAATAGATTTTATGAATTTAGCTATAAGGAAATAACTAATTTAGAGTTTAATATTTTGTACTTTTTTTGTAAATGCAATAAAAAAAAATTTATTAATTAATTTTTCTCCCTTAATTCCAGTATGGATTTGTTAACTACGCCCTAGAGCTTTTAGTGCTCAAACATTTTGGGGAGGAAATATGGGAACAAATAAAGTAAGTAAACTCTTATGAATTTTATTACTTAACATAATTTTTTTAAGAAGGAAAGACGGCACAACTTTTATACTATTTAATTTAATCTATACATAAAAACATTACTGACTGACTGACTTATCAACATCGCCCAGGTTCTTGTCGAATATTAAGGGGTAAAAAAGGGTAAAAACGGGTAATATTTAACTTCTTATAGAGCCAAACTTCAAACTGCAAAATACCACAAAATAAGCCATTGGCTACTTGGGACTCTTTCGATATTTGTACATTTGCGGGATAAAATGGGTATAAACTAATGTTGCTACTGTTTTTTTACTCCCCTTTTTTCTTTCAAAGTAACAATCATTTTTATTAATTTTTTTTTTTTTTGGTACTTTTTGATATTTTATTGTTAACGAAAATAAACGTTCAAATTAGGGACAAGCGTTTCTGAGCAAATTGAAAAAAATCACCAAATGGATACACAAAAAGACACTTTTTATTTATTTTAATGGTAGTTTTTGACAAACGGTCCTGAAGAAAGTTAAAAATTAATAGAGGACATATATGGTACTTTTTATAAATTTTTTTGATAGTTTTTGATATTTTGTTATTAAAGAATCGAAGTATAAAAGATTAGGCTCAAATGGTCTTACCCAAGGTGGAAAACCATAAATGGGACAAAGTGGTACTTTTTTCTGATTTTATTGGTACTTTTTGCAATTTTCATTTTAACAACCCTAAAACTATGAAATTAGGGTCAAACGCTCTTGTGCAAAGTAATAAGTATTAAGAGACAAAACATTTTTTTAAAGTACAACTCTGTTAAAATGAAAATTCTGTCATTCAGCTTGTTAAATTTTTTGTTCATATTTCTCTTTCACTCAGCACAGTTTTGCTTTTATTTTCGGCATTTTGGAAAAATTTGTGACAAATCGTAATACTTGTATTGCAATTATGCCATCTGTACATTTTTTGCTTTGAATCGTTTTGATTTGGTAGCTGTCAAAATTTGTTTACATTCTGTGCACTCCATTGTTTTTATGCTTAAAATACATAATGTACGTGAGTGTATGAGCATTGAATTTCATCCTTTTTATTTGACACTTACAATAGGATTGTTTTTTTTGTAATTCAGTGTTGTAGGCAATGCTTTACAGTGTATAGTGCTGCCATGTATTTCAGTATAAGAGTACCATTAGCATCATGTGGCATTATAGAGTAAATGCTTATAGTTGAGATAAAGAACCCAGTTCAACTCACTAAACTTAACCATTTATTGTTTTTCTTTTTTTTATAGAGAAGTTTCTCTTTTGTGCTTTGCACGACTTTTAATTGTTTATATGTGAATCAGTTAAATTAGAAAACTAACACACGAATTAATAAGTATTTATTTATGTCCTTATGTTTATGGTAGTAGGTGTGTAATTTTGTTGTTATTTGTAAATATTTTATGAGATATTTAGTTTCACAATTTACTTCAACAAACTATATTTAAGTGACTGTCCGCCCTTTAATCGTCATTACATATTTAGGAGAGTGAGAAATACGATATGACTGTTTTATAAAATCTTTTTAATTTATGTACAAGCACACATACAGGAGCACACACCCATATAGATTAAAATTTCATTTTGTGATAATACATTTTTATGCTACACGACAAGTGATTGAGCTAAAAAAACTCGAATCAGATAACTTAATATCACACAGGAACAATGTTCTTTTCATTAAAGGAAAAATTATTGGAAGGGTCAATTTAAATTGCAAAAGTGTAAAATACAAATAAATAAATAAATTTAAAAAAAAATCTAATAACGAAGAAAATGAGAAAAAAAAACAAAAAAGAAATAAATAAAATTTTAATAAATAACGATTCCATTGTTTACTCTCCGACATTTTTTCTGAACTGAGCTTCATAAACAAAATATTAAAATCTGCTTAACATCGCTACAGTACAGTCTACAATCTCACAAAATGGTAGTATATGACCAAACTTCTAACACAATCTTTTGAATACGCATGCATGCTGCTATTGTGCATTTTTGTTTTAAAAGTTCTTTCTTTAAGGAGACTAATTTTCAATAAAATTAAAAACAACAAAGTGATGATACAAATGGCGCTGGTGATAAAAAAAGGAATTTTCCGAAAGTGATCCCTGCACCAAACCAATTTTTCTGCATTTAAAAGAATAATAGTTCGTTATTAGCTTTTCTTAATTTAAAAAATGTGGGAATGGTAAATACCTTATTAAATGCAAAAAAAAAAAATCAGACTTATTATGAGTGTCGTTATGGTAGTCGATATCATATTACATTTGACCATATATCCCTATTATGGTCTACTGCAATAGAAAAAGTACCATCAAGAGAATATTCTTGGAATTCTGGAATCCCACTTTACCGGAATAAAAAAAAATCTACAAACAGGCAATTCTAGTTGTCGCAAAATATGTTTGCAGACAGCGTTTATCGTGAAATTAAGTGTCAATTGCACTGCATACATGATGTGATGGTTTTACTGCCATCATATCATGTTGGTTTTCCATTCATTTATGATTTTGAAATTATCTTGGCAAGACTTCATTATTGTGTTTAATTGATTGTGCATGTTTGTGGTTTATACCTCAATATTTTTTATACCACGATTTAGCAGGTTTTGCTCATGTCACGATTGACAGTTTAAAGAAAAATTATATTATATTATAAAACACAAGCACATTTAATTGAAAGCGCGTATAAGCCTTTTTTAAATTAAAATTTTTATTTGAAGAGTATTAGTTTTTGTTAGTTTTAATTTTAGAAAAACAAATAATGCAAATTATTAAAAATTCATTCGAATTAACAAGTTTGTGTATAAATTATTCTAACATTGAATTATCAACAAATTATTATGCACAAATTACAAACCGCAAAAACCACAACATTGTTTTCAAACGCCTGCTCACACTTAAATATTTAATACACAAATAATTTTTGTGACAAAAATAATTTCAATTATTTCAACACTTTTCAAAATGAAATAATGTTGATGATAAACCAAAAATTCAAAAGTTGAAACACGCAGCAAATGTTATGACTCACTGATCAATAATAATTGATAATCCATAATTTATAACTTATTGAATCTGGGTAACATTTTTCTTTTTATTCGAATTTTTTATTACTTTTCAAATTAAAGAACGAATAAGGAATTTTTTTTTAGTAATTGGGGCATATGTGCCCCAACCCAAAAGAATATTTTTTACAGGCAAATACCCAAGGTCTGGTTAGAATACTAAAAACTAATCTAGGAGGACTGCTTTACTATTGTCTATACTGGACTCTGTATACAAGTTCAAAAGGATATAACAATAAAGTATTTTTATAGTAATAGAAATTATTTGAATTTTTTACTGTAACAAAATTCATTCGCCATCTTGTATTATCGATGGTAAAGCTTGGTTCACTTAATGGTTACGCTCTGTAAAGTGCAAATATAATCTATCGAATTGATCGGAGTGTCCTTGTAGTGCTCTAATCTATTAAACTTGGAGCCGTAGTCTTGATATCTGTTTTGATCCTGGAAAATCCAAGAAGTTTCATGGATTTATAATTCTTTAAAAAAATATAACTTTAGCAGACATAGAAACTGCTACAAAAATTCTGCATCAATATATGCTGCAGCATAGGGAGAGGGTACGATTTTTTCTGTTGAAATCAAATGAATACATGAAAATAATAATGTTTAACTGAATGGATACATTGGCTTCTAGGAGAGGGAAATACTATAGTCAATTGAAAACTTATTTTGAATGAATCTATATAAATATTTGAAATCACTATATATAAACCAACGTAATTGGAATTAAGTAGAAATAAAGATTAAATAAATTTCATACTCAAAAATTGCCTGGTACTTTTAACGCTTTTCTAAACCAAAAAGCTCGATTTTTAAAAATTGTTATGCGCTGTTTAAAAATATAGACATGACTGTTTCCATTCTCTTGTGCCTGACAAAAACGGCGTTGAAAATCAGCGTTGGTCTGTTGGGCGACCAACAATCTCATCCACATGCAAAATATATATTGATAATAATTCTTTTAATAAAATTTAAAAGAAAAACACGTCCGTTAACACATATTAATTGCAAAATAACCAACAGCAAATAAAAATTATGCAAATTTAGCAAAAAAAAAAAAAAAAACAAAAACCACAAAAAAATTCATAATGCTTTAAACAAACAACTAAGTGTCACATTTTTTTTTTCTTCTTTTAAATAAGACTAAATTATTTAGATTATATTTATTATACGGATATAAAACTTGCAAACAATGAATATTAAATGAAACTAAAAATATATTTTTTCAAATGAAAAATAAAAAATTACCAACATTAATATCAAAAAAAAGAAAAATTTGCTTGAATACATGAGAATACAGTTTCACTATTTTAAATGACCAAACTAAAAAACTTTTCATTTTATTTTAAAAATATAAATAAAAAAGAAATGGATAATCACACACACACACATCATTCCAACATTAAAAAAAAATATGTAAATACATTATCAAAATGAGTAAAAATGCTTACTCATTGTACTAAATTTAGAATTTAAAGCTGAATAATGGTTTGGCTGTGATGAAAGAGTCATTAATGACTTTTTTTAAACATTCTTTTTTTAATATTTAAAAAAGTAAATTTCTTAAATATTTTTGCAGCAATGTTCAATAAAAAGTACGGCAGCTTGGCGACTTATTCAATGAAACAAATTATAAGACCAGAACCACACACAGCAATTTAAATTGGGCAATTCTTGATTTTGTAGCAGAGAGAGGAAAGAAGAATGGAAAGGGGTACAAACTTGCTCGTACTCCGCAATTCCCTTTTCTTCTCTCTTCGTATCTTTTATAAAGATGTAAAAGAAGAAGACAGGTAGCTTGAAAACTGAATGAATAACTGAATAAGAATACTAAAATTGGCCAATTTTAAAAGAGAATTGAGAAAGAATTGCCCAACTAAACTTGCTGTGTGTGGTCTTGGTCTAAAGATCTGAGTTTTATTGTCATGACAAAATCCGGCCATATGTTTTGTACTGAATTATCGTAAATTTGACTACGGCAACGACACTCGTAATGAGACAAAACAATTTCAAATAAATACTGTACGAATATGACTTTTGAAATTTATTTCTTTTATGTAAAATTTATGACGACGAAAACCAGCAATGCCGGTTATACGTCTTGTATTACCGTGTTGTAAGTTGGGCTAAGATTCATTTGACTTCTAATAAAGTCAAATTACAAAAAATTTGTTTTCGTTTCCTTTTCAAATCCACCATTTTTCCACTTTCTTACCGCAACCAATCACCATTGCCTTTTTGCATCTTGAGAAATAATTTTATGCGATCATAATATTAACCATTTCCCATGCATAGTGGTGGTTTGCCCGAGATCACAACTCATGAATTGCGATGGCACTAAATGCGGGATATAAACTGTTAACTGTATGCTTGAATTTCTTAAGCGTAATACCGAACTTACGGCTAAATAAAAAAATTTTTCTCCAAATTCATGTCAGCCCAAGAGCTAACTACTAAGTTACGGCTAGGAGCCGAGGTTCAACTTCATAATTTTCAAAAAACTTAATGCGTTCTCTTATACCACCTCTGTATAATTTTCTCTGAAAAGTATAAAATCAGCTTTGATTTTCACGTGCTTTGGCTACACAACTAAACGTTAAGAGCCCCATAACCAGTTAAACAAGTATATTTCGTAATTGTGTTTCTTTCCTTGCACACGTAACAGTAAATGTTTAATGCTCTCTTGCGTATGAGAATGTAGATAATTTTAGGATTAAAAGAATAATGAAAATACCATAATGCTCACTTAGAAGTCCTTATTGTCATTTATATTTTAAGAACCACCTAAATTTTGAATTCTTACTGTCTGTAAAAAAAATTTTTGTAACAAAACTATTGTTAAGTTCTTAATAGTAGCTTAAACATAAATCAAACTAACAAAAGATAGAAAACATGGGTCTGTATCTTTTTATATGTTATTTTTATAACAAAATGTGTGAGTGCGTACTCGTTAAAAGCTTTTTCAATATACTCGTATACACACGAGTTCCAATACTAATGTTGTCCATTTCCTAGCATTAAATGTTTTATTTTTAGCACGTACTAATAACGCGTGTAACATGAATAATTTAATTTTGTAATAATAATTTTAATATCTTGCTTATACATTTTCAAAAGAAATAAGGTACCGTAGGATTATTTTCATTCATAGTGATAGGTGAACTTCAATAATACAACTAATTCTTTTTTTACACGAATTTTTTTACCAGCTGAAAAGAAAATAAATCCTCTTTTTATACGAATTGTTTTGTTTTAACACGTTTTTGTTCAATTTAGAGATGATAATTCAGAATAAATTTCCCAAAATGATGAACAAAATTATTCTGGTGATGGCACTGATATTTCTTTTTTATAAATTTATTTTATTTTTTTATAATATACTCGTATGTAATGAAATATTTAAAATGTGTAAGCATTAAAGAAATGAAGTGAACTCTAACAAGAATTTTTCATTAATTCTCTTTTTACACGAATTTTCTTGGAACGTATCTATCGTGTAAAAAGAGAATTAGGTGTATGGTCGAGGAATAGCGAGCATTTTAAAACAGAATGGTGAAATAGTCGGCCGTTTGTATTAATTGTAGGAGTGACAATCCTGTAAAAAGAAAATTTTATTTTTTAAACAAGTCATACTTTTTGAAAATCGGTTCATAAATGGCTAAGTATATGGCAGAAGTCTGTTGGGTAATAAAGAAATTATGATTTGAAATTTCACTACATCACTTTGCGAAGTGACCTAAAAAAACTAAAGATATTTTCGTTCAATGGACTTGAATGGACTCTACTCAACGATTCTGCCTCATTCGATGCAAAAGTCTTACGGCACTTTGTTTAAACCAGTAAACTAAAACTTATTAGAATTAGATTCTTTATTACCTTATCAAATTCTATAGAGACTTACAATGTATAAACTTGAAACAAAATGCTTGTCAAACTGACCACTAAGTGCAAACAATAAAAATTGGAAGTCAGCAAAACGGAAAAAAAGCAGAAGAAGCCAAAAAATTTTAATCTAAACTTTAATAAATAATTGGACAAACAACATCCAAAGCAGCAGAAACGCCATTTGACCCCAGCACGAGTGCCAAAAAAAAAAAACACATAATACAAAAAAAATACACAATTTAAAAACTTTGAGAAAAAATTTACGCCTACGTAATATCAACCAGAAGATTATTGAACACACTCACATATTTTCATGCTCGTTTATTAATAACAAGGGTATGTGAGTAGATGTGTAGAACTTTTCTTATACTCGTATAAACTGAGATTATGAAGAAAATATAAAATGTTAAGATAAAACAAAAAAATTAAAAAATGAGGTCAGTTGGCAAAAATTTTATTTAAAATTTTTAAGTCTTTAACACAACAATAAAATTGTGAACGGTTCTGAAAAAAAATTAAAGCAGAAAGACCAAAACGGAACTGGAAGGCTGTTAAAATAAAATATTTTATACAAGAAACTAGAAATTCACATTTTTAATGAAAATATTTTTAGTTTGGTTTTTCCTAAAACAAGTTGTTAGAAATTTAATACGGATACGTATAATTTACATGTTACAGACTAACAATAATGTAACCAAAAATAGTTGTAATGATTGATGGTACGATAAAATTAAATCACAGTGGTTATTTCTAATTTGTAAGCAGGCTGAAATTTTACATAAATTTTTTAATAAAATCTATCTCATTATGAACGAGTATATGTGATTGAAAATTTACATACTAAGGACACCACTAATTTTGTATGGAAGTCATTAAGTCAAACTGATTAAGTTTGAGTTAAATTGAGTTTAACAATTCCGGTTTTTTTTTTATTTAGCCGATTTTAAACGAACATTAGGCTTGTGCCCAACAAGTTCAGCTAATCTCAAGTGATCTCAAGCTCGCTCTTGAACAAACTAAAAGTAAAGTAACACTCCATATTCTTTATAGGAATATTTTTCATTCGTAATTTTCTGAAAAACTCTACTCCAAAGGCTTTCACATTTTAATATTGTCAATTTTAAAATTACACCACCGTTAGTTTGTTCGACAATGAGTTTGAAATCGTTTAAGATCAGCTAAACTAGATGAACACAAGCCTGTCGAACACACTAAGTTTACTGAATTTTTCTTAGTTGTATTAAAAATAATAAAATTTGTGATAAAATTATGAAAAATATGCAAATAAAGATGTTGAGTAAATGCGCGTTAATAAGAAGTAAAAGAAAATTACCAAGAAAATTTCAACATTAATTAAAATGCTGCATATTCGCATTTTTATACCTTTTGCCAGGAAATTTTCAAAATTATTCAAAAAATGTTACAGACATGTGTAACATATGCTGCTTTCTACATGAGTGAAAATTCATTTTCTGGACGATGTTTTTGCATGACATGGCAAACATGTTGGAACAACAACCATGGTAAGGTGTGACAAGTGTTGTACATTTTAAACTAAGCTAAGCTTTAATTATGCATGATGAAATACCACAAAATTTTTCATTTCTATGTTAGCTCAAAGCAATTCGTTTCTTGCCAACAGTGAGTGGCATGTATTTGTTTCATAAAGAAAAATAAAACTAAAATTTGGCAAATAGTTTTTGGATAGAAAATGCTTACCAGCTCGCCTATGAATATTTTTTATTGTGGTATTTCAAGACCATTTATATTTTCACATCAATGAGTAACACCAATGACTAAAATTAATGTACTCACGTATAACCAGATGGATAAGTTCTATAAAAAAAAGTATAAATTATTCATGCGTATGAAATAGGGGTACTGAATATACTCGTAAAAGTCATTAATAAAACAGATAAACATTTTAAAATTCGGACTATTTGTGTGTGTGTGTAAATATTTGGGATATTCAATTGCTTGGAATTCTTTTTGAGTTTAAAATAAAATAAATTTCAATAAAGAAAAAAGCGTAACAATATATCATTAATTTAATTCAACAGTGTAACATGATTGTACAGGGGAGCCAAATAAAGTTCGAAATATGGAAGCACTCTTACCGAAAAAACTTGAAATATTTTATTCTGAAACGCAGAGCTTTTAAAATTTTTTCCTGATACTAAAGAAATAATGATAAAAAATCTACATGTTACCTTCGAAAAAAATTATTTTTTTTTAATAATGCGCCTATTGAAGTATATGATTGATATGCTGTTTAATAAAAAATTTATTTTTTATTAAAATTTGTATGTAGTATATTTAGAATTTTTTTTTTTAATTTTACACTTAACAGAAATCATTTTTGTTCAAATGTTTTTGCGTATTTAACTTTAATATTATTATAAATCATTTTGTTTAATAAAACTATTTTAAGAAAAACAAAAATTGAGTTCAAAACTTTAGATATAAAAAAAGGAACAGAAAATCCAACAAAAATGTTTTAGAGCCAATGCGCACTCGAAAGTGGATTTTTTCAACCGCTCAGCATTGCCAGTTTGCTTTCTACATTTTGTATGCTCTTCTTACATCTTGCCGTGCTAATTTAAATTTCCCTATAAACACTGGCAATCAAGTAAAAAACTTTATGTGTCTAATCCGTCGAGCAGGAGTGCCAAAATATTCATGTACCATTTTTGAATCAATTATTTCTTTGTCTAAAAATTTTTCAATGAGATTAATTTTTACACACAAAAATTTTTGTATTACAAATGTGTTATTTTTTTTTTTTTTTTTTTTTTTTTTTTTTTTTTTTTTTTTTTTTTTGTAGAAAATCTATAAACGGCTTGAAGTACACTGGAAAATGTTTTTTTTTTTAATTATATATTTTATAAATGGATTAATTCTTAATTTGAACAGTTTAAAAAGTGTGTGTGTGTGTGCTTGGGAGCGCTAAATATAACAAAAAGTTTTGTAAATATATTCACTTAACTGTTTATGTGAAGGGAGGCAAAGAAAGCTTAAAATTTTTTCATTAAATCAATTTTTAAAATCATCCCAGCAAAAACATACAAACACAATCCACCCACCCTTTTATATATGAATGGGCTAGAGAGTAGATGTGTGTTTATACAAAAAAAAATTTTGTGAAGCATATGATAAATAACTAGTTATTTTTATTTTAAATATCGAACTCCTTTTAGCGATAAAACCTAAAACTTACGACTACGAGATGGGATAAAAATAAATTTAATGGATTTTAAATGTTTGAAAATAAATAAAGCTCATGCTATACATCAACATAGTGATAACGTTTCTGATTATTAGTTACCATTAAATTTGTGGTGTGCGTTTTATATTACATTAACTTAGAAAATCAAGTTAACTTTTGGCCTAGAGCAAGTGCAAACGACTACTTAAGTATTTTATAGAGGTGATTTTAAATCTGCACTCTGTTTTTAAAAACTTTTTGAAAATGGAGTAAGTGACACGATATATATGAATTTTTCTTAAGCAGGGCTTACACGTAATATTTGCTTAGAAATAAAATTATAAATTTGTAATTTTACTTTTAGGAGAAGAAGTACCGTATTAGTTACAAAGTATGTAAAGAGTTGTAATTGACCCCCTTCTAGTCTATTACACTAGTTCAGTGACGTGACCAGTTCCTTCTTCCCTAGAGATACATAATTGATTCTAATAAAAATTTATTTAACAGAGAAATTTTTTGATTAGATGAAAAAAGTTATCGTATCGATTAAATTTAAAATTTTTATTTTTATCTATTAAAAGATTAATCAAATTTATTAAAATATTTATTTGGGCATAATTTTTTTCTGTGTACAATTTTTGACTTATTCGCTTACACATAAATATTCTATTTGATTAAAATTTTCTTTTTAATTATCCAATTTAACAAAACTTTTACCATGTATTTTTAATGTTTTCACATTATCTCAATGATATTTCAACCCCCCATATATTTATGTATATTGAAAACAAATTTTCAAAATAACATTTAGTTTTATGCCTGACAGCCACAAAACGTTATAAATTTAAGTTTAAAATAAATGCTGAGTAATTTATTTATGTATTTCTTTAACAAAATGCTATTTATTAAGCCACCACATGATTATTTTACGTAAAATGGGTCAAAGTTAAAACAGTCAGTATAAATATGTGTATGCCAAGAAGCTTTTAAGTAAAAATTTTCACTTCATACTTACATAGATTGGGTTGTTTTTTATACATACGAGTATAGCTACATACGTATTTGATTTATAAATGTATGTTTATTAACGCCATTCTATGGCTAAGGAAAACAATTAAATTTCCTATTAAAAATCATACAAAATCTAAGCTTTTATTTCTTTACGTATTATATGTTCCCAATAGTTTAATATGTTTGTGATAAATACGTAATGAATAATAAAACAATGACAACTTTTCGAATTGCCTTCTACCAGATTCACACTCGAATATAATAAATTTATGTGTATAAAACTACGCAGCAGATATTTCTGTTTGGAAAGAAAGCAAATTAATTTGTTACTTATTTAGCTGTAAAAGCTTTATACAACATCTAGTAGCTTTATAATTCAACCAAAAATTCTTTTTTGAATTATGACGTTTTCCCACAACACACATTTTATACATACCCGTACAATGTACCTACTAGTTGTGTTACAATTTTGTAATAAAATATTTAAGACCAAAGCCTACAGCCTGCTTTATACACAAATAAACAACAACATTTATTTCATGACATTTAAGTTTTAGCAAGAAAACTGCTTACACTCATTTTTTTTGTGGCTTTTTTAGGCTTACATATAGAAATGTTTGTATGCTGCACAATACATACATATTTTCTATATAAATATTTATTTCATGACTTTGTTGTTTATCACCTGAGGCATTTTTATATGAGTATGGCAATATGCATGGGAATATACTATTATTACTGAAGCATAAAGGGAGATACATGATAAATTTAAGATTCTTTGTTTACAAAAGTATCAAAAAAGGGAGTTATATGTGTTAAAATATCAGTAAATGATATTCACTTATTTTGTAAGTTATTGGCCAGTAGAAACGACATCGGCGACATAAAAATAGTATTACCGAAGTCGTCGTTAACAGTATTTGATGCTTATGCAGTATTACCTCAGGCGATTTTAAGTCGCCGTTGAGTTGATATAACAAAATATTTGTCACCATATTTTTTTAAAAGTAAAAAGTGCTACAGTTTAAAGTTGAAAAAAATAAAATAAAAAACGTACAAGAATTTTAAAATCTAATGCTATTATCCAAAAAAAATTAAGGTAGACTTTAAAGTAAAATTTTTGAAAAAACTATATGAAAAATTTCGTCAACGTTGACATTAAAGTCTACCTTAATTTTTTCGGATAAGGGGGTTATTCTGTACAAGAAAGCAAGAAGGCTTTATGGGAGAACAAATCCCAAAAAAAATTTAAATTTTCAAATATTAATTTGTAACAAACAATAGAAATCAATAAAAAAAATTTTACAAGAGAGAAATACGATTGGTACTTTATATTTAAACAATTTTGGTGTTTTTTTATGTTATATGCAAGCCTGGAATTGTAACAATAAAATCAAACGGTACTGAACAAAATAAGGAACCGTAAAAGCGATATTATGTTTTTTATTATGTTAATAGTACATTTTGATTTTTTAACATTAACAAACTTAAATCTACGAGATTAGGCTCAGGTTAGAAGAAAAATATTATTAAAAGAAAAAATGGTATTATTTATAAATTTTCAGAGTAGTTTTTAATATTTTATTATTAATGAATTTACAAGTGTGAGATTGAGCTGAAACGGTCCTGAGCAATTTAAAAAACGTTAAAAAGACAAAATGGTACTTTTTAGTATTAACGAACCTAGAACTATCACATCGAGCTTAAACGATTCTGAGTAAAGACGAAAAACAAGAAAGGCACAAAATGGTACATTTTATATACTTTAATGATACCTTTTAATTTTACTAGTATTAAAAAGCCTAGAATTGAGAGTCTAATTAAAATAGCAAAAATATGGTACTCCACTGGCAAAGTATAGAGTTTAATACTAGTAAAATAATAAAATATAATTAGTGTTTCCATATTGCAACAGAAATATGTTTTATACTCGTATGTTAAATTGAAGAGAAAGAAAATGATTTGACTTTTTTTGTAAATAAATTCAAAATATTAAAAAGTAATTCAAAGTAAAGTGCTAGAACTAGACTAATTTTTTTTAAATTCTTCTTACTAACTCTTGCTTATTTAATATTTATGAATTTGAAGAATTTTTTTTTAATAAAACTGAATATTTCTTTTTTAAGATGAGCCATGTGAGCACTTTAATTTCGCAAATGTATTTTCATGCTTGCATATTTGTAAAGTTTTGTGTTTAATGTTTCGTGGTTAATGTATCTTATCATCACAGAGTAAAAAACAAAATTTTAAATAAAATGTATTTTTTAGAAAACGTTTTTTACCAACTGCAGAGATAAAATATTTTTTCTAGAATAAAAACCTGCAAAAAGTGAAAAAAAATTTAATTTCATAAATGGAATTTTTAAATTTGTAAGCATCAAATCAAGAAGCTTTATATATTTTGTGTCTATATATGATAATTATACTTTTCATAACTTTGTGTACTTTGCGCATATGAAAAGATAAATGATTCGGTGTAAATAAAATTTTAAAACAATAGTAAAAGCTGAGAAATAAAATAATCTTTTTTAGAGCTTTACAATAACAAGTTAAATTTGGCTATGCCGAGTTTTATATACCCTTCACTGTGTTAGCTAAATATTCATATTTTTAATTTCCCCCATTTTTTTTTTTTAAATATTTAATAAAATACTTAAAAAAAATTAATAATTAGATTATTGCTTTAAACAGGTATCTACTACGTATACGTAGCACTACATACATATATACTTGACAGCACTTTTGGCAACAATATTTTTAAAATAAAGTCAGTAGTGTTTTGTCTTTCGTAATGAGTTTCCGGAATTAAGTTTGTCATTCACCGATGTTGTTTAAAAAAAAACAATTTTGTGTATGTTTTTCGTTTATTTAAAAAACCAAATTTTTAAAGGGAAGCACTTAAACTGTAAATTAAGAGAGTAGTTTTCATCTTGATGTATTTCTTAAGAAAAAAATATTAACAAAAAAAATTTAACCTTCAAAAGTTCGTCACTTAAAAATCTATAAACTTATATTTTGTAACACAATTATTATTATTATTGTAACACAATTATTATTATTATTAATATCTATAGCCTCAGATTATTCTAAGATTTATATTTTACCTTTAATTTAATTCAAATTCATTTCTTTATTGAGTATTTATTGCACTCATTTTAACTTTCTTAACTCATCATCCATTTTTACACTTGTCCACCAATCAAATTCTCTTATAATGACAAATTATGGAAACTCATATATTTCTTTTTGGCTTAGTGTACTAAAAAGTAACTGTTTATTAAACACACTAATAATGTCGCCATTGTATTAAAAAAAAAATCTCAAAAATGTCTCTCTCTCTCTCTATCAGAATATAACAAAACAACAAAAAAAAATCTACCTATATAAGTAGCTCTATATGTATGTAAAGAAACTAAAGCTCTCTGCGAGGGAGAGAGAGAGCAAACACACAGTTGATATTGCCACATAGAGGGAGATCTCCCACAAACAAATGAGTTGGAACAAACACACAAAAAAAAAAAAAAACAAAATCATGCAAAAATGGCCTTTCATTACAAAAACAAACAAAAAATTGTATTAAAATACGGTCAAGCTCCGTTATGCAGAAGTCATTTTTATATTGAATATTTCTATGAGTGATTTTGTATATTTTTTCACTTGTGGCCAATCAATAATGACAAATTTTTAAGAAAGAAATATGTACTTTTAATCAAATTTTTTAAATAATAAAAATAAATTAAATTAATCTGTAATGAGTCCTATATACCCTTTAGTATCAAACAAAGAAATTCAAGTTAACGGCAAAAACCAAAAACTATTTTTCAATAGTTGTTCGTATAAGCGCGCACACAATTTACGGCTTAAAAATTATTGTAACAAAAATAAAACAGAAATTAATGAAAATCTGCTGTTTCGGTTGTATTTTTTATTTGTGGACTGATTGTTTTTTATTTTCTGCTGTGTCATATCTGACACACGTTTTTGTGCATTGTGTATTTTTCACTCATAGCTTATATGACACAGCAGAAAATAAAAAACAATCAGTCCACAAATCAAAAATACAACCGAAACAGCAGATTTTCATTAATTTCTGTTTTATTTTTGCTAAACTTTTTTTTACGTTACCTGGGCACTTTAGAAAATTGATTTTAAGGATTACACGGACTTTGGTTAATTCTTTACGCTATTTATAAGGATACAGAACATACATATATACTTGAAAGGATGACACATGTACGATGTAAAACTTACCAATGGAATCATAAACTTATTTCTTACCTACAGTAAAGGATGTAAAAAATTATATAAAATTTCCTATAAAAAATCATTTTAAATCAATTAAGGACGACAAATGAAGAATCAAGAAAGAATATGTTGCGCAAAGTCCAGTTTATGCTTGAGTAATTTCTAAAATACCAACGAAACGTTTAAAAAAAGGAAATTGAAATAAAATTAAAAGCCCGAAAAAATTAAAAAAAAAAAATTTAATTAAATCTTATTTTTTTACATCTGCCCGTCAACCAAGAGGGAAGAGACTGTTTTTAACCTTCTCTGTGAGTGCCCGGCTCTTATAGCTTCGAGACACAGATTTCTTGGTGCACATCTGATGGGCGAACTACCTGAGATATCTGGAGTAAAGTTAGCAGACCTTCTCGGGTATCTAAATGTCACGGGGTGGATCTAGGTCACTTTACGGCTACATGGTCTTTTCGAGTAGGTGGTTGGAAACGGAGTCTTGCGACTCTAATTGACGGCCGTTTAAGCCACCAAGTAAACCAACCAACCAACCATCACCTTACAAAGTTAAAGAAATAACAATTTGCTTTAAGCTTTTCCTTTTTCAATTTAATATAAAAGTCGGAAATACGTAATCATTTCATAAAAGAATTAAGCTACATAGATATACTTTGTATATTTTAATTCACATTACGTTCACTCACACAAAATATATGTGCTAAAACGGAAAATGAATAGAAAGAAAAACGCACATGTCGTTAATAAACTTTTCTCTTTTATTATTGGCTAAAACCATTAATGTCAAATAACATGTGTTGCATACACATAATATGTATGTTTGGCTAAGTGTTTATGTATGCGTCCGTCTATTTGCCTAAAGTGTTAATTGCTGGCAATTAATTTAGCATGAGATATAAATAGGTTAAATTCTTAATGCTGCACATAAGTGAAATTAAATACGAGTTTTTTGAAAACCTTTAATAAAATTATTTTAATGGCTTGATATTTATTTATATATTTAGGAAACAAAAATACTCAACAATCTTTTTAAACAGTTTGTTTTGGTAAATTAAACAATATAAATTCATGAACTGCATGTGGCATATGATTGATTTGCTGACTTTCAATGAATGGTATATTTATTAAGTAGGAAAAATTAAAATGGTTTAATTAAATTAGGCAATAAATTTTCATCTTATTTGTTTTTAATTGAAATAAAAAATTTATACAAATAATACGTATTTAATTATTTTATTTTTATTTATTTATGAATTCTTATGTTTTTATGTCCTCAGAGTTGACAGAATAATCAATAAATCTGTGATTTGCATATCCCTCTAAGCTGATCGACGTTATCGTAAATATTTAGCCCTATCAGGTATGTTCTGAAAATCACTTTTTCTTAAAGTAATTATTTGAAGTTTCGTGATTAAAAACCGGCCAGTTACTGCTTTACGATGTCAACTTGGAGCATTTTAAGCATTTAATCAACAAAATGATTAAATACACTTCAATTGAATTTTTTTCATTAGTTTTTGTCAAAAAATTTATTTTTTACACAACGGAAATAAAAAATTTACTATTTTTAAAAGACGCTTTATTTTTTGTCTAAAATTTTTTTCTTTTGTTTATATTTATCGCGATTTTCATTTCTCGTGATTCTTTTTCTGAGCTAAATTTTAGTATAAAAAAAGTATAAGAGCTTAAAGCCTGTGATTGAGAACAGTAAAAATCATTTTTCTTAGCTTTTAAATCTTATGTTTTCCTGAACACTAAAAGATCACTCAAGTGATTTAAAAATTATTCGTGGTTTAAAATCATAGTGATTTCTGAATGGGGCATAGTCATAGACACACTAAAGTCAGTATCTTTTCAAAAATTACTTTAAATTCATATAATTCTTATGAATAAAAGTCAGCTCTTAATAATAGCCAACTTTTTTGTGACTATGATTATGGCCCAATAATTTTAAATATGAACAAACTGAATAATTTAAAATTTTGTTTGACAAAAATCCTGTGCTGTGTAGGTGGTTGAGGCAACCATTATCTAAATGAAACATTATATTTTTAAATCAAATATTAAAATGCTTCTCAATAGCATGAAGATGTCTTGTTTTGAATTCTGGTCAGGTATAATTTTTTTTATATAAAATATTTTTAAAATAAATTTTAAAGTTCTACTAACCGGCCAGTCACTCCATCACTTCAGCTGAGCTTGAACGATTAAGTTTTTGTTTTATACTTACTTTCTTAATATGGTTAAGGCAAGATAACAATTTACTTTCAACCATATTTTGTTCATTTAATTACACATATTGTAATTATGGTAATCATAACATGTTTGCTATAATTATATTTAAGGTTTCAGGTTAAATTTTATCAAAAATAATATGATAAAATTAAACATATCTATGACGGTAAACATAATACAGGTAAAAATAACTAAATAGAAACATGTTTATCGCTTGTAATTAATAATATAACAATATTTTTGCACAAAACAAACTATATTTGCGGTGACCATATTTTCTTTGCGTATATCTAATCTAATAACATTTAATATAAATGAGACATTCAGCATTATTCTATGGTATTTTAATGTAGACAGCTTAATTAGAGCAAGTCGGATAAAAAGTGCTGGCAAGTTGAAAGGATTAAAAGGTAAACTTCGTTGAGCAAATAAAAAAAAATGTTTGTTTTTTACTAAAAATTCAGGTTTTGCGGGAGGATATTTTAAAGGCAACACAGAGGCATTTAATTCAATATTTTCTGTTATTAGAGAAGCTTTATACAAACTTATTGATGTTTGATGATGGTCATTAATTAAGAGAAAAGTAAAGGAACGTCATGACTTCACTGTAAAATCCTAGAGGGAGCATGAAAATTTTTCTATAATGTATTTTTAAAGCAAATATTTTGTGATTTTTTTGATATATATAAATGGAACGAATTATCAGCATTATCAGTAATATCAAACATATGTAATTTACAGATCAGAACCACAAGATTTACCTTATCAAAAACCTTGCTGAAGTGAGTGTAGAAAACAAAGTGTGTTTCTTTTGAAAAAATCCAATATTAATTTTGGTAGAGAGATGAAAAAGGTTTGTTGTAGTAGAGCAACTGAAAACGAGATATCCTAGACTATGTAATTAAATTGGTGCATAATTAACTTTTCAGATAGCTTGGGAATAATTATAAGTTTGGCTATTTCTTAGAAATTTTCGATTACAGATCCTTTATGAGACTTAAAAAAAGTAACAAGACAGATAACCATACTTAGTTAATGTATTAAACATAATTGTTAAATAATATTTTTTCATTTAAATAACATTTTTAGATTAAGATTTTATATTATATTTGTATTCGCGAATGCAGAAAAAATCACTGGTGCTTTAAGAGCTACAAACACAATAAAAATGCTGATAAATTCATCTTCTATCTTGATATAATTAAAAATCCTTGTCATTTTACTTGTATACAGTTTACCTTTTCCGTAAAACCATTAAATGATTAGAAAAATGTCACAAGAATTTAACATCGTTTAGATTAAACTATGGAAAAGTGTTAGTTTTTTATGGGTATCATACTCATGTTTTCAATTTATGAAGGAGTTTCTCCGCCATCGTTTGTTCGGTGAATGTCATAAATAAATAAATGTTGCTAATTCCTTTTTTTCTAAATAATGTTTCTATGTTTTTAAGAGATTATTAACAAATTGTTATTAAAATTTTTATAAATTTTTCAGAATTAAATTCAATATAAAAGCAAGAAATTGTACTTCACATATAAATTCATTAACAAGAAATAATTGTAAAATTGAAAGTAGTATTTATTTTTAATTTTTATATTTATTTTTGATTTTTATATTACAAACGTTATTATTCTAAATAAATAAAAAAAAATTTAATCAAATTTTTAAATGCAATTTGAGCTAATGTAATTAATGCAGCTTTTGGTTTTTTTTTTTAAAGTTATTAATTCACAACAGAATGATCTTTTCATTTGAAATTTTAATATTAATCATTATAAGCATTCCCTAAGCAACATGCAAAATTGCGAATGCTGCCGTATAATGAATGAATGTTAGTGTGCAAAACAAATAACTCATACGCTTAGGTGTACTTTTGAAACATTTTTAAATTATTGTTTTGTACCAATTATTCCCTTCGGCGCTGCTCATTTTGTGGGAATTTTTATGCTCACAGATGGGTGTAAAAAAAAAATAAAACAAAATAAAAATAGTTGTCAAATTTTGTACTTAGAAAACAAATACAAATATCTGTGGCAATAACAAAAAAGCCCATATGTCTAATTTTTTATTTTATTTTTTTTTTCTTCCCTTAAGCTTTTCTTATCAGCTGATCATATTTGTTATATAAAAGGCAATGAAAGTGTTTTCTTATTTCAAAAGCATATGGCACGTTTTTAGATGTGCTATAACTAAACAAGCGTTTTACCGTCAAGGGGGACATTTCAACAGCTAAACAAGCCTTAATATCTCTATTTTTAAATAAGTAGTTAGACATTTATCTGTAATTTACAGACGGATATTGCTTAATTAAGTTCGATATTTATAAGCATTTGCACCATATAGTATAGGGTTCAAGAGTAGTCAAGCTGATTCTTAAAATATTACTTTCATTGATTTTCTATATTTAACTCCTCAGTTATTCTTTCAATTTTCTACCAATCAAAATTTCCTTTTATGTATAATATAATTATACAGCTTTATGTATTTTTTTGGGGGTATAAATGTTTGCCAAAAAAAGAAATATCTATTTTATTTATATCAAAGCCAAAAGAGCAGCGATTTACAGAGAAGGTGGAAAACTATCTTCTTACTCTAGAGGCCAGTTATTTGTGTTTGACAGCAGTCCCAGCTTAAAAGCATGTGTATTGATCGCTCAGTGACCACACAGATAGAATATATCTTTCCTGTTCCAATTCAACTACTGAGCGGAGCCTAAAAACCTCGAACATCTCGAAACCCTACCATCTTGTACCAGCCATGTCTTGGTACAGTCAAGTCTCCTATAGCGCGGTGTTTTTATAACGCGAATCCCATAAAATTTATTTTAAAAAAATTACGCAATTGATAAAAAAAATCCATGAAAACTATAGGAGACTTGATTCTCGATACTACCAAACGGCATAATAAATGTTACAGACAAAGAGGCTTCTATGTTATATGAAATGGCTTCTTAATTTTGTACACTTTTCTTTCATTTTTGAGATGTAAATTTCTTTTGTTTTGTTTCTAAGATTATTTTTATTACGATTTGCTTTTGTTGATGTACGAGTAATCGTAAAGTATATAAGAGAGTCAACTTCTGTTTTTCTTGTTGGTGCGCCCTGTGCAACCTAACTTAACCTTGTGTCTAGTATATACCTTGGTAATCCGCTTAAATTGAAACGGAATATAATTACTTAGAAATCATTTAATTTTAACAATCATTTTTATCCTCTTAAAAATATCATTTCATTAATTTAAATACTCAGTTTTTATTTTTATATTAACGGGCTTGTATTCAAAAGTTAATTTTTATTATTAGCTGTTGTCGTAAAGAAGCTTAAAGCTTCAAGAAATATTATTTTATTTACAAAAGCATTAATTACACAAGTATTATTCATCATTATTTTAAAGAAATAAGTAATATTAAGCTGCATTAAAGTGAGTTAATTATCATTTTAAAAAATGTTAAAAATATTGGTAAAATTAAAAAAAAAATTTAATTTAATAAGAGAATACATTTTATTCCGCATGCTTTTAATAATCAATGGAAAATAATGTTCCAGACATTTAAATTGTGTTAACCATATAAAAATTAAATTTAAATATGTTACTCGCTTACACAATTATTACTATTTTTTAACAAAAACAAACAATACTCGTAAACATAAAATAAAAGCTATGAAACAATCATTAAATTTTAATTCATAAGTTGTTTAGATGAAAATTGAAAAAACTGTCATTAAAAAATGTTATTCGAAAAAAAAACAAATTAAAAACAAAACACTTTGTAAGTAACAAATTCCGTTTTACGAATCCTCACCAAAATGTAATAAAAAATAGTGAAATTGACTGTGGCGAGAGCAATTAATGTGTTAAACTGCGAAACCGTATAATAAAATATTAACAAACATTTTGTATGTAATAAAAGTTTAACAACAAAATGGTGTTTCTGTAAAAATAAACCAAAGTATTCATGTAAATAATGTACAACTACATTAACATACATTTAAATACATGTACGAGTGGAAACATATTAAAGTCACTTTATTAAATACTTGCTTGAATGTTGGTTGTTGTATTACAAACCGTTATCATATGTCCAAATGAGGATTTTGCTGCTGCGTATCCCATAAACATTTGCGATAAATGGCTCATGTTAGATAGTGTTTTATACCAAGAAAATATTATAGTTTACAAAAACGAGAAATAAATAAGATTTCTAAAAAATATATTTTATTCGAGTAGAGGGATTTAAAGTCTTTATAAAAAAAAAAGGTTATTTTGTAGGAATTTCTTAGCCCAAGTTAGACTATAGTACATTTTTGTACTAAGAAGACAATATCGCTTAAGTCGATTTAAGTAAAAATTGGTAACTTTATTATTGTGCGATATATTCCACAATTAACGAAATGACATTGAACACAATATCGTTTACTCGAACCGACATAATTGTGTTTTAAAAACATTAGCCCCCTTATCCAAAAAAATTAACGTAGACTTTAATGTCAACGTTAATGAAATTTTTCATATAATATTTTTAAAAATTTTACTTTAAAGTCTACGTTAATTTTTTTTTGGATAAGAGCATTATGGTCTACAGTTGTACGCTAAAAAAAATAATTAAAAATAATAATAAATCTTTATTTATTTAAGGTATGATGCTAACCAATTATGATCACTAAATAACCATTCCATTTCCATTTTATTTTTATTATCATATCAGAAGTTTTTATAGTTTAATAGTATAAATTACAGAGTTCAAGGTGCTTTACCTTTTTCAATTTAAATATCAAAATTAATAGTTGTATAATTACATATACTTTATTGTAAAATTGGAAGAAAAAAGTTTAAAAAAACTGATATTTTATATGTCTTTAAATAAAACTTAAAACTAATTAGCGTATTTAAGTGGATACTAGCTCCATAATATGATTGTATTCGGAGTATGAACATCTGTTATTAAGCTGAAGTGTTAGCTTAGAAATTTTATCAACAACTAGTTCAAAACTCGTCAGTTGATGTAGCCTAGAGGTAGAATATAATCTAGGAAGATTATAAAGGGTGTCCCAACAAGAACGCAAGATTTAAATTTTAAATAAATGACTGATGCAGCAATTGAATTGTTTCTCTGGCTGTATGATATGTAGCGCCGTCTTGTTGAAACCACAAGCCCTCCACATTCATTTCTTCAATTCTAGGCAAGAAAAAACTGGTTATCATTTCACAATACCGAACACCATTGACTGTTTGAGCTTGACCTGCCTCATTTTCATAAAAAAATGGTCCAATGATTCCTCCAGTCTAAAAACCACACCACAAAGTGACACGTTTATTATCACTCGAAGATTTTCCTCACCCCAAATGCGACAATTCTGCCTATTGACGAAGCCATCAAGATGGAAATGGGCCTCGTCACTGAAGATGATTTTATCGGCAAAATCAGCATTTTCATGTTGTCTCTCCAATACCCAATTAACGAACTCCCTTAGCTGTCCATGGTCATTTTTTACTAACCTCGTACCTTCTACTATGAAACAATAACAATTGTTCAAATTTCAAACAATGACACTTCGAATGGCGCCAAATTTAAATCTTGCGTTCTTGTTGCGACACCCTTTAGTTAATCCTTAAAGCAGTTGTCACATATGTTCCTACAAAAACAACATGGAAAATAGTGTACGAGATACTAAGTTAGGTTAGGTTGCCCAGAGCGCAAATTGAATGGGGACTCACTTGGCTTTTCTCGTTTAAATAATAATGCTTCAATAAACATACCACATTTATCATTATTAAAATTACAACTCTGGTAAAATGAAATGTCTGTCATTTTATACAATGAAAATAAAATTAAAACTTTGTTTAGATTGCCCGATTTTTAAATCTGCATTTTTCTCTCATTGAACACACTTTATGGTTACAATATTTTATTTTACCCGTTTTATACGAATTTGTGACAAATCGTAATACATGTGTTACTGTGCAACTGGTTTCTGAGTACTTACAATTTTTTGTGAGTGTTTTCCGTTTTTTCATTGACAGAATGTATTTACACTTTAGGTTCATGTTTGCCTACTAGCAGCCTCTGAAAAAATTTAATTATATTTTTTTATGTTCTAGCATGCTTTATTATCGTTTATCTACCATATTTACACACAGGCGTACAACGAGTACAATTTAAGTTTCATTGTTTAATATATGAAACTCTGAGGCATTTATTTTATGGGTCTTACTCGTATATGTTTAGTGTCTGACGCTTGGGAACATTGTTTATACTTGTAGTTTATATAAATATAACAAGTAAATATATTAATGTAATGTCCGCTTGGTGTAAAAAAGTAATTAAAATGGGAACTGAAAAAAAAAATTTGGTGTTATCGTATGTATAAAACTTAATTACTAAAATGTAGTATTTTTATTAATTTAATTATTTCAAAACAAGTTTATTGTGCTCCCCATCAAATAAATTTAATAATTAATTTCTAACCAATTGCTTAACACCTAAAATTTATTAGATAAAAGCAACCACACAGCTGTATAATTTTTTTTTGTTATACTTCAAACTTTTAAAGTTTATTTCTTTTTTTTTTTTTCTTTATACCCAACAAATCATATATCAATTAAACTACTCTACGATTAGAAATTATTATTATAGTATATTTATGAAATATATAAGTGCATGTTCTGTATTCCACATGGATTTGAAAAATTATATTTTTCTCTTCTTATTAAATGAAAACTTTTATGTTTTTTTAATTCTACCAATATAAATCAAAAACAAAATTTTAAAAATCTTAAAATAGATCACAGAGTAGTTATGAGGTGCAAAATGTTTCAATTCCGAATAAAATATTCGGATTCGGAATACAGAACAGGGGCCAAATCACCGCATTCGATATCGAGTGTACATTCGTATAGAAAAATATTTCGATAGCTAAAATTTTTTGGATCACGGTATTCGATCGTAATTTATATTACTTACTACTACTTTTCACATTGCTGTAAGCATATGACAATAAGAAAAACAATAAAAAAAGAAAACAAAAAATAAATAAGTTGGTGAAAAGCTGTAAAATTGTTAAAAATATTTACAAAACTTTAATTGAAGTGCTATTTTGCAAAGTTGTGAAATTCATGACAAAGGAAATACAAAACAAATTGTGTTCCAAAATGATAAAATAATAATTCTATTTGTTTTCCATTTACTTTATTTATATTTGTTGTTGAAGCGATTTTTCTATTATATAATTTTTTTCCACTAGTTCCTGGGCAATCTTGTTTTTGATCTTCACTTTCCCTAAAAAACAATTAAAATTATATATTTTGCACAAATTTTTCGAAAAAATCAGTAAAATACTTAAATTTTTTAATACTTCTTTCTTTTTATTTTGTTTTGTTTCGCTGCAAAACGATAGAGTTTATTTGTTTTCGATAGTACATTAGCAATCGAGTGCAACTTTGAGTAAATACGTTACGATAACGAGTGCCGTGATCCACGTTAACAACATTTCGATAACAAAGTACTCGATTTCGAATGCGGTGATTTGACCCCAGCACTGATAAATATATTTCTGTAATATTTAAATCAAAAATTTTAATATATTTTTTTCATATAATTTTAATGTTTTTCTCAAGGCTTTGATTTGTTGGATACGTTAATTCTACTAATAAAATGTTTTTATGCTTTACCATTTAGCTAATAAATTAATAAATACACCTTAGAAAGACCTTAATGGAAAACTAAATAACACGCATTTGGCTTACCTGACATACGCGATTTTAATGCGATTTTAATGCGATTATTATTACCTCAAAATTTCAGTTTGTTTTTCATCATTTTTAAATAAAATAATTTTTTATTAAAGTAATTGAGTAATAAAAACTTGTAAAAAAATAAATATTTTTCTTTAAATGAAGATAATTTTAATTTTTAAAAAATTACAAAAAATAGAGAGCAACCAATTTTATTATTATGGTGCAATTCTTTGTGCACGATCTTTAAGATCCGATTCCCAACTAAAACAATCCAATAGTCTTCCCACATGTCGTAGTTATTTTATATATCACTTCTGAGCCCACTAACCAGATTAACGTCTGCACAGAATGCTATCCGATGTTTCTTGCCGTTCTTAAGAGAACGACATAAATTAATCTTATAGTAATTGAATCTAAAATGTTTTGTCAACAGTTCAGTGAAGACTTTAATATAATGGTCCATTTACTCGGACGATCTATATTAAAAATAATTAATATTTAAATTAAATAACGAAAAAACTTTTGATTGTAATCATCAAATTTAAATTAAAAATGTATCCTGGTTTTTAAAAATGTTTTAATTTAAGTTTTAGTAATTTTTTTAAGAGATTAAATAAAAATTAAAATTTAACAAAACTCTGCAACCACTCCCACTAATTTTCTACTACAGTTTTAAATTCTGACTGGATATTATTTGCAAAGAGCTTAAGCATTTTTAAATAGTTAGTTTACAAAGTCTGTATATAACGGGTGGCGCAAAAGTAATCCTCCTATCAGAAAATGCTATAAATTTTGCGATTGGCCCCTAATGTCAACATTGTTTATTAACGTGTATTTCGCATGTGTTTACTACACAAATGTCAAAACACAACTGACATTAGGGGCCAATCGCAAAATTTATAGCATTTTCTGATAGGAGGATTACTTTTGCGCCACCTGATTACTTTTGCGCCACCCGTTATAAACACTAACCAAGTTTATTTATTTGTAAATGATATGCTGAAATAAAAATTAAATTTATTTGTTTAAGTGTTAACGACTGAAAAGTAATTTTAATATTAAATAAGCTTTGCATGAACAATTAAATAGTTTATTCAGCTGGCAACAATAAAATGTGAAAGATAATTAAAATTTTTACAAATTAAATAAATTAAAAAAAAACTTTTTTTTTTGTAAAGTGGACATCTGTCTAAATGTACAGTAAATTTTAAAAAATAAAAATATGATTCAGTCAATCCAGGATCTTACCAAAGGTAAGGTAAGGGAATTCTTTGAATTAAAACACGTTGACGTTTTCGTGTTACCACAGTAAAATTTTATTTACAAAGAAATATATATGTATATTTTTATATGGAGAATTAAATGATTAGCTGGGCGATAGCTTCCAGGCGCTCAGTTTTTAATCACTCAAGCACACAGCTATCCAACACTTTATTCACTGAGACACGACTTATTCAGTTGATCCACACTTCTGTTCGTGTACTTTTCGATAGATTGACTCGGATTGGCGCTGCTGTCATAGTAATATGAATGTTTAGGTTAAAAGGGTTAGCAGCAACAGATTGCTCGGTAGTCTGTATTTGGTTCGGCTAACTACAAATTGAATACTCATAGCGAATGTAGGTAATTTCCCAAGACCTGACACTAAGCTAACTACAAAATAAATATACGGGAACAATTGCCCATATCAACATTCGTACAATGCCGGTTATTATTCTTCCCTTTCGTTACGTAGCTGCTCACATTTACTGGTTGAGAATTATAACATGCTGATGTTGTGTACGAGTATTGTACCAAGCACACATGCACGATACACGTTGTGCGTTAATTAAGGGTTAGTAGCTTGTTCGCGACAAGTATGCTATATATTATAAGCTGGCTTCTTAGGGGGGGCTGGTGGTTTGTTTATAATGGTGACGTTACATTGTGGTTAACTTTTTGTCGGTTGCTTCGAAAAAAAAAAAATAACAAATAAATTTCTTTTTGTAAGAATTGCCTTTGTTTTCTGCATATTTTATGTTTTATGAGAATTTTACAAATGCACAGTAAACAAAAAAATAATATACATATCAATAACATTAAAACAACATATATCACAAACTCATATACATACCCACACACGCGTACCAGCTAATGTGAAATCATCTCAAAAAGTGAGAAGCAGATCATACGTAGAAAATTATGGTAAAAGAAATATAAATATATTCCATACAAATACACTTTAATGTCTCAATAAAGTTATTAAACATTAATAAAATAATATTTATAAAAATCGAGCAGAGATAATGCCAACCAAATCTCAAAATAAATTCAAGAAAAAGTAAACAACACTTCAAACCAAGAAAAGGTGAAGAAATTTTAACCTTCACTATGGTCTTTTAACCTTGTGAATGCTTATAATAAAAAACAACAAATACAACGAGTGTAAGAAAATAAAATGAATTCTATATTTGCTATTTAGTTATTTTAGGATGCCAACTACATGTTTTTCTAACTTGAACAAACATGGAACGATTTACATATACATACTCGTAAATAACTACATATACAAACTAAACGAATGGTAAAATAAAGGATCAAACAGGTTTATCAGAAGGCCTTTTTGTAGCATGTCATGTTCACGAAATGCAGACCTTCCTTACCAGAAATGATAGACACCTTTTTTAAGCACAACTATTTATTACAAGAATTTATTTTCATACCCACATTCCTAAAAATAGAGAACATTTTTCATACTTTAAAATTAAAATTATAAAATATTGCAAATGCATTGATCACAACTTTAAATTCTAATATGTAAGCTTGTTTTAATTAATTAATTTTTTTTATTGCTTAGAATTTTATTTGAAGCTTCGGTGCTTCTTCCGAAAAATCATTTTGATAGAAGAGCTGCAACATTTCAGAAGGCCTTTAAAAAAAATTCAAATTTCAGTGTGTCTGGCATTTTATATATACAAAACCTCAGAAAGCTTTTAACAACGTCTATTGGCAGAAGGCCTTTTATATTACACCGCTGACTATATGCCTGCATACTTAAGCATGTGTGCTTAAAGAGTGAATACACTAAAAGTGAAATTATAATGGCATATTACACACAATATCCTAAAAACATTATGCCCTTTATACTTAAACAAAAAACATTATCTACACTTGCACTCGAATATTTTAGCTAGTGTAATTAAATTTTTAAACTAAAATTACTTAAACGTAATCGAAATTTTTTATATATCTTAAAAATTACTTTTCAGTCGTCATATTATACTTTTTTTAAGTTTTATTTAATTTTTTAATTTACTAAATATTAAAAAAAAAACAAAGATATTTAAATTTATTATTACTTGTTGTTGATTTTAAAGTTAGGATTTTGTGAAAGACATTAAAATAGATTGGTAAGTTATTTTACTTTTTGGTATCTTTTAATTTTTCTTTAGCCCCATAAATATCAAATATGCTGAATGCCAAATCCATATCGAGGTATAGACCATTTATTAGTAGTATTTCTATATTGATATCAAATGTTTACTTTGCATTGTTCCTTTAAAATAGCACTAAATAAGGTCCGCCAAATAACTTTTTTTTTGAAAATGCTATGAAAACATCGAGTGTAGCTTCGGCTGTGTGGCACGTAGCGCCGTCCTGTTTAAACCAAATGTTGCCAATATCCTTCTCTTTAATTATTGTGAACAAAAATTCGTTCAAAATGGCCAGATAACGATCGCCATTGACTAACGGCCACTCCTTGCTCATTTTCGAAGAAAAATGGCCCATTTATGCCTCTGGACCAAAATCCGTACCAAACAGTTTTGGGTGCGTCGGCTTTTCAATGTATGCGTTCGGGTTTTCTGTGCCCCAAATGCGACAATTTTGCTTGTTTACATACCCGCCAAGATCAAAATGAGCTTCATCTGAAAAGATGATTTTTTTTTTGGCAAAATCGGCATCCTCTGTAAGTCGATCGTAGGCCCACTTAGCGAAGCGAAAACACAACCATATTCTTTCATCGGAAGGATAAAACTAATTATCTGTCAAATCAGACATGAGCTAAGTATTACCATTCACGAAATAAGCACTAGTTGAAAAAAAGGTTCGATGGCGGACCCTATAATTATTTTACAAGTTCTATATGAGTATGTGTTTTAACAAATAAAATTTATTTTACTAAAAATTTATTTTTGTATTTCTAAACGTTGCAAAATTATAAAAAAATATTTCATCATCATATAACTCCAACAACATCTTCCCCTATGTAAAATTGACATTTGCTATTGCAACGATCCAGTCATGATAGAAATTCAGCAAGTATAGACTTCGTTTAAAGTTAATATTTGCGTGCCAAAGACTCTGGTAAAAGCAAAAACTTTGGCGTGGTTCTATAAGACTATCATAGTACCGATGGTTACTTATGCTTCTTTGGTACGGTAGGCAGAACAAAAAAAGAGGCTTACATAATCCTCAACAAGGTGCATTGAATAGTCTATTTGAGGGTAACGGAGTGAATGTAGACGAGCCCTCCACTAGCCCTCCTCTCTACTGCATATTGTAAGTAGACGAGCTGCAGCAACTTTAGCCTTAAGACTACATGGTCTATTCTGTCTTAAAGACGGAACTTTTAGTGGGCATGTGAAAATTATAAAATCTGTCTGGAACAATACATTCCTTGTTGTCTCTGATAGGATGAAAAAAAGACTGAAGTTCTTCAATCGTTTCGAAGGGATCATTAGTGAACTCTCAATTTGGAGAAACGGTGAAATAACATTGGACAGGAACCAAAAATTCTGGTACCTTAATGGGTCCAAAATATAAGATGGCAGTGCTGATGCGAAATTGAAGGACCACGTTTTTTTTAGGCAGAAGTTCACGGCTAATTATTGTCTACGTAAGGGCATTTGTGGGACTGGAATATACATATTCTCAGATAGTGAAGCAGCTCATGTGCATTGGCAACCTTTTCCTTACGACCAAGATTGGTTTGCAATTGCTAGAAATTTCTCAATTCTTTAGCAGAAAGGAACTTACCATTAATACAGCGACACGAAGGGTATTGCGGACGCGGATACCCCTTTCATTAGTCAGAGCCTTCTGTGGGGTAAACAACAATTTCACTTGTGGCCTACTAAGCAAGGAGGAGAAGCAAAGTAATTCAAGCACGTGGGAAAATATTTTTAGTTGTTGTTATTTTACGGCCTTTTAAGAATCTTTGTAATTATTTTTTTTTTTTTTTTTTTGTGCGTCATTTAGCAGTTTCAACCTTTATTTTTAACCAGTTTAGATTATTTTTTCAGCCGGTACTATCTACGGAAAAGATTAATTTGCAGCATTGTTACCAAGAGCTAAACATATTAATATGAATTTTTTAACGAGTCAAATGTGCTTCATTAGAGAGTTTAAAACTAAAAAAAAAAACATGTGCAGCAAAGTGAGTATTTTCATACAAAATATTTTATTGAAAATGAACTATTACCTTCAAGAGTGTAAAGCGGTTTAAAGAGAGTGTATGTAAATCGATCTGAAAACAAAATATTAAAAAAATTAACTTAAAAGTGAAATAATAAAAATTCTTTTTAGTTGTTTGCGATTAGCCTACATGCATACAAATTCTATTTAGCCTTCTGATTTATTATATTAAAATACAAGGCAAGTTTTGTATCCTCATTATTTTTCATTTTATTTAAAAAAAATTGTACTTGACTCTTTAAAATAAAATAAAAGGCCAACAAAACAAACTGCAAAAAGGAAATGCATTCCGAAAGGAAGTCACTTTAATGTAAAAATAAAAAATAAAAATACAAATTTCACTGTTTAACTGAAAACTAAAAGCTATAAAAATTAAAACAATAAAGAAGCAGAAAAAAATAACTTTCTAATTTAATGTCATAAATCATGAAAGTATAATGAATTTATGTGTTGTTGTAAAATTTTATATTTTCTTTCAAGGAAACATATTGGCTGCATGTGGTGGCAGCATGTACTTTTTAATTGAGTTTTGAGGAATTTATTGTTTTAATCGGTAAAAGAAAGTCAGGAAATTTGAAATATTTATGAGCGTTATAAATGAAGTTTTATAAAAATATGCATTTGAGGGCGAGTGTGTGTGTAAGTGCTTCTAATTATGTGGTCAGAAAAGGAATAATGGCAAATATGAGTTATTCAGTGTTTTTGCTTTCCTACATTTTAAACAAATTTATTTTATTTAGTTGTAGAACTGATTGTGTGTTTATTAGTTCGTTTGAAATGGTCAATAAAAATAGTTCATACTGGTATAGATAAAGTGGGTGAAGATAGATATGCCGAGTTAAATATGTTTTAACGTAACCCGTTACGTTTTTTAGTATTTGTAAATATCTTTTTGGTATTCATAACATATTTTTAAATATGTTTAAGAAAAATATAAGTGCATGGGTACGAATATGCGTTGACTTTTCAAGAGGAGGTCGTCTAGATTTGCAATCTACCGCCTAAATACCCAGAAGATACTTTGGACTATTTATTTTAAAAAAATTTTTTAAATTTCCATACACCTTAGTACTGTTTTCTTCAGGGATTTTAGTGACTTCCGGCCGAACCATCAAAGTTAAAGGGGAGGTCGTCTAAATTTGCAATCTACCTCCCAACAAACTAAATTCGGCTGTGCATAGTCTTATATATCCCTCAAAAAAAATAAAATATAAAAACAATTGATAAAACACAAGTATTGATTAAAATAATTCTGTTTGAATAGCTAAATTAAAAAATTAATTTCAGTTAAAAAAAAATCAAAATTAATGACATTCACGTTAAAATACCTTCTGCTACCCTTATTTTAAAAACCAATAAAATGACTACAGATACTTAATTTTTATATATAAAAAAGAAATTTTAATAGGATCTTTACAGGAAACTAAAAATTTTTTAAATATTTTAAAGTGATTTTCAGAAAAATTCTTAAACAATGAGATGGTTCGTTTTGGCTGATTTTCAATACAAACTGAAAAACGAAATTAGCTGACAGAAAGTTGATTTCAACAACTTTAATAAGGCTTATTTTTCTTATTTTTAGCTATTAAAAATATTTCTCTCTAGGTCGTATTAGAATTAGAATGAAGAGCGGGAACAAGTCACCTTATCACTGCAGTCAAAACAGACTTGTTGTGACACTACTCTCAAGTTACAATTCCTCTCAGAGTGTAGTATTCATTAAGAATTCAGAAACTTATTTGGGTGATTTGTCCGCCATGTCCGAGGGTTGTAGGTTATGTTGTCCTAACTAGCCGAAACGGGTCGAAATTAGACCATTACAGAGACACAATATGTGTTCTTTGTTATACAACCTGCAGAAGTCATTTTGACTGATCCTCATATTCGCCAAAGGTTTCAATACATACTCTGCAATGTCCAGTCAAGACTCCCGTGACAATGCAAATTCCTGATCGGGTCAATCCAAGTAGTTGTTTTGTTTTCTTCCGAGATCGGAATGGCATGAATGTTTTCGCTACCCTGATACCTGCTGTTTCCAGCCAATTCTGTTGCGATTCTCTTTCCAGCCACTCCCTAAAAATGAGCTCCAAGACAGGCCGCAGAATGGTTCTGGGCCAGTGAATCCATTAGCTGCCCCTTTTCGTGCGAGTTCGTCTGCCTTCTCATTGCCTACATATCCATTATGACCTGGCATCGTGTTATATATTTAATATATTTTTTTAATTTTGAATTTGAGCAATTTCATGTAGAATACTTACTTTGCAAAAAAAAACAACAAAAAAACAGCTTGAGTGAAATCTTCAATCCTTTTACATTAACATTTTAATTTAACTAAAATATTTCTTTACTTTCGTTAATACTTTCATTATTTAATTTATGTTATTGCCTAACACAAGTAAAGGAGAGACATAAAATAAAAATAAAAAAAAATATTAGCATTCAGCGTTAATTTTTTTCTCTCTCCAGGCAGGCAAATCATTTTTTTTTTTTTTTTTGCAGTTTAAATAAAAAATTCTCATAAATTTGTGGGTCTTAATAAAAAATTGGGTGACAAGAAAACAAAAAACTAGGCTGAAGCCCATGGAAATAAATTGAGATGGAATATTTAGTTTATTTAAGTTTGTAGGCCACAATGACTAAGTGTTAAAAGTAATAGCAAAATAAACAATAAAGAATAATAATGTCACAACAAGCTTGAGAAACAGAGGAAGTGGTAGCGAATTTTATGAATTTTTTTGTTTAATATTTATGAGGAGATAAACAGTGAACGTTGCCTTTTACTCTACAAGAAAGCCTGCTTCATATTTAATTTAGTAAATTTTTATTAAAATGAAAGCACACAGAGCTTGGAGACAATTGTTAATTTTAATTTTAAAGTACGATTACGTCTCTATACATTAAATTAATGTGATTCGTTACTTTTCATACTCTTGTTACAATTTTTGTTTCATGTTACTCCGTCAAATTAACCCTCATTTCATCTTTTTGAGGAAGACCAGACAAAAAAAAATTAAGCAATTCTCTCGAAATTTCTTGACTTGGCCGGCCTTATTGTTAAATTATAAAAAATGGTTTTAAAAACAAAAAAATTTTTTCAGAAGAAAAATTTCAAATTCCACGCATATTTTGTCGTTAAATATTTCTGTCTAATACTCTGTATTGATATTTTCTTTGTCTAGGATGCCTATTTCACATCTTCCAGCTGGTGGACAAATATACAAAGTGTGCTCTAACCTTTCCTCTCTCTTGACGTCATAATTCAGCTTAAAAAGTTCAGTGTAGAGTTCAAAATCATTTCTAATTAGGAGCTGAATAACATTTGGCATATTGTGCTCGGGATTACTCTTATTCGCTATCGCAATGTCCACTTGAACTGTCCAGTAATCTTGTTTCCTTCTTTTTTCTCCTTCACATGCATAAAACTATTATTTATCCCAGAGAAGGATTCTAGGGGAACCAAAGAAGTACCCGCAGCAAGTTTGTAAATGCATTTGGAACACTTGGCTATCAAGAAAAATATATATTCCGATTGTAATTTATTACAATAATTTTTCTCTAAGATTCACTGATAATCACTTAGAATAACCTAGATAAGTATAGTATTCTATGACGGTGAGACATGGACAGTTACAGAAATAGAGATATACTGAATTTGTACATGATTTCTGTAAGTGACAAGTAGGGCAGTGAGTCGAAAAAATATTCCTAAAGGTAGCGTAGCGCAGGTCTTCATTGCTTCTGTTACTCTAAAACAGACTACCCGGTGCACTTTGTTGCGGATTATCTGAGCTTGTTATTATTTTATTTTTGTCCAAAGTACTCAGCAGGCAAAAGATGATAAAAGTGATCATTTTCTAGTTTCCCCAGCGGCTCGCCCTGTGCCACCTACCCAGAAAACGTAAGTAACTCTCGATATCATTGTAATCCTGTAGAGTCTTATATCCTGAAGAAGCTACAAAAATTGGAGCGAAATATCAATATAAAAATAAATTTTTGAAAAATAAGACCTCAAGCTTAACAAAATAGCCATTTTAATTAAAAGGAAAAAGGTCAAATAAAACTTACTAATATCCCAATAAATTTATTATTGTTGATATAAAATGATTTTATCCAAAAAATACCACGTTTCTACTAGAAAATACATAGAAATGGCATATGCGTAAGTTTTCTTGAGTATGAGATGAAGGTTAAGAGAAAAATGTGCCCACAAGCTTTATGAAAGTTGGTTAAAATATTTTTTTGCACAAAAATATCTTTGTTCGTTTCTAAAAGGGGTCATGACATTTTGTCACTGTTTTTCTCTTTATAAGAAATAAAAACATTCATATTTTGCTCTAAGTGTTTAAAGATTTATAAAGAGGAAATAAAATTTTTTGTAAACCTGAATTTTATAAGTTTTAGTAACATTTCTGTTATGCTGTCATCAAAGAAGAAATTATTGAAGGAGACAAACACGGTTTTTATTAAAATTCTTTCCTTGACGAGCCTCTTACTTTATTTATTCAAGAAATGAAAAGATATAATAAAGAGGCTGAAAATATTTTATTAAACTTAACTAGTCAAAAAAAGAAAAAGGTGAAGAAACACAAGCAATAAAAACGGCTCAAATTTCTCAACCCCCAGACTTTTACTTTCTATGGCAAGTCAAATGATATTTTAATCTTCAAGCCATTCATGTTTATTTCTGTTACTTTTTTTAATTTCTTTAGTGCTTGTGAAATTGAAGCATGAAAAATTGCTTATCTACAAAGTGATTCTTAATAACCTCTAGATTTGTAATCCAATTTTAAATATTTAAGATTTTTCCATTAAATTAATTAATTTTCCTACAACAAAGTAAACCAAAATGTATTTTTTCTTAGTGGAGATGAAACACAATATTTGAAATCAGGTAAATTGATTGTGACAATAGGAACGCAAAAAAGTAATGTCTCTATTGAAGATTTATCATATTAAAAGCTATAGTAAAAATATATATAGTTGCAAACATATCTGAAACTAATTGCTCAATAAAATTTTATTGCTCTTAAACAAAAACAAGTTGACATAGACTTTAAAGTAAAATTTATGAAAAATTTCGATAACGTTGACTTTAAAGTCTACTTTAATTTTTTTTGGATAAGAGCATATATGTTTAGTGTAACCCCTACGTAGTCTGTCTGTAGAGATTAGTGTCCTAAAAACAACTGATTTTTGTAGATATCAAATCATCTCGGCTATTGTCACATTTGTCTACAGAATCTGATTACCATCTTGAACAGAAATCCTTAACTAAAGTCTCAGCACATTAATTTGACCAGCACTAGCCAGCAAAGTGTACCAACATCAAGTTTCCTGCCAGATAGTCAATCAATCGATGGTGTACTTGTATCTATTGCAATCTTGCATAATTCTGAAACTCTTTTTTTTGGAGACGTACACAAGTACTGATAGTACCACACAAATCGTATGAAGCAGGTCAAAATAACGCTAAAGTAATGTTGGAAAATACGGGTTTTATAGCGCGTTAGGTACTATTTAACGTCTGAGCTGCAGCTAAGCATCGCTGGTAGTCTCAGTATTGCTTTATATGCCTTCCGTAGTTCAGCCTAAAACCTTCTACAAAGAGTCAGACGTTGCTACATGTTTCTAGCGATATCAAGTAATAGAACCAAAGGTAAACGAACATTTTTATTCTAGCACTTAAAACTAACAAGAAACTTATACACTAATACAGATATAAATGCTAAATATTTTACTTTATAACTCACACACAAGCATTACACACAAATTTCACGAATTAGCTTAAACAACAACTGGATTTACGTACATATATAAATAGAGTTTCTTATGAAAAAATAGTAACGGTGGGACAACAGCATGATTTTTCTTAAAATTATGGGTGCATATGTTTTTGGTAAAATTACTGTTATTGTTTTAGAATGTGTAATACTTTGAGTTCGCTTTGCTATCTCTCAAAAATTCTCAAGAATATGGCCTAAAATACTTTATCATAAAATTTCAGATCAGTCTGATTTTTAATTTTTTTAATATTTAAAACATATCCGGGTATGATGCCACTGACGCAAAGGATAAAAGAGTAACGTTACTGTGACTGACTGACTGATTGACTTATTACCAACGCCCAGCTCAAACGGCTAAACCTATGAACTTCAAATTCAGAGAGCAGGTTAGTCTCACAATGTGTAGGACTAATAGGAAGGGATTTTTGGGAAATTCGAATATTAAGTAGGTAAGGACTTTAGAAGAAGCCAAAAGTTACACTACAAAATATTCCATTAAAACAAATAAGCGAAGGGGTATTTGATACTTTTTTCATTTTCGTGATAAAAATTTCAAAACTGTAATGATGGTACATTTTTAACCAAATTTGTCTTTCAAAGCAACAATCATAACAACAAAAAGTAAATTGTATTCTTCTCTTTTTAAAAAGTTACCAATGTACGAGGTGGTTACTGAAGAAAATATCAAGAAAATCCTCGATATCGTTATGAAAGATCGCCAAGTCAAGTTCCGTGAGATTGTTGAAATGGTAAACATATCATATGAACGTGTGTTCAACATTTTGCATGAACATTTGCATATGAAAAAGCTATTGGCAAAATTAGTGCCGCGTTTGCTCTTTCTTCAAGACAACGCACTGGTTCACACAGCATTATATACGATACTAAAATTGATCATCCACCTTATAGTCAAGATTTAGTTCCTAGTGACTTTTTCCTCAAACGAAGAAGCGATTACCGAAGCTAACGCGTATTTTGAGGAGTTCCCAAAATCGTATTATTCAGATGGTATAAAAAAGTTGGAATATCGTCTTACTAAGTGTATTGAGCAAAAAGGAGAATGGTTTTTGAAAAAAAATTTTTTTTTTTCCTATTTAGGTAGCTTCAATATCAATCCGCCCTCGTATATAGGCCCTTTCTAAAAATTCGAGCAAATAAGAAATAAAATATAATATGTACTCTTACTACTGTTTCTAAGTATACGAGTATACCTTTGTGTAAACTGCAGCATATAAGAATTTTGTTATTGATTTGTTACACCCAATAAAAATCAATTTATAAAAAAAATTTCTCAAGGGAGAAAAGTAGTACCATAAAGAAGATATACGATTGGTAGTTTATATATAAACAATTTTAGTGATATTTTTTATGTTATGTTGAAACCTAGAATTGTGACACTAGAAACAACTATACTGAACGCAATAAGATAAAAGGGATATTATGGTACTTTTTGATTTTTTTAATATTAGGGAACCAAGCATAAAAGGCACAAAAGGAACTGAGTAAAGATAAAAATAAAGAGAGGTGCAAAATGGTATTTTTTATATAATTTAATGATACCTCTTGATTTTATTCGTATTAAAAAACTTAGAATTGAAATTAAATGGTTTAAAACGAAATAAAAAGTTTAAATGGCGACAGTATGATACTTCGCTGACGAAGTACCAGTTATATGCTAATGTTTTTAACAATTTGTTTTTTAATTAAAAAAAAAGCTAAAATTTACTTAATTCAGTTAATTCTTAATGATGAAATGCCTAATAATGCTGGTATTGAAATATTTTCATGTTGTTGTAGCTACTTGCTGAAATATCTCATTAGCTTGCCTTTCAATATAAGAGATTGTTTATATTTACATGCTCGTACATATCATGTCATTGTCAAGGCGGTTAATAATTTACATATTTTTTGTTGTATAAATTTATCTGTTTTTATTTCATTTCATTTTTCTTTTATGGTTTTATCTTACTTAATATGTCCTTGTGTGCTTGTGTGTGCATCTGTTTGTATTTACATATGAGTTTATAAATAATGTGATTTTATTTTATGTGGGTTATACAGGCCCAATTGTTTTTAGCTTTTATTCAGAATTTTATAAATTTATAGCGTGGGGGGGATGGGTTAAGATGCGTGTATATGTTAAGGACATTTCGTAATTGGTTGTCAATAAAACTGTACGTATGGTAAAAATAATGTTGTCTAAGTTATCGTAATTTGTTATACTCACTGAATTCTAGTTTTAAGGGTTATTAACAAATGCAAGTGAGCTATAGAGCTGATTTATGGTTTTCTAGTTTTTACACGCTTAATGCTATTTATTTTAACTTGCCATTGCCACATTAATAGTTGTTGACTCTTTTTCTCATTAGAAAGTTTTGTTTTGTTTTCTTAAGACTCACTGTAAATCTAAAACAAAAAACGCACTATCAATCAACCATTTAAAACCCCTGCTGTTGTAACACACATTTAAAGCCATGCCTGGATGCAATAATTTTTTATTATTAACAGTATATTAGGATTACACATAATCAGTTTAAATTTAAAAAAAAATTACAAAATATTCTTATTAACATAGAAATTTTTTAACGTAGTAAAATAGAATTTATTTAGAAGCAGAAAGGAATATTGTTTAGAGTGTTTGGTTGATATTCTTTAAGCTCTGAACTAAAAATATATTTTAATACACAAATTAACACAATATGTATGAAAAAATATTGCCAGGCTGATAGAAATATTTTTGAATCGTCTTCCATTTGAACTTAAATCAGAAATTTTGTTTTCGACACCCAGGCTGTTTGAGGCGGATATATCTGCAGATGATTTTTCACTTTGATAAACGAGTAAAAACTCCTCTGACATAGCAGCAGTTAACACAGTAATATTTGCGGCTAAAAGTCTTTTACCCTGCCCCTAGTGAGAAAAGACATTTGACTTTTTTATTTAAGATTTGAATACAGGAAACTACTCGTAGTTATTACATTGGTAATAATTATTTAAGTCTTTTCTTTTTTATAGTTAAGATTTGGATACTTATTGTAATTTTCTTATAGAAAGATTCAATAAAAAAAATCTTTTATAATCAAAAATATATCTCTTTTTTCTCAGAAAAAATTTCATTAAAAAAAAGTGATTGACTACTACGACTAAAACTGAATTAAGAAACTAACACCCCAATGCAAAAGGAATATTAAAATCTAAAAGCATGAGAAAAATAGTTTAACTAAATTAGATTAAAATCTTGATTATTTGACCTTTTCTATCTGAAAATAAATAAATAAATATTGTTTAAGCTTTTAGGTCTTTTTTATATACGAGTATTTAAAAAAAAAATATTTTCATTGAGAAAGACACACGAAGGCGAGTCGAAATATTGGAAATTAATTTAATAATAATTAAACTATATAAAAAAGACCTAAAAGCTTAAAAAATATTTATTTGTAAATTAGATTGCGTTAAGCCATGATCTGTATAAAATTTTTAAAAAATTCTGAGATACTTAGCCCTGCATAGCCAATGTTAGTCCTTTCGACTAACACAGTTTACTTTTTTATCGTAACATTTTTATCCCATTAACTTTCGTTTTGTCTATACATATAAAAGAAGTTGATTTAGTTTAGAAGAAAAAATGGCTAAATCTAGCCTTAAAAAGGCTAAAATGGTAATGCTGGATACTACCATCGGCACAATATATCCGACAATTGGTATTTACAAGGCATAATTTATAAGAACGGCACGAGAAAGGCAGAAAAAAATTAAAATTTTATTTTAAGCGCCGATAATGCGACCGCTTGTTTGCTCGATTCTAGCCAATAAAACTAAAAATGGTCCCAAAATTGTTGGTAACTTAATAGTCGATCAAAATTGGTGATGGCCACCGATATAAGTACTATTTGAAAAGCTATGCAAAAATTAAGTTTTTATAGAAATAAATAATATGTACACATAAACTACTAAAATTAATTCTATATCTCATCCATATAAATTATTGGTAGTCAAGAAAGCATTTTTCTGTTTCCCAAAAAGATCAAATAAGTCCTCACATGAACTATATAATTAAAGCTATCTAGCATCTGAAAATATTCTTAAATAGATAACAAAAAAGACAAAGCCTAGCAAAATATTGCAGAGCTTTTTCCACAGCTTGGGGTATAGGGCTGCTAAGAAAAATAAGGGCCATATTTTATACAGCCATGCAAAATGTTATTTTATGTTAACGATTGACAGCAGAAATCATGATTTATTTTAAGTAACTTCTTTTCTTTTTAGTTCTGTTAAATTTTATTATTTGTTTCTTCTTTTCCAGAGCATATCAATGCAGTGTTTTATACAATTTTAAAATTGAAAAAAATTTAGAGAAATTAAGATGAATTTAACAATAAAACATGATAGTGTGAACGTATAGTTGTAACGCAGTTTATTTCTCAGCTGAGGTACGCTCAGTCTGTCCAGGGTCTTTTAGTACTTCTTCGGCTCTTGGCTGAAGATATACGAATAAAACAACCCGTCGACTTAAATACTTCGGACTCGACTAACTAAATACCATTCATTAAAAATAAATTTAATCAATTGGATCCGAACGAGGGTAAATGCTTCAGTCCCCGATCGGCTAACTACCACGACCAAATCTACAGGAACAAAGTTCGTGTTGAAACAAAAACTCTGCTTCCCCACTTGTTGTTAAACTTGACGATTTATACATTCTTCACTTTGTACTAAATGAGAATTATAAGTGTTACTCTTATATGACTTATATCATACAAGGCGTACGCTACATAATTCGGGTTGGTCTGTTGAGTTACTTAAGTTTATAACGTCATGTTACATAGTACCGAGTATGGCAGTGGTTTTGTTTTGGCCGATATGAACCGAAATGTGAATACTCAAAAATAAAACGTGATAATATTTGAAATGCATGACTGTACACATAGTGGGATCCTACCTTAAAGGGTGCTTTTTAAGTCCAAAAGAAATTAAAATTATAAAAATTAAAAACAAATAAAGTACAAGGTTTAGTTTTAAACAAATGATTGTTTTTTTTTTTTTGCTTAAGATATAATCTATGAACATGAGGGCCAGAAGTTGGAGGCCTGTTTAGTCCCTTGATGTTATCTTCAGAAAGTTGTATTTAAAAAACAGGTTCGAGGGACGATTTATTCAGATAAACTATATGCACTATCTCACGTAGCCATCTTCCCTTAAATCTGTATAATCTGGTAATGTTGGTGTCAATATGTGACTATTAATTTGACAGTTGATCCATTTGTAAATGCGATAATGCTTTAAAAACAACCTTTATCATAGTTTTTCTAAAAATCAGTAATTTGAAATCAGAAAAAAAAACTATTTTCATTTTCATGATTCCAAAGCCAAAGTAAATATTTTGTTATGATTTTATTTATTTTAATACTAAAAGTAGTCATTTTTAAATTAAAAAGAAACCGTAACTTATTTTGTAAATTTGCTTAAATAAAACCTGCAATAAGATTAGATAATGATGGATTTTTAAAAATATCAGTCTTTTGTTAACAAAAAAAATTTAGCTGGAAATCATTCAATTTATCTATAAGGAAAAACTTAATTTTGTAGCCAATTTCAGCAAATTTTCTACTTTCTGTCATATAAATAATACAGACTAATAATATTTAGATACTTTACCTTTTTAATGCTAAGCTTTGAGAAGCAAAGTGCGTATATGCGTGTATAAAAAGTCACTAACAAAAAGACATATTTATGAATGCATGAATAAATAAAAACTTTGTTAGCTTATCAGATTTCCTTGAATACATCTAAAAAGGTTTTTTTTTTTTGTGATTTGCCAAATGGGAAATTATTATATAATATCCTTTAAAATACGTTGACAGGAGCAAGTTACAAAAGCTTTTTGGCTTTAAGCCTAAATATGGAAATACAGCTCTAAGAAACTTAAAAGATTATTGATTTTGTGTTTTCTACTTAGTCTACCTTCTGATTTGTATTTTTTTTTTTACTGTTAGTAATGGTAACGGGCTAATCCATATAACATTGTCACCAAATTATAAAAGCCAGCTTATATACAATAATATTCAAACCAAATTGTGAACACATTAGAATAACTTAAATTAGAAATACTTATTCCAGGAAGAAATAAAATGCGAAACCATAGTTTTAGTTTGTTTATTTTATAAACGAAAACACATTTTCATTTTAAAAAACAGGTCCTTAATAGATAAGTATAATTTTCTTTTCTAAATATAAAAAACATCCCTTAATATAAACAGAGTTGTTTTTAAAACAATTTTTTTTTCTCCCTAAAAAACCAAAGTTTTAAAGTGTGCACCATATCACCATATAATTATTTTTAATATTTTCATCAATTAAACTGTTCAGTGCAAGTGAAATAATCACCCGTATTCCACTTGCTGCCGAAAACTTACTCGTCGTTTTTAGTTCAACTTCGGTTTTCCTCGTCGTCGTCATCACTTCGAACTGATTTAGTATTCTATAACAGCATGACTACGACAACGACAGTTTATCGTTTTTGTTTTTAATGAAACAAACATCTCTAGCATTTCATTCAACTGGTTTATATGTTTTGAATTTTTGTGACAAAATATTTTTCGTTTGTGATTAAAATTTATATTGAAGTGATAAAGAATAAAAGATAATCTTGTATTAGAAAGAAAACTTATCAAGAAGCTACATTAAGCTTTTTATCAACTCACCATTAAAAGCGAATTTAAGATTGTCTGGTTCAGTCTCTGATTGCACTAGGAAAGTGCATTTATTTAATAACATTTTATTCTCAATTTGCTTTGAAATTAATAGCCTCTTCAGACATACACCTTAATTGAGCAATTAAGCATTTTTCACAATTATCGCCTTTATTGAGTTCAATTTATCATACAAATTTCCATTAAATAATTGCTTAATTAAAAATTGATAGGACGTAAATGAAGTCAAAATCAAAATGCAACTCTTTGTTGTGCCTATAAATATCAACTCAAAAGTGAGAAAAGTTAACATTTTCAGTATTAAAAAAAAAAAAAACCTAACTAAATTTAAAAATAAATGTCATAACAAAGAACTAAGAGTCCAAAGTTACCTGTAAGTAAATTTTATAAAATTTTTATTGAAAATATTTTTTAAATAACTAATTTCTTGTAGTCAATAGCAGCAAAATCAATTAAAAGTAGAACTGAGTGGATGGAGGGTAGTAAAGTAGTTATGCTTGATTTGTGGTAAGAGCGAATTGATTTCCCAACGCCAAATAGTTCGGAAACTACTCTACACTCCCCAAATGAACTATACGCTTTGGTAATGGAATCGCACTTCGCCACGTTGTATCCATTTTTTTTTGGAAATTATTAATCAAGCCACATAATACCTTAAAAAATTATCATTTTTGCAATTGCAATTGCCTTTCCAAGATAATGATTTACGTTTCTGTAAATTTAAAACTAATTTTGATTAAAAAAAGAAATACAAAACTATTCCAATTAATTCTACTCACCAACTTCCACAAAGACCTTTGAGTTGCGTTATACTTTAAAACTGCAAAAAGCAATAGTTGCTGTTTTCTTAAATTATGAAGAACCAACTTGTTTTTTTTTTTCTTAACAAAGCTAGTTTGCCTTCAAAATTGGATTGCACTGATCAGAACAGTTCAATATTTTTGGTATAAGCTACCAAAATTTTTTTTAAATCTGACTTTCTCTTCTTTTTTTATTTTATAAATACTCAAACATATTTAGAAAAAAAAGTTACAATATTTTCAGTTGTCAAACGCATTTAGCGTAAACTTAATTGAATATACGAGTATGTGTCGTTCATTGTAACAGTGAATTATCTCCTTGTAATTAAATTTCAAGAAAACGAGCCTTTTGAAAAGAGGAAAAAAAACAATTTTTTTCAGTGTTTTTTTATTATTTCTTGTTTAATACAAATCAAAGTTATAATAATTTGTAGAAACTGATAATAATCAACTTCAACAAATTTAATAAACGAAGTTAAATTTTTTTTCTGGAGTTACTTCACTGTTAAAGTGAGAAGTTGCTTTTCAGTCCTATATAATTTCGTCATCAGATGAACGTTCCTCGGCATTACGTGTACATGAACGAGTTGGTATATCTGAGGGAAGATTTTTGTAATAATGGTGGTAAACCGGTGGGATGTATTGTAGAAGGTTAAGCATATCTTTCTCTTTTGCGTTAGTAATTGGTCTCCTTGAAGAATAGAGTGGGTCTTGTTGAATATTGTACAAGTGAGCATGTCGTCCTTGCTTTTTTTACATAAATCTACTTTACATAAATCTACGATTTCTTTCAAATCTAAGCCATCATAACCGCAAGTGGTTTTTTTTTACTTTAATTTTTTAATAATTTTTCAAATTGAAATTTTGAGATATAAAACAGAAGCATTTAAATAATTAAGATATATTTACAATTACAATAAAAGTATTATATTAACGAAGCTTGAATATTTATGACAATAATTAAAATCAGTTTCCCAACCACAAATAGCATGTATACAATTTTTATGCTTAACCAATACGGATTACATTCTGCTATAACAGAATACAAAAATAACTCTTTGAAATTAAAAGGCTTGCTCTTTTTAAGGCCCTAAAGTAAATACAAAAAATATTGTTAAAAAAATTTTATATTTTTTATTATAATTAGAAGTATTTGCTAGCAAAATAGGTAAGTGAAATGGTCTACTATTTTTTTTTTTAAATCAGAAAATGAAATTTTATGAAATGAAGCATAAAGTTTTTTTTTTTAATTTATTTTTAAAACATCTTTCCGAAAAAGAAAGCCATTTAAAACCATTAGCATATTTATTTTGCTATAAAACAAGGCCAATTAAAAGGCTTAATTGTAATAACATTTTACTTCTTTCTTTGTACGAGCTTAAATTTGTTTGTGTTGTAGAATACAATTGAAGTTAACATTACAATTTCACTCACACTTAAACAAATCCGTTGTTGTACAAGTTTGCAGTTTTATTATGGGTAATTGTTAAGCATGTTTGTATGTTGATTTTGTTGTGTGATATAAACACGTACGACAGTAATAAATAAAAATTAATTGGTTTTTTCACTCTCTGCTTTGCCATAATTGCATTGTATTGCATTTTAAGTGAATTTATTTTTGAGAGTAATGGTGTGGGTATGGGTGTGGATGTGAGTGTGTGTGGGAGCAGTTGGTTGTTTGGTGTATTTAAAAAATTATGAATGGGATTTTTTGTATAGAGTTAATGACAAATAGCTCAATTTTTTTTTCTTCTCCTTTTTTTTTGTGTTGTGTGGAGCTTGAAGGACGATCTCTTGAAAATAAATTTAAGAAAAAAATTCCATTTAATCTTGTTGTAAGTTACTAAGAATATGCTTTAATTTTAAATTACTTAAAAGTAAAATTCATATTAAAAAAAACTTGTATTATAGATTTATGACAATATGCAATAAATATATACAGCCTTATTCAGAGAAGAAAATTAGTTTTTATATGATATCTACTCTAGTTAATAAAGGCTTTAAGCTAATAATCCTATATTAACATTTTTATATTCAAGGAAGGTTTATTAACTAATATGCTCTTTAGCAAATTTTAAAATTCGATTCTGGCAATACTATTGTTTTGATTTGCCATTTTGTGTATTATTGCTGTGCATAAAAGATTAATAAATTATTCGGTATTCGCAAATATATATTTCAGTCGTACATTTTTTTCTTATTAAGCCACAGAAAGATTATTTAATTTAAAAAACAGTGTATATTACAACATGTTTACTAGTTTATCTTTAAAAAAAATAAAAAAGTAACAAAATTATATATGTAATTTATGTAACCTCTTCACAACAAATAAAAAGAGAAATAGTTACCCATTACTTTTTTATTTGTTTTGATTTTATACACGTCACTGAAAATTAAAATTTAAAATTGGTGAATTTGTCTTACTTTTACCAAAACAATTGTGATAAAAATGGAAAGTATTAAAAGAAAAAGGTGTGATTCCATTTTTTTTAATTAATTAATACTTTTTTTCAGTAAAATAAAAAAGTTATTTTTAATTAATTTTTTTTTAATATACGCTCTAGGTCTAGAGAGAGCTCTAGAGAGACCATAGGTCTATATTTAAAAAAATTTTAATTAAAAATCATAGAAAATAACAAGGTCGAAAAAATTATCAAACAAATAAAAAAGTTATATTAACATTTATTTTGTTTGCACACAATGTAATAAAAAAAACAAAAACAAACACAGCTTAATATAGCTTTAAAGTAGGGTCATTTGGGGATTTAATAAAGGTTTACCATAGAATTATTAAGATTAAAAACGTCTCTGAATATAAATTAAGCGATTTTAACTTAATAACGGCTTGCAAACCTATATTAAGTCTCTCTGAATAAGGCTGATAGTCTCTATCCCCCTTATCCAAAAAAATTAACGTAGACTTTAAAGTCTACGTTATTGAAATTTTTCATATAATTTTGTCATAAATTTTACTGTAAAGTCAACGTCAACTTTTTTTGGATAAGAGCATTAAAATTTAAAATAGCTCTTAAAGAAAATTAAAACTTGTATTCAAAATCCAAAAATAACTTTTAAATAGTTGTTATAAATACATTTTAAATTTTTTTACGTTTCTGTCTGGTAACTCTTTTCAGTTTTAGCTCTCAGTATGAAATTAGTGATAACAAAATATATATAAGCAAGTAGTTGTTCTTATCACTGTATGTTAGAGAACGAGACAATTTAAGTTCTAATAAAAAAATTTTATAATAGTATTTTTGCTTTCTATAATTATAAAGTTATAAACAAATCTAAAGATTAATTAATTAATTAATAATTAATTAGTGATACTTAAAATGTCCTTAACTTAATACAAGCCTGCTGCAAAATAAACTGCGTTGCTTTTTTTTCGAAGTTTTGTGCAAAAAGTGAATGTGTTTTGTTAAAAATAAAATTTATAAAAAATTAAAAGAATAAATTGTATAAAAATTAATATAATGTCTTATAGGGATTTTACACATGTTAAAATTTTCATTGGATTTTTAATTTGTCAGTTACTTTTTTAATTTTTTTTTTTTTTTTTTTTTTTGTTCGCATGCACAAAAATACGCAGCTGACACAGTGAAAAGCACATGAGGAAAGCCGTATAACCGTCAAATGTCTATCCTAATTTTTGGACATATTATTTTCACACACAATATCACAATTTCTCATTAGATTTGATTTTTTTACAAATAGTCTTACTCAGTAATACAGTTTAAAATAGTAATAATAGGCTGTGAGTGTAATAAAATTTATTTTAGTAAATTGTTTGTCATGATCGCGCAACAACATATTTTTACTTTTTTAAATTTTTACTACATGAAAACGTACAGCAAACTTCTCTATCAGAGAGGAAAAATATATAAGCAGATGATAAATTTTAATCCTTAGTTATTTCCCCACAATATTGTCCAAATTTCAAGCAGCAAAATATAATCAAAATCTGCACTAAAAATAGAATTCATTGTTTTGAAAGTTAACATGAGCGTTAACGCAGTCAAAACTTTTAAAGATGTTGCGTAAAATTCTATTGAATTTTTATTAATTTTTGCAATTTTTTTTAGGTAAGACCTCCTTAAAATAAATTGATAATATGAAATTGCTCTTAACCAATTCATATTAAAAATCCATTTATATTAAATATGCACGTGGGAATGTGTTGCTCACACAAAGCAGACACTTGCTTTTGCAGTTTCAATTAAAATTTATTATTCTTTATATATTTAGTTTATATTTGTTTTCCGTTTTTTATTTTTACATTTACAGAAAAAAAGCCATGGTCACAATGGAAGGACAATTTTTAGTGCGACAAATTTATGACGACGAAATTACATACAATTTAATTGGTGCAGCTGTGGAAATTTTAAGTGAGTACAAAAGTTTACCACAAGTATTAATTGTTTCAATTATGCATACATCATTTATTTAAAAAAAAAGTTATTTTTAATTAAATTAAGTGTGAGATGGTTTATATAAAATTAAATTTTTATTAAGTTTTTAATTTTTTATTTGACTTATTATAAAATAAATAAGATTTATCTACAACAGTGAAAAAATAACTTTGGGCGTGTCTATTGTATTTGCTATCAATCAAAAGTTCAGTTATGGCTACTGACAGCTTTTAAATGTAACAACAGAATTTAATTTTGTTTGTTCCAACTCAAAATTTTATTGGTAACAAATTTAATTCTCACAATAAAATTTATTTTCTGTGCGAATAGCTAATATCTTTCTTTCATCCATTTTACTCCCTTACAGAAAGCAACTGAAAACTATATTTGTTACCAGTGAAAACTTCAGTTGTGATAAATAAATATTTTAGTTTTATTAACCAGATTTCGATAATTAAATCTAAGGTTTAGTTCTATTAAATATATATTTATAGTTGTAACACTGATTTTGTATTGTAAAGATTAAAATATTCGACTATTACAACTGAATTTTTGATTGCCAACAAACTTAGTTCTCACAACCGAAGTTATTTTGCATGTATTAAAAAATGTTATTCATAACACTTTTACTAAGAAAAACTTAAGCCAAAATTCAAAAGACACACGAAAAAAGAAATTATTTCGGTAGTACGAATTGCATTTGTTGCCTTTAAAAAGTTCAATTGTGTTAATCGAATTTTTTAGTTTCTGCAATAAAAATTATTAAGATAACTTTTTTCATTGCAACTAAAAGATTCAATGAATGCAAATAAATATTTGTAATTGTAAGAAATGCTATTCTCACAATTGAAATTATTCCCTGTGTGCAAAAAGTGTATTTCATACATTTCTTTGTTTTTCTTTTTACAGACATACCAGCTGATGATATATTAGAATTATTTGGTAAAACATTTTTTGAATTTTGCCAAGATTCTGGTTACGATAAAATACTACAGGTACTGGGAGCAACACCTAGGGATTTTTTACAGGTGAGTTGTCATAACACAAAAATCAAAACTCTGAGTGACCGAAAAATAAATCAAATATATGAAGAATAGATGATGTGAGAAGTTATGCATCTACACTGAGAAAACAACTTTAATTGTGAGAACTAAATTTGCTGCCAATCAAAAATTCAGTTGCAATAATAGAATTTTTTAATCTCAACAATAGAAAATTGGTCTTACAGCTTGACATATATTTGAGAGAACTAAATTTTGAATTGTACTATCGAATTCTGATTGTTACAACTAACAAATTTGATTATCACAAAAAAAATTTTTAATTGGAAACAAATTTAGTTCTCACAACCGAAGTTGTTTTCTGTGTGTATCTGAAAAGAGAGCGAATGCGTTTTTAGACTCAGAACTATTCTGCAAGATAAACAAAACCTTTACTTGTACTTCACTATACGAATGGGGAAAAATGAGATCTATGGGACTGCTGAAGAGCTCAAGCGGAAGCGCGACAGTCAAGGAGACATATTATGTTTTTGTCAATTTCATCGGAAACGAAATTAAGCCCTCAATTGCTAACAGAATATTTTTTAGACTCAATTACCGCATGAGTAAAATCAGAATGGTACAAGATGATAACTGTTAACTCTGTCAAGAAAAACAGATATTCTGAGCTAACTAGTATACTGATCCCAGAACTACTAGCTAAAAGCAATCCCACAATAATTATGACATTGGTGAGAAGTGTAGAATAGTTTTAGCTGGGCACTGGGTTGCACAATATATTTTTGGGCTTAGGGTGCTTTTACAGTGCGTAACTATTATTTATTTAATAAGAAGACTTGTACCATCTGATATACTTTTTAAGTTTTTCATCAAGATTAATTGTAAGCGCTTTAAAATGTTTTTGTTTTGTTTCGTAGAGAAAGATGTTATAAGGGCATTGAAAATACTTGTTAAGCAGATTAATAATTGTAAAGAAAATGCAGATTTTTCAAACAAATATGTAGGTGTATATAAGCGCTTCATGTTGTGTGTTTTGAACTGACTAAATATGTTTTTTTCTTCTAATACTCTAATGAATACTGAATAAAACGTTTCATATTTCCTTGCACTTCCTGTTATTTGTAATTCCGTTTTGTGCCGAACAAAACTATATTAAATAGAAAATGGTGAATTCACATTCGATTTGTTTTCAATTTGATTCGTTTATTTATTAGTTGTTGGTTTATTTTATTTATTTTTTTATTTGATTTGTTCCTGTTACTTGCTATTCATATGATTTTAATATAAAAAAAAAAAAAAAACAACGTGAAATAAAACACTGCTATGGGCTCTGTGAAAATGTTTGTTGTATGCGCTTGGATGATTTCTTGAATATTTCTACTGCTTCCTGTGCGATACCATTGAAACTCTTGTCGATTGATGCTTTCATAATGCAATCAATTTTTTTTTATTTTGTTTCCACTACAACTTCATGCTACCGTTCATGCACCTCGCTTTGATTTATCCATATACTCGTACATCCATCTACAAGCACTTGAACAATAATAAATTCATACAATTGATGATGATGATTGCATTTCTTTTTTGATTTTTTTCCTTTTTTTATTAGTAAAAATTGTTATTTGTTATTGTTCTTGTTGTGGCTCGTTTATCATATAATAATAAACATTGAAAAATTAAAAATGTTTCTTATACTTTGTGCTCATTGTGACCATCCCATTTTGCGGCCCATACAGCATTAAGTTGAATACAAGTTAAATGATACAGTGCGGTAGCATGAAAAATTCAGGCAAAATAAAAATTGTTTTGATTTTTTTTAATTACTTATTTAATCAACAAAAACTGATACATACACTGCACTGGCGAGTCAGAGGTTAAATTAATTTTCAATTAAAATTGCATTGAACTTGAGTGTGTACGTCCAGCATTAGTAAAATGAAATTAATGAGGACGGAGGTTACATATATTGATTGATACTTTATGGGTTTTTTTGTTCCCTGCAACTATGTCAATTAATTGAAATTTAAATTGTTTTTGTTATAAGTATATAAATATTTATTTTATTAGTTATCAATATTTAATATTAAGCATTAACTCTTAGATTAAATTTATAAACTTTAAACCCGCAAGTCCCATACTGATAGGCTAGCGCGCTACCCATCAATCTACAGGGCTCTCTATAAAAATAAATAAAATTTTACTGACATTCATTATTTTTTAGTATTTCGTCTTTTTGGAAAGAAATTGATCAAAATAAAATCTCTTTTTAGAATTTGGATGCCTTACATGATCATTTGGGAACTTTATATCCTGGCATGAGAGCCCCATCATTTCGCTGTACAGAAAAAGATGGCTCATTGCTGCTTCATTACTATTCAGAGCGTCCAGGCTTAGAACATATAGTAATTGGTATTGTAAAGGTAAATTCTATTGTAACTGATATAATAGGAGAATATGAAAGGGAGCTTAGTTATGCTCCCAGAGAAAAATCAGAAGAGTAATAAATTAAAAAGCAAAAAGAGAAAAAGAAGAAGAGACCTGAGCCAAATGCTGCTTCTAATCATGGCAGAATTATACAAAAATACAAAAACAAAAGGCGTCTCTTATCTCCTATGTATCAAATACATATACTGCTAAAAGAGAAAGAATCAATGTAATGCACTCATACATTTAAACTTTCTATGTATGTATGGGTTTAAAACATCGGCTAGCATACAAATTTTGACGTTTACTACAGATAGCAGGAAATGTACGCTGTTCTACTGTCAGTACCTTGTTAATTCTGCCATGATTCTAATGTAGCTAAGTAGCCCACGAACTCACACAGTCGCTTCATTAAGGTGAAGTTCACGCTAATCCTCTAGTGCTACCCAAAAGCAGAGAAGATATTTTATAGTCTCCTCCTGGTTCTCATTCTAATAACAGCAGTAGTATAATATTTTGATCCAGTAAAAAAAAGTTATTTTCTGCTTCATTTTAATTATTCGAATTATTTAAAAGTAAATAAAATTTAAAAAAAAATGTTCTGTACTAGAAGAACATAATTTTCTTTATGTGCTGTTTGTGCTAGAAATTTTTGTATAAGAACATTAAATTTTTTTAAGTTGGCCGCTTGTTATATAGAACCAGCACCACATTCATTCTCTAAATAAAAATGTCTTCTCGACATTTAAAAAGTTAATTTTAACTGAACTCTTCTGTTCTTTGCAAGCAAATGTTTGCTTGAAAAAACAATCATTCTTTCTGATATTTTTATTAGACATGATGCTTTAGCAAAACTTATTACATGAAAGCCCCTCAAAAAGTTTTAGCAAAAAACCATTAAAAAACAGTCAATATGTATCGTTTTTAAATTTTCTAAAATTTAATATGGTTTTTCTTGTTTACCAGGCGGTTGCCTCTAAATTGCATGGAGTTGATGTGGAAATTGAAATTGTGAAACGTAAGGGAGATCCTGTTGAAGAGGATGAAAAGGATGAAGTATTTCTACATCAAGTACAGCAGCTACAGCAACAATCAAATGCTTCCCTAACATATACAAACGAAGAAAATAACAATCATAACAACAACATTAATCTTAATAACAACAACGATGCACCACCCGCAGATAATTTTACAAATAACAAAAGACAAGGTTAGTTGTTGGTCTGTATGCCATCAAATTAGAAAATAAAGCCTCCTTAGCTAACTTTATATATATTTGATGATCCTAAAAAAAAAAAAAATCAAAGTTTATTAAAGAAAAAACAAATGTTTTTTCGACTCATTCAGTAAGCATGAAATTTGCAATAAAAGAGACGAACATCATTTGAATTGCTTCCCTAAAATTGTTTGTTCTACACGAAATTTTCTTTTACCATAAATTTTGCTTGAATTTGGCTTTTAAAAAAATTAAAAATATTTAAGACATATTTACAAACAAACTACTCACGATGCAACAGTTAATAAAAAAAAGTTGTTTATAAAGTTGGGCGTTTTGTTCACAAGCGCTACAGATATTATATCGTCGTTGAAATTTGGTATTTTCTGCACAAAATACACAGGGATTATGTAAAAATCGAATCGAAGAAAGTGTCTGACTATTAGGGTACAGCAATAACCACTATTAAATTTTGACTAACAAAAAGTTTCTTCAGCAAAAATTTTTGTTTCTAAATAAAAAAATTTTTTTCAGTTTGTTTTTTCTTTCAAAATTCTCTAAAAATCGGTCAGTAATAAAATAAATAAGGTGGGTTTTTAATGTTTAAATTTCTATTTTTCAACCGATTTCTCTAAAATTTAGTTCAAAGTCTCGATGTGAAATACAGAGCATATCAGTCAGTTTAATAGTATCATAACTTAAAACAGTGTTTTATTAATTTAACAAATTAATAATTTCAATATCTTAATTGAGATTCTCAAAAAAAATATTTTTTAAAATTAAAATTAACTCTTCTTTTTAGCATAAAATATATAAAAATTTTCCCATAGCAAAGTCAGAAAAGGGCAACATTTAAATGACTTTTCTGTAAAATATGTTTCTTTTTTCATTAAGACAGTTTTAAAGTTAAGATATTTTTAATTATTATTATTAACGCCATCCATTGTATATAAATATTTAAAATAAAATTTAATTTTTTTTCTTCTTTCAAATGTTGAAAGACTGCAGTATTTAAAGTATTCGCGTTCACTTGAATTGGCTACTTATGGAAGGCTACTATTAAAAAATAAAAAAATTTACATTTCTGTGTTAATAGTTGAAGCAAATGTCCTTGACGAAAATCTTTCATAAGCAACTGATGCCTCATAAATAAATACACGAGTGTACTTTATTTAAATGTAAATTTGTACATTCATTTCATTTACAGATCAATGCCCATTTACAAGAAAAAAATCACATTCCGCCTCCTCAGCAACGGCTACAAGTGCGGATAGTTTTGATTGTGAAGATAAAGAGCAGAAATGCTTACGTTTATTAAAAAATAAAAGTGATGATATTGAACGTTACGATCATGTACAATTTTTAATACGAGAAATATCTACGAATAATAAAACAGACAGTGAAATATGCGGGGTAAGAGACGAAGCAGGCAAAGAGCCACCAGATGAAATCGAAAATTTTTGTGGAGGTAAAAATATTAATTCAATTTAAACAAACCAATATATTTAATTTCATATTCATGATGTAATAATTCTTGTTTTAATAAATAATTTTCTTCTAATTTTTTTTCATATATTCTGTACCAGCATCTTTAATATCACCAGCAACATTTTGTAAAATTTTTCCATTTCATCTCATGTTCGATCGTCAAATGAAAATTGTACAAGCAGGCAAATCGGTATCAAGAGTTTTACCACGGTAAGTTTAACAACAACAAAATAAATCAAATTGTAAAAATAGTACCAACTTTTATTAGAGACTCATACTGACATGAAAAGAATATTTCATTAAAACATTTCTCATAAAATTCTATTTCAAGTTTTTGTTAATCAATACTTTTGCTGGCCTTAATTTTAAACTTAATTTTTCTAAATGGTATTCCAGTTAAAATTATCCATAGCAAAACATGCTGGTAAAAGAAAGAACTCGTTATGCAGGCATTATGATTTCAAACAAAATTATAGATTTGATTACATAAGAATATTTCAAAACCATGTCGACCTTCTTGCATGCATATACGTACATAAAGGGTGATTCAATATTGGTTTGCCCATTAATTTATTTTAAAAAATGTTATCAAAGAAAGGTTGTGTCTCAAAATATTTAGCATGATGATATACAGAGAAGTGTAAGTGCATAACCAGAATTTGTTACTTTTTATTTAACTCATACAATGCCGCTGCTTTCGTAATTCTGTATTTCTTGTAGGGAATGCTTTAACTTATATAGTTCTATCATCCTCGTAATAATTTGCAAATAAAATAGTTCTATGATATACGGACACATTTTGGACTGTTCTTTTGGACTGTCATTTTGTTCACTAAAAATTTATGAGGTAAAACTGTGACACGTAATACTAGCAAGAATTTCAGAGTTTCAAATCACAAGTTACTTTAATCTTGTAATAAAATATTTTGTCGGCTACAATTCAGCAGCTCCATTGAAACGCACACAAAGAAATAATGTGATTCAATATGGTCACCGCAGACATAGTTTGTTCTTCACTACATTGTTATTGTTAATTTAAGCACCTAAACATTATTATGATCAACATTAGTATAATATTTTTAATCATACTATGTTTACCGTCATTGATGTGGATAAGTTTATCACATTATTTTTGATAAAAATTTTATTAAAACGATAAATATGTGAATAATAAACATTTTATGATTACAAAGAACATAATATGTTTAATTAATTGAGAAAAATATGGTTGAAAATAAATTGTTAGCTTTTTCTCTTTCACAACCATAGAAATAATGAAAGTGTAAAACGAAAACTAAAACGGGGCTTTGTTGCTGAGGAGGTTGAGTGGCGAGTTAATACTTCTTAACTTAACTCCTTGTAGAGTCAAAAAAAATTTATTTAATGTGCTGTTTTTATAACACAAGAGAGCAGCTCGTCTCTAAATTTGATATGAAAATTACTCAAATATTGAGTGTTTTTCATGAAAATTTTTTTAGACGAGTTGATGGCTTGTATTATAAAAACAGCCCAGTAATGTTCTTTTATTCAAAACAATAAAAAAAAAAAAAAATCAATAGAATAAAAAAGTTTTTATTTTATAAAAATTTTTAATAAAAATTAAAAAAAAAAAATTGGTCCTGACCGACATTTACAGGTGAGAGGCAATTTTAATGTGTCTAATCAATAAACTTATTGTGACAATAGTCCCTAAGTTTAGTAGATATTCAGGCTTCAAAGACTTCTTCAGTTTATTTGTCCAGTATATCAGAGGGTTTTAGAGTATAAGGCCTTAACTAAAGAAAACAGATTCAAATTAGACCACTACAGCTACACAGTATATATTCGATTCAACTGATTCTCATATTTTCCAAATGATTCAATGCGCAGTAAGTCGCTTGTTCTGTTCCGACAATGAAATGTAATGAATTTTTTCGCTACCCTGCCTACCTAGTATTGTTATAGTTTTTCTTTCACGAGAGTGGTAAATATTAACCAGCATATTCCGAAAACTCAATTTAAATCACCCTATATACATTGCAACAAACAATACTTTTTAGGTCTACGAGTATTACCCAGTTGACCAGTTTAAAGGCCGTCTGCATCATGACAGTTCTGGCTACGAGACTTTTTCTCCACTTCCAAACAAAGACTTGATTCAAGGCTTAAATCTTCAACACTGCAAAAAAAAAAATATACGTTGCAGTGCATATGGCTCAATTTACTAAAGTAATAAAATACAGTGAGAAAAGAAGCTCAGAAATCTCACTTTAATTTTGTGATACTTATAGAATTAAAAGATTCTTAAAGGCACATGTGTGTCTCCATAGCAAAAAGTTGTAGAATATAAATTTAAAACTTTTTAAAGCCTTAGAATTAATTAAAAGTTTTATATTTGTAAGAAAAAAGTAGAAAGAAAAAAATTTACTTTTGCAACTTTTAGACTTTTATTAGTTCCCAAGCTTACTAACAAGTATGCTTATCCTCATTTTCTTCTTTGAATTTTTATAGTCGTTCTCACAACACAAGTTTTATTGCTTAAGTTTTGTTCATGTTTTTTGACGAATGAGAGAACAAAAGTGAACTTCAAGTACAGGTGGGCCAAAAGAAGTCATCCTGAAATGTGTGCCGTTACTCCATCCTGTTGGAACCACATGTCCTCCAGTCCTAATTCGTTCAATTGGGGCAGAAAAAACTCGGTTAACATGTCCCTATAGCGCGCACCGTCTACTGTTGTCGTTTGACCAGCCCTATGACTCATCCAGCGCACCATGCGGTCACTTTGAGCGGGTGTAATGGCTCCTCGTGCATCAGTCGTGGATTTTTGGTACCCGCTGAGGTGGAAATGAGCCTCTTCGCTCATTATTATTTTGGGCGAAACATCGTCCACTTCGATTATTCCGCGTTCTTGAAAAATGTATTGCTAAATGTCTTGTTCACTTGTATTCTACATTTGTCTAGTTCAGATTTGACATTGGCCGTCACTTGCAAAAATAAGACCATCTTCCAACAGGGTGATTTCTTTTAGCCCAACTTGTATTTACAGGTATGTATTCGTTTCTACACTTTTTTCCCTTCTTGTTCGCAAAGTACGACTTTTATAGTGAAAACGAGTTCCCAAAATCATATTAATATTGTCTTAATTACATGGTCAACTGGGTAGTTTCTTGGTATATTGCATCTAAGAAGCTGTAATTTCTGTTAGTATTCAACCGCATGCAAAATTTGAATTACAGTATTAAATGAACATGTTGATTTCAAATTGACATTAATTTTATTTTTTGTGTTTCTCTACAAAAAAAAAATTTATTTTTACTAGAGTGGCCGAAGAAAATTGTTCTTTATTGGAAGTACTTGAAGCCATACGTCCTCATTTACAATTGACATTCGAGAATGTTTTAGCCCACATCAACACAATCTACGTTTTGCAGACACGTCAAGGTGCCATGGGCAAACATGAACGTTACCTTAGGCTCAAGGCAAGTATACTTGAAATTAATAATATCATTAATTTAAAATGAACACAAAAAGTAAGAAAAAAAGCACTTCTAATTTAAAACTCATCATACTCATATAAAATATTGTTTGCAAATGTAAGTGGTTTGCAAAAACCTAATAATTTTAATGCAAAATTAACATCAAAAGAGTTTTATAATTTGTTAAGTTAACAAAATTTTGCAAAGCAAAACATTTCAATTATTTATATCGTCGATAATAACACTCGCATCCTCAATCGTTATAATTTCTTACATTTCTCTCTTTATGTTGCCAAAGCAAACCTTGATATATTATTTAAAGATGTTAGGGAATAATATTTTTGATACAACTTTAATAAATTAGCCGAACAAAGGCAATTTCATAAGTAAAGAAAAGTATTTGGCTTCTAACTTGTAAAATAAAAATACACTTTACTCCTAATTGATTAATTAATTGTTCCATTTAATATTTAGTTAACTAGTACTACCGTTTAGTAATGCTGAGGTTGCTTGCTTTTGAGTACGATAAAGCAAGCGAAATATCAGAATAGAAATCGCATTTAAAATCAAAAAATAAATTGTTACTTGAAAAAATTTTAAATATTATTTTTTAACATTGAACTTGAAAAGTAATTTAATCCGCTTATAAGTAATTAAGGCCATGTGGAAAACGCCCTTAGTTTCTTTAGTTTGTGATATTTCATGTTTTTCTTGTTTTTGTGTTTTTTATAAAAATTATAATTAAGATTCTTAATGTAATAAAAAATTTTAAAAATATTGAATTTTAAGTGTGACTTAGCCTGTTCTAGAATTTTTGTAGGGAAATATAGCTTATTTTTTTCTAGCTCCTGGCAATGCAAAATATTACACATATTTATAATGTGTGTTTTTCAAGTATTGATTTTGTGTATTGATTAATTCGTACGACAATTTATGGAAAATCTCTTTTCTCCATATTTAATAAAATTTACGAGGTTTTTTATTTTTAATAGTTGCCAAACACAAAATAAATAACTCTGCTAACAAAGAATTTGACAGTAGTTTATTAAAACACAACAGGGCATTAGAAATCACAACAGGTCTTCAATCAAACTATTCTCAACACTTTGAGCAAAAATTAAAATAATTTAAAATTCGGAAAATTTCTGTACCTAAAATAGTTAAATTCATACTATTTTAAATACATTTGCCATTAAAAATAGTCAGTTCCTTCAAAAATTAATTTTTTTTAATGTTCAATATAATCAAGTCCTTTTAATGTAGCTGTAATTTTGAAATGTTAATTTAATTTGAAGTCGTACAGCTAAATATATGAGTATATATTGGTAGATTAAACAATTTTCTTTTTCTCTTTTATTATTCAAGGGTCAAATGATGTACATACCAGAATCGGATCGGATATTGTTTCAGTGTTATCCAAGTGTTATGAATTTGGATGATTTGGCCAAGTAAGTGTTGAATGAAATGTAAACAATTTGTTTCAAATATTATTCAAAACATGCTAAGTTCGGGTGTGCCCAGTCTTAATTAATTAATTGTTAAATATTTAACAACAAAAAATTATAAAAATTTTTTAATGAAATTTAAAATATTTTCGTTGCTCACATATTTTTTGATCATTAATCAAATAAAAATATTTATTATTTCTCATTCAGTTTCACGTTTTATTGGATTAATGAAATACTTTATAAATTCAATGAAATATTCATTTATTTAATGAAATAATTTTGGTAGTATACTGAACAGATTATGGAAAAATGTTTCATAAAAATTTAACTAATAAAATAAATTCATCTTATAAACGATTTAATGTCCTCTGTAACTTAACCTAACCCAACGATTTCATAAAAATTCATTTAACAAAAGTACTCATTCCATTTCATGGACGTTTTATTAATATTTTCTGTGAGCTAATGAAATTATTTCTTTATTTAAAATCAAAGAAAGAACACCAAAAACAAATATAAAGATCTTTGCTATTGGTATTAATACGTTTTGCAACAGTGAAAGCAATAATGTTTCTAAAAATACTTTTGTGTAGTTTTCATTTTTGCTTTCTATTCAAAACACATTGTTTGTCTTTTTTCATGGTTGTAAAAATGTATTCACTTCCTTCCATTAATATTTTTGTAACTGGATCTTTAGTAAATCTGTCACTGAATTTTTTCGACACTTATTAATTCATAGAATCTGCATTAAGAAGTGAGGTTTATTTTGGTTTAGATAAGCTCATCAAATGCATAAAGTGTCAGGTTTCAAAATGTTAATGTTAAAGAAAATATTTCAAAAATAATATATAATGTGCGTACACAGGAATATATGTTGGTTCATCAAATAAAGCTGTCGTCAGCAATTCTGTTTCAATCATTAATATACAAGGAATTTTTTAACAAAAAAGTGTAAAGAATTGAATGGCTTTTACTGAAGTCGTAGGTAAGATTTTTTTTATTACGCTTAAGTTAATACAAGTACCAACTATAGTTGTGCACAATTCAACATGAATACTAGACTTGTGATCCGTAGTTCATTTTAGTGAGCGCTCTTCTTAGTTCAAAAATTAAAAAGTAATAGTTCGTTCACTTAGTTCATTTGATCTTTTGTATTGTCATTGAACGTTCGAATAGGGGTAGAAAGGGATTTTTTACGAAAATAGAAAGCAAAACAACAAAACAAAATTCGAAAAATTTTTAAATTTAGTTTTCGATTTCTTTTTTAATAATTTAATTTAAAAAGTTCTTTAGTCACTATGGCTAAAAAAAAATTAAACCTTAATTTTAAAATCTTAAAATTAAGCTTTTTAGCATACATAATACATGTTCTCTTCTTCAGTTTATTTATTTTTGTAAAAGAAAATAATTTGCAACTTTCGTTCCTTCGTCATTTAAAATAAAGAGCAAGGAAATGAACTATAAGAATTCAAAATGCGGACTAGTTCGTTCAATTCAAATAAGTGAATAGTACAATGTGAATAGTTCGTTCGTGTACTTTCATGACATGCCATTTCAAATAAAGTGTTGTGCGGACTCATAATTTTTTTTTATTTTTTAACAAAACTGTTACCCAAAAATGAAAAACTAGATGTTATTGCTCTGTAGCTAAATAGTTATGCGCTGTTGTTTTGTGTTGAAGACTATAAAGCAATACTTACTTTTCCAAATTTTCACACCTGCGCCATATATGACATATGACATGTGGGCTGTTTTCTGTATTATTTGCAATACTTTGTGTGCAAATTCATTTTAAGTGCAATGCCTTTGTACGACATACAAACATGTGTGAACAAGAGTCCATGACTCGACAAGTATTAATTGAACTATGTACAGTTTTAGATAATACGCTCATTAAATTTATTACTAAATGTTTTAATTATTATATTTTGTTTAATTGCAGAAAAGGATTATACATTTCGGATGTACCGCTGCACGATGCCACCAGAGACTTAGTGTTGCTGTCTGAAAAATTTGAAGCTGAATATAAATTGACGAAAAACTTAGAAATGCTGACAGATAAATTACAGCAAACTTTTAGAGATTTAGAAAGTGAAAAACAAAAAACGGACAGGTAACGCAAAGATATTACAGGTTATAAGTATTTTATATGTTGTATGTGTAATTGAGGCGAACTTGGCACATTCAATATCGAACAAATATATCAAAAATATTTAATTCGTTATCGAATGTGATAAATGAGACCCATGCAGTGCACAATATATGTATACTTCAAGTTCACTGCTAAAGTCTATTAACTTACAAATGAAGCTTGTGTCAATATACCGTGCTTGTGCAAATGATCGACCATTGTTTATTATACAAAACTTTATCTTCCTTAAAAAATAATTAAGCTATCAAATTTTTTTAACCTACGCTTCTATGTAAAGAAAACAAATGTATGTATGTAGTGTAACGTGCCTGACACACGATCACTCATTCAACGTCAATCATGAGGGTATGTGTGTGTTTTTTTAAAGATGGCCGTCACACGTATACTTGAATTTGACAAAAATCATTAAATAAAAAATATCGATAAGTTAAATATCAGATAGTGAATTTATCCAAATTTGGTTCCAAAGCCGGTTATTTGCCCTACAAAATCCTAACTTTAGCTCTCAAAAATTGTAACAACGGACCATAGTGTGTTTATTTGTATAACCATTGATAATAAATCATTTTTAAAATCTGTTTTCAAATTGATATCAATTTTTCTTCTTTATTTTTATTACATCTTTGATCAATTTTGAAGACAGTTCCTTTGAAATTCTGATTGAAACATTACATATTCCAATTATCCTTACTCGTGTGCTCCACAAGGATAAAAGTGAAAAATATGTATAAATTAAATAACTATTTATTATTACAGAACGTAAGATATTGTGATTGTTTTTCTTAGAAGAGACTCAGAACTTAAGAACCTCGAGCTTTTAATTTTCATAATAATTTTATTATATTATTCGATCTTATAAATTTATTATTAATTAATATTATTCACGCTTAATTAAGATCTCAATAAAAATTATAAAAATAAATTTCTTTGAAGAAGACTTTCAAAAGAAAGTCGAAATATTGGATAATTAAAAATAAAAACAAAAAATTTTTTATTGAGATCTTTAGCTTTTAATTTTCTTTAACAAATTTTGTTTTTTAGGTTTTAATTTTAATAGAAATTTCTCTCAGGGAAATCAAGAATCCAATTCAACCTTCAAATAGTCAAACCTTCGAATAGTCAAACAAAATATCAGTGACTATTTAGTTCAAGTTCTACTAAATATTGAAATATTAATTTTTATTTTAATAAATTAAAAAAAAAAAATTAATCAGCATTATTTTTAGAAAGCCGCTCATTTAAAAAAGTGGACTTATATCACTGTCAAAAGTAACAGCTTAAATATTTGAATAATTTTAAAGAATTTCACTACTGAAATGTGACTAAAAAATTCGTAGCAAAATATTTCTGCTCGCATATTTGAATGAAACAAATTTATTAAAACAAACACTAACACATATTTTTCATTTTGTTTTTTTTTTTTCTTTTTTATTATGTTTAAATAAATAGACTTTTATATTCAGTGCTACCAAAATCTGTTGCAAATGAATTGCGACATCAAAGACCTGTTGCACCAAAAAGGTGAGTTTATGGCAAACAACATTTCAAATTTATAAATTGATAAGGTTGAATATAAATAAAAAATCTCTTTCATTCAAAAAATCTCATACTTCTTTTATCAATTGAATTTCACATTTTTTTTTATTTTTTTTTTTTTTTTTGATTTTTTCCATAGATACGATTCGGTAACACTTATGTTTTCTGGTATTGTTGGCTTTGGTCAGTATTGTGCTGAAAACACCGATCCCGAGGGTGCCATGAAAATTGTTAAAATGCTAAATGAACTCTATACAGTATTTGATGCGCTAACAGATTCAAAACGCAATCCAAATATTTACAAGGTAAATAAATGAAAACAAAAAAATATATTTTTGGGTAAATAAAAAATTATTGAAATATGTAGCAACACATTTCTTTTTTTTTTTTTGTTTTTTAATTTAACAAATGGAAAAGTAAACAAAAGCATGGAAATGCTTTCGCAATTGAAAATGTATTTATTTGTTTTATTTAATGTAGTACAAGTGTTGATAACTTGTTGATGCGTAAATAAAATTATTGAAGGATTAATTTCATCATGAATCGTAGTTTTGTTTGCCTTTGTAAAAGAAACTCTAATTTTGATTAGAACATACAGACATAAAAACTTCTTATAATATTGATTTGAATAAAGTATAAAAATGCCGCAACATATTTTTTTTTTTAATTTTCATATAAATGTTGACATTTAGTTTTTAAGTAGACACGTCTACCTTTACACTCTTTTATTATAAAAATTTTAGATTATTTTTTTTTATTGTTTATAATTTTATTTTTTATTTAATTTGTTTAATTTGTTACTCTAAGTACACCAACTCATAAAGTAAAGGACCGACCAAGACTGCATGAAAGCAAATGGCTTTTCAAATACAAATAATGTTACTCCCTGATAAAAATGAATAAAAATTACTTTTTTTCAGGTGGAAACTGTAGGTGACAAGTATATGGCAGTTTCTGGCCTACCTGATCACTGTGAAAATCATGCCAAGTGTATTGCACGTTTGGCTCTTGATATGATGGACATGGCAAAAAATGTTAAAATGGGTACAAATCCAATGGTGAGTAAAAACGTATTTATTTATTAGGTACGGGCACTAATTTATAAAAAAATAAAATTTTAAATTTTTGCAATGACTTAGAAATTGATACTTGAAAACTTAATGCACAATATTCAGAAGAAAATTTCGGTCCAGTAATTAATTAATTCATAGATTAGATATGCGCATGCTAAAATAACGAGTCAAAAAAAAAAAAAAATTAATTGAAAAGAAAAAATAATAATAATAATGAAAACTTAAGCAAAAATGTGTTACTTATCGAAGAAAATTTTATAAAAAACAAAAGTTTGTTTCCATAATCAAATTAGTTGTCGGAATTTGTTATTGTGCTGTGGCCATTAAGAAAATTGCTGTGTAAAATGAAAACACTATCGATAAAACTTTTTCTTCTATAGTTAAAGTGTTTTAAAATTCATTTGTGTTGACGTAGCGGAAGTTTAAATATTGTTTGCAACAAAATCACAACGAAGAAAAAATTATAAAAACAAAACTTTTATAAAAAATTAAGTTAAAGTCTTTAATTTAAAGTCATTTGTACTGAATTGCATGATAATGGAAACGAGTCAGGTCTGCAAAGAAAAAAATTTTTTTGTAGATGACTGAATCATTTTAATGTCATAATTTGTATGTCATTTGCATAGACTTTGATAAAAGTTTTTCATTTTTATCATTTAAAATACGAAACATTTTATAACATACATAAATATTAAACAAACTCAAAGTAGATCCTCAATGAACTAACTACCCAAAAGGAAAAGAGCAAACTACAAAGAAATATTTATTACGAAAATATTATTTCTACACTGAGCTAAAATTCACATTGTATTATAATATTAACATTGTATTATAATATTGACAGTGAGTGTTTTAAATTTTTTTAACAAGCAGGTACAAATTGACATTAACTTATTATAGAAAAAAAACTACGATTCTATATTTTTTGACAACGCAGGTTGTCAACTTGTTAATGAACGTTGTTGCTTAACAATATGTTATCAAATTTCCAATTTATTAATAAGCTTTGTCAAATTGACAATCTAGCAGACTTAATACCTTCTTCCTAAGGAACTAATGAAGTTATTGTTCACTCTGCAGAAGACTCTGGAAAAAATAATTTTTATTTTCTAACGGCAATAATTAAAAAAGTGATATTTTATTTATTTATTAATTTCATCTACAGAATTAAATTTTTACAGATTACTATATACCAAATTATAATACTAAAAATAAAAGTAATTTAAAGAAACTGCGGCTTAAATTAAAATTGGCTTAAAGCTATTACAAAATTGCAAACACCGTGCAAAAGTCTTAATTAAGGAGAATTATTTATTATTTATTTTCATATAGTGGAAAAAAAGTTATTGTTCACATTAATTTTCTTTTGACTGAGTCTGTTAGGTTAGGTTAGATTGGACAGGTTGCGGAAGCAATAAAAACAGAAAGAGTTCACTTTAGTCCTCACATGTAGAACTATGTACTTGTATAAGAGGAAAAGTGAAGAAGAATATCTATGGGAAAATGGCAAAGAAATAGGAGAGAGATGGACAAGAGAAGTAGAAAAATAGCAAGAGCACCAATTGCTACTTCTAACAAAGCTAGATAACGTAGTCGTCATGCTACAGTCGACAGAATTGTGAGGTTCTACATATAGTGCTCTAGTGGCGGCCAAAGGCAGAGAAGGTGTTACAAAATTTCCTATTTCTCGCTTTGACAACTTCTACAATAGTCATTTAATGGCAAGCCCATTCTCTTTGCATTGTTGCATAAATAAGGCTGTTAGCGATTTGCAAATCAGCTGTTTGTACGAGTAGTTCACAGCAAAAACAAAATCTAGTTTCTTACATGGGGGGATTTTTAAATAAAACTTAATTTGTATTAAATTTCGTAAGTGATATCTAATGTTTATCGTTTACTAAGTGAACTACATACTCAGTGTATACAGAAAAATATTACGTTTCAAATTTTATTTATTTATTTAATATTTTAAATTAATTTTTTAACAGCAACTGGTCACCCGGTTTTAGCCCAGAATCAAACTTAGGACTCACAGATTATAGGTCAGTACACTAACCACCAATCTACAAAGCTCACATATCGGCATGTCTATTATAAAATTAAAAAATATATTTTTGGATGTTACTTTTAACTATTAATTTAGAAATTTTTTTTTAACAATAAAATGCAAATATTTTTTACAGAAAAATCATGTATTTTTTGTAATATTTTGCAATTCATTGTTTATATTTAAAGCCAGAAGTCTATGGTAACACAATACGTTAATATTCTAATTCATTAATTGTATAAATTTCAAACAAAAATTAAAAAATATAAACTTTATAATTATAAAAAATCTCCTAAAAAAAACAAAGTGTTTTTGAAATTTATTCAAGTAAAACATAACAGGGAATTAAAATATTAGAATACTCGTTACTTGTGTTTGCTAGCATATGCCCCCTAAAAGCTCTGCAAGTCACAAAATATCAACAACTTTAACAATATGAAAGAGTTTTACTAAAATTGTGAAGCATGTCTGGCTTGCTTGTCATCCATATTAGTATGAAAATGTAAAACAAATAAAAGCATATATTTTGCTGTTTTAATTTATTTTTATATCAGATCACAGCTTGCAAAAGCAACTGACTAAGTAAACATAAAATTCAAAAAGAAAAAAAACATACGCAGCAAATCTCTGCACTTTACCTTTGACAAATGACAGACACTGACACTGACTAACTCATTCAGAAATGTTAATAATGAAAAATGCTGTGAAATTTTGCTAAAGGAAATGGTTGCACTAAAAAAAACAAACAATTTAGATTCGTTAAAAAACTGACATTCTAAAGAAATGAACGACTATTAAAAGGGAATTTTTGGGTTGCTGCAAAAGTAAAAAAAATCAGAGAAACACTTAATGGTGATGCATACGAATATAAATATTTATTTTAAGTAAAACATTTTAAATTCTCTTTTTTCAGAAACAAAAGAGTTAGTATTTAATGATAAAAGAAACTCCATTGAGCTGCAAGCTTTAAAGTACTGAAAAAAAAGAAAATGAAATGTTTAAATAAGTTTAATTAAGCTGGGTTTACACTATAATACTGAGTAACTCAAACGGTACTGAACGAAATAAGATATCATAAACGGAAAAATTAGTACTTTTTTTACTAATTTGAATAGTAGTTTTTATTTTATATTTTTAATTAAGCAATGAAGAACTGTGGGGACATAATGGTACTTTTTATTGATTTTGTTATAATAATAATAATAAACCTAGAACTAAGATACTCGTACTAGCCTCAAACGCAGCTAAATAAAGTGAAAAATAATTTGAACAAACTGGTACTATTTATTTGGTTTTTTATCATCGAATTGTGAGACTAAGCTCAAATGATCCTGAGAAAAGTCAAAAATTAAGAAAAAATACTTTGAGATTTTAGTATTTATTAAAAAATCTTAACAATTCGATCTTCTTATTTGCATTTTATGTAAAATTTATTTCAGCTTAAGATCATTTATATTAATTATTATATTTTTTTTTTATAAAAATAAAATAGTAAAAAAAATAATTAATACAAATGTTCTTAAGCTTAAATAAATTTTACATAAAATTTATTAAAAAACTTAGAATTGATATTAAATGGTCTTCAACAAAATAAGAAATTATAAAAGAGACAATATGGTACTCCGCTAACGAGATGGCGGATTCAATGCTAATTTTAAATAAATTTAATTAATATTTTATTATTAAGCTTAAAAAACGCCAAAGTGACATTAATTACATTGAGGGATTTTATTCATTAATTCAAAGAAAAATTAATATGACTATTTTATTAAGCTTGAGGTCTTATTTGAAAAAAATTTTTATTTTTATATCGATATTTCGCTCCAATTTGTGTAGCTTCTTCAGGATATAATTATAAATTAATTTTTTTTTTAATTGTTTTTTTTTTTAACAATTTGATTAATTATAATTACACTAATTGAAGCGAAATATCGATATAAAAATAAAAAATTTTTTAAATAAGACCTCAAGCTTAATAAAATAGTCATATTATTTAAAAGAAAAAGGTCAAATAAGACTAACAAATAAAATCAAAGAAAAATTAATTATTTTTCAAAGAATTATTATTCATTCAATTAATGAATGAACAACAATTTATTAAATCAATCAAATATTAGCGTTAGTCTTTTTTAGTTAGAAATGTTATCAATTATTCTTTCACTGTACCCCATACGAAATAATTTATTTTTATGTGCCTGTACAAGTCACATTATTATTATGGGATTATTTTAACATTAAAGAAACTACCCAACATTTTGTCAAAAAGAAAATCCAGTTGTCATGCATAATAATACATCACACATGCACACATCAGTAAATAAAATATAAAACTTAAAATTGCCATCTGTTATTTGTTCTACTGCTTTCTAGAAAAACTACCTTTCACTTTCATAATCCAAAGTAAAAAAAAAAAAAAAACTCTGAAATAAACTGAAAATCCAAAAGTAAGCTTTTTGACAAGTTTTCTAGTTTTTCTTTTTTTCTGATTGAAAAAAAAACACAAAAGTAGAAAAAGTTATAAGAAAACAAGCAAATGGTTTCTAAAGTTTAGGCCAATGTAACTTTTTCTGGTTGTTTTCTTGATATAAACTTGCAATTTCTTTTTATAAAAGTTAAAAAAAAAACTTAGCAATGTGATCTTAAACAATGTTAACACATATAGAGAAAACAAATTCTTGGTGATAACAAATGTATTAACTCGTTAAAAATAATTGAAATTTTACTATACCCTGCCGTGTTCAAATTTTCAAGAAGGTGGTAAAAAACACTTAAATTATTAATGCTCTTATCCAAAAAAAATTAACGTAGACTTTAAAGTAAAATTTTTTAAAAAAATTATATGAAAAATTTCGTTAACGTCGACATTAAAGTCTACCTTAATAAATTAAATAAAAATGATGCAATGAAATTTTTTTATGCTTAAGGCAACTACAGATAAATGGAAAAAGCGAAACTCAAATTATATAACGTCGACAAGTCCCACATCTTTATTTGAGCTGTTTTTTATGAAAGTGGTATGTATTTATAAGTCTACTCTCAAAAACCCAATGCAGAAAATCGGTGTGGTAATGACGACTCCTGTCGTTGCTGTCAAAAATCACAGAAAAGATTGGAACATATTCTGTGCGCTTGCCCAGCAGTGAGAGGAGGCAGAACCAGCTACCTTTGCAGGGGGATTTTGGCCCCATAAAACGTTAGTAAAATTAATCCCACAAAAATTACTTGGATGTTTAGTTGGAAATTTTAAAGCAATTATCTATACATATAACAGAGTAACGTTACTAACTGACTAAAACTACGGACTTGAAATTCAATAAGCAGGCTTTTGTCGCAATCGGTAGGACGAATAAGAAAGAATTTTTGGAAATTCGAATATTAAGCGGGTAAAAAGAGTAAAATCGAACTTCTTATATCTCCGGAACTGCTATAGATAGAGTCAAAGTTCAAGCTACAAAGTATTCTACTAAAACAGTAGCCAGATGAGTATTTGATACTTTTTTGATATTTTTACATTTGCGGGATAAAAGGGTAAAAACTAATGTTGGTGTGTTTTATAACCCTATTTATCTTTCAAAGTAACAATTACAGTAACAAAAACTAAATCGTATTCTTCTCGTTTTAAAAAGGTCTTTTTTTAAAGTTCGAGCAAATAAGGGTTAAAATATGTACCCTTTTTTACTACTATTTCTAAATATGTACCTTTATGTAAATTGATGCAGCATGTGAACCTCTTATTATTAATTTGTAATGCCCAATAAAAAATCAATTAAAATAAATTTTTCAAGGGAGAAAAAAGTCCCAAAAGGGAGAAATATGATTGGTACTCTACATTTAAACAAGTTAAATAGTATTTTTATGTTATGGGCAAGTCTAAAATTATGACAGCAACATTAAACAGTACTAAATGAAATAATAAATCGTAAAAGAGACATTATAGTACTTTTAATTAATTGTAATGGTATTTTTTTTTATTTTTTAGTATTAACAATCCTAGAATTTCGAGACTTTGTTTGATCAGGTCAAAGTGATAAATCATTAAGGAACAAAATGGTACTTTTTATATATTTTAATGGTACTTTTTTATATTTTATAATTAACGTTTCCATTAAAAACTGAAGACAGAAACTTTCAACAAATTATCATACTAAAGTTGTCTGTAGGTCTTTTAGGAGCTTCAAAAAGTTGGATTCAACAGCCATATGCACAAACATTACTAAATTGACTCCGGTACTTATAAGGATCCATGTGCGATGTAGAAATTACATACGGAGTTACGAACTTATATATACCCTTTTGACTTTTTGTGAAGGGTATAACAAGAAACTACCTAATTTTGTAGTATATAATTACAATTTAAAAACTATCGCCGTTTCATGTCGTAGGTCACGCTTATCTAAGAAAGAACAAAAAGTCTCTCAAACTTATGACTCATTCAATGCTTCTGTGTGAGTACAAAACTATTTTTAGATTATTTTGCATCCCAAAATGCAATATATTGCTTCCAATATTATTATATAAAATTATATATTTATTGGAACTTTTCAATAACACGCTAACAATTGGTTGTTCACTATTTTCTGAAATATAAAAAAAATTTAATTATTTCCAAGCATTAGATTGTTGGACCGACGCTTTCGGGAAAATTGCTTTTTCATGATAATAACAAGCCGTTGACAAAAGCTTTTTCTATAATTGGTCTTTCTGTTTGGGTTTCTTTTTAAAGATATTTATATTTTTGTCTATAAGATTTAGAAAAAAAACCTAGTGTGTTACACATCCGGGATTAACTGACTCCGTTCACACCACTGTAAAAAATTAAGTATGTAAGTGGACTACGTGCCGGTGCAACTTTCTGGTTGAGCGAATAAAGACTTTTCCGCAAAAAACCAGAAATTTACTTTAGCCAAATTAAAACGAAATTAAATTCTTAGAAAAAATATTAAGTAAATATACTTAGGGAAATTAGTATTCATTATATGCGCTCAAAAATTTTATAAATTCAATACAAAATTTGTTATAAATATTTCTTAAAAACATAAAAAATAAAATAATGGAAGTGATGGAAGGTTATATTATCAAAAGAAAATACGACTTTTCAAGATGATCCATATTTTGCGATTTATGCACTTCTGAAATGTTTAAGTCTTTCGTTATATTTATTATGGATGTTCACAGATTTGGGTCTTCAGCTTCGCTTGGAAGAGGCTTTGTGTATAACCGAGCTTAGACGGGACGCTTTCATGTATTTTATTGTAAAAAATCGCCATATATTAGCCATACGAAGAATTTTCCCAAGAAAATGTACTTTATATTTTCTGTCATCTGTGATACTTTTTTTGTAATTTGCGATATCGAACTAAATCTCCAAAATCGTTGTAAATTTTTTTTAAAGATAACTAGTCTTTAATATATTATTAATTGGGGACTTAGTTCATGCAACCGAAGTTCAGTTTTACATTTTCCTTATTAGAGAGTTACTTGCAATAAAAATGAAGTATCCCAACCAATTTTCAATTGGATATCTTTTTACATCATAAAAAATATTTAACTACTATGAAATTTTCAATTTTTCGTATGTATTAAAAAACTTTTTATTACTTTGACTTAAAATCATGTTTTTCCTCTACTAAATCGCTTCACAAAAAATTAAATAATTTTGAAACGCACCAAATTTGCAAACTTTTATTGAAATGCGCATAAGGAATCATTTTAATTCATAACAAAGCACAATTGATTAAAATCCTTTTCAATTGTTTGTGAAATAAAAAAGTGAAAAACTTTCTTTAACTTTTTAGTTCATTCAGTCTTCATTTCATATTTTTTACTTTATTTTATTGTTGCCATTCTATGTGTAGCCTATTCACTCAAATGCTTTCTTTAGACAACAATAAATGAATGAATGGATGAAGTAGTTAGTAAAACATTATTTATTGCCTGGATTTTTCAATTTCCTTCTTACAAGTGAACAAAAGTAATGCTGAAAAATTTGTGCAAAAAATTTTTTGGTGGGAGACAAGCTTGAAAAATATTTGAAAGTATGAGTAATATAAAACGTAATTTTCAAAACAGGAACCATAAAATAGTCATATACAAGGTATAAAAGAAATCAAATTACAGATAAAATGTAAAAAACAAAAAAGTATTTTTATAGAGCATTTTGTGTGTTACCCACCGTTTAGACAAGCAAGTTTGCATTGATTTATGTTGAAATGTCATGTGTCTATCCCCCGCTTGTAAGAGAGAAAACTATATAGAGTAAAAGTACAATTATGAGTTAGATCAATTCCAAAAACAACAAAAAAAGTATACAAAAATGTCTTTTGATATGAAAATAAATAGGAAATATGGTGAAGCCCACACATATTGTTTATATTTAGCTGATTTTCTATTTGTCAACCAATAAAATTTACTTGTAATTACAAATATTTAGGTATGTTATAGAAAATATTTTCTTTTTTCGGTTTTAAAACAAACAAAATTATTTGAATTTCGTTTAGAGGACATAAAAAAGTGCGAATTAATTTTAAAATTAAAATTTTTTGCGATTTGGCTTACATGTTCTGTCGAATGAAATTTCCTTTTCAATTACATTGAAGTTTTAATCGATATCCAATGACACTGGTCAACACTAAACAATTTTCCGAGTATTTGTTTTCGTTTTTAATTAACTAAAGTATTCTGATTATGAAAATAGCCTGTGAATAAAATACGTGAAGGTAATTTACTTAAAATAAATAATATTTATATGTACTGGAAATTATTTAACCGACAACTAACAAAATACACTCTTTGCCACATCAATAAAACCCCCTAACAAAATTTTTTCATAATTTTTACCAATTTAATTTTTATTTCTATTTAAAGGTAATTTAGTTGTTCTTGAACAGTGCAAAAATGGGTTCAATTTATACACTGGTTTTGTTTTTACTAAAATTTTTTTTAAAAAAATTACTTTAAAATTTGCGTCACATGAATAAGACACTTCAATAAAAAAAACAGTTTATGTATAGTTTTCAATAAAAAATTTTTTATTTTATTTACGTTCTATGAAAATTTCTCAATGAGTGTAAATAGTTGGAAAAAATTTTTTTTTTTGGATTCTTGCTTGTTTAACTTCTTTTTTTTTTTAATACATTCGACAATATTTTACACTACACCTTCAATAAACATCAAGATACTGGATCGACAACAAAATAAATTTTCTGTGTACCACTGGTCTGGTAGATGTTTATGGCTTTAGACTTAAAAAAAAAATTTTTTACTGCTGTGAATACAAGGAAAATGAATACATACTTTTTGTTTGGCTTGTAGACAAAGTGAGTGCAATAATTTTCACACACAGTGATGCGGATTACTGTGAAGGGTCTGATAATATAAGAAAATATGTAAAAAAAACCAACTCTTAACACACACATACGAGTATGTTTGTTAAAAATTGTTGTTTTTTATTAAAATCTTAATTATTTTGTGCAAGGCTGGCTATACTTTCCCTGCTAAAATGACAGTTTCATGTGTGTCTGTGAAGTATGTTTTATAAAAGCCTAATACCATTCTTTAAGTGCCCTGCAGATATGAAGACTATATGGTTGTTTTAATTAAAACCATCCATATAGTCCAACAATTGTTGGAGGGTAATTTTTTTTAACTACATAATGTAAGTAAGTAAGTTTATTGAAAAGCATGTGCATGAAACTTGGCATAATTTATAATGTGAGTGTTAAGTATTTATTCATACTCGTACACAGTAAATTTATTTGCCACAAAGTAAACGAATAAAAAACTTTTTTTTTTGGCTTTTTTTATTTATTTTGGGAATGCCTTGAAGTTGTCATAATTTCAAAAGGTAATAAGTTGTCAAAAGTGCGAGTTAATACTAAATGTTTGCAACAGTTTATTGATGTGGAAAAATGGTTGATAAATACAGTTTCATAAATTTTTATGATATATGAAATAAAACAATATTGTTAGAAGTAGAATAGTGTGTAAATAATTTATTTTCACTTAAACTTTTATGTGTTTGAAGTATAAAACTTATTTTTTTTTATTAAATTGCCAGCAAACTGCTTATTAGAATGAAAAGAATTAATGCATAAATATTCTTAATTTTAGTTGCAGTTGTGCGATGTTTTTTATATAAAAAAAAAGTTAAATTTGACTGTGCCGAGTCTTATATACCTTTCACTGTGTTGGCAAAATATTAATATTTTTCACTTTCCACATTATTCTAAAATATTAAAAACATACAGAAAATTAAGAGAGTGAAGATAAATATGCCGCGTTATATATGTTTTAACGTACCCCATTAAATTTTTTAGTATTTCTAAATATATTTACCGTATTAATGGCATATTTATCAAATACGCCTTAAGTCATTAAATATATCTTTATATGTTTTTAGTAGTAGTTTAGCGTAGATCGTCTACATTTGTAATCTACTACCCAAAGACTCAGAAATTACTCTGGACTATTTGAAAAAAAAAATTTAAATTTGCATATACCCCAGTACTCACCCCCGGGGTGTGTCTTCTCGGTGAAATTCCACCTTGATGTATCACTACCGGGGAATATAGGTGCGCCAGCACCTGGAACTGCCATGGGTTTGAATCTGGCAGAAGGAAACCTGAGGGTTTACCTAAAGGATACCTTCGGGGTCCGACCAGTGACTCTCAACACTGGTACCACGGGAGCCGGTAGCCCCACAGAGGAAGCACTAATGTCCGAGCAATGGGTTAAGAGCTGATGCTCACTAACGATTGAACAATGAGTGCTCGGAGTCTGTGGACCGAACTTCGTTCCAACCCCACGGGGTTTAATGGATGATGTTCTGGGGACAACATCCCTGGTTCGTTGTTCGGTCTGTGGACTTCGTGCACACCCAAATGCTCGGACAGCGGAATCTGTGACCGGTTATTGGTGAGGTCCCCTTCGGGGGTTCACGTGGTGGCTGTGGTTGAGACCAAAAGATACGCTGGGAACGGAGTTCATGTCACCTTTGGCAGGGTGGCATGTTCTTCGATGTGCTGTTTCATTGAAACAGATGTCACTCGACACGGGTTTAGGATAGGCCCAACTCCCTAAACAAGGGGGGTGTGTGTGACATGGCAGAAACACACACAATTTGCTACCTGTGTCCTTAATTGGTCACAGGGGCTGTAGTGGTAGGCACGGATAGCACTCATTTGCAAATTTGCAACGTATTTATTCACATTTGTCTCTATGTATGTACTTATAAAGGATGGTTACATTTTAAGGGCCGATGTTGAATGTGAACCACACCTAAACGTTAAGTTTTTTTCTGCATTTCATTTGGCATTTCTTAACTTCAGACTAACTCAATTTGAACCTTGGAAATATACACAATCGAGCAACGCGTTAAAGTTATTATAATGGATGCTTGAACATATGTTGATCTGTATTTGAACTCATCAATTTTACACTCTACGATTGTATGATGTTTGCTTAATACCTTATAAATATTGTAAACAATGGGTTAAAGTAAATATTAATTTTATTATTATTAAATTAAATTTCATAAAATTAAAATTAATATTCATCCTTAGAAGATCTTTAACATAGGAATAAAAAGTTGCACGTAATGCACTTACATATTTATGTGCCCAGTTTGTACTCGTCTTTATCTACAAAGAACATTTTACCTGAGATTCAATTTGTATTTCTGCTTGTATTCAGTTTTTTTACAAAAGTAAATACTACAAGATAAACCATCCTAAGCTACACAGTTACACATGATTGTACCATGATTGTATGTCTGAACGTACAATATTTATTTTAAGTTGTTTGATCTTTTCACTGTGTAGACTTACGAGTACATGTATTTATCTACATGTTTTTGTATCAATTCTCCTTGATAATGACTTGTTCTTGAGTTTGTTATACATGCTTGTACAAGTGCTCTTATATTATGGTCAATTTACGGTTACACTCACTTAAAGATGTTTCTATAACGATTCAAAAACAAAGCAAGTAGATATTCAATGTTTGTTGCAAGTGCTAAATTTAACAAAATAATAGCGATTTTTACTCTTAAACTTACTTTTGCAAGTCTTGCAGATATTGCAAGTGTGGCAAAAAATTTTAAATTTTGCACCTCACAACAACAAAATATATGAAACTAAGATTTGCACCGGTTTATAAAATTTGCAAGACTGAAAATCATTGCAAAAAGCAAACTCAAAAAGTTTGCACCATCAAAACAGCTGAACGGTAGTAGGCGACATGTAAACTACCAATGTAGGCTTAAATCGAATTTAGGTTTGGTTAAAAAACCCTGCTAAAATAAAGGAAAATTATAGTTTTTATAAAACTTCATGAGTAAAAACAAAATTACAAAAGATTTCATACAACAATTGAAGTTTATTTTGCATTGTAAATTTTAACGACGGCGGCTTTGCTAAAGTCGTACTCTGTTCTCTATATGCGTTCTATGTAAAAGAAAAGAAAATAAACAAAAAAAAAATTATGAAATTCAATTTCATGGAGAGCATTTTGAACCAGAAAATTTATGATTTTGTTTTTTTCTGTTAACTTTTTCATTGCCTTTGGTTCAAGGATTTACTTAATACGCAAATTTACTATAAAGGAAAAAATATACATGAGTGTTCTGTTTGTGTTTATTCTCTATGGAATCAGCTGTGATGATTTTTTTTTGCTACAGTCGTAGAAAAGGTCTCTCACGCATTGTAGCAAGAAATAGGCGCAAATTTGATTTAATGGCATATATAACAGCAAGAGTGAATTCCACTAATGTGCTAAAAATAGTGAATGACCTTAAGAAAATGGCTATGATTGTGCAACATGTTTAAGATCTATTATAGGACCTAATATATAAATATTCAAATGTTTTTCTTCAAAAGGTCCTACATGCTTGATAATCCATAAGAAGAAAGGTAAAGAAGCGTGTTTTGTTTGTGGTAATAGCATACCTGTTGTTGAGGTTTAGCTTTCAATAGTTTTAATTAAATAATAGACTGAATAATTCACCACGATGTTGCTATGTCCCCATTTGGACGAGGAAACATTTGGAAGAAAAACATCTTGAATTCTCTTTTGCTTTTTCTTTCGCGGTCACACAGACGAACATGTTGCCGGCAACATTCCGTTATTATCATTATTATTTGCACACAAAACAATGAAAGAAAAGAGAAGTAAAGCAAATATCAACAAAGAATATGTGAACAAAGCGTGTCGCCGAGTACCGAACACAAAAATTATGATCTCTTCTCCACCCGCAATTTGCCTACAAACGAAATGTTTCCCTTCTAAATGTTTCCTCGTCTAAACGGGGACCATCATAAGTTTTTCAAGTAAAACAGATCCTTGGGCTTCTAAATTTTGACTGACATAAATCAACCAACCAACTTCAATTTTTACAATTCTATAACATTTAAACCATTTAGTACTAATAACATTAAAATTTGTAATTCGAATAATTATTTTTTAATAAGAACCGGAAAGGATAAAATAATAATATTGGAAATATTTACAATTCATGTATAACTTCTTAAAATTCAATTAGCACACATTTTAATATTCATAATTTATTTTAATTTTTTTTTTTCTTTTTCAGCAAATTACAATTGGTATACATTCAGGTGAGGTGGTGACAGGTGTTATAGGAAATCGAGTTCCGCGTTACTGTCTTTTTGGAAATACAGTAAATTTAACAAGTCGCACTGAGACCACTGGTGTGCCAGGTCGCATAAATGTCAGTGAAGAAACTTACAAGTGAGTAACACATTTTTTTCACATCCTTTTTCAGCTTAACTGACTTAACTATAATAACAAACGAAAATGTACGAATACAAGTATTTAAATAATTAACGAAACGAGCTTAAGCAATTATATGAAATGTTGCTAAAAATAAAAAAAGTCACCTCCATTAAATTCTATTAAAAACTAGAGCTTAACTTTTGTTTCACAAGTAAACAAAATTACACACAAAAAGAAAAGTTTTAACATTTTGCTAAAATGAAAATCTCATGAAAAGGGTAGTTTAAAAACTTTTTTTAATATGAACAAAATACTATGTAAAAATCAAAGTGTCAGAGGTTTATCTACAACAATTGTATCCGCTACTACGGGCAGTACATCTGTAGCCACCGTCGAGTTAGAGCTTGAAGAAGCATCTACATTTAAAACTATAATTGGTGGGTGTTGGCTGGAAGCTGTTAATGTTGTTGTTGGTACTGATGATGATGATGTTGTTGTTTTATTTACTTCCTTTTTTATGTCTACAATTGCCTCTTCTGCCTTACCAAACGTTGATTCAGCTGTAAATGAAACTTGTTTCCTTTGCGTATTCGTTTTAGATTTTTTGGCAATGGATGCGTTAGCTTGCTTTTTACTTGGTATTTTATTACAATCATTGTCATTTTCGCCATTGTATTTTGGGTCTTCAATCTCCTCCATTAAATCGATATAACGTTGCAAACGTCTTGGCAAACGCAAAGTATCAATGCCATTGGGTAATTGTCCATTACTTCGCAGCAAATCACGTATACGACAGCTAAAAAGAGAGAAAGTAAATTTTTTTTCTTTTGAGATTTTATTTTTTTAAACATAAAATTTTACTCATATTTTTAAAGAGTGAAAACCATTACTTTAAATAAAATATAAAGTAGATATTTATAAAAAATTATAATCTTTAGAAATTCATTCAAGATAAAGTTGCAACCTGCTTCCTAGTGCGAGTGTTCTTTAGAAAACTTTTTCGTTTGTTGCAAATTAAGTATTTTCAAACACTGAACAAAAACTTTTTAATGCAAATTGATACTTTTGTGTTCATTTGTACTCTTAAAACAACATTATCAATATTTTAGAACATTAATGGGATTTTAAGCAAAAGTTTTCAGTTCTATACTTTTTTGTTTTCATTTATGAATAAAGAAACTGATTATGTTTTGCACTGTTCTCTGAACAAAAATAATTTAAAGCTTTACATCTTTAATGATATTTTAAAATAATGTATACCGGCTACAATAAAGTATTTTGTCTTTTATTCTTTTATAAATAAATTAAAGAAAGTTTGAAAATTATAATCAAACCATTGTTTAGTTAAAAGTATTAAGTACTTAAGTAGACTTCGGTACGTGTTTTTTTTTTATTGCCATATAATTGAAATTCAAAGCTAATTAGCTAGCAGGTGCTTAGTTTATTTTGGTATTATAATTTATTTTTAAAGAGCACATGTAACGCGGGCACAAAGTATCTTTTGTTCAGCCCAACAAGCAGGCTCTAGGCAGGAATCAAGCCTGCGACCCGCCTGCACTTTAAAGATTAACACAGGTCTGCCACAAAAATGCTGTCTGGAAGTTTTCAACTGATGTGTATGTAGTTAATTAAGTGTTCTGAAAACTAAAAAAATACTCAAAAAATTCCAGAACATTAGGTTATTGTGCAAAACGCAAAATTTTATTTAAAAAAAACAGTAATGCCAACTTAAAGTTCTATACGTCTATACAAAACACCCTTTATTAAGGTATTATTTTTGTAAAACAAAGCAAATTAATCGTTAATGAACTTTTTCTCGTTGTTCTTGAAAATTTATTGATTAAAAAAAAAGGAAAAAGAGATTTTTTTTCAAAAGGTTTTTAAACTGTTACGATGACCTTGAATCATGAAAATATGGATTAAGCAAAAAAGGATATTGTACCATTAATTGTCTTTTAACTGTTAACAAGTTCAGTTACCTATACATTTAAAAGTTTTATTATTTGCTTTGTTTTGTAATTTTGAAATTAATAATAAGAAAGTTGCAAAAAAAAAGTTTTTTGAAAAATTTTTGCAGGTTTTGTTTTTTTTTGTTTTGTTTTTTATTAAACCACTCAAAAATGTTTCTACTTAAAAAACTCATATTTGTTTTAAAGCTAATATTAAGAAATAGAAAATTTAAATCTATATAAGTAAATTAAATTAATTTTCTGTTATTTTTTTGTTTGTTTGTTCGCTATACAAATTTTTGTTGTCTGACATATGACCTCTATACTTCAAGGTAGGTCACCATATACTTTTGGAATAATCATGCCCACTTTTACAGTCACACCCACACACACACATGCACACTTTAAACGATTTTAACTCAATACTGTTCATTAAGATGTATGCCAGTACTTAATTTAAGTCTGAAATTATTGTTGGCGCCTCCGCGACATGTTTTTTACATGTGTTTTTCAAGTTTGAATTACACTTGATTTTTTTTCCTCTATTAATATTTGCTATTTTACAGAAGAATTATAATTTTTGGTCACAAACGATATGTATAACCTGATTTGTTTATAACAGCTGATCTAATGAAAAATTTTGGAAAGTTTTTTCGCTTCTTTTTATTTATATTATAATTAATAATTTTTATTTGTTGGCTACTTTTTTTCCTAACATAAATATCCACGTCGTTCGTGGCCACGGGGGTCGCAGGCTCGATGCTTGCCCTGACCCTGGGAATTTTCTGCAGACAAGCAAAAAAAACCTCGCGGATTTCTGTGGCGAAAATATTTTATAAAAATATATAGCCAGCTAAAATATAAATCATTGCATCACTTAAGTGGTGGAGAGACAACTATTTGTTTAAAGATTCATTCTTTTTTAAACTACAACATGATAAGCTTGTATAATATAAAATAATTATATAATATTTGCTTCATAGTTTTAAAAAAAATAAAATTAGATTTAAAATTTCTAAATTTAACAATTAATTTTCCATTGAAGCTTTGCCGAATTAAACTGCAGCTGTTAATATTGTAGCTCACTGTATATAAACTTTTAATTAAATACAAATTGCAGACAATATATTACAAATGTTATGAATTGATGCAACATAAAAGCATCAAAAGTCAATGATAAAAAGAAAGAAAATAAGCGCTGGACATGTTTTAGTTCATTAAAATATTTTTTTCTTTTCTTGTTATTATCTTGGATGTTTTAAATGTAGTCAAGTGTAGAACAAAAGCACAGTTGTCAATACTTTTAACGTTTAACAGGACCAAGTGTAAATGTACAGGGATTGTAAATAATAATTGTTAATGATGTTGTAAATGAGAAAATTGTAAAGTGTTACACTTTCTGTAAATAAAAACCTGCACTAAAAAGAAAAAATTAACATTTTTTTAACTAAAAAATATAAGTAATCATTTCTATTTGAAATTTAATATTAATATTTTGTTAAAAAAATATAAATTTTTTTCTTACAAAAATGGCAATTTTCTTTTCTTTTTTGGCTTAAATGCAAAGAAAACATGTTTAATTTAATTGTTCTAATTATAATTCTAGCTTTTATTTTAAGCCAAACTCTTCAATTCGATTCAGTGTATGTTTGGTGCTTAAAAACGCCAAAATTAAGCGTTTTGTGTTTTGCAGAACACAAAAGTAAAAGTTAGTTTGAGTTTGTCAGAACTTTTTTTAGTTTTAAAAAAGTTAACTTACATTCTGGTTTTGTTCACTTGTTTGTATAGATTTATGAGAAATTTCGATACATGTTGTTCGACTGACACAATGACCAGCCAGGCTTTAGGTGGATTACGAATCTACAAAATCTATAAATCGTCATAATAATTGAACTGATTGAGGTTTTGCAAAAAGTTATGTAGCTTATTCAGAAATATAAAATATTTATGCTACAAAATAAGAAAAAAAAATTGTTTTTTTAATATTGTTTTCTTTGTATCAAGCGAGTAATAAAAGAATAATCAACTATTGATTATTGCATTAAAAAGAATACATGAAAATAGTTTTTAAGAATTACACTGACTACAAACTGAACAGATTTTTCATTTGAACGATATATTTTTTTACAAAAAAGATACAACATAACTTTTTTTGAAAAGTAAACAAAAAATCATAGTTACAGCAAGGTTATAAAATTTTTAAAAATAAATAAGTTTTTAAAAGAAGCATATTTCATTTTGGCTGTCATAATGGCAGCAATTTGTAAATTAAAACTTACGATCCCTGAAAAACATAATACATATTTCTTTTTTATAATAAATGTTGCTGTTATATTGTTTTATACTTTTATCTAAAAAAAAATGTATGAGAATAAAATGTATTTGACTTGAGCTTGTATATGCAATTTTTATTTTTCATTTTTTGCTCTACATATCAAATGCTTGACAGCTACAACAGACTAGCTTTTATTTTGTAGCCATTACCTGGTATTTTATAAATGCTTTAACCCCTAAACACTATAGAAAAACAGCAAATATGATTTGTTTTCATAGCAGTATGATTTATTTATTTTAACTTCATTTTAAGTTTTTTTTATTTAATTAAAATGGCTATTTTTATTATAATATATATTTTTGTAATTAATAAAAACTTCATAATCTAAAAAAAATATAAAATTCTCCACATGTTTTCCAAATAATTCTAAAAATAATTGCTTTGTTAAAAAGTAAAATGAGACCAAATTAAAGCTGGCGTAGTTTAAAATTTGTTGTAAAATTTTATAAAAAAAATTTTATTCGTTTCGAATTTAGTGTAGAAACAGCCTCCTTAAAAATATCATATATGTATAACAATAAAAAAAAATTCTTAATAATAAGCCTTTTAATGGAATCTGAAATATTTATGATGGTTTTTTAAGGTTAGAATTTTTTTCATTTGTTGAACAGTGTTTTAAATCAAATTAAGACCATGACATGCTTTCAGATTTTGTCATTAGATCTTTCAAAAATTGTATGTGTGCTCAGTTTTTAATTAACAATCTGCCGTAGTCACAAAAATAGTGGGTGTTGTTGGAGAATCCGCTTTGGAACTAAGTTTTCAGTACGATTTTTTATTAGAAAAATTCAATATTTATTTAAAGTTATTTTTTAAAATTTAATTTTGTTTAAATTCTGTTTTTCTGGTTGCTCAGTTAGCACTCATTTTATATAAAATATATTTGACATTTATCCGATTTTTTGTTCAGTTAGCAAAAGTTCAATGTTATCAATAAAAATATACTAAAATTATAATGATAATAACAGTGGGCTTTTATTAAGAGCCCACATACAAATTTATTGATTTAAAATCATTTTAAAAAGCTATCATCTTTATACCATGTTCACACCTAGGTTTTTGAGCCTGTTTTAGGTAAATGTTTTAAAGCAAAAACACAACCGTTCACACTATTTTTGAGATGTTTTAGGACAGCTGATCTTATTTAATTGTTCGATTTTATTCAAATTTAATACCATAATTAACTCAAAACTTACCAGACTCCAATATTAATACTGAACTTTCAAGCAATAAGCCTCTAAATATTAAATTAACATATTCTTTTGCTCAGCAAAAAAAAATTTGCCATCTATTAACAAAAAATAAAACTGTCGAAAAAACACGCTGAGTATATTCTAAATACAAATGCAACCCTATCATTTAAGTGTTTTTGGAAGTATTTTTATTAAAAACTCGTCGCTTGAGAGGCTTATTAAAACATTAAATCTAAAATACGAATGAGTCGCAAAACACGCTCAAAAATCTAAGTGTGAACTTGGTATTACTATGACTATGATTATGAGAAAATAAAATGAATTAAAATGTAATTGAAGAAGTGAAACTTTACAGAAAATATTTTTTATGACAGTAAAACCTAAATTGGAGTGGAAAGCGGAGCCCTCTATTTGTATTAAACATTAATTCTTAAATAAGACCGTTGCCGTGCGTATTATCTATAGTAATATTAATCATCTTGGTTAATAAAACCCTCTAAAGCCAAACAAAAAGAGAGTTAAAATAACAAATTCAACTGGTCAAAATTAACAAAACAAAAATTAAAAAAAAAAAACATTTGTTTTGCAGCCAACTTCATTACAAAACATGCTGTTACAGTTAAATTTTGCAATTGCTTAGATCTGCCGCCGCTCCATACATATTTGCATGGGCATGATAATTTTTGACAGATAAAAACGCTTGCCTATGACTGTAAAAAATGTTTCAGACAAAAGGTTGTTTGACTTTTTTTGTCATGTTTAAAATTTATTTTATTTTTAAATCTAACAACAAATTAGTTTTTTACTAATTTTTTTTTAATTTAATAAAAAGAAACTAAAGTATTATTATTACTTCAGTATAATAGCAATTATAATAATTTTTTTATTGCTAAAATTATCACTGAGCCAGTTAAATTTAAAATAGAAATTTATTCTAAACTCTCTTTTTATTTATATTGTTTTAAAAAAATATCTATATATTAAAGCTTATTAGTTTTCGATATACGAGTAGAATTAGATTTTAGTAAAGTTTTTCATTTGAATCAGCTAAATTATTTTTTTTATTTTTTCTTGTACTATCAGCGAACTTTTTTGTCCAATTTAGCTACGTAAAACATTTGTTTGAAAAAAAATTTTTTTCAAAACATTTTTTTTTTGTTTATGTTATAAAGTTTTTCTGTGATGTTTTTCAATAAGCAAATTGCAAAATAAATTGTTTGAATGTACAAATTAGTTTTCAAACACAGTCTTCTGATTGTAATACTGCTTTCTGAAATAAAAAAATATTTTTTTTCTGTAATGATGCACTATAAAAAATAAGCACACAATCAAAGAAAAGTCAAATTTAAAGTTTTTGTAACTTGAAGTTCTTCGTAAGTCATATAACGATATGGTTTTGCATCTTTCTTGTGTGACTTATTTATTTTCTTTTTTGAGTAAAATAAAATCCGGTTTTCTTGTCAATGAAATGAGTTGGATAATATCTATACTGTTATACATAAATATAAATTTATATCAACATTAATTTAAAAACGTTTTTTGTAAACTCTTTTACACTCAAAGAAGTTGAAAGAATGGATCAGTACTAAATAATTGGAACGATGATATTGTGTCTTACATATTGAAAATTAATTATCATTCCTCACAGGAATTTAAGGATTATTTACAACAAAAGAAATACACGCAAGAAAATATAAATGATTTTGCAAGAAATTGGCTGCACGTTTTTAAATCATATTTTTTTGGCATTTTATAAATTAATCATCCTTAACACGTTCTCAACTAAACCAATTTTTTTACCATATTTTTCCATTCACCCTTTTCCCTATTCTTCAATAAATTGATATGAAAACCACATAAAAAAACATTCCTCATACAAAATCAAGTATCAGTTTAGGGTTAAATATGCAACACAATGTGTCTACTCTTATACGAGTATGCATGAATGCAACGCTAAGTATAATTGTCTATCAGTATATTGTATGAGTACATAAATGCTTTTATGAGATTTCTGGTTTTTCTAGCAACAATAACTTAAAGGTCATTTGTCAACACTTTTAAAAGTGTGAATTCAGTACAAAAAAAAGGGCACAAGGCTTCTGGAGAAATAGAACAAGTGTGCAATTGGTTATTGAAAAAGAAGGTTAAATAAAATGAAGTATAAAATTTATTAAACGAATAACAAATAATGTAATGATAGCCTGAGTACTAGTATGTGTATAAGTTGACTTTTAGTTAAATAAAATAAAAGAAAAGAAGAATGCAATAAATTTATGAAATAAGAAAGAAAATACAAAAGCATTAAAACTGTTAGTAACTTAACCAGAAGATTGATGAGTTAAAGCCATTTAAAAAAATCCACAAAATTGTGGTTTAATATGATTAATTGCAATATTTTTTTTTTTGTTTTTGCTTTTATTTTATGGATGCTTGCAAAAAGTTTTTGTTTAATTTTTTTTTCTATTGCTTTATTAGTAATTCAATAATCTGAAATATAACTTTATTAATCATTTACATTTGTTTATCTTAATACATATAATTTGACTGTACGTGTGTTTGACATTGTACTCCTCTTAAACGACTGGACTGATTTATTTGAATTTCTGTGTATGTCTTTGGATTACGCTTTAGAAAGTCACAAATTCGTGGCGCAGCAGTCGGTATCTGGCTTATTTACCTACTACCTGTTTTTACCTGTAGTGCGAGTCAGTAACTTTTATTACGAACATTCGTATCGAAAAAAAACTATAACGATATTTTATCGAATCCTTATTCAGTAACTTTCCGACAAAAATATTCGGTACGATAAAAATCGTTATTTGCGATGATTATTTATGTGCTGTTAACTACGTCGCTAAGTTTATATAAACAATGCAGTTTGCGGAAGTCAACAGCACATAAATAATCATCGCAAATAACGATTTTTATCGTACCGAATATTTTTGTCGGAAAGCTACTGAGTACCGAATTCGATAAAATATCGTTATACATTTTTTTTTTTGATACGAATGTTCGCAGTACTGGTTTTGTCCGGTTGTTTACTATATGAGTACGATTTCTTAGTGTAAAAAGATCGAATATATTAAAATTTTATATTTTCATCAAAACCCAACTTAAATTTTTTTAAATTTTTCTCAAATCGGAGAACTTCTAGACCAATTCGGCTGAATTTTTTGTTATATATTCGGCAAAACCCAACTTATATTTTAATTAAAATAAAAATATACCACGCCCATTACTACGCCCACTTTTAAAATGTTTCTTAAATCGGAGAACGGAAAATGAAACCATACAAATCACTTGAAATTAAAATACACATCTGCTTTTCTGAGTGAGTATATCTGGAAGCACCAACAAAATCTGTTTTAGCAATTTTAGCATTATTTTATACATTTACCTTAATCCTTCTATTTTTTTATCAGTTTTAAAATGTACGAATAAGAAAAAAAGAGACCAATTCTGTCTTTCTTTTACATTCTTTTTTGTTTTTCTTTTCAATTAACTCAAGAGGTTTAATTCAAGCTTGTGGTCGGATTATAATTATTTGTTTTTATATTGATATTTCGCTTCAACTTTGTGTAGTTTTAATCTTAATTTTTATGTAGGTCACCTTCAATTATTCCATAATAATTTCTTGTTTAAATTATAATCAAGCTTAATTATTCTTGCATGATATTAATAAGTAAATATTGAAATTAATCGCAGGCATTGGTTTAGTAAAGCGACAGCACTGCCATGCTCAAACTCTTTTGAGATATTACTTGAAATTTATAATATAGGTTGATCCAACCAAAATGCACGATGTGAATTATAAATGAATCAAAAAGTTTTCAGAAATTTATCTTAAAAGTTTTTATTACGATAGAAGGATATATGACAATTATGTGTGATACAAAAAATCTGCCAATTAATCGCCACGTCTGCGGTGGCCTCCAATGGTCCATATTTTCAATGACTCTGAGACATAACTGAAGTTTAATGTCGTTAATATGCCGAATTATCTAATCCTTTAGGTCAATTAACATCGCCACGATATGAGATAACACGGCCACTGAATTTCTAGCGCAAAAGAGCCATTGTTTCGTTGGCTATGTTCTAAGTACCACCATCCTATCCTGTTGAATGGTTCACTTGTAGACTAAAAATTTTTTTTTTTAATTAAAATGTATTTCTCTTCATGCCATTTTAGCCATTACGCTGCAAGTGACTAAAAAAATATTTTCTTAAGCCCGCGTGTTATGTCACTAGCCTTAAGTGTACCATTCATGCGCTCATCTTTATTTTAAATTTCTTTTACTATAACAAAGTAATAAAATTTTTAAATGTTGTTTGGGGAATCAAATATAATAACGAAATCTTGTCATGCATGTTAAGCTCACAATGATTACAGTTGAAAAATATTTATAAATTAAGTTTTTCTTTCACAAATAATAAATATCCTAGCGAAAACCCAAACAAAAGTCATTACAATGGCAGCAGAATAATTTTTGTTTTGGAACAATACATATTTGCACATTTATACCAGCTTGTCTAAATTATTTTTATATTTTCAAAAGACTAATGGCAAAATATTATAAGTAATGGCAGTTTGTTTTGATAAAAATAAAGATAAAGAAAAGCTAGAAAAAATATATACAAATAATGAATAGAGATTTTGTTTGGTATAATAAGAGATGGAAGAAGGATTAAACACAGTAAAAGAGTAAATACTTTTATAAGTAAAATTAATTGTGGTCTTTTAGTTTGGTTAAATAATTCTAAACACATGAAAACGTGCATAGATTTACAAAAATAAATAAAAACAAACTGTAATGGCTGCTATTAGTGGGAATAATTTTGTCAATTTCAGTTATTAAAATTAATTGACACGTGCCATGTAAAAATAAATTTAAGCTTTCGCTAATAGTCCCACAAACATCGGCTTAAAACTAAAAAAAATTTTTATTTTTAATAAAATAGTAATTATTGAAGCAATAAAATTTTCTAAAAAATTCCCATAGAAAGTAATTTCCATAAATAAAAAAAAAAAGTATTTAGATGCAAATTCTTTGTTTTTCACATTTTTCATTATTTTCTTTTCACACAAGCTCAATTAGTTTTAATTTATTTTTCAAAGCTTTCAAAGAAGAACAGAATAAAATGAATACAAATTAATTTCTACTCACCGACATAGATGCCTCAGGGACATAACGCCAAATACCTGTTTAATTTGTACAATATTATCACGTATTAAGCAGCCATAACGCTGTACAAACATTTCCCGTCTGGTATCATAGAGAACAATGGGCTATAATGAAAATTAAAAAAAAAAAACAAAAGCATTAAAAAAACATAATATTTTTACAATATAAAAAAAAGTACTTAATTAGAAATAATTTAAAAAGAATGGAAAACGTGAGATATAAAAACTAATATTTAGGAAATAAATTGCAATTAGAAAATATTACAGATTTAAAGAATGGTATTTATTATAATGATAAAGTGGAAAGAAAAACAGAAATAATTACACTAGTCAACACTGAAAAATTTTTCAAAATGTTTTTATTTGTCATGTATGAATTTAGCATCATGGCTAAATTGATAACTCTAATTGAAACGAAATCAGCAGTCAAAATCGGAAATGATATTTCCGAATCATTTACCATCAGACAAGCATTTATCATGTGATCTCTTTAACATTCTATTAAAGGAGATCATACGAAAGGCAGCAGTTAATAAAAATGTTATAATTTTCACCAAGAGTATCGGAAAAGCATTGAGAGCTGTAACTGCTACATTTGCAAGCATCGAAAAAGAGTCACAAAAAAATTTACTTGGCAGTTGCTGAAACAAAAACAAAATGAATGGTTTTAAGGAACAGAAAATCTACTAGATTAGTTGGAACTGTGAGTTTGTATATAGACCCAAGATATCATTAATTAAAACAATAACATCAGCTTGGTCATACGAAAAAGAATTATACTAGGAAATAGGTGCTACTTTTTGCTAAGCAGGTAATTTAAATCCAAAGCAGTCTCACGAAAGCAAAAGTAACCTTCTCTACAAGACACTCATATTACCCGTGCTTAACAAAATGGGAATTTATATCTGATGAATGTAGTTCAACATGACCTTTTGGTTTGTATGAAATTTGGTTTATACAAAATGTGAATAAAAATTTAGAAAAATGGTGCGTTGCTATCACCTCTCTAAATTTGCTTTAACCCACAAAAAAAATTTATTAGCAAAGAATACATATGAAATTGCAATATTTAGCTAAATATAGAAAATCACACAAATACTTTTTTTATTTAATTTATATATTTTCATTTTGAAATGTGAGAAAAAATTTGACAGTTCTAGTCAGACGTTTTTCAAAATTTTGTTACAAAAACATTTGAATTAGCATCTTTCCAATAAAGTACGTCAATGTCACAAAAATGACAGTAAAGCATTAAACACATTCGACACAGCAGCCTACACGACGACACGAAAGAGAGTGAGGCATGCGGCAATTGTCGCAATACAGCAATATCATTAAATTTTTTGAACACTAAAGTTAACTGTATTTTGTTTTTTTTTCTTTTCTTTCTGCAGAATAAAATGTATGTCTTCAGAATAAAATACTCAATTATTTTACATTTCTAATGATAATGCCATCACTAACCCGTTTATTGCCGCACTCAAAAATAGAAATAGATTTAAATGGACGACAACAGCATTTGCCGTCGGCTCCTCGTGTCCTCGTGTTGTCGTGAAAATAATCATTTACATGTATTCTATTTTTGACTTATTGCAATCGGTAGTCTGCTGTGTGGAATGTGTTTCATGCATAAGTTTTTACAAAGAAATATTCAGAAGCACTTGTGTGTAACAAATAACATTTTGTTTCTATTCTCACCATTTTTGTTCAATTCTATTGTTTCTTGTGAAAATTGGGTAGCAATACAATTCTCAAATCATTGTTAGCCTCATCCCCATAATGTATGTTCGTACCATTAGTTTAAGATAGAAAATATTAAGATTAAATAATGCAGTATTATGGTTTGAATGATAAAACCTTAGAATATGAATTGTCTGGATTAAGAGTCCACACAAGATTTCTAGACTCCCAAAGAAACCGGATAGCTCTTACTGAACAAGAAAGAAAAAAGGGTTGTGGTACGTATGAGTTAACTGGAAATTAATCTATCCTTGATTTGCCACTCTAGCTAAAGGCTTAATTTTAAATATTTCTAACTTATTCTAAATTATGGGCCTTGAAATTAATTTATTTCAAAACTACGAGTATGAGTACATATTTATATGTTTATATATTTAATTATTTACAAGTGACTTTTTTGAATTATTTTCTTCTAATGATGGTTTTTATCACAAAAATTATTTTATTTAAATTGATTATATTAAATCATCTCATATTTGCTTTAAAAATACTCATAACTACTTACGTCTTTAACAAAAGTTTTTTAAATTGAATTTGTTTAATTTAATTTTCTTTTTTTCTGCCAACATGATTTGCATAAATAATGTTTTCATAAGAATGTTTGTGTAATAAATTTTTTAAATATTTTATAAAATAATCTTTATACTAAAACCATAGAAAAAAATATTAAAAGTTGATGTGATAGTTTTTTAAGTTATACTACTTAGAAGATATTTTTTTTAATTTTTTATAAATATTTATACAAACACACATAAATATGTATAAGCATGTTTAACAGCAGAACAAAAAGATTTCCTAATACTAAGGGATCTCTAAATATCAAACAAACAAAAAATGTGTCAACAGAACCTTTATCAAATCTTTCAACTTAAGTCAAACACACAATAAAACCTTCATGTCATACACACACGCACATTTCCCTAAATTTTTTTTTTTTAATATTGATTTCTATTATGCTGTAGGATACATAAATATTCAAAGTTTGACGAAATTCAGAAAACATTTAAAATTTAAAAGCATAAATTTATCTAGTGTAATAAATATTTATTGTCAGCATTATTTAGCCATGTTTACATACTCACTTACTTTAAATGGCATTTCAATAAGCGGTATATTACGCAATAGTATTTGCAAGCATGAGATATTTTGAAAAACATAATTACGGCCATTTTCAATTAATTTATCAAGTAAAGCAAATACAACAGAACTACCACCATCAGGAGGGTTGGGGGCGGCACCATATCTAAAAATATAAAAATAAAAAATTATACAAAAAAGTATAAACAAATTAGAACAGTGCAAAGCAAATATTTGTTTTTCATTAATTTAGTAACATAATCATAGTCACACTGAAGTCGGTATCATTTTGAAATTGACTTTAAATTCATATCAACAACAGTCAGCTCTTAAGAAAAGCCTACTTTTTTTTAAATTTATTTAATTTTCCAAATTTAATATTTTGCTGTACAAAAAAAAAATTAATAAATTAGTATAATTTCTAATGGCGTCAAATTTTGTTTTTTTTTTTATTTTATGCACACATACGTATTTAAACTCAATAAATAATCTTGTAGTACAAAGAGATAAAGCCAAAAAAATTTTACTTTTTATATGCAAAATTGTTTTCTTTTTTAATCAAGTGGGCATGTATGACTTCTATAAACGCTCATAAATAAAAAATTGGCAATTTTCTCTATTTAAAATATTAAAAAAAAGAAATAAAATATATCTGCTGGCATGTTCAACGACATATAAATATAGAAGTTAGAAAAAATTCTTTAAACAAAATAAAACTACCAAGGCTGCCCAGCATAATATAAATTTTTTGAAATAAATTATCGTGATTGTGAAAGAGTTTTTCTAAGGAATACAAGTATAAGGAAATTAAATTAATCTTAAAGATTTCACATACACAACTCTTGTATACAAAAAGTAAATATTTTTCAAATTTTTTGAAATCAGCATCATAAATAAATTTCTTAGAAGCCATCGTGATTGTCACCACCAGCGTTGCCATTTTAGCCTTTCTAAGGCTAGATTTAGCCTCTAGCTTTTTCTTGTTCTTCAAAATAGTCTTAAATAGACTTTTTTGGAAAAATGAAAACAAATCATACATAAATAATCTGAGACTGAGACTGATTTAGCTAAATTAATATTTTCGATAAAACTCTGATATGTAAATTGATAAATTGGTCGAACGAAGGCAATTTCAGAAATAAAGAAAATTATTTGGCTTCTAACTTTTAAAATAAAAATTTATTTTATTTGTAATTGATTAATTTATTATTTTATTTAGTATTTAGTTGTCTTAAACTACCATTTAGTAATACTGAGGTTACTCACTTTTGAGTACGATAAAGGAAGCTAAATATCAGAATAGAAATCGCATTAAAATTCAAAATATAAATTATTATTTCAAGGAATTTTAAATATTAAAGTTGAAAAATAATTGAATTCGCTCAAAAGTATTTAAATACTATAGAAGATTGCGGGATGGGACCCATATCATTTTAAAGCTAAGGTTGTCTAAATTTACAATCTACTGCCCAAGTACTCACTGCCCATTTTAAAGGGAAGGCTTTGAATTATTTTTAAAAAATTTTTCATTTTTCATATACCCCAGGAATGTTGTTCTCAATCATTTTTGCAGATTCCGTTTTGCATTAAAACTACGAATATTTCCGAAAATATTAAAGCACTTCCAGAAAGTTTAGAAAATAAAGATTAAGCTCCTTTATATGGCAACATCGGGAATGATACCTCGGCAAAGTGGGGAATGGTAAAAATTCATCAAAGCAACAGCACTGGGGTATATGGATTTTTCAACATTTTTTTTAAATAGTCCAAAGTAGCTTCTAACTATTCGATCAATAGATTACAAAACTAGACAGCCTTCCCTTTAAAATGATATATGTGTTATCCCTTAATCTTCTATGGTTCGTCCGGAATTTTAGCAATTTACGGACGAACTATAGAAGATTACGGAATGGGACATATATCGTACAGCTTATACTGCAGAAAATATTGCTGCTGTTCGCAATAGTGTGGCTGAAGAGCCGTCCACCTCAACTCGTCGTCGTACCCAACAAATGCACCTCTCACGCTCGTCGTTGACGAACATTATGCATAAAGATCCAAGAGTGATTGTCGCAAAACCAATGCACCCACAAAGAGTGACTGTTTGGTGCGGTTGGCGGCATCATCGGGCCGTATTTTTTCCAAAATGAGGCCGGTCAGGCAGTTACTGTGAATGGTGTTCGCTATTGTGAGATGGCCTGAATTGCAAGATATGAATGTGGACGATATGTGGTTTCAACAGGACGGTGCTACTTACCACACAGCTAACGAAACAATGGCTCTTTTGCGCGACAAATTGAATGGCCATGTTATCTCACGTGGTGTCGATGTCAATTGGCCGCCAAGATCATGTGATTGGACACCGTTGGACTTCTTTATTTGGGGTTATTTCAAAGAAAAGGTGTACGTGGATAAGCCAGCAAAAATTCAAGAGCTAAAGGGGATGAGATAAACGACATAAAACCTCAATTATGTCTCAGCGTCATCGAAAATTTTGACCATCGGATGGAAATGTGTCGCCGAGGTCGCGGCGGCCATTCGGTCGATATTTTGTTCCATACATAATTGAACCATACAATGACAATACATGACAATAATTTCCTAAATAATTTGTGTTTTATTCAAAATCAACATCGGTCCTCAAAACTTAACCACCCTTTATATGCTTTTCTAACATTTAAACAAGTGAATTGTATAACATTTATAGTCTCAATTTCCAAATTAACCTAAAATTAGTAGAATAAATTTGAACGCTTTATTGAATTCAACAAAAAGAAGCCCGAGTAATAGGATACCCTAAAGTATGGTTTGTAAACAAGATTTCTTTTTCTGAATTTGTACACCAAAAAATATGTTGACAAGCTACAAAAGAACATGATTGACAGCCGATAGTTTAAAATTACTAAAAAGGTTCCTTTCGACATTCACATATCTAAACGCATGCATGCTAATATGATTTTTTTTTTGTACGATTTGACAATGTCTTTATGTAAGTAATTTTACAAAAACTCTTGCTGATTAGAATTCTTTTGAAGTATTCTTTATAAATGTTTTCTTTTTCTACTTTTTTCTTGCCTTTTTTATCTAACGCAAATGTAATTGAGGCAAACAAAACATTAATCTCTTCTTAAAATCTCTTTTTTTTTGTCTGTCACTAAGTATGCAAATAATGTCTAGATTAGATTTGAAAATATGTTTGGCATTTTACCAAAAATACATACATATATATTCTTATGTATACAAGTATGGGTGTTTTCATACAACAATTGCTTAAAGCTTTTAAAAGATTTCAATGAATTGGAATTGAATTTTGTCTTAATTTTTCAACTTCATTATGTTTCTTTATATTTGAAAACTTTTTTAAAATAAATTAAATACAAATTAAATACAAATCAAATATCAATCATGTAAAATCCTACGAAAATTTTTATATGAAAATACCCATATCTAAGTAGGTACATACTGAATAAGTGTGTACATACAAGAATTTGTATTTCTCTGTTAAATGAAAAAAAAAAACATTACTTTTTAAGTAAACGCCAATGCACATAGTGTAGTACTTCAATAAAAACTGAAACATATGAGAAAGTAAATGTAACTTCGTTTTCCATACAAAAGCATACATTTCCAATTTTTACACACACAAAAAATTCAACTCAAATCGTACACTAAAAAAACAACTTCGGTTATGAGAACTAAATTTGTTTCCAATCAAAAATTTAGTTGTAGAAATCGAACTTTTCAATCTAAATTTCTTTCTAATCCGAAGTCTTGGCTTGCATACCCAAATTTTTGAAAATTCACACATAACCGTTTTCATCAGGCCAATAATAAATAAATTTTATGTTGGTTGATAGGAAACATACATGTATTACATGTATTTACCAACTTTCAAGCCACTTACATACGAGTATATGAACTTATTCGTTTGTGTATTTGTATGTTGCATGTAAATAATTTCGAGCTACTTTTTTCTCTTGTTGTATTTTTAATTCTTTGTTTTTTTTTTTTTTTTTCTTGCAATTTCAAATTATTTCGACTAGCAACACCATTAAGCAAATAAACGCAAATACCACAACATAAAACGAGTACATAAAAAACACAATATACAAGTGTAAAACACAAATCAACAAATTGTAACCACATGCAGAGAACAATCGTTCCTAATTTACAACACAATTATTTGACAAAATAAAACTCTTTCAGTCTTTTAAACATACATAACTTGAGAAGAAAAAGTTTCAGTTTTTAAAAAAATTTTCTATAAATCAGAAAAATTATATCACAGGCTTTTAAATATAAAGAGAATAAAAATAAAAATCTTCATTATGTTGAACCTTTTTTATCTGAAAGTAAATAAATAAATATTTTAGGTGTTTTTGTATATTTTTATTTATTATTAAATTAGTTTCCAATATTTCGACACGCCTTCGTGTGTCTTTCTCAAGGAAAATAATTTTATAATGAAATGAAAAAAATTTTTTTAAATGTAAATGAAAATCAAGGCGAATTCATACAAGGTGAAATCATGAAGCATCTTTGTTTTTAAAATTTTCTTGATTTTTCTCAAAAGACAGACTTTTCTTACATACTCTTGATGAAAATTGTGATATTAAAAAACAAATAATAGAATAAAAAAATTACAACAAAATCAGCCTTTTTTTGACATAAAACAAAAAAAAAAGTGTTTTATATTATTTAAAATAATGCTGGCCCGTCAGTGTTTTTACACATATCGTCATATGAATTCATTAACGTTCTAAGTAACATTTAAAATAACGGGTGGCCCAAATGAGACCTAGTGAGCGTATTGTAGTCGTTGTTGGGGGTCTTTCGGTAGAAGCTGTTGCACAATTTGAACTTTGTGTGGATACATCTTAAGATCCAGCTTTAAAATTCTCTGTAATGTTATTCTGGGTATACCCAAGTCGCCGGAACGGCGACGAGTTGAGACAGATGGATCATTTGCAACACTCTGCTGCACAGCTTCCACGTTGTCTTCAGTACGAACATTTCGATGAACATCTTTTCCTGGACGGTCGGCAACTGAACCCAATTCCTCTAAACGGCGAACTAAACTTTTAATCATGGAAGATGTGGGCGCTGATCTTACGTTAAAAAAACAGCGATAATTTCGCTGCGTCAGAACAATTGATCGTTGACAAGAATAATATAAATCGATAATTTTAATGCGTTGTTGTGGACTGTACGTATTCATTTTAAATTTCCAAGAGTTCAGTTATAATCTGCAAAAAGAAAAAATTAATTATGTTAAAAAATAAAAAAGTTATTTGTGTTTTACATCAGCTGGTCTTATTTGGGCCACCCTGTATATTAGAAGAGAAACCAAAAATATGAAATATTAACAAACAAATTTATTTAATTTTAAGCTACAGTTTAATAATGTTCTTTTTAAATGTAACAGCCAAAAACTTCAAAAAGTGTTGTTACTTTTTCAAATGTTCTATTTTTTTGCCAGCTCTATTTAAAAAAAAATTTTTAAGTAATTTAGCGCTTTAATGAAATCACATGACGATATGTATGCGGCCTGCGGCAATAAAAGATTGTTTATAAAAAAAAAAAACAAGTTAAAATAATTTTTATAAATATTCTGTTTAATTTTCTTTTTTTCTTTCGTGTTTGTACTTTTGAACTTCTTGATTTAAGTTCTTTTAATTTTTTATTCCAACTGTGTGGTTTGACTGGTTTGACTTGCCATTCGTTCAAAGTTTAAATATTTATACTTCAAGTTGACAGAACTTGTCATCAAAATAATGTTTCATTTTCTAATGAAGAAAACAAATACAACTTTAGTGGGTGTCTGTATTATTTTAAAGTTGTACTCGTATGATACATAAAGAGAAGTTGCAAATAATTTTTCTTTAAGTTTAAAACGATGTGTGTATATGAGTGCGTGTGTTTAAGGTTTGTATTGTTGATGCACGATTTTAATATTTACATTCTCTTATTTATATACTTTATTTTGAAAAATGATGATCTGTTGGACAAATTTTATTTAATAATAATAATTTTTGTCTATGAATCTATGGCTATTCTCTGAAATATACAAAAAGCTTAAATTTTTTTAATGCAATTTGAAATTAGTTTTTGAAATACGATTTTACAACAAACAGCTGATCTAAAGTGTGTCTTAGTAAGAGTGCACTTTTTTTGTAAATGGTAACTTTAAAATCCAGGAGCTGTCACATATGTTTATTCCGATTATTAAAAATGGAGCGCTTTACGAAAAAACAAGCGTTATAACAGAAAAAAATAAGCTAGAAAAAGGTCAGAAAGCTACAGCTTAAAATTCAAAATTTTCTGAATCTTAATTATAATTTTTATAAAAAAAAATCAAAAAAAAAATAACGTCGTTTTCCACACGGCTTTAAATACTTATAAGCGAATTCTATTATTTTTCAACTTTAATATTAAAAAATAATATTTAAAATTCCTTAAAATAATAATTTATATTTTGAATTTTAATGCGATTTCTATTCTGATATTTCGCTTGCTTTATCGTACTCAAAAGTGAGCAACCTCAGCATTACTAACGGTAGTACTAGATAACTAAATACTAAATGGAACAATTAATTAATCAATTAGGAATAACACCCAGCTAAATCCTCTGAATAACAGAAACCTGAATGTTCAAGTAAGAACTAACTCGTATACGACTGACTAAGGAAATTAACTTTAAAATTAATTTCAAATTGAGGTCAAATACAATAACATAAAACACATTTTTTTAATGGATATTTCAATTGATTTTATAAGAATTTTATAAAAATGTGTTTATATTTTAAATGTATGAAATAAAAATGCAAAACCAGCAGTAGCAAATATGCAAAAAGGCATGCATGCTTGTGATTATATTAATGCATGTTTTTGAAATACGGGCGGATGACTCTTGTTGCTTATTTGGTACTTACTTAGTTTGCTTTTGGTATTGATGGTTGTTGAAATACTAACACACTTCCAACTACAACCGCAATCTTTTTAAAGAACATGTAAGCAAAAATCTAACCAACAACAATAAATGTATAAAAAATAACTCTTCTGCTACATATTATTAAAACAAAAAATAATAGCATGAACGAATTTCCAGCAATAACATTATTCCAGCTGCATATTTTCTTTGTGTATTTATACCAACAAAAACAAAAAATATGCTTTTTTTTGTTACTTGCTCACTTGCACAAGAAAATAGTTATATGTTTCTCAAGTTATTTTCATATGCACGCATTCAGAAAATTGGACAGAATTTTGCAAACAAGTTGATAAAAAATAAACTTGAAAAGAAATCCATGAACCATTAGACATTTTGCAGACTGTTGCAGATGCAAACAATAGAGATGTTTGGGTTTTTTTTTTTTCTTTTTTAATATTCAAAATATCAGCGCCACACATGATTGGACGGAGCAAAGGGATATTTCTTTAACGGTCTCATGTGTACCTACATTCATACGAGTATTTCTATTTTATTTAGTAGAAAAAACATTTGTTAAACATTTTGCTCCCAAAAATTTAGTAGAATTTAGACAAGAACGCATATTTATGTGATATGACATATGCATGCATATACAAGTACACGAGTTGTTGTCATATTTACTGTCAAATACTTTTTTTGTTAAGCTCAAGGTTACACTTTTTTATATAAAATATTTTGAAAGTTTTTTCTCTGCTTTATGTTTTTAATATTATTTCGTCTTTTCAAGATTTTATTTCAAAAAGTGCTATGAAGCATTTTTCTTTAAAAAAATATTGTTTAGTAAACAGTTTTTGGCTTGTCATTTTAAATTTCCAATACGTCAGACACAAAGAAAAACAAATTTTAAAATAATATTTTACTTTTGTAAAAGATATTAAAGGAAACTAATGGCAGCTATCGAGTTTTAGGGTTTTGCATTTACATAAACTGTGTACAAAGTAAAGGGCTGCACAATCATACTTGAAGTGTAAAATATTTTTCTATATTTTTCATTCATTGCTTTAGTACAAACTTTAGCAAAATAAATTATTTCAATTTGTTTTTAATAGTTTTAAATAAAAACAAATAACTTTTTTATTTGTTTTTCAGTATTTAGCTTAATCTTACCTTAATAAAATCAATAGCAAATCTGGTGCACTGGCCTGTAAAGCTACACGTAACGGTGATGAACGCCCACAAGACTCAATGGGAATATCAATGAATCTGTAATATATAAACAGCATTTTGTTTAAAAATTGTCAGTATATATTTAAACATATAAGAAATGTAAACACAGCTTAACAAACAAAAATAATAACCGGAGCAGCAAATTAAAAGTGTGTATGCATAATTAAAAAACTAATTAAAAAAGAGCCATGCAAGTGACAACTTTAATAGACAGTTTGTCGAAATAAAAACAAGCTTGTCACAGCAAATAATATACTAAATGACACTTTAAAAAAATATATAATAATAGACTAAAATACTTAAAGAAAATCTATTATTATTACACTTTTTCTTTATTAAAATTTAGCTTGTAATTTAAATGGGTTGAAATTTAAAGTCTAATTGCACTTTAATTATTGTTATTTGAAACAGCTAATAATTTCCTAATCATATTTATTTTTTAATATAGAAATTAAAAATTTATTTTTATTTCCCTAAAAATTATTGAATTAAAACTTTTTTATTTTTATACCTAAATTGGCCGTATAATAAAGGGTGTTTTTTACAGATGTATAGAACTTTAAATTGCAATAAAACAACGATGGATTATTCGATTGACATATGACCGCCACGGCTGGCTCGGATGTAGTCCAATCTGGACGTCCAATTTTCGATGACTGTTTCCAACATTTGTGGCCGTATATCGGCAATAACACGGCGAATGTTGTCTTCCAAATGGTCAAACGTTTGTGGCTTATTCGCATAGACCAATGACTTTACATAGCCCCACAGAAAGTAGTCTAGCGGTGTTAAATCATAAGATCTTGGAGGCCAATTCATAGGTCCAAAACGTGAAATTAGGCGGTCACCAAACATTTCTTTCAATAAATCGATTGTGGCACGAGCTGTGTGACATGTTGCGCCGTCTTGTTGGAACCACAGCTCCTGGACATCATGGTTGTTCAATTCAGGAATGAAAAAGTTAGTAATCATGGCTCTATACCGATCACCATTGACTGTAACGTTCTGGCCATCATCGTTTTTGAAGAAGTACGGACCAATGATTCCACTAGCCCATAAAGCGCACCAAACAGTCAGTTTTTCTGGATGTAACGGTGTTTCGACATACACTTGATTAGCTTCACTCCAAATGCGGCAGTTTAGTTTGTTGACGTAGCCATTCAACCAGAAGTGCGCTTTATCGCTAAACAAAATTCGTAAAATACGTATTCCGCACAGAACCATTATTTTCGAAATAAAATTGCACTATTTGCAAGTGTTGTTCAGGCGTGAGTCTATTCATGATGAATTGCCAAACCAAACTGAGAATAAATCACTTGACAGCTGTTAAATCGGTCGCCATCTTGAACAGTAATGCCAACTTAAAGTTCTATACGTCTATACAAAATACCCTTTATTTAATATCAGTTCATTTAAGTCACTTCCTTCAAAGTAGTGAATTAAAAAGGCACTTCTAAACCATGGTGTAAGAAAACCAGGTGACACTGAGACGTCAGCTGAATCCTGCAGGATTGAAGCTCGTTCTGTCAGAAATTAAAATATATCAATGAGTTAAAGAGAGATCAAAAGTGGAAACAAATTTTTTGTTTCACTCTAGCATAATTCTTAATATCAACCACCGGAATTAATGTTTGACAGGAGGAGCCTCAAAAGCAATAACAAAATATATGGGCTTTTTGTAATGTTGTTAGTTTTGTACTTTTGAAGTTACCTATTTTTATTATACCATTAATTGTCATTCAAAATGGAAGACTCACACTTTTAAAAAATTATTTGTGAAGTTCCTTGTACCAATACAGGGTAATTAAATGAATTTTCTTAAAGTATACATTTTTTTGTTAGTCCTAAATAAATAATTAATTTCAGTTAAAGAAATTCTAATAAAAGTCATTCCCCACAAAATCCGTTCTGGAATCTGTAATAAAAAATATGTCTGTAGGTAAAAGTAAAAAGAATTTTAAGAAAGAAATATTTTTTAAACCAAATAAAATTAATCCTTATTGGAGCGACCTGCACAACCTACCCAATGCTGAAATAAATATTTAATTTCAATTCAAATTCAAATTAACGGAAAAAATCAAAAAATGCTCTTTCAGCAAAATGTCTGTAAAGCTATTACACATACATTCACATATTTGTAAAAGACCGACGACCTGGTTTCGTGTGTTCGTGAACACACATTACGTACATGTATTTTTGCTTTTGTTAGTAGGAATGTGCACATCACCGTTGCCAGCAGCTAGAAAAAACTATAAGCTAAATTGGAATAAAAATAAGGCTAGAAAAAGCTAAATTACTTAGAAAAAAAGGTTAAAAATCTACAAATTAAAATTCAAAATTCTTAAGAAAAGAATATAACATATCAAAAACTAAGGAAAATAAGGTCATTTTCTATATGACTTTAAAGATGATATCAAGAAAGCAGCTGTGCGCTTCAAGTTTTTTCTTGACTTATCAAAATTGCTACATTTATATGGTCGGAGTATATACTAGTAATCAAGAAAATTTTAAAAACAGAGATGCTTCATGAATTCGCCTTGGCCTTAAATATTTATAACCGAATTCAATTATTGTTTAACTTTGACTTTAGGTTTTTGATTTCAATGCGATTTCTGTTCTGATATTTTAATTGCTTTATCGTACTAAAAAGCGAACAACCTTAGTATTACTAAACAATAGTACTAGATAACTATTTAAACACTAAATTAATCAATTAATGACAGTTTGTAGCAACAAAATTAAGCCATTTCCAAAAATGTGTCCTGAAAAATAAAGCTTCGATGTGAAGTAGGTATGTACATGTAAGGAATAAAGTACATTTATTTTACAAGTTAGAAGTCAAATACTTTTGTTCACTGCTTAAATTACTTTTAGTTCAAACAATTTATTAATTTACTTATCAAAGTTTTATTAAAAATATTTTGCTAATTTGATTAATATTTGCCCCTTAAATCAAATGTAAAAAATTTTTATATACAAACATCATGCAGACAAATTATAAATTAAAGTTCGAAATGTACAAAACAAACTCATTCATTTGTGTTCAGCAATTTTCTTTAGCCTTAGTTTGTTTATGTATGAGATATTTTCGTTTTTCCAAAAAAGGCTATTTTAAAAAACAAAAAGGCTGAGAAAAAAGTTAGAGGCTAAAATGGCAACTCTAGTGCACATAGACATTACGCACATATACAGCTTAAAAATTTCCATAAAAAACAAAACATAAATGAATGAAGTGTCAGTTGAATTTTTGATTTTTCTTGCTATTTGTGAAACGATTGTTTTAATTTTTTTTTTTTTAATTATTTACACTCATCAAAAATTGCAACTTTTTTTTTTAATAATTTTATTTATTAAAACAAGTCTATACCTAGTTTTGTATTTATTTATTTATTTGCTGTTAATAACCTTTAATGCTTGCATATGTATTTATTTTTAGCAACTGATTTAACAATTTTCTCTGGAGATTAAACTTTAAAGTAGAAAAAATTCTGAATCCATTTTTTATTTATTTCTGTTTTTCTTTTCTTTTTTCTTGTCATGTCACACAACTTGTATGCTAACAGTAAACTGTTGATTTTCCACTCTTTATGATAAAATGCTTAAAAAATATTGTTGAAGAAAACACTGTTGTGGGTGTTTGTATTTTTCATGTCAGCATGCCACACAAACGCACTCACATACACATTCAAAAGTAAACAAATGTGTATCAACGTTTACACATTGTTTTAATGCACAACGCCCTGACACAGTAACACGTTTATTTAACGTTATTCACACAAATATATACTTTTGCGACAGAACCAAAAAAAACCTACAAGAGTGAAAACAAAGACAAAATTTATAACGGTCGTAAATTGTTTCACTATTTGGCGCAAAATTGTAATCAGCGATTAAATTGCGCCTCGAATACTGATTACCTTCTCCATGAACAAAACAACGAGTACATACAAGAAATTTTATTATACACGTTTGTACGAACAATTCAACCGTTTTATGATAAGTATGCAACCATTCTTCTACTTTTGTTTGCTTGCATGAGTATAAATAATATATCTCTACTATTTTGCTTTCATATAGACTTATTTGTGTTATTAAGTGTATTTTGGTTTTATGTGTGTACGTGTGCTTTATATGTGTGAAGTGCAGTATTCGTTGTTAAGCCAAAATAATAAAAATTTCATATTTGTACACAGAAAACATTTTCTTGCCTAATTAAAAGTGGTTATGTGGTTTACAATTGAAATTTCAATCAGTTTTTTTTTTGCCATTTAACTGAGTAAATTTTAGTTAAGCAACTGAGGCAACATAAAAAAAATCAGCCAAGAACAAGCCATATGGCTCTAAATGTCTATATTAGTTATACTGTTGGCGCGGACTAGAGTTTTATATCTCTAAAAAATGCTCTTGCCCATACAAAATGTATAAAGCATAGCGCGACGCCAACCCTAGGCAGTTTGAAAATCCAATTTTGACAGCGCGTACTGCAAAACAATTGTTTTTTATGTTCTTCACAAAAAAGTGAAAGGGGTATAAATAAGTTTGTCATTACGTGTGGAATTTCTACACCGTGCATGGGACACCATATAAAGTATATATATTCTGGATCATTAAAAAAAGCAGATTCTCGTTATTATTGATTTTTAAATACAAATCAATGGACCTAAAGCTATAAAATTAAAAAAAACGAGAGAAATCATGAAAAGAGCAGTCTGGTTATGAAGTAGAAGTTTAAGTATAATAAATTACATATTAAAGAAATCCAAAATGAAATAGGCTTTATCTAAAATTTACTTACTTTATCAAGCGTTCTTCTTCGTAGCGTGCAATCCATACGGGTAATGACATGTCAAGACTTGTTGCATGATGTAAAAAATAAACCATCGCCCTTGTGTTTTCATCCTAAAAAAAAACAATTTTAAAGGCAAAACATAAAGAACATGTGCTGAAAACTTCACTGTTTTCTAAATTAAATCAATAAAAAATTTTCATTTTAGAAAAACAAACATAAAACGTACAAAAAAATTAGCTTAACACAAACACTGCATTAAAATTCTTTTATTGCCAATAATATTTTATTTTTGTTTAAATTAAAATCTTAAATTTGCTTAACCTGATCTCTAAAGTCACTACGCCAACCAGCTATAAAATGTGGTGCATGTGTTCCAAACAGAGCTCCCAAGAAAATACGTTCAAATGTTTTTTCGCACGAATAAATTTCTTCTGTAAAGTAAAACAGTAACATCAAATTCAGATAATAAAATTTTTTCTAAGTATTTTAAATGTTCAAAGTAAATTTTGTATTCCTTAACATAGTCGTTGAATTTTATACCCGAATATGAATATATGGCATGTCTGCGTATACGATTTTTATTACCTAATATGCACTATAAAACATTTATAGAAAATTTTTACGTTTAAATTATTATTATTTTCAAATTCCTTGTGTCACAACAAAAAAAATTAAAATAGAAAAACACACAAAACATAAAAACAAAATAGTTCTTACATCAACAATCAGCAAAGAATTGAGATTAACATAAAATGTATTCCTTTACAGCTTTAAGTTAAGCTTTCAGCTCTACATACTGTCATATGATTTAAAAAAAAAAACCCTAAGTTAAAAAAAAAATAAAATTCGAGTTTTTAAAGTTCCTGCAAGTTCTATCATAATAAATAAAGTTATTCAACGGCAGTTTAATTTTAAAAAGTTTGCACAATTTTTCATCAAAGAAACTTTTGAGGCTGCTTTTATAAATTTTTTTTAAATTTTACTAATATGACGATATATTTGTTTTCACTTTTTAGTTTTATTATTCTTCTTTTATACTTCATTTGTTAGCAAAATACAATATTTTTTAACTTTGAAGATTGATTGAAAAGATTAAAATTTCAAAAAGTAAAAATTAAATTTGGCACTAACACTAACACAATAAAATTCTTGCCAATTTTTCACTGCTGCTGTATAAATACTATGAGCCGAATTCGTGTACGTAATATTATCATGATTTAAATAAATTAATCATACGTCAATTCTCTGAAAAGGTTTTTGTGTAGAAGTACGAGTACATTTTCAAAATTATGCTTATTTGATTATTTATATATTTATATCACTTAATTTATATATAATAACTTGTCAGTTTTAAAAGCAAAATTAGTTTTTTTTATAAAGGATTTGACATAAATAATCTTTTTTCGTTTAAAAAGAAAAAAATACAGAAAGTATCAAATGACACATATACATACATATGTATATAAATAAAGTTAATTTTCTAGTTTTTTGTTTATTCGTTTGTTTTTTGGCTTTACAAATTATGGTTTAAAACAGATTTTTCTGAATTTCGGTACAACTTTTAACAAATCATGTCTACTTGTACGCTCACTTTTTAAAAATGTTACTGCAATTGATTTCTAAATTATTAAAATCTTTTTTTTTCAAAGGATTTCTCAGAAAGTTCTGATATATCTACTTCTGGATATAAAATACCCACTTTTATACCTACTTTTTTTTTAAAGATAATTGAAATTTTTTATAATGAATAAAATTCTATACCCTAACGGCTTTCTCTGGAAGTTCGCTTTACATGACGGCCTGACGGCCTTTAATTAGAAACAAAAGAATCCGTTTGAACCACTACTCATAGTAAAGTGACTTAGAGCCACTCCGTGACTTCCCGATACCTCAGGTAGTCCGTCCACTAGAAATTCACCGAAAAATCTGTGTTTCGGAGCAATAAAGGTACTTGCAGAGAAGGTAAAAAACTGTCTCCTTACTCCCAGATACCCTGCAGTTTTCGTTGAAAGGCACTCCCATACTTCAAGAAATATTACCGTCTACTTCTGGACTTACTTATTTTTTTCACAAAATAATTGAAATTGTTTTTTAATTTTTTAAACATGGTACATACTAAAGGGCTGCACAAGCATGCTTGAAATGGCTTACAACACTTTTTATTATAAAATATTACACATGTGTGTAGTGATGTGTGCAGCCCTTTAGTACATACACACTTAAAGAAAAGTTCTCAAACAAGCTTAGGCCGACTACGCCCTGTCCACTTTTTGATTTAAAAAAATTTGAATATTTTATTTTTAAATTAAAATCATATTTTTCAACGGATGTCTCTGAAATTTTGTACACACACTCTCTATACTTCAAAAAATGTTGTTATATACTTCTGCACCAATCATAATCACGCCTAATTTTTAAACACATTCCCTTTTGTTCTGTATTCCGAATACGAATATTTTATTCAGAATTGAAAAATTCAGCGCCTTATAACTACTCTGTGGTTCATTTTAAGATTTTTAAAATTTTGTTTTGGGTTCGTAATGATTGGTAGAATTAAAAAAACATAAAAGTTTTTATTTAATAAGAAGAAAAAAATTGAATTCCACATTTTTTCAAATCCGTGTGGAAGCCATTAATTGATTTTTTTTTTTTTAATATTTATATTAAAGGCCTATTTTTAAACTAATTATTCTGAACTCTGAAAGGAATTAGCCATGGTCGATATTTTAATCTTGATTAAAGGACCGGACAAGGCCGGGTAAAAACATTTTGTTTTTAATATACTTAATAATTCATAACTTTTAGTTAAGCCATGAGGATTAAAGGTATTAATATGAAAAATCCTTTAAACATTTTTGTGGCATTAATCATTTTAATTAAAAAGCATGACACGTCTATGATAAAGTAGACATGTCGATATAATTTCTTAACAAAAGTATTTACATATTAACATTCAAATAAATTTGCTACTCAAATTTTGTTGTTTTATTGTTTTTTTTTTTTTTGTTTTTGCTCCCCTCTATAAGTATGTTAATATTTATTTTTATAAAGTATAAAAACGTGTTTGGCATTCTTAATAAACGAAGTACTTAGTGTTAAGAAAATACAGAAACCATTAATAATGATAATCATTTTATTTTTATACATAAAATTACATTCATTTATTACGTAGTACTTACCCAATAGTACCACAACAACTGCCGAATCTCTGACACCCCAATCCCAGCACGTTCTTAAAGCGATGTATAAAATATTATGAAATTTTCCCATTAGGCATACCTAAAATAAACACAGAAAAACATACATTTTGTCTTCATTCAACTTAAAAAATTACCAAAAAAAAAAAAAAATAAAAAAATTAATCATTTTGAAAAGGCTAGGAATGTGTTTTCTATTAACAAAAAAAAATTAATAAATTATTATGTTTTTAAAGAGAATTTTGTTTCCTTAACAAAAGTTTTTAAAATAATAACAGGCTACTGGCTAGAACATAATGAAAAGGTAATTTTCTTAATTGGGGTTCTATTTTCTCAAACCCAAGACATTAAAAAAACATTTAAATGATAACGGTTTTATTGCGCACACATGCACATAAAAATTTTGATTACACCAGGACCACACATGGCAAGTTTAGTTCTTGACTTTGTAGGAGAGAAAGGAAAGAGGAATGGAAAGGGGTACTCGTACTCGGCAGTTCCTTTTTGTGTTCTCTCTTCGTATCTTTTATAAAGATATAAAAAAAGAAGACATGTAGCTTAAGGCTGAATGAATGACTGAAAAAAAATGCTAAAATTGCCGAAACAAAATTGCTGTATGTAGACACAACGGCAATTTTTAAAGAGAATTGAGAAAGAATTGCCCAACTAGATTTGCTGTCTTATTATAAACAACTAAGAAAAATCTTTCTAAAATGGTTGAAATTTGAGTTTACTAATTCAATTTTCATAATTTAATTAATTTAATTATTTTCGATCACAGATGAAAATTTTTCTCCAATTTATACATAGTAAATTTTTGGACGAAAAAGGTCTTAAATGCAACCATACTGATTAAAATGCCCTTGATTTCAACTGATGTGACTTTGATTTTAAAGCACTACAATTCCAAATACGTCTTGCATTTGCTATGATAATTAATAAAGCACTAGAACAATCTTTTAAGGTAGCAGGCTTAAGGTTTTGTCATGGACAATTATTTATATGCCGCCTGGTCTAGAGTTGAGAGGCAGCAAAATATTTTCATTTATGCTCCGGAAGTAAAATATGTAAATGTTCTATATTTAAAGAAAAATTCACCAATTTTAAATATCATGGTCTAAATCTATATGCTATATAAAAAAAATGTTGTTTTCCCAAGGATTTCTGTGAATATAACCTCTATATTGGTATGTCGCTCATATCAATATTTCCACAAAATAGTTAAATTTTTTTTACCTCACAAAAGGTCCGTGCTACCTTTTTTTTATAAATTTTAAAATCCTAAATAAGCATAGGTACTTACAATAAATAAAGAGAAAGTTTTACTTACATCACCATTTCCTTCTTTTTTGTCACGATGATAGCGAACGGCAGCTAAAACAGCAATACGTGCCACCTCCTCAGTGAGCATATTTTGGCCTTCAAAGTAAATACAAAATTAAACAAAAAATGAATAATATACAGAAAAGCTGCTGTAAATATCACTTATTTACCATCACTACAGCCGCCAATTATGGCATTTAAATGATCCAAAACATCTCGTCTAGACGACCTGTCCTGTAGACCATTTCGACACAACTTGTCCAATGTGTCCTCATAAAAACATTCAAATATAAATTCCATTTTAATTATTTTTTGCGTTAGTTAGTAAATACTAATATTTTTAATGTTCACAAGTCAACTTGAGGTAAAACTGTGAAAGAAAACATAAAAAAAATTTTAATTAAAAGTGATTTTCTAATACGGTGTGGCGATAACATTTCATTTGTTTAACCAAGAAGCCATAGAAATATTCTTAGAACATGTTAAAGTTTTGTAACATTTTGTTTTGTTTTTTGTTTTATTTTTATTTAAAAAAAAACCTCCACAATTTCTTGTATTTATTTAAATTTCATCATGTAAATCAGGTTGTGTCATTCACCTTTATGAAATTGATCAAGTTGAATTCATAAAATGGCTTGCCGGAATTTTTTAGTCATTCAATTCATCATAAATTTTGTGTTTCTTTTGTGATTTTTAACGGTCTTATAGTTTTCTTTTTTGTTTACTTGGTTATGCTTTAAGCAAGACTAAAGTCGTTACCTCATGTGTGTGTCTCTTTTAAATAGTACAGAATTTCACTTGGCTTAACATTTCTTACAAAGAAAATGTTGTGTTTTTGCACGCGCTGTAGTTTTACTTTTATATGGATGTGTGACTTATTCAATTTTATGTAAAACGATTGTATGCAAACATTATTAGCCTGGCCCACGAGATCTGTTGTTATTTTATTTGTATGATTACATATCAATGCTTAAAATATGGGCGAACTCTAAGGTTTGATAACGGAAGTCAGTTATCAACACAAACCAAATGAAAAAAAATTCTTTATTTTTTTGACAAATTTTTTCATTTAATTAAATGAAATTGATTTTTGCATGATTTAGTTCTTTTTTGTGTGTTTGTTCCAACTCATTTTTTTTTTTTTGGGAGATCTCTCTCTCTCTTTCTCGCTCTATGTGATATATCAATTATGTATGTACTTTCTCTCTGCCTCCCTCTCTCTCTTAGAGTACTTTATTATACTAAAAGCAGTTTCTTTGCATATAGAGCTATAACTCATGCCATAGGTAGATTTTTTTCTGTTGTTTTGTGCTTTTCTGAAATAGAGAGACATTTTTGCGCAATTTCGTTGTTTTTTTTTTTTTTTTTTTTGATACAATGGCTACATTATTAGTGTGTTTAATAAATAGTTACTTTTTAGTTAACTAAGCCAAAAACAAATATATGAGTTTCCATAATTTATCATTACAAGAGAGAGTTAAGAAAGTTAAAATGAGTGCAATAAATACTCAATAAAGAAATGACTTTGAATTAGATTAAAGGTAAATTATATATATTAAAATAACCTGAGGCTAGATATTAATTTAACTTAATAATAATTGAGTAACATAATATAAGATTTTTAAGTGACAGAGGTGACCACGAACTTTTTAAGGTTTAATTTTTTTTTATTAATATTTTTTGTCTTAAAAAATACATCAAGATCGAGATGGTGCGGTTCCATGCATTAGTTGGGATGAAAAATACTCTCTTAAATTACAGTTTAAATACTTCACTTTAAAAAATTGTTATTTTAAATAAAATAAAAAATATCCACAAAATTATAAAATATATTGAAGTTTTTTTTTTTTTTTTTTTTAATCTATGACTTCATTCAAGTTAAGTCTGAAGAAAAGTATGAAAGACAAAAGACCACTGTCTTCATTTTAAAAATATTGTTAGCAAAAATGCTGAAAAATGCTGTCTTCGTATACGTGATACCTTATTAAAGCAATAATTTAATTATTAATTTTTTTAGTTTTGTTAAATATTAAAAAGAATTGGCATAGCCGAATTTAATTTGTTTTTATTTTTTTTTTTTTTTTAATTAAATTTTTCTATTATTTGATTTGTGATCTGGTGAACTTAAAGCTCACTTCACCTTGTTTTTGACTTTACTACCTTGAATCTTTAAAGTAAACAAAGCGTAGGTCTTACACTTCAAAGAAATACGTTCAAGAATAGAGTTTTAGTCAATACTAACAATAATTAATAAAAAAATCCATCTAACATTAAAGTTTATGTGGCTGAGTCAAAAATATTTGGTAAGCTTACTTTTAGTAGAGAGGTTACATGACACTGAATTTGTAAAAATCAGTTGAAAAACAAAACAAAATATTTCTAATTGAATTAGAAGATGTTGGGTTTCTGCCAGTGATATATATAAATTCATAAATAATTATTTGATCCTATATCAAAGTGTGTTACTATTTTCTCTCCATAACAACATTTATTAAGCCTTAAAAAGAAATGATTTAAAAATTTTTCGAAATTGGTAAAGTTGTTCTCTCAGACGGCATTGCATATTTCAGTATGTTACCGTCAAAATATTTTGGATAGTTTCTAAAAAAAATCATAGAAATAACATGTGTTAAAGTGAGTAGCAAAAGTAAATAATAGATTTTGCAAGCGTTTTGTTATTTAAAAAATACCAAAGTCATTGTGGTTTTTGTAATGTTATATTTGTTGTGGTCTTGTAGTCATTTCTTACATTATTTTATTATACGATTCTACTTTGATTTTTCAAATACCAGCATAAAATAGATTAATATTATTTTCTTTTTTTTTTTCTTATAAAATAAATGTTTGTATTTCTAAGCTCTGTGATCAATTCCAAGTTTGAGGTGATGTTGATGTATTTTCTCAAATCATTAAAGTGCTTTGCCATCCGTCAGTCCGCCAGTCGACAGCATGTTTGATGCATTAGTTGTGCGCACGTACAAGAACATACAAAATGTATGTTCCTGTCAGTATGTCTAAATGTGAACATTTATATCCATATTGAATATAGTGCAATGATGCATTTAAAGAAAGAATGAAAAGCACACACACGCAAGAGAAATATATTTCATACACTTCCGCACACAAGTAATAACACTCGTTTAAAAGTTTATGTATTCAAGCAGCAAGTATTTTCTTCGTTTCACTTATACATTTTGTGTGAGTATGAAGGAATGTGCAACTAGAGAATATATTAACACACAAATTTGTAATTTCAAAATAGTATTTCAGCATATAATTATTTTATAAACAGAACACAAAACTTGGCAATATTACTTGATAATTTAGGAGAAAATTATGTCACATTAGCAAATTTCTAAAAAAAAGTCAACCAAATGTATTCTGTAACTTATGATAAATGTACAGACAATATGTTTGCCAGTGCTGTGCTGTCTTGTACTGGTATTTTGAGTTTCCTATTAAATTGCAATAGTTCATGTCAGTTCATTCATATTTCTTTAATAATATCAGCATGAGTGTTCGTTTCATACTGTGAGACAATAATAATTCGTTATAAAGGGAACAAATTAAATTTATTAAATATTTAACATTAAACTAGTACTTTTTTATTGACTGATTTAAAATACATAATCAAGCTTTTAGGCATATTTATACCCTTCACTGTAAGTAAAAAGGGTATATGTAAGCTTGTGATGCCGGATGTAATTCATACACCGTACATGTACGAGTATAACCCTATAAAGTATATATATTCTGTATTTTTATGAAGAGTGTAGGCGATTTAGCAATGTGCGTCTGTCTATGTAGTTGTTGAAATAAACTTTTTAATGTTCTTAGGTAACGTAAGCAAAAGTTTAGTTTTTCAATCTATCAGTTGTTGATGTCTTCAGGTGGCTATTGAAATTTAGCTCGATCGGTTTAGAAATGACGGAGATATAAATCAAAAACCACCTCTATTTAAAAAAAAAAATTAATGGGTTTTTTGTGTATTTTGTTTAAAATTTAAAGTGAATGCAGTCATAATTTTAATTCAAAACTATCAGTCCACAAATACAAGGGAAAAAGGGAAAATACAGCCATCCTTTCAGTTGTTCTTTAATTTTTGATTTGTTTTTTTTTTTATTTTTATTCAAATTTTAAAGATGTGCATGTGAGATGGTGTGTGGTGTGCTCTCAGTCACTAAGGCAGGCAGCTCTATTTATACATACTTGTATTAGTATTTGTGCTTTTTAAATGTATTGAGTGTAATAAAACTACGAATAGAAAACTCTTACAGAACAGAAGGATGCCAGAGTTATATTTTTGTAGTTAAATAAATTTAATTTTTTTTATCTGATATTAAAAATTTGTTTTCGTATTAATGTTTTTTTTATGTATATTTTTCTACTATACTGAAGGGTATATCAAATACGGCACTGCCGAATTTAACTTCATTTTAATCAATTTTTTAAAAGAAAAAATTAAAGTCTTTAAAGATTTATTTCTATCCCCTTTTTTATTAGTGCGTTTAAAACAGTAGCACATCTTTACATTAGAAAACAAATTATGTAAATTGAGACAATAGCATTACCTAAGAAACATACGCAAACTTGCCCAATTTTTAATGGTAGTTGACTTTTAAAATGAATTTAGCACACTTTACATGTAATCCAGAACTGCTGCAGTGCATTTTGTGTTTCTGTTTATTTTACAAGTGTTAGAGAAATTTTAAAATATAAAATGAATTTCTTGTTTGAATTTTTTGAAACTTTTTTGCTTGCCAATTAACTCAATTCTCATTCAGTCAATTGGTGTTGCAAAATAAGTCTTCATATATTTATCTAAGAATTTAACAAGCTTAGAAGCATTTGATTAAATGCTATCCCTCTTATTTAATACTTATTGTACTAAATAAATACTTTTTTGAGTTTTCCATGAGAATATCATAGAAAATAATGAATTTAGCAAACCAACGTAATTAAAAGCACCAAAAACGATTAATTTTTATAAAATGTTATTTAAAACTTTCTACAAAAATGCTTATAAAAAGTTTTGCTAATCATTTTACTTGTGCAATAATTTCCACCCCATTATGCTGCATATATTAACATCTTATTGCTAAGTCATTGCTGCACGAACAATTGACTCGGTTTGCAAAGTCTAACAAAAAAATAACTGTCAACTGTTAAGTCAGTTAATAAACCGTGTTGTTAAATCTAATCCCTAAAAGCTGTTACTATATTTTCTGTATAATTTTTTCCTTTTGTAATGCTTTTACAGATTGCTTTGCCAAGATATCAACCAGGATGATTCATTTCATCTTGAATACCGTGGGCCAGTCGTTATGAAGGGCAAGCCAACACCAATGGAATGTTGGTTTCTCACACGCAAAACGATTTCAACGGGTAGTACTAGTAGCACTACAGCAACTACTGCTATACTTGACTCACCCTTGCCACCACCACAAACACCAATAGTAACAGCAGCTCCCTCAGTAACACCACAAGTAAATTCAACATTAGCATCGCCTGCACCGGCATATTCTACAATCTCGTCAATGTCTGCAACATGTGCAAAATACTCTCAAATACAAACACAACATCAACAGCTACCACAACCAACACCAGCTGTGCATACTACTCATGTCATAAGAGCAACGTCATCCAGAAAAGCATCTAGTGCTAGTACAACATCTGAATCTTCCTCAACAAATTCACAATGCATAGCAGCCACTGTTGCTGAACATGCAAATACTCAAACAACAACAACGGACACATAGAAAATGTGCAAAGAATCGTCCTGTTGCTGCTGAAATATACTCTAAGGATGCGTTCGTATAATTTTTTCCCTATGAACTTTGTTGGTACGTATACACTGAGTATTTGGTTTTCCTATTATACATACAAACATACATGTAAGAGTACATGCTCATACGTTGATTTCTTTGTTTAACTAGTTCATGTTAAGGATGTGGTTTAGTGCAAAAAAAAAAAAAAAACAGTCATATGAACACATTTATTTAAATCCCTTTATTTCATGTATGTGTGTGTGTAGTAACCATACACAACTGACTTAAGGTAATTTATCTTAATACACATACACACCTTCATGTATTCTTTACCGCATAAACACACGTACATTGTTGTCCTAACAACCACTTTGCTACACTCGTTGTTCTACACTCGTAATACGGAAAATGTAAATTTGAACTTAACCTAAATGGAAAGCAAGAAAGCATTAACACAAGTTTTTAATTTTTTACACTCACTCACATAAATATAAGCTTTTAGTCCTAGATTTTTATAAATCAAAAATTTAAAGTTAAAAAAAAAAATATATTAAGTTTTAATAATTTTTATTTTCGGCTAGAGGAATAAGTTCTAGAAATTCAGTTAAGTTCCTTAGTATAAAATGTTTTATTTGAAACCAAGCAGAAGCTTTCTGTGCAATCTTAGGAAACAGTAAAACGAATGGCAACTTTCCAACCTCTAGCGTATCTTTACTTCATATTAAATGATTAGGCGAACTTACTATCGAGACTAGCTAAAGCCTGTTTGTTAAGAAATGCTTCTGTATCAGTAATGGTCGCGATGTATCAAAAACGGTATCTTTAATTTTGCTTAAGGAAGCCTAGATTCATATTACACAGCCTCCAGACATGGAAGACTTATGATTGATTTAACCTTGCAGCACTTAGTTGAAAGCAAAAATACACATGCTACACATATATACAAATTAAGACTATCGCTCCATACTATCGTGGTGTCTATGAGTGTCTGGCTTTTTGTAATATCAAAATAGAGATCTCTCTAAGCACTTATTATAAAAAATCTTTCTAAGTATTGGAGATTAGCTTAAGAGAATTGGGTTCAGAGACCTATTTACTAATATCAAGCTTTTGGTTGGACATTAAACTAAAAACATCGATAAGTTAAATAGCGGATGGTTTTTTGACCCACAAAATCTTAGCTTTAACTATTGAAATCGGGCCTAAATTTGATATTTTTACCCAAAGACATGTTTAAATTTTAATGCTAAAAAATACATCATTTTTAATGAAATAAACATCGGTTAGTAGCAAAATGCTATGTTTTTAATATTAACATTTCGATCTATATTTTAGAAATTTTGTCAATTCGTTTAATTACAAAGATTCTCAGTTATCTAAAGTACTTTTAATGAAAACCGAATTGCACATCACTGTAACTTAAATTGGCATATTACTACTGACGCAAATTTAGTACCTCACATTTCTATGGATTTCATTAAGAATCAATCTGTATGAAATCATGTCGAAGATGATTATTAAGCATATAAAATGCAAATATATACAGAAAGTCATATAAATAATTTTATCAATCAATAAATATTTCAATGAATTTCTAAATACGCATCTTGTTATAGGATTCCTGTGAATTAGTCGTTATAAATAATGCTTGTAATGACTGAATGTGCTTACAGTTTACTTTAAGTAGATTGTATTTTGTAAATTTATTGATTTTACTAAAGAAAATAAAGGAAAATAATTAATTAATTTCTATATTTCACTTTATTTGCTTTACCGTGTTAATTCTCCCATGATACACATTTTAAAACTGGTTTGCCTTATATTTTTGTAAATTTAAACGTTTTGGGTTAATAGCCATAAGCTATTGTGGTTTTATGTCATATTTATTTAATGATGCTCACACTTGCCTTACGCTATTACATCGCAGAATGCAATACGTTCCTTTAAATGCTATTATTTCCAAATCAAGAATTTTTTTCTGCTCTTGCACTGAAAAATTGTCGTAACGTCAATTTTGTCCATTCATTAAAAGTATTCACAGAAACAGATAAGTCTTAATTCATGCTTATTTAGCAGTATCGTTGAAGCATTTGAGACATTAGTAATGCCAATCAAAATAAATAATTTTAAAATATTTACTTACTCGGATAAGCTTAAAAAAAATTATGAACAATTTAACTCGATCATGAGTTGCCTTAATTCGACTTAAAATTTACAGCAAATAACCAAAAATTACCTTATATTCGTTTTTAGATTTATTTTAACATAATTTTTTAAGCTTTTTCACTTTTTTTGGATTTTTTTTTTAATTTTATTTGAGAAATTTTCAACAAACTAAAAATATTTGGTAGCGCAATAATTTTTGTTGGCTGTATGTAATAGTTGCGGTCTGTCATACAAGATGAGATTAAAATAAAACAAAATAAAAAATTATTTTTCGAGAAAAGGTCAATTTAATTGAGGTTTTAAATATTTGTTTTTTTAATGCTGTGAAGAAAAACGCTTCACCTTGTAAACTAAAAAGCATGGTTCTCATTAACAAGTATATTATAATGAATTTTGATGTTAATTAATTCTTTGACTTACAAAATTAAATTTCCTTATATTTATTTACTTGATTCATCAAAAAACTGAATTGCAAATTTAATTAAAATTAATGGAAGCGTAAATTCAATATCAGCTCTTGTTTAATAAAATATAAAAAGGAAGCAACCGACTAGTAAATAAATAAAATACAAACGAAAAAAAACAGAAACATTTTTATATTTAGAAAGAAAATATATAAACAGTTAAATTAATTCCAATGCAATTTACATTATTTTTTATAGGATAAATAAAGCTAACTTACAGCATTGAAGAAAACTAAATGAACCGTTATTTTTAGCTTGGAAAAACTAAGAATAAAAAAAAACACACACACAAGTACTCACATTAATGAATACAACTTGTTAATACTACACAAATCATTTACAACAATATTATTATGCAACCATATTTTAGTGTATGAGTGGGAAGTATTCATTCTTGAAGGATAACCATATTGTTTTTAACATTTTAAACCAAAATAAATAAAACTGTATTCCTTATTAAGTTCTTTACATTCGGTATTTAAATTTTTGGCTTTAATTAAAATAAATAAAAATATTTTTCTATTCATTTAGGCTTTACGTTTCTTTATAGTTTTATTAACAAGCAGAGATTTTTCAGTAAATATTTTTATTTGTATGAAAGTATAGTTGCAATTGGTTGTAAGAAAAATTAATTAAAATTTCCATGAATGTGCTGGTGTTTTGAAAACCTTTGGTTTTTTGTTTTGGTTCTTGTTTAAAATGAAATATTATGAATGGTTTCACCTTATTTTCAGTTTTTAGTAATTAGTTATACCTATTTAAAGCACACTTTTGAGTGTAAGGTTGAGGTTTACACTGACGGAAAAGTTTAGGAAATATTCGTTTTAATTTGTATTTGAGTTTTTTTGTTCAAGTTGTGGAATAAGAATGAAAGATATTTTAGAGTTTGATTTTTTGCTTTCGTTTAATTAAAATTTTCATTATTATTTGTGTTCAGAGACTTATAATAGAATTTCACTAGGAATATTTTTGCCAACATTTTAACCCTCTAACTCTTACAAGTTATAAATATATGGACTTTTTTAGTTTAGATTAAAGGGTTAAAAGTTCCACAAAAATATTCCTCGTAATACTTTACATATGTTTGCAAACATTTTATGTAAATAAAATGACGATTCACAATTAAAATTTGGAAAAAAATAACATTTTTGAACACATTTGAACATAAGTAAACATATCGTTTACTGTTATCAGTAGTCAGAACTTTGTTGTTAAAAAAATCGATTTTGTCGTACAGTGTTATTAATAAAAATTTTAACAAGATAACCCTTCACTGTGTTGGCAAAATATTAATATTTTTCACTTTCCACATTCTTCTAAAATATAAAAAACATACAAAAAATTAAGTGAGTGAAGATAAATATGCCACGTTAAATATGTTTTAACGTACCCCATTACGTTTTTTAGTATTTCTAAATATATTTTTAGTATTAATGGCATATTTATCAAATACGTCTGACGTCATTAAATATTAAATATTTTTAGTAGATCATTTACATTTGTAACCTACCACTAAATTTTCAGAAATTACTTTAGATTGTTTTTGAAAAATTTTTTTTTTTAATTTCTACACACTCCAGTGCTCTTGCTCTGAGGTATTTTAGCAACTTCCGGATGAACCATAAAAAATTACGGAATGGGGCACCGCCTACATACTCGGAAGTTACCTTTTTTGAAATTTCCATTTACCCCAGTACTGTTGTTCTCAAGGATTAAATATTTTTCATTTGCTATTTCTGTATTTACTTATATCGTATTGTTTAAAAATAGTCTCAGTAAAAAAAATTCAACAAAAATAAAATTAAAGGGAGATCGTCTAGCTTTGTAATCTACCACCCAAATAGTCAGAAATTACTCTGGATTATTTGAGATTTTTTTTTAAATTCCATACATCCCACTACTGTTGCTCTGATGAAAAACTCTGATACTCATATGAGAAATTTTCCACTGTATCCTCTTTATTATTTGATGTTGCATTAAATAATATCTCCTCCAGAAATCTAAATTTTCTTTTTAATTAAATTCTTATGGAAATTCCTTGTGTTCACATTTACTTAACTACTTTTGTTCAATATGATGTACTTGTTTATAGTGTGCATGAACACTTTTACAAATCGTTTTAGCATTAATTAACCTTTATACCATAATTACAGTTATATATTACAGCTGTTATTCAATAAGATATTTATAAGGATATGTAATGGCACTTGGAGTGCTTTTACAAGTTTTCAATTGCTGCGTCCTTGTTGTTTCATTCATTCAATCACCTGATATTTTTTCTATTTACTAAAAGATTTTTTCAGATTTTATTTTTAATTATAAATACCAGCTACATGTGAATGAGTGTATAAATTTTAAATTCTAATTATTAACACATGGGCTAATGGTATTTTTCTTTTGAAATAAACCAACAGTATACGAATGCATATACTCATTTAAAATTAATTTATCAAGTTTGACAGATTGTTGTTTGTTATGTTCGTAGAAAGCATAAATAACCTTCATGTTTTAATGTCTAAGTTAGTAAACATTATTCAAAAGTTTTAATTACAAGAGATTTACATTGAATTCAATACCAAGAGCTGGTTGAAAAGATACCCAATAGATAGTCACGTACTTGGAATATTCTCATAATTTTATTTAGCTTTTTAAGGCGATTTTGGTATTTGGCATTTATAATGTATAATGCTTAAGCGGGTTTCACATTATACTCGAGTGCGACCGAAATCAGATACAAATCAAATAGACTGTCAAAAAATCTAAAGGAAAATATTTTATGTTTTCATACCATCATACTTCAAATAAAATACAAAACGCGGCAAATAATTTCATACCCGATTTCTAGTTTTTTCTTTAATTGCTTGTACAAAGGCAACCCTGATAAAATGAGCAGAGTGATAGCTTAGAAAAAATTTTAAAAATGACAAAAACCATAATACTGCCAAAAATACTTAAGTATTTCACCACACTTGCTTAACATTTTGTTTTCATACTATGGGATTTTTACTTAATACACGAATTTTTGACATGTACTAATACTAAATAAATACAATAGTCTGAAATCCGCTTAAATTATATTCCGCATTGAATATTTTTTATATTCAAAATTGAATATTTTTTTTTATTTAAATATAAATATTGAAACTGTAATATATTATTGTAAACGTCTATAATTTAAAAAAAAAAAATTTTTTAAATGAGAGTAAAGAGGTTTTTGAAATGACTAATTAAAATTAACTAAATTTAGTTTGTTTTATGAAACAACTCGTTTTGTGGTTTTTTTATTATAGTTTTTTGTTTGTAATTTTCTCTTGATTACAAAATAAATAGAGTCATTCAATATCAAACGAGACTTGTGTGACAAAATTTAGTTACTGAATTGCTACCGTCTTTTTAATTTTTTTTTGTGCAAAATTATTTCCATCCAATTTTGAATAATAAAAATTTTAAAATGCAATTACTATACCTGAATTGCACTAGCGTCTGACATAAGCCAGTGATTCTTAAATTATTTAAATTTTCAAAATTGTTTTTTTTTTTTTTTTTGAGAAAATTTTCTTTTTATAAAACAAATGAACTCAAACGAAATTTTCATTTCATTACAAACACGTTTAAAATTTGATTTTTATAAAAAAAGTAATAAAGCTTTCATTTGCTGCTTCTTAATATAAAACAATTTTTTTATCGCCTTTCAATGAAAAGCATAAAATTGACTACAAAAACTTAATCTAAATTTTAGTCTTTTATTTTACGAACGAATGCATTGTTTGATAAAAACTGGTTCTGAAAGTTTAAAGAAAAGAAAGGAAGGGGTTAAATAAAGAATAAGGAGTACAGATTAAAATCTGTAGTCCTTATTTTCCATAACCTTTTACAACAAAGTAGGAAATGGTTGGTCTCCAAGTTTTAAGTTTTATAATACTTTCCATGTGTTCACAAAATCCACTTAATTATTGAGAGTAAATTTAAGTTCACAGGAATTCTGCTAGATTGATTAAAATAAGAGTCATTTTGTTGACTTATGCAGGAGCTAATCACTGGCTAGAATTCATATAAAAAAAATTAATGCGTATTAAGTATTTAAAAAATAAGAAAATACGAATTTTTCAATTGTTATATATTTCTGCTTTATGTCTCGTTTTGTCTTCCTCATTAAAAAAAAAAAACCAAAATGAAATAAAACCTTGCGAAAAGCACCATCATAACTGTTTAGCATTCGCTGCCATAAGCAGTTCATATATAAAAAAAATGCATGTTTAGATACGTACTCGTATGTACGTAAGTAGTTATAAAGTTTAAGTTAAACTGTTCTACAAGGAAATAGGTACAACAAGAAGGATTATTCCAACATAAAAAATGGAAATACATTTATAACACGTACTGCACACAATTTGAAATTTAAGAAAATAATGCTGTTGAAAGAGAATGTGATATTTAAGTGGAAGAATAACAAGAACAAACAATTCAAACAATTTTACACGCAATTTAACAATCATTTGAATAGACTGTCCATGATGATGACGACAATGATGATTTTCATCATGTATGCACAAGATAAGAAAAATGTTTTACAGGTGCAGAAAGGGATTGCAATAGTTCTTATTACCAGAGATGAAATTCTAGTTTATAAAGAGTTAAAAGAATCTATTTAAATATTTATCTCAACAGTAAGCACTAAATACTTTTCAAGTTAAGCAAAAAATTTAAGTAATTTTGTTTGTTTAACTTTGAAAGTTTAATTATTCAAATGTTAAAAGAAACTTTTAACTTTTAAAGTAAATTTAATTAAAATTGTATATCACAAAGCTTAAAGATCTAATAAACTTTTTAAAATAATACAACAACAAAAGTAGCATAATTTAAAACAAATACTACAAGTATGACAAAGCAAAAACAAGTTACATAAATTCGGCTGTGCCGAGTCTTATACACCCTTCACTGTGTTGGCAAAATATTAATACTTGTCACTTTCGACATTCTTCTAAAATATAAAAAACACAAAATTAAGGAAGTGAAGGTAAATATTCCGCGTTAAATATGTTTTAATGTATCCCATTACATTTTTTAGTATTTCTAAATATGTTTACAGTATTAATGGCATATTTATCAAATATTAAATGTTTTTGCAGTAGTTTAGAGGAGATCATCTATATTTGTAACCTACCAACCAAATATTCAGATTTTAATTTGGATATTTTAAAATTTTTTAAAATTTTTATATACCGCAGGGCTGTTGCTCTGAGGTCTTTTAGCAACTTGCGGAAGAACCATAAATTATTTCGGGATGGGACACATATCATTTTAAAGGGGAGATCGTCTACATTTGTAATCTACTACATAAATACTCAGAAATTACTTTGGATAATTTAAAAACAAAATTTTTAATATTTATATGCTCCAGTGCTGTTGCTCTGAAGGGTTTTGCCAATTTCCTTTTTAAATCATAGAATAAAAACTACGAAATTTCCCGTAAATGTTAAAAAAACTTCCAGAAAGCGTAGAACTTACAAATTTAATTCCAGTTTGGTTTCAGTAAGTTTCTATTGCAAAATCAGGAATGGTTCCTCGCCTAAGTAAAGAATGATAAAAATCAAAATAGATTTAACAAACTGAAGACAAGAACTTCCAAGACTTATCTAAGTCTTCTAAGGACTGCAGAAAGTTGATTTCAGCATCCACATGGACAAAAGGATGGACGGATAGACAGAAATAGCTAAATCGACTCTTCCTTGAAATGTACGGTGTAAAAATTGTATTCATTAAGCCAAGTTTCCGTAAAAGCTATTTGAAAATTAAATGAAAAACTGTAATTAAATAGAGATTATAATTTACTATTAATGCCACGATATTTTGATATACAATATAAATGAAATGATTCATATAGATATGCTATCCCCTTCAGTACTTATTGTACTGAATAAATAACTCATAAGAATATCATGAGTAAAAGAATAAATTTAAAAACCAACATAATTTCTGGAATTAAGCACAAATAAAGATTAATATTTTGTTAAACTTTTAAATTCAAAATAAAAATAATTACATATAAATATATTTAAAAAAAAACAACAATTTTTTACTTTAAACAAACTTTACTTTTTTTACTGCTTGCAACCAATTATTTATTTTTATAGCCACTTAGAAAATCATTGGCGGTAAGCATTTTCGAACGTAATTGTTTTCATTGTAGACTTTTGCATACACATTCATACATAAAAGCTTTTCACAATTCATTTTAAAAACACTTACAGCTTTGAATGTTTATTAATGAAAACAGAGCAATTAAATAAATAATATTGATTTATAAAGTTAATTAAAGCTATGAATTTACGCACATTTGTTTCTTAATTCCATTTTTAAACGTTCTTTTTTATTTATGGATGTTATGATAAAAGGAGGTAATAAAAGTTTTACTTAAAAATATGTTAAATTAAATTTCTTTTTTTATACAACTTATTAAATTATTTGGAATTATAAAGTTTAAGAAAAATTCCTTTTTTTTTAATTTTTAAACTGGACAATATGTGTGCACACACACCTATTAACAAAAGTAAAGATACATGCGGAACCAGCAATTGATTGTATGTGTGTCTTTTTAATGAGAACTAGGAAACAGATTTTTTTTTTGGAAGAGGAATGCTATAGGGAAGTTTTTGATTTTTGTCGTTAATTTGAAATTTTTTATCTGAAATTAAATATTTATTGCAGCATTATGTTTGTCTTAAAAATGTTTGTAAGCATATAAATTTAATTTAACTTAATTTATTTCGCATTCTTAATTTGTAAAAATTGACTATCGATAGATATTTTATTGCTTTCAAAAATAAGGGTCCCAGAATGTCGTAAATTTGAATTTTTTTAAATGAAATTGTAATTCATTATTTTAGGATTAACTAAAATTAGGAATATTTCATTTTCCATGACTATAACCCCGCCTCACTATCCAACATCAAGTATACACTTCTCTTTTTAAACATTTCGTGACATTTACATATATGAAAATCATATTTAACATAAATTAAATATAATTCCACTTAATTTGATTCGAATTTAGTAATGTTTTCTAAAAAAAAATTTCATTCAATATATTAAATACGATTCTGCAATGTGTCAAACCGAGCACTGCTTCGACATTGCATAAAGACTTAAGGGAGTCATTCAATCTGATTATAGAAAAACATTATGTAACTTGATATTTAAACTTTCAAAGAATTTTGCAACAACTTTCTCTTGATTACCAAAGCAAGAATTAGGGTGGAATTATTAAACAGAATTTTGTTATTTAAAATATTTTAAAAGTTTTGCAGGTCTATCAAATACATATTAGAATTTTTAGATTGTAATTTAATTTTATCAACTACATAACTTTTAATTACAAAAAATTTACTTAATTTTAAATAAATTGCTTTTTGTTGTTCTTATTTTCTTTGCAGCAACGGACGTATTAAATAAAGAAGCGCATTTTTTTAAATATTAAAAACAAAAATAATTTAGACGTAAACTTTTGCAGTATTTAAAATATACGTACATGAATACATACAATTTCACAATAATAACAAAACTGCCTTTAATACAACTTTTGATGATTTTCCAATTCTCAAGCACAAGCAGGCTAAGCACAAGTACTTACTTACTCTGCAGCTAACCCAGCTAATTTTAAATAGGGATTAGGAAATTTATAATTTCTCTCCGTTTCTCAATTTCATATCTTTAAATTGATATTAAAAAACTCAAAAAATACCATTAAAATAAAAAAGTACCTTTAAAAATATATAAAATACCATTCAGTTTTTTTGTGATCTCTCACTCCACTCAGAACCTTCTGATCTTAGGTTCATAGTTCTTAGTTCGTTAATATTAAAGAATAAAAAAGTACCATTAAAAATAAAAGGTACCATATTATGATTTCTATCTTTACTTGGAACTTTTTTATCTCTTCTTCATAGTTGCAACATTTTTAATTCTAAAAAATCAAGTACCATTAAATGAAATTAAAAGTACCAAGTTGTCCCCTTTAAGGTTTCTTATTTTCTTCAGCATCATATCAACTCATTTCCAAAAATTTATTTATTTAAATTTTTTTTTTTTACTTTATTCAGAACAGTTTGATTTTACTGTCACAGTTTTAGGCTTGACAGTAACACAAAATATAAAAGTACCAATCGTATTTTGTCCCTCAGAGAATTTTTTTCTCTTCTGGAAAAATTGTTTAGATTAAATTTTATTGGATGCTACAAATTGATGATAAATTAAAGGGTATTTATGGGAAAACGGAATACAGGTTTTAAACGCTATTTGTTTGAATTTGCAAAAAGTATCAAAGTACATTGGAAACTTTTTTAAGACAGAAATCCTACAATTCAAATATTATTGCTATCGTTGTTACTTTAAAAGATAAATGCGGTTAAAAAAAAGTACCAAAATATGGGTTTTACTGTACCGTTTTTACTGCACATAAGTGCATATGTCAAAGAAGTACCAAACATTAACGGGTTATTTTTTAAGTAGAATAAGTAGTTTGTATTTTGCACTTTAACTTTACCGATTTTCCGCTTTTTACTCTCTTTTGTTCGAAAAATATGTGAAAAAGTAATCTCACTACAACACAAATAAATACTCGTAGCTTTTAAACTGAAAATAGGTTTCTGTTGTTTATGTGTGCGTAGTCGGGGAAACTATTACTGGGCTATTCAGTGTTTATTGCAAATGCAAAATATTCTAGCTTTATGCTTATATTTTGTTATTTCATTGCAAAGAAAAACCTCAACATGTTTTGCTTGTGTAAGTCCTTCAACATCAAATACTGAAGCCTCTAATTTTAACAAATAAGTTTCCTTTAAATTTTCCTAACAAGAAGTTTGTTTTATATTTTTTTTTTTAACTTTTTATGTGAAAAATTTTTTTTTTAAATTTTTTTAAAATTTTAAAACTTTTTTATTTATTTTTATTATTAAAACTTTATTACAAACGGTTTCCTTAAAACATGCTTTATTTTATAAAACAAAACACAAAAACGTATTGAATTTAAATAATATTATAAATAAATTTTTTATTAAAATTTTAACATTTAAATATTTACGAAATATAAAAAAAAAATAAATTTCCGTTTGAATAAAATACTTACTGGCGAAAAAAACAAACTTTAATGAACTCCTATTAGAAAGCAAACAAAACAACCAATACACGTAATGTAAAGCAAATATTCTAACAACAAAAACACAAGCAAAAATATGTTTACCTTTAGCTAAAAACTTTGATTTTAAGCCAACAACGTTTCTATATTAATATTAAATGTATACCAAGGACAACAACAACTACAACTAAAGGCACCAAGATATCTATATACAAAAATAAAAATATTAAAAGATAAATAGAAATAAACATAAAAATCAAAAAGAGGAAAATAATTTATAAATTATTTATAAATAAAAAAAATATACATACACCCTTTAATAAGTAAGTAAACAAAACAAAGCTACAAATACATATTTACAGTATAGGTGGGGATGTTGAACAATTACAATATTTTTGTTTCTCATATTTCAGAATTTATTTAAGTATTTATTTACGATATAATACATATATTACAACCAACATCAAAGTTGTGTTATTGCCAATGTAGCCTACTCATTTTCATACTCTAATTGTTAGCAAATTTTCGTTAACAATTATTGGGGACATACATAGAACGTCACATTCTGCTGTCAATTTCATTGACATTTTAAAAAATGGATGCCAACTATAATAAATTATTAAGCATTTGTTTAATAAGGGATTATTATGGACATTTTTTTATGGCTAATTGTCCTTAAAAAACAAAAATATTTTTTATGAATTTGGCACAGATTAAGTTGTGCATAAAATAAGGTTTTTTCTTTTTTACTAAAACCTAAAAAAAATTTACTTTATATTTACTTATGAATTGCTGCTTCTAATTGTTACGTCTCTGTCTCTTGATTTCAGTCCAATTGCAACAAGCATTAGTTTTCGGTTATTCTGTCAAAGTTTATTGTTTTATTGCTAGTTTAGACAGTGTTCAATATTTCATGAAGTATGTAGTCGTTTCGACACAGGTTCGCCCTCTTGTCTAAAAAAATTCGAATTTTAAATCTAACAAATAAAGTTACCATAAAAAAAGTAAATAATTGTAGTCGAAACGACTAACATTGATACATTTACCTTTTTTGCTAAAAATTAAACTTTTAACAGGTTACCTCTCTTGATTTTGATATACTCGTATATGAATGCTTAGGTCATGCATCGTTTATAAAAGTATAAAAATCAAGAAAAACAAGAAATTTAAGGTCGATAAAATTATAAAAAAATAGTTACATTAGTTGTTTCGACTACGTAACTTTTACGAAAACTAGCTAAAACACATAAAGCACCCGTATTCACTAGCATTAGTTTCTAAACTGAATCAATTACTTTCGTATTTATAGGCACAACGATAGCTAACGGGATATAAAATTTACGATAAAAAAAATTAAACTGTGTTAGTCGAAACGACTAACATTGGTTATACAGTGTTAAAAATGTCTTTCAACTGCAGATGTCACGGTTCAACACCCGGTTAGAGACAAAAAAAAATTTTTATATTTTTTATTAAAAATTTTTGAATTATTTTTAAATTTTATCTGACTCTACCAGAATTCAAATTTGGGACATATGCTATTAAGTAACATTAACTCTCCACTCAATCACTTCAGCCACAAAGCTCAGTTGAATTTGTATGATTACATTTTTCTTTTATACTTATTTTATTAATAAAATTGCGATAGAAAGAAAAGAAAACAATTTTTTTATAAAACAAAAAACAAAACTAAGAAGTTTAATTAATATTATCCATTCTCATAATGAAATTCCATTTAATTAATTAAATATTTCATTAGGGTAATGAAATCGTTTCATTGGATTTTTGAAACATAATTCTTTCAGTGTATGAACTATGTAATAATAAGCAATGTACTTCAATGGTATACAAATTTAAGTTTGACTACAATAATAACCGATATAAACTTATTTTGTTAGATTATACTTTTCCAACAACTCCACTACGTCTCAAAGGTATATGTACGACTTAATTAAATATATTAAAATTAAATAATAAATGTACGTTTTATAACTTAAGTATCATACAGACATACATATAAAGCATATACGAAATCATGTACTATGTAATGCGATATATAGACCAAATGAACAATCTACTAACTATTAAATGAATACGAGTATCTATATAGAATTATTAAATTTAATATTTATTAACTTAATAACTACAACAAAATAAATAAATAATCTTATAAAAATATAACTTTGCTGAATTTCTTAGAAAACAACAGAATAAATTATCCAAAAATTAAAAGACACATACACAACTACTTATACATAATATATACTGAACAAGTAAAATTAATGAAAATCTATTGAATTATGTAACTGAAACTCAACAATAGCTTTATAGTATTTTAAGTCTAAAGTAAATAAATCTAAGCAAATCTCTAACACACACACACACACAAATTAAAGTTTTAAATGTAATAAATGAACTAAAAACCGAAAGTAGTTGTGAGAGGGAAAGTGCCAATTGATTTACCCAAAACACTATCAAAACGATTAAAAATTTTTAAGTAAACGGGGTGTGTAAAATATCGTTTATTGTGTCTAATTTTCATTTACGTTTTGCAATCTTAAATGATTCATATGAAAACTTTGAGTAAGCGAAAAAAGTGTGTTAATTTTTTTTAGGACATACTTAGTTGTAATTTTGATATTACAACCAGCTTGTGTTATTACTGATTACAACAATAGCAGTTGTTTCAATTACAAACAACTCAACTTAATTGAGTTGTGAACCATAATAAGGGCAATAATTTCTACCACCAACTTTTTGCTATTGTACTTGTGCTATATTTTCATTTCTTTGGCACCTCGTAGCTTGTTACAAATGGCAACATTAGCTTTGAGTTCCATACTTGTTTTGTTATTGTAAATCATGCATTGCCCAAATTAATTATAATTTAATTTTTAATTATACTTTTTTATAATTATTTTCTTTATCCCAATTTATTTAAAGTACACACTCACACACACCTACACATACACAGGCAGACACATTTCATAATAGAATCTTTTTTATAAAACACTCAGGGTTGGAAATCTCACTATTATTTAAAATGTCACTAGTATACGACTAACAGAATTACCCCACAAGGTCGTATATTCTTTTAAAACGAGAAATAAAATTTGGTCTAAAATTTGATACTTTATTAATAAGAAAGCTATTTGAAGAATTTCTAAAATTGAAAACCTATTGTTTCCCCCCCCACTGAGCACTTGTATGCGAGATATCCTCAAGAGTAACAAATAGAAGCATTTGTAGTCGTACGTACATATTTTTTTGGCTTACGTGGTAGCCAAAGACCAACAATTAGAATTGCAAGATTTCGTTTGTACTTACAGGCATATTGATAGTAAACATTCAAAAAAAAAAAAAATACAAAAAAACCTCTGTAAAACACTTTTAGACTTTTATTTTTATAAACAAATGAATTCACAACACTAACTAAGGTTTAAGCTAAAATAAATAGCACAGTCTTTAAGTAACGAAAGAATTGTGTATATTAATTCGAGGAAGAAAATATATTTACTAATGAAATTAATTTACTGATATTTTTGTGCATTTAATGAAGTATTCATTCATTTAATGTAATAAATTGGCACGAATTATTTTTGGGTGGCAATATTTTTCGGTTCACATCGGCTAAAATAAAAACACTACAATAATCGGTACTATACGTTCCCATTATCGTGCTTTAGTGTTAATTTTGAATAATTGTCAATTTGAATATTGACAATTTAAATTATAAAATAAATAATTTTTTTTTTTAATTTTATAATCTTCATGTTCAGACTTATTTGTTCACAATGAAGTAATGTGTTCTTTCTCTCTTTTTGGGGGTATTATTTTAACTCTTAATGATTTTTCATCTTTCCCTGGATCGTTTGAGGTCAGTCTATATTAAAAAATTACAAAAAAAAAATCACTAAGAAAGTTTATACACGAACGAAAAATTCGTTCGAATAATTGTATTGAAAACAAAAACAAAATTTTCTTGTAGTGTTTTTGTTTTCAATATAATTATTCGAACGAAGCTTTCGTTCGCATTTAGCTGAACAGGCCCTAAAAAAATTATATTTCTCCCTTTTAGTACTTTTTTACGCCCTTCAAAAAAAATTTTTTAATTGATTTTTATTGTTTGTTAAAAATTTATGATACAGTTAAAAGTAGCAATTTTGAAAATCTTTTAAAGAAGAGAAGAATACAATTTAATTTTTGTTGCTGTTATTGTTACTATGAGAAATAAATAGGATTAAAAAGCGTACCAACATTAGTGTTTTAGCTTTTTTATCGGCCCCGATGTACAAATATCAAAAAAGTACCAAACTCTTAGTTGCCTGTTTTTTTAGTAGAATATTTTGTAGTTTGAATTTTAGTTCTATTTTATCTATAACTTATGGATTGATAAGATTTTTATTTTTAGCGAAAACATAATTTTTGTATATCTTTTTCTTAACGTTGTAAGTGTTGGGTGTCAAAAGTTAACACTTGAGTAACCGATAAAAATAGGCACATTTCTCATACTTTCATCAGTCGGAATTGTGAAACAGAGCGGTCACATTATCGCCGCTTAGAATAAAATTTTGATTTGTAATAGTTAGCACGATTGCTGTCTTCATCTTACCATATTTACAAATTAAGTGCCGATAGTGGGATTTTAACTTTAGTCTAGTGAAATGTAGTCATTGTTTGAAAAATAATTCAGGCCGAAACAAACATTTTTAGCCGAAACCATTTTCCGAATTTTCCTTTAAACTCATAAAGAAATATGCAAAAGGATAATTAACAAGCACGCATACACACGTTTTAAAAATGTACTAAAAACAATTTTATAGTACCGGAGAAACTATTTGCATTAAACACAAAATACTATATGAATTCTAAATATGTAAAAAATAAAAGTTAAAAGTATAAAATGAAGAAACTAAATATATAATAACTAGTTTGGAAAATATGGTTAATAAATATAAATAAATTAAATATTTAAATGTGGTAAAAGAGGTAAACATACAAATAAGAAAAATCAATAAAATTTATAAAAGAAAATGTTCAGAAAAATAAAATTATTATTGTGTTAAGCAAACTCACATGCAAATAATACAAAATGAATTAATAAAATAATAAGCATCAGTAAATAAATATTTAATTTCAAATAAAATAAAAATACCAAATTGTTTCATGTGTTTTATTTGAAAAAATTAAAAAAAAGGTAATTAATAAGGTAATAGTTTGAACAAAAGGTTAAGAAATATTTGTCAGCTAGATTGGGCAGACTAATTTTAAATTATACTTCAAAGAGTCTTACGACAACGGAAGGACCATAGTCGCTTAAGTATAGTTTGAACTATATTATTTTAAAAAAAACCGAAAAACAATTTTAAACATTTTTCGAATTTTGTTTCTCTTATTTGCTTTCTATTTTCGTATCATTTTTTACAATAAAGAACAATTAATGACACTCAAAAGTACTTGAACCATGCATAAAAGTGATAAAGAGATTAAAGATCAAATGAACTAAATTAACGAACTATTCCTTTTTAATTTTTGAATTAAGAAGAGCGCTCACTGAAATGAGCAACTGAGCACAAGTCTAACAGCAATGTCACAATTCCGATCGGAATGGTTTTAGTTCCGTAGTTGCAATTTCGATTGAATTCATTTTACCGATCCCGATTGGAGTTGCTAATTACCAAAAATGCGAACAACAAAAATATGAAAAACATAATTTAATAAAATTATTGAAAAAAAAAAATGGACTGTAATAAATAAAAAGAATAATAAAATAAGAAATTATTATATTTATAAGAAATATGCCTGGTGTGTTACTGTGTTGGAAGTAGAGACTCCTCAACAAAGTGAAAAATTACGAAGATGAAATTTCTATTTAAATAAAAAAAATGTTTTAAAGAAAAGTTTTAAAATATAATTTTTCGCGGAAAATTGTGTGGCAACATTTATTAAACGATATTTTTTCATTCAGAAAAAATGTGCACATTATCCATATAGTTATAAAAATGAGCAATTATTAATTAAATACATGTTTAATGCATGGATTTTCTGAATAATTAATGCATTAAATATTCTAATTTATATATAATACATAAAGAAATTGAAAATTATTATTTAAACACTAAGGACCATTATCATAGTCACACTAAAGTCGGTATATTTTTAAAAACGACTTTAAATTCATGTAATTCTTAAGAACAGAAGACAGCTACTTTTTGTGACTATGGTTATGGCCGTAAGTCTTTTAAAAATACAATTCCGCTTAGAAAAATTAAATAGTTTTCATTTCCGTTTTCAATTTCCTGTAGAAGCTATTTACGGAATTGAAACAACTTCCGATCGGAATTGAATTCTGTACCAGCCATGATAGAAATGTTAGAAAAAAAATCAACACACTTTAGTTAATAGAAAACGATTTTTGGCCGGTGTATTAATAATACGGCACTAATTACATTATATTCGCTTAAAGAAAAAGTATGGATTTTAATCATCACTAAAATTATAATTTTGCTCTATCAAAAAATTAACCATTAGTTTATATAAGTTTTATTTTATTAAATAAATAAATTAAATAGATTGACTAGTAATCCCGTGTTTTTAGTGTTACAATTATTTTTAAAATTACGAAAGCCCAAATTCAAAATCATTAGTTAACTATTTACTTTATATGGTTAAATTTAAGTTAATTAACTAAAGATGATGAATTTAAGGCTTAGTAGTATTTTTTAATCAGGTAGTTAACAAAAAAATACTTTCCAAATATTTAAATAAAGAAGAAATTAGAAATAAATATTTCAGTCAAAATAATGTTCCTATTTTTAGTTTAATTTATAATAACAAAATAATTTGAAATTTAATATTACAAGAAGAAGAAATGAAAAGCTTACAAATACTAAACGGTATTATACCTTATGTTTTCTTTTTTTCTTAATACACACTTACTTATTTTATTAAATAAATGTCTGTTAAATGCGACAAAGTCTAGCTCAAACCATAAATTGCACACACACATTTATAAGTGGACTTACTCTCTTTTTTGTTTATTTTGCCCATATTTTTGAAAGATTTTCTTTTTATTTGAAATTTTCTTACAGAAACACTGAGTATATATACCAACTGTTGCATGGAACTGTATATTTACAGAACTATTCAGAGATGACCTTAATAACATCTTAACAATTTTATATTTTTTGCTCGCACTATTTTCCTTCTTACTTTATTTCAACTTAATTTTTGGAGTCGTCAACAAAACACCAGCAGCTTCTTCCTGTGCAATTATCTCTCGTATCCAATAATGTGCGGCACATACTAACAGCAATAAAGCTGGTATTAAAACCAACAAAACCAAACCCAATGAAACACTAGCTACACGAGCATGATGCTCTTCTTTACCTTGATTTGTATTTACGAGTATGTTTTTAAATTGGTAAAAAAAAAAAAAAATTCAAGAGAAAATAATAGAAAAATAAATTTTTATTTGCAATAATAAATTAATTTAAGTTCTAAATATAAGAATTAAAGAAATAAAAATTAGATCGAAATTAATTACACACAGTTTATCAATTATTTTTCCTGAATACGGCAACACGAAATTTTCTTCCAAAGTTTTTAAATTTTTAAGCCTTTTCTACAGCAGAGCTTATTGCGGCATGACGTGTAATATAATATTCTCGTAGAAGCAGATAAACTCTATATAAAAACTACAACTATTACAGCCTTTAGTCATCTAAACTAATTAAATTAAATAACTAAAGATTAAAACCAGGAAATTTGTTTAAAATATTTTCAATTAAACAATTCAAGTTATTCGAAAAGTTTGACATAAAGATAATGTCCATGCCCATGCCCATATCTCTAACTCTAACAATAATTTTTTTTAATATTGTTTACACCTAATTCTCTTTTTAGAAGAATGTTTTTGGAACGGATATAACGTGTGAAAAGAGAATACGCCTTGGTACAAGCCACTTTGAGCGGATATAATGGCTCTTCGTTTTGCTTGTTCACGTACCCGCTGAGGTGGAAATGAGCCTCGTCGCTCATTATTATTTTGGTCGAAAAATCGTCCACTTCGATTATCCCGAGTTCTTGGGGAGTGTATCGCTCCATGGCTTGTTCACTAGTATTCTACATCTGTCTAGTTCAGAAATGTCAAAACAGATTTGACATTGGCCGCAACTTCCAATAGAGTGATTTCTTTTAGCCCACCTTATATAAGGTGGGGCAAAAGTCTCGGTACCATTTTGATTGCGCACCATCTTAAATAGTAACAATATTTATTGAAAATAATAGTTCCATTATTAGCAGTCAGCGGAAATTACGTCAAACATATCGTGCAATGTCCCACAAAACCAGAATTTATCGTTTACATGCAAGTTTTCGACAGTACGGTACGACAGCGGATAGGCCTCATTCTGGAAGACAACGGACGTCTCGTAATGCTGAAAATGTAGCTCTGGCACGCGGCAGTGTTGCAGAGTCGTAGGCTGTCAGACCCCGCAAAACAATTTTTTTTGCAATCGTGTGGTACGCATGTGTGCAATTAGGCGGTAAAGTGTCTCTGATACCCACACATAAGGATTAGTGTAAATATCTAGCAGACCGTCACTTCAGTAATGTTGTAAAATTATCGTAGAGTCTTTCAGACTTCACGACAGTAAAATTTTACGTATTTGTTATTAATACGTATATTTTTGCAAGCAGTAAGATCAGATAAAATGACTTCTTTCAAGTGAACTTTAGCAGGAACTTTTAAAAGTAGTGAACAGAAAAAAAAAATGATTTTCTAGAGGAAATTTAAAAGAAAAATGCCAAGATTTCACCGACGATGATACTCTAAAAGACCCAAATTTGAAAACAATGGTCGCGTTCACAGAAAATAAAAATAAAAACAAACTGTGAGTATTCCAATCCTCTCTATAAAAGCTATCAAGAAAAAGGTTAATATTTCAACCCTGTTTAAAAAATGATATCACAATACGATTTGGATAAAAATCAAAACCCAATTTAGTTGATAAGTGTTTTCTAAATAATAAAAAAAAGTTGCTTAAAATTTATAAATATAATTGTTTTTTTGTTTTGTTTTTAAGGGAAGTGCATCCTTTATGTTGTTTTAAGAAAGTAACTGAAATGTATCATAAATATCTTTTAAAAAACGTATTTTATTTAAAAATTTATTCCAGTATTAGCTTGAAAACACTTTATTATTATAAATAAATAAGTGCAAGCAGGGAGGAAATTAGCTTAAAATATAGGTCTGTTATATTATTAAAATTAGTGTACGTCAGTTGCAAAGGGTTAAGGCGAATTTTGAAATTAAATGTTCCCGCAAAAAAATTCAATTACTCCAAAAATGGGGATACAGCACACCCAGCTCGTTTAACAATTCAATTATTGAATAAACGTTTTTCCACGAAGACTAATTTAGCATGGCCAGCCAGATCTCCGGACTTAACAGCATCAAACTTTTTCATATGGGGTTTTTTAAAATCAAAAGTTTATGTGAATTAACCCCATACGAAATTGAAGAAATTTAGCCTGAGAAAAAATGTGAAGACCAAATAAACTTTTTACGTTGATTGGTTTAGGTGGTGGCCTAACGGCCTTCAATTAGAGTTGCCAGATTCCGTTTTGAAACACCTACTCGTTAGGAGCACAGTAGTTGAGCATTTTTATAGGCAATCAAAATGGTAGCGGGACTTTTTCCCCACCCGTTATTTCAAACAAGACTGTTTTTTTGCATTTCTCACTTTTGTTGTACAGGGTGGGCCAAAAGAAACCAAGGGGTGTAAAAGTTTAATAACTTTTTTTTATTTTTTCTTTCAGATTATATAATATACAGAATGGAAATTTTTTTACACTAAGTATGAAAAATGATGTCTCTTAAATGACCACCGTTTTCAGCTTCGCACTGATGGGCTCTTTTTAGAGCATTTTCCATAACATCTTTCAAAACTTGTGGCTGCAGCGTTCAAATTTCTGCAAAAATGTTTGCCTTGAGTTCAAGGATTGTCTCTGGCTTGTTCACATACACTCGCTCCTTCAAAAAACCCCACAGAAAATAGTCGGGTGCTGTCAAATCTGGCGATCGCGCTGGCCAAATAATTTCCGAATTTCGAGAAATTATTCGCTCTCCAAAAATTTGACTTAAAAGTGCCATTGTGTCTCGGGCAGTATGGGCAGTGGCTCCGTCCTGCTGAAACCACATACCAGGTCTGTTTTCAAGAGCAGGACATAAAAAATTTTCTATCATAAAACGATACCGCTCTCCATTTACGGTTACAGCACTTCCATCTTCATTCTCGAAGAAGTAGGGCCCAATGACATTTTCAGATGTGATCCCACACCATACTGTACACCTGATGGGGTGCAATTGGCGTTGATGAATGGCTCTTGGATTTTGAGAACCCCAGAACCTACAGTTCTGCTTGTTAACAAAGCCATTCAAATGAAAATGAGCTTCACCACTCATAATCAAATGTTAAAATAATTGATCTCTGGTTTAAATAATAAAATTCTATTGTTCTGGTTCTCTGTTCAGTTGTGAACCTCTCCATTATAAATTCTCCAAGTGTTGTCTATATAATCTGAAAGAAAAAATAAAAAAAAATTAATAAACAAAAAAGTTATTAAGCTTTTACACCCCTTGGTTTCTTTTGGCCCACCAGATTTTTCCTGATTTACACATTTTGTTGAGTCAATTTCTGAATACCCGGCAGAACTTTTCATATTTGCTAAGCAGACACACAAGCATTCTTCATTTTACTTTACTTCATTTGCACACTGTGCTTATTTTATTTGAAAGACTTTCCCACGAATGCGTTTAACATAGTTTGACAGATGTTAACGTTAAATAGCAAAAAATAAAATTTTATTGCTGCAGCTAAAGCAGTGAACACGTCAGTGAAATATGCTACGTTTTGACATTTATCAAACAGGGAGGAAAGTAATTAATTTTTAACTGTAGTTTAAATTGTTGCACTATGAGCCGCTCATATTAAAGCAAACAGAAAAGGTGAACAATTACTACTTAAAATGATTAACTTTACACGCAAGAGTCAAATATACAGTGAATTTAGTTTAATTGCTCTTGCATGTTGTCGTTTAGAAAGCATAAAACTTTTCACATAATTTATGTTGTGCTAATAAGAAGCAATAATTTTAATTACATCGAAAATTGTGTTAAATAAAATGATTTAAAAAGAGATATTTAAAAAAAAAATATATAGAAATGCCAACAGAAGTCTAATAGACAAAGACAGAGATGAAATTCCAGTTTTAATCATAATGGCTTAGTATGCCTACTAGGTCCCTGATTTATATTTAGAACAACAAATTTTAGGGTTTTTGGAACGTTTTTCTTCCTTCAATTTTTATTTATTTTTTATTTTCGTAAAGAAACTGTTTTAAAGAAATTAAAGCTTATACACGATAGCAATATGTTGTCGTCACTGACATGCAGGATATCTATTGTTTGTGCCAGTGGTTTGATCATGTATGAGCATTTTGTATATTATACGCTTTACTGTGGCGACATCAAACAGATTTTGATATTTTGTTGTTTTGTACTCAAAATTAAAAACTGAAATACCAAATTTGAGCTGTTAATTTTAAAAGTGTTATAAGTCCATTAAAAAAAAATAGCGGTGATTTCAGTAAGATACTATTTATATCTTATTAAAGCTACATTAACATTATTTCTTATACCACTTTAAAAAATAACAGCCCATTTGTCACTATTCATAACGACATTTCAGCAAATTTTTCTTCAATAAAATGAATATTGTATTAGATTTGTGCTTTAAACAGCTGCTTGATTGCACACGAATGCTGCTATCGTGTATGGCCCGCTTTCTAAAATTTCTAACAGCACTTTTGTGTAACAATTGGCATTATCGAAGCTGTATATATAATTTATTCGCGCATCCGTGTTTATAAAAATCTTTTTATTATTTCGTTTTTAACAATTGAAATCCATGCACTTAATTCTTGTTTGTTTGTTTGTTTATCATTTGTTTATTTAGTATTCAAGTTGGCTTCTTGCTTTAATAGAATATTTTTTCCCATGAGTTTTCTATTTTCTTTATGAATTAATGATGAATGGTGAACAGTATTTTATGTAAAATAATTTTTTATTTTTTTGTGTGATTAGAAGATTTTTTTAATAAGGAAAAATTAAATTTAAAACTTCTGTTACTATTAACTAAAGAGAAAAACAATTTATTAATTTACTACAATTTTTATTTTACTTTTTTTATTTTGTTTGCTGTAAGAAAATATATTTAAAAATTAATGAAAGAAAAAAGTAGAAAAGCTTTTAAGTAACCCATTTGCCATTCAAATATGTTTGTACTTTTTTAATTTTAATAATAAAATAAAATTACAGTGAATTTTTTAACATAACTATAATAAAAAAGAAAATATTGGAGAAAAAATAATTAAAAAATAAAAGAAATTATGAAAACTTTCTTGCTAGAAAACATTTCATATGAACGTAAATGCAATTAATGGTTTTGTTGTTTTACAGGAAATTTATGTTAAACGGATTTATGAAAACTATTGTTGATTGATTTACTACATGTCATGGCTTAATGTATTTATAATAGAAAATATTTGCTTGGACTCACTGCTGTATAGAGATGCTCATTTAAACAAATTTACAAACAAGTGAAACTTAGGGCCTGTTCAGCTAAATGCGAACAAAAGCTTCATTCGAATAAATGTATTGAAAACAAAAACAATACACGAAAATTTGTTTTTGTTTTCAATACAAGAATGCTAACGAAGCTTTCGTTCCCATTTAGCTGAACAGGCCCTTAATACGAGTACATGTGCTAAGACTGAATACAACAAAATGTTAGTTAAAATTTGTTGTTTAAAAATATGAAAATATTTGTTCTTTTCGAATGAAATGTTATTAACGGAAGCCATAAGAGATGTGGGCGCTTAGATTGTGTTATAGATGGTAGCGCTTGTATGGTTGGAATGAGAGTTAATTGTGACAACAAAATTAAACTTCAGTAGATCTTTGATTTGATGGAGTGGGTGAGACAGCATGAGGTGGTGAGGGCAAACCGTTGTCTTGCATTGCAGGTGAAGCTATAAGAGGCGCTGGGCGCATTGGCACCGAGGTAGCTGAACGTCCAAAGAATTGACTATTGGCGTTCGGTAAAACTGGTACACCTCCGTATCGAGTATTTGGCCTATAACTTATAGAACTGGCACCACTATTACGATTATCAACAGCACTAAATGTGGGGCTATACTGTTGATAATTAGAACTTTGATTTACTTCAGAAGATTGTGCTGGATGATAGCCAATGGGATGTATGTTACCAACACCATCTTGTTCCTCTTCTTGGTCAGGGCTTGGTGATTCATGGTCATCAATTGATGTACCATCAGCCATTTTATCTAATTCGGCACCAGAGGCACTGCGCAGCGATCGTCTTCCCATTTGTTTGGCCTTCTCACCTATTTTATTAATGTATTCAATATCCTTAGCTAATTTAGTATCTTTAAATTCACTACCTTCTGATGATGTCACATCTTCCTCATCCAGATCCCATTTTTTTGCTGGAAAGTCAATACGGGGTTTTCCCGGTAGTGGTTCATTCGTACGATATACTTTATCATAAGACCTACTTTTCTTTATAGTTCCCGTATTATCAGTGTCACTATCATCCTCCAATCCCGTCCCCACTTGTCGCAAATTACTTCGTGAAGAAGCTCTCGAACGCGGTAAAGTCATCTGCCATTGAGGATCTTCTTTAAGCTGCTTCTGACGGAATCGATATACACCACAAACAATGCACATCATAAGCGGTACAATTACAGCCAAGATAATGCCAATTGCTATAAAAGCTACACGTCTGGTATAGAAAACCTCACCTAAACAAAATATACACAAATAAAATCAATAAAAAACCCTAAATTGATTAACTGTGTGCTTAACAAAATTCTAAAACTGTAACTGGGAAATAAAAAACTTACGTAAACATTCGGTATAACCATATTCCGGTAAATTCCACAGACCATTTGATAGACACTCACGTCTTTGATCGCCAATCAAAACGAAACCTTCATTACATTCAAAGGAAACTTTAGCACCAGGTGTAAAACTAAAAGATAATTTTCGACCAAAGCGAGGTGTCTCCAAAACGCCACAGGACACTACACGCCTATAGTTATTAAGATTAAAAAAATTTTATTTTTTAAAGAAGCACATTCACGATTATGTAAAAAAATGCCTTTTTAAAAAGCTTTTGCACCGTCTCTGACGAATAATACGTACTCTGAATTTAAAGTTCGTATGTTAATTAAACTGTCATAATAATTCTTTGTAAAATGTGCCAAATCTCGATTCAAGGTCATGCCATAATCGTAGCGACACTGATAGCTTTCACCACACAGCTCTTTAGCGCGTTCTACATCATATGAACGATTGGAAGGCAGAAAATCTACTGGTTCCCGTATATAGTTTGGAACAAAAGAAGCGTTAGCATAATAACTGGCTGTACGACTAAATTCTCGATGAAAAAGAGCAGCACCAACGCCGGGTAAATCACGATCAGCTAATGCCCATTTCATGGCCCATTTCTCATGAAGTGTTTTAAAATCATTTATATTTTGATTCATTTGAAATACATCACCATTGGGTAAAGTGAAGTCATCTAATGGATTAAAACTCCAATTGCCAAACAAACCAGCAGTTTTGTTCTGAAAACGTACGACTTTAGCTATGATACTTTCAATTTAAAAAAAAAAAAAACTCACTATAAATTGCCAAGGCAAATAAACACGTCCTGTCATATAGCCCTCATTTTCTATCACCTCAACACCTATTCCGGAATCAAACATAACTATAACTTGTGACTGATTTAATAAATACGTAGGTGTATAGACAGTTACACCATCGAAATGTTGAAATTTCAAACTTTCACGATCAAAATATATACGATTACCATCAGCCAACACATCCAGTCTGTAACGCCAACGAGCATGTAGTGGACGTGCACGTACCTCAATTGTTGTACTGGTGTTGCCACGCATAGCCATAGCTGTTAGTTGGGTAGCTGCTACAGTACCATACATGTTATTAGGCAACTGTTCAAAGCGCCCTTGAACCTCAAATTTTTGGCCGGCATCAACACTTCTGGCCAAAACAAATTCTCCCATGCCATTAAATGTGTATTGACTACCATCGAATGTTATAAAGTGTGGATCACCAAAGACACCAGCCACTCCAGGCGCCTGATATGCTACACAATCTTGTGAGGGCCTACGTTCAAAGCGATAAGTTTCACAACCAACCGCTTGTTCTTGTTGCCACATGCAACACGTATAAAAGGGACGCATATCATGGAACCAGGTAGACAGAGTTGGTACCTTACTAGCTTCATTCCAAGGCATTTTGCCCAAATTATGAATACGACGAGGACGCGAACCCCACATTTGATCATAAGTTAACATAAGAAATCCGTAACGATCATAGCAACACTGTTGCTCAGCCCCTTGTGGTCTATATAAAAATATTATTTATTTTATGAAATATTATTTATTTTATGAAATATGAAATATTATTTTTTTATTGTCTTTAAGTTCGTGCACTTACGTGGGTGTACCACTAACAACACAATGTATGGCACCCTTATGACGCAAGCAGCTTGGATTTGAATCCTTATCACAGTCACGATCTGGCCTATAACGGCCTTTGTCATAAATGGCCTGTTCTAGAGTACAAGGACACAGAGGTAAATCAGCAGCAAAATTTCTACAATCAAAAAAAAATATAAATAAATTAAGGACAAAAACGAAAACCATTTCCAATAAAAACAAAAATAATAAAATACAAATGTTATTCAATATACGAGTACGTAAATCTGTAACGTGCCAATTGAAATAATTTTTATTTTTATGTAGACGATTTTGTTGTTGTTGTTGTTGTTAGCTGTTCTTACTTTTTATAGTGATTTTAAAACAACTCAAAAAAATAATAAATAAAAATAAAATGAAAATAAAAATTTTATAGCGCCATAAAGAAGTTAGAAAATTTTTACAGGAACCTTATCTGTAGTGCTTTGTCTCTATAAGGTGATTTTTTAAATGTTTGGCTTTTTACAAATGTTCAATTAAATTGTTTGACTTTTATAAGTTTCATTTTAATTCAGGGTCACATTCCCAGATAGGTTTGGCAGAGAACTAAACAGACTAGATGGCTCGAAAATGTTTGAAGAAGCAGGCGTATTTATTCAAAATGAAAAGAAAAGTTTATTTTTCCGTATGGATCTAAAAAACTCAGTTTTTAGGCCGAAATACTAAGCTCTGACTAAGAGAAAAATCTAAAACAGACACTAGTAATAGTCACATCTATATTCACTCTGGCAACAGGGCGGCATAACAGGCCCTCTGTGCCTTTGAGGTGAAATGAAAACTGATATGTGATTGTAGGAGTATAACACTTCTGTAGTATGGTACAGTAACTTTTATTAAGAACATTCGTATAAAAAAAAACTAGTATAACGATATTTTATCGAATTCGGTATTCAGTAACTTTCCGACAAAAATAGTCGGTACGATAGAAATCGTCATGTGCTGATAATTTCGTCTCAAACTGTATCGTGTGTCAAAGTTAACAGCACATAACAATACAAAGGAAAAGCAGTTTTGATATCATTAACTCCAATGGCTTCGACTAATATAGCATTCCATTTTAAACGCTTGCAGTTCTCGCTACGACTTGCATTTGCAATAACTATTAACAAGTTTTAAGATCAGTCAGTGCCTCTTTGAGGCATTTGCCTTGAAAATAATCTTCTCCCATGGTCAATTGTATGTTGCCTATTCCCGTTTCGGAATACTCTCAGCATTATATGCTTACAAGTCAGACAAAAAAAATTTTGGTGTATTATACAGCCTTAAAAAAGGAAGAACTATTTATAATATTTATTTCAATAGGTTATCTGAATATCCAATAAATGTAAATAAATTACCTAACGATTCATTGCAGTTGGAAATGTAAACAAAACATCCTACAGTGGTAATTCAAAAATACATTATTTTCTTATCTTTTTAACAAATTTGAATATAAAACAGCGTTTGCCGGCTTGGTTCGGCTATACAACATAAAAAAGAGAAGAGAAAATAAAAATATATATATATATTTTTTTTTCAATAATTAAATGTTAAATTTAGGTCAATGTTAACTGAAAAGTCGTGTGCCGTGTTTGAAGGATTGATAGTTTCTGTTTCTCATTTAATTAATTAGGTTCATAATATAAAGATTCTTATGTTTGAGAAAAAATGTTGGGAGTAATCAACTGAAAACCGAAGTAGTTTTCATCAAATGTGTCACATTGATGTTATTCTTCAAGAGAAAATAAAATAAGGTAAAATTATTTAGCACCAAAAAAGAAAACAAAAAGTTTTATTTAATTTAAACTTTGAAAAAAGATTTGACAAATAAATTAAATTGCAATTAACCGGGTTTTTAAGCAAAACAAAAAACGGTTTCCCAAAAATTAAAAAAAAAACTTCCCAGAAGAGGCAGAAAATAAAAAAAAATTTTATTAAAAGCATTAGAAAATGTTTGCTTTTAAGTCATAAATGTTTTTTTTAAATAAAAGAATTGTGTATTAAAAAGAAAATAAAAATTTACGTTATGGTGTTTTTAAAATGCATAAATTGGCAATACTGCTTGGCAGTGTGTTATCGCATCTTGTCCATTGCCAATAAAAAAAAACAATGCTGACAAACTAGGCAATGACATTGCCAGAAAAAAAGCAGCATCAAGGGAAAAACACAAGCAGATACACAAAAACCATGTAAAAAATAAGAATTTATGGCAACACATTTTAATTAGCAAATTTGCATACACGTGTGCAAATGTGTTGTATCCATCGTATGTCTGTAAGCTATTGATTTTTTTACAAAATTAATAGATGTTACACATATTTTGTTGATTTTCCTTTTAAAAATTAGTTTTACAGAAAACTGTTTAAAGCTTTTAATTTGCTACAACTTTTACAAGTTAGCTTTTTGTTTATAAAAAAAAAAATACTAAAATAGTCAGAAACATAAGCCCACTAAAGTCGGTATCTTTTTAAAACGACTTTAAATTCGTAAAATTATTATGAACAAAAGTCAGCTCTTGTCAAAAGCCTACTTTTTTGTAACTACGATTATGGTCCATAATGTTTAACTATATGTTTTTACCCGGTCTTTCCCGACCCGGTCCTTTATTACATGAGTCCATATCGTTAGACTATAATAGAAGGCGTACGAGTATGTACGATTTTTTAGAGAAGATCTATTCAAATAAATACAGCTATTTGCTACCTTATAAAGTGGCTCATGCCTTTGCTAGCATTATTAACAGTCCCGCTAACTAAAGTTGTAATTACAATATTTCAAAGCATAATTCCAGGCTTTAATTATTGGGCACATAGCTTTATAAGCAATTGTGAGTGTGAGTAAAAATGTGGGTGGCTGTCCAAAGATATATGACAACCTTCCTTGGAGTATAGAGAATATAAAGGGTGTCCGAACAAGAACGCAAAATTTAAATTTGGCCCCATTTGAAGTGTCATTGTTTGACATTTGAACAATTGTTATTGTTTGCTAGTAGAAGGTACGAGGTTAGTAAAAAATGACCATGGAGAGCGAAGGGAGTTCGTTAATTGGGTATTGGAGAGACAACATGAAAATGCTGATTTTGCCGATAAAATCATCTTCAGAGACTAGGCCCATTTCCATCTTGATGGCTTCGTCAATAGGCACAATTGTCGCATTTGGGGTGAGGAAAATCCTCGAGTGATTCACGAGAAGCAAATGCATCCTCAACGTGTCACTGTGTGGTGTGGTTTTTAGGCTGGAGGAATCATTGGACCTTTTTTTTATGAAAATGAGGCAGGTCAAGCGCAAACAGTCAATGGTGTTCGGTATCGTGAAATGATAACCAGTTTTTTCTTGCCAAGAATTGAAGAAATGACTGTGGAGGGCTTGTGGCTTCAACAAGACGGCGCCACATGTCATACAGTCAGAGAAACAATTCAATTGTTGCATCATTCATTTATTTAAAATTTAAATCTTGCGTTCTTGTTGAAAAACCCTTTATATGACAAAATTTAGATAAATCCATTGGAAAACAACAATTTTTATAACGAACAAGCAAAAAAGCAAGCAAACAAAAAATTAATTTTATTTATATAGATTCTTAAATCTGTCAGCGTTATGCAAAAGAAGTTACAATACCAAAAGTCTCTACTTACCTAAGATATCTATCGGTACGTAGCCAATTATCACACAAGGCTCGCGGCCAGTTATATCCATGTTTACGCTCCCATTGCGGTTTAAAATACCAAGCTAGTGGTATGGGCTTTGACCATAAAATTCTAAAATTAAATATTTTAATGTTATAAGTTTTTTTTTTTTGCAATAAATATTTATGATATAAGAATTTTTGTTCAGTGTGCAGAGTATGGGAACTTAGTATTCAAGCTATGCTGTCATAAGCCATATGTATGCAGTGAATATAGTTTTTTTATTATAATAAATATTTTTTAAATAAATTTAGAACTACATAACATACCTGTCAAAAAAATTAAAACAATGTATTTATATGAAGCAAAAATTTAAGCAACTTTTAACTTCTCACGTGTTTGTTACAATTAAACAAACTGTGTTTACATGCAATTTTATTAAAAATCTTTACAATATTTAAAAAATAAAATACATTTTGTAAATAATGGAGAAAAAATTTAATGGAAGAAATTAACAAAACGAAATATATGTAGTTTTCAAAATTCAGTCTTGAATACAAAAATAAAAAACGTCAAAAGCGCTGTGTGTAAAAACCTCAAGAAGTAAACATAGATGTTACACATATCTGGTTCATTTTGCTTTAATATATTTTAATATTTAATTATTTAATTTATTTTTATTCAACTTAATGAAAATTCAATAAACTATTCACTATTCATAAATAGTTTTATAGAAAAACAAACAAATATTTTAGCTTTTTTTGACTAGACTTAGCCTTTTTTCTCGCAGTTAGCCTTGAAATTTATGATTTAGTCTCTAGCTTTTTTCATTTTCAAAATAGCATTTTTTTCTTTTTCTTATTTTTTTTTTTTGCGGATAGTGCGAAAGAATTTTTTTATCATTTTTAAAAAAAAAAAAAAGCAAAAGGGGTAATTTTTGGCAAAAAAAAATTTTTTTCGCACTGTCCGCAAAACAAAAATTTCGTATTACACCAATGCGTTTATCTATACAACGCAAAAGAAATCAAGTCGATATCTTGAAAACTAAGCAAACTATGACCAAAATGGTACCCAATTCTACTACAGCCTTGCCGGCCACTTTTTAGTGGAACTGATTACCTTTGTGGTCATAACTTGCTAAGTTTTCAACATATCAACTAGATTTTTTTTTTTTTTGGGGGGTAGTGCAAAAAAAAATTTTATAATTTTTTAAAAAAACAGCAAGTTATGACGTTTAAAACGACTTTATTTTTTTAGTTTTTGTCATTGTATGTTCTCTTCTTGATTTTTTATAAAAATCATAATTATTATGTTTTTTGTGAGTAGTTTAGCTTTTTCTAGCTTTTTTTAAGAAAATTTAGCTTCTTTTTTTCTAGCTCCTGGCAACGCTTTACTTGACATTATCATATCTCATTCTATTTTACTTTACTTTACAAAACAGACACACACACACACACACACACATTAATTTAATATAATAAATACGAGTACTACCTCTTTTTTCAAAAGAATAAAAAGTATTCAGAACATGCACCCAAGTACGAGTGTGTGGGTGGTGCAGTAAATTTTATTATACTTCATTTTTCTTTCATTACAAATAACAACGCATTTTCTTTTGAGTTTAGTTTAGTTAAAAAGATTCGTAATATATTTTCTCCACAGTTTTTATTATTGTATTTAACTATTTGCTTTTTACACACAATTGATTTAAAATTGAATTATTACACGATGAGATCTACAGAACGTAAAGTGTTTGTGCTAAAAAATCGAATGAAACTAACAAAACGTTTCATTATATTGGTCACAACTGCATGTAAAAACAACAAACATTAAAAAAATAAAATTGTGAGTGTAGAGACACCCTCAAATAGTCTACTAAAGAATAATAAAAATTTTAAAAATGTATTTTTTAAATAAAAATTAAACTTTTTTAATCAAAAAAATTTTAAATGTAGAAGCTAATTAATGTAAATGCTTTTCGTTGCAAAAAAATAATTTAATATTAATACTTACGGACTGATTTTTAAATTATTATACTGTCCTGGATTTGTCAAGTTAATTTGTAGGAAACCAAACTGCAAATCATTGTTAACATTATTGCGATTAATATACTCTTGGGGGAAAATCTCATATTGACTTTTATTCCTGATTCCAGTGGCGATAACATCAATATATTCTAATTGTGGACTGCAAAGTAAATAGTAAAAACAATTTAATTTAAACTCCACAAAATACATTTTCGTATATTTAAAATCATAAATAAAATAATTAAATAAATTTACATATGTAAGTATTAAAAACATCACTCTGTGAAATAATATTTTTAAGTATTGGACGAACTGTGACCCACACTTTTCTTGAAAACAGCTTGATTTGCCAGCTTCATTCTTGAAATATCTTTCGAGATTATTATTATTATTACCGTTGGCCACAATTGCAATCACAATTTTCTAATTTTTATAGGACTCATTATATCTAGGTTTTCATACGCCAAGTCTGGCATTGCCCAGGTAGCTTATCCTGAGTCTTTCGAAGCTAACCAATCACATTATCATGTCCATTATGAATATTCCCAATAACTTTTTCCTTAAGAAAATTTTAGTTTTTGGGAGAAAATTCCCTAAATCAGAGAACTTGCTGTGTTAAAGAGGGAGATTTTGTTTATAATAAGAAGAAAGGGGAAAGTGAAAAATCTCCTGAGGAATTTTTATTCATAATATCAGTTTCATATCAATGACAGTCTTATCAATATCATATCAAATTTGTATCAACTTTTTGTCAATATCAAAGCAATATCGTAATACTATCATCTCAATATCATACCAGTGGCATTTTATTGATATGACATCCTCATATTAATGTCGTATCAGTGCTATGTCAACCTTATGCCAATTTCATGTTTATAAGTCACATGTATGTACGAGTATATTATGGTTATAATTTAAATATAAATTTTAATTTTTTTTTTTCTTTTTTTATTTAATTATTATATTTATATCCCAGTAAGAGTGCGCTTTTTCATGTCATACTGCAATTAATGGATTGTTTCACGACGTGTGGCTCAGGTGTAGTTGAAATTTGACACAAATATTCAGGTTGAAGAACCATTATTAAATGCAAAATTTCAAGAGTTTCGGAACAAGGATTTTTATCTTTTCCATATAACGAGAAAATTAAAAATGCAGTAAAAATAAGAAAACAAGTCAAGATTCATTAATTTTGTACAGTCGTTGGATATGGTATTCTTAACAGTTTGACCATATGTGAACCAAACCAGATCTTTTTCAAAAAATTAAAAAAAAAAAAAGTAATTAAAAGTACATTATTTTAAACTTTCTAAGTCCGTACACAAAACTCAATTTGTCTAAAAAATTTTTTCCAATTCGGTGCAAGGATATGACTAACTCAAACATAACCTCTACGTCAAAAATGGTATAAAAGCTAGAAAACATTTTGAAATTAGTTAAAAAATTATTCACTTTTGATATAAATATTTGATTATAAATATATGTTCTTTATTTGTAAAGACATACATATTTCAGAGTTACATGACTTCATACATCGAGTGATCAAAAATATTTCGATATCTAGCCAGTTACACAATTTTATTTAGAACCTGCTCATTTTTAGAAGCGTGAGCTTTAAATTTTCTTTTTCTATGTCTGAAGGTATTCTCTGAAAACGATTTTCTATAAATTTTATAACCAAATGCAGCACGCAGATGTGTAATTGTGTTGACACTAAAAATAAAATAGTGTTGCATTTAAAGGTACACACTTCTCTTGCAATTCTACTATACACTTATTTGAATTTTAACTATAAAAAACATACGTAAAATTTTAGATTTTTCTACTAAATTACTTTGGCACACAGAAACCTTAACTATGAGGTACAATAACTAAAAAAACTACTTAATATTTTTGTATAATATTTGACATATATTTTAATAGAAGTATTTTCTATAGGAAAATTAAAAAAAAAAACAAAAAAGATTAAAATTTCAACATCGGTTTTACCCATTTATGAGCAGTGTCCTAACATTGTGCGGAAACCACATATCGTCTATATCCATGCCGTTCAATTGAAACCACAAGAAATCCGTTTTCATGTTTCTGTAACGAATGCCGTTCACAGTCAAAACAATTTCGGTGTCATCTTCAAAGAAGTAAGGCCTAACCAAAATCCGCACCAGACAATTGCTCGTTTAGGTTGCATTTGTTTCAACAATTTTAAGTAGTCGTGGAGCCATTCAGATGAAAGTGCGTTTCATAAAAGAAGATGACTTTTTTCGAAAAATTGGCATTAACTTTTTGACACTTTGCCCCATCATAATTATAACGTTTAGTTCTTTCGCAAAGCTGTCCATTTTGAATAATCGGAATAAACATATGTGACAGCTCATACTTGCACAAAAAACCTACACTAATTGCGAAAAGTGCTCTCGTACTGAAGTACCCATTATTTTTATTTAAATTTTTGTATAATTTTATTTAAAAAAATTATGAAAAAATAATTTATTTTTATTTACATCTAAAATTGTTTATTTAATTCAATTTCAATTTCATTTAATTTAATTTTGGACACGTGTAGTTTGTCCAAAATCCGAATACTTGCATAAAATTAATTAAATTAAAATTCAAAATCAATAAAAATAATAACAAGGAAAATGTCGAATAAAATGTTTTTTATACTTGTATAAAATACAATTTGTAAAAGAATTTTAGCAAACACTTTTACATTTAAAATTTATGTTACTGATAATTTTATAGATGTTTTGTATTCAGTCTTTTAATTTACACATAAAAATTTTTAATAATCAAATCCACTGATTATTTATTTAATCTGATAAGATTAAGACTATTGGCTAATAATAGAAAGACTTACTAAATTGTTGTTTCACGATAACCCCATAATGATATCATTATTTCAGCATTATAATTCGAGGTTAAATTTTGTGCATTCCAACTGATAGTTATTTTCTTGGGTGCTTTTTTGTGAACATCATCGGTTTCAAAAAAAATCTTCTCAGTTGCCGCTTCAGGTGTTTCTATATATTCGTACGTTCAAAATATTTAAAAAAAAAAATTATTTTTTTAATATTTCTATACATCGAATAAGGCTTTCTCATTTAGTAGTTTTCAACCTTACTTACCTACAAAGTATTTGCCACGCCATTTGAAACGATCATTACCCACAGATATTTCAAAACGTATGTAGCCCTCTGCCTTTAGGAATGGTTGTATACAAATAACACGATTCCTATCCACATACATGCCCAAAACATCTTCCGTATCAAAATGACACATAACACGAATATTTGGATCGAAGCAAGGACCTGTAATATTTACAACCGTGCCGCCCAACATATTGCCAGACTCGGGTGCAAACGTCAAAGGTAAATGGGAAGCATCTAGATGTTGTTAAAAAGTACGTAAATTATGAATTGAAATTATTTTCAAAAAAAATATTTTAATTTTTTTCATTTAATTTTTATTATCTCAAATTTGTTCAACAATTACTGTAAAACGTTAAACTTTAAAAAATTGCAGAATGGGATACCATCACTCTATCTTTTAATTAGTCGAACAAAAGACGCAAATTTAAAATTTAAATTTTCATAAAAATTTTTTTAAGCAATACATTACTCACACTTGTAGAGATATTTAATATTAAGTTAATGTATTATTTAAATGTTATTTAAATGTAATAGTTGTTTTAGTCTCAATCAACTTACCAATATCCTTGTTACATGAGCCAATCAAAATTTTTTCATCTATTCGGAAAATATGTCGCCCTGGAAAGCCATTGGCCCAGCCACGTCCCGTTAAGTCACGCAACACCGTATTTTGACTATACGGCTTGTATTCATAAGATTGAGTACCGTTGCCAGCATTAAAACCAATCTATGTTTTTTAATACAATTAAAAATATTTATTAAATACTCTTATTGTACATACAAGCTAACAAATTGTTATTAAATTTTAGACCAAAGCAACTTAAAACTATTTTCAAAGTATTTTGAATCCCCGATTTTAAATTTTGTATTTCGTGTTTTCAAAATGATTCTACTCTCTGAAATATATCGTTGTCTCCTAAATGAAGGAGGTGATTAGTTTATTAAAAAGGAAAAACTCAAAATTCCTCCAGAAAATTTATTTTATGTAAGTCTTCCTACATTATTTTTAAATCTGAAAGCAAATTGCGGCATTCGCAATCGATTGAAACTTCCATTAAAATTATATTGAAATGTTGATCGCTATCGAATCCTGTCATTTGTCTCCTGCTCAGAATTGTTAGAAAGATGTGTCGGAAAAATAATATATATTTGGAATTTTTTCGCTATGAAGTAGCATCATTTTGGAAATAAAATCAAAAGCTGTGTATTTTTCAATAAAATAAAACCTGCTTTCTTCGAAACGCGAAAAAGCGTTATATCTTCAATATATCTTAAACTGTAAATTTCTGAATGATGTAGGTACAACTTAATTAAAAAGAAACAAAGTGCAAAATTTGCAATCAGCAATTTAAAATACGATGCAAACAGTTTTCAGTCTAGTCCAAAGGCGTGTATACTTTATGTCATCATTTTAAAACATCTAACAGCATCTAATGCTGATAAGTTTCATTAAATAAAACATTTTTTTTTTTTTTTCAATTTTACCAGTTCACGGTGATTGACTTACATATTTAATGTCATAATTGTGTCACGTAAATTTCATTTTAGTGGCATGTAAATTTCATAGCAATTTTATGACAACGTTATTGTCACCTTCCTATTAATGTCAATTCAATGTTATGTAACATTTCACTTCAATTTTAATGTTAATATCATGTCAATGACATGCTCGTGTCATGTTAATGTCATGTAAGTACCAAGTCAATGCGATGTTAATATCATTTTAACATCATATTAATGTCATGCCAATGCCATATCAATGTTTTGTCAATATCATGTTAAAATCATTTCTTAATTTCATGGTACAAAGTAAATTTGAGTACAATTTTTTAGTATGTTTTATAAAAACTATAAGTTTCTACTTCTTGAAATAATATTTTTGAAAAATCAGCAATCTGTTAAAATTCGAAATGAAAAAAAATTAAGATTTGTAATTTTAATTATTTAATGAATTTATGTTTACGATAAATTAATTCCTTTAATGTTTATTTAGCTGTAAGACAACAATTAAATCAACGAGATAACTGGATTTAACGAAAGATATAAAAAAATTTCGCTTCTCAATTTCTCATAAAACCCTCAACTACTTGTTGAAAGTTTTATTATTAATCTTGTTAAGTCACCGTCGTGTCTGATCGATTGTGAGGTTGTCAAGTTAATTTAACTGAAGCGCGTTAACGGCCACCCGTAAATTATGCATTCTATTCAATCTTGTTAATTAATCTTATTTGCACACTTAAAGAGCCAACAAGGTATCTGGTTATCTCTCCCTTTTTTTTATAAGATTTAAATTTAAACTTGTCTAAGTATAACTTAATAAATAAAAAATTAAATTTGTCAAATCACTAATTTAAATAAAAGAATCCACTTTTATTCAGGTACTATTCAAGCATCAATCTATTCAAGATGATTTACCAGAGTACTCATATTCTGATCGTAAATATTAAAAGTTCTTTCCGTCTTATTGAAAGTTATAGCGATATATTGCTGAAAATACTAATTTTCTCTATAATTGATAAGCATATTTCTAGCCCAGATAATCGAATGTCACCTACACAAAAATCTCTATTGCTTTTGCGGCCCATACATACTTAAGTTTGATATAGCAGCTTCTGACAAACTGTCTGTTTTTATTGATTGATCAGTTAATTGAAGAAATTCAACATCATTTTGATATTTGCTTCAATTTAGCATTTAACTTGTATTGAAATTGGGTGTATATGGGCCGCACTTCTCTTTCATTGAAATAAAGTTTGTTGTTGTGAAACAGTAACAAAATGTTAAGGAAAAATAAATCAAATTCATTCTAGAAAAATACTAAAAAAAATTTAGAAAATCACGTTTATTTAAATAAATATTTGTAGAAAAATAAATTTAGTTGAAATACTCTGTATTGTAAGATTTTATAGATTTTTTTTATTCAATTTCAACAATAATTTTTTGTTCAAGCGGATTATGCAGAAAAAATTTTTAGATAATAGAGTTAGAGAGAATTTTATATGTTTGCTGTAAGCTTATTTATCAAATGCTGTTATCAAGTTATTTTTTTTTAGGCTACAAATTTTATACGATTTCAACTTGTGCAACAATTACAATTTAAAGTAGTTTACAAGTTATGTGTTGTGTGTCCTTATATTTTTCAAGTAAACGTGAGATATAATGAAGAAATAAACTTTTATTTACTTCATATTGCAGTGTGTTTCCCACATACCAGGTATGACCCGGTCAAACAGAAATTAAACAACAATTTATTAATTCAAATACGTCAACAAATACTATTTTGAATTAGTTTTTTTACTTTGTTTGGAAGTGTAGAGGTAGAAAAAGTTTTATTCTTTGAGGCTCACGTTTTGGTTTAATATTTTCAATACAACAAACTAACACAAAACCCAAACAAACAATTAAAAAGTTGTTCTGGTTATTTGGAAAGTGTATAACTGCTTGTGTTGAGAAGCAGGCGTAAGGGTGTACAGAAATGTGCACTCATGTGTGTATGAGTGTGGGAGCTTAGAAAAATGAGTATTAAAATATTAAAATTGGGGTAACCAGTTGACCTTTTCTGTATTACTTTCGACTTATAAAAATATAAATTTTCCTTAACTCTTATGAGAACAAAATTTGTACTCATTAACTCTACACTCTATAGGTCTTTTCAGTCCTTTTTAAATATGATATGCAGAATTAAAGGGTTAAAATCTTCCACAAAAATATGTCTGGTAGTGTTTTACATAAGTTTGCTGAACACTAAAATGGAAACATTCACATGGTTGCCTACTCCAATTCACATTTAAATTATATAATACCGATACTCGTTTAAAAAATTTAATTTTGTCGTGCAGTGCTTTTATATGATACAATTCTGTGTAAAATTTTGAGTAAACAGATAGCGCTGCATGTCACAACTGTCACAAGCCTTAAGTATGAAGCTTAAAATTGTTGTCGAAGCGCATACTAACTAATTTTTCAAAGGGCATCTAAACCAAAGACATTTTTGTGAAAATATAAAGTTATTTTGGAAGAATACAAAGCCTTTAAAGGGTTTTTTATTAAATTATTTCTATTCTAGCAAATGGAATTTTTTTCATTGCCATCATTAAAAAGATGGAATAAATCGTACCACCATCATCTTTTTAAGCGATATCGGAATTGTTTTAAAATTGCAAATAAAAACTTAAAACGGTATATATGTAATATCAACTTTAAAAGAAAAAGTGTAAAAAATTTTTTCAAGTTTCGCAAGTTGACTTAACTCGTATAGTCCAAGATTTGCCTTTTTAAATCGCCCAAAAAGTGATTATAATGCTTTTCATTTTTGTAGAATAAATTACTATTAATTAGAATACAAACTAAAAGGGTCACCTTTTACTCGCAGGCACAAACTATATACCTTTAGTAAACGACTGAGTGTGTTGTATGGAAACAAAATGGAAAACAAAATTAATATAAAGCTCTAAAACAAAATTAAAGCGAAACTGGTTAAAGTGTAAAATTAAGTGCACTAACATAAATAATTTGCTTTTTAAAAAGTAGAAAAAAAAAACGTGATGAGAATTACACAAACTTAAATGAGTTTCTTCAACTAAACACAAAGCAAAATATGCTCATTCCCACATACGCTTCCATTAATTAACAAATGAAAATTGCATGGTAATAAAGCAGAATATCTTAAAGTATTAAAAAAGATGAAATATAATTATCCACTCACAAAAAACAAAAATTAAATTAAATTTATTTGATAATTTTGTCGACCTTTAACTTCTATGGTTTTTTATTTTATTTTTTATTATATTAGACCTAGAGCCTATAATAAAAAATAAAATAAAAAACCAATTAAATTAAATTAAATGTCAAAGAGTTTAAGCAGACCGAAAAAACAAGTAAACAAATAAACAAAACTAATACTTACAAATGCGGGAACACCGCCTTCACCATGGGTGGTATCACCACCAGCTTCTGTATGGGTAGACCAGTTGATAACATCGTAATTAAAAATGGCATAGGTATAGACTTCATCAGTAGCCAAAACCATTTGGAATGTATTCGTCTGTAAATTATTTAAAATAAAATATTTAGTTACAAATTAATTTTTTTAATATAATTTAAAATGCTTTTACATTTTAGTTTATTCTGTGTAAATATTTAAATAATTATACGTAAATTGTTTTAATTAGATTATAAATGTGCAATAAAAAGTTAATTATCAGCTTCAGTACACAAATATTGTCACATGTAAAAAACAAACAAGCGAGTTTAAAAAGGGTGTGCCAAATTCATAGTTGTTTTTAAGTTGCCTTTACTTAATTTCATCTTGCTTGTAAAAGAAAACAAGGGTCTTTTGAGTTCTTGGAGAAGAAAAACTCATTGACCCCAAACATATTAACACGAATTATCACCGTGTGTCCCACAAAAGATTGTGGACACACAAAAGATTGTTGCTAAACAGCATCAATGAATGTAAATATATTTATCAAGAATGACGGTACCATCTGTTTTTGGTTTTAAAAGCTTCAGTATTTATTATTATAAAACTTTTATTCGTTAGTTCATGTTTATTAAGAGAAACTTGTCGACAAAGTTAAAGTAACATATAAAAAATTTAGTAAAATGGAATATTTGAGTATGAAGAAGTAGGTATTTTGGGTATATTATTCAGTAAGCATTGGAAAACTAAATAAATTGTGTTTGAAAATAATAGGTTGTTTTAGAAAATATTGCCTTTTGTTTCCAAATTTTTTGTTACTATAGTGCGATACACTTAAGAATTTTGGAGGTGTCCATATGGACACACACGGTTACATACTCATGTAAAATTATTTAACATGCAAATTATTATATTGCCAAAATTTTTAATTTAATTATTTATTTACTTGCATTTTAAAAAAGTTAACGCGTTTGACTATAAAGTTTAATCATTATGCATACCATCAGGTTAAATGGTAAATTTTAAAGTTTATCAGGAAAAAAATGCAAATTCAATGACTAGTAATGAAAACAAATTTGGTAAATATGCAGAACCACTAATCCGAATGACAAGTAACTTTCCACAAGAAGCTAAGCAGCTTTACTCTTCTTTTTATACTCTTCACCGTAAGTAAGAACAGTGTATATAATAATATAACAAGAACGACGCTCATAATCAGGTCTATAGACTGGTAGCAAATTCGACTAGGAAAACGACCTTCGTAATAAAAAAATTGTATATTCATTCAGGCATAATCCTTTTATTATGTTGATTTAAAGAAAGTCAAATAAGTTGTTTCCTTCCTATTGTAAGGCCAACTGTTTACCATGAAGGTTTTAAATAAATTTTTAATAACTTTAAATTTGCTTTACATGTTCTTGTAACACATGCAAGTACAAACTAAAAACATGAAACACATGCAATATGTAAAATAAGAATGATAAAGCATGAAAAAGCGTAAAATTTTTTATGAATCACTTGCACAACTATAGCATATAGGACATACTTTTTTATTTGTTTCAACATTCAAGCGAATTTTTAAAAACTACCAAAAATTTAGCAGAAATTATTTTTAATATAAAATACGATTTGTATTGCTTTTTTTAGATTATTTCTTATTAATATAATTTTTTATAGTAAATATAATACAAAAAACAAGGAAAATTAATAAAATTATTTTTTAAAGAAATCGCATTGAAATCAAAAAAATTAATTTAAATTTTAAAATAATTGAATTCACTTATAATTATTTAAAGCCATGTGCAAAACGACCTTATTTTCTTTGGTTTTGATATTTTATTATTTTTTTTTTGTTTTTTTTTTTTATTAAAATCGTAATTATGCTTCTCCCTTTTCTAGCTTTTTGTAAGCCAATTTAGCCTTTTTTTCTAGCTGCTGGCAACACTGCTCAGTACAAATGACGAAATACTTAGTCATCCCACTGTCAGTTTGCTCTCTCAAAGTGTGCTCTCATTTACTAAACTTTGCTTAAACGACCACGATTTAGTAAAGTTTAGTAAAAAATTAATACTCTCGAACGAACTTATTGAATTACCAATAGTCAACTATATGTCTTTGCATGAATTTTCTATATACATAAATTAAATTTCTTCGAATTACAAATTTTGATTTCATTTAACCATGATTACAATAATAATGCCCATAGAATTATGAAATATACGTGCTAATAAGCAAAAATGACTTAAATGGAATTAAAAAAAATTGAATTGTTGTTGCAATCAACTCAAAAACTTTATTATTGTATTTTAGGGACGGTATATGGGACAATTAAGGAGATGACCATGACCATAATACTATTTGTTAAAATTGAAATAATTTTATAAAAAAAACTTTTAGGACTTCTAAAATTTTAATCTTTTAAAATAACTTATACAGTTCTACCACATTATCGCAGATGTAATAATATTATATTTAAATACATACAATGTATGTACGAGTATTTATATCCCCAAGAGGGATATAAACTTAAAATCTTATTCATTTTTAGTATTGAATATTTTACCATGTAATTATTTTTGCCATAATTGAATAAATTCATTCATATGGTTTATTTTCAACATCCGCAATATACTCCTATACAAATATTCATTTAAGCAAGTAAATATAAAAACCAAGTTAATTAATTTATCATATTTCAAAGAGTGACACGACGATATTGAATAAATTAAAATTGTGGAAAATTTAAATTGCAATTTTTATTTAAAAAGAATTATGAAGTGAAAAGGTCATTTTGTATATATTTTTTATACAAAAAAAGTAGAGGAGACTAGAGGTATTCAGAGTAAATTGCAAACTATTTGATAGAGTCATTAGAGCCACTAACCTTTAAAAATTGCTACTCCCATTATTTTATATCGAACTCAAACATACAAACATTATCATTGTATGTATTTGTAATGTTGCATCAAGAATTAAAAAACTCTAATTATTGGGGTTTCTATTTTCAGACTGAATTTTTAAATTGAATTTTACAATTTAAATTATTTTTATGCACATGCAATAATCATAAATCATGTTGTTGTTATATGCAAACAAAGCTTTTCATATAAAAAAAAATTGTGAATAAATACTTATCAACACATACGAGTACACACATATTTTTCACATAAATATTTTTGGGTTTCTTGTCACTTACCGTAAATAAAGAATTATCAATACCACCAGCAAATGACACATTTTTCCATGTTGTGATAACAACATGCTTCGGTACAAAAATTTCCGCACCCACCACACCTTCACGTATATCCCACATGATACGTTCACGTACCATTACACCAAATCTGTCTGTGCGTGTCATTAAATCACGTTCCATGCTGTAAGTACAAGAGAAAATTTCAGTTTTCTACAAATTATAAAATAAATTTTAATGTTTATGCAAAAAAATATGATTTAAAAAAAAAATTTGCAATTAAGTCAAGAAAATACTAAAAAATAAATTTAGTAGTTTAGCTTTCAAAACAAATTAAGCTTCTTGAAAAGGAAATTCTATGTGAAATGAATTTCAAATCATATTTTTATTTAAATGTTATTCTGATATCTAATGTATTGGAGGCAACGTATTTGCTTTTTGGGTCGAGAGAGAGAGCTCAGTTTTTCAGTATTTAAGACATTCTATCGTACTTTGCCTAAGAGAAAAATTTGAAAGAAACACAAATTACAATCATACAGCCACTCAGTCCCTTTTAGATGAGATTGTAACTGGTCTGAAATTGTCTAACACTTCCGAACAATGTCAATCAATTGAGTGTCACTGTTCTTGTAAAGTATCTATCTTTTTCAAAGCTATCAGCTCAACCTAGAACCTTCTACTCACCGCCAGATGTTGCTATATGCTTTTAGGTATGTCAAATATATTAGAACCACAACTAAACGAACATTCTTAGGGCAATTACTACAACTAAACGATAACTAAAAGTAGAATGTTATCGAACAGATAAATGCTTTTTGGTTATTACAAACAAACTTTAAGTAAAAAGTGTATGATAAGCTAAAGATAGGTTTGTGTTGATCATAATTTTTAACGTAAACTTCAAGATTTTAGATATGGCAACCTCAAGAGCCATAGACATTGAATAATTTTTTTTTATTAATACACAAAATAAAACAATACAATTACACAATAAAATAACATATATTAAAATAAAATTTTAAAATTAAAGAATTTTTTAGTTATTTGAAAAATAATTGTTAAATTAAACAAATTAAATTAAAAATGAAATATTTTAAAATGGACGGAAATTCGTACACATATAAAGGCTAAATTTTAATTATTATATTAATATGAAGTTTAGTGCAACTTATTTTTGTTACGAAAATTAAATCTGTAACGATTTTGAAAGAGGTTTCATATCAAATCTAATAGATTTCGGTTCAATGTAAATGCACTATTACAGGAAACATCTAATCTTTGTTACAGATTTTAAGTTTTTAGTTCCTTTGTGATTCAAGCCATGTACTTCAAAACAACTGATATACTAGGTGTTTTTCCAAACGTCAACATTGATATCTTTCAAAGACGCTATTCCTTGCTGTTTTAATATACATACTTATTTGCAAAGAAAGATTTAACAAAAACCACAAACAAACTAAATTTTGTTGTTTGCTTTTCTTGCGTTGTGTTAATATGCAAATACGTACTCGGATATGCATATTTTGATGATGTCATGTAAATATGTAAACCCAACCAAAAAAAGATAAAAACATAACCAAAATATACATACATACTGTAAGAAAGTAAGAAAGTGTAGTATTTAAACAATAAAGTTAACTAGATTTTAACTTTTTGAGAAATCTTAAGGATCCTTTATTCTTATCTAAGTGATCTAAAAATAAAAAACATAAAAATGGAAAATATTCCCTGCCAAACCATGACAAAAGTCTGATTTTAAGTCAACTGTGAGTATTTTTTCAGATACAAAATATGAAACACTATTTCTCACTTAAAACTTAAATCTGAATTCGCGTCAGCACTTACTAAATTAATTTCAAAATGAGAAAATCCTATTTTTAGATTTACTACTAAAATTTTATAAAACTTCAACCGCATTATAGAGATTCATATTTTTTTAACTTTACGTATAAGCCTCGTGTGACACTAACTTTAATCCGCTTATCCAAAAAATGCACATGTGTGGTGTGTTTACTCCATATTTCATAGCATAGAAGCAAATTTTCAAATATATTCTGGGTTATATGTATGTAATGTGCACTGTACATGCATGCATACGGGGGGTACATGCACAGTTGCATACATTCAAGTATTATATTCATTGAGTGAGAGAGAGAGAGAAACAATTTTTGACAGCATTGTTAAAAATGAAGATAAATGATTATAAGTCATTGAGACAGAAAACCATTACAAAAATTTTACATATTAAATACATGAATAGATATGTGAAAATATGAATTCATACACATACAAATGAACACAAGCATTAATATGTAGATATTGAAAAACCACAACAAAATTTTTATTAGAATTAATTGGAAATAAGAGATGGACGTATAAGTAGCATGATTTTCAGTTACAAAATAAATTATAAACTCATGCTCACAAGTTTAGTTAGTAAAGGGCTGCACAAGCATACTTGAAATCCACACATCACTACAAACATGTATAATATTTTATAATAAAAAATGCTTGTAAGCCATTTCAAGTATGCTTGTTTATTTATTTGGCTAAATAAATGTCTCTTATTATGTCTCACAATAATTAAACTCAAATTAAATTTTTTGTAATATAAAAACAAATTACACGAGGTGTGCTCAATAAATCACAATACCCAACAAACAAAAACTAAAAACCCTTTTAAAACAATTAACTATTAAAATTATCAGTATTTTAATTTCTACAAAGAAGTGTTTCTTTAAGAATTTTTTTATAGTAAAATATGAGAATTTTGAACGGGTTGCTTCACACGAGTGCGATTTTGTTGCAAAATATGCCAAAAAAAAATTCAAAGTTATAGCGGCTTTAATAAATTTTTTTAATAGAATTATTACTTTTGGAGTTATTTAAAACAACTTAACTTCGGATATGTCGAGTGAAGTTTCCTTTACTCTCAATTTTAAAATCTAAGCATAAAACGTAGATCTTAACTTGTTATAATGAGCTAAAATGTATCAAATTTGTACTCTTTACTTTTTAAACCAACGGTTATTGTTGAATATTCTGTTTTATTCGAAAAGCAGCTAAATGGTAAAGGATAAAGGACTAATAATCTTGTAAAACAAATAAGATAAAAACATTTAATAGCAACAAACACAAACTAAAAATGTAAACTCTTAAAAATACAGAAAACTTAAAAATCATACAAAAATGTTACAACTACTTAACATCACTTTCAGAAACTAAACGACTGCCATCACATTCAGTTACATATGTGATTCGTATGTGTATTATTTTATACGTATATTTTTTTTTCATTGTTTTTACTGTTTTTAAAAGCCTTTTTGCCAACGAAAAACTTTATGAATTACATACGAGTATATAGAAAAGTAACAACAAAAAACAACAATATGAGACAAGTATAAGCACTGCGGTGAGCCTGAAATTGTCAGTGACAATCTGTGACAGTGAAATAAAAATGTTACTTTAAGCAGAGCTTTCAAATTATTTATGTTATTTTTGAAATAAAACAAAAAATATAAAGTGGAAAGGAGGAAATTGTTCTAAATAGAAAAGTCATTTAGATTCAAGTTTCCAATTTTCAGTTATTATAATTGATTAAGCCACAATCAATTAGTTAGGTAAAGAGTGTAAATTTGGGCCAGATATATTTAATTAAAATGTTTAAATTGGAAATATGTTCGTTTAATTAAGCCGGGCTAATAAATTGACAGTTTTTCAACAACACTTTTTATTGTCTATAAAAATATAAAAGGTTTATTTATTTAAAACTGAAACACTTAACTTGAGTCACTTTGAAGACAAGTGCGCATCTAAGAACACTCGCCTTTTAAAATTAATAAAAATATTTATGTTTTATTAATTACTAACAGCAATTTTTAAAAATATTTATCAATCATTTTCCTAAAAGAGATACACACAATTCAACCTGTCATACATTTTTTATAAAAAATTAAGCAAATTTTCTAGCTATATTTTTTTTTAAATTTTTTCTAGTTTTGTTATAAGTGATTTTGCTATTTTCTTTAAGCCAAATTAGCTAATTTGTTTTCTAGCTCCTTGCAAAGCTGTTTACAAGCTAAAAATAGCATTTTATTTAGTTTTATGCTTGAGCAGAGGCATACAGTAAGTCATCATTTTGGAGAGATTTCTGTTCTTTAATTAAAACTTTTATTTGTACAAAATTATTTCACAAAGACAAACCAGCCATATTATCACCACATTCGATAGCGAGTAAAATTGTTCGAAATTTTTCATTTTGGTATCATCGAGTAAAATGTAATCGTCTTCGATCGAGTATAATCATTCGATAGCAAACCAGCTATCGTAAGAAAAACAAATTACTTTTTGATAAACACGGTCAACAAAGAGTTTAAGAAAATGTACATTTTATTTAGTTTTAAGTTAAAACAATTAGTTATTGCAATTTTTAATAAATTTGGAAGAAAAAGTTACTAGAAGAAGCAATTGTTTATCAAAAATTCATTTTGCACAATTGTTGCCTAAATTCATGCTACAGTTCTTTGTTATTTAATTGCATTTGACAAACATTTGTGTATAAAACTATTACAATTTTAAAAAGAAATACAATTCGATAGATATCGTATGCGGTGATTAGCTAACTGAGCACGTCTCGAAATATTATTCGATACGATAGTCTAGATTAGACTGTTTTAAATTGAAATTTATTACTTCCGAGAAACTCAAATACATCGACTGCCTGTCTGCCTTCATGAGTGTACGCACACTCACCATTCTTTGTGTAACTGAATTTATTTCATTAAAGTCATATACAAATTATATATAAAAATAAAAAAATATTTTTTTTTAAGCTGACTGGGATTTGAAAATACCAATCTTCAGTTGAAAACATTTTTAATTGGTTTGATTTAAATTAAACTGACAACATTTAATTTGAAATCGTTGACAAGCACAAATTTAAGTAAAATTTTAATTTTTTTTTACTTTCCTTTTTTTTTTTTTTTTTACTTTGCCTTTAATATTCATATTCCCTAACAATATAAAAAGCAATTTAATTTCTATTTGCATTCAACCATAGATAATAATACACACTGCAGCAAAACAAAAAGAAACAGACATACAAACTATAAAAATAATAAAACTGAATTGAAATGTATTGAATTTGTTTTGTGCTTTTTTTCTTGTTTTCCAACGCTCAACTAAAAGTTTTAAACGTATTCAACGCATTGTGAGAGAATTGTTTATGACCATTAAAAAAGCAACAATAACAGCATAAAATATTCATTCGAAAATGCAAACTAAATTATACAGATACAGACGCACACACACACACAAACACACACACCCATGCACAGACAAATCAGCACATAGAAGCTATTCAAGCAAAACATAACAGCTACATTCACTGTACAGTGAAATTGTTGTCTAGCAATTGTAGTCGTAAATAAGCACACACATTCACACACAGCCAAACATTTACATACAAGCAAAAAGAATTTTTTGTATTCATACACACATACTCGTAAATAATAAAGAAATATGAATAAATTATTAAGTAACGCTCTTCCATACTGCACATACACATCCAGACATAAATTCGTGTCTTTATGCAAACCAATTTCAAATTGCAACAAACGTGTGCAAACAATAGGAACACACGAAACTTATTATTTAATGTCACAGTTGGTGTTAAAATTTAATAATTTTCATGATGATTTCAAATTTCTTTTGATTAGTTGAAGTAATAGAAAAAATTGTTAATGTAACTCGTGTTTCACACAGTATTTTCTTTTAAGAAGTTCATTATAGGAGTTTACTAGTGCTAAATAATCATCGTTAAATTTATAAGCTACTAGCTGAGAACCGGCAAACGTTGTCTTGCCTTAAAATTTTTCTATATTCGATCTTTTTACTCTGAGTAAAAGACCGTGCAAGACCGGGTAAAAATAGGTAGTAGATAAATAAGCCTGATATGGACTGTAGCGCCAGCTGCCGGGCAAAGTTGTGACGCCAACCCAAAGGCATACCGAGAAATTCAATTTAATAGGTATAGCCGTTTAGAAGGAGTACAATGTCAAACACACGTAGAGTCGAATTTTATATATTAAGAAGATTTACAGATCTGATGTCTAATATATAAATAACTCCCAAAAGTTTGAAGAAAAAAACTGTATGCGATCTTAAGCTTAAATTAGTATTAGCCTCTTTCTGTTTTTTTGTGAGTTTTTTCAAATTAGAACTTTTTTTTTAAATTAGAGACTCCATTATTTTTAGAAAAGTGCCCTGTAGATTGATGGTTAGCGTGTTAGCCTATTAATCTGGAGGCCGCAGATTCCATTCGTGCTCAGACTCTGGGAGCCGATGGTCAATGTTATCTAATATTAAATATTAATACACGCAAAGAAAAAATATGGTTGAGGCAACCATATTCTGGTGGAAACATAGTATGGTTAGATTTATGATTGCTTCTAACCATATATATTTTTAAATCACACATATTAAAAATAACTTCCAACTGCAGATGTTGTGGTTCAACCCCCGGTCAGGGCAAGAATTTTTTTTTTTATTTTTTTTAATACATACATATTTTATATAAGCAGTTTAAAAAAAAAAATTTATTTAAATTTTTTGTATAAGCAAAGTTTTTTTATTCCATTGATTTTTCTTTTCTATCAATTTGTTTATATTTATTTATTACATAATACATCGGGTGTAAATTTATTTATTTAAATTTTAGTTGACTCTGCCAGGGCTCGAACTTGCGAAAACTTAGTTAAGAAGCATTTACTCGCCACTCAACCACTTCAGCCACAAAGCTCAGTTGAGTTTGAACGATTAAGTTTTTGTTTTATACTCACTTTATTTACATGGTTGCGAAAGAGACAAAATAGAAAATAATTTACATTCAACCATATTTTTATCATTATTATGTTTGCTATGAACATATTTATGATTTCAAGTAAAATTTTATTAAACATAATATGATAATTATATGGTTGATCTAAGACACTAAACATAATATGGTTAAAAATAACTAGAAACATGTTTATCGTGATCAGAATAATGTTTAGATCCTTCAAATTAATAATAATATTTTTGTGAAGAACACACTATGTTTGAGGTGACCATATTCATCCATCTTTTTTCTTTGCGTGTAATAATTTTAAAAAAATATTAATCTTTATTTGTGCTTAATTCCAGAAATTGTGTTAGTTTTAAAATTTATTCTTTTACTCATGATATTCTCATGAGTTATTTATTCAGTACAATAAGTACTGAAGGGGATAGCATACCTATATGGACCATTTCATCAGACGCTACTCTGAATCCTCAGTAGGTTACTCCCAACGTTTCTTGCAAACATTAAAACCTTTATATTGTAAAAGCAATTGACTAAATAAGAATTATTAATCAATAGTTACAAAAAGATTCAAATATTCAAACCAAAAACTCAGTAAGCATTGAACTGAATAAATAAATAAATTTCCCAACCAACTGAGGATTCAGAGTAGCGTCTGATGAAATGGTCCATATAGGTATGCTATCCCCTTCAGTACTTATTGTACTGAATAAATAACTCATGACCGAAGCTGCAATGGCCTGTTATTATCGCCACCACGTTATTCAATTGGGCTTTCTGGAATTCCAGTAAATCTCTACTGCCAGCCTAGGCCAGATCATCCTTGCCGTATTTCACGTCCGTTCGTCTCTCTATCTGAACTGTGCATTATGCAAAAAACATACTCTCGATCTGCTGCTTGCAGAGCAAGAGAGGGATGCCAAATGACATGTCAGTATTCGAACTTTCCCTTGCCAGGTTGTCTGCCCTACAGTTACCTATTGTAGTCCTAGATGAGGGTAACCACCGAATATCACGCCATCCTATTTAATGATGTCCAGAATTCTCGGACCACTTAATTGTAGATCGACTATACATAAAGCTTTTTCATATAATATTCATATACGTCGTCCCACTTGCCCTATTGAGGAGATATTTAGTGATTTTTTAAACTCAGTGCAGCTGAGGAAAATTATTTAATTTGCATTTCAAATTCAAGAACCATGTAAGCTAGTGTTATTATTTGAATAAATAGATGTGCGCATTAAGCAAAATATAAGTAAACTAATTCTGTTTGCTATTTTCTATAATTGTCAAGTATTTAGTGTTTAATATTTCATAATAAAATGTTGCTTTTATTTATATTTAGTTGTTGAATACCTATACCCATTTTTACATATTTAAATAACTAATTGTACTGGTATTTCATGTTTGATTGTATTTTATATAAAAAAAATACATCATGAAAAATTATGCGAAAAATTTTAATTAATTAAATTATAAAATGCTTTTTCTGAATACATATGAATGAGCATAATAAATTTCAATTATAAATTTATTAAACTAATGCTTGATATTACAATGAAAAAAATTTGAAGCTACACAAAAATTGCAGCATTAATTTCAAAAAATTTATTTAAAACTTTTATTTATTTTGATGAAATAAATTATTTTATTTGCTACTAGATGTTTTTAACGGTCTTGCCCGACCCAGTCCTTTATTACATGAGCCTATATTAAGCGTATATAACAATTTTTAGAGAAATCCATTTACAAATAGAATTTTAATTGTTAAAACACCTATCAGTACTTTATAAAGTAGCTCATAACTTTCTACCATCATTAGCAGAGGCACCAACTTAAGCGGTAAATAAACTTAATTTCATTTATGAACAGTGGTAAGTGAAAATCGTTGAAAAGTGAGCGTAAAATTTAAATTGGCTCCATCAAAAGTATACAGCGACGTTCCTGAAGTATAAAGAATATATTTGTGAAATTTCAAACAAATTTGTATAGCAAACAAACAAACTTACATGCAATGAAAAAATATGGTTGAGGCAACCATATTGTGGTGAAAACATAGAATGGTTAGATTTATGATTGCATCTAACCATATATATTTTTAAATCAAAGATAAAAAAAATACCTTTCAGGGCTCAGAGCTAAAAATTTTTTTTAATTTTTTTTTTTTTTTTAAATACATAAATTATTTATATAAATATTTAAAAAAATGTTTAATATGAATTTGAAAAAAATTAATATAAATATTTTGTATAAATACATTTTTTTTATTCCATTGACTTTTTCGTTTCTATTAATTTGTATTTATTTATTATATAATACAGTGGGTTTGAATTTTTTTTTCAATTTTGTTTGCGGTCACCATATTCAACCATCTTTTTTCTTGACGTGTACTATTTTGTGTATTATTGACTATAAAGTCTTGGACACCACAAAAAAAAATTATTTTGTAGGCCTGTATAAATGATTAATGTACACGTATATTCAATATACATATTATATATCATTTCAAATTAAGTTATATATTTGATTTTAATTAAATTTTAAATAATTTTAACTGTTTAATTTCTCTACATGGTCAAGGACACTTAAAAAAGCAAATGTTTTCATTAATTACACTATGCAACAGCCAATAACTCTTAAATCAAATAGGTTTTAGTTTACTTTTACATCATATTTTGGGTTTTTTAAAAAAATTATGAAATTTTATTTTTAATTTGCAAAAAAAACATATATAAAACACCAAATACTAAGAGATTCAATGTTAGAATATTTTTTCCATTTATTACATAGTGTTATTGATTATTATTATTTCAAGATCTCTGAAAAAAGAAGCATCAATTGGATCGTTTGCATAGCAGTGAGTGAGCGGTTATGATGTGAGGAGACATATTCTAGTATGGTACCTGCGAGATGAAATTTTTTTCCATCATCATGAACTCTAATTGCTATTTTGGAGTACCACAATAAGTGTTTCCTCACTTTTGGAAGCTTACATGCCATTTTTAAGGCATTTTTTATCTTGTTTACAAAAATAGTTATAAAAACAAAACCAAGTCTATATACTCGTATTGCACAAATTTGTAAAGTGTTCAATAACAACTAAATTACCTTTAAATAGAAATAAATATAAAGTTTGTAACAATTTTTGCTTAGAATCTAAATATAACCTTTTGAAAAAATTGTGTTAGGGGGTTCTATTCATGTTTCGGGGAGTGTATGTTTCTGTTACACAAACCATTATGTCATCTATAAACTTCTAAGAAAAACACTAAATCATTAAGAATACTTTTCATAGAAAATTGCCAGATAAAGTGATTGTTATAGGAACAGCACATTAGAATTCTAAAATCAAAAAAAAATTTTTTCATAATTAAGCTTATTATGTTTGATTTTCAGTAATTTAATAAGCGGTTAATATAATGCATCCTATGACTTTTTGTAAGAATTCTTTAAAAAAAATTCCTCAAAAACCTAAGTGTTTTCCATTCAAATTTTCTAGACGATTTGATAGTTGTGTTACAGAAACAGCAAGTAAATCCATAATACACTAAAGATGTTTATGTACGAAAAAGAACACTCGTAAAATATACTCGTTTCAAAAATTGTTTCATGTTTAGACTCACATTTATTTCAACAATATTTAGATCCAAATTAGGCAATTTACTTCTTTTTTATACACCTAACTTTGATTGTTAATATAATAAAAACAAAAGTACTCACCGGAAATAAACACCAGGAGTACGTTGATCAATATCGGTGGCATAAATACGACCAATGCGACATTTTGAAAAGAATATGCCAATAAAGGAGGGATCATTTTTCTGGGGCCAATCTTTAACAGGAAATACCAATGGGTATGTAAAATATTCAGGCGGATCAGAAAATTCCAAATAACCATTAAGAGACACCTAAATAAATTCATTGTCAATTAACAATTGTCACAATCATATCAATTAACGACACTTACTCTTGTGTAATTAAAACGAAAACCATAGAACGGCAATTGGAAATTTAAATTTTTATGAACTTGTGTAGTTGAGGCATGTATATCAATTTGGTAATCGCCACGACCGCCATATAAATCTTTATCAAAATACCAGTACATGAATTTTGACCGGATTGCTGCCAATTCACTTGCATCTAAGACAAACCCATTTGTAAGTGAATGTGAAGGCATAGTAGGCGGAGCTACTCGATTATTTGGATCTGAAATTTAAAAAGAAAAATTAATTTATTTAATTTTATAACTAAAATGTATAGATTTTCTAAGCTTAAAGTCGAATTATAATAATTTATTTGTATATCGATGTTTCGCTCAAGTTTATGCAACTTCTTCATATATAATAATCTTTGCTGTTGTTTTATCAGTTTATTTACAACGCTACCGTGTTTTTGCGTTATCGAAACGTATAGAGCGATTTATTCCCTACCATTATCCTATATTCAGTAAGTAGGTTTTTTAAGTTTTGTTGTTGTTTTCCACAAACATTTAATGTCAACGTATTGAAATACTGTTGATAGCCCTTCAGTAGTCAGTAGTGGTCCACAACGGTGGACAATTGACAACTATAATATTTTCTACAGTTCTATAAATTAAATATCGAATTTTTTTTTTTTTTTTTGGTTGTCTAGTGGACCAAATTGCTTCATTTTTACCCGGAAAATAAGTGTGCGTACTCAGAGATGTCTGTCAGAATTTTTCTGCCACTGACACAAGGGCTAAGATTAATTTAATAAAAGATTTAAACTACAAACTTTACTATTCTTCGCTTTGTATGTCTAAACAAAAGATCTTAGCTGCAAATTTTACGAATTATTTTTGTGTTTTTAGAAAATAAAAGACTAAAGCAAAAAACTTTTTATTTGCTTTTTAAATCGGGGATGAAAGGTTTGTTTTTATGTTTGTGTTTTCGTATAAAAATTTTAAAAATTACATATTGAAAATGTAACTAAAACAAACATGGCATAAGATTATTAAAAAATATGTTTCTATATTATACATTTCTTGAATGGATTTTTTTGGTACACAGTCCTATCAGAAATGACAGTCATAAACAGTTTTTAATTAAATCTTGCCTGTGTCCTGTCCCCTCTTCAATAAAAAATAATAGAATACCTCGTAAATCAAAGCCAATTTAAAAAAATATATACTGTGAAAACAGTTTTTAGTTGATCTATTCCAAAACATTTCGTTACATATCGAATGAATTCAATATTGCGTTCGATAAATGTTGCATCGAAATTTTTATAAAATTTACAAGATTTAGTTGCATATGCTATAGCGAAAATGTAATATTTTTGTTTCCAAATAAGTGTAACTATAAATCTACGATTATATTAAACAAATAATTGCTGAAATAAGCATCCATACTAATATTATAAATGCGAAAGTAACTCTGTCTGTCTCGCTTTCACGCCAAAAGTACTGAACCGATTTAAATTAAATTCAGTACACAGACAGTTTAGAGTCTGAGAAAGGACATAGGCTTAATTTTAATAGGAAAAAAGTGTTGTAAAGGGTTGAAAAGGGAGATGACATTTTCAGACTAGAAGCTGTTGATTAATTATAAATAAATATGATATTCAAAGTTTGTAAAAATGTTACCCTTAAGGGTGTAAAATAAACATGGGGGATAACACATTTACGGATTCATTACTATTTGGAGCTAAAGTTAACGCGCTAAGAAACTCGCCAAGCCCACTTTGGAGGGCGTCTCTAATAATAATGCTACTAAAAATATGAGACACTTTATAAAGTGGTGAATGGCTGTATTATTTTGATTAACAATTAAAATTCTATTTGTAAACGGATTTCTATAAAAATCTACACATATGCTTTCTAAGGATATTTAGGCCAGGTCAGGCGAGACCGGGCAAAAACATCTAGTATAAACTCGTATTTTGAAGAAATATTTGCGTAGATGAATTTAATTTTTTATTAAAAAACATCATACTTGCATTATTATATTATTTGAATTAATTTTATGTAATACAAGTCACTTACATTATTGGACTTTCCTTGAGTGATTTAACTTTTTCTAGCCTTTTTTAAAGCAAAATTTAGCTTCTTTTTATTCTAGCTCCTGGCAACGCTGCGTGGCTTTTGTTCAAGTATGGCTGTAAAATACCAATTTGACAACTTGTCACGACTTGCCAACTGCCTTAAAATTTACTCTGAAATGTAATAATACCATATTTTATTTTTAAAGATCATCCCTTTTGCATACATTTCTCTCTACACACTCGTTTATGAGCGTATGTATCTATCTTTTATTTTTATTAATTTGGAAAGGGAGAGAAAATTGGCTGCCATCTTGTTGTTTATATTCTCGTTTGTTTTTATTTGTGTAAAATACAACAAACAAAAACAAAAAAATTCAATGATTTTAATTGCTGTAACTAAACTAGTTTCTGTAAACGGGGAATTTGTAGTTTTTTTATTTATACACTTTTGTGGCACAAAACTTCTTAACTTTTTTTTAGCACATGTACTTATTATTACTAAGCTCTTTGTCAGCTCCATCAAACTCAGATAATAACATTTGTTTCTTTGTTCTTTGTTATTTATTTATAAATTTTATATTACTTAGCTTAATATCTGAATCAATCAGAATAAAAATTAAATAAATTTTAATTGTGAATATAGAATTGTTGTCTTCTTTCCGAAACTAAAAAGTCTTAATAATTTTCCTTTGTGTTAGTTGAATTTTAAGCCTTCCATAGCTTCAATTATCTTTCGTGAACTTTCTGCGTCACTTTCGAGAAATTCAAGAGAGTTATCAATTCCTAACTTGATCACAGCATCAGGCGGTGCATTTTTTAAAAATGTTATAACAGTATAACAGTCAGCTTTTTCATACCTAGTTAGACTGTAGCAAAAGTCAATGTATTCCTCAGCCGTGCGTGGTTCAAAGTGATGCTCGTTTTTATAACGACGTAAATATCCTATTAGTAATGTATTAAGAAGACGACCTATTGTATATGCATTATTGTCTAAATGAATGGGGCACGTCCTTTTTGGTGGTGGTACCGGGGGAGGTAGATCCAACCGTGGATCTCTATCAAGCAGTATCGGATTTCGGCGTTCACGCGCCATCTCTAATCTTATAACATCTCTAAATTCAAGTGCCTTTCGCAATTTATCCGCTTTTAAATATTGGTCTAGTTCTTCATCTATGGAAGCACAACAACAAACCAATTTTATTTCTGAGATCGCAGCGCTAAGTGAAGATACGTCAATATTATTATCAACATCAATATCAATATCATCCATTTGATCCAAGTTTTGTGAAGATGCACTCATGATCGTTGTTGTCACTTTTCGTTTTTCACAATCTTCTTTGCTTAATTTTCAACACAATTGACTTGTTTTAGCCATCGGCATACGTTTGACAGATAATTTGAAAAATCTTTCTATTTATACCGGCCAGAAGAAAACCAGGTAAAATCTTCCTCACAACAAACACTGAATAACAAAAACTACAAAAAATCCAAAGTACTTTGTCACACACATACACTTACATTTCTCTATGCATTCTAGGTATAAACACAATGTAAGAAAATTGTAACAAATATCAAAAAAAAAAAAACAAAGGAGAGAAAAAATGTACAACTGTGTTCAAGATTTTACCAGGTGTTCTTCTGCTATGCTACCTGTATTAATACTAAGTTTTTATTTACTTTTTTGCATCTTCTTTATTACGGAAAATATTTTATAGACACTTTTATAAAATATAAAATAAAGTCACTTACATTGGATCATTTATAGGCCTGGCAGGTACAGGGTAAATATACCCGTAGTTGACAGCTTAACCCGTTTTCTTTTTTCAAATTTGTACCATTTTATACATGATAATGGTATTACTCTGATACCACTCTGTAATGGTACAGTATTGAGTATGGTTTTAAATATATTAAATTATTTTTAAAAATTACTTTATTAAAATTGAGTAATTTATGGTTTTTTAAAAATACACCAAATTTGCCAGTAGTCGGCATACATGTCCCAGTGGTCGCTATACTGTGATCCTATTGTCGGCATATCATTTTTCCTTTAAATATTTTCAGAGCAATCAGATACCGACTCCAGAAACATAGCCTTGTATTGGGTACCTAATGACGACTACAGGCAATAATACAAATTTGTTGTGCCTAAAAGCGGCATCATTAATAAGTAAAAAGAATATTATTTTTAGCTAGTTTTTACTTATCAATGACAATATTTCAACTCTTTTCTTTCCATAGAAACCAATATAATATGGAAATTGTTAAAAAAAAATTCCTAAGAAAACATTGAATAAAGTCAAACTAAAAAGAAATTACTAATTTCCGTACAATCAACTCATTTGAAATAGAATGTTGACTATTTTATTTAATCAAAATTAATTTTTTTATAAATAAAAGCTCTCTGTTATTCTTATTTATTTAAGTTATAAAATCAAAAATGACGACATGCCAAAATTAGGAGTGTTTACCCTATTGAAGTAAAATTCTCATTTAAATAAATGCTCCCTCCATAAAAGTCTTCTTTGTAATATTTTTAAAAAAAAACTAAGATTAATTAAATTTTATAGGAAATTTGTTTTTTTTTTTTTTGGAGTAAAAGCAGCACTTAGAAAATGTACATCTGAATGTGGAATGTACGAGTACATAGTGCAATTAGAGAAAGATGAAGAAGAGGGGGAGAATATGTATAATGTCAACATCATCATTCCTAATTCTTGCACACAAATATACACCTTTTTGCTCTTTTCATGATTGTTTTTAGTATCTGTTAAAATTTGTTTACATGGTTTTTAGACCCAAACTACGTAGATAAATATGAGTGTAAATTTGTCCACTTTTGTAATAGATAACATCATGGCAAAACTATACACTGTTAGGCATTGGTTACTACAAACACTGCATTACAAAAACAACCTTATCGAATGTAAACAAATATATGACAGCTTCGAAACCTAAAACGATGAAGAGCAAAAAATATACAGCTGTTTTCAATGTGTATAATTCTGTTGCTCGTTTCTGTAACTACTCGTATATGCGAGAACTTCTCCCATCGAAAAGTATGAAACAAAAAATTCCACTGTTTCTCGATTCGTAAGTAAAAAGTGTTTCTGTAGTTTAATGTGAGAAAATTCAAAGCTGTTACGCCTTGATTGAAATTTTACAATGATTCAAATGTCAAATACAATATAAAGTGTCACCAAGAAGAGGAATTTATATAAGACGAATGTACTTCTACATGATATTTTTTTTTTAATTTTGTTAGAACAAAATGTGAATAAAAGTATTTCAAAATGTATCTCTGCAAATTTGTTATGATACCCAAAAAAAATTTATTAACAGAGAATACTTATGAAATTTCAATATATAGCTACAAAAAAATATTCCACTACATATATTTTATTTAAAATATTAATTAAACGATTTAAATTTATTAATTTTCATTTTGTCATTGCTTTCGCATCCTTCTCTCATAGATTTTAAAATGTGAGATGTTTTAACAGTTCTAGTGAGACTTTTTTTTTGCACAAATTTTGTTACAGAAACGCTTGTACTCGTATTTTTCCAATAAAGTACGTCAAAATCACTAAGAAAGTACCATTACGCTAAGAAAGTCCCACAGTAGTTTGTGTAGGAATAATGTTTGTTGTGATATTTGAACGAATTTTTAGAGGAGAACCAATATACTCTTAATATGAAAGGTTTAAAAAAATTTTCAAAATTTGTTTAATTTCAAAATTGATATAAAATAAAATAAATAAATCATATAATTACATACATTTGTGTTAACTAAATATTTGTAACTATTTCATATCAATTAAATTTGACTACGTAGCCCAATAATTTCTACAGGGCTTATTAAGACAAAAATATGTATCATGTTTATAGATACATGATACATATCTTCGTATAAATTTATAAAATCCCTAACTTTAATTATAACTTAAATACACTAGCGAAAAAAACTCTCATAATATGAAAGATTAATGAATAATTGTTCAGTTTAAGGTTTAGTTTAAGAATGTAGTTTTTAATTGTAGAAGCGTAAAATTTTTCACACAAACAAAAACTGGAATTTATATTTTTTGGACGATTAACTTGAGCTTTTCTAAAATCATACAGCGATATACATACATACTCGTATAATAATATAAATAGAAAAAAATAACTATTTAGAGTAATAATATTTCATTTAAATTTTATTTCATTGTTTTAACTTCTTTTCTTTTTAGCGCATACTAATCTTCTGGATTTAAATAGTTTCTCATTGCAGCTGCTTCTTTGAAAGTATTTAAAATTTATTGTTCTATGGAAAATTCTATGTTTATTGGGTGTGATTAAAACGCTAATTTTACACTAATCTCTATATAAATAACAATCACAAAAGCAGCTAAAAGGCGGAAAAGAAATTTTCTCTATTAAACCTATTTTGCTACACTTTTCATTTACTAGTATGTACGAGTATTATTAAATACATATTTATTTACTTATAAAGGGTGTCCCAACAAGAGCGCAAGATTTAAATTTTAAATAAATGACTGATGCAGCAATTGAATTGTTTCTCTGGCTGTATGACATATGGCGCCGTCTTGTTGAAACCACAAGCCCTCCACATTCATTTCTTCAATTCTAGGTAAGAAAAAACTGGTTATCATTTCACGATACCGAACACCATTTACTGTTTGCGCTTGACCTGTCTCATTTTCATAAAAAAAAGGTCCAATGATTCCTCCAGCCCAAAAACCACACCACACAGTGACACGTTGAGGATGCATTTGCTTCTCGTGAATCACTCGAGGATTTTCCTCACCTCAAATGCGACAATTCTGCCTATTGACGAAGCCATCAAGATGGAAATGGGCCTCATCACTGAAGATGATTTTATCGGCAAAATCAGCATTTTCATGTTGTCTCTCCAATACCCAATTAACGAACTCCCTTCGCTGTCCATGGTCATTTTTTACTAACCTCGTACCTTCTACTAGCAAACAATAACAATTGTTCAAATGTCAAACAATGACACTTCGAATGGCGCCAAATTTAAATCTTGCGTTCTTGTTCGGACATCCTTTATATCATGCATACAAAATTTAAGCCTTTGGGTAATTGTATCTATGCAAAGTTGTTTGACTATTTAGTAGATACTAAAGGGCTGCATAAAATATTTTGAAAGTCACACAACATTACATACATTGTTATTATCAGCTAAAATCGCATCGCGACCAATGTCCCCCTGGCTAGGCAGCTCATTCTATGGCTTGCCACCGCTGTACATTCGCACAGAATATATATCGACGTTTCCTATTCTTCTTGACAAAATCGGCAGGAGTGGTTTTGAACTACAGCGATTTTACTCATGTGGTGGTTTAATTTACAATGGCCCGTCAACATGTCGTTTTTGCTATGGTTCAAAACAACCTATATCTTACGCTTAGGTTAATGAGTCACTTTGACTGCCTCATGCTCATTTCGGATCTCCAGCAGTCTTGTATACTTCGTTTCTTCTCCTTGTGTAATATGGCACGAGTAAAGTTGTTATTCTCCCCGTTGAAGGGCTCTGGACTCTTTTAAGGCGCACCTACTATGCTTGTCCGTGGGTATAGCATTTACTACTTTAAAACATCTAAAGAAAATAATATGTTCTGCAGACAGAATTTGTCATCATTAAAAAAATTCTGTGGGATATTTGAAATTTCTAATTGCAAAAATTTTAATTCGATACTTAGTATTTTCTATAACATTTTTAGCTGTATTACTGAATTTTTATTGTCTCAACTAAAAACTTCAACTATTACAATTGTATTTTTGACTGGAAACAAATTTAGTTCTCTGTGTGGTTTGTAGCATTCCTCTCTCAGACTGTAGTTAAATTGTACCAACGTTTTCTATTTATCTTTAAACCTCAAACAACTTCATATATGAGAAACGTATTTATTACCAAGCAAAAATTTAATTATGATAATCGATTTTTTTGGTTGTAATAATAAATCGAAATAAAATTGTCGTAAAACTTACTCAGAAAATGTTTGATTTAGCCTTGTTTTTAAATTGTATGAGAAAAAATATTAAGGAAAATATTCGTTACCCAGTTATGTGAAACTTCAGGAATATTATACCGAATATAGAAGGCAATATGTCCTTACGTACTAGTTATATTAAGGACCAAGACTTACCTGGTTAAATTTTAGTGATAAATAAATGAGAGGCTGCCCTGTAGATTGGTAAATAGTAAGGGTAATAGGTTCTATTCCAGCCTAGACCTTGGGAGCCAATGGTCAAATATACAAGAAGTTTTATAGTGGGATAGTTACTAGTTTGGAAGATAGGTAAAATATGTCGCACTGGCTGTATTTAGCTGTATAATTTAGTATCAGTCTCTTTAAGCTTCAACAACAATTTTGATTTTAACTTCAATGAACACAAATATTAGCAGTAAGAAGTAAAAAATTCATGGGACAATGGAAAGGAAGAGATTACCCTCATTAGAATAGAATTAAATCTATAAAAATTAACTTAACAATTTAAAATTGCTCTATGACAAAATAAATTAAATAAGCGGTTTTTCTTATTGCCACAGGTATTTCTACGTATGAAGGTGCCATGTTAATCACACTTGTTTGTATGCTCATTAAATATATCGTTTGAAAGCATTAAAATACTACTTGCAATGAATCAGAATAATTACTCATCTATTTAGTCTTAAAATATTGTAATAAATTTTATTTGAATTAAATTTCCCTTGATTATTACAAATACATATGAATGTACCTTAAGCACTCGTATGTTATACACAAGAGTATATGGCATAAATTTAATTATTCAATATAATGATAAGATAAAAAAAAACCTTGATAAAAAAAACATTACTAATAAGTAGTTGTCATTTTTTTATAAAACTAAAAGAAAATAGCAAGCAAAGCAAAAAATCAAGCTTAAAAAAAGGAGACTATTAAAATTAAACAATTTACCTGCATTAAGGGCAGAATAGTGCGTTACTTAGAAATTTACTAAACCAAAAACAATTACAGTTCTACCAGTAGAAAATAAAATTTTAATTTACAAACCAACCCTTTTACCAAACTTTATCCGGTGTTTAATTAAGTTTTAAAATTTTATTGCAAAATCATAAAAATTACAGAGGAGTAAAGTTAATGACTGACGAACTGATGTATCGTTGCCTAACATAAACCGCTAAAACTATTGTCATGAAATTTAGTGAATAGGCTATCCTGCGTAAGAAGAATAGGAAGGGATTTTTGGAAATTCAAGCATTACCGGGTAAAATCGAAACTAATCGGAATTAATACAAATGGCAGAAATATTAATTATTGTGTTAAAAAATAAGCAAATGGGTGTTTGGTAGTGTTTTGATGTTTGTAACTTTTTTAGGGTGGAGTAAAAAAGGTAAATCACAAATATTGACACTTTTTTTTAAAGCAACAAAATTTTAATTTAATTTAAATTGCAGCCTTCTCCACTTAGGTTAGATTAAGTGAGCCCAACACTTGTGGTCTCTTTGTGATACCAGTATAACAGGCTGTAAAAGAACATATCACTAGAGATAGAGTAGTGAAAGGAAATGCGAAGATAGAAGAAGATGACTCCCTCACCTAATTGCTAACTAATTACTATTCCTAAAGAAGCCATATAGCACTTAGAAAAGTCTCCATTTTTTACACTTTTTTTAATTCCATCACGTATACATTTGTTTGCTACTTTTCCCGCAAATGTACCTATAAATA